>CM073591.1:169966931-174766931 GCA_037074705.1 Zhengitettix transpicula | reverse complement strand
AATAACGTAAAAGCAACCGATTCGTATGAAATCGGGTGTTATGGATATATGACAACCCGGGCAATGCCAGGCACCCAGCTAGTATTAAATTAAATCAAACAGACACACATGTTGCAGAGTACTGTATTATTTTCCCTTCACTCATCATTCTATACATGTTGAAAACATATAGAGGGAGAAAATGCATAGCTATAGTGCCATACATATAATTAAATTAAAAGCAAATATTTCTGATTATTAAAGAACTCTAAACTTTGCAGAAACAGGTTTAGACATGTGCAAAGGGTGTTTTTTGAAAGGGCAAATTAAGGGGTATGTACTACAACTGCTTTCATTGAAACAGATATACTTCACATTATACTCTGCAGCTATGTACAAGTATGTTTGATTTTTAAGGAGAAACATCACATTTTTAATGAGGTTATAGAATCAAAAGTACAGTTCTTCAATGAGCAAACTACAGTAATTACCTTCTCATAGTCAACTATAAAGTAGTATTAAAGCAAACAGAAAGGATGAAACAGTGTTTTTGTTTTGTAATGTACTAGCTGGGTGCCCGGCGTTGCCCGAGATGTCATTTATCTATAACCATCCATAAGACTCCAATTTTGGTTACTTTTGCGCTATTTTTATGTAAAGCTCCTCGAACCCTATCCCTAAATGTGCTCCCCTCCCATGCCGAAGGGGGATGAAGTCATTGACTAAATATATCGGCCGTTTTTACATGTTAGAAGATGACCACCCCCACAAATATGCGATAATGAAAAATAATGTATTCCACGAAAAAATCGGCCGATTACATTGTCTGAAAATTTAAACCCCCGCCCAACACCTCCCAAACCCGTAGCGTTACCCAGGTTGTCACAATTAGATTCAGCGACATTCATAGTCTCGGAATTGATTCAATTCTCGGTTGTTTTTGCGGGATTTTATTTAACGTACTTCCACCCCACCCCTAAGCTTGCTCCCCTCACAGTGGTTAAATTATACACAAACAACATCGGTATAAATACTATCGAAGTAATTAACCCCAGGAAATAATTATCGCAAATATCGACCGTTTAACATGTTTGAAATTTTTCACCCCGGACCACTCCCGCTTCGGGGACTTAAACGGTCAAGTTTAATGTTATAATTAAACTCAGTGACAATCCTGATAGTTTCTGGTTTATTTTTATCTAATGCTACTTCCACGCCAACCCTTAAGGGTGCACCCTTCCGAGTCCGAAAGGGGTTGAAATTATACACAAAGAACATGTAGGGAAATTTTATTAATCTAATTCATCCGGAAATATATTTAATCGACGCAAAAAACAGCCGGTCAACTCATCCCAACCCAGCCGATACCCGCGCGTTGTCCAGATTGTCATAAATAAATTCAGGGACATCCATTACCTTCGATTTGTGTTGTGGTAGACGCGTCTCACCCCGACAGTGTTTGTTTCCTGGTCGCAAAGAACACGTGTACGAAATTTGGTGAAATTTTCTCCAGCGGTGTAGATTTGTATAACGAACATACAAATATACAAACATACATACATACACTCATTTTTATTTATAAGAAGATTAAACGTCGTTATTAATGCAAACAACATCGGTTAAAATAGTATGAACAACACCACCCCTAAATCTGCTACTTTCCCGTGGTGGAAAGGGTTGAATTTTTACTCATATCACATCGGTAGAAACACTATCAATCTAGTTTACCCATAAACACATTTTGGCAGTTTTAGAATAATAGACAATTCTCACCCCCAGCCCTAAGCAAGCTCACCACTAATGTCTAAAGGGATTTATATTTTCAACAACATCCGTTGAAATAGTATTCACGTAATTCTCCTCCAAGAACGCGCAAGAACTGACTATTTATCTTCCCTTCCAACCCCCACCCTTTCGGGTTAAATGGGCAATTAAAAATATTAATCCGAAGTACACTCACTGACATCCATAACCTTCGATTTGACTCCAAACTCGGTTGTATTCGCGTTATTTTTCTGTAAAGCATCTCCACCCCAAACCCTAAGGGTGTCCTTTTCACAGGGCGTAGGAGATGAATATTATATTCAGATAACATCGGTAGAAACACAATCAATATCTTTGACCCCGAAAATATTTATCCAAATCTAATACCTACTGTTTTAGCATGTTTAAGTATTTCAACCCTCGTCCACCCCCGCTTCTGGGGGTGGTAGACATGTCTCACCCCGACAGTGTTTGTTTCCTGATCGTAAAGAACACGTGTACGAAATTTGGTGAAATTTGCTCTACCGGTGTAGATTTGTATAACGAACATACAAATATACAAACATACAAACAAACATACATACACTCTTTTTTATTTATAAGAATAAGATATAGAAAATAGATGCGGGAAAATTAAGTCAGGCACAATACATTTTGGAATGAATTTCACCTGAACAGTTAGATGGAAGGATGGGAACTTCTTTAAACAACAATTAGTTTACTGATAAATACTAGTTGGGTTTCGGCGTTGCCAGGATATTTATTTATATAAGTCCGAAAAAGTATTTAATTCTACATTAATCAATTATTCAAGAAGAGATTTAACTTACCTATGACTTAATAGTCATAGGTAAGTTAAATAAATTATATTTTTAATAAAAATACTCTTAGTACTTTAAGGGAATAAATAATAATTCTTCTTGTAGCTTTCTGTGTCAGAAATACTATCGGTACCGTTGAAAATAAGAAATACTATCGATACCTTAATATAATCAGCAATATTCCCGTTACCACTCAGAGTAAAAAATATTCCCGGTATCGTATGATAATCGGAATACTCCTAATACTAAAGAGAGTGAAAAATAATCACCGTACTTAAGAGACACAAAAATACAGTCTCTTTCTATAAGCGTCAAAATACTCCCAGGAACTTTAGCGAGACAAAAAATACATTACAAAATTAGGTCGAAATTGCTCCACACGTATAATATTGTACGCGGAACATTGTTCTTGCTGCCATAAAATAAGATTTAAAACAAATTTTATTTCAGAGTATGCCACTTTGCTTATGTGAAGTTTATTATGCATAGCCTATCCCATAGATAAGCTGACAGATTTGAAATAAAATACAAGATATTTTTTCATTTTTCCGCATCAACTTTGTATAAACAATTCCTTGTGAGCAAGTTCTTAATCTTGTACTTAAATGTAGATATTGGTAAATGTTTTATACAAGCAGGGAGAACATTCATACATTTCACAGAAATGTAGTAGAAAGTACTAGAAAATTTCAACTAAACGGCGAATTGAAAAAAATGAACACTAAAACGGAGAAGGTGCGGGAGACAATTATTTTAGCTATTGGGAATATTTTTCGTCCATGAATTTTTTCACGAATGGGATAATGAGAAAAAATTTATTCGATACAATAGCAATTTATGATTATTAGATAATTACCAAATACTGCATAATTTAATTATTATAAATTATTACAAAACTAGTGGCCTGTATCCTTATTTACTTCTATACCGAACTTTTACATTCTTAAGCCATTATCATACGTAAAATTAAATATTAATTGATTGCAATAGTTAAAAATTATGTTCCAAATAGATACAAACAATGTTAGATTAATTAATAATTAATTGATTGCAATACAGTGAAAAATTATGTTCCAAATAGATACAAACAATGTTAGCTTAATTAATAAGCCAAATACAGACAAAAGAAGTGATAATATAAAAACCTCAAAACGTTTCTGGCATCCTTGTACCTTTCTTCAAATGCTAAGAAGAGAGGGACATACACATTGTGTGGTATTTATATTCTCCCTTCTTTTGTCTGTATTTGGCTATCTTTCTTATTATTAATTTTCAATCGGACGTAAATTTTCCATATGAAAATAGTAGCTTATTCGAGTTCAAGGAAAACGTAACAATGGTGTCCTATGTGCCACGGAAAGAAAATAAAGTAATTGTCAACAATTCATTCCGATTATGCATTTGCTGTCAGCTCTGGTGACCAAAAATAATTATCATGTATCCAATTAACAAGCAACAATGTGGTGTATACTCGTCAACAATCTTTAAAGAATTTTGAATAAGAAAGTTAGCCAATTCTGACAAAAAAGTGATATATTTATTATAAATAATATTCATTATTATATTATTAATATTTAATATATCACTTTTTTTGTCAGAATTGGCTAACTTTCTTGTTCATTATTTTCAATCAGACGTAATTTTTTTCAATTTAAAGAATCTTGTTGCTTGTATCAGTGTTTCCAATTCCAGACGAAAAAAATTGCTTTGTGCATTCACAGGTACGATCGGTTTGTATTAAGTTATTTTACTGATTGATGTGTTTAATTTATTTCTATATTTACATTAATATTTACATTCAGAAAGTGATGGAAAAAAGTGTAGAAAGTAAATATTCATGAAGAAAAAGTAAAGTTCTACAACTCATTGAAATGCTACGATGTGCCCCCGCATAGTAATGAAAGAGTGCAGAGTCAGAAATGTTAAGTTTGATGAAATGTCCAGGACAGCTATGCACTTTACAACAAAAGTAGATTAAATATGAAGTCCTTAAAAACTCGTTCAAGGAAGAAAATGGAGTAAAAACGTAAAAGTCGAGCTGGAACGATTTCGGGAAACATATGGTTTGATATAGAATGATGAAGTTCATCATGGACAGAAATACAACCCTAGGTAGAGGCAATACTGTTTATGTTCGTAACTTATTTTAAAGAAATTAAATAGGATTTGAAATAAAGTATTTCTTCACAAAAAATTAAATATACTGTAGCGGATAACCCTGTCTTCGGTTGTTTTTTATTTTGCTAACGATTTTGGACGATACTGCTTTGAAGTCGCCAACTCGTAATTCTTAATTGTAAGAAACTATCAAAACTTAAAAAAGAAACTCTAATTCCTTTATTCCTCGAGACATGAGTTTACTTATATCTCAGAGCGTAGTTTAGATTTATATACGTGGCTTTAAAGTACCATTTCTATATATACTACACACTTTTTTCGCATGAACAGAAAATTGAACAAAATCCAATATCCTACTGTCAATCGTCCCCAAACACCTCAAGCCAATATTTTCTCGTTCTCCCTCATTACAAATTTCTACATCACAAATTTGACCAGATATTCAAAGAATATCAAATATCCATCATTTACTGATCCACTACTCGATACCTACTTGATTGAAAACCACAAGGACCCACTTGACACCTACAGCAAACATCGACTTGTTTACAAAATCTCTTGCTCTAATTGTAATTCTCGCTACATAGGGCAAACAAAACGTTCCCTTAATACACGTATCAAGGAACATATATCTAATATCAAACTTCCCATTGATAAACAATCTAAACATACATTTGATTGGCAAAATGCTAAGATTTTAGACATTGACACCAGGTACAATTCCAGACTCATTTCAGAGAAGCTTCACATTAAATCACAGCTATTAATGTACAAACACACTATGAAACTCAATTATTCCTATGATCCCTTATTGTTACGCTAAACCTTCTGTTTTCCCAATGTTGCGTTTTCGTCGCTTTCGAGTTTTGTCAACTGACGAGTGCAGTTATGTCGTTCTAGGCTCTTCTTCGCACCTGAGGATACGGACAAGGATCCCAGAAACGTTGTGTAGTATTTATATCATCACTTTTTTGTCTGAATTGGCTATATTTCTTATTAATATACAAAATACTTACCAGCATCTCCAAATTACACATCTATCAACGGACACTTATAATACTTAAAATAATATTTAAACAAAAATATTAATAATACATTAATATAATTCTATGCAAATTCATGTTGCCACGGTACTTTCGCTGCTTCTGAAATAAAAAATTGCCCGAATTGTTCCCCGATTTTTTTTTGCATCTTTAGGTTTGTTGGACTTCCGCTTTAAATCTAATAAACCTCTTTCAGTTTCTAATCCCCACGAACCTAGTATGATCATACCATTTGCAAATTTCACTGTCAGATGTTCCTGGAGGTGCGTACGTGCTTCCTGATAGTGCACATATCGTGTCTAGAGGAATACAAACAAGTACTACACTTTCTACTGTTTTAGGATGCAATGGAATATAATAATAATGATTGCCAATTACAGACAAAAGAAGTGATAATATAAATACCACACAACGTTTCTGGAAGCCTTGTTACTTTCTTCAGGTGCAGAAAAAACGCAAATTGTGCTGTTGTCTCTCTCTAGGCTCCCGCGTTTTTTCTGTACCTGAAGAAACGAACAACACTTCTATAAACGTTTTAGCAAACCAAATACATTTTCAATAATACGCCCTGCTCTGCTCAATCCGTAATTAAATACTATTTCGAGAGAACCTTTTGGGCATGAGATATTCACCAAGTCGAAATGTGTCACCCCCTACGAGAACATAAGGAATCTGTGCTTGATTTTCCTGTGATAAAGATGTCGCTTTGGAAGAGCTCGCATCATTAAACTTTAATTCTAACATTATGTTGACGCCGTACATTCTCCCATCTTTTAAAAATTCTCTCTGCCACCACCTTTTTCGTTTATTGGAATGGGTAGCTATTATAGTGAAAGCAACAATGGCCAAGTTCACAACTTGACTTACTTTGGTGTTGACGCGCAACGTTACTGGCAGCATGTATCCAGATGCATGTTGTTGTAATTCGAAAATTTGTTGGAAACGTGTTGCATCCAACAACAATTTGTATCCCAGTGTGGACTAAGATGAACAAAAAACGGTGGGGGACACAGTAGATGAAATGTGTGCAGCTTGTTCTACAACAAGAAAATCTAGACCGTGGCCTCTGAAATCGTTCTTCCGTCTGTTAAAAAAATATGTTTTTGCGAGATATTGCCAAACCAACTATACTCAAGAGGATTGAAATTCAGGGTCTTCCTAAAACAATTTGAGCGAAAATTGCCAAAATTTGTGGAGTCGAAGTTGTTAACTTAATAAAATATGCAAGGAGGGACTCCAAAGCAGGTCAGATGTGCGTTTTGTCACACAAAGAACTATATTAAGACTAGGTCGTATTGCAGCAGGTGTTATACAATGATGTGTGCGAAACATATGAAACAAGTGTGTGAGAAATTTTTCAAAAATTCTCAAGAGCAGAACAGTGATTCTGAGTGAACTAAAAAGATTCAGATCAGAACTGTAATATTTTCCGAAGTATTCATAATGAATTTATTTTTCTATTATTCATTTCTGAATTCGTCAAAGAGCAGTAAAGATGATTTAACGCGGTGAGTCTATTTATATGATTGCTTTATAATTACTATATTTCACAACCTATATTAAATAGACATCCCCACTTCAAAAATATTTACTACTTGATATTGTGGTAATTTTATTAGACATTTAAATGAGCTGCACGTTGGAGCAAACAATTTTTATAGTAATTGTGTGTCCAATGATATCAAATATTAAACAAGCAATTAAAACGATTAAAATTTATTACGAACAATCAATTAAATTTACAAGTTATTAATGCAAATAATTTAAATTACATTACAGTTAATATTTTACAATAAAATCACGGTTATTTCTCAGGGCCTTTAATAAAGAATGCTTATTATATAATCAAATTTTACCAAGCTATCACAGCTATGTTCATCAATAGATTATTACAATGCAAAATATAAAATTTAATATCTGAACGAAATCGGAAATCTGACGATATCATCATTTACTTACGGTTTTACAGATAGTAATTTGTGAAATTTTACCTTAATGCTTCTGGTATTCCAGGAAATTGGCTCGTGCGCAAACACACACTTATTAACACTTATAGGCAGGCCATTTTTAAACACTGACTCTAATAATCAACACTTTTTGCTTGCCAAAATGTTCACTGTTCCTTTTAACGAATCTTATTAATCCGCTCCAAAGTTTGTTAACTGCTGGATACAGTTACCTGGGCTCCCAAAAAATTGAAGAAAATGGTCTAACTTGAGAATATGAATTAGACTCAGAACTCAAAATAGTTAGCGTTGGATCGACGTAATTATCTGCTCACAGACTGCAAGACCGTTATTTAAATGTTTTAGCTGCTAAGTTACATATATCCAGACACTTTCTGTATTTTTGTCGTTTCTCGTCTGTCTACTGCTATACTCAGCTCTGCGCGTCTAGCGAACCGTCTTCTACAATCCTAGCAAGCATTGCATTCTTGCCACATTCTTGTATACGATTTGTGTGTTTTTATGCCATCAATAATGTGAGTCCAAATTTTGTTCCTTAATTATTTCCTTTTAATTACTACAATATATTAACTACATTATATAATATAATGATAAACGGTAAAAAAAACTAAAGTATTAACTGGTCTGTTGTCAACATCCCACGCGAGTACTTAAGCGTTGTGTTTTAACAGTGAGAATTTCTGCCTCAATATTGAAAACTAAACTACACGCGCTACCGCTAAGCAGCCAACTGACCATCTGAGTGCTCTTAGCTTACGATCACACGATCTGGCACTTTGGTGACAACTGCGCATTCGCAGTATACCTTGTCACCTTTCTCCGGCACCCGTAAAGCTCTCATTTGTTGTGTTAGAAATCGTCTGAGAGCACTCCAAACGGAGTCGTGGCGTGCAATGAAACAAAGATGCGGCCGCATCAGGCGGCATTTCCAAACAAAAATAATATTCGTACATTCGCACGACGCTGCATATAACATTGCTCACTAGCTTGTTCGCAAAATTAACTTCATTTTAAATATGCACCGAGGAAAATTACTTTCGTGTTAGAAATGCTAAATTATTCCGCGTCTAAAGATTAGACACTATTGGAAATTATGTACACAGAATTAATAATGTAGCATATTACGTGTCGGGTCAGAGTATTACTGATGTAGTATTATTATTTTATATAGTTATCCTCATATAAACGGTTTCTTTTGGTGATGTAGCACACAACTTCAAAAACTCACGAGCTGCCACTATATCAGAGAATATGGCAGAGAAACTACACAGAATTATCTGGCCTGATTGTGATCTTATATGTAAAAGAGTATACCAGAGCTCTGGGAAGAAACTAGAGTGTACGGAATCCTTTAGGAAATGCCGGTACCTTATGGTAGTCATCGAAACTGCTAATACCTTAAAGGAGTTAAAAATATTCCCGGTACCTTACGGGAGGCAAATATGATCCTCGTACGTTAAATGAATAAAAAATAGTATCAGTACCTTAAGGGAGTCAAAAATACTCTCGACATCTTAAGTAAAACAAAAATCCTCTCAAAACTTCTCACTTGAAATTATTTCGATGGTGTTTGCACATTGAAAATCAAATCTATTATTTCATAAAGATTAAAAAACCTTTGATGTTCTCTTTACCATCATTCGATATCTCCTGGGGTGCGTATTGCAGTATATAATTTGGATAAGTCGAGTTTAGTAGCCGAATTATGAACCATGATATGTCATGTCACACATTGAAAAGAGGTTTCTAAATAAAACGAAAGTAAAGCTTCCATCAATTTATTTAAAAGGAGGAAGACTCACATCAAGTTAATTAAAAAGCATATCACAAGAAAACTAAAGTTAGTTTTCCACCTTTCGTAATTCATTCGATGTCGCCGGGAGTATTGCCGGATATAATTGATCTTTTTATTCATTCCAAACATTTCTGGTTTAGTTCGTTGCGTAACGCGAACTTTAAAATCTGTACAGTAACGCCCCGGAGCGCGTGCGAATAATCTCGGCTGTGACGTCAGACCTGCGCGCGCACGAATAATCCGGACTGTGACGTCACACCTGCGCGCGCAGAACATTTTAGCACATAATTTTTTAACAATAATTCCTTCTACCTTTATGCTAATTTTCTCGCTCGTTTTTAAGAATTAGTACCAAGATTTTGTTGTAATTTATCTACACGTTTAAATTTCTATGAATAAACAAACAAAGATACATCAGTTTTTATTATATAAGTAGGTGATAATCCAGTGTAAGGCTTTTTCCAAGCCATCTTAAGATATTTTGAAACGAAATCTTGTTTAAAATTCAAATAAGTTTCCATATAAATTGCACCTATATATAATCCTAGTCTTGATTTTTGATTCATTTCCTAGCCAGCAAGTCTTCAGTCAAATTTATACATACTAAAGAGTGAAGGCTTTCCCCGTGTATTTGATGAATAAACTCTTCTCTTCATCTGCAAATGATGGCAGTGATAGCCATGGAAACGTGCGAAATCGAGGTGTTCATCCAGATGAAATCTCGAGAAGAGTTCATTCTTCAAATTTATAAATAATTTACATGCCATACTCAACAAAGAATAAAAATACAATGCGAAATTAAGATTGCATAGGAAACACTTTGAATTGGTGCCAAGATTTTGTAATATTTAAAACTTACTCCAGCGTCTAATAATGGGAAAAATAAGACTCACAAGTTAGTAAATAAATTCAATATATAATATATTGCGGGTTCATATGACTAAACTGATGTTTGTTAAATATTAAGCTTTATGTGAGATCGTATATAATCAAAATAAAAGCCTTGATCATAGGGTAATAGTTGATCGCTATTTGCATTGGAACTTTTAGGCGAATGCCGGGTAGAATGATTAAACAATAGCCCGGGGTCCCTAGTTAACCCTTGGCTACCTTCCTCTACTCTTCCACATCCCCCATTCAGATCCCTTCCTATGCTATTAAAGGAGAGTGCCTGCCTCGTGGATTACCCTCAAGTAGCCTGTTACTCTAAAAAAAAAGGATAGGGTTGAATACATTGTCATTCATTATAGTATGCTACTGAGCAGGAAGCCCCACACATTAATATTACATAATATAAAGTCCGTAGTGCCCTTCGAGTTCGTGCGCCAAATCATTGTCCTTCAGCTCATGAAGTAACTTTTGGCGCACTGTTTCGTGAAACTCATTGCCACGCCCACATTCCGCGCTCTCAATCGACACCTCGGTTAATTTATAAAATAATGTTCATTTAATGCATTCAGTTACGCAATGCTTGATTAATTTATATTATTAGTTGGATATATTTTTTCATGACTATTTCAGTCCAAAAGTATGACGTAATGAAGGGATAATAAACTTCAACTGCTCACGGTAATGAAGAAGCAGTATTTGCTTCGCCACGTTCAGCAAAGTATAGTGTTTAAATGACCTGTTTACTGGTGCTCAAATTAAAAAATACCTGTATGAAAATTAATGTTAATACTACTTTTAAACATTAATGTTTCTACAGTAAATAACGTCCATACCTTTGTTACTAAACTCTATTTCTCTGCATAGAACGATTTATTCAAGGTAAAATAAGCCTTTACCTGACATACAATGTAATAGAATTAGAAGCGTGCAGATATTTCAAATGCTCATATCATTTAGGCGTGAGGTTAGAATAATTATTCTGCAACTCTTCAACGGAAATTGTAATTTGGAACAGCTTCGGCAAGATCATTAGTGATAATCCCCGTGAGTATTATACAAAATTTAAGTACTTGGCATATTAGTAACCTCGAAAATATAAGCGTGAATATATTTGCGACGACAGACTAGCACTCTGTCATTGTTTTTGATATACGATGCGTTATGTGATTCAGGGGAAAATTTTCGCTGTGCACAACGGTGGAAGAGGAGAGGAAGGCTAAATGTATCTATTTTCACACAATAAAGACTTGTCCCGACAACTCGTTTATGGGCAGAAATTACAGAGAAAATCTTAATAAACTTAAATAAATTAATTACCTTACACTGCAATTGGTATATAAAATACCTAACTCGTTAGTATAATTAAAGCTACAGTCTCTAGCGAAGATTTCTTATAACCAAGCAAAAATTAATAGATATCGATTGAATCGCGTTATTTTGGTCCTTCAAACCGTGCATTAATTTTCTGAACAGAGTAGAAATAATTCCACAATATTTTTCTGGTCACAGTTGCGAAGAACACGTGTTTCCAATGTTATGCTACTTAAAACAAATTAGGGAGGGAGGGGTAAGCAGAAGTTGTACCGTAGTTCTAAACTATGTACAAACGCCCTAACTAAAGCCTAGTATATTCAGGAAGACAGTCTCAAGACCATCTCTAGAGTTCTCATGTCCGTATTAGAGCAACATTCGTGGTGTCGTCATGAAATTATAGCTTGCACGGCTTTAATATTTGAAAATCAAAGCAGAAAACGTTGGTGGGAAAAGTTTCCAGATGTTTTATGGGAATAACCTTGTTCGGAAAACATCTATTAACACAGTGGTTTTTAACAAGCTAATCCATTGCTTCTGGCCTCCTGGAACGATTTTTGTAATTTTTTTTTGTTTTATTTTAGCAATAGTATTGACACAAAGCATTCTACAAGAATCGACACTCTTTTGTTGATCCATATTCTCAGAGGAAAAAGAAATTGAAGAACTGCTACATGAAATGAGTACACTTGGGATCCATACTAGCTACACTATGCAATGTAGCACAATAATGGGTAATGATTGTCTGTGGTCTTCTTACACTTGCCATGCAGACCAATGCACTGCAATTTGTCCCAGGCCCAGAGTGGACCTAGACTAGCCCAATCGTAGGAATACATACATAATGTACAAGCGTGTACTAGACTCAACTGAGAAGAATGGGATCTAGCACCTAATTCATGCAATTTAGGTTGAACACAATAAAACATTCAGATTTACATTTTTCATGTAATGTTGATACCTTAATTAAAGAAAGGAACTGCAAGTCTTTTTAATAATACTAAATACGATCTTCATAAATAGTTTAAATGTGGTCTGTATAAAAGTCATATTTAGTAGTAGTATTTTTTTAACAAACTTTTATTATATATATGTATAAGGAATATATATATGTATAAAGAATTGAAACTTTTAGTGTGTCAATCTTGGATACAAGGAAAGTTATGTACAAATGTTTCTATAAAGTGCATTTATGTAATCTAACATTAAAGCAACAAAATAATAATATTTCATATTGTAGAGTTTGAGAATAAAAAGTAGAAAACAAAATAGAATTTAGATAAATCTGGATTAAACATGATAAAGAATGTAGTCTTTCTCAGTGTAGAGAATGAATAGTCCTCTCGGGTTTCTAACCGAATTAACTATTGCTAGAAGACGATGGCAGTGAATGTCATTGAAATATCGTGAATATAATTGTTTATTTGATTAGCACCCAGAGAAGACTTTATAAATAGACATCTTGAAATAGAAAAATTTAACACTTTATTCATATAGTATCAAGAGAACAAACAAGATACAATCAATTTAACAAGTTTGTTTGGAAAAGGGAAATTGATAGAAGTATGGACGAAATAATTGGAAAGTTAAGAATTCGACATGTGATAAAACTATTGTTTTGATTAAATCAGCACTATAACTATACTATGTAAATATTTTCTGTTTCCAGATAAATAATAACATATTAGACTACTATTTGACAATGAAACATAAACTAAGTAACAATAATTTTACAAAAAGGATAGCTGATCCCAGAATTCTAAAATACTTATCTTTTTAATGTTATTTTATATCAAAAGTTTCACACACACCGAAAATCAAATTTCGCGGGTGTGGAAATCTTTACTGGAATGACTTCAGAGATTATCATATACGATGTAAAACCACATTAATCCAAAATAAAATAAAATCTTATGACTAAAAAGCTTTACAAAGAAATAACCTCCATGTATAAGATTAATAGGTAAAATACATACCTGACATCTACAAACAATATCAGCATGCATGGCTAGCATGTCCACAACTTTCCCTTTTCCTTCGTCACCCCATTGTGCTCCGAGGACCACTGTCACTTTAGATAAATTGTGTAATCTGACTTTTTTCCGAGGAGAAGTCAGAGACTGACCATTCATTTCTGCTACGACTCCCTCCATCTTAGCAAAGATCTTACTGTCCTGGTTCACTCGAGGTCTAAAGTCCAATTGCAAAGAATTTCGTGAAAAATATTTCTTGTTTATGAAACTACTATATAGCATCAACTCCTTTGCAACTTTAAGTTGGCGATAAAAGTGATCCCGCTTCATATAAATATGACTAACATATAATAAATCTTATTTAATTTTTATAGGTAAATAATATTGCAAGAAAACAAAATTCATATTTTAAATGAACGCATTGAATCGATTTTATAAATGATACTGGGTTTATTATATATATATATATATATATATATATATATATATATAGTGGTATTTAATTCCTAATATTATTTATCATTACGTATTATAATATTTAATTTACGTAAGACAAATGATTAGAAGATAGAATTAAAAGCAAATTACAAATTAAGTGCAAAAAAATGTTATTTAAAACAATATTTAAACACAAAATGTTTTATTTATTAAATAACAAATTAAAATACGATAAACAAAAATTAATAAAAGCATCATCATTTCCCAAAGCATGTTCAATATGAGACATGGAAATGTTGACCACACTCTTAAATACAGAGGATTTGTGGCTAATATCGCTTGAAAAAAACGCCAATATCGGATTTAAATGAAATCTAATGCGTATGTCACAAGGATTGCTTTACTCGGTGTTTTATTCGTAAATGTTTGAGACAGCTTACCGTTTCGGTGTCACCCACAAGGCAAGTCACTGTAATGGGGATGCGAGGTTCCTCGGTCGTAGATCCTCTACGTAGATCAGCGTTGCCGAATCGTAGGATTCCAGGGATGTCTGCGTAGCCGCTTTGAATTTCAATTCTGGAACGTACGCAATCTCCGGTTCTGTGCTGTACTTGGTACTAAATACGATCTACTGAAATACTTGATTAAAACTTTCAGCTCAGCGAATCACTTTTTTTAAGTCTGTAAATATTTTACGTCTATTCAGTACGGTCAACCTGCTGCAACTAAACTCGCCTAGAATCACCGCATCTGCCAAACTGATGTGTTAGTGTCTTTTGTCTCCTTTTCCAAACATTACACTGTCGGTCTCACCAATTTTTTGCTGTTGTTAGGTACGCCCCTGTAACACTTTGTGACTTTTCTCGTTGCGAAAGTACTCCAAGTTACTCGACAAAAATGTTTAATTTTACCAAGTAGTTAAAAGGGTGGAATAGTATGACAGAATAAAACAATTAAACAGAAATGTGCATAGCTTCACATTATAATATATAAGTATATAAACGAGAGTAAGGATGTGGCAAAAAATAGAATCTTGGCGTGAAGTAGCATTACATAAAAAGAAACCAGAAACTATCGGGATTGTCACTGAGTTTAATTAATTTCCTTGAAAATAATGGGAAAACAACCGAGATTCGAGTCAAATCGAAGGTAATGGATGTCCCTGAATTTATTTATGACAATCTGGACAACGCACGGGTATCAACTGGGTTGGGATGAGTTGACCGGCTGTTTTTTGCGTCGATTAAATATATTTCCGGATGAATTAGATTAATAAAATTTCCCTACATGTTCTCTGTGTATAATTTCAACCCCTTTCGGACTCATAAGGGTGGGCGTGAAGTAGCATTACATAAAAAGAAACCAGAAACTATCGGGATTCTCACTGAGTTTAATTATGACATTAAACTTGACCGTTTAAGTCCCCGAAGCGAGAGTGGTCGGGGGTGAAAATTTTCAAACATGTTAAACGGTCGATATTTGCGATAATTATTTCCTGCGGTTAATTACTTTGATAGTATTTATACCGATGTTGTTTGTGTATAATTTAACCCCTGTGAGGGGAGCAAGCTTAGGGGTGGGATGGAGGTACGTTAAATAAAAATCGCAAAAACAACCGAGATTCGAATCAATTCAGAGACTATGAATGTCGCTGAATCTAATTGTGACAACCTGGGTAACGCGACGGGTTTGGGAGGTGGTGGGCGGGGGAATAAATTTTCAGACAATGTAATCGGTCGATTTTTGCGTGGAATACATTCTTTTTCATTATCGCATATTTTTGGGGGTGGTCATCTTCTAACATGTAAAAACGGCCGATATGTTTAGTCAATGACTTCATCCCCCTTCGGCATGGGAGGTGAGCACATTTAGGGTTCGAGGAGCGTTTCATAAAAATAGCTCAAAACCAACCGAATTTGGAGTGTATCGGGGGTTATGGATAAATGACATCTCGGGCAACGCCGGGCACTCAGCTAGTATGTAAAATAAATTGATAGATATGTTGGAATCGTAATTTAGTCATTCAAAATTCTAAATTTAGTTAATAATATTAGAAATAAAATTAATATTCTAGAAAAATGTGGTTTACAAAATAAATTGTTCTAATTTCAATGCCTCTTATATAGGCCAAACAAAGAGATCGCTAAAAAAAACTCATTAATGAACAAAAAATCAGAATTTAAAATTAATTACTGTATTTTACGGACTATAAGACGCACACTTTTCTTAAAAAAATTGTCTCCAAAATTCTGGTGCGTCTTATACTCAAAATTAATATAAAAATTTCCAGTGTTTGATTTTAAATTACTGCCAGTCTTAAAGTTGGTCATACATTCGACGCCGCGAGAAACCTATCTCTATCTGGCAACATTGGATTCAACTGGCAGCAGCAGTTCACCGATGCAACGAACGTAGAATTGGATGAACGAGGCTGGTATGAAATTATGGGAGAGAAGGAAAGATGCTTTATTGAAGAAGAGTTCTCTTGTGCTAGCTCAGTTTAGTAGACATTTGAAAAAATCTGTGAAAGAGAAATTACGACAGGGAAATACAGAGCTTGCTGTTAATGCTGGAGATTTTACTTCACAATTTCAACCTCTTGACGTCTCGATAAATAAACCATTTAAAGTGTACATGAGAGAGGAATGGAACAAATGGATGATGGATGAAACCCAACATGAATACACGCCGAAGGAAGCTTTAAATCAATCAAACAAGTGAGTCAGTGGATAAATCATTCGTGGACTAGGGTGAGAGCAGATATTATTGTTAAATCTTTCAAAAAGTGCGACATAAGTAACGCTCACGATAGCAGGAAGACCGTCTCATATATGCAAAAAAACAACGATGAAGAAGAAGAAAGTTCAGGGATTTTAAAGGTCAGTTACTCTGGCTTTGCAATCTTATCTTCTTATAAATAAAAATGAGTGTATGTGTGTATGTATGTATGTATGTTCCTTATAGAAATCTACACCCGTTCAGAAAATTTCACGTACACGTGTTCCTTGCGACCAGGAGACGGTCACTGTCGGGGTGAGACACATCTACAACCCCCAGGAGCGGGGGTGGAAAATTTCATAATGCTAAAACGGCCGTTATTTGAGCCGGATTAATATTTATTGGTGTCAAAGAGATTCATAGTGTTTCTAACGGTGTAATGGGTATATAATTTCAACCCCTAAAAGGAATGGAAAGGAGCACCCTTAGCGATGGTGGTCGATATTCTTTACAAGAAAATAACGCGAACACAACCAAGGTTCGAGTCAAATCCTATGTAATGGATCTCGGTGGGTTCAATTACGATATTAAATTGGCGATTTAACCCCCAAGGCCGGGGGTGGATGGGGGAGGAATGTTTTAAACATGGTAAATGGTCGATATTTGCCTGTAATAAATATTTGTCGGGGTAAATGACGTGGATATTATTTATACCGTGTTGTTTGTAAAATTTCAACCCCATTCAGCATGGTAGGAGAGCGCCCTTAGTGGTGTGGGTGGTGGGGCTTTTCATATAATTAACGAAAAAACAACCGAGATTCGAGTCAAATCGGGGTTATGGATGTCGATGAGACTATTTATGACAAACTGAGAAACGCACGGGGGTAGGTGGGAATTGGCGGTGATGAGAAGGGGTGGGCGGGAAAGAAATTAACCAGCCGGTTTTTGCGTCGAATCAATATAATTCTGGATCAATGGCATTCATAAAATTTCACTACATGTTCTCTGTGTACAAATTCAATCTCTTTTAGGCATGGGAATGGTGCACCATTAAGGGTTGGGGTGGAGTTGAATACATGAAATTATGCAAACACATTCGAGTTTGCAGTCGAATCCAGCGGTTTATTTGTCTCTGTGTTTAATTATGACAATCAACTTAAAGTTTAACTTCCCCAAGCGGGGGTAGGCGAGGGGTTTAAATTTTCAGACATGTTAAGCAGTCGATATTTGCGTCAAATAAATATTTTTCGGGTTCACTGAGATTTATAAAATTTCTATACATATTTCATATATATATTTTATATATTTATAACCTCTTTCGGGATTTGTAGTGGAGCACCCTTAAGGGTGGGGGTGGAGTGGATTTATATAAAAATAACGCTAACACAATCGAGATTGGACTCGAATCCAGGCTTATGGTTGTCAGCGTGTTTAGTTACGATATTAAAGTTGCCGTTTTAGTCCCCTAAGTAGGGGTGGTTAGAGGTGGAAATCTTCAAACAGGCTAACACGTCCAATATTTTAATCGGATAAATATTTTCGGGGTAAAAGTGTTTGTATTAACGTATGTGAATAAAATTTCAACATTTTACGGCATGGGAAAAGAGCACCCTAGGGATGGGGTGGATATCCAAGTTGTAACTCGAATACAAGCGAAACTGGAGTAAAATAACCAAAGTTATGGATAACGATTGAGTTTAATTATTACGTTCAACTACCAATTAACCTCCCAAGTCGGGGGTGAAAATAAACAAACATGGATAATCTACCGATTTATGCGACGACTAAATATTTTTCGGGATCAATGAGATTCATAAAATTTCTCTACATGTTATGTGAGTATAAATGTAACCCCTTTCGGGCTTAGCAGTAGAGCACCCATAGGGGTGATGGTGGAGGAGCACTACAATAAAATAACGCGAATACAACCGAAATTGGAGTCAAATCCATGGTTATAGATGTCGCTGAGTTAAATTATAACATTCAATTGGCCATTTAACCCCGGGGGTGGATGGGGTGGACGGGGGAAGAATTTTCTAACATGTTAAACGGTCGATATTTCCGTTAAATAATTAATTGTCGTGGTCAATGGCATTGATAATTTATCTACCGATAATGTTTGTAAAATTTAACCCCTTTCGGCATGAGATGGAAGCACGCTTAGGGGAAGGGGTGGAAACTTTCAAAAATGCTAAAACAGCCGATATTTAATTATAGATAAATATTTCTTAAGGATCGAAGAGATAGATAGTGTTTTAACCGATGTTATCTGAGAATAGTTTCAACCCCTTACAGAATGGGAAAGGAGCATTCTTACGGGTTAGGGTTGATGGGCGTTGCAAATAAATAACGCGAATAAAACCGAGATTGGAGTCTAATACAGAGTTCGAAAGTCGCTGAGTTTAATTATAACATTTATTTGGTCATTTAACTCCGAGGGGAGGAGGTGGACGGGAGTACGAATATTGAAACAAGAAATCACGACCGATATTAGAGTTGAATAAATGTTTTTCAGCGTTAATTAGATTTATAGTATTTCTACCCACGTTGTGTGTGTAAAATTGCAACTCGTATTGCGGCAAGATGGATGGCATGGTAAGTTGGGAGCGGTGGAGGGAACTTGCAAGAAAATAACGTGAGAAAAAACAAGATTCGTGTCAAATCGAATGTAAGGGATGTGGCTGAGTTTATTTATGACAATCTGGACAACATGCGAGGGGTGGGCTGGAGTGGGAGGAGTTGGGCGGAGGTGAGCGAGGATTAGAAATTTAAAAACATGTTGACCGACAATTTTTTGCGTCGAATAAATAAATTTTGGGATAAAATAAAATAAATTAAAAATTTATCTATATGTTCTCCGTGTTTCATTTCAACCCCTTTCGGGATTTGAAGGGTAGCTCCCCTTAGATACATAAAAATATCGCAAAAGCAATCGAGATTGGAGTCTAATCCAGGGTAATGGATGTCAGTGAGATTTATATGACATTAAATTGGCCGTTTAATCCCCCGGTGCGGGAATGTACGGGGTGGAATTTTTCAAACATTTTAAATCGTCGATATTAGCGTGAAATACATAAATTCAGGGCCATTGACGTTGATAGTATTTCTAATAAAGTTGTTTATAAAATTTCATACGCTTTCACCGTGACAGGGGAACACACTTAGAGGTAAGGGTTGAAACATTGTAACACAATAAGACAACCGATATTTAATTCGGATAAATATTTTAAGTTGTCAAAGAAATTGGTAGTATTTTTACCGATGTTATTTGAGTATAATTGTAACCCCTTACAGCATGGGAAAGGAGCACCCTTAGGGTGAGGGTGGACGGCGTTACAAGGAAATAACGTGAATACAACCCAGATTGGAGTCAAAACCAGGGTAATCGATTTCGCTGAGTTTAATTATGATATTCAATTGGTCATTTAACCCCTATGAGCGGGGTTAGTTAAGGGGTGGAAATTTTGAAACAAGAAATCACGGTGATTACTAACGTACAATAAATATTTACAACGTTTAATTAGATTGATAGTATTTCGAACGATGTTTTGTGTGTAAAATTTCCACCTTTAACGGCATAAAAGGGGAGCACGCTTACGGGTTGGGGGTGAAAATATTCAAACTTGATAAAACAGCCGATATTTGTGTCGAATAAATATATTTTGGGATCAATGACCCTTATAATATCTCTCTACTTGTTCTCCGTGTATAATTTCAACCCTTTTCTGGTTCGGGAGGGAAGCATCATTAAGGGTGTGGCATTACTAAAAATTATGCAAAACAATCGAGATTCGAGTTGAATCCAAGGTTTTGTATGTCACTGAGTTTAATTATTACATTCAACTTACCGTTTAACTCCCACAAGCGTGGGTGGTATTTTTAAAACATGTTAATCGGCCGATATTAGCGTCGCAAAAACTGTTTTTGGGGTCAATTAAATTCATAATATTTCTCTAGATGCTCTCTGTGTATAATTTTAATCCCTGTCGGTATGGATGTGAGCAAGCTTCGGGGTGGGGCGTTACATGATAATAACGCTAATACGATTGGAAACAAATCCGGAGGTAACGATATCTCTGAATTTAATAATGAGATTCAACTTTTTGTTGAACCCAAAGTACAGTGGGGACGTGCGTGGAAATTTTGTAAAATGTTGAAACGGGCGATATTATTTATGAAAGAAACTTTTTCGGGGACAATGAGTTCAACCCCTTTCGGTATGGGAGGTGAGAACATGTAGGGATAGGGGGCGAAGTGCATTACATAAAAATTACGCAAAAGCAACCGAGATTGGAGGTTATGGATATACGACATCCCGGGCAACGCCGGCACCCAGCTAGTCTAATAATAAAGATGGTAAAAATTTTATTTAAAAAAAGTTGCTTAAAAATTAACGTGCGTCGTATAGTACGTAATATACGGTAGTCAAAATTGCTTAGTTGTGTCCCAACACATGTACTTTCATAAACACATATTTGATTTCAAGAAAGTAATAATTTTATATGAAAAATGAGATATTTTCCTATATTGGTGAGTGAGATGTTTCACACCAAAAGCTTTAAATGAAAATCTGATAAAAACAATTTAAACAAAATGTAATTAAATATTTTAGACTTTTTTAACATAATATAGTAATGAAATGTAAAAACTTTATAATAATAGTAAGATATACAGGCAATAAATACATTGTTTTCGTCCATATTTCATTGTTATCTTAGAGTTTCATTTAGGTTCCAACTAACAAGGAAGCAGAACCTTGCTTCTAAATTTTACTCTTGGATTATACACAAAATAGTAAGTAGAATTATATTAATTTGTAATTATCCTTAAAAAATTGTTGTGAATGTTATTACTTTACAAATTGTAGATAAATATTTTTATACCTGGTGAGCTATTAAAAGAGGGACGAAACGTTTTGTATTCAATATATATTTTTGTTATTAACTTTATATATTTTTTCGAACTAAAGGTCAATTAAAGGCATATATTTTTTCACGATTATTACATTTATTTGTCTTAGAACGACTGTGAAAGGAAACTTGTACAATAAAGACAGGGTTGAACGGCAATGGTTCTCAAATTTGTTTGTTTTAACCCAACTCCAATATCATATACACCTGCTTGCGTGTTAAGCATGAGATGGAAGTTGTGTTGTAACGATTCGTGATAAGAATTATGTTTCTAAAGCTTAAGCGCTATCTTGTGAAATAACGAAGGCCGGAGGTCTATAGGCGAGCGGTATTCGGTGTTCAAGGTGATGTTTGGAGTTAAAGTACCCTAGACCACAAAACATCATCGAGCTCAATCCGGCTGAAGAGAAGGTTTGCAGAATCGGCATGAGAATCTGGTACACCAAAATAAAGAGACATGTACAGTGTTTAGGCTGATGGAGAAGCAAAGAATTTAATGTGTTTCACATGTGACTATTGTAGGTATCGGATTGTGTACTTTTTTAAGCAAATATCTGAAACAGCTCATGAAGTTTCAGAAGTGTTAAAACTCCTTAAAAAATCACTACTGTGGTGTGATCGTACCCTGTTTCATGATTTGGCTTAACATCAGCATATAGAAAGTGCGCACCAACAGAAAATAATTTGCTCGCGTAAACAATGCTATACGCCAGGTAGCGGAAGGCACCGTTATTTTTGTCTAGACGCGGCCGGGAGAATCTGAACGGATGGGCAGTCGGATGAGAGGAGTCGCCCATAGGACGGCAAAGAGGAAGTATCTGGAAAAGTAACGGGACGGACGGAGAGCCGTCGATTGAACAACTGGCCGGCGACGAAGATTCCGGGATACCTTCAGGAAGAGAAGTGACGCTGCCTGCTATTCACTGGAGGCACATGTGCGTGAGCAAATCCTGCGGTTAGCTTCTTTTACAATTTTTTAAACAAGATTTCAATTGCTATTTAAATTTTAGTTTGTTCGGATTCCACCCATGATGAGAAAATAAATGTGCGCACTTTGCATATGACGGAAAGGCGTAATATTTGTAATAAATATAAATAAATGTACAAACGTATAATTAATAATAAATTAAAATTTCTCATCAAGGAGTTTCAGTAAAGACCTTACCACACTACGGATTGACGGTTCGAACTCTACAATCAGATGGAGGTTTGAGCACACAAATCGAAATTATGGATCTTGCTCGCACGATGTTACTGTCCAGGAATTTCATCGAGAAAATCACTTTGGACAGAAGCGGTTAATGCTGCGGTTTTCTTACTCAATCGGTCTGGACCAAGCGGGAAAGATTCCATGAGTCCGTATGAAATTGGTACAGGAAAGAAAACAAGGTAGACAATTTACATATTTTTTGGAACAGAATTCTTTCCCTATTTTCCAGATATAAATAGAAAGAAATGAAATGCTAAGGGACAGCTCTGTATTTTCGTTGGATATTTGGCAGAAGTCGATGACTATCGTGTCTGGATGAAACTAGGAAAGCATATTCGTAGTACTTACGTTGTTTTTAATTCAGAAAAAGGCGGGGAACTGCTAGAAATCTTCTCTCCGAAGAAGCCGTTGAACCTGCACCAAGAAAGTCTGGTAAGCAAAGGCGAGAGTCCGAAGAAAAAGAATGCGAAAAATCCATGCACAATGAGAGTAACACCTAATAAATCCTTTAATGAAAATTGTCATGTCCCAAAGGATGTTGTTAAAGAGAGTACAAGTCCTGAAAGAAAAGAAGAAACTATAGGAAGATCATTGAGAGATTGAGCACAATTAATTCGACCAAAAAGTTACGAAGCAATGTTGGTTGAGTTTCAAGAACCAAGAAGCTGCAAGGGCGTTGGACAGCAGCTACGAGAAATCAACTCTCTGAAGAGGACGAAAACATGGAGTTTGACTTTGTTACAACTAGTTCGTAAAACAAACTGTGATCGCTGGATCTATCGAGCTAAATACAATGCTAAGTGTGACATTATTCGTTATATATATATATATTATAATAACCAGCTCAGAAGGACAGGAATTCATACTTATTTTTGTCAGATTTGTTTACAAACTCAGACTGGGGATCCTTGCGTGGTTTGAACATATAAAAAATAATGGTAAAATGACGGATAAGTGACTTTTAGAGAGGGGAAGGACTAATAATTGGGGCGTTTTGCAGCTCTTAGGGCTAATTGGTTGTGAGCAACATCTGGACGACGGAATCCTAATGGCATAAAATGACAGAAGGTTGTTTGGACGATGTAATTATATTAAAAGGAAACGTTTAATTTAATTGATTGAGTGGCTCTCGGAGCGGGAGAACGGCAACAGATGGTGTTTGTTTGGCTAAAGTGGAAATGCAAAAACTGTGAAAAACAAGGGAATATTCTGGAGCCAGGATATAAATAAGAGGGCAGTTGGACAGTTTAGGAGCTTCTTTATCATTTCGTGTGGACGGGAGACGGACGTGTTAGTGGGAGAGAGCGGTGGTGCAGGTCCACAGGGACGGACGCGGGGCCAAGTTAAAGTGGCCGAAAACAATTGTTATGAACAGTTGGGAGTTTGCAAAAAGGAGAGATCATCGGATGCTAGGCCAAGCTAGGTTGCCGAGAGTAATTAGTTGGACATCAGCCGTCAATAGTCGGTGGGAGTTTCAATGTGGAGGTCTGTCTACCAGCAGAGTGGGTTGAATTCGTCGTGAGGGTGACGTCGTCAAGAGGAGGTGGCTGTGAAAGCAGAGTGTGAGTGCAGCCTGGTGCCTTTTAAGCCTGTATGAAGTGAGTGTGTGGACCAGAGACCTTGTAAGTTTATTTTTCTAAATTCATAATTGTAAATTGTTAAAAAAGGGTAAAAAAGTCAGATTTCGTTTCAAAGATTTCGTTTCATTCGTTTCAATCGTTTTATTTGTTTCACTCGTTTCAATCATTTCAATTATTTCGTTTCATTCATTTCGTTTCATTCATTTCGTTTCATTCATTTCACTCGTTTCAATCATTTCATTTCGTTTCATTTCGTTTTTCATTTATTGTAACTGTATTTGTTTAATTGTAACATTTTGTTCCGTTTCCTTATCAACCCAATAAAGACCCTGAGGGTACCGAGTCCAATAATTTAAAATGTATTCTAGGTAAATAAAATTGTTTTGATTTATAAAATTTCATCAGATTTGTGTAATTGAAAATTGTGTTTTAATAAATGATAATTGTTTGTTTAAATTGGTACTTTTATTTTATGTATGTATTACAATATATATATATATAAGCAAATTGTGGTAATTAAAAAAACATGTAATTATTTAATAAACAAAATTTTATGATTTTCATTGTGTAAATATAAGAATTATGTACAAGAATATGGAGGCTATGATGCTTGCTTGCTATGGGCAATGTCGCGAAGGCATGGCTGGACGCGCGGAACTTGTGTGTGTTGGGAATCGGCGGAGAATGTAGCAGAATGTGTTCTGAAAAACTTGAGCGTGTGTTAAGACTTTGCGGAGCAATGTTGTAAGAGTGTGTTTTGAGAGTCGGCGGAGAGAGAGCTTGAAATGCAGAGTATGTTGTGGAAAGCTGCAGAGTGTGTTTTACGAGGAGATAATTGAGCGTTAACCAGGAAAGCGAACATGATTCAAAGTTACGATTACCATATTCAAACAAGAGACATAATATTTTAAACTCCGGGGTTTTTAAATTACGAGTCGACAATCTGAAGTATTTGTCGATTGCCATATTTATGCAAACATCAAAGATTTAAAACAACGTTATCAACTGTAAAGAGCAGGAAGTGTTGCATCTGAAAATTACAACCACATTAAATTCTGTGAAATATGGCCTTTCGGTGAAGTGTTTAACAATAATCGAGAATGATCAATCCCCCGACAAACAGATAATGGTAATGTAAAGTAAAAAAACTATTATTAATTGTAAACGTAATGTAAATAATAATTACCGTCAGATTTCATATTTCAATAAGTGTTTAAGTTAAGAATTTTTCACATTGCAAGTTTTTAATTGTCTTGTCGTATCATTCTTTATTGGAGGCCCGATAGTCGGCCCTGAAATTAAGCCGTGGCACTTTACCAACTTGTAACAAAATTTTCAATTGTGGTAGGAATTTGTTTTTAATAAATTAACTTTGTTTTATATTTTGAATTCTTTTTTTATATTTAAAAATCCTATCGTTTCAACTATTAATTGTGTTAATCTAAAATCTAAATTAATAATTTAATTATTACATCTATTGCCTCAACGTGGGCTTCATTAAAATGAAATTTAATTGTATTTAAATATGTGTTTATTACATTTTGACGCTTCAACGTGGGGCAAATTAAAATGAAAATTAATAAATGTATTAGCGATTATTACAATATATATTGTAATAACAAAATATAATTAATTTCTTATTAATGCAATTTATGAAATTTGCCCCACGTTGTGTTAGCCAATAAATGTAATAACTCAAATAATAACCACAAATTTTAAACAAACATATATCATTTACTACCACACTTTTACAATTAATACAAATTTAATGAAATTTTATAAAATCAGAAAAACAATTTTATTTCTCATGAAATACATTTAAATAATCGGAGTCGGTATCCTCAAGGTCTTTACTGGGTTGAAAGGAAAACAACATAAATTTATAATTAAACAGATACAGTTACACTTAAATGAAAAATGAAATGAAACAAAATTATCGATATAAACTAAATAAACGTAAGTAACGAAATCTGACTTTTTACCCTTTAATTACAATTTACAATTATAAATTCAGAAAGTAGACTTACACGTTCTTGGGTCCACACACTCACTTCATATATGCTTAAAAGTCCCCCAGGGGACTGCACTCACACTGTGGACGAAGTCACCCTCACGACGAATTCGAACTCCTTTGATGGCAGTCAAACCTCCACGACGAACTCACAACTGTTGACGACTGATGTTCAGCTGATTACTCTCGGCCCTGCGTCCGTTTCCAGTCCGCACAAAATGATAATGCTAAAATCTCTCTCTCGACGGTCTCCTGCTCCTGACTCTGACTCAGACTTGACTTCCTCTATAACTTGACTGTAACTCGACCGATACTAACACTCCAACACTCTCGACGACGACATCCTCTCTAACTCTCTCTCTCGAACTCCACCAACACTGCAACTCTGCCAACACTCTAACTTGCGTCCGTCCCTGCGGACGCTCTCTCTCCCAACCGACATCGTCTATCTCTCCTCTACAATTCCACTAACACAACTAACCTCGCCTTTATCTCTCTCTTATTTATATATCCCGGCTCCCGGAATATTCCCTTGTTTTTTACAGTTTTTTGCATTACAAGTTCGCCAACAACAACATCTGTTACCGTACATCCGCTCTGAGAGCCCCTCAATCAATTATATTAAACGTCTCCTTTTAATCTAATTGCGTCGTCCATCTGTTACGATTTTTTTCTTATGGTTCCGTCTGTCACACAATTATTTCTAAAAGCTGCCAAAATTGCACTAATTATCTGTCCTTCCATCCGCTAACAGGTCACTTACCCATAATTTTATCATTATCTTTAATGTACACACCACTCAAGGGTCCCTAGTTTCAGTTTGTCAACAAAACAGACAAACATTAAGAACAGACTTCCTGTCCTTCTGAGCTGGTTATTACAATATATATAGTAATACCAATTAAACAGGCTATTAATTGTTTTTAATAATTAAATTGTTAGCGGTACGAATGCGTAAAGGCGACAATCAGGCGGGTTTTTCCTTTGTTTAATAATGGAAACTGAAAATCCGCGCGCTTGGAGAACAGTCAGTCTGCACGGAGATACGAGACAGAACGGTCCACATAAAGTAATAACACAGTAAAACTTGCTAACATAAAAGCATGAATAGTGTTATCCAGGAGGTCCAACGGCGAGATATTATAGTTTATATAAAACGCGAGTAAGTAGTTTGGCGGAGAGACTCATAAAATAGCAATTTGGAAGCAGAAGTTTTTGCTGCCCAATTTTAACTAATTGTCACATCGAGAGACTTTGAGGAAATCTACATCCAGCAACCGGCCAGATTCCCGGATAGCAGAGACGAGAGGGCAACGACTACGTGTATTCAAATTCTAAAGTGTAGAATCAGTGAGTATTGAATGGCCTGTTTTAGTGAGTGTTAAATTCAAGCAAGAAGAATCCAAACTGATACCAGAAGTACTGTCGTGAGTACAAGATAATTATTAATAATTGTAAACGATAAGTAAAGGGTATAGTCAGATTACGTTCGCGTTTTTCTTTTCATTCGTTTTCTTTTGTTTCTAGTATTTTAATTTTGTATTCCTTTAACTTCAATTAATTGAATTGTTAATGTTTTAATTGGAGTGTTCTTTTATAAAACCCAGTTATGACCCAAAGATATATAGATTCGACGTATTTGATTGTAATGATATAAGAACTGTATTTTCATAAAATGCCACGAATTAAGAAATGAAAAATTAAAGTATTAGTTGTTAACTGGATTAAATTCGTCGTGCAAAATACATCTTATACAATGTAAATTTATCAACAATAATAAAAAATTTTGATTTAAATCTTTAATTAATTTTGTTAATTATTTCAATGATTTAAGACCACCGTTTTAATCCTTATATATTTGACGTCTACAACGTGTGGCTAACTATTATTCAAATTTAAATTAATTTTTTTTGTTTTAATTAATTCGTTTAATGAATCCTATCAATGTGTTTATTACATATATGGTTTGCTAAACGTGGGGCAAATTTAATTTAACCTGTTATTTATTAATAATCGCCTTAGTATCTAATAAAATAAATTTCTAAATGATTGTTTTAGTAGCGTAATTTGTGGCAAGACTATTGTAAGTAACGGTGAGCATAGCGTAAGAATGCGGAGGTTGGAGTTTTTCCAGACTGTATTGTCGGCGACATGGATGAAACGCGAACTCTGGGCGCAACGATGTGTGATGTTGGAAATTGTGTGAGAAACACAATAGTGATAGTGGAGGTCATACAGTAAAGACGATTATCAAGGTTGTTGTAGATTCTGTTGGTGGAAGTCTGAAAGTAAAATGCAGTTAACAAGCTTCTGCTTATGGATTCTGTTGGTGGAGGTAGGTCAAAGACCTGTTGTAATTTGATGAAAACTTTGCTTCGAATCTCTTTAGTAGAGACGAGATTTACGAAAAATAATTCTTAGGTAGCCATTGATAAACCATAGAAACTGATCGTCTGTCGTGTACGAAAGATTTAATTGTGTATGTTGACAAATTGTGTAATATTAGCCTGTTGAAAAGCTTAAGTAATTTAATAAATTTTGAGATTTAGTCACAAGCAAAATATTTAAATTTTGTGAAGTGAAGGAATTGTAGTGGTACGAGGACTGTTCTCACATTTGGGATGTAACATATTAATATTGATAAAATACTTTGTAAACATTTTATAAGTTTTCATACCTTCAGGTTTCATTTAGTTGTTTTAGTATTTTAGGAAAAGTTAATTAAAACTTGTAATAAATTCATGTCAAAATCCTTGTATTTTTATGGAAATTAACTATTCATTGCGGGTACCTATAATTTTTTGAGGCCAAATAAAACGATCCTAGACGTATCAATAGTCTCATTAATAAATAAACCGTGGCAAAAATGTAAAATTATTTTATATAAACATTGTGTATAAAAAACATAAGTTTAATTAGTAATAAATTTCAGAATTTCAAATTGACAAATTCTTGAATAATCATTCACTTAACCAATAAATTAACTTAAACATAAATTAAAGAGTTGTTAAAGTCAAATTGATAAACTAAATTAAATATTAAAGGTTAACCACAATATATATATTGTTAAGTTCCCCGTCTTTATAAGACCTATCTTGGACCACAATCATTGCCACACGTCGCGGTGTGCAGTCGTGGCCGTGCTTTGACGCACCAGCTGTAACTTATGGCTTGTTGCCTCCCAGACACGGTCTGCAGATTGAGATATTACAGGTATCCAGAGTACTTGATTCGCTATTAAGGCTTGTTTACTGGATTGCCCCGAATCAACTAGCGGTGGAGACTAATTAATCCTTTCACTGCTGGCGAGGCTAGGCGCTCAGTGCCGTTTCGGTCCCTCAGTCGCTGTGAAGTGACTAGCTGTGCTGAACACTTTTTCGCACGGGTGTTGCGCAAACGTATTGGGTGCTGTGACTTGACGTTTTAATCTCCGAATCATTATAGGAAAGATTTTAAAATAATGTTTTGTACATGAAGACGGTTTACACGACAACTGCTATGATTCATAATGTGTTCTATTGCATGGCCAAGTGTAGCAGGAAACCAAAATACGACATACCCGCGACACCTTCCGGAGCATTTTATAGCATCAAGTAACTATTCGCACCACCAGATACATCTAAGGCTCCTTTCACACGGCAATTCCGTGTCTGCGAGTCACGCCTCCTTTACACTTCGGCGGTACAAAAAAAGTAATGCCACAGTCGCCTCCCTTCCATAACCCCTTCAACCAAACTCTCACGCACTTGTCGCTTTCTCATTTCGTCAGCCTCCCAGTCAACGTTTTCCTTTTCCTAATAAATTAAAGAAGAATGGACAAACATTAGTTGTGTGTTATTTGGCTACCGATCCCGTGAAAAAGGAAACAGAGGGTACATCCCGTAAAGCAAGGACGTGAACATAAAGGTGCATTCACTTTGTTGTTCAAAGAACTAATGGATGACCGTATGGCAGGGGTAAACAGTACATGTGTCTTTCATTGTCGCCAAGTGTTATAATAAACTTCTTGATACAGACAAAAAACGTATTGTATTTTCATTTCAATGAGATGCTTATATAACGTGTTTGTTAACAAGTTCCAAGCACCATCGTGTTCGAAGGACCAATATCCAGGTAGTTTTATTTATTTTAACCATTCTCAACATTACTATCACACTGATATTATCTTAAATATTTATAGAAATTCAGGATAAAGACGAGTGGGACCAAAGATATGGCCCACTTTGTACGCTGCCTGGCCCTGCCGTGTTTGCGGCGACCACCGTCGACGCCGTGGCTGCAGCCCCCAATGACGTCACGACGCAGCTCGCCGACCAGGTTCGGGAACTTTCCCGTCAAGTAGCTGCCCTATAGGCGCAGCTAAACCAGCGTATCATGGGCCAACAATCCCGTAGCAGTTCTAATCAACGGACCACTCAAGAAACCAGAGGACCTTCAGGAATGTGTTACTATAACAGACGGTTTGGCAACAGGGCGGAGCGCTGCACGCCCCCGTGTAACGACGGGAAACGACGCCGGCAACCCATAGTAGCGGCGTCGGGGTGCCTACAAAGAAAAAGCCGCCTCACTGTCGTCGATCGGACCAGCCAGCAGCGTTTTCTGGTGGGCACGGGCTCCGACCTTTCCTGGGGCCAAAGATATGGCCCACTTTGTACGCTGCGCTTCGTCGCGGTCGCATTCTCCCGGGTAAATGCCATCACATCAACCTCGAACCCGATAAACCTCGGGCTACTGGCCCGGCAACAGGCAGACGGCCACGAGCTACGCGCCCTCCGTCGCAGCGACACGGCGCTCGACCTGCACCTCGTCACCGTCCCAGGCCTCGCCTCACAACTCTACTACGATGTCTCAACCGGTCGCCACCGACCGTTCGTCCCAGCACCCAGCCGACGACAGGTGTTCGACGCGCTGCACGGTCTCAGCCATCCGGGATCCCGTGCCACTACGCTCCTGGTTACGTCGCGCTTCGTGTGGCCTGGAGTAAAGCGAGACTGCAGGGTGTGGGCATGCGTGGCATGCCAACGCGCCAAAACCACGCGCTACGTCGCGACCCCAGTCGGGTCTTTCGCGACGCCAACCGCTCGCTTCCGTCACGCCCACGTAGACATCGTCGGCCCTCTACCAACGGCAGGTCCTTTCATGTACCTGCTCACCATGATCGATCGCGTCTCACGCTGGCCAGAGGCGGTCCCAATGGAGCACATTACCGCCGACAGCGTGGCCAACGCTGTTCTTTCACGGCTGGATCGCCCGTTTTGGCTGCCCCGAAATCAGCTCTACGGACCAAGGCCGGCAGTTCGAGTCGCGCTTGTTCGAGTCTCTGGGCGCATTCGGCGGATGGCAGAGATCACGGACGACGCCGTACCACCCGCAGGCCAACGGCCTAGTGGAGAGATTCCACCGGCAGTTGAAGGCGTCGCTGATGTGCCACACCGACGCATCGTGGCTGGAGGCACTTCCCATAGTGATGCTTGGCATACGCACCGCCTTCAAAGAGGATCTTGAGGCAACATCGGCGGAGCTCCTCTTCGGGGAAACGCTTCGGCTACCCGGGGAATTTTTCGCCCCATAACCGAGTCCACCTAAAGGACTCAACCCGTCTTCGCTTGTCGACCGGCTCCGCCAAGTCACACAGCGGATCAAGCCCCAGCCAATGGCTCGGCACACTCGCCCTTCCGGGTTCGTGTTTAAGGAATTGGCGTCGTGCTCACACGCCTTCCTTCGGGATGACACCGCGCGGCCTCCGCTCCGGCCGCCATATACGGGGCCTCACCAAATCGTCAGCAGGGACGACAAGACCTGCGTAATACAGATACGAGGGAACGAGGTCCGGGTTTCGCTAGAGAGGGTGAAACCGGCTTCCTCGGCGCCCGAGGCAGAGACCGACCCACCACCGCACCCTACTCCCATTGCAACACCGCAGCAGCCGGTACCCCGGGAACACCCAATTCCTCCTTCCAGGATCGGTCGACAGCCCGATGGGACCCGGGCAACACGAGCAGGTCGCCGAACACGTGCGCCCGCCCGTTATTCTACTTCCCCGCAGCGCTGCCGCACGTCCCGACAACTCAACCAGCCGGGACCCTCGGCACTAATGAACAACACTTGAAGTGTGCGTGCTGCCGTGTATATAATGACATTTTATTTTATTTATTTTTGTTTGTTATTTATCCCTTATTGTATATATGTTGCTAATCCCCGACTCCGTCTCTCGGGGGAGGGGGGGGGGCTGCTGTGGGACCAAAGATATGGCCCACTTTGTACGCTGCGCTTGGCCAGGCTAGGGTCGCAGATGAAAGTTCCGTTACTACGGCAACGAGGATATAAACACAGTAGAGAGAGAGAATCCGTCACCAGGTGTGCGTGCCACGTGGTCCTAAAGACGTTTGATAAATTAAAAAACCTTTATTAGTCCTCACATTAAATTTAATGTCAAAGAGGAGCTTTCGGCTTTTTCTTAAACCATATTCATTTGTTATGTATGTAGAATAGTCATGGAAATACTTATATATTTTTATACATATTTATAAACTTATTCTATAAATAACATGAAAAAACAACAACACTAGAATAAGAGCACGATAATACGAAATGAGAGCGTGAACGTGCCCATTGTCGTCAATGGTCCGTTAGCCACCACCATTCTTTAAAAGACTCATTTTGTGAATCGCAGACGTGTCGATGACGTGAATCGCTGTGTAAACGGACCGCCTGCGTCCATGGCCGGGTTTACTGCTTCAGACGTGACTGGCAGACACGGAATCGCAGGAATAATTGTGACTTACAGCAGTTGCAGCAAAGAAAGCTAAAAGCCATTATAGTGGCGTATAGCACTGACCACACGGATTGCGCTAGCCACTATATTTGCTTACAGCAGTGAAAAGGTTAAGGGAATGAATTCAGATTTGGTTACATCGGCAACAAATTATTCTGATCTAAATATGCGACCTCCATACGCATTTACAACGTTTGGTTAAACATCAAGTTTGGCCAGTAAACCGTTCGAAAGTTAGGCTTTGTAAACGAATCGCAGAATTTAAATTTAAAAAATAACGAGTAATCACAATTTGTGGTGACAATATCGTAAGGAAAGATCGCGATCGGGACGTGTCCAAGTCGCTTATGTAACTCCCGAATTATATGGACAGATCAATGCTTACGTAAAAGATGGGAATGAGACAACTATGTCTGGCTGTATAAGAAACACATTTATTCATGAATTAATTAATTCACAAACAGAAGGTTCGAGCTGAAGATTCCTATCTGATACACACTGATTTCATTTTAAAGTAAAAATATTTACTTGAGCTTAGACACAAATACTAATTTACCAATGCTTATATCAATAATGTTGGTAACAGCTGACATGTTCCTTGAGAGCACTAGATTAACACGAAATACTTGCGAGCAATATCCAATTATTTACAGCTGAGCTCGCGTTCCAAGCACTGACATGAAAAATACTTCATAATAACGATTAACGATAAAGTGTTTTCGCGTTCCAAGCACTGACATGAAAAATACTTCATAATAACGATTAACGATAAAGTGTTTAGTACATATTAATTATTAATAGTACTACTGTGCCTCTGAGTGAGTTTTACTCAATTGAAATTTAAATGAAAGGTAGTTCCTATTTGAGTGAGGCATAACACTTGATAGGTACACAAAGATTATGCGAGATTTCCTTGACGTACGCTTTCCTAAATGTAAGCAATGTTTCAACTAGTTCACGTCAATGCAACACATAGTTAAGTAGCTACTAAGTTTCACAAAATAATACACAAGTTTATTAGATGAGAGTTATTCTGTTTGAATATCTCTTAAGGGCACGGTAATTACATTCATCAAAGTTCACACGCGTTTAATATTAACTTGCGCAAATACACTTGCAGCTGAGTCTCAAGAAAATTTAATACACAAAATATAACCGCAATGAAAAAACAAAAAAATATGGATGTTCGGCACCTGGTTAGAATGTTGCAATCTGGAAAATTCTTCAGGTAGGTTCGGCTCGAACAGCAACGGACAGATCGCCGCAGATCAGCAAATCCGATATGATGACTTGGTGCTCAGTCCGGCGTCGAGACAACTGATTGGCTGGATGCACCCACGATCACAAGATTGACCACAGAAACAGCAAGGGAGACGAACAGAAGATAATTCTGCTTGCAGACACTGATAAAATGAGCCGGTGACTTCCACAATACGCGGGTTTATGCGAAGATCGCTGCTCCGTATCACTCAGAATTTTGTCCTTTAACTCAGACTCGTGTAGACGAAAATTTGGAAATCCGCAATACAAATTCGATCCTCACCACTTGACCTAGGCGTCGTAATGAAGATCACTAGCGGATTCGAATTCCTAGTAAAAAGTTTGCAGAGACCCAACTCAGACTGACGATTCGGAATTTCTAAGTCCAAAAAAGTAATTTCACGAAGTGAACTGGCATAGGTTCGTTATGGTTGACTTGTCGAAGTGAAGTGAATCAATTTCTAGCAAAAAGTGGGCTCCTGGCTATTTCATATAGTGGGGGGAAAGATGTTACGCCGTTGGCAGATCTTAATCGAAATTGACGCGTAAAGAAGAATAACTTTAAAACGTGATAAGACACACAGAGGATTGATAATAGCGTGAAAAATTCACAGAAGAATATAGAATAAATTTCCAAGTAGATCGACAACAAAAATTACACATCAACGTTGAAAAAGGTCTATTAAATTCCACGAGCGGGAAGCGATAGGACCAGATAGCGGGCAAAATTTTTTCCAAGAGTGCAAGCTTCTTTACATTATTTATCTATCTCATCCGTCTGTTGACAACAATGAGAGGATGGACAAGTAACGAAAAACATGAGAAATAATTATCATAAATATACGCAGTAAACGGAAAACTAAAGAGGTTGAATTACTGGAATTCCATGTAAAAAAAATTAACATAAAGTTATAGGAAAAGGTAGTTTATTACGAAGTAAAGTATTAAAGACAATTAGAATTGTAAAGCGGATAAAACATCCAAATAATTGTTTTTAAATGTAGCCAAAGATATATATATACATATATATATATATATATATATATAATGTAATAAACAATAATTGACTTTATTTAATTTACAGAATTTGCCTCACGTTGAAGCGTCATTTATGTAATAATCAAATGGTTGGCTTTATTACATTTAATTTGCTTTAATTAATTTTAGTTTGAAGAATTTGCCTCACGTTGAAGCGCCATTTATGTAATAATCAAATAGTAGGTCGTTTATTAAATGAAATAATAATAAAAAATTAACAAACAAAATATTGTTATTTTATTTTGTGGCAATAAAACATAATTACAAACACAAAATTTGAGATCTTGTTCTCTCATGGTCTTGACTGGGTTTGATAATGAACACAACAAATTGATTTAAAATCTCGTTAACAAAACAGTTTACAATTTACCTAAACAATATGTCGATAGAATGAAAGAAATTAAAAGTAAAGAAATTAACTCTGACTGACAATTTAAAAGAGAACGAAATCTGACTTTATTCTTTAATCAGCATTTACAATTAATCATTAGTTTTGGCTTTGTTACTTACATATTGTCCAGCTGGCACCAGCATTATTTTTGGCTTCGGAAGTACAGTATTGCAAAATTTTACACGGACTCTAAATATCGACTCACAGATTTTACACTATTGAAGTCAAAATTGATAGGCTCCCAGGAACTCGGATGATCCTCCTGAATGTCAACTATCTGATTGCTGCTTGCCTTACAGGAATCCTATGATTCATAGAATTATTAGTCTTTTACTGATTTGGACTTAAACTGTAACGTATCTCCTTGAAGATTTATTTTAACTGTGTATTCTTTCGGATCGAACTAACTTTTCTTTAGCTCCTTGCTGTAGACTTAAACTGTCAACTTTACTATTCCGCTCTTTGCTGCTCACCAGAAAAACCTCATCCGCCCACAGCAATCTTTCATCACCAACTCTATCCTAGCTGGCTGTAGACGTAAAAAAAACCTGACTTCCTTTCCTGGATGGTTATAGACGTAAACTGCTAGACTTTCATGCGCGCAAACGTCATTTTGACTTTTCATCAAAAGCGGCTGAACTCGCTTTTCCATTGTTGCTTTGTTCGATCAGACCGCTATAATGGATTTATCAAACAATTCAAATTTTATGTTCAAACAATTAATGGCCTAATTAATTGGCATTACAATATATATATACATATTTATTTAATAATTTTCCTGAATAGTATTGTCGGCGTAATTTTGAGGCCAGAGCATCGTAAATAACCGTCAGTGTGGCACAAGAATGCGGAGATTGGAAAGGTTTCCACTCTATTACTGTCGGCAAAGCGTGTGTAATACGCAGAACTTTGGAAAAACAGCAGTGTTATCTGGGAGCTCGAACGATGAAGTTCATATTCAGCCTGGTTTGGGATCTCGAACGATAATGTTCATAGTGAAGTCTGTTTTGGAACTTTGACCGATGAGATTCAGAGTGAGTCTAGTTTTGGAGGCCAGCCGAGGATAAGCATGTCTAAGAGCGTTGTCGCGTTAAAACAAGTAGCGGAATTTAGCGAAGTGAAACAATGTTGTGAGCTGTGTAATGGCCTGTTGAATAAATGTATCTTTAAAAGGAATGAAATAGTGAAGTGCACAATTAATATGGTAGCAGAACAGATCTAATAAACTGTTATATAAAACCCTTGTATTGTTAACCTTTATATAAATGTGAGTACGGTCAGATTTCTCTAGATTTTTTTAGATTCTTTTAAATTCCTGTAAATTTTACTGGATTTCAGAATTATTTAATTTTTTATATGATTTGTTAGTGTAAATTTAATTTCTTTTGTTTTGGTGCTAATTGCAAATTACTATAATTGTTAGAGGTGCAGTAAGCGGACCTGATGATTTGAGTTTCATTAAAAGCTGTGGCATTTATTTAAAATACGTACAAATATTAAATTAAATAGAAATTTGACATAAATATTTCCTATTATCTTTAAAAAGTTGTAATAATTCAAGCATAAAATCCTGTTAATTATCTCTCCCTTTAAAATTCGTTTTCTAGATAATTTGGCGCCGCAACGCGTTGGCTTTAATTTTCTCAAATTGAATACTACTATATTTATATGTATTTAAATTTTCCCCGCGTTGAGGAGCAGTAAATGTAATATACCAATTATTAAATTATTTTTTAAATTAAATCATTTTTTAAAATTTTCTTTGCGCCATAGTTAGGAAGCAATTTAAGTAATGTTTAATTTTGAAATATTTAAATAAATTTAAATTTTACTTTCCTATATAGTTTATAATCATTTATTGAAATTAATTTGAACAAATTAACTCCAATTAGCGAAATTTTGAAGTTATTATAATTTAATAGAAAAACTTAATATTTAGTGATAGATTTGAAATAATAAAACAAAAATTTAACTAATATAATATTTAAATAATTTTTTTAAGAACATTTTATGAATTTTACATATAACTACATATAATAACAATTTGTTGACCTAATTGAGAATTATATGAAGAAATATATGAAATGATAAACAACATGAAGATTGGAGAATTAATGAGGAATGTAATATCTGAAATGATCCAAAAAGAAGAAGATAAAACAACTTATATTGGGTAAGAAAAAAGAGTTCAAAAAAAGGTGTAGTAATTGTACAACCAAAGAAACCATATCAGACCCGTCAGTTCACAAAGAAAATATGTAAGGAGAAATTGAACCCTACAGTAGTGAAGATTTTCACATATTAGGTGTGACTCCTATATAAGACACACAGGGAAGTGGTATTTCTGTTATAGAAGATGTATCGTATGAACTAGTATTAAAAACTGTAAGAAAAAGAGAGTGGTGGATATTAATATATATATATAATATATATATATATATATTGTAATAATTAAATATAATATGATAATATGAATGTGGTGTTTCTAAATGAAAGAACTTAAGTGAAAACTATTAAACAAGATTTATTAACAATTTTAAAACAAGTATAAAATACACAAAATATTTGGGATCTCAGGGTCTTGAACTGGGTTTGATAAATGGCAGAATTTATATAATCAAAATTACATTTACTTTTTATGGAAATCAATGCGTCTGAACATAGACGAAATTTGTTGCGGAAGAAATAATACTAAAGATTGAATTTAAACAATTTTAATTTTATCAAGAATTAAGGATCTCATTTTATCGATAATTAAATAATTAAAGAACGATCTGACTTTTATCTTTTAAACACGGTTTACAAATGATTTTAAAGTTTTTCTCTACTTACGGCCGCCCAGGTCTCTTTTTAGCTTTTCGTGCACAATTTTGGGGACATCACTGTGTAACATACTTCCAACCGCTGCCGCGATGTAACATCCCGCTTGCCATCATGTAACACTCCACCACTGTGAACATGTCACATTCCAGCAGTTGGAAATGGGAAGTCCAGATAGATCGTTCACCAACCGAGCTATACCTCCGTTAGCTCACCTGGCTACCGATCTAGAGGATAAAGGAAGAATTAAGAACAGGAAATAGGAAAGTCGGTAACGTGAGGGTTCGGGTTCAACTAATTGAACCTAGGCGTAGTGGTTGGTGTTTCGCTGCACTTCAGTCAAATAAGAGCTGATGAAGAATCAATAGATTTAATAGTTAGAAATAAAATAAAGTAAGACAAACTGGCGGATAGCACCAGGAGTCACCGACCCGTCTGGAGGTTGGATCCCGACTGACTTTCCCAAAGAGCTCTGAACAATTCGAAGACTCCTTTCCCCCTCCCTGATGATTTTAAGTCTCCAATGAGAAGAACTAGTACAGGGTGGAGATTTCTGCTGACGTGTACATGTCTGCATAAAGTACTTAAAATGCTGACGTCCGTCTAGACGCAGCGTTATCACAGCTGCCTAGGCGGAAGGGGTGAAGACTTATGTGTTGTTGCTATATCTAAAGTGATGTCTTTAACTGCATCAGCTTTCTTGCAGCTGCGCCCTCTTAGGTCCGCTATGCTGAAGAGACGTTATGATAAGAGGGCACGTGTAGACTATTATATTACAACTGATTCTAAGTACTCACAGACTCTAAATGTTCACAGGCTCTAATTGGCGTTGTTCCTTAGTTGGTTTAACACAAATTGGTTGGTTCTCGATGCTTTACTGCAACCTGGATTTGTAGATCTCATGACTTTAGTTGAAAATGGACTTCATTGGTTTGTCTATGGCCAGCATGAAGAATCTACGCTCGACCACCGAATACACACTAGTTGCTCTGTCTCCTTCCCGACTGAATATTGCTTTACTTTTTAATATTTGAAAGCATGTTTGTGACTGGACCACATTCTTTCGTTCTGACTGCCGACTGTAAAACTTTTCGTCTGATCTATTCGCTGTCTGCTGCCCGACTGTACTGTTCGTCTCGTAAATTTTGAGCGCGTAAAAACCTTCTCGACTGATCAACAATGTTTTCTTTGCCTTGCCGGTTTGTTGCGGCGTCCGCTCTATATCCACTAATAATGAGTCCTCTACAATTCAACTTTTCAATTAGAACAATGCCTTAATTACCAATTACTACAATATATATATATATATATATATATATATATATATATATATAGAGAGAGAGAGAGAGAGAGAGAGATGCTGATTTTTTAGGGGCAATTATGGGGATTATAACACACCTAGTGAAGGAAAAGGAGAATTCATCGATAACTTATCATTAATCATGAAAAAATTATTGGAGACAACCCAGAAAGATTGTATAATTTGGGTAGATATTAATATTGACAGGCTAAAAGAGAAGGAATTATATTCAAAAAGACTTAATGCAAGTAGTATGAGAGTGGGAATGAAACAAATTGTAGAGCAAGCAACTAGAGTGACACCTACTAGTGCAACTTTAATTCATCTAGTAATAATACTATATTAGTAAAATTAGTATATATCTAAAATGTAAAATAAACCAAGAATAGTAACAATAGGTTTATAGTGAAAGATAAATTTTTAATGAAAGAGAAGGTTGACTTTGAGAAACTGCTTGGTATTATGGAAATTAAATTGACACAAAGACAAATTAATAACAATAAGGATGCAGAGAATGAATATGAAACCTTAATAAATGATATAGTAAAAAGTGTACAAAAAGCTAGAAAGTCTTGTTGGGTTTTATGTGTAATAACTCCTATGATATTAGATTTTATAGGTTTTTATTATTAGAATATGTTAAGCAAAACGGAACACAATCACTACAACAACCAGTTACCACATAACAATGTACAGTCTAAGATTACATAAGAAAACTATTCCCACTTTCAGTGCTCCACAATGACAATGATGCAATATTAATAGTCAATATTCAACACCTCCTTGTAATTTTCATTGCTCTTGATCAATTTTCCTTTTTCTAGATTTACAACAGATTTTATAAAAGCTTATTTAAGTGTTTTTTAAATTGTTCAAATTTAGTAGAATTCAATGGTTTTGTGAGCAAATCAGCTATTTATGAATTTGTTGCACAGTAATAAAGTTTTAAATAACTATTTTCAACCTTTTCTTTTATATAATAAAACCTAACATCTATGTGTTTAGATTTGCAATTCAAAGTTGCATTATTCACAAGGCTTATAGCACTCTGATTGTCAACGTTGAGTGTAAAATTGGTTGGCTATCCAGTCATTTATTCAAGAAAACTCTTCAGAAACATCAAGGGTTTTGTAGCTTTGGCAGCAGCGATGTACTCTGCTTCAGTTGTTGATGTTGCAACAATAGGCTGCTGTCTCGATGTCCAGGAGACAGGATCACCGTTGTAGAATACAATGACGCCTGTGGTACTTTGGGTTTGCTCATCTCCGGCATAATCTGCATCAGAATAATCAACAAGAGCATTCTCAAAACTTTTGTTGCCCATGAGATACGATATTCCAGTGTTTTCAGTCCCATGTATCTCAAAGTTCTTTTTAGGCTCATAAGATCAGCATGGGTTGACTTTTTCACATGACGACCACACATTCCAACAGCATGAACCAGGTCAGGTCTCATTTTGCTTGACAAATATAAAATACTTCCCACTGCTTCTTGGTAGGGAAATGTTATTTCCTTCCTTTCGATTTCTGGAACATGAGGGTTTCCCACAAGAGATGTTAACACTGGTTTTAATTCACTCATACGATATTTTTCAGCAACACAATTTGCATAATCTCCCTGGACCAATTTCAGCTTCTGGTTAGAAATTTCTAAATTTATTCCTTAATAGTTGCTTGGATTTTCATCAACTTGAACTCATTTTTCAAGGTTTCCAAAATTTTCAGCATTTGTGTAGTATCAGACCCTGCAATTAATCCATCATTAACAAAAATTGACATAAATATAGAGCAGTTAGGTTCACAAATACACATTGCTCAGTCTTAAGGCCAGTGAATTAATGTTTTTTTTAAAAAAATTGGTGATTCTTTTATTCCACTGAGCAGGAGCCTGGCAGAGGCCATAAAGTGATTTTTGCAGCTTACAAATCTTTGTTCTATCTCAGTAACCTTCCACATACATCTCTTCTGTGATTGTACTATAGGAGAGACTCGTGCAGGGTTAGGATACCCGGAGCCGGGAGCAATAAGCCTAGTCTCCTAAACTAATACTTTATTCCACCACGTGGTGCGACTCTGGCCGTTGTCCGGAAGCATACGTAAGTGTCGCGCGAGAGCCGGGAACAGAATGGGCTCTCTCCGCGTGCACGCTGTAGGTGCTTGGTAGAGTCCCGTTACTTGGTGGGGAGCATTGTTTGCATCCCCTAACGGGGCGTAACGGGACCTTCTTGCTCGCATGGGGACACGGAATATTCGTCCTCACAGTACCATATAGAAAAACAGTCTTCACATCAAATTTCATCAGTTTGTAATTTTGTTTTGCAGCATAGGCTATCATAGTTCTCAGTCCTTCAATGCTGACAACAGGTGTAAAAACATCATTGTAGTTCACTTCATCTTGCAGCTACAGCCTCTAACTACAAAGGGAGCTTTGAACACCCATCAACTTGTGAGAATTTTCTTGTTCTTCGCTTCAATGCAGTTGACGAGTTTCCAAGTTTGATTTTCTTTATGAGCCATCTTTTCTTCCTCTATAGCTTCTTTCCATCTAGCTGCATTGTCTCCGGAAATTGCCTCATCATATGTCAGCATAACATAATCATTTAATCTCTCTGGTTTATTTGTTGTTCGCTTTCCTCTTCCTTGAACTTCATCATCTAAATTATCTTCAGATTCAACAGTATGACCTTCGTTATTTGGAATTTTTTTCCTTCATCTCCAGTGCATAAAGAGAATAATGACTTTCTTTTAACTTCCTCTGAGATATATAGTTCATTGGTAAATGTAACATCACGTGAGATTATTATAGTCTTCTCAATTGGGTCCCACAATCTATAACCTTTTGTTTCATACCCATCAAAAACACATGTTTGAGAACGTTTGTCAAGTTTAAGTATCCAAGTTCTTTTGCATAAGCTATGGAACCAAATAGTTTAAGATTGGGCAGATCAGGTTTTCCATTTAACCATTTTTCAGCCGGTGTGCAATCCAAACATGATGTCGGAATTCTATTCAACAAATAAGTTGCAGTATAGAGAGCATCTCCCTAAAGTGACATATTGAGGTTGGATTCGAACAATAGTGCACGAATCTTTTCCATCAGTGTCCAATTGAGGCGCTCTGCACGAGCATCGTGTAATCTAGCACTATCCCTTTCTCTTTGTAATAATTTTTCCAACTATTTGAAGTATATTCTCCTCCATTGTCTGAACGGATTTTGTAGACTTTGGAGTCCCAGTATCGTTCTGCTTCTTTGATATATCACTTCAGAGCATCCACTGCCTCACTTTTCTTTGAAAGTAAGAAAACTTTGGTAAAGAGTGTACAGTCGTCAATCACAGTCATGAAATACTTCCCATCGCATGTTTTACATCCAACTTCACAAAGGTTGGTGTGAATTAGTCTCAATGGTTTTTCTGCAAGTTGTAATATATATGACATATATATTAGGTCTGCCTTGTGGGCACTAAGGAACTTCTGAGTAAGCATCAGAAACAAAGCTTCTTTGTGGTTACTCACGTTCTCGGAGTAAGCATCAATAAACAAAATACTTGTAAGCATTAAGAATTTCCAACTCGGCAGCAAAGATAATTTAGACCCATGTGTCCTGCTGAGTCTGGGGCTGCTTGAATACAATGAAGCTATTGTGAACATATGTATAAAAGGGCCAGACTTCTCTGATGGAAGCAAGTCTGTATCTTACTTCAACGTGGTGCGTATGCCACTCTGTCTTCTGTTTTCATGTTATTGACTTAGCTCTAGGCTGTAGACTGAGATTAATAAAACTTCTTTATTATTCTAATGGACTAAAGCCTCATGTTATTTCTCTAAGCCTTTAAGCTATTATAGAGTGCGACTTAGCGCGCATTCCGGACCCAAGTTACAATTTCTTCCTAAATATCTCTGTTAGCGAGACCAGGAGAAATTCGATTATTATATGGTGGCAGCGGAATTTTAAACATTAAATGGTGGCAGCGGAAATTTTAAACATTACATGGTGGCAGTGGTGGGATAGAATAGCTCAATTTCCATCCATTGGCAGTGAGAGAATAACTACAGGTGTTCAGGAAGGCACGCCTGATCAACGTTACTTCTTGGACTAAGGTTCGTAAGATTGTGGCTCTTTAGAAACTGCGTTATTGATACCCGAGGGAGATTTGCGTGTTCAGTCTTTGGAGCAGCCGTTGCCGCAGACGGAATTCGGTAGTGAGAAGATCTCACGAGTACTTCCCGACTGCAACTCCAATCTTACCCTACATCGTTCGTCACCAGAGTGACGCATCTATCTTCTATCTATTCTTCACGGCCTTTCCGTCTACACGTCAACTTTACTCTTCACGACGCCGGACGACTTTCGACGCCCGACGACGTGATTGTCTTCGCTTTTCAACAAGACTTCCGACGACTCTACACTTCACAACGTCTCTACTCTTCCGACAACTCTACACTTCACGCCGTCTCTACTCTTCCGACGACTCTACACTTCACGCCGTCTCTACTCGTCACGACGCCTGAAGACGCCGAAGCAGCCGTCTCTTCCCATCACGACTTCCGACGTCGAAGGAGCCGTCGTTTCGTAGCACGACAACGCAGAGAGATAGCTGAAACCTTCTATTTCCTTTCCGGTAAGTCCAGTCCCATAAAGCAGAATAATGTCTAATGAACGCTCAGACGAAGTAGGCAATGATGATGATTTATATATTTCTGTGACTCAAGCAATTAAGTTAATTCCTAAAAATTTTGATGGTAATCCTAAGGAACTTTCCGAATTTTTAGAAGGAGCAGAAGCCGCTAATGAATTTGTTAATCCTAATAAGAGACCGCTTTTACTAAAATTCATAGAATCTAAAATTACGGGAGACGCGAAATCAAAATTGTTGGCTAGAACAGAACGGGATTCTTGGCAGAAAGTTAAAAATATTTTGGAAGAAAATTATTTGGTTAGGAGAACTCTCGAATATTACGCTGGAATCTTGTTTAATTCTAAACAAACTCCGCAAGAGAATGTTGCTCAATGGGGTTCAAAAATTGATTCAATTGCTATACATTTAAGACGCGAAGCTAAAACACGTATGGAAAAATTAAGTGCAGAAATTAATGATCAATTTATTAATGGTGGTATGTTATTATTAGTGAACTTTTAAAGGGAACTTTCATAGCAGGTTTAAATGATGATAGAGTAAAATACATGGTAAAAACCAAAGGCGAAGGTGAACCATTAGCGCAGCTTGTAGAAACAGCTATAGTGGAAGAATCGAATATTAGATCTCAAAAATTCAAAGGTAGTGAAAAAGGTTCATTTCTATCACACGGTGCAGTGCGAAAAGGAATTCAGTATCCAGGGATTGTAAAAAGGGAACCACAAATAAAAAGAGAAGTAAACACTATGGATAATATTCAATGCTTTAAATGTAAAAAGTTTGGACATAAGGCGCATACTTGTAGATCCCAATCTCGATCGGAAAACTCGCATTAGGCTTCTCTAACAGCCGGGGAAAGTCTAATCGCGGAGGCTGTACGAAAGAGATGCGAAGCGCGGACACAATTGTCACATTCCAAGGTAGGACTTGTGACGTGGTCACAGATAGTGACGTGATCGCAACTCGAGAGGAAGTTGACGATGCAGCAAGCATCGCCCAGGTGGAGGCTGATGACTTGATTAATGTTAAAGACGTATGTAACGTCTTAAGCGTAGTTCAAGGGAAACTCGTGCAGACAGGTTCTTATGGGCATCCAAGGGAGATAGCCGTGGCTCATATGGGAGTACCAGATGGGTTGAAGGGCAATATTAAATTGTCGAATGAAAACGATAAGAATTTCATTCATAAAGAATCCTGTGTTAATGTTGTTGCACACGAGAAGAAACTCGGTGTAAGCGTAGTTCAAGGTGAAACTCGTGCAGACAGGTTCTATGGGCATCCAAGGGAGATAGCCGTGGCTCATATGGGAGTACCAGATGGGTTGAAGGGCAATATTAAATTGTCGAATGAAAACGATAAGAATTTCATTCATAAAGAATCCTGTGTTAATGTTGTTGCACACGAGAAGAAACTCGGTGTAAGGGAAATGTGTCCTGGGAGTAGGAATTGTCACTGTGATGTAAACCACCTGACTTGTAAATTACAAGAAAATGAAATTAATTCTTATGAATTAGAAATAGAATGTCCTCAATTAAAGAAAGGTTTTGGAAAAGCTTTGATAGATACTGGAGCTCAAATATGTTTAGTGCGAGAGAGTGCATTAAAATCGAGTATTGTTCCAAAAAACTCTGAAATAATTATAAGTGGCATTAATGGAGATAAAGTAAGAACTAAGGGTATAGTTAAAATTAAATTCTCTTCCTTAGAAGTAGATAAAGTTACTGACTATCACGTAATTGATAAATTACCGCGTGATCTAGATATAATATTAGGAAGGAATTGGCTTTTATCGAATGGTTATGTGTTGGCAAAGAAATATGTAATATCACCCTATAGCGAAAAACTAGTAGAATTTCCTACGGCAGAAAAAGGTTTAAGATTTGTAGAAAAACAAATGATAGACAATGATGTATATTGCGCAACAGGTTTAGTAAATTGTGTTAACAATTCATTTCCATGTTTAGTTGTAAACTTAAGTGATAAAAATATTATAATAAGTAAGATACCTAAATTGGTGAAACCTCCCACACGGTTGAAAATTAATGAAAATAATTCGTGTAAGCAGAATTTTAAACGAATCCAATTATTACATGAGAACTTAAGGTTAGGGCATATTGTGGAAGGTGCCTCAGAAATTAAAAGAATTTGTGAAGAATTCATAGATGTATTTAAATTACCTGGAGATCCTTTAACTACAACTACAGCAGCAGTTCACACCATTCCAACTCCAACGATACCTAGTGGTAGAGCAATCACTTTAAAAAATTATAGACTACCCGAAAGTCAGCGCGAAGAAATTAATAGGCAAATAGATCAAATGTTAGATGAAGGTATTATATCTCATAGTAGAAGTCCATGGAATTTTCCTCTTATTGTTGTCCAAAAGAAAATGGATGCCTCTGGAAAAAGAAAATGGAGAATTTGTATAGACTTTAGAAAATTAAATGATGTCAGTATTGGCGATAATTATCCATTACCTAACATTCAGGATATATTAGATAGAATAGGAAGAGCTAGATATTTTTCATCGTTAGACTGTGCAAGCGGATATCTTCAAGTCCCGATTGCGGAACAAGATAAATGTAAAACAGCTTTTAGCACAATGACCGGGCATTATCATTATAATCGTATGCCGTATGGCTTGAGATCGGCTCCCGCGACTTTTCAAAGGATGATAAACGGGGTATTACAAGAATCCATAGGGGAAAGATGTTTTGTTTATATGGATGACATCTTAATTTTAGGTGAAAATTTAATGGAGCATAATAGAAAATTAAGTGAAGTATTAGGACATTTACGCAAACATAGATTACAACTAGAACCAGATAAGTGTGAGTTTTTGAAACCTGAATTAACATTTTTAGGTCATATTGTAACCAAAGATGGTGTAAAACCAGACCCTAATAAAGTATCTGCTGTAAGTAAATTTCCTGTACCAAATAATTCTAAAGATATAAAAAGTTTTCTTGGTTTAGCTTCTTATTATCGGAAATTCATTGAGAAATTTAGTGATATAGCACGACCTCTAACAAATTTGTTAAAGAAAGAAGTCGACTGGAAATGGACAAATTTAGAACAAAATAGCTTCGAAGTACTTAAACAGAAACTGACAGAAGCACCCGTGTTGCAGTATCCTGATTTCACAAAATCATTCTCTCTAATTACAGATGCAAGTGGTTATGCTTTGGGCGCGATATTATCACAGGGTAAAATAGGGCAAGATAAACCTGTTTCTTTTGCAAGTCGAACATTAAATGGAGCAGAAATAAGATATAGCACTGTTGAAAAAGAATGTTTGGCAATAGTGTGGGCTTGTAAACATTATAGACCGTATCTACTAGGAAAGAAATTCACAATTGTGACCGATCACAAGGGTTTGACTTGGATATTCAATGTAAAAGATCCCAGTTCTAGATTACTCCGCTGGAGATTACTTTTAGAAGAATATGATTATGAAATAAAGTATAGGCCTGGTAAAAAGAATAGTAATGCAGACAGCTTAAGTCGTTATCCAGTAGAATGTCTTCCAATATGCGAAGAAAATCTAACGCAAGATCAAAGATTAAAAATTATTAAAGAGTTACACGAATGTCCAATTGGTGGTCATCAAGGTGTTAATAGAACAGTTGAAAGAATTAAATTATATAGAACATGGCAGGGAATAGAAAGTGAAGTTTCGGAATATATTAAAAACTGTAAAGTATGTCAAATGAATAAAGAATTAAACCACAAGGTTAAACAACCTTTGGAAATTACAGATACACAAGAACTACCGTGGTTAAAAATATATTTAGATATTGTTGGTCCACTCCCATTAAGTGAAAATGGAAATAAATTTATACTTACTTGTCAAGACAATTTAAGTAAATATATTGTAGCAGTTCCTTTGAAGTCACAGACTGTAAAAGACGTGACAGAATCTTTTGTAAATTCAATTATTTTAATATTCGGCATTCCTTTATATATTGTTACCGATCAAGGTACAAACTTCATGTCAGAAGTATTTAAAAGATTATGTAAACTTTTCAAAATAGAGAAAATAAATACAACTGCGTATCATCCGGAATCTAACGGAAGTTTAGAAAGATCTCATAAATCATTGATTACTTATTTGAGATGTTTTTGTAAATCATCTGATTGGGACAGATGGATTCAATTTGCTGCATTTACTTATAACACAACACCTCACACAATTACAAAATATACACCGTACGAAGTATTGTTCGGTAGGAAGTGTAACTTACCAGGAATTTTACAGTTTAGACCTAAACCTATATATAATTATGATGATATAGTGTTAGCTATTAAGAACAAAATGCAAACTTGTCAAACTGTAGCAAAAGATAGGTTAGAAAAGTTTAAAGCAAGCCAACAGGATAAAGTTAAATCAAATAAAGTAGACTTTAAGGTGAATGACCTTGTTTTGTTGAGGGAAGAAGCATTGTTTACGGGACCATTCGAAATCAAAGAAATGAAGTATCCAAATGCAATAATTCAGAGAATAGGTAAAAGAAAGCTCCAAGAAGTACATACAAATAGACTTAAACAGTATTTTTATGTAATGCAGGACGATAAAGAGGATGGAAGCCAACAAGCTTATAATGCTGATGGTGATGATGGTGGTGGTGACAATAACTAGGAATAAAGTAGTAGATGCGCAGAGTGTTGAACAATTCAATTCTGGCCCAGGATTATACTTTGATGAAGTAGGTACGATGTCATTGTATCCTATTAAATGGAAAGTAGTAAGTTATATTAATCTAGAGTCAACTTGGGAACTATGGAAACATACTAATAAGATGAACAGTATATTAGCAAAATTTTGTGATGAACAAAAAGGTTTTGATTGGTATCTACTCACAGATTGTGGAGCATTTCAACAATATGCTGAAACGAAATTTCATTATGTAAATAATTTAAAAGATTCAGTAGAAAGATACACGATTAGTCCAAGTGTAAATTCATTTTCTAAATTCAAGAGACTAAAACGTGGCGTTCTTAACTTCATAGGTGATGTGTCTAGAATTCTGTTTGGGACACTAAGTCAAAAAGATGCTGATAATTATAACGAACAAATTTCCAATTTGGAAAAAGAACAAGCTGAATTTTTACATATTGCAACAGAGCAAATGACTGTAATTAAATCTACAATTAATTCAGTAAACTTAACAATACAGAGAATTAATAATAATGAAAATATGTTAAGAGATAGCTTAATTAAATTATCCGACGATACCAATGTTAAATTACTAACCTATGAAAATCAATTTAAGATAGTTACTCTGATTAATGAAAAGATTAGAATTATACAGAGGGGTATAGATGAATGTCAACATTCGTTAGAAATAATCTTAGATGCACTTGTCCATTAGGAAGCTGGAATATTGCAACCTCAGTTAATTGTATTAGAGAAAGTTAAAGACCTATTGCTTAGCCAGAAATTGCCTACTGGACTGGATTTTCCAAATTTTCCATATGCAGAACTTCAAACACTTATAACACCTCATGCTTATGTAAACACTCAAAATCTGGTTTACATATTAGAGATACCATTACTTTCACCTACTATTTATCAAGTGTATAGAATAACACCATTTCCAATTCCTAAAAGTTCCAATCTTTATGTGTTTATTAATTCAAACAAAGAGTATATTTTCAGTGACCCAGTTAGACAACACTTTGGAAAACTGTCAGTGAGTGAATTATCCAATTGTATGCATCCTAACGAGTTAAAGTATGTGTGTAGGGAGAATATTCCGATTTACACGTATGTACCTACTTTAGATTGTGAAGCAACATTGTTACACCCATCCACAACAATTATTCCTGAAGATTGTGATGTAAGAATTATAAAGTTGAAAGAAACATTTTTTATTCCATTATATATGAGTAACCAGTGGCTATATGTAGCCCCGAAACAAGATAAATTAACTGTATTGTGCAAAGACGAAACTAAGCAACTAGTATTCAACAATTTTGGGAAAATTATTTTAAATCCAGAATGTAAAGCATTTTCCTCCTATGTTACTCTGTATGCATCAGCAAGCGTAACAGTTAATATAAGTCAAGGTGACTATTTACCTAATATACCAATCATAAATGAATGTTGTGAGAAAAATATGGAAATGAGTGACTATGAAAAGATTAAACTTGATGTCCCTCTAGTAAACATCATGACATCCTCTGAGGATTTAAGATTAGCTAGTATTAAGGTGAATGAAGTTAATGAGTTAATAAATAAAGAAAAACAAAAAGATTATAATAAATATTTTTTACATGTATCAGCATTTAGTGGTGGTTCTATACTTATTGTAATTTTTATTTCATGTTCATGTTGTTGTTGTTGTTGTAATAGTAAATGTAGAAATTTTATGTTTTGGCTTTGGGAAAAGTTTTCTCCAAGAAAATGCTGGAAGGAAACATCAGAACATCTATGTGTTAATATATTCAATATGCCAAGCCAAGGGAGGGTTGTATACCATCAACCAACTAAAGAAAATAAAAGTTCACCTTCCATATCAGTAGATTCCATTCCTTCTCCTGATATAGCAGATAATATAGAAGATGCTTCTATTGCTAATAGAACCAGAAGTAGAATGAAAAAGTCATTCTTTAGGTAATATTGAAATTCATATGCAATTAATACTGTAATTTAAATTGTATTTCAATTAGTGTTAGAATTTTATAGTATTTTATGTTTCTCCATATTTGTGAATATGTGCTTAAATTCTGAACTTGTGGTGTCAGAATTTTTTTTTGACAAAGGAGGTGTAATATATATGACATATATATTAGGTCTGCCTTGTGGGCACTAAGGAACTTCTGAGTAAGCATCAGAAACAAAGCTTCTTTGTGGTTACTCACGTTCTCGGAGTAAGCATCAATAAACAAAATACTTGTAAGCATTAAGAATTTCCAACTCGGCAGCAAAGATAATTTAGACCCATGTGTCCTGCTGAGTCTGGGGCTGCTTGAATACAATGAAGCTATTGTGAACATATGTATAAAAGGGCCAGACTTCTCTGATGGAAGCAAGTCTGTATCTTACTTCAACGTGGTGCGTATGCCACTCTGTCTTCTGTTTTCATGTTATTGACTTAGCTCTAGGCTGTAGACTGAGATTAATAAAACTTCTTTATTATTCTAATGGACTAAAGCCTCATGTTATTTCTCTAAGCCTTTAAGCTATTATAGAGTGCGACTTAGCGCGCATTCCGGACCCAAGTTACAATTTCTTCCTAAATATCTCTGTTAGCGAGACCAGGAGAAATTCGATTATTATATGGTGGCAGCGGAATTTTAAACATTAAATGGTGGCAGCGGAAATTTTAAACATTACAAAGTTTTTCATTTTTAAGGAAAGGTTTCCTTACTTGCGTAGCTTGTTGACAGACTTCGTAGACCATTACGTCTAAAGACTTATGTCAAACACAATGGACATTTTGGAAAGCTTCTGCATGTTCTTTAAACTAATATGTCCTAGTTTTTTATGCCAATCAAGTGCTGACAGCACTTCAGAAGAAATATATACACTTTGTTCCAAAATCGGCAGAATTTCTATAAGATACAAGTCTTCTTTGTTCTTCTTTCCTACAAGGACAACTTTATTATTCGTCGTAATGAGTACCTCATTGTTGGAAAACTTGGCCGCCGTTTTTAGTGATTGCTGGAACACTGAGCAAGTTCCTCTCAAGTCCGAGAATATAAATAACATTTTTAAGGTCTATTTTACCGTTTTTCAGTCAATAACTTTTCGTTCCCGACCACGTGCAAAAGTAGCAGCTGAGTCTAAAACGAAAACCGTGTCCTGAATTTCACAGGACAAAAGTGCACTTGCTTCCTCAAAACTTAGGTAACTTACTTTGTTGTCACTTGGTTGAGTTTTGTTGTCGACACTTTTCTTCTTGAAAAAACATATCTTTTCCGGGTGATTTGTCTTCTTACCTATAAGTGCAAGTAGGGTGCTTTTTAGTATTATCTTTGGGAATAAAATGTGATCTGGAATTACATCCATAACATTTTAATTCTTCGGTTTTGAATGTAACAGAGTTATTTTCAGTAACTCCAGAATAGCGCATTTTGTCCCTTATCAAACGTGCCTTGAGATTTTCCAATGTTTTTTCTTCCTTTGGAGCCGAATCGGTTGTAAAATGAGGCTGAAAACCCTTGGGTAAAGTTGAAACAACGCGTGCGATGTGCATCTATATCAAACATATAGACGATTCACGTAATAAAACACTTATATCAAACTTCCACATAGCGAAGCTGTTTTTAACAACTAATGTTTCCACAGCAGACAAGTCTGTGTCTTTCATCGACATTTCGGCACTTGTATGTTGTTTTTTAGCCGCAAGGTAAGAGTTATGGTCGGTCAAAACTTACCTCAATTATAAACTTGAGTAGAGGTTATGAAGCGATCTTTCCAACACCTACGTATCGCGTTTCCCAGTTTTGCGAACTTTAATTAACCTGTTGGGTTTTATGAGTAATAACTTTTTTTTTGGGTGTAGACAGGCTATGTATAGGGTAATCAACATAGTGGCAACTCCCCTCTTATAGCATAGGAAAGGGATTTGAAAGGTAAGAGTTGTCCGCTATTCCTATTGGAATAGTGGGCCAGCTGCCTCCTAAACTGGCCAAGGCATGGCGAGGGATAAGCTGCGACCCCACAGCAAACCCCTCACCCGCCATCGGAAGGGCGTGGGACAAGTACCAAATACCCGACCTACCTGATGCAGGTTTTTATAGGATTTGTCCTTAGGCGAATGCCGGGTAGGATCCAGAAACTATAGTCCGAGTAATAACTTCTATGATATTAGTTTTTATAGGTTTTTATTTTTAGAATACGTTCAGCGAAACAGAACACAATCACAACAAGTAATAACATAACAACAAAGAGATATATAAACATAATAGAGTGGCTATATCAGCGTTACAGCGCTCTGGGTGGCAGCAACAAACAACACTGGCCGCCATTTTTTAGTCGGTCCACTTCACCTAAAACCCGATTTTTGTTATGCTACTGACGGTAAAAGTTTTGAAGTTTTTTGTTAAAATAAATGGTTTGTTTATTATAAATCATGCCAAGCGTGTGTTCTGTATACAATTGTAATAATCGTAGTTCGAAAACACATGGAGTATCGTATTTTAAGTAAGTATCAGCATCATAATAATAATAAGAAGAAAGATAGCCAAATACAGACAAAATAAGTGATAATATAAATACTGCACAACGTTTCTGCGATCGTTGTCCTTTCTTCAGGTGCTAAGAAGAACCTAGAGCGACACAACTGCACTCGTCATTTGACAAAAAAAAAGCTTTGGAGGTGCTGTTGTGTCGCTCTAGACTAGGAACGGTTACATGTTGCAAATAGAATGACGAGGCTACACATTCAGTATGAGGCGCAGAAAATGAAGGTAGCATTGGCTGCGCAGACACTAAGCAATTCTGTAGCAGATGCCATGATTTTTTGTAGAGACTTGGGTTTGTCTGAATTTGTAAATTGTAAGGGCACGGTAAAGCTCATAAAAATGGTAGGTAAAGCATTTGATTTGTTGAATTCGTGCAATGTTATGAACAAGGGTACAAAAACTCCTGGGTTTGGAGATAATAGAGTGACAATATGCAACACAATAGAAACATCTGTATAGTATTTTATGAATTTAAAGCTGTACGATGGGAGTTGAGTCAGGGAGGAAGATGGGTGTGTGTGGGATTGTTTTAGAACTTCTCAGTTTGAGGCAACTGGCAGAGAAGTATTTGTGAAACGATTCTCCAGTTCTCAAATTTATATTAAGTAGGAGAATGAGCCAGGACCATTTAAAACTCTTCTTTTCTAGCATAAGAAGATGTGGGGGAAATCGAAATAATCCAAATGCATTACAGATCAGAGCAGCATGTAGGAAATCTTTGATTACGCACATAGAACCATCCAAAAGTGCCAATAGTAAGGGAGGAATTTTGGAGACACTGGCTGTACTAATTGAAAAAATAATTTTAAATCTTGTACAGATAACAATTTTGATCATGATTACATCCCTTAATATGAGAGATTAACATTATATTCAGAAAAAGTGGTAGAATATATTTCAGGAAGTGTTGTAAGGATGGTGGTAAAAAAACTAAAGTGTTTAGATTGTTTAGAGGCTCTCCTTGCTCCTCGCTCTGAAAGAAAAACTGGATATTTATATCAATATGATGGGTCTTAGAAATAATTTGGGAAACTGGATAACATTAAAAAAAAGTAACATTATGGAGTTTATTAAGAACTTTAAAGACAAGTTAATCAACCCGTCTAAAGACGTTGTGAAATTATTTACACTTGCTGAAAAAGTATTGAGGAATAACGAAACACAAATAGGAAAGAAGAATTTGCTATTAAAATTGTGTGTGGGGATATTCCGGATGTTGGGACATAAACAAATTTTATTTTGTGAATTCGACTATTTAATAGTTTCGGCCGAATTTAGTGAGGAAACTCGCTACTCAATTTTAATAAAGGTTTTATTAAAACATTACTTCAATTGCAGAATTCGTGTAAAGAAAAAGCAATGGATGAAAGAGGACGCAACATAAGGCAATTGTACACAAAACTGATATTATTTAAAGGCCAATAAATTTTTCTATGCCTTAAATGTGTTATATTTTCTTAACCCTTAAAATATATTGTCCTTAGAGATTTAGGTTTAGGTCATTTGTGCGACAGAGTTCAAGGCAAGCAGACGATGGGGAACGCCCACCTGACAGTATAAAACATGGCGGCTGACTTTTCAATTTGCTTCAAACATGGCGGCGACTTGTCCAGTCTATGTTGTTTATATATATGTCTTTGAGTCTATGTTGTTTATATATGTCTTTGCATAACAATGTACAGTCAAATACTAAAAAAGAAAGCTATTCCCACTTTCACAGTGCTCAACAATGACAATTATGCAATGATATTAATTGACAATATTCAACAAGTCTGACTTATGGCTTAGAATTAATTCATGTCCATGGTTTTCTAGGAACATAAGAAATCTAATGGTAAAAAGGTATACTGTATATAGAAAGTTTTTACTATTAAAAGAAGTAAATGGCTGTTATTAGGGAAAAGAAAATGCCCGGAATTAGTTCAAACAATGTAGACATAATTATGTAAATGGTTTGAGACAAGCCAAAATTCAAAATTATGAAGAAACCTTTGCGAATTTCAAAACTGAACCAAATAAACTATGGGAAAATTTAAAAACCATGGACAAGGTAATGTATAAAGTAATGAAATATGTAATATTTATTTATGAAAATGTTTTCCAAGCAGAAAAAATTACAAAAAGATTGAACAAATATTTCACTGAAGTTATAGATGATTATTACAGCAAGGTATTCCAGGAGCAAATGAATATGAAATGGCATTAAAATTAAATAAATAATGTCTTAATGAATTTCATGAAGTAAGTGACTATGAAATATAAAAAAATTGTTAAATGTTTAAAATGTGTTTTAGAATCAGACGGTGTTAGCAGTGAAGTAATCAAAATGCTGTGGCCTGTTGGAAGTACAGTTAATCTCATTGTTAGGGAATCTTTAAAACGAAGACTAATGCCAAAGATAATGAAAACCTTTATTGTGTTTCCTGTACCTAAGGTCAAGGGTAGTACTAAGAGTAGTAATCTCAGACCTATTAATAATCTCACAGTGATTGAAAAAAATCATGGAATTTGTGATTTCTGATACATTAATGAAATATATAGGAGTCAATAATTTACTAACTGAATGCCAATCTGGGTTCAGAGAAAAGCATAGCAAAGAGACAGCACTACAACTAGTTATTGAAGATTGGAATCAAGCAATAGACAGGGGAGTTATAGCTGTATACCTAGATTATAGAAGAGACTTCAAAGCTGTCAACAGAGAGATATTTTTGAAAAAAAGGCAACATATGTATAAGGTAATGAGTGAGGTATATGTCTGGTTGGAGATTTACTTGACCGATAGATGTCAGCAAATGAGATTTAATGGTTTTAAATCGGATGAGGAAATAAATTGCAAAACCTCTGCCATTAATAATATATATTAATGATCTGCATGATATAGTATAATATAGTAAAATTCATATGTATGCTCAGGAAATAATTAGATTGAATAATGAATGAATTCTGGTTAGTAAATATTTAAATAAATATTTATTAAGTCTAAATGTAGATAAGACTAAGGGCATGGTTATTGGTAATAAAGAATGTAGAGAAAACACTGAAGAGTGACATTCAGTTAATATAGTTGGAAATCAAGTAAAATGGGTTCAAAAATTTAAATATCTGGTTGTATATATTGATAATATACTTAATTTTAAAGACCAGTTTGAATATGTAAATAACAAGATAGTACATAAAGTTAATTTATTGTACAAACAGAGCAAAGTTTTACCAAATTTAGTGAATAAATTATTGTATAATTAATTTTAGTACCACATTCTATTATCATTGTAAAGGGTGCAAAAAAAGATTTGGTGTTGAAAGAACTAGGGCATATAATTATTGCTAAGAAGGTTCAAAGGGATGTCCTGACATTTATTTATAGATTGTAAAATAGATAACTACCAAATTATTTATTAGGCTTAATAATAATAAACAGCGATATACATAAATATAAAACCAGATAAGCAATTTTCTTTATTATAAACCAGGCCCATAGCAGGAAAAGCAAAAGTCTGAGTTTCATAAAGGATTAATAATGTATAACAAACTACCGCATAATCTTACAAAATCAATATGATGGGTCTTAGAAATAATCTGGGAAACTGGATAACATTAAAAAAAGTAACATTATGGAGTTTATTAAATTTAATATCTTAGGTATAAAATTTTTTGAGAATTTATGCAGCTATTGTATTAATAGATAATGTAAATTAATTAGCCATAGGCATTTTGGAAATAAATAAAGTTTACATAAATTTTCCAAGGCTTTAATTTGATTTTGACTGTTTTATCTTGGGGCCCTTTACTCGGCCTTGTTGCAAGTATGGAAAACATTTTACACAAATAAATACAAAATTAAAGAAAATTTCTGAGTAGATCTTACCAAAATATTTACTTATAAAAATATTCCCCAAATACAAGCCCAAAATGAAATGAAATTTGATGGTACAACAAATTAAAATGTATTTGACTAATTTTATTACATTTATAAATAAACACTCACAATACCGTTTTTGATCATTCCAAATTTTGCACAACAAACTATCGACAAATATTAAGAAAACCTTTTAAATTTATAAAATTAGGACATATTATTACACATCCACTTTCAAAAAAACACACAAGTTTATCCTTCCAGAGAAATTAAATCCTGCTTGCGGACCCCCCATGTTTCGCCCGCGGCCACCAGTCAGTCAGCAAGCATTATCACCAACGCATATATTCTGACCTTAGAAACCGGTCAGTGTTACAGTGATCACGATAATACTTCGACGGTTGGCTCCAGTCAATTATAATGTTCCAGATACAACCAACAAAATGGCAGAATCCAACTATTCTTCACTGCCCAAATTTTAATACATCGATAAAGCTATTCTTACTTTTAACTGACACTATTTACGTGTGCCTCCTCTATGGCCTGGTCTTCAACTTTTTCAATCTTCACCAGAATCTGGCGTTCAACTGTTTGTTTTATTTGAATGCCAAAAAATCCGCCCCTTCCACTCGCATTAACGATATCTGTTAGTAAGAATTAGCTATACTCTGGCCACTTAGTCTGAACAGGGTTTAATTTGACTGTTGCGTCTCCAACTAACCGTAAAAAACAATAATGTTTTCTTAGTACCATTCTATGAGAAGAAAAACGGTCTGGGAATGCTTTAATTCCAACTTTCTCACGCCACACGCCGCCTTTTTAAACATTCTTTCAACTACATGACCGTTATCTTATTAAATAAATTTTATAATTGGACAATTTAGTAAATTATATTATAACCAACATTGTTGTATACTACAATATATATGCATACATCCAAATCTGTACAATACGTAAAGAAGACCCAATATTGTGGTCGAAACGTCGTTTGAGCTGATTTTCTGGATAATTAATTAATAATTTTTTCTTAGATATTGATTGAATTGCTTTTTATTTACTCATAATATTGTATTGAATTAACGCCGGAACCAAACAAGTTTATTTTAAGAATATGTTGATAAAAATTACTGACGCCCAAAATAATTTATTTATTGTAATTCTATAGATTTTTTGTTCATAAATATATTGTACTGTAATTACGTTTTTGATTACTTAAAACCTTGATCAACTGAAATCTTCTAAATAACATAATACACTATACAAAAATAGATTTAGATTCCATGGATACAAACGTAGACTTTAACCTGATTTTATGTTTTGAACTACATAAAAATATAAAATTTTCCTCTTGAATGAAAGTTTTCTTTAAAAATATTGTTGAAAGACTGGAAACAAATAAATTCCTACTTTCTATGATTATTGCTTCGTATTAACCAATTGCAACAAGAAATTTAGTATTTTCTCAAAGAACGTATACAGAGAACGTTCTGTGAATTAAAAGTGTTAATAAAATTACCATATCATAACAGCTATAACTTGATAATCACTTCCATAAGTGATGACTTACGTCTTTAAGAAAATTATAATATACCACGTCTTTGTCAAAAGGGTACTAATTCGATAAATAAATATCCAAATAAACAGATTTCTTACCACACAGAGTTTCTGAAATCCTCATTTCTTTTGTTAGGTGATTTAAAAAACGTAAGAGTATTTAAGAACGACGCACCTCTCAAACGAGGTAACGAAATCAAAAGCAAAGATTTAATTGTTATAATTAAATTTGATTTTGTAATCTATATTTTGTGTTGTTTACTTTTACCTACGCGATTCCAAAAAGTTTTACTAGTTTTTGAGCAGTATTTTATTGAAATTGATGTTTCGTGAAAAAAATGTTCGCATCACTGATTACATGTGGAATAACTTCCAAGATCCCCAAAACACTTTGATTATTGCATTTCTCTGAAAGGGTAAGGAATAATGTCATATCAACTATATAGAAATACAACTTTAGGGAATACTCTTCAAGAAAGTCTTGACGAGCTTATTCAAGTAAGTTATAATTATAAAATAAACGTTGTAAGATTTAGATCTCCTCATGTGTAAATTATCCTTATATACTGAATGAGATGATTTAGGTAGGGTATAAGTTTTTTAAATTTTGTTTTGGAATAATAAAAATTTAGTACTGCAATTCTTTCTAAATGGGTCTTAGACGAATATTATCCAGAAGTGAAGGATAATTTTTCTTTGGATCTGCTACTCAATCTTATGTAAACCCGAAATTTGTATAACGTTTACATAATTTCTCCCTACTATAATCTGCATGATTTGTCATTACTTAAAGAACAGAATAAATGGGATTTTTTTCAAGCATTATTCTGATGACTCTTGTTAAAACAAAGAGTTGTCTCAGTCTTGAGATGTTTGAATCTAGGGTACGTGAAAATTTGTAATGAAGTGTTTAATTTAAAATTCGAAAGTAGAGTAGTAGGTCCCATTATATTTATCAGTAGTAAAATTCGGATCAAGTACCTAGTTGCAAAATTTTTTCAAAATAATTCGCTAGTAAAGAAAGCTAATAAAAATAAATTGCAATAAGAAACCCAACATTTTAAGGTAAACAATAATTGTATGAGATATGGACAATTAAAAATATTAAATTTCTGGACTTCTGCAATGTCCAGTTTGAACAATTGCTTGTGTTTCTGTAGCTAATACTTATTTATTAGATTGTCATGGGTTCAAAAACTTGAAGAAATTCTATGTAAACAAATTGGAATATTTATATATATATATACACCTACATTTTCTGAATATTAGATAACATACTAAGCTAAATTATGTTATGCAATGACAGTCTCAAGGGAATATATTTCCTATTCTAGATAAAAAAAATTGATTAGTTAAAAATGAATTTTTTTTTCAGTATGGCCAAATCACTCCAGCTCTTGCAATTAAAGTTTTGCTACAGTTTGATAGATCAATTAACAATGCTCTTGCTACCCGTGTCAAATCAAGACTGACATTTAAGGTACATTATGTATGAATGAGAATGCTTAAGATAAAGCTCAGCTTGAAGGCTGTTAATCTTGAACACTGATTTTGTTTATTATTATAGGCAGGCAAACTAAATACATACCGTTTTTGTGACAATGTTTGGACTTTTATGCTAAATGATGTAGAGTTTCGAGAAGTACAAGAAGTAGCTAAAGCAGACAAGGTAAAAATAGTGGCTTGCGACGGAAAAAGTGAGTACGTGTTTTTCAGCATTTATTATATTTTTTGATTTCCAACACTTAGTATAATGAACCAATTTTGATTTTAAGTTTTTAAAACTTTTAAATGCTTCTGGGTATCAAATAAACATTGTTTCTATTCAAAAGAACTGCATTAGGAAATTAATTGCATTAATTAATCTATAATTGGCAAATTGAAAAGTAATAGTAATATTTGGACTTATATACTAGAAAGCCATAATTGGAATAAATATTTTTTTTATTAACTAAATTTATTTTCTAGATGTTCCTGAAGAGACTGGTTCTTCAAGGCGATGATTTAGTTGATAATTTTAAGTAAGTACTGCATCATTTAGATTAAAAAAACTTTATTTTCAATAGTTGAAAACTAACCACACCAGAGTTTGCCACACTTTTTTGACCATCATGCCTCACCTGCAAGTTCATCTTGCAGGTTGACTTCGACATTTTCAATGTGAGTGGAAAGTGTAGTGATAATGCATTCTAGAATGCCAATTTTCTACATCTGCAAAGTACAATTTAAAATAATTTATTATTTGTATATACTTCTTAGTCTTCATCTTTTATTTCCAATTCTCATATTCAAGAAGTACTGAATTTCTTTACATGACAATAAAGATTTAAACATTTAATTTCACTGGGATATTTAAATGAATTGTCAGGGCATGAATAATTGTGGAATCTTTACCCTTGAAGTCTTGTTTGAACATAATTAAGTATTGCAAATAAATGCTTTATAAAAAATATGGTTTTTATGTTTCTGTATTTCATCAATGAGAATTTATTTGTGCTGAGAAATTCTGTTGTCAAATTGACTAACTTTTTAAATGTACATCTCTAGACAACCACCTAACTTTCATGTGTAAAAATAAGATTTAATAGTTCCGCATTTTTCTTACAAGTTTGGGATAATTTTGATTTAAGATGTTTGGCTATAATTTGATTAATACAAAACTGTTAAGTTATATTTGAAAATCTGGACTGATATATTTTGTTACTAGATGTGTTCTGTGCAAAATACTGTGAATATTACCAGAAACTTTTTCCTTAAGAATAGTTGCAAATATTTGGTAATGGCTTACTGTAGCAGGTACACTGTTGGACTCCTGCTATTATGAACATATTTATTATTTTTCAGCAGATAGTAATACATATCAATTGTAATATCTGCTTTATTATATGTACACAGGGTGTAACAAAACTAAATTGCAAATTTTCAGGAATGGATTTCTGATATTGAAATGAAGAAAAAAGTGTATTATAACAAGTCTGGAAATGCATAATTACACGGTTATCTGAACTTCCATCTCACATTGGTTTGTATGAAGTTAAACTGGCTAGTTAGAGTGCTCTCTCTGTTGACATATCAGATGAAATGTTCAAAGTAACCTTTTAATTGAATACAGGCAGCTGTTATTCTTTGAGTGGTGTAGTGCATACTGACAGGGTGTCATAATGTGTGCACAGAGAGTTAGTACATCATCCACAGCAATTGAATACACAAATTAGCTCTTCATTTCTGTACATCATAACAACCTACAACCAATACAAAAGAGCCCATTTGGAAACAATTGAAATCAGACTCATACAAACTGATTAGATACACTTTACTTAAACATGTCTGGTAATATTATTATTTGAAACATTTTACCTCATGTAACAAGAGTCTTGCATTTTAGTCCAGACAACAAGGCATGTTGCCATGAACCAACATTCATAAAAGTTAAGATATCTCTGTAATTATGCATTTCTGGACCCACGTTGTAGTTCACTTTTTTTCTTCTCTCAATATAAGGTATCTCATTCATGAAATTTTGTTGTAGAGTTTTATTAACCTCTGTATTACACTAATTACCAGATGATGAAATATCAACACAGCAGTGTGAAAGTGGCTATAGAGATGCTACTAACGTGAATGTATTGCTAATACTTAACATACTTTGTGAGCACTTTATCTTAACAATTTGGATGTGCTGCATTGTCAATTGATGATTTTGTTATGGAACCTCCAAAGGTTTGGGCATGTGTGGGAATCTTGTAACGCTTTCATGTTCATGACATGTAACTTTTGATATCCAAAATATAGTTACCAGGTGGAAGTTCATGCCCAAAATGGTCTTGGTCAAGTCCAATTTATAGGAAAACTTGAGTTGTCTTTGGAGAACTTCAGCATTACCACGTTTCTCTCAAGGAGAAAGTATAAAAAAAATGGTCTCACATATTATACTGTCAATTTTCTTTTTAGTAGAAGTCAACCAGACACATGTGCTAGTTGTTGACAATCTCCCACTTGTGTCAGTATATGTGTGTGGTAAAACACAATTGAGATTAATTGCTGAACATGTTATATCAGTTCAAGATTCCTTGGCAGAGAGTACATCCTGCTTGTTGGATTGTGAATACTTAATTCTGCAACTTTGATGTATTAGTGTGTTCCATTATGCTATGAGCACAATAATTTCTCTTTGGCTGACAAGAATATTAACTTTTGTTAATATCTATTGATTCAATGTCAGGCTATTAACAGCTGGCAATCTGTGTTAGGTGTGAGAAAAGGAGGGGGATCTGAAGGCAACTCTTGGGCATGTTCGAGTATTTTGGGAAGAATGGTTTTTATATTGGGTTAGATTGCAGTCCAGGAAAGTAGGTTGTGGTGAAGTGGACTACTTTTCATAAATTGGTTAAGGTGGGGTTTTGGTAGTCAGACTGTGGCTAGGGATATTTATATTAATAAAGGCATTGAGGAAAGAAACCAGCCTGCTTACTATTAAAAGTGCTAGTGTCAGATAAGAAGGAACATTTTAAATTTTCACCAGTGTTAGCCCTCTTCTTCAGGAGATATGTATGCTGTGTAATAGCCAATGAGTTTTTGTAAAAAATAAATCATGATGTTAAAAATTACTATTCTAGAATAAATTGCCAAAATGTTTTTTTGTCTGTTACAAGATAAATTAATGACCACATACAGACAGTATAGAGCCTATAAGCTAAATTTGGGTTGTTGTCAATTGTAATTTTATTGTGTGTTATCTTCACCTGACGAAGTCCATGAAACATCATGTACATATTGTGTTGTAATGTATTAATTTAACTTTAAGATTGTATACTGTACATATACACATAATTTATCTTAGAAATTTCCAAAAGTTAGACTGAATATATACTAAGCTAATTAAAAGTAGTTCTTAAACTTGATACTGTGTGTCACCAAGAAATGATGTCTGCCTGTGGTAGAAACAAATAAAAATGATTCAAATTAATGAGGCGGCAGTGTACCTTGCCACAAAATTTTTTTTCAATCCACACTTACCTGATCAATATCAGAGAAGCTTTCTTGCTTATTCTCCTAATTCTTTTAGTGCAATAAATACATATATAAATATATATGCACAATTATGGTGACCGACGGTAATGTGATGAATTGCATCGATGGATTCTGGTACTTATACAATTGGTAATATCAACACACAGTCGAGTAATACCATTGCCATCTCAATTTGTTTGTCATATAGCAGTTGCCTTTACTGAAAATAATATCTAATTCATATTTTAGGTTCGTCTTCAAGAATTTAAAGTATGGCAGAAGAATGAATGAAAATTAAGAGACCAAGGAAGAATAAGCTTATTTAATGCTAACAACTTGTTTAAATTAATATTCAAAGCAGTTAGTGATTTGCATTGTGACATATCTTAATGTCCATAGTTTGTAATTCTTTCCTTCCAAATGAAGGGCTATATAAATTTTTGCATAGATACACAAATTGTTTCATTTTCTAACTAAACATTATTGAATCAGCCATTTTTTGTTCTGAAAGTACTACATGTCTCTTTTTAATTTGAGTCAATAATTGTTATAAATAATAAAAAGAGAGCATAACACACATTGATTTAAGGAAAGCCATATATTCTCTTAATGTATATATAATTAATATTAGTAAGGATAACATTTGACATCGTCAAAAATAATTGCGATATTGATATGGAAACGAAAGAGAGAGAGAGCTTTGTGGCTTACCTGAAAGTGAAGGATGGTGTAGCCATAGGGAACCGAAGGTAGTTCTTCAAATTTTCGGAGGCTCTTCACCTCCTCCTTCAGGAAGGAGTATAAAAACCATTCCGTGCACTGGCTGGCTGCGGACACTTTCAGGTAAGTCACAAGATATCTTTCTCCTTTCCATACCAATATCACAATTACATACACACACACATTATCCACAATAAGACTATCTATATTTGCCTCGTCCGGAACTTGATCCAGTGGCTGAGATGGTTAAGGAGTCTGTGTAATGAGCAGTTCACACAGGTTCAAGTCCTGCCTGGGTCAAATATTTTAAGTCTTCCATCCTTCTCCATGCTTTAAACATATGCTTTTCTATGTGCATAATTCTACGCCTGAGCATATGAATTTGAATGTGACTTTGTCACCAAATTAGTTCCAATTCCTTAATGGATTATAATAGTGTGTGTATATACACACACACACACACAACACTTAGATGGGAAAGAGAGAGAATGAAGTCAACTTACCCCGGAAATAAACATTTGGTTCAGTTGGGATTGAAGATATTACAAATTTTAGAGGGCCTGAGCCCCCCTTTGTCAGGATAAAGGTCTGAACAGTTTGCCGCCTGGGCACGAATTGATTATTTCAAACTAAGGTGCATCAGCTGTTAGATTGCAGAAATAGTTACCCAACAAGTCTTTCTGTCACTCAAGGAAAGGTCACAGCAATGGAAAAATACATATACACATAAATATTAGTTATAGTAAAAAGTAAATGAATGCGATTGGGGAAGGGATTAAACTGATCATTATAATAATACTATATTGATACAAGATTTTAATATAACTACTACGATAATGACTATTATAATATTATTAGAGGATGTTGAGTGTGGGATATTTCTTAGGCTGTAAGATGTGTTGGATGGAGAGTTCCCAGGTGTTAAGCATCAGATGAGTTGGGGGTGGTAAGGAGGGTAGAAATTGTCGTGACTTTGAGCACGAGTGGCTGTTAGAAATTGGGATTTGGAAGGTTTGACAGTGCTGTGGTGGTTAGCAATGTTTCATCAGAGAAGGGTCATTTGGTTTGGCTGATATAGCAGGATAGTTCACAAAGAATTTGATAAATGATGTGGGAGGAGAGGCAGGTAAAATATTATCCATTCAATTACATTGATTTTGTGAAGGATTGTAGTGGTCTGGAGGATAGGGCAAACATGACACCTGTTCCTACCACAAAGTTGCAACCTAGCTTAAATAGAGGAATTTAAAAGTGGTGCCTACAAGGGTGGGTGAGGATATTGCAGCTGCTGGGAGGGTGCCTAGAGGTAACTCTTGGGCAGCTGGGGAGTATTGTGGGAAGGATGTTTTTTAGATCTGGATTGGATTGCAGTCCAGTGTATGCCAGGGGGAGAATCGAGTTGAGTTTTTTTAGTCCAGGAAAGTAGGTATGTTTCTTGTGTTGATGGAGGATGGGTAGTTGAACAGTGGATAGTGCATGGGATATTTGTTTTTAGAAGTGACTAGGGTATTTTCAGTTTATGAAAGCATTGAGGATTCGGTTAGTGTAGATGACAAGACTTCTAATTTGAGCTCCCCTAAGGGTGTATTTGATATATTCAGTGTGACAATTGCTGAAGATATTGCAAGTTGGTGGGTTTATTGTGGACTGATGTGATTAGAACTGAGGTATACATCAACAACGAGGAAGTAGTAAAACGAGCTGATTCAATGTTAAATATATATTATATGGCATTAAAGAAAAGGTCAAATCAAGTAACACATTTGGATAAATGGACAGAGAAGATCTGAACTATGTGCTGGCAAGATTTTGTGAGAGAAAACTTGTATTCCATATCATTAAAATTTATAATTTTATTTCAATCCATATTTCTTGTCCAATTAGTAAAAGTTTACCTAACAACCCACTTCTACAATTGTAAATTATAATTCATATCACTGAATGAAAATTCAGACAAGCATTGGTCACAATTAGAAATTTTGGTTGAAACTTTATTGGATGGAATTTACTAGACTGATGTATTGAAGTCTGCCACAAGTTTTTCTATCCGAATGTTGTGAAAGTTCCAAGCACAGTCTGAACACTTTACAATGAACGCCGGAGAATAACTAGGCAATTAAATCATCTTTTTATATCAGTTGTAAAATGTACTTTTAGAAATGTGTTACATGTGAGACGTCATCACTGTGATGACTATTCTCTTTGATGTAATCTCTTTAAAATGTTATACCTGAATGACCTTGATTTTTGGTGACCCTGTTCACCTGCTCTCTGCCTTTGGAGGTTTCCAATTATGCATGTATCAATTGATTGGAATGATTAACTGATAGTGTGTATAAGGGATAATTTAATGACAACATTATTGGAAACTATGCATAATGTGAGGTGTGTAATTAATTGGACAGAAACTTTAGGATATAACAGGTTACATGACAAGAAAAAACTAATGATATCTCAAAGTTGCAAACAATCATTACTATATTAAAAGCTATTGTACAAAACATTGATAGGATTACTGTAGAAATAAATTATGCATTATTAAAAACATGTGTAAGGTTTTATTTTCTTCCATGTAATAAATGAAGCAATATGTTTTTAAATATCTGCAAACGTATGATTAAAATAAAATTGTGCACAAAATTCACAATTGAGCTTCACTAATTTCAAAATGATAGGAAACATGTCATTTGTTTTGTTTTTATTACAAATGTAATTCTACAATTACTTCCATACTGTGGAGCATTATTCTCTCCAGAATATTAAAATACAGATTTAAGAAAGGATACTGGGTTTAGACATTTTTTTTAACAAGAGGGTCTCTAAGAGATGGTTCATTTTTACACAAAAAAGGCAATTGTCAGCTAAATAGGGGCTAAACATCATCTTTATAAAATATAGCAATCTTATTGTAAAGATGCCCCAAGTGGCCACATAATATAATTTTGAATGGAAATTAAAATAACCGATTCAATAAAGTTATGGTAAAGATAATGGATAGAACCCTATGTTAGCTTTGCAGGTATATCGATATCATTCAAATGTAATTTACATTGATACAATTGTTTTCTCACAAACAGGCATCCAATCATCACACAAGGCTGTGACTGTTTCTAAAGCTAAGGTTTCCAGCAAGTCGGAAGTCCCACATGAATTGTAATTTTCTGAAAGGAAACAGTGTAATATGAATACATTTCTCATATCACTGAAAACACTCAATGGAAGAAAACCTCCTCTTATTAGAGTTATTTTCACAACACTTACTTAAAAGTGCCATGCTAAAATAAATCAACACAGATCAATTCATCCAAGGTTTGTAAAGGGTTTCTATGTGTATGAATAAAAACAGAAATAAATTATATATTTTGTACAACAACAAACATTTCTCTGAATAAATTAAGATCTATAACAATTTTCAAAACTATCTGACATCACTTTCCTCCCTTTTAGAATTGTAAACCAGAGAAACTCGCTAAAGAGCGGTAAAAGTTTGTCGCAGTATTTCTGAGTCACAAATGTGCATGTTGGTAAGGGATTCATCTACCGACTTTGTCTTACAATATTTACTCTAGTTCTCACTTCAAAGAGTACATTTCTTTTATGTTTACAAATAATAGAACATTGTTGTTTAGGCTTGAATTGTGATCGATTACAACCAGCCAAAATTTATGTAACACCTTTATATACATATTAAAAAAAGAACACGATTTAACTTATAATACTCAATAAACAGATAAAAAGTCCATTCAAACATAACCTACACCACAGAGAGAAGCACCAGTTTTCAACATCACAACTCTATTGAAAGTAAGTACTTTGAGTAAAGTGGTGCCTCAATTTTGGGATAAGATAAATTAGTCACTTTTCCAACATGACATAGCACTTACACCACACAAGTCCTGTCATTTTTAACATTTACTTATTGATAGCTGAATGTTTCAATGCAATCTCATTAATTGTTTGTTAATGATGGTGTTACAAATACAATCAGTACAGTATTTTAGATTCTTAATAATAGTGATACAAGATTTTGAAGTCACTAATTCTGACAATATAAAATGAGGCAAACATTATGAGAATCAATAGCATGAAGTATTTATCAACTGTCTGAATATTTAAAAGTCATATCAAAGAAAATATATCTGGATTAATTATAGGTCTTTAAGGAATAATAAATTACTATTCGTGCATATTGAATCTCCAATGTTGCAATTATTGGAAGTCATTTTGTATTAACCTGTAACATAATTAAATTTTTCTACATTTTCATTTTGCCACATTAATATAGTATTTCAAATATATTTTAAATTTATATACATTAAATATGGCAATATCCTTGAGATTTCAACAAAGAAATTAGATAGGTCAGTGAAGTAACTGCAGTACAGCATATACTTAAAAAGCAACTTATAAATGTTAGGGATACATTTCAAAATGTTTAAATAAAAGCTACTCATACTTAAACACACTTCAATATCAATAAGCAATGTGGTACATCCTGAATCCATGTAAAATTTAAGTTTCATTGATAAATTAAATTATTTTGCCTGAAGTGTTTCTGACTAGTGTTTCAAGTATGTAATCAGTTCCATTTTTATGCAAAAAAGTACGTGAACACCAACCTATTTGACTAGTAAATTATTAAATGAAAGCTGTACAATTACATCACAACAACTTGGTTCAACCTTTTACTCCTGTTGATCTAAGTCTACAACACATCTTTGTTACGAACATATTAATGTAAATTTGTGTAAGTACAAGAAAATTTGACAAATAAAAACATTCCTTCATATATTAATTCTAATTCTAGAGCCAATTAAATTTATATGAATGTTTCACATTTCTACAATTAATGCTTTACATGAAAAAAACAATTTTCAGACACCAATAGTTCAGGTAATAAGTGATGAATGAACCCTCAAATTGATAAACTATTCCTTACAATGTACTTCAATTGATTGTGGAAAAAGTTCTCAATTTTAACCCAATTCTTTAATTTGCTGTTCATGTCTAATAAAATCACAAATTCTCAATAAAAAATATATATTAACATAAAGTATGGTGTTAAAAATGATATGTTGAAAACATGTAACACATTCCTTAGTAGTAAAATTGTACTACAAAGTAAACTAGCAGTACCAAAATTAAATATAATAATGTTAAGTATAGTTTGTCTCTCACATTTATAAAATTAGTCAACTATGTGTGTTGCATCTGAGATCTCAATTTTATACTGTTAAAATTTTACAGGTACTTGACAATTGAAAACAAAATGAAAGATTTGTTATTTATTCTGTAATGCAAATAGTTTATTTCTGAATAAACAACATGGCCATGTATTCATTTTTAAAACATCTATGGACATACAAAAATGCAGCAAATATTTTCTTCTTGTGTAATACTATAATGAATGGTTGATTTGACAAGTTTCAATTGAAAGTAAAGAAGTTTGATATAATTACCAGATTGTGGTATGCTATTCATTACTGTGGACATTAACATTCCAGGATATCCCAACAATTGAAATTGCGTATGAGCAAACATTTTATCTGGAGCTATTTCCACTATATAAAAACTAAGCTATCGATTTCTTTCTGCTTATCAGAACAGCATTTAAATAATGAAATTCTTTTAATTTCAATCAGAATGAATTTGTTCTTGAATGATAGAATGAAGAAATTGTAATAAAAATGTAATTATTTGTTAAATTATGAAAGAGATTGTACTTGTCATGTACAAATGAATATTATTGCTAGTGGAGTATTTACATGGTACATAAGAAAAACACAAGCATGAAAATCATTATTTCACAACAGTAATCAAAAGCTTTATTCGAAATATTTCATGTGTGTATGATTTGTTTACTAATTTATGTCTGTAATTAACAGAAATATTTCAGATAAAAATAACCATTATAGAAAGGATATTTAAAGTATTTAAATATCAGCTAAACATACAACAAAAATGTGAGATCACCTCCCCACCATTTGCAATGTGAAATCACTTTAAATATTGCACCTATGGAGGTGCATTTTTTTACATCTGGTTTTATGTAATCAAGTATACTTCTTTGTACAAGTCCACTGTAAAAAGTACTGTACTTTCTAAAAAATTCACTTCACTATCAGACAAAGAACTGAAATCTCAAGGACAGTAGAAAATGTAGAATCAGATTGACAAGTATAAAATATTTACAAAATAAAAATAAATAAATCAAGGGAGAGATAGATACAGTGTGCCGGAAGAAATGATTTTCTGTGGCCAACCAATATACAAAAGGCCAAGCCTTACTTAATTAAATGTTTCCTCAAGTCTTGCTTCATGAAGATAATTGTCGGTACTTTCTACACAATATGAACAGAGCACTTATTACACAATTCAAAAGTAGTTCAGTTCTCACTCAGATATTAACCGCTTTATGAGTGATAACTTCATGAAAAAAGGGGTAATAAACATTCAAGCAATAGTGGATGTATGTCTAAAGCAATAATTCTTCCACAATTACAAGCTTAATGGTCCAAGCAGATCACCGTTTAAACCGCCATGGCCGCCTTGGGCCAAGCTTCCATCGTCAGCCTCGCGAGGGTGCCATTGTTGGGGGAGCTACACCCCCTTCATCTTCGCTACACGCACCCTCCAACACGGGTAGTCACAGTTTCAATTCATTGGCTATCTTCGATGCAATATTCTTAAAGCCAATTGAAGTGCCTGAAATGCGTTTGAAACGCACTCCATTTAATGACAGGCGAGGCAACTTACAAACTTCAATTTCCCATTGAACCAGAGAGTCTGTATTGGGGTCACCATGGACACACAGCAGAAGAAATCGTTCCCGTTGTTCATAATCACAATTATTGGCATCTAACACCTGGAACAAATTTATCACCAAAGTTTGATTGTTATGCATACTAATTTTTATCTGAAAACCAATAAACTAGTGTTACATATCATTTCACCAAGTCTCAATACAGTTTCAAATGTGCATGTTCATACAATTGGTAAGCAAAGAAACAAATTCATGGTGAATTTGATAGGTTTGGATAATAGACTGCTGTTTTGAAACTCTGATCCTGCCTAACATTTTTCAAGCTTATGGAGGACTTGAGGGCCTACTCTGGCAAGATCATTACTACCATTGTGATTTGATATCTGGACCTTAAGTTTAGTTATGTTTTCTATAAACAATTAGGACAGGACATGTGCAGCAGGTATCAATATACTGTGAACTTTGAAACAGAAAATGAAATAAAACAGTCTGATGGTTAAGCAAGAAGATAATGAACTGATTAAGTATAAGTAAAGTTTGTGTCAGTTCTCTGTATTAGCTGAAACTGGACTTTTAGGCAGATGTAATCTTATCCTAATACCCCATATTGTGTGTGTAACAATTTGAAAATTATTGGAAACTTGCAACAAGATGTAATTGAAATACATTGGATATTAGATACAACCTCTTAATATTAAACAAACGATACACTGAACAGAATTGATATCAAAATCTTATTTGTGCTTAAAAACAATAACACTTGAAATAAGGCAGAAATTGTGAATATCAATGTTCATACACACTTCATCAGAATATCCAATATATTTAAATCAATAATCAGTAACTACCAAACTTCAGAATAAATACGAGTTGCAGAATGACAAAAAATTATTGCATTTACAAATTCAGACTCATGCCGATTTGCGTTTTCTACTAATTAATTTATGAAATTATTTAAAATTTATTAAATTGATCAATTTATAGTTACTAACATTTAGTCCACGCTGAATTACACATAGAGAAATAGGAAAACAATTTCAATAGAAATTAAAATAAGATTAATTGCAAAAATTAGAAAATGATTTGTGGTTTATATATTATTATATGCAGATTACACAGGTTCAAATCCTGCCCAGGCTGAATGTTCTCAGTCTTTCTTCCTTCCTTCTAATCAGATTGAACATGTGCTTTCGTTTGTGCATAATTCTACACTGGAGCATATGCATTCCCATAAAGTGTATTCCAACCTTTCTGCTATTTATTTCTATCTTTCCTTAAATAGGAGAAATGTTGGAATACGCTTCATGAGAATGCATATGCTCCATCACAGAATTATGCACAAACCAAAGCAAATGTTCAATGTGTGTAGAAGGAAGAAGGAGGAGGAGGAGGAGGAGGAAAGACTGAAAATATTTGGCCAGGCCGGGACTTGAACCCATGTATTCTACTCAGTATGCAGACGCTTTAACCATGTCGGTCACCGGGCCAAGTCCTGGACTAGGCAAATGCAGACGCCTTAAGCATGTCGGTCACCGGGCCAAGTCCTGGACTAGGAAAATACAGACAGTCTTAATAAAGAATGTAGTATTTCCTTGGTGTACAATGAATAAAGTCCCGAGAAGACTTTCACGAGGATTATGAGCATCCACTAAGGATTGCAATTAATTACAATGGAAGGAACTTTAATTTGGTGACAAAGTCACATGGGATCATGGATAGTGAGGAAAGATAGAAATAAATAGGAGAAAGGTTGGAATACACTTTATGTGATAGAATATACTATATATATAATTGCAATATTGGTATGGAAAGGAAAGAGATAGGTTGTGGCTTACCTGAAAGTGCGGTGTAACCATAAGGAACTGAAGGTTGTTCTTCAAATTTTTGGAGGCTCTCGGCCTCCTCCTTCATGAAGGAGGGTTACACCATTCCGTGCACCAGCCTATGGCGACACCACACTTCACTTTCAGGGAAGCCACAACATATCTCTATTTGCTTTCCATACCAATATTGCAATTTTATATATATATATATATATATATATATATATATATATATATATATAAATAATTTACTCATTTTTGCAATTAATATAATATAATTGGTATGAAAAGGAAAGAAAGTGGCAGGCTTAACTGAAATTGAAGTTCAGCAGCCATTTGCCATTAAGAAATAGCCTAACACCTCCGAAAATTTGAAGAATTTCCTCCTGTCCTGAACTGTGACAACGAAGTTTAATTTCGGGTAAGCCTTTCCTTTCTATACCAAGTAATTTGACAATGCCATATCCTTACTACCTTATACCTACATACATATACACAAACATACCAAATAATGTAATTGTAGTTTTTTTTCTTCATTGTGCCGTGAAAGTTTGAAATCTTTCATGTGGTATATGACTTCAAATTTGAAGTACCAGAATTATCTGCCAAATCCGTGCTCATGAATTACTTGAAATACTTTATGGTTAGATATTGTACAAATGAGTAAAATTTATAGACAGAATTAAGATATTTTATTTAGAATATTTTATTAATTACCATTGTCTAAGATATACAGGATGAAGGAATATAGGGTAGGATAATATTACCTTTGTTAGCTCAGCCATGATTTCTTTAGAATCATTAGGTGATGCCTTCATCAGCCAAGAACTTCCTTCACTATCGGTTACTAATTGACCCTACACAATGTTTTCACGACAAGAGAGAATGTACTCAATCACTTCTAGAGTTTTTTATGTTCTTATATCTAAATTTCAGAGATATTACAAATTACCTTTCTAATTTCAGCCATAATTTCTTTAGGATCTCGGGATGAAGTTGTCTTCATGCTCCACGTGAATCGAAGAGATCTTGGCTTCACTTGTTCATCAGTTACTGTAGTGCTAAGAGGAAGAATGAAAACTGTTAACAGTAATAAGACTAGGGAATACATATTTTAGCTAATATAAAATACTAAATTTTGTATTGTTACTTTTATTTGTAATAATTAATTATAATTTTGGTGTGTTGTCTCGAAGCTAATCGACTACTTCATTTTTTATTTGCTAATTGGTGATTTCCAGTTATTTTGTATAATAATTGGCATGCACTTTTATAGTGCAAATTTTTGTGTGTAAATGATGTCACTTTTTGTTGTTTTAAACAATTTTGCCAAAAAAGAAAACAAAATGTTCAGTCATTTCAGCCCAAAATTAAGGAGCAGAGATATGAATTGCTTAATTTTAATTATGAATTACTTGGAATTATACTTATTTTAAGATACTTAATGAAACGGTAAACACACATGACAGGATGAAAAATTGGAGCATCTACAAATCACTAAGAAAGTTGATACAAATAAGTATATTAATTGAACGAAATGTTTTCTTGAATTTCTTAATACAGAACTATGCCATAAAGTACTCAATTTTCTTAACTATATTCTACTTCAATTAGGTGCGAATACATTGTTTAAAGTTCTACAAGAATCATATTCAGAAAGGTTTCACATCTAATATTTATGGATCACAGCAACTTTACAAATCATGAAAAATAATTTCTAAGAAATTCATAAACCTGTATTTTCTCAATCAAAATAATCTATAATTATTAATCAGAAGACTGATACTGAACTATCAGAAAACTTTGCAAAAATTGTATATGCCAAATCTCTATATGCTTAACTATCTTACCAACAGATCAAATTCACAATCTATACACAATTTAAATTTGGCACGGAAAATAAAAAATTATAGATATTTTCCTGAATACATATGCAGCTACATTTTCTTTGGAAAGCAAATTTAGTCACATTATAAGATTCCTATTTACTTATGAAAGCATTATCAATTGATGTTGCTTTAGTACATCACTACCAATTTGCAATCTTAAAGTTTATTAATAAAAAGAAAATCTATATCACCAAAATACTAAGTATACTGATACAGTTTCTTTGAATTTGGATGTGATTAACCTGTTTAACAATTTAATAAAATTAAAAAAATGAGTGCCAGGAAAACAAAAATCTGTAAAAAATTAATTACCCTACATAAGTACAGAATGAGCTGTATTTATAAAACAGACAATACAATTGATGTCACTGCCATTGTTATCAAGTTATCACTGTATGACAGAGGAGGCAGTGTACTTGTGTAGCAAATACACCAGGAAACCTTCATTAAAAAATAAGCTCACGATTAATAACAGATTTCAATTATCAAAGATTGAAGTCTTTCTGGTGTAGTTGTTCAATAAATAGTTCTCGGTACTCACACAAGTTTTGCATATTTATATTTAAATGCAATGTTTCGACGACTAAAACCTCTGTCTTCGTCTAGAAGATGACGACAGAGCTTTTAGTCGTAGAAACGTTGCGTTTAAATATAAATATGCAAAACATGTGTTAGTACCGAGAACTATTTATTGAGTTTTCATTCAATTTTAACTAGAAAGACTACACCTGTGAATAGAGTTTGATTTCCTTGTTATGTATTATGGTTAGTCTATTATGGACATCAATCAACATATGGAAATGTGGAAGTGAATAAGCCATTTATACTAATATACACATATGGAAGAACGTAAAGTGTTATTTCTTTTTAAAATGAGTTAGTAAGAGCAGAACAATTTTGATATACTCATTACTTAAAAATGGGGGTTTTGTGATTATGTAGTAAATTAAAAACAATGCATATCTATCTTCCAAGTGGTTAATATAATGTATGTTCAATCAAAAATCAACTTACATCTACAAATAATTCTGTAAGGAATAAATTGAACTTAAATTAATTTATATAAATTAATAAAATTTTACTTTTAATTAACTCAATATAAAAAAAGCAAACATACCTAACTACATGCTTAGGAACCGAGTCCATGGGTCTGAAATTTAAAAAGAAAGAATTTCTAAAGAACAAAATAAATTTGTTTTAAACACAAAATCAAGTGCATTAGAATATAGAATGCACAATAAGAAAGTACAACATAAAGTAATTTTACACAACTAAATTCAAAACTGGAAATTTGTTCACAAATCTTAATGCGAAAGCAAATTATACTGAAGCTATAAAGTAAATATAACAGAGTAAAGAGTTTAAATGTTTGTCTTCTAAAACATGATATTTTCCAATTCAATCATACAGTTAAAAGCAATCTATTATTGGTAATCCAAGACTTAAATGTGTACCTAATTGAATTAAAGGATTGACATTTGATATAATGGAAATTAAAGGAGACTATGAATTGGATGTAAAATAATACTACTACAGCTACAATTTCATTAACGTACATGTTCTTAAAATATGCCCTACTAACCAAAGTTCAACATTCTCAACCAAGATAAGCACCACATTATTATTTATTTGGTATTACATTATCTTCAATATTAAACCCCACGTGGACAAGGTATTGATATCTATCAAATTTCTCTCTTTACTGAAGTAACATTGTGATACAGACTACAAACTAAAGATTAAAACAAAGGCTAAAAAAATTATCCTAAATGTAAACTTTGGCAATTTAAATTATCAATAAAATCAATTTTTATCTAAATCTAGGAAAAGTCAATTGCACATAAAATGTTCTGTGATTTATGTGCCTAAGATTGCTTGATACTGAAAATAACCAAACCTATTTGACATATATTACAAATGTCTATAGTGATATATTTGACAAACACAATATGGCTCAATGTAAAATTATAGTGTCCCTGGTACTGCATAAAATTGATAGCTATAATTTTCTGCTAAGCCACATTCCCCTTCTTTGTTAAATGTATACTCATTACTACTTAAAAATGATTGAAATTTTCATATCAGCAATTTACTTTTGAGTATACATAACTATGATCTCTTGAGTAGATGGGAAATCAACAAGTATGGGTGTAGTTGACACAAAGAACTGCTCAATTACACACACACACAAATAATGATTATAAAAACAGACAGAATAACAATTTTTATATTTCTTACAAACAAAAAAAAAAAAAATAAGGAAAAGGAGAATTGAAAAAGTGTCTTTAAAAGAGCTACAATTTGAATTTATGAACAAAAATCAAGAAACAAAGGTAAAGGTTACTAAAGAGAATTTGTAGGCAACATCGACAAAGAAAACTAGAAAATTATTATATCAAGTGGACAAACTAAATTAAAACTTTTTACTCAAGAAGTTATTTTTAATAATGTAGCAGGAACAAGTTGCCAGACGTTTCAGCTCATATTAGTGTCTTTTTCTAACAGCGAATAAATTATAAGTAACATTACTCAGCTGTTACCTTTTTACTTAAAAATTATTCGGTTAGAAAAAGACACTAATCCACATTAAAACATCTGGCAAATTTAATTACTTTTAATATGTTTCAATTTGGTGGGGCACAAACAGAGACCTGGCCAGTTAACACCAACAGAAGATACCAAACACAGATAAAAACAATTTATTAAATATGATGTAATTAGCAAGTATTGTGATATGAAAGGGCAGAGATGACTGAAGACCAAACAAGTTATACTACTAATAACTCAAATATTACTATTGATATAGTGTTAAAAATCAATTTTTTCATTTTACTTTATGTAATATTGTAGAGAGTCCAAAAATGTAATCATCAATGTACAAATTCTGAAAAAGAAGTAAGTTACTTACCTTCAATCATTTATACAAAACCTCAAGATGGCTTGTATTTATAAAACATTCAAATCTAAATCTTAAAATATTAATTCTATTGAAAATTTGAAAGTCTCTTGTTATGAATTCTTACTAGCAGGAAGAACTATTTAGAACAAAATCTGAATCCCAAATCAACTAAATGTTAAAGGTAATTCAAAACTACTTTTCTCAAACTGTTAAATCATACTTGTGGTTGTTGTACAAATTTCTTTCTTTGGGTTACTATATTACATAATATACCAGATTTACATGTTTCATGAACATTCATTCTTGATATAAAATATGGAGGTCACTTTGGAATCTGTGGTACACTTCAAATTTAGAGAAATCAGTAGGTACAGAACTAACCACATTCAAAATTATTTTTAACCGTGATAAAGACAGTAACAGGGTTAAATGTGCTTAAAAAATTAACATAAAATTTCAGTTAATCATATTAAAAAAATATGTTTAACGTTCTGCTAATTCTACCTGGAAAACATTTTGTAGTTTATATTAAAAGCATTAATGAGTAAATTCTAAGATGGAGTACCCCTAATTCATTCATGTTTAGATAAAATGTTAGAAAGTGACTAATTTTTATCAAATAAAGCAAGCCATAAAGATTCCAATAAAACTAATTGGTGCGTTTAATTTTTTAGAATGATTTTAATTACTTGGAATTAATATATTTAAAATACGTTTACTTAATAAGATATAAAATAAGCAGAATCCTGTATTTTTCTAGACATTTTCTACTGTCAGTACTAAATTGGTAACTACTTGTGTATAATATGTCTCTGAGAAACATGATGGAAGCTAAGAATTAATTATAAAAATTAAATTATGTAGATAATTATGAATTAGACTCATTTCATTTTTTAACTCGTCAAATATATAATTAAAAAATCATTAACACTTCAGTAATATTCCATGAATATAAAAAGGTTTGCCGTAACAAGTGAACAAAATTTCTAAGGTGAGTTATATTTATTTCTTACAAGTTTGATCACAATTTCCATTATATCTATCTATCTTCACTCACTCCATTATCAAATGATGAAATTAGTATAAATAAGGCACCTGTGAATATTCTCATCTCAACAATGATAATACAATAAATTACAAATTATCAATGATAATTACATTAAATTAACAATTAGCAGATGAAAGACTTAACTTTCTTTAAAAATGAACTGTTAAAAATTATAGGGTTTAAACTCTCAATTGAATATTTTTAGAACCACAGTATTCATGTGTTTTTCTGACAACTTTACAGATTCATTTGATAAATATTTATTGGATGCTGCATATTTTGGAAAGCATACAATTCAATAAATGCAGTAACTGTTGTAAACCTTGTCATATTATTGTAATGATGTAAACACAATCAAGGAGCCATCAACACATCAAATTTTATTATTGAAGTTAAAGAACAAATTAAATATGCTTAAAGTCTTGAGGTCAACTAAAATTTATTACAAATAGACAGAGTTAACCATTATTTCATAATGAAAATAGTACATTATGTAGTAAGATTCAATTGAAAGTGAATGCATTGGTGTGGTCTAGAATTTATACAAATAGAAAAGAAAATAGCTTTAAAATTACATCAGAACAACATTCTTATAAATTTATATTGGATTTAAAGTTTAACAATAATTATACATAACTATATGAAGAAACAAGCATACATGATTTGCTACAAAGTAAAAGTATAAATTATTAATAAAATCTACCTATGGTCATCAACCCTATATCAAGAAACATTTTATAGATATTTTTTAAGTAAATAAATTATTTGCATTACACTCCATCACTTCAACTACAGCCATTACTAGTACTCTGTCAAATTAAATTGCATTGCTGAGGAATTGTGGACAATGTTGAGACAACAATGCTGGGCCCCAACATTATACATATATAATGGAAAGAAAAGGGAGAGAGGTGGCGATTCACCTGAAATTCAATCTTGGTTGTCACCATTCAGGACAGGAGAGAATTCTTCAAATTTTTTGAGGCAATAAGAGGCTGATGCCCCCAAAAATTTGAAGAACTTTCTCCTATCATTTCAGGTGAGTCACCACCTCCTCTCTCACCTTTCCATAAAGAGGGTGTTGTGCATGTAGGGTTTAATACAGTAATAATTCAGTCATTACATGCAGCTGTCACATTAATGGCACAAAATTAGAAAAATTATTTGCAGTGAAAAAATGACAGACTAGAAAATTAAAAGAATACAAACAAAATACTGAATATTTTTAAAAATATTAAATTCTATTTTCACTGGTGCACTTGGTTTAAAAGTAAAAAATTTCACTCGTGATATTAAAATTACATACTTAAGATAAAAATTGTTGTGGGGATTCCTAGAATACTGCAAAATACTTTTTTGTACATAAATGGTTCCCCAAAACAATATTGGTAGAAAAATGCCACATTTCAAAGCAATTGTATAAATAAAATGCCCAAGAACAGCCTTTTAATGGATCACTTTGGCTCAGCTGATTTCACTTCACAAAGCAGCATCCATCTTGCCAACATGTTCCTATCTTAGGTTCTATTAGTAACACGCAGAAAAAAACTGTGTCACTATGACTGAAACTACATCTTCAGTTGCTGGCACATGCACAGACTTGCGAATTCATCATTTTAATGGTTAATTCAGTTCCAAGAACTCCAAAACGTGATGCAGGTTGAGTATGACCATGATTCACCTATATCAATTCAAAAATACATGGTTCAAAACAGTGAATCTCGTCTTTTGCAATGTTTTTTAAAAGTAATAATTCAATTGCATGTGTTATATTAATTGGACAGGCTGTTTTTCTAGAATAAATCTTTATACTAGATATAATTATTTTCAGCTGTAGCAGATTGTAATGCATCTACAAGCAAAGGTTACGAATGGTTACTAGAAACAAAAATAAAAAGGACTTATAAATTTAGTGATATAAATGAAATCACGACAAAAAAAGTGGGGGGGGGGGGGAGGAGGTGACTGGCAAGACCCACAAATCTAAAATTTCCAATCTGTGTAAAACTACAGAACCATATTGAAACCTGTAAAATTAAAGATTCTAGTTGCTTCCCAATAAATTAAATTTATGATAATTATCTTTTTTCAACACAAATACTTTAATGGAGGGATATAGTCTACTACAACAAAATGCATTATGCACACATGACATTTTTTTCCATTAATCTAGAGTACCTTTAAAAATTTATCTCAATTTAGTTCCTGCCCGAGGACCAGACATTAACCATGCATAAAATAGAACATTTTCTAAAGGCTCTACTTTTCAGTCAAAAGGTGAAATAATATAAGCAAGGTTATAAAACAAATAAAAGTTTGAGTTGAGGTAATTGAGAAGTTAATTTAAGCATGACCCAAGATTCTCTTGCGCACAGCCTACGTCCAGTGCTAATCATTAGTTCACTTATGTTTAGTTTCATAAACCAACTGATATAAAGCAATAGGTTTAAGTATTAGTGGTGAATTACTTCTATTGAAATTATGAATGTTCATAGTACTTCCAATCTACTAAAAATGAACAAAGTGTAAATAGGCTAAGGAATATGCCAACATGAAAACTCAGAATTAAGAATATTATGATTTACAAGTTGCTGTTTAGTTCTTTAATTTTCCCTGTTGTAATAAAACTAAATGTGCAATTACCACTTTACAGAAATGAAACAGTCAAACGTCAATCCTAAAGACAAATGTAAAAGTATGGTGTAAATACAGAACAAACTTGAAAGTTTTATGACCTTAAATCAAAACCACTTTCTGAGGAATGTATATTATGCTACCATTCACCAATTCAATTAAACAAACTCTTCAAAAAAAATTCATATTGTTTTTGTAGCAAAAATTTAAATGTTTGCAAAAGCCATCCTATTTCACGGACCAATTTGAAATATTGTCATTTGACTCCATACTTCAGCAATAAAATGATCAATCGCACTATTTAACAATGGCAAAGACTTATTTTATTTTATCATATATAGGTTTTACTAATTAGATAAAGTAGTCAAATAACAGACAAAATGAAATGATAAGTATAAATACCACACATCATTTCTGGAATCCTTATTTTTGTCAGGTTGTTATAAACTCATAAGCTTTAGAGTTTGTCACCTGGATTATATTTTAATATGTAGGTTTTGCTGGTGAATAATGGTCATCATATTTAAAACACATTTAATTTTGATAATTCTTTTGAAATTACAAAACTTGCTAGATGTTTGCTTAACATGGTTCTCCATGTTGATATATTACAAATATTCTAATCTATATTTTGATTTGACTTTGAAATAAGTTACTGCATACATCCTCAAATTCATATAATAGAATATTAATATTTACATTAAAATATATCATCCTAAAAATCAATATTTAATTGCCCAACATTGAAATGTAGGACAGGGTACTTATGCTTTAGGAGCAAATACTGCAAAAACATTTGATAAATATAAGACCTTTATAAGCAGACAAGAACAAAGCATTAAGATTGTACTATACATTAAACTTTTCAACAATTCTCATACCACCAGGATGGCCCTAAACCACATATTGAAAGAGGTTTCACATTACAGTTCTATTGTCACCACATTTATTAAATACATTTGATAAAATGTGTTCTCTCCATCCATGAAAGGTCTCCTTGCCGTATCATTACAAATTTATTAATTAAAATCAGTGAAATACATTATCAAATATCAATTCTTTCAGTGAAAACAAAATTACAAATTGGACAATGAATAGACAAATAATTTATCAAATAATAAATACTGTGGAAACTAATAATTGTTAAATGAATCACTGCTATCTTAAATTATTTGATTCTGATCTTGAAATAATTTTACAGAGTAAGTTTTCCTGGTGAATTTGTACTAAATATAATTCTGGGGTTTTAACCTGTGCTAATGTTTCTGATGTTTTAATGGGTAGGTCCATATTTGTCAGTCTTCATTTCTGTGAGGAGTTTAAGCAAATTTGGTGTGTTGCTTGAACCAAATGCAACTCTCGTGTTCAGGTCACAGTCATCTCACTGTGCTGATGGCTTGGTCGATAATTTACAATGGAATGGTATTTAATAAATCCAAATACCATTGTTCAGACATTAGCAAGTTACAAATATTCAGGTATGACTTGAAACTGGTCCTGATATTGTGCCTTCCTAGCATCTGACTAATTTTCAAAGTTTGGCTTTTGAAATGTGCCACATTGTGCAACAATTCTGTAAGGATTATTTAGGTGGGTCAGCTCTGAGGGATGGCCTTTCAGGTCAGATATATCCCAGATTCTATGTAATAAGGTAATCAGCACATTGTGAAAGCTATGGGCAATCAAGTATAGGTCCGTATGAGTTGGCTTATTGTACACCAAGTGTCCAAGTTTTCCTACCAACTCCTTATAAAATATTGAATTAAGAAAGGAAAAGTCCTATTTTTCTCGACTTTTATCGAGAACTTTATGATTTTTTAGGTGCACTAGGAATCTATTCAATTCTTCAAATCAATCAGGCCACATGATAAATATATCATCCATGTTGGAGAAAAAAAATTTAGGTTTAAGTCATGTGGTGTTCAAATCTCTCTTCAAAGACTGTCTATCCCCTTACAGAAGGTACCATCAAACAGGAGATATGATGTAAGCACATGTTAGAAGAATGCCATAATCTGAGGTGGAAAGTTTTTTGACTAATTCCATACTTTTACCAATGGGCGTCTGTGTAAAATGACATTCCACATTGAAGCTGACCACGAGGTCTTGTGGCGTCAGGTCCAGGGAATTTAGCATGTGAGAAATTCCATTGAATTTTTCTCATGGCAGACACAGTTTTTAACAAAGGGACTTAGTTTATTTGTAAGGAATGTTGCTTCATCATAAGTGGCAGAAGGAATGGAGCTGAAAATTGGTTGAAGGTGAACTTATGTAGACTGTAGATTCTTGGAGTCACCGATACCTAGTAACTTGCTAATGTCTGTGAAGGTTGGGATTGGTTTGACAACCGGTGGGGTTTATTTAAAAACCCTGCCATTGTAAGCTTAAAGTACCTAAACCATCTGGACAGTAAAACAATTGATATGGACATAATAAATGCATTTGAAATCACACAAAATTGGCTTAAATTATCAAACAATTTTTTGAACAAATACTTGTGAGGGCCTGGAAAAAAAAACCCCGAGAAACTCATTTGGTAAACATATGGTGTTAAGCCTGCATTAGGTCCCAATTAAGTTAAATGTGTCATCATTTTCTGGGTATATGTGCACTGAAACTAATTTCATATATATCCATAGGTAGAAAAACTTTACATTCTCCGAGGGAAAGGGAGTGTATAGTCTGCTATAAATACAAACACTACTGTCACAATTTTCAGCATTTATTGTAAACATAACTGGGAAGAAGCACTTTATGATTATGTAAATGAACTATGTTTATCTTGTCATGTCTCATTTGTTGTGTTCATGTATCAATGTGTCACTTCTGACCATACATTTCTATACAAAAATGTATGTTTTTATATGCTATACACCCCTCAAAGTTTGTCCCATGACTAGAATACCCTGTATATGAAGCAAGTAAAGATCATGTGACATTGTCAAATTAATTCAATTGTATAGGAAAGAGGGATAGTGTGGGGCCAACTTACCATAAATAAAAAATTGCAATCACCAGACTGCGAACCAGTAACTTTCCAGGGTATTAGCCCCATTTTTAGAACAGTAGGTTAGACGAAGGTGGCTAAATGAGTTAATTAATTTGAATGTGACACATTATCCTTACATGCTAGGATATATATATATATATATATATATATATATGTATGTATGTATTTATTGTAACACATTTACTGCACTTATTTTTGCTGCTTTTTGAAGTAGCTAGAGGAATCTGTGGAGGGGTAGTCAAATGTTTGCTTGAGAGCAAGATAGTGGTTTCTTGAGACGGCTCTTAAGGAGGCATTGAATATTATTGGACTAGATGGCAGCACTGTACATAGCTCTCTTTAAATACAAAGACTGAACGTTGCCAACAATAAAGTTATGAGTAGCCATCATATTTTAATGATCCCACAATTTTCTTTTTCCTCCTTTTGTAACTTTACTTCCATCATTTTTCCCTTTTCTTCATTTTTATACACCACGTCTGGGTCATTGCATCAAAATACAAACCTACTTTATGTTAAGCTAACCAATTCATTCCCAAAACCACCATCACAAACTGATTTGACAACCGATCAGAGCATTAATCTGTACTTTTAATAACACTTGTCAGTTAATCTTTTCCGCTGGATTACCAGTGGCACCAAATACCTTCAATCACGTCACTGGCAAGGCTTTCAACACCAACTTCTTATCGTCCAATTCTTTTAGTTTATCTTCACTAATGTTGACAATGCCTGAGTACCAATAATACATTTGTATAAAACATAATAAATAGATGAAATAGCCAAATACAGACAAAATTAAGTGATGATATGAATACCGCACAATGTTTCTAGAATCCTTGTCCCTTTCATTAGGCGATTGGAAAAATCATGACACTGGAGCAATAATTGAACAATTTTCCAATCACCTAATGAAGGGTACAAGGATCCTAGAAACGTAGTGTGGTATTTATATCATACTTAATTTTGCCTGTATTTGGCTATTTCATCTAATTACCTGCAGTCTATCATCCCATCTGTCATCACCTTCAACCAATTCTTTATTCGATCTGCCACACTTTTCTTAAATAATACCTTTACCTGTTCTCCGATGTCATTAATCTCAAAAGATTCCTCTAATTACTATTTATATCCAATAAATTAATGTCAGGGGGTCAAAGAACTACTGGAAGCCTTCTCCTTACTGGATCTAGTTCTGTCTAACTCAGAGGTAAGCAAACCTTTAGCCGTGTAGGGGTAGGATTAATCATACTGAGAGGTGACTGAGCATTACAGCAGCAGTGACCTTCAGGGTCTGCTGTATGAAATGGCAATCAGGAGCTTCTGGGGCTCTCAGTCAATAAAATGTGTGAGAGGGTGGAGGCAGCATTGTTTTGGCTCTGAGGCCTTCCAGGTAATTCTAGAGGATTGTGAACTGACAACTGATACAGCAAGCCACAAAGCAGAAAAGGCTATGGAATGGGTTCCCAGGCCTGTGACGCCTCTGTGCCATGCAAAAACAGTAGATGGCAATTGGTCTACTGGCAGACATAAGATATAGCAGCACTACGAAGATTGTGCAACAGTGTGTGTAGACTATATCAAATATCAATGGGCAGAGAATCCTTCGAGCAGCTCCGAGAGGAATAATAACAGACTCAATCCGAGCTTTCATCGGTGATAAAGGCAAGCAAACAATGATGCACAAACTGTGCAAAGAGGTCAAAGACAATTCCTGGGACAGCTCATACAAGATCGTTATGGTGAAGCTTAAGATCTTCCAGCTGCCCTCTTGTCCATCGTACTGCTGAAAATAGTAGTTTTACACTGACAGCACGAGGATCGTGAGGCTCAAAGCAAACCACAGGAAGATAGCATAGTTGAGCCAATTACTAAGGAAGAGTTGCTCAAAGTCTGTGCAAGAATTGGCAAAGCACCTGGTCCTGATGGAGTTCTGAACCTAGCGTAAAAAACTGCCCACCCAGACATGTTCCTGGAGAACTATAGTACCTGTCTTGAAGAAGGGATCTTCTCAACACGGGAAGAACCAGAGATTATTACTTTTCCCAAAGTCTAATAAACCACATGGTGAACCCTCATCATTTCATTCACTATGTATGCTGGACACAACAGGAAAGTCTTAGAGAGGAACAGCTGTGACAGAGTGGTGGAGGAGGGGTTGAAAGAAATACTGTGAGGTAGTGACCCTAGATGTAAAGAATGCATTTAACTTTGCGAGGTGGAGCTGCATTCTTGATGCACTCAACAGAAATGCAGTTCAATAGTACATTATGATAATTATTGGGGACTATCTTAGTGTAGGACCTTAATCTATAACACTGAAGAAGGTAGTAGATATCATAACATCAAACGAGGAGTGCACCACAGAACTTAGTCCTTGGTCCCATCCTGTGGAACAATGGGGTTCTCAGACTTACATGCCAAAGGGAGTTAAGATTGTTGTGTTACCATATGACATTGTGCTGGTTGTGGTCACCTAACACCTTGCCCAAGTGGCCCAAACTTTTAACAGGACAGTGTGGATAATATCAGAATGTATCATCTGTAGACCTACAGCTTTCTGGGCACAAGATGGAAGCAGTGCTCATCTCAAGCAGAAGGTCAGGGAGACAATCACCCTACTAATGGACAAATGTACCATCATGTCACAATAATCACTACACTATTTGGGCTAGATGATAAAACCTTAAAAAGGAGAGTGATAAAGAGGCAAATTTCTGCACTGCCATCATGAGGATAATGCAAACACTGATGGACCCAGACAAAATTAATGGCTATTACTGGCTCACATGGTGAGGTAAATATTGTTCTATGGCCCTCCCATATGGGCAGACGCCACTAGGGTCAAGCCACATTTGCAGCAGGGCTTTGGCCATGTATAACTATTAAGAGTTATATGCTCCTTTTGTACCATTTCTGATGACACAGCATGTGTTCTAGATGGAATGCCGCAAAAATACATAAGGAATAGAAGGAAGGGAATCAATAACAGTGGCAAAACCAGTGGGTACAGTCCTCCTAAAAATGACTATGAATGCACTGCCTCATTTCTGACATACCAATATGGACAAGGAGAAGACACGATTATCTTACTCAAATCATGACAGGGTTCTATATAGGTTCAAGATAATGGAAAGCCCCATGTGCTTGAACTATGGTAAGGAGGAGGAAGTTGTTGAACATGCTTTTTTCAGATGCCCTCATTCTGAAAATCTAACAAATATTCCTAGAGGTGAAGTAAAGATTGAAATAACGCCTGTAAATTTTGGTGCTGGAGTCAGCAGGCAAATGGAAAGCCATCAGTAAACACGCTGCTATGGTTATAAAGGAGCTACGAAAAGTTAAGAAGAAAAATAATCAATGATAGGAGGAAAAGTGACAGCTAATACTACTTCCTACAAAGTTATACTGAATAGTAGTCCCATAGGATGCAATAATTGGTCATCAATGGCAAAGGGTGGACTTTTTTAGTGGGTAAGAATCCCACATCACCTTGTAGCTCACACTGCTACTGGTATATTTTTGAAGATTTTTCACCTACATTCATTAAAAAATAAAAACAAAATACTCAAAATGTACAATCTATTATATATATATATATATATATTAGAAGATAAATTCAAAATCAATCTCATATTTGGAACAACTTCCTACATATCAAAAATACTATTCATCCAACTTAACAAAGTTCTTTTTTAAAACTTAAACCCTTTTCACTTTTTAAATAACAATTCTAAATTGTCTTTTGTGAAACAGAAACAAAATTTTGAATGACAACAATATTTATTTACTCTGATGTAATGGATCATTTTCACAAGACTTGCAAAATTTTGAAGCAACTTTGATACATAATTATTATCAACTATCCAAATAACATGTCCAACAATGTGGAGCAGAAATAAGTGATTCTGAAACATTAGTTTAGACTGCAGTTTCTAAAGTATTCATATGCTAGAGCGTGTGTTATATGCTGACATTGGTGTATTTAAGATTTTTCTGCTATATGAACAATGGTTGAGTAATAATTACTAGTGTTTAACAGCTTTAAGATTTTTAATTTTGAATATTTTCTAAGAAGTGTCTTGGTTGAAGCCAGATCTGGTTAATGAACATGTTCACCAGGAAGCCTTCATTCCCTAATAATGCATTCTGATTGCCTGTATTTACTAATAGCACTACTATAAAATTCTGTATGACCGACGGTTGGCTTTGTTTATGGCTGACAGCAACAGTAGTGCTGACTAAGATTTTTGCCCATGAAAATTATTGAACAGTATTTCTATATTCATCTAATTGACACCAAAAAGGTTTCCTTTCATACTATTACTGTACAAATAATGATGAAAATTATTACAAAAGACTGACTTCCCACTGTACAAGTCTATTTCAGCTTAATTGAAGTGCATACTACCTCTCCAATGTCACAAATGCAAGGTTTTCTCCATATCTGAACAATAAATCTGTGATAACCAACAAATAAAGCACATACACAAATATTTTGTATCTATAAAATTTGTTTTACAGTTTCAAACAGTAACAGCATCAAGCAAATCCAATTTTAATTTGATAAATGACAGAAGCATACTATTAATCTGGTCATATATACACACAAACAAATATAAAGACAAACAACAGACAATGTGACAGCTGCACATATTAGGTAAACATTAAAAGAATAGAGTACAATAATTTGAATTATGCTAAATATGATGGTTTATAACATTTGGTATATGAAGTGCAGAATAAAAAGTAATTCATTACTAAGAAAGTTATATTAAAAGCAGGTACTATAACCAGATTTATTAAAAAAGAATCCAAATTTGAGAAAATGTTTGTTACCATCATAAAAAATTTACTCAACTAAAAATTCATATTAAGCACATTATTACTTTATTGAAGAGTACCACATTTTATTATACCAAGATGACATTAATTAATTCAATATATTTGAGTGACTCACCATCATTACACATTGTCTAAATTTTAGTATGAAATGATTCCTTGTACACATTTTATTTCATATAAATATCCACTAAGCTGCATGCATCTCCCACATATTTCAACAAATCATAATTTTTTTTTAAAACTTAAACCCATACCAATGTTCAAAAGCCAATCCTTCAAATTTTCAGACATTCTATTACTTTAATAATGAGAAGAAAAAACCTAAATCATGAATTAAAATTATAGATCAGGAATATTACTAATTAAAATAACGTGTATATATATGATTTATGGTCTTTCTTTCCCATTCCAATGGGTTAATCAATTTGACCTTGTCACATAGCTACATTATCTGGATAGGAAAGGACAGAGCAGCTGACTTTTCTTAAATCGACGGTTTGTGCTGTCAGTCTGGGAAGAAATAGCATTTCAAATTTTCAAGAACCTGAGCCTGCTTCTTCAGGACAGTAGGTCGTAAAGTCAAGCCAGCTGACTGCTCAGTATCACTGGCCAATATGATGTTCAGACCAAATGTTTTGGAGAAGGTGGCTCAAGCTCTCTAAAATTTGTTGTACTATTGGATCCGTGTCTGGAGACCAACTTTCAATTCAAGGTAAGTCAGCCACGCTCTCTTTCATATCCAACTTTTGCAATCCAGGAACATCGGTTGTGATTTGGCTGGTATGTATTAAGGAAAGTGTCACCAATTCAAACTAAATAATATATTCAAATAGGAAAGACAGTGAAGTTAACTTACCTGAAATAAATAGTTGGTCCAGACGGTCTGATGTGAGAAATTATTGCAACTTTATGAGGGCCTGAGCACCTTTCGCCATGAGAGAAGGTCTGAAATGTGTGCCAGCTGGGCACTTTTAACTAATTCATGCCTGGCTGGCACGCAGCTCAGACCATCTCTCCTTACTAATAAGGCTCAAAAAATGTAATATTCTCTCACCTCAGCATGACTGGGCCAACTATTGAATTAAGGTATGTTGACTTTGCTGTCTCCCTTTCCTATCTAAATCTGTTAATTAATTTGACCTCGCCACATTTTTCTTAAGTGCTTTGTTTGTGTGTATTGGATTATAACAATCTAAAATAAAATGATTTAATTAAATAAAATAGATATGCTATTTATAAAAAAAATGAAATAGGAACTTACCGTTTGGAAAATCTCGATGATAATTTTGAGAAGAATGACGACGTACGACCGGGATGACTGATAGCGGATGTGTCTTGTGATTGCAATGGAGTTGGTACTCCATATGATGATGTATGATTTCGCCTGTTTTGGCCACTATGAAATGTTGAGCGACTTGGAACATTGCGAGGGAATGGTTGTCTATTGCTTACAGCTGGAGATACAGGTGGTCCACGTCCTCCAACACCACTACTGCAAAATTATGTTAGTTCATTAATGTTGAAAATTTACACAAACACACAAATGGCAATTATTATTATTATTTAGAACTTCAAATATTCAATGAAGGATTCAACAACAACAATATCCATTGGAGGAAAGGAGAAACTAATGAATGCTATTTAAAAGCAAACATTTTAATGTTATTAAGAATAAATTCCTCGGTCTTAACTTGTCAACAAAATTACAATTTAGATGTTACTTTAAAAAAATTTTATTCTCTATAATCATATATAAAATGTTTGTTTTTAAGTAAAATGCGTTGGAAATTTCACCATATTGTTCTCAACACATAGGTAAGAAAAATGACTGGCAAAGTAATACAAATATTACGGAATTAAGAGAAGAAAGTATACAAATGCTGAAATCACTTGCAAACTTCAATATTTACAAAGTTACATTTATTGAAAATTGAGCACACAGGACTAAATACAGGCCGATATACAACTGTTCAATAATTTTTTACTTGATCTATAACACATTAAAATACAATATCATGCTTAAATAGTACGAAATACTTGTTAAGAAGAACACAGTTTTGATAAATTAAAAAGAAAATTACATGTGCATAAGCCTTAGAAGACCAGAGAGACTGGTATGTAATTCAAACAAATTTTAATCTGTAAACCTTATATGTAAATATTACTTGCCATCAGATTTTGATAACTAATAGAATTATGTACCTTTCAGATTAGTAATAATTGTTTTTATTGTAAATTAAAAATAAATTATTTCTACTATCTTCATTAGAGGCCCGATAGGCGGCCCTAAAATACAGTTGTCTAAAATTCTGAGGGATTAATTTAAAATGTAAAATAAATATAATTTATATTAGTGAAATAAATAACTTTTTTGAATCTTTTTAAATATTTGGACTAATTTCAACTTCCTTCCATTTTTACCCTTAATTGAAAGGGTTTATTAAAATACATACACACACACAGATATATATATATCCTTCTTCCATCCTTCTCTCTGCTTTGAACATATGCTTTTATATATATATATAAGCATATGTTCAATATATATATATATATATATATATATATATATATATATAAAAGCATATGTTCAAAGCAGAGAGAAGGATGGAAGAAGGAAAAACTGAAAATATTTCAGGCGGGACTTGAACCCACATACTCTGCTCAGTACACAGATGCCTTAACCATCTCAGCCACCGGGTCAAGTTCCTGACCAGGCAAATATAGACAGTCTTCTTGTGGACAATTAGTAGTTTTAGTGGAGGAATGGATAGAGTAGAGGGAATGAAGTATTAGGAGCTTCCATTAAGTAATTGGAACTAATTTGGTGACAAAGTAACATCAAACTTGGATAGTGAGGAAGGATAGAAATACATAGTAGATTGCCCTTTTATGTCAATTCATATGCTCAGGCGAACATATGCTTTTCTATGTGCGTAATTCTTCACCTGAGCATATGAATTCACATCTACTATTTATTTCTATCCTTCCTCACTATCCAAGTTTGAATGTGACTTTGTCCCAAATTAGTTCAAATTCCTTAATGGATTCTCCTAATATTGTGTGTGTGTGTGTATATATATTTATATACACACACACACACTTGGATAGGATGAGAGAGAGTGATACCCTATTCTCATCCTTTTCTTTAAGTTTTACCTTTCATTTTTGTATGCACACACATCCATCCATCCATTCATTCCTTGAGAGAGACAAGAGTCGTTGGCTTTCTTTGGTGACTATTCTTGCTGTCGAATAGCTGGTGCCCCTTAGTTTGATTTCATCAATTCATGCCTTGCCGGCATGCAGTTCAGACCAAATTTCCTGACGAAGGGGACAAAGGCCCTCAAAAAATTGGAATATTTCCTCACCTCAGGCCGACTGAACCAACTTTTGATTTCAGTTAAGTTGACTTTGAGGTCTCTCTTTCCAGTCACAATGTGTTTTTTAATTTGACATTATCAACATGTTCATTAAGTGTTATATATATAGTGAGGAAGGATAGAAATAAATAGGAGAAATAGGAGGATTACGCTTTATGTGAATTCAAATGCTCGGGCAAAGAATTACACACACAGAAAAGCATATGTTCAAAGCCTGGTCAGGAACTTGACCCGGTGGACGAGATGGTTAAGGCGTCTGTGTACTGAGCAGAATATGTGGGTTCAAGTCCCGCCTGGGTTAAATATTTTCAGTCTTTCCTTCTTCTTCCATCCTTCTCTCCGCTTTGAACATATGCTTTTCTATGTGCGTAATTCTTCGCCCGAGCATATGAATTCACATAAAGCGTAATCCTCCTATTTATTTCTATCCTTCCTCACTATCCAAGTTTGATTGTGACTTTGTCACCAAATTAGTTCCAATTTCTTAATGGATTCTCCCAATATTGTGTGTGAATATATATATATATATATATACATTCGAACTTGGATAGTGAGGAAGGATAGAAATAAATAGGAGAAATAGGAGGATTGCGCTTTATTTGAATTCATATGCTCGGGCGAAGAATTACGCACATAGAAAAGCATATGTTCAAAGCAGAGAGAAGGATGGTGCTTTTCTATGTGCGTAATTCTTCGCCCGAGCATATGAATTCAAATAAAGCGCAATCCTCTTATTTCTCCTATTTATTTCTATCCTTCCTCACTATCCAAGTTCGAATGTGAATTAATTCCTTAAATGGATTCTCCTAATATTGTATATATATATATATATATATATATATATATATATATATATATATATACATACATACACACACATATACATACACACACATATACATATACACACACACACACACATATACATCCACACACATACATACACACACACACACATATATATACACATATATATCTATATATATATACTCACACACACAACCAGTCAATGTGAGGAAAGATTGTAACACTTCTTCCTGAACTACCTTCGGTTCCCTTTGGCTACACCGTACTTCACTTTCAGTATGCCACAAGCTCTCTTTTTTACTTTCCATACCAAAATTGCAATTATTTTTTGACAATGTCAATCCTTACTAATATCGCACACTTTCTCTCTCTCTCTCTCACACACACACCTGAAGTTAAGTTAATGATATGTCAAATTAATTTATTTGGATAAGAAAGTGGGATACAAAGTGGCTAACTTACTTTAAATTGAAAGGAAAGCAAGAAAATGTCTAATTTTCAAATGCCTAAGCCCCCATTGTCAGGACACTAGGTCTGAACATCATGATGGCTGTCTGATCAGTGTTGAATACTACTCGTACCAGGCCAGCCATTAGACAGCAACAATCAACTCACACTAAAGCCAAGTGCTCTCTCTCAAGGAAAGACCACATCAATGGAAAACTACATACATAAATACAATAAACATACACAATAGACACTAACAAAATAGAGTGAAAAGTCTAGTGTGAAAGGGGAAGGCAATTATAGGATATTAAATCCATAACTTTGCCTGGACTGTAGGAAGGGTTCGAAAGAGTTGTCAAAGGTGGAGTTCAGCACTTTATGAATCTGGCTGTACAGTTTTAAAAACACAAAGTGTATGTATCAAGTTTAATTTTGTGGAAACAATTAAGTTAGCATTAAGTCATGGACACAGAAAATGAAAAATATGTCTATTTTGAAAATGAATAATTCATTACTTTTGCCTGTATTTGGACACAGTAAATATTTAAACCTATTAAATCCACAAATAACATTAAGATATCCACCAACTGGAATCCTGTAATTACTTCAATCTTAAAAATAATGTAATGTAAAGTAATTAAATGTAGACAAACTGCAATAAAAATAATTTGCAACAATGAAAATGAGATTTTATTATTATTGTAAATAATTTATTTTAAACGGCATTAGTACTTTATTTTAAAAGCACATTATACTTCATGATGAACCTGAACTATAAAACATCCCAGTAAGCAGGATGGTAACAGAAACTTAACAGGTGTCAGTGAATATTCATGCTATTTGGCATGCATTTGAACATGCGCACACACACAAATATATATATATATATATATATATATATATATATATATATGATTAAATTATACATGCATATTAGTAACAATTGAAATCCCTCCAGGCAGCTTAACACAGGCTTCATAACATTCCATTATATAGGGAGTTGCAAAACTACTACATACTTAGTTAACACATGGTAACTGAAGTGTGTAGTTATGTTTGAGCCACCCTGTAATATCACCAGTAGTAATTCATTACATTATATAAGGCAATAATTATGCAAAAATTGTGCACAATAAATTTAAAATGTTATTTCATTTCGAGCTCTATGAAAAAAAACATTGTTATTCAAAGCTAAAGAAACAAATTATTAAAATTGAGACATAAGAAAAACAGTTATCAGCATAATGGGTTCTTCCACTATGTGGCAGGGAGGCCTACATACAAAGGTAATGCTTTATCTCTCTGTGTGAGTTTGCCTGGAAGGTGTTGTATGAACAATGGAAAGGATGCGCCACATTGCATACTACCTTTGTCTTAGAGGATCTATAGGGGTTTCTAAGGTCGCATGTTCAGCTCTGCCAGCAGTTGAGATGGATGCAGACTTGATATGGCCCTTGGCCGATCGTACAGGCAGGCCATCTCCTGCCCCCAGGGTGCTGCACAACAAACAATTGCCTACACTGCACCGGCAAACTATCTTAGCATTTCAACTCAGAGCATCATTTAAGCCAGAGCCTTACAACAGTTACAATTTTGGTGTAGGGACAAAAATAAGGCATAGGACAGAAAGATAGGTTGATAAACTTTAGTAAAAGTAGGTTAAATAACATTCACATAGTCCAGACAAGCAAAAGCCCAGAAATGCACAACATATGCAAAATTAGTGCAACAGCAAAACAATTGAATACACAAAATTGAAGCTTTTGGATTAAAAAATGGTTGATCACTATGTTTCTGTCCTGTACCCCCACTGAAAAGAATTTCAGGCAACAAATAAATAATGACAATGATATGTATTCCTTAGTAGGACCTAATAAAATACAATGTTTTTATGAGTCATAGTTAACATTCCAACTTCTCATTAACATTAATTCCACGAGCTTCGAAATGGGTATTTAATTAAATAAAGCAATTAATGTGAACAAGGAGTTAGTTATATTATATAAAAACACCACATACCACCCACGTTAATAAATGAATCAAGTGGCAGGCAATATTTGTTACAAATAAATACAGAATTATACAAAAATTAATGGGAAAACATTAATTATTTCCTGAATTATAATTAAGACATTTACTTTTAAACTGTGATAACTGAACAATTATATTTCCCTAAACATTATGTGTGTGTGTGTGTGTGTATGTGAATATATATATATATATATATATATATATATATATATATATTTATATAATATATTCACACACACACACAAAAAATAGTGGTAATTAAAAACACATGTAATTATTTAATAAACAAAATTTTACGATTTTCATTGTCGGTGACATAAATATAAGATAAAGTATTGTTAAAATTTTCAGCTGTGTCTGAAGTATTTACTGTAATAGTTTCTCATATTAAACTTGTCAGCAAACTAAGGTCATGTTAATTTTTATTAATTGAATCATATGTTAAATCTTTATATATATATATATATATATATATAGAACAAGCACACAAGGTACAGTACTCTGCTCCGAGGCCCCAGAAATTTTGACAAACTCCTTCCTATCCTATGTGGTAACACTTCTCTCTTTTTACACACATACGTTCACTGCGTTACAAATCTTTTCTAGACTATTTAATTTTCGTAATTATAAGACGACTAATAAAATCAGTACACATATCGTGGGGGGGGGGGGGGGAGCTGCTGAGAACATGTGGCTTCGGAACATGTAGGGAGGGAGCAAACGGCTGCAGAACATGCAAGCAGACACAATTATTTGACCATCACTTTACTAAATATGGGTCAAAGTATATGAGAATTTGAGTAATTTTCATTGAATTCCTTTGCTGTCCCTCTTATTTATAAAAAATGAAGTAGTTGCTGAAAAAATAATTTTATCCGAATATAAAAACTTACTTGAATGCGTCTAAAAGTAGCAATTTTATATGCAAACCCAACTCTTATTTATTTTATACAGATGTAAACAATCATCAAAATTTATGAAATTGTAATATAATATTAATTAATATTAATTATTCATCGCCTTGATAAGGATTAGGTTTTTTGAAACCATTATAATAAGGTTTTTTGAAACCATTATAATAAGGTTTTTTGAAACCATTATAATAAGGTTTTTTGAAACCATTATAATAAGGTTTTTTGAAACCATTATAATAAGGTTTTTTGAAACCATTATAATTAGGTTTTTTGAAACCATTATAATTAGGTTTTTTGAAACCATTATAATAAGGTTTTTTGAAACCATTATAATAAGGTTTTTTGAAACCATTATAATAAGGTTTTTTGAAACCATTATAATAAGGTTTTTTGAAACCATTATAATAAGGTTTTTTGAAACCATTATAATAAGGTTTTTTGAAACCATTATAATAAGGTTTTTTGAACCAAGAAGACATTTTATATACAACACAAATGTATTATTAGTTCTGAACATTATACTACTTATGCCTTATATCTGCAATGTGTCCTTTCTGAAGAAAAATATTTAAACTTACAGTTCAATATCAAATCAAGAATATGATAGATTATGCAGTGATCATGATTCAAAATTAAGAAGTCAAAAATATTTAGATTGTGTATAATATATTAGGATAGCAATTGAATTATAGTTCCGAGGATCTTCTTCTAGTCTGTATACATAGACATGCACACCTGCCCATCAAAGCATCTCTCTGAATTCATTAGAGAACCATTATAGCTATAGAATGTTTCAGACACAATTTTTGCTGTGTAAAATCTGGCAACTACTGGAAGCCGGGTTATAATAAATTTAGGAAAACTTGTCTTATAAATGCAGAGGAAAAATTGTACTTATTAAAAATTCAATGTCAGAGGGATGATCAGGTGCCAATATTTCAATTTTTGTGACTTATCCTGAACAGCATCGTTATATAGCCTTTTGTTTTTCAAAGCAAAAATAATCTGTAGAAATTACAAAATTCTAGTGTGATCATATACATATGAACTTAATTCACATGAAACTGAAGATTACCAAAATGTTTAATTTTATATCTTAGGTAACTAATGTACACACTTTCCACAAGATTGTAATATTTTGAAATAGGACCAGTTTTCAAAGTAATATTGACAATTTATTTACAAATAACAATGTGAAAGTGTAGCTATATTTTCTCTCAGTTTGCCAATATTTTTGAAAACTTGCAATTTCAGTACAAAAAGATCAATGCACCTAAAGATGTGCCGTGCCATGCCATTTATTAATTTTCACAATTATATTCTCTTCTAATCCAATCTTAATTCAAATAAAAGGAAAAATTAGAAAAAAAGACTATTGGGAACAATACAAGGTATTACTCTTATTAACTCCTAATTTCTGCAATTGTATTAAAAAAAATTACCCTACACTAGTATATTATAAATTTTTTGCAACATCGAATGCAATGCCAGTGTTTAGCGTATTTTCCAAGTCTGCTTAGTTTGATTAATTTGAGTAAAAATATCAGATTCAAATCTATGTAATAATAGCAATTGAAAGACATCAGGGTGCAACCATCAGAAATTTTTCTACATGTTATCTCAACTCTATTATAACCCTGAAAAGTTGCTGTAATGGTATGGAATAAATTCAGAATATTTATTATGTTATCACTGGATGTTTATCTTTGATTCCTCCTTTCACCAGAATACAGAGATTTTACCATTTGAAATATCAGAACCATCTTATTACTTTCCTCATGTTTAATCATTCACCTATACTCTTTATATTTCATCTTTCTACTTCTGTTCACAATGCAGACAACGAAAACAATAAACCTAAACTTGTCAACTTGTTAATAAGGCAGTTGGTACAATTATTGCAGATAAACATACTTAATGCCACAAGCTTATACTATTGTCTACACATGGAAAATTCAGTTTCTCAGAGAATTTTAGTGCCACCAATTATTTTTCCTAATATCCTTGTTTTAAAATTAATTACCTCTGTACTAACATATTAACAGATATTCCATAAAAAATTATGATTACAGAAAAAGAGGCACAAAATAGCACTGAATTTGAATCGTTCATTTTATGCATACAAAATTTTCTATATCATTTCTCTCTAGCAATTAACTGAAGATGCCTGGAAAATCACATAACGATTGAAGAGAGAAACATGAACATATAGTTTTCATTGAATTAATCAAGAAAAATTTACTTCAGAGCCCACTCTCAGCCTTAAATATTAAATTTTTGTGACAAAGACAATTATTCCATTGTAAGCATTTTATCAGGCTTCATTCATTAAATTAAAATATTTTCCAAACATAATTGCCAAATTAATTAAACCACACATTTTGACTGGAAAATGTATCAATTGCGTATTTTCTAATTAATCTTTCAAATAAGCAATTTCTCAATGTGGTCCTAATGTTAAGCAGATATTGCAAGTAATACTATACTGAGATAAAAAATAAGACTGATGCTCCAACCAATTTTTGTGTCCTTTTGTGCGGTTGTGTGCAACTTGTAACTTGTCTCAATGTAAGATTACAGGTCTAACTCAATTGCTGTGGGCTATGATGCCAAGCAGGAAAATTTTGGATACCAAAAGTGATCAATGAAGTAAACAAATGTGTATTAACACAAAACAAAGCAGAAATCTCACAAGAAAACATTCTCAAAATTTTAAAAAAAATATTGGAAAAATTAGTTTAATGTGTTAAAAACTAGTAGCCTGAATTATGGAAGAAAAGGAGAATTTAGTATATTTTTTTTTGCCAGTTTAAAAAGCACCATTCTTTATCCTCCCTATTCAACTGATTTAGGACTATGCATATTTTCCTATTCCCCAAAATTGATAAGATTCTAAAAGGGAGTAATTTTTCAATACAACTGTTCAACAATGAATGGTAGAGTTCTTGAGGAAGTTGGAAGCGAGTTCATTCAATAGAGTACTGTTTTGAAATTTATTAACAGTTAATGTGTATTCCAGACAAATAAATGAAGTTATAACATTGTTTTTTTTTTAAAAAAAATTATAATATGAATGTTTAAGGATACACACCATCTAATTTTATACAGTACATACAAGTGAAACTATACTTTTATATACTCAAACATTGTATGATAGTGTCAAGTTAGTTAATCGGAGTGTTTATTAAGTTTTACTAATCAAAAATGTTATAAGTAATTTTAACCCAAACCACGTTCACTCTTGCAAGGTTTATATAGTTACGGAAAATGCACACATTTAAAATGCAAGACCACTAATTTGTTTTGAGGAACAAATTATAACAATTAGTTTCAACAATCCTTGATACTTACATTTAAGCAAGTATTAAACCATAGTTTTAAAAAGCCAACTGTAAAATTGCACATTCTACATATCTACAATAGAACTAATTATTTTCTGATGTAAAATAAATTACCCACATATATTTAAAAGTGATTGTATTCTAACCTTGGAGTGTCTCCAGCCGCATTAGTTTTCTCATTGGATGCTGCTTTAGCTTCGTAACTACTGATCGTAGTTCTACGACCAACTGATCCACCTGGAGTTAATGCTCTATTACCTGTCATCGTATTAGATTTTGTTACACGTGGTTTACCAGGACTTGCTCCACTTGTTATATCTGTCAAATAAAATGGATCATAATTAAGTTTACATATAATGGATTATTATATTTGATAAGTAATTCAGTTAAAAGATTATATTATGCTCAAAGATCCAATTTTAATTTCTCAATATTGGTAGCACTTCAAGAAAAATAAGAATTTAAATCACTCTTTCAAAAAGAAAACTGTGTATATACCAGATACAGATCCCGAAATATATTTAATCGACGCACAAAACGGCCGGTCAACTCATCCCAACCCAGCCGATAACACACGTTGCCCAGATTGTCATAAATAAATTCAGCGACATCCATTACCTTCAATTAGACTCAAATCTCAGTTGTTTTCTTGTAAATCCCCTCCACCCTCACCCCTATCATGCTTACAAACAACATCGGTAGAAATACTATCAACATAAATGGGACTGGCATTTATTCCACACTAATATCGATGATTTAACATGTTTGAAAAATTCCACCCTGTCCATTCCCGCCCCAGGGGATTAAATGGGCTATTGAATATCATCTCAGATAACAGCGGCTGAAACACCTTTGATCCCTAAAAATATTTATCTGCCTAAATATAGACTGTTTTAGCATGTTTGATGTTTCCACCCCCTTCCCTAAGTGTGCTTCCCTCTCATGCTAAAAAGGGGTTATATTTTACAAACAACATCGGTATATACATTATCAATGTCATTGACCTTGACAATTAATTATTTAATGCAACCGTTTAAATTTAATGGACCGTCTAACATGTTATAAAAATACCATCCCCGTCCACCCCATCCCTGGGAGTTAAATGGCCAATTGAATATCATAATCAAACTCGGTGACATCCATAACAGTGGATTCGACTCCTATTTCAATTGCTTTTGAGTTATTTTTACGTAATGCCACTCCACCCAAACGCCATAGGGGAGCTCCCCTCCCTTTCTGAAAGGGGATGAAATTAAACACTGAGAACATAGAGAAATGTTATTAATTTCATTGATCCAGAAATATAATTAATTGACGCAAAAAATTGCCGGTCAACATGTTTTTAAAAATTCTAATCCCCGCCACCCCTCACGCGTAGTCTAGATTGTCATAAATAAACTCGGGGACATCCACTAACTTTGATTTGAATAGAATTTTGGTTGTATTCACGTTATTTTTATTGTAGTGTTCCTCAACCCCACCCCTAAAGGTGTTCTACTGATAAGCCCGAAAGGGGTTGTAGTTATACTCAGAGTATAGAGAAATTTTATGAATCTCATTGATCCCGAAAAATATTTAGTCGTTGCAAATATCGGTAGATTAACATGTTTGACAATTACCATCCCCGTCGCTGGAAGGTAATTGCTAGTTTAATGCCATAATTAAACTCAGTGTTATCCATAACTTCGGTTTTGTCTCCAGTCTCAGTTGTATTCGAGTTATTTTGTTGTAACATTCCTCCAATTCCTCCACCCCCACCCCTAGGGTGCTCCTTTCCCGTGCCGTAAAATGTTGAAATTTGTTACATTGGTACAGCACTATTACCTGGAAAATATTTATCAGACTCAAATATCGGCCGTGTTAGCATGTTTGAAGATTTCCACCCCCAACCACCCCCGATTGGGGAACTTAAACGGCAACTTGAATATCATAATTAAACTCAATGACAACCGTAACCCTGTATTTGAGTCCAATCTCGATTGTGTTCTCGTTATTTTTATATAACTCCACTCCAGCCCCTCCCTTAAGAGTGTTCCACTCCAAATCCCAAAAGAGGTTATATAAAATATATGGAAGATGTAGAGAAATATACTAAATCTCAGTGAACCAGAAATATATTTATTTGACGCAAATATCAACCGCTTGACATGTTTGAAAATTTGAACCCCCGTCCATCCCTGCTTGGGGAAGTTAAACTGTAAGTTAAATGTCATAATTAAACACAGTGACAAATATAACTCGAAAATGTTTGCGTAATTTCATGTAATGCCACTCCATCCCCAATCCTTAAGTGGCACCACTCCCATGCCTAAAGAAGTTGAAATTATACACAGATAACATGTAGTGAAATTTTATGAATGCTATTGATCCTGAATTATATTGATTCAATGCAAAACCCTGCCGGTTAGCATCTTTGAAAATTTATTTCCTCTGCCACCCCCTCTCACCACCAATTCCCACCCACACCATGAGTTTTTCAGTTTGTTATAAATAGTTTCAGCGACATTCATAACCCCGATTTTACTTTAATCCCCACACATAACGGTGCTCCCTTCGCATGCCAAAAGAGGTTGAAATTATCACTAACAACATCAGTAGAAACAAAATCAATATAATTAACCTTGAAAAATATTTATTCAATGCAAATGTCCGCCGTTTGCATGTTCCAAAATTTCCATCCCGCTACCCCTGTATTTGAGGGGTAAATGCTAAGTTGAATGTCATAACTAATCTCAGTGGCATCCATAACCTTCGATTTGACTCCAATCTCTGTTGTATTCGTGTTATTTTCCTGTAAATCTCCACCCCAAATCCTAAGGGTGCTCTTTCCCCAGGGTGTAGAGGATGAAAATTATATTCAGATAACATCGGTAGAAATACTATCAATATTTTTGACTCCTAAAAATATTTATCCCACTGACATATCGACTGTTTTAGCACTTTTAAATATTTCCACCCCCGCTTCTGGAGGTGGTAGACGCGTCTCAAACCTGACTGTTTGTTTCCTGTAAAGAACACGTGTACGAAATTTTCTGCAGCAGTGTAGATTTGTATAAGGAACATACAAATATATATACATACATATATATACATACACACACATATATATACATACATATATACACACACACATGTATATATATATATATATATATATATATATATATATATATATACACACACACATACACAAATAAACACACTGCCTTATTTATTAGAAGAAGATAGATTAGATTATTAGTTATAGGTTATGATTTTAAATTTATTAATGGCTAAAATACCTTCCTTAAAGAAAATGTCAATTATTCAACCTAATACTAAATGCATATGAGAATTTAATATGGTGCATAAGGTATTCATATAAGTTAAATAAGTAAAAGTTAACCACACATGTAAACTCACTAGATTCAAGAACTGGAATAGCGGTTGTATTTTTAGTTGGAGTAGGTCGTGTTGCAGATGTTGCTGAATTAATTCGTGCTGTATTTTCTTTTATGGTTGCAGAATCCACTGTATTTTGTCTCTTGAAATTACTCGGCGGTGCATGATTATGATTTGTGGCATTTGTAGTTCCAGTAACGAAACCTAAATTATAATATAACAAAGATTAATCAATTGTTCTATTGAACAATTCACAAAGCAAAAAAAAAAAAAAAAGAAGGGGGAAAAAAAAAATTTGGAGGAAATTTCTAATTTTTCAAGCTATGGCATAAAATATTTATTAAAAAAATTAAAAACCATCTGTAATGTAGACTTACAAGCAAATTATAAAATTGATATACATTTTAAAATATTATTATACACGGAGAAATAAGTTAAAATTTATATTGGAAATCAATGTAATACACTATGTTTACTTGTGTATGCCATGCACATTTTTTACCCAAAACTTGAACAAAAATGGTTGTGCATAATACAGACTTTGAAATCCATGTGGATAAAATTCTCCTAGGATTCCAGTCAATTAAGTTTGTCCAAAACATGTGACATTTCAATGACTCAGATGTATCATCACATAATTTGATAAATTTACCAGACTAAAATCGAGCATGTATTTCACCCACTATCGACACTCTGACAAACATTTGGCCAACAATCTAAAAGCATGTTTCACACATATATTTGTAAAGTGTTTCTTCTTAGAATTGCCACAATGTGTTATTATTCCTAGTTTTTTAAGCTAAGATAGATTCAATCCCAGGCCAGATGATATTTGCTCCTGTCTCATTATTAGACCTAGAAAACCGACACACTTGGTTAATCTTCGACAATTACACTTATTACACTTATTATCCCAAAATGTTTATAAATTAAGAAAGCTATTTTCTAAAAATGAAAATAATTACTTTTGAAAAAAAAATTTTTTTCCTTCAAACAAAAAAGTTTTGCATGATGGCATGGCACACACAATTAAATATGCTTCACCAGCCACCATATGAGGAAAGAGAAGAATACAGTGCAGTTGCTTGCAGAAAATTAGGAACAGAATACTAGCAAGTTAAGCACAAATTACACTGCTTATGTGAGCAAAGAAAGCAATAATAGACAACTATAAAATTTTGATGTACGAGACATATTCTAAAGTAGACAATTCATTCATATATATAATTGCAATATTTGTATGGAAAGGAAAGAGATAGGTTGTGGCTTACCCGAAGATGTGTGTGTGTGTGTTTATATATATATATATATTTATATTTTTATTAAAAATGGCAGAACAAAAACATGAAGTAATTAATAGATTGGATTCTGAATATAAAGTAGCCATAGATAATAGTGGGAGAGAAACACCCAATCAGAAAAATTACATCAGATGATTACTTTACTTTGTCAAACTAATCAAAAGGTACAAACATTATGTGAAAATGTAGTAAACTGAGATCACAAGGTAGAAAGGCTAACTGGTAAATTACATAAATTAGAGATAAAGCAAGAAAGTGAGCACAAGTTATTTAAAGTAGCAGATGTGAAACAGGAGTGATAAAATCCATGCCCTTGAGAAATCTGTTGAACAATTGCAGGATCAAGTGAGAGGGAATTTATTTAATGTATCAGGTGTGTTTCAGTGTATCAGATAAGAGGAGGCAAATCAAAACCCAAAAAGATTTTTTGAGGAACTAGAAGAATATTTTAGAAATACTCTAGTACCAGATCACCAAAAAACCTCGATATTGAGAAGATTTGTAGGGGAAGGAATAGTTAGTTGGATAGATGCAGTTGTAAATGAAGAGGAAGAGTTTTGTAAAGTTAGAGAAATTTTTAAAAAGATTTTGGGATCAAGATAGACAAATGACTATCATAGAATCACTTCATAATGGGATTTATATTAAAGGTGTAAAATGAAATAAATTATTTTTTAAAAATGGTAACCCAAAGTAAGTATCTGGACAGCCCTCTTAGTGAGGCAAAGCTAATAAATAAAGTAAAATTCCATTTTGAAGTTGATGTTACCAAATTTATTCGAGAAAACAAAAAAAACAGATGATATTTAAAAGAGAGATTTTAAAAGTTTTGGACGATGTGGCCAGAAAGTAAAGACAAAAATGCATATTGCTAAACCAAATATACAATGTGATATTGGAGAACTAAGAAATTACAGAACAAGAGAGGGTAGAGGTCAAGGATACAGAAACCAAGCTGGACCAGGCTATGGAAATTGGTATGTCTGATCAACGAGAAGAAAGAGAAGCAAGGAATGTAGAATGATGTTCCAATCAGACAGAAAACTGAAGATTTCTTCATGATTAGGTCCCATCAATGGAGAAATGGAAAAAAGGGACTGTAAAAGTAGGTCAATGCTGCCTATACTAGTAGGAGGAAGGGATTTATATAGTGAAGACCCTGAAGAAGAATAAGTGTAGATGGTGATGTAGGTCTATTGAGTGTAAGTGTACATTGAGTGTAAGTGTACATTGAGTGTAAGTGTACATTGAGTGTAAGTGTACATTGAGTGTAAGTGTACATTGAGTGTAAGTGTACATTGAGTGTAAGTGTACATTGAGTGTAAGTGTACATTGAGTGTAAGTGTACATTGAGTGTAAGTGTACATTGAGTGTAAGTGTACATTGAGTGTAAGTGTACATTGAGTGTAAGTGTACATTGAGTGTAAGTGTACATTGAGTGTAAGTGTACATTGAGTGTAAGTGTACATTGAGTGTAAGTGTACATTGAGTGTAAGTGTACATTGAGTGTAAGTGTACATTGAGTGTAAGTGTACATTGAGTGTAAGTGTACATTGAGTGTAAGTGTACATTGAGTGTAAGTGTACATTGAGTGTAAGTGTACATTGAGTGTAAGTGTACATTGAGTGTAAGTGTACATTGAGTGTAAGTGTACATTGAGTGTAAGTGTACATTGAGTGTAAGTGTACATTGAGTGTAAGTGTACATTGAGTGTAAGTGTACATTGAGTGTAAGTGTACATTGAGTGTAAGTGTACATTGAGTGTAAGTGTACATTGAGTGTAAGTGTACATTGAGTGTAAGTGTACATTGAGTGTAAGTGTACATTGAGTGTAAGTGTACATTGAGTGTAAGTGTACATTGAGTGTAAGTGTACATTGAGTGTAAGTGTACATTGAGTGTAAGTGTACATTGAGTGTAAGTGTACATTGAGTGTAAGTGTACATTGAGTGTAAGTGTACATTGAGTGTAAGTGTACATTGAGTGTAAGTGTACATTGAGTGTAAGTGTACATTGAGTGTAAGTGTACATTGAGTGTAAGTGTACATTGAGTGTAAGTGTACATTGAGTGTAAGTGTACATTGAGTGTAAGTGTACATTGAGTGTAAGTGTACATTGAGTGTAAGTGTACATTGAGTGTAAGTGTACATTGAGTGTAAGTGTACATTGAGTGTAAGTGTACATTGAGTGTAAGTGTACATTGAGTGTAAGTGTACATTGAGTGTAAGTGTACATTGAGTGTAAGTGTACATTGAGTGTAAGTGTACATTGAGTGTAAGTGTACATTGAGTGTAAGTGTACATTGAGTGTAAGTGTACATTGAGTGTACGTGTACATTGAGTGTACGTGTACATTGAGTGTACGTGTACATTGAGTGTACGTGTACATTGAGTGTACGTGTACATTGAGTGTACGTGTACATTGAAGGATTGGGTCATCGAAAGGGAGTAATTGATACTGAAGCTACGCCAACATTCATAACAGAAGAGTTAAGCAATAACGTAATTATGGAAATATTACCTGTAACTAGGATGAAAGTGTATGATTCACTAGGTAGAAAGAATGAAAAAATTAACAGACAGATTTTGATGAAAGTTTCATTACAAGGACAGAAAAAACTGATACATTGTTTGGTAACAAAGTCCCTGTTTATCCCCATAGTATTTGGATTAGACTGGATCATCAAACACAAACTAATCCTCAATTTCCAGGAAAATAAGTTACAGATGGGAATGAAAAGGGAGGTAGTGAAAAGTTTGAGATACCACTCAGAATAAATAGAAAGGAAAATCAAGAAAGGATTCAAATACTAGAAAAAATGTCAAGGTGAATATGAAATCTGAGATGGAGGAGAAAGAAGAAAGATGTGGTAAGGTTATAGAAGAACAAAATCATCTAAACCAGGAGTAGAAAGTGAGTTGAAGAAAGTATTAATGGAAAATCAGTGTTTAGTGATAGTCCTGGTATGATAAAGGACTATGAGTATCATATTGAAACCACTGAACAAATATATGAAAGGGAAATATAATGTGGTCGCAGATTTTCTTAGTCACTTATGGAATAAGGAAGGTGAAATATGTCAGAAAGAAGAGAAGTGATTGCAGCTAAAAGAGTGGAAAAGAAAAAGACAGAAGAGAACATTAGTCTGGAGCAAATATGTGAAGAACAAGAAAAAGATCCAGATTAAGGAATTGAGAGACAGATAGGTTACATTAAGGGATAATGAGGTCAATGTAGAAAGAGGTAGATATCAGTTACAAAAAGGGTATAATTTTCATGAAAAGTAAGAACTCTAGGAGACGTTGGGTAATAAGTGTAACATCAACATTGAGAACAAAATTTCTGCATTATTTCCATGACAAGAATGAGCATATTGGAATCAATAGAATGATAAAAATGATAATGAGTTGGGTCACATGGAAAGGAATAATGTCAGACTCAAAAATTATATCAGGACGTGTGGAAACAGTCAATGAAATAAATTCAGGAATTGGCAATTTGAAGGACCTTACCAACCAATCATACCAACTAAAGTTAATGAATTGGTACCGATGGATCTATTTGGACCATTACCCAGAAGTAAGGGTGGATGTATTCACCTATTGGTTATTGTAGATGTGTACTCAAAATTTATTAAATTATTTGGTCTTAAAAGTGCTACAGCGAAAACTTGTTTTAACAAGGTAAAGGAGTATATGAAAGAGTGTGGAAAACCCAGGAAAATATTGACTGATAATAGTAAACAATTCAATTGGCTTAAAAGAAGAATAAATACAACCTATATTTGTAGCTATAAGGCATCCACAGTCAAATTCCACTGAAAGGTACATCTATCAAATAAGTACCACCCTGAGGCTATTAGTACAGGAAGAAGATAATGGAAATTGGATGGATTGGCTCAGGGAGGTGGTTGTAAATCAAAATTTTAGCTTGGCCACAGGTTGTCTCCCAGTCGACTTGCAATTTTCAAAACTTCACACCCTTTCCATTGATACCATTATCCCCTTTCTGGAGAGATTAGCTGATGATGTAAAGGTTATAAACAATATGAGAGATAGCTATTAAGGAAATGAAGAATACAGCCAAATTGAGAAGGAAGTGGCAAAAAGTAAAACCTGCAGAATTTAAAATAGGGGACTTGGTACTTGTAAAAGAATTGTGTGTATTAAATCCTGTAAAGAAAAAAAGTTACAAATTGTTAAATATTTATGAAGGACCATATAGTCTTAGACAGGCAAGGAGTTAACAGTTATGTGATTGTCAATTTAGAAGGAAAGACAACTGAGAAAACTCAATATAATGCATTTAGTTCAGTTCCGTCAGAGAAATTTTGTAATTTTTTTAAAGCATTAAGTAGCACTCATAAATATTGTGTAAGTCTCAAGTTTTGTTTGATTTAAATGTCCTGAATATTAGGGTACAAGAATGGTTTTAGGATTGTATTTGAAAATATTTGTAAGATGAGCTGTATAAAATTATATTAAATTCATATTGTAATAATGGTAAAGATGACAGCAACACAACTGAAAATGGTAGAAGTGAAAATGTAATTGCATTAATTGTTTACCTGAAATATCTGTAAGTTAGATTTGCTATCTTTTAACAATTGTCGAGTGTAATTTAAACTCCTGTCAATTATATTTATATCAATTGCAGACTATTGTAATTAACAAAAAAATGCACAATTATTGCGTCCCTCACCCTCGCTCGATCCCTCACCCTCGCTCGCTCGCTACCTACACTCGCTCGATCCCTCACCCTCGCTCGCTCGATCCCTCACCCTCGCTCGATCCCTCACCCTCGCTCGATCCCTCACCCTCGCTCGCTCGATCCCTCACCCTCGCTCGCTCGCTACCTACACTCGCTCGATCCCTCACCCTCGCTCGCTCGCTACCTACAATCGCTCGCTACCTACACTCGCTCGATCCCTCACCCTCGCTCGCTCGCTACCTGTAATGTTCTCTTAACTCAGCTTGACTGGATCAACTATTTATTTCAATAAAGTCAACTTAGCAGTCTCTCTTTCCTACCCGAGTATTTAGTTATAACATCACATTTTTCTGAAGTGTTTCATATATCAGCCAAACAACAACTTACTTTCCTGGACTACCAAAATTTTACTTCATTCTCCACCTGGCATACACTGGACTGCAATCCAACCCAATCTAAAAAACATCCTTCGCACAATACTCCCCACCTGCCCAAGGTTGTCTTCTGGTACTCTCCCAATCTCTGCTATATCCTCATCCACCCAAGTCTGCCCCATCCTCCAGCCCACTACAATCCTCCACAAACGGTCTCCTACAAAATCAAATCGAACATAGAAGACTCTCCTCCCACATGATATACCAAATTGATTGCAAACTGTTTCTTGCTTTCTACATTTGTCAAACCAAACTACTGTTCCCTGTACACATTGCTAACCACTGCAGCACTGTAAAACTATACAAAACACAATTTCCAATAGTGGCCAAAAGTCTTAACTCCAACAATTTTGACTAATGCTTCACACTTACTCTCCTTACAGCTTTTTCATCTGATTCTGAACTCTTATCTTTTGAACTCTCCTTCCAGCACATCTTACAGTAGGCAAAGTCCTAAGACAGATCATCTTTTAATATTATTATAGTAGTCATTGTATTGGGTTGAATTCTTGTATCATATCAACAATATTATGGTTATTGTAATGATTACCATTATAATGGTCTGTTTAATCCTTATCCCAGTCTCATTATTTTACTTATTAAGTTACTTTCATTTTCTTTACTTTTACCTTCCACTGTAATGTGTTTGTATGTATGTTTGGGTACATGTATTTTTCTGTTGTTGTGACCTTTCCTCGAGAGAAAATTGTTAGCTTTATTGGGTGTTGATTGTTGCTGACTAGTGGGTGGTACACCTAGTTGAATTTGTCAATTCGAGCCCAGCCGGAAACCAGTTGATGCATTTTTTCCTGATGAAGGGGGCTCAGGCTCACGAAAATTTGGAACACTCAGTCCAGCCTGACAGGACCAACGATTGATTTCTGGGAAGTTGACTTCGCTGCCTCTTTTTCCCCACCTAAATATGTTATATATCTATGTGTGTACAATTGGTATGGAAAGGAAAGAGATAGCAAGTGGTTTAGCTGAAACAGTGTCACCTTGTAGGGTAGGAAGAAACCTTTACAAATTTGAGGTCAACCATCATAAAGTGCAGTATGATGTCCTGAAGGAGGATTGCAACTCTGAAAATTTGAACAATTTTTCCTGTCCATTATCTTTCAATTTCAGGTAAGCCAGTAATTCTATTTCCTGCTTAGATGCTATATATGAATGAAAAAGAAATACTGATGAAAATGAAATAGCTCATTGGAAGATTTGTTAAATGTTAAGAAGCTGTTTAAAGTATAAGTTTTTAATAACATCTTAGACCAATAAGATGAATAGAAAGGTCAAATTAAAAAATTCTTGGGAATGAAAACTAAGCAATCTCAATTGAAAAATTCTTTGAGATACAAAAGTAAAGTAAAGCTTTATTTGAAATTGTACCCAAGAGATGAAGTAGTAGAGAAAGAATAATGAATTCTCCAATACGAAACTATTTAGCTAAAGCAATTTGAAATATGAAATTTTATTATGTGAAAAATTTACATAAAAATTAGAGGCAGTCATGAATTGCCATCCACCATTTGAAAAAGTCAGAACTTAAAATCCAAGTCTGTTCGATTTACTTATATTATTGTAGAGCTATGTAACCTAGTAAAGCATTCAATCAAAACACCTCAATAATGTAGCAATGAATATAAGAAACATGTTAAAGAAATAAAGATCGACACCAAACCCTAAAAAATACATAGTATATGTTGTTGACAAATCTTTAAGGCTAAAAGCTAGCCCTGTGTTAAGAACCATGCATAATATATTCACTCCTATATGAATGCACATACCTAGTTAAAGATATAGTAACATATAATAAACCACAGATAGTTGCTGAAACTATTAACACGGCATGGATTACTACCCAGACTTAGGAATTCCCAATAATATAGTATGTTACACTACAATAAAAGCAATTGGTGGTATTTTAATTCAACTGGATAGGATAATTTTCTTGTTTACTCATAACACCATTTTTAAAGATGATACAGTCTACTTGTGCCAATGATATTAGTAGTAAGATATTTAATAATTTAGCAAAAATTACTTTTACAAAGAAAAAAAGAAAGAAGGAATTTTAGGGCAAAAAAATTAAAGTGTGCAACATGCAATAACAGGTGGGTTACAGAGCAATGATGCCCACCCCCAGCAGCTGGAGACTCACGCAACGTCTCTCCTCCAGACGATGCTCTACGACTTGGCTTAGCATTTGTTGCCGAACTTGAACGGTGAACACCCCTATGACTATGAGACGGTGACTGAGCATTACCAGGTGCCACTGCTGGTGGTATATTGCGCAGAGAAAGAGAACTTCCTGATCTTGAACCATCACTTTCTGGCTGTAATTGAAATATTACAAGTAAGCATCACAAACTTATTATTAAACATACAATAGAAAATAAATGCTATTTACAGAAAAGAACCAGAATAGTATAAAATTTTATGCCAGGTTTATGAGAATGAAGGTTTATATATATTATGTATCCTTTATCTCAGAAATATCTTACCAAGTCAAATATAATACAGGAAAAGTTACAAGTCTTGGACATACACATCAAAGTAACTGACACAAGTATTTATCTAATCTGATCTTCTCTCAAAAGTTTTACACAAAGTTGTCTGTTCTTAACCACAACCATAGATGACAACACATTCAGACAGATTTTATTTTCAGAATTTGCATTTGACAAACATAGGAGAATTGTTCAAGTCCGGTAAACTTTTATTTGGTGAATATTTATTAAAGAGCAAGAAATTTTTCACTTTTGCATAGAAAATTTAATGAAATTAAGAAGTGATCAAGGCAGTATTGGAGTATTCTGCTGAGTTTGATAAAACCTATTTTTGAGTGGTTGAAAATATTAGAAACTCAATGGGCCAAATGTGCAGCCAAGGAAGGAGACTATGTTGAGAAATAAAGCAAGTTTTCCTAAAAAAAAAATTTGTTACATTTTTACCAGACTTATCAAACAACCCTCGTAAATTTCCAATAAATTCCAGATATTATTGGTCAAGTAAAATAATATACAAAATTGCAATAAAATTTCCGAGATAAAGTAGACTTCAAAATAAAGTGTAATTATATTTTGTATATATAATTAGAAATAAATAAGTTTTGCTCAATATTATAATTATCTTTGCATAAAAAAATACATCACTTGGAAAACTAACAATGACAAAACCAATTCTCAGTGTCAGGTAGTGTACTTGGACATAACATTACTCTAGGTGAATGCTAAACTTGAAGAGTTTCATATCTTTGAAATGTAAAAGTATTCATTATTTTGTGGGAAATACCCTGAGATGGAATTTATGGAGCTCACTAAAAATTGTTGGAGTATGAATAAGTTATAAGGAAGCTTCTGTTAAATGAGTTTTATATTCATGCAATTATTTTTCATTATTTGATCAAGAAAATTTAAAGAATTTTTTTTTAAAAATTAATAAAAGGATCAGAAAGTTGACTTCTCCACAAGATGAAGGGTACTATACAACAAAGTCAATAATCGAATACAGGTTCATATTAAATTTACATCAGATCCTTTTCACTTGTTTTCCTTTTTGTTACCACAATGAATTTGACCACCAGATTATCTCGTTGTTACAAAACATATGTGATGGTTTTATACAGCGACATTTACATGCATTGTATTATCGATATGATAAACCTCTAGTATAATTTGAATTTGTCCTCAGTTGGTAAAATCCGCATGTCTTTCCCATTTAAGTCTTTTTAATATTTTTTCTGAAGGGAGGTTGTGGGTGGTCGAGAAATTAATGGATTAGGATGTAGGATGGATTTGAGTAGTTGACTATTGAATGCTGTTTTTGCTACTTGTACGATTGTGGTAATATTCAGGTATGAGTGGTTGGGGAAATACCAAGGATAGTGCTTTATTTTGGAAAGTTTGGATTTTGTTTGTGGCTGTGTCCCAGACGTTACAAGAGTATTGCCAGATAGGGGATATTAGTGACGTATAGATCAGCTGTGGATTTTTTAAAATTTATTTATGAGTAATATAATGTTTCCAAATTATAAATAGTGTGGTTAATGAGAATGGGGACAAGTTCTATGAAAAACAGTGGCAAGAGTTGTTTTGTTATTGGATGCTTCACAGGAAGGATTTGGACTGGTTGATATCCCAGATTTTCAAGCTATGAAATTATTATTTTTTGATTAGATGAGGTACGTATGCCTCTGATAACAATCCAAATCTTTATGATTTCTATTGGTATGTGTGAAATTGAGATTTATAGTTCTGCAAAAAACTTTTAGTTTTCCTGAAATCTTCTACAGTTAGTAAGTTAAGTCTTATTTTATTGTAGAGTTTATATAGACAATTGTTCTTTCAAGTTTTTTATAATTCTGTTAATAGTAGTTAATGTGTTGATAATATATATTGGGGATGGTTTGGGAGTGATTTGATTTGTAAGGGGATGGATGGTGTCATCTGAGTATTCTAGATCTTGTAATGTGTTGAAAATGTGAAACTGTTGACTAAATATTATTTCTACAAACAATTATGTCTTTAAGAATTCAAAATACAAAAGATGTGCCATTAATTGAAAAGAAATAGGATTACACAAGATAAAGAACATTCCTAATAAAATTTTCAATGTAATATATAATCAACTCACATCTGACGATTTTCTTCCAAGTAGCAGATACGTTGCGAAAACATCATCATACTTGGCATTTGCTAGACTTTCTTCAATCTCAGTTCTATTGTAACCCATACTGACTAGGGCTTCTGGAAGAAGATGCAGTGACGGCATCACAAAATTGAGAAATTAAACATCTATGCACAACATTAAGCAATACAACATGCAAGGCAGAATATCTGCTCTACAACACTACATCAGCCTATGAGCTATTTGTTATCATTTCTACAATATTGCAGTGACAATGATAATCAACTTGAAAATTGAATCTACCATATCAAAGCATCACCTCAAAAAAAGAAAACACCTGAGACCCTACTCATTATTTGGTAAAAAAAAAGAAGTTCCAATGTCTCAAGCAAAAAGATTAAGAGAGTGCAAGAAGCCAGAAACATAGGATTGCCTTTTCTTCTTTCTTTCAATATCTCATCATTTTCAACTATAGACAATGGAACACCTGATAAATTCTTTACTACATATATTATCATCAATCAACAAACTTCAAAACCAGAAGATACACTACTTATATGAATGAAATAATGTAAAAATTAATAATAGTTCCAGAAAAACAATATTAATTTTACCCTCATGAACACAAGGATTCTTCTGAATACATCTCTAACTACTGTTTGAACAATTTATCAATGAATTTATCTAGTAGACTTTAACAATTCATCATTATCATTTACACATACCTATCCGTTTCAAATCCTTGTAATCTGGTTCTGGTTCTAAATAAGGTTTTAATTCTTCCTCTTCATAACCCATATTCATCCATTTATCTTTCATTATATTCTGAAACAATTATATTAAAATTGTAATCTTCCAGAAAAAATAAAGAATAATCTAAAAACAAAGCCTGAAAAAAGCAATTTTAAAAATGTCCTAATATAGGAATGAAAGAAAAATTTATGCTTTAACAAATTCTGCTTACAGAATGGAAAATACTTGCAAATATCTTAACAAAAATTAATGTGTCCAATTCAATTCAATGGATACCAATGAAAACAAAAGCAAATAAAAAATGTGGTTTCACAAAATAAATCATAAAGTTTATATACATACATACACACACACACAATGTTAGGAACAAATTTGGTGGTGAAGTTCCAGTCTGTTAAAAGAGGCCTTCATGTCTGACAAGACATGGACTGGCTGTTAAATTTATAGCGTGAGTGACAAACTTTGTTTACCAAGTTGCTGGGGCATTTCAGTTTTTGTCAGAAGTAATCAGATTTACAAAAGTCCAGAATGTTAACACTGGAGCCTTGCTGGTTGGAGACTTTAAATTTCATTTTAAATAAATTTCTAAATCAACTATATGCAATTTATAATTAAATTCCAATGTATGGCGGGCTCATTTAAATTTAGAAGTTTCTCAGAGTTACCGATTGTTTTTGTGATAATCAATTCAAATGTTGACAGGTTGTTATTGTTTCACCAATGACTTCTAAATTTCAAGTATGCAAATATAGAGGTATAAATAAAACATTGTCTTAATGAACGGAAGTGTGCCATATTTCAGGATCGTTAGCAAAGAGGCGAAACGGTTGGTTTTTTTAATTATATTTTTAATATGCAATAATTGTTAGAAACCATGCAACTCATAGCAGGGAAAAAAATTGAAATGCTTATCAGTTATTCTCAACGTGCTAAAAAAAGATGCATAATTATGCACATCTTTTCTAAATTTAATTCAATTCAAAGTCAGCTTATTGGTTCCGTACATAACTAAAACGCCTTTCTGCCAATAAATAACAATGCAACTGTCCTGTAATGTGTTGGGTATGGTTTCTTCTTTGTTGTTGTACTGCTCTTCGTAAAGCTAAGAAATGAATTAAATGTTCCCATAATATTTGAATTGTTTGGTTGTTGAAATCAAGAAGCAATTGAGTGGCTCTTTTGCATGAAAAAATAGTAGAAGATAATATTTCTTATAAAAAATTCAGCCCCAATAACCATCAAGGGATGTTTGATCAGACATTAAACGAACGGTAAAGAAATGGCCTGCTTAATTCAAAATCAGAATTTTACACTTACAAATTTGCAACCTACATCTTCCATCTCGTATATTCTATCACTTATTCACCTGCTAGTCACATTATTCATTTTCCTTATTCATTTACACTTATGGAAAATAAAATACCCCAATAATATCTCTGCAAGTTTCACTCTACTACTGTCAAATAACTTTAATTCTAATAGTTCCAAGGATATGTTGTACATTACGAATCTCATCTGTAAAATTTAAGTATGTACAGGGTTGATCCAGTTTGTAAGGATACAATGAATGTTTTTAAAAATTATAGAAATGTCTCCCCAACTACTTTCCAAGGAGAAGTTCTCTGCTGACAACAAAACTCCCCTTCAACGCCTTCTTCCCCTAGTGCACAGCTTCATTATACCTCTCATCCTATAAGAAAGGTGTGTAACAGATTTGTATTAAATTGCTCCATGTAAGTTGACTGCATGTGGAACATACACACATTCATTTATATTTATTAGATGGATAACATTTTTACTGAAAGTAACACAGAACTGCCAACAAACTTTAAAACCAGAATATCAATGCATATACAATTATATACACATGTTGCATTTCAAAACTATTATAACTCTTGTGAAAATATAACTGAATGTTCCGTATAATATATACATTTATTAGTATTTTGTAATAAAATCATTATTTGTACTAATGAAAACATTGAAAAAATACAAATCATCATTAAATATTATCAGAATTTATAAATACAGATGATTAAAAAATTAAAACGAGAACTGAATATACTAACTTCCAAAGAAGCTCTTTTGGCAGGATTTAAAACCAAGAATTTCTTCAAGAGATTTTCACAATCTGTAGACATATAAAACGGTATTCGATATTTTCCTCGCAGTACTCTTTCTCTAAGTTCCCTGAGTGTTGAGCCATCAAAAGGTAATGATCCACTGACCAGAGTGTAAAGTATCACACCCAGTGACCAGACGTCTACTTCTGGACCATCATACTTCTTCCCTGAAAATAACAAACGATGTATAATTTTATACAGGGTAGCTATAAAAAAATTTAGAACGATGAATACACTGAAGAAGGTACAAATATGAAAAGTAAATACAAGTAAAATGCAACAGAAAATTTTTCTAAATTTCCATGGCACAAGCCTTTCTCACCCAGAAGAGTACTGCATTTCATCCAGCAGTGTTCCAGTTTCATTATCCCATTACTCTTAATCTTGTCATGATTGGAGGAAAGAAAATAATCAAGAGGGAAAATTTATAGATTTTGGAACAGACTAAGTCCAAGGCAACCAAATCTAGACAAACGTGTTTCTACACTCCATACTGAAAATCCCATTATCCTGTCCCCAAACAGTTTTTATGGGCATGGTATTGTCCTGATGGAAAATGCAAGTCAGGTCTGTTTCAATTAATTCCAGTTTTGTTAGAAGGTTATAACAGTATACCCCAGTAATGGGTTTACCTTTTAGAAGATGGTGACAAAGTGACAACATCACTCTTCCTGCCAACAGAAGTGTCTTTTTGGAGTTGTTTAACAATCTTCTACACAACTAAATTCAATTGTAGTTTGTAATGGTGAATCCATCTTTCATCCATTCTCTCACATTAATGAAATCCCTAACATTTGCGAAACATGCCAAACACAGTTAGGAGGTGTCCAAGTGTGTTTATGATCTGAAGTGTGAATCCCGTACACCCATCTTGTGCCAAGCATTTTTATGTGCAATTACTTGAAAACATGTAAGGCATGCTCTTTTGCTATCCCTCCAGTATTATTAATTTTGCACATATTTGTACACCAATCTTCCAAAATAACATTGTGCACATTTTAATGATTTCCACTGTGGTTGCACTTTTTTTGTGAAACATCTCTTACACTTGTATGACCACAATGAATCTAAGTCATGCATTTATTAAGTGTTTAAATTTAATAATGATACACATTTAAAATAACAATGAATTTCAGTCAGCCTTAAACCTTCTTTTACCAAGAATTTTATCACTTCAATTTCTTTCATTTCTAACTACACACAAACTGCAAATGATTTAAATAACTTCCAACAGTTAGCTGGTGAATAGAATTGCTTGCAAGTTCCCATGGCATCTACTGACTGTTGTGCCAACATGAGATAAAAAATATTCAAGGGTTCTGTCATCCAAAGGCAGGGTCGAGAATTTATTAGAACACCCTTATATAAAAACATAAATGTTAAGTATCTTTAAATATAATGTGTGAGTTACCTTGGAAAAGTTCTGGAGCAGCATATGGAGGGCTTCCACAGAAAGTATCCAATTTATTTCCTGGTGTAAATTCATTACTAAAACCGAAGTCAGCAATTTTAATATTCATTTCACTATCCAGTAACAAGTTTTCAGCCTGTAATAAATATGGTATTTAATATAATTTCAAATTGTTTGCTGGGTTGTATTATATCAAATTTCAGAAGATAAATCTGAGAATCACTATGGTACTTCAGCATACCAAACAATCAATACATTTCCATAATTGTGTGAAATAAGAATAAACATATCTTATGGAGTGGTGTTATTGTGGAAATAATACAGCTCAAACATTTATTAATGAGAAAGATAGCCAAATACAGACAAAAGAAGTTAAGTAATTAACCATGATGGAAATTTGGAGGAATAAATGGTTAAAACTGTGAATAAACCTATCCGGCACATACTTATTAAAATAAAGAAGTTTTGAGGATAGAAAAGTTATTAAATAGATCTTAACACTTCTACATCATACTTTTAAGAAATTTGAAGTAAACTAGAAGTGACATGGCTGTTGATTGTGTTTTTTGATAAGACCAAAACCAAATTAGGAAAGTGTAAACTATACCAGTCTTGGATAAGGTATGAAATAGGAGGAAAACAGAATATGCATATGGCAAAATGGAAAAAACAATTTGGTGTGACATTAAGTGTTATCACACAATTGTGAGGAAATATTTTAACACATCCATATGGAAACACATTGACTGCAATAGTACATGAAGCTTTAGACTATTTTACATAATTGACTAAGTAGTAATGTCTTATATTAGCAAAGCTTTATTCACTACTTATGTTCATGTTAAATTATTTTATTCCTAAGCAGATGCCTTTTTATTGTTCATAAAATCTATAAGAATCAATTGCCACTGACCCCTACTCAATCAGTGATAACTTTAATAAAAAATTATATTTCCTTGCCAGATATGATTTGGCAATTAAATAAAAACCATATACACAAATTAACTTCAGTAGATTACCAAAAGAAAAAAAATTAAGTGTAATTTAAGCATATTAAACTTGCCTTCAAATCTCTATGTATTATTTTCTTTTGATGACAATATTGAACAGCTGAAACAATCTGAAACAAACAATTTCATAATAGACTAGAAAGGTTTACATACAGATATCGAAACAACCAATTAAGAAAAAAAGGCACATTTCAATTACACAATTGACAAGACAACAGAGTTTTCAATAGGTATATAACTAAATAGTAAGGGCACCTGTCTAAATTTAGCTCTTGCTTCTTTTTCTTTCATCCTACCGTGAAGAACAAGGTAGTCAAAGACTTCCCCTCCACTAGCATATTCCATAACTAAGTACAATGTTTTTTCCGTCTCTATTACTTGAAACAATTTAACTGAAAGAAAAAACATAAAATGCATTATTTAATAAACTCAATTTTTTTAATTTAAAAATTTGTATCTAAACCTACCTATATTCGGATGGTCCAACATTTTCATTATTCTAACTTCTCTAAATAACTGAAAGTAAAAATAGCGAGTTAGATTATTTCAATAAATGACAAAATGGAATTGAAATATTATGGTAGACTGTAAAGTTTACATTAATTTACAATTTATCAATTTGTGGGGGGGGGGGGGGTTATCAGATCTTTATAGGCAGGTACTGTACTGATTTTCAATACAACGTAAATTTTTTAATGAAAGCAAAAATCCATAAAAATTATTTTCCATTTTGTGATTAATAACGTTATGGCAGATTTATTTTTCTGAACATTTCTGAAATTTTCAATCATCACACTATCAAATAAATTGCAATACAGTAGTTCCTGTAGCTTAATATGTTTGACACTAGTTGTGAAAATTTGATGAATTGGTTATGGATTTTACAGATATGACAAAATAGCTTTTCTTTATCCTGGTTACCTCACACTTAACAATGACAGAAAACAACAAAATAGTTGAATAAACTTAAGAGTGCATGGCATAAATTTGAGCAAATATAACTTTAATTTTGAAGCCGAACTTTCTAAATAATTTAAGATTTAAATAATATAAGCCACGTCAGATCCAAATAGGTGGTTTAAAAACGGAACAAGAAGTAATTTATAACTATTCAATAACACATAAGCATTCCCACTTAACTTTGTTAAAAACTACACAGGCTAACAGTTTTTGAAACATGTAAATTTCTTCACTTTCTAATACCTCTTATTAGTAATACACAAAATAAAATATGAGTCTAATTATCAATATGAACATGTATTTACCTTTTGTAAACTTCCAGGATTTAACTGAGTTTTGTCAATAATTTTTATTGCAACCTGTGAACATAAATTGCTAGTCAGAATCTGAAGCCATCATTATAATAAAAATGTGTTAATCTAACATTATCAAAACAGATTCAAAAATATAAAAATTTCCCAAACACTTTTTCTGGCTTTTAAAGTTGCAACTTTAGCATGCCAAATTGGCAGTCACTTATTTGTCATTCAACACAACTTTATATTAATCTCTTTTTATAATCTCTTACATTAATATATTTATATTATCTTACAATGCACTCAAAGCACTGAAACAAACAACCAATACGGACTTAAAATATTATATACTATTAGCTAACAAAAGATAAAAAAAATCTTGCATCTCATCAAAATTATTGTCCAAGTCTGTCTAAATAATATAACAAAGTTGAGCGAAACAGAACTTCATAAAGTAATCCAGAACATTCACCTGACAGGACCATTTATTAAGGGTAAGATGCTCATAGCTGGTTTGGCTTTTTGTTTGTATACTTCCGTAATCAACTTATCCAGTGGAATTAATATAAATAAGTCATACTTTGTGAATAAATACTAAGTATTTTTATATAAATGTTTTAAGTCTTCCATTTATTTTCTTTACAAATACCTACTTCTTTGCCAGTAGGCACATGTTTCGCCAGCTTCACCTTGGCAAAATTGCCCTTGCCAATGGTTTTGAGAAGCTTGTACTTCCCAATGTGTGGTTCATCTGCTGCTCGGCTTCTAGATGACACACGGCTTGCTGAGGTTGCATTTTCAGTTCCCTGCAATCAAGATTAATCAGAACTTCAATGATAAATCTGCAATTAAATCTACAAATTATGAAATTAATTAAATAGTGGTATTTTTTTTATAAAAAATTTCTAGGATGAAATCCATTTGGTGTGTTAAATATTAAGTGGCAGATTATTATATTATGTGAGATATATAAAACTGAGTAAAAAAATAATATTAAGTTGGACTGAACAATTTGATTGTATAAAATAAATTGTAACTGTTTAATATGTCTAACTAAAGGTTCTGGTGTTATCATAATAAAGTATTATCATGTTACTGTAAAGTAAGCAAAAATATAATGAGAGGTAATACACTTTACTCAAGTGTAAAAATTAACCCCAGAATAATTTAATTCAAGAAATTTGATTAAATTAATGCAATCACAAATTATCAAAATCCTATATACAAAAAAAAGTGGCATTCAATTCTATTCAAAATTTAATTATATAAATAAATATTCATTAAAGAAGGCAAACTGTTGCACAGAAGCACAAAGACTAAGAAAATTAAAAAATAATAAATATTGTATGAAACTGAAATAGAAGAAAATTTCAGGTGGACAAGTGTTTGTGAATAATATTTTTCACTGATAAACAAGTGAGCAAACGGTGGTATTTACTATATTTTCCAAGCTGAAAAGAGGAAAGAATGCAATATCAAGTTTCATATAATATGAGGAAGAAAAATGTCTGTCAAAAAACATATGACTGAGCAAAACAAGTTACAATTTCATTGAATGTCAGCGTCACACGTTATTACAGCTTATCATAAAATACTTTAAATAGGCTTATTTCCGCTGTTTTCAGTTGAAATGTCCGGAGACCAACGCCGCAGCTGAAATATTTATTTAGAAATTCCAGTAAAAGCAATATTTATACCCGAATCTGAATCGCGAGCGAGTCCGAAGGTAAAGAGTTTTCCACCCACATAACACACATCTTCGCTGTCACGAAACACTACTACCAATGGATTAAGTTCAGGAGGAAGCCTTACAGCGCGATCCGCAAAACTGCGATGAGCAGCTTCGAAAAACTTCGATTAACAGAGTGTTTGGAATGACCCACTGAATAATATAGAACACGAACACTAAAACGGCGTTCTCTATGGGTAGAATTGTAATGAAATGCCAGGTATTTAAATAAGGAATTTCCACATTTAGGTCGCTTATTTTCCATATTTTTATAATAACTTCATTTCTAAAGCCATTTCTCACAAACATCCTTCACCCTTCCAAATCTTTACTAAGATGTTACTGCTAGAACACGCAAAACAAGAGTTCGCAGACTGGATTGCTTAAGTTTTCGGCCAGAAGAACTGTTAGTAAATAAAAGAACTTTCACTGAATTTGATTTAGAAATGAAGCAAAGATGGTAACACGAACGAAACAATCCATGTCAGAAACGGAAATACTTCCCATTTGTTCACAATAAAATAACTTCACGGAAGCTATATTCAACGTGTAAATTCAAGTTTGGCAAGCTACAGGTCTGTTGGCTAGTTCATGACTACGCCCCATGAGGGTAGGAGTCGAGACTCCAAGAACAAACGTCAGCGAAAAAGGCCAATTCCAGAGGAAGTGATATTCATTAACATGGACAGAACCGATTAATTTTAATATTACCTCCGAAAAAATTTATTTCTACATTAAAAGAACGAAGTTTAATAATCCTACCATCATATAATTACGCGATAACGTAGTATTAGCGTTTGAAAAATGAATATGTAGGGCTCAATTCATAATTCAAGAAACGAGTACTGTATGTATTGTAGGCGTAAAGCCTTCAACGTCTATTTTTTTAAACGTTAATAACTCGTTTCGAAAGCATACTTCATTTCTAAACCAATAAAATAGCTACTTTTTTAGTTGGTATGAACTGTTGTAGGCCAACGAGCACTTACAGCGAAAAGGCGAACCCTGGGGCCTTGCTTGGTGCTGCGACAGCGTGCGGCTGCTGTGCACATTCGTACTGAGATGCCTTCCACAATCAATAGCTTCGCAGGAGGGATGCATGCGCGCGCTCCCTGGTAGTGCTTGGAATCACATCAGAGGTCTGAGCGCTGCATTTCACCCTTATCCCCGGGCCAGGTTCTGATAATCGAACACATTACATCTATTTCGTTGAAAGAAAGTCTATTTTGAATCATATTAATCCCCGTTTCGTTAACGAAATAAAAGGCTGACTACTTTGAAAAAATTGGTAACGTTTTTTTTAAAAAAAAAAACACGTATATATCGTGGCGTTGAATATAAACGATTCGAATTAGATTCTGGAAGCGAAAATGGGTTATTATTGGTCTGAATTAATGGTCTGTCGTAAATCTATCTTCGCGCTCAATACCATTGTAGTCATTAGGCGATAGCGATGACGACCGACGTCGATTAAAAATTTCATTGGCGGCAAAACAACTGTCGGTTTAAACATTAATACTAGTTTCTCGTTGACAAGCTTTTCCGATTCGTTTATAATCTACCGCCATATCAGTATCTGAAACAGGTTCGAAAAGGTAATTCAATAGAAATGATTTTTCTTTCACAAGAGTTAAACTTCGAAAATATTCAGTGTTCACTCAGTACAATTATGTAGTCCGCAAATGTAATTAATTTTGCAATAGATAAATAGTTACTCCCGATTACACCTTGTGACAAAGTACCGTCACTCCCAACCAAACCTTTTTGAGACTGGGTTTGACTCGCGATATCAAGATAGAAGGAAAAGTCTGATATAGGCGCATACAACTTACGAATTATATTAAGTATTTATGGATAAAAATTAGTCACGTTTAAAAAGAGAAACAAATTACAAAGTTACAGAGATGAAAATCACAACACATCAGAAGATAAATTTTATCTGTTTCGAGATAAAAACTATCAGACCACCTTATTAAAAGATCAAACTCCACATAGTATTTTTTAATGAGTTGACATATTTGAATTCCGTTAACGCGAATTTAATAAGACCAACACCCAGTTAAGTTAATTTCATTATAAGTTCTAGTAATTCGAGTAAGAACAGTTATTAGGTATAATCGGCAAAATGGGAAAGATAAATTGAACGGGCTTGCAAAAACAGATGTTTGAAAATGACGAGAAAATGAGCATGTCGCCAACTTGATACGCCACTCGATATCCGACCCGTCGCGGCCTTGCCACAAACCTCGAAAGCCTTGCTGCGGACGAGGAGGCTGGCAAGCGGCTTCGTGAGTGGCGCGTTGCGCGGCGAGGGTGGCTTGTAGCGGGGCCGGTCCGAGGCTCTGCGCGAAAGTGCCACTGTCGGAGGGTCCTCGTCTGGACACATCAGCCCTTCTTCCGCCAGCTCCAGGCGCTCCATCTCGGCGGTGCGGCCCAGAGGCGACCCGGCAACCGGCTCGGCATTTTGAGTTTGCGAGCGTCCCAGACGAGCGCGGGCCAGCCATCCCGGAGTGGACGTTCTGTTTGAGGTCTTTGCGTCAACCTGTTGGCGCACGTCTTCCGAGTGCGAAGCAGGCCTCACCAGCACCGACGGCGGCTTGTCGCGTAGTTCCACGTTCGCCATATCGCGTAGTGTCGAGGTGGCTAACAGACCTCGGTACGGTATCAGCTGCTCAAGATGGCCGCCTTCGTTAAGAGGCGTTTTAGCGGGCGAACAGGTGCCGGGGCGAATTTCTGCGTCCTCACCTACCGCTGTGACGAAATTAAAAACTTCCTTACAATCGGCCTGTCAATACCCACAACCATATTTCCAGCAGACGTCACAAACACACAAAGCCACCCGACTCGCACGGTACACGACAGCGACCAACATAGCGACTGAATCTCCCGAAGCACAGAAGATGCGATAAGCGACTTATCAGGTACGGCACAGGTACAGATAAACATTTTCACGTGATGACAACGCCGCGGACGAGGAGCATTTCACCCATATATTTAAAAGAACTCGTCGAGTGAAGCAAGACACATACACTTGTACCTAACGAGTAGAAACGTTGACATGAAAATCTATTGCCAGCAATAAATCGTGGAAACATTCGGGAAAATATTCCATCTTATCGCGACTGAACGAATTTTTTTTATTTCTGTACGTTGAAAATTACTACTTGATTATTTAATACTAGTCCACGACTCACGCTATTAGTTTTCGCTACAAGAAAGAACGCTCGTTAAACATCGGGTTCCAATTTTATGGGACGTACAGTCATTACAAGTGATTCGGTTAACAAGCTCTTTCCATGTAAACATTTTCATCTAGAAATTTCATGCAAATCGGCAGCTTTATAAATCTTCCGTTTTTTTCTTCCATAGCCCCAAATTATAATTTCTGCTAAATCAGAATATTGAAATATGTTCTTACACGTTAGCCGAACAGCTAGTGAATGTATATAAAATTCATAAAGCGAGACTGTGAAATAATTCGCACCAATAACTGCAGGATTTCGGCTTAAATTTCATTTGTCAAACTGGAAAATCTGACCGTGTTTTGTTAACGAAGTATGTGTGTAACATGAAAACCTATCGTATACGCTATTCCGCTAGAAGGTTGGCACCAGCTTCGCATTTCCTATCCGTAAAGATATGCCGTGATTCGCCTATCAATGACAGAGTTGACGTCATGTACGTGCGATGTTCCTTCGTAGCAACTTTGGTGTCCACTATGTAATGCTGATATGCATGTGACCATTTCAAATTTGATCTAGACTCGTTAATTCTGTATTCTACGCTTAGGAAGATATTTCAATATCTAAATTTTAAACCACTCTTTAAAGTATAATACAAAATTAACGAACCATTAGATGTTTTTCTTTTCAATTTTGAAAGGTGTTGCATTAAATTCTACCAATTTTCGTTTAATATAATCAAAGTAAACTATCAAGAGCCTTTTTTTCATAAGACCGCCGTTTTTTAATACAAACTGAAATTATAAAACCACAATAAAATTTCAATTTAAAGGATGTAATTTACAAACGAAATACACAGACTGTCAAAACAGATCAAATTTAAAAAGGATTCTCGAATTGCGACACACACATGTATGTATATTGGTGGCGGATCGCAGGAAGACATTTGAGTTTGAAGCGAAGCCGTTCCGTTCCCACGTGGAGCACATACGCCCCATATCAGTTGCACCCAACCTCGCAGGGGCCTCCGCAGATGACGCACCACGCGTATTCTCACTTGCAAAAGCTCCAATATTCTAAGCTCTTGTACAATAGCGCCGTGAACACGAGTAGGACCAAGTAAGCAGATAATTAACATTCTGCAAGATTCCTGAACGATAAATAATTCGTGATTGTAAATTTAATGGTCAGAGGACTATGTTGACATTGCGAATATGTGCAATTATAAAATGTAACCTAGGAATAGTTGCCAACATATTATCCGGTTGCAGAACGACAATTTGGAGTTGTTATAACGTTACATTCGGGGAGGAAAGCTTACATACGAAAATTAGGTAAGGCTCAAGAGTCAATCTTTATCGATATTTTTATTTAGTGGTGACGCTAAACGACCTCGTTTCTGAACCAAGCAAAGGTTCACACACTTAAAATGCATCGCTAAAGCGAATTAGAATTGTTTTTATAAACCAAAAGTTATTTAAAATACTGGCAGAAAATATAAATGTTCATTGTAAATATCGTGCAAACAGTTAACAAATGCGAAATGAAACTTTTACAGAATTAAAGGGGGGTTTCAACTGAACGACAGTTCTTACGACTTGTGGATTCGTTTCGGTTTCAGTTAGTTTCTCACGCCTTCTCAAATTTCTATAAACTAAGGAAAAAGAATTTCACGCAACTCCATAACATTCTGAAGAGAATGGCTTATGTCAGAAGTGCTTAGACATCTGTCAGCGATCGGCCGCGAAAAAAAAATGGAGATAAGTGACCGATAAAATGAGAAGGGTGGGAGGAATGGGTTCTAGAATTTAATTTCTAGGTGGTGAGAAACCAGTTTTTATTTCTTGCGAATCAAAATCTGAATTCTAACTACGGAGAAAAATGCAATATAACTAAATATATATTTTATTATTCATTCTGTTTATACATACATAACATTTATAATTATATAAATGTCTATGGCACTAAAACAATCTTTTGATGTTGATGCATTGCACTGCTTATCGTCCGCATACTTTTCATGGGATGGTTCGTATTACCGACTGACAATCCCCCAAGAAACCGATATGTTCATATAAAATATCAATTAACACCAATCGATAACTCTTTATATCACTTTACCTATCACTATTTAATTCCACGGATTTACTCGCAGAGGCCGAAGAATCCTATTTTACAGTCCTATAAAAATTACTAGATTTTACGACATCCGACAACTGGTAAGAAAAAGGTAATAATTCACTCATAATTTACTGTATACAAGTACGCTAGACAACTAAACTTTAATTCAATTAACATATGAGTAAATAATCAATGTACATGATGGCGATGTATTCAAGGACGCTAATCACAATTGCGTATTAGTAATACGAAACCCCATCGTGCAATAAATAGGTTTGAAAAGAAAGAGTACGATATCACTTTTTATTATTAAGTATCGCCGTACGAATGGATGACGATAATTTCTTGGAGGAATTTCTGCGATCGACAGGTCTAAGTAACTGTAATTAAACATACTTCGCAAAATACAATATTTTTAACAAATTTTATATTTATAAACGCAACGGAGGTATTAATTTTGTAGTACCGGAATGGACAAAAAGCATAAATCTGGGCCACCGGTTTTGTCAACATTCAGAATATTAAAGTTATATACATCGGTATTATTGCAATGCAATAAAAACCTTTAAAAAATGTCGAAATATATATCCCATTTTGCTTATTTCATTTTCTGACAAACGTTATACTTATGGAAAAACTAAGTTTTGCAGGAACAGATTGGATGAAATTAGGGGAAACGCAGAAGGCTTCACAGATCCCATTAGTCACGAATAGACGCAGGTGATTGTAGGGCCTCTCCGAAGCCTCAGCTCAGCTTAGATGTGTTACGGAAGAGACCAAGGCAAAGCGGAAGAGAAAAATGAAGAGTGAGTACGCTCACAGTGCACGATAGCTCAAGGCTGCTTCCTATTTCGCAAATACCATTAGTACTACAGAATTTTACAAAAGTTTTAAACATGCAAGCATTTTCCGTGTCCAAATTTGACAGTCACCTCCACACTTTATTAGCGTATAGGACGTTAAATAGAAAATCAGACATTGTGGGGCTACGGAAAAAGAAAACTACAATGAATTATTCATTTCGGAAACATTTATTACATATTAATATATATTAAGGTTATAAGAAATAGAGACTGACAGTGCCAGGAGCTAAAAAAATATTCACGCACTAGTTGGTGACTATTTCATCTTGCTTCCCAAATATATCAGTATTGAATAACTTGAAATTATAAGTTTTAGAATACCGCAGTTTACAGTCTTCCAGTTATTTAACATCTTATGCAGAAATTAACCAATGTCGCCAAAAATAGTTTATTTTTTACTCGTGTTTGTGCTTTATTAAAATGTACAATTGCGTAAACCGTCGAAAAAATGTCAGTTCCACTGCGTATCATTCTACAAGAACTTTTCCGATACAATTAGTAAGTTACCTAGATTGAATACAGTAGCTGTGGGACTAGAGAATTTTATTGACCAAATAATGCCAGTTCATCTGCAACACCCGAGGCTGGGATTCCAGCAGCAGTCATTAACAGTATAGCTATCGTGTTGCAGTTGGCAGCAGTGAAGGACGCCCAGTGAAGTCAAGCGGATGTCTGCACAGCCTCGGAGATACACGCCCAGGCGAACATAAAGCAATAGGTGCGCAAGACAATTCGTAAAACAATTGCAATTTACGTCCTGACGCTAGAATGTAATATACAGTGAGTGACTCAATAAAGGCTTAAATATACACACAAAGGGCATAGTTTAACACGCATGAGTCAGCTCGACGTCATTATCTCGCCGTAGTTTTCATTTCATGAGGTTGCAGACTTGTGAAGTTCGTTTTTAAAATCCCTAAATAACTAAACTCTTCAACCATTTACAGGTTAATTACAAGATATTTCGACAAGCTGCTTCTTTTAGAGTTATTCATGACAAACTGGTTACTTTTGTCAAATCAACAATTTATAAATATGAATTACATTGACTATATGTGACACAGCATGCTGGTATAAACCAAAAGTAAACTGTAATAACTAGTAAAGTTTTTAATGTCAGGTCAAACGCCTTGAAATATTAATTATGCCGCGGGCATATATATTAAAATTTTAATTCTTAAAGAGTAATCGTATGTTTATAACAAATGGTGAGTAACATGACCACATGAGAAATCGATCAGTACTTAGGTCAAACATCGACTTAGCTTAAGGATCAGGAGGGACAAAATCGAACCCGGATCTCCCAATTAATATACGGGCGGCTTTAAGCATAGGAGCCATCCGAATCGACTTCAGAAATTAATGTGCCAGTGAAGAATTCACAGAAATATATCCATCCTTCATTGAGACCTGAAGTTTGGCCATGAGGATTGTGACATAGTGGATTGCAGGTGACTGCAAGCTCTAGCTGTAGAATAATGCATGGAGAAGTCTAGTGACGGGCCTTATAGTCGACTCTAATAGCTCAATGGTTGCAGAGCCCGTGTACCAATCGGGAGTCCCGGGTTCGGAAATTTTTTCACCAAAACGTTTCATGACATATGGTTGAGCTTCGAATGTAAGCTGCTTCTGTTTCTTCTGAGCATCGCCTTAGCTTGCACGAGACTATGCAGGAATGAAGTTTATATAATACTCCTAATGCAACGTAAATAATTTAAACTAACATATATTAAAAGCTGCAAAATACTCCGTACAAGAAATTATCAATCGCTCGATTAACTTTCTACGACTATTTCAATAAATCTTCTAGATACTATTAGCGCGATACCTTCAACATTTATAATACAAATATTATAAAAATATTTAATTTGATCATAAATTTATGTATTAATTACAATTTAATGTATAATGTGGACTTGTGAAAAGACCTATTTCCCCTTCGAGGACTAATGGATAATAAATAAACGTAAATCATTACCAAACTAAATTGAAGTCTACTCCTGGTCCATCATAACTATAAAATTCGTTATCTAAAGTTGAAATTGTCGATAAAGAAATGACATTAACGAGGCCGCTTGTAGATACCAACACAAACACCTATACAGAATAATCAATCTTTAAGCCGTGTTTACACTTGGTTGCATATGACAGAGTTACAAATATTTAGGACAAATATTTACCACATATCTTACATGAGAAAGAAAAACGAGTCACTTCAGCAGCTGAATATAAGTTGCAATGTGACTCCAATTTCGAAATATTGTGTATATATATCTACTTTAATTATAAAAGAAACTGTCACTAATGTGAAAGCTAACGATTATCAATTGAATAATAAGATACTCTTCAATTTACGTAAACTGGAAAAAAGTACTAGGTCAGGGCAAGGAAACGGTGGTAAACAGAACAATCAGTTTAATTAGATGGCACGCCACTAACTCGGTCGAACAACAAGATCTTCAGTCTTTTGCATTTACTGTGAATAGCAAAGGAACAGAGCACAACACATGGCTACAAATGAAATCCCTTCACGTAATTTCGCTCTGATTTAATATGTATGCCAACTTTTGCTAACTACGGAAACATACATGTTGCATGTCGATGAAAGCATAGCGATTTCTCGTGATTAAACAGTACTAATACTTTCACGCACGTATCAGCTTTTCAGTCGAGGACCAACATTCTAAATACTGTTTCAGGTAACTACCGGCAACGTACAGCATTCTTAATGGCATTCGATTTATGGGATTCGAACTGCATTCCGGTCATTTATGTGTTTCTTGGTTCCTGGCAAATGTGATAAATTTTGCTTCCTTATTTTCTAAATGACAGACGAAGCAAAGGATATGACTAAGAGAAATTAGACAATGGTGGCCACGTGCATCGGCACGTGTTAATACAACACTATAAACGATTTTGAATAGAATGGAATTCGACAAGTACTTGCAGGTGTAAAAAGATCATGTCGATACAAGTTGGTACGGTATTACTCAGGCAATGGCTTGCTTAAAACGTTTACGTTGTTTGAATTACTCATAACACCTGACGTTTAGTAATCACGACGTCATTCTATTTTTTACTCGTAATTTTAGTTTATCACAATAGACCAGGATTTAAAGTTTTATCACCTAGGACAATTAAATACCAATTATGAGAAGGTTCCAACAACGTTAAAACCAAGATTGTAAGAATACAATGATGTCAAATTTTCGTTGTTGAGCGATGATTCAAAATGGAAAGTGGTGAAAACAGGAACACGCTGGAACGTTTCGCAACGCTACAAAAGAAACATTTCGCGCAAAGAAGAAAAAAAAAGGTTAATTCAACAGTTTAGCACACTTCAAAAACACGAGATTCAGTAGTTTCTATCGAAATGTTTAAAGAATATGGGAAAAACTAAAAATATGCACTGAAACTATGCGAACGTTGGAATTTTAATTGTGATCCGTTAGACGTTAACACGAGAATCATCAATGAAGCAAACAAACGTCCAGCATTTGACGTTCACGCTCAAGGTCGGCTACGGAATGAGGTACCCGGGAGGTTGATTTACCTGAGAACGAGGACGCCGGTGGTGGTGGTTTTCCGAACGCATGCTGCTGTTTTTGTTGGAAATAACGACAGGCCGAACACGGCCCGAAGATCTTTTGCTGCGGCGGAACAAACGCAGCATTTGGTTCTTGACCGTCGTGGCCAGCGGCATGTCAACACGCATGCCTCGCGCTAACGCACAGCACCACAAGCACTAGACGTCCGCCGAGTACTCCATCCCGCACAGACTTGAAGTGAGCGACCTGCCGAACCCGACGAAGACGATCGGTCGTTTCCGCCACGCGAGCGACGACGGCCGAACATCGCCGCCAACGTCACAATACGCGAGATCGATCACAATTAACCTCATTCAAAGGCTCAAACAGAATAAGTCTAATTTCATACTTTCAGAAAATTAATATGAGAATGCGGTAAAAATAGGTGCCCCTCTATACGTTGTCAGGGCGCATATAAATACATACGCTTTAACTGTAAACCTCGCCCTGGAACCAGATTCACAATGACGTCGTTTTGTGGCACACCTCTTGACGAGTTCGTCATAGATTTAGGATAACCTGGCGCGTTAATCATGTGGCTATTTTAAAACCTTTCGTCAATCAGACTCGTGTAATTGAAAAAAAAAATCGCACAAAATCCACGATTAAATAGAAGTATCTTGACTCTATGTGCTTATCCTTTCCACGCGACTTCCAGGGATGTGTATACCGAAGATATTAATGTAAATGTTCGCTCCTGTTACGTCGTAAGAAAGAAAACTAGGATGGCGTCTCTCAATCCGTGAAAACATTTTCGACGAAATGGTTTGCATGAGACTTACGGTGGGCGAAAGCACTATATTTAGTTGTATTCACATCGCACCAGAGGAACGTTGTGGACTCGACAGTTCGCTACCGACTAGCTATAACATACGGTGCTGAAAGCTAGAAGTTGTACAATTGGTGATACTTTTTTAAACGTTTCGGTTGGAAAATAGCCGCTTATTCAATTGTGAACGTAAGCTAGGAGTCATCGGATTGTAGTACAGCTTGTCATATTTTAATTTTGAACCTGTTCCATAATGCAACGAGGTTGATTTCGATACCTTCACGTTATCGAGAAGGTGCGGGGGCTAAGTATGTGCTTCAATGGCGAAAATCTTATCTACTTCTATTTGCAAACCTCGTAACTGTCTAGTTTCGCGCAACCAGATGCAACCTGCGCCAAGCAGACACCTGCTAATAACAACGGCTCAAACTTGGACAAAAGCCAAGCCACCTCACAATTAATAACCACAGCCCACGCCTCGCAGGAACTTCCCCAAGAATAAACTTGGGTCCGACTGGCTTCAAAAGATAGTTTCCAAAAATAAAGGATGGATCTAAGGAGCACGAGAAAGGTTTTTCTTCAACGGCGGTACTCAAATCACTGAATTCTAACTCTTGCCTATTTGTAAAACGATGTTTTAAATAGTTAATTTTGGTCGGTAATATTCAGGGGGTGACGATTTTTCCTAGCAGCTTGATTCTGCTGGAATAAATACCCTGGGTGCTATGAGCCATGTGATTATTCTTTTCAAACAGCAAGCGTCTGGTATAATTTGAGTAAGTGCGAGATCAAACAAACTCCAGGTCAGAATTTTTTAATCAAGGTTATATTGCTGTTGACAATTCAATACTTTATCAGGTTATAAAATTTCATAACAAAAGTCGATTTATTAGTTACGTTAAAAGATTTTTCTAAACCACAAGTTATGGGTTATCAGAATAATACCAGATATTATTTGACGATTTCTGATACGGAACAATTAATGACGTTTGCGACTAAAATTAGTAATAGCCAAAAAGGACAATACAATTAATTTTGTAGCTGAATTAATTCGTTATGTATGACGTGAAACACAATGGTTTGCTGTATATAATTGAAATATAACACTTTAAGATTCTTTCTAGTGCGTATTATATAAACTATTATTGGACAGAAATTATTTTAGAATATTTTACAATATAGATATTCGAGTATATGTAAAATAACGTTTTCAAATATTTTTCTCGGTCACTTCCGCATTTCCTATTGTTTTACTTAGAAAATCTGTGTTACAGAAACGAAACAGACAAAGAGTATGTACTAGTTACATAACCCAAGAGTAAAAGTTTTGATTAATTAAGTATTCACATTAAATTGCGGCATGTCAGTCACAGAAAAACTGTGGTAATATTTAATGCCTACGTAATCACTTCCTGTGGATAGAACGCTAATCAGGAAGAATAATTATTCCCACAAAGAAGGCAAGCTGACGCAGCTCGAGAGCCTTTCTCGGAGCGAACCGTGCTTCCATCTGTGAGCTACATCTGTTACTCCCTCCAGGGGATGGGCTCAAGCGAGAATTGATTTCCTCAAGGTATGGCAGGGTGTCACAACTGTCACTGACAAACAATCCGCCGAATAATATAGCTCATTCGTCAAATTTACATTTCAGGCACCGTAGAGGTGGGTCATTTGGTCGTAATCAAAGGAAAAATCCAAATGTACGATTAACGGGAATATTATTCAAGGGCAAATGAATGAAAGTGAAAAATAAAAATTATACGCAATAGGCTGACGTCACATTGCAATTTAACGAATAAAGACTTGAATAGTTCCAATAAATTACTCAGCATCTCCCTGATCCTGTCTCTTGCTACTAGTACATCTGGCAGCCGCCAGCAATTTAGCTTAAAAAATTATGCACTACTCTGATAAATAAATAGTATTAGTTATATATATAAAAAAAGACTCCATTGTCCGTACAAACTACTTTGTAACGACTGTTCGACGTGAGCGTGTTAGTGGTTAAAGACTCGTGAATTACGACACAGATTTCGCTCATGTGCCATAATGGCCCACTTCTTAAAGCGTTTTGAGCTTACGTGGCGCTGTAAGCACCATTCCAACCATCACTTTCTCCCTCCCCCACTCCAACGTACACATCATCTCGAAATATTGAAAATAATATTACAATTTACATTCAGAACGATAAAACTCAATTCCAAAATGAATAACGTATTTCATAATTATGATAAATATTAACTAGTGATCACCTTGCATAGATTTTTATTTCGCTTATTTATGCTTTAAGAGTCGCGAGTGGTTTGATTCCGTTGTGTAAATTCGTCTTCCCTCGGCCCACAACACTTGTTCAGATTATCCCCAAATTATATAATGTTCACTGTACTAGTGTTTGCTGCAGATGGTGACTAAATTGTTCAATTTTCTCCAAAAATTCCATTAAATTCTTGCCCCTTCGACAAATGTTTACAAATTAAATTTCTATCATATATATAAATACACAGTTATTTACAAAACTGTTGTTTTCGGGTTTTCCATCTGTGAAAATCTATTTGTCTACACTATCACCTGAAAAATTGAAATTTTGGCAACGTACATGTCTGCTTTTCTATTGCTGATTCCTCGAAACGTAATAAAAACAGTTATTCAGAACTTTTAAGTTCTCTTTCATAATTCCTCACAATACTTCAATCTACAGGAAATTGTAAAAAGAAAGTATTCTTATCAAGCCGCCGTAAAATTGTCTATAAAAATAACTTTATTACGTTTAGACATCGAATGGGAAAAGTAATGAGTGCAGCGGAAATGCAGGTGAGTCGACGTGACAACAGCGCGACGTACATCAGCTAGGGAAAACTCAAGCAACCCAACCATTCAGAAAGCGCGAAAATTTATGATTATGTGAAAGACCTTTGTCAGTACGTCAGTATACCCTTGGGAAAAGGGCTGTCTTTTCCGTTAGTCGTTGAACCTAACACTCATTCAAGCAATCGACATAACAAGAACTATTTCACGAATGAAATAATAGCCTTTACCGTTAGTAGTTTCTATAATTGTGAAAACATCGATTAGACTTAATAAATTAAAATAAAAAACTTCCAGTTCAATCCGTTAATATGAGCCTACAATATAGTTGGAATAAATATCTGCACCTGGTTGCATGAATTTTGTAGCTAAAAAAAACATTTTCAAGTAACAGGATCAAGTGGTCACATAAAATTCATTTGAAGCTATAAATTAGCATGTCTTATTATTTTCCTCCACTTACAACAGAAAATGTGTACTGAAAAGATAAAAGAGCAATAAGAGTCCTGAGAGGTATAACATGTAAAACAGAAGTACAGTTACATACAACTATAATAGAAATGGTTAAGTCATTCTCAAGGATCATTGACAAAATACGAAAACCAAAGCAAAGGTAGAACAATTTTATTCACAAAGAAAATGATTGGTATGAATTAAATATTTAAATTATAATATCTGCAAATGGCAACTAAAAAACGACAAAAATTAAAATTAATGTAAGAGAAAGAAAATGAATTTGAATGAATACAAAAGATAGCCAATTCAGACAAAAAGGTAATTGGACTCTGGATACGGATAGGGAAACTGTTATATGGTGCAATAAAGTGGAAGACTGTAATACCAAACAAAATTTCTGGGATCCTTTTCCCTTTCGTCTTCTGAGTGTTGTCAACTGACCAGTGCAGTTTTGTTTCTCTAGGCTCTTCTTAGCAGCTGACCTTTTTGTCTGAATTGGTTACCTTTCATATTCATCAATTTCAATCAGGCATAATTTTTTTCATTTAAAAATGAATTTTAAATATCTCTTGGATATTTTGTAATCACAAAAATTGCATTGTAAATTCGTATAGCAAAATTTAATTTCCAAAAACCATTCTGGCAGCATAGTCAAAAATAAGTGTAAAGAAATATACATCAGAGGTGCTAAGAAGAGTCCAGAGCAACACAACTGTATGACATATACAATTTAAGAGCAGAATAGTCTGTATACAGTCAAATTTAATGAACCTACTGACCTCCAGCGGAGAGAAAATTTAGAGTACCATTTATGCACCTGTTCTTACAAAACCATTTGTCTATTCCTCTTTTAAGAAGAGCTTACTATGAATGAAAAACAGAAAAAAATGAAGGGAACCAGGAAATCTAAATGGGCTTTACCAATGATATAAAACATGTTTGACAAAGAAGTTCAGAATCAAAGGAAGTAACAAGCAGAATTTGTAAAAGACTGAAGATATGGTCAAAGTTGATAATGGAAGGCAAAGTTAATAATGGAATGATCAGCAATTGGGAACTGTTATTTATAATTAATTTTTTGACGCAATAAAAATGTTAGTAAACAGTAGAAATATAGATACATTAGCTGGTTGATGTGTGGAGGAGAGTAAAGTAGCATTTTCTGTAATTTCATACAGAGATTTCTGTAGAAGGTTACGGAGAGGCTTTGGAATGATTGATGGATGTCATGGTTCCATTTCTGCCACATGATTGCAAAGCAAATTTACATGAAGTGAGAGTGATTATATCTACAAGAATAAACAAGAATGATGAGAGTGAAATATCATTTTGAATTTGAATACTGAAAGTTTCAGCTTCTTATTATAGGACCTTTCCACATCTGCTAAAAGTATTAAATATGTAACACCTAGATGATTACATAAAGAAATAATATTATTCATCCACCAAAGGCTTTATTGAGTGATTCTTTTTTTAGTTCACAACACTTTGTTTTTAAGGACAAAATTAAGGATTCAATTATTCGTTTTAATTGTAATTGGTTAGAACACATTTGAGTCATGAATGGCTCAGCCTGGTTAAGTGACAAGTCAAGATACTTTGTGCAACTGGTATGTAAAGAGGACTAAATATGTAGTAATACAATTAGTCCTTGTTTACATGAGCTTAGATCCAAGTATTAGTACTATGTTTCAATAGTTTTCAAGGACACACTAATTAGTAGTGCAAACATGACGTTTAGTGACTTAATGTGGATATTATCTTGTACATTCATTGCAACATTTTACCATGATGCTTCCCTCGTGAGCCTAACATTATGTGTTCCAAAGGCACTAATCATTTGAAAATTTCTGAATAGAATTTGTTAGTGTTTGTTTCCTGGTCGCAAAGAACACGTGTATGAAATTTGGTGAAATTTGCACCACCGGCCCACCCCTGTGAGTTTCTCAGATTGTTATAAATAGTCTCAGCAACATCCATATTCCCGATTTGACTCGAAGTTTCAGAGATCTTCAATGTAAGAGAAATCAAGTCTTCTCGACTGGTCACTAATCACTTGGGCTATGACATTCACACAGGACAAGCAACAGCTGAAAGTGGTGTGAAGAAATGGTGAGGTGCATAAATGTCACTAGGCACAAAATATAATCTGCTTCAATTTATTCTCACTTGCATTTTTACTAAGGCACAGTATTTTCATTTGTGTAAATTCTTTTACTAATGATTAGCAAGGGTTTAACATTAGTAAAAATGTGATAGACAGTGAAAAGAAGAGGATACACCTGTTAGCACAAAGCTCAGGTAAGCTGGGTGAAAGTCAGTTGCTGAACACCAAAGAATAAAATGGTTCAAATATGATTTATTACAGTACATAAACAAATCAAATTTCTTCATGAAATCTAACAAAACATCTGATTATTAAAACTTATTTGCCCCATTTTACCAATACCATCAAAGCATTTCATGCATTACCTTGTTAAAGTGTCAAATTAATTTTATTTATTCATAATTATTACATATAACCATTTCCCCCTCTTTCAACCACATGTAAATGGAGGAAGGATACTATAATCTATGCATAATAAAATAGCAATTTCAGCACAAAAACAAGAAGTCTCATAGGCTAACAAGCAGAACATTAAGAAAACATTAAACCTCAACATTTAATAAAATGTTCATGATATTACTCATTTAGAATTTTTTAATAAGTCAGTATGAAATGTTATTAGAAAATTGAAAATGATGTTTAGCAATAATTTTAAGAATGGATCTTTGGTGTAATTAATTTATAACATAATGTAGTGGGACTTTCAAAATGATATGGTTGTGAGAGGCAATAGTATATTTAAAGTATAGGGTTAACAAATAACTAAACTCTGAAGAGAACTGTAACAAATTAATAAGAAGCTGTATATATATCATTCATTTGACATGGATGATTAACAATTGAATTAAAAAACATGGAGTTGTATATATCAACTGCTACGAAAATAAATGGAAATCTTCCACAGTAATAATGTAAACTGTATGTTATCAGAATATGACAACATAAAATATGAAACATAAGAATTTCACAAATGCAGCCTCATAAAATTACAGAACAAAGTTTAATACAATAAGCATTCATAATCTATTAAAATACTAGGAAACTACAAACAAAACTCAATTTGGTGCAAATGAGGACCTATACAAAAATTATGGGAAAACCTACTTAAAACATTTGCAGCAAACATTTGTTAATAACAAACTTCACACAATAAAAGTACCTTTTTTAAAAAATGGGTAATTATTATAGTAGTTAAATGAAGAGAAAGAAAATTAAGTAACAGAAACTTCCAGAAGTTTGAAATTATTCATAAAGATGAACAATTAATCTTTTGAAAATAAGGAAAGTAAAAATTAATTAAAATGTAAACCTTACATTAGAAATACGTTGTATCACATATTTTTAAACTAAAATCAGGAAACTGGAATTATCTTTATTTGGGGCAGCTTTAGACAAATTAAAAATTGAAGAAATGTTTACTTTGCAAATTACAAAAATCTAAAATTATAATATAACAATCATGTAATAAAAATAAGTAAACTATTATACCATTATAATTGAACAAATTGTACCAAAGAAAAGTATTGGTGAAGTTAAGGTAACAATCATAAAGATAATAGATAATAAACCAAGCTAAAGTTTGCATGACCATTTGTGAAATTAACAGTGAAAAATTTTCCATGAACAATGAAGGCGTAAGATTGTTTTTAGTGTGGTGTGAGTGTATTGTGGTAGATCAGTCCAATAGTCAAAATTAAAACACTTTTCTTCAAATATGAAGTGCAAAAATCAATTAGCTTGAAATACTAAACTAAATTCAATTGCTAAAAAGGAATATTGGCACAAAGATTTAAATTTTAGAAAATATTAAAAAATGGAAGGTCAGTCAGTGAAAGTTACAATATTAGTTTACCAGATTGTTCCTTGTACTCCAATCAAGTTATAAAACCTTTACTTTTTAAGAAAAAAACAAAACATTAGATATAGCACAAGTTAAATATTACACGTTTTTTAGTTTGCAAAACCTATAAATAACATTCAATAAAGCAGTTTTTCATAAAGACAGCATATACAAACACCACTAAAGCAAGGTTATTATTGTTAGTTCCCATTTAATTGAAAAAATGTTAATTTTTAAATGTTACTCTCTACCTTTGTGTTGCTAACGTGGTCTGCCGGTAGAGACTCTGGCACAGTCTGCAGGGTAGGAAACATAGCTGAAGAGAACTGTGCACGTTTTACAGCACGAGCAGTGATTGAGAGAGGTGGATGTGGCTTAGCCAATAGTTCTTAGCACTGTATTTTACCATTGAAGCAGGGAAGTGTTCTCTGGGACACTTCGCCCTGCTACACCTAATTTTATAGGGGAAAAAAGCATTACAATATTAATGTAATATTTACCAAACATATACCATAATAGAATAAAATAATATGACCTAAGAAAAATTAAACAATACTATTAGCATGGATAAATATTAAATAATTTTTTATTATAAGTAATAAAAAAACCTGAATCAAATTTATTCATAATACATATGCAAAGAATAAATCAGGGGTTTACCCAAGATTGAGTAAATTACCATAAAATAATAATTTTTTAGACAATATACAAAATTCTGAGATTTCTAGAAAAAATTATGCACAACTGCGCCACTCAAAAAAGTGAGGATGTTTCATTCATTTAACATGAAAACCTTTAAAGGTCATTTTTCACAAAATATTTTTGCTGTTGAGATGAGGTTTTTAAATGTTGAATGTAGGAAACAATTAATATTCTCAGTATCAATTTGATGTAATTGTGACCTGCTTGGCAATCCGTTTACTCGAAACCAAAATTAGTTAATTTATGTATTACAAAATATTAATAATCAAGATGTTATTTGTGAAATATGATATGCATACTGCTCTTTCACTATCTGGCAAATTAGGCATGGAGTTTATGATGTATATTTAAGAATTCATAGTTAAATATACAAACTAATTTAATACATGTTATAAACTACAAAAAAATTGATATTTTATATATTAAAAATCTTATCAGATATACAAATAAATAAACAAACCAATCATATCAGTCAGCTTAATAGACATGACATTAAGTAAACAATAAGCCTGAATTGGTAAACTAAAGATGGCATGTTGAATATTGATATTTGATAAATTTTTATCAAACCTTTCAATTACTTTGGCCCCAATCAATTACATAACAGTCAACTTTCTATAACAACTATGAGTGTATATGAATAAAGATATTTGTAGGATAGAGCTTAAAATCCATAATGGCAACTGTTACTAATGTACACAATTAGGCCAGAAATAATTAAAGCAAATACCTTCATGGCAGTTTTTGGAATGTAGGAGATCCTCAATATTTAAATATAACAAACTATTACAAAGGCCACTTTAACAGTTAATATGGTAATCAAGAATATTTTATACATATGTTCCAATGATATGTCACAAACTTGCAAACATTTAAAAGTTAAAGGAATAGTTATGAATAAATAATAGAATGTTCACAACTACATGATACTTGTTTATCTATATTTAAGGTAATAAAATCCATAAGTTCATGGATAGAAATGAGGGGAGGGGGGGAGTACATAAAAAATTTGAGTGAACTACAATCTCTTCACCTAAGTAAAAATCCAAAGAATCCTTAATAATTATTTGACTGACCTATATTATTTAATATTACATCACAAAACTCTGCTGAAGGGAATTATAAATATAGATAAACTGGTTTTTCACAGGAAGCAAGCACTATGAATATATATTCATACAACAAAATGTAATCATTAGAAGATAAAAAAGGCAAACTGCAATGTGTTTTTTCCATAATATTGGAATTGAGCTTAAGATTAGTTTAGGAGCACTAGTGACATCATCCTCCCTCACGTGCCAATTGTAAATTGACTTCAAGAATATATTCCTTCACCTATTGAATTTATTAATACAAATATTTTAATTCAATTTTATTTCATTTCAACTATCACTGGTGCTACAAAACATGTCTTGTTCCTCAATTATTCCAGAACTAGTGTCTTAAAAGATTAACGTATATAAATTAAATTTATTTTAATTTTCACGAAATGGTATACTGTGTATAATATTTATTCAGTGTACTACCACAACTTTTAAAATTATATATGAAAATATGAGTATAATTAATACAAATTTATATAACAATTAATGTTATAAAAATATTTATCCTTAAATAATTGTTTAATTTTAGATTCACATACACATTAAATAAAATATATACTATAAATCATTAAATACGGAAGGAGAAATTTAAGAATGTAAACTGAATACAATGTGCACTGACCTAGCTGAAGAATATCACAAGAGTATAATATTAAGAAATTTGCTATAAAACTCACATAATATACTGTTAAACTTGTTCACAGAAATTGTCGTAGAAATTTCATAACAAATTAATAGAAAAATATATTTTGTTGTGAATGTAAGCAGTTATCTGGCTTGTAAATTGGCCTTTAAACCTGGTAGTTGTTTAGAAATTTATACTGATGAGCATTTAATGTATTGCAGATAATCAAGAAATACAATGTTGGGAAACATTAAAAATCAATGGTATTTGTTAATTGCAAAAGCATAATATATCTTTGGTTAAATATTAAAATGTCAATATAATTAGTGTACCGTAATTCAATATTTGTAATGTAATTAAATGATTTGTTAAAGATATAACAAAAGCAAACTGTCAGTACTATATTCTCTGTATCAATGGTTCAAACCAACTATTTTCATATCTGAATAATTTTTTAACAAATTATGTCCAACATTGCACTAACAACAACAAAAAACACCACTTATCACAATAAACGATGCATACAAACTGCACAATTTTCAATTGACTCTTTATGCTGTCAATAACCTGCAGGTCCAACCGGTAAAACTATGTACGGGTCGAGTATCGGAACTGATATAAAACGTTGATCTACTAAAATATAAATGTACGTACTTGAATTATAAACAATATTATTTTAATTACATATGCATCAGTATAGAAACATCAGTATGTAACAGTAAACCGACTTATTCATAACACAATTTGGAAAGTGTTCCGTAGCAGCCTAAAGGTGACAAACTGGCCACATACACATCATTGCAAGTCGTTAAAACCATCTTGTCAAGCTTAAAAAATTGTTTTAAATCATCTGGTGTAAATAAGAAACATGTAATTGTTTTCCTTTGAATACTAACCCATTGATACGGTGCAAACTTGAATAATAAGTACATTAAACCTAGATTTTCCACCTCAACTCATTACAAACTAATTTCCAAGATGGCCGAAATTTTCTTACCCACACGAAATGATGCCACTGCGCAACTCAAACCATTTTCTTCTCATTGGCTGAACGCATTTTGACGTCACTTCTTCTCTCTTAGTCATTTCAGAACTAAATCCAACCAGTTCGAACAATTAAAAACATGTAACTTTGACTTATAATAAAATTAATTCGTTTTAATTATATCCTAATACACATTTACGCTATCTGCATCCTAACTACTTTTTATATACATTCAAATAATTTTCAACTTGACTACCTGAATCCTCAGTACAGTTCTTTTGCGAAGTAAAAAATTAAGCATTTTTAATGATCCACTAATATATTTAAACACATATTCTTTTAATGGCATATGGAAAGTATGATTGTTTTTCTTGGGTCTTATATTTGTTAAGTGAGCAATAATTTGAAACAAAATTTAGAAATAAATAATATGAGAATTGGAATAGATTTAATATCAGAACTGCAAAAGTGGATTATATTATTAAATACGTATTTTTTTGTGTTAAAAATGTCAAACACTAATATAGTCAATCAATGCGACCGATATAACAATAGTGCTAGAAGACGATGGCAGAGCAATAGTGCTAGAAGACGATGGCAGTGAACGTAATCGAAACGTTGCGAACACAAATTGTTTATTCGGTTAAAACCCCGAGAAAGCTTTATGCATTCTCTACAGCGACGACGATTACGTTCTTTATTATTCCCCGTATAATTATTACCATTAGGAAGGATTTTTAGGTATAAAGGATGAATCTATATGACTCCGACTGAGCACCACTGTCCTACTATAACTGACGTGACAAATATCACAAAGAAAACAGATTGCTTGAGGGGGATATTTTAATTAGAAAGTTGTTCCCGAGAAAATATTTGTACAATGTGGGACTTTAATTTAATGCCACTCTTTTTAAAACGATGAAAATCATTATTCTGCATCGCTCATTTTCGGGGGTGTTTATTCGGTTCGAGTTTAATGTGGAACCAGTCGCTTTTCGGCGCCTTATTTGATATTGACGAAACTATATTATTACAAAACATTCACACTAACCCGTCGAATCTTGAACAGTTTTATTATGCATTTTAAGTGAAGGGTAATATACGTAGGGGGCATTTCTACGAGTTCTTTTGAGCACTCTCGAAAAATTTTAACAAGGTTTATCCGCATGATATTTATGATTCCACTTTCAAGTGTTTTCTAAAGGAAATTTTCTTAGCTGTATTTTAAATGCCCATCTGAGTAGACATTGCTAAATGTTTTATTAACAAGCCATGCAATATTCATGTCCTAAGAAAAATGTGTTATATACCAAAAAGTTCTTTCGCATTCACATGCAGATTCAGATACAAAGTTATTTCAAGAAAAAAATATTAAAATTAATAAAACATTATTTAAACAAACTGGGAAAAAGTTTGTTTTAAAATCGTTTTTCCAAACTTCTACAACACATAAAGAGAGTTAATTGCATACATTCTCAGATAAAGGAAAATACATATTGAAATTTAAAATAACTGTAATACTATGAGAAAATAAATTTTCATTATTTTTCTCTAGCGATTGTTGTGATTATGTATCGAAGTCAAGATTGGCAAACAGCTGTTTCGCTTCCACTCCATTTTTCAGGTGCCTGTAATCAGCGCACGTTTTAATAGCGAAACGATCCTTGATAATGAGTGTATTGTATTACTTATATTAATATATTTAAAATCATCATGGTGTACCCGTATCAGCAAAACAAACTTGTTGCTCTATAGAACTGGTCATTGCCGTTTCAAAATTTAAGAAAATGAGAAATAAATTCTGTGGAAATTCTAAAATTAACTGTTTACATTGAAATGTTTATTGGAAATGGCCTTTGGATCAGTTTTTTGCCAATGTTATAAAATTATGAAATATGTAGACTAGAGTACTCGATCTTTCATAAAGATGTTGCATTGAAGATGAAAAATGCGTTCGCTATTTTCTTTATATATTTAAATTATTTCCTTAGAATTTTCCACGTTGGCGTCACTGTACATTTCAGCCTGTAATGTCAATTACAATGAATCGTAATTATCGAGTTTTTATGAGGTTTTATAACCAAACTCTAACTTTTTATTAAGAAATATGTAGTAAGAAATCAGTTAAATTAATGTAATAATATTACAAATAGGAAAATAAAGACACAATAAGTGATAGCATAAAAACCACACTATTTTGTCCGTATTTGGCCATCTTTCTTAATATTAATTTTCATTCAGCCGTAAATTTTTTCTTTTAAATTAATGTAATTGATCATGGAAATCTCTGTACTGTATTGAACTCTACGTTTCCCCTGTAATAGTTAGTCTGAGGTGGACTAAGAAACCATTCTGAAATACATGCTATTATTTTCAAAACAATAATATATTGAGATATTTTAAAATATTTTACAATGATAATCAAATATAATGATGAATTACTCAACGTTCTAGCTTGAAAACTTTACTAGCAAAATGTGGGTAAATTTAATTAGTTTTCTTTCTTCACGTGCGAAAATTTACAGGTTAATACATAGTAACAGTATGAACGTATGTTCCAAAATGCGAGAAAATATGGAAGGAGTTATACCTTCTCAAAATTCCCGAAATCTACATGGCAATTTTTATTTCTCTCATACTTTTACTGATTTCAATTCATATCTTCATAATGTAAATAGGAAAAAAATCTGAAGGTGGCAGTATTACAATTTTTAATGTAGTTCCTTCAAGATGCAAACAACAAATCGACACGAGACATTATTATGATTAATATCAAATTACACATACTTACTCAAAAGTGAAAAAGAGTTAATTCTAAATTATTCATGCATGAAACCAAACTATTTATCACTTGAAGAAATAAATGATTATAGATTGACAAAGTGTTTAAAAAAGTTATTATATGCTCTTTAATGCGTTCTCTGAAGTACATTAATTATATAATTTCAATGATTACTTTCTGATTTTTTAGTGTACAGTACCTCATCTATTATTCCGAGAAATTATATGTAAAACACATTAATAATTAATGCATTACGGCGCTCACAATGATTAAGTTCGTATATATTAAAAATAAGAAATTATTTCAAATAACTTCATCTCTAAATTTTTACAGTACCGTAAGAATTTTAAATGTTTTATGTTATATTGTAAAAATAATATTACGTTTAAAATTATATTTAGTTAGAAAATAATGCGTTATATTTCTAACAAAACATAATTTTTACAGTATAAAAATCGATCTTTTTTTGCAGATTTATAGCCATTACAGTATTAATAAGGCTAAGAAGAATGATAATGGTAAATAACCAAAAGCTCTGAATAAATAATAATAAGTAAAACGACTTTGTGTTTGTTAAAAATGGATTTATATATATATATATATATATATATATATATGAATAAATTAATAAATGGCAAATAATTTAGATTTATAAACCGGGAGCAGCATGGTAATTTTATGACATTTGTTAATATGTGAAAAAGAAAAAGAAGAAAATTCCTGCAAGAAACATTATGTAGAAAACCACAAATATATTTTTGACGTCTTAGCGTTTACGTCTTCGTGGTCTATCGTTTTCATTATTTGTAATCTCTTAGTATTAAGAATATGTATTTTTCAAAGTTCAGTAGTACATATATCGGGCAAATGTAAACCCAGTTTGCCAGACTTCAAACGTGGCTTAAATTCGTTATTCAACAACAAGCTATTTGCAACTGATACATAAATAATAAAATTTTATATCTGATTAACATAACGGAAATAAATGATCGGTTGAATCTGCATTAAACTGCATTGCTATTCTATTCTTCTCGTTTACAAAGGCGAAATCTATTTGAATATGAACAGACCGACTTGCTACTTTGGTGACCCTGAAACTATGCTTATATTATAAATATGTATCTGCTGGGTCTCAGGCTCATGCGAAATAGGAGTCAATAACTTCAATCTGGTCGGTAAACCAAAAATTATTGTTGGGAAGGATACTATTAACTGCAATTCGCCCCAATCTTCTCTATCCCAATAGTTCTCCCTTATTACACATTTTCACGTCACAGGTTCTTTCAAATCTTCAAGGAATATTACATATCAATCATTTACAACTCTACTTATACGCTTTCCTTCAGGATCAAAAACTTCAAGAACCCACTTGAAACCGATAGGCCTAATAAACATCATGTTGTTTACAAAATCTATTGATCTGATTGTAATTGCCGATACATATGGATAATTAATAGGTCATTAAAAATCCATATCAGACAACATATGACCAAAATCGAACTCCACATGGACGAATGGTTGCGCTCTTGCATTCGTCCAGTACAAACGTGCTTTGTTTGATTTGAGCGTCAAAAATTTCCTACGTAGAGCGCAGAACACCCCCCCCCCAAATTAATTGAAGATTTTTTATATGATTCGAGTAAAAACGCCTATGTATCTAGAACCGAGCTGTGACTTGCTAGGAAAGTATGGTCACAAAAGTTGGCACCGGGGTGATGGAATAATCCATAAGAAATCGAGCTTCCAGAAAAAGACAGAGGATTATGGGAGGAAAACAAGATCCATGGCTCACAACTCAACGACATTACCAAAATTCACATATTACAACCCCACCAACAGGCGAGAGAGGGCACGCAAAATTGAAAGACGGACGCAGCTTGACTAAGAAAAACCACGAGATGAGGTTGCGACCCTCTGGAGGGGAACGAAGAAAGTCTATCTGGAAGGTGGGCAAGCGACGAAAAAGAGAGTTCATATCTACAACTTGGATAAGGAGGAAGTCTGGGAAGGTAGGAAGAGTAGGAGTTAAATGTAAATACAACTAGAGAAAAGGAAGTCTTGGAACTGAGAAAAATGGAAAGTTCTGAAAAAACTATTGGAGAGGAAGGAAGTCTAAGAAGTATAAAGGAGTAGGAGAGAAAAGTTCAAATCAATCACTTGAAGGAAAAAAGGCTCGACCAACGGAAGAGGAGAAGATGAAGATAACTAAACTATTACACCGACGACAGAAGGAGGAAGCTGACTACGGATTAGAGATTTCCTGTGAAGATTTTTCGGTTACCCAACACCTACCTGGGGAAGCTCTTAGCCGACTACAAATACGAACAGGTGTGTTTTTGTCTGCGACGTAATCAATTGAGATTTATGCCACATGTGTATGGCTACACATAACGACCCTATTTGCTTATGTACCGAGTCTCATGAAATCGCCCTGAGGTTTGCCCAATTAACGCATTAGAAATTTGTTTGACTCTTTAATGTAGTTGATTAAAGTAAATTGTCTTACATTTAAACTTCCAGAAACGTTGTGAGCTATTTATTTTATCATTTCTTTTGTCTGTATTTGTTTACCTTTAATATTAATAATTTTCAATCAGACGTAAATTTTTCGTTACTCCACATTCATCCAAGAACTTTTCGAAAAGGCAACCGATGAAGAGCCAACCACCGTCAATGCCAAACTTAATAAATCAGCTAAGTCAAGCACAATTTAATCAATCCATGTACCAAAAGACCACTACTAATACCAAATCAATCTTCTTACAATACGCACAAGAATACCACAACAATGTCACTGACGAGAATGAGCATATGGAAACAGATAAAAATCAAGAAACTGACGTTGGAAAACATCCCTCGCATACTATCTATATCAAGAAAAAAAGAAAACTTTTGCCACTACACAAATCAAATACTGAAAATTTGAATATAATTGAGTTATCAAACAAATTCCAAGTAGTCAGTGAAACCTACCCCAACGCTCAAATCTCAAAAATTCTAACAAAACTATCTTGAAAACCTGAGATCCCAGTCCTCACCCTGTGGATATCTACGTGGTGAAGGAATCTACTTTAAAGCAATGACTGACAACCTACACAAAGTAATCCAAGACGGAAAATTCTATTCTAAATAACTATCGAACAACATGGTGAAGGTAAACACTAAAACCATAGAGTCATACAGAAAGATGATCAATCACCTACGACAAGAACTTATTAGATCAAACAAGAAAGACCGTACCTTCAGTACTCAATACACCCCCAAAGGCATCAAGGACAACTAAATAAACTAGTATATCCTGTAATAAATTTGATAAACAACCGACATAGAAAGCAAGAAACCACTGTCAATGTTTTTGTAGATCTTGGCCCCAAACGTAACAAATAAGAAATTTATAAAGCAGAATTTATCCAAAGCACCAAAGTCAGAATCATCGTATCAAGAATAACACAATACAATGTACGGTTGCCAAGCTGATGGCCACTCCAAGTCAAAGCCCTACAAATGCATAAAATGTCGAGGATCCCATGACAGTAAAACTTGCATGTGCTACATGTGCCTTGTGCAACGGCTATCATTCAGCCAAGTACAAAGGATGCGCTGTATACAGAGATTAGACTTAAAAATCAAGCCCGCCCTCCTCCATCCTCTCCCACTCTTTTCAAGTTACTCACAAACCGAAACTGGATGAAAAAACGGTAACGATGAAATCACAGGCAAACATACAGTTTTCCTGGACGAAATATGTTTCAGCAGTTGCGAACAGCATAATATTAAACATGCTAACCGCAGTCATTAATAAATTAATTTAATAATGGCCAACTCAATACGAATAGCGGCATTATTTTCAAATGACCTCAAAAATGATGTTCAGGAAGTACCTCAATTCACTCAGCATGTAATCTTCTTCTTCTAATAAATAAAATTGCCTGTATCTGTGTATGTATGTGAGTGTATGCTCCGCATACAAATCTACACTTGTGAAACAAATTTCACCAAATTTCGTACATGTGCTCCTTGCGACCAGTAGACGCGGTAGTGGAGAAGGGTGGCAATTTACAAACCTGCTAAAACGGCCGATATTTTCGTCGAATAATTATTCTACTGGGTCAATAAGATTCATAGCGTTTCTCATCGATGTCTTTTGTGTGTAACTTCTACCCTTTTCTGATTTGGAGAGAAGTACCCTTACGGGCGAAGGCGATGTATCGATAAATATCGACTTGCTCCTGTAAGGTTCCATCGACTTTGGAAAGATTCTCTATCACAATTGGTTTTGAATATGTTAATAAAATTTTCGTGGTCACCATAATTAACTATCGAATTTAGAAGTTCGTTGGTTTTGGTCCTAACGGAGAATAAGCACCCTTGTTTACGATTCCTCTGTCTCACACAATGATAACACAGTGGGCAAACATCTGATAAAGTTGTGCACAGATTCCACAACACCCCTCGAATTTCTCGTACAGAAAATCATCTTATGAACTATAGCACAGGTTTTTGTAAAGGATCCGTTTTTAATCATATTAATTTTGTTCCTTTTCATTCCAGTTTGGCTTGTAATAGTGTCCAAGGGTCTTTAATATTTTGATGGATTTAAAACGTACCTATTATTATTGTTATTGATTATAGTATAGCGGTATAGAATAATAATTTTCGATACGTTCAAGAGTTAATTTGTTTATTTTAGGTTCCACGGCTCCCTGTCACCCGACTTCCGGTCAAGGTGTCTGGTCTAGTGTATCTGCCGCTAGCAATGGCTGGTTGCAGACCAGACGTATCTCCTCGCTCGTATGGATTCTTCACACGTCCCCGTGTTTAACTGACCCGTAAATGCCTCTAATATTTTCTTTTCAGCAGACTAGCATGCTCATGTCACCGCTAGTCATCACCATGAGCCGCTGCACCGGAAAAAGCATAATCCGATAAATGCGCTTTTTTCCTCCTCCTACGATTATCTGAGAATCTTTTTAACTCTCCTGTTAACAGTTCTAATCCTTTCCATACCTTTTCTTTCGCTTTTCGTTGTTCTTGGTCAGTAGAATTTCCCTACTTTTTAGAAATTGTAGTCGCCTTAACAGCATGTACTCCGTATTTTGTTCATTACTACACAGATCTACCTTCGATGATGATTCTCCACGTCATTTTCTGCTTCTTGTGGTGCTATCTTTAATTATATTTCGGGGCTGAAGTTTTTAGAAATAATCATCCCATCTATTGTAATGAGGCAAAAATTTTATTGCCCCGAAAACATTATTTGAATAAACCACACAGCAGAATTAAATATTGACGAGTGTGTAGCAGAATCTTGGAGAACAGACACTAGCTGGGAAGTGTGCGCCGTGAGCGTTCAATATATAATGTAAAGTTTTCAGAGGATAAAAAGACTAGCTGGTCAGATTCGGTTGTGAAAGGACGTGAAGAATAAATTATAGAAAAATTTATGAATAAAGTCGAAAGTTATGGAGTTTTATGTAGAAGCAGCTAATACGGCCGAACGAAAATAAAAATGCAACGAATGCAGTGGATATATGTTAAAAGCAGAGTAAAGAGGTTTTTTTAATAAAACGTGAAAAGACCTGAAAAATGAAGCGATGTTAATTAAAATGCGGAGTATTGTGAAAGAAAAGTGTAAACGGGAGAGGATTGGTGTTTTATACAGAAAATAATTGAAGGCATCGAGAAGGCTTTGCAGGAACGCGGACACCAGCACTACAGAAAAGAATTTATAAAAATTGTAAAAGAAGTCAGTTAATATTGCCACAATAATTTTGCAACGATCTCCCACCGAAAATTAACCTCGATGAAAAAGGTCCATGATAAATAGTTTTGCAAAATTTTGTAATTCTTTTGTATTTTCATTTTTTATTGTTTGATATTAAAATTAAACTATATTAATCAAACAAAATGGCTTTTATTAATCACAATAAATAAAGACTCCTTAAGATATAAGTATTTACACTATCAATGAACCTGATATGGGTTTGCCAATAGACAGACGTCCAATGCCACTAGCATAAACGTTCTTTCCAGAAATCCTCCTTTCAGTTTTCGTATTTTTCATATATACCTCCGGCTCCCAATAAATTCTATGTCCCTTACTTTCCTTTCTTCGTAATCTCTCTTCTTATTCCTACATACACCAGTAGCTTCCAGTCTTGACGTATTCAATTCATGAACAGTTCTTCTCTTTCCATTTTTCTTTGCATCAGTTTTACCGCGTCCTTCAGCACTTACAAGTCCTTTTCGATACCTTATCCTACATTCAGATTTCTATCCTGTTGCCTATAAACGAGGATGGTTCAATAAGTAATGCCTCTAACGTTCCCAGAGAGCTCTGGAGGAGGCTACCTTTGGGGATGCCTTCACATCTCTCTGTTTTTTTGAACTAAGGTTCCCACATGCCGAGGCACCTCGGCCGGTTTCGAGATGTGAATGTTCCGGAGTCGCAGACCTTGGGTATACGGTAAGAGTTGTCCGCTATTCCTATTGGAATAGTTGGCCAGCTGCCTCCTAAACTGGTCAAGGCACGGCGAGGGGAAAGCTGCGACCACACCGCCATCGTAAGGGCGTAGGACAAGTACCCAATACCCGACCTACCTGATGCAGGTTTCTCTAGGGTTTCCCCTGCATCACTTAGAGGCGAATTGCCGGGTAGGTTAAACTATAGCCCGGGGGCCCTAGTTAACCCTTGGCTACCTTTCGATACCTTTCCGCATCCCCCTTTTCACTCCTTTTCCTATGCTATAAGAGGGGAGTTGTCACTATGAGAATTACCCTATACACAGCCTGTCTACACCTACAAAAAAAAGGAATGCCTCCTATTTTTTTTTCTCCTTAAATATGTTAATTATGTAAAAAAATTAATTTGGCACGATTAATCAAGCATTCTTCTCCAATCCACTGCAGTAACAACTTGCTAAGTCAATAGGTGGCAGCACTGCATCCTCTTGACATTGACGTACGTATTGAATTCTTAAAAGCGGAAGGTGAAACTCCCATTCACATTCATGAAAGACTGAAAAATGTGTATTGTGATGCAGCGGTGGATGTCAGCAGTGTTCGGCGATGGATTAGTCGCTGTAACGAAGCTGAAGTGCAATCACCGTTGGCTGATGAAGCGTCGATAGCTTAGGAAGGAAGACCACACTTTTCACCGTAGTGGAATACATGTCCTTGTTAAAAGGTGGACAAAAGGTGGAAAAAGGTGGAAAAGGACGGAGACTATATTGAATAGTGAAAGTTTAATCAATAATGTGGGTTTATGCTGTTTAAATTTCATTGAATTGTCTTGACAAATAAAATGAGAAAAAATAGGAGGCATTACTTATTGACTTATCCTCACATAGTTGTCATTCGTACAGTCCAAAACACAGAGCCATAACTTTCTCGCCTTCTTAGTAGCACTTCTACTAAGAAACGCGATAGCAATCACATTTGCAGCTTTTTTGGAACTAAATGTTCATGTAAAATGTTGTGGACACAATCTACCGGAACCTTTACAATCTCAGAAATCTTGCGTACCTTCAAACTACGATATTTCAAAACTGCATTGTGAAATTCAAGGATTTTATTCGTCGATCGTAGATATTTTTCGGCGTTCAGAATCCTCATCATCCAAAATAGAGGTTTTAAAAAAACCTGTTCAAATTCAGTTTCCCACTCTTTTTTTTCCATTCTTTACCGTTGAAGATTTAGAATCTAACTCCTCTTTTGTAACCCAATACAATTAATTATTCTATAACTGTTATAATATAAATGTTATCCAATTATTACGTAACACATACACTTATTTACTTCTCTTGATGACAACTGTCGAACAATTTTAAGAAACTAGATAGACACTTTATAGTGTGCCATCTAACAGTGGAATATTTCAATTACTAATCCCTGTTTGTGCTTACTAGCGCCATCTTTTTGGTAGACCGACTGAATCCATATCTCTAGAATTTTAAATTTGAATTTCATTTATGAAAGAAGTTTACACACTCGATAATTGTAATCGTGTATTGTCGAAAGAAGTTTGCACACTCGATAATTGTAATCGCGTATTGTCTGCATTTATTCTGAAAAATGGTACCAGTACTCTTGGTTGAAGGTCTTTCAAAGATAAGTCCGTTACAGGAGTAGCTGATAATTCAAAATATGTTCAATCTGATTGGAGAAATCTTTCAACATTTATTATTGATTTTCAGTAATCTTCGTTAATTTCTGTAATTATACGCACTTTAAAAGCGATACTATTATTTATTTAAAAAACCCTTTATACAGTCACAACATAAAATAATTTTAATGTCAATATATTAAAATTGACCAATATTTAAAAACAGAAACTTTCAACAATTTTTTTCATTTTTATGTCTAATGGAATATAAAGTGTCAACTGCGCATTGCATATTGGTGGTCAATTATTTTAGATAGTCCAACATTTCAGTTCAAACCGGACTCTGTCATGTTTCCGAAGGACCTTTTTGTGGTGCAGACCAGACACGAAACAAAGTAATACGAATTCATTTGCTTTGTCCTGACAGTTATCAGAATATTCGAGTGATAAATAATAACGACGATCAGACTTCAAAAGAAAAAATGTTTTATTCGTCGGGAGCGTTCGACCTAACTAGTCGTTTTCAACCTATTGGAGCAGAACAAAATATCATGATTGACATAAATAAGTTGGCATTACATTATTATTATACCTACAACACGATTTAATTACATCATCAGTTGATAATTGGGTAATTAGTATGTGGTCAATTGGTTTTAATTTAGAAGGGTTTATAAATTATTTAAGTATAAAAAACCATATTTGTAATTGTAGACTAATTTTAAAATAATTATTGTAAATTAAAGACAATTAGCCACATATTAAAGATATTAGGTAAAATGACACAATTATAAAATGATAATGTGCTTAAGATCGTGTTTTAGATAAAATAATAATGTTATACCCACTTATTTAGGTCATTCATCATGGTTTTTTTCTGCACAAATACGTTGAAAATGACTAATTCTTTCGAAAGCTTAAGTTGAATAAAACCTATTTATCTTTTGAATACTAATCGTGGCTATTATTTTTCCCCATCGATACGAATTTATTTATTCGCTGAATCATTTTATCAATGTATATAATTACTCGTGTTCAACGATTAATTTCACGATTTCATATGCTTGCTTATTTCGATACTTAATTATTTTTACATAATAATTTCATATTCATAATACGAGAAACAGCGTCGCGACCACATTACTTCGCTGAATAATGTTATTTGAACGGAAATTTGCAAACCACAAATTTTCCGCGGATACTTCGCCTTTCATCCAACCTTAGTCCACGAGTTGCTAGACTTGACAATGTACCGATGTATAAACACAATTCCATAGCAACAACAAAATGTGTCAAAATTATATTAAGTATGTTGTTTCACCAATTCCCTATTTCGACTTGAATGAGAGAATATTCAGTCCCGAGGATGAAGACGTACATGAAACATGCACGAAACGGAGCGAAGGTCGACTCAAAAATTATACGTCCTGCACGGACAATAGAGCCTGGCACTTCGACAAAGACCAGAGGAGGCGGCATCTGGTCGACCTGATGAGAAAAGATGCGGTGAGTACAACGATTTATCTCTTGTAACATTATTAATGGAAAATCAAGTGATTTATACTCTGCGCAACATGGACCACATCTATTAGTTGAAAATGTACATTCTAAATATCAGTAAACAACATAACCCAGATGAGACAAGGATTAAAAAGTATGTTATTTCAAAATAATGCAAAGAATTAATTATATTTCGACCCTGAAGCTGTTCCAATTCGCGTTATATGACCTCCTGTAAGATATATTTGAGATTTATCATTGCATATCGGCGTATCCTAATCGAACGCGAATTTTCTTAGAGGTGGTCACGCTTAAACAGTATTACTTAGATAAATTGTGTTCAAGGCGAAAACCCCACAAAGGACTTCCTGACGCAAGAATAAGTCACCGGTTACTCAGTCGTAAAATGCGAAGTTTATGTTTCGTTTATTTATGTATGCTTTTCGTATCCAAGAATACTGCCGTTTCCCTTAAACTGGAAGACACGCAGAATACGGTCTCGTGGGAATTACTTCCCTGCAGAATTTCCCTCCTGTACTCGTATTTCAGTATGCACAGTGGGGATTCCGTAGCCAGGTCACGAATTTAGCCCTGGACTTTAGTGTCATTTTCCAGATAAAACTGAGTAGTACATATACTTTACTACACTTTCTATTTATTTTTTGTACTATTTTCAAATTATATTAACTTAAAAAGGAATTCATAAATTTTATTCTTTAAACCTGATTGTTATACTTTACAAAATGCACTGGTGGACAACAAAATAACGATAATGATGATATTACTTTTTTTATTATCCTGATATGAACAACTATTAGTGGTCGTCTACAAATAATGCATTTCTTCTATGCACTTGTGCATTAATTTTCTTCCTTTACACAAACCGTTTCTGTATATCTCTTTCATTTCTGCAAGGATACGACGGAACTCCGCCGTTTTCACGAATACCTCCTTCAATTTTGATAAACGGTCACTTTTAGCTCGATTTTGAGGAATTAGATACAACATATATCATAGATATTTGATAAGTGTGTGTTACTGACGGTTAGTACAAAATCCCGACACACACTTGCCCGATGTACGTTTTCCCGACAACAATATCCCGATTGAAGTTTTCTCGACAGGACAAAATCCCGAGTGCTATTTGCCCGACAGTACATTGTCCCGATTGACGTTTTCCCGACAACTCATTTTCCCGAAAAATAAGTTTTTACGAAATAAAGCATAATATTAATATTGTAGAACAATTTGTAAATTAAGTTATAACTAAACTGGATGGCAGGTGGGTGCGTACAACATTTTATATTTAAATGTTCGTTTAAGAAAATTAAAATAAAATACATACATATAAAATGTTCTACGTATCCATTTTAAATATGTTAAAACTTTAATTACATCGAGAATTACAGTATTAACTTCCAAAACCATTTATTCCAAGTTTAATAAGATAGTAATCCTTTTTTTAAGTGGTTCCCAATTAAGCGCCCCCCCCCCCTTCCTCCCCGCATGAAAGGGTCTCAGCCGAAATATGTTTGATTCCGGACAATACGTTACATGGTTACAGTTAGTGATTAGGACTGCATTCAATTTTTATCTAATGTTGGTAAGATGTGTAAGGTTACATAACATGGCAACTGAGTTCATTTCCTGTTGATTTGTAACTGCACGTAAAACAATAAGCCACCTTTATTTCGTTCCGATATTATCTATTTTTTTGTAATATATGATAATAAAAATCTTTCATGTACAAAGTTTCGTTGAAATTGATTCACATGTTTAAGATTTGAAGCGAATTATTTGACAAATATATGACTTATTTCGGTATTATTGATATTATATTTTTTCTTAATTATTTTCATAGGCCGCCAGGGTTTATTAAACTTAACCCTGCTGGAATGCTATAACTAAACTAATCGAGTACCATAACACCGCTTTCGACAGCAATATCGGGTTATTTCAAATTATTATCACCCCTTTCCACCCCACCCATAGGAGTGTCGTATTTTGAGCGGCCGTGCCGTGAGCGGACAAGAATACCTTCCTCAATCCTGACCACTGCGCGAGCAGGCATAAAGTTTCCCGAAGATCAACTTTATCAGTCTTGGTTTTAACATTAAGTGAATGTAATACAAGTTTAATGTATAAAAACATTTCTGAAACTTATCTGGATTTATAATATCTATCTCTATCTATAATATGGAAACTGTTCCAATTGGTAGTGATTCGTTTAATAAATATGCTTAGAAATGATTAAGATACAAATATTTGAACAGTTATATTTATCTGACGTCCTTAAACAAATTAAAACATCAATCTGTTTAGTTATAAAGTTATTAAAGTTTTAAACATAATAGAATTTTTTTTCAAAGTTTCATCCCTAATTTATTAGAACCTCTTCAGGAGTCGTAAAGTAATTTAATGATCTAATTTCAAAATCGGTGTTTCTAAAAATTCCAAAGCAAGATTTAACAAACATTTATAATAATAGTTAAATACTGATAAAGTGGCTCTTCGGAAAACTTTATACCTGCTCAGCGGTCAGGATTGTGGAAAGGACGATTGAGGCTCAGGGTACGGCAGCTCAGAATACGGCGTCCCCAAAGGGATTAAACTTTAACTTAACCTTGCTGGAATGTCATAACGAAACTCAGCGACTGCCAAAACGCTGGATTCGAAACCAATCTTGGTACTTATCACAAATTGTGTCACCCCCTTTGCTGCTGGAGTAATCTGAATTACTGAGGGTTGTTCCTGGATCTTAAGTAATACGTGCATCAAGTTTGGTTGAAATTGTTCCACGCATTATTGATTAACTTAATTTACAAAGTGTTGTACATTATTGATATTATGCATTATTTCGTAAAAACTCACCTTTCGGGAAAATGATCCATCGGGAAAATAACCTGTCGGGAAAACGTCAATCGGGATATTGTTGTCGGGAATACGTACATCGGGCAAGCGTTTGTCGGAGAAACGTCCGGTTCCCGTTACTGGCTGATTAAAGTTTCACGATAAACCTGATATTAACGAGACGATCACTTTTCGTATTTGAAACTATCCGGCGTAGCGTAAAGACACGATTTCATTCAACTGTTCACCCACTACAGCCGAGTCGATCAAACGAGTTGGAACAAGTCACTGAGTAAGAATGAAGGACAAGGTGGGATTCAGTATCCGCGTAACACAGCTCGGAAAATAATTCCATGGTCCCAATATCAATGTCGATAATTTTCTGTCCACCCCCATAATATATTCTTTGAAAACTGAATTAATTGTTAATCAAGAATTAAAAGTGACGATTAGATCCCAAATATGTAAGGAAAGGCTAAAGGTAAGAAAAATTATTATGAATAAGTCTTCTAGGGCTTCTAACCGACTAAAAGATTAACGACGTATCGATGACGTTCATTGCCCTCGTCTTCCAGCAATAGTGACTTTATTCATTCTCTACACCGAGAAAGACTACATTCAAGAATTATTATATTTAGAATGACACTCAATGGTATGCAATTTTAATTAAGCCTGGCGGTGCTTATTCTGGGATCTGGTCGTTTGCTCGACACACAAGCCCGATGCTCGATTTTCCCGACAACAATTTACCGATAGAACTTTGCCCCACTTATTCGGATTGACGTTTTCCCGACAGGTCATTTTACGGAAAGGTGCGTTTTTACGAAATAATTATTATTCAATGTCACGATTTTGATATTACAGTAACAATTTCTTCCGTAAGGTTTTGATTTGAAAGTTATTTACACATATTTCCAGATTCCTTTATTGACAAATAGAGAAACAAATTTATTTAATTGTAATATGTTTCTGACTTGATAATTGATTTAAAAAGCCATTCAATTTAATTAATGTTTGTTTTAAATTAATGACGCAATTACAATAATAATATACAATGTTGGCTCAGTGCCTGAGATATTTCTACACACAGTGGGCAATTAAATGAATATACTAAGTCTCAGATCTGATGTGGGGTACACTATGTATGAATTATAATCCGGTTACCGTGTCGTTCGGTGTCTGATAGTTTGGCTGCAGAATGATGGCAACATTTCGTAGATTACTCCAAAATCAACTCAGTAACTTTTACAGACTTTGGGACTCAACCTTTCTGACTAACTCCTGAGGCTCACGTTTTTTGAATAACCACAGAGAAAACTTTTTTACTAACCATGGCGGATCTCTCCGCCTTCTAGAATTGGCGTTTTGCACTCTGGTGAATATCGAAACCACTGGACCGCCATCATCCCGTCAGTCTTTTAATTTATGGCTGAGCACGCGTGAAGAGGCGGAAGATCCAACATCTGCCAATCTTCCAACCGTCAATTTCCTTTGGTACGAAAACTGCAGTCAGCCAATTTTCTAACAATATTAAACTCATATGTATAAAATTAATTTCATATTACTTCATTACACGATTATGTTAAGAAGCGAAGTTTCCTGGGACGTGAAAGTGAAAGGAACGGTCTTAAGATGCTTTGATATGAGTATTTATACAAAACTACTAATAAATTAGATTTTTGTGATGTTTCCTCTTATTTTGGTTCTTAGTGTACACATTTTTCGTGCTTCTGGTCTTGCATATTTTATTTATTTACTTCCCGCATGAATTCAGACTGTCTATTGAACTTCATAATTTTTTCAGTAAGTAGCCTAAATGGAATCTAAAAATAAAATTCTGGGCTGCGTAGAAAAGTGTGTTACAAATAGTTAATTTTAACAGGCCCTGATATGAATTAAATATTTGCCGTCATAAAAAACGTTGCCCTGTAATCTGTACAAATAAAATAATTCTTTTATTTCTAATTTTTTTTAGAATAAAGTGATTTTAGTTTCATGTTCAAGAGATCTGAAACAAATTTCTTTCTGTCACACTTACTTTCTGCTCTTTTCACAAGAATACGGTCTAACCGATTTCGTTTTCACTTGCTTTCGTTGTTATATAGACTCGTGTGCGATATAAAACTGCCACACTCCATATTGGGACAAAATGACGGATGATCCAAAACCTTAGTTTTCATCAGTTTCGCAATAAACTACTTCGGACCGAATTCGACCTAACTTCTTCTTGATGTTATATAGACCCATAGGAGTTTTTTTTATGAATATCAAACAGCTATCGGCTACATTAAAAAAAAGAATGACTTTCGTACTCCTCATTTCTTTCTGAAGCGGAAAATAACTTCTCGGTTATCATCCATAATTTGAAAAATTTAAAACATAAAGTTTAGTTTTCCCAATTTATGTTCCCTTTTAATGCGTATGTATTGTTAGCTGAGGAAAATCTTTGACCTCAAAAGAAGACGAGAAGATAGCCATAAAATTATTTAAACGATTTTAATAAAAATATTGATACTTATAAGAAACGTGTTGAAGAAACAAATTAGACCCTAAAATTAGGAATCGTAGTCAATAATTTCATGCCAGTATGAAAGACAAATTATAAGATGGTCAAAAATTTATCCAAAGACCAACACCCAGTGACGACAATGACTGGATACTAAATAAATGTTTCAAACCAGGAATAAACTTACTGGCCTAAACTACTTGGGACTTGTTCGTGAATCGTAAATTTCTCTAGGAACAAGTTAATAATTAATAACAGACATATAACTCATTACACGTTTTAAACGTACTTTAAAGAATTTGCTGTCATATCGTTAGTTAAGTTTGTCGGTTTTAAAAGAAAGTGCAGTTAAGTTTTCTGTTGTGTGGAGACATTTTCCGTTAAAGCAACCATCACACATATATGGCCTCACAAAGATTCATGAAGCCGGAATTCCACTTCGACCCATTGTCAGCTGGAAAGGGGGGACCGTGGCACCCTCTAGCGACGTGACAGTACACCGTTATACACCACTACTAATTTCTCGGATTTAACAATTCCACTTTATTCCCGTGGATATACTAAGAAGTTTTGATGTGGGAACTATTTTATATAATGTATATATTAATCACACTGGCCTGCTTACACGTAACCTATTCACTAATTCTTATCTCTTCACAAACAACAATTTATCTTCTAATACTATATAGGAAATGTGGGTATTGTGGAATACCATTTACATTTAGACAATTCAGCTGTCCGATATTGTTTAAAATTCCATTCCGAATACTTTTTGAGACTTCAACTATCGGTGATTAATTGTATGTAAAAACATAAAAACCCATTTGGATGGTATTATAGATAGTTGGTTAATATGGAACACGGAGCAAAAATTCAAGAAAGTGACAAAAATTTGCCAAAAACAATCATAAATTTATTTATACCAACGAAATACAATAAAATATTCCAGTTCATTTGCGCAAATCACAAATGTAAGATGATCGGAATGGAAAGATTCCTCATAAGTGCTTGAAGTCAAGGCTGAGCCTTAAAAAGATTCTCACTTCCTCACTGTAATGCAATTTCAATGGGCGCACGAAGCTTGTCAAGTGATTGAATCGTATGCGAACTGTGGGTTAAAGCAAACAACAGTGATATGATTGGTACTTGCCATATTGATCACGTCTTGTGTGTTGAATGACCATCAAGCACAAGCAGGAGACTTGATTAAGCTGAAGGTTTATTAGTACAATGAAATGCTTAAACTAACCATTGGGTGAAAATATTTCTGTACCCAACCAGATGGTTGACATGTAGCTATGGAGCCAGATGAGGAACCCCTAATAAGCATTTAATTCATATATTTCCCGGGAAAAATGAATAAGAGGTGTGAAAGAATAACCTCCTGCTCTTCACAAGTGATAATTGTCACCAGAGTACCTCTTTGCTTTAAGAGTAACGGCATGAGGAACTTTGTTCTCGACCACTGTTCCATCCAACGTCGTACACTCGATTAGCAGGATACTTGTGTTCTTTGAAAATATCTTCCATCAGGTCAAAAAAATTGTCGATCTCAACTTTGTTGAATCCACGAGCTATTGCAAAATAATTTTCTGTGGGCTTACGCAAGAAGAGGATAAATGCATAAAACCAATCATTTCCTGCCCTGTCATTTACCCCAAAAGGGTGCGGTACATTATTTGGAATCGCTAGATGGAAAGCTAGACTGCAAACGTCCTTTCTCGTTTTGTTTCATTATATGGAATAGTATGATTGCATCTCGGCTCTTATGAAAAACTGATTTTCCACATAACCCGACTCGCCATAGTGGAAACAAATTACAGTCTGATTATTGGGATTAGTCGAAACACAAAAATGACAATAACATAATAATTCGCTTGTATTTGACAGTATATTATGCTTATGTATGCTCAATTTAAAATGATCACTTCTAATAATCAATAAACAGCATTGAACAATTTCCCTATTAAATTTGAGCAAAATCAGAAAACAAATCTGAATTTATTCAACACTCTCTAATGCCTGCAGTTAACGATCCGTTCTGTGAGACACACTGATACCTTTTCACGTTTATTATATTTAATCCTTTAAATTAAAAATTTTATTATATCGTCACATTTCCCGAACACAATCAGACATTTATTTTTTCCCTAAGTAAATTCATGAATTTATATCGAAGATATGTTCGCAGTCTGTACATATGAAAGACTGAGTTTCAAAATTGTATCAATATAATTAACACATTGCACGCTTGATTTAAGTTCAAATCAGAAATGGAAAGGAAAAACTAATAATATTTCAATAATGAAATATACCTAAGAACTGACGGAATAAATTTATTTAATGACTTGATAGTTAACTTAAAATAGTTTTTATTTACAATTAAAATTCCAATGTAAACCATGTATCACGCTTTTATTTGGGTTCTCTTCTTGTGTTAAATATAAATAAAAAACCTAACGTAACCATTTTTTTCTGTTTAGGCAGATGTTAAAGAATGTCTAAATAATACATTATAAGAATATTAAACCTGAAGAGGTTTCCAATAAATACATATGAAACATTGTGTTTTACTTTAAATTTTAATTGTAAACTGAATTTATTAATTTATGAAATAAATTTATTCTGACTGTTTTTGGCCATCTTTCATTATTGTATATTTTATAAGTCAGAAAATGTTCATTTTTTTTTTAAAAAAAACCAATAAAATCAAATTCCATGAGTCCTTGAAGTACTTGTCAATATTTTCCAATCACCCTTACAGCAGCTAACTACGATTATAGGTAATAAGTACTTACAAAACAATAGATAAACATAATTTTGGGTTGAATATTAATTCTGAACATTAACGGAGAAATTTTTAAAATAATAACTTTATTTGCCTGTTTGGAAGGTACTATAACAGGTCGTTTTTTAACAATATTATAGCTTTTTTACATATATGTTTTATTATAAATATATATAATTATAATGTAAGTTGTAATTTCCAAGAATTATTGAACATTAACAATGACCTAGAAATAAAACTACTTTTAGACTGTAAGGTTGTAACAATTATATACATTTTTAAGCATAGTAGTAATATTTTTTTCCTAAATTTCTATGCGGAGATTGTCACCTGATCCTTCTCTTACAAGGTTTGGACTCAAACCTGGCCTGCGTACATTCCATCCTTCCTGCCTTTCCACTTCTACACGCTTTGTTTGTCAAAGAAAATAACGATCATTTGACGGATTTCTAAAGTGTTAGTTCCTGTTACTTGCAATAAAACGGCGGCCGTCACTTTGCTGTCTTCGTATTCGTCGAAACCAATTCGCCTGCGGAAGTTTTTTGTTTCTCTCGCTGTTTGTCTCTGATGTGTAGTGGTGGATCCATGTTTAATCAAAACTCATCAGGTTTTCATCGAAAAAGCGTCAAACGAGTCCTTAAATCGACCATTTCAAGCAAACGCACACCCATCTTGCGTTTATTATTTAAAAACAAATTTTCATGAAAATTAAAAATATCAGAGATGTATGGCATTTCTCAGAAACGGACTCGTTTCGATACTACCAGCGCAATCTCTTAGACTTTGTAAGGGGCCTGCTCGAAAAATATATGTACTAGTTTATAGGAAACAGCCAACAAAATATGTTACTATGTAAAGCAATTGAAAAACAATTTAACAGAATTACATATTATTTAAAAACTAAATGAGAAACCAGAACACACTCTAGTGGTAAAAGATGGTATTATACACTACCTTAATTTTTAAACGACAGCAAATGGTCAACCTTATTTCTTGTGGACATTATCCGGCAAGGTACGCAGAATTATCAGCATGAAAAAAATTATAACAGTGTCTAAAGGTTCTCCTATAATCAAAGAAACAAAACGTCCATTATACAACAAAACTCATAATAAAGCGAAATTTCAAACTTACTGAAAAATGTATGGAATAATAATGACTTTTCTCTCCCAAGTTCAATGTTTAAATTCAAAGAGGAAGTTTCCCAACTGAGAAGCAATATCCCGGAAATTAGTCATTCCCCAACTCTCGAGCTTCCTGTAATGTACACTATCACTCATTCCCCAGAAGTACCGAGTCACTGATAAGGACACATGATCCATACAATTCTGATGCTACAAATTTCTGCACTAATTCATTGAACCTTTGATCAATTTACACGTAATATTCGTTCTTCATTGATGTCCTAAGATTAAGCCCTGAATAAATTAAAGGTGAGCCTGGCTCAGTCTTTTACAGCGGTTGGAGAAGTCTCGTCCCGCAAACAGGTTCGCTTCTTGGCCCTGATTCTTTAATTTCAGTAGTTTGTCTCTAGCTGTTATTTTTAGTTGCCAAATACAAGACCACAGTTTCTAAAGCTAGGTTAAATTTATTAACAGCACTTCCTTATGGGTGTTCAGACTAAAATAGTTTGTTTCTTCCTTTTCTCTTTTCATGAGAACGAACAGTTTTCTTAATATTCGAAATGTTCAACAATTCTTCTCTTTGTAAGATATTGTCAGATTCTTCCACAACTTTTACTGCCTTCTTTTTCCTCATTGTTTTACCATTGTTTTAATCAACCACGCTTATTAATCTCACAGACTGCGGAATATCAGAAAAATGAAGTTACAGCATATGTATTTAACTATTTCTGCTCACGTGGTTTCAATATCTTTAAAGGTTGAAGGAATAAATTTCAAGTACACTGAAGTCAAGAAAATAACTAAATACCTAAGTGTAAGGATTTCTTTACTCCATGAAGTATCTAATATATCAGTGATTATTTAATACAGAGAAAATATTTTCCAACAACCATAAAGGAACAATTTAGAATGTTGAAGTGAATTATGCCAACGCTACACAGAAAATATGACTTCAGCCTCAAGCTAAAAATATACGAATGATTCGTGGGAGCGAAATTCAACGCTTTTCTTGAACTACATAAACAAATCATCCATTGCTTGTGTGGGTATTTCAGTCTAACAAACTCCCACTGTTATTCATTGCAGAGTTTAATGAACTGAACATCACCATCGATAATTCATATGAACGTGAACTGAGTGTTAGAGATTACGTCGTAGTGAATGAAGAAATTGTAGTTGTTGCTCAAAGCGCTTGACTCAGGTGTTTTATTGTCCGAAGACAAGGCTGTCTTCCATTGTTCCTCAGTTTAGTATATCATCATTTAGTCATTTACAGGGGAATATGCCTAGTCATCTATATAATAAAATAACGTGTATATTTGTATGTATGTATGTATTTACGTTAATTTCTATAAAAATTTTAACGCTTGAACAGATTGCAACAAAGATTGGTACACGTTTTATTCGAAACACGAGAACCGGTTCTGTGAACGTGAGAAACCCCTAGCATAAATATGGAATGAATTGTAGTTGAAATATTTTTACGAATTTGCACATATGAGTTAATGTTATAATTTAGTGTTAAATTACTCCGCGCCAAGAGACCGTAACGTCACATCTTACGTTGGAAAGTCAGACAAACGAGACATTCAAGCGTCATAAAAATGTAGTTCCTTTTTTGGTAATGAAATAAAGCAGAAATATTTTTATTGATTAAAAAATAAAATTTATCCAGCAAAATTTTATCGGGGAATATTTAACGGGACCAAGATTTTGTTCAATTATATCTTGCAATACGCACTGGAGGAGACATAAAATGATGGGAAAAACCATACCTAATATTTGTTAATCATTATAATCTAATAGATTTGATTTTATATGTGCTAAAATGACGAATTACTTCGAGTGAGTTTCTTGAAAATTTTTTGTTATGTGTGTATATGATTATAATTTCACACATTTGATTCTAAATGTGTAAAGACTAAGGGAATAATTTCAAGTTAGAACCGTCGAGAATTAATAACATTACACAAAATTTATATTTTTCTATTAAAGAGTTGCGTATTTCGTTATTTTTTATATTTTTTTTATACAGCGTTGAACTTCAAAGAATAGTCAGTATGATCCTCATTCCGTTTGTAACAGTTACAAAAATATTTAGTGAAAAGTTATAACTAAATAATTTAATTAATAAAGCTATTTAAATGTATAGGTATAATTTTTTTTACATAAAAGTCGTATTTTTATTCGGTAGGCTTCTATTGAAGAGTTGGCGAATTTTGTTATTCTTTTGCATTTATTTTATTCAATACTACCAACGTCAGCAAAATCCACCACAGAGTATTTTGACTTCTTTAAGTTATCTGGAGTTTATATGGTTATATTCATAAAGGTTATGGTTATATACCATAAAGTGACGAGAGTATTATTTACGTACTTAAGGTACTGCGAATATTCTTGACAGTAAAAAACAGCACACCCTATAGGGTGGGGGTGGACGAGGGTGCAATGTTTCAAACATGTAAAAACGTCTGATATTTGTGTGAATTAAAAAAAATTTTGAGTCATTAAGATTGAAAGTCATGTTTCTCTAAAATTCCAATCACTTTCAGCTTATGAAGGGAGCAAACCTTAGAGATGCGAGTGGAAGTGCGTTACATAAAAATTACGTAAAAGCAACAGATATTGGAGTCAAATTGGGGGTTATGGATATATGACAACCCGCAAATACGCGTGTTCTTTGCAGCCAGGAAACAAACAGTGTGGGGGTGAAACACGCCTACCAACCCCAAAAGCGGGGATGGACAGGGGAGGAAATTATCAAACATGTTAAAACGGCCGATATATTCGTCGAATTAAACTTTTTTGGTGTAAATGAGTTCAACCCCCTTCAGCATGGGAGGTAAGCACATTTAGGGATAGGGTTAGAAGTGCGTTACATAAAAATAAGTATTGTAATATATTGGTCTGCTTATAGTCGTCAAAGAAGGAAATATCTATAGGGCAAAATTGTCAGAAGTTGTACTAGGGGTCATTGAAGTGTGATAAAATTTTTGTATTTTAAAATGATCTGGTGAATAGAGACGAACAATCCGGTGAAGTATGAACAGTTTGATTACTATTATACTGAACGGTTCCTGTTTTAAAGAAAAACATTTGGTGTGGTGAAGATTATCCTGAACTCTTAAGGCGACGAGCGTAACTTTGAAGCTAGTGCTGTAAAAGAATTAAAATGTTTGTTGCGAAAGTGCGTTTTCAATTAAATGGCCTATTTTTCTAAGGTAAGAGTTAATTTGTTAAAGGTTATGATTTTAGTAAATTCTGTGAATGTGCAATTGGAGATCAATAAACTAGTACGTAAAAGAGCTCATTTTAAATTTGGTTAATATTTTGCAAACCTTGAATATTATTAGTACTATCAAATATCAAATTTCATTTCATTTTGTTTGAATTTTGGAGATATTTATAAGTTCGTATTTTGTAATTTAATCTGAAAAACTTTTCTTGTAAATTTGATATATCATTTTAATTCTGTATTTTTCCGAGTCCCGATAAAGCGCTATGAGATAATAATAAGAGTCTCATTTAAATTAATATCCGTGGCAAAATTGAATGTAAACTTTGTAGTAAAATTTCATTTTGAGTTTTTTAATAAATTCAAATTTTAGTTTAATCATTTCTAAATCTGCCATTAAATATTAAGAATTGTTACAAAAAATTTTAATTGAAAATTTGATCTAAATTGTAAAATAAAGTAAATATTTAAATTTCTTTAAATAATTAAAAAGTTAATATTACATCAAATTACTTTAAATAATTAAAGAATTTAAGTTGGATACCACAATATATTTCTTGCTGTAGACTAGATCACTCTACTTATCGTCATTGAATTCCACATACCTACTCGCAAAAGGATTCTAATTTATAATATATTTATATATATTGTAATAACAAATGGACAGCGATTAATTTTCTGAAGCAATTAACAACATTTATTAAGTTTTAAATGAAATTTATTATTGTTGATAAATATTACAATTTACAAAACCTATTTTCATGCCGAATTTTATCCATTTAAACAAATACTTCAATTTACATTTATTAATTCGTGGCATTTATGAACATACAGTTCTTATATCATTACAATCAAATACGTCGGATCTCTTATCTCAAGGTCACTACTGGGTTTGATAATTAGAACAAAATCAATGAATAAACTGACAATTAATAATTCAAAATATAAAAAATTAACCTAAAACAATATGAAAATAAGTGGAAAGAAAGCTGAACGAAATGAAAACTGAACGAAATCTGACTCTACCCTTTTAATTATCGTTTACAAATTTATATCAAAGTTTTGGTTTCTCACGGACCGTCTGTCTGGTACCAAGTCTTGTATCTTGAACACTACCACACTTTAATTTTAATATCAGGCCTTGGTTTTCACTTATTCTACACTTCACTTTAAAATTTGGCAAGATTGGTATGTATTCCGTTGACTGCTCCGCTCCACAATAATTTACCACTGTTCTCCTGGATAAATTCCTCCACGAAGATTTTGGAAAGTTCTATTCTGACACAACTGCTATTACTTTCCAATATTTACGATGCAATACTTCCGTGAATATTTTACTTTGTATTAATTCACAACTTTAACTGGTAATACATTAACGACGTCTAGTCTCTGCTCAAGTTTTATTTGTTCTGTCCCTTGCAATGTTTCGCCGCCAACTGGTCTTTCTCCAAGGGCATATTCAGTTCGCTAAGCGCGGTCTCCATTGTTAAACAGAGAAAAAACCCGCCTACATTGACGCCTTTACGCATTCGTACCGCTAACAAATTAAGTATATTAAAAACAATTAATCGCCTGTTTAATTTGCATTACAATATATATATATATATATATATATATATATATATATATATATATATATATATATATATTGTAATAAACAAAATTAAACAAAATGAAAAGTCGATTAAAATAAAATATTTAACCAAATTTAACAAATAAAATATTTTATTATCAATTTGTGGCTTTTAAAAATTAAAAACAATTACAATCAAAATTTAATATCTCTTATCTCAGGGCCTTCACTGGGTTTCATAATTAACAGAGAAAATGATTTAATGATCTGATTAACAATTCAGTTTAAAATTTACCTAAAAACAGTAAGTCGATAAATGAAAGAAAGCTAAATGAAAAGTGAACGAAATGAAAGATGAACGAAATCTGACTTTTCCCTTTTAGTTATCGTTCACAAATATTATTATCAAAGTTTTGTTACTCACATATTGTTCGACTGGTACCAGCATTCTTTTGTTGATTCAAAAGTACACTATAATGCAAATTTTATTACACTGATTCTAAATTTCCTCACAGATTCTACACATATGAAGTCGAAATGCAATTACTCAGCTCCCAGGAAAATCGGATGATCCTCTCCTAATTGGTCAGCTATCGGATGTCGTTTTCACTCAACGCGAAATTGTTCAAGTTCTTTATAATGAAGCAACCCTTGCTTCACCGTTGGCCAGTTGTTAGAACATCTTTCTGTCCAACTATCTGCTTGCTTACAGGAACTCACGATTTGCAGATTTTAGACTTTTACTGATTTATTTATTAATTTCGATTGAACTTTTAAATATCTCGGTGAAGATTTGTTTTTAATGTCTCTCCTCTTGTGGCTGACCGTAGACTCTGACTAACTTTTACAATGTCTCTCCTCTCGTGGCTGATCTTAGACGTCGACTGACTTTTCTCTTTCGCTCATCGCCGTAGACTGCAAACTTATCTATACTTTTGCGCGCGTAATCGCCATTCTTACTCCTCAACAAAGAAATAGAGCTCGCCGCTAATTGTTGCTTTGCTCGTTCTCACCGCTACATAAAATTTATGAAAAAATTAAACGTTTCATCGCTAACTTTAGTCGTATAAAAATTGAGACTGAGCGACACAACTATGGTAACAAGAAAGCAATAAATCTCTCATATTTTAATTTAGGAAAGTACGCTAGGTAATTAAACTCTAACTTAGTTAATAAATGAGTCAATATTAAATGCACACGTTCGTAACTTATTCAAGAATGCTAATTATAGTATTATCAACTTTCACCTCGCAATGATTGGGTTAAAATATCACTTTTTATAATTGATACAGAGTCAGCATACATACGGAAAACGTTTATTTTTTTTTGATTTCTTGGAGGAATGTGGACATATTTCCGCGATCGACTTTTGAAGCCCTCGTGATCTGTTTGAAGACCCTTGATCTAAATGTATAGGAATGGATGTATATGTGTTTGTTACCCATTTACTCTTAAAGACTTGGGAAAGTTTTACTAACTTTATACTCAATCTAGGAAAAACTCTTTGAAAGTGGTGGTGGAAAGAGAAGAAATGCAAAAATAGTTCGAAAATTTAGATGATAGTTGTCGGCTCGTAAGTTTTTTTTTAAATCTTTAAGCTGACTTGTGACAGTTCTGACATCATTTAAACCCATTTCATATCCCATTGACTCTGGTCTGAGATGAGCAGTGGAACTCCTCATGGTGGTTAAGTGGAATTTCAGGAACAACGGCGTGGGGACAGCGAGGTGGGGACGATTAACGAATGATATGTCAAAAAACACCGCGTTTAATGTCGATTACATAATTATCGGGATTGCTGATATGGTGTCAGTTAAGATACTTAATGCGGGTGGAAGTGAGAAGTTAATTTTAAAATATCCAAAATGAGCGATATTTGTGCCTAATTCATAGTTTTGTGGGTTGGTAAGTTGAGTATGACTTTTTCCGTGACGGTTAAGTTGAAGGCCAGCCTACGTAGCATTGGAATGGTGAGGAGGGAGAGAGGAGGGGTAAAAAACTGTCTACAATTGTCTTATTAGTTTCTAGTCCATAGTTTTTGGTGTAGTTGAGGTGTACAGACACTATCCATGACGGTTAAATCACATATTCGGGCACCAACGGTATGTAGTAGGGCGATAAAGTGGTTAATTATCATATATTAAAAATGACATAGATTAATTATTGTGTTTAAAAATTCAGTTAAAAAGTATAAGCATTGTGAAGTGTTTGATTGTCATTGTGTACTCAACAATGAGATGTTCTAATTTAGAAACTACTGATGTTAGACTTTTTTAACTTCGCTCATGGTTCCACTTTTATAGATTGGTGCAACTATAACTTTATTTCAATTACTGGGTACTGATGAATTATTTATTTGCATTTTAATTAAATATTAAACAGGCGAGTATGGCATCACCACCCATATTAATTTCTGCAGTAATTACTGGACTTGCAGTTCCGTAGTTTACGAATGAGCTATGTAAGTGAGTTGGCAGGAACTTCGACGTTATTAGTAACTCTTTCCTCTTATTGAGGAACAGAGTTGAATTTAGTGACAACTGCTATCTGTTAACGCACACATAATTTGCTTTACTTCGTATGATACCAGATGTCGGCGTTGAGGGTCCATCGTTGGAAGCACAGAACGGCTGATCGCGGGACAGGCTGCAGGTAATAGTAGTGGCAGAAATTCTAGAATCAAACGAATGTAATTTTGTTCACCTATAGATCTCTATTTGTAAACTGCCTATATTGGTCTCTGGTTTAAGACTATTTATCTTCGGCGAAAAGTTTCCTAGCACTTTCCTCCAACCTGCGAAATATCGGCCGATCTCTGAAGAAATTGGGCGTTCTCGCCGTGTTTCTGGGTGGTTTCAATGTTTTCTTGATTTTACTTATGTTACTTTAATTATCACGAAATTTGCACTGACAGCGATACTTCGTACTTAACACGTCCCTTGCGATAAACACTTCATCTACCCTCCAGATGAAACGATACTTTAAAATAATTTCCTCAAATATTAATTTGACCCATCACATTCTAATATTTGTTAATATAAAGTTAACTTTGTTGTTTTTTCTCAGGGAAGAAAATGCTATTATGTTCCTGTAAAGCTGTTATATAAACTGTTCTTCCCCAATACCGAATCTGGGAATAGTGAGGTATGTAATTATTAAATAAACGCTTCTTATGCATATAAACAGTTCTTCATTTTAAAACACAGAAATAAAGGGTAAAAATTGCACTTTTAACTGAGTTGCAAATATATTTTATCAACGAAATATTTTTCTAATAATTGTCCAAATTGGTGAAGTTGATGGTGAAATTAAATCCTAAAACTAGGGTACGGGCAATTCTTTCTTTATTCCCTGAAAAGGGCCAAGTAAACTTAGGATAACAGAGAAGAGGTAACGGGACGTACAGATTTCAGTCTTTATTTGAGTTGTTTGAGTTTCACATGGTTCTACAATAATTTCCAGATGCCAAGTCTTGGAACAACATATTGACAAATAAAGCTAAAACGAACATAAGCTTGGTTCGTTTGTTCCTATTCAATACATGATCACAAAGTGGCGTCAGAAATGCTTGGATACGAATATAGGGAATGTGCATAATGGGCATCGTCGTATTTATATTCGTCGTTTTGATGCCAATATGACAGTTGTGAACAGTATTTATCATGAAGATAGAACTTATTGTATTCTATAACATTATAATTTATAACGCCATTTTATGTCGTTGATATCAATTATCTTTTCAGGATTATGTGGACAATTTGAATCCAGGGATGCAACGGAAAGCTTTAAATTCATTAAGAAATATAATTCGAGTTGTTCGAGTGTCTTCACATAAAGGGGCAACCAATAGGTTCTCTGATATGGAGGAAGAAATACAGATGAAGTATTCGGCTTACAATCTGCCTATGGTAGGTTACGTAACATCGTGCCGTTTTCTCCAAAAACTTAATTTTGAATTTATTAAATTTATTTATATCTTCAAATTATAAATTTAATTTTACAACTCCGTTGTTACAAATATGATTTTATTTGATATCATAGATCTTTCCCTCACGGTTTCACGATTAAATAGATGGTGGCATAGCATCAGGTACAGATTTACATGAAGTTTATATTTTAATATTCTCATCTGCCACACGATAACGATGATGACGTGATACGTATCACCTGAAAATTGTATCTATGTCGACAATATCGTGACACATATATGACTATTTTTCCGTACACGAACATAACTTTGCTTAAGTCATCGGCGGTTAACTTACGCATAAAAACTTGAATTTAAAAGTGTACTACGACCTCTCAGTCTTGGAATGCTCGTTTTGATAAAGCTAGAATTACAATGTAAGGAAATTCTTCATATAATAATAAAGGAAACCTTTCTAGAGTTTTATTTAACAAAGTAGTTATTTGTTCCTCTTCACTTTTTTGAAAGGTGTACAAAGTATGACTTATGTGTCACGTTCTGTATTAATTTACTGGCCGGGTTGCGACCCAGAAAGTGGGAATTCAGGAAATTTACATATTATGATATATTAGAAAAAATGAAAGGACTTGGAAATATAATTTCGGTAACCAATATGAAAATCTCCGCTACGGGGATTAGTTTCAGAGAAAAACAAGTTTATATAATAAGTCATAGTTCCTCCAAGTACAGTTGGGTCTTTGAATCCGAATCGACTGTGCAGCTAAAATAAGTAGAGTTAGAAATAAATTGTTTCCCATCCACCCGAGGCACCTCGGCCTGTTTTGAGGGGTGTATCTTCCGGGGTAGCATACGGTAAGAGTTGTCCGCTATTCCTATTGGGAATAGTCGGCCAGCTGCCTCCTAAACTGGTGAAGGCACGGCGAGGGGAAAGCTGCGACCCCATCGGAAGGGCGTGGGACAAGTACCAAATGCCCGACCTACCTGATGCAGGTTTTTATAGGGTTTTCCCTGCATCACTTTGAGGCGAATTGCCAGTAGGATCCTTAAACCATAGCCTGGGGGCCCTAGTTAACCCTTAGCTACCTTCCTCTACCGTTCCGCATCCCCTCATTCAGTCCCTTTCCTATGCTTTAAGAGGCGAGCTGCCACTATGTGGAATACTCTATACATAGCCTGTCTCCACCTTTAATAATAACTATGTCTGTGAAGGTACATTCCTAGCTTCGGTGTGGTTTTAATATTTGCGCTATTGACTATTAATTTCGCCTGGTTAAAATAAGATTTCCCAGTTCATTGGGAAACATTTCCATATTGTATTTCTATTCTTACAATTGAGTATTACGTTATTAAAAAATCAACACGTGAATATTGACTCAATTTATTAGACTTAAAAACACATATTCCGACCTGAAAAAACTACGTTATTTGCAGTCAAATTCGTACACTCTGACGTCAAATTTGTACGAACACGACTGATTAGAAGTTAGATTATAAAATAGGTCACTTCTGATTTGAATGTTTCAGGCCTCCGTACACTCGAACCTAAACATGGTCGCAGCAAGGATAAAAACGATGTCTGATTTCGTTGGAAAGTGCGATGGGCAAAACTGTCGGACAGTGAGCCAGCTACATGAATTGGACGATTATGTGAAGTGCATTCAGAAATCAATTGCTCGATTTGGTGAAGAAATGTCAGAACACATGAGGGTTCTGCTGGCTGAAGTAGAAAATCTTTATCAACAACTTCAGAACAAAGGTTTCGAACCAGTAAAATCATCTTCGGCAAATCCATCAGAGAAGTGTAGCGTTTGTTCGGTCAGTTTTCCTGTCGAATCTAATGAAGAAGAAGTCTTTGATGGAATAGAAATCAACAAAGCTGAATCCGAAGAAGTTTGTGACTGTTCAGAATTATTAGAAAACTACGATGGCATTGAAGATGAGGTTCGCAAATTGAAGGAGCTCGCTGATAAATCGGAATACTTTCAGTATCTTCTTGTGCAGTCGGTTAAAAAATGTAAATTTCTCAGCAAAGAGTCAGATGTTATTCGATCCGAACGAGATTTTCTCAGAATGGTAGTAGAAAATATGAAGACTCAGGAGGAGGAATATAAATCATCACTTTCAAAAGCGGAAGATATTGTCAAAATGTATGATAAGGTCTTCTCAGAAAAGCATAAATTACTTGTAGAAGATTGCAAGGAGCTTAGGGAAAAGAATAACCAGCTAACGAGACTCATAAGGAGTTTAAATATGACTCACGATTGTCAGGTAACAAATTAATTTAGTCACACTATCTATTATTACTTTAAAATTCCCTCACCTTCTTGAACTGCTCTCCTGTAATTCATTACTAACTGTTGAAAATTTCCTTGGCATTATTTTTGTCTTAATCTTCCGTATGACAGTTAAATAAATTAATTCAGATATTTTGAAAAATTTATAATTAATCCCTCCTTACCCCGACGCATATTGACGGATGTAAATATGTTATTTAACCACTATCAGGACTGTCGCTTCTCTTTTCAGCAACTCCGAAAAGTATAGATTGGACAATAATATGGGCCATTTATATCCATTTTTTTCCGTCGTCTACATTCACTGAACTTCATTAACCGGCATGGGGAATATCACTATTCAACACAGAGACCCCTATAACAATAAATCCGACACCAAACTGGGCCTCGGGAGTAACAGTATAAATCTAAGCGTTCCACGTAACAATTTATTTAACTCTTAACATCTGCGTTTTTTTTATAAATGTCACTGCTTACGACAGATTCTACAAACTATTCTTCCTCCCGTAGTGTTGTTTCCTAGACCGCAAGTCATAAGAGTATCATAATCGGAACCTTCCCAGAGAGCTTTGGAGGAAGATACCTTTGGAGATACCTTCTCCTCTCTCTGTTTTTTTTATAAGGTTCCCACAAGCCGAGGCACCTCGGTCTGTTTTGAGAGGTGAATGTTCCGGGTTACAGATCTTGGGGATACGGTAAGAGTTGTTCGCTATTCCTATTGGGATAGTCGGCCATCTGCCTCCTAAACTGGTCAAGGCACGGAGAGGGGAAAGCTGCGACCCCACAGCAAACCCCACTCCCGCCATCGGAAGAACGTGATTCTAGTACCATGCATTTCTAGAGTATTTCCTGCAACAATTTTAGGCGAATTGCCGGGTAGGATCCTTAAACTATAACCCTAGTTAACCCTTGGCAACCTTGATCTACCTTTCCGCGTCCCCCCTTTCACTCACTTTGCTATGCTGTAAGAGGGGAGTTGCCAGTATGTGGATTACCCTATACGTAACCTGTCTACACATTCTTTCTGGGATGAAATTTCATTTAATACTGTTTGCAGAAGATACATACGGATCCAACCTTTTACAAATATACCGGTGATCCTAAACATTAGTTGAATGTTATAATTAAACTCAGTGACATACATAACCTTGGTTTTGGCTCCAATCTCGGGTTTATTCGCGTAATTTTCCTGTAAAGGATCTCCACCACGATCCGTAAGGGTGCTCCTTAACCAGGTTGTAAGGGTTTGAAATTATACTCAGATAACATTGATAGAAACATTATGCATTTATTTGACCCCTAAAAATATTTATAGGACGCAAAAATCGGCTGTTTTAGCAAGTTTGAATATTTCCAACCCCGTCCACCCCGTCCACCCCCACCCCTAAGCGTGCCCCCCTGTAATGCCGAAGGTTGAAATTTTACACAACATCGTTAGAAATACTATCCCTCTAAGTGAGTTAAATTTTACTAACAACATTATCAATGTCATTGACCTCGACGATTAATTATTTAACGCAAATATCGACCGTTTATCATGCTAGAAAAATTTCCCCACACCTGGGGGTAAAAAGGCTTATTGAATGTTATAATTGAACTCGGCGACACCCACAACCTTGGATTTGACACCAATATGGGTTGTATTCTCGTTATTTTATTTTAGTTTCCTCCCCCACCCCCACTCTAAGGGTGCTCTACTACTAAGCTCAAAAGGGATTGAAATTATACTGAGTGAACATGTAGAGAAGTTTTATGAATCCCATTGATCCGGAAAAATATTTAGTCGTCGTAAAAATCGGTAGATTAACATGTTTGACAATTTCCACCCCTGACCACCCTGTCTCTGGGAGGTTAATTCATAGTTGAATGTAGTAATTTAACTCAGTGTTATCCATAACTTGGGGTTTTACTCCAGTCTCGGTTGTATTCAAGTTATTCTTGTAACACACTTCCACCCCTACAACTATGGTGCTCCTTTCCCATAGTGTAAAAGGTTGAAATTATACTCACATACATTGGTACAAACACTATTAATCACTTTTATCCAGAAAATATTTATCCGACTCAAATATCGGCCGTGTTAGCCTGTTTGAACATTTCTACCCCTAACTTCTAATCTACCGCTTGGGGGATTTAAACGGAAACTTGAATATTATAATGAAAATCACTGGCAAACATTATCCTGGATTCGAGCCGAATCTCGATTATGTTTGCGTTATTTTTATTTTCAAAATCCACTCTACCCCCACACTTTAGGGTGCTCCACTCCAAATTCCGAAAGAGGTTATAAATATATGGAACATGTAGAGATATATAATAAATCTCAGTGAACCACAAAAATATTTATTCAACGCAAATATCGACTGCTTAACATGTTTGAAAATTTAAACCACCGTCTACCCACTCTTTGGGAAGTTTAACTGTAAGTTGAATGTCATTATTAAACACAGTGACAAATATAACCCTGGATTCGACTCCAAACTCGAATGTGTTTGTGTAATTTCATGTAATTCCACTCAACTCACAACCCTTAAGGGTGCATCTCTCCCATGCCTAGAAGAGGTTGAAAATATACACAGAAAACATTTAGTAAAATTTTATGAATGCCATTAATCCCGGATTACATTGATTCGACGCAAAAATCGGTCGGTTAGCGTGTTTGTAAATTTCTTTCCCGCCCACCCCCTCTCATCACCTCCAATTCCCACCCACCATCGTGCGTTTATCAGTAGTCTCAGCGACATCCGGAACCCCGATTTGACTCGAATCTCGGTTGTTTTTGCGTTAATTATATGAAACGCCCCTCCAATCCCACCCCTACCATGCCGAAAGGGGTTAAAATTTTACAAACAACATCGGTAGAAATAATATCAACGTCATTGACGCCGACAAATATTTATTCCAGGCAAATATCAACCATGTATCATGTTTGAAAAATTCCACCTCCGTCCACCCCCACCCTTGGGGGTTAAATGGCCAATTTAATGTCATAATTAAACTCAGCCAGATTCATGACCTTGGATTTGACTCTAATCTCACTTGAATTCACGTTATTTTCTTGTAACACTCGTCCACCTCCACCGTTAAGGGTGTCCTTTTCTCAGGGTGTGGAGGATGAAAATTATATTCAGATAACATCTGTAAAAACACTATCAATATATTTGACCCGTAAAAATATTTATCCGATTCAAATATCGGCTTTTTCAGCATGTTTAAATATTTCCAGCCCGTCCACCCCCGCTCCTGGGGGTTGTAGACGCGTCTCACCCCGACACTGTTTGTTTCTTTGTCGTAAAAAACACGTATACGAAATTTGGTGAATTTTTAACCACCGGTGTAGATTTGTATAAGGAACATACAAATATTTATTTATAAGAAGATTAAATACTAAAAACCTCATAATAATTTGCACCATTAACTTTTAGTTGTTTGTAGTTACCCCATCTACTTGCAAGATTTTTTCTTGTAAATATTTCGCGTCGCCAAAATATCTCAACAATATACCAAAATCAAGCGATCTCCTTCTAGATACGATTTGTAATATTTTCTCCTAAATCTTTTTGTTAATTTAATTCGAGGGTACGCCAATTAAGTAATTATAAATTTTTACACAATTTTATTTCTCAACATGAACTCCTCTCGGCTTGATACATTTAGCTAATCGATTTTACAACTTTTTCAATACATTTGAAAAGGAAGTTTGCATGCAAAAGTTATTCAAATTAGGCGTACGTTTTGGCAAGGATTTCCTCGTTCGAAGCGAATTTTTATCGGAGAGCCACTTTTTCAGATAATGAATCCAAAAAAGCGTTGGGGAAAGAATCTAACGAATGCGGTACATGAGCAAGTTTCATCTTCAATTCGACAAATTGCACCAACTAAACTTCACATGCGTAGGTATTGATGGAACAACTCTTTTTACTTGACCCAATAAGTTATTTTATTCCCTGGCTCATAGCATCTAATAAATTAGTCTAATAGTCTACATTTATCAGTCGTCCTTTTCTAAATAGACGACTCGGATGATTCTGCGTGCTTTCCAAACCACTGAAGCCATCATATTCCAGATCTTCTTCCGTTTATTTATGTCTTTTATTTGGCTATTTATTTATCTAATAAGTATAATTTTAACAAAAACGTATTATGTTGCAAATTATTTTGTTGTATTCCTGCTATATGATAAATATGGTAGGTGTGCGTGACGTCATTGTCCAAAGAAGTGTGCAGCTTGTGGAGAATACCACCTGAGAGGCTCGCAAACGCTCTCAGCGTCGACTCATTCGCAGCCAAAGACACAAACGACAACGTTACGGACAGCATTTTAAACAAACAAGGTGAGTTCATTAAGGGCAAATGGCCATTTTTAACATTTAATTGGCGTACTACAGCGAAATCATTCGTCTGCGCTTTTCAACTGTCAACTTAAAATATAAGAGCGTCGAATAACTTTAAATAATTTTATCATTGACACATAAAACAGTGTTATCATTACAAAAACTAGATGTACACGTGTTCACTTATTCATAAATGATTGTTAAATGGCGATAGTTTGAAAATAATATAACTGAATTAATAACAAAACAAAAAGTTCATGACAACGCTTTAAATTTTATAAACGAATTATTTAAGTTTACAGTGATTAGTCAATATTTATCGTATTTACGAATTAAGTAAATGGCATGTTACTTCTATAATGGAATAAAATGTTTTTATATGGCAATTACATTTTCCTGATGTCGCATCAATCTCCTCATATTTTTCATTTGAATTCCAGCAGTCTTCCTTTTATTTCCCATTTCAAGAAATAGTTTTGATGTTCTACCGAATTTATTTGACCTTCATATCTCAAAACTCGTATGAATGTTATATTTCACTTGGAATATACACATATTCTAATGAATAAAATATTGTTTGTGTGTGTATGTTCCGCATACAATTCTACACCCGAGCAGAAAATTTGACCAAATTTTGTACACGAGTTCCTTTTTAACCTAAAACAATCACTGTGGAAGTAAGATACGACTACCACACTTAGGGGCGGGGATTTGTAATTTTCAAACGCCCGAAAACGGCCGATATTTATCTCGAATAAATATTATTCGGGGTCAATGAATTTTGATAGTGTTTCTCCCTTTCTGCATTTGAAGGGAGATCCTTAGAGGCGGAGGGGCGTTTCACAAAAATAACGCGAAATCAACCGAGATTAGAGTCGAATCCGCGGTTATGGATGTTGTTGAGTTTAATTATGATAACCCGGGCCACAACGGGCACACAGGTTGTATTTAATAAAGTTATCTCTTTACGACTAGCCAGAGTGACTGAAAATGGGACAAATTTCTCAGTGAACTGCTATCGAACAGCATATGAGGCCGTCCGCAAGTGAGTCTGACCGCAAAGGACACGAAACCATTCATGTATAGTGTAGAGTCGTAAGAAATATTAAGCATGTAATTCAACTTTAATTTTTTCAACGTAGACCTTTGAAAAATTATAGGAGTACTAATTTAATGTGTTAAAGTAAGAATTGAGAAATGAGGATAATTTCTGTTTCAGTTCCGAGCAGACGGAGGAAGCATCTCTCCAATCGGCCGTCACAAAAACAGAGGAAGTCTGACAGTCGTTGCGCTCAGTCGATCTGCAAGACCTGCGTGCCTCAGTGCTCCGAGGGGGACATCGAACTCGTTCTGTAAGCATAATTAACATTGTCAAAATAATAATAATATACAAAATATTAACCTTCATAATCGAAAATCGGGAACTTATCGACCAGAAAAGAAGATGCTTAGGATAAAACTACAGATATAACTATCGTATGATTGGCTTCAGATTTATTTATTGAAACCATTAGTCCTCTTCTGACGAAATAGGACAAATAAAAAATAGGATTATAAAACTGTATTAATATAAAAAATATAAAATACTAAGGTTCACATAAAATAAAATACAATTAATATATAAAAGAAAAATTATTGACAATAAACTCATAAGAGATTAAATGAAAAGTTCCGGCATAATAAAAATAAGGGTAAAATAAATTAAACTTCACAAATAATACCAGACTTATGTTTAATACAGGTTTGAAGGCGACTCTGTGAATAAGTTTACTTGGATGTTTTGGAAAGTGTATTGTAAGTTGAAGTTGTGCCCATCCTCGATTTGGAATTGATTAACTTAATTCATAATCAGTTCAGCAGATTCTTCAGGATTAGACTATTCTTAAATAACAATTACAATAATCTGATCTCATTTTTAAATTAAATAATATAAACAACAGCATATTACTCAGAAATTTTTTATTTCAAACATAATATATGTCAGACACAACGTTTCGTTCCTGATTCAGAAGTCTTCAGGTGTATAGTTACATTCATTTATATACAAATACTTACATCAATGATATTTTTTCAATACAATCATGTATAAATATAACTTATAGTATTACATACAATTTATTATAAGAAAATGTAGGTTGAAAAAGCTCTAAAGTGCGACTATCTTTGAGACCAAAATGACATACAAACACAGTTGATACGAGTATTATTGAAATTTAAGATGAAGATGGAAATAAAAATTGATGTAATACAACAGAATAATGACAATAATAAAGAATCATAAATTTTAATTAAATTATTTGTGTCATTTTTAACATTAACATTGTTATCTTAAATTTCAATGAGACTAGTAACAACTGAGTCAATAGCGGTTATTTCGCACCTTAGACATTTGTCAACATACCATAAATTTTTTAATAAATAATAGTAGCACTATAGATTATATTTATGCATAATTGTATTACAAATTTTCATTTATGTAAGACTTTGATTCTTAATTTGTTTAGATAATTGAATGTATGTACACAAATGAAGAGGATCCAATCAAGGACGAAACGTTGTGTATGATTGATATTATTCATAAATATAAAGGGATGAAAGGTTACCAAAAAGGGTTCACACGATATCAAATTAAATTAATTTATTATTTTACCGTCGTCATAAAGTAAGAAGCTTTCATCTTTATACATATACAATAAAATCACACAGTTAAAATACATGAATACATTTGCATTGACATAATACAACATTACATAAGTTTGCGGAACTCTAACTTCTCAGTCCTATATGCGCTTTATACATTGTTCAGACTTTACTATTATGCGTTTTTTACGTTGGTGCCTTTAATATCTATCATACAGATATAAGAACCAATCAGATTAAAAAATAACAATTTTATAAACAGACTAGATTTAATTAGGCCTACTTATATAGTCAGTTTTTTACGTTTTTATTGATTTAGTAAATGCAAAAATTTATATTTATTTTAATTTTATAATCCAAATAGTACAGACTGCTTGTAGAGAAGAAAGAAGGAAAAACTATCTACATATAACTACAATCATATATTCTGTAGAAAATCAATAATTTTTACTTATTATTTCACTATAAATCCTTTTATTAATAATATTCTCGTCATTTATAAAAATCAATTATTTGCCTTTCAAACTTTTCTCTCCTAATATAAAATTACAGTTTAATCCCAATTTTCGGTATGACTATTTACTTTTCGATGTAATGGAAAGACAGTGTTTGTTTCATTTCACTTTTAAGTTTTTCTTGTGATGATAAATCTTTTTAGACGATTTTATACTTCCTTGTCCAATATTTCTACAAGTAGTACCTTTCTTTGATTGCCTATCATCAATATATACAACAAGATTCCGACTAGGTGTCAGTTTTAGGACAATCTAAAGCACTTATTAAAAATCAATTCCATTCATCTGAGGAATTGTGCATATCTGTGTCCCTGGGAGCCTTTAGTAGCGAATCTTTGCCTTCTTTTAATTAATATTGCGTGTATGTGGCCAGAAATGACTAGAACTGGTTACAAAGTTGCGGATAAGTGTTATCGAGAAAATAGTATCTGTGCTCATACGCAATATGACTCTAGATCCCTTCAGCAAAGCCTGTTAGAAATTTGTTCTCTCGCAGGTGAACCTTCCCGGATAGCTGGAGGGTGATGCCGTTTTCTCTCTCTCTGCTTTTGAACTAAGGGTCTCTCCCACAAGCCGCGACACCTCGTTCCGTTTTGAAAGGTATATGTTCCACGGTCGAAGACCTTGGGCATACGGTAAGAGTTGTCCGCTATTTCTATTGGAATAGTCGACCAGCTGCCTCCTAAGCTGATCAAGGCACGGAGAAGGTAATGCTACGTCCCCACAGCAAACCCCACTACCGCCATCGGAAGGACGTGGTACAAGTCCAAATGCCCGACCTACCTGATGCAGGTTCCTCTACCCTTCCGCGTCTCTCCTTCAAATACCTTCCTATGCTATTAAAGGGAAATTACTACCACGTGGATACCCTCATGTAGCATGTTACTCTAAAAGAAATATGACTCCATTAACTATTTTACTCTCAAAATTGACCAATAACTTAATGAGCAATAATTTGATTCTGTTTTTATGCACGAAAATTTAACAATAATGGAGAGCAACAATGAAAACGTGGCTTTGGTGACTTGCCCCATTCAGCTACCGTTGCAAATTTAAATCAGTCTTATTATCATTTAAAAATCTTGTAAAATTTACTAAGTTCGTTTGGCCAAAAATTTCTCTTTCGAACAGTTTATAAAGAATAAATTACACAGTGATTTATCTCTAAACGTTATGGCAAGATGGATGTCATACTTTGTCAGAAACCATAGTATATTAGAATTTTTTAACGGACATGCATTCAATTACAGCATGGAAATCGGTGTTATAATGTCATTTATTTTCTAAAATTATTGGAACTGTACTCCTTTACATTAATGCGTAAAGTTGCTCCCCTCCAATGCCGAAAGGGATTGAAATTATAGGCAATAATATCTGGAGAAACGCAATCTGTCTCACTGATCCACAAAAATTTTATTTCGATGAATATACCGACCGTTTTAACATGCACGTAAATCTCCACAAAGCAAGTTAAATGTCATAATTAAAATCAGCGACATCCATAACAACGGGTTTGATTCCCATCTCCGTTGTTTTCGTGTTAGTTTCTTGTAACTCCCATCCATCCCCCCCCATCCCTCCCCCCAATCATAAGGGTTATCCGCACCTATTCAGAAAACGGTTGAAATTATCCCCCAAAAAATCGAAATAACTACTATAAATTTCATTGACCCCGAAAAATATTTATCCGACGCAAATATTTATGTTTGAACATGTTTGCGGTGGGCGGAGGTAGAATTTTCAAACATGTTAACTGGCCAATATTTGCGTCGAACAAATATTTTTTGAGATAATTGAGATTCATAATATTTCTCTCCATATTCTCGGTGTTAAATTTCAATCCCTTTTGGTTTGGAAGGGTAGCATCCTTAAAGGCAGGAGTTAAGAGACATGACATAAAAATAACGCATAACTAACCGAGATTGGAGTCGAATCTGGGGTCATGGATGTCACTGAGTTTTATTATGACATTCAAATTGCCGTTTAACTCCCCCCAGCGGACGTGGACGTTTGTGGAGATTTTCAAACATGTTAAAACGGCCAATATGTTAGTCGAAAGAAACTTTTACGGGGACCATGAGTTCATCCCGTTTCGGCATGGGAGGTGAGCACATTTATATAGTGGTCGAAGTGCGTTACATAACAATAACGCAAAAGCAACCAAGATTGGAGTCAATTCGGGGCTATCGATATATGACAACCCGAGGAAAGGCGTGCACCCGCTAGTATTTAATAAATCTGGACAATAAATGTTGTTACATATTTTGTAAAATTAATTTGCAATCTGAGGCCCATCGAGAAGATGTATGTATGGAATTTGAACAAGAGAAGAGATATGATTATATTTATGATTTATATACATTTTACCCAGATTATATTTAAGGGATACCATTGTAAAAAAACTCCTGTTGAAATGTTTCAGTTCTATAGATATTCTATAGAGTATGTGGAGGCCATACTACTCAGTAATACATTAATATTGGTTTAATTAAAATTATATGAAGAAATTTCATAGTACTAATTGGATTAAAATGTTTTCAGGTTCTATTACTAAAACCAAGCATTTGATTAGATCTTTTAAGACATAAGTCAATATGTGGATAGAAATTCTATTTACAGTCAAAATTAACTCCCATATGGATTATGTATTACATATTTTCTAGATTGAGACTGTTCGATGATTTATAGGTTTCATTTCTAGATCCAGATAAAGTTATGCTTGTACATTTATTAATATTTGTAAATGAAAAATTAAATTTTCATTAGTGTTTATTATTTAATTTTTTTTTTCAGTTCGTATGAATCTGGTGACCTGTTTTCAGAGAAGAACTGAGGAAATATAGTTTCTGTGGTAATCAGAAGTGTTACTTTGGTCCATTGGTGTGTTTAAATTGTGCTTCGACGCATTTAGTAGTGTGTGCGTTATCTGTTTCCTACCACAAATACACAACATTTAAAAACCACGGCTCATCGAATATATACAAGTATTGAAAGGTGATATGACATTGCTAAATAATAAATTTTGACGAGAAAGAAAGACAGACTCTCGGGGGCTTAGTCTACTATTAAATGGATAAACGGTAAATTTTGTCCGCTGTTCCAATGGGAAGTGAGCATGCCCAACATCTGCAACTCAGGAACATACAGAACTCTAAAAAACATTGGTGTCACTCATTTTGGGAACCTGAACTTAAAATCGTTAGTCTAAAACAAAGCATAGAAAAACACAAAGTGAGAAGTTTACACTGTAGATCGGTTCCTTCTGTGATCCTTACTGATGTTCGCTTGTATAATTAACTTTGCGTCCATGGTCACTCCGAGTCTGTCCGATTTGTAGAGTCGCTATCCTCACAGAAATCTCCTTTAATATAAAAGTACTACCGGGGACGCAATGTTTCCGGAATGTAAGGTTAAAATTATCTAGTCTTATTTGCATGTTTTGCGACGGAGGACAAACTAAACATCTCTAATCAGCTGTGTCTTTTGTGATAATTAATTCAGGTTCTTACGGATCTACCACGTTTCGCTATATACGAGGGTGGACTGAAAAGTTGCAACAAGAAGGTAGAAGCACTCATCAACTTAAGTTAGGGAATGTGTTTGCGTAGTCTCGCACTCAGCGGCTGCCACTGAAAAAATCCATGAATTGAACTGATTGACCACGCTAGTTCACCAGATCTAACCTCAAGAGACTTATTTTGTTCCCTAAGCTAAAAGTTGTGCTAGGAGGACAAGAGATTTTCGTCAAATGAGTACGCAATCACCTTCCTAACAATTATTTTGCAGTAAAAGACGCCGAGTACTATTTTGACGGGTTAAATAGATGGTAACGTCACTGGAGGAGAAGGGGGGGGGGGCGTGTAGAGAAGGCTTTAGATTTACAGAGAGACTATGTAGACAAATAAAAATAAATTGGTTGTATCTTTGTTAGGTCGGAAACTTCTCAGGCCACCCTCGTACGTTTTTCCACACACTCACGGCAATTTACCGTAAAGATCAGTAATAATACTTAAATATTGGACTTATATAGTTCCTCCGTGGGATGCGTTCCATCGGAGCACGATCGGAAAACTTTTTGCGTGAATAATGACCTTTTAATGCTCTGGATAATTGCGAGGCGCTATAACCGTGTTGGATGAGGGCCTGTCTTATTTGTATCTTCTGTTCCGCTAGGGCTTTCATCGTCACATATTTTTTCCGCTCTATAAAATAGCGTCCTAATTAACACTAGTTTTGCGCTTGGTGCTGATCTTAAACGGTATTCACATACGTATCCGTGTGGGTAGGTTTTCAACCTTACGACCAAGAAGACCTAATCCTGTACAACCAGGAGCACCAAAGTGCCGTTTACTTCTACATCCATCGTTTAATACTGTTCCAATGCCGAAGAACCTCCCACGAGGCCATATTATGAATGTGTCGTCCACATAAGGTCTGTTTGAGCGTTTCATTTTGATTTCAAAAGACTCCATTGAAAAGGTTCGCCTCGAACGGTGACAAAGAAATTACCATGATGACACTATCAGTGCTTGTTAAATTGTCAAATTACCTGTAATAATTCGTAGACAGGTAAGTAATACGCTATGTGGCAGTTGTAAATGATAGCTAGCCCATATTCACAAAGCCACAAGATCAGCTAAAATTTTGAACCGACGTTATAAAAAAGAGTGAATAGAGCGAAATACAGACCTTAATTAAAGCGAATATTAATTAAGAACTGAGTCATGTGGAGTTTGGAATTTCTATTTCCAGGCAGATGGAATTTTAAAATAACATCGGCGAACTTTATGGCAGATTTTCCAAGTGTTCTGGGACTGTCGACATTATTCAGCTGTAATAATGCACAAAAAAAACAAGATGTAAATACTTGGTTTCCAATAATTGGTGCCTGTGCTCTATAATTATACTTAGTTCGCTAAAATTTTTATTATGTCGCTGATATTTATTTACCAATACTTTATTTGTACTTTTGAATTGTACCAAAGGATAGACCAGGGGTCGACAAAGTGATCGATTTGGACTAGTTATATATATATAAAATTTCTGACTTTTAATCACGTGTCCCTTACGAGACATTTTGTTAGGTAAAAATCCTGGACATTGTGGTGCTGTCAAGGTCGGTAGAGACGGCAGATAAGGTAACTGGGTATCTCTTCCAATGTTCACGGGAACACGCGACGAATTCTTTCTGAAAGTTGACTTGAAAGAACAATCTGGATTTAAATTTTATGTAAATATCTGAATAACTGCGGCTCGTAGATCAGTTTGTGCTATATTCTAATACTGAAAAATAATTGTAAATAATACTCCATGAATCTCAGCATGAGTGATAATGTGTGTGAACAGAACCATGTCATCTAAGTCTCTAGAAGGCAAATAGAAACATGAAAAAAATGCTGTAATTAATAAATTAGTAGACGTGAAAGTATTACTAAATTTGTTAGTTGGAAGTGATAGCATGCATTGAAATTTAGCTTAGGAATATACGTGTAGAAAAATGAGTATTAGTTGTAACAGCCGTGAAGTTACAACAGAATGCGAGCCTAGCTGAATTAAAGTTTTTATAGGTTGATTTATGATAGAAGTCTATAGAAGAATCAATCTTGGAAGGCGTACCTTTCGGGGAAAATCAGAGATGTTTAAATTAACTATTGGCTACTATTATAAGAATGAACAATATTATCTTTCAGTTTTGGGGTAATAAATACCCTGCACGATTAAGGAAAGCAGCGCAAAGCCGTGCAAAACAAACCACGATGAGAAAGAACAGAAGTAATTCCCTATTGACTGATTTTGAGAAGAAACTCGTATTTTATTGTACGCATAATAAACCTGAAATAGTATGTATTATTTATTTCGAGGAGAGAATATGGTCAATGAAATTAGAATCCTGTTCTGTATAATTCTGATAAACTTGAATCTATCGTTCAATTTTATTATCTTAATATTAGAACAAGCGACCTTCTGTGGTGAAGTGGTTCGAGTAATCAATGGATCGAATATCAGCTTGAGTGATAATATGTGTGAACAAAACCACGTCATCCACGTCTGTGGAAGGCAACTAGAAACATGAAATAAATGCTGCAATTAATAAATTAGTAGACGTGAAAATATTACGAAACATTGGTGGTTGTAAATAATAGCATAGCAATATTAACTATGCAACAATACAGAAAGAGGGAATAGAGTGAAATCCAAACTTTAATTAAAGCGAATTTTAATTATGAATTGAGTAATATAGAGTTTGAACATAACAGAGTAAAAACAAATAATTAATGTTGTAATAATAAAAAATAAAATAATAAGGTACGACAAATTATAAACTAATATTTATTTTATTGTATTAATAATTTTATTTAGAACTATTAATGTTTACAAATATTATATAATTCAATTACATCCAAATATAAAAAATCTATCCTAATTTATCTAAGATTTATAGGGGAGTATAATATATACATAAAATTATTTCATACTAATCAGAATACCGAACAAAACCGTCGACCTTGGTATATAATTTATAACTAATAAAAACTTCAAAATACTTTAAATTAAGATTGCAGCGTCAGCTCCTGATATAGAAATGTTTCTGGATGTAGATTACAGTATCTTGCTGGCTATCTCCGTCTAAATCTGTCTGGCTATTCATCTGTCTCTTTGCTATCACCTGACCTCTCTCAGAGATGTCCACATGGTAACTCGTTCTTAAGCTACCTATATAACAATTGATTTGAATATTCTCTCAAAAACTTTTTTCTCATATCTTTCTCCGTCCTCAACTTCAGAAACCCTTCTAGTCTTCTTATTACCCAATTTAATCCTCCTTGTGATTTAGAGCTTTGGACTTCCTGGTAAGTTTTAATCAATCGACAGGAACGCGACAGAAGTCAAACACAATTACTAATTTTAATTCAAAATTATTATATATGTTGTCCCGTTCATACCTCCCACATTTCAAAAGTATAATAGATAAGATAATGAAATTGCACCATACGCCAGAGCATATCAAATAATTTATTTAATAATTATCAGTACACTTCTACATGTGAATAATTTGTAGAACGAAGAATATTGAGACTGTATTGAATTTCTTGACATATTCTTCATATCAATTCGCAGTAACATATCCGTAGCAAAATGTTGTCAACATGGTTTGTCGTTTGGCATCAGGTGTTGCAGAATTTGCACTTTGTAAGCATACAAACGAAGTGGCTGGTGTACTTACTACATGTTGTGATGCTGAACGACAAACCATACCGATAGCATTTGCTACGGATATGCTACAGCGTATTGTTACGAAGAACATGGTAATAAGTTGAATACAGACTCGATATTCTTCGTGCTTCAAATGATTCTCATGTAGAAATATACTGATAATTATTAAATAAATTCTTAGAGCTGCTCTTGCATATGGTGCAATTTCATTATAATAACTACTGTAGTTTTTTTTCTGGACCTGGGTGTCCGACGTGGTGTCGTATTTTGAGCGGTCGTGCCCTGAGCGGACAACAGTCCCTTCCTCAATCCTGACCGCTGAGCGAGCAGGTATAAAGTTTTCCGAAGAACTACTTTAATAGTCTTTGTTTTAACATTAAGTGAATGTAATACAAGTTTAATGTATAACATTTCTGAAACTTATATGGATTTATAATTCCTATCTCTACCTACAATATTGAAAGTGTTCCAATTGGTAGTGATTCGTTTAATAAATATACTTACAAATGATCAATTAAGATACAAATCTTTTAACAGTTATATGAAACTGAAATCCTTAATTAAATGAAAACATTGACCTGTTTAGTTATAAATTTATTATGAATTTACATTTTTAAACCTTATAATACAAAAAAACATTCTCAAAGTTTCGTCCCTAATTTATTAGGATCTATGCAGGTGTTGTAAAGTGAATTAAATGACTTAATTTTAAAATCCGTGTTACTAAAAATTCCAACAAAGCAAGATTTTACAAACATGCTTATTTATAATAATAGTTAAATACTGAGAAATTTGCTCTTCGGAAAACTTTATACCTGCTCAGCGGTCAGGATTGAGGTAAGGAATTGTTGTCCGCTCTGGGCACGGTCGTTTTGAATACGGCGCCTCCGACAGTGCCCAGGTTGTCAGCGAGATCCATAACCCCGGATTTGACTCCAATCTAGGTTGTTTTTGTGTTATTGTAACGCCCCTCCAAACGATACCTTAAATGTTCTCCCTTGTCAAAAGGAATCGAAATTATACTCAAAAATGTCTGGAAATACTCTTTCTATCTCATCGACCCATAAAAATATTCTTTAGTTAAAAATATCGTTTTTAAAATGTTTGAAAATTTTCACTCCCGTCGAACTCTGCCTCTGGGAGTTAAACGGCAAGTTTAAAGTCATAATTAAACTCTGCGACATATATAACCCAGAATTCGGCTCCAATCTCGGTTGGTTTTGCTTTATTTTTATGTATCACACCATCTCTAACGGTGCTTCTATGACAAAAAAGGGTCGATTTTACACAGTAAAAAACGTCAGGAAAAACACTATAAATCTCATTGTCCCCGCAAAATATTTATCCGACGCAAATAGTGGCCGTTTGAGCATATTTGAAAATTTCCACCCCCGTCCACCGCCGCCGAGGGTGGTAGTCGTGTCTCACTCCCACAGTGCTTGTTTCCAGAATATGTTTACGAAATTAGGTGAAATATTATGCAAGTGTTTATTCTGGTATGAGTAGGAAGATTATAGTTTTCTTTGTATAAAAAATGTACATAATTTTAAGAATTTTATGATTTTATAACTCTGATAGATGAAAATCAGTGTTTTACACATAAGCAGGTATTAAATGCATAAAATTTTGTTGGGTAGCAGTTATCTTCTTAGATGTCCCTCACACATGACTGTACAATCTATTTACGATTACTTCACAGCACGATACATTAGGAAAGGTTTTTTTATTGCACTTTTAAATGTAAAACTTTACATTCTGGACTTGGGGTTTTGTCGACGTTCTAGAAAGTAAACTGGTATGTAATCTATGAAGTTTTGAACTGTCGTTAACTTTTAATTTTATTCTTAACTGTGCCAGGTTGGCGAAAGCTCCAGATTGTTGTTTCTGACGATTTTCTTTCCTCTCAAATAAACTAAAAGTTGACTGTAACTGGTTTTTTAGTGTGTTATTGTGACAAACTTCAACCGGTCTTTTATTATTAAATTTTCATTATGGTAAAAAGGACTGTTGACGTTGACGCTGATGATCTGCTCATCAAATTAAATTTTCAGTGAAGTGATGAAACTGCGATTTTCTGTTTATTTGGTAATTTACATTTACCGAAGATAAGTTACATTTGTTACGTTACATACTTCAATAAAAATAATTCATAGTATCAAATGAAAGTTTAAGTGTTTTTTATTCAGACCGTGTTGCGTGATGCTGATTCTTAATGCAGGGGCATGTCCTGGTACTTTGCAGCCCTACCCGTGCCTTGCCTTGTGTAAGATCCTTAAGAGACTGGTACTTCTTCCTTGTACAGGAGCATACACTCCAAAGTTAATCAATGTAATTATTAATTACCTCTTGAATCCATTAGGTCCTACTACTTCTCTAATGCAAGCACCATATTTACTATCAATACTTCCTGGTTAAATAAATTATTGTTTTTAATTTAGGCCATCACAATTGAATACTATACAAGATTTTACAAAATTACGTAAGAAAAACGTGTCTCATAATATTTTCGGATTAGTTTTACAACTCTTGAATATTATCTTTACAATAAAAGAAGCTTATTCGTGTATCTCAATCTTTTATCAGCCAGGGAAAGGAGTATAGTATAGTATAAAACCAAATTAAGTCTTTCACAAATACATTACAATATTATAAAAATTACAAACTTGATTTTAAACACTGTTTTTTTTTTACTTTTAACTCCAAAAGTATTGCTAATTTAAATAACCCTTGAATGAACAATACAAATTTGTTCATGGGAACAGCATGGCAAACTTAACTTCCCTCCGCAGTAGTTAATAGACTGCCCTTCTGAATTGTTACTCATGATCGATGATGCAAGTCTCACTGAATATTTCAACCAAGATAAGATTGTAATTAAGAATAGCAGGGTTGAGTTTAAAATTTATAATATGTATATATATATATATATATATAATTGGTTTTTTAAATTTAATTTAATTAATGGTTTACAAATTCAACATTCTTCACGCTATCTAAGTAATTTAAATTTAAGATATTTCACTTAAATGATCTACATTCAAGACCCGGGGGTAATCAAACTTTAATTCAACATGAGAAATAAATATATAAAAAAAGATTCAAACAAATAACAAATTACTGTTTCGTTAAATGGGCAAAACTCAGGGTGATTACATGAGACTCAGAACGTTCTTAAAACAAAGCATATACGTGCGACATTTGTATTCGTCGCAGCTGGAAACACGTCTATTTGTTTTGCAGTCGGCTAGAAACTTCCCCAGGAGGTAGACTTCTCGAGTCACAGGAAAATCTTCGCAGGAAATCTCAAATCCGTAGGCAGTTTCCTCCTTCTATCGTCGGCGTAATCTGCTCCAGGCGTTTGTGTGATGAACTCTTGATCTTTGCAGGTCATCTGTTTACTCTGGTTTGCAAATTAGTAAACCCTTAGTTCTCGAGATCGGCGAAGATTAGCTATATTCTTCTCCTCTTCTGTTGATCTGGATTGTTCTTCAAGTGATTGATCGGATATTTACATTTCTCTTTACAATTCGCTGGCTCCCTTCCTCTCAAAACTTTACATTTCATCCCTACACTTGCTGCCTTCCCAAACTGCTTTCTTCTCCACTACGTATATCAGAACTTTACATTTCATACATACGACAGCTACGGTATTTAAAAACATTTGTAAACTATGTCCAATTTACCTCGAAGCTTAGCTTGATTAGGAGATCGTCCAAAAATGTTTAAAATATACTGCTCGGTGAGAAGGCAGTAAAAAAATCTCAGATTAAATTTCATATTCTTTTTACATTGTTAGATTTAAGTGTATGAATTTTTATGGTATTTGATTTTAAATTATATTTTTTAAATTGTAGTATCGACTTAAATCTAATGTTTGTTTTATTCAACGCCGCATTCATATAAATAATAATTTAAAATTAGTAAATAATAATAAAAAAAACTCCCAATAGCGACGAGACGTTATAACATGAAGTAGAGGCCACAAGATTTACTTTTCCCGGGGATCCTTAAAATTTATAAACGTAGTATTAAATCTTTTAACGTCGAAACATAATTTCTTAAATTAAATATTAACGTTGTGCAGCAAAATCATCATATTGTAAACGCTATTTTATTTATTTTTAAAATTTGCTTATTATTTTTAAAAATATATTAATACCCCAGTTACTGTATATTTTTAAAACCTAAAATCAACTCTTTGTGTCTTTGTTTTATTACTGTGTATTCATTTGGAACAAGAAAAAAATTTGGAAAATACGGCATCTCCAAAGGAGGTGACCGGAAACTTTGAAATACTATTGGGATACATAATAATGTTGAAGATTACATTTACAGGCAAAATATATAAAGGTTTGGAATGGAAATTATCTGGAAAAGGGGTTTTAGAGTGTACTTAAAAGAAGACGTGAGAAGTGAGTGGCCGTACGAGTACGATTATAATTAGTTTGCGACCTTATAATGTATTCTGTTAATTATTTACGAGATTGTATACGTCTCATACCTTCGAAGGCAGAGCGAAGCAGGGAGAGTTGATTACTGAGCTGCCGCGAGGCGTCGATGGATTCACGAATTTGTAAAGGAAACCTGTCTCCTGGTGGCAAGCACAATGCAGACCTGCCGGAAATAAACACGAGCAGGGGGACGCGCCGGATGGAGGGCTCGCCCAAATTGAAGCTGATAGTTGCACACTAGCTGCCTCCTGTCACACTAACACCCCCCCTCCCCCCAATGGGTGCTAAATGCCTCTTCAAGGACACATACACAACTAGCAGGTTTAATTACGGAATCTGTTTCCATCTTTCAACATCAGCACGCTATGGATCATCTTTCCTGTCAACTCGGAAAGGATCCTATAACGGCAAATCATACCAAACTTCACGACCGCAGCCCGTTCAGAACAAAATATATTCACAAGTGCGGTTTCAACTTATTTTCTCTTACACGAATCCTTTAAAGTTATAAAATTGAATTGGTAAATTACTACGGCTTGGCTCTTGTTCTAATAAAAAAAGAGAATTTCATGTGTGTATGAAACAGTAGTTTATAAAATATAATGTGCATCATTCAAACTTGATAATTAATCATTAGCCCTCTAAGTGCCTTTTCCTTTCAGTGAACACACCAATACAATTTTCTGCTATCGTTATTATAAAAGAATCTTCAAAATCGTGCACCGTTGGGTGAAGTGGATATATATGCATTGAGGGAATGCATTGTTTCGGATTAATGGTCTTGGCCGTCACAGGAAGTGGCAATGTGTACTTAGGATCAGTATGAAGGAGTCAGGGCAAGGCACATGCGTGGGTGGCCTGTCGCAAGATAAATCTGTTAAGGCAGGCATTGTTCTGATTAATGGCCTGGACATTGGCGTGTTAACTTAGAATGAGGGTGCAGTTGGGCGGTCTGGAGAATTTAGAAACGCACACGTGGGAATGCGGGGGGATTAGGATACAAGTGCAAAGTAATTACGGGTCCTGTCTCGATGTGACAAGACAGAGCGGCTAGATATTTTGCTAGCTAAGGATTAGCAGCTGCAGTATGTAAATCTCAGTAATGGAGAAACTGTCAACGAGCAGTTGCAACGTAGTTTTGGGGACAAAAGAAGAGAGAAGGGACGGTTATATATATAAAGAGAAGATAAGATTTTGGAAGTTAGTCGAGGAGTGGAGTTAGTTGAGCGTGGAGCTTGGAGGTGAGTGTCAGAGCGGAGGGGGAGCTGTGAGCAGCCAGTATGGAGAAAGAATGCAGCCTGCGAGAGAAATAGCAAATTTATGTCAACGATAAACATTTTTTGTATGCAGAAGTTCAATCTGTAGTAATATCAAAATTTGACCACTGACTTCGATGGTAGGAGACCAGGACACAGCTTCCAGCGTCGAGTAGTTTCACCACGAGCAAGTGGGATGTCCTTCACCGAGTATGGAGAATCAGCTATCGTCGAACCAATAATATGTGGTAGAGTCAGTGTGTAAACGTCCAGTCTATAAAGTGTGTGTGTAATGAACGAGCCAAATGTTCCTGAGTAATCGTGAGTTGAAATTTATGGTATTAATATGTGTAAACGGAATTAAAAGATACAGTCAGATATCGTTCTCTTCTTTTGTGTTAATAAAATAAACTCTTTTAAATTTAGAATCAATCTGGTAATTCTAAGTTCGTTAATAAGTTTCGTCGATGTCTAGACGATTAAATATTTCTGTTTAATTTAAAGATAAATGTTGGGTTCTTTGATTATTTAAGTGTTCTGTCCGTTATCAAACCCAGTAAAGACCCATGAGAGAAAGAGATGCTTATTATAATGTTGAATTGTATAAAGTTTCAAGAATGGTTAAATAAAATTTGTTTGGCTGTTAAAATATAAATATTAATTTTTTTTATTTTGACGACCGGTTGATTATTACATTATATATATATATATATATGTATAAGAATAGTTTCCTCATATATTATATAGATGAGGAAATTATTATTCCTCAAAATTTCATATTTTTGTCATTAATAGGATTATACATTCTATCTATTGCTGATAGATGACCAACAGTTACATATAGCTATGCGAGTTTACTTATACACTGCTATCTAGAAGGCATACACAGGCAAATATCTTCTGAATTCCTTCTAGGAGATTTAAGAAGATAAAGTTTTAACAAACATGTCCGCAAAAGTACCATTTGGATAGAAATATGTTTGAAGATCGATTCGATTTGAAATTTCCCACATCATGACACACAATGGGCTGTGGGCGACTGCTGATATCGTGTGTCTCGTTCTGATCATCACTTCTGTTGAGTTGGCGTTCACATCAGTTGTCATTCAGTCATTGAGCAGTACAGGATTTGAAGATTACACTGCGATATTGATAATTTACAGTGAAACTGGACGTTTAGTTCGGGGCTGCAAAACGCATGAATAAAGAACGTTTTCCGTATAGGCTCACCCCATCACATACCATTTTTGTCAGAATACAACAACAGGTACCTGCTCAATGGCTGAATGTTAAGTGATGTGCACGCCAACGCAACACAACTGATTGTAAACACAAGACAAGTAGTCGCCCTCAGTTTATTTGATAGCGTACAGTGTAGCTTGATATTTGAAATCTATTCTATCTTCAAACTTATTTAGCAACCAAACGATACATTTCCGGACGTGGGTTCCGTATCAAAACTTTCTCTACTAAGTCCCCTCTACATTCCCTAGAAGACTGTAATATGAATTCTGAAACATCTTGTATAAATAAAATAATTGTTTTATTAGTGCAGTGTATCTAGTTACTGAACCTTACTTCACGTTACATGCACTAAGGGTCAGGACTTACCCTAACATCATCAAAACTTTAACAGCATAGCGGCGAGCAGTTCCCTTATGTGTCTGTTGGACGGATACAATTGGAAAGAGAGTTCTCCCCCAGGGAGTGGGATAGGAGATCAAGTTAAGAGCTATTGGATAGATGTTTTAAAAAATATTGAACACGTCGACGAAACTGTATTCTCATTTTCTTGATCTGTTATGTATATCTCGAGATTGGGAAATATCCTCGGTTTTATACTGGGGTCTGAATTTTTTTTTTGATTACAGCGACATTTTTAAACGACTCGATTGAAGTTGTAGGTAAATTCAATGTAACTGTTTCTAGAGAATAAAAATCTGATTTTTTTTAAAAAAAAGTGAGTTCGCATTAAATAATTTAATCCCCAGGAGGTAGGGTTGGGGAGTCGAGTTAGTATCGTTGGATGTCCTCCTTAGAATCAAACAAATTTCATTACGCAGATTTCTGAAACGAGTAGTTTCCGATATATTTCAATGTCTTCAGACAAATCGACCACCCTATATAATGTTTAAATATTAGAGTATCAAGAATTATTCTTCTCAAAGTGTATTTTACTCGTTTTATCACATATGTATATATTTAATTAAATATTCCTACAAGTATAAATAATGTGCACAGTGTAGATTACATAAGATAATCAAATGATATTTTAGGAGTCCAGTGAAATATAATTTATTATATTTTAAAATGTATCGTATTTCCTATAATGAGAACTCATTGAATTAATAAATAATATTGTGTATTCAATGTAATTAATAAATAGTATAAATCATACGACCATTTTAATATATATTTTTAAAATATTTGATTCAACGGCATTTATGTACATTCGACAGGTTGTTTGTTATGTTTCTATGAAAACAGAATATATTACAAATTTCTCCTTCATAAAAATCATTGATATAAGTTCTTTTACTTATTAATCAACTTACTTATTATAATAGATAATGTAGAAACATAAAATAAAGAACGTGATGAAAGTAGTAAAATTTCAAATCACCGTCTAATAAATTATTTTTTAAATGTCTGTTGTAATTGTTTAATTTATCGTATTAATCAAAAACAGACGTAAAGACAAATATTATTTAGAACTAATAAATAATGTATTGTAAGCAATATATTAATAAAGGCTATTGCGTATTTAACCGATTTATTACTTTATTGTCCTACTTCTGATGACAGTATGCTCCTATAATGGTTCAGCGGCTACATGATTTCAACGAAACTGATGATTTCGTTCCGTAGTTGACTTTCAACCACACAACTCAAATTGCAAAAAATTCCCCGAGACTCGGGATAAAATGAGTGCTAATCGAAAATTTCGAAATACAGGATTCGCATGACTATTAGATAGTATTAATGGTTAAGAATGCTGTCACAGATCTAGGGAGGAATAGAAGTGTAACCCTTAATAAATATATTGAGATCTTCTGTATCCCATAAAGCGTTTGATTTTTAATGCCAATGTATACTATTAGGGTTAACTACGGACTCAGGACTATATAGCATAAGGATCCTACCCAGCATTTGCCTGAAAGTGATTCTAGAAAACATGCATCAGTGAGCTCGGGATCTATTCCATTGCTTTTTCTGACATATACAAACGGATTACCAAAAAACTGTATTTTCTGAATAATGATTAAAAAATAACTAGCTGGGTGCCGGTTTAACCCCGGATTCGACAACATCGGTTGTTTTTGCTTTATTTCTATGTAACACTCCTGCACCTCCACCCCTAAGGATGCTCCCCTCCAAAGCGAAAAAAATATCGGGCGGAACACTATCAAACACGAGAAAATATTTATTCGAGTCAAATATCGGCCATTTTATAATGTATTAGAAAATTTCCACCCCCGCCCATGGGGTTTGTAGTTGTCTTACCTCCCCCTCCAGCCCACGTGTTTGTTTTCGGTTTGTACAAGTGTACAAAATTTGGTTAAATTGCTCCATGCGTTCAGATTTGTATGCGGAACATACACACACACACTCATATAGATACAAACAAATAGGCAATGTTATTTATTACATAAATAAACGGCCTTGAGTCAGATAATTGATTATTATCAAAAAATGAAATATGCGAACGTTTCGTCCTTGTTTTATGACCTCATAAGATCAATAATTTAAACAAAATTTATGACAATTAATTTAATATTTAGACATTTTTTTGTAACATAATATAGTAATAAAATTTAAAACTTTATAGTATTATTAAGAGATTAAGAGGCAGCAAAACCTTGCCTCAAAAATACTTGTATGATTTTTAATGCTGATTGCCCAGTCTTTCCCCGGTATTTATTTACCACACACGCTAATACGAGAATGAAACTCAGCGACTCCTATAACCCCCGACTCGACACTAATATCGGTCTTTTATACATTACTTTTTTATGTAAGTTCCTTCCACCAACTTTCTTCCAACAAGACTGCTTCCCTCCTTCCCATTTGGAATTGAAAATTACACACTTAAAAATTCTAGTATGACACTATTAAATTAAGCGTTCCGGAAAAAGTTTTATTTTTGACGCCACTAATGGCAGTTTAGAAATGTTTTTATATTTAAACCCCTCAACCCCCAGATATATATTGTAAGTAATATGTGTATAAAATTTGGTGGAATTGATCTACGGATTTACGACTTATAAGAAAATTTGTTTCTCCGCGTTCCACTTCCTCTCCTAATAGCTGAAGAACTTCTTAACTGACATAGTGAATGTCAGAATTAAACTCATTGACATCTATAACCATGTATTTGACATTTATCTCGGTTGCCCGCGGAATATTTATTTAACGTTCTTTAGTGGTGATAACTTCCCGTGCTGTAATGGGTTGAGATTATTCGCTAAACCATCTGAAGAACTATCAATCTCATCGCACCCGAAAACTAATTATTCGCGCCAAAAACGGACGATTTAGTATGTTTTAAAATTAGCCCCCTACCTCCACTCCTACGGACTGAACTCCACTTATTGGTGCTTTAAGGTGTTTAAATTACTCACAAAAACATCTGGATAGACGCTATTAACCACGCCGACCCCAAAAAGTCTACTGTAAGTATAATCGACGCTAATATCGGCCGTTGTTTTTAAATTTCACCCCTTGGGAGTTTCCTACAGCTTCGAAAACCCGACAGAAATTTTTGCGATGGTGCGCACAACTAATTACCAAAGTTTCATCGCAATCGGATAAATGGTTTAGGAGCGCATAGGGGACACAGTCATTCATTTATGTCTCTGTCTATATATATTGTAGTAATTGGTAATTAAGGCATTGTTCTAATTGAAAAGTTGAATTGTAGAGGACTCATTATTGGTGGATATAGCGGACGCCGCTACAAACCGGCAAGGCAAAGAAAGTATTGTTGATCGATCGAGAAGGTTCTACGCGCTCAAAATTTACGAGACGAACGAACAGTCGGGCAATGAACGGCGAGGCATAAAGACCAGCAAAGTCTATTTTACAAAAGTAGTACAGTCAGGCAATGAACGGGGAGGTGTAAAGACCACAAAATTCTAATACACGAAAAGTTGAACAATTTAGTCAGTCAGCAGCGAGAATGAAAAAGGTCTAATTTAAAGAACGAGAAAGTGTTCCAGTAACCAGTACGCTGTTATATCAAAAATGCAGAAATTGAACTAGTTTTCAGTCAACAGACAAAACCAATGAGGTGCATTTTCAACAAAAATCCACGAGACCTACAAATCCAGGTTGCAGTAAATCATCGAGAATCGACAAAGTTATTTTAAACCTACTAACAAACTACGCTAATTAGAGTCTGTGAACATTTAGAGTCTGTGAGTACTTAGAATCAGTGATATCCCCAAAATTGTGCACGAAAAGTTAAAATGAGACCTGGGCTGCCGTAAGTAGAAAGAAAACTTTAAAATCATTGTAAACCACGTTTAAAAGATAAACGTCAGATCGTTCTTTAATTATCGATAAAATGAGATCTTTAATTATTCAGATCATTCTTTATTTCTTGATAAAAATTGAAATTGTTTAAATTCAATCTTTGGTATTATTTCTTCAGCAACAAATTTCGTCTATGTTCAGATGCATTGATTCCCATATAAAGCAAATGTAATTTTTGTGATTTTGATTATATAAATTCTGCCATTATCAAACCCAGTTCAAGACCCTGAGATCCCAAATATTTTGTGATTTGAATACTTGTTTTAAAATTGTTAATAAATCTTGTTTAATAGTTTTCACGTAATAGTTCTTTTCATTTAAAAACGCCACATAATTCATATCATGAATTATTGTCAAAAGATGCAAGCTAAATATTTAAATTATTACAATATATATATATATATAAATATATATATATACATTAACATTTTATGTACTTATTAATTTCCAAATTGTAGACAAAAGCTGAAAAGGTTATAACGCAATGATGAAAAGTCGGTACATTTAAGTAAACAAACAATTTTCCGATTAAGTCCGTTTATTTTTTTTTTTCAGAATTGACACAAGACAACACTAGCATTTCAATAAATGATAAACACAAATAATTTTAAGAAGAAGCCAATGTTGCATTCACCTTTCAATGAATTGCTTTTATCAATTAATTTTTAGGATAAACGTGAAATTCAACGAAAAAGAGTTACATCTTTTAAATCTTTACAATCATGGTATAAAATGAAAAAATTTCTAATTTCGTAGAAATATGTTAACGAATAATTTATTTTTAAAAATGTGCATATACACTCGCAAATAAATTAACCTCAACTACCTAAAGAATTATAATAATGTCAAAATTAGTTTACATTGCAGACTTGTCTCTCTTTATAGGTAGAAAGTATTATGTTTTAGGTAATTCTGAGAAAGAGAGATTTTCATTCTTCAAAAAACAGTTGTGAGGTTTATGTGTCAACATAATACTCTGGGGGTGCTTTGTGCTTTTATATCTTTCCCCTCATGTCCTGGCACAAACTTACTCGAAAATTAATTGTGCCAATTTACGATTTATCTTTGAACTCTTACGTTGCACTCCGAAGAAATTTAAAGTTCTTGGACCAATTATAATTAATGAGATTCAGTTAGAAAGTTATGATCTTTGACAAAGCAAGTCTTCACAGAATTAATTTCTTAAACAGCTTCCGATATAACGCAGGTATAGTTCATTCCGCTTTTTTTCAATTACGATCCGCTTGCTCATAACGTAGGCAGGATTTTATTAACTCACAAAAAACCTAGATCACAAATGTAAGAACAATGAATTTTCTATTTGACTATGATTTTAATGTTGTTTAAGTGAAACAACTAAATTAAAAATACATAAAAAAATAGGTTTACTAAGAGTCGTTCGTTAATATATTCAAATTATAGGAAAATAAAATTAAAGCTATAAATGAATTTGAAAGAATTAAAGTTTCTTAATCACAGCCACCCAATCTTGACTTATTGGGTCTTCCTATTTAAGGAACTAATCGAAAATTCACCGTCATAAATTTTCCAAGCAGCGCTCCTTTTTGCAGTTGTTGTCATTTGGAGACCCATACAATCCAAACATTTATGAAGTCTTGATGGTATTTTTTTCGGGAGATGACTGTGGAAATTATGAGACACCCAGAAGTGGCCGCACTAGATCCATAAAAGCCTTCTACGCGACAAGAGATTTCACCCTGGAACCGCGATAGCATTTCTTCGGGGTGGTGTCGCTAATATAAGTCCTGTGGACTCCATTTTGTTTTCCGTTTTATTGCACGTCGATCCTCTGTCTAATCGGGTGCCTCCATTTCGTCTTTCTTTTGCCGGTAGACGGTCCCAGGGAAAGCTCTTATCTTATTCCCAAGCTGTATGCTATCATTTTTGGAACTGTATTCTATGTTGTAATTCTTTCCAGCTCGGACTCTATATTACGTCGCTCTTGTCGCCATATTTCCACTCGAAGAAATAGTGGTATTCGTCGTCCCTACACTTACAGTAGATTTATTTAGGGCAATCTGCTCTAACCATTTTGTACAGGAAGCTCCTAGAATATCCATTGCTTCTCAGAAACTGGATAAGGAAATAGTCTGCACCTACAGGGGCAGGTTTGGAATCAACCTAATAGACCACTGTATCGTTTCGGTATTCTACTGCCAGAAGCCATTATGGTATTGCCCCGAGAGCATATTATATTATTATAGTGTCCTTTTTACCCAGAACCGTCTTATTTCGATTTGAAGGTCTTTGTCCTGCGTAATATTTTGGTTCTCTTTCCCCTTGGAGCCGACTGTCACTAACACTGCTACATGAATTATCCATACACATTATTTCTCGACTACAGTGATGCCGAAGGAGTTGTGCTCCAAGCTGCGGCCTGTTTGGATTGTCCCACAGGATCAATGCGAAAGCCGAGGTGAAACATTCACAGTTTTGACTCTATATATTATATGTTACATATATTCATCCATCTCAATCATATGCAGTAATATCTCAAACGCTCTGTTCCTGGCTTCACAAGTAAGCCTGCGAGAGGATTTCTCGCAGGTGAACCTTCCCAGAGAGCTCTGGCGGGGGCTACGTTTGGGAATGCTCTCACATCTCTCTGTTTTTTTTTTGAACTAAGGTTCCCACATGCCGAGGCACCTCGGCCTGTTTTGAGAGGTGTATGTTCCGGGGTCGCAGACCTTGGGCATACGGTAAGAGTTGTTCGCTATTCCCATTGGAATAGTCGGCCAGCTGCCTCCTAAACTGGTTGAGGCACGGAGAAGGGAATGCTGTGTCCCCACAGAATACTCCTCTCCCGCTATCGGAAGGGCGTGGGACAAGTACCTAATGCACGACCTACCTGATGCAGGTTTTTCTAGGGTTTTCCCTGCATTTCTTTAGGCGAATGCCGGGTAGGATCCTTTAAATATAGCCCGGGGGCCCTAGTATCCCTTGGCTACCTTCCTCTACCCTTCCGCATCCCCCCCTTTAAAATCCCTTCCTATGCTATTAAAGGGGAGTTGCCCAATGTGGATCACCCTCATGTAGCCTGTTGCCCTAAAAAAACGGCCTTCTAGAACACTGTACATAATTATTTATATAATAAAAAGGGACCTAAATATCTCTATTCAGCTTAGCGATTCGACACAAAACCCTGTTATTTTATTATTTACCCCTCGACACACACGCCAACTTCATCACTTCCGATGGAGTCGGAAATTGTAGTTAAATAACGTCGGGATTGGCACTACGTGAATTAACAGGTTGTCACTGTCCATCTCAGAGACAAAAATATATGTATATTTAGTACTAAGGAGGGTAATTTTGTACAATTAGATTTTTTCCTTTCTTGTCAATCTCATATTCCATTGCCGATGAAACTGAACTTGGACAGCATGGTGTTGATATAAGTTTTGGGTACTTTAAGATTTTTTCATTCCCATTCTTTCCCATCCTTAAGCCGATCGGGGTTAATCTTGAACTTCTACAACGTCAGCGACTCACAAACCTATTAAATCGGCACCAATACTTGAAAGGTTTAACTTGACTCAATCGGTACCAGGAGTAACTATTTACCTCAGAGACTCCTACACTAATGTCGGTCATTTACACATTATTTTAAATATTGTCGATTTGCTTCACATCACGTCTTGGAGCTATCATGTTTGGACTACATTATAAAAATACCATGTTGGCAGTTATACCAGGACCAGGAATCGCAGCCAGGATCACCAATTAGTACGAGGCAAATATTATATTTAGAGCCCAGCTTGATTGAAAGCATTTTTTTCTGTTCTTGAAATAATATATATTTTTTTGTTAACTTTCTTGTATGTTAATACGTTTCTTAGCTACTTGATCAAAGAATTAGTTTGCGTTATCGACAGTTTGACAAATGGCTTTAACATGAGGAGTATTCAGATGCTTGGCCGAAGAAGTCTTATCGCTCGAGCTAACGAACATTTCTATGTAGACGAGATCGGAAACTAAAAACCGCTATGTAAAATTTTCTATCGTCAGTAGTAGTGGTGCAGTGATAATGGGGGCAAAATCCACGTTGGTTCGTAAATGCCTCTGAATCTCAAAGTCCGAAGATGTGTAAAAATTTTCGAGGTGGGAGCGGAGTGACCATCTACTAAGTTCAATAATTCCACTGAGATTTTTTATACGTAATTTTCCTCATAGAAATCTTAATTTATACAGTCGTCCATCGCAAGAAACTGCGAAGCTTCGTATGAAATACAATAGAAGTTCGGCAGTTATTACTTTTCGGAAAGAAGTTATCAAATATTAGGTTGTTTATATCAAATAAAATTATGATACAGGAGAAGAAAGACTCAACTGTTTGTAAAAGGAAAATACTAAGAACGTATTCTGAGAAAAATACATTAATAAACTCGGGAGGACACTAGTCAGTGCACTCATACAGAAAAACAATATTAAAGTATCTGCTTTCAACCCAAAGTTTTCAATAAGAGGTATATGATGATTAAAAACGTGTCAATTTTTGTTCGTCTCGTTCTGGGTTATATATTTTATATAATGGATGGAGCGCCGTTACATAAAAAACGAGAAACGGCTGAGATTGGTGTCAAATCCAGTGTTATAGATGTCAATGAGTTTAATTGTTACATTTACCATACTGGTTAAGCTGTAGTTCAGTCCGTGGGAGAGGGAATGGAAGGGGGCCATACAAATTTCCTTATACATCTTAAATTCTTAGACCAATTTCTACCAAAATTTAGAGACATGTTACTTACGAACCAGGAAAAAACACTGAGGGGTTGAGGTGAAATTTAAAAACATTCATAAGCTACCATTATTAGCGCCAAAAAAAAATATTTCGGTTTCGCCTAATTTGATATGTCATTCTAGAATTTTTAAGTGTCTAATTTCTACTCCAATAGCCATCATTCTCATTAACTCAGAAAAATATTTATTAGACGGAAATATCGGCCGATCAACACGTATGAAAATTTACAGTCCCGTCCACCCCCACACCTGGGGGTTCAACAAGTTGAATATCATAATTAAGGTGAGCACCATCGATAGCCCGACTTCAATCTCGGTTGATTTTCTCGTAACGGCTCTCCACCCCCACCCCTATGGGTACTCCCTCCAATGCCAAAAGTAGTTCAGATTATACACAAAAATATCTGGAGAAACACTATCAACCTCACTGACCTAGAAAAATATTTATCTGACGCAGATATCGGTTTGAGCATGTTGGAAAATTTTCCACACTCGTTCATTCCAGCCCCTGTGGGTGATACAATGTTTATTTCCTCTTCGAATGTATCAAGTGTACGAAATTTGGTCAAATTTGCTCCGCGGGTGTAGATTTGTATGCGGAACACACACTCACACGCACAAACAGTCTGTTTTATTAATTAGAAGATTTAAACTGAAACGTTTCGTTTGAATATGACATTATATATATACATCTATTATATATATGTTTATAGTGTTGTACGTGTGTTCGCGATAAAGTCTATTCAGATTCATTAAAATGTTGTGTAAGGGGGCAGTTGATGAGTTCACAGCACGCGTTGCTGAAAGCATTGCGACCCCCAATACCAAATTACCGGCGTCACTCGAAATTACGATTACCTGGCACGCGGAGATCGATGTGACACGGCCAGAGCTAAGCTCATAGCTCTCTCAATAAGTTAGTTTGAATACTCCGCTGCCCCTGGCAACCATCTGTTGCGCGTTCATTATGCCTGAATTAACAAAGTTTCCCATCGAGTAGCCCACACGAGAAGCCAGAACTATCTATGCATTGAATTGCAACTTTATCTTTGGATAGGGTAACGTGTCTAGCTTTTTCTCACAAGTTAAGGAGTACGCTGATATGCAAAACACGGCTGTTTGCAAACTGAACGTGCTTAGTGGGTCAAAAGATAATTTATTCGTAGGGTAAATAAGTACACATAAATTATTTGCAACTACTTGACAAAATTGATATTTTTGAGCACCTGATTTGAAGCCTTCTACGAAACCATTACATACACGTTCAAAGCATTTAATGAACCTTGTCGCACAGCATAAGTTAAACGTCATGTAAGCGACGATTTTTTATGGTGTGAAATTGAAAAGTTCGAGTTTATAACGGGGATTGATGTAATTTATTCAATGGTATTTAATGATTTCATCCAATATTCATATTACGGATTCTTTCAATATATGGGAGTAGTGAAAATATGATGAAACAAAGTAATAATTTCTCGTTTGTCTTGGTTATGAATTATTCAGTCTATATATTAGAGCTTGAACTATTTAATCATAGTTTTATATATGTATATATGTATATATGAACAGAGTACGTGTAAGTAATCCACGTGGTATAACAGCATAGGAAAGGATAGAAAGCCGGGATGCAGAAGGGAGGTCAAGGAAGCCAAAGGATAACTAGAGCCCCGGGTTGAAGTTTTAGTATCTACCCGGCTTTGACTTTATTGTAATGTAGGAGAAATCCTAAAACAAACCGCATCAGGTATATCAAGCCTCTGGCACTTGTCAAACGCTAATCTAATGACTGGAGCGAGGTTTCCTGTGGGGACGCAGCATTCCCGTCTACATGCCTCGTCCACGTCGGAGGCTGCTGGACGAACATTCCAATAGGAACAACTGACTACTCTTGCAATAAGTCCACGTTTTGCTACCCTTCAGACCCTCTAAGAACTGGCCGAAGTGTCTCGGCTTAAAAGAAACCCTTTTTTAGAATGGCAGGCTGCATAAGATGCATTCACACGTTAACGTCTCACATTTAATAGGAATACTTATTTGTTTAATTATGAATTTGAAGATGTTATTGATTTCTTAAATTTCCTCATATGGGACTAATGGAATAAAAAATTAAATAAATGGTCACAAACTTTATTTGTAGCAAACAATATTAAATAAAAATCTGAAAAAAAAAGATGACGATATAAACTAAATTTCGTACAATATTGTAATAAGAATATTTATTTGGACAACAATAATTCTTCAAATTGTAATGTGAGGGCCGATAATTGTTTTGTCGCTAAATATAAATATAAATTATTATGGACGTGCAATGCGTAGACACTATTTCGATAAAAATGTTTACTGTTCAGAATTATAGTATGACCTCATGTTTAAATTATTATATACATAGCTTTGTGAAACGAGGAGCAACATATGTGCAACTATCTTTCAGAGTTTACGACAGGAAATTCCGTGAATCAAAAATAGAAGGAAAGTCAATCCCTTCCTATTAGTGTTAAATGTTTGTGTATTAATTATTCTACTCGCCAGTTTCTTTCCACAAGTGTAGCACCACGATAAATGTTATTGGACAAAAAATTGCCTTGATTATAGGAGAATTTTATGTGCACCAAAGATTAATAAAGTAGATATTAAGTATGTATAGTCAAATCAGTATACTGCACATTTTATAGATTGGAATGAAAGTCACAAACGGGAATGAAACAATTCTGTTTCCATTACACCGAAACTTTCTTTTTACGTGGGTCCGGAGTCTCAGTTACGTCCGTATTTACCCAAGTTCCAATTCGCCGTAAAATGAGGAGACATTTCACGAACGCTTGAATAATTGAAGTATAGTCCAGTGCGAAGGACGAGCCCTTTACCTCATACAGAATTCCGTCGATACTTTCAGTCGCATCCCGCCAAATACGCCGCCCTCCTGTTCATCTCCATCCACCTAATAACCCTAACTTCAATTTCTTACGTCGCATATACCTTTAAAACAACTGAATTACGATTTGAAACGGGTTCTATATTGCAAACATAATCAGAAATTGTGTACTACTATATGAGCATATTGTTCACTGAAATAGTTGTCGTTATCGATTTCCCTTATCGTACTGCAGCTGTATGGAAACACTCAGCCCTTTCTGTATAAATATTCAAGCTTTCATCAAGTGAAAAAAATAGATTTTCTTTCTCAAAACAGCACTAAAGCAGCCATTATATATTCAGCGAAAAGTCTTATTACTAGAATCTTTGATGCGGTATAAAACATCGTTTAGGATAAATACGCTTATTTTTTCTAGGGTACGGCACATATGTTCTGATCATAGACGACATTTGACGAAAGTTCATTACATTAAAGTGAACATGTATTACGTAATGGCCAAAACAGAGAATAAATTTATTCACAGGATTAATTAAATGTGACATGATAATGATAATGTCATTGTTAGACAACCCGAATCATTTGCCTTTTTTTTATTAAAAGTTTATAATGGTCGCGTTAACAACTTGGTCATTGGCGACCCATAAATAAATTACAAATAGTGCTTGTTTACGTAAGTATGCTGCGATTCACATTGATTCCAATTATATACATACATACAATTGAACAGTTTGAAAAATAAATTATACATTTCAAATGTGGGTTTCTTACATTTACATTTTACAATTCGCATTTGTTAATTATTTATCATAATAATAGAATAATTAATTATATTAACTTAGTTGAAGCTGCGACTGTTGCAAAATCCACTGTACTGTAGTTATAGTTTGTTTTTATTAGGAAGAGGCGTCTGCTTCTGAATAAGCATCACTCTCTTGTTTCTTGACTAAATTTATGAGCCTTTTTATTCTACTTTTTGCCGTTTTATCATTTAAGTGTGGGTAAAAAGAGTCCAATGCATTTATGAATGATGTAGAGGATATTTTGTAATCTCTAATAATGGTTCTTGGGTTCTTTGAGTCCGTAGTATTTAGTATAAGAGTCTTTAACTGTTCCAAAGGGATAGGTGGAGCACTGGTTTCTTCTTCAGTTAATATTTTTAGTGGACCTAATGATTGACTAAGCGCCTTACATTTATAATCCTGAATGTTTTGTTTTGTTTTCTTGGGTGGATTAGTGCTTGTCTTATGTTCAGGATTACTGACGTCTTTCTTATCAGCTTGGCTTGTCGAGCTCGTAGATGCAGTTCTATTTTTGTTTGTTAGTTTGAAATTATCCATGTCCGTTTTCTGAGGGTTAATTATTTGTAGGACATAGAATCCGGGATGAAGGTTCTTTTATAATTTTCACGGGGAAGTGAAGGGCGCGACATTCTAATTATTTTTTTAACCTTACAGGTGTTCGTGCGGTGATTGGCGCAGATTTTAAAACTTTTTAATTTGATATCCCATGTGTATACATCTCTTTAACAAAAAAAAATCAGAGTATAACTACTTGGAATATTTAGTTATTTATTCTGCTGATTTTTCTACTCATCTTATGCATCTTCGTGAGACCATTTCACGGTTAAATACAGCAGGACTTACCGTAAAGCCATAAAAGGTGAGATTTTCAACCTCGCAGTTGCAGTTTTTAGGTCACATTTTTTCGGCTGTAAATGTACCGGTAGATCCTGAGCGGATTTTGTCTATTCAGGAGTTTTTGCGTCCATCAAACGTTAAGGATGTGTGGCCAATTTTGGACGGTTTATTAGCGGGTTTTCTGAGTATGCGGAGCCGCTTAACATGCTTCGGAGGAAAAGTTTATTTGGACTAAACAACAAGAAGTTGATTTTGATCATCTGAAGAGGTCTCTAGTTACTCCACCCGTATTGGCCATCCCCGATTTCAATACGGTGTTCAATCTTCAAACTGATGCTTCCTGTCACGCCGTTGGAGTTGTGTTGCTGCAGGAATTTGATGACGGCCGAAAACCTATTGCGTATGCATCACGCACTTTGACAGATGCTGAGCGTAAATACTGTGTGTACGAGCTCAAGACGCTGGCTGTGTTATATGGAACGGTGCGGTTCGCTCCTTATTTGCAACTTCGACAATTCATATTAAATGTGACAATCAGGCGTTAACTTACGTGTTAGGGGAGGGTCGTAGGTTAGGACTACTGCTAGATGGGCATTACGGCTGTCCGCATTCAAGTTTGTGGTGCGTCACATTAATTCGAAACAAAATGCTACGGCTGATGCTTTATCGCGCGTCGGAAGCATGAGGAGTCCTGCGAATCAGTCCAGTTGCTCTTCAGTTATTCGGTCGGCCTGACTTAGGCGATCTGCCGCCTTCATTAGCATACATTGGTGAGGACCAATTGGCAGATCCCTGACTTGGGAAGGTCATCAGTGATATTCGATCGGGAAACAAGGTACCGGTTTATTCCTTATCAGAAAATTTCCTGTATGTGGTTCCCCCACAGAATCAGCTATCGGTCATTGCTCTGCCTGAGAGGCTGATTTCTGTTGTTATTAATTTATTTCATAACTCTCCATTTGAAGGACATTTGGGTTTCGATAAAACAAGATCTAAGATTGGAGGTTTTTTTTATTGGCGGGGCATGTCAGAGACTATTCGTAAGGCAGTACGAGTGTGTCCTGTATGTGCTATGGCGAAATCGGTGCCTTCTACCAAGGTCGGTCAGTTAGCGTCTACTTTGCCTTCTCTCTCTACCAATGGAAAAGCTTTATGTAGACTACATCGATCCATTTCCCAGGTCGGATAGAGGTAATGCCTATGCTCTAGTGAGTTTTTTATATTCAGATTTTAAAACTTTTTATTTTGATATCCAGCGTGTATACATCTATTTAACAAAAAACAATCAAACAGAGTGTCTGTTTTCCAAAACCAACAACAAGAAATGATATTAACATTACCAAATATATAACTGCGCCGGAGAAACTGCCAACATTATTTATTTTTAATAGGCGCCGGTGCACATTTTTATTTTTTTGGAGTGGGGAAAGTAATCCAGATTGCACTTTTCAGTTTAAGCTTAGATTTTCGACAGATCTGGGATGGGACGGTTGTAATATGATGGAAAATTTGGTAGTTGTAACTTATGGTATTTTCTTAGCTTGTGGATGTATATTTCCGGGGGATTTATGTATTTTCAGCACTATTTTTCTATTTAAGATATATGGATTCTCTCTCTCTTAGGTCTCTTAGGTCAACTACCGTGAGGTTGTTTGGCAGCAGATTTTCAATCTTCTTGCATCTCCGCTTTCCTTTTCAGCTCGTAATATGAAATGCAATTCATGTGTTCCGTTATTTGTTTAACGAACCCCAGTATGGGTCGACAACTATCAAACCTGCAGTAATGTCTTTGTATTACATGTACCAATTCTTCTCTGTTTTTTGTAATCAGAATTTACTTCTTGAGTTGTCTTCCTCCGGAGTTCCGAGAAGGGGACTATTTTACCTCTGAAAATTTTAACTAAAGAAGCATTCATCATTTGAGCTGCTGATACTTGGGATATCCTAATGGATCTTTAATGGAGTGGGTTACCGTTGCCTTCTCCAACCTATGCCTTTGGCCATCCGCCTTTAAGGGCAGCTTCCTGTCCCAAGGGCAAGAGGGAGTTTTGTGCCTCTACCTGCTCTTCTGCTCTCCGAGGAGATTGTTGGAACTAGTAGAAGTGGACCACTTATACTAGTGGACACTCGGTTTATGAACGAAGTTTAACGTCACACCCGGGACAAATATATGGATTAATGTTTACATATACCAATTGAAGTGGTTCAAAATGTAGGGAAGAAACGTGTATTACTTTAATTTTTATAGTATTTGAATTTACGTTACAGTACAAAGCTTATATGATGGTGGATAGGACCTTTGCGATGCTGTTTCCTGTTATCTGTGGTCGTAGGATGCACGAAGATGAAAAATTAAATTAAAATGGCACTTTATACGGTGAACAGATGGGCAATAATGGTTGACAGTTCACGGAGTTCTCTAACACTTCGGTGTGTGTAGATAGGGTTTAATATGTAAGCAAAAAATTAAATGGATAATGAAGTCATATCATGAAATATTGCTGTTCTTTACCTTCAATTATTTTATGATTGCGTGTTTTACAGATGACTATGATCTAAATATTGAAAGTTTCTGCTTTAACAATGAAGTAAGGTTTAAAAGTTACATTTATTGACTGTTGAATGATGTAATTTGTATATTTGAAAGTTACATTAAAAATTATTAAACTTCATTTTACAATATAAATTAAAGTAATACGCGTCTCTTCCCTACATTTGGGACAGCATTATAAATATCTTAAATAGCAAAATACTGATGAATTTACCTATAATTTATAATCGAGACATTCTTAATCAACTTACATGACCAGACATACATAAAATCTTAAATATTTTTCTGTTTAATATTTTCGGAATAAATTTGAACGGGTTTTCTTACAGGTTCTGAATAGGTTCCAAATATGGGGAAGAAACGTTGTGTATTACTTTAATTTTAATAATACAAGAATAAGGAAGCACGCCATGTAGAGAATGCAATATAAAATATCAAAAGTAAACAGAACAATGTAAATATTATATAAAAATATAAATTTTAGGGTTCCATACCTGAATAGTTAAGTGGAACTGACTACAGTATACTTCTAAAGGTAGGAACACAGCCAAATAATTTATTAACAAAAAAATTACAATTCACTAAACGTTTCGAACTCAATATAGGACGTCATCGGATGTACAATGTTGTAAATATAAAAAGTAATAAAAAATATTTAGACACGTCTCGACTGAAAATTTGTAAGTATAAAATTTAACTTAAAATTTCCATATATTGCCAAATTATTCTATGAAGATTAGTCAAATATTGATGTTAAACAAATAAATTCCCCTTACAATGGGAATTATATTTTTCGTTTTAAAGATTCTGCAAATCACTCAAATTGAATTATTATACGAGTATTTAAACGACGCTTCTGTTCATTCCAGATTATTACAACTTTGCGCGCAGTTTTTAGTTTTAATCAATGCCTGTGGGGATGTCGCATTGATCACGTGTCATCTGTGGTCAAAAAGACGTCACGTATCTCCGTACACCGATAAAAGACATTTCCGTCCACCACATTATGTCATGATTTATTTTGTAACTAGCTGAGTGCACGGTGTTTCCCGGGTATTTATTTACCACCCTAGTTAGGTGGAGAATTAAAACTCAGCGATTCCTATAACCGCAGAGTCGACACTAATTTTTTACATTTTTATGTAAACACCACCACCCGTACAGGTGTTTCCCTCCCTTGCATTTCGGAGTTGAAATTAGACACTTAAAAATTCCAGTATGATACTATCAAAATAAGCGTCCCCGAAAACGTTTTATTCGACGCTAATAATGACCGTTTAGGAATGTTTTTAATTCCACCCTCACCTATAGGTGTGTCTTAATCACCCAGTGTTTGTTCCTGGATCGTAAGTAACATGCATAACGTTTGTAGAAATTTATCTACGAATTTAAGATTGTATAAGAAAATTTTATTCACTCCCTTCCACCCCCATTCCAAGGGGCTGAACTACATCTTAACCAGTATGGTGAATGTCAGAATTAAACTCAGGAACTTCCATAACCCCAGATTCAACACCAGTCTCCGTTGTTTAGTCATTACTTTTATGTAACGGCCGAACTACAACTTAACTGACAGTGAATGTTAGAATTAAACTCACTGACTTCTATAACCCTGGATTTGACACCAATCTTGGTTGTTTCGCGTTATTTTTATATAGTTCCCCTCCACCCCCTCCATTATTGGTGCTGTAAGGGGTTGAAATTCTACACAAAAACATCTGGATTGAAACTATTAATCAGGTCGAGCCCTAAAAGTATTTAATCTATACTAATATTGGCCGCTTTAGCTTGTTTTTAAATTTCATCCCCGTTCAATACTTGGAATTTTCGAAAACCCGACAGAAACCTTCGCGCGGGGGCGCACAACTCACCAAAGTTTCATCGCAATCGGATGAATGGTTTTGGATCGCATAACGGACACACAGACAGACATTCATTTTTATATATTAAAATATTTAAAATGTGATTCATTTGGGTGTACAGTTGTATAAAACGTGACTGTGTCCATCGTTGGGTCACGATTATGCATTATGCATTTAAACATTTTTCGATGGTCTTATATATATATATTCTATATACGTATATATATTACGTATAGCCCAAACTCAATAAAATATATTCAGGCTCAAATTTCTAGGGATATCTTACAATAACTTATATCTTACTTCCTTTGTCTACTACAAATGTTTTGATCTATAGACAATTTTTATGACAAAAATTGTTTTTGGGATTATTTCAGCGAAGAAAAGAATTTTATCTGATTTATCATTGTGCCATTGCAGAGTAATTTCTCTTCTCTTGGCATTATTCCGAATCTTCAAACAACCGTACAAAACTATTTTTTTTTACAGAGGTCATGTTTTGTTTTCATGATTTTCTTGTTCCTTGGAGACTACTATTTGACCGAGAATCTGAGAAGGTTATATTTAATGTGGATGTTTTTAACAATAGTGACAAGGTACATTTATATGTATGCGCAAAGTTTTAGAATATGTGAAAACTTAGCTGTTTATATTTAAGGGCAATATTTAAGGTTGAGATAAGGAATTTGAACAATGAAAATGTTTGCCGTGCTTTGTTCTGAACCTAGAACGTTCCTAAACAAGTGAAAAAAATTCCCTTACAGTCTCTGGTGCACCGCTACGACGCATAAGTTGATGCTCTTCTTTAAACTTCAACAGTATAAAGATAATAAAATTAAATTAAATTCTTAAAAAAACGAGAAATACCCACTTGACACCAATTTTATTGTGCAGTTTTCAAAATCCCTTACTCTGATTGTAATTGCATCTACATAGGCCTCACAAAAGGGTCACTAAACATACGTCCAATGTCATACTACACATAGATAAAAAAAACTTATCTTCAAACATATAATCTATCAAAGCATTCATTTGATTTGCACAGAATTATACCCGAAAAACTTTGTAGCCTAGAAGAACACTTACCAAATTAATTCAATTTAAATTTTTAATATTTGAGGAAAAGGCGCCTGTTTATCCAGAGCCGAGCTACGGCTTGCTGGAAATTACGGCCATAAAGTTAGGCGCCGAGGTGACGGCGTGTCGAGGAGAAACCGTCGTTCAGACAAAAGCGGCTGATTATGGTAAAACCTTGTCTCACGAGTATTTACGGGACCAAAATCCCCGAAGATCAACCCTTCCAAAAGGCATGGGGAAGCCAACTACAAAAGATGGCCAGGTGTGTTTCTATCTGCGACGTAAATAATTGAGATTTCTGCAGCACTTATATGCCCTCACATACGTCCACTTTATTTCGGTTTATATTCAGAGTCTCATAAAATCGCCCTGAGATTTACCCAGTTAACGTATAAGAAATTTATTGTAATATTAATTATAGCTATAGTGAATTATCCAAAATTTAAACTCAAGAGTGAATAAATTTTAATAACCTTCATGCAATTGAAAAGGACCCTGTTGAATTTGTGTAAACCCTTAATTATAAATTAAAATTAAAAGCCAATCAGATTTTGTTTTCATACAAAATTAACCACCACCACCACCCCAGCAATACATTAAAACTTCATATTAAGTATAACCTCACTACAACTAACGTACAAGACGATTTTATTAAACTCGACAATACCCAACTTACTTGTTTTATATTAATATCATTACTTTTGAGTTTTTCACTTGGTTTTTGCGGTGTATGGTTCTTGTGACTCTTGAGCTTTTTAATCACCTGACAAAAGCAACAAAGAAACGTTGCCTGATATTTATTTAATTATTTAATTTTTTTCTGTTAATTTTCTGCTTCCTGAACTAATAAAATCAAATTTAATTTGCTTAATGAACTGACAGTTATCAGATTTTTCTGTACAATTCGTGACATATCTACACTCTAGTAGGAATATCACCTAGTGCTAACATATATATCAAGTTCTCGGACAAAGTGGGACATGTTACAAAAATTGCCATTAACATGAGTCGTTATTTCATGGAATGTAGTGTTTTATTATATTGTGTCATATGATTTGTTCTTAGTTTAACACGATACATTTTGATCCATGCCAACTGAGACATTTCCAATATGCGATACCGCCCAATCCTGAGCGATTGAATATTATCTCCTGATTAACATGTTTTTTATGACTTATGGTTACGATACGATATAAACTAACGGTTAATTTTTTGTGTTCACTCACTTTGCCATTGATTCATTATTATCGGTGGCTTGAAGAGAAACTTGAATACATGAAAACATGACATAGCGTACAGTTTTCCGCGGCCATATACCCAAATTAATTATAATTTCAAAATTGTACTATGATATATTTCGAACACTTCCATATTCAATCTTGTGTCCAATAGTCATTGAAATTTTTTGACCAGTGTAAATTTGTAGCCTTATTAATTAAAAATGTACAGTACAAAATGTTAATATAAGGATGGACGATTTTAAATGAGAAATTTATTTGTCCCAGTTGAACAACAATTCTGAAGCTACACTGAGTTCTAAGCGTTGTCACGCAAACAGAACTGAGTCGATATTTGAAGCATGACACATCTGAGATACCCGTTACTGAAAGAGACATGTTGCAGTATTCAACCTACGTAACTTCTCTGCAAACGTCATGGAAGATACATAATTAGGAAGGAAACATGGTTACGATTATATTCAAGGAATGAGTAGGTGGATCATACTCGAATCTAACAGGACCAGTAGGTTCATATAACATCATGTTAACAAACTATTTTTCACTCGAATAGTAAATCTTCTTGATTGTGACGATTTAATATTAGTATAAGAAAACAAGCAGTTGATAAAATCGATAAATAATTGTTCCCGTCCATCCTGGGCTTTTTCTACGGATAAAAACATTATACAAATTCGTCGTTCCGTAGCGGTGCCGTAAACTTTTACGGACAAAGGCGCTACAGATCTTTCAGACGTAAAACACTTTGGGATTCAAGCGCTAGACGTGGAATATTAAAAAGCCTCCGGTAAACACACAGAAGTCTGTACGTAAACGACACGACAGAAATCTTTACATCTTAGGAAACATTTCCCCGACGTTTGTTAAGCTACAATATACACAACCATACATCGTATCTCATCGATAAGTCAATAAGAAGACTTGGCTTTGTGCGGATGGATTTTAAAATTTCCTCTACGGCCGATACAACAGGAAAAATCCTCATCTCACATCAGGATGTTCTTTCATGGCTCTAATTAAGAAAAACGAAGTTTTGGTACACTCAATTGGACGACCGGAGTGAGTTTCATCTTCTGTGCTTCAGTTACCTCGTTCAAACTCATTAATACAGAAGGTAAATGTCTTCAATGCTGGTGCAGAGCCCGCACGAACTTCATCCAATTCGGTTCTGATTTGAGCAGCTGTCCAATCCATCGTTCCAGTTGTTTTTTTCCATTGCCTCCGTCTGACTACACAACTCCGAACAAAAGGCTGCCAACAATAAACTACGACGGGCATATGTTTAAATATTTCAGGAATATCTTTGAAAGGATCATGTTCACCAACAATGGTGCAAAACTGAAAAATTTCCCGCTCTTTCACAAAAATTTACTAGACTTATCGAACATTCCTCGTAGACTCTCATGACTATGTTGTTCATTCTATGAAATCCATCAAAGAACTAGTAAATTACTAAAGATCTTTAAGAAAATTACGTTTAATTCCAAAGGCAGGTCAAACCCAAAATCATTATATTCATAAAAACATACGTCGTGGCGGATAGTAGCAGTATGCTATATATGGTTAAGACTATATAGAAATAATAATTTTTTTCACTGCTTTACTCATAATATTTTCTGTGTTTAATAGTGTCTCAAAGAAACATAGGTTAATGAAATGTCTCGTGTTTCGGAAAGTAAGGGGCTCTTATCTCGCCAAACAGAATTTCTTAGTTTCCAGTTGCATGTTCTAGTGCCGAAGTCTCATGAATATTCTTCCTCAGCTCGATTTACATGAAGATTACCAGCTTTCGCACTGATTACCAACGTGCGGTTTTAAAACACCTGAATGCATTTTGTCCCCACCAAAGTATAAACGTGCAAGGTGCTAACAAGTATGAACTTTTTATAGTAAAATTGTTCGATTTGCCTAATTTTTAGATGGGTCATCACGAACTACACAAGGGAATTAATGGACGAAATGAAGGTTTATGACGAAAATAAATTAGGCAACCGATCGAGGTTATGATATGAAAGCATATTAGTAAGAATATTTTAAGAGTACGAATCGGAAAGTAACTAAAACTACGTCTTCATGAAACGAAACATTTAGAGATTTACCAGGAAGTCCTATAAGTGTGTATAACTCTGTGCTTGAATAGAACTTGCATGACGATATTTAGATAGATTTATTCAATTGCATTGGGTTAAGTCCGGTGATATTATTTTGAATACATACAAAATAACTCAAAATACAGACAAACAAGAATCTAATAAATAAAGCAGAGAGTTTTGTTAGTGTGTTTGTTTGTATGTTCCTTATACAAATCTACACCGGTGAAGCAAATTTCGTACACGTGTTCTTTGAGACCAACAAAAAAAATACTGTCTGAATGCGGAACTGCTACCGCCCCCAGGAGAGAGGGTGGACGGGTGTGGAAAAATTCAAACATGCTAAAATACCCGATGTTTGAGTCTGATAAATATTTTTAGGGGTCAAAGAGGTTGATAGTGTTTCTACCGATGTTATATGAGTATGATTTCAACCCCTTACATCATAGGAAAGGAGCACCCTTAGGTGTGGGGGTGAACGGGCGTTACAAATAAATAACGCGAATACAACCGCGATTAGAGTCAGTCCAAGGTAATGGATGTCGATGAGCTTAATTATGATATTCAATTCGCCTTTTAACTCCCAGGAGCGGGGATGGAAATTTTCAAACATGTTAAAAAGTCGATATTTGCGTGAAATAAATATTTTTCAGAGTTAATTAGATTTATAGTATTTATACCCATGTTAAGTGTTTAAAGTTTCAACCCCTTTCGGCATGAGGGTGAGATCACGCTTAGAGGTAATGGTGGACGGGGGTGGAAATATTCAAACATGCTAAAAGATCCGATATTCGAGTAGTTTAAATATTTTAAGGGCACAAAGAGGTTGATAGTATTATATGAAGATAATTTCAACGCCTTACAGCATGGTAAAGGTAGCATACTTAAGGGTAGGGTGGACGGACGTTACAAAAAAAAATCGCGAATACAACCGAGATTAGAGTCATATCCAGGGTTATGGATTTAGCTGAATTTAATTATGACATTCAATTTATCATTTAACCACCAGGGGTGGCGGTGGAAAGGGGTGGAAATTTTGAAACGTGCAATCACCGCGGGTATTAGCGTTGAAGAAATATTTTCAAGGGTTAATTAGATTGATAGTAATTTTCAAACAATGTTACCGGCCGATTTATTCGTGGTATTTTTTTCTTTGTAGAGGGAGTGGAAATTTTCGAATATGTTCAAACGGAGATATATTCGTCGAGTGAAACTATTTGAGGGTCAATGAGTTCAACCCCTTTCGGAATTGGAGGTGAACACGTTTAAGTTTAGGGGTCGAGTTGCGTTATATAATACCTATATTAAAGTCAAACCTGGGATCATGGATAAATGACATCTCGGGCAACGCCGTGTCTTCTAATAAATAAAACAGAGTATTTATTTGTATGTATGTATGTTACGCATACCAATTTCCACTTGTGGAGTAAATATCACCAAATTTCGTACACGTGTTCTTTGTGACCATGAAACAAACACTGTAGGGGCAAGACACATCTACCACCCCAAGGAGCGGGAGTGGACGAGGATGGAAATATTCCAACATGCTAAAACGACCGATATTTAAGTCAGCATAAATATTTTCTACCGATGTTATCTGTGTATAATTTCAACCCCTTACATTATGGGAATTTTACATCCTTAGGGGGAGGGGGTGAAGGGGCGTTACAAGAATATGCACGAATACAACCGAAGTTGGAGTCAAATCCAATGTCGCTGAGTTTAATTATGGCATTAAACTTGCCATTTAACCCCCAGGGTGGAGGTGAACGGGGTTAAAATATTCCAACATGCTAAAACGGTCGATATTTGCGAAGAATATATATTTGGTGGGGTTAATGACATTAATAGTATTTATACCGATGTTGTTTGCGTATAATTTCACTCGCTTTCGGTTTGGGAGGGGAGCACGCTTAGGGGTGGAGGTGGAGGACCGTTACAAGAAAATAACGCGAAAACAATCGAGATTCGAGTCAAATCATGGTTATCGATGTCGCTGAGTGTATTTATTACAACTTGTGTTAATCGGGGTGGGAGAAGTTGGGCGTAGGTGCGCGAGGGCAGAAATTTTCAAACAACGTAACCGGCCGATTTTTGCATCGAATAAATATTCTTTGTTAATAGCATGATTGGAAATTTTCGAACATGTGAAAACGACCGATATATACTAGGAAAGAAACTTTCTCGGGGTCAATGAGTTCAATCGCTTTCAGCATGGCAGGTGAGCACATTAGGAATAGGGTTCGAGCTGTTTTACATAAAAATAACGCAAAGCAACCGAGATTGCAGTCAAATCGGGGGATATGGATATATGACATCCCGGACAACACCAGGCACCCGGCTAGTATAAAATAAAGAAAGGACAAATCGTTCCATTGAATCTATAAAACTTGATACTCAATACTAATAATGATTAAGCATCACTAAAACTATAAGTGAGGTCCTACAGTTTTCTGCACTTCTTCTAACTTCTCTTCACTGCACCACATTGCATTAATAATAAAGTAAAATAACATCCAAACACCTTATACTTACTAAAATATTAATTTATTTCCCACTTAACTTCAGTCAATTTTATTAGTAATCTTAGAATTATTTTTTTTTAAAAAAAGAATTCCCTATCATACGCATGCCGCTAGCCCATTTGAAGACAGACTATTCCAATCTCTAACTTCTCTGTTCGCTGTTTCTTCTGTCCAAACCTAAAAGAATGATCGCTTTCAGATAAGTAAGTGGGAAATAAAAGATACATGTTTACGTTTCTTCAGGCCGGTTCGTTCATTGAGTGCCATGGGCATTAGCCCAGAGTCAGTTTCCTTCTATTAGTCAAAATGTCTACCTCATTTTCCGTAAATCTACTAGAAAGTTACATGGTTTTTTTCGTGTATTTTTCCCAGTGTCTGAATGCGCTCATTCCTAAATATCACTCGACTATTTTTTCATTAACTTTGTTCGGTACGCAAAATTTTCTGCCAGAAACGTGATTTCAGACATTTAAATGAGTAAGCAAAGTCCCAGCAAATATATGCCTACCGGAAAAGTTGAAAATACTATTGTAATGGCCCATTCACAAATCAACAAAAGGGGATGCATCACTGGATAAACAATCGGAATCGGTAAGAATCTGTAAAGTCATGGGAAGTTGAATAGTGACGTACTATTGATAAAATACAATAACAGAATAAATGCTTTCAAACAAAGCTCTGAATTATAGGAACAATGATTTGATTCAAGAACCGGTGTTATAAAGGACAACAGAGAGAGAAAGCTCGTACTTAACGGGGTGGTAAAGATCAACGTGTCCAGGGTTCAATTCCCGGTCCGGTCGAGATTGTTCCAACTTAATCCTTTTCTTGATATAATATAGAATATAAAGTGCCAAGAATGTTAGGGCTGAATCTTGTGAAAGTATAAATAGATAATGTCATTGAAATGTGATCACCCGTTCTTGAGTATGACTTTCAAAGGAGTCGACGAACAGACACATGTTACATAGAGGGTGTTTCAGAATGCCTATTACATACTGCTAGGGATTTTAGAGGAGATTAGTAGATAAAGTTTTGAGTGTCCGGAAATATATCATAGGGGGGGGGGGGAAATAAGTTTGAAGATCGAAACGATTTCAAATGTCCCACTTCACGGTACGCAAACAAAATAGACGGAGGGCGACTGCTGATATCGTGTGGCATGGGTAATATTTCTATTATTCGACGACGGGTTTTCTCCTACGTTATAAAGGACTACTCTTCAAAGTCGAGAGTGTGGCGCATCCGTGGAGCACAACAATCAGCCCTCATAGCTTCGAATGTTTCTGGCATACATTGTGTGTATTCTGATAAAAATGGTATGTGATGAAGTGAGGCGATCTGGAAAATGTTGTCTGCAGCTCGACCATTACATCTAGCTTCGCCGTAAATTATCAGCATCTCAGTGTGATATTCAAAAGTGTATTCTACGAATCCTGTACTGGTCAATGACTGACAACTGATGTGAACGCTGACTCAGCAGAACTGATTGTAAACACATATATGGCTTTGACTTAATTAATAAATACTGCTTAGTTGAATTTCTAAATCTAATCTGGTAGTATTGTTCCAGGTAAGTGGAACATGATTAGTTTTGGAATTTACGGCTTGCTGAGTGTTTCCTTTTAGGTGTGGACTAATATCCCCTCGTTTTAACTATTTAATGTACGCCACATTGTCGCGGGAGTGAATAACCGACAACGTGTTTCCTTGACGTTTCAACTGGCTGGAAGGCTGAATCAATCGTATTCGGAAATTATATTGAGATAAAAATACAGTTTATAGATTAATTTCGTTGTATTCTACAGATTTTTTTCTGATATTATGTCGATTGGCGATACTTTTCTGATCTCGTGCTACGAGCTCAAATTCCTGACTCGGCCCATTGAGATATTTCAGATTTAACTTTCAAGAAAGGTGGTCCCTGCAGTTTATAAATATTTTTCATGTGAAATATGTTTGATTTGGAGCTTGTTAATAGAATTTCTTATACTTATTAGAATCCAAATAATCCTATCATAATTTCATTGACATCAAGAAGAAATGTTTACATTCTACAGATTTATTAAATTAATCTCCTTCTCTCTCAATAATGTATATGTATCAGAACGTTGTGTGTGTTTTGTATCTCCCACTTTCACTGCAAATGTAATTATTAAACTTAACAATACATAAAATATTCATTTTCTGACTTATCGGCTAATAAGTTTTTTTGAAATAAAATATGGACATTACTCTGACTTGTATAAATATAATTAGTGTGACATAGAAATAAGTCAGAAATTTATTATATCATACTTAGACTGCTTTTTTTTCAGCATTGACTGTTTGTGGGAGCAGTCTACATTCTACTGCTGAGTGTTGTTGGAAAAAGTTTAAATTTTTCTGTTCAGTTCATATTTTGTCAATGGAAATGAAGAGGTCTCTGATCTTAGGGAAGAGACGTTTTCTTTTGTATGTAAATTTATATAATTAATGATATGTTACATTAATGATATTTATTTTATTTGAGCAACTGGTTGCGACTCTATGAAACACGATTGTGTGGGTCATCGACAAAGAAATTAAGATATTTCCTTTATTGGCAGACGGTTGAAAGTTTGTTGGTATTTCTTTTGAAACGGCATATAAGAAACTGATTTCCCTGTTTTTCTCTGTTATGTAAATTTTTTTAAATTGTGTAGAAAATCATTTAACTAACTATAAAAACATTAAAAATTGTGACATTTTGGAGTTTTCAACATTAAGAACGTATGATAAATAGTTAGTACGACCTTTCGTTCCATCTGATAAAGATAGCTGCACAAGCCTGTTCAGTCGAAAGAGCATAAATTTAGGTTTGTTGAGATTGACACACATAAAACAAAAACAATGTACCATCAATATTCAATTTAAAGTATTTATTTTTAACAATTTGACACATTCACAAAAAAAGGTAACATATCAGTAATGAAATTTAACTTTAAAATGAAAAAGTTTACGTCTGATTGAAAATAATGAATAAGAAAGATAGCCAATTCAGACAAAAATGGTAATATAAATACCACACAACGTTTCTGGGATCCTTGTTCCTTTCATCTGGTGCTAAGAACAACCTAGAGAAACACTACTGCAAACGTATAATCGTTTTTGGAAATAAGTTGTGCGGCAGACGCTGATGCCAACTGCAACCATCAACACTATTGTCACAGTTAAAAAAATAGAATATTAGTGGTTTTTATTTTTCTAGGTTGGCATTACCTGTGCAATGAAAATAATTGTTTGTTATTGGCTGCCGAATGATGGCAAGGGCCGACAATAAACACATTAAACTAATAACAACAAAAACAAACAAAAAACAACAACAAATAGTACGTCCAACTGAATTCTTATTCCAATAACTCTTTTTTTGTAACCTCGCGCTGGTTAATGTTTTCACAGGACTACTTAACTTTATTAATCGATTCTCGTGATTCAAGGCTACCTTTGTGGATGCCTTCACATCTCTCTATGCTTTTTTGAATTAAGGTTCCCACATGCCGAGTCACCTCAGCCTGTTTTGAGAGGTGTATGTTCCGGGGTTGCAGACCTTGGGCATACGGTAAGAGATGTCCGCTATTCCTATTGGAATAGTTGGCCAGCTGCCTCCTAAACCGGTCAAGGCACGGCAAGGAGAAAGCTGCGACCCCACAGATAACCCCTCTCCCGCCACCGGAAGGGCGTGGGAAAAGTACCAAATGCCCGACCTACCTGATGCAGGTTTTTCTAAGTTTTTCCCTGCACCTCTTTTAGACGAATTTCCGGGTAGGATGCTTAAACCATAGCCCGGGGGCCCTAGTTAACCCTTGGCTACCTTCCTCTACCCTTCCGCATCGCCCCTTTCAAATCCCTTCCTATGCTATTAAAGGGGAGTTGCCACCATGTGGATTACCCTCATGTAGCCTGTTACCCTAAAAAAACTCGTGTTTCAAAGTCACCTGTGCAATCCGTCCTGGCTATGATGACCCGGAAGAACTGTTGGCTGATCCGATCAGCTTCCGCGATGGGGAAATGGAGGACGTGAATGAAACACTTTGTTGATGTCCTCCTGCAAACTTGTTGAATGATGTACCGTTCCGGAACACTTCGTGGCTTAATCTCAATTTTCGCCCGTTTTATAACTTTGGAATGATGTTTAATATACTTTTAAAAAAATCGAATGATTATCTATCAATTTATTGAAGGTCACCAAAAAGCACGTCCTAGCGTTTCAGAAGTTGAATTTAGAAGAAAAAAAAGCGATCCCTGTTTTTTTAAGAAGACAAGGACGGCAAAAATGCATAATTTGTTTAATTCTCCAAAGAGAAACCTGTCGATAATTTATTAGTAAAATGATGTAGAATTGATTACGTTTATTTAAAAATAAATTACTTAATTTATTTATTTCATGCTTGAATAAAGATCAAAAAAAATTATTGATACATTTTGAATTAAGGAAAATAGTAAAAATAATAAACGAAAGCAGAGCATACGTTATATATTTTACAGATAATGAATTACAATGTAGCTCAGCTGTTTTTCAGTTGAGTCAACGTCATCTGTTGGAGAATTGTGGGAGAAACGCAAGCTGCGAATTATTGGACAGTGTGCGAATAATTTCAGGTCGACGACATAGGGTGGATCGGCTTCCGTAAGGTAAGGTATACCTGCGCTATGCGTAAATTCGCTGGTCTTCTCGGGCGGAATATCTGCAACATCCCGGATTATCGCCACTTTAAGAGCAACCAAAGTTTTGAGTCGATGTTGGTATACCCTGGCTCAGAGAAAGAAAACCTTGAGGGCACGGCGGAGATAACATTTCCCTCATAATGCCAAGTGAACGACGAGATGTGTGGGCTTTTTGAAATGTTACATGTTCATGTGCATGCTCTTAGAAGACGTCGTCCCATTTAGGCCGGGAAAACTTATGTAACATTGCACAATACCAATTAGAGGTCACCGTTACAGTAACATGGTCGTCTTGAAAAAAAAAATACAGACCCCACACAGCAAACTGAAAAACGGAACACCACACTGTAACCTTAGGACTTTGGAGTGGTCGTTGATTAAGTTTGCGATAATTTTTGTTTCCGCGCTCAACGACGTGGAGATTGCTCTGCCGGAGGATTCACAGCGTGCACATTGTCTGGTCCTCTTTCTGTCCGAGATGGGCCAGTAGATTTAATTTTTAACACGAAACCTATTGACACCCATTTATAAATTGTCTTTTCATTGGGAACGGCATCACGAAGGCCGAGCGCTAAGCGCATGCGAAAGGCGCGCTGTGTTGTTATCACAGAACAATAAACTCTTCAACAACAAAAGCGCGATGATCTCGTGACCAAGCCATGTCGTCATCAAGAAACGGCATAAATACAGCTATCTATTGGCACATCCCCCACTGCTCTACAACCAGCCCACAATTAACTATGGGCTTCCTCAATCGGGGAGATCTTTTCATCAGAGATCATGCTGTACGCCTGTACAGCAACACACACAACACTATCATAAGACGACTAGGTAATTATGACCACATCCGCGTCACAAAACACAAACGCCCCAAGCACCTCCTCCTCCATGAGGGCTCAAAACAATATAACTGACCACGCTTGCTTAATTTTTTATGTATGAATGTTTTAACCCAAATAATGACATTTTAGTAATGACAGAATATTAGTGTGTTATAGGCATAATATCTCGTCATCGCGGAGCAGATTCCACGAAGAAGGAACTCCGACAACTAGAAGAAGAGGCTGGACCTCCAGTTAGATGTCACCGCTGCTACGGCTTTTTCAGAACGTGTACGGAGATCCGGAATCTACGACGAGAAGAGGATCGACGTGCATGATACCCACAACCAACTACTAACTTATTCGTACCAACAAAACCATATGCATGTTGCTGTCGCACAACAGCAGTATCCTAGCTCCTTGTGCCATTCAACCCATATAGCTATCGCTGAGGGTTTTTCCCCCCTGGTAAGGAAACCCTTAAGATTGAATTATCGGCACTTTTTTCCCCTCAGCCCTACGATCTTCATTCTGTCCCTCTCACAAGCTATATCCGTGAATGATCGTATTAAAGGGTATTATGCCCTCAGGTGTGGGTAGCCGAAGAAGAAGAGCCTGCGAGAGGATTCTCTCGCAGGTAACCTGCGAGGGATGTTCTCTCGCAGGCAAAACCTTTTAGGAGAGATACGAAGGGGCTACCTTTGGGTATGCCTTTTCCTATCCGTTTTTCAACTAAGGTTCCCACAAGCCGAGGCACCTAGGCCTGTTTTGAGAGGTGTATGTTCCGGGGTCGCAGACCTTGGGCATACGGTAAGAGTTTTTCGCTATTCCCATTGGAATAGTCGGCCAGCTGCCTCCTAAACTGGTCGAGGCACGGAGAAGGGAATGCTGCGTCCCCACAGCAAACTCCTCTCCCGCTATCGGAAGGGCGTGGGAAAAGTACCCAATGCCCGACCTTCACGATGCAGGTTTTTCTATGGTTTTCCCTGCATTTCTTTAGGCGAATGCCGGGTAGGATCCTTAAAATATAGCCCGGGGGCCCTAGTAACCCTTGGCTACCTTCCTCTACCCTTCCGCATCCCCCCTTTCTAATCCCTCCCTATGCTATTGAAGGGGAGTTGCCCAATGTGGATCACCCTCATGTAGCCTGTTGCCCTAAAAAAAACAGGTGTGGGTGGAGAAGGTCTTCGTGGGCTATTCTCTCGCAGGCAGAACCTTGTAGGAGAGACGGTAGGGGCTACCTTTCGGGATACCTCCTCCTCTCTCCGGTATTGAACTAAGGTTCCCACAAGCCGTGGCACCTCGGTCTATTTTGAGAGGTGTATGTTCCAGGACACTGACCTTTGGCATACGGTAAGTTGTTCTCTGTTCCCATTGGAACAGTCGGCCAGCTGCCTCCTAAATTGGTCGAGGTACGGAGAAGGGAATACTGCGTCCCCACAGCAAACACCTCTCCCGCTATCGGAAGGGCGTGGGCAAAGTACCAAGTGCCCGACCTACCTCAGGCAGGTTTTCTTGGGTTTGTCCTGCATCACTTTTAGACGAATTGCCGGGTAGGATCCTTAAAACATAACCTAGGGGTGCTAATTAACCGTTGGCTACCTTCCTCTACCCTTCCGCATCCCCCATTTCAAATCCCTTCCTATGCTATTAAAGGGGAGTTGCCACCATGTGGGTTACCCTCATGCAGCCTGTTACTCTAAAAGAAATAAAAAAAAACTAAGGTTCCCACAAGCCGTGGCACCTCGGTCTATTTTGAGAGGTGTATGTTCCAGGACACAGACCTTTGGCATACGGTAAGTTGTTCTCTGTTCCCATTGGAACAGTCGGCCAGCTGCCTCCTAAATTGGTCGAGGTACGGAGAAGGGAATACTGCGTCCCCACAGCAAACACCTCTCCCGCTATCGGAAGGGAGTGGGCAAAGTACCAAGTGCCCGACCTACCTCAGGCAGGTTTTCTTGGGTTTGTCCTGCAACACTTTTAGACGAATTGCCGGGTAGGATCCTTAAAACATAACCTGGGGGTGCTAATTAACCGTTGGCTACCTTCCTCTACCCTTCCGCATCCCCCATTTCAAATCCCTTCCTATGCCCTTAAAGGGGAGTTGCCACCATGTGGATTACCCTCATGCAGCCTGTTACTCTAAAAGAAATATGACTCCATTAACATGCTCATTTTATTTGTGCATTCTTGAACTATTTTACTCTCAAAATTGACCAATAACTTTATGAGCAATAATTTTATTCTGTTTTTATGCACGAAAATTTAACAATAATGGCAATAAGAAAAAATGGAGAGCAACAATGAAAACTTGGCTTTGGTGACTTGCCCCATTCGGCTACCGTTGCAAATTTAAGTCAGTCTTATTATCATTTAAAAATCTCGTAAAATTTACGAAGTTCGTTTGGCCAAAAATTTCTCTTTCGAATAGTTTATAGAGATTGAATTACACAGTGATTTAAAAAATAAAAACATGTGCGGATCAAACACAAGTTTCAAATCCTTGTGTTGCATGCTAGTTTACTAACAGCACGTGCAGAGGGGGTGTAGAAACTGGTAGACCCCCATGCTTGGCCGTGCGTGCTTTCAAGAGGACACAGCCTTTAAGGGCCTTTGGCCCCCCAAAAAACCGGGGAGATCTAAAGGCCGCACCCTGTTACAAGTAGTTACACACTATGTCCTAATAGATTATCCCAACTGAAAAGATTACTAAACAGAAAATACACAACATCCCTAGCAACAAAAAAGTTAATTTTCACTTCCCTAATCAAGGCCACCTGGCAATACGCTTCATCCATGTGGGGAGTTGCAGCTAAAACAAATCTGAACAACATCCAAGTAATACAAAATAAATCTCTTAGATTGATTTCAAGATGTCCTCGGTACTTTAAAAATAACAGAATGCATAGTGACCTCAACATACCAACTGTCAAAGACGTTATAAAAAAAATCCTTTGGTTCACTCATTAAAAACGCAATAGCACACAGCAATCCAATCATAGTTGAAATTACAACTTCAACTCCTCCAGAGCCTCAACAAAGAAAACGTCCACCACACCTCCTCTACTAATTCTGTAAATTTATAGCTTACTAAACTTAGACCTCAATTAAAAGAATGTTATGTAAATTAATAAGTGATAATTGTTATGGACGATCTATTGGTTGTAACCAACGGAATGTTAACATGTTAATTTCATTAGAATACTTCATCATTACTATCGGATCTGTAAAATCGCTGTCTGAGTCTTCTCACTAGTTATGGATTATCCAAGACCTTTGTTTACATGTCGGAGAAGACGATGTTAATGACTCCTAACACTGGTATGAATTACGTGCTCTACAGCCTTCACTTCGAGGTCCCGACGAATATCACCGTTGCGACAGTGCCATGGAGCATCTACAATGAACCTTAATTTTTTGTTTTATAATCGCTTTATTTGCAATGATGTCTTTATAAAAAATTTTCTCAATCTTTCTCAGATTTTTTTATCATTCAGCAAAGGCACTACTTTGGAAGGAATAGTGGTATGGGGCAATGCATGCGGAAATACCCTTCAGTTCGCACGTTGTCGGCGGAATTTGGATTGCGAAACGGAGACAGGTTTGTACAGAAGGGTCGTTGTAACTTGCGTTGAGGAAGTGTCTCAGAGGTAAGTACGCTCCTAGAAGAAAGCGCAAACTACGGAATAGAAGTAACAATTATTGGCATTTGTTCTACGCTTCCGCATCTTTTCTTTCAAATATCCCTTCCTATCCTGCTAGAGGGGAGCTGTTACCTTAATGTACCCTATCTCCAACAACAACAAAGCTATTTTCAGACAACTGGTCAGCTCTCGCAGGTGGGACTTCCTTCGGGAGTGCCTCCTCCTTATCTCTCTGCCATTGAACTAAGATTCCCACAAGCTGAGGCACCTCGGTCAGTTTTGAGAGGTCTATGTTACGGTAAGAGTTGACCGCTGATCCTATTCGACCAGCTGCCTCCTAGACTGGTCGAGGCATAGAGAAGGGAATTTTGCTATACCACAGCAAACCCCACTCCGTTCATCGGAAGGGCGTGGGACAAGTACCTAGATTCCGACCTGCCTGATGCAGGTTTTCTAGGATTTTCACTTGTTGGTCGAATGACAGGTAGGATCCTTAAAGTGCGTTCTAGTTAACTGTATCCGTTGCATATCTAGGAATGTAGTTGTTGATCATGTAGGTTACAACATTCCAGAAGGAGCTAGTAGCAACATCAAGTCCACGCGAACTCATTGAAGGTTTATCTTCAATCTGACGCAGTACGATTTCGTCAAATTCTGGTTTGAGACGTCTATTTGGAAGCCCGCAGTCACTTCTGCTGGCTTTCTTGAAGCCCTTTCTTAAAAAGCAGCTTGTTCAATACCTTGAGCTTCGCCATGCAGGACCATATATGCATATTCTCCAAACGGGTGTCCTCGGAGACTCAAAGACGCGTGATTGAGACTCGAACGGGGTTGACAGGTTGGATAGAGGTTTTGACGGTTTATTTTCAGTCCTTAAAGTCTTTAAAAGGGATTTTCAAGCACCTTGTAAAAGGAAGTTAAAATGACATTTACTGTGGAACAAAAATAGTTTACATTAATATGTTAACATCGTAATCATTCAGAGTGAAACAAAGTCGAACTTTATTGGATTGACTAATAAAAAGATATTAATTGGTAAGTAGAAATTACAGTAAAGGTTGACCACTCGCAGTTGTATTACATAAGAGTAGCAGAGTTAAGTCCGTAAAAAGACCTTGGGCATACGTGGTCAAGGAAGGAAGCCTGCGAGAGGATATCTCGCAGGTGAACCTTCCCAGAGAGCTCTGGCGGGGGCTACCTTTGGGGATGCTCTCACATCTCTCTGGTTTTTTTTGAACTAAGGTTCCCACATGCCGAGGCACCTCGGTCTGTTTTGAGAGGTGTATGTTCCGGGGTCGCAGACCTTGGGCATACGGCAAGAGTTGTCCGCTATTCCTATTGGAATAGTCGGCCAGCTGCCTCCTAAACAGACCAAGGCATGGCGAGGGGTAAGCTGCTTCCCCACAGCAAACTCCTCTCCCGCTATCGGAAGGGCGTGGGACAAGTACCCAATGCCCGACCTACCCGATGCAGGTTTTTCTAAGGTTTTCCCTGCATTCCTTTAGGCGAATGCCGGGTAGGATCCTTAAAATATAGCCCGGGGGCCCTAGTTAACCCTTGGCTACCTTCCTCTACCCTTCCGCATCCCCCCTTTCAAATCCCTTCCTATGCTATTAAAGGGGAGTTGCCCTAAGTGGATTACCCTCATGTAGCCTATTGCCCTAAAAAAACAAAAAAAAACCTTGGGCATACGGTAAGAGTTGTCCACTATACCTATTGGAAAAGTCGGCCAGCAGCCTCCTAAACTGGTCAAGGTATAGCGAGGGGTAAGCTACGACCCCACAGCAAACCCCACTCCTGCCATCGGAAGGGCGTGGGACAAGTACCAAATGTCCGACCTACCTGATGCAGGTTTTTATAGGGTTTTCTTGCATTACTTTTGGGCTAATGCCGGGTAGGATTCTTAAACTATAGCCCGGAGGTCCTAGTTAACCATTGGATGAAAATATATTTTTATCCTACAAACGTAATTGCAGAATTCATATATGTCTGGTAGATGTTTTCATGGAATTCTGTCATCTTGATATTTTGAGAGTAATCAGATTAATGGCGATTTTACAGAAATACTGATCAATCCTGAAAGTCCGTAGTTCAGTGATAGTAATCGCAGAGGGAAAAACGCGTCATGCGAGTCTTAAGCCTAAATAAACTGGACTGAATACACACCTCTACAGATAATAACGCACGCTCCAACATAACAGACTTGAAGATTTGGAACACCGGAATAAATTAGTTTGCGAGTGTAACTGATCGTATACATAAGTTGCTGGTAACCAGTTTAAGCCAATTCTCACCCATGTTGTACCGTTCACCACTCGATTACAAGCGGACACATGCAAAACGATGAATGTAAATTATATGGTAATAAAATACACATAAAAGGAGACGGATTCTATTGAGATTACACGACGTCAAGATCTACTAAAATTTAATGCAATCTGTATCATTTAGTCGAAAGAACCAGCCAAACATTCAATATAACAACTCTTTTTAAATTACTGTCAAATAGCATAACTGAAGACGAGCAAAAAAAAGACAACTTTATTAAGAATATAAAAAACTACTTTAAAGGTAATTAGCTGAATATTTATTTTTTCGCTTCTTGGTTTTCTTGTTTTTTAGGGCAACAGGCTACATGAGGGTAATCCACATGGTGGCAACTCCCCTTTAATAGCATAGGAAGGGATTTGAAAGGGGGGATGCGGAAGGGTAGAGGAAGGTAGCCAAGGGTTAACTAGGGCCCCCGGGATATAGTTTAAGGTACTTGTCCCACGCCCTTCCGATAGCGGGAGAGGAGTTTTCTGTGGGGACGCAGCATTCCCTTCTCCGTGCCTCGACATCCTTAGGAGGCAGCTGGCCGACTATTTCAATGGGAATAGCGGACAACTCTTACCGTATGCCCAAGGTCTGTGGCCCCGGAACATACACCTCTCAAAACAGGCCGAGGTGCCTCGGCTTGTGGGAACCTTAGTTCAAAAACGATGAGGAAAAGGCATCCCCAAAGGTAGCCCCTTCGTATCTCTCCTATAAGGTTCTGCCTGCGAGAGAATAGCCCTCGCAGACCTTGATCCTGTAGCTTGCAATTCCTATTGTACTTTTATTATAACAAATTTACTAGCGGTCTTATGATATTAATTATACGTTCTAAATTCATTTGCTCTTTACTCGTGCCCTACATCCAATAATTAGAAATGAAATCGGGAAAAAAAACAATATATACAACTGCAGGGGTTTCATCATAAAAGTCAATTTTATACAATAGCTGAGTGTAAAAATGAACAACTACTATAGTTGTCGCAAACATGATAAACATATTATTTTGACAATTACAGACACAGCAGTCAAATTATTTTATTATTGGTATCATAAAGATAACTTTGGCATCATTTTTAATATCCTTCTTCTAAATTATTATATATTACAATTTATTTATAATTATATCAAAATTAGATTGATTAAAATTAAGTACGATAATAACAATTTACCAGTTAATAAACCTCAGAATATTTTTTTATCGTACAACCACTTTTTAAAACTTATGGAATTGTTTCATAATTATGGCATTCGTATTATATTTAAAACTTAAAATAATCTCAATTTAGCTAAAAATATTAAAGACGAAATTAACATTTTAAATAAACATAACATTATTTACTAAATTAATTAAATAAACAACAGGAAATTTTAAGTCAGAAAAAATTAGAATTAATAAATTAACAACGTTTCATCGCTTAATTTGCGATATCATCAGGTTCCAGGCCGAATTTCTTCCACGACAATCATAATAGAATGATTTAATCATCATTTTTTTTATATAAATGAAACCTACTGTAATCGCAAATAGTTAATTTAATAAAGTCTCCATTTTTTCTGACTTAAAATTGTTTATTTGTTAGTTTTCTCATTAGCCAGAATACATATTTATATACTAAATTAATTGTTTATAAAGTAATTCTTGTCATATCGGACAAACGACACGTTGTAGAGCATAGAAACAATTTGAATTTTAACGTCCAAAATTACTCAGTTGTGTCCAAACATATTTTTTTTTAAAAAAAAAACATAATTTCGCTTGGCACATTTTAGATTAAGAATTTAAATATAATTCCAGATTGATGAGCGAATTGTACATATTATATCCACTTTTCCAGTAATTATTGTAAAAAAAATGACACAAATAATTTAAATAAAATGTTTTTACATGCATATTGTATCGAACTAGATAAATAAATATCAAAATAACAGACAAGAATAAGTGCAGAATAAATAACGTACAACGTTTCTATAATCATTGTTGCTTTCGCCAGGTGATTTTTTTTTAAAAAAACCGCAAGACCCGTATGAACGTCTCATCGCACAAACCAAACGACGAACTCGCGCCGTGATCGTGATAGTAAAGATAGCTTTTGATTATTACAATGTATACTTACTCATATATATATTTTTTAAATGATAATTTGGTTGTATGTATTACAGAAATGATTGTTCTGTCATGTTTGATCTTTCGTGGAATGACGTGTGTCCAGTAAAAATTGTAACAAATAATTTAATCAGTGTGATCCATATTTCGCCTTTGATTTCCATGGGTTTATATGCAGTTCTTGATAGATCACGAAAATTACCCACCGTATAAATTAGTAGGTAATGAAATTTGCACTATAGGTAGATTTTATTTGTATTCCTGGACTAATAGAGCATTCTGATAAATAAACAGCCTGGAAAATCTTGGTAATCGACAAGTTAAAAATTATCATTGTTTTTTTCAACGGGGTACTCCATTACCGATATTGTTTCGGAGGATGAATTTGATTGGTTCTCCTCTCAGCCCTCATATCGAATACGAGGGTTAGGTGGAAGTGACAGGCCCTAGAGACGCAAAACGGCGCCATGTTCGGTAACAAATGGTCACTTGAACACTCAAAAAAATAGGCGATATCTCTCCTGTTCCTATGGTGAGTATCTGCACTCTTCAAGTAACATTCTCTGCTCATTTAAACAAAACTGTAAAATATTTAATATATACAAATATTCAACGAGTATTAATCTACACCCGTGGAGCAAAATTCAACAAATTTCGTACACACGATCTTTGCGACTAGAAAACAAACACGTCGAGGTGAGAAACGTCTAACAACCCCGGGAGCGGTGGTAGAAATATTCAAACATGCTAAAACGGCCGATATTTCAGTCGGATAAATATTTTTAGGGTTCACTGACATTGATAGTATTTCTAATGATGTTATCTGTGTATAATTTCAATCCCCTACAGCATGGGAAAGGAGGGGGCGGAAGGGCGTTACATAAAAATAACGCAAAAACAACAGAGATTGGAGTTGAATCCGGGGTTATGAGTGTCACTGACTTTATGTATGACATTCAACTTGGCATTTAACACCCAGGGGCGGGAGTGGAAATTTTGAAACATACAAACGCGGCCGATATTAACGTTGAATAAATATTTTTAAGAGTTAATTGGATTGATAGTATTTCTACCGATGTTGTTTGCATATTCAACCCCTTTCGGTATGGGAGGGGAGCACGCTTAGGGAGGGGGGAGCGTAATAAGAAAATGTATCGAATACAACCGAGATCGGAGTCAAACCAGGGTTATGTATGCCGCTGAGTTTATTTCTGTCAAACTGGGCAACGCGTGCGGTGCAGGCGGGATGAGAGGGGCTGGTCGTAGGTGGGCGGGGGTAGATATTTTCAAATATGTTAACCGGCTAACTTTTGCGTCGAATACATATATTTCGGGGTCAATGACATTCATAATATTTCTCTAGATGTTCTCTGTGTATAATTACAAGCCCTATCGGCTTGGGAGGGGAGCACCCTTAAGGGTGGGGTAAAGTTGCATTACATAAAATAACGCAAAAACAATCGAGAATGGAGTCGAATCCGGGGCTATGGTTGTAAATGAGTTTAATTATTACATTAAACTTCCCGTTTAACACTCACAAGCGAGGGTGGATGGGTTGGAAATTTTCAATCATGTTAAACGGACGATTTTTGTGGAATAAATATTTGTCAGGGTCAATGACATTGATAGTATTTCTACCGATTTTATTTGTGTATAATTTAAACCCCTTTCGGAATGGGAGGGGAGCACTCTTAGGGGTGCGGTTTGAAGGGCGTTACATAAAAATAACGCAAAAGCAACCGAGCTTGGAGCCAAATCGGGGTTTATGGATATATGATAACCCTGTCAATGCCAGGTACTCAGCTAGTATATTATAATTTATCAGGACTGTCTGTAGTTTTACTGTTACATAATCCAATACCAATCAAATACTGATCATTTAATGGTTTAATCACAGCAATATAATTACAGTAAGCGGCTTTCCCCCTAGACCTCCACACGAGGTTTGGTAGGGAAGAAATGTAATCACTATAAAGGTATATTCCATAAATGTAAATATTGAGTACATTTCAAAATAATAAGTACCAATTATTTATATATTTTTATAATATTATATACAAGAACGGGTAAAAAGAAAATACAAATTACTAGAATCGCCAACACATTAACACCGATTTTGGTAACATCCAACTGACCGTTACCGAGACCGTATCGTGCAGCATTTTTTTTATTAATTCCTTCAATACACTTATTATCTCTCGAAACTTTCGGATATAACCCAAAAAGGAAATCACAAATTAGTTCCAAACATGCCCAAAAGTAAGACATTGCCTCCGCAGGCGGCCAGAAGAAAAACAAAATCGTCTGATGAACTGCAGATGTGAAACAGTCATTTAATTAGGAAGCAGCCATTCAGGTTGGGTTATACAATAGTTTGTTAATATTACAACTCTTTTCTTACATCGTTGGGTTCCACCACCAAAACGCAACAAAAGTGAAGCACCAACAAGTACATCACAGCTTCTAATGACGCTATAAGCATCTGTGTAATGCATACTTACCTATATTAATTGATGCTACTGAACGTTAACCTACGGAAAATGGAAATTGATATAATGTGTTAAACAGTCCCATTTTCAACGGTTTACAGTCGATTACCGGCAATAAATTTATTCCAGAGGGACGCTTCAAACGCGAAATATTTTACAGGACGTTATCAGATAAGTATTATATGTAATATACTACTGCTGAAGAAACCGAGGTTATGGTGAAACAGTGAACGAACGCAACTCAGTGACGTTAGATGACGTCAGGGTTTTAAGAAACGTCGGGTTACTCGGCTAGACTTGAAATATGTTTACTGAATATATAGTACAGTGTATAATTTTTTCTAGAAAACATGAAGTATTACCAACTAGATAATGGAAATAATTTTGTCGTATCAGAATAGGATATCACTTTCACTATACTCAGATTCTCTGTGAAGAAGGAACTTCCTTCTGTTGTTTCCAAAGTTTCGACCCAGAAAAGAATATATATTGTTTAGTGAACGCATTATGCATTAGAGATGAATTAGTAAATTAATTGCTTTATTCTAAGATTTATTAAAATTGTGGGTCGTCGGTTACTAAAAGACGGTTGATTACGGTATTTTTCGTATTCTTGAAATAAATAGATCATTAGCCTATCGGCAGAGGCGGACATTTTTACTGCCTTAATTTTTTATGTCCTGGCAATCAAAGATTTTTTGATTGGTTAAATCTTCAGTAGAGCAGAGACAACCTGAGTGAAGGCGATCGGAGAAGGATTCACTTTCTGGGATTTGACTGAGAAAGGTCACGTCCATCACAGCCGACACCATCATTTCATTCTTGATTTCTTCCGAATATTCGGTATCAAACGTTAAATGACGAGCTGCGTCTCTGGCCCAGGTCTGCTCTGCCTTTGAATATAAGTAATGCCCTCATATATACATGAGATTCGGTCGCTCGTTCCACTCTCAATCAATAACATAACTGCATTCGCTGAAATTAAAAATTAAGGCAACACATCATCTTTTTCTTACGAGGATCTGTGGTTCCGCAATTATGAGCTGAAATAAATTGGGGAGGAAAGAGGAAAACAATTATTAATGACAATTTGTTTATTATTAACAAAAAATCAAATATTAATTAATCCATTAGTACCTTACACTTTTGTCGGGGGGAATTCCGGACCTACTGTGCACGGCACATATATTGGTGGTTCAATTTCGTACCCTTCTTCACAGATGTTGCACCCTCCCCTGCCAATCAGCCTCAGGAAGCGCCTAGAGCTTGACTTCGTTAGATAGTTTTCGTGTAAGTCTTATAACGCGCTGTCTCCCCTCCCTCAATCTGCTCCACACGCCTTCGCGGCTGACGTGAGCCCTTTGAGCAGAAACAACACACACAAACAAACAAATTCAGTCTGACACTGCCTATTTTAATGTCGGTCGCCCACGTCATCCATCTTTAGGTTGCCCCAACCTGTTGTTACCTCGACTGTGCAATTTTCAGCTTCCACTTCCCCTCCCCCCTGAAAAAAAAATCATAGCCTCTTCGGTAGAGCATTTTTGAAACAGATTAATAGGTTTATCTGGTACACAATATATTTTTATATTGACAAAAGTTATTCCAAGTTATTAATTTTCATACGCCAGAAATTATACGAGTCAGTTTTTGTATCAAATTTCTCTTCTTTCTCATCTCATTTTTACTTTAACAAACCCGGCGATTTCAACTTTCGATTTGAAATTATGAGTACAATATCAATTTTGTTCAAGATTAAGACATTTTTAAGATATCTAGTTCGGTTTTTATTTATATTGCCTCTCCTTTCAATTAATAAATTTTTACACAGCTCATATAGCATTTATTTCCTCGTAAACTTTACCGTTTCATTTATTCTGTAATAAATATTTGACAGAATTTTCATTTTAAACCAAAGTAATTTTTCTAGCCCTGTTTTTTACATATTTTTTCTTTAAGGAATTTAATTCTTCTTTCTAAATAATTTCCATGGTGTTGTTAGAATGAGACTTGTCAATATTTGGTCACTCCCTGAAACCATTTCCAATCCGTTTCACTTGCATTCCATCAGATTCATTTTATTAATTGATCTTCCGCATCACCACCAGAAAAGAATGGGAATTATCAGCTATGAAATGGGAGTAGAGCGAACAGACTAGCGAAGGAAAGGTGTTCAGCGAGTGTTAGAACTGCTCGAAGTTCATTTTAGTCTAAAGTTTTATGTCTTTGTCTTTTTTTTAAAGTTGAATGAGTACATTACTGGACGGGAAATTTTACTATAAATTATTATTATACTGAAGAGACGTTACAAGTTTTAACGTTTTCTGGCATTAAATGAATGTAATCCAGATTTTTATTACCAACTTCAGGAATCTCGTCTGACAAAATTTTCCATACGTGAAGATCGGTTGAATTATGGAGTACAATCATTTTAAAGAACCAGCTAAATATTATTTAACGTCTATCACTTACAGGTGTAATGACCGTCGGCGATCCTTATCAGCTTGGGAATGTCCAAACTTCAGTATTTGAATAATGAACAAGGTAATATATTTTTAGTGTGTTTCAGTTTATTCAGAATTTAACATTTTTATGGGTGGGAAAGGTAACTGTAAGCACGTGAGGTTGCATTGCTACTCTGCCCGACGTTTCCTTTACGATAGGCAACACTTCAGACGCGTCTGTAGATCATGAGTAAGCAATCCGTCTAAAATCTTTAATTTTGACTATTTAGATATACATCCTGATTTTGAAAAGAAATATTAAACCGATAGTCAATTCGCATTTGGAGAATGTATATTGTACCAGAGATTGGCCTCGGCTCAGGCTTTTGCTCAGGATTTTGGACGATAATATGTAGTTTGATGCTGCTTTCAATGCGCCGACTCATCCAACTCTCCCGAAGATCTCAAGAATTGGGCGCCAGATAATTTTTTATTGGAAGAATTTATCAAAACTTAAACAGTTTTCTTTAATTAATTTATTCTACAAGACAGGAATATACAACTTTCTCAGGACGTGGTATAATTTAACGACGATGTTCCGTTACTTGTAACTGTACTTGTTCCCTTTTCAATTATCAGTTCCATACCGCTTGAGTTCTACATGGAGACTTATTGATATCCGCCCTGCACGAGTGCCACTAGGCAACTGACTAGAAAATGAGATCTCGCCAACAAGCGTGACGTAACAAAATTGCCGAAACCGGATAAAGGATGCCGTCAAAGGCAAATGTAACATGACTTATTTCTATGTTACAATATATTGTAATGATAATTAAAGGCAATTAGAGAATTAATAATTAAACAATTGAAATAAATTGTTATCGGCGAGAATACAAACACAACAATGAGTAAGAACATGTACAGGCGGGCCTTTGTCGTTGCAGAGCTACGGGGCTTACACAGGCAGTCGGTCGCAGAATTTTGTCAAGTACAGTTGGACACAGAATTTCATCAAGTAAAGTCGCACGCAGAATTTCATCAAGTAAAGTCGCACGCAGAATTTCGTCAAGTACAGTTGGACATTGAATTTCACCAAATAAAGACAGTCACAAAATTTCGTCGAGTTGAGTTGGTCACCTAAAATTTTAACAGAAAGAGTTACTCGGAGGAGAATGATGAGAGTGTGATTCAGGAGGCTGATAATCAATTGGTCAGCAGGTACCGGTAGAACTTTGCAGAAGGTGTGGACAACATTCTGATTTGCCCGTAATCAGAACCAGAGCTACAATCTTGGCTGGAGTGAGAGAGAAAGGGACTTAAAGCAAAGGTCCGCAGTATTTTACTGAACAATTGTGTCTGGTGGATGATACAAAAGTTTTGGAAAGTGACTTAAAACAAATTAAATTCAGTGAAACGATGGCCTCTTACGCGTAAATAGTGTAGGGTATCATAGAATCAAAACAAATGCCTGGTACCGGTACAAACTGTAAGTAGAGAGAAACTTTATCAAATTTATTGCTATGTAAACGTTAAATATGGATAGATCGTCAGATTTCGGATTCCATTTTATTTTAATTCAAATCAAGTTTTGAATGTTGTAAATTTTGTTTGTTAATTTTAATAGTAGGAAAAGGTATTGTTCTTTGTTTAAAAGACCCAATTAACGACCCTGAGACAAGAGTAAAGGAGTTTGTATAATAGTAAAAACATTAATGTAAAATAATAACAACACAAAAATCAATTGTTCTGCGATTTAAACCCTGTAATCATTTTTAACATCCTTTCATTTAAATAGTTAATAATAAATTCATCAATCTGGGCCAATTAATTAAATTCATTTCGATTATTACATTTATGGCGTCCTCAACGTGGGGCAAATTAATTGTTCAATTATAAATAATATTGTGTATTACCCAGTTAATAAGGACATGAATTTTGTTCTGATTTCATCAGATTTGTTTACCAAGTCAGACTGGGGATTCTTGAGTGGTTAGTATAAAAAAATGATAATAATAAAATGATGGATAAGTGGCTTTTAGAGAAGGGGAGCACTTTAATTGGACGTTTAGCGGCTTAGAGGTAATGGTATTGACAGACATCTGGTCGGAACCCTAAATGCATGATGACAGAAGTTTTATGGACATACATAAAAGGAAGTATTTATTTTAATTGTATTGAGTGGCTTTCGGAACGTGAGAAAGGCAACAGCTGGTGTTTGTTTGGCGAACGTGGAAACTCAAAAACTGTGCATACAAGGGAATATTCTGGAGAGGGGGAAAACAGTTAAAAGAACAGTTGGACTAGAGACCTGACAACAGTTTGACAGGAGACCTCAGACAGTTGGGAGAGAGCGTCGGTGAAGGTCCGCAGGGCGCGCGCAGGGCCAAGTAAGGGGGGCAGAAACAATTTTATATAGTCAGTCAGTCAGAGGGGTCAGGAGAGAGCATTGATGGTGGGCCAAGTTGAAGTGGCCGAAACAATTTTATAAGTCAGTGAGTTTGTATTCAGGAGAGAGCGTTGGTGGAGGCCAATTTAGGTAGCCGAGAGGAATCATCAGTCAGCAGTCATCAGCAGTCGGTAAGAGTTTCGTCGTGGAAATCTGTCTGTTAGCAGGGTTGGTTGTTTGGAGGAATTCGCTGTGAGAGTAATATCATCGAGAAGAGGTGGTTCTGAAAGCAAAGTGTGAGCGCAACCTGGTGCTCTTTATGCCTATATAAAGAGAGATCCAAATTGCATGGACCAGAAAGATTGTAAGTTTTTTTTTTTCGGTATTCATAGTTGTAAATTGTTAAATAAGGGTAATGAGTCCGATTTCGTTTCATTTCGTTTTTCATTTATTTTAACTGCATTGTTTAATTGTAAATTTTGTGTTCCGTTTCCTTATCAACCCAGTAAAGACCCTGGGGTACAGAGTCTGATTTATTAAAAATGTATTCTAGATTAATAAAATTGTTTTGTTGATAAAATTTAATAACGTGTTTAATATAATTTCCTATAATCATAATTATGCATGAGAGGGGTATTACAATATATATATATTGTTGTATACAAAAAATATTAATTACAAAATGCCAACACACTCTAACCAATTTATGTAGACAAACAAATTTTAAAAGGAAAGTTAATTAACAGGAAGTTTTTTGCTTGAATGAATACAAATGTTTACAGATAAAAAAGTAAAATATTGTTTTCAAATTTCGATGTAATTAAATTATTTTACATATTTTTTAAAAAAATACCACAGCTTTTAATGAGACTCAAAACTTAAGGACCGCTCACTGGGCCGCTAATAATTATAGTGATTTGCAATTAATACTAAAAGATCAAAGATTGAAGTCTTTCCCGGTGAAGTTGTTCAATAAATAGTTCTCGGAATTCACACGGGTTTTGCATATTTATATTTAGACGAAACGTTTCGAGAACTGAAACCACTGTCGTCATCTTCTTCGCCTAGAAGATGACGACTGTGCTTTCAGTCGTCGAAACGTTGCGTCTAAATATAAATATGCAAAACCCGTGTGAATTACGCGAACTATTTATTGAAGACCAGAAGAGTTACAAATCAAAAAATACTAATTACTTCTATAATAACAAATTATATATAAAAGAATCTAAAGAAAACTAGAGAAATCTGATGGTAATCATATTTAAATAAAAGTTTACAATATAATGTTTTTAAAATACCAATTTATTCAGGGCTGCTCTGGTACCGTATTAATTGTGCACTTCAAGATTATTTTATTTTAAAGAAAAATCTAATCAACAGGCCATAACACTGTTCACTACATTGTTTCACTTCACTAAATTCCGGCCCACTGCCCACCGGACACCTCTCCAACAACTGTTCACGAACTTTACTTCCTCCTATTCATTATTTCTCAAATTTCCTTTAAAAATACGTTAATACCAAACGATGAATATGATATTTTCAGCCTTTATTCAGCATAGACTTTTATGAATTTCGCTACTTATTTAGATTGGTTAAAGTCCCAAGACAAACTTCACTACGAAATATCGTTTGCGCTCCCAACCCAGGCTGAATATCAACTTTATCGTTCAAGCTCCAAGACCACACTCGCTATGATCACACCGATCCGGCTCCCAAAGCACGGCTGTTTTCCCAAAGTTCGACGTATTACAGACGCTTTGCCGACAGTAATAGAGTAGAAACCTTACCAGTCTGCATTCTTGCGCCACACTGACTGTTATTTACAATGCTCTGGCCCCAAACCGACAATAATATTAAAGAAAATTATTAAATAAAACTTTCATTACACATAGGTAATGTCTACAATATATATATATATATATATATATATATATGGTAGAAGATAATTCTCTTTTTTATCACTCATCAGCTGGGCGTTGAAAAAAAATTATCAAAAATCAAAATTATTGTTTAATTTTATTTTTATTATCAAGTAGAACCTGAGAATCTATTTACTCTATCAGTCGTGTAAATTTTTTATTTCTCCAGAACTTTAAATTACATTAACTGACATGAATTATAGTTTTCTCTCCGCTCTCTTTCACCAAAGATCATCCCCTATTCCTGACAAAATTTCGTTGTCTGGCATCCTACCTTACTCATCTTTTTTTACTATAATACTGTAAACACTTTAAATTACCACTATATATATTTATATATATTGTAATAATTAACAATGTGAGGTTATTTAAATGAAAAAGATAAAAAATTAACGAACAAAATAATTTATTTTCCTTTAGTGGCTTTCAAAGAATAACAGACAATTGCAAACAAAATTTGAGATCTGTTCTCTCAGGGCCTTTACTGGGTTTGATCTGATTAACAATAAAAATTTACTTGAAAATAATGTGCTGATAAATGAAAGAGAAACTACAAGAAAAACGAACGAAATCTGACTTTATTCTTCTAGTTAGCGTTTACAGATTTTTATTAAGGTTTTTGTTACTTACGCATTGTTCGGCTGGTACCAGCATTCTTTTAACGCTTCAAAAAGTGCACTATATTGCAAAATCTTTACACAGATTCTAAGTTTTTCTCACAGATTCTACACTTATGGAATTTCTAGGCTCCCAGGAACTCGGATGATCCTCTCCAAAATGGTCAGCTATCTGATGACTGCTTGCTTACAAGAATCTTACGAGTTGCAGATTTTTTTATAGTCTTTTACCGATTTACTGATCGGTTTGGATTTAAACTGCAAAATAGCTCAGTAAAATGTCTATCCTTTCGTGGCTGCTCTAAGACATCGACTTCTCTATTTCGCTCCTCTCTGTAGACTTTACTCTTTCGCTCCTCGAATTAGACTTTTGACTTTCGCTCCTCGCTGCTGACTGCCAACTGCCTATGCTTTTGCGCGCGTAAAAACGCCATTCCTCGCTCTCAATAATAGGAACAGAGATACTTAAAATATTGATAAGTAAAACATCTAAAAATAAAAATAATAAGAAATTGTAACCAATTGTAATTTTTAAAATTTATTTTAGGCATCTTTGTTGAAGTGTATATGTTTACATGAATGTATAATCTTATATATGTATAGTTAAATAATTATTAACAATATGTTAAATCGATACCATAGTTTCGTTACTATAGTATCGATTTTCGATTGAATTGCTGCACACTGAATCACTTAATGGAGCACTTTTAAAACAGACCTTGTTGAATAACAACATAGTTTTATAGTAGTGACTAAGTACCTATAGGTACTAATACCTTTTAAAGTTAATGTGATGTTAATTATAAGACAAAAAGGTATGTTATGCTGAAGGTATTGCAATGTATTCGTAACTTGATGTTTTTTTATATAAGTGGTAACGTTTTTAATGTTCATTCAGAATGATTATAACAATGAGTTGAAAGCTTCCGACTATATATTTAATAAAGTTATAAACTTGGAGACTGTTTTTGGTTTTTTCTACTCATCAACGTCTACGTCAACAGTCCTTTTTACCATAAAGTATTTACTATTTAATGATAATTAAATTGCCACGTTGGAGCGTCAAAATGTAGTACATGCAATTAAATGAAAATTAAATTTCAAATTAACTTGCCCCAAAATATAATAATTACTATCAATTGAGATTCTACATAAGAAAATTAAAATGATTTGATTTTAATTAAAAAGATCAGAGTTTTAAAATATATAACAAAATTAATTTATTAAAATCAAATTATTATAATCATTGAAATTATAATACATGTTGGTAAAAATTTGATAATATGCCACGGCTTGATCTCAGGGCCGACTATCGGGCCTCCAATAAAGAATATTTACGACAAACAATTAAAATTTACAAAGTCCGAAAATTCTTAATTTAAACAATCAGTGAAATATTGAAATCTGACGATAAATATCATTTACTGTTGGGTTTACATATAATAAATTCTTAAATTTATCTTATCGTTTTGCTGTGCGAAAAAGACGGGGGCTCGTACAAACTCGATTATATATACAGGCCATGTTTTACAGAATTTACTTGTGGTTATTATTTCCACATACAACACTTCCTGCTCGCTGTATTTGACCACACTAGTTGTTTTGCTGCATTCTCGTTACGTACTCGGCATTTAGCTTGCTACACCTGAGTATCTAATAACTGTTGTCTCTCGCAACATCAGACCACCATTGCGAATTGTAGACTGGTGACTGGAAACCGGCGACTCCTAACACACTCTGACAAAATACATTCAGCCCTGTATCCTGATGACTCCCAGAAACCCCGCTCTTACTATTTTTTTATCTGAGCTTCAAAAAGCGACTCTTTCTGAATTTTCTGACTACCTCCTGCTTTGCCTCCCAGTAACACTAAAGCTCTGCACGTCCAACAATGTTTCACGACAATACACACAGCAATCAAGCATTATAGCCCCATATTCTTGTACACAAATCTTACGTTTACGCCGCCAACAATGCAAGTCCCAAAATCTTGTTAATTAATTAATTACGTTTCTTTTTAATTACCACAATATATATCAATCACGTACAGTGGTGCATCGTTTGTTTTTTGCTGCAAAAGCAATAATTTTACCCCTCTGCGGCAAATGACCTATCTCGTAATATTCTACATTTATAATTCCGTCTACATTTTTTCGAATAGTTACAAATTTTTTTAAATTGTAATAGTATAGCATCAGCCACGTATCGTGTATGTGCTCAGTGGTGCGTAGCACCGAAAGGAGGCAGCATGTTAAGCTTTACGGGTAGTGCAGGAAATTGAACACTGCGCATACCCATTTCTCATTCCAGATCTTGTGCGAGTGCGAGTACGCCTCAAGCAGAAATTCAGCCTGTTAAAACATATACATTTTTCTTAATTTTAAGAAGCTTTAAAATAATTATTTCCTAAATTTATTTATGTACTTAGAACAATGAGCTCAACTGCACAAGCAGCCAATGATCACGTTTCAGCTAAAGATATAATAATCGAGGAATATATATGTCGCTGCACTGAAACGGACCAATCGACAATTGTGAACCGAAAAGACTCGAAACCACAATGTGACCGTATTGAAGCGTTGGTGTAGTTATTAATGTTATCAAATATGCATTTCCTCAACTAAACGATAATGATGGTTGTGTGGTTTTGCCTTGCTCAAGGGCGGCAAACAGCAATATCGTCCTCGAACTCATTTTCGTTTTTAAGTTCTTTATCATCTATTGATCTCTATTAAGAATGAATCGAAAACATGTACAGGTTCCAACCACTTAAAGAGGATCGATCATAGACAATAGTATATAATATAATATGGAAAATTAAATTCCCAAGGTAGAAGTTAAATTTTTTTTTAAAAAAAAAAAATTGACATTCTAATTTAATCATTAAGGAAATTTTAAAGCATTTTGAAGTACAGAGGGGCCCAAAAAAAATGTATCCACTGGTTAACCGTCCATAACTTGCAAACTAATTGACAGAGTTGTCTCATTTTTGGTGAAAGTGTAGCTCTTCAAGTCCAACTTAAATATATCACTGTAGGTGTTCGAAATGGTCACCATTAACATCCACACACAAACAATGTCGCCGAACTGCAGCACGAACTACTGACTGCAACATGTTCAGTTGGATATTTGCACATTAAAGTACGATGGATTCTCCAAGTTCATCCAATGTGCGTGGCTTTTGTCGATAAACGACGTCCTTTAGTGTTCCCCACATGTAAAAGTCCAGAGGGAACGTGGTGGATACCCTACAGCACCTCTACGGCCTATCCATCTTCCTGGTAGATTTTCGTCGAGATAAGCCCTAACACGATTGTGGTAGTGGACTGGGGCACCATCTTGTTGAAAGTAAAATCTTTCGTCTCCATACAAGTCTTGGATGGCAGGTAAAAGAGATGTTTGAAGCTTCTGAAGGTACAACTCACCGGTAACTGTACCGTCAAAGAAGAATGGCCCCGCTAAGACAACCCACACCACACATTTACTCCTGGCTTTGTCTACATGGACGTTTGGATTTTCGGCGGCCCAGTAGATGCAATTGTGGAGATTTACTGTACCATTGAGTTTGAACTGTGCCTCATCAGACCACACTATCATCTCCGCAAGCTCTTCATCGTTGCGCACCATGTTATTAAACCACTCGCTGTACTCCATCTGAATCGTCCTCGTTCATTGCGTGTACCAATCTTGGGATGTAGCACTTCCACTTTGCTGAACACTTGAGCGACTTACTCCAGTTTCACGGACACACAGAGCGGGTGAATTGTAACACAAGATGGGACTTGTTACTGTTACATGTCGTCCAGATCGTTGTTTGTGTACATCTTTAACACAGCATTCGGCTTCAAATTTGTCTCGAATGCGACGAATCGTTAAACGTGTCGGTGGCTCTGTTTGATACACATTTCGCCATTGCCGTTGAACCTCATTAATGTTTTCGTACTTAAAATACCACTTTAAAACAGACTTCCTTTCATCAAATGTAAGCCTTACGCCAGCCATGTTTACTCGAGTAACAGGGTACAACTAACAATAAAACACTAACTACCTGGCGACTGTACTCTGACAAAAAAAAACCGCAATGCAATGTTTGTGTGGCGATTGGCGGAACTACAAACTATTACACTACCAAAAATGAGACAATAAGTTTGCAAGTTATGGACTGTTAACCAGTGGATACATTTTTTTGGGCCCCTCTGTATATATTTGTATAATTATAACATTTTCGTGTGATATAAAAACTCAAGTTCACAAATTATCGCTTTTGAAATGATTTTACATGACGTTACCGAAGTGGCTCACAAACTAAATGCTGAAGCTGACTTCCCACCAATAAATACACATCGTCCAAGAAGAAAACCGACACAATTTCGGTATGAACAACGTGATAAAGTTATATTAAACCCTAAAATCAATTACAAAGTACAGTTTTTTTTTACAAAAAAAAGTTCTATATCAGACATTAGCTTCCTTAAAAAAGATTGAAAGAGTTTAAACTTTACACGAAGTATTTCGCTTTTTCAGAAGTCCATTATTTAGTTACCCCAAAGAACGCTAGATGAAACATTGTAAATATTAGTATCTGAAACACAAAGGCGATTCAAGGAATGGAGCTGATTTGACGTTATTGATTAGTTCTATTAAATTAACGCTTTAAAGTTGCGTTTTATAGAAAATCAGTCTACTTATCCACACACTTTTGCAATATCTTTCAACATATAATTTAATATCAACTTTGACAAACACATCAATAGGATTAAGAATATTTCTTAATCTACCAATTACAGTTGCATCTTTTTCTAAGTTAAAAATGATGAAGAATTATTTAAGGTCAACTATCCATTATTTCCATATAACCTAATAAATATATCAGGCAGTATGGATACAAGTCAAATAATAGCATATTTCGCAAATGTTAAAGAAATAAAAGTTTAATTTTTGTTGATACAACTACGCTTTATTTTGAGCCTTAAAACATAAAATAGTTCATTCATAAACTAAGTAAACATACTCGAATTGAAATTTTCCTGATTTTAGCCAAATATTAGAATTACTATTATTAGATTACCTTATTAATTAGGTTATTCAAATAGTCATCATTCATTTTTAAGTAAGTAGGCAAGATTTAAATAATTGATTTTTGAAAATGCTGCGTAAAAAACATCGTAATGACAATAAATAATAGTTCGACTTTAAAGTTTTATTTTTCTTAAACACTGCCATAAGTAAACACACAATAGAGATCTGGCTAAAAAGATGGAAAATAAAAGTAAATGCATCGAAATCATCCCACATAACATTTACCCTTAAAAAGGAACATTGTCCTATAGTAAAGCTCAATCAGGAAGAAATTCCAAAAGCAGAATCAGTCAAATATCTTGGTCTTCACTTAGACCCCAAGCTGAAATGGAGGGTTCACATCAATAAAAAGAAAAAGCAAATAGAAATAAAAACTAAATTATTAAACTGGCTGATTGGACGAAAATCAAAATTATCAATAGAAAACAAATTACTCATTTACAAAACAGTGATAAAACCTATATTGACGTATGGAATAGAGCTCTGGGGATGTGCAGCCAAGTCTCACATCGCTATCATGCAAAGAGTACAATCAAAAATCCTCCGCACTATTACAAATGCTCCCTGGTATGTATCCAACTTCAGTTTACATACTGACCTCAATATACCATATGTAGCAGACGTCTTCAAAGATAAAAATAGTAAACACCATACTGTACTTCAATCCCACACCAATAGACTACTAGAGCCGTTACTACAACGAAATAACAACCGAAGACTGAAGAGTTGCTGGCCAATAGACTACAATAAAAACTGAGGTGGTGTTGTTGGACCCTCACCTCTCCACGACATCAGTACAAGACCCTATTATTAAATTGTACATGTTAGCAAATTAGCTAAAAGATCATTAGTAATCTGATTGCTAATAAAAATATAATAAAATAAAATAAAAAAGTAAACACACTAAAATACCTTGTAATATTTAACTTGCTTGGGTCTACTGATTAGGATGTAATTAATTTAATATACCAATTTAATGGCAAAAAGAAACATTAAAAATTGAATTAATATAATAAAGAATCAAATATTTATAAACATAGACTCCTTGCTGCAGGGTTCTTATGAACTACGTGAGGTGAACCGCAACATGGCAAATTGAATTGAATTTAATGAACTGAGGATTTCGATACTTGTAAATAATAACATAATATTCACGATACCGTGCCGGTGGATTTCTAATTATTTCTGGCTGCTCGTCTTGGCGGTGGACGGCGTCGCTGAATTGTGTTGATTCTGCCGATTACATCATAGGTCGTCGTTAGACAGACTGTGTGCCCTCTCATTGTGCTGGATCGTTAACTACTCGGGTCGTGAGTTAGACCCGACTACCCTTGACTTACTGCTCACCGACTGCCAGATTTTGACTCTCGAAATCCCCAAATTCCTCCTACAGATGTTTAAAATTTTGTATGCCCGTCTACTAACTATATGCTTCCGGAACTGTAATTGTTAGGCCTAATTATGATGGCGTTCACTTGTAGTTGTCAGTCACCCTTTTTGTCGATCGCCGGTCCATTGTCACGTTCTTCCTTTGTCCCAAAAGGGATGGAGGCCACCTTTGAGTCCAGCAACTGAGCAAACAACAGCTTCCGCCTCCAGATACCTCGCGTAACAATCATTACATTCTTTCTACGAGTCAGGAAAAACAGTGTAAAGAGAAGAGGCGGCATTGTGTTTTGCACACGGGCGCTGAAGCGGCCGGCGGTCCTGTCGATATAACTCATCATTTGAACGACTTAAATATTGAACTTCAAGGAAAGAGCCGCTTTATAGAATACATGTTTCAGGAAATTGAAATGTGTGAAAGCAAACTCATATTACGGAACAAACATCTGTTACCAATTTCACATTTTCCATGTTTTAGAAAAGATACTCCGTCAAATAAAAATAAATTCCAAAACCATCTCCTTATAAATGAACGTTTTTATCTATTATATATTTCAATATAACCGTTAAATGATAAAACGCTCCGGCTTAATAACTGACACACTTTCCCTCTGCGAACACAATTGGCAGTGGTACCATTTATTTCTCGTGAATGACTATACCAGTGTGACGATCATTCGTTGCACGGCTCAGCATGATGTAGTCTGGTTTTCCTGAGTGGTGACAACTCCAGGATCATAGATAACAATAAAGAGAACGGTTGATCGTTGCAGCTTCAGAACTTTTTTGCATTCGGAGCGCAAAATTGTCACTGGCTGAATATCGGGACGAGTATGTGGAAACTCAGCCTTTCTATTAACTTCTCACTCAGCGTCTCGAAACATTAAATACAATTATTCTACAGGACTCCCCCGTGGTGCTTAGCTATAATGCCCTCTCTATCTCTATCCTCCCTCGACGTATCACCTCCTTACACAGTTTGAACTCCTCTAGTCGTCAATCACATTTTGTAAGTCAATTTTACACTGGTAGTTTCATTATCCCTATTTACTCGCTCTCCGGGGAAATTTCAGTGTCACACACAGAATGACCCTGTTACTGAGACTAATATGTATTAAGGCGCTATCCTTTGGCACAGAACCATAAAATCATAGGCGTGGCATTTCATAACGTTTACCACTGATACGAAAAGGACAATTTCATCGAGCGGCGAAGAGTTAAAAGAAACTTATCAATACAGCATTATAGGTTCCAAGGCGACCGTAGTCAACCCTTGGCTACATTATTTCTCTACCGTTCCGCATCCCCCCCCCCCCTATTCAAATCCCTTCCTATGCTATTAAAGGGAGTTTCCGCCATGTGGTTAACCTCGTGTAGCCTATTCTTTTTAAAAAAAAGCACGAAAAGGAGAAGTAGCATCAGCTTTTTTATATCTTCAGTTCCACTTCCGCATTCGTTATTTTTAATTTTGTAAGCTCCTGAGAACCCTGTAATTAAAATGAAAACATGATTATTATAAAGGATTGATAAATATGTAGGTATTGATTGAACCGAAAAGTATTTTCTAGGTCACCAAAATTCAGTGTTTCTGTGAGCAGCGATGACGTTGGGCAGCAGATACAATGTTATCTGTGAACGATATTTAATAAAGATTGTATTTTTACGTCTGTTTATATTAAATAAATAATGCAGTTTTTTTTACTAATATCAGACAATATTTTTATTTATTTACGACAACGTTTCGGTACGTGTTTGTACCTTCATCAGGTCTTTCTTGCGGAGAAATTGTACAAATAATTTTTTTTTAAGCTACAATTTTGAAAAGGCATATTTTAACAGTCTCTATAATGAATTAAAAATACATCCTGAAAAGATCTGTTCAAAATAAACCTTCCAGATAAGGCGGTAGAACATTTCTATGGCATTTTTTACAGTCTCTTAAATTGTTTTGTGCCATTAGTAATGCCCAAAACGCAGCCTTACCCCATTTGGTTTACTAGGGACATTATTTGTGACTAAATATAGAAAACAATTCCAAAAATACAGTTTTCGATCAGACTATCGACAGTTCCGACAAATTAGGAAGCAGCTCAAATACAAAGTAAGAAATGTTTATTTTGAATACTTATCAACTACAGAATAAAATATTACAAAACCTGAAAAATTCTGAGCATGAGTCAAGAATCAGTGACAAAATAACAAACCAATAACCAATATATTGTTCTCGGAGTTCAACCGGGTTTTGCACAATTACAGTAGAACACAACGTTCTACTGTAATTATGCAAAACCCAGTTGAACTCTGAGAACAATATAGTTCTACTGTAATTATGCAAAACCCGGTTGAACTCTGAGAACAATATAGTTCTACTGTAATTATGCAAAACCCGGTTGAACTCTGAGAACAATATATTGAACAACTGCACCAGGAAAGGCTTCAATCTTTAAACCAATAACCGTTATAAAAACGAACAGCAAAATGATACAAAACAGCCAACTTACACAAGTCTTTGCAAAATATTTACCTTCAATACACAACACCGACTGCGAAAATGAATATTTTAAATATTTACAAAATAGAAAAGAATGTTGTCACATAAGCTATTAATAAGTTAAAATCCAAAAAGTCAGCTGGTCTGAATAAAATTCCTCCATATGTAATAAAAGGCCTCAAAGATATCATTAACCTCTTCTGAATATTTATCTCTCAATCATGGAGTTTTCCTCACATTATGGAAACAAACGAAAGTGACTCGTATATTCAAAAGTGGTAGTTGATCAGACATTACAAATTACAATCAAAAGCATATTACACAAATTTCTCCTCTAGCACGTTAGACCACAAATCTCTATTAACCTATACAGGTTTATAAAATGAAGATCTATGGTAACGAATCTTACAAATTATGCAGAACTCCTTCATAAAAGCTTAGATACTTAAGTCAAGGTGATGTAATATACACAATTGTCAAAGAAGCAATTGAAACTGTCAAACACAAAATTTTAATAGAAAAATTACACATTCAATCTTTCTGACAACCTCATCTTATTAGATCCTACCTACAAGACAGGAAACAATACGTACGATACAATGGCTTCGAGTGCGCCACAAAGATCTAATATTGGAACATTGCTATTCACGTTATTCATAAACAATATTGCCAAACACATTAATTCAAATCTTCTTTATGTAGATGATCACAAACTATACAGAAAAATAAACACTGACTATGCACCCCTTAAATCTGAACAGTATTGTTGCTTGGTCAGAAACAAACTTTTCTTTAACACAAAAAAAGTATCATTTACAAGTACATGAAAAATAATTACTTCAAGTAGAATTACACAATGGCAACAGAACTATTCATTTCTGTTAACTCTGTGTTATCTTTGACCAAATGCTCACTTCCGGTGATCATATATACAAATGCACACACAGCGAACAGATTTAGAGGAACTGTTAGGAATTCTAAACTGTTTATAAACACATCCACCATCTTGTATTTATATTTTTCTTCATATTAGAGCATGCCTCATTAATCTTGGATCCTGTATACAAGGCCTAAATTCAAGGTTTAGAGAAAATTCAGAAAAAGTTCCTACAAAACTATTATATCAAAATTATGCAATACACCTTAGATATGCCATACAATTCCTAGAAAGATACAATAAAGAGAAACTTTCAACCAGGTGTGAGCGAGCATCGATCCTTTTTCTTTAGAAGATTTGTAATAGTAAAACTGATGATAATAAATTGTTATCCTGTGTCAACTTTTGTATGCCATTGTTTACCAACAAACTAAGAATGAATACATATTTATCAAATTAGAACAACTAAATACAATTAAGTTCTATTATATAACAAAAGTAAGCTGGCAAAAATTGTGTATATTATATTGTATAAACATACTATGCAACAATAGCTCATTTTATTGTATAAAAACATGTAAAAAATGCATGGTAACTACATAATTGGACAAACATCTTTGTAGTACCTACAAATAAATAAATAAAAATAAATTGGTAAGTGTATATTACACTTTGCTATATATTACCTTTGCTGGGTAGTAGTTCTCTAACTTTTGAAATTTATTTAATCAAGATAAAACAAAATCAAAACAAATATTATAATAGTTGACAATCTATGTAAACTACTTTCCTGATAATTTGTGTCTCTCTATAAAAGTGTTCAATTAGATACATGTGTAGCATTATATAAATGTTATTTCAAAACACAAGATATGTCTATAATAAAAAAAAACTATTTCTTCAACCAGAGATAGGACATTCATCAACCTGTGCAAAATGAAACTACAAAAAATATACTGAATAATTTTTAATGAATAAAGGAAATAAATAACACAAACTTTCAATAAATTGGAAGTTTAATTTTCAAAACAAAGGATAAAAATTATGACTTAGTTATCGATTTTTATCTATAATAATCAAATCATATTTTATGTAAATACTCAAATTATCAGTCTCACGTTAATTCCAATAGAACTATGTCACATTATCCAACACACATTTTAAGCAATTGGAAAATACACTTGCATAAGGTTTTCATATATTTTAACATCTTCTGGTAAAAATAAACAGAAAATAACTTGATCAATCTGCAACAAGAAGAAAAAATTATATCTAGTTCAGATTGTAAAAGACCATATACAAAATGCTACAAAAGAATGTTACATACAGCATTTGGCTTTTGTTCTAAGAATTTTCGCACAGTAGAGAGAGCAACATTAGCAGCTTGAACTTGTGGGTAACCTATTAAGAAGTAGAAATATGACCAAATGAGTATAAGATATTGATGAATCTTAAACATATTATCAAGTCTGCATTTAAGTGAACGGTTATGTATTAAAATTACCTTAGTTAAAAGTTTTTATTTAACATCCATTTTTGAATTAATAAAACAATTGATGCCCTTATACAGACCTATATTGGTCAGGCCAAACGTGCATTATGATCTAGACCTTAAAGCAGCCAGCCACAATGTAGCACGAACTGTAGATTAGAGAAAAATTCCGAATTTAATTGGGATAATGTTGAGGTGTTAGATGTTGATACAAATTTATACAAATGGAACCAAAAACACACTCAATTCACACAACACAATTAAGTTAAGCAATGTTTACAACTCCTTATTTTTCTGAATTGTTTATTCTGCTTTGTTAATGTAAACAATACCTCTAATATGTTTTTCTTTAATCCATGGTTAACATTTATTTGTTCATAAATTAATAACTTGTTAATTGTTTTGTTGTGGTAGTCTATTATAATTTGGTAAGTTGTTTGCTTTTGTTTATATTGTACAATTAGACTATAAATATAATCATTTGTAAATACCTTCTCTTTAGGAAAATACCTGAAGAAGATGCAAATAGTTATTGAAATGTCATTATAATATAAAAAAAATAAAAAGTGTTTGTATAAGGTCATCAATTGTTTTATTAAAATTACCTTAGAATTAAGAAAATTACACAACCTAAAGATTTATAGTATAAAAAATTCAATACTTGAATTATTATTTAATTCAAAAAAACAAATCTAATATTTCAAAAGTATTTGTTGTATAGTCTATATTAATCTGTTTATAAACATTTTTTTTTGTAAAGAAATTATTGTAAATAAGCAAAATTATTCTCGTTACTTACCATAAATCCCGGTTGATATGCATGGAAAGGCCTGAAAACATTTTAGTGGAATGTAAAACCTGATTATATGTCTCTACAAGCTAACATATCCTTAAATAAATAAAATTTAGTTTTTACAATTATATAATACTTATGTATATATAGTATATACTGGAATCAAACACTGTGGGGGGTAAGAAATTACTACCATTTACCTATTGTGTCTGGGATGTCCTAGTTAGGTAAGAAAGTTTGTATTCACACCTAATTACTCAGCTGGTGGACTTCTGACAAGCTTTATGGGATGGAAATTTTCAAACATGCTCGAATGACTGATAATTTCATCGGATAAATACTTACTGTAATGTCTCACGTCTCAAAGACAATAAAGTTGTGAAGTAGAATTTAAGTTTCTTTGATAATTTCTTTGTTCAAAAATTATAATGGCGCCCAAAAAAAGAATTAATCTATAAGAGAAATGAGCTGACGAATAAAATAGTAATGATGTCCTGTTACATTATGTCGTCATAACACATATTTTACATAATGTCGGCACGTCATGGGACATAAAAGCATATCCGTTCATTACAATACATTTATAATTATATAATGTACACACACATTATACATTGCCAGATTGTCAATAAAATTGATACATGTTGAAAGTCTTGAAACATACCACAGATCTCAAATTATTGTTGATCAGCACATTTAATGATGATTCATAACATGCCTTGAGTTTGTCTGCATTTTCCCCTCGAGGTCCTACAGTGTGAATTACATCTGTAAATAAATTAGTTACATAATATTTAATTTTTTATACATAAATAAATCTCAGGTTATGAAATTTAATTGCTTTTATTACTTGATACAAATTCAACAGTATCAACTACTAGACAACCAGAAGAGTGAATATTGTTTAAAATATAATAACCTATAGCATTTTTATAATTCCATGACTTATTTTTATATATTTGGACATTTAATGATTTATCTATATCACGATGTTCTTGTAACCAGAAAAAGTTGTTAGATATGGAAAACAAATTTCTATCAAAAAATATAAGATTGAAATTTAAATAAATTAATTAAACCAATGTCAAGAAATGAGGTATTGTATATTTACATAATTATAATGTATTAAATAATAATTCTGGTTTAATCCAAAGATGTAGAAAATTCCCTCTCATTAAAGCTAGTACTACTTTGATACTTGAATATAAGGATGCTTTTTTGTGTATTTGTACATTACCACATAGATTTCTGAGAATAACTTGCAAACAGAATAGTATAATACAACATTAAAAAAATTAATTTTAAAAAACTTGCATTTAGCTGGAAGTTTATATCCTTTTGTAATTTTTGCTTCCCCAACTAAGCATCCTCGAAGCCCTCGACATTCATTTTGTAATTCAGGGCCAGCAACTCTATGTATAACACCATCAACTACAATAAAATATATTACAACATATAAAGAATAGATCATATAAAAACAAATCTTTTAAAATTTGATGAAATACATTTTATAAAAAATACAAAAAATAATAATGATGAAAAGTATCTTATTTTATTAAAATATTATAAGTTATAAATTAATAATTGGCCTTGAGTAAAATAAGTAATTATTAAGATTTTTGCAAAATAAATATATTTAATTCACAAGAGCAATATTTTGTCCCCTTACAGGACCTCATCAGGTATGACCATTTTTAATAATTTTGTATACAATCCAAGAGGGAAAGACCTTGTCCACACTTGTAGGCACTACCCTTTCACACCTGAAAGCATTGCTAACCACCATAAGCACTTTCAAACTACTAAATATCCAATTGCTACTCATGCCCAAAGCCACAACATCAACGATTTTGACCAATGCTACAACTCCCTATATACACATATATATTAATATATCAATACCTCCAGTATTCCTCTAGTATTTAGTTGTTTTTCATTCAATTGTTAGCAGATACCTTTTGTAAACTAAAAGTATTACCTATAAGAAAATACAGTTTACTCTTATACGGATAACTAAATTTCATTCTAATTAGAAAGAAGTCAAACCATGATAAATACATACTAGTTATACATGCATACATACTGCTAAAACTGAAAATTCAATTCTTAAGTTCAAAATAAAGATAACTTAAAAAAAAATCCATACCTCCTCCACCCCCCATCAATGTGGTATTAGCTGCATTTACAATTGCATCAATATCTAATACTGTAATATCTCCCATCCATAATGATACCTTCTTGTTTAATGCTGAATCAACTGAATATGATTGACTAGGTTGCTTCACATCCTTTTGTGAAACTGGAAAAATAGTTAGAATATAACTGGAAAAATAGTTAGAATATAACTGGAAAAATAGTTAGAATATATATATTTATAATAAGAAAGATAGCCAATTCAGACATAAAAAGTGATAATATAAATACCATACCTTGTCCCTTTCCTCAGGTGCGAAGAAGAGCCTAGAGTGACACAACTGCACTCGTCAGTTGACAAAACTCAAAAGCATAGAAAATGCAACGACAATGGGAGAGTCGCAGAATTAGCGTAACAATGAAGGAGCAACAACAATGGGAAAGCAGAAGGTTTAGCGTAATAATAAGGAATCATAGCTTTTAATGAGTTTCATAGTGTCTGTTTGTACATTAATAGCTGTGATGTTTGATTTAATGTGAAACATCTCTGAAATGTCCAAAATCTTAGCAGTTTTCCAATCAAATGTATGTTTTGAATTGATGATATGTTTGAAGACTACAGATTGTTTATCAATTGGAAGTTTGATATTAGATATATGTTCCTAGATATGTGTATTAAGTGAACATTTTGTTTGCCCTATGTAACACGAATTACAATTAGAGCAAGAGATTTTGTAAACAACACAAAGTTTGCTGCAGGTGTCAAGTGGGTCATTGAGGTTTGAATTAAGTGGGAAAGAGTATTAATGGATCTGTAAATGATGGATATTTGATATTATTTGAATATTTGGATAAATTTGTGATGTAGAAATTTGTAATAAGGAGTATGAGAAAATATTTGGCTTGAGGTGTTTAGGGACGATTGGCAGTAGGATATTGGATTTATCAATCTGCTGTTTATGTGTTTAATAAAAATTTTAAAGTGTACGCAATGTAGATTAAAATGTTTCAGACAATATTTAAATTGTGTTGATGGAACTTGGGAGTTAGAAAGAAATATAGCTCTCATTTGGTTTAGAGGATGATCAGAAAGATAATTCAGAAATGTCCAAAGTATGTAGGCTTTCTGAACCAATTGGTAAGAATGGAAGTATTGTGAATGGATACAGTAAGATCATAGAAATTAAGAAAATGGTTAAATTCAAGTTCATGGGCGAATTGTAAGTTGGGATGATAATTATTGAAAGAATGGACTATAAGTTTGACTTGAGAGATATTAACAATACACAAAATGGATGATGAGATCTTGGGTTTCCTGTCGGGTGATGTATTTTGTTGTACACAACGTTTCCATGCTGACACTGCCATCTTCTTCAGGTGAAGTGCCGTCAAATTCAGGGTGGTGGAATATATAGTCATGGTTGGGTTTTCATTGTCCAATCAGGGGTTTACTGGTCTAGAACTTAGGTGGTAGGAGTGGGTCGCTCCCCTCGCACTACTCTTCAGATCGTTGTGTCGACTTGGTGCACAATACATTTATTTATTACAGAACTTAGAATATCACAAAATATCAAACTTAGCATAAGTCTAAAATCTAACATAACTAAAAAATTAAGGGTTGAAAACAAAGTACATCCTGGTGTAACTGTGAAATTTGCTACATACAAACTTGGATCACGTACTTCCCACCTTCAAAAAAAAAGTTTTTTATTCATAACTCACGCAATTGCTTCAATCTTTCCCCATCTTTCTGGTAATATTGATCCCATGCATCCACATGTGTAAGATTAACAGGAGACTGTTTAGCTGCCATTCCTGTAGGACAAATGTTGGTAAATGTTGGAAAATAATCAAATTAATAGATCAAAGTTGATAACAAAACCCAAATTAAATTTGTTCACACAAGCTAACTAATATGAAATCTATTAGGTATTTAAATAATTTGACTACTCTAGAAGAAACTAATTAATAATTACAATATCTTAGCACCCAATAGAAGATTTAAAAAGAACATGACATAAATAAAATACTAAAAAGACAAGACATATTAGAATGGACTGGATGGAGAAAAATAAAACATCAGTGTTAAAAGTATAATAATTAGATAAGTTGCCAAATAATAGACAAAAATAATTGTTAAATAAATACTGCACAACATTTCTGTAATCCTCGTAGCTTTTGTCCGGTGATTCGAGAAATTCAAGTCATAAGAATGACACACAGCTGAAACCAGGCGAAGAACTCAAAAGCAAAGCTTAAAATTATCGAGTTTTTCAACTGTTTTTTTATATATATTTTTAGGGTTACAGGCTACATGAGGGTAATCCACGTAGGGATTTGAAAGGGGAAATGCGGAAGGGTAGAGCAAGGTAGCCAAGGGTTAACTAGGGTCCCCGAGCTATAGTTTAAGGATCCTACGCCTAAAAGTAATGCAGGACAAACCCTAGGAAACCTGCATAAGGTAGGTTGGGCAATGGGTTCTTGTCCCAAACCCTTCTAATAATGGGAGAGGAGTTTGCTGTGGGGGTGCAGCATTCCCTTCTCCGTGTCTCGACCAGTTTAGGAGGCAGCTGGCCGACTGATCCAAGGGGAACAGCGAAGAAACGTTGTGTGCTATTTATTTAATATTAATATTTGTGATATTTGGCTGATATTTATCTATCAAAAAGTTTTGTTTTGGAAACAGTAAGTATTAAATTAGACTAAAAAGTCTTAATTTCAATATTTTTCATTTCCATACCTCTAAATATGTATTTGTAACTGCTGTAGTAATTCAGCTCTTTAAATTGACATGTGAGTATTTGTTGCAAGTTCTGAGAATTCAAAGATCGTGCCACAAGTGTAACAACCTTAAAAAAGCAAAACTAGCATAAATAAATTTTTTACACATAATTGTTCACACACACACAATCCTTTTCATTACATTTAAAACAATAGGAATTACATTTATTCATAACTATAAACTATCTAAAAATATATTTCAATGAAAAGTATATCTCAAAAATATATAATTGGACTCATAGTTTTAAAAATATTACAAAGAAAGTGAAACAAAATTCATTTATCAGTATTTGATTTAGTTTCAATAGATAGTGATACTTAATAAATCTACATTGAAATGAGGGCTCAAGAATTTGCAAGAACATCCTCTTAATGTAATTTTTATTTCTTCTGGGCAATGTAGATACTATACACTTTCTTCTCAGGAAAGAACAGAACATCAACATTATACTGCTGTCCCACATATTAGTCTATTCTTATTTAGTATGTTCATATTAGGATGAATAGCAGCAAAGTACCAGTGAAGTTGAACCCATATTTTGGCAGATGATTAAGCAGCAAGTTTGGCAGTATTTTGGACATAAGTGGAACAGATAAATCTATTGCAATGTACATGGAGAAGAAAATCAACACAGATTTATTGAAATTAAAGTGTAAGCGAAAGAAAGTCAACTTTACATCTTACCTAGATCACAGAGCATACAGGCAATGGGATATGACTACAAGAGAAGAATTAGAAGTGTTAGAATTCTACTTCTGAAGCAGTTTTTATAGGTTATTAAAAAACACATGTATCTCAATGTAAAATAGGAATATCAACATCAGATACAAATATGTAGAAATAAGTGAGAGTACAGTAGTGGGTTAAAGGTATAACTACCTGATTGTCTGGCACTGCAATGCACTGTCCTAATCATCAAAAGGAATTTATTCATTTTAAAACTGCTCCAAACTTCATAATAAACAATACTTTTATTCACTACTTCAGTAACAAGAATATGAATTTGCCACCAACTACAGTGAGTTTGGACATTAATGTATGTCCATTCACCTTGTCCATAAGAGACCAATAGGAGCTGATATTGAACTTCAAAAACAACATTACCAATCAACTTGGCACCCTGAAAATGATGGAATAAAAACCATACTTTGACATTTTAGAATTAATTTTTTCACACTTCCATCCTGTGTTAAAGAGATTTATCATGGCTTTAGCAGGCATCATTTCAATCATTGTTCATCTCAGCTACCCCAAAAAGTGTGGATTCAACAATGTTAATAGTTTTCTCATTTATTTGTCCCTCCATTCTGACCCACACATTGGTGTGGTCCTCCTCCCATGATGTAAGGTCTTGAAATATAATAAGTGAAGCTTAAAAACAGTGATCTGATAAACTACTTATTCAATACTGATATCAGTAGTATTCTTTATATTGCTTGAGGTGTTTATTTCATACTAAGTTATTTGTGTACCAAGTTGATTGAAATTCCTCCATGCATTTAAGAGTATGTCAAACAAATAATTACATAGATATTCAACATAGAACTCTTAGGTTTGTTGAACCAAATTAAAAAAAGTGTCACCGCCACGATGTACAGGATAAATAACATATCTGAAACCTAATTAAGCAAGTAAGAGGGATCGATGGATGAGTATAAGAATGTATTTGTATGTATATATCAGACAGTTGAAAATATTATACTCGAATGTAAATGGTTATTGTATAATTAAAATTAATTTTTATAAACAAAATATATTACAACATAATGGAGTTTGACAAACCTTAAAAAATTCAAGCATATAGCCTTTTCCCACTTTTTTTTAAAAAAAATATTTGCAATTTTTACCCTTTGCTATAAATTGACATTAATCTGCACATAATCATTTAAGGAAAGTTCATACATAATTGTATTAAGTGAGTGTCAAAAGTTGGTGTGCAGATAACCTGCCCAAACCTTTCTTTCCATCTCAACTAAGTCCTGGCTGGCAAACATTTTCAACCCACCAGCATGACATCCTACCCCAACCAGATAAGACCCTCTGACAAATGTTAAAAATCTTTCCATGAAACAGTTATTGAAGATGTACCTTCAGTCCATTGGAAACTTTATTTTACCAACACAGAAGCACATCTCTACCTTCAGAGCTCTTCCCACCTGCCATTCCTGTAACAGTTCAACCATTCCACGATACCCATGATCTAAAATTTTTATGTAACCCAATAGTTTATGTTTCACAGCTTGTTTAAGTTTTTGAATACCAGGATTTTAGGTGATCATTTGGAACTATTGCAATATGATTTTATATATATATGGAAAAATATGTCAGGAATCCAGAAACTGATTATTTACATCAGCAACTGGTGAGGAAAAAATCCTGAAATATTATGAAAACTTTCAAATGAAATAGAGAGATCTGCGCTATGTATATGCCTCACTATCAATCATACCTCACCCCATTCTAATAAATTAAATAAAAAAGAGTGGTTCATACCTTGAAAGAGAAAAATTGATCTCAGGAAATTTGAAGTGTTTTAATTCTAACATGGCAGTACCAACTTTCAGTCTCATGTAAGGTTACTCACTCTCCATATTCTAACCAGCAGTATTTTATATATATGGACAAGAAAGAAAGTGGCTGACTTATCTTAAATTAAAAATTGGCATTGCCACGCCACATAGTAAAAAGGGATATATAAATTTCATGACTGCAGTCAGCCATAAATCTTCACACATACTTTACTAGCATTATGTGAAAAATAAAAACAAACAAAATAAATAATAATAAATGTAAATTACATATTTACAGACTTTGTGGCTGAGGATAGAATCTTCAATTAATCAAAAGTACTAAATACTAGTTTACTGAGACAACTGAATCCATTGAATTATAAGTAATGAAATTATGACATCAAATCAGAATGACTGAAAACTCGACGATCCTTAAGCCAACTTAAATACGCATAAGCAAATATACTCTGTAGAAAACACTGGCATTATCTGTAGAAATTATTTTAACTTGAACATACACATTAACACCAAAACATAAGGAACATTATTATAAATAGTATTAAAAACATACTTGGATAATTCATATTTTCGGAAGAACATAAAGTTCATAGTATCCCATGAATTGACATTGTATTCAACAAAATATTATTGTAAGTAGCTAATGATATAAATTGATTCAATTAATTACATTTTTTTTCTTCAGCGAATGACTACCTGCATTGCAGACTAGATGACTCTGCAGATATAGTTGAAGATAATCTGACAAAATGATTTAAATATAAACACAGCTTCAAATAATAATTTTTTACTCTTTTTAGGTTATAAAATCTAATTCAAATATGGTATCGCAGATCAAAGTGTTTGCGACAAATCTCAAAGCTATGCCTAACATTAATGTTTCTTCCTGCTTCATTATTGAAATAAAGAACGCTGATTGACAGAATTTTAAATATTATTAACGCCTCTAGATTTTTTTATAGCATAGTTACTATACATATTCAAGAATATTACGTCTGTCTACTTAGAAAATTTCTCGTATCATTTTTTCTTAAACAATCGGTGGTGGTACATTAAAGACTACAGAGTATTACGTCTGTCTACTTGGAAAATTTCTCGTACGATTTTTCTTAAACAATCGGTGGTAGTACATTAAAGACTGCAGAGGAATGAGACTTCTCATTATAAATATAATATGTTAGTTTTCCAATAAATTGTCAACTTGCTAATTTAATTGCAAAATACCGACTCAATATTAAGCATAGAAAATAAATACCACCATGTTTCAGAAATCGTGTTTGCTATCGTCAGTATAATTAGTACACAGCAATTGCAGTAATGTGTGATATTTTTCACGACTAACCCTTGGCAGCTTTTGTGTATTTAATTATTTAATTGTTAATTTGAAACTTGTTCATGCCTATATATTTTTCCAAATTGTTAACTTATAATTGTAATCTGTTCCTAACCATTTCCATCTCATTAGTAGCATGTATCCTCAATACCTCAATAAAACCCCAACCATCACAATTAATGACTGTGAGTGCACTTTTTATAATTAGTATTGACAGTCATTGCCATTCATCAGTTTTTAATTAATATTATCAAAAAATTTTAGGTTTACAAGTAAGTCTTTTCTGTTAAAATAACACTTCCTGGATAAAGTAACGAATATACACAACACAAAAATAGACAAAACGTATGTGCCAACCAACGAGTTTAATGTATAACATATCAGGGGTTCTCAAAATTTCAAATTTCGCGCCCTTTTTAACCAATTATTCTGCACCTTATATCAGAATGACTCAATTTGCAGGTAAAGAACTTGAGCCAATGGCATTATAATTCAATGCATCTCTTTCGTGGGGTCCAATATTTCGTTCTGAAGACATCTGCCCCGTTTTGGTAACGTGCTTAGGTTCTTTTATTATAAGTCAGTCAAACTTTAATAAAAATATTAGAAGCCGTTTATGTTTACAGAAATAGATATAAAGTTTCAATTCTCGCATAGGAAAATTAAACGTTAATACTTATGTTCAATCAGAAATACTAAGGTCGAAAGCTGGATAAATTTCAATTATTAAAATCGATTACAAATTTAATAAAACCAACCATTCACGGTCCAACCTGCGTAGACTAACTACACTGTAGGATCCTTGCGCCAGCCTTCACCTCGCAAACACAGAACCAAACCTCAATATCACTTCTGAAATTGGACTTGGTTACTTGAGAAAATGTATTTCTTCGTAGCACAACGTCAAAAAAAGCGAAAAATTATAAGTTGTCTTTTTTTAGCAGCTTCAATGAAAAAGAAAAGAAAAATACATCGGACAAGCAATTGTGTTGGTAGAATTAATTGCTATAACGCGAAATTGTTAAATTATATAGATGAAGTCGATTTCAAAAAACTAGTTAAGAATCGGGAGAGGTTGTTTTGAGTACTTACTCGAAGAAATTGTTCCCTGTATTACTAAAAGTGAGACGTTAATGCGCGAATCTACATCAGCGGAGCATCGTCTTATCTCTACTTTACGTTTTATGACTCCTGGAAGGTCATATGAAGATTTCAGGATCATTCACAAAATATCACCTCAACTGCTAGGAACACTGATACCTGCAACTTGTTCAGCAATCGCTATACAATTCTATAAACTCCGACAGACCGATATTGTCCATATCAACCACTGGTAAATACAGTACGAATTTAAATCCAATTAAAAAATTAAACAGTCCGCCTCCTTGACGGACAGCATGTTGAATAGCTAGTCCTACGTTGGATCATCGAATGAAATGTAGGAATGAAACGTAAATGGTTTACATAATTTAACAAATAGAATAATAGTAACAACAATAAGCACACGACAATAGAAAGCCGCGTATTCAGTTGAACAATCGCCCCGAATGAACATGCGTTTACCCTATTTTTGGTCAGATGAGTACAGCTCCTTTCACATTGTTTTACTCTCGTTTTCCCACGTTCGAAAAAAAAACGGACGGCGAAAATCCAGACAGGAAACACGTTAAAATTCTTCCAGAGAAACCCCGAAAGGCAACAGTTGACGCTTGTGCCGTTATAATAAATCGAAAACAAATTCTTGCTAATTTTAGGAATTAACAATAATAATACTAAATATGACCTTCATATCGACAAACTTTAAAAACACAAACAATAACTAAGAAAATGTAAATTTTAAAGTGCCAGACTTTTCGATGCGGATTTAAAGTTTGTCGTCTGTTTGATGGTCGTATTTAGTATTGTTATTGTTTAATAAAAACGATAAAATATGTATTATATTATTATTATAAATGATTTAACATTTTTTAATACAGTCCCATAAATGTTTATTTATATGTAAATTACATTAAAAAGTCATGATTTTAAAATAGATCGTCAGGAGCTTTCGGTTTTTCTAACCATATTCGTCTGACAATTTAATTAAAATATTTTCTTAGGCCAACTTTTTTGACACGGTTTTATATCACATCCTATTATTTTCAAAGGACATGTTTAGAGTTTAATGGTCAAGCTCAGTCAGAGCTTATTTAACATTTCGAGTTATAACAATTAATTTTGCCAACACACAATTGCTTTACCGATGTATTTTTCTTTTCTTTTTCATTGAAGCTGCTAAAAAAAGGCAACTAATCATTTTCCGCATTTTTTGATGTTGTGCTACGAAGAAATACATTTTGTCAAGTAACCCAGTGCAACTTCAGAAGTGATATTGAGGTTTGGTTCTGTGTTGGACAGTGTGAGGTGAATGCTGGCGCAAGCATCCTACAGGTGTAGGTTGCACCGTGAATGGCTGGCTTCATTAATTTGTAATGGATTTTAATAATTGAAACTCATCCAGCTTTCGACCTTAGCATTTCTGTTTGGAACTAAGTATTAAAGTTAAATTTTCCTATGCGAAAATTAAAACTTTATTTATATTTCTGTAAATATGAACGACTTCTGTATTTATTAATGTCTGACGACTTATAATATATTGTAATACTAATTAATTGTTTTAATATAATTAATATAAATGGATTGTTAGCGGTACATTTCTTGAAACAACAATCACGGCTCTTTGTCGGGTATAGTTGTTGGAAACCGCGCTCGTACGGAAGTGAGTCTGGCAAAAGTTTTGAGAGAGAGAGGAGGTCCGGCGAACGTTTTGAGAGAGAGAGAAGAGGCTGACCTAAAAAGTACGAATAGCGTGGTCCAGGAAGTTCAACTGCGAGATCTACTAAACTCTATAAAAACACAAGTAAATAGTTCTTGACGGAGAGACTCATGATATAAAATCGCAAAGTGGAAGCAAAAGATTTGCACCACACAGATGCGAAATAACATATCGCATAAAGGCATCGGGGAGACATAAGTCCGAGGGCTGACCGAGGGAGCGGCTGATCCCAAAATTCCAGGTGGAATAACAAGAACTACGACCGTGTTTATTAAAAATGATGTGTAGAACCAGTGAATAACGGCCTTTTTAGTGAGTTGTGCCCTCAAGCTCCAATAATCAGATCTGGTACCAGGAAGACATTCGTGAGTACAAAAACAATTATTTAAAGTCTGTAAACGAGGATTAAAAGTATAAGTCAGATTTCGTTATCTTGTTTAGTTTTCGTTTCTTTATTGTGTTTAGAATTTATATTCCGTTCATTTCAATTTTGATTTGTTAATTAGTTTATTAAATTTGATTGTTCTTACTATCAAGCCCAGTAACGACCCTGAGAGAAAGAGTAATTAGATGTAATTGTTGTAAAATTATAAAGTTGTATTTTCCTAGAAAGCCACAAATAAAAAAATATATATATAAAATTCGGTTTTTAATTTGAGGAAATTAAATGTGCAAAGTGAGGCTGATAATTTGTATCTTTGTTTTTACTAATTAATGAATTTTAATTGAAGCCTTCCAGTTGATCATTACATATTTGGCCAAACAACGTGGGGCAAATTTAATCATTCCTTGTTAATTATTACAATATGTATAATATAATATAAATATATTAAAATAATAATAAAATGAATCCGTGTTCTGCCCGAGTGTTCTGGAGGAAGAATGAGGTCGACAGCGCGTTTTAATTTCAGGCGACGCGAGTGTATTGGTGGGGGAGGGTTGCTATGGAATTGCTGAAACGTGGTGTTAGGATGGTTGAAGGTGCTTTGTATTAGTGAAGTTACGGATTTTGTGATTAAGGAGTTGACTTTGGAAAGTTTAATGTCATAGTGTGGATGGAATTTTTGGGGTACCAGGGAGAGTTAGTGATGGTGTGAAGGGTTTTGTTTTGTTTGGATTTTGGCTGTTACTCCCCATATGGATGCGGAGTAGGACCAGGTGGGTTCTATTATGGAGAGGTATAAAAGGCGTTTTTTGCTGAGGGGCTTTCCTGTTTCGGAGGGGAATTTAAAGTTGCTTTTAGAGAGGTGTTTAATGTGCTGTTTCAATGAGAGTTTTCAATCAAAGAGAAGTCCTAGGTAGGTGGTCTCTGTTTTTGTGGGTATTTCTGCGTTGTTTAGATAAAGGGGGGGGGGGGGTTTGGGAAAGATGGTTTTTGGTTAGTGTGAATGGGACGGTTACTGATTTGGTGGGATTGATGCTGATTCGCCATTGTTTGTACCAATGGTCTGGGTTGGTGAGTGCTGATTGAAGGAAGTTGGATAATGGAGGTGATAGAGGAGGTTTGAGTGGCGGGATGTTGTGGGATATCGTGCGAGAAGGTGTTGTATAATAAGGGAGCAATTACGCTTCCTTGGGGGACACCAGCAGTGATGGGGTGGGGTTGGGAGATGTGATTATTTATTTTGATTGAGATGATTCAGTAAGAGAGGTATTTGAGGAGTATTCTATAGAAGGGTGATGGATTTTGTCGAAAGATTTTTCAATGTCTGTAAATGTGTGTTGATGCAGGATTTGCGTTGTTCGAAGGAGTTGTTTATGAAGTTGGAGAGGCAGTATAACTGATGGAAGCAGGAATGTTTTGGGCGAAAACCGTATTGTGCGTCGGGAATTAAGAAGCAGAGTTGGTTGATTAAAATGAGAAAAGTAATTTTTCGAATAGTTTGAAAATTTTTGGTCGGTAATTTTCAGGGTGTGATTTTGGTTGTTTGGTTTCGGTAACATGATTAGGGTGGCGTGTTCCATTTGGTTGGGTAGTAGGTGGTTCTGAGGATTGCATTGAAGTTATGGGTGATTAGTATTATTGGTTTTTTTTCAGCAGATGTTTTAGATGGCGGTTGTTGATGTGGTCATGATCTGGGGAGGCTTTGTTTTTTAGTTTTTTTATTGCGGTTTTGATATATATATGGAGAGGAATGAAAAGTTTAGAGATGGGGATAGTTGTAGGGGCTGATGGAGTTTTGTTGTTATGGTGTGGTTGGTGTAATAGGAGCAGTTGGGGGAGAATTGTTTGGTCAGTAGTTGTTGGGCGAAGTTGTTCGCTTTTTGGGAGAGGGTGGTGAATCATTGGCTGACTTTGTAAGTAGGGGATGTCAGCTTTATTTATTGGTCAGGTTTTTAGTTTTGAGCCATAGTGATTTGTCGGTTGCGTTGAGTTGTTGAAGGTAGGTGTAATGCTTCCGTCCCCGTCCGTTTTTTTTATTGTCGCCCCCCCCCGAGACTGTGAAAGAGGCCATGAGATTCTTCAGTCAACTAAAAGAATGTCTCCACCCGTTTTTTCCCCCGGACTGGAGAATCTGGCAGAAAAACGGAAAATGTGAAAGGAGGTTCGTGCTCGCTCCGATTCGAAAGTTGTCAGTACATCAAATAAAGCACGAGCTCGGTTCGTGCTCAGTGTGGACGGGGCTTGTCAGATAGGCATTCTTGAGCAGATACCGCTTTTCGAAATTTCGTATCTTTTCTTTTGATTGTAGGCTAGACACTATTCAATATAAATTTCAAATTCTCAGGTGACATTCTCGTAAAATTTTTAAAATGTTCATCTGCTTCATAACGAATTGATTTCAGCATTTGTTCATTGCATCTCACAGTGAACATTTTTCTTTATACCACCGCTTACTAATTCTTCCTTTCTTTTTCAAGAAACGCAATAAATATATAACAAAAACTGGCGGTGCTTAATTTTCGGTTCACCATTGTAGCCTAGGTTGAGATTAGTATGTTCACAAGGAATGAGCTCTGGTGTTCGGTCCGCACATAGTGAATCATAGCTCATGCGGGCCGGTAGAGGGGGGCGATCGTGCGCTTGCCTCCATGCTCATTCGGGGCGAATGCTCAAGTGGCATTTTCCACCAAGAGCATTCTTATTAAAGACACATACAAACTTCAACTTGTCTCAGTTGATCACAACAAAAACTAGTTTAACAACACGGTTCAATATCAGTAGAGAGAACAATCATTGATTCAATGAGAATTCTAGAATACCAAACATGTCGGAAGCAAAGTGATAATTGCAAAGAAAACGGGTCATAAGAGGAAAAGTATAAAAAGAATGATGTGGGCAAAACAGAGCTCCAGAAACGTCCCAAATTTCTACACTCAAATTTGGAATCGGAACTTATGGTAAGTGCACCGAAAAAGCAAGCGTGCTAATGTCCCATAAAACATAAATTAATTTAGGGAGAATGAATTTTTCTTAAATTTAAAGACATTCATAATAGTTGTGTATAAGTGTGAATTTTTTGCTTCGATATCGAAGTCACACATTTGCTCCCGCCATGTATGATCTACTCGCGGCTATAGCACACGATTTGTCTGTAATGAGAAATGTGCATGCGCAGTATTCCGTTTTACCCTACACACCGCCCGCACCACCTGTAAAACCCAACAAACACCCTTCGGTGTAACGGAGCAGACATCACAATGGCAAAGGCGGCCGCATCAAACGGCATCAGCAACGAAATCAAAATAAATTTGAACCATTCCGTAATTAAAAATCTTAATTTAAAGTAGTTTATATTTTAAAAACAAAAAAAGTATTTTTTAAAAAAGAAAGCACAACAAAAGGTTATATTAATGAAAAAAAAACATTTAAGGGGCGGCATTTAGTAAACTTGCATCATAGTGCGAAAATCTATCGCATGACTCTGCATAAAATACTGCCATCATAAGTGGCTTGTTCCAAAAATTTATTTATTTAAAATATGTACGAAGGAAAAATACTTTCTTGTTAGAAATGCGTGTAAATTTTACTGTAGCATATTACGGGTCGGGTCAGAGTATTGCTAACTATCGCTGTTGTATTATTATTTGGCATACTTATCCTCGTAAAAATTGTTGCTTGTGGGATGTAGCACATAACATAAAAAAACTCACTGTAAAAGATTGTAAAAATTTTCTGAGGATGGAAATGATTTCATCTGCAATTTAAAAATACACCAGAATGAGGTACGTAACATCAATAATTGAACGCCCGTCCACTAATTGAGGTTTCTAGTAACAAATCAGATCTTCGAGGACTTGCTCAAACAATTGGGAAAATTGGTATGCAAAACTGTGAACCATTAATTTGTTTGCTAAAAAGTAAAATAACTGGATATGATTACTTGCAGAAATATGCATGCTTTTTCCTTTTTTTTATTCGTAATATTATATTATTCTGGTTACCATAAAGTCGAGAAGAGTTGACGAATATATCAAACACTTTTGAAATAAAGTAAAACTTCATGTTGGAGCTATAGAATGGACACATTTATATTTGCAAACCATCTGTCTCAGGTTCGACTAAGCAGTATTCTGCTCGCAAAAGCAAATGGTAATTATGAATTTATAATGGTAAAGGTTGGGGCAAACTCCTCCCGCTATCGGAAGGGCGTGGGACAAGTACCCAATGCCCGACCTACCTGATGCAGGTTTTTCTAGGGTTTTCCCTGCATTTCTTTAGGCGAATGCCGGGTAGAATCCTTAAAATATAGCCCGGGGGCCCTAGTTAACCCTTGGCTTCTTTCCTCTACCATTCCGCATCCCCCCTTTCAAATCTCTTCCTATGCTATTAAAGGGGAGTTGCCACCATGTGGATTACCCTCATGTAGCCGTTACCCCCCAAAAAATAATATATATATGAGTAACATGTGGTTAAGTTTTGTCTAATAGTAAATGTTATTACCACTATGAAGAGATCAAGAACAAATAACTCTTGGAAACAATGGATGAAATGCTTCTTTTTTATATAGACGACGATGATTTTTGCTCTTCACGAACATATAATGAAGCATTTCAGCGGTTCACTGAATAACGAGCAAGAAAATTTTATTTACAGACAATCACATGCAAGGAGCATTATAGAAAATACCTTTGGAATATTAGCGAGTAGGGGTAGAATTCGGGGATACGAATTCCGTAGATTTCGTATTTTGCTGACAAATTTGGCACCGGAAAAATCAGCAAAATTGTTCTTAACATAAATTTCTTGTGTTAATAATATAACAGATGTTGTTAGCAGAACCGATAAAGTAAGCATAATGAGAGAGTATAATCGAACTGGCCTATGGAGATCGGAAAAGGAACATTCTTAACTCCTGGAACCAACGTGAGGCAGAACTCCGCTGTATTATGCTAAAAAAATTAGATGCAATTTTTGTCCTTATATCAGCACTACTGGATCAGTATCTTGGAAATAGAAAATGGTCATCCAGGCAGAATACGGTTCAATGAACATTAGTGAGAAGTCACAGGAGACTGATGATGACGGCTAGTTTGAACTACTTGTCCATACACATTCTAACATGTATGTTCAACATTGTGCTACAATAGTCTTGATGACTGCAACATGGTTGTTCAACTATGGATAATTCGGTCTTTCATCTACAACACAACAAAGTTGGACAACAACTGAAGTTTGTATGGGGCCCTTTACATATTTTGAAGAGTGAAGCCTTCCATAGGAAGAGCTCTCACCACTACCTTGAAAATACATACATTTAGGAGAAAACTAGCAAAAAGTGATAAAAAAAACAATAGAAAAGCGCTCGCAGCTCGTTAACGACTATTACTAGCGACCTGCGAATGACGTCAGCGTCTTCAGCGTGAAGCCTTCCATAGGAAGAGACCCACAACTCCCTTGATAAGACACACATTTAGGAGAAAACGAGCAAAAAGTGATAAAAAAACATCATTAATAATCAGACGAATATAAAATGTGTCGCTCCAATTTCCTCTACAATTTTTTGTACAAACTGATATTTTGAATTAAGTTTCTATTTATTTTTATTTTACAGATTATAATGGCTAATTAATCAATACTTTATATATATATATATATTTATTTATAAATTAAATCAATGGAAACTGATATCGTGACAAGTTGACAAAATTTGCAAAGAAATTAAGTGCCCTCTATCTTAGGAACCCTTTATACGTGATTTGTGGTACGCAGAACCACAATTAATACAAACAAAAGTTACTTTTCGAATTAATAGCCTCTTTACGTGATTTGTAACACCACCGAGAAGCTATTTGTATTACAGTACACGTTTTTAATGTAATTGCTCGAGATTAACGTTGAATAGTTTCAAAAACGATAAGCTAATTTGTCTCCAATGAAATTAATTTCACAGTTTTGAATTTCTTCGGACATAACAAATTTTACAGTTTTCACTTTATAGCTATAATATTAACTTGCATTTCGAATGTAATGTTACCTCAAATCGAATTACAATCAGCGACACTCAAAGACAACCGTAAAGCGAAACGCTCGCCGCAACACTGAAGAATTTATTCGAGTAAGGGACTAAGGGTAACCCCCAAGCGGTGATCGTTTTTCAAACGGCTTTTGGCTTGGTAGCTGTAGTCTGAATGTTGTCATGTGCCATACACCTAAACTAAAATAACATTTTTAAATGCAAATTAACAGACTTTTTATTAATGAATAAGAAAGAAAGCCAATACAGACAAAATAGGTTAATATAAACACCACACTGTCGAATTTATATTACCCTATAGTGTGGTATTTACATTACCGTTTTTTTGTCTGTATTGGCTATCTTTCTTTTCATTATTTTCAATCAGACGTAAGAAATGTTTTCATTTTAGACTTTCTATTAATTTTTTTTTTTAGTTAACAGCGCTACGTTTCAGGTTCTAGCGTCTCTTAGGAATATGTTAATTTTGAATACTATTTATGAAGTCAGGATTGGTTTCATTTATCCAAATATTTAAAATGTTTTTTTTAACAATTTTTTTAAATTATATATAGAAGACTGCTAATAGATGGAGACTTATCACTTGTTCTGCCTGGTTTTCTTTAATTTTCCAGTTTTACTGTTTCCCTGCATCTGAAACCTGTTAAAATTCTTCAAACTTTACAGTTTATCTGTTTATTTTTGCTATATATTTATTTTCTGCTCTGTACTCATCAAATTGCTTATTTATTCCCGCCATATTTTTCTCAAATACCTTTTTTAAATTTATGATTACTGTCTTCTAATTTTGCCATTATTTCAAAGAACAAATTTGCTTGGCGTTGATTTCAAATAAGAATAAAGTTTTTGGCAGAATATATCACAATTTACTTTGTTCATTAACATTTCTTCAACTTTCCACTAACCATAAGAGAAAACCCCTTTTCTACATGTGCATTAGTGTCAGGTAGACCTAAAATATATTCCATATTTATAAGAAAGTTCGTATGATTTAAATACAAAAAACTAGTATGAAAGTGCTTGTTTTTCTGCATCTACATTTAACTACATCTAAAACTAACATATTTTGGTTGAAACATTTTCTATATTTCATGCAGTCACTTCTTCAAATGTACTAATATTTTTTTACCATAATTACTATTTTCAATAAATACATACATTCTTTTTTTTTAATTTAGATGTAATTTTTATTCTCTTGGACAACATTATTGTAGTCATTTTCACAATTGAATTACTATTGGTGTGTGGAAGAAACGGAGGTTGTTCCAAGGCTGAATTGTCTGTAATCCTTTCACTAGTTTGAATGATTATGCATGTCCTTGTGGCACCCATCAATCCAAGGTATGGTTGAACTGTATCAGGTAATCATGTGCATGCATAAAAATGGCATAAATCAGACAGGTTTTTTAAAAAAAGGTTTTCTGTATGTTAATAAACTTACCATTTCTACAATGTTCTTTGGATTGATGGATTTATTTTTGTATAAACATTGTGGCACTCCGTTCACTACCAGCCATAGAATGTCTCCAACGGTCCAATTCCTAGAACGGCTTACCTACGGTAGGAGGAAGAAACTTTTGGAAAACAACAACCCTTTCCATACTAATCTAATTTATTAAAGATATGTACAATTAAAATTTTGCCCCCGACTAGCCAGTTATGAAAACTCTGGGATTGTTGTGGCAAATTAGGCCCGGGAATATATTTTATAGAAAGTGCTTTACACAACCATGAAATATTGGTTACCAGACTGCAACACAGCGACATCCCTCGCAGCTAGTCATCGATGTCTCTCTCGTGGAGTCTCACTGGTAAATTCTCAAAAAAAACCAAGAGCAACCGCTCACCGCAATTTCTCCAGTCAGAATCCCTGACCAGGTATCCACTTCTCCCGACCTGTGAGACCAACTGTTTTTCTATTGGTCCATTTAATTTATTATGGACCAATGACAGGTCTTAGGCAAACCGACGTAGCGAATTTCAACAGAGACCCTCTGCACCTGCTGTTTGTTGACGGTAAAACCCCCCGATGGAGGTACAGTTACAATCCACAGCCTGACTGGCACCACCTTTTGCTGATGTTGGATAAACATGGTTGCTCACGCGTTTAAACAAACTGACTAAAATATCAGTATAATCAATTAAGACACCTATCCTACATAACGCGCTATAACATTGTTGACACAAAGTAGTCATTATATTATTCCATGAATTAGGGTAGAAATTACTCACTTTCATTTTATAATTCAACAGTAGGTTTGTTTATTTTCTAAGTAATGTAATGGTAAATTTGCAGTTCTAGCTGATATTTATCAAGTTATGAATCTATTAACAAGTGCCAGAAAGAAAGAATGAAACATTCTTAGCTGAATAGAGAAAATTAATGCTTTTTAACTATGAGACAGAAGAATTAAGAGATAGTAAAGTTAAAATGTCTGGTGCAATTACAACATCCAAACTGCATACACATTTCATTGATTTAATCATACAAAGTTTATTTTTGCTAAATAACAATATTTTCTTGCAATGTTCCTCAGATTGGGTGGGAAATACAGTTTATCATCAAGGGTCACAAAGCACACCATAACATTTAAAAAGAAAATGAATAAATTGAAGTATAGACTATGAAAGGGGATTGAAATTAAATTAAGATATTGGATAGTTATTTGGAATAAACATTCAGTAATATCTTCACAAAATCTTTCACATGAAGCATATTCACTACTATGAATGTAAAAAAATGAGATCAATTGAAAGAGACTTAAACAAATGTTTATCAGCAAATAAAAAAGCACAATGACACAAAGTCTGGAATTATTCCTATTATAACCAATTATTTTATACTTTTTTGATGTTTAATAAATAGGAAATTGTTAAAATTTTAGTTAGTTTTCTGCAAAAAAAATTTTGAACTCACCAAAAATAAATATTTCCAATTTACATGCAAGATATGTGCATTTGACATTCACTAATTAATTTCTATGTGCCATAATTTGCAAAGGGCTGAAAACTGCTGTACAAAAAGTGTTCACAGTTCATCACTTGTAGGCACTTATGTTCAAGCTATAAGCTTCACATCAGTTACACTACTGAAATAGGAAGTCAATAATAACTTTATGTATGCGATTATTTATTGTTTCAGAAGTGCAATAATTCACTTTTAATTAATTACTCAACTGTTAATTGGAACTCGGATTGTGTGATAACTCAGATTTTAAGAAATTCCTTCTTTTGCTTCAAGTATAATGAAATTACAATGTTTATATTTTATGATATTTACCACTCGTTCAATGTTGATATGCAAATATATTTAATAAAATTTTCAATATAAACAAATTTTTGAATGTTTCCAATGTTTTGGTATTAAGGAATTTCATATTTTTTATAAAAAATAACTTTAAAATACATATTTAAAAGTTTTATAGTATCTTATCTGAGCACAACAGTGAAGTCAATAACAATGTGTAAAATGATATAAATATATACATTAAAATCTAGCACATATCTAACAGAATCTATGTCTAAGGCACAGTTAGAGATGATCCTTATACACTTGGTATATAATTCACTACCAAGTCTTCAACAATCTCAGAGATACAGAAGAACGTTTCCTCAGCAATCAACTCAACTCAGAGTTATGTCAAACCAAATATTTTGAGAGCATTAAATGCAGTTGCTAAAGCAACTTCTTCAGGTGTCTTCTTCATAAAAGCTGCAACCATTTCAATTATGGCAGGAAGGGAACATGGCTCATTTCGCTGAAATGTGCAATAGCGATGAAGAAAAGTCAGTGATCTGAAATAAAAAATACCATTTTGTGCAGTATAAATAAATAGAAAAATATTTATCAATTACACTTGTGAGTAAGTAAGTTGTTGGTGGCACAAAACAAAAAATCCATCAATCTCATTTTATTCTTTTTTTATGCAGAATTAAAGTGTATTCACTCAATCTTGTGAACTAATTCAAAACATCTTTAATTTTCATTATGTCACCTGGTTTGTGCTTAATGTAGTTCTTAATGCTCTTACAGTAACAAAATCTTTTTAGTTGTGTTTAATGCACAAAATGAAGTTAAACACTGATAATTAATAATGTTGAGCTTTTATTTTGGGGTTAAAGTGGATGCGAAAGACAGTAATTACTACAGCATCTGATGTTCAACATTTAACAGTTAGTGCTAAGGATAATTTTAACATGGAATCTGTGACACCTAATGTTTTGTGTAGACAATGTTGTGAAGAGTGCTCCCCACAACAGAAGGATGAATCTCACTTTATAAGTCAGCATGAATTGTATAATTTTGCTTATAATTTAAACTTTTCCTCTGATTTTTAAAGGCTGGAATCTACAAGCAAACGTAAGTGCCAACAGCCAAGAAAATTTGAACATGTATACGCTTGTCAAGATATATTTGTATACTGCATTTGTGACAATGGAGCATAACCATTAATCATGTTTCTTTCCAACTTCATTATTTTGAAGCGAATTTTGTGAGAATATACTTATACTAACCTTTCAGTCAGGGCTTCCTTGACGTGGGTTGGAAGCTTAGAAGCCCTCGTATTTGGATACATAAATGGTGAATCTGTCTCTACTAACAACATTTCCAATGGAATTGCACCAGACTCAAGTAATTTTCTCACACCAGTATCTGATTTATCTTTACAAAGGTAACCTGTAAATGAAATTCTGTTGAACAAAATAAAATATACGTACAAATGAAGACATTCTTGGTGTTAAAAATATTAATGACTAGATGGGTGCCTGGTATTGCCTGGGTTGTCATATGTCCATAATCCAATCTCAGTTACTTTTGCATTATTTTTATGTAACGCACCTTGCCTCCTATCCCTAAGTGTGATCACCTCCCATTCCAAAAGGGGTTGAACTCATTGATCCTGAAAAGGTTTCTTTCAACTAATATATGGACCATTTAAACATGTTTGAAAATTTCCCCCAGTCCAGCCCCTCTTCTGTGGGTTAAAAAATAGTTGAATGTCACAATTAAACTCAGGGAGATCCATAATCCTGGATTTGACTTGAAACTTTCTTGTTTTTGTGTTATTTTTATGTCATGCCACTCCATCCCCACCCTTAAGGGTTTCCTCCCAAGCCCGAAAGTCGGTTGAAATCATGCACAGAGAACATCTAGAGAAATATTATGAATACCATTGACCCCAAAATATATTTATTTGCACAAATACCAGCTGGTTAACATGTTTGAAAATTTCTACCCCCACCAACTTCTGTCCTCCCCTGTGTGTTGCCCAGATTGTCCTAAATTAACTCAGAAGACGCTATTTGACTCAAATCTTGCATGTTTTTACATTATTTTCTTGTAACTCCCCTCAACCCCCACCCCTAAGCATGCTCCCCTCTCATGTCAAAAGGGACTGAAATTTTATACACAAAACATCAGTATAAATACTATAAATCTAATTAACCAAAAAAATATTTATTCAATGCTAATATCGGCCATGATTGCATGTTTCAATGTTGTAGATTTGTATAAGGATCATACAAACAAACACTCTGCTTTATTCATTAAATTAGATTGTAACCAAAAATGTAAAGAAACTTATGTTTTAGTGACTCTCTCAGATTACCCATCTTCCAGTGAAGTGCTGTCCAGCACCAGTAGGGTTATAAGAAAATAGGATTAAAAGCTTCTTGTAAACAAGGAATTATTGAGCTGGGCAGCACTTCCATTAAGACTTATGGAAATAGTCACTGAAGCACAACCTCAATAAATTTTTAAATATATACAATAGGTACTATAAGTAATTATATTTAAATAATAAGTAAGATAAAATCATAGAACTAGTAAAAAAAATTTGATAGAATGATAAAACCTCCAGTGAGCCAGTTGGCCAGTTTAATTATCACATAAAAATAGTTTGCACACTTGTTGAAACTTTCAGTGAATACATACATAACCAATGTCAATATGGTAAGAGTACTGTACCGAGTAGAAAAGGAGCATTAAATGAGTAGGTATGAATTTACAAGAAAACTGTCCCTTGAAGGGAATTGAAAAATGAAATTAAAAATGAATTATAATCATGAATACAGAATTGTTCAACATAAAAATGCTGATCCAAACTTAATTGAACTTTCTAAACATAATTGGCAATGTGCTACATTTGCAGAATAACTTAAAATCACACACAGATTTACTAACACAAAATAATCATAATAATCTTGAGAACGTAAATGTCATTAACTGTACAAACATTGCAAATAATAGTCTCGAAGAATCAATGTCAAACATAGCTATCTCAAATAAACAAATATATTAAAAAGAGACAACTGCATTAAACTGTGGACTGGGCAGATGTATAAAATCAAAGTTTTCTGCAAGAAATGACAAATAATAAATTTCAAAAACAGTTATTTATGGCAAATATAGGTGATCACATTAAAAATGCAGAACTTTGAATTATATTGAGTAATGACAATGTGAACCCCAAATTATATATAAATTTTTTTTTTTTAAAAAAAGTGCAATAAATAACAACACAAACCCAATTTCAGTTTAGGATAATAGTTTATAATGATACCAACCTGTGATTCCCAAGTACATTCCCATTTCGATATATTTATTTGCTTCTTCTAAAGTACCTGTAAAGCTGTGAATTACAATGGCAGGCAAAATTTCTCGATATTTTTCAAGAATTTCAATTAAGTCGTTATGTGCATCCCTTTCATGAAGGAACAAAGGTTTTCGCAGTTCACATGCTAAGGCCACCTATAAAAGAGAGAATTATGTACTACTAAAGTATTTGTATTATAAAAGAAATGTCATACATCTATAAACACATGAAACAAATTGGAAGTAAAAAATGGCCAAAATGAGTAAAGTTTACTGTGATCAAGCCTTCTGCACACTGTGAAGAAGTTGGAAACTCTGTACCATTGTAAATTCTGAAAAAATGGATATAAAAAGAAATCGGGAAAGAATAATAATTCAATTAGCTTTTCAGAGAATGAGGTAGGAAGAAATTATTGTGAGAAAAAGAAGAGCACAAAAAGAAAAGAATATAGATACAAACAGAAAGGGTCTCACGAGCCAACCACTCACAACATTCCAGCATTGTGAAATAACACTCTGAAAAATATGAATTAAATTATTGGTACTTAGATTAGAAGTAAACTAATGTTCAAACATAAATTATTAATGCTTACATAGATACTGTAGTGACAAAATATTATAATTTATTTTTGTGAATTGTGAAAATAGTGTTGGAAGTGACTTGTAGTTGGAATAAATAACATCTGTTACATCTATTAAGTCTACTGCATTCCAAATAAACTATAATATCCTAATTGAGAGCACAGTATTTATTACATACTAGCTGGGTGCCCGGTGTTGCCCGAGATGTCATTTTTCTATAACTCTCGATATGACTCCAATTTCAGTTGCTTTTGCGCTATTATTATGTAACGGTCTTGGAACCCTATCCCTAAATGTGCACACCTCCCATGCCGAAGGGGGTTGAAGTCATTGACCAAATATATCAGCCGTTTTTACATGTTAGAAGATGACCACCCCCAAAAATGTGCGATAATCAAAAAGTATTTATTCCACGCAAAAATCGGCCGATTACATTGTCTGAAAATTTCTACCCCAGCCCACCACCTCCAAAACCCGTCGCGTTAACCACATTGTCACAATTAGACTCAGCAACATTGATAGTCTCTGAATTGATTCGAATCTCAGTTGTTTATGCATTTTTTTTATTTAATGTACTTAAACCCCACCCCTAAGCTTGCTCCCCTCACAGGGGTTGACATTATACACAAACAACATCGGTATAAAAACTATCAGTCATTAACCCCAGGAAGTAATTATTTAACGCAAATATCGATCGTTTAACATGTTTGAAAATTTCCACCCCCGAACACTCGCGCTTGGGGAACTTAAACGGCAAGTTGAATGTCATAATTAAACTCAGTGACAACTATAACCCTGAATTCGACTCCAATCTCGATAGTTTCTATTTCCTTTTATATAATGCCACTCCACGCCCACACTTAAAGGTGCACCCCTCCCAAGCCCGAAAGGGGTTGAAATTATACACAGAGAACATGTAGAGAAATTTTATGAATCTAATTGATGCTGAAATATATTTATTCGAAGCAAAAATTGGCCAGTTAACATGTTTGGAAATTTCTCCCTCGCCCAACTCCGCCAGGCCCCTCACACCCCCGCACACCACCACCAAACCCTGTGCATTGCCAACGTTGTCATAAATACATTCACCTATATCCATAACTCTGATTTGACTCGAGTCGAATTATTTTGGGTTATTTTAATGGAACACACCTCCATCTCTATGCGTACTTCCCTACTATGCCGTAAGGTGTTGAAATTATACACAAAAAAAATCTGTAGAAATATCAATGACACTGACAGCGTCAAATATTTATTCCCTACAAAAATCAACCGTTTAATACGTTTGTAAATTTACACCCCCCCAACACTTCCTTTGGGGAGTTAAACGGGTAGTTGAATGTAATAATTAAACTCATTGACATCCATGACCGTGGTTCGACCCCACCCTTAAGTGTAGCTCCATTCCCAATCCCAAAATTATACACGGGCAAAATGTAGAGAAATTTTATTAATCTAATTGATTCCGAAATATATTTAATCGACGCAAAAAACTGCCTGTCAACTTGTTTTAAAATTTCTATCCCCCGTACACCTTCGCCCAACTCATCCAAACCCAGCCCACCCCCGTGCGTTGCCCATATTGTCATAAATAAATTCAGCGACATCCAGTACCTTCACTTTGACTCGAATCTCGGTTGTTTTCGAGTTATTTTCTTGTAAGTCCCCTCCACCCAACCCTAATCATGCCTACAAACATCATGGGTAGAGATACTATCAACGTCAATGGCCATGGCATTTATTTATTCCACGCTAATATCGGTGATTTAACATGTTTGAAAAATTTCACCCCGTCCATTCCCGCCCCAGAGGATTAAATGGGTAATTGAATAGCATCTCAGATAACATCGGTTGAAACCGTATCTCTTCGATCCCTTAAAATATTTATCTGCCTAAATATCGACTGTTTTAGCATGTTTGATGTTTCCACCATTTCCCTAAGTGTGATTCCCTCTCATGCCGAAAGGGGTTATATTTTACAAACAACAACATTGGTATATATATTATCAATGTCATTGACCTTGACAATTATTTAATGCAAATATCGACCATTTAACATGTTATAAAAATTCCACCCCAGTCCCTGGGCGTTAAATGGTCAATTGAATGTCATAATCAAACTCAGTGGCATCCATAACCATAGATTCGAATCCAATCTCGATTGCTTTTGCGTTATTTTTATGTAATGCCACTCCACCGCAACCCCTAAGGGGAGTTCCCCTCCCAATCCTGAAAGGGGATTAAATTAAACATGGAGAACATATAGAGATATATTATTGATCCCAAAATATATTTATTCGACGGAAAACACTGCCGGTCAACATGTTTTTAAAAATTATAACCCCCGCTCACCGCCGCCAAAATCCTCCTACACAAGCCCAACCTTCGCGCGTAGTCTAGATCGTCATAAATAAAATCAGCGACATCCATTACCTTCGATTTGACTAGAATGTCGGTTATCTCAGGTTATTTTTTTATTAGTCCGAATCCACCACCACCCCTTACCATGCTCCTCCCTCATGCCGCAAAAGGGATTAAAATTTTACACACATAACTTGGGTAAAAATACTATAAATCTAATTAACCCAGAAAAATATTATTCAACTCTAATATCGGTCGTGATTTCTTGTTTCAATAATTCCACTCCCGTCCATCTCCACCTCGCGGAGTTAAACTCACTGACATTCATAATCCTGTATTTGATTCTAATTTCGGTTTTATTCGCGTTGTTTATTTTTAACTCCCGTTGACCCACACTCCAATCCCGAAATGGGTACAAATTAAACTCTGAGAACGGGTAGAGAAATTTTAATAATCTCATAGTTCCCGAAATATATTTATTCGACGTAAAATTCGGAACTTTACTTATTTTAAAATTTCTACTCCTTCCCCACCTCCACCCAACTTCTCCCATCTCAGACCAGTCACGCGGGTTGCTTCGATTGTCATAAATAAACTCAGGTACATTCATTACCTTCGATTTGAATAAAATCTTGGTTATATTAGCGTTATTTTCCGGTATCTCACCTCCACACCTACCTCTAACGTGAACTCTCGCGTTATTTATTTGTAACGCCCGTTTACCTTCACCCCTAAGTGTGCTCATTTTCCATCCTGTAGGGGATGAAACTATACTTAGATAATATCGGTTAAAACACTATCTCTTAGATACCTTAAAATATTTATCTGCCTAAATATCGGCTGTTTTAGCATCTTTGAATGTTTCCACCCCCTCTCCTAAGTGTGCTTCCCTCTCATTCTGAAAGGGGTTAAATTTTTTAAAACATTATCGGTAGATATTTTATCCATGTCATTGATCTCGACAATTAATTATTTAACGCAAATATCGATCGTTTAACATGTTAGAAAAATTCCACCCCTGTCCACCCCATCCACTCCTGCCCTTGGGGTTAAATGTCCAATTGAAAGCTATAATTGAACTTGGCAACATCCATAACCTCGAATTTTACTCGAATCTCGGTTGTATTTGCGTTATTTTATTGTAGTGTTCCTCCACCCCACCCCTAAAAGTGCTCTACTGATAAGCCCGAAAGTGGTTGAAGTTATTCTCAGAGAACATGTAGAGAAATTTTATGAATCTCATTGATCCCAAAAAACATTTAGTTGTTGCAAAAATTGGTAGATTAACATGTTTGACAATTTCTACACCCGATCACCCCCATCGCTTGGAGGGTAATTCTAGTTTAATGTCATAATTAAACTCACCATTATCCATAACTTTGGTTTTTACTCCAGTCTCGGTTGTATTCGAGTAATTTCCTTGTAACGGCCCTCTACCCCCGCCCCAAGGGTGTTCCTTTCCCATGCTGTAAAATGTTGAAATTTTACTGACATACATAGGTACAAACACTAATAATCACTTTTACCCGGAAAATATTTATCCGACTCAAATATCGGCCTTGTTAGCATGTATGAAGATTTCCACCACCAACCACCTTAAATGGCAACTTTAATATCATAATGAAACTCATTGACAACCATAAACTTGGATTTGAGTCCAATCTCGATTGTGTTTGCGTTATTTTTATATAAATCCACTCTAACCCCACCGTTAAGGGTGCTCCACTCCAAATGCCGAAAGAGGTTATATTAAATACATGTAGAGAAGTATATTAAATCTCGGTGAACCAGAATAATATTTATTCGTCGCAAATATCAACTGCTTGACATGTTTGAAAATTTCAACCCCCGTCCATTAGTTAAATGTCATAATTAAACACAGTGACAAATATAACCCCGGATTCGACTCAAAACACGAATGTGTTTGCGTAATATCATGTAATGCCACTCTACCCGCAACCCTTAAGGGTGACCAACTCCCATGCCTAAAATAAGTTTAAATTATACACAGATAACTTGTAGTGAAATTTTATGAATGCTATTGATCCCGAATTATATTGATTCGACGAAAAAATCTGCCGGTTAGCATGTTTGGAAATATTTCTCCACGCCCGCCCCCTCTCATCACCAACAATTCCCACCCACCCCCGTGCGTTTCTCAGTTTGTTATAAAATGTCTCAGCGACATCCATAACCCCGATTTGACTTGAATCTCAGTTGTATTCGCGTTATTTTCCTGTAAAGAATCTCCACCCCAAACCCTAAGGGTTCCCTTTTCTCAGCGTGTAGGGGATGAAACTTATATTCAAATAACATCGGTAGAAACACTCAATATCTTTGACCCCTAAAAATATTTATTCGACTAAAATATAGGCTGTTTTACCATGTTTAAATATTTCCACCCTGCTTCTGGGGGTGGTAGACGTGTCTCACCCAACAGTGTATCTTTCCTGGTCGCAAAGAACATGTGTACGAAATTTGGTGAAATTTGCTTCACCGGTGTTGATTTGTATTCTCCACCCCTAACCCTAAAAGTGCCCTTTCCCCAGGGTGTAGAGGATACAATTATATTCAGATAGCCTTGGTAGAAACACTATCAATATATTTGACTCCTAAAAATATTTATCCGACTGAAATATCGGCTGTTTTAGAATGTTCAAATATTTCAAGCCCCGTCTACCCCCACTCCTGGGGGTTGTAGACGTGTCTCACCCGCCCAGTGTTCGTCTCCTGGCCCAAAAAACACGTGTACGAAATTTGGTGAAATTTGCTCCACGGCTGTAGATTCCACCCCCACCGCTAAGGGTGCACCTTCCCCACGTTGTTAGGGGTTGAAATTATACACACATTTCATCCTTAGAAACGTTATGAATCTCTTTGACACCAAAAAATATTTATCCCGCTTTAATATCGGCGTTTTAAGCATGTATGAAATTTTCCACCCCCGCTTCTGGGGGTTGTAGACGTGTCTCACCCCAACAGTGACCTTCTCCTGGTTGCAAAGAACACGTGTACAAAATTTGGTGAAATTTGCTTAACGGGTGTAGATTTCTATAAAGAACATACATACATACATACACACATACATACATACATACATACACATACACACATACACTCATTTTTATTTATAAGATAAGATTAAAGAATATAATATTATCTAATAACTTAATCAGCAGGCCTTTTAGGAACTGAGGCAAGATTGCAGTGCTATCTATGAGGATTGTTCTTTAAGTCTGGTAGATTTTTATGAAATAGCGGGAAATTTTTCACTTTTGTGCAATTGTTGGTAAACATGATCCTTTCATTAAAGTTTTAAATATATGCCAGTCATAGTTTATTGTTGGTAGTCTTCTGTAGTGTTAGATGTGTAGTCAGACAGAGAGAATGGAAAAAAACGAATTTTGTGCTGTAATTAAACACTTTCATTTGAAGAGTTCAACAAATCAAAACCAAATTGGAGGAAGTACATTCAATCTCTGCACCAGCATTGAAGATCATTTAATTATGGATTAATGAGTTTAAATGAGGTAGCAGATGCACAGAAGATGACTTGCTCCAGTCACCCAATTAAGGTCACCACTCAGGAAAATATCAAAAAAGTTCACAAAATCGTTAATTGAAGGTTACACACTAAAAGTGTGTGAGGTAGCTGATGCCGTAGGCTTCTCAACTGAATCAGTGCAATTCATCCTCCATGAAAAAGCTTTGTGTGTGATGGGTGGAGCAACTGCAGACAATGGATAAAAAACGGATTTGGAAAAACATTTCAACACAGAATCAGCTGTAAATCACAAGAATTTTTGGTGCAGATTAAGACCATTTTGTAAGCTGGAAAGATCACGAACACTGTCTTCTGGAATTCTCAGGATATTATATTCATAGATTTATTGTAAAACTAGGCTCCATTATGCTGCTCTGTTGGATCATTTGAAATGGGTGCTGATTGAGAAACAACCAAAATTTGTGCGCAATAATGTGCTGTGCCAGGGCACACAGCAGCAGTATCAATGGTGAAAGTGTACGAGTTGGGATTCAAAATGGTTTCTCATCCACCCTATTCACCGGACCTAGCACCAAGTGACTTCTTGTTCATGAACTTAATTTGCAATTTTATGTTTTACAGCTTAGTCACTGTGCACACAGGTATTTACTCAAACTCTTAAACATACCAATTTACAAAAGAAGTTTGAAAACTATTCATTCTTTCTGTCTGTGCCTCCAAAGCCAAGAAGACTATCACATGTTGTATTAGACTGTAGAGTTAATATATTTAGCAATTCATAATTTGAAGCCACCAAAAATATTGTTTTATTACTATTTTAAAATAAAAATATAATTAATTGAAATCTGTAATGAAGTAAACAGCAAGAATATAAGCACTAAACAGAACATTTGAGATCATTAGTAGTATTCAGATGCTGACAGTTCTAGTTGTGAATAAAGAAAGGGTTTAATAGGACAATACACAAACCACTTTCCCATGAATTAAGAATACTATATATCTATATTACATAAATAGCAACTAGTATTATACAAAGTTCAACATTAAGGGTAATAGGCACATGTAACAAAGAGCCATATAAATGATAAAAACTGCACAATACTAACCATTTGTCTGTAACATATATAACTGCTCATACATCTTAACCCTCGATATTAAAATCTTCTTCATTAACAGATTAGGATAGAAATATCTTTACAGGACCTGGAATCATACCCAGAACCACAGCTTAGTAGGTGGTGGCCCTGTAGAGACTTTTCTATCCTAATCTGTTAATCCACTTTCATAGCTTTAGTGATGAGCATTTTTTTCTATTATTGAAGCTTCCAATTTCAATCAATTATTAAAAATATGTACATGTGAAAATTACTGTTATAAATAATTACTGCTTTAAATTGATTCACTCCCAAAGTATTACTGAAATCCTTAACAGTATGACACATAAAATGTAAACATTCAAATTAAAAATAAAAGCATCACCATGATTCAATAATCCCATTGCTTAATAATTGAGAAAAACTATTTTCAGGCAAATGGATGCATCCAACCATGCACAACAAAGAAAACTAACTACTGCCAAAATAATATTAAAAGAATATAGTTAAAATATAACCATCTATACATACATAAACAGAGCATATTGATACAACAATAACTATGGTGATGAATATTGCAAGTTCCGTGTGATAAATGGGTAATAATGACTGCTTCAATTGTTGATATCTTAAAATATAGTGCATATAAAATATGCTTTTGTACAGAATATAACTTTGTTCATTATGCCAATTTCACATAAATAATATGAAACTGCTGACATTTTAGCAATTTAAAAACCAAAAAATTGGACACAATATATAATATTTCATATATATCTCTCTTAAAAATTATTACAGAAAGCTTGTCTGTAATTTTCTGAGGTTACAGATGACGAAGTCGGTATGTGCATTATCAATTATAGGAAAACAAGAACAAGTTGGAAGACCATATTTTATATTGATCACTAAAATATCAGAATTTAAAATGAACTAATAACTTGAAATTTAAACCAAAATTAAAAGTTTCACTTCAAGCTCTTTATCATTCACAATACAGAAAATGGACAAGGAATGTAAGATAAGCATTATAATTAAACTATGTTTAATTAAACTATGCTTAATGTGATTTCTCATCAGTTTTAAAAATGAGCCAGTTTGGAATCAACTATATAAATCAAATAAACCGTTTTAATAGGCTTTTTTGTTCCATAATTCAGAATCGTTCAATCTGCAATCTAAAACCATTACACCCACTGTAACAATCTGTTATGATTTATTTGCTGATGAAGGGAGAAACAAAAGATGAAAGTTAATTTTTATGGATGGATGTGAATAAATGTAATATTCTCAGGAAAATAAGATAAATTGTTTATTTTATGCTTATTGACATAATCAATGGATGTTTTCCAAAGGTTTAAATATTGGAGAGCAAAACACAATTAAATATTAAGATTGAAGCATTGTTGAACAGTGCAAAGGGATAAAATACAGTGCAATTCAAGTGAGGAGAACTAGGGTTTTATTAATATATTTCACAAAAATGACTGAATTTTCTCAACTCCATAAAAGTAAATAGTAATGGTATGTATTATCACATTTCTGAAATCCCAACACCTCTTTTAATTTCAAGTACCAATTTACACATAGCCCATGCAGCACATTCACAAATGTAATAGTGCAAAAACATTAAATTAACCTTAAATTTAATCTGAAATACAAAAGAGTGCTGAAAACAATTAATTACAACATAACACTTACCCAATAAAATTTTTATGTGGTTAAATATATAATTTTGTATAAAATTTTTGTCCAACTACTCAATAGAAAACCAATTCCTCTTCTCATGGTAAAATCTGTATGTTTTTGAGCAAATTAGTGTTATTAGCAGTATATTAGTAAGAAAAAAAGAATAAGAAATGACAGAAATATGTTATTATGCAGAGAATTATTAGACAACAAAATTTAAACAGATTTTGACTTGTTAAATCTGGATTTTTGCAGTTTGTTCATGTTGGATAGAAGGTGTGAATATTATATAAAAAGTTATGAATTTTAACACACAGTAATATTTGTGAGGCTTCACACACAGAACATTCATTAAATTAGTCCTCAAAATGCATAATCAATATATTAATGTAATGTATTAAATAATGAAGCTGCTGATAAGTAAAACTTATCCAGCAATAAACTTATTAGTAGGAAAAGGGAAAATGGTAGGAATAAACCTACATTCATATTAGAAATAGAAAATAAGCAGTAGAGAAATACAATTCTGTTCTCTTAATCCCATACACCAAAACAACAGGAATTGGGTATGATAATATTCAAAACAAGGTAAGCTGACACATTTTTAAATAAATGCATGCAGTCTTGCTGTAATTAACAAAACAAGACATCTTTCAAGTCTAGAGTATTATACAGACAACCTCTTGATCATAACAGCTGCAAATGAATTAATAATTCAATATTTCAATTACAAAAGGAATAAAAATGGTTATTTCCAAAAATATATATAAAAAAAATAATCCTAAAAAATATATACATTTCTTGACAAGAGTTTGTTTTCAAGTTCAACCTATATGAATAAGAGAACTTTTGGGCAAAGGGAAGTAGGGAGCAACACTAAATATTAATCCATAAATTACATTATTTAATTATAAATCCGGCATCTGTTGTAGCCTATAACTGAGAGTAACACTAATTTTTAGCAAGGTACAATTCCATCGATTTGTTTCATCATCATTTTTGACTCATCCTCTTTTAAAATTATATTGTTTCAATGTATTTTCTATAGGGTGTGTATGCCCATAGGGCATCAAGAGTTTTCACAAATTAATAATAAGAAAAATCACAAAATACACACAAAATAAGAGATGATATATATACCACACATTGTTTCCGGAAACCTTATGGCTTTCTTCAGATGCTAAGAAAACTAAAAAACCACAAGAGCCTAGAGCGACAATTGCACAATTCAGTTGACAAAACTTCAAAGCTCATAAGAGCTTATGAGTTTATCAAAATTGGCATTTGTGAGAAGTAACAAGAGGAAAAATGAGGTTGAAAAATAAAAGGTTTAATGGGAAAGTCCCAGTCATCCAATATGGGCCCAAAGGGGGGGGGGGGATAGTGTAACATAACAATCATGCGATTGAGGACCCTGTTGTTTTATATTTGCCATGGTCAGCAGTACAACTGTTTTGTATTGTAGACTGTACCACCGGAATTGTTGGGAATGGGGCATGGCTTACAATTTCAAGTTAATTCGGCAGTCTCTGGTAGGAGCTTGTGATGAGACAGATAGAAGTGAGTAAGATAGCATTAAAAATCTTTATAAAAATGTTAAAATTGATTAACATACCACATTCTGAAACAAATAGTATATCTCATGTCTTGATTAAATAAAGTTATGTAATTATTTCAAAAAAAAAAAATTTCTTCAGTTTAAAAATTGGATGACATCCATTAAAAACCCAACATGAGACAACTGAGCTAATCTAGCCAATGTATAGGAAAGAGAAACAGCGAAGACGACTTACCTGAAATCAATAGTTGCAGGCAGGCTGAGGTGAGAGAATATAATAAACTTTTGAGAGCCTGAGGCCCCTTCATCAGGAGAAAAGGTCTGAACTGCATGCCCATCTGGTATGCAGAGCCTGACTGGCATGGCTTTGATTTACAACCAAATATCAATTGATGGCACCCAATACAAAACAAATAAATTTTACCATAATAATTACAAGTTAAATAAATGCAAGAGATGGTGGACATTGCACAAGAAAGACAAAGAATGGTTGACTTACCTAAATTGAAAGTTGGGGTTGCCACAAAAATTATTAAAACCCAACATGAGATGACTGAGCTAATCTAGTGTAAGTGTAAGAAAGTGAGTCAATGAGTCTGGTTCAAATTTGCATAGTAAGGAGCATGTAAAATTTTCAAGGTCCTGAACCCCCTTTATCATTTTATTAACATATTTATGTAAAAACATATTTACATTTGAAATACTACTTATCTTAACTGTTTTCCAAATCTTTAACACTAATTATGTTACGGTTAATTTAAAGTTATAAAATTTCATAAAAATTAAGAATCCATTCTCAAAAATATTTAAAATTAAAAACTTAAACTAATAAATATTTAAAAACAAACCTGTTTTTCCAAGACCTCCCTTTGAACATCAGCAGGTGAAAAGTCCTTGTTGTAATCCAAACCACATTCACCAATTGCAACACATTCTGGATTAGAAGCAATCTCCCTCAAGTCATCTAAATATCCTTCAGTCCATGACTTAGCATCATGAGGATGAACACCTGCAATATTAACAATGGATTTAAATCAGAAAATTATTTAATAATTGTTTTTCAGTTATGTTAATGAAAACTTGCCTGCAGTAGAATATAAGGTTCCAGGAAAAATTCTTGTAAGTCGGAGAGCTTCTTTACTAGAACGTAAGGAAGCACCAGTTACCACAATCTTCTGAACACCTGAAATACAGAATTAAGGCTATAAATTATTTTCCATATAAGCACCAACTATCACAACTTATTCAAAAACAATGGATATAAATAAATCTTGCTTGATAAAATATTTAAATTTGTATTTTGAGATAAAGGAAAATTCTTTTAAATAAATTCTGATTATTTTCTTAAATAGAAATACATAGATGTATACCATATTAGTATATTCCGGTACAAAGAATTCATTAACATCCAATTCTGCTATGGAATGTACATTACTAAATTACTTTATGCATTTGAATAATACTGGAGTATGAATGATTCCAGTCAAATTTATTTTTATATAATTTACAGATCCAGTAAATAATTGGTAATAAGCTTTGGGATGTGAAGTTTGCCACATAAAATGTTTAATTACTATTGATATTTGTTCAATATGTTTTTTAAACCTTGAACAAATGCAAAAACTAACCAAAATTTTGCTTCACCACTGCTTTTTTTGTAAAAAAAATAGTCAGCACAATAATAATTATAATAAAGTAAAGCAACTGCAAATATTACAGCAGTATACAAAAACTTTAATTAATAATTATACACTATTATTATAATTTATTAACAATTCATGGTTCATCCTACACACTTGAATTCCAAATTCTTGACAGGGCATACAGAATATCACCTAACACTTATAAAGTAAGCTACAATAAGAATTTAAACTGGTATTTTACTTCAAGCCCTTGAATGAGAATTTACAATATATTTAAATGTTAAATGAATCAATTATTTAACTATAGTCATCCTTAACTAATTCAAAGGCAATGATAAAGTTGTAAATGGTTGTCAATCTACTCCAAATATTACCTGTAATAGTATATCTGATATATTGATATTCAAACTAAACTAAAAAGTGTCCACGTAACAATACGTTTTGAATTTGTTACGTTTTAGGTATGTTATAAAGACATAGATAAAAAACAATACAACAAAAATGTAATTCTCAATTTCCTTTTACAAATTATAATTACCAGCATCCTTTGCTCTTTGAATGACCGAATCTAAATCTCGGCCGAATTTTTTATTCGTTAGATTTGCTCCTACATCTATAACGATGTAGTTTTCATAAAATTCTTGCATAGAAAGCGTGTTATCATTCGTGTCATTTTTACTACTACTTTTGATCCCCCCTTCAACATTTGACGCCATAATCAGCTGTGCGAATGAGTAATTGACTTAATCCCCAAAGATAATATCAGAAATCTGAGTAACGTTAGCTTTTGAGCACTGAAATTAATTGTGTGTTAACATTGTTCATAATTGATCCTGTTACAAACAAGTTAACTTATAAATAAATAGTGGCCTAGTCAGAAACAATTTAATACGAAATTTCATTGGTATTTCTTGAGGTGTAGTGAAACAAAGATATATATTGAATAATATAATTTATTTCCTGTAATATTAAGTAATTTCAATATATAGCCGTTTTATATATTGATCCAACTGAAAAAGTCAGATAAAGATAATTTACATTGTAACTTGTAAAATTTTTGATTATGTAGAACTCACGTTGATAACAAATTATAAAATGAGATGACTAACCTTAGTTTTCTAAAAAAATTTGAATGTTGGCAGGGATAGAGATCTTTAATTTAATATAGTTTATTTTCTACTTTTTTCGTGAATATTTATTTATCAATTTTATATCTCTCAGTAAATTGTCCATTAGAGAACAATTAATTGCGTCTTATGTATAATGAATGTTATACAGACACTATTCCAATACTTTTCTACGTTCAGCGTGTCATACCATTAGCTTTCATGTTTTTATATACCGCTGACTCATTCCTTTCGAATGTTATTAAGATTTTCTATCAAACAAGCAATAGGTAAGAAAAAGAAGATCCACAGAATCTGGCAGACAACTAAATTTCCAAACGATAAAAACTCTCTCAACAAAGCTACACGTAATTTGAAAGCATTTCTTCAAGATCAAAAGAACCAGGCCGTACAATATTATCTATCAAACCTTTCATCTACCAAAGCAACCGATTACTCATTATGGAAAACCACGAGGAAATTAAAACAAGCGCATCAAGCAATACCACCGATTCGAAAACCCGACAGTAATTGGCCAAGAAGTGATTAGGAAAAAGCAAATGTGTTTGCAACACATCTGGCGAATGTCTTTCATCCCTTTATCTCTGCACTAACTCCAAAAGAAGAAGCCGAAATACAACTATACCTGGAGTCACCAGACCAACTAAGCCTACCGACGAAAAAGATTATAATGAACGAAGTACAAACGCTAATTAAGTCCAACTTAAAAAGTAAAAAATCTGCTGGCTATGACCTAATTACAAGTGAAGTTCTAAAACAAATTACTAGAGAAAGGATACAAACTAATGCCGGCCATATTTAACGCTAACCTAAGATTGAATCATTACCCGGACCAATGGAAGGTGGCCCAAATAATACTTATACCTAAACAAGGAAAGCCGCCTGAAGAACCATCGTCTTACCGACCGATCAGCTTATTGCCAATAATATCCAAAGTTTTTTAAAAACTTTTTATTGATGAAGATTAAAACCAATCCTACAAGGAATGAATTAATACCAGCACACTAATTTGGATTTATAGATAACCACGCCACTAACCAACAAGTTCACAGAGTAGTAAACATAATCAACCAGACTTTCGAAGAAAATAAATACTCCTCCACGGTCTTTCCCGACATAGCTCAGTCGTTTGATAAGGTCTGGCACACGGGATTGCTGTTTGAATCAAGAAAAATTTACCACACAATTACTATCATATTTTAAAATCCTATCTGAGCGACAGACACTCCCAGGTTAAGTTTAAAGATGAACTAACAAATTAATATCCTATTAACTCAGGTGTACCACAGGGTAGTTTACTGGGACCCGTGCTCTACCTACTGTACACGGCAGGTATCCCTACCACCGACCATACGTTCATGGTTACATTTTTGCAGTTGATACTGCTATTTTAGCATCTCATGAAAACCCTACCATTGCATCAAATCATCTACAAATTTCGCTTAACCAAGTTCAAGACTGGTTCCGTCTTTGGCACATAAAAGCAAATGAAGCCAAGTCCACTCAAGTTACCTTCACCCTCAGAAGAGAAGAAACGTGTCCACCAGTATCACTCAACAATACACCACTTCTTCAAGCAGAAGATGTCCGCTACCTTGGTATGCACCTCGACCGTAGAATAACTGGGCAAAAACATATTCTGTAAGCGGAAGCAACTAGGCTTAAAGCTCTTCAATTTAAATTGGCTACTAGGACGAAAATCCAAATTAACTTTAAACAGCAAAGTATTAGTTTACAAAGCATACTAAAGCCTATTTAGCCGGTTTACAACTATGGGGAAGTACAAGTAACTCAAACTTAGAAATTCTACAGAGATTCCAGTCAAAGACTCTAACGATAATAGCAGATGCTCCATGGTATGTTAGAAAACGAGATCATCCATCGGGGTCTCGATGTAAAAACGATTAAAGAAGAAGTGAAGTGCATCAGTGTTAAATAGATTAAAAGATTAGAAAAACATACAAATTATCTTGCTAAGAACCTGCTTGACAACAGCAACTCCACCAAAAGACTAAAAAGACTCAGTCCTCTCGGACTGCTATATCGGTGATGCATGTATATAAAATATATGGCATCTCACATGTACTTATTTAAATATATAATTTACTTATTGTTTAACAGAGCAGATTGATTTTAAATATTAATTAAAGATTTTAAAAACTGTGTCTTTAACCAATTAGTTATTACTGTTTTCATAATTTATCCAACTTTACTGAATTTTTATTTTTCCTGGCATTGTAAGCCTGTTTTACCACCAAGTTACTCATTGATATCACATATTCTTTCTTTTTCTATCATAGCGCAATTGTTTTCATCATCTGTAAGACTTCATGACACATAGAAAACTCAAATTTCTTGACACATCAGATTGGATTTTCACCCCTCTGTGTTAATCAAAGTTAACTAAAATTGAGACCGTGCTATTTTCACTTTTTATTAATTCAAGTGTATTTGTATGGTGTTGATACCAGGTAAGCTCCACATTCATTTTTATCAATTCCAGCAGAGATTAAGTCGTAGAAGGAACTGATTATTTACTAACATCTTGGTAAACAGTTCACTTAACCAGTATCAATAGCGTCAGTGTTTGGAACATTTACCAATTAAATTTCCCTCCCTAACTTAAAACCTCGGCATCGAACATCAAATAAACAAAGATAATGACTGATGGTAATTAAAAACCTCGGGAATTTTGCTGCTACATAAAATAAGAGTGTCTAAAAATCACACAGAATTAACAGTGAAAAATACTTGCTGACTTAATAAAGTCTAAAAATAGCTACAACCTTTAACTACATATCTAAGAAAATTAACAAATTAAAAAAAGTACACCCGGTAGGTTCAGATGGTACAAACTACTCTGGGTAACTTTTTGTCAACCACGTACACCTACATGACGAGGAACATCAATTTTCATTAACTATCATGTAATGCGAGAATTAAACTCCTATAACCCCTGAATCGACATTAATCTCTGTCTTTTTTGCATTATTTTTTTAAATAAAATCCTTTCCCAATGCTTCTAACCATTGCCTTTTGGAATTGAAATTAGACACTTATTATTTCCAGAATAACACTATTAAAATCAGCGACTCATAAAATATAATATGGGCGTTTACAAATGTTTAAATGTCACCCCCTGCATCTCCACCTCTAGCGGTTGTAGGTGTTTATTCCCGAATATTAAGTAATATATGTATAATGTTTGGTAGAAATTAGTCCACACGTTTAAGATTGTACATGGAAATTTGTTTCACCCCCTTCCGCCTCCACTCTTACGGATTGAACTACATCTTAACCCGTATGGTAAGTTTCAGAATTTAACTAAGTGATTTCCACAATCCCAGATTCAACACCAGTCTCAGTTGTTTATCATTACTTTTAAATATCGGCTTTTCACCCACTTTTCGTCACCCACCCCCACGCCTAGGGCTTGAACTAATTGACTCAGTGAATATCAGAATTAAGCTCATTGACTTCTATAACCATACATTTGACACCAATCTCTGTCGTTTCACGTTATTTTTATGTAACGCTGCTCCACCCACTTCCTTAGTGGTGATGCCTTCACAAGTTGTAGGGGGTTGAAATTTGTTTACTAAAAACATTTAGAAATTATCTTAATTTCACCGTCTCCGAAAACTAGTTATTTTACCCATATATCGGCCGTTTTGGCATGTTTTATAAATTCACCCCAGTGTACCCCATGGCCAACAGAAACCTTTGTGGGCGTGCGCACAACAACTCATCAAAGTTTAATTGCATTCGGATAAATGGTATAGGAACGCATAAGGGACACACAGACATACATACATTCATTGTAGAGATTACTAATGTGTAATTAAATGTTTTATATAAATTTAATTATTGGCAGCGTAACTTTGAGGCCAGAGCATTTAAAGAACATCATTGTTTGGTGCAAGAAAGCAGAGACTAATGGTTGCTATGAATTGTTGCCTAAAAAGCATATATAAGACGCTAAGGACAATACAGTCCGAGAGTGTGTGTGTGGTTGGAGGTCTTGACGAAACAGTCAGAGAGCAGTATGTTGTGAGGAATAGTCAGTCATGTGTGTTCTCCGAGCATGTCCAAATTCAGCAAAGTATAAGCTGAATATATCATTTTCTATATTAAATGGATTTTCCACAGCAAACCGAGTGTGACGATACGACATTTAAGTAGAAAGGCGCCGAAATTGTTGCAAAGTGTTACGATAGAAAGTGAGACGACAGTGATATGGCCTGTCAATAAAAATATTATTCTATGAAAATCAAAATAACCACATGTGCACAAACCAGAGCAGCTCTGAATAAAAGCGAATTGAAAAACGTAAATTTTGTAAGCATTTACGTAAATATCGTTTAACGCCAGATTTTATAGCTTTGTCAGATTTTCTAGTTTTATTAGACTTTATATATGTATATATATATATATATATATATATATATATATATAGTAATGAACAAAAAAACGTGAAAATAAAAAAAATTAATTATTTATAAACAACGAACAAATTTTATTTCTTCTGAATTTACAATCATGCATTTAATATTATAAAAAAATCTCTTTCTCTCATGGGTCTTTACTGGGTTTGATAACGGACAGAACACTTAAATAATCAAAGAACCCAACATTTATCTTTAAATTAAACAGAAGTATTTAATCGTCTAGGCATCGACGAAACTTATGAACGAACTTATTCTACAGATTGCTTCTAAATTTAAACGAGTTTATTTTATTAACACAAGAAGAGAACGATATCTGGCCGTATCTTTCAATTACGTTTCCACATGTTAATACCATAAATTTCAACTCACGATTCCTCAGGAACATTTGGCTCGTTCATTACACACACACTTTATAGACTGGACGTTTACACACACTGACTCTAACACATATTATTGGTTCGACGATAGCTGATTCTCCATACTCAGTGAAGGACATCCCAGTTGCTCGTGGGGAAATCTACTCGACGCTGGATGCTGTGTCCTGGTCTCCTACCATCGAAGACAGTGGTCAAATTTGGATATTACTATAGATTGAACTTCTGTATATGAAAATGTTTATAGTTGAATAATTTTCTATTTCTCTCGCAGGCTGCTTTCTTTCTCCATACTGGATGCTTACAGCTTCCCCTCCGCTCTGACACTCAATTCCAACTTCCGACTTCCGAGTTCGATGCCCACAGTATCACTCTTCCACTCTAACTCCAAAACTCAACTCACGATGCACACAGCACCCCTCTCCCACGCTGACTAACTCACAATAGCTTATCTCTCCCTTATATACTACTAGTCTCTTCGTTTTCCCTTTGTTCCAAGACTACGTCGCAACTGCGCGATGACAGTTTCTCCATTACTGAGATTTACATTCTGCAGCTGCAGTTCCTTAGCAAATAGCTAGCCCCTCCGTCATGTCACATCGAGACAGGACCCGTAATTACTTTGCACGTGTATCCTCACCCTCAATTACTCTGAACTTGTCTTCTCACCCTCACACGACTTGCGCTGACCCCTCCTTACAAATCCTAAGTAAATACGCCACTGGTCAGGCCATTAATCAGAGACAATAGCCTGCCTTAACATAATTATTTTGGGACAGGCCACTCGCGTGTCCCTTCTTTGCTTTACAAATCCTAAGTACACATTGTCACTTCCTGTGCCGGCCAAGACCATTCATCCGAAACAAATATCTTGCCGCTCTGTCTTGTCACATCGAGACAGGACCCGTAATTACTTTGCACTTGTATCCTCACCCTCAATTACTCTGGACTTGTCTTCTCACCCTCACGCGACTTGCGCTTGTTCGAAACAATGCATTCCCTCAATGCATTACATTATGCCCCAAATTTAGTTTGAGAAAGGAATGTTCAGACTTTACTCTTTGAGAAACTAAATTTTCTTACAAGATTTGCTCTAATTTGTCAGATTTCGCTCAGAAACTTATATCTAATTACCGTTAATTAAAAGATTTACAAAATTTCCCGTTAAATATTGGTGCAATGTATTATTTTTTCTCATTACATAAATTGTATTAAGATTTTAAATAAGTTTTACGATTTTAATTAAATGAGCATATTTGGTCTTAATCCTAATTTTAAACATTTATATGCCCCATATTACAAATTATTTTTATGTTTGTGGATGCCACAAAATCACAAACAACCCCTTAACTTAATATCTACACCCCTTCACAACATTTGAAGTTCTTAGATTTTATCAAATTTATCTTATATTTAATTGTATAATGAAGAATAACTATTATCATTCATTGACATTTTTTTTTTAAAAAAATCAAATATTATTAATTAGTATTTTCTAAAATGTCAACTAACTTTATAAAATTTAAATCTATTTTCTAATCCAGAATCATTTAAACTTTGAATCTATCCTGTGTCTCTAAACTCAAATAAGCCTTGACCTATTTTCTTCCTGAAATTCTCCAGCTGTTCATGTTTACTTCCAACCAGCAGTTCTTTGCTTACATCCGATCACGTGTTCTTTGTTTATATTCTCCTTCCCTCCTCCTCAATTTATCGACGTTAAACTTTTCTAACTTCAATATTTTGCTAATATTCAAACTCTTACTAACTTGCTTAAAGTTCTCAAACCCCTTCCTAAATTTTATTCTTGTATTTCTTAATGCCTTCCCCATACTACTCCCGTCAGCTGCCCCCACTTCATGTTTGTAAACAAATCCTTCTATCTTATTTTGATATAAAAATTCTTCCCTTCAATCCTTCTATTTCCTCATCACTTTCTACTTCATTACCATTTTCCACTATCCTTCCAATATTTTATCCTTCCTTTTATCCCCCTCTTCACTACTTAACCCTTTAATCTCTCCTTCTTCAACATCGGCTTTATGCCTCTCCAAACTTTAAATCTTTACCACCTTTTTCAATAACTACCACATACTTTTTCCTTCAACCTATCCTCCTATCTCTCTACTCCCTCATCAAGCTCTTATAAACAAACATTGTAGCAACTGCCACGAAACCAGCAAGAAAAAAAAATATAGAAACGTTTTCGATCACGAATGCCGCTCGCCTATCCGCAAAACACTTATCAGTGATCCCCTATCACAAAATGTATAACACGAGAATCTAGAACCCCCGAATTTCAATCAAACAAAAAAACAACAAGCAATCCATGTTACAATGGTTTCCTTTTTAAAACCTTCGAATGTTCTCAACATACCCTCTCTGGTTAGAATTCATCAATATTCATTCAGGAAAAACAAGAAGAAACAGCTTAAACATGCCACGCCCCCCTTCCTGAACGATAACCTATGTTCCCTCATTTAAATTTACATTTCTCAAAACTATCTTACCCTATTTTATCTTATTCCTCACCCTTTCCTCCATTTACATACTAAACATCTCAAAGTCACTTTCAAATCGTTCCAATGTGAATGAGTAATCATACAAAATTAAATTTACTCATGTGACAGCTTAAACATGCCACGCCCCTTTTCCTGCACAATCACCTATGTTCCCTCATTTAAATTTACATTTCTCAAAATTATCCTACCCTATCTTATCTTATTCCCTTCTCTCCATTTACATACTAAACATCTCAAAGTCACTTTCAAATTATTCCAATGTGAATGAGCAATCATACAAAATTGAATTTACTCATGTGACAGCTTAAACATGCCACGCCCCTTTTCTCTTACATCGTAATCTTTAGTAAACAAAACATTGTAGCAACTGCCACGAAATTAACAAGAGACAAAAAAAATAAAGAAACGTTCTCGGTCACAAATGCCGCTCGCCTATCCGCAAAACACTTATCAGTGATCCCCTATCACAAATTGAATTAAGCGAGAATTTTGACCCCCCAGTATTTCAATGAAAATCACAAGAATACCATGCCATAATGGTCTTTCTTCCTAACTTTCTAACATCTGCTTCTTCCTTACCAATTTTTGGTTAGAATAGCATCAATATTCATTTTTGAAGAAAACAAGGAATAGCTTCAGTTTAAACAGAATAAGCACCTTATGATGACGAAGACCAAATTATAGAAAAGAAAATTATAATTTGTAGCAAAAAGGTTCCCTAGGTTTACTAGACCTATGATAGTTAAACACGACTATCCCTTCAGGTATAAGATTGAAGAAAGCAGAGTATTGAAACATAAGAAAATACTTCTGTAGCGGGAGTAATCACGAATGCTACGCGTGTGATTAACAAAGCACGTTAACCCTCCTAATTATTTAAATCCCTTGCATTCTGCCAAAATTCCCCAACTGTTCCATATTTGCATCTTATCAGATGTTCATTATTTACATCTTTCTCCCCTCCATTCACTAATGTTAAAATTTTGTTTCCAAATTTTATGTTTAAATAACATACAATATTTCCAATTACTTGTCTTAAATTCTTAAATCCCACCTGCTTTATCATCATCAATTTTATTTCGATGTTTCTTAAAGTTTTCATTGCCATGCTTCCATCAGCTGTTCCTCCTTCATCTTTGTAAACAAACATTTCTGTAATACTTTGATTCACTACACCTCCCTGAAATTCTTCTATTCTTTCATAATTTTCTACTTCATTAACATCTGCCCCTATCTCACCTCTTTCTCCCATTATTTCATCTCCCTGCTCATCAACACCTTCAACATTTAACCCATTAATCTCTCCTTTAACATCATCAGCCTTATGCCCCGTCAAAACTAAATTCTTTTCAACATTTTCGATAACTATCACTTCTATCTCAGTTACATTTTCATTACATTTCTCCTCCCATACCTCCACCTTATTTGCTACTTCACATGTTTCTGTTTCAATGTTTACATTTTGCTTGTTTACTTTTTCAACACAATCAGATTTTATCTCTGCGCAGGCCTCTCTAATACTCTTACCCAAATCTGCTAAGCTTTTCTTCACATCTGCCCAATTTTTATCCATACTCTTACCCAAATCTGCAAAGCTCTTATTGATACTTATATTCATATCTTCTAAATTTTTATCCTCTTTTGCACTCAAATCTGCAATATTTTTCTTTATATCTGCTAAATTTTTCTTTAAGTATTCTAATATACTTCCACTATCTTCTTCCATTTTTCTCTGTGAATTATTAACTCTAGAACCCATTTTCTCTAAATTAATTTTAATCTAACTAACACTCAAAACCACAAACTAAACCAAGCTATCATCTTTAACTTAAAATGCACATTTAATCTTTTTTCTTCACACGCGTAAAATTCATTACCCAAAACAATTTGCATGCACATCCTATCCAAAATAAAATACTCTCTTGCACCAATACCGGGGTTAGTCAGATTTTGTTCCTTAATTATGATTCTGCCCTATTATCAAAAATCGTGCCACACGTTGTTGCGCCAAAATGTAATATGCAAAAAGGCGTCAAAATAAAAAAAATAAGATTTATATTTTAACAAACAAATTTTATTAAAAATTATCAGAATTTAATATTTAATATTATAAAAAGATCTCTTTCTCTCATGGGTCTTTACTGGGTTTGATAACGGACAGAACACTTAAATAATCAAAGAACCCAACATTTATCTTTAAATTAAACAGAAGTATTTAATCGTCTAGGCATCGACGAAACTTATGAACGAACTTATTCTACAGATTGCTTCTAAATTTAAAAGAGTTTATTTTATTAACACAAGAAGAGAACGATATCTGACTGTATCTTTTAATTACGTTTCCACATGTTAATACCATAAATTTCAACTCACGATTACTCAGGAACATTTGGCTCGTTCATTACACACACACTTTATAGACTGGACGTTTACACACACTGACTCTAACACATATTATTGGTTCGACGATAGCTGATTCTCCATACTCGGTAAAGGACATCCCAGTTGCTCGTGGAGAAAACTACTTGACGCTGGATGCTGTGTCCTGGTCTCCTACCATCGAAGACAGTGGTCAAATTTTGATATTACTACAGATTGAACTTCTGTATATGAAAATGTTTATAGTTGAATAATTTTCTATTTCTCTCGCAGACTGCTTTCTTTCTCCCACTCCGCTCTGACACTCAATTCCAACTCAACTCACGATGCACACAGCACCCCTCTCCCACGCTGACTAACTCACAATAGCTTATCTCTCCCTTATATACTACTAGTCTCTTCGTTGTCCCTTTGTTCCAAGACTACGTCGCAACTGCGCGATGACAGTTTCTCCATTACTGAGATTTACATTCTGCAGTTGCAGTTCCTTAGCAAATAGCTAGCCCCTCCGTCATGTCACATCGAGACAGGACCCGTAATTACTTTGCACTTGTATCCTCACCCTCAATTACTCTGGACTTGTCTTCTCACCCTCACACGACTTGCGCTGACCCCTCCTTACAAATCCTAAGTAAATACGCCACTGGTCAGGCCATTAACCAGACACAATGCCTTTCCTAAACCGATACATCTTGCGACCGGCCACCCGTGCGTGTCCCTTCTTTGCTTTACAAATCCTAAGTACACATTGTCACTTCCTGTGCCGGCCAAGACCATTCATCCGAAACAAATATCTTGCCGCTCTGTCTTGTCACATCGAGACAGGATCCGTAATTACTTTGCACTTGTATCCTCACCCTCAATTACTCTGGACTTGTCTTCTCACCCTCACACGACTTGCGCTTGTTCGAAACAATGCATTCCCTCAATGCATTACAATATATATATATATATATATATATATATACATAGATTTAATTTTAATTTAATTAGATATTAGCAAGGGTTGAGAGCTTGGCAAGTTGGAATTTGTCTAGGCGCCGCCGTGACGGAGAGATAAACCCTAAGGTCTAGTCTTAGGCACCTAGGCTGTTGACCCTCGAAAGTTACCTGGACTGTCGCATCGTGGGAAACGTCTCTCCAAAAATCCCAGAAATTGAATTAACACGTGATTGCCTGAACCAATGATAGAGATCAACGCGAGGTAGCTGCTAAGTGTCTCAATACTTGACGCGCCTGGGGGAATTAGCGTAAACAATGGTTTAACTTGGGATTAAGGGATTCGATTATTTTGCCTAGCTGATCACACATAATTTGTATTTATTTTATTTTAATTTTCTCATGTTCAGTTAAATGATCATTAAATTCTGTAAAATATCCCTTTACGTCATCATTTTAAAAAAACCTACCGCTACAGTAATCTTTCCAAAATATCGTTATTTCTGCCACTCCTATTCTCGAACCATTTCCGTGTGAGACCGTACATTTAATTCCGGAGAACTAAATGCATGCGACTGCACAAAATCTGCCTCAACTTCGGAACCTTCACTTCTACCTTCGGAACTCATTTCCAATAATTTTTCGGGCCGCAATAACATAAACTCGCCGTAACAAGCTACTACCCTCTTTACAGTAATCAATTTCACCGCAAATTTACAAATCCGATACTTGGTGGACAACTTCAAATTTACTATCCCAGACTGACAAACATTCACTATACTTTATAATTAATAAGTAGGGGAGTTTTACGGTGGGGTCTGCCAGGGTGGAAGAGGATATTGCATAGGTTGGGAGGGTGCCCGAAGGTAATCCTTGGGTAGGTGAGGAGTATTGTGGGAAGAATGGTTTTCAGATCTGGGCTGGATTGCAGTCCAGTGTAGGCCAGGTGGAGAATGGAGTTGACTTTTTTGTAGTCTAGGAAAGTAGGTTGTGGTTAGGGGTGAACTACCATTTCTTTTGTTTATCAAGGATAGGTTTGGGTAGTGCAAGGGATATTTGTTTTTGGAGGAGGTCACTGGGGCATTTTCTGCACTGAGGATCCACTTAGTGTAAGTAGTGAGCAGTCCCAAGTAGAGAAAATTTGAGTTGACTGAAAGGGATCAACAGTATTGTAGGAAGTGTTTGGTATGTTCAGGTTGACAAATGGTGAAGTGGAGATGTTGGTGAGTTTAATGTGGGCTGATGTGGTGATAAGCCAGAATGGAGGTGTATATCAACATCGATGAAGGTGATGGTGGGGGAGTTTCAGGTAAGCTTAACAGGGAATTTGGTGTTTAGGTTTTCAAGAACATCCGATAGGGAATGTGGCTCATGGGTCCATAGTATGAAAATATCATCTATGAAACGGAACCAGGTTAATGGTTTCAGAGAAAATAAATTTAGGTGTTGCTGCTCCAGTTGTCTCATGAAGAGGTTGGCGTAGGAGTGGGCCATCTGGGTGCCCTTAGCAGTGATAATTATTTGGTGATAGATGTTGGTTTGAAAAGAAAAACAATTCTTGGTGAGGACAAATTGGGTGAAGGAGATTAGAAAATGTGGTGGGTTTCAGGATGTTTAAGATATAAGCCAGGCAAGGTTTGGACAGAATGAGGAGTGGAAAAGGTGTTTGAAAAAACCATGTTAGCTATTTCTCTTTTCCTTTCCATACCAATATCACAATTATTTTTTACAATGTCATATCCTTACTAATGTATATATATATATATATATATATATATATATATACGCATACGTAATTCTTCGCCCGAGCATATGAATTCACATAAAGCGCAATCCTCCTATTTCTCCTATTTATTTCTATCCTTCCTCACTATCCAAGTTTGAATGTGAATTAGTTCCTTAATGGATTCTCCTAATATTGTGTATATATATATATATTAATAATAAATTACCTCTAATAGAGGTAGTAAAATTACAAGCCCCACATTGGGGTGCCAAATTATTGTAAACACTCTATCTCCTGAGTAATATAGCCTCACGTTTGAGGTGCCAAATAATGTGGTAAATTCTTAATATCTTATATCGATCATGGTCGCCAAAGGCCTCCAATAAAATATAGGAATTTACAAAAACAAAAACAGAAAACTACATAACGATTTACAATGACTATTATAGAAATCTAATGCTTGTTTATTATGCACAACAAAAACTAAACAAATACCTTGAAATGCCAAAAGCGGTTCTCAAGTGACCCAGCACATCTCAATGTATGCTTGTTACTTCGCAATTGGTTAATGCTCAGAACAAACTTCGGAGATCTGGAAATTCCTTGAATCAATTTGAATGAATCAGCTAGGTAGAGAGCAAAATGTAGCTACTTTTGCTTAGCTTTAATGAACCAATCTCACAACCTTAAATTAAACACCCTTCTCCACTTCGCTACAGCAATCTGTATTGCCCAGAGCCACCATAGGAGGTGTGGACATATGATTTGTTGGCAGGGCTATCATAAATAGATGGCATGTCACAGGATTACCATCTCCTGCGGCCGTTTACCAACCTTTGGCAAGTTTATCTAAATCTCAAGTGAGATTATTTATACTAAATCCGCATGAAAAAATAACGTCCTCCAAAAAAATACAAGTCAGATCAACTACAATGCAGAACATTACACAGGATCAGAATGACTTCACACTCAGACAAAGTCAGTCACCAAAAACCATCGACATACCTGGACGGAATGTCCCACTTTAGTCTACTCGATTTAAAACCTAACACTCAACTGCCGCTCTACTGAGCTTTCGCTCAACACAACATAAACAATGCCAACAGTCTCTTGACTGAAACTGTCCTTGGGCTGATGCTCGACTGCTCAACTGAATTCTGTCCTGGCACTCGACTGAGCTGGCGCTCTACTGAGCTTTTGCTCCATTGAGTGACCTGTGTTTACTTCTCAAGGTTTTTATACCTTTACCTTGGGACACCTTTGGACTGTCTTCCTGTCCATATACATATGGACAAGAAGGCAACACAGAGAGTAGCTTACTCTTTCCTTAACACATTGAATGCCACGAATTCACTGGTGAAGTCAGAAGTGGGTTGTGGAGGAGCCATGAGTTCACCAGTGAACTCAGCTCGATCATGCTTTAAGCTTGCCTTCTAGCGGCTGTGTATTGTACTAAATCAAAACGATGCGAATTGAAGTCTTATGAGATACCAAAGAATTGTTTCCTAAAATGGTCCCTCAAAGTGGGTTGAATTAGTGCTAAGGTTATGATAATTGAACACACTAAATTGAGTTCACTGGTGTACACATGGCACTCAGTGATACTTGTGACACTGGTGTGCCGTGAGTTCACCGGTGAACTCAACTTTTTGCTGCAAGTAAAGCATATTTCTGTTGTCAAATGTGGTTGGGAACAATCTATCTTGTGTTAGGCAAGTCCAAACTATTAAATTAATAAAATATATATGTTGGCCCATGCGGAACCCATGGTATCAAACCTGTGGCACTGAACATGTTAAATTGAAATTTGGCTGCACCATGCCACATTGCAAGGAGAACATAAAATGTTCGTACATAATTTGAAATGTATAGCAAAGACAGACATCTTAAATTGAGGATGTCATCATGCAAGGCAGGAATAAGTTGAATTAGTTTTATAATTTAACTTTTTTTGATATATACATGTTGGTCACATATGAATAAAATTTATTAAAAAGGAATTAATGTAATGTGATGATGTGATTTTATTAAAATATCTTAAAAAGAAAAAACAAACCATTCAGATCAAAATATCTTATTTTAATTAAATTTATACTTTATAATAAATTTAAGTGGATCTAAATTATGTTTGACATCAATTAACAACTTGAGCATGAACATATGATGTAGGGAAAATAAACAAATTAATAATTAATATCAGTTAAATATGTTATGATCATTTTTAAATGAAGAGCAACATAGTTTACAACTATTTTAATTATTTTGTATGTAACATGATGTTCCAGGCTTTGATGTATGAACATCAAGATATGATTGTCTTGAAAATACTTTGCAACATGTTTGGCACTGGTACTTGCTAATATGTACTTTATTGTTGTGTCGAAGCAATGAAGTCTGAAATTTGAATTCCTTTCCACATTCTCTACAAAAGAATGCTTTCTGTGTGTTTGTTAAGCTATCATTTGAAACGCGCCATACATCTGGCAATGCCTCTCTACAATTGTTCATGGATCTGACTGTAATCTCTATTTCATCATTGACTATTGGTATTTCTTTGGTGTCTTGAGGTTGATGCTTTGGTTTATAAATGTGTTGCACTATAGTAGTATAAGGGTTATTTGAGAAACTGATTTCATTTGTGTTCCCATTAATTACTTCACTAACACTTTGTGTCTTTTTGTTGGATTTTGATAGTTGTTGATGAGATGTATCACTGAGATTATATCTAGATTGCTGAGTGAATTGATGAGGAACTTCAAGACTTGATATAACATAATCTCCATTCCTTTGGTGTGGAATAACAGAACTTGAAATTACTCCAGAACTTTCTTCTTCTATATTATAGCACTGTGAAGTGTTATTTGTCATTGAAAACCTTGCTTCTGAAACAGATAAAAATAAGTTTACATTAAATAATATATTTTTGAAGTAAAATACACTAAATCATATTTAAATTCATAATTTTTAATTAGTCCTAATGAGATGTTATAAACATTTTATAATATTTTCCAATGAAACAATTAGAATCAAAGGCAGGCAACAATTCAGAGCTTTTATGAAATATGTTGACTCAACACAAGTAATTTTTATAATGGGTTTTATGGAGGCATAACAATTGAACATAAATATTGCAGGCTATGTAGCACTGTATAATTACAACTTTTATCAAAACTATTAAACGAAATATGTTCTTTATTTATAAAATCTATAAAGGACTATTCAGCAAGCATAAAGCCTAATTGAAAACATTGGGTTTCTATGAAATTTACTATACCTAAATTTTATTTAGAATTATAATGATAAAGTTTAAATATATATGTTATAATAAGGTTCATTTGGATTTTCCAAATTCCGAAGCTTTGAATACACAGTTAAAAACTGTTGAGGTGTTGATATGACATCTTGGATAAATAATGAGAATATTGAGAGTAATTATTAGTTTATGGGCAGAAGTTCTTACTTAAGATCCAATTTGTTGTACTTTATATTTGATTCACATATCTGTTTCTAACACCATAATAAGTTTTTAAAATTTGAATGGATTGTAAGGAAGATTAAATAAATAGTGTGTATTTTCTACAATTTTAAAATCGAATTCCTGATAAACAAGTATTTCTTAAGTGGATATCAATTATTTTGTACACATGTTTAACAAAAAGGAATGAAAAAACAAAAATAATACAAAATGACTTCATTTCATCTAATAAATTATATTTAAATTTGTCATATTTTCTTATTATATGTATAATCTAAATGTTATACAAAAAAATATGGTGTTCCTAAAGTTTTGGATATACATCCAACATGTAAATGTAGTTGGGACCATGATTCTGGTTTATGATCTTTGAGAGTTTTCCACTAATATAATCCATATAATATAATTGGCAGTAATAAGCATTTGCAACAGGTATTAGCAGTTGTTCTGTTGATATGAAAGTGTTTTAATTGTTGACTATGTAGCACTCTGGTTACCAAACAAATTAATATACAATCAATGATTTTTAATATGGACAGGAAAGAGAGCAGATGATTTACCTTAAATGAGAGCTGGCATCACAGCTTAGTGTTCTTGAAAATGTTACATGCTCCTTACTATCCAACACGGTGACGCCAACTTACAATTTAAGTTAAATTAGATCTTTCCTGCCGATATTAAATAATTAATTTGATAATGTCACACCATCCTTAGTTACTTCACTCCATAATTTTTTATATGAGAACATAAATACTTGCTATTTTTTTAACTGTGTTAAATAAAATATATAATAAATATAAAAAAACCTAATAGTCTGAAATAAGATATAATAAAATTAAAAACATTATATTGACAAACACATTTAAACTATAATTGGGACCTCTTTGTCAACTATAATGCTTTTAATTTGATAATAAATTATTTAAGATAAGATAAACTTCTGCCTATTAAGTTGTTTTTTTCACATTTAAAACTAAGTTAGAGTATTATAATTATTAAAATATTTAATGTTGAACTAAAATTGTGATTCAACTGTAATAATTAAAATTTCAAGTTACAATTATGGTTAGAAACTGTATACATTTTATTATACCATAAAATTTTCAGACAGTGGTCCACAAAGAAGTTGAAATGATTTTGTCAAAATGTAGTCAAGGTTTGAGATATAACAACAGAATATTTAAATTTGTATCAGCAAAACAGCTGCAGTCATTACATGGTCAAGAACTGCTGTTAAAGTTGCATGAGTAATCCTTGGACTTCCAACTGGGTGAGAATAGACTTAGGCCATCAAACTGATAGGCAATATTATGATTTGTGGCATATTTTCTTAGCATGATTAGGCCTATTAATTTGATTAATCAGGCATGTGTGTGATTCTGTGATCCCCCTTTCAATGTACAATTGGGTCAGTATTAAGAAGAATCATAACAGTATTGAAGGCAAAATGTAGCCAACTGATGAGGTAGTTTTAATAATCTGGCCTGTAAGTGTCCAAAAATGTAATACTTTTGGGTTATGGTAGCAATATGAGAAAGAATGTAAACAGAGGGGAATGACTGCTATAAGATGGAAAAGGACATGTAGAATATGGTCCAGCTACTTTTACAAAAACAGTCATAGCCATTGAACCAGAATCAAGAAAAAATAATACAGGACCTTAACTGACTTAACACATTAAGTATATTTATATGTACTAGTGATTCATAATTTAATGTATTGAAATAAAGAAACTTCATTAAAAATAATAAGAAATATGGTATGTATAACACTTAAAGAAAATGTGACATGGTAAAATTAAATAACTTATTTGGACAGGAAAGAAAGACAGCAAAGTCAACTTACACTGAAATCAACAGTTGCGCCAGTTTAATTGTGTGCCTGGACAGCACGAATTTCAGACCTTTCATAAAATCAGCCCAGCTTCAATTTCAGGTAAGCTACCAACTATCTCTCTTTCCCTTTCATATAAATTATCTTATATATAACAAACATATTTGTATAAGAAAGAGAGACAGCATAGCCAACTTACCTGAAATGACCAGTCAGGCAGTGCATAAAATAAAATTACTAATTTTTGAGGACATAAGCCCCCTTAATCAGGAAGAAAGGTCTGAAATTTGTGCAGGTCAAGCACGAATTGACAAATTCAAACTGTGGTGCACCAGCTATTATGAGACAGCAACTATCGACACCAAAACAAAGCCAACAACTCTCTCTCACTCAAGAAAAGGTCATGACAATGGAAAATAATTGAACAATACATACACATTGGAGTGAAAGGTAAAAAGTAAAGTAAAGAAAAGTAAGTTTATAAAGTAAATGAGTGAGTTTTGGAAAAGAATTAAACAGATTATTATATTATTCAATATTTTATTATATAATATTATAACTACTGGAATAAAGACTATTATAATAATATTAGTGGATGTTGAGTCCAGGACTTTACCTAAACTGTAAGATGTGTTGGAAAGAGAATTCCCAAAGACGGAGTCCAGCATCAGATGAGTCGGGAGGTAAGACTTTAAGGAGGGTCAACACGATGCATTGCTCAAAATGATTGGTGTGGTGACTTTGGGCATGAACAGCTATTGTAAATTTGGTTTGTAACTGTTTGTCAGTGCTTAGTAATGCATTTAGGGAGGGATCATTTGGTTTGGCTGATATAGAAAGAAAGACATAAGTTAATTTGGTAGATGTGGGAGTAGGAGATGGTAATGTTTTCTTTGATCAGGTAGGTAGCTGTAAGTGTTAGTGTTATACCCGACCGGTACACAGTTCAGATCTTCTCTCCTGACAAAGGTTATATGGCCCTTGAATATTTGGGAAATTTTAGATTCCTCAGCCCTACTGGACCAACTACTGATTTCTGGTAAGTCAACTTCACTGTCCCTCTTTCCTATCTAAATGTGTTACTTTTTTTTATTTCGCCTATATATATATATATATATATATATATATATATATATATATATATATATATATATATATATATGTGTGTGTGTGTGTGTGTGTGTGTGTAGCAGAATTACAATCATGTTGGCAACAGTTGATAACGTTTTGCAGATGTTATACGTGGTAGCAAGAAAATATATTATCGCTAAAAAAAGAGTATCATCTTTGTATTATTGTTGCGAACATTATTATATTTTAAATAAAAGTTCCTGAATTTTAACGGACTTGAGTTATTTAATTAATTTATATAGCACTGAGGCTATAACTGGTGACCCCGATGTGATATGAACACGCAACCTTACACTTTATGTGAATTCATATTCTCAGAAGTAGAATCACACAAATAGAAAAGCATATGATATATATATATATATATATATATATATATATATATATATATATATAGAGAGAGAGAGAGAGAGAGAGAGAGAGAGAGAGAGACTCTACCCTCAATTTTATATAGACCAAACAAAAAGACCCCTCCCTGAATGTATAGCCAACCACTGCACACTGTCAACTTTCCCAAATTCAATTCCTAGTAGCTGCTCATGCCCAAAGCCACAACACAAACAATTTCAACCAATGATTTACACTCACCATTCTTAAAGCTCTATCCCCTGTATCGTAAGAGGCTGAACTCCATCTGTGGGGAATCTCCTTCCCAAATGTCTTACAGTCCAGGCAAAGCCCTGGACTCAACATCCTTTATATACTGCCCTTCCTACCCACCACCGCTAATTGCATAAGTCAATGTTAGTATATATGAGCATGATTATGCATGTATATATGTATAAAATGCTATGTATGAATGATCACCATCAGAATGTTTTCTATGCCTCGACCTTCCCTTGAGAGAGAAAGTTAGTGGCCTGGTGGGGTGTTTATCGTTTATGGGCCCTTCCTACCCACCACCGCTAATTGCATAAGTCAATGTTAGTATATATGAGCATGATTATGCATGTATATATGTATAAAATGCTATGTATGAATGATCACCATCAGAATGTTTTCTATGCCTCGACCTTCCCTTGAGAGAGAAAGTTAGTGGCCTGGTGGGGTGTTTATCGTTTATGGGCTACTGCTAGCTGCACAGCGATCAAAACTCTGGCCATTGCACAGTAACACTTCTTCTTGAAGGCTGACAGATTCCAAAAATTTTAAAAACTTCCTTCGGTCCCATGTAACTACATCATGCTTCAATTTCAGGTAAGCCATAAACTATTCTCTTTCCTTTCCATACCAAGATCATAATTATTTTTACGTAATTTCCTTATTCATATATATAGTAGTAATCAAACTTCGAGAACTATAGTTATGAATCCTAGTCAACTGTAAATCGTCGATTCTTGGGCGCCATATAAGTTTTTATTGTAGGAAACTATCAAAACTTAAAAAAAAAATTCTCCAAAACTTTATTCTTCGAGACATGAGCTTACATATATCTGACAGCGTGGATTAGACCTATATGACATGTGGCTTTAAAGTACCACGAACATTTTACGCTCTCCATACCTCGCACATGTTTTGAGAGTTACTGTATCAGCAGCGACTCACTCCCTGGGCTGCTTTTACAAACACCAACAATACTAATTCACGAACCAGTCCTAATTGTTGAGTGTCTAGCCACCAAAGAAGAACTTAACAATATGCGACATATTTAACAACATATCCAAATTGTATAATTATATCAGTTTTGTGATGTAAACACAATAAACTTTGTTTCTGTGGATTTTATTCATTATATATAATATTACTTTTAAAACATGATAAATTCTGACTATTTTTACAGTATGAAGTATCTTTAAATACAACTTTATGTGAGAAAACATATTACCTTATTTCTTGTGTCAACTTCCTAGTCATATTAGTGTTAAAAAATCAATAAGGAGTAATATTATTAAAGTTAACTTTGAGTAAGAAAACATATTACTTTAATTCTTGTGTTAACTTTTAGTCATTCCAGTGCTAAAAATTATGACAATAATTTTCCATAAAATATACAGTTATGGCATAGAGAAAATAATAAATTATCAGACAGCCTATAATATGTATATGTTATAGATTAAAATATATAATAAAGAGTTTGTGCAGTCAATGCACAATGCCCATTGTTAGGTGACTGATCACAGTTCTTGAAGACAACTTATTAAGTAGTGTCAAAATGCATAATTTTGGCCTTGCTTTGTTTATTGTATCTTTTTTGTGTGTACCTATTTCATGTTGAGGATAATTAATAGTCTTATATGATTGTTTCTCAATAATAATTTTGAGCTATACTTTACTAGTATTTACACATTTAATAATGATAAATAGTAAATAATCCACCCTTCACGAACTATTGTATCGACAATTGTACTGATGGTATTCTTGCAAAGGTTGATGCCATAATAAAAATAGTTTTCATTGATAACTAAAAAATATTTATGTATCAACACTTTTATTCTCAAAGAGAAATTGATAACAAAATAACTTTGACGTGATACAATGGTTGAGTTTCTTAAATTCTGTGTGCAATATAATCTTTCATAGTTGACATTGGTGGTCTAAATGAGTACAGGTTCAAACAAGGTGATTAAATGTATGCAAAATTGTTCACAGCAACACTTAAAGTAGATTTACACAAACTCAGCTAGGAAATTACAATATCTGTAACAAAATCATGGAAATTTATATACTTCACCTACAATTTGTCCTGTTTTATAAAGGGATAAGAATTAACTAGTTAAGGAATGTTAAGAAACAACAAATATATCATTGTTATATAATAAAAATAACATTAATCAAAAGTTCCTAAGGTAGCTTACCAAATAAAACAGAATCAGTAGAAGCAGAAATCAGTAAGGTAGTAAAGACACGAGGGAGAACATTAGGAAGTAATTCACGTGTATTTGAAAATGCCATTAAAAACCCAATAAGCCAATTTTTTCCCCAACATTTACACCCAATATTGGCATAAAATTGCAAAGAATTATGGAAAGATTAATGTGAAACAACAGATAATAATGTTAGAGATAGTCTGAAATTTACAGACCTATGGGGCCATAAAAAAATGAAGTGGCAGCAGGCAATACTCACTGGGGAAAACAAACATGTTTGATAGAAGAAGAAATATTTTGGGGGTAAAATAAAATCATAAAATAAAACAATAAGATACAGGGGATAATATTTAGGAGATGGCTGAGAGTATTGAATTAAACAGCTCATAATAGATTGAAACACAGAAAAATGAAACAAAAAATTTACACATATGAGATAAATAAGAGAGACTATTACTTTAAATCTGAAAATATATAAATTTCAAGAATATTCTTACCTGGATATATACATTGAACCTCACAATTAGAGATTACATAAAAGAATTTGAGGAATTATTCCTCTTCTTAAGGTGGCCTGACTCTCTTTGACTGCAGAGAAGTAGGTATTAAGTATAAACAATCAAATGTATGGCCACGGTTCCTAACCTGCATTTTATATTTGAAAACTAAAAGACTTCCTCCAAAGTACATTGTCAACCCAACTTTGTACAGTCCATTTAATTACATAATTGTTTCCACTAGGTGTTTATGACCTCAGGTATGGAACCAATAACTCAACCATTGGTGTACACTAACCATACTGAAAGCCTTACCATATAATTCCTGTGAACTTACTTTGCGGGAATCGTCCTTCAATTTGTCTTACTATCCATGAAAAACTCATGATTAAAAATTATCCATAAGTCTTTTCAACAAGTATTTCTCTGGATTCCAACCAGGTGAACACATTGTCATAGCATGACATTTCAATGGTGGTCACTGCCGTCATCTTCATCAAAATGTTGTGTTATTACAATGTTTTCACCTGGTTCGAATCCCGAGAACTGCTTGTTAATCACTTAAACCTTCATTCAATAATAAAGCCTGTATCTCCCACATATTACGTTCAAAAGCTTAACCTTAAAACATTTGAATTTTCAAGTTTTGACAAATTTACAGTGCTTGTTAATTCTCTCTTCTATTTTCCTTTTGGTGGAACCTTTTTTTTGTAAGAGATACTGTGCTTCATTTCTGAGGGATGATTTCATATAGTGGTATTCAGTCACAGTTAACAGAGTAGGACTTACAAACTGCAGATCAGGGGGTAGCATGCCCACAAATTTCTCTACTTCATATAAAAATAAAATGTAGTCTACAAATTATTCACCATATAAAGAGAGGCAGAGAAAAAAATATATGTAAGACCCATAGAGATGAAGCTAGAATAACATATTTTCCTTGCTAAGACCTTCAATATTCACTACCCAGTTTGTAGTCAAATAAAGTGGACTACCAATCTGCTGGAAAAGTTCTCTCCAACAGTGCGCTTCAATTTTCTTGTTCAGATAAATCATAACCTAGATATTTTTCCTGCTGTTCAATTATCAATATACAACCCTGTCATTATTTCCCTACTATATTACATTTTTGTAAATTCTTTTGTAACAACATGAGAATATAATGAATGATTCTTTGCAATATGAAATTAAGAGATTTTTATGGTCTTCTGTCATGTCTAATAACTACTTCTCAATATTAATTTATTACTTTGTTATTTAATTTATTTATTTGATGGCTTGACAGCCCATTGAGGGCCTTAGCCTACTGGAATGACTGCCAGACTTACAAACTTACATGTCACCTTACATGACACATTCTGGAATTAGGAGTGGCATGTGGTCTGTGTGTCAATTCTCCCTCAATCTTAACCCCACTTTTTATAACACGGACAAGCACAAACATTCATGCCTAAGTCTGGATTCATCCCTGGGACTCTATGATGTGAGGCAATGATGCTGACCACTACACCACAGCATGCCAGTATTAGTTTACATATGCAACTACAAATATAATGGTATCATTGTAGGTATGTTTTGTGTAATATTTTTAATTTAAAGAGAATAGATGTTTCCTTTTTATAATTTAAACTTTACATATGAATATGATTATAATTGCTAATATTGATGTTTTTTGTTTAATGTATGATTAGAATTCATATGTTTAAACATTTTTGGAAGAAAATGATAAAAAATATACAGATGTGAGAACATAATTTATACTATGGAATTCGTAATTATATATCGATACAAACCTTATATTAGTTCTTATTATCAAACTTATATTATTTACCATTCATCTATAATTGAGGTAACATTATATCAATAAACAATAAAAAATACTGTTTTCTAAAATATGTTTATTTGGAAATATAGTACACAACTCTTATGAATATTAACAAATTAGATACAAAAATTTTATCTGTAAACCATTTTGAGTAGCTATATAATCATTCCTACAATCATTCTAATACAAAATTGAGGAATAATTTGGAATTCTAATGTATTAAACAGAACTGTATCAAAAAAAATTATTGAGTCTGACTTTAATAATTATGTAAGTTATTATACCATTATGTAAAGAATCCTGTAATATATTGGTTTTAGCATAAATTTGAGTGATTCATATATATTTTTGTAAACTTAGGAAATTTCCTGTGAAGTTTTACAAAATATAATTTTTTGTACATAACATGTCTTTATGTTTTCCACGAATATGGCTCCTTAAAGTATCAATACGACTGTAGGAAGCAGAACAATATGGACAGGTTGATCTTTGAATACCATGTGAATGATAATGATGCCAGCGATTTGTAACTTCTTTTCCACAAACTTGGCATTTCCATAAATGAGGTAGATTTACAACTTGCTCAAACATGTTCTGGTACGAAGTTATGTGCTGACCTGTATTAAAAAAATACATAGTTAATATGTAATACATACTTGCCTTGTAATTCTGCATCTACAATATAAATTGACTCTCATAGTCATAAAGTCGTCTACTATTAATTTATTTCCAGAAAAAAATTAACATTCAATAACATTTTTGTTCTAAACACACAAACATAACTAAATATCTCTAAAATGTTAAAAAAAGCTATTCCTAACTGCTGAAGTACAGGGATAAAATTTTTCTTTAATGACCAGGGGAATCATGATTTCCTAAATCTCTTTCTTACAGCAACAAATCTTTTTTCCTATGCCATACTATCAACATCAGCCAGCACACACTGTGCATCTTTCTTGAGAAAGAAGGCTACTGCCACTGAAAATTTGAAATGTTTATTCCTGTCTGATGTGGTGACACTGGCGTTCCAATTTAGGTAAGCCCATATCAGTTATTAGTAGCTGAAAGTATTTGGGGAATTTCAGCCTGGTAAGTTCAAGATTCTCTTGGAATTCAAGCATGGTAAGTTTATCAAAACACATGACATTTTTATGACTGTCTAGTATCTTCTTCTGATGAAGTGACTTCACCAGGAGATGATGATAACAGTCATCGAAACTTCACATTTTCAATGAACTTACCAGGGTTGGAATCTGGAGATAATTTCATCCAAATATGAAAATGTTGCTTAAATTTGTCCTTGGTACTTTTACATATTTTCACATTTCATGGATAAAGGCTTATAGTGCAAATGATTAATGAATCACTTTTACATTTCCATAATTTTCTACCACATTTTGATGCCTTACACAGTCATTTCACTCAAAGAAAATGGGATTGTAAGCCATCACATAAAAATATGGGCTACACTTGGTAAGAAAACTTAAGAGACTAACAAAATCTTCTCCGACTTACAGATATCAAGGTAATCCAAATAGATAAAGTTTTTATGAGACATAATGTGTACAGCTGAAGTATTAAAATTAGTACATGTTTAATAAGTTAAGTGGTCAATACTCAATTGACAAAACCTAAGATGTCAAAGTGATGATAGTATAGAGAAATTTAATATCAAATATATATTTAATCATCAAGTGAACACATAACAACATTTCTGGAATTAGTGTGTTTTTATAGTTTTAAATTATTTCTGAGTTACATTATGCAACATGTTTTGCCCCTCCTTGACTGATGTTATTAAAATTTTATCCTTCACAGAAATTAGAAATGATTACTTGTCAAAAGGCGTCCTTGCACTTATTGCACAAATAAGAGAAAAATTGACTCATCTGGAAGCATCAATCTTGGTGATCTACCCCTCAAAAACATTAATTGAAAAATTTAGAATACAGAAATTAAAACTTCCATTTTTAAACAATCTTGAATCTAATTTCTCAACAGTCTGACATCAGGTAAACTCAATAATAAAATACACTGAAACTGATAGAAAATGTGTTATTTTAAGACTTGACTGATTTAAATAGGATAGACTACATGCAGTAGTCACTTCCCATCATTTTCAAGATACAGTTTTTAGCTGTTCATAATATAGGTGTCACCCTCTCTGTAGAAAATGGGTCAAATGTTTCAACATAATTAAATAACAATACAAAGCAAGAAAGATAAAATTATATAAAAATATAATGAGATTTTGTTCTCCAGAGATTGGGTATTTACAAATTGATATCAAACATATTTTAATAATTAGTTTCAAGAATGAATTTCTCTTGGGTTTCCAACAGAGTGTACGTGTAATGATTGATGTTTCAATATCTGGCACCATTGTCTTATTCAGATTTCAATTGCAATCATGACAGAAATTCATTCATGCAATTCACCAGGAAAAAATTCAAACCTTGGTAATTAGTTCCAACTTTTATGTGTTGGTGAATGAAGGCCAGAAGATAATTTGTTTATCATGCAGCATGATTTCAAAATTCCTAGAATTGTGATAAATATCATCTTGATTAAACAGAATACAATTGGTAGTAGTTTTATGGTTAGCTAGAAATTTTGGAGACTAAATATTTATTGTAATTGGTATAAACATAATTTTAAATAGTAGACATAACTTGTCAAAAAATTCTTTTGAAAGGATGTAGAGATTTACATTTTCCAAAAGGTAATGATTAAATAATTCTGTCATACTAAGAATTGTAGATCAGATACATATCACACTATTAAGGGTTTTCACAAAGAAAAGAAAGCCTTTTATGCAATATATGTTATAATGTTTTAAAGTTATAACAAGTACTTAAAAATGTTTAATTCTTTTATGTATTAAATAAATCACTAATGTCTCTACTTAATCACCTACTATGAACATAAGAGTTAAACAAATTATTGGAATTTCAACTTTAAAATATTCAGAAATAATTCCATTTTTTTTAAAAAAAAATACGGAATAAAATCATGTATGAAATAATATTTTTAAAGTTATATGTAAAAGAATAGTTTATATGAAATAATATATATATCATACTTTTAGCTCCTAAGAGTTTTTATGTATTTGAAAAAATTAAAAAGAATTAAGAGAATTGAGAAACATACAATACAGTGGTTTTGTGACAATGCTGTATATTTAGGTTTAAGACATTCTGAAATATATTAACAAAAATATTGCATTAAATGTGTACTTAAATGGTTTGCTGAATAATGATTTTAACATTACTCAATTTTGAAGAAAAAGTTTAAATTCTTTAATATAATTGTTAGGAAATAATAACCATATTTTATAAAGCAAGAAACAGACTTACAAAATGAGTAGTGTAACTATTAAATTTAAATATTTATTTGAATGTTTAATAAAAGTAAAACTGTTAATTTACATTTAACAAATTATTGAAAAACATGCTGTATTTATTATATTTTACTTTTCTGTAAATAACAAGAAAACTGAATAAAACCTTCATGGGTTTCCAACAGAGTTAAATATTTATTGATGCACTATGTTTCCATGCCAAGCCATTTGTCATCAGGTGAATTGCAATTAATTAATATTTAACCTCTTTGAGAATGTTTTATTCATCATTTATACCAGTAATTCATTGTTCTCTTACAAGGAACTTACAAATATTATAACATTAAAGTGAGTAATAAATTATAGTAATTCTATGTGAACTGAGCTTGAAGTAGACGAGCACAAATCCTTTTGAAGGCTTATTAGAAAGTGCAAGAGTGAATAAATCAGAAATTGTTGTCAAATGCCATGATTGTTAGGAAGCAATATTATTGTAACAATTTGGTTTAAGACAGATGAAATATGCTGATGTTTATTGCTGTCTTAAGTGACCGGGGAAACATGATCAATACAAATGGATGCAGTGATGTAACAAATTTATTTTTGAATAAAGCACTGTTTTCCAGACACAAATTCTGCTGAAAGAAGTTTGTCACTACTCAAACCAACTGATTACTGAATAAATTAATTCAAACTCATTGCAGACAATGTAGGTTAATAATTCCTAACTGAAGTGAATTATGAAGAAATTGTTGATAAAATTAATGTTTTTTGTTAGCTTCGAAGGATTACTAAGATTATAGGTATATAATATGAATGGCTAAACATTATTCTGTATGAAATACTACATATGAAAAAGGTGATAGCATGCTGATGGTCCCATTTGTTGACACCAAGACAAAAATACTTGAGGAATGATATTTAATAAATTGATTGTAAAAATTTCAGAGCAATCTGAAATTTATCAGGTTAGTCATTGTACAGCAAAAGTCAACACCCAACAACTCTCTGTCACAACAATTGAAAAATAATTGATGGCCCCCTACTGTGCCAACCTTTTCATAGGACAACTGAAAGAGAAACACTTAAATGCCCTTTCTGATTTTCTGCAAAACTTTAACACCAAATTCCCTGTTAATTTCACTTGGACAAACTCCCTTACCAACATCAGCTTCCTTATATTGATATACCCCTCAATTCAGGCCTAATCACAACATATGTTCACATTAAACCCACCAACACTTTACAACAGTTTCACATCACCGGTTGTCATCAAAATGTTCCATTTGCTCCACTTGGAACAATCTGGCCACCTACTCGAACTGGATCCTCCTCAATGCTTTCGTAAATCAAAAATAACCTACAGAACTCCTCCAGAAGTAAATATCCCTTGCCCTATCCACTGTCGAACTACCCAAACCCACCCCTGACCACTATAAAAAAACACACTCCACCCCAAACCACACCCTACTATCCTGCACTAAAAAAACTTAACTTCATTCTCTACTACTGTAGCAGTGCAAACTATCTTAAACCAGATTCCCAATAGCTGCTCATGCCCAAAGCCCCAACACCAACCATTTTGACCAATGCTTCACATTTATCTTCATAAAGCCTTGCACCTCATCAGATGCCGAACTCCATCTTTGGGATGTCTCTTTACTACACATCTTAGAGTCACAGTCCTGGATTCAACATCGTCTAACAACTACCTTTACACTAACATACTCACTTACTTTATTTTTTACCTTCCACATCTAGTTTGTGTGTGTGTGCATGTTTGTAAGTATGTGGGCCTGTATTATTCCATTATTGTGATCTTTTCTTGAAAGAGTATTGGCTTTGTTGGATGTCGATTGTTGCTGTCAAACCTCGCTGGCATTGTGTGGCTACCTGGCATGATGCTTAGACCTATTTTCCTGAGGAAGCGGGTTTAGACCCTTTAAAATTAGACAAGTTATTGCTTCCCAGCCTGGCAATGTCAACTTTTGATTTGAGGTAAGTCAGATGCTCCCTATTCCTCTTTTCTATCCAATTGAACAAATTTGACAATGTCATAATATATATATATATACATATATATATATATATATATATATATATATATATATATATATATATATATATATATATTACTTTCTGATTGAATATAAAATTGGAAAGTAAGTGGACCAAGCATGATGAAGATAATGAAAATAATGTTATTTACTCACAAGAAAGCCAAATTTATTATGTGTACTTATGAATATACTTCAATATTATTACATGGCAAGAAAAGTACTAATGCAAGGAAATCACTATCATTAACTTCTAATGATTATTGAACCCAAGCAAATGATTTCCATACTTTTGGTTCCTGTATTAAAATTGTTTAGTTAATGGAAAATGCTCTGAAATTGAAGTATATCTACATTAAAAATTAAGACATAAGCATTTTTTTTGTTAAGCTTTATATACAAACTACATTATGTGTAAAATTCCATATCACTGGTGATAAATTGAATACTTCTCCAAAACACACTAATTTTTTATTTACCAAATAGACAATAGAAAATTTCAACAAGTTGGTTCACCATTTTAATAAACTTTAAAATTATAATACATATTATGATTTATTGAATTGAGATAAAACACAGCATCAACTTAAATAATTACATTAATGTTCCATGTATACTGAGATCTTTTAAAGTACTCTGGATGAGAACTAAAAAAAAGCTATTTAACCTTTTTGCTTCTTCACCAATTTTAATTAAATAACAATAATAAAATTGCTATGCTACTTTTTTGCCAAGAGTAATACAAATATGTATAAATATCCCTTCCAAAAATGAAAATATTGATCAATTCTAACTAGCATGTACATGAAAACGAATAATAAGAAAAATAGACAAAAGAAGTGATGATATAAAAACCACACAATGTTTATGAAAACCTTGTGCCTTTCTTCAGGTGCTAAGAAAACTAAAAAACACAAGAGCCTGGAGCCAAAAAGCTTTTGAGTTTTGTAAACTGAATTGTACAGTTGTGTCATTCTAAGCAACTAAAGAAAGGAAAAGGTTTACAGAAAATTTTTGTCGTATTTATATCATCACTTCTTTTGTCTGTATTTGGCTATTATGTTTCAAAACATACATAAAGTTTTCATGAAAAGGATCCTAAATAAACCATTTACATGTTTCATATCTGCAGTTAATTAAAAGTTCTGAAAATTGTGGCTTATGTTTTTAGACAAGGAAATTAAATTTTTTCAATGAAAATATAATATGTCTGTGTTAAAATATACTAGAACTAAATTTATATTGGAATCCCTGCTTTCTACAGGTTCTGTTTGAAATATCCATAGCTGTTGTTTTAATTTATGTAAAACATTTAAATGAAAGAATAAAGGAAGACCACACGAAACAGAAATTAGGGTAAACAATTTATGAAATCGAAATAGGTTATTATTATCAATAAAATATTTGCATAATAATTCTTCCATGTAAAATTAACTCTTTGGAATAATTGAAATAAGAATGTTTATAATGAAGAATCTTTCATTAATGTCATTCTGCATTTGAAGATAAAAAATTTAGCATATATTTAATTTGTTTAATCCCATTTTTCTGAATAGGATTAGTCGATTTTTTAAATACGAAATCTGAACAGCATATAAAAGGCCTATTAAATATTACATAACATACAATCGAACCATATAATTATCTTTTTATAAAGTAGTTTAATACTGTCAGATTAAAATAATTTAATGTTTTTCAAAGAATATTCCAAAGTTTACATTACATAAATTTTGAAATTTGGTATTATATATTGATTCAAATGTTTATTTAAAATGGAAATATTACCTTGTAATATTGAATTAAATATATCAATTTAACTAGATTCTAATAAATATTTTAAAATGAAATATATTCTCTCCTCCTCCCAAAAATATACGCACATGTGCAGTTCAAACGACAGATGACACATTATGTTTAGTTTTCATGTGGGACTTCAAGTGGTCTTTTCTATTATGTATAGTGTCACATAATAAGCACTTAAAATATTCAGGATTATGATAACGATAATGGTGCCATTTATTGCGCACAACTTTTCCGCATAACTGACACTGATGAAGTGTCGGACTTTCAAAACTGGGTTTAGGTAACTTCATGAAGATTGAATCTGCATCACTTCTTTTGTTTAGATCCTTATAGTCAAAACTTTGATGAGGTTGTATCCCTGAAATGTAAAAGTTAACAATCAAAGAACTTGAAATGTCTTTTTATTATTTCAGTTTATGTTGGGGCATTGCTAAAATTCGTAATGCATGTCATTAACAAATGTAGCTATGATCTGATATTTACAATTAGGCCAATGGCAACAAAGTAGCTAGAAAAATCTAATTATTATGGATACAACCTATCATTAAAGAATTCAACAAAACAAATTGAGATTTCCCTTTTTAAAAAATTGCTGTAAAGTTGTGATCATGAGGTCTCTTTTAATGTGTGTGCGAAGAAAGAAGAGGAAAGCATATAGGCTATTACAAATCTAAATGATCATTTCAGATTTATTTCTTAAAAGTATTGAACTGGACAGTTCAGGGTTATTCAATTAATAATTTCCACTCAGTGAAGAAATCTAAATTTAAAGCAGCTCACACCCCTACTTAAGGAAATATAATCTGAAGAGTACACATTGTTTTCACTTGTGTAATTCAAACATGGCTAGTAAAAGTTAGAAGAACTTGCTGTCTTGAGATAATAATTTCTGAAGTAGTCATGTTGTCTATATGACTTACATTCATTACAAACAATATATTCTATTAAGTAAACACTTTTTCACAACAAAGGTACAACACCTATTTCACAATGAACAATCATTGTAAAATGGCTAGTAATATTCATATTTTGCAGTAGTGTTTAAAGTTATTAATGATCTAACACGAAGGTTTTCCTGGTGAATTTGTTCTAAATTTAATTCTTGGGTTTCAATATGGTCCAATGTTTGTGATATCAATGTTTTGATGGAAAGCTCTGGCATTGTCATTAGTTTGACATTCTTACAGACAATGATGGTGCAGCATGTTTTGTTATCACAAACATTGGCCCAATATGAAAACTGAGATTTTTATTTAGATCTTACATGAAAATAACAAGTTAATTATTTTTTATTTTAAAGATTTAGAAATTTTAAAATATTCAAGTACCATTTAATAATATTGGATCCTTTATGACCACTGAACCATATAAAATTTAAGTAAACTACAGAATACTTCTCTATAAACTACCCAAATGCATACAAGGTTTTCTGATACATTTCATATATTTGCATTGTTATTACAAAAGAAATGCAAACTTAATAAAAACAAGTGTTATAATAGAAAAAAAATCAATGTGGGAAAAAAATAATTTTCAATTGAAGCGACACTGTTATCAATAAGAAGATATTTTTAAAACCAAATTATTTAAGTTTATACTGGACATGCTTAGTTTTATACCTCTCAGGAATGAAATAAAAATGAATTGAATTATAAAAAAGGTTTCCTTCAGAAAACACTCATGTTTTGGTAATGTAATTTTATTAAATTGTAAAGTATATGTACATTTTTATGCAAACATATAACAACAGAGATAGAACTTATAACAGGATGATAATCTCACACTTCCTTAATATAATATAAGTAAATATAAAATAAGCCATGAAATTATATATTTGTATTGTTATTGCACAGTTATGTCAGCACCCTTCCAATATTATCACATTGACCACAATCATGTGGCGACCACACTTGACAGATACAGGAACTGTCAGTAATCACAAATATATCACTTCCTTGATTAAACACACTCAGGTTTAATTTACACAATTTCTTTCTCAACTTATGACTTATGTTATAAATATAACATATTCTTGTATTTATTAAAAAATTGTACACAGCATTGTAATATTAATTATCAACTGCAGAAGTAAATATATTAAGTTTGAAAATCAAATTTCACAATAAAAAAGGTAATGACTATAACCTAACTATTAATACATTCTTATAAATTTATTGAAGTAAAAAAGTACAAAACAGATAAAATTGCTAACAAGATAAGAAAATCTATTCATACTTAATGAATTATCAATGAGAGAACAAAAAATGTTATAATATTGCAGAAAGAAGAAACATGACATTTAAAATTAATTTCTACATTGACTGATACTTTTGAAGCTAAAATTGCAATGAAACATATCTGAAAGTTTCTTTGAAAATAATTCTGGTATGTATCCTGATTGAAAGTAAGATGCAAGTCTGTAAATACATCTCATAATAATCTGTTATATATGCACATCTAGAGAATAAAATGAATATATAATAATAAACAATCTAATGTTTGTTCTTTAGAATTTAAGGAAATAAATACAATGGTTCTCAACTCTGAAAATTATTTACAACAAAGACAATACAATAAAATTCTGTATGATAAACATTAGTTAATATGTAATATTATTTGATAAAAGTGATTCACAGCTGCAAAATATTACCATCCAACTAATGTAGGTCACTGAAAAAGTAGGATTCAAAAGTATCTCATAAGCTTTTCTCAATTCCCCTTCTATACAAAAATTTGTTTTTTCAACACTACTTTGAATTTATCCAAACTAAGCTTTGTACTTCATTTTTTATTCAATTTAAAGTTTCATCCATATCACAAGTAAACTTTTAAGTGAATTTCTAAAATGTGCATATATTTGTGTGTGTGTGGTGTTAATTAGTAGTCTCCACCATTGTCAATTGTATAGTAATTTGTCTTTCCGAGAGTCACCAACTTTAATGTTGATAGAAAAGAGAGATAGAAAGTAGCTGACTTACCTTAAATCAATAGTTGGTTATCGGCAGGTAGTAATGAACATGTCGAATTTTCAAAGGTATAAACCCCCTTCCTGAGGATCAAACAGGACTGCATGTTGTGCTGGCTGGCCACTAAGTGTGGATATCTAACTCAACTCAACTCCACTCTGCGTGGTTGTCACACAGGTTGTTTATCTCTTGAAGAAGGAGGCTAACACCTCTGAAAATTTGAAGGGATTCCACTAGTCCAGCATAACAACACTGAAACTCAATTTTGGTAATCACTCACTCAAAAGAGAGAAAGTGGGTGCCTTATCTAAAATTGAGGTTTGGCATCATCATGTAAAACATGAGGAAGTTCTTCAAACTTTCTGGTTTTTTGACAACTGCCACATAATAAAGCTCCTCAATTCTGTCTCTCTCTCGGAAAGTTTGCAAACAAGGGAAAAATGAAGAGAGGATTAAAATGTGCCACATATACATGCAAATATATTATTATGCATATGTTCATATAAGTAAGGGTGAAATTTTGGATTACCAAAGTAACTGATATCAGAGAAATACCAACTTCATTAAAAAGAATACCGAGTCATGGGTTTTGTTTGAAAGTAATTATTTTGGAAGGAGAATTATCATAAATGAAATTCAACATTATAGGAATCAGGACTAGGATTTGAGCAAAGTGTGTGAGATAAATTTGATACGAATTAACATAATTACTTGGCTGGGAAGACAACCATAATGTGAACTATGACGAGGAATAAACTAAACCTATATGGTTAGATGCTATAATTGGTTGATCTTGAAAATAAACCTTAATATAAACTGATGTTCACAAAGATTAATCTTGTTGGAGTGGCTCCAGGTAAATGTGACAGTTTCGAGTTACTGGTTTTTTGGAGCACAGGGACTCCCACCAATGTACCTTCATACATAGTTTCAATAAAACTGAGCAATTTAAGAGTTTTAGGAAACAATAAAATCAAGTTTTAGTTATCTTATTGCCAGGATTTCATAGGAGGCCATTGTAGAACTAATAACATGGTAGTAACATGAATTTTGAAACTGTACAAATTTTATCAGAACAAGACTAACTGAAAGAGTTTGTTGACAAAAGTATTTTGGTAGTCAGAGACAAAAAATATTATGTGGTTGTAAGCCTTTGGGATAGAGAATGCTGTTGAATATGGAAGTATTATCTATTGTGACTAGTCTGGATGAAATGATTTTTGAGTGTGATGAAAGAAGTCATTTTTGAACATAAAGTTGGAGGACAGAAATCCTCCCTGTGTTGGAAATGTCGGCAGCTATACATAAAACAAAGAGGGCTGATAAGGTTTTTCATATGAAATAGGTAAATAATAAACATATATTTCTCTAAAAATATATGCAGTTTCAATCACTTTGATAGTTAAAAATATAATTACTTCAAATGTAATAAGAAGTCATACAACACAACAAAGTAATTTCCTTTGATTTTCCCTTGAAGAAAGAAAAAGTAATATTAAATAATTTGAATATATCTTATAAAGATTCTGAATTTAATATACTTAAATTGTGTTCCTTAAATGATTATTTTTGCACAAATGCACTTGTAAGTGCAAAGTAAGATTTTCAGAGTTACATCACTGTTGAGGCTATGACTTACTTATAAAAATATATTCATCTAATTTTCTATTGAAATGAATGCCAAGAATAGTTAGAAGAGAGAAAAAAAATATTCTTAATATTTCTTTTAATTGTACTAACATCATAATGCCAATATATATGATGTTTTCATAAAAAATTATAAGTATAAATATTTTTGTCCCTCACCGAATTAAATTTCATATGAATAAAAATTCTTTACTCAAATATTGTTTTTTATTTCTCACTAATTTTGTACCCTGTTATTAAGTTTCATTTATTAATAATATCAATTTTTATAAACAAAGGACCATAGACTGTTGTCTACATATTTTAATAAAATTAACAGGAACAAAATTTATAACAATAAAATAGAAATTCTATGGATAAACATTAACAATAGCTATGAAACATAAATGATTGCACATATACAAGTCACTATATATACAACAGAAATTGGTCAGTAAAAGAGTATATTATTATTATTATTATTACTATTATATTTAAATGTACATATAATATAGTTTATATTTCAGAGGTTTTCATCAAAAATATCCTTTTACCCTGTTTGGTTTTATTTTATAGCCATTGAATCACATGCATAATGAGAAATAACAATATAAAAGAATTACCCAAGGTTGAAATTACATTTGAAAATAAAATACATAAAGTCATAGAAAAAGCTGTTATATTATTTATATTGTTATTATTTATAAGAACGTGTCTACTTAAAAAAATTTAAAATAAACTTATTTTAATCATATAATTACTAAATGTGAATTTAGACAACTGTTAATTGAATATTATTCAACAATAAATTTATCAAAATTAAACAACATTTAAAAGTAAAGTCAAAAAACCAACTATTCTCACATAAATATAGAAATCACATAACACCTTCGTCTATGAATTTATTTCAATATTTCAAATAAAGTCCATAATTCTGCAAGGGATTCTTGGCATAAAACAATTTAATTAATATGACGTATTGTTTATCATTTTTTGGTATATGAATGGAAATGCACCAAAACAACTTATAACTAGAACCTAATATGATGTACACATACATTTCAACTGTGACTGAAAAGAGTCATTGTGCTGACATTGCAAATAAAAAATCTACCATCATAGATTCAATTACCATGGACAAATAACACCTAAATTTAAATTCACCTGATAATGAGAATATATGGCTCCACTGATCGCAATGCTGAAGTAAAACCATGTTCTCTGTTACAGGCCTATTGCTTATTGATTGATCTACACACGCCAGGCAGAAATAGAAACAACTTAAAATAACTTTTTGAACAAATAATAAAACTCTAATAAAGCATGGAAACAAATTCAAGGAAGAATAATTTTTTTTGATGATTTTCACACTTTTTTTCAACAATAGACGTGGCTTTTTCAACCTCATATGAGCCTATGACACTTTATTCACAAATCAAAAAGATCAATCACAGGAGTAACAGATGTATGTAAATGTTCATTTGATTTTATCTTCAAAATTTTTAGTTATTTTCAGTTTATTCATGATTCAAAGTGCATTCTGACACAAAAATCCATTACATGTTGTATATATTAAGGTATTACAGTCTTCTATTTCTCAGATTTAGCAATCAGTTATGTATGCCAATAGAGATTCTCCTCTGTCTAGGTTTAAATCAATAAAAAAAGGGCCAACTATTACATATATAATAACATATAAAATCAGCTTAAGTGGCTATGATTTTATAAACTGAAGTGAGAATACAACAACAAAAATGAAGATATGTCATTGAAATTATCTAAATGGCATTCCAGAAAACAGGGCAAATAATGAATGATTAGTCAACAATACCTTCATTGTTTTATAATCTGAAACATATCTGTGAATTTGTAGTCAGAAAGATATATTACGGAAAATATATGGAATACATTTTAATACACCTCAAAAGTATTTGCTATGAATGTAGAAGTATCAGCATTACAAATTATATATATATATATATATATATATATATATATATATATATATATATATATATATAAATATACACACACATCATTTATATGGACAGGAAAGAGAGATAGATCGGATGGCTTACCTGAAAATGAGGGCTGGTGTCACCATGCCGAACAAGTGCAATGCTCTTTCCTGAAATGGGAGACTTATGCTTCTTCATGTCCGACATGGCGATGCCAGTCATAAGTTTGAAGAAAGCCAGTGGTTCTTTGTCTCTTTACTGTACACATGTAGGAAAATGTGACATTGTCAAATTAATTAACTCATTTCTATCCTAATGAGAATTTCTTGCCAGGCTGACATGCAAATCAGACCTACTTTCCTGAAGAAGGGGGTTCAGGCACTTGAAAATTTCAGAATTGTATTCCATCCTTGCCCTGCTGACTTTGCCTTCTGTCTCTCTTTCCTATCATAATTATATATATATATTAGTAAGGATATGACATTGTCAAAAAAATTTGCAATATTGGTCTGGAAAGGAAAGAGAGATAGGTTGTGGCTTACCTGAAAGTGAAGTGTGGTGTTGCCATAAGGAACTGAAGGTTGTTCTTCAAATTTTCGGAGGCTGTCAGGCAGTCTACAGCTGGCCGGTGCACGGAATAGTGTAACACTCCTTCCTGAAGGAGGAGACTGAGAGCCTCCGAAAATTTGAAGAACAACCTTCAGTTTCTTATGGCAACACCGCACTTCACTTTCAGGTAAGCCACAACCTATCTCTCTTTCCTTTCCATATCAATATTGCAATTATATATATATATATATATATATATATATATATATATATATATATATATATTGGTGATGAAGTTACATTGATTAATTGGATAGTGCATAGTGCGGAGTCAGATAATATGAAAGCATCAATGAGTTACCGGTTAAGATAGGAAAGTGAAACAAAACAAAATTTTCCTGAGAATAAAAGATGGATTTAACATCAAAGAGAATTCTGAAGTGTCATAATCCTTCTTCAGCAGTTAGGTGGTTAATTCCACTCAACTGTTGACTTGAAAGTGTTGATTGAAATGCCAGACGGGGATGACCCTAATGCAGTGACATTGCTATCCAACAAAACTGATCTTTCACTCAAAGATAGTTTTTAGATAAATAAATTTTTCAGTAAAAGAGAAAATAGAATGAAGAAATGAAAAGAGAAACAATTTTTGATAAAAAAAAAAAATTTGCACTGTAAAACAATATGGAAGAACAATTTACACAAATGAGTTCACAATTATATGAGTTTGGATTAAATAGATACAGTTTGTATTCATGGTTAAGATTGTTTGGTGGCTGAAAGAATTCTTTACATTAGTTCTTGAAAATTTTATATGCTTCATACAATCCAGTCTGTCGATGCCAACTCTTGGTTCAAGGTAATTCAGCCTCTCTCCTTATCTTTTTCCTGTCCATTTTAATTAATTAATTTGACAATGTCACATCATCTTAATTGTTCTTTATGTGTATATTTATAGTGTGTAAGGTAGTATAGGAGACTATAATTTATTTCTGTATATCAATCCTAGAATAATATCCATTAATTCTTTTGAAAAAAATAATAATAATAACAAAGCCGTGGAATACACCTTACTCAACAAACACAATAAGATTAATAATTTTTACTAATTAAATAAAATAGTCAAATAACAGATGAAATGAAGTGATTTATTTATATTGTCACTTCAATTTGTGTGTTATTTGGCAATTTTATCTTATGAATTTATTTTTAACACAAATGTATTATATTTTAATTTAATTAATCATTTTTGTAAAAAATGGTTTGAGTGATACAAATGGTATACGATATGTAAAAAACATATATTGCAGTGTTTAATAATGAATTACAACTTTGAGTTTTAACTAATTCAATATGAATATTAATGAATATATTTTGAATTTATGAGCTAATAAAATAAGTTGCATTTGACCAAAATTTATATGAGGTAATTTTATACTAATTACTTTTAAAGATAAAAAATTTTCCTTTATATTGAGTTTAATTAATATTTGAAATAAATAAATGTAATTTGATTTAATTTGTAAAAATTCTATACAGAAGTAAATATTCATGTACTTCTTAAAAACAATACATAAGTAAATGCATGCCACTGCACTTTGCAAGTGGATTTAGTAATTTCAGATTTTTTTTATAAAAAATAAAAAATAGAGAATTATTTTGAACTGACATATTTGAACTAAAATAAGAAAGAAACGGAGTTTCAAAAATATGAACTAGAGGGATTAGTTGCTAGGTCTAACAGCGGAATGTGAGAATGTTTCCATTTTGTATGTTGTTTAAGATGATCTGGTCTAGAAAAAACACGCAAACAAATTGGGCATTGGTATCTACCAGGATTATGGTAAAGGTAGTGATTCTTCATATTGTTCACAACTTTACCACAAATTTTGCATTGTCTTGCAGTACCAGGTGATAGTTTCACAAACAACGTCTTATAGTCAGTTATTTCATTCATTACCACCGACTCCCCTCCTCCTGCAAGAAGAAACAAAAACCAAATCTCTACCTCTACAGTTGTAAACATGTTGAATTTATAAGTCTGAAACAGAGTGTAATTTGGTTTGAAAATTTTATATAAAATTATATGCATTTTAAATTTTATGTTACTTAAAAGTATTGATAAAAATATGATATTACAATATCATAATCAGTAATAAATAATTAATGCATAATTGATTTGCACTGATTTTCTTTTTAAGTAGCATGGCAAGGCATCACATACATAAATCATGATGATTTTTCAGCACTTCTATTTGTTGAGGGTGTTTTCAGTTCTGAATTTTCTGTTTGTGTTTCAAATTTTCTTGTATCAGGGTTGAACATTGGATGTTTAAACCTACAATGTGTGCGAAGGTTGTCACTACGAGTATAAGTGGCCTGACACAATGGGCACTCAAATCTCCCCGGAAAATGAACATGATAGTGGTTGCGAATGTGGGTAACAACTTTGCCACAAAGTTTACAGCGGTGGAGGTTGGAGTAGCCAGGGAGCTTGTCAAACGTTAGCCTCATGTGCCAAGCTTTCGATCCTGCAAAAGGAAAAATAGTGTGTCACTCAAGGTTCTATAACTTTCCAAAAGTGAAACACTGGTTTGTTAAATTGAAATAAGACATTCATGAGGGTTGTTTGCTAATGATTTCACATCCAAACTAGTTTTATTCACTTTTATGTTAATTTATACATTAAAGCTATAAACTCTTTGGCTATTATTAAACAATTTTGAGATCAAGTGTAAATCTAGAATGGGATCTATTTCTACAAAACACTTTACCTTTATTTTTCTGAATTTATTTTGCTCATACATTAATTAAATGAATTATATTGCTGTTCACACATGCATTTATCAATCATTTTGATTATTTTCCCCAACCAAATAAAATGGTTTGTTAGTTTTGTTAGACATATTGAATTAGTATTTCAAATCCTTATGCACAATTTACATTGACATAATAATTTAATATTGCATATTATATTTTTATGAATACTATATATTTGATGAAAACATATTGAACCCTAATGTTTAATAAAACATTTGTAAAACATTTATATACACATATATAACAATTTGATAATTTTTTAAAGGCACTAATATCTTCAAAAACACAAGAATATAGCAGAAATTTTGCCTGAACCAAAACTTTAATTTTTTTAAAAAAAGAATTGATTATAAATTAGAAAATGGTACCTTAACTAATGAAATAGCTTGACATCCAAGCCTGGGAATAACTTCATATACTTTTATGTTTAGACTTTATGAAGAAAAATTACAAAAATTTCTCCCAGCTATTTTAAGGTTTCCCCATTCCCTCTTTGGAGGGTTTGAAAAAAGGTCGCTAGCAAGTACTTACAAATATACATGTCTCTCTTTCCTATCCAAATCTGTTATTTAATTTGATATTGTCACTTTTTCCTTAAGTGTTATATATATGAGGGGGAGGGGGGGGGGGCGAAGAAGGGAGAGGAGCATGGCTTATCTGAAGTCTGGTCACCATGTCAGACAAAATAAATAGTTCAGTTGAAACTTGGACTACTCATGTTACTTGAGTTGACAGAGTGAAATGTGATATAATATATTGTTAGGATAATGAAATAATTTCTTTGTTACTGTATGGGTTCAATGTAGATTCCACAGTTGTTATAATTCTTCTTCAGCAGGTGTAATTCTGATAGATTGCTGAATTTGTAACATTAACATAAAATCTTATTATTAATCTATGCCAACACATAATTTATTATAAGAAAGTGAGGATTTTTCCGCCGACAGTTATGAACAAAACATTCTCAGGTTTCCAACTGCTTTGAATATTTATTATTATACAGCATTCCTTCGGCATGCTCTGCCATCATTGTCAGTGAAAAGGTGTATACTTACGTTAAACTTAATTATTTTCTACATTAATTGAAATCAGTAACACAAATAGTTGTTTCCTTTAACACAAGTAACCACTATTCAACTGACATTGATGGTAGAGCATGCTACGGAAACATTGTGTAATTATACATATTTAAGATCTAAGATTTGCCCTGTGAATATGTTGTATAAGTAGTTGTTTGTCAAGAAAATATGTTGTGAGTGGTTGGCCTGATGTTCTCACTTGAGAAAGATGACAGCAAACAACATTGAAACATCGTGGCCTAAGCCTATAATTACCTGGGTGAATATTTAACCTTGGAAAACCTGAGAATGCTTCATTCACAAAATTCACTGTTTTTCATACTATTCTAATTTTATTATTATGATAACCTGTTTTGAGAGCATCTAGGCTTCCTTGCATAGACAGTAATTTTATGCTATGAACTAGAATACCTGCATTTATTCCTCAATAATCTTAACTCCAAATACCCATTTGCTTCACCTTGAACCAATCATTATCCAGCAACACCTTTAAGCATTTAGACATCATTATAAAATGTTATATACTTTCTACTTTCATCCAAATAAACCCATAAACCATTTTGTGTTTCTGCTCCACACAAATCACACCTTTCCCTACAGTTTAGCCCTAAGTCTTGCTTTGAACAGTTCAGTCAAGTTCCCAAATAATTTTTTTATACCTTCATAAAAGTAATTATCCCAACTTACGCTCCACAAATAGTCCTTATAATTAAAAAAAATAAAGTATCATCAGACCAACAATATATTTTCTTGACAAACAAGTTATTCAATTTTTCACTTGGCACATATTGATTGAATTGCAAATGCTGAAATTAGCCTGTAAGCCTGAGGATAATATTCAGTTTTTCACCCATCTTTCCACAAAGGTCATATCCAAACACTCCCACATCCTGACTTGGTTGTCATCCTTGTGACAGGTAGCTGCAAATTTTGCCCTATCCAAAATCCTATCAAAAAATCTTTACACTCAATTAAAGGAGGTATCACAGGTCTCTCCTCTTATAACATTTAACAATTTCATTAGATAAAATAGCCAAATAATGACAAAATGAAGTGATAATATAAATACCACTCAATGTTTATGGAATCCTTGTTCCTTTCACCAGATGATTAAAAATGCAAGAGCAGTGAGTATGACACAACTGCACAATCCAGGTGCCAAACTCAAGCTTTTTATGACACATTATATTTAGTTGTATATATTTTATTCATAAACCATAAACTTGACATTATAAGATAAACAATTAAGTGTGTATATTAATGAGAGCATGTTCAGTTACATGAGTGTCTTTTGATTGTATCACTGTAAAATATAGTGCAGTAGCTGCATAATAATGATGTATTGATGATGTATTTATATAGAAGTACTTATTTAAAAATGTTAGGAATGTTAAAATGAAAGATCAGTCATGAAACTTAATCCTGTCACATGGTAATGCATTTATGGATGCCAACTATCATGTTCATATAAGAATCAAAGCAGTTTTGTGTGTCTGACATATAAAGAAATAATAACATTATAAAAGCAGATACTTTTAAGGTATTATAGTTATCAAAAGTATACAAATGTTAATTTTATATATTGGTAAAACAAATTGAAATACTAGCTTTATTTGTCTATTTTACTTAGTCTTTAATACCTCTGACCAGATAAAGTATATATTCCCAAATTTAGAATCAAACCATCATGTAACATCAACCACCCACAGCATGGCCGATGACTACCTTTTATTTTCTAAGTATAAAAAACATTTATGATTCCCCTGAAAAGTGTGTATCTACGTAAAATTCAAACTCAAACATTAAAAATTTTCTTTCATATATAGTTTTTATCATATCCTTCAGAGTCCCACAAAACCTCCATGACACATATTTATGTTATTGTAAACCAGATATTATGATGCACCATCAAAATTCGTTTGTCAGCCATGTAAATAATAGATGCAATTTTTTCTGTGTTCTGGGACACTTATGTTTACAAACTTGACATAGAACTCTTAACTAATGTAAGTCCAACTACAATTGAACAAAATTGATCAAAGAGAGGTCCAATAACACTGAAAGTCATTAGCAAACTTCAGCCATTGCTGCACATTAAATCTATTAAAAGGCTTCCCACCATATTCCCCTGATTTCAAACTTTTAACCACCCAAACAATTAGCTATCAAGGATTTTTGATTACAGAGGCTTGAAATGAATTGTTGCTTCAGTCTCTATTACATGTTAATGAACACCTCAGTGCACACTTGTATTAATGGTAGTTATAAACATGTTTGTATTTTTCTATTAGCTTTGATATCATGGTTCTATTGTGGGTGATGATTATAATTAAATTATTACATGTTAGATCCATACTGCAATCATAAGCAACGGTTCCTTTGCTAAGGAAAACATCTAATTTATCTCCAACTATAGAAAATATATAAAACTATATGCATTATGTATAATGCAAATAATAAAAAACCTCAGATATTTCAAAATAAAGTTTAACAAAATCATTAATATACTATGGTATTAATAATTGACATATTGTTTTACAGATTACACAATCATTTTTATTTACAATTTTAAACAAATTATAAGGCTTAAAAAACACAGAGAAACGTGCTTTAAATAATATGAACAATTTTTATTTATGCATTTTTTCTTTCAATGAATGAAAATATTTCAATTTAGGAACTACTTTCTAGTAATAAACACAACACCACCTTTTATTTGTAAAAGAGTGTATAGTTAAACAAAGTACATTACTGGACCATTACAAAATAACAAATTTATTAATATAAAAAACTCAGGAAATCACTAAGTGTAAATGAACAACAGCAGAGGAGATGTAGGCACACAAACATATTGAAGATCTAATCAAATATGATCAATGGTGACATAAGAAATGTTAAAAAGAATTAGAAGTTCAAGATAAAGGTGTATTTATAATTTAGCATTTCAGAGCAAAGGCTACTGTTTTGGTAATAATTTAATTTTGTCAGTATACTGGAAAGGACAGTGATAAGTGAGTTGATTTTTAAGTATTTAAATAGCCTCTTTAAAGAGTCTAACTGTAACTCTTCATGACTGTGGTTTAAGATTAATAAATTAAATTTTTTTTACAGATTTTTCAATACAGTACTTGTATTTTATACCTCACATTAAGTCGAGAATTTCTTACACAACGTTAAAATTTCTGACTAATTAATAGTTTCAATATGATGATATATATATATATATATATATATATATATATATATATATATATATATATATATATATGTAACACATTAGGATAGGAAAGAGAGACAGTCTGCCACCGGCCGGTGCATGGAATTGTGTAACACTTCTTCCTGAAGAAGGAGGCTGAGAGCCTTCGAAAATTTGAAGAACAACCTTCAGTTCCTTACGGCGACACCGCACTTCACTTTCAGGTAAGCCACAGCCTATCTCTCTTTCCTTTCCATACCAATATTGCAATTATTTTTGACAATGTCATACCCTTACTAATATCATTATATATATATATATAAATGTGTTATTTAATTTGACCTCATCACAATTTCTATAAATTATGTATATATATAGTGTAACATATCAACAGGAGTGTCTGTGTAATTTTGTATGTTGCATTCTGTGTACTATTAAGTTCTTTGGCGAGAAGCTAAAAAATCGGGGCCGGCACAGGAATGTTATTGTTTTTACTTGTAAAATCAGTCTGCATTTCGGCTCCACAGCCATCGGGTGGTCGCTGAGACATGTAAATCTTAAAACACATGCTCACTCAGCAGGAGAGAATAATAAGTATATAGTACAGAAATGGTACTGTACAGCCATATGTCGTATAGGTCAAAACCACGTCTGAGTAATTTATGTTTCATGTCTTGATCAACAAATTATTAAAATCATCAAAGTTTGGTTATTCACTTGATAAAATAGCCTGGCACCCAAGAATCAAAGAATCTGATGATTCGTACTCCTATACTAGTCTCAGAAATTATTAAGTATCATGGAAATAGTCAGCATAGTATCGTCACAGTTGTTAGCCCAAAAACTTGTGGGCAAGCAAACCGATATATCAATAAATTTTATGGAAAGGAAATAGTGAACAGAAGTGGCTTACTGGAAATTGAAGCTTGACGTTGCCATTCAGGACAAAAGGAAGCTATTAAAATTATCTTCAGTATGGATGCCTTTGTCCTGAAGACAGAGGCTGATGTCTTCAAAATTTGGAGACTATTCCTGTCCTGAATGGCAATGCAGAGCTTAAATTACAGGTACACGAAACCTTTTTCCCTTCCATTTCAATAACAATTGTTTTAATTATTCTGACTATGTCACAGCACAAAGTTCCTGTCCTGAAGGAGATTTAGACCCTCCAAAATTTGACATTATACTTGTTACATATGTATTTATAACAAAACAAGCATATAAAGAAGTAATAAGATAAAGAGATAATGTTTAGCTAAGCCTGTCTAAAAAGAGAGATACATAGAAATGGCTAGGTGGTGTGCCACTTCATAATTAGTTTGGACTGCACAGAGTAAATTGAAAACAAAAGTGCTTTTGAACTATTATGAAGCAGTAATTGTCATACATTAAAGACAGGTAAAAATGAAGAGACTTAGAAAATACCATACTTGATACTATGTCATTAAAACATGCACACAGTCTCAGGTGTGCATGTTTGGGGATCAAAGTTTGGCTACTCATAACTACAAAGGTCTTCTTGACTATGAGAGTTTATTGGAAAAGACTATTTAACAGTTCCATTGTATATGGAATATTATTTGCAACTATGTTTAATTATACCACAGAAAATATTGTTTGATTTATGACATTGTACCTTTGCCAAATGACTTCTTATAACTTTAGCTTCAATTTTAATTGGATAACGAACTTGCTACTGTATGTTCTGTTTATTTATACAGCGAATGTAAATATTAAATAATTATATTTTCACATTCCTGATTTTATTTTGAAGTTAGTAATTGAAATACCCTTTTATTATCATTAATGAACAATTAATGTATTATCTTAGTGATTGAAATACCTGTAACAAACTTTTAGGAGTAATGTTGTTTAATTGTTACATTATCACAAAAGAGCAACAACAGAATCTTGTCAACAGTTTCAAATTTTGTTTAGATCTACTGCCCTAAATTTTATAGATCAAATGAATAAGAATGTCAAATTTTGGATAAGAACCAGACTTGTAATTTTAAATGTTACATATCCTTGTGATCAAAACTGTAGACAGAGAATAATGTACATTGACAATGTTGATCAGGAATTAGTAAAAATTTATCATAAACTTCCCTAGAAGTACAACAGATATTTTAAATGATATGCCCAGTGTTTTACATATTATTTGATGTAAAATAAAAATTTTGTTACATGAAAATATGATTGCTGTAATATAATATTGAAAAATTACATAATACATTTTAAACTTGACTAATTTTAACCACTTTCAATAATCACCACTGGTAAATATGTATTAACATAAAACTTTCTAAAGTGCACATACACCACAAATACTTAACACATTAATTTGAGGAAGTTATGGTCTTACTACCAGAGATAACTATTGTATCATTATGAAAGTCATATTGAAAGACATATCTCACAGAAACAAAAGGGCCAACAGAGATGCATCCATTTACGAGGTAAGGTCTGAAGGATTTTTCTATTTAATGCAAGGGATATTACAGAAAGGGTAACCTGGTTTTGGGAATTGGCACACATGTGGTCTGGGGAATTTACTATTTAAACTAATATGCTTAAAATTATATACAAAATATAAGTTGAAGGTATGTGCTAATACAAGATTTGGGAGCTCTTGTTCGACAGCAATCAATAAGTCATGTCCCAAGATTTTGTCTGTTAAGTAAAGTAAAATAATATTGTAAATTTGCAAGATGAAAATTGTACTAATTGATTTATATATTTTAATAGCTTAATGCTATAATCAAATGAGCTTTAATAAATTTAAAATCCATCTGTTTCAATTAATTTTGTTATTTAATCCACTCTCTGTTATTGTTATATGAATTGCAAACTTCTAAAAAAATATTTCCAAGTACTTTATTTTCTACATGATATAGGTAAAAGATTTTAGTAAATGTAAAAATATGGCATAAAATTGATTGAAAATTGCATAGTAATATAATGAGAAAAACACTTGATATAATGAAATGTAATGTGCATAAAGTGCTAAATAATATCACTATAATAATAATATATAATGATGCCCCATCCATAAACACAATCGACAAATTAGAAACATTTATTACTGAAGAGAGACAAAAGGTTAGTCCACGGTTCGATAGATTAACAATATAATTTTTTTATATTTGGAATTTTTCTCCTCCCACAAATTTCTCAAATAAATAATTAGTGAATCAAACAACTTAAAATAATAAGTACACATGTTTCAATACTTTCAAGGAACCTTATTAAATTAACTGAAAAATTTACATCCGATTGACTCAATAAACTTATTAAATTTTTCTTGAATATTGTTGCAGTCAGAACTGCAACACTTAACCAAAATCAAACTACAATAGTATCTTATGCAGGGAAGAGGAAATAGCAGTTTATTATAGCAACAACAAAGCAAATACGTATTAATAATATTTTTCCATCACATACTGCAACAAGTTAAATTTCCCATACTAACATTGAAAAAGATGAAAAACTTATAAGGATATATAACACAATTGTGAGGAGTTAATCCAATTGCAAGGAATTGTAATGTGAAAATATTGTAATAAACATTCCCTATCACAATTGCCAAGTCAAACTTGTTTTCAAACGAAGGTTTTTATACCACAAAATAATATATTCAAAAGGGCATTATTGACACATTTATAAAAAAATCTCAAACACGATTTCTGTACAAGCCATTGTAAGTGGTCTTCTCAAAAAATTATTCATACGCACAGCCTACGTAAAAGATTGAAGTCAAAATTATTATAAGTGAATAATATCCATAAAAAATTTAGAGCACTTTATCAAACCAGCAACATAGGAAATTTGCATGTAAATTGAAACATCTTTTTAGTGTGTATAAGTTTTCGGGGTTCATCCAATAATTATTAATGTTAAATATCCTTTCTATATCAGTATCAATATAATAATTATTATAATGATCTGTTTAATCCTTTACCCATTCTCATTTGCTTACTTTCTAACTTCCTTTCCTTTACTTTTTACCTTCCACTCCTAATCTGTTTATTTGTGTGTGTGTTTGTATTTTTCCATTGTTGTCTTTGCCTTGAGATGGAAACAGAGTGTTATTGGGTGTCGATTGTTGCTGTCCAACTGCTGGTGCACCTTAGTTTGAATGTGTTAATTTTGTGCCCAGCCAGCACACAGTTCAAACTTCCCTCCTGGGCTTAGGCCCAGAAAATTTTTAGAATCTTTAGATTCCTCAGCCCGACTATTTTTTTTTGGTAAATCGACTTTGCTGTCTCTCTTTCCTATCTAAATATACTGTGTGTGTGTGTGTGTGTATATGTATATATATATATATATTGGTATGGAAAGGATAGAGAGATAGGTTGTGGCTTACCTGAAAGTGAAGTGCGGTGTGGCCATGACGAACTTCTTCAGGAAGGAGGCTGAGAGCCTCCGAAAATTTGAAGAACAACCTTCAGTTCGTCATGGCGACACCGCACTTCACTTTCAGGTAAGCCACAACCTATCTCTCTATCCTTTCCATACCAATATTTTTGACAATGTCACATTCTCACTATTACAATATATATATATATATATATATATATATATATATATATCTAATATATATATAATATAATATAATATATATATATATATATATATATATATATAACACAGTAAATATTCTGGTGATGCAATTTTCCAGGAGGTTATAAAAACAGATCAAAAAAATTTTCTAACATCAGACAACAAAACTCAGTTTAACAATGTACGGAAAAGACAAGTGATCATAACGACATTCTTTCTTAAGATTTTGTAATAGTTTATTTTTCATACAGGCTGCTTTCTAAGAATAAACAGAGTAATAAATAATTAATGTTTTTCTAGTTTTGAAAAATGTTATTAAATACACCATTTATAAACCTTTTTATAAACATTTTCAATTAAGGAATTATTTTAAGATTTCACACACACACCATAGCAATAAATTTAGACTATATTCCCAGCGAAATATCTATTATGTTTAGAAATGAACTATTGCCAGTTCATATATAATTTCAGGAACTAGTGAGATTACATAAAGTATTTAGTCTTTATTAAATCATAAGTTATCAAACTTATTTTGTTATTCTTAAGTAATACAAAAAACAGTTTTATTAAAAAAACACTGAAATTAACTAATTAATATAAAACCAACATTATATTACTGTCTTAATTTTATGGCATTTAAAGTGGCAAGTATTCAATAATGAATTAAGGTAGATAATATGGCAAGGATGATATGAACAAAGAGTTAGAACATCTAAAATATACATTTACAAATGGTTTTAAAAGACTAAGAAAAAGTCATTTAATTTAAGAATGACACATGAGAATGGACATAGGATGAATTTGTCACCAATTAATTCATATTGAACTTATTGACATATGGCAATTTCTAATGTATAAAAAATTACAAGAAATTGTGAATGACATTCTAACAGATTGAATCAACCAGATCAAAACTATTGGAAATATAGAATGAAAGCAGAAATGTCATTATTAAATGCAAAACAATAAATGTGAAAAAATAAGAAGACTAAATTCATAGTGAAATTAAACAAATTCTAAAATCAAATATATAAAAACAAATGTTTTTTAAAATAAGAAACACTCACTAATTTTCCCTGATTATTTATTATTTGAAAATGTATTCTAAATAACAAATTTACAATAATATATGCTATATTTGTATTATCAGACTATATAATAATGTATTATGCACTAAATGTTATCTCACATAATTTCACCAAGAAAACACTAATTTTAAAATTAAGACAAACTGGAAAAAACTGATGGTGTATATGCAGAACTACACATCTGTGACACCTGAAGTAATGGCAAGGCAGAATTGTGCTTCCACTTCATGTGTGCCTTCATATTATCCTTTCTTGTGAACACTTGTTGACATACTGGACATTTGAGATTCTGGGGTTTATGACTGCGCAAATGGTGCCACCGGTTACTCACAGTTTTGCCACACAAACGACAAGTATAAAGATATGGGTTATTTGGCAGTCTATAATACATGAGCTCGTAACTTGGATCCGATTGTTCTTCAATGAATTTTCGTTCTCTCTTATGTTCCCGTTTGGCTGGAACAGAGAGATCATCAGATCCTTAATCAGCTACCACATTCAGTCAAATTGAAGTGAAAGAATTTTGAAACAGAGGAATATATGAAACAATTAATATTTCACAACGGATTCCAAGTCAAGTAATATGGGTTTGTGGTAGGATTAAAATATTTCAAACTTTGTACAGTTAAATTTATGATTACTGTAAAACGTTTTCCAATCAAGTTATTTGAAATGAAAATTCTAATGAAGATCTTAGAAAATCCTGCAAAATTTTCTTTAAAAAAATTTAGTAAAGCATACATAGAAGTACAATTTATCGACCGTTAATGTGAAATAATAGTACATAATAAAATAAAATTGATTAAAATGAATTGTATATTAATTATCAGTAGACACTCATTGCAACATGAAGTAAAATATTGTAAATTAATTAAATAGTTAGAACATTAAATGAAATTTTAGATCTCTACCGAAAAATTGATACTATCCAAAGGGGGCAGCCAGGAAGTATAAACGTTCTATGATATTACTTCAAAGTTATAACAGTAAGAACTTAAATTTATACTCATCACAGTAAACACTGTTTCCATTGTTACAACTTGCTAGGCATCATTTAACTTAACATAAATTATAAGTTTGAAATATATAATAATACTATGGTATACAAGTAAGGTTCATAGTCACTACATTATGGCAGTTATTTGGAATATATTATGCTCAAAAAGGAAACCACAAGAGTTAGTTGTTTAATTCATTTTACTGGAATTTTAAATATCCTTTACATATCACTTATCTTCATAAATTTTGAGCTAATACCCAATTATCACTTTTCCACATTTGTCTTCAAGCACTACACACAAAGTCACCCTCCTATTGATCAACATTCTATAAAGTAAAGTGGATCCATGAATTTAGCCTCATTGAGTAATCGATTAACAAACATTAAACTTGGACCAGATAGCTTTCAATTGACTGAAGCTTCAAAAACACGAAGAAAATCAATTGAAAAGAAACTGGTATCATAAGAGCTGACAAAAACATTTTATTGTAGAAAGTTCATAGACACAAAATTAACATAATAAAAGTAATTTACTCAACTGACAAAACATAGGAATCCATCCAATGTTCAACCTTTAAATATATAGATCAAAATCTTATAGAATTCCAATTCAAATGAAGACTGAGAAGACACTCCTTCACCCCAATCAAATTCCTGGCTTAGACTAGAGTTTTATATAAGAAAAAATGTGAGGAAATTTATGATATACCATATATTTCAGAAATAAATTCACTTAAACAAACCAAAGTATATCATTATGATCGCAAATGAAAAAGGATAACTTTCAGGAAATATATCCTGTCTTCTAAACTCATGAAAAGAAAACTGTATTACAACAAAATTGTTTGCTAATAGCAAAGAAAAAATGCTGAATTTATAGTAAATGGCTTTATTAAATGAGAATAGGTACAGATATTAAAATATGTTAAGTATATAGAAAAATTTGAATCACAAAAATTTCTGATAAAATTTACATTTATTCAAGTTAAACCAATTTCTGTTTTATAACCACCAAAATTACCTCTTGAACTTTAAACTAACCTAATTATTTTTCAAGCTTTGCACTTTAACCAATGAGCCACTGAGATGGGCTGTACTACTGTTTGTTCTCTTATGTACTATAACTTCACATCTGTCCGAAATACAAACTACCCTAAGATTATTGATAAAGAATTATCTTGTTTTGTCTCCTATTTACAATTAAAAATAATACTGGCAGTACACACAGTTCACATCTACTATTCTGAAGATGGGGGATCAGGCCCTTGAAAACTTATGTTATTTGTGCCCAGCCAACTGTTGAGTTAAGGTCAGTAACCATGTCTCTCTTTCCTATCACATTATCCTTACATGCTTCATAAATATATATAAAATTCAGTTGCTAAATCTGCAATACAAAAAACTATTAAAAGAATATGAAATTTAGACCAATTTTCAAACTGACTTTAAGTATTGATGACACTATTAATTATCAACAACAATATTTTGATAGACACATAATAACTATCAATCAGTCAAGCTTTCTGATGTACAGATTTTGAATGAATGCTAATACAAAATTCCTCAATTGGATTACACTTTATTTGTAATAATATCTAAATTTTAATGACCAATTACCTGAATATCTGTATTAATGTTAATGACAATGGTCCAAACTATATCGAGGAAAGAAAGATCCAGTTCACTATTAGACTTAATTAAATGATTAAGTTTATATTAGGCTATGAAAAACATTTTTGACTGATATTTCCCTAACTTACAAGGCTGTATTAGTGTGAATATAAAACTAGAAATCAATCTCAAAATATATATTTCTTTATGAGCTTTTAGCACATTGCGCCAGGGACTAATACAATTACATAACAAAGCAGTATGGTACCATTACAAAGTGAGGGCTTCCAGGATAGTGTCCTTGAACTCTATGGATAAATAGGTACACTGGAAAAGCAATATGGATGCATTAAATTTTGGGTGTGAGGGAAATGACACCATCTTTCAGAATTCTTCATTTCTTAATGATTCATAATATTCAAATAATGCAAAGACTTCATTATCATGGTTTGGAAGGCCCACAGTAATAACAAAGAACTATGCCCATTTTCATCATGTGAGGACTGACCAGTACATCAGTATTTTAGAACCTTTAAAATCTCTGTTCGAGATTTAACATATTTTAACATTCAGAAAATGTTCAGAAAATTCTTATCGTAGAATAGAAAGAATAGTAATAATTTGTGGGAGCAATTATGCAGTAGGAAATTAAGCAATAAGAAATCTTCATGGAGTAAATCATCATGGGTTACATAAATGAATTATGAATTACTTCCTGGTCAAAGAAAGAGTGGTCAGTTGAAATTTATTTTATTTGTTAAATTGATTGTTACATATAATTAGTATATTACATTAAACAAAATTCGGGTAAAAGTCATGGTATTCCTTCTATTTAAGAACCACATTCTGCATGAATGTGATTCATGCACATTCTTGAATTTATAAATAAAGTTGAAGAGAAAGACATTTGAAGATAATTATGTGATTGAGAAGGCGTTGCAAGGGAGGGGGGGGGGGAGTTTCATCATTGGATAAACTACTGGAGGAAGATTGTCACCTATTTTGACAATTATTAATAAATGAATCTTTTTGCAGAAATTGCAATTTTCATTGAACAATCCTCAGAAATTGTAAGCAAATATTGCACACAGATTTGGCAAATGTGAGAAAATAGATCTTCAATCATGTAATGCTAGTCATGTTATGTTTAATTCGCATGTGGCGCCTGAGATTATCTGAACGTGTAGTGGTTGCAAAACATACAGGGCATTGATGTTTTTCAGGATTATGCTTTAAAAAATGATTCCTTGGGTTTGACACAGCCTTTCCACATAAACAGCACAATGATAAACCACAAGGAAGTTTAGAAAACATAGATGGTATTTGGTCAATTTTACTCTCAGCTTCTGAGGAATCCATTCCTGAAAAGAGAAGAAATACCTGAATCATAACACAAATAAAACATGTTTCTTTAATATTTTGGTGTACAGAAAATTATTGGTTGAATATGGAAGATCTGTTGGTATAAAAAATCTTCTAGAGGTGTAAATCTCTCATAAAATTCATAAATTAGAGATTTATAATAAAGAATACGATACAGGATGGTAAGCAAGAATTTTGGATCAACAAGACTTACTAGATATCCTCTGTCTCACACATAAAGATGATAGTATGTTGTAGTTAACCAATTATGAATTGTAAGGATTGTGTGACAGACACACACACATAAACACACAAAGAGGGCACTAATATTGTTTACTTGAACATGAATAATGGAATCCACAATTGAAAGAAATCATTATACATTCAGTCGTTTATCCTTGTCATATAATCTCCTTCAGAACATAATGAATTGTCTAGTGAATATTTATATTTATAGGGAGTGAAGAATTTAGCTGACAAAGAGGATAATCGACTAAAAATTTTATAATTTCCATATAAAGTGAACTCCACCCTTCATGTTTTCTCATGATAAATAAAAATTAAAAAACAGAAAAGGTTGAGTTTATTTACATGTGTGGATATAAGTATATATTTTTGTGTGTGTATTTGGTATGTTCTGTTCAATGTACTATAATTTTTGTGTCAGTTAGACAGTTTTTAATTCCAATATAAAATTCAAGAGTTATGTAGCAAAAAACCAACGACAATATTGCAGAAATATGTCACAGTGGTAGACATAAAAAATACTTTTATTTTGTATGAGGGTGTTAATGCCTTATTTAGAACATTTTTGTTTTCCTTAAACCAGAGGACATGTGTAGCATTCTACTACATTGACGAACAGTATCACCACCCACTTCTGATGGTTATTATGATGATGCACACAAAGCAGTATTCAACCATACAAAAAAATGTAATCAACAGGAGCTCCACACTGGGTTAGATGTCATTATATAGTTCTGAGTTACATATTAATCTGATGTTGAAAGAAGTTTGTTAATATGCTACAATAGAATATATTTCCCTTATTTATACACTAGATTGTTCATTATCATCACACAAAAAATTAAATACCTGACAATATCTCAGCCAGTTAACAATTAGCATAACATAAACATCCATCACAATAAAGCAACAATAAAATGGGGCAAAAATAATCCACCAACTTGATACAAAATAGCAAACTTCCACAATTGATTTTAACTGTATGGCAGTGATTTTGTTCAGCTTACACAAAAACTCTTGAATGGGGTTTCTCTGAAAATCATTTTCAGGGTATCTTAAATTGTCACCCACCATATGAAATAGTTAAAATTTAAGTTAATTCTACTAAATTTACTTTCTTTTATAAAGTGTATGTATTTCTAAACAAAGCCTTTGTCATAGTAGCTGCATGATAATCATATAGAAAAGTAACTAAAATAATTAAATGAGAAAAACTTAAAATGGAAACGATGAGGTACAAGAAACACATTAAATAAAAATATAGACTCAGGCCATCCAATTAATAGTATACATTGTAGACAAACCTTTGTGCCAAATCTAATCCTAATTATAATAAAGTGTCAATACAGTATCAATAATGGGACTACAACTAGTATGTTAATAAGGAGTGAAAGTATGCAAAGTAGAATTTACAATGTTCAGATAACTGCACTTAGACCTGAATCTAGCAGTGTAGGTAGCTGTGCTCAATTTGTTTGCAAATATATTAATATGCAAGGCTTCTAAGGGTTCTATTTGGGTTATCTCTGTAGAGAGTGATGTTTCAATGGATAGCACAAACATCTTGTTTCAGACTGGAAGAAGAATTCAGTGCTACTTGTTGAAATGTTGCTGTTTTATGTAGATAATCTGGGCAAACACCTGAGCCAATCTTATTTCTATTCACCAGGAAAGCTTTCAATAATTATAATTAATGTGTATTTTATCAATTCCTTTATTATGAACACACAACTCAAATAATTTATAACTATAAATCCACCAAATTAATCATTTTAAACTAATAATAGGTAACTCAATATTTTATTTGTTGGAAATTATAAAATGTTCTATTGGCAATTAATTTATAGATAATTAGCTGAAAACCAATGCATTAATTGCTTAAATACAGCATTGACTACTTCTTCTAAGGCCTCATGATTATTACTGATTAAAATTTCTTTTGTCTTCTACCGATAGTATAAATTGAAAAATGGAGGAGTAAATGTCTTTGGAAAATCAACTGTGTGAGAATATATATATACAAAATTCACATTCACATAAAGCGCAATCCTCCTATTTTTCCTATTTATTTCTATCCTTCCTCACTATCCAAGTTTGAATATATATATATATATGTATATATATATATATATATATATATATATATATATATATATATATATATATATATAAACACACACACAATGTTAGGATCTTTAATATCGTGACAAAGTCACATAGGATCATATATATTTAACACTTAAGGAAAATGTGACGAGGTCAAATTAAATAACACATTTGGATAGGAAAGAGAGACAGCTATGCCGATTTACCTGAAATCAGCAGTTGGTCCAGTCTGGTATAGATGGAAGTTCAAATTTTCGAGGGCCTGAACCCCTTTCATCAGGAAGGAAGATCTGAACTGCGTGCCGGCTGGGCACAAATTGATGAATTCAAATTAAAGTTATTTAATTTGACCTTGTCACAGTTTCCTTATATATAACACATTTGGATAGAAAATATACTCAGTGATGCCAACTTACCTAAAATCCATAAAGCCTGATCCCCCTTCGTCAGGAAGGAAGATCTGAACTTTCTGACAAAAGGTGGCTTAGGTCTTTGAAAATTTGAACTTCCACCTATGCCAGACTGGACCAACTATTGATTTCAGGTAAGTTGACATCACTGCCTCTCTTTCCTATCCAAATGTGTTATTTAATTTGATCTTGTCACATTTTCCTTAAATTTGAAATTTAAGTGTGGTGGCCTCAAGCTGAACAGGAAATAAATTTTTTGTGTGCAGTATGGTAAAGTCAAACCTCAAATTTGTGTTAATCACTGACTTTCTTCTTTACTTTCCATTCCAATTATATTGACAATGACTCATTGTTGCTGTCACATACATAAAATGTAATGGGGCCAGAATATAACACTGTGGGGCCTCCTCTTTATTGTCCCCATTTGGCATGAAAAGTTTTACCAGCATATGAATCAATTTGAGATTTCAGTAACCCTACTATAGTTCCACGTGGCTACACATATAGTATATTGAATGAAGTAAATAATCTATCTTGCAACTCATTAATAAAAACTTGCCTTCTATTCTATAATTTTTGTCCTGTCTGCCACTATGTTTTTGATATATTTATCTCAGGGAGTCCATTTGTTTGATACTGAGGAACTAACATTACAAATACATCAAGAAAGTTGAAGAGGTGAGGTAAAAGTTGTTGTAAAACTTTAACAGACAAATTTGAAGAACAGAAAACCGTTTACGTATATTAATGAGAAATTCGAAATAAACAAAAAAGAGATCCACAATGTTTGGTTTTAGCAAATCAACCTTATGTACTATTAACAAGAACTTAATTAAAATGAAAGTTAAGTACAAGAACCTAAAGGAAGTGTGGAATATGTGATTAATTTTAATATAATTGAAACATTAAAAAAATATTCATTAATCAGATATCCACTTTACAACTCTTTAAATGAACATAGAAATAGAAACAGGAGAGCCATAACAGTACAACAGGCACAGAGAACAAACCAAAGAGAACAATTTTATATATATATATATAAACTTTTTCTTTATCCAGAATTCTATGCCCAAGCATATGCATTTACAAAAATGCAATTCCCACCTTTCTCCTATTTATTTATATATTTCCTCACTATCAAATATCCGATGTAACTTCGTCACCAAATTAAAAATTCTTTACATTGTGTATGTGTGTGTATACCCATATATATATATATATATATATATATATATATATATATATATATATATATATATATATATATATAGTCAAAAATAATTGTAAGATTGAAATGGAAAGGAAAGAGGTTGTGGTTTACCTGAAAGTGAAGTGCGGTGTCGCCATAAGGAACTGAAGGTTGTTCTTCAAATTTTCAGAGGTTCTCAGCCTATTTCTTCAGCAAGGGGTGTTACACCATTCTGTGCACCAGCCGGCTGCAGACTGCAGTCCTTCCTAAACAAGGAGGCTGAGAGCCTCTGAAAATTTGAAGTACAACCATCAGTTCCTTATGGCGAAACTGCACTTAACCTTCAGGTAAGCCACAACCTATCTTTCTGTCCTTTCCATACCAATATTGCAATTATTTTTGACAATGTCATATTCTTACTATTACTATATATATATAGGGAAAATGTGATGAGGTCAAATTACATCAATAGTTGGTCCAGTCTGGCAGAGGTGAGAGCATACTACAAATTTCCAAGGGCCTGAGTCCCCTTCACCAGGAGAGAGGGTCAGAATTGCGTTCCGGTCGGGCATGAATTTGTTCAGAGCCTCTCGCCTGAAAAATGCAGCTCAGGCTCATGAATATTTGTAGTATTTTCTCACTTCTTATCAAACTGACCAACTATTGACTTCAGGTAAGTCAACATCACCGTTCTTCTTTCTGATTTATATAAATATAAATATATATATATATATATATATATACACATGAAAATGTGGGTGTGGCCTACTGTGAGCGTGAATTATATTGTGATTTGTTTGGCAGCAGGAATCCAATAATGTGTAGAGAGGATGCTGTGTTCATGGCTTTGTCTTTTCCTCAGTTGAGTTCTCGGCTATGACTTGAGAAGACGTAAATTAACTTGCGCCACAATCAGAGGTGTCAGGAAAAAACACCTAGAGTAAATATTTTATCTAATGGATCGTTAAAAAAAGTTATTACAGAAAAATATAAGTTTTGGTATTTTTATATACAAAATATAACTTGGCACACTATCACTGATGAAATCTTAGAATGATTTGTAAAAGTATTACAAAGACAACTAGCAGATAAAAAAACAAAGGAAAGATTTATACAATATATAAATATACATACAAATACAAGTAAGGATGTAACATTGTCAAAATAATTGAGATCATTGGTATGGAAAGGAAAGAGAGATAGTTGATGGCTTACTCGGTCTGGACAGTAGGATGTGCTTTATATTTCAGCTTCTGTCATGAGGAAGGACTGTTACATTCCATACACTGGCTGGATGCAGACTGTGAAGCACATCCTTCTGTCTCGAGTGGCTGCACGAAGCTTCAATTTCAGGTAAGCCACCAACTATCTCTCTTTCCCTATATATATAGGGATAGGAATGAGGATAGAGAGCAGCTGACTTACCTTAATCGAAAGCCAGAGTTGCTAGGCCAGGAACCAGTAACAAGTCAAATTTTTGATGATCTAAGTCCCTCCTTCAGGTCAGTAGTTCTGACCGTCATGCTGGCTTTTGATTAAGGCAAGTCAGCCTCTCTCTCTATCCCTCTTTCGTACCCAATTGAATTAATTTGACAATGTCAATTTACCTATGTAAATAAAATTAATATGAAAAGGAAAGAGAGAAAGGGTGGCTTACTTGAAATTGAAGTTCTGTATCGCTATTCAGACAAGGAGGAAGTTCTTCAAATTTTCATAGTCATTTGCCTCCATCTTCAGGAGGTACACAGCCTGTGTGCTGGCTGGTTGTGTTCCTCCTGAAGAAGTTAAGAAAATTTGAAGAACTTCCTGCTGTCCTGAATAACAATGCTGAACTTCTATTTAAGGTACGCTACCAACTATCTCTCTTTCCTTTTCATACCAATGATCTCAATTATTTTTATGTTGTCACATCCTTCCTCGCATTTGTATGTATATGTATATATTGTCGCAAAAATCTTGCCTTTGCTAATTTCATTTCCATTGCAAATATTTTGGTACTTTCCATATGAAAATCAATTTAATTTAGTTTATAAAATGTTTCGAAATAACTAAATGTAATGAATGTTGGACAATTTACATGATAAAAATATTACAGAAAAACAAATACTTTGGTAGGGAATTAGGGTTTCTATTATTTTAAAATTTTCATGGACCATTTATGATTTTACTCATAAAAAAACTATTCCCAGACATAAGATGATTTGAATTAAAATTAAAATGAATGACAGGTTTCAAACACCTCTCCTAATGTGAAAATTTTTAAGTAACTTTAATCATCATTATTAGGAGCAAGTAACCTGCCTCAGGTCCTGTGTGTAGTATGCAACTACATACTACACTGGATAAACAGTTCTTTGGTATCAAGCAGGGTGTTGGAAAAGACAAAACATTTAATATGTTATTAAATATACGATATAATATACCTAACAACACACATAGTGTGTTTTTCTAACAAGTACACAGGACAAAACCAAAAACATTTAATATGTTATTAAATATGCGACATAATATACCTAACAACACACATAGTGTGTTTTTCTAACACCTACATAGGACGAAACCTGGGAAAGTCTTCATTCTCTAATCTACAATTTTATTAATGGTTAATTTATAAGTATAATTTTTCTTTAAACACTTAATTCATTCTACAATTGCAATTTTATTTAAATAAACAATAGATGCAGTAAATTCAAAAACTTAATAGAGTAAGTAAAAAATTACTGTTTTGTTGGGATAAAAAATCTTTAAAATGTATTGCAGATGCAACACAATGGGAAAATATTTCACTTGACCAATGATTAGTTCTTTAGCATAAATATTTTATGCTCATTATTAATGAATAAAGCTTTTGTTAAGATTTTTTCTATTTAGCAAATGTTTCATGGCGCTGATTTGTCGCAGTAATAAAATTAAATTGTAGAAAGCACTGATATTTATTTGAATTTGCACGGGAGTAAACATGCACATCCCTGCCTTTAACTATCAAAAACTTTGAATAGTAGTTGTTATATGTAATTTGAACTGTATAATCTTACGAATTGAATGATGCCAATCATTAACTTTTCTATAATAGATTTCATTGAACATTTATTCTACAAGATCAAATTGTTGACTTCGGTTAGCTTGAATGTCGTGAACATGTTTCAAATGAGAATTGAGCTTATCAATTCGTGAGTAAACAGCCCCACAAATCTCACAATAATGTTCCCCTCGAAAATGAGTACGAAAGTGGTTCGTCTTGTTGCGGACAGATTTTCCACACAGTAAACAATGAAAAAGACGAGGTATATATGGATCCAGCTTGTAATATTCTTCATATGAAAGTCGTCGGCAGCCTGGAAGAGAGAAATAGCTACATTCAGTTGCTCTTCCAGTTCAGTCTTAAACATTTTTATACAGAAAATATCATGTTCGCTAATTTAGAGATTCTTGTATACATTTGTGGAATGAAAGTTCAAATTTTTGTGTTTAATTTTGTACACAAGACATGTAATTTACACAATTTTTCAATTACCCTATCAGTCAATGTATTTATGAATTAATTTTCTTAGTAATATATGCTTAGCCATCTTAACATTTCTGAAATGAGTCTGTCATATAATCTTGTATGTGTATATATATATATATATATATATATATATATATATATATATATATATATATATTAAATTCCAAAATGAACAAAATTTCTACAGAGTTTAATGAACCAAAATTAATATGCAATGGTTTTTGTTTGTCAATTTTCACACCCTACATGTTTTATTTCGACAAACATAATCCCAACAAAGATTTGATTTCAGAACAACAGTTTATTAGTTCAGCAATAAAAGGTAATTATCCAGTCAGAATTCTCAGTCAGGTGGAATACTACGCTGCATCATACATACTTAAATAAAACAACTTTACATTATATTATTTTGTAACACTAACTAATTCAAGTTCTGTGTATTATATATTTTTTTCAGGGAAAAAAAGAATCTCAATATACTATATGCTGTATGACAGGAGTACTCTTTTGGATAAAAGTTGAGTAAATATAAATCAATAACTATACCGAAGCTATACAGATTTTATTCTTCACATAACTTTGACGCAAATTTATAGGCTATGCATGTAGATCAGCATTCAAAAACTAAAAATTACATACATAACTGTAAATTATATATTAAAAGTTACTTGTCATAAAGAATTTGTACAGATTGATAATTGTATTGTTTCCTTATTTATTCTATGTAAAATAATCAGTACCAATAATTAAACTTCAGTTTGAAATAATTTCTTACATTTAGATGTTATTTGTATACTGTTTCATTACATTTATTTTCATACTTAAAAGAATGCTGTTTTTCTACCCACCCAAACCAGAGAATAAGAGTGAAGTGATACATAGGAAAATTATCTGGAAACATTAATTCTCAAATGTATGACATGTGAGGAACATAGGGAAGTACCCATAATTTAAAGAGAAACAAGAAATATTGTAGATAGGAAATAAAAAGCAAACATATTGGTGTTTTCATACAGCATGAGATGCAGCACTTTCTTCTGAAGGCAGAGGCCTCTCAAAATTTGAAATGACAAATGTATACTGTCCAAAGTGATGGTATGTAGTTGATATGGACAGTATTATCATAATTTTTTTACTCTGAACTGGATTTTAATTTATGTGTTTGTAAGAGAAGTTGGTTCGAAATTTAGTGTGTACAAATGGTTGTAACAAAATGTGATAAGGCAAATGCAAATCAGTTATGTTTCTGTAAATATATATTTTCTAGAAGTGAAATTAATATACACATTAAATAGAGAATTATAAAAAGGAAGTTGCAATATAAATAATGATAGATTCTTCAAGGTTGCACAATAAATATATTTAGAAATACAGGTTGTAATTGCTCAAGCGATTAAGATTAAATACAAAGAAAAATTGTGCAGAGCTGAATGTGATCTTTTAAAATTAATATGCAATTGATTACAAGATAGATATATTTCTAACTTTATAAACACAGCAAATACTCAAAACAGAATGTTCTGATTTATTTTATCACAATTTCATGAAATTTATAATGGAATCAACTATTTTTCAAATTGATGATTTATAGATATTATTTTCTACATCAAAGTTTTATATGATTCACACACATAATTTAACATTACAGATATGATCATAATAATAATATAGAGAGATACATTATATAAAATTATAAATCCCTATAATTAATAAGATAAAATGTTACACAACATATAAATAATAAAAATAAACACAACTTTTAATGTAAATAAACAAAAAAGTATTGCACAATTGAGTGAAAGATCTATTAAATTTGTCATTTAATCAGTTAATTGTTTTGGAAATCAAAATAATTTGTCCCCCAACGAGAATATTTTGTAATTTCAAGTCCATGTACACCTCTCAAATGAGCCTTTAATTTATCAACACGAGAATAGACAGCTGAGCAACGTGTGCATTGATGTGTTCCAGGAAAGTGAGCATTAAAATGATGCCATCTGTTACGAATCACTTTTCGGCATAACTTGCAGTGATAAGCACCTGCTATAATTGGATCTGGGTAGAATTTGTCTTCATATTGGGGTCGTACTCGGCCTGGAAGAAAGAGAGGGGGCTTTTCAGTCTTCCAGATGTCTTGTTGAACTAGTGACTTTCAAATAGTTTATCAAAGGCTCATTTTATGAATATCAAATTAAAGAAACAACTTTCTATAGTTTTACAATCAAGAAATATTGCTCCAGTCAGGCTGAGGAATGAGAATATTTAAAATTTTGGAGGGCCTGAACCCCCTTTATCAGGAGAAAAGGTCTGAACTGCTTGCTGGCCAGTCAAGGGGGAATTAGGCCCTCAAAAATTTGAAATATTTTTACTCCTCAGCACAACTGCTGATTTCACCCACAAACAAAAGTTGAACAATAATTATTGTAAGAACCCTACACTATACGAATACAAATTTATGAAGAATAAAGAATTGTGGAATTTTCCTTGAATATGCTCACAATACTGCAATATTGCATATGATACAATAATAAAAATTTAATGTATAGTAATTGATAAAATGTGAATAGTAATAATTATAAAGGGAACACTTTAAAACATGTCAAATTTTCATAGGCCAAAGCCTCCTTCCTCAGGATAGAGTCATAAAATTCTTTACCCTGAAAATTTGATGTGCTCATTCCTAACTGACGTGGTACACGGGCAGGCTCTTAATTTAAGCTTAATGGTGTCTTTCACTCTTAACCGACCATATTAATTGTTTTCAGAAGTTAACATTATCCTTACTTGCTTATATATATATATATATATATATATATATATATATATATATATATATATATATAAGCAAGTAAGGAAAATGTAACAAGGTCAAATTAAGTAACATATTGGGATATGAAAGAGAGATAGCAAAGTTGACTTACCTGAAACAGTTAGTCCACTTGGGCTGAGTGGTGAGAATATTTTAAATCTTTGAGGGCCTGAGCCCCCTTTGTCAGGAATGAAGATCTGAACTGCATGCCGGCTGGGCACGAATTGAATACACACACACACATACATACATATATATATATTTGGATAGGAAAGAGAAACACCAAAGTCAAGTTACCTGAAATCAACAGTTGGTCTAGCTGAGGAGTGAAGATATTATAAATTTTTGAGGCATGAATTGATGAATTCAAACTAAGGTGCACCACCCATTAGACAGCGATAATTGACGCTCAATAATGCCAACATCTGTCTCAAGCAAAGGTCACAACAATGGAAAGATAACAGAAAAATATGTATATAATAAAACAATTGATGACCTAATACAGACATTAATTGTTTTATTAATTCAAAACAGATGTTAAATTAAAACTTTTAGAAAAATTTAAACACACATACAAATAAATACATTAGAGTGGAAGGTAAAAAGTAAAGAAAAGGAAAGGATGTTAAAAAGTAAATAAATGAAAAGAAAGAAAAGGGAAAATATTAAAGAGATCATTATAATAATAATTATAGTACTTATTATTATAATACCATATTTATAAAAGATTTCAACATAATATTATAACTACTGCTACAATGACAATTACAGTAATATTAGAGGATATTCAGTCCATGACTTTGCCTAGACGATAAGGAGAGTTCCCAAAGAGTTCAGCATTCCATGATTTGGAGGGTAAGCTCTTTAAGGTGGTTCAGTGTGAAGCATTGGTCAAAATTGTTGGAGTTGAGGCTTAGAGCATCAGCAGCTACTGGAAATTGGATTACTTTCCCCACCACTAACTTTCTGATTTCTCTCACACAGTTTGTCCTCACCAAGAATTACTTTTCCTTTTAAAACAACATTTACCACCAACTAAGTGGTACTGTTATAAGCACCTGGATAGCCGCCTCCTATGCTTCATGGGACAACCAGAACAGGAACACCTGAATTCCAGTAAAAGTAACTCTTGGGTTTCCACCCGGGTAATTATAGGCTTAGAATAAGAAGTTTCAATGACATTCACTGACATTATTCTCAAGTGAATGCTGTCCCACTGTTCTCCCTGGCCTGCTGACTAGACACTCGTCATACGTTGATTGTGTGCTGCGCTCTGATTGGCCCTTGGTATCAGATGGTATTACCATATTTGGTGTGCTTTCTGTGACCTGTAATATGGACACATTAGGTGTACTTTATGAACCCAGGGGATACTTGTTACATTGTCTCATTTTATGTTTAATTGATCCCTTGCTTTGTTAAGTTGAAATTCTTGGTCTCAATTCAAGAAGTCCTTATGCTTGTTTTAATGGCAACAGCTTCCATTAGAAGTATGTCCCAGTAATTACTACGCTTATGAATCCCTGATCAACACAAGAAACATAGTTCACCCCTAACCACAAACTACTTTTCTTGACTACAAACACTCAACTCCATTCTCTACCTGGCCTACACAATACAGCAATCAAACTGAGATCTTATAAACATCCTTCCTTCAACACTCCTCACCTGCCATAAGGTTGCCTTCAGGTGCCCTCTCAATCTCCACAACATCCTTGTCCACCCTTGCAACTACAAAATTAATTGCAAACTCTGTCTTTCTTTCTATATCGGCCAAATTAAACGCCTCCCTGAATGCATTGCTAATCACCACAGCATTGTGAAACTATCCAAAACTCATTTTCCAATGCTCATGCCATAAGTCTCAACTATAACAATTTTGACCAATTCTTTACACAGACCATCCTTAAAACCTTACCCCCAACTCATCGGATGCTGAATTCCATCTATGAGAACTCTCCTTGCAGGATATCTTATGGTCTAGGAAAATACCTGACTCAAAATCCTCTGATATTATTATGATAGTCATTGTAACTGTAGTTATAATCTTATGATTAAATCTATTATCAATATAATATAATAATTATTATTATAATGAACTGTTTAATCCTTTCCCCTTTCTCATTCATTTACATTTTAACTTCGTTTTTACATTCCACTCTAATGTGTATGTGTGTATATATTTTTCTGACCTTTCTTTGAGAGGCAGACAGAGTTGTTGGTTTTGTTGGGTGTTGATTTTTGCTGTCTAATGGCTGGTGCACTTTAGTTTGAATTCATCAATTTGTGCCCGGCTGGGACGCAGTTTCATATCTTCTACCCTGATGAAGGGAGATGAGGCCCTCGAAACTTTTTAATATCTTTACTCCTTAGCATGACCGGACCAACTGTCAATTTCAGGTAAGTCTACTTTGCTGTTTCTCTTTCCTATCAAAATATGTTATTTCATTTTTAGGGAAAATGGTCAAATTAAATAACACATTTACATATACTTAATAAATATCAACAGGTGTATCCGCTGATTGATGCATAATTTTGTATATTGTTAAGTATTTTTTTGTATTGTTAAATTCTCCTTTTGTGGCTAGAACCCAAACAATTTGGGTAGGCATGCAATTGTTATTGTTTGTGCCCATAAAGTCAGTTCGCATTTCAGCTCCTGAGCTAGCAGGTGGTAGCCGAGACGTGTAGATCCCAAAATACATGGTCTTGCAATATGAAGCCCAGAAATTGTAATGTGTTATCACCTGCAACCCCTACTTGCACAAGTCTGTGTGAGTATGTATGATCATGCTTACGCATGTATTTAATGAGGTATTATTTGGAATGCCTCAAACATTATAAAATTGTCAAGGACTTGGAGTACCTTGGAAAAGACAAAATCTATGGGTTGCAGGGGTGTGAGTGACCTTTTGTTGAGAGGGTTCAGCTCTGAAAATTTATTATGGTCAATTTCACACATCTGCTTGGCAGAACACAAGATTGAGAACAGAAGCTGTTGAACATCCAACTAAAGTGGACATAAAGTAAATATAAAATGTAAAGTTGCTTTAATTGCTCTAGGGAGCAAGATTATGCATGTGAATGTGGAAAGTCATCAAAGAGGAAGTTATACTGTGACAGTTGGATTAAAAAGGAGAGTATTGTTAAAGTTATAGTGTAAATGGAACAATATTGTAATGTTATACAGAAAATAATACAAGACAGCCAGGTGGCTCACAGAAAGGGGGACGATAAACAGAGCGGATAAGCACTTCAGATAAGATAAAAATTGTCAAATAAATATGTTCATTTTGCCAAACAATATGTCCCCACAAAAGTTAACCCTTACAAAAAAGATCAGTGATACATCTTCTAAATAGTTTTAGAAATTTGTAAAATATATGTATTTCAATTTAATTACTTTGATATTAAGTAAAATACTTTATATTAATCAAACTTTAATTATTTCTAATAAACAAAAGTTAAATAAAAATCATTCTTCACAGTATGCATGTGCATATTTGTAGGTATGAATTCGTGACAACCCGGCACACAGTTCAGATCTTCTTCCCTGACAGAGGGGTCTCAGGCTCTATAAAATTTGAATTTCCTGGACCAACTATTGATTTCAGGTAAGTCACCATCGCTGTCTCTCTTTCCTTTCCAAATTTGTTATTTAATATTTGCCAACCCCCACTTAAATCCCTGACAAGAAAGTTTCCCTTTGCCTACCGATTCAAATCTGAGCTTAATCATAACAAATTTTATTGTAATTCATCACATAAATTTGAGCAACTTTTTAAAGAATATTATTTACCAGAAGAATAAAGAGATTAATTGTGAAAATAAAATATCCAAGTGCAAAGTTTGTATTTAACTATATTATGTACGTTACATAATTTTAATATTTCTTATTTATTCATATCAATTTTCCATCAAATTATAATAATATTTTTTATTACTATATATATATATATTCCTCTGGTAAACAATATTCCTTAGGAAGTTGCTCAAATTTATGTGGTGAATTAGTAATAAAAATAATCAACAAAATTTAAACACACATAATGTTAAGGAGTTACATAGACTTGTGCCACAATATGCAGGCATATTGAGGAAGGTGGCTTTGGTCCTTGATAATTCGACATGTTTAAAACTAACTAGCCTTGCAACACCAACTATTGATTTAAGGAAAGTCAGTTACTCTCCATCCCTCTGTCCTGTCCAAATGAGGTTATTAATTTGATGTCACTTTATCCTTGGTTGCTTATATATACATACACACATATATACACCACATATTTTTAGATTATTTTTGTATATTTCATAAAAACACTTCAAACAATTAAAATTATTTTACATTTTTTTAAAACAGAAATATAGTGCATCATAAATCGTTTGAGAGGATTTATATATGTTACAATTTTCTATTTATCAACAATAAAAATGAAATTCTAAGTTCAACTGAAACAGAGTAAAATGAAAAGGGATTTAAATGTCGGTGAGATACAATATACTAACATCTTGTCAATTAAGCATCTTCCAATTAAATAAGTGTAATGATGCAACATAATTATAAAACACACAAAACAACACAACATGTACAAACAAGTTATTATGTAAAAATGAAGTGAACCACCATTTGAAAATTAAATGTGTAATGCATTTTGTGAACATAATTCATATATAAGCAGCAGAGTATTACTTTATTTTAAATGAGGCTCCTGTATGTGTGTTTTAATGCCAATAAATACAATTTAAAGGTTTCTACAACAGAATATAATAAGTACGCAACTAGATAATCACTTAAGGATCATTGTGTGGTTGCATTTTTACTGTAAGACTAAATTAATATCTACAAGATACACACATATGGTGAGCATTTTATACTTGCTGATTAACACTGTTCTCAATTTGGAAGAGATGGGAGACAATATGATATAATGAGTATTACTTATATGTACAAACATTTGATTAGAACATCTAACATTTCCTAGTGAATTGTAAAGTGAAGGGAAACTACAGCTAAATCATGTTAATTTTGTCTGCAATACAGGGACAAAGTACACTTATTTAATTCTAATTAAGCTTACTTGTCAGGGAATAGATTACTACTGTGCAAGATGTGTGATTATCTCTGTTACAACAACATACATGTGATACAGTTATTGATTGTGAATAATATTATCTCTAACATAATGCCCTTCCTAGAACCTCCCCCCCTCCCCCTGAGGAAGATTAGGTCTTATTAGTAATGGAACATTTTATTGTATTATCTAAATTGTACTTCCACATCCACATATAAAGTTAAGACAGGAAGCAGGATAGAATAATAAAGATTTACATGTTTCATAGGGCTACAGAAGTACTGTCTCAAATTGATATTACATTTCTGTTTATTGGCAATAACTTTAAAAATACTTCATATGAATCCATTTTGGGGTAATTTTTTCGTATTTATTGCAAGAAAAAAATTTCATAGATATATTGTAACCATATTTCAGAATTAATTATAAGTTTTTAAATTTTCAGTCTTTCTTAAATTGCAGGAAATTTATTTTGAAAACTGACTTCAAAATAAAATATAGGTTTTGTGAATAATAATAAAACAATTTTACTGCCAATTTCTGTAGCAAAATCACGACACACAATAATTTAAAATTTGTAAGAATACATAAAAGCATTTGAAAAATAACTTCTGTTATAATGGCAAATTATTCATTAAAATTATAAAATTGCTACTCCTCAACATTAATACAAAATGAAGGATTTCGTCATTAAACTGATGCATTGATAATATAATAATTGAGGCACACTCAAAAACTTCAGCATAACCCATTGATAAATGGTGCAACTGTCTCTCTCATATATATTTTGGATTAAGGATTTAATTGTGGGTCACACATATTCCAAATAATTAACATTTTTATAGTCATCCTTTTCCTTTGTCTCTCGGTTTGCTTGTATAGTTCTTCGCAAACCAAATGTAATTTTTAAACATATACATTTATACGAAAGACAACAAACACTCAAAATATAATAGGAATAAAAAAGTACAATGAAGTTATAGAGAGCAGATATATTTTCTGACTTTGGTGGTGCACACTAGCCGAGTTGCTTGTCTGAGGCTTCCTCAGGTGACGATGGGCTTGTACACAATTGCTAAGTCTTGTATGACTGGCCATGTCTACTACAGTGGCCTTTTGTACATATGCTTATTATATATGTATATTTACAATATCTCAAACCAGGGAAATTGTCACTCAAACAATCCCATGTATCATTTAATTTTGTTTTTGGTCTTTGTGTCTCAAGCGCGCTGGTCGCATATTATTAATTAATGTGGCTATACATCCAAAAATTCAAGTCTCATTGGTGCACTTCATTATGTAATATCCAAATTACAAAACTATAATATCGCAAAAATAATTATGTCTACAGTAATTAAATATAAGTACATGGACACTTTGCTATACAACTATAAGCCGCAAACAGACATTCAACTTTTCAGCTTAGTAATGTTTCCTACAGTTTATCAGTTTTTGGATTCTTGTTGCATTACGGATGGCTGTTCCCAATAACTGTAATTTGCTAATACAAACTTTTAATAAGTAATTTTAATATTCAATAACTTATGTATGTCATAATGACACAACATGACAAAAGCACAATAATATATAATTCATCGCTGCTTATATTTGTATAAGAAACAATTATGTTGATAAATAAGTACAAAGTTATACAAAATCTAGGCAAGCAAGGTTGAGAATGTGCAAGGAACATGCATGGTTCCCTAACTCTTGTCCCTTTGAGTCGTGATAAGAAACAATCTAAGAATTTCATACAAATTCTCTTCATTGTGCATTCCATCCTTCACTCTCAAGCAATTAATGATTTGTACTTCACTTTACATTCTTACAAAGTATGAGGGGTAGTCAAATGAAAAAGGGGCACCATTCATAACTCATGGAGATCCAGTTGAAATGTTTTTGAACCTACATCTGGTTGAAATTGCAAAAGTATAATTACATCTGCTTACAGATGAATTATTAGTTTGGAAGTTTGCTTGTCAGACATCAGTGATGGAGGCAAGTGAAGTCATGGTTCTGCACACAACATCTGTATTATTTGAAAAAAATTGCACAAACTGTTCATGTGTGCATAAGTGCGTACGTGTGTGCATATGTATGTACATGTGTCATGGCAACAAAAAACAAACACATTGGGTGCTTCATTGTGCCACTTGTAATATGCCATGAGGAAAAGTACGCATTTCTATTTTGCCTTGGCATTAGGGTTGAATTGTGACATGACAATATTTGAACCAGAGAAACTTAAGATAAACTGAGATGTGACATTAAGTCAAAACACCCTGCAATTTTGTCAAACAGTGTTATTTTTCTGAATAATAATGGCCGTCAACATGCTAGAAACTCTGTGGGGAATAAGATTCACAGATTTAATTGGGAAACACTTCAACAGCCTTCTTACACCCAAAATTTCTCTCTATGCAATTTTAATGTTTGGTAGATATGAGAAAGGAATACATTAACATCATTTTGCAACAGGATGAAGACATATAAAATATAAAATTTGCTTTTCAAGAACATGTGGCACAAAATATGAGGAAATTATACAGGATATTTATATTGATAAACATTTAAAAAACGAAAAATAGCAGATGGGAAATAGGTGACTTTGGAAAATATTATGCCAAATATAATAGATATGTTTAAATAAACCAAATATATTAATTAATTGTTCGATCTCTCAATGAGCAGCACATCGATCTAAGTTATCATTGATAGTATCCATATACAACACAAGTATGAACCAGTAGACACATGATGACAAGAGCACTAACAACAACTTTGTGGTAAAATGTGCAAAGCACGATTAAATACAATAACAAAAGTTTTCTTCAAAATTAAAATATTGGCATGGTTTGGTCAACACCTACTGTTACAGAATGTTTGTACCAATTTTTTAAAAATCCACAAAAATATTGTGTCAATATTGCAAACAACTTTCTTAAAATTTCAACCTAAATATTAGAGATGATTATGGAGCAATAGTTCCAAAAGCTCTTGTTAGTATATACATCATGTGAAAAAAACTTCTTTGTATGTTTTTAAGAGGTCTCAATGGAAAGCCAGAGGATAAACAGTTTGGAGATTACTTTTGAGTTAATAAATGTTCTATTACACTTTTTGGCATTTGACCAGTTTTCATTGGACTGTCACTTATATTTACTTGTGTATATTTAATAGTGATAATATTGAGATTAGAGTGTCTGTTAAGCCCCTACTTCAGCAGAATCATAAGATCACTCAATTACTCTGAAAAGTGTTCAATGTGTGTGAAAATAGCAATATATAATTAATTTCAAGTAGTTATTTAACATTTTACAGTTCAACAGTGCTCATGTTGATATAGACCAAATGTGAATTAACGCTGGACGTTCAATAAGCTTTTGAACAATATATGTTACTTTGTTTTATATACACCTCTCATTGTAGGTATCTAAGGGAGATTCAAAGGTGTGGGATCATAAATCCCATTTGAATATTGGGAACCTCTTAATTTCAGATTCAAAATTGTAACTGCCTGTTATGCACAGAAATTACAGTAAGTTATTTTTTGGTAACATTAACCCTTAGGCCTACAATTTATGATTTAACACTGCGGTCCCAAAACATAAACGGAGTCATTCCACAGCTCAGCAAATCTGATATATACTTCCAACTTTTTCGTACAGGATGTCACTACTGTCATTATCACTAACTGAAGTATCTAACAAATCTTTTAATGAATGTAAGTACAACTGTCACTGTCCAGTGTTAGTACGATGGGTCAGGCCAGGCTCGTGATAATCAGTTTTGACTTGAAAATCCTGACTACGAGCCTCACACATGGTTGTAGGCCAAAGGGTTAAAAATAAGCAGTTCTTATGACAAACACGTCTGACTCGAAACAACAATCTATACAAAAATGATGAAATATAATTTGATCTAACCTACAGTAAATATACCTAGTGAATTTATATCAACAATAACAGTGCACCAATATTAAATAAGAAAAGTCAATTACATTAAATTTTAAAGTGATTTACATGAAACATAGTACCGTGGACTGAGTACAGAGGAATGCAAGAAATTTAAGGAGTGATAATTGGACTGACTATTAATTATTGTTAAATTATAAAGAGAGCATGAGATTAGAGAAGGGGATGAGATGGACAAGCTAGAAAATGAAAAGAAATATTATTTTATATTGCTATTTCCCTTGGGGATTTCTCATTCCTTGAATATAGAATGAATGATATATTATACAGAAGATACTTCCTAATAATTCTTTAAGAATATAGATACAAGTATATCAATTAAATTTTCATTTATATAAAGACAGTAAAACTTTTCAGTCTCACCACTTTTCATTTGTAATGATTGAAAATTAACTTAAAATCTAGTTCAGGAAAGGTGAATCAATTAAGTTAAAAAGTGTAGTATCTAGCAAATAAATTAAAGGCTTATTATAGAATTTCGGTTCCAATATGAAATGTTAGAAAATTTATGAAGCTGAGGAATTAATTTTACATCTTTTTGTACACACTTATTTAAAATAATACTATGAAGTATGATACAATGGAGTAATTACTCTTTAAATGAAGGAAAACTTAAATAGTTAACTCAGCGAACAATGCATTATTTCTGTAATTAATTAATAACTTACCTTTAAAATAAACATTACTGAATCCTCTTCTTTATTGAAGAGTAATATCTATAAAAGTCTTTGAGAATATTTCTTTCTGAATATAATATTCCATCCAAAACCATTTCTTCATGTATTACACACCAAATTTTTAAAAATATGTATGGAAAATTGTTTTGATCTTGCTGACACAGGGACTTGTATCAAATATAGTAAAAAATTGAACAATACTTGTCAATATTAATTACATTGAATATAAGAGAAACATATCAATTTATTCCAGCATTAATTTGTTGCTATTTATTATGAACTGTGCTACATAAGGATAAGTACAAACTGAACATGCAGATCCATTTTTGTTAGTTTTATAAAATGATTTATATTTTATATAATTAGAGTTGATATATATCTTACCATCAAGTCCATCAAGAGTATCTTGGGATATATGTCCCTGCTCCTGTTCACCACTCTCTGCTGTTCCAGGGGTCTGCAGTGAGTTCATATCACTGTGATGCAGTAACGGTGGACCACCCTGAAACAACAGAATTAAAAATTATCTAAATGCACAAAAAGTTAACTAAATAACTATGAAGTGCTACCAACATTACTTGTTGATTGTTACAAATCTAATAGGAAACAAGTAATTGAAAAATCATGGATCTAACATGAAATATATTGTGTAATAATGTAGTATCCTGATATAAATTTTGAAGAAATGATACATCAAAGATGTAAAACAGACAGCAGTATCAATGAAGTTTTTTTTTACTTTTGATGAAAATATAATTTACATCAAAAAAACGTTATGGACATACCATAGGTAAATAAGTTTTTATAAATTCTATGAAGTAGTTCTTAGACCAATATTCACTCCTCAATTGAATTTTCTCTTTTGTTCAATAACTAAGTGACACTTAAGATTTTGTTGATGGATTGAATGATGTATATGTATGAATATAAAAAATATTGTTTAAAGAATTTACACTGAACAATTACAACAAAATATGTGCAATATATTTTATAAAGTCCCTCATGGGTCAAGAAACTTATATGTACAGAAAAAAAATTCAGATTTGGACTTTGGTATACAATCTTTGCATAGGAGTGATAGTCAACCTATGAAAGAATCACACACACAGTATGTATTTAATTGCCTGTTTCAAGTAACCCTTTACTTCACTAAGGGTGTGCTGTAAATCCTAAAGCAAAAGGCTTAGGATAAGTCCTTCAAGCACCATAAAAACTCACAATAGACCAACTTTCTGAACATTTGAATCAGTGGGCCATTTTTTACATCTTTCTCTCCAAAAAACGTAGTTGAAAAAACCAGGTTTGGTGCTGCAACCCTGGTTTTAGTTGCAGTTGCCAAACATGTACCTGGACGAAATATTTGGGAGAATAATTAATGCTGTATATTTTTAATTGAAGCATAGCTTGATTAGTGCTCTGGTAGTTCAGTTTAGATGAAAATAGAACTGAATAAGAAATTACATTTTTTACATGTCAAATTTGCAACCTAAATTACACAATAAGCATTCCTCTTATAGACATAATTGTCAATTTTGCCTAGATAATTATGTAATATCTTATCAGAAATTAATAATAAATACAATTATCAGAGTTGGTACATTTGTAATTCACAAGATATAATAGATGGATTATTTTAGGAATATTGTAGTGATTTGATCAGATATTAAATTATAACTTCATCCCAGCATTTCTGAATATTGTATGAACCTTATTTGTTTCCTGAAGTAATTCACCACCAATTTGTCAAGCCACACATTTTAATAAAGGCATTATTCAATCAATGGAGTAATAAAACTGCAAAAACCTGAACTTAGATAGTTACAGAGGCAGACAAGTACATATTTATTCATGACATATAATAACTTTCATTATTTTGATGATAATGTGTATTTGGCTGTCAGAAATTGTATGAGAAACACTAGTTTTTAAAACAATCAATAATAAAACGTTTCTTTATGAATGGTTTCAATCCAAAACATGTCCTCAGAATTTTCACAACTTCTTTATCGAGTAGTCATTACAGTAATATTAAATAGCTATAGATGTTGAAGCTTATTAGTCACCTAAAGTAAGACAATACAAATTTAATTAAACATTTAGACTATGCACAGAAAATGTAACATTATGCTATTAACAAATAATCTCAATTATTCAGAGAATAAATGTTCTGTTTTTTAATTTCAGTAGCTTGGTCAAACCCATCACACTAATGACTAATTTCTCAAGTATAATATGACATTATTCCTGAACGAACAAATTGTATTCTTAAATGTAACAAGAGGATTTCTGAATATAGGGTATATTCAGATTCAACTACAACGAATATAACTATCCTCCCTGCTCACCACCATAAAATCTACACAGATAATAATAAAACAAAAACATGAAATGAGAATATAATACTTTGTATGAAATAGCCAAATACAGAGAAAAGTAATAGATGATATAAATACCACACACCTTTTCTGGGATCCATTCGTCTCTTTCATCAGGTGATTGGAAAAAACAAGAGAATTTTCGAGTTTGTCAACTGTAAAGACAAATTCAAAAGATCTAGTGTTTTTTTTCCAATTGCCTGACAAAAGGGACAAGGATCCCAGAAACTTTGTGTGATATTTATATCATCTAATAATTTTCTCTGCATTTGGCTATTTCATCTAATTAAAACAAAAAATACTGTTATAGCAGGATTTTCAGATTATATTGACTATGATTTAGTACCACAAATTTTGAGCATAATGTTCAAACAATTAAGCTATAAAACATGAGTTTTAAATCTCTTATGAAAGTAGATGGTATGGAATTGACACAATACCAACTTACAACTGTGCTCTAAAGTTGCTCTTAGTTGGTACCATTACTTGAATGAATTTATGTTCGAATTTTTCACAATTACAAGCAGACACCATGTAAAATTGCAAGCAATTCCAATCAAAGGGAAAAAATTAAATAATAATATATTTTTAAAATCTGATGTTAATATTTATGAACTTTGAATTTTTAAAATCTTCTTGGGCTCTCCTAGCAATACGCTAGAAGATGATGATTGAAAAATTGTATCCACGATGTTTCAATTACATTCACACTCTGTTAGAAGCCCAAAGATTTTATTCATTCTTTACACTGAGATTTATTAACTTTAACCTTAATTATAAACTAGAAAGATTGAAGAAGAAAAAAGAAATTTAAAGTTTTTAGTTTTGAACTGTATATGTTTGACAAAAAGATTGTGTATAAATAAATTGTAGTATGTATGTTGAATTGGAGTCAATCTGCTGTGGTGTAGTGGTCAGTGTTATTGTCCCAGATCAAAGAGGTTTCAGGTTCAAATCCAAGCAAGGGCATGGATGTTTGTGTGTCTATCTCATTAACATCATAACCACCAAACCCATTACAGAGTTCCCAGTGTCATGTTAGCATGGTAGAATACTGCAATGGGTTCATCACTTTCATCATCATACAGGAAAAATGCTCTCTGTAAACACCAGCATCAAAACAACACTCGATACAGTGCACAGAAGCTGGTTCTTAAGCTATTAAGAAGGAGAAGAGACTTCTTTCAGCGGAAAATGTTATGGAATCAGTATTTGGGATGTGAAAGAAATTCTGTTGATAGACTATCTTGAAAAAGTTAAAATAATAACTATGGAATACTATTACAACCTTATAACAAAACTTGAAGCAAAAATTCTTGAAAACAGGTTTCAGGCAAAGGAAAATCATATGTACATGTTACATATTACATGGTAGGTGATGGGAAAATTGAGCACTTTGTACTATGAAAAGCAGGAACATCCACCTCACTCCACACATTTCAGAAAACTCAATTTTTCTATCTGGTCAAAGTTTTCCACAATTTACTAGTGTCTGTCTACAAGTTAATTTTCTGTGTATGGTTCAGTCCTACCGTATCCTTCAGTAAATAAGTTTAAGCCTCAGATGAATGTTGCAAGACTCATTTCCAGTACCACAAAAAAGTTGCCATCATGTGATTAAAATTACACGGCACTTGGGGTTTTCACGTGGAGGGAGGCGGTGATGCCACATACACTTTGTTGCAAATTGACTTTGTACAAAAAATATTGAAAACAACAGAAAAAACAGATTATTTGGAAACGCCATTCTTAATTTTAAGTGTAATGATTTATGGATTCAAGGTCATAACAACCTCTTAGGAAACAACAGACAAGGGCCATATATATATTTTTTTTATCACACTACAACAACTTTCCCATGTACATGTAAGTCTGCCTTTGTGGAGTTTAGTTCACAACTTATTGCCCATTCCAGTCTCTCTCAATTAATGCACAAGAAATAATATTAGTATTTATACCACATCACAATTGTGTACATAAAATTCCTGTAGAATTACTGATAGCACTCACCCATAACAGATACACTATGTGTTATACCTGCAGCAAAATGCTTGTGCTGGATCTGAGCAAGAAAGATCACATCACCGAACTTTCAGTGAATTAAGCAGGTTTGGTATTGTTAATTAGAGAACTTATAATAATGTATTGCTCAACAATGTGGTAAACCTCTTCAAAGCTTAATTTGAATGCTGTGGTGGTGCAAGTCAACATAGTTCCTCATTTGGCAGTATTCTCTTCAGAAGGAAGCTTATGCCTCTGAAAACTTCAAATGCTTCTTCCTAACAGATATTACATTATGACCAGCAATTACAGACAGACCTGTGGTTCATGCTGATCGACTATACATGCTTCTTCCTATCAAACACTTAATTTTAGGTAAGCAAGCAACTTTCTGCCTCTTTCCAGTCCATATTAATTATCAGAATGACAATGGCACATCATTATTAGTTGCTATATATAACTCATTTGGATATGAAAGAGGGACAGAGAGACAAGTAATTGCATTCCATCCTGACGATGCAAACTGTTAATTTAAGGTAAGTCAGCTGCTTGCTGTCCTCTCCAAATAACATACTGTGCTGCCTTTACATACCATTATTAATTAATGTGCCTTAATCACTTAACAATTATTAAAAATGCAGCAGTGTAAGATTTTCATTGTTCACATTCAGTGAGTGGTGTCAGGACAAACTTGAAACGAGCTCACATCACAGTGTGTATGCTAACACAGCAATGTCAGTGTGGCCCTTGTCTCCTCAAAATTGAAAGTACAACTCTTGAAATTTTAGTAAGGTTCAGGATTTCATGAAAACAGAGTCAAGACAATTTATTGTATCACATAGAGATTGACAAATGGCACTGAATTTCTGAGAAGTTAGTTTCTTGTGAAGATTAAATAGAATTTTAGGCAATTTATGTGAAAATAATGAGTTTAAGTGATATTGAAATATTTGGCTAAGAGCAATAGTGGCCTATTTATATATTTTAAATTTGCATATCCATATATTTCCAGATACAGATTAACAAGAAATAATCATTAAGCCCACATGTAATAATTAAGAAAAATTGTATTACAACTGAACTTGTATGTATGCACTATCAAATGTGGAGGTAACAAATGGGCATATATGCAAGAAATGACAGTAATAAAGAGAAGGATGACAAGGAAAAAATTCACTCTACAAATACCAGGACAAATTAAAGGAAGATAGCAAAGTTATAAAGCACTGAAAATATTCTACCTCATGAACACACTAAATAAAAAGATTGCCTAATATCACCTACATTTTTCACAACACACAAAAAAGAAAATGCTCTGATAATATGGAGAATACATAGACCCAGTAAACTCACTTCACAGGTGACATTGAAATTGCATAGTGCTAAAAAATATTACAAGAATTTAATAAAACTTGTAATAAGCAAAGCTAAAGATTAACTTGGGAATTTTTTTTTTTTCTATGTATACAAATAGCCATAACATACAAATGTCAATAAGACATAACAGATAGACATTGTATGCAATAGGTATGGCATGATTCTTAACACCATAGGTGAATAGAAAGGTGTATAAAGTGATAGTAGTTGGCAAATGATATATCCTTTCATAATTGTATACAAATCATAAACAGTAATATAAAAAATCCAAGTAGAGCAAAGAACTATGGCAGAAAACCACAATTGTAAAGGTGATAAGAGATCATTTAAGGAATAGCTTTGTTTGACAAGTCCTTAATTTAGCACAAGAGTTGGAGGACTAATATAACAAAGTCTAAGGTGTCGGTGAATAAGACATATTGTCGGGAAAGTATATGACCAATGGTTAATAATTCTCAACTCAAATGCAGGAAATTATAGGTAACCAAGATGACAAAAAATTGCAAGATAGTACTTTCTGTCGTCTTAATGTTACTAACAGGATGAATGTAACCTGATGTAGGAAAATTCACTGATATTAATAATACTTCCAACAATAATTGAAATGGAACATGAAATAATAGCATGTTAAGAATGGTATCCCTTAAAGAAAATATATTGAATTATTCTATACAGATAAGATTAAGAGAAAATGATAAATAAATTTTATTTTATTTCCAATCTAAATACTGTAATAAATTATTAAATACATTTATCACATCAAAATGGATTATATTTATTTTTACACTGAAAACTTTAAAAGCATCAATATTTTAACAATTATATGCATTTAATACAATGTTTTTGAAATATTATTTATCAACTTTAAGTATCACATTATAAAAGCAAAGGAATGTTAAAAATCATAATCCAGGTACTTTGATTAACTTCCTAATATTAAAATTGATATTAGAGGCACTTAAATAATTAGAAACCTTAATGTACTGTGTAAGTTGTTTCAGATTTAATAACTGCACAATTTTTTTGCAGTCATATTTTCATATTAACTATATAAAATCTAAAATTTTATTGAAACATTCTTATATTGAGATCACAAAATTATTCATTCAGTAACATTGTTATAAAAATATTTGTCATCAAGGTATATAAACATATGATATATTAAACACAAAGATAAGACTTGCATGTCATGGTAAAAATAAGTGAAATGCTAATATTTTATTACATTTGTTACTATGAGATGTCTAACTTGATTACGAAATTAATTATATATAGCGTTCATTCTTTTAGACAAACTTGCAATTCAACAAATATGAAGGTCTACTGATGCTCAAAGTTACCGACACTGACTTAAACAGCAGGGCATAATAAATAAATAAAACGTTTAATATGTCAGAAATTATTTAATTGTTCCCAAAGAAACTGAATTACAAAATCACAAAACAATGTTTATACACCCGATGAAATAGAAAAACTGGAATATACATCAAGTTGACAAATTTTGTACTGGTGAATTCTTATGAATGTCTAAAAATGTAAGAAAAACAATTTTATATAAACATTATATCAAAATTTATAATAAAATTATATGAATAAAAATTGTTAAATCTAAATTATTTACCATTTATTTCCTATAACACTACTGCCCATTTAACCACTTAAAGTACCAATAAGGGAGGGGTGAGAATTAAAAATAATGTGAAACAACCAAGATTGGTGTCAAATCCATTGTCATAGAAGTCAACAAATTTAATTTTGACATTCACTATGTCAGTAAAGTTGTAGTTTAGCCCCTATGTGTGGGGGTGGGAGAGAATGAGGGTTAAAGGCCGTTATATAAAAGTAATGAGTAAACAATGGAGAATGGCATTCAATCTAGGGTTATGGAAACCATCAAGTTTAATTCTGACATTGAGAATACTTGCTGAGTTGTAGTTCAGCCACTAGGAATGGGTTTACATAAAAAAGTAATGTATAAAAGACAGACATTAGTGTCGATTCCAAGGTTATAGGAGTTGCCAAGTTTAATTCTCGCATTAACACAAATACCCAGGCAATACCTGGCACTCTGCTAGTTTAATAATAAATTAGTGTTTCAAAACAAAAATTATGCTATTGAGCATAATACTTGGTAGTGTTGACAGTTAATATGAACAATGAAAATAAACTTTCTTGTATACGTTGTATTATAAATTTTTGATAGGTTTATATAAAAATGGTTTTCTATAATTTTTAGTTATTCATTACAATTCATCAATATGAAATTTATCATCCCAATATATACTCATACATCTGATGAAGGAACAAAATGTAGTGTGATTTTGTACTTCAGGATTGAATTCCGCTGTGAACTATTAAATTGTTTCTGATGTATTATCCATTTTATTTATTTCAAATAATGTCATATAAATTTGACTATATAATAAATAAAACCAAATACAAGAATTTTAGAATAAAACTTAACAAGCTGTACAGTTAATTTGGGCCAATATCTGTTAATTAAATGTGCAACTGAATCCATACTTTTGAATCACTCTATAAACCATGACAAACTCAAAATTAATCAATGTAGACTAATATACGAGTATTGTAATTCAAACAAAAGTACATTTTTATTTTAATTCATTTACTAAAAAGTTATTTTTCAACCGAACATATCTACTAAAATTGTATTTGTATAAACTTAAAAACAACAGATAGATTAAAGTGAATATTTCAATTTAGGATTAATTTACAGACTATAAATAAGACATCTGACATGTAGCTACAGAAAGTTGAAACTGATTAAGAACCAAACTAATAAAAAAAAATACTTTTTCATAATTTCACTCAATTTATAGGAAAAAAATATACATAATACCCTTTAAAACAGAAACAAGTAAATGTCAATTTCACCAAATTATTAATAAACATTAGCAAAGACATAATTAATTGTTTATTTAGAATGCTTTAAAGTAATTTGAAACTGAAAAATTACAACACTTTTCAACACAAACCAGATTGAAAAATGTACACGAAGTATATAAAGATCCTTGATCCTGCACATTACAGATTAAACATATACAAAACGTTTAGAGTTTTGGATTATTTAAACATTTCAACTTCTCTTATTCGCACAGATATTTTCGTTGGAGTGGTATGAAAACATTCTCAGCAATGTTCACTTTAACAATTTACAGAAATTTATCTAGTCATTTTTTTTAGAGTTAAAACATTAAAAACTATGCATAGTAATGTAATTATTTTTGGTACATTTATATAGTTTATAATAATATTTATACACTAAACAGCAGCAATAGATTATGTCACCTGAACAAAAATTTAACATATGCTTATATCACAAAATACAACTGACACTCATTCTGTGTACCGAGATAACCCTTCAAATATTTAACAATATGCTTGAGAATATCAATACATCATTTAATTGTTCGAGTAGAAATATGATAAATATAGTAACTATAACAAGAAATTAAAAATATTGATTACAATGAAAAATATGTGTTTTGAAAATTAATAATATGAAAAATAGTCAAACACACAAAAAAAGAAGTAATCATATAAATACCACACAATGTTTCTGAAAACATTGTTCCGTTCTTCAGGTGATAAGAAAACTAAAAACTCAAGATCCTAGAGTGACACAACTACACAATACAGTTGACAAACTCAAAAGCCTTTTGAGAAAGGAACAGGGTTTCCAGAAATATTGTGTGGTATTTATATCATCACTTCTTTTGTCTGTTTTGGCAATTTTTCTTATTATTAACATTGATTAAAACAAAAATTCATTACAACATAAAAAAAAGTAATAAAACCAAATATCACTTTTTTTTTTTTCATTTTGCACTGAAAATGTTTCACATTTACCAAGGTACTTCAAAGTGACTTATTTGGTTGGGAAATTAAAGCATGAATAACAACAATTTTAGAAACTGAGCTGTTATAGCTCACAAGGACTGTTAAGACAGGTTGTATCCAATGAATTTACGTAACATCAATTTTTCAAAATTGTCAGCAAATGTCCCGAGAAAAGTCATATTTATCTATACACAATTCATGTTGTTTCAATCAGTAGTCATTTTAAAAATGCTTCAAAATCTGATGTGACATATGCTACTCTGCCAATAAAATATTATTATAAACTTTAACTTATTGGTTCCTGAATTGAGACTTTGATTTCAATCCTCTGTAAAAACAATTTAAATTTATGTGTTTATCCAGTTAAAAAACATCAAGAGAAAAACTTGTAATAAAAAAGCAACCTTTGACGATTGACAAATAATTATTCTACTACAGTTTATATGGCAATCAATCTATAACTGTTGTAAAATATTTTACTTTTCTGTGTGGATTTAATCTTAACTTATAATACAAAATATTAAAATCATTTAGGCAGGTGACCTTACACATAGTCTAATGCAGCTACAGATCCTCACATTTGTAAACAAAATGCTAAAAGAATGTTAAAGTCTCTTTATTATTTCACAAAATCTAGTTGCTCATGCATTCCCAATTTTGTACAATTTTCCCTAATTTATAGAAGTTTCCTTTACCAAAATCTTGTGAAAAATAAATGTTGTTATTCAATAAGGACGTGCCCATCTTTATCCAGTGTCATAATATAACATAATTAAATAGAATAATCTATCCTATTGCTTACATGTCCTTATCTATTATATATTGAATTTGTACCCAGCTGGATGCAGTTCAGACCTACTGACCTGAAGAAGGTTGCTTAGCCCCTCGAAAATTTGATGCTTTATTCCTCCCAAGCCTGACTGGGCCAACTGTTGATTTTAGGTAAGTCAACTTCGCTGGGTCTCTTTCCTATCTAAATGAATTATTTAATTTGACATCTTCACAGGTTCTGTAGGTGAGCAAGGATATGACATTGTCAAAATAATTGGGATCACTGGTATGCAGAGGAAAGAGAGATAGTTTGTGGCTTACCTAAAATTGAAGCACAGAATAGCCACATGGGACCAAAGGAAGTTCTTCAAACTTTCTTCTCCATACCAATGATCACAATTATGTATGTATGTGTGTGTGTATATATACACACACACGATATTAGTAAGTATACGACATTGTCAAAAATAATTGTAATATTGGTATGGAAAGGAAAGAGCGATTCCCTATCTCTCCGTCCTTTCCATACCAATATTACAATTATTTTGACAATGTCACATCCTTACTACTATAATATATATATACTTTATTGCGATATTATAGGTTGAAAGCCTACGAAAATTTGAATAAATACCTTCGGTTCCCTATGGCTACACTGTACTTCATTTTCAGATAAGGCACAAGCTAACTCTCTTTCCTTTCCATACCAATATCACAATTATTTTTGACTTTGTCATATCCTTACCAATATTATATATATATATATATATATATATATACAAACTTGGATAGTGAGGAAGGATAGAGAGGATTGCGCTTTATGTGAATTCATATGCTCGGGCGAAGAATTACGCACATAGAAAAGCATATGTTCAAAGCAGAGAGAAGGATGGAAGAAGGAAAGACTGAAAATATTTTACCCAGGCGGGACTTGAACCCACGTATTCTGCTTAGTACACAGACGCCTTTACCCACCGGGTCAAGTTCCTGAGCAGGCAAATATAGACAGTCTTATTGTGGACAATTAGTAGTTTTAGTGGAGGAATGGATAGAGTAGAGGGAATGAAGTATTAGGAGCTTCCATTAAGGAATAAATATATATATATATATATATATATATATATATATATATATGTATATAAACACACAACTGTTATGGATATTAATTAATAAGTGACAAAGTCCCATTTTGATAATTGGATAGTGAGATAGATAGAAATATAGAACAAATGTTGGGAATACACTCTGAAGAAAGCATAACCTTTGGCCTATATTTCTATCTGTCCCCACTATCCGATTATCACTGTGTATATATAAATTGTTAAAAATAACATGTAAGAAATGGTTTCAGATAAACGTTATATGTATATGATGAAGTAACTATATTGTATAAAATTTTTTACAAATTGTCAAAATTTCTTAAATCCTAAGTGTCCCTACACATTTATTATATGTAAAGGTAATACTGTAGAAAGTGAGAAGGCAGTTGTTAAATCACAGTTACAGTTAAGGAACGAAAACTTTAACAGCTTTTAACTAAGCATATAACAAAAATATGATTTAATATTTTTCATAGTAGGATAATAAATAGTCAAATCTGAACAAAGAATTAAACGTGACAATGGGACAGGAAGTGCTAACAAATCACATGATCTTATTGTTTATGTGAAAGCAGATCCAAAGGTCGATAAACCTCCCATACAGGAAGCAGAGGAAGCAGTGAAATGCCAGATGAATGGAAGGTCCCCAGAAGAAGACCAAAACACATCTGAGCTACTTAAATATTGAGGGAGTTCTGATTATAAACCTTCAAAAATCAATATTTGAAACGACAAGAAACTTTAGGAGAATGGAGGATAGGCCTCTTTTGCCTAATGTTTAATAAGCACGATAAACTGCAATGCAGCAATTACAGGAGGATTGCAGTATTAAATTAAATATACAAGTTTTTTTTAATAATACTACATACGAGACTAAATAATCGTGCTGTAGAACTACTTAGCAAGTACAAATGTGGCTTTTGACCAGGGAGAAGCACAATTGAACATATCTTTGTAATGAGACAATTCATGAAGAAGTACTATGAATTTATTATTGACCCACATATACCACACTACATTGGTGGCAGATAACGTGGAAGGTCTCAAGAAATGTTTTAAGATATTGGAAGAGAAGTGCCATGCTATTGAACATTATGATAGGCAGAGCTAGCTGTTGAAACAATTTGTTCCACACAAAATATTACCCTGGTTGAAATCCAAGATGTTTAGAGGCATTGTGAGATTCATGTAGTCCTGATGTTTGCCCAGAGTTGAAGGGGGAGTTAAAGTAGGAGAGAAGGAAGACCACAGAAGAGATGGATACAGGACTTATAAAAGGACTTTAGGATTACATGAGCTGAAAGATGGTGCAAGAAGTTCCAGAAATGGGAAGAATAACATGAAGTCTTGAGGGAGGCCAAAGCCCACATCCCAAGCTGCAGTGCCAAGAAACAAGAAAAACACATAGATTGAGAAGAAATTAGCTAAAAATGTGAAATTCTTCACAACCATAATAAAAATAGAACAGGTACATGAAGTGGCTCCATTAATATAACATTTTTAACCTCTTAAATTGCAAGTTTGTTTGAATAACTCAGAGGAGCTGATTTATATATACATGTAACTAAGATGTTTAAAATTTTATTATATATACATGTAACTAAGATGTTTAAAATTTTATTATATAAACATGTAACTAAATGTTTCCATATTAAACTTTGTCTCTGTTGCTTCATATTGCTGAAATCAAAATACCATTTGTCAAAATTGAAAAAAACTTCTGCTATAGACTATTTTTGTGATCACATATAATAGCTGGCATAACTATATATGTTTTAAAAATTTGAAAACAATATACCAATTAATCTTAGTCGAGATTCTTTAGTTGTCAGTTAACTGTTATAAAAATGCTAGAAAATTGCAAAATAATGAAATTGAGAATATCTGCAAAATTAGAATAGAATGCCCAAGAAAAAAAATAATGATCAAAGCTATAAAGGTGTTAGGAAATTATACATTTATGTTTACCAACTTATCTGAAGTTAAATTTTATCTTCTTTTACTTGTTGAATTTACATAACTAAAGTAAAAATACTCTAGCCCAGTATCTGAAATATTTGCTGTTCCAACTATATATGATCCCTGAAGGCAAATTATATCTTTAATCAAATTATTTTGACAATGCCACATCATCCCTACTTGCATTAAAAGTTCAAATAACATGAAAACTAACAAGTCTAACAAAATTTGTAATACAGCAGATTGGTAATGTAGATATATATATATATATATATATATATATCAAGAAACCAAGATAGATGTGAAAAATTGTAATTGCCAGAAGCTTTACAGACACACTGATTTGTTAAGCACTTATTCAACAAAGAAATATTGTACCTTTATACACAATATGTGCAAGAGTTATCTGATCTATTCATATTTAAGGATATTTTAGAATTTCTCACTTTGTTTCATTTATGTTTCAGTAAAATAGATCCTATTAACCAATTGTTTGATTCACTTTACCTTACGATCTGCAAAAAAAAGTGTATTACTCTTTCACATATTTCAGTTAAATGCTATATAATGGCTTAAGCTCCGTTAACAAAACCAAAATACTTAAAAATTCCATTTACATGATCTTTATCTTACACCTAACAAGTTTTTACATATTTTATATATATATATATATATATATATATATATATATATTTATATACACAATACAATTTCAATAAAAGAACTAATATTATTAAACTCTCAGAACTTTACAAACAACTTATTTCAACAGCATTATTTTAGATAAATATTTACATTCAATACAACAATCTACACAACAGAAAAATATATTCATTATATAAGCTTGACACCATTAAGCTGCCCTATCTTTCACAACCTGAGCAGAATATACATGTGTCCATAAACGGGTAAACATTGTACTTTCAGTGAAACAAGAAAATAATGAAAAAACCAAGTGACTCAACCTTTGGACAAATATCTTAAACATTATTTTAATTTCAAGTCACTTTGCATACTAGTTATTTAAACAATTTTAAGTTGTTAAAAACATTCACTGGATTTTATTACAACATTTACCAATTTAACAGAGGCACACTTGCATACATATCACATATTTCAGCACCCTCCAATAGCGTTTAGTATACGATTAACTGAAAGAACTTGTGTGAGAAGTTTCCATTTTTATATTGGAGTCAACTTCTTTCTCCATGCACAGACGATGAGCTTTGCATTTATCATGATGGTTTACTATTTCTAATCTAAAATTGCTATTTCCTTCTGCAAATGAAGTTCTGATATCAGGTACTGCACTGCTCCACTTCCGGCAATATTTACAAAACATAGTGTTCAGCTCCTCATCATATTGTAGCCACACAAATGTTTCCATCCAACCATGTCTGAATCGTCCTCCTTTCCTTTGCTGTTGGCTACCACTAGCTGAATGACTGCTACCACTTTGCTGCATCTTCAATGGGGTTGACTGTATAACTGATATTTCATGGCTTGAACTGCTCTGCCGTGGAGTTTTGAACTTGCTTGACACATTACCCAATGGTGACCCTACAGGCATTTGATCAGAAAGTGCAGCCGAAAAATGTTTCAAACTTTTTAAACTGTGTTTAGAACGTGATTGGGAAGCCTGGAGCTGTGAAGAAAATGTTCCTGTAACTGGTGTAGGTAGTTTGGGCAATTCTACTTTCTGATTGATAAGGTACTGTTTTAAAGTATCGTGAGCATGAACATAACTACCAGGAGTAACATTAATATAGCTTGCCATTTGGTTATCTCCAGTGGGAGTCTTTTCCCAACTTTGACCAGATTCCAATATTGTTGTAAGGCCAATGGATTCATCTCTGTTTCCTCTTCCATACGGCTCATAAGTCTGTCAACAGAGAAGGAAAGGATATTTGTGAATGCATTTTTTTTTTAATTATCGATTTATCCTCTGAACATTGAAAATTATTGGTGCCATATTGTAATAATTTATCCACACCATTTGTGTCCAAATTCATTGATTTCCTAATAACAATAATGTACTGTATGTATATTCTGACGCACTAAAAACTTCTTGTTTATTTTTGAAATTCCATACCATTCACAGTTACAGGTTTCTTCAGTCAACTATCTGAAACTTATTCTTTGACGAGTAGTATTCAGCATAAAGCATGTATCTTCAATTGTTGGAATATCTTGCAAATATTTAAAGTGAATTGAAGAATAAATTATACTGTTTGTGAAAATAAGGTTAAGGTTCCAAATTTTGAAAAAAACCTGGTCAACAATTAGTCTCATAATATACTTATGCATATATTCACAATATACTTATTAATATAATAACTCTTCACCCAAAATATGCAGACAATTATTAAGACAATCAAATGGAGTTTGAGAAAACTTATTAGCTGTGCTACTTTCTTTGAATTTAATATATAAGACATCAATATCTCAATTAAGTACATAACTAAGAAAAATGATCATGTGACATTATAACTAAAGTGCTATTTTTTATTAAAATGAAATATTACAAAATCAAATATATAATTCAATTATGGGCTGAAGTAACTAATATTTGAATTAAATAACCAGAGCATCTCAAGTATTGATTGGCAATACATGAAAGATACTTTTTGACATCAACTATTTACTTATCACGTAAAACTTACTTTGCATGAACTGTTCCTCCTTAACAAAATATGGTACAAAGAACAGCCACAGAAATTTCTACAAAACACCAAAATTTACTTGTGATATTTGCTTAAAAACCTGGTGATATTGTTATAATATAGTCACTGAAGAAGTTACCACTCAGATGTTGAAATCTTCATGTATATACACAGTAGCTCATATATACATCCTCTGATGTAAAATATAAAGAAAAATCTTCATTTTCTCCGTTTACAATACATTTTATATTAATTATTTATAAACTAGTATTTCTTTCAAGTTGTGCATGGAGAGAATGGAATATCAACATATATGTCAAGAATAATACTGTAATTGTATTACACTCACCTACAGATATTAATATTACTATTTCTGTAACATACTTTATGTTTTAAAATGTTTTGCATAATAGATTCTTATGAATAATCAGATCCTCTTTTGTATAATAATTACAAACAATTTTATTACCCTTTGTCAACATCTTCATATCACTGCACCTACACATTTCCCAATTCCTTAACCATGCTCTACAATTTCTCTGTACTCACTAATACTGATTATATCAGAATATTATAAATTAAATTTATAGATTAATATGATTTAATTTGATCACCACTTTTTTATTCAATATGGGAAAAGAAAGACAAAAAAATAAAATTATGGATAGAAAAAAATGTCTAAAAATTATCTTTATGTAGTCAATACTGATAAAGACTAATTCACACTGCGTGTGAAAAAATTTCCTTTCTTAATAAATTGAAATTCAACTTAATGATAACTCAAAAGACCCATTCACTTTACCAATTTATGCTGTCCGCAACCAAATAAACTTAACAACTTCCAAAACATTCTTACAAGTTCACAAATATTGGTGTTTATTTAAATATGATCTAAATAATGTTATGATTTGATTATTGTCAGGGTTTGGGAAAATTACTTATTATATCATGTTTAGGCTGTGTTCCCGCAGCATTTGACTTGGCAAGCCTGGTTATTGTATTGAAATTAATTAAGCCATTAGCTATGGAGTGGAGTAATGAAACAATGTAGTTTTCAGGGAGAAGTTGTCATAAGGACTTAAAAACAATATCACCATAAAGATAGGAACAAGGCTTTATGCTTGGAAGAAAATTTGGGGGGGGGGGATGACAAGTGCTCTTTTAACCAGCTAATGGATGAAAATAAAATTTAATGGCTTCTTGAAGGACAGCATCCATTTATGCCTTATGCATTTAGCTGTTTTTATCTCATTTATGATATAATCTTCACTGAACAATATACATGCTGCTGCGGCACATACTACTTCATCATCCTCGCCTTTTTTTTAACTGACAGTCACACAGCAGTTGGGACCTTTCTAGTGATCCACGAGCCAGTGTGAGGTGGCTCCTGATTCACAAAGCCACGTGCCATGGAAAGATTTCAAACAAACACTCTTTTCACTTGTTTCTCCTTGGTGCTACAGTCCTTTTAGGGCCTTGGCCTACCAGGATAAATACCAGACTGTAATCTTACACAAAACATTCTATATTTTATAAAGAGACATGTGGTCTGCATAATGCTTCTCCTTCAGATGAAACTCCAGATTTTATGACCATGAACAAGCACAAACATCCATGCCAAAAGCCAAGATTTGAACCTAGTACCTCTGTATGCAAGGTGGCGATGCTGACAACTACACCACAGTAGGTCAGTTTAAACAAACTCTTAAGACCAAGATGTCTGATACTAATATATCTCTTATTATTTGATGACAATGTTACTATACAAACACTTTTTGAAACAAAGTTTCAATGAAATACATACCAAATAATTTACATTCAGGCAAATTGTCCAAATTAACAACATTCAAATGACTTTTTACGAATGTTTAAAGAAAATACAGTCCATATAGAAAGTCTACTTTTAAAATATTAAATAAACTCTTAGAAATATATACAAAAAAGTGGCACCAGAACAAATTGTGTACAATATTGCAGATGAAATAACTATCCCAAATATAATATAGAGTTGTATGGAATTCCAAAAATATTATGAAAAATATTAACAGACATCTGTTGTCAGACTGAATATAATAAAAGATCTGCGATCACTGAATGTGAACTAAAAATATCTTCTCCAAATTAGGTAATTCTATTTATACGAACTATCAGTTATCAAGTTCAAATGAATGCAAATATTGAACCAATGTTTGGCAAAAACCTACTAGTAGGTTGAAACCTAACCACCTAAAGTATCACAAAACTATCAAAATAATGCAGTCTGTAATCAAAGACAATGTTCTTACAAATAACAATGTTTTTATTAAACATACTGGATAAAAATGAAATAAAGGTTCTGAACCACATTAATTTTAACAATGTCAATACAAATTATTAACACTTATACTTTCACTTCAATCAAGAGTTTAAAAACATAAGAAATTTAAAGAACCAGCCTTGTAATTCAAATTAATAAAAATAATAATTCACTACTCATTAAAATGTATTGATAACGTAGAAATCAAAATGGAAGGGTCAACACGTTATTTAGGAAATATTTATATCAAACTAAATACTAGGCTCAAATTTCAGATGTATTCACAAGGTAGTAAAGAATCTGGTTAAAACTAGACATGCAATTATTTTTTCATCCTTTACTAGAGGAAGTAAATAATGAGAAACACTTGAAATGTTTTAATGACTCGTAATTGTTCGATTAAAGTCAAATCAATATTCTGAAAAAAATTAACTTACCGAAGGTAAAGGCAAGGTGTCTCCAATGCTGTGATAAGACTCCTTATAATCTGTTTGTGGGCTGGTGTCTATTTCTTGCTTTATAGGTGGTGGAGAGGGTGGAATATCTATGATATCATCTTCCTCAGGTGGTAATGAATGTAACTTGGCAGCTACTGATGTATTACTTGATTTATAGTTACACTGTGAGGCTGCCAACTGCTGAGAAAAAATATGAACACATTTATATATGCATACATACATACACACACACATATATACATACCTACCTATAGATGTATAGGATTATTATTATTATTTATAATAAAAAAAAAGCATTCACATATTCTTCAATTAAACGTAGGACAAATATTTTAACCGTTTTGATCATCTCTTACTGTCACAGTTCACAAGTACAACAATTACTTAGTACAGTAGGGTAAATATTGATAATTATGAATATGTAACATAAAATTAAAACAATCATTTATGTTCACTGTAAATTTCAAAAGAAAGAAATCACTCACCTGTGTATCTGGAATAAATAATCTTTCACTACCAGGTACTGAACCAGTAACTGAAAGTTCACAACTTCCAGATATCTTTCGTTTCCGTTTTTCTGATGGAGGACTGTTTGGTAAAGTGTGTCCTTCAACTAAAGTTCGATTGGGGGAATCCACAGTCACAGGGGAAACATTGCCTTCTGGTTTTTTGACAGCACCTTGAGTTAGTCCACTAATTTCTAAAGCTTCAGCAGTTTTCAGAAACATTGGTAACAAGTTTTGACTTACATTTACCTCTCCTTTATACATGAATTGTAACAGTGCCTTCATTTCTGTAAAGTGAACGTCTCTGAGAAATATAATTGGATGTGGATGAGTGTTCTGTAAAAATATTCTTTCGAAATATGGGCTACAAGCTGATAATATTGTTTGGTGGGCTTTGAATGTTTCACCTTCACAAGCAAGAGTAACATCCACCAGAGCTTGCCTTTGGAGTAAACTACTCAGAACATCTGTCAGATTATTTGGGTGGTTGTTCCATCGTAGACAAAATTGTTGGTCCATGATTTCTAATAAAAGTTGGCTGGAATCTGAAAATTAAGCCATAATGTGTGTTAATTTTCAACATTTACTCTGCAAAATGTTTAAATAATACGATAAACTAAAACACGATAAAACACTCTATTCCTTCCTAAAAATAATAAAACACGTCTGGAAAATAACTGGCCAGACCATCGCAACCTCACCCGCCATTAAAGGCATTCATGGAAATCGAAATACGCAGTCTAAAAAGTAAAAAATGTTAACAGAAGCAAAAAAAATTGTCATGATAATATAGGAAGCCTTGAATTTACATCGATGTGAACTTTTAATATTGTGTTAAATGAAAGAAACAAAATAGTATATGCATTAACTTACCTATAGCAAACTTTTTGCAATGACATTACCACTCCACTCTTCTTGACGACCACAGCCCACTATGACTGTAGTGCCTGAATTTCATAACTAATCTGTCAACCAAAACTTTGCTCTTCACTTCCTTCATCAATTAGTTCAAACTAATAATTTAAAACTTTGGAATTTTTCATTTTAATATTTTTTATTTTTATAAACACATGGATTAAAGTGTTTAAGATAAAAAATTGTGATTAAGTATACAATTTTCAAGATATATATATATGAAGTAGATAAAATAGAAATTGATCCTTACTCTGCAAATACATCGTTTTGCTTTCATTGCAAGTTTCTCTCTAATATTTTATTGGGTTTATTGTTTTAATTCAGATTCATTTGTCACCAATTCTGTATATTATATCACTTGATATATGTTTTACTAGGTTCTTTATATGTTGGTCCTAGAGGACAGATCCTCATTATTTCGTAGTTTACTGAAGATTTTACTTTTCCAATTTCTTTTACGACACTCTTCTAATAACATGCAGTATTATCGAATGCTTGCATGAAAAGAACGTCTCAGAATATGACTTTCATGTCATGACTCATGTTTACGAAGTATTGGTTTGTTATCTTTTTAATGGGCAATTGCAAATTTTTATTTGAGTTTATAAATTTGATGAAACTTCTTAATTTAAATTTTAGCATTTTCAATAGAGAGTAAGTAAACCGACTCCACGGCGAAATTATAAGATGAAATTCGGGAAATTTCTTCACTGATGAACTTCTATTGCCTTAAATTTCAGCCTATATACAAATATTTACACCAGTTTAAGTAATTTGTAGATTCGTTAACTCGTACTGTAACGTTGAGCTAATAACACTTTCAGCAATAAAATAGTGAGATGATTTTGATATTCCTAAATTGTTGGAAAAGCTTGTATTTACCAACATATGTGGTAATATAGTCTGTACTACCATGATTTGAATGGATCATAATTGCTACATTTTTACAATAAAAAATTATAACAAAATAGAAATGTATTTTGCTTGACATTTACTCCACCATAACGACGTTTCCTTTGCATTCTGGAAACGAAACTTAAATGTTAAACAAACTCCAATAACAGAAATGACTTATGTAAAGTAAATATAGACCTAATTTCATTAAGCAGATAATTTCTTTCCTTGTCATTTATGTAGTAGATTAGCAATAAAATTACATGGATAACGGGTTCTAATGAAGAACAACATAATTAATTCATGAGAACACTAAATGCAAAAGAATAATAATCATAATAGTGTTATACAAGATCATTAAAACGATCTCCTATTTCAACGTACTCAAAAGTAAGATCAATGAAACTACAAGTTGATTTGCAGAGTGTTGAAAGAGTAGAAGAAGGTCTCAAAAAAAGGTCAAAATTAGTGAAGGAGGAAGGCTATATATAAGAGTTTGCAACAGCCGATGATTGCATAAATCAAATAATTAATGTATATATGAGAGGTTAAAATATAAAATATTTACATTGTTTAATGTATGCTATGTGCATTGAAGCACAGTAATCGATTATTTTAAATAATTTCCAGATTAGGGAACATAATAAGTCAGAAATAGAAAACTGCAAACCATGTGGATGATGGTAACAGCAGATATTCAGAGTACGTGGAAGAAGACACCTTGAAAATTCCAGTTAGAAGGGAAACTTCGATTAATTCAGAACTAAGCATCAATAATTTCTTCTGTAAAACTGCAGAGAAAAATTTGAAAAACTTGGAACCTAAACAAACTTTTATTCATTGCAATGGTTTATTTCGACCTAATTCTATGACCATTAGTATAAATTTGTTAATCTGCTTGTAAGGATTACAGTACCACTATGTTAACGATTTCCGACCCATGTGGTGTAGAAGTCAGCAAATACATTATTCTTTGGTGGTCAGTCATTTCCTCGCAACACAGAAGCGTGTTTGTATAGGTTGAGAATGGACATAGGGCGTACGTGCCATCCACGTAATCTAAGATGACAGTTTGACAATTGTATTGAGCCTAAAAAGAAATAACATACTAAAGGTGAACAATTATTTTTCTACAATTATACTACTGCCATCTGCGGGAGTTGAATTAACTATGTTTATTTCAATATACTCTCCTTTAGACATTGTCAATAATAGTTCACAATCGTTTCCATCTTGAATTAATTATATCTGTTCAATATAATTCAATAGCATATAAAAGTTGCTCTCTTTCAGTTTTTATTTGCAAATATAATATCTTGAAGAGTCGTTGCACACGCATTTTCAATAGCTCTAGGTATACGATTATTGAGATCTTTTCAATAGCATAACGCGTAGTTCTGGATATATTTTCGAATAAGCTCGTATTATTTTTGAGAAGCCTACATTTGCTTTCGGTTTTATGGCGTCCTGTAGGTAGTCTCAGCGATCTTGTATTTGTTTGAGCCTGAAATGGAAGATTTGTCTATAATGATTGCTTTTCGCACTATATCTTCAACAGAAACCCCTCTAGGGTACAACAGCACCCTGCCTCTCCGAGTCTCAAGACTATATAAAGTTTATTTTGAGGCTAAATTTAAAGTATTACCATTAATCAGCTTTATTTTAAAATTATTGATTAGATTAATACGAACACCTGTCTCCATGTGTATAAGGGACCCTCAGTTTCGTTGAGTGTCGGTCTGGAATAGTATTAAAATATAAAAGAAATATCATTATGAGAGATAACACCGACGCGGGAAGGATTTTCGAGTTTTGATGTAACATCCGGACACTTTTTGAATTCCATATTCTCTGGAGATTAAGTGTGGTTTCCTTAATATTTAATTTATTTTTGTCGATTATTCACAATGTTTAGTATTGGTGACACGAAAAAGTAATTCCTAGCGTATCTGTCTGTAATTGGTAAATGAGCAATTACAATGAATTTAAATTATAGGAGAAATAATCATAATGAATCACACGAAAAAAAAAGAAATAAGTAAGAATATAATATGTCTATGAAAATATATTCATTATATTAAATAGCCAAAAACAGACCAAAGTAAGTAATTATATAAATACCACACAACGTTTCTGGGATCCTTGTTCCTTTCGTCAGGTGATTGGGAAAAACACTAGATCCAGGAGCAACACAGCCGCACAGTTACAGTTGACAAACTCAAATGCTAAACCTTTTTAACTTAAACTTAAAACGTTGTGTGGCATTCATTTTATCACATCTATTAGATTGTCCGTTTTTGGCTATTTCATAAATAAAACAGTGTTTGTATATATATATGTATGTATGTATGTATGCATGTATATATATTTGTGTGTATGTTCCTTACACCGGTGGAGCAAATGTCACCAAATATCGTACACGTGTTTTTTGTAAAATTTGTTTGTTTGTATAAAAAAATTGTTGTAAAAGGTCATCGAGTAATTATTTGTAAATTTGAATTATTTTAAATATAATAAATTAATGAGTTTGTTTAATTGAATAAAAATTTTTATTTATCAATATCTTTCCATGTAAAGTTAAAATAAAGTATTTCAACGCGGGCTAAATATTGTGTTTAATTGTTAAATTTTCAATTGTCGACCTCAACGTGAGGCTAAATCATATTAAAAATGGTTCCTTTATTAATTATTACAATATATATATGAAAATTTCAGTTTTTATTTGGATGTCGTGAAAGTAGAAAGTAAATTTTTACAGGAAGAAATATTAGGGAACCATTAAATGTGTACCTACAGATAGAAAACGTTTAATTTTTGTCCCCATTATTATTTTTCCCTATAATTTTCCTACATTTATTGGGATAACAAAACTTTTTAATAAAAACGTTTGGCCACCTTCTGCAAACATAGGGCCTACTTAAGACAAACACGATGCATTTGAGAGTATGCGCGTTATATTTTCTACATATAAAAGAAAGTCCGACCTATCACTAAGAATAACAACAGACTCCTTTCGAACTAGCCCGATTGACAGTATTCTAATTAGCTCAAGAAACAAGCCAGCAATATGATATCGCAGAGAGAAAATAATAATCACAAGAATTATAACCGGCCATACTAATTTAACCAATACCTACAACTTTAATAAGAGCCCTCCTCCCCACCAATACAAGCTAAATGTGAATTATGTAAAAGGCAACTCTTAACAAACCATATTATCCAAGACTGCAAAAAAATATGGTCAGAGGAAAGAATATCTTGGGAGAAAATGAACTCAACGAAATCATGGAAACACCAACGTACCATTTAAAATTCATTAAAGTAATAACTTATTACCTGGATATTTAATATAATAAATCAAAGATGTCAAGCAAAAATGAAATAATATAACTGAAAACAATATATATATATATATATATATATATACACACATTTATATATACATATATATATATATAGATTTATTGTAATGCCAATTAATTAGGCCATTAAGTGTTTGTAAAGAATTAAATTGTTAGCGGATAAAAAATTTGAATTGTAGCGGAATGAGCTATCAAAGACAACAATGGCGGCGAGTTCTTTTCCTTTGTCGAAAAGCCGAAATGGAGACCGCGTGCGTAAGGAACGGCAGTCTGCACGGAGCCTGCGTCGAGAAGTGATAAGCATACGAGAAGTTATAGTCTGGAATCGGCGATGATATGAGAAGGAGGCTAAAATCTGAGTACGAGAGATATAATACAGTTCAGTTCTCTTAGAGCATCAAACAGTAAAGTCTGCAAATATAAATTGCAAATCGCGAGTTCCTGTATATGGAAGCAAGAAAATAGTTGTACAGAGAGATTTTCATAACAATTTGCAAACGGGGAAGTAAAAGGTTGCTTCACGATGATGGAACAATTTTCGCATTGAGGGACCGACAACCACTAGCAGACCAGAGGGGGCGGCTCATCCCAGGTTCCAGATAGTTGAGGACGAGAAATTCTAGCGTGTGTATTAAAATTGCAATGAAGTAGAGTCAGTGTAACTAAAAATGGCTTTTTTAGTGTGTTAGTTATCAAGGTACAAGAAAGAGATCTGGTACCAGACAGACGATCCGTGAGTAACAAAAACTTTGATAAATTTGTAAACGATAATTAAAAGGGTAGTCAGATTTCGTTCAGAGTTTATTTCGTTCAGCTTTCTTTCCACTTATTTTCATATTGTTTTAGGTTAATTTATTTATATTTTGAATTGTTAAGTCAGTTTATACATTGATTTTGTTCTAATTATTAAACCCAGTAGTGACCCTGAGATTAAGAGATTTTCAACATATTGGATTGTAAATATTTATGTGTATTTGCTAGAACAACGAAATTGTAAATAAGTAAAGTAAAGTTTTGTAAATTTTGATCAAAGACCGGCGTACAAAGATAGGGCTAATAATGTGCATTTATAAGAAATAAAAAAAATACTTTAAATATTAATAATGTTATTAATCATTTCTTTTAATTAACCCTAACATGTTATTTATTACATAAACGACTACGACAACGTGGGGCAAATTAATATATATATATATATATATATATATATTTATTGTAGCAATAGTTAATTAGGCCATTAATTGTTTGGACATAAAATTTGAATTGTTTGATAAATCCATTATAGCGGTAAGGCGAGCAGAGCAACAACAGCGCTGAGCTCTGTTGCTTTGAGAAAATGCCGAAATGGAAATGCGCGCTCAAACTCGACAGCACTAGCATAGGCAGTTGGCGGAGAAACATTACGAGGAGCAGAACAAGTAATAAAACTTGAGCAGAGACTAGACATCGTTAATGTATAACTAGTTAAAGTTGTGAATTAATACAAAGAAAACATTCACGGATGTATTGCAGCGTAAATATTGGAAAGTAAGAGCAGTTTTCGTCAGAATAGAACTTTCCAAAATCTTCGTGGCGAAAAGTTCCAGGAGAACATTGGTAAATTATTGTGGAGCGGAGCAGTCAACGGAATACAGCCAATCTTGCCAAATATGAAAGTGAAGTGTAGAATCAGTGAAAACCAAGGCCTGATATTAAATAATTAGAGTGTGTAAAAGTGTCCGAACGAAGTAAAGTTGTTCTGGTACCAGACCGACGGTCCGTAAGTAACATAATTTTTAATAATATTGTAAACGCTAATTAAAGGATAAAGTCAGATTTCGTTCCTTTTTTAATTGTCAATCAAAGTTAATTTCTTTACTTTTTAATTTCTTTCATTCTACCTTGAATGATGTAGTGAAAATAATTTTGAAGTTAAAAAACAAAACAGCTCTCAGAAACGACCTAATCAACTCAAACCACCTCAAACATCATCCCAAAAAAGCCCTTGTCCAGAAACATATATAACGCAATACTAATAACCTCAAAAATTCCCAATAACTGGAAATTAGCTACAAAAATAATGATTAACAAACCCGACAAGCTAAAATCACAATCCCACCAACTATAGACCATCAGCATTCTATCTATACTTTCCAAAGTCTTCGAAAAACTACTCCTGCTTAGACTAAAAAACCCAACTTTCCCACCTTATACCCAACCAACAATTTGGCTTTCGGAACAATCACTCCTGTCCCCAACTGATCAACATCCTGACTGAAACGATCAACAACTCCTTCGAAAAAGCCTTCGATAAAGTTCACTACACTTCCCTCCTGTTTAAAATCAAACACCACCTCTCCCATCACTACTTAAACCTTCTATCCAATTACGTCACCAATCGATTCTGCATAGTTAAAATAGACAATCACTTCTCTCCACTACATCCTATTCTCTCAGGCGTCCCACAAGGAAGTGTAATTGGTCCGTTCCTCTGCTCCATCTACACTATTTTCCCCTCTACTACCACCTCAATATTCGCAGACGATATCGCAATCACTTCGAACGCATCCGACTACCAAACCGCAACAAACCACCTTCAAACATCCTTAAACCTTATTTCAATCTGGGCCAACGACTGGCACATAGTCATCATTAAAAATCCGTAACCTTTCCCTTCTCCCTGAAAAGAAAAGCCTACGACTTATCAGTCACCATCAACAACTCCACTATCCCTACTAAGTATTCCCATAAATACCTCGGCCTAACCCTCGACTCCACACCAACATGGTCCCTTCACACTTCCCACCTTAAAAAAATAATACTCCACAGATTCCACAAGTTAAAACCTTTACTGAACCCGAAATCTCCTTTATCCTTCACAACAAAAATACTCCTTTACACATCCCTCATATATCCCCTCTGGTTTTATGCCTGTTATATCTGGGGTTCGGCCGCTACCACCCACATAAATAAAATTCAAATGTCGCAAAATAAAATTCTCCGCTTTATAACTAACTGTCCTTGGTACGTTACTAACTCTAGAATCCACAATGACCTTAAAAAACTATAATTCAAACCGCCATAATCCAACGTAATAGAAATCTCCACCACTTCAATCCCATTATCTCAAATACAGAATCCCATCCTCCTCCACCTAAACCACTCAGAAGGCTAAAAAGAAAACGACAAATTGACCTCGCAACCAAAGCAAATTAACACACACACACGCGCGCATGTCTATATATATATATATATATATATATATATATATATATATATAAATAATTCATAACTTCCTCAACTACTCACTCAAGAAGCAAGTACATTTCTTCAAGATAATTGTAACATGTTAACGTCATCAAAATTATACCACAATTGTAAAATATTCAGATTAAAATTTTTTCTGTATATTAATAAAAAAAAAGGTTAGACGAAGGTGTGTTTTGAAACGAGTCCGAATTCAGAGTTCCTCGGACCACGACCGAGCAAGTGTGATTTGGAAGCTGAGAAATGTATTAAAAGTCCCCTGTTTTGGAATTGCAAGTCGCTAGTTTGGAATTCTATTTCGTCAATTGCCACGATCGAGTAATTATCAAAGTTTTAGAGAACAAAGCTAGTTCGTGAACAGTTGTTGGAGAGTTGCCGGAACTTTGTGATATGAAACGACATAGCAATCGGTGTTACGGCCTGTTATTTAAAAATGTTTAGTTAAGGTATTTTTTTTATTCGTTTACGGTACGAGGAGTATTTCTAGACTTAAATTAGTATTTTTCACTTATAATTCGGAGTGATTTTCATACCCTCATATTTTATGTACTAGTGGAATTCCCGAGTTGATAAAGTACACTAAGTCATCATCCTGGTTTATTCGAAGTTAGATGCCGAGGGGTAGCTTGGGGACGGGCACATAAATGTATAAATGTTCCAAACACTTTTGATGCTGTGTAAATTAAACATTTACGAAAAGGTTAGTGTCGAATTAATACCTTCTCCGGGCTCCTTTAAATAATTAACCTGACACTGAGTTATACATATAACTGCTTTGACCACATTAATAACACACACAACAGAGATATTCATTATGTACAAGTCCGACGAGGTGCCAACATTGATACGGACCACTACCTTACAAGAATCAAAGTAAAATTCACCTCACGAAAACTCCAACCTAAGAAAACACAAGCGAGCACATGGGACGAGTTCAGGAACAAGATTATACGTAAAGCACAGGAGATAGAAAAAAACTTCCATGGTGGAACTACGACTGTGAAAACACCATCCAAGCACGAAAACGGGCTTTCCAAAAGTATAATTAATAGAAATGAAACACCAGAAACAAAAAAAAATTGCTTCGAAATCCGGAAAGAAGCGGCAAGAACCATCAGACAAACCAAGAGAAGATACATGAACGAACAATGAGCTCCACTGGAAACAGACTTTAGAAAATACAACACAAGAGATTTCTACTGGACATTCGCAAATAAAATACTAGGATACACGCCACAAAATATCTGTTTTAAGAATCGAAATGGAACACTAGCACATACAAATCAGGAAAACCGCCAAGAACTCGCACTTCAGTTCTCCGATTTACTCTAAATGTCCACTAAAAGTGAGATTTCCACTTATCGAACTCACACATACCAATCCAAATTTCACCCACCCTCACGAGATCCGTAAACACATAAATGAGCTCAAAAACAACAAAGCAGGAGGTGAAGACAATATCGTAGTAGAGCTTTTGAAAAACCTTGGCCCGAAATAAATTGAAGAACACACAAAAATAATTGGAGAAATGTGGGTAACTGAAAAATTATCCGATGATTAGAAATGCGCTCTTATACACGCATTTCACGAAATGGGTGACCGTACTGATGTCAACAACTACCGAGGCATTTCGTTGCTACTAGTCCCTTCAAGATCCTCTATTCGTGCCTATTGCAGAGAACACAGGAACAACTTGAACGCAAGATTGGGGGAGTATCAAGCAGGTTTCAGACCCAATAGATAGTGTCCTGAACAAATTTTTAATTTAACAACATTGAAATACAGGGCTCCGAGACACAAATCTACTTTATGTACATTTGTCGACTTCAGGAAGGCTTACGAGTCAGTTGATCGCAAATACGTTTTCAACACATTTATAGAACATGGACTATACCATTTTAGACAAGGGTATAAGAGAAAGAGAAAAAGTACTAAGATTCAACCTGTGGAAATCAGTTAAAATTGGAAGAAAAGTTGAAGTTATCTACGTAGCCTTTGTCGATGACATTGCAATAGTATCAGAAAATGAGCAGGGTGCAATACGCCAGATAGAAGTTTTACAGGAGTGTGCCGTAAAAGTTCGCCTACAAATTTCGTTTAACAAAACTGACTATGAGTAAAATCTAAAACACACAGAATCTGAACACGAAATATGAACCGATCATAGTCTCACATTTCAAATATTTAGCTGGATCAGAGATTTCGCATTAAATCCTGGAACCCACGGGTCTAGAAAATAAATCTCAAGAAATACGGGTACGGAAATTAAAGAGGGTCTATGGGTGAATGTTTCAACTATATAACAAGAAATGTACATCCAGACAAGCAAAACTGAAACACTACAACACGGTAATAAAACCCGAAGCTCTATATGAAGGGGAAAAATTTTCACTTCACAACAAGACTACTACAGAACCTACAGAAAAAAACGTAATATCATTAGAGAAATTCTTGGTCCACGAAAAACAGTTGATGGGTATAGATATCAAACCAACTCACAAACTACATAGCAATCTTCAAACATCTCTGCCAAAATTAGGAAAATACAACTAAAATTCTATGTAAGGTGTGTTAAAAAACTAACGGGAATTTTATAATTTCGCGGATTTTTTTTTGGCCGATTCTTGCAGTTTTCTCATTGTTGGTAAACATATCTGGAAAGTATCTGTGCATTGTTACCCATATCGGATGTTCAGTCTGTTGGCAGCAGTTAAAAAGGTTACATGATTTTGGTATCGTCGGTGATTCTTTATTAGCTGGATCAGAGTTTTCGCATAAAGTTTTGCTGTAAGAATGGAGTATAGTGTAGCAATGATATTAGAAATGTTAAATATTGCTTATAGTCAGCTATGAGAAAGACAAGACTTAACGATTGGAATAAGTGTTTCGCAATAAGACCGTGAAGACGTTGAAGATGAACGCCTAGACGCCTCAGTACATCAACAATCAATGAAAACGTTGAAAAAGCGAGAGAAATGCTTCTGAACGTTAGCTTAAGAGTCGTTAAATGAAACCAATAACCGAAACATCTCATAACAGGTAATGAAATATAGGTGTACGGATATGTTGTCGAAAATAAGGATAAATTGTCCCAGTGGAGGCATTCTGACTCGACAAGTGCGACAAGTGTCGTTTGCCCGACAGGACATTATCCCGAATGACGTTTTCCCCTAGGTCAGTTTCCCAAATGTTGCGTTTTTCAGAAATAAAGCATTATTTTAATATAGTAGAAAACTTAAAGTTAATTATCTCATCATATATGATTATTATTGTAAATTAATTAATTTATTAATGTGTAAAACCAAACTTCGTACACGAATCACTTAATATCCAGGAACACCTCAATGGATTTAAGATAACTAAATAAACATCAATAAACTACAGTGTGTGCAGAGACCAATCAATATAAAAATTGAGAAGGCGTACAAAACACTTTCTTTCGAGGCATCCTGAGTTATGGCTGGAGTTCCTCCAATTTGACTAGCTATTGAAGAAAAAAATAGAAGTATACAATCAGAAGGTAGGACTAGAGACAAAAGGTATGCAACACGAACAGCCATCCACACTTTAACAAAGGCCACACCAGGTGGAGAGAATCAAAATTGACGAATTTAATCAAAAAATGCCTGTGTGGAGTTGCTGGTCTCCCATCAGGTGCCTCCTCAGGTGACGGATAGAGGAACGCTCATCAGATATGGTGGGTACCGGGGAAATAAAATACCTGGGGCAGACCAAAACCAGCTGCTGCTGCCTTGTAGCATAGATAGTTGGGACTACAAAGGCTAGGGGAAGAAAACCCTGATTAAAAATCACCCGTTCCTCCAGGTTGGGGGTTGGTCGTAGGGCTAAAAACCCTACATAAAAAGAATCTCGTTCAGAAAGCCATACTAAGCGAAGCCGGACTGATGGAATGGAAACGACTAAATCAAAGAGGAAAAGGACATGATTTATGGTTAGCTACAATGTGAGAAGTTTATTGCAAGTAGGAGCCCTCAATTGCCTAAAAGGAATAATGGAAGAATATAATATAGGATTTCTAGCAATTAAAGAAATGAGATCGAAAGGGGAAGGAATTACAAAGTCTTGTGATTTTCTATAACGGTGGAAATAAAAGTATGAATGGAACGGGTTTCTTAGTTAAAAACCGTTTTAAAGATTCGATTTTGGATTTTAGTGGTTTTAATAATAGAATAAGTGTCCTAAGAATCAAGGGAAAAGTCTTTCAACACTACAATTATTAATGGAAATGTCCCAACGGAAGACCAAGAAACAGATAGTACGGAGGCTTTTTACGATGACTTGGAAGCGGTATATGGTAAAGCACCAAGAAGTGATGGTAAAATTATTTTGGGTGATTTTGGAGAGTGGCCGGAAAGAATAGCTTACATGATGTTAACAATGATAATGGGAACAGACTTATTGATTTTGCCTCGGAAAGGAATCTTGTGGTTAAAAGCACTATGTTACCGCGAAAAGCATTTATAAACAGACATGGGTTTCTCCAGATGGGATGGTATTAAACCATGTAGATGATGTATTAATTGGAAGAAGGCACGCATCACATATACTAGATGTAATAAGTCGAAGAGGACCAGACTGGAATTCCGACCATTTCCTTGTACAAATCAAATATAGATAGACGATTGTTCGGAAAAAGTACGTTAGAGGCAAGGGAAGAGTTAGATTCCAAAGCCAGAAACTAAAGGAGGCGGAGACAGCGGAAGCATTTAGAAAAGAGGTTGAGAAGAAATTGAAGGAAGATAATATGGGAACAGGTACAGAGAATGGAATAACAGATCAGTGGAACACATTAAGAGATATACTGATTGCAACCGCAGAAGAAGGAGGATAAGAGAAAGGATTGGTTTGATGAAGAATGTGAAAAAATGATAGAAGAAAGGAATTTGGCAAGATTGAATTGGATGCAAAAGAAAACCAGAGCAAGTGCCGAAGGTTTCAGGGAAAAAAGGAAGGAAGTTGTCAAGATATGTAGAAGGAAGAAGAGGGCCTATTTAAGCTCAATGCTCCTAAGTTAAACGATTGGGAAAAAGATGATACGAAACGCTTTTACGCAAGAGTTAAAAACTTTAAGAAGGGGTACCAGCCAAGAACGGGTTACTGTAGAGATGTAGAAGGAAATTTGATGGGAGATAAGGAGGGTATACGCGAAAGATAGACAACACTTCAGTAATCTGTTAAATGACAAGGAAAGAAGATCAGATCCAAGAGGAAGGGTAACACAACGGTATATAGGAGAACAGAAAATGATTCCCGAAGAAGGAGAAATAATATCTGCAATAAGGCAGATGAAGAATAATAAAGCTCCGGGAGAAGATGGCATCACAGCCGAATTCCTTAAACATGGTGGAAGAGAATTTCAAGCCCGCTTTGTCAAACTAATTAAATATGTTTGAGTTAATGAAGCGATACCAGAGGATTGGAGAATTGCAGGAATTCAACCATTACGTAAGAAAGGGGATAAGACCATCTGTGATAATTACAGAGGACTTGTGCTACTCAATGTAGCATATAAAGTATTATCAACAATTATAGCAAATAAAATGAAGAAAATCATGGAAAACACAGTTGCGGAATACCAAGCCGGATTCAGGAAAGGGAAATCTGCTAGTCACCACATATTCATCCTAAGGACCATCATGGAAGGATGTTATGAGTTCAACACTGATCTGAATATGCTATTTATCGATTACAAACAAGCTTATGATAAAATTGATAGAAATGCCCTTTTTTGAAACATTGTTTAATTTCTATGTATCCAGGAATTTGATTCGTTTAATACAGATGACCATTGATGGCAACACAGGGAAAGTATCTATTCAAGGAGAAGTATCCACCAAATTCAATATTAAACAAGGGGTGAGACAGGGTGATACACTTTCCACTATACTGTTTAATATTGTATTGGAAAGAGCAGTTAGAAAAGTGGAATTAAACCGTGGCGGGTTAATTTACAGCAGAATGGCGCAAATATTGGCATATGCAGATGACATTGTATTAATCAGCAGATCAGCCCAAGAATTACAATTAAGGTTCACCCAATTGGAAAAGGAAGGAGATAAATTAGGGCTGATGGTGAATATGAGAAAAACAAAGTATGTGATTGCATCTAGGAAGGAGGACAGATGGATAAATGTTAATAACATCTCCATAGAGAACTTTAATTTTGATAGGGTTCGGAGTTTTAAATAGTTGGGTTCAGTAGTAACAGAAAATAGTACAATAGGGAAAGAAATTAGAAAACGACTACAAATGGGGAACATGTTACTGGGGCCTACTTCCTCTCAGCACTTCTCAAAAAAGGAAAAGGTAAAGATTTATAAAACTGTAATTAAACCAGTAGTGACCTATGCAGCAGAAGCTTGGTGTATGCTGGGGTGCGACGAATTCAGAATAGCAGCATGGGAAAGAAACGTTCTACGAAGAATTTATGGGTCTAAGTATGAAAACGAAGAATGGAGAATTAGAACTAACAAAGAACTCTATGAACTCTATGGTGACCCCCCAAATTGTGAGCTCCATAAGGAGTGCAAGACTTAGATGGGCAGGGCATGAGGAAAGGAGTGAGGAGGGAACCCTACTACAAGGAATATGGAAAGGAAAACTAGGAGGAAGAAGGTGTAGGCAGACCTAGAAAGAAATGGGTGGAGAATATAGAGGAAGATATGAAGGAGTTGGACATAAGAGGATGGAGGAGGAAACAAGAGATATAAGAGAGTGGGCTTCTATAGTGAGGCAGGTTCTAGTCCTACAAGGGCTGTAACGCCATGGTGTATGTATGTAATCAACAAATGGCATAATATAAAATGAAACAAATTAATTACAACTAAACAAAAGAAAGTGACCACTGAAAATTGGCAATCCCAATAGGATGTATCAAAAAAAAAGGAGATCACTGCAGATCATTCATACCTAATGTGACGAGAAAACAAAATATTGAAAATCCAATGACAGCCAACTTTACGGCACTAGTCACGGGCCACAGGGGAAAAAAGCATATCTGAAAAGGGTTAAAATTGAAAGAAACGATTTATGAACCTGCAACTCTGACAATCAAACCACACAACATAATATTTAACTGTAAAATACTGGAAGGCGTCACAAAAAACTAAAACGTAAATTAACAGCAAAAGGACAAAAATTGGCCACCACAAAAGTCTGATTTAATAAGAAAACACAAGGGAATTCAACGAATTCATTTCCGAAATAAACTTTGAAAAATTACAATAGACAAAATATAGAAACAAAGAAACTCCCAAGTAAATAATAATGATCCCATATTACAATTTTTTAAATTTAAAAATTAAAGTAAACTCTACACATTTAATATTATTATGTAATGGATCATGTGAATAAAAAGTACCTCCCTCCAAAAAAAGCACCTAGGTGTTGGGTGAAAGGGGGTGTTAAAAATACTGAGATAACAACCAAGATCCATATTGGTGACGAAACCATTCATGGTTTTTCTACCACGATAATGCACGTGCTCACAATTCAATGCTTGTTCTTAACTTCTGGAAAAAAAACAACACCGTTATGATGCCGCTGCCTCCATATTTGCCAGACATGACCCCATATGACTCTTTTCTGTTCCCTAAAATAAAGAAAACCTTAAAGGGCCAATGTTTTAAAAAGCAAAGATAAGATTAAAAACGCATCGCAGATAGAGCTAAACCCTATCCGAAAGATCTAGTTCGGCAAGTATTTCGGGGACTGGAAGACGCTGGCATAAATGTATTATATTTAATGGGAAATATTTATAGGGGATGACATAAATGACTAATAAATAAAATTATTTAAAAAAAAAACGAAAATTCTCCTTACTTTTTTAACACACCTTGCGGAATGGATCGTATGAAAATGACTTCTTAGTCAACAGATCTTCTCAATCTTAATCAAACCTGAAGGAAGATAGTGATGTGGAACTGTAATAACATCACTTACAGTTAAATGAAAAAAAAACGACACCAAATATAGGATTTATAAAATTGAGTATTTATAGACACGAAACCGTGACAAACTCGAGACTATTTATACATTTATGAATTTGTGTGCATCAATAAAACCATAATTTTTTTTTTAGGGCAACAGGCTACATGAGGTTAATCCACGTTGGGCAACTCCCCTTTAATAGCATAGGAAGGGATTTTAAGGGGGGGTGCGGAAGGGTAGAGGAAGGTAGCCAAGGGTTACTAGGGCCCTCGGGCTGTGGTTTAAGGATCCTACCCGGCATTCGCCTATAGAAATGCAGGGAAAACCCTAGAAAAACCTGCATCAGGTAGGTCGGGCATTGGGTACTTGTCCCACGCCCTTCCGATAGCGGGAGAGGAGTTTGCTGTGGGGACGCAGCATTATCTTCTCCGTGCCTCGACCAGTTTAGGAGGCAGCTGGCCGACTATTCCAATGGGAATAGCGGACAACTCTTACCGTATGCCCAAGGTCTGTGACCCCGGAACATACACCTCTCAAAACAGGCCGAGGTGCCTCGGCTTGTGGGAACTTTAGTTCAAAAACGGAGAGGAAAAGGCATACCCAAAGGTAGCCCCTTCGTATCTATCCTAAAAGGTTCTGCCTGCGAGAGAACATCCCTCGCAGGTTACCTGCGAGAGAATCCTCTCACAGGCTTCTTATATAAAACCATAATTATAGTATGGTTGCGTCTTTATGCAGGTTTTTCTAAGGTTTTCCCTGCATTTCTTTAGGCGAATGCCGAATAGGATCCTTAAAATATAGCCCGGGGGCCCTCGTTAACCCTTGGCTACATTCCTCTACCCTTCCACATCCCCCCTTTCAAATCCTATTAATGCTATTAAAGGGGAGTTGCCCAATGTGGATCACCCTCATGTAGCCTGTTGCCCTAAAAAAATTAATTAAATAAGTCAGGCACAGAACACAGTTTCGTAAGCAAGAGGGAGATTTATATGGCGCATAAATATATTCAGAAGTCTACTACAAATATGCAATTGAAATAACGTAATATTAGTCCGTCGTCGCGAAAATTCAAAGTGAGACCCGGGAAAAGGGAAGGTTAAAATTTCACGCTACTGCATGCGATATAAATAGAATTGTTAAATTATGTGAATATGAATTATACTCCTTGTAACCCGTATTCGATTTGTCTTGTAAAATTTGGAATACCTGAAAGGATTTAATTCAACATAAATTGACGCGAATAATCTTCAGTCCGTTTAGTTACAAACCTTTCCACTAATTAAGAAACCTACTGTCCTTGAATTTATTCCATTCCACCTAATTGTGCTAATTAAATAATTGTACCCTAAATTTATTTATATTTTGTATGAATAATGTTCAAAGTAGCGTAACTGACGAATGATACGGGAAACGTTTACCTCGTAAATTGATTAGAAATCTGTGAATTCCCAAATAAAACATCGAAATCAGTTCTCATAAGTTTCATATTTCATGTGGAAAATATAATTTCTGCGTTTTGGCCATAATCATCTGTAACATACATAATCGTGTAGCCATCAATAAAATATAGTTTCAACAGTGGGAATTACCTTAATAGCGTTAATGGCTAAAAATATATTCCCACGACGTGTCTGAATGATCTCCATGAACGCAATTCGAATGCCGGTGTTACTTTCTGTGACCGTCAGCCTCAGTGCAAAAACAAAACAAAACAAACTTTTTGGCTCACCTTATATACTAGCCGAAGTCTTGAGCATGTGGCGCTCTTATTTTTCAGGATAGGAACTAACGGATCTAATTACACGACAAATTATTAAAAATGAACTTTAAAACATTTCAACTTTATTACTTTCATAGTGTGCTTAAGTTGAAAAGGGCATAAAATCTGCACAAGTAGGATATTTTCCAACCCAATTACACCCATCCAGCAATTAATATTTATTAATTCAAAAAATTACGCTTTCTATACAAGTTATTTTTAATACTGGCACACAATTTAGCCAAAATATCAACCTCATTCCTAGTATCAAGTCACTTATCTATTGCTTTATGAATATACATTCTCCCCAAAACCCTTCTTTTAAATTTATTGGATTTTCTTCCGCAGCATACAATAGAAGGCAGTCTTGAAGTATTTATTGAGATAGTTTTTATTTTCCAACGACATTACAATGTGACATAAGTAAATTTGTAAAAATTGTCACATTTTACATGATATAGCATTAATTTTTTAAATTTGGTTTTATTTTTCAAACTTGTATATGTATATAATTGAAAACCTTATTTCATTAAACCAATGATCACTAAAAACTTTTCCTACAGTTAACTATATACTATGACACGGAAAACTGAAGCCCTTAATAATATTCATATTCAAATGGAAAAATAAAACGTCTGAATACTAATTACATAAATAAATAGCCAAATAACAGTCAAAATGAAGTGATAGTATAAATACCACACAACGTATCTGGAATACTTGTTGCTTCAATATTATTAACTCAGATATAAATATAACAACAATCTATAAGATGCAATGAATAGTATAACCCCTCTTACGATATGTCTGTATGTTCTCCTTCTCCACGACTGAAAAATACTTTCCATAGTTCATATCAATGAGTTTACTTTAAGTACTTTACTGAATAAATATTTACCGTCCAATCATCAACTTTTGGCTCTCGGCACATTTAATTACGCACTTGAAGCAAGGTAGATATATTTTTGATCTTTACTACTGAAGTTATCTTCTAACAATGTTTATAGGTTATATATAACTTTCATTTCTTAAAAAAAAATCTTAATTTTGAAGAAGGAAAATACAGTTTCACAAATTCTGGATCTTTTTAGTTAGTATACTTTGCTTTTGAACTAAGCTTATTGTGAAGAATCTCTTTCAGCATATATATTGTAATATTCACCAATGTTATTATTAATATAAATACTATAATTCTTCAATCATAGTTTTTTTTGCGTAAGATAGTGACCATGTGGTTGTGAGATTGTTTGAAGAGTCATACGGTGAATTTAGCATTAATGCGAGTGGACTGGGTGTGAACCTGATGTATCAAAATAGTCAGTCTGCTGATGGCGGTCGAGAGATAAGGTGCCTACAAACCAGGTTTTCCGTAGACAGACCAGTCGAATTGAAGTCTTGGAGAATGAACAGTTATAAAGTCTTCTAAAGAGTGGGTATGTAATAAAAATTATTAGTCTGTGTGCTGTCGCCGAATAATGTCGTCGAGCGTGGTAGACCGGAGTCATACCATTGGTATGGAAGTTGAAGTATTTGGTATTTTAATTGGCCGGTGACTAGAGACGATATATATTGCGATCAGTGCACTATTTTGATCTCAAGAAAACTGACCAATTTCGCGGGAAAAAGTATCTTGGTGATCGTAATTGCAAACTGATTGGTGAAACATCGTACAAGCGTAAGCGGAATTCCAGGACTGGTGCCCGAAATGGATTGAATTGTGTGTGTTGTGCAAGTGTGTTTGCAATGAAATGGCTTAATTTTGAAATTTAAAGTCTTCATTTGTTTGAAATTGGTGGTTTGAATAAATTCAGTGGAAGTGAGATAAAAATACGAATTTGGTAAGTAAATGTATTATTTCAAAATTTGGTAAACTTAATATAGTGTAAACATGGCGTAGTTATTTGTACAGTAATTTTCAAAATTTCATTTCATTTATAGTTTTATTTTGAGGATATTTCTAAGTTGGTATTTTGTAAATTTTATTCAAAACTTTTCTTGTAAATTTATATTTAATTTTAATTCTATACTGTTCCGTGTCCCATTTAAATAAATAGCCATCGCAAAATTGTATGAAAAATTCAATGTTTTTGTTTTAATAATTTCTTTATGTTGTATATTAATTTAATTTCACCTTTATCATTTCTAACCATTCATTAAATGTTAAGAATTGTTATAAAATTTAATAAATTTAAAATTTCATTAATTTTGTTTAAATATTGAAAAGTTCATTAAAACATTGAATTGTTCATCTAAGTAAATAAAAATCTTTAAAGTTGAGTAATAAATTAAAGAAATATATATTGTTGCTAGAGAACGCGTTAATGAAGTCGATTGACAAACAGACTGTCAGATGCATAGGCAGCTAGGATAATTGCATCACATGGAAGCAAGACAGCAAACTGGGCAGGGAGAATTCGATTAGTATGTATTAAGCCCCCCTCAGCGGCAGAGCCATTCCACAATCGCCGTTTACCACGTCCGAGGGATGGTAGAATCCCACAGAATAAGTTTATTACTTCTGCGTTATAAATGGAGGTCACGTATAGTTCCTCGCTTCCACTTTCTCATAATACAAACAATTTCAGATTACATACAGTTTTAATCGTCATATGGATTGGTAGTTTAGTGGAAAATGTGTGTTTATATAAAAAATATATTTCCTGATATTCTGTTATACGTGTTACGATGCTAATCCCAGAAGTACCCTTCCTAACGTATTGATGGCTTGTTGTTATTTGAAAAACAAAAATGGTCTAAAGTGCCAACCTTATAAAGCTTAAGTTTGAAGACACTACATAGTTTGTTTGACAGCTATCAATAGCGAACGCTATCAGTGAATTTGTAAACATAGAAAGAATTTATCATCGTTATGTTATTGGATGGCAGAGTTTAAAAGAAGCCGAACGTCGCAATGGTGGACCAAAATAAGTAATCACACCAGAAATGGTGACGATAATACACAAAATGGAATTGAATTACCGTCAACTGAAAGTGCGAGAGCTAGCGGACAAAGCACACATTTCAAAAAGTGCTGTATACCGAATATTGACGGACAATTTCGACTTAAGAAAGCTGAGCCGCGTTTTCTTACTAGGAACATAAAGAGCGACATGAGGATGTTTCAATCAAGTGTATGGAGACGTTTCACAGTAATAAAGCAGAGTTTTTATTTTCGTCGATTAATAACTATGAATAAACACTGAGACAAAGGAACAGTCAAAACAATGCACTAAAAGGGGAGAATCGGCTCCACAGAAAGCGAAGATAATTCCATCTGTTGGCAAGGTCATGGAGTCAGTTTTTTTTGGAATGCGCATGAAATAATTTAAATTGATGATCTTAAAAAAAAGCAGCGTTTTAGTGATTAAATCAAGAGAGAAATACCCGTATCTGGAGAAAAATAATGTTTCATCACACACCAGTTCACATCCATTTTCGCGATGGCCAAAATCAAATATTTAAAGTTCGAATTTCTGCTACCCGCTAGATTTAGCTCCCTCGGATTATGTTTTCTTTGTAACCTTCAAAAAATGGCTTTGAGGTATAATATTTGCCAACAATTAAGGTGAGTCTACGACTGACGGCTATTTGAGGAGCTCGATGGTTCTCACTTTAAACAAGGTTTCGAAGAAAAAAAAGTGTATCGAGCTAAAAGGAGACGTTGAGAAATAGATATTTTTTGTTTTCTTCGTTAGGTCGGGTACTTCTGCGACAACCCTCGTATGTAAATAATATGAAATTAATCTTCTCTGAAGTAGATAGTAAATATACGATTACAATGTAAAGGAAATAGGAAACTACGTTAACGTTTACAAGATGTGAAAAATAGAATTCATCGACGTTTTTTAAGACAAGTTCGTTCATCTTTGTGAAAAAGAATGAGAGCAGAAAATCCTAACAAGCAAAAAAACTAGCTACTTATCCCCCACTAGTGCTGGGGAAAGAGCTAACAAGACTTTCTGGAACCATCTCGGCTTTTACGCGGACGACAAAAGGTTTTAGGACAATAAGGACATTTCTACTTGGTTTACGAATTTCTGGAAGCGTAGGAGAACATCTTTCATATTCTTCTCCTTGAAGTAAATGTAACGAATTCCCCGAAAAATACCTTTTCGAACACATGCTTTCTACAATTTCAAGATCAATCCCTGACAATATAGGTTCTGATCCTCTATCTAAGACGGATCTTTGAAAATATATCTTAATTTCATTCGAATACCCAAACTTTGAACTACGGTAAAAGTCACATCAAGCAATAAATAAATAAGAGCAGATAAACTTTATATCATCATACTGAAGTTCTGACGTCACACGCATTTTAAAGAAGATATGTTGACTTAAAAAGCAATAATTATGAAACAAAAGTTTCTCATCCATTAAATAATGTAGTTCTGATGTCGTGGAAGCAGTTAAATAATCCAACTAAACATATCAAAGAGACGTGCAGCAAATAAAACATCAATGAAAGAAAATTTCCAATATTTCCAATATTGAACTATGCTTGAGCTAACTTTATAAAATTTGTCGCTCTTCGTCACAAAAACTGAGCGCCCCTTCCGAAATGAAACCAGGACGATACTGAGTTTCTCGACATATAACCCGGATATGATTGGCTGTCAAAAGAAGTCTGTTTCACAACTAATGTAATATATGGGATATAGAGCATGCTATCATGTTTCGTGAACCAAGCTTTATAACTTTGTACTTTAAATATATCCATAACGTATCTGGAAATGCCCTACAATACAACTTCGTGAGAATGAAAATAAGCGTGGCAGATCGTTTTTTCATATTGCCGCACTAATATTTAACTAAGTTTGGATTTATGTTTAAATTTTAATTTATACTCAAAATTTTCGAAAACTACTTTCCGGTTGTCTGTATGTTAGTTTCAGTTTTTCATTACAGTCTCAAAGTTTGATAGTTCAAATTTATTCTTTCTTACGAGTGTCGTCATCGACCTGATTTCAAATAATAAAAGACGGTACCTTTATATTTCTGAGTACGTCGCGAGGTGTCTCGACTTTTATCCAAACCACAGAAAAATCTTTAAAGAAATTTTCGGACACTTTCTTTCCCGAGAAATTAATGTGGGAAAGTCGCATTTGAGATGGATAATTAACTGGTCAAGAGTTGAAAAAAATCATAAACAGATTGTTTCTAAGCTTAAGGGAGTCTGTGGTCTTCTATATAAATCTTATATATCTGCAAGTGAAACTGTCACAAAATAATTGGTAAAAGAATGCGGTTCTCAGAGTTTGAATTAATTAGTATTTTGATCAATATATTAACCACAAGTGAAACGTAATAAAGTTTAATTCATTTTATTAAATAAAGTAATAAAGTTTAATTCATTTTATTAAATTGAAAGTAATCGTTTTTCAAGATTTATCTTTACTTCAATAAACTTAGTATCAACAAAGAGGGCGAGGGTTCTAAAATATGTTTTTATTCAATTTAATGAGGAATAAACTCTCCCGTTGTATTGAATAGAATGGCCGCCGTCTAATCTAAGAAAAATTCGAAAACCTGGAAAGAGAAGAAATAATTGACGCTAAACTTGCAATTTAACAAGTTTAACTGTCAAACCAACGATAAAAATATTGCAAATAGTTTTAAGATTCACCAATGCGATTAAATAAGGAATACCGTTTTATACAGAACACAATGTTATCTGTAGACAGAGTTATTTAAGAAAGAAATGTCTCTTCCAAATGATTAAATCCTAGAATTTCCAGAATACCTTAGTATTGGATTCGGTAAAGAGTTTCAGACTGTCGCAGATAACAAGTAGTAATAATGGCCATCTTTTTTTAAAAAAAATTAAATATACAGAAAAATTTTTTAATCCGAAGATTTTACAATTGTGATATAATTTTGAAGACATTAACATGTTACAATTATCTTGAAGAAATGTCCTTGCTTCTTGAGTGAGTAGTTGAGGAAGTTATGAATTATTTATTTATCTATAAATATATATACAAACACACACACGCATACATATATACACATACATACACATATACATATTACACACACACACATACATGCGTGTGTTAATTTGCTCTGGTTGCCAGGTCAATTTGTCGTTTTCTTTTTAGCCTTCTGAGAGGTTTAGGTGGAGGAGGATGGGATTCTGTATTTGAGATAATGGGATTGAAATGGTGGAGATTTCTATGACGTTGGATTAGGGCGGTTTGAATTATAGTTTTTTGGATTGAGGGAATATTAAGGTCATTGTGGATTCTAGAGTTAGTAACGTACCAGGGACAGTTAGTTATAAAACGGAGAATTTTATTTTGCGATATTTGAATTTTATTTATGTGGGTGGTAGCGGCCGAACCCCAGATATAACAGGCATAAAACCAGAGGGGATATATGAGGGATGTGTAAAGGAGTTTTTTTGTTGAGACGGATAAAGGAGATTTCGTGTTCAGTAATGGTTTTAGCTTGTGGAATCTGTGGAGAATTATTTTTTTAAGATGGGAAGTGTGAAGGGATCATGCTAGTTTGGAGTCTAGGGTTAAGCCGAGGTATTTATGGGAAGATTTAGTAGGAATGGCGGAGTTGTTGATAGTGACTGATAGGTCGTTGACTTTTCTTTTCAGGGAGAAAGGAACGGTTACAGATTTGGAAGGATGACTATGTGCCAGTCGTTGGCCCAGATTGAAATAAGGTTTAAGGAAGTTTGAAGGTGGTTTGTTGCGGTTTGGAAGTCATGTGAGTGCGAAGTGATAGCGATATAGTCTGCGAATATTGAGGTGGTAGTAGAGGGGATAATAGGAATGTCGTGGGTGTAGATGGAGTAGAGGAACGGACCAATTACACTTCCTTGTGGGACGCCTGAGAGTATAGGATGTAGTGGAGAGAAATAATTGTCTATTTTAACTCTGTAGGATCGATTGGTGACGTAATTGGAGAGAAGGTTTAAGTAGTGATGGGAGAGGTGGGGTTTGATTTTAAACAGGAGTGAAGGGTAGTGAACTTTTTCGGAATCTAGGAAAGTCGCTATACAAATCTTTTATTCTTCAAAGGAGTTGATGATCGTTTCTGTCAGGATGTTGATCAGTTGGGGACAGAAGTGATTGTTCCGAAAGCCAAATTGTTGGTTGGGTATAAGGTGGGAAAGTTGGTTTTTAAGTCTGGGCAGGAGTAGACTTTCGAAAGTATAGGGAGAAGACTGATTGGTCTATAGTTGGTGGGATTGGATTTTAGCTTGTCAGGTTTGTTAATCATTATTATTGTAGCTAATTTCCAGTTATTGGGAATTTTTGAGGTTATTAGTATTGCGTTATATATGTTTGTTAGTAGGACAAGGGCTTTTTTGGGAAGATGTTTGAGGTGGTTTGAGTTGATTAGGTCGTTTCTGAGAGCTGTTTTGTTTTTTAACTTCGAAATTGTTTTCACTACTTCATTCAAGGTAAATAGGGGTGGAGGATTTAGCTCTTTTTTTGGCGGTTGACAGTGAGTTGTGAATAAGACTGTCAAGTGTAGGATTGGAAGACGGAAATGGTTTAAACTGAGTAGAAAGAAGTTTACCAAAAAGGTTGGCTATTTGCTGCGGCTAGGAAAACCAAATGGAGTTGTGAAGTAATGGCGGAATACAGGATTTTTCTTTGAGAATGTATTTGGCTTTTTTCCAGAAGGAGCAGTCTAAGGTGTTGAGTTGGGACATTTTTTTAATATATAAATGATTATTGATATCTTTGAGTTTATTTTTTATTTTTTTGGAAATTAGGTTGAGGGTTGTTTTATAACAGGGGTATTTTGTTTCTATCCATCTATTTCGGATGAATTATTTAAAGGAAAGGAGGGAATTCAGTTCAATATTATCGGCTTGGGAATAGGGTGGCTTTGGGGGAAGGGTTAAGGATGATTCCTTTATAGCCGATCTAATTATGGAGGTTAAAATAGAAACAGCAGCGTTGATTTCTGTTTCGCTTTTTAGTGAATTAGGGATTTGAAGTCTGTTGTGGATTAAGTCTTTATAAAGGTTCCAATTAATTCTATTGTTTATTGTATGGGGAGAGAATAGTGAATTATATTTAATGGATAAGGATGCTACGACAGGAAGGTGATCAGAGGATAGCTCGTTTAAGACGTAAATATTCGAGAGGAGATGTCTAGACTTCTTACAGATGAAGTACATCTTGGGAGGCGTTATTAGTCGGATAATAGGTGGGTTCATTAGTAAAGACGGGAGTTAATTGTTTGCTAGTGATGTAGTTATTAAGGATAATACCTCTTGGTGAGGAAATCCTAGAACCAAACATCACGTGTTTGGAATTGAAGTCGCCTCCAATTATGAAAGGAGAGGGAACAGGACTGAAACAGTGGCTATATAGGTTGTAATCTATTTTATAATTAGGAGAGGAATAGTAGGCAACTAGGGTAATTATGTTGTTGTTTGGAAGTTGGAAAGTTATTGCAGTTAGTTGTTGTTCGATGGAAGAGTTAGTTTGGATGGGATAATGAGGAATAGTCTTTTTGATTAGGATAGCAGATCCTCCTTTTCGAGTATTAGAGGGATGGTCAGATCTGTAGGTAATATAATTAGGAAGGAAGAAATTTAGTGGAGGAGTCATTTGGCCATCGCGTAAAATATATTAAAAAATCCAGTAAATTTTTTAGTTAGACAATTTTAATGTTGCTTCATATTGTTCCAGAAAGTATGATTTGCCGTATTAATTAATACTTTTGTTATATATATTATCATTAAATCCATGATGTATTTGTATCCAACGTTTTTAGTATTACGACCAGATATTTTATTGCCCGAACGAATCCGTACCAAATACTGAATTGAATTAATATTTGCTCAGGCTGTCATCTTGAATTTTTAAAATACAGATGTAATTTACTCGTTGTCAGTCCTCTTCGTTCCATAATTATAGACCAATTGCAAAAATGAATATTAATAATTCCTAATGCAATTTGAAAATAAAATTTGCCTTTAAAACGTTAGCTTATCAAGAGTAACAGAATTTTATATGTGTATGGCTGGAAATAACATGTCTACTATTGATATTTAATTAAACCATAGAATATCCATGAAACGCGTAAATTTCATTAGGTATATATTATAATTGTAAAACATCTATAAGCTGAAACATAGACGTTACTTGTTAATTCCATGGTATGATACTCGATCAATATAATTTCAAACTTCCATATCTGACTTTTGTACGCGTTGTAATTAAAATTCACATGCGAACGTGGACTTTCGTTTGTACTTTATTATTCGTAGAATTATTTCATATACTGCAGTAAATCAATTTCCAATATTGTTTAGAATTCCACAATTCTTTCAAAAACATTGCGATTTCCATAGTAAAACAACTTATCCATTTTGATCTTGATTATTCTTGAAACATAGTTACAGAAGTGAATAAATTCGAATTTCTTAACTCAAAAAATGTTTCAAATAATATTATATTGTATTCTGGCCATGACTAAATGGTAATGTAATAGATTTTAATAATTAACATTCATTATTTCCATCAACATGTATTTACTTGAATAATTATGATGTTGGTTTCGGTTGTTAACATAATTCATACCATGGATATATACATATATTTGTCTTTAATTCTTCAATTACTTGTCTGAAGATAACTTTCAATTGAAACTTTTATTTTCCTTCGGAATTTATACTCTGTCAATTCGGTCAGAAGATCCCTTTTCCATTTGTATTTAGTCATCCACAAATGCAGTTTAATTTGAGCCATCGTTAAATATGATTAGTAAAGTTTTTATAAAATTTTTACGTATATTTGAATATAATTCTCTTATAACGTGTACTTTCGTGTATATTTTATGATTAAAATTTGTCATAATATTTCAGTACACTCACTTCCAATTTGTGTTTAAAATTCCACAAATAATTTTCTATTGACGATGAAAAATCGATTTCCATCTTTATACGTCTTCAAAACCATCCATAGAAGAGTGAATAAATGCGAATTTGTATCTCGATTAATGTTACATATTTTTCCAGCCAGTATTGGGACATCTATTTAATTTTTGTATTCACTATTCGTGTTATAAATTCCACATGTAATTGCAAAAATCAATGGTAAATTCTCTTTTATTTGAATTAACAATACTGATTTCATTGAAAAACTAGTGTAGTCACCAGAAAATTCACTTTAATGTTACTTTTAGTAAATAATAATCATTTAATCTGAGAATTTTTATTTTTCACATCGATATTTCGTTGAAACAAAGCTCTTGACGCATATTTCATGTTGTTAGTATTTTGTAAGGTAATGAATATTATAAAAAGTTATATTAATTTTTTTTACTGTACAAGTCTCTGAAATAGATTTAAATGTTTTTTTTTCTAAAGTTCGAGACAGAAAAATTCAAATTTCAGTTTCATTTATTTATTTCTCCACTGCAGCCAACATCACTATTTCCCTTTGTTTTTTCATTGAAGCCATTTTTAGGAATAATTAATATTTACTCTCATTATTCTAGATAATTTTAAAATAAATTTCATTTCTTGTTTTCCACATTTTTGAAATTTACTGCTTAATTGCTATAGAATTAAAAAACACAGGATGACTTTCATTTTCTTGCTAGCAAGAAATAATTCAGTACTTAGGTTCAAAACTTCTTCCAGTACAGTGTTTTCTGAAATCTGAAGTAATGCATTAAGTTAATATTAATTAAACTATAATTAAAATAGTTTTGGTTGCTAATTTATATTTTCATAAAGTTCACATTTAATTTTTACAAATGGTCGTGCTATGATATGGATGTAGAATTTATGAGACCATTCAAGCAAAAATAACGGCAAATAAATGAGCATCCAGTAAACATGATGTGACTGAAGAGAGAGAATAAGTATATCATATATATTTTTAGCTTATATTACATTCAACTTACGTAAACAGAAGAATGGGTTATTTTATTACGAATTTTATATATTGAATTGAAACAATATTTTCACAGTAAATATAAATAAAATATCCCAATATTGCAGAGGATTTTTAATATTCTTGTACCGCATTTGCTGAAATAAATACATACAAACAAACATGCAAAAAGATATTTTCACTTCCCACCTTTCCGCAGCTTTCATACTGCCACTTTATTAGTTGTGGCTCAAAAAGTAGAATGTTATATTTGTTATTTGATATATATATATATATATATATATATATATATATAGGGAGATAACGTATTTTAGAGACGTATTGACGGGTTTTCAGCATCAGTTGTAACTTTCGACATACATTTGTTTCTTTGACTGTTTATAGTTGGATTAAGAATAAAGCGACAGTTTTCAGTTTTAAACGTCTAATATGAACTTAATGTATATATTTTAAAATACAATAATCAGTGGAACAGAGTTAACGGGCGTATTTATTTTGTAACATAAGAGCAACATAGTCTAAGTCGAATAATCTTGTTTGTTGATACAACTGCATTTAAGAACTTAGAAGAAGGGAAAATAGTTGTTAGTGACTATCAGTTTCAATTAAGGCATTAACCCTCATATATGCTATATAACCAACCTGGTTATATAGTAACTATCAGAGCCTGTATATATTGACGATTAAAAACTACACATGAATATGCTTCATTAGAGGGTAAACTATAAATTTTGATTGCGATCGCGACCGGCGTACCACATTTACGTGAATTGCCTTGGTCACTTACCATTCTACTGACACACGGTTATGAGTAGTTTATCTGTGAATCACAATTCATATAAATTAAACTGCTCGTGAAGATTCCCCTTTTATTTTTTCTGTTGATAAATCTGTGTAGAGCATCATTCCAAACAGATATACCACGCGTCAGCCCCGAAGGCGTGAAGCGCAGATTGAGGAAGGGAAGGCAGCGAAGAACGATACGATCTGTTCGAATCAAGTTATCGGGGAGGGGATAGCATTATGCACAACCGCCAAGAACTGTGACGCATACTATAGTTTGAAGCGAAGCAAAAACCCAATAAAAAACCTTATATTCAGGTTCCAAAATTTTAATCCCCGATTAAAATTTATAATACTTATTTGTTAATAAATAAGCAATACTGCCAATATGTCAGAAACATTTATTAAACTCAAGATTCGTTTGAAAACATCGTTTCGTCTACAATTTTGGGACTTCGCACAGGTAATCAGGTAAAATACAATTTTGAAATTAGAGCCTATAACGAATATTTTGGTTTAATTGATTTCTGTATTAATAAATTTTTCTGACATACTGGTTGTATTACTCATCTATCTATCTATCCATGTATCTATCTACCTACCTACCTATATATATATATATATAGATAGATAGATAGATAGATAGATAGATAGATAGATAGATATATAAATGAATTTGTATCCCCAAGGTGTTTCTAAATCATTAATCTGATTCCGACGAAACTATGATGAGTTTATTGGGCGCATGACGCAAAGGTTTTAGTAGATCTTTCGAAGCATTATGAGACTCCCAAGGGGTGATCGGGGATGAGATTCATAAACATGCTAAAACGGCCGTTTTTAGCGTCGAATAAGTAGTCTTCGACGTCAATGTAATTAATAGTTTCTCTCAATATGTTATTAGTGTATGATTTCATCCATTTACAGCATGGGAAGTCAGCACCACTAAGAGAGTGGGTGGAGAGGCGTTACATAAAAATAACGCGAAACAACAGAAATTGGTGTGAAATCCAGGGCTATAGAAGTCAATGAGTTTAATTCTGACATTCACTATGTCAGTTAATCTGTAGTTCAGCCCCTAGATGCAGTGGAAGAAGTGGGTGAAATGCCGTTATATAAAAGTAATGAGTAAACAACTGATACTGGTGTCGAATCTGGGGTTATGGAAGTCACTGACTTTAATTATGACATTTACCTTACTGGTTATAATGTAGTTTAACCCCCAGGAGTGAGGGTGGAAGGGCACAAACATATTTCCGTATACAATCTTAAACGCGTAGAGAAATTTCTACGAATCTTAGTTCACATGTTACTAACGATCCAAGTACCAACACTAAGGGATTAAACACACCTAACACCTCTACGGCTGGAGAGAGTGGCATTAATAAATTCCAACACGGCCATTAATAGTGTCGAATAAAACGTTGTCGAGGTCTATGTATTTGATAGTGTTATTATAGAACTTTTAAGTGTTTAATTTCAACACGAATAAACGGTGGTGGTTTACATAAAATACAATGCAAAAAAGACGGATATTGGTGTAGATTCCTTGGTTAGAGGATTCTCTGAGATAAATCCTTGCATCAGCGGTGATGGTTAATGAAATTTCATGTTTCTCGTAGTGGATGTGAAAGTGGCTGACATGAAGTAATTTTGACCCTCTTAAGTTATCGGGTGTTATTTTGATATAATTAGAATATCATATATATGTTGATCTCTATGTATTTTAATTTGGCGTGATTTTTAACCCCTCGGCATCTTACTTCAAATAAAACAGAAGGATGACTGACGGTACTTTAAAAACTTGGGAATTTTCCTGCTACATAAAATAAAAATGGTTAAAAACCACGACGAATTATAAAAGTGAAAAACTTTCACTAAGTTAATGAAGAAAAAATTACTTCTGGTACCTTAAAGGAGTAAAAAAATTCAAACTATTTAGAGACCATAATTAAAGAAAATGAAAAATACACCCGGTATCTTATAAGGGTTAAACCTCCTACTACCGGTAACTTTATATCAACCACGTCAACCTCCGGTACGAGGAACATAAAATTTCATTAACCATCATTGTTATTGCGAGAATTAAACCCAATGGTTCCTATAATTCAGGAATCTACTATTTGCGGTCTTTTTTGCATTATTTATATATATGTCCCATCCACCACTCTTAACGTAAGGGTGCTTCCATCTGTTGCTTGTTGGAGTTGAAATGAGACACTTAAAATTGTTATAATAACACTATCAAATTCAGCGACCCAGAAATAGTTTTACGCGCTAATAATGGCCGTATATGAATTTTTTTAAATCCCATCTCTGGAGGTGTCTGGCGTGTCATAATCCCTTGGAGTTTGTTCCTGGATCGTAAGTAACATTGGTCAAATTTGCTCTACACGTTTAAGATTGTACACGGTAATTTATATCTCCCCGTCCAGCTCCAATACTAGGAGCTGAACTACAATTAAACCAGTAGGTTAAATATCAGAATTAAACTCAGTGTCTTCCATAACCCCAGATTAGACACCAGTCTCAGTTGTTTACTTATTACTTTTATATAACCTTATTTCACCCACTTCTTCCCCACACCTGCACCTAGGGGCTGAACTACAGATTAAATGCCATAGTGAATGTCATAATTAAGTTCACTGACTGCTATAACTCCGGATTTGACCCCAATCTCGGTTTTTCACATTAATTTTATGTATTGACCCTGCACCCCGTTCCTTAGTGGTGCTGGCATTTTATGCTGTTAGGAGATTGAAATTATACACTAAAAACATCGGGAAAGAAACTATTAATCTCATGGACTCCGAAAATTTATTATTCGACGCCAAAAACGGTTTTTTCCATGTTTTTAAATAATCTATTGGGAGTTTCCTACCGCTTCGGCAGAAGTCTTTACGGACGTGTGCAGAACAACTCACCACAGTTTAATTGGAATAGGATGAATGGTCTAGGAACGCATAGACGACCCATATATAGACACGCATTCATTTTTATATAATTTATATAATTGTCAGATTATATCAAATATTAATTTATATTTGCTTGTCTGAAAAGACAGTTACGTATTTTTCCCCAACCATCTGTGTGTATTAAACCACCGAGAAGAATAAATTTTCTTACAATATTCTTTAAATGCATTCATTGGTTTTAAATTGTGAATATTTGAGGATTAACAGATCTTTCTTGTCGATGAACATATGATATGCGTATTGGGAATAAATATAAGTGAAAAGTTTTCTATATTCAAATTAAATATTTATATGAGCCTTGCCCCACAATACTAACTTTTACTTGAAAATCGACATATATAAAATAGCTTATTTTCATTTTATATATATTTCAAATAATAATAGCAATATTTGGGAGTTTGGAAAGTTTCGGCGCGTGTTCGGTGGTCGCTGGGAAGCTGGGCACTATTTTGACATGGTCAAAATATACGTACTCCGGTTAAAAAAGAAACAAAAAAATCAAGGTTGTTGTCCGGGTGCTTCCAGGGAACAGAAAATTCGATTTACGAAAAATTAGGAGTAGGTCGTAGAGCAACTTACTCCTATGAAAAGATTCGGCACCTACGTGCTATCTTGGACCAATGAGATTCGGCGGTCCAGACAGTTTGTCAAAGACAGGAGTGAACAATGATTTGTTTTGAAAAGATTTCAAAGAGGAATACCTGAAAAATCTTCTACCGGTGAGTGAATCGAATTTGCCGAATAAGCAAAGAGAGACCAAGAAGGACCTAATATAAACCATAAACAGGTGGTTAACTAGAGAATTATCGAAAACACACCCGTGATTTCTTAAAATCGAGAGGGCATCAAATCAAATACGAAAACTGAAAACCTTGATGTATTTCAAAGAGAAACATGAAATATAAACCGCTTGCTACAGTACGCTAAATACTTGCGCAGTGAATGGACGCAATTACAGAAACGAAAATATTTCGAAGGGTGACTTCAAAATTTTGTTACGCCTTAGGAGTATAAACTCCTATATTCACGGGTGTCTCAAAGAAATTCGTATGCGAAGATCGTAAAAACATTGATTGATTCATATACGAAAAAATTAAAATTTCTCTTATTTTTTATCAATTTCATTATTCACGCTCAAGAATTACCAGGTCAAAAATTCGCTCCGTGTATGAAGACGAAATCTGGCGGTAAATACCCACCAGTGTGGAATTATCTTTATGTTCATTCAATAGATGAATAGAAAAAATTATGCGTCATGCAACGTACTACACATAACAGGCATAAATGGAGGTAACTGAAATGGGAAAATTTAATTTTTTCTGCCATATTTGAATTGAAAATTGAAGTTTATTATAATGAGATATTATGTAAGTAAATGAATGAACAGAGACAATGGTTTTTCATGAAATTACTTTATCATTCGTAGTAACTGTAATGAAATAGCCTTTTGGAAGCAGACGGTAAAGTAGATATTATAGTATATTTGTTGGGTGAAGCAGTTCGATTTGAAGGGTGAAGACTAATTAGTATGTTTGGGCAGGAGCGTGTTTTTGCCCAGGCATCGCGACGGTCCGCGCCAGACAGCCTCCCTTCCCACTTATTTGCGCGCGCGCATGTGCAAGGTTATCTGACGTCTGGCCGACGCCGACACGTGCGGCGCTGCACGCGCCCTGACGCTCTCTCTCTACGCCCTTTAGCCCGACCTATCCCCGCGGACTTGCATTGAGAGCAGCTCGCAATACTTGGTCACGAACGGCTCACGAGCTTCCGACGCTCTTAAGGAGTATTCTTAGACATCTATATATATATATATATATATATATATATATATATAGACATCTATATATATATAGATATAAAACCAAATTAAATACCCGTCGATTGAATTACAATAGAAAATTACATAAGTATATGCACAAAGAGCTACAAATAAATACATAAGGATTCTTAATAACAGGGTTTAAGACAAGACTATCTTAGAATGGAGTCAGTGTGAATCAAACACTATAAGCCCTTAGATCTTAGAGAAATGAGTGCTCCCACTGCTAGGACCTTGGAAACGCAAGCAAATTTCAAGATTTCGCGTGAACAAGTACTGCATTGAATGGATCACGCTATAGAATGCTAAATAGTGCTTTACGGTCACATTGGTGCATATAACAGAACAGAATCAGCAGTGGAGCACCATGAGGGGAGATTGTGTGTAATGGCCGAGTATTGCTGTGAACAGGAACGTGCGAGTCAACACGAGCATAAAGAAAGAATATTCAGTTGCGAGGAGTGACTCGAATAAAAATATCTCAATGAAGAGAAAAAAAAGTTAGGAGAATTTAAACACCACAAAGTGAAAATTTGTATGTTACTCATGATGAAACTGACTTTATGTAGATGTTATAGGTTGATCCATTTATGAATGTTATACTGACTACCAGTGCGTTACAATTTACTACAAGATTTTAGTTTAAATAAATTTTTTCGTTTAAAATAATTACAGTAATTTTACGGAAGAAACGAAGACTGCTAAGTTATCCGTTCAAACGTTGTATTGCAAGAATACATTCGCCTGACTCGTATGAGACGTGAAATTGAAAAGAAAAGGAAGAATACTTCACTCTATAATCGTATTTATTAGCCTACGTGGGTTCTGACAGTTCGTGTAGACGAGGAAGGATGAGAACTCTGAGCTGGTCTATTTTGCTTCAACCCAAACATTATTATGTTTCATTTTGCCCTGTGTAAAAAGCAACAGGGCTGAGATTTTCTAATAAATATCTGTTTATTTTCTTTTATTAGATTTTAATTATTAAGCAAATAATTAAACTCCAGCTGACGTGCTGGGCTGGACAATAGTTGTTACTTCTCTGTTAAATATTGCAATCGCCTACGTGGTGTTAACTTCCATTTAATAGCATAGGAAGGGATATGAAGGGGAAATGCGGAAGGGTAGAGTAAGGTAACCATAGTTAACCATAGGGAAACAATAAATAAACTAAATTTTGAGCCCACCACCTAGACTATCCTCACGAAATTGATCACACATTTGCTTAAATGAGTATAGCAAAGTCATGTAAAGTGTATGTTAAACTGAATGTAGATAATAAACTCCTTTCCCGCGAGGTTCTCTAGCAGGTAAACCTTTCTGGAGTGACGGAGGGGGCTACCTTTGGGGATGCCTTTTCCTCTCTCCGTTTTTGAAGTAAGGTTCGCACAAGCCGAGGGCATACGGTAAGAGTTGTTGTATGTTCCCTTTGGAACAGTCGGCTAACTGCCTCCGACACTGGTCGAGGAACGGATAAAAGAATGTTGTGACCCCACAGAAAAACCCCTCTCCTGCCATCAGAAGGGCGTGGGACAAGTATCCAATGCTTGACTGATGCAGGTTTTCTAGGGTTTGCCCTGCGTCACTTTTACGTGAATTTCTGGTAGGATCCTTAAACTAAAGCCCGGGGGCCCTAGTTGACCCTTGGATATATTACTCTCCCCTTCGTCATCCCCCCTTTCAAATCCCTTCCTATGCTATTAAAGGGGAGTTCCCACCATGTGGGTAACCCTCATGTAGCCTGTTACTCTAAAGAAAGATAAAAAGACTCTCCCGCGAGCGGAAGGACGTGGGAAAAGTACAAAATGCCCGACCTACCCGATGCAGGTTTTTTAGGGGTTCCCCAGTATCACTTTTATGCGTATTGCCGAGAAGGATCCTTAAGCAATAGTCCGAGGGCTATCTTTCTCTACCTTTCCGTATCTCCTTTCCTAAGCTATAAGAGGGGAGTTGGCACCATGTGGATTACTCTATATATAACCTGTCTAGGCATTCTTCTTCTTCTTCTTGAAGGAAAAATCTTGTTGTATCATTTTAATCTCTTGGTTTATATATTATATTGCGTCTTCAATAAGATTATAAAAATTAGCATGATTGACTTTCTCAGCTGAATTCTATTGTTGTTATTTACTGTGCTGATTTCCAACATTTTATCACTATATATGCGTTTGTTTGAAGGAGCAATAATGCTTGCTGAAATGTTTCTCTCGTCTTGCGAAATTCCCTTGTAACACAATTCATTCGCCACGAAGCAGAGCTTTGAGCTGCCGTCAAATGCATTTGGCTTTCCTCTCTTACCAGACATTTAAAGTGGAGAGACGCTTTGGCGTCCCTTTTCGAGACGCGGAAACACAAGTAGATCACAGATGCCCTATTTCAAATTACTTAAGAGTGACCCGCCGAACTTCTATTAAGTCGTCAAAGGATTCAACTTCTATTCTTTTCCATACTGTCTTCACGCAGTTTGAATTAATAAATGAATTTTGTGATACTAATGAATACTTTGCAAAACGACGTTTCGATTTTGTAAAGTAAAATAAGGTTACTGATGCAAAGGTAATGCATAGTAACAGTTACAACTTGGCCCAGTGTACAATTTAGGATCCTCTTTGACTGAGGAAGTATCTAGGTCAATACGTTACACAACTGCAATTTTCGATAATGCCCTACGTTGGAAGACTGGGAACTAGATGGGGATCCAGAAAGCAGGGAAAATGTAAACACAGTCGGTGGTGGATTTCTCCACAGGTGGGCCATGATTATGAAGCCATTGTTTCTTTCATCGAGTTGTATATGAAGGAACATCGGACAAGTCACAAGAGTCAAAATTAGATGAAAATAGAATTGTAAAATACTATTGTTAACTCGTGAAAGGACACCTAGTAGAAATTACAAAAGGAAAAAAAGGCAAGGCAGTCTTGAAGTGTTATGTCACATAACTTAATTATTTATTATTCAGGAATCTTGTATCAGCTTTCGCCAGGTTTTGGTCTGAAATAATTTTCATTATTACAAAATGACACCCAATAAAATATCGCATTCATTAGAAAATCAAAGTGGTTTGTTAATCTGAATATGTAATTAACATTTATTCTTTTATTGTGAATCTCTCATTAAGCCTTTGAAGATGGAAATATAGTCTTTAAAATATTATCGAAACGGGTACTAAAATGTGATCATATTTGGGCATATACTATGACAGTTTGTAGAACTGTATTACTACAGACCAAAATGTAGACAATATAGCTCACGTTCAATTTGTTAGTAACACATGTTTGTGAGCGTAGAGACAAGTGGTAACCACAGAAACTCAATTACAGTTAGTGAATTGGGAGTCTGCGTTGAAGTCGACAGATCTCTCTACCTCAGACTACAGCATCTTCAATAGCCAATGAAAAACGTATTTCGATGACGATCCCACGTATGTTCCGGGGTAATATTGTATGATCACACGCTACTAATTGGAACATTGTTTCAATAGAAAACGGATAATTCGCCAATATGCCAGTTCTTAGGAAGTAATTTGAAATAAATTACCATGGGGTAACGCGCCAGCTGGTAAAGTTGAATTAGTTTAAGGGTACTGCATTTATTTGCATCATATGTCTGAAGAAAGTTAGATGTGAAACTTATATATTTCACTTTTTTATCAATTTCAACCACTAGGCCTTTAAGAATAAGAATATTTTTTATATTTAGGAACTATGAGGATTCCGCCCACATGACAGCTTCTTTGTCAAAACGCCATAAGTTGCTCCCCTTATTCTCAAAAATATCAGAAAAATCCAAAGATCAACGTCTATAACTAGCTATCTTAATTTTTCATAATTATGTCGCTAGAAAATAATCGGTTAGAATGCTCTCACAGTACTATGAAAGTCGAAGGCGAATAACAGCATTGTGGGTCTGTTCGCATTCATGAATGCCAATTAATAATTGTGAAAAGGAATTATACAATAAATAATACCACTTCAAATTTATATGAAGTCTCGATACCAAACGCGACAATTTAACACTTTACAATAAGCCGTATGAAAGGAAGTGACACGAAAACTAAAACGCTATATAGTAACTGAAAATCGTGATATGAATTAAATATCAACTCTCTATATTAAAATATTAACTTATTTAATAAATTTATCTATAAAATCATTTAAAAAATTATTCATAACTTAATATCCATACAAAATATTATTAAAAAATCGGAAAATAGTTAATTGAAATTTCATCTACATGAATGAGTTAAATATTGAATCTTTTTCCATGATTACTGCTGAAATTTTTAATTTTCTAAGAAACAGGTACGTTTAAGAAAGTTTTTAGATCATTAACAGATGAATTATAGGAATAAATACATTAAGTGTATTCCATTAACATTTCGTTTATCCGCTGGTCAGCGACTTGATATTAAAACTAACATAAGTAACCATATTATACTTAATTAATTTATTTTTCCATTATATTTAATAAATAAGTTTCAACATGTCCCTAAACAAAGGGAAATAGCATTATTATTTTAGTTAAATTGTAAATATTAATGTTTATAAATAAATTCTGACTTTTGGCCAATTTCCACTGATTAACATCAGAAAAATTTAAGTAACATACTGTATTCTGAAGTAACTTAAAAATCTAATATTTTATTGCCAAGAGTGCTTGCAGATATAATTTTCGGATAGACATCCGGCTCAGGAGACTGCAGCACCTTGCAGCGAAATGCACCAGAGAACATCTCTATCACCTGATGATAAAGCAATCTGATACGTCCTATTAAAATTAACTCTCACAGAATTTAAGAATAATAGAAGAAATGTGAAGCTATGATTTTTGGTTTTCTAAACATCTATTACCTGAATAAACTCTTAAAAGTTTCTGGATAATTATTTATTAGAAACTTCTCGTTTTATTAACCGCAAAAATGAGAAAGTCGAGTGAACATAAAAAAGTAATAGAATAAGATTTTTTTTTTAGATCAGTAAAGAATTTTTAAATTGCAATTGATTCATTTTTACAGTTTGTCAGGCATGACACACTATTATAAATATAGATTTAATTTCCGCTATTTTTTCTTGCAGTTAACGAAATACTATTTTAATTTCGAATTAAGCCATGAAAACTGTCGCTTTAGCATCCATATTTTTACCTACTACTAAAGGTACATTCAATAGTTGACAGATTCTTAAGTATTTATATTCAAATGCAATTAAATGTAAAGGTAATGTATTATCTGTTGCGTCAGGTGGGCGTGGAAAGAATGGGTGACCATAGGTAAGTTGCGGCAGCCTACCTCTGTCCATGTACCGGTGCTCTTACTGACTGCGGACAACGGACTGCCCTCTTCCAGTTGCAGTCTCACTTCGCAACTAATCCAATTATTTTGCTTGCAGCACGTGTGCGCGTCGCGTCGCTCCGCGTCGTTCCCATGGGCACGGCGTCGCGGGTAGGGGTTGGGGGAGGGGACGACCATCGATAGCAACGGCGGCCTCTACCTGTGATTGCAACTCCCCTTCCGCCCCCGCCCTTCCCGACACTCCCAGCAACAGGTTACAGGGGGAGGGAAATTGGGACAGACGCCGCCAGACAATAACTTGCTAACCAGCTTGCAGGGGCGAGGCTGCCGAGACGCTCATTATGTATGCATGCGCATGACGTCATTTCTGTTCACGCAGAGTAAATTTTAATGCATCCTAGAGGTTCAAGTAATAACGTTAACAACACTGAAACACCTGTATGCAACAGTCAGCTTTTAATTTACCCCGTTTTATTATGATTATATTATTTCCAACCATCTCTCTCTGCCTTCTCTCTCTCTCTCTCTCTCTCTCTCTCTATATATATATATATATATATATATATATCGCTTATACGTTTTACGATTTCGATGAAACATTGCTGAGTTGTTTGTACGCCTGCAAAGGTTTCTGTCGGCATTTCGAAGCGATAAGAAACTCCCAAGGGGTGAACGGGGATTAAATATAAAAGCACGTTAAAACGACCGTTTTTAGCGTCAAATAATTATTTTTTGGGGCCGACGAGATATACAGTTTCTCTCCAGATGTGTTTAGTGTTTAATTTCAACCCCTTACAGAATTAAAGTCAGTACCAAAAAATGGGGGTGGAGGGGCGTTACATAAAAATAACGCAAAACAACCGAGATTTGTGTCAAATCCAGGGTTATAGAAGTCAATGAGTTTAATTCTGACATTCACTATGTCAGGTTCAGCCCCTAGGAACAGGTGTGAGGAAGAAGTGAGTGAAAGGCCGTTACATAAAAGTAATGAGTAAACGACTGAGACTGGTGTCGAATCTGGGGTTATGGAAGTCATTGAGTTTAATTCTTACATTTAGCATACTGGTTTAATTGTAGTTCAACTCCTAGGAGTGGGGCTGGAAAGGGGAGAAACAAATTTCCGCGTACAAAAACTAGATTGGTGTTGAATCTGGGATTATGGAAGTCACTTAGTTTAATTCTGACATTTACCATACTGCTTAAGATGTAGTTTAAAGCCTAGGAGTGGGGATGAAAGGGGCGAAATAAATTTCGGCGTACAATCTTAAACTCGAAGAACAATTTCTACAAAACTTTGTTCACGTATTACGATCCAGAAACAAATACCGAGGGATTAAGACACACCTGACACATATAGGCGTGGGGGTGGATGGGGTTTCATAAAATTATTTGATAAATTGCCATTTTAGAGTCGAATAAAATGTTTACAGGGTCGCTCAATTTGACAGTGTTATTCTAGAATTTTTAAGTGTCTAATTTCAACTACAAAAGGCAACGGAGTTAAGGACTCTTACGGTAAGGGTGCTGGAAGGAGTTTACATAAAAAATATTTGGAAAAAGACTGTGATTGATGTCGACTCCTTGATATGGAAAATATTTTTCCCAAATTCACATTCCTCTGAAATACGAAATAAACGTTTTGAAACACGTATTAAATACTCGTACTAATACATTTCCCTTCGTGTTTATAAACTGAAAGGACCGACTTGATACATACATCAAACATTATGCGGTTTACTTAATCTCTTGTTCTGATTGTAATTTCTGATCCGTAGAACTAACTAAAAGTTCTTGAAACTCCCAGATCAACATATGTCCAATTGCAAACTCAACGATGATAACCAATCTATCGTCTCCAAACAAATTATTAATTCAAAACAATTTAATTAGAAAAATTCTAGGATTTCAGATGTTGAGACTAACTACTGCCAGGTGTATAAGTTTAAATCCGCTGCTTTTTCGCCAGAAAAACACGTTTTTTTCATAGGAAGCAACAAAAGAAGTTTAAAAGTACTGGCCCTCGCTAGTTTCTCGTTTTCCCATATCTCGGTCTATTTGTTGATACCACGCAAAAAAATCCTTCTCTTTCGAGGCAAACCACTCATCAAGCCATTTTCGGATGTCTTCGTAAGAACCGAAGTGCTGCTCAGCGAGCCCGTGGACCATCGCCAGGTCTGGTGAATAAGCGGTATGGGGTAGCACCTCACAGTTGAGTGCCTCCAAGTATTTATGGTCCATTGTTGCGATGTGCGATGGTGCGTTGTCATGGAGGAAAATCAGCTTGTAATGTCGTTGCTGATAATCTGGCCATTTTCACACAGAGCACTGTGCAATGTGATCATTTGTTGGTGGTAGCATTGACAGTTTCACCAGGTTTCAACAGTTCATAGTAGACGATACCCTCGAAACGCATAGCATCGTCTTCCGTCCGAAGCGATTTGATCTTGCGGACTGTGTTTATAGTTGGCCGGGATCTACCCAGGATTTCTTGCGTTTAGTATTCTCGAAAGTATATTCACTTTTCAATGCCGGTCATAGTCCAATGCAGGAACGACTAACTTTTTTGTCTGGCGAGCAAGATTGCGCACTTGTTTCGGCGTCGCTCCATCTGCTTATCGTTCCATTCGTGCGGCATCTATTTATCGATCCTTTGAACCATTCCCGTGGCACGTAGGTGCATGGAAATGGCTGGTTGAGTAACATCCAATTGCTCGGCAAACATTTTTTTTTGCGATTGGCTATCGTTGTTGTCCAAAACAATCCGAATTTTATGGTTCTCAACCTTCTTTGAACTGACGAAACAAATCTCTGCACGTTGTTTCCGACAAAGCACTGTCACCATAAGCCACCACAAGCATTTGATACTTGATTACCAAAGTAAAAATGTATGTTGTATGAAATTGCTGATGATGTGCATTGGCTATTGACAGACATACTCATAGAAAAAAGAATGTCATGTCCATTATAGCTTAATATCACTCAAACCATCCATGAGAAAACAGCGGTTTTAAGCTAATACACCTGGTATTACATAATCATGTCCAAAATGTTTTAAGTTAAATTTAACATCACTCCAATTGCAGAACAAATCGATACTATGGAACTCAATAATAGCTATGATCCATTAATATTAAAATAACTCGTCCGTTTATATTAATAGCTTTGGTTTTAAGTTCGTCACCTGGTTTTTACGGCGTGTCGTTCTTAAAGATCTTCCGACTTTTCATCAACTGACGAAAGCTACAAGGTTTGGAGAAATAATGTATGGTATTTTAACTAACACCTACTTCTGTTTCTTTGCTACTTATCTATTTGCTAATACATCCATATCATGCCGCGGGTTTATTATTAGTCTTCTTAGGCAGATAAATTATTAATTAATAACAGTTATTGTTTCTGAATTGATTAATACATTTAAATCAAATAATATCGTGAAAAAAAATTCCTGCTGTTGTAAAAAGATCGAGAAAACATTTTTTTAATAGCATAGGAAGGATTTAAAAATGGTTGATGCGGAAGGGTAAAGGAAGGTAACCAATGGTTAACTACCCGGCATTTGCCTAAAAGTGATGCAGGTCAAATCCTAGAAAACCTGCATCAGGTTGGTCGGACGCTTCATACTTGTCCCACGCCCTTCCGATGGCGGGAAATCGATTTTCTGTGGGGACGCAGCATTCCATTCTCCGTGCCTCAACCAGTTTAGGAAGCAGCTGGCCGACTGTACCAATTGGGCCAGCGAACAACTCTTACCGTATGCTCAAGATGTGTCCCTGAAACATACACCTCTCAAAACAGGCGGATATGCCTCGAAATTTTGGAACCTTAGTTCAAAAGTAGAGAGAGAAGAACGCATCCCCCATAGGTAACCCTCTCGGTCTCCCCAGAAAGGTTCTCCTTGCGAGAGCTTAACTCTCACAGGCTGATGCTTATCAAGAGAACATGAGTCGAAACCTTAAATAACTACACTACACACTTGCATGGCTGAGGGTTAGTATTTGTTATAAAAAAAATCCCAGCCTTCTTCGTAGCAGATACCACGAAGTATTAGGAAGAGACGCTCATTTTTCGGGCGGAGGAGTGTAAATTGGTTTGGAACAAATTACTTTTATAAAAAACAATCGGTTGATGATTATTTTATTAGCGGGAAAGTGGGTTAGATTCAGTGTTTAAATAATTTTTTTTTATCCTGAAATGAAGAGATCTGTCTGTAAATCATCTACTACAACTTTAACTGAATATTATGTTACCCACTTTTGCCGATAAAATTAACATGCTAGAAATCAAAGTTTGTGAGAAGATAAAGTTTCAATGAGACGCTCAATAACTATTAATTTATGTATCAAAATGTTCCTAATGCATTCAGTGTCAACAGACATATCTAACTTCCAATTCATGTGAGTGCAAATAGAGAAGACAGTAGTGGAGCTCGTTAAAAATTAATCTCGCTTGGATTTACGCAGCTTAGCGCCATAAATAATTTTAAAAGAGCTCTATACCATTTCCTTGAGGGTCTGTAAATAGTACACATTTTATGTAACTTTATATCACTTCATTATTATAAATCGTGCCGTGTAAGTTATTTCGAATAATTTTCATCATGATTCTCGTCATAAAAAAAATCTGTAAACAAGAAGCGGGAAACGTTATTTTCGTAAACTATCTGATGTAAAATGAAAACATCCTATTTTTTAAGATATGATTAAAAAATAATGTAAACAATGTCATTGGTTTATATTAAATGCTTTAAAAGGTTTGGGAAGAACTACAAGGATGCCTTTTTATTTTATTTTAGTTTTGTAATTTTAATTTCAAGAACCTATTAATGTAATGTTTGTTTCAAGTATTTTTGTACGATATAAATTATTTTAAAATAACATATTTTAGTAATCATTATTATTATTGAACTTAAGCGAACATTCTCATGTGAAATTAGCACGGTAATATGGAGAATTACCAAAAGTATTCAGCCCCTAGTGGGATCAAGCTCAGATAAAGAAACAGAAGTTCGAAACTTAAACCACTACAGTATACAGATCTATTATTTCTCATAGAACACGAATGAGGAAGGACCTTAGAAAAGCATGAACAATAAAACCAGCACACTTTTGAACAGGTCTATACAAATTTATCGGACATTTAAATATTTGAAATAGATTTTTTATACAGTTAAAAGAAATCTTCGAAAAAAAGTCGTCATTAAGGGTTATATCACTTTCATATTTCACTCTTACAAACGTGTAATAACTCAAGAATAGGAAATATACTTTCAAACGAAGCTCAGTCTTAAAACCCGTGAAACTGAAATAAACTAAAGAATAGGAGAAATGCTTTCAAACGAAGCTCAGTCTTAAAACCCGTGAAACTGAAATAAGGTATCAGGATGGATATTTCTAGTTAAGATCGAGAATCGAATGCGAGACCTCCACTGGGTTCGCGGATGGTTTGCCATCTGAGCTATCCGAGTAGATTCCCCGTCAGTTACGGGCCTTCTTCGTCCATTGTATTGACCAGAGCGCAGGTTACTGAATGACATTCTTCACGGCATAAATTTAGGATTTCAACAAAGAAGGTATATTAAGTGTAAATTGTCCTGTCGCGTTTTTACCTTCCTGATTCTTTAATTGAGTAATAACGCCGACCTTCATTTTATACCATTTCTTCAGTTCTTGAATTAGTTTAATATCCATTCTTCAACGAAACACTAAATTTGGGTCATGAAGAGTGTGCTTTAGTAAATTGTAGGAGAGCATATGCTCAGGTATATACAAAGTGTAATAACTTAATTTTTAAATTAATCTATGGAAACATATAGTCTTTTGGAATTTCTTTATTGAGATAAAAACCAGTACACTTATTTTTCCCTACTAAAATATAAAAATTTGAAGTACATTTATAAGAATTCTTAGAGGGTACGATTCAAGTTTAAATTTTTTCCGTTTTTTCATTTTCATTAGTGTGGCCATTTGAAACTCCATTCGATATTTCATCAAATTCGGTTCCAAATATCGCGCCACTCTTAAGGAACAATTTATTTATTTAATTTAATTTATAGTATCACCAACAGCTGGGATCATTTAGCTTGTCGGGGAACTAGTTAGTAGAAGTTTCTTTGTATGGATAAAAACACAACATTCGTGCCCTCGCCGGCATTCGAACCGAGACTTCTGTGGCGCGAGGTAGTGACGCTTATCACTGCGCCACGCGAGGTCAGCAACAACAATATATTATCGAACGAAGGCTTTCCTGGTGTACGTAGTTGATAAAGAGCTCTCGGGATTTCAACCGGATGATAATGTAGTAGTTCCACGACGTTTCGATGTCTGCTACCGAAACGTCGTGGAACTATTTTCATCCGGTTGAAATCCATAGAGCTCTTTATCAAGAACAATATAGTTGAAACAATAAAATTTTGGGCAACTTTTCATCGCTGTTCATATTTAATTTTAAAGCCCATAAAATAATGCTTCCATTTTGTATTTTGCATTTTCTTGATAGATCTCATTCACTAAGAAAAATACGTGTGTCATAAGCAATTATTAAACGAAGTTGCGAAAATGTAAGCAGCGAGTATGCGTTAAAGCGAGAAGTACTCCTTTTGTGAAGGAGCTAACATCGCGATCGCTGAGCTTAGAATTGGAATTGGGAATTTTGAGAACAACTCATTTTTATGAATTCTTGCTTTTCGAATAAACAATTGATTAGAAAGATTATTAATTACAAACAACGTGGAAAACCACCCACTATCTATTTCGATGCTTAACAATATAAATATAAATGAATGTCTTTCTGTATGTCCCCTATGCGTTCCTAAATCATTAATCCAATTGCGATGAAAGTTTGGTGAGTCACTGTGCACACGCCTGAGAAGATTTGTGATGGCCTTTCGAAGCGTTAGTAAACTCCCGTGTAATGGACGTGGTTGTTTTTAACGTCGAATAATTATTTTTCAGGATCGATGATATTCATATCTTATCTCCCTTACAGCATGGGAATGAGAGTGTGGAGGGGCGTTACAGAAAAATAACAGGAATCAATTGCAAATGGTGTTAAATCCAGGTTTATTCACTATCTTAGTTAAGTTATAGTACAACCTCTTGGTGTTGATGTCGGAGAGGAAATTGGTGAATGGCCGTTATGTAAAAGTAATGAGTAAACAACAAAAACTAGAGCCGAATCTGGTGTTATGAAAGTCGCTGACTTTAATTCTGGCATAGATGAAGTTCAACGCCTAGGAGAAGGAGTACAATCTTAAACATGTAGATCAATTTCTGCACATTGTACACATTTTATTTACGATCCAGAAACAAACACCTAGGGATTAAGACACAGCTACCGTCTCTAAGGGTGGGAGTGAAATTTCAGAAACATTCGAAAACTGCCGTTATTGGTATCGAATAAAACGCTTTTGAGGTAGCTGAATTTGATAGTGTAATTATAGTGTAATTATAGAAATTTTAAGTATCTAATGTCAACTACAAAAGGCAAGGAAATGAAGCACTCGAACGGTGTTGGAAGAGTTTTACATATAAATAGTGCAATACCGGGATTACAACAGTCGCTGAGTATAATTCTGGCTTAAAAAATCTAGGTTAATGAAATTTTATGCTAATAAGAAAGATAGGCAAATACAGAAAAATAAGTGATAATATAATGGTATTTATACTATCACTTCTTTTGTCTGTATTTGGCTATATTTCTTATTATTAATTTTTTCAATCAGTGTAAATTTTTCATTTTTAAAATTTTATGTTTTTTGACGTGGAGGTTTAAAAATAGTTATCCGGAGTATTTTTGAATCTCTTAACTTACCAGGTGTATTTTTTATTTTTTTAGGGTACCGCTTATATTTCTGGTCTCTATTTAGTTAATAGTATTTTTTACTGGCTTAAGGAGAGTATTTTTAGATTTCATTAAGTTAGCGAGTATTTTTCACTGTTATAATTCGGCGTAATTTTTAGAGACTCTTATTTTATATATTAGGAAAATTCCAGATTTGTTAAAGTACCGTCAGCCATCATTCTGGTTTATTTGAAGTTTGCTTCCTGGGGATTAGGTCGAGGAGGGGAACGTGAATGGATAAATGTTCCAAATACTGCCGCTGTTGATGCTCGTTAAGTGAAATGATTACCAAGACGTTAGTGTCGAATCAATTACTTCTCCGGAGTTACCAAATTTAATACCCAGGTACTCAGATAATCAAATAATAAAATACCCCAAAATACACCTGGATTGTGTCTTAATGAAATATATGGTCATTAAAAACCTGTAGAAATGAATTCATACATATCAAATATCGAACTCTCATTTTATAAACAATCTATTGCCTCAAAAACAAAATTACCTCCAATTATTCTTTTAATTGAGAAAATTCTGACACCTGCTATTATTCTATAATTATTTCCGTAATCCGTCATATTAAAACTTACATCACTACAATAAACTAATTCATTGGAACTAAAAAAAAACACCTATGATATACTTTTAAGCTAACTTATTTGATTTTACGTCACCATCAGTATTTTTTTTTATTTTGTTTAAATTGTGCAGAATTTTCTGAAATATCTTACTAGTTTTACGTTCATACGTAAGGAATTCAACATGCAATGCAGAAACGTAGTATGGTTGTTCTTGTCAACTTTTCGCAATTTTATTAATTGATATACGTAAACGTGTTTTCTAGTTTGTAATTTGTTGCGTGTTTCCAAGAAATAATATTATGAGACCGGCGCTTTGTAGCTTTGCACTGTCTTTCTATCGAGGTTAAGAAAGATTTGTTTTTCGAACAACTTATTGCCCGTAAGCGTGCCGCCAATCGCCAAGAATAATACTTACCGGTGACAGCAGAATATGATTAACAAGTTTAAAACGCATATTTTCTCGGTACACGAAATATCGTATATATCCCTTAAGTGAACGCCAATCATACCGGGAAAACTCTGCTGATTCTCAAGCACAGAAAAGCAAGAATTAAAATCAATAGCACGTTCGTCTTCTCGGAAATGCTACAGATAGATCTGTTGTGGAATCTGCTCTATGTTAAATGGAAAATTAACTGCTCTTGAAAAGTCGAATACTTTTTGTTGTTAGCAAGAGTCTTGGATCTAACATCATACACATGTATGTATTAGCTTTCCTGCCTCTAAGTCACAGCACTCCCGTAATAGGACACCTATAAGTGATATATATTTGCCGAATTGAATGAAATTGTTTGCGACTTCAATACCAAAACTGTTAGAAACATAAATGTGCAACTCGTGCCATCTATGGGACGACACGCCACTACGGTCTCTACATTGTTCCTTCCTTTCTTTGAGTCAATCTTCGTTCAGCTTTCTGTTCGATAATTATGTTTCTACGTAATACTTTCGCTGTGTAAATAAAGTTCTGTTATACATAACTTTAACGTTTATTCCTCACCTGCTGCACTGTAATTTTTATCAAAAACAAATGTTTCCCCAACAAACTTTCACGAAGAGACGAATGTAAAATCAATGTTGATTAACAAATTTCTAAACTGTGGTTTGTACATAATAAAATGTACACAAAAAAATTGTTTTCGGCCGGAACGTGTGAACAAACCGCACGTTAGAAATTTGTTAATCTACATTTTCATATAATAAATTATAATTGAATATTTTAAAGGACCCAATCAAGGGACGAAAACGTTGTGATTGTGAAAAAAAAATTGTTATTCGAATATAATACATTTTGATGCATGAAAAAACGTTTTTGGTGTTTGGTAGACAAAACATTCTTATTTTTCTTGCCAGGTTCAATTTCAATTTTATCCTTTTCTTAAACAAACATAAAGTTACGGATCTGGAATAATGTATTTCATTCTATATTGGAAATAGGTAGATGTAATGTAAAATGAAACGGAAAGTAAATTTTTTGGTCAATAATATTCAAGTATTTTGTTTGACTTGAAATTTGAATATATAAAAATAATTTATTATATGTTTATAATCATTCATTGAATAACTAATGAATTCTAATACAATTTCATTTATATTTTTACAATTTAAGAGTAATTATTTTAGTTTTTTTAATACTGAACACAATAGAAATTTGAGTCAAATAATTTAAAAGATTAAAAGTTGAGAAGATAATAAAAAATTATAAAATAAATTTCAAATTTAGGCAAGGTTCAGAATTTTAAATTGAGGAAATTTTTCCAAAGGGAATTTATGGCACAGTTTCTATGATTACAACATACTAATTCACGCCTGTTAAAAATAATAATACTAATAACGACCATCTTGCAGACAAACGATTTAAATTTAAAAGATTTTAGTATTATTCTCTGATGATAGTTTAAATAATTAACAATGTTTACACCGAACAAATAATACAAATGCATAGAGACTTTGATTTTATTAATGTAAAAAATCGTGTATACTGTGATTACATTCTATTTTTTTTAAATCGGAAAATGGAATGTTACCAAACATTTTTCATATCTAACAATCAAACGCACTACGTATTCACAATGATCAAACCAGGACTACTACAGAAACAAATGTAGAAATAAGATCTCCATTTTTGATAACGGACCAATATTATATAACTTGAAAAATTATTTAAAAGAATAAAAATATGGACTAATAAATATGGATAGACACATTAGGTAAATTTATCAAATAAATAAAAATAAAAAAAAACTTCCGGTACTCAGTCGAAGTGATTGCTGGAAAGTTTAATTGCAATTCCAGCCATTCTCTGGTCTCGGGGTCGCGTTGTCTATACTCTTTTTTCAAACGCAGGGCGCAAGCGAACTCAATGAATTATTATTGAACCGCAAGAAACGAGTCACGACAAATATTTTTTCCGGGTCCCATAAATATTTCAAAGGTCAATCTTAAAACAGATTTTTAACAACTTTGTTCCATATAGAGTGACGATTTTACCAAATTTATTTCAGTTCTATTACGAGCATACAATTTTCCAATAGCAAGTTATTGCCTGTGGGTCGGAATAAATTTATTTTATTTTAATATCCTCTAGGTGAATTTTAAATTAATTATATTATGTGTGAGATTGGCACTGCAGAAATACGAGTTTTGTCTGCTCTTCAACACTACACAATAGTTACTGCATACTTTCGACCTTCTTGATAAAATTTAAAATATTTGTATTTTCGTAAGTTTTTTTCCTGAACGATATTTTTTAGAGTAACGGGCAACAGGAGGGTAATCCACGTAGTGGAAACTACTCTTTAATAATATAATTGGAAATTGAGGATGCGGAAGGGTAGAGAAAGGTATCTAAGGGTTAAGTAAACACCAGGCTTGTAGTTTAAGGATCCTACCCGCCATTCACCTTAAAGAGATGCATAGCAAACCCTATGAAACCTGCATCAGGTAAGTCGCACACATAGTATATGTCCCACACCTTTCTGATGGCGGGAGTGGGTTTATTGTGGGGTGCAGCATTCCCTTCTCTGTGACTAGTTTTGAGAGGCAACTGGCAGACTGTACCTATGGGAACAGCGAACAACTCTTACCGTATGTCCAAGGTCTGTGACCCCGAAACATACACCTTTCAAAACAGGCCGAGGTGACTCGGCTTGTGGGATATTGTTCTCTTTGTTCCACAATGTAACGAAGAGGTATTGTTCAAATTTTTCTAAGTTCAAATATACCATCAGGAACTATAAATATATTATGAGGAAACCGTCTGTCTGAAAAATAATGATAAAAACACATTTTTCCAGGGATAGTCTAAAATTTAGTAGGCCCTCTTTCTGTAGCCAATGCTTCTCGCCGTGTCAGATTTTCAAATCTCAAAGCAAAAGACCTCGATAAAAATTATTGTGTAAAGTAGTGTTTGTACTTCATAATACAATAAATCTCAACAGTGATGAAGTCTTGAACATTCTTATGTTTTTAAACATTCCGAACGATATCGTACAGGAGCTGGTACTATACTAATTTATTGAACCTATAATTTCTAGTAATAAATTCAATAGGCGAGGTTGCCGAGGATAATGTTTTCATATCATGGTTTAACGGAATCATTTTCGCTGGGCCAAATTCTGTTGAAATAGCGTAACGTAAAATAACGCGAAAATAACCGATATTTGAGTCGAATCTGGAGTTGCATGTCGCTGAGCTTAATTAAGAAATTGTACTTCAGCCCCTGGGCACGAGTTATTGGTGTCGAAGGAACTGTTGATGTAGGATGTCACTGAGTAGAGTTGATGGGTGCAAGAGTGTTTGGGCCTAAAGCCGTATTGAGCAGAAGAAATGAGGTGGGTTAATTCTTTGCTAAGGAGGGGAAGGAGTTTTTCGAACAGTTTGGATAAAGAGGGGAGGAGACTGATAGGTCTATAACTATTAGGACAGGATTTGGGTTTGTTTGGCTTTAGGATCATTATTATATGTGCGTGCTTCCAAGCTGTTGAGTAATATGTTGTAAGGATGATTGCATTGAAAATGATTGTTATTAAGGTTGAAACTTTTTAGGGAGGTTTTTCAGGTGGAGGGGAGTGATAAGATCGTGACCGGCGGAGTGTTTATTTTTTAATTTGTTTAAGGTAGAGCGGATTACGGGAGGAGTGAATAGTTTAGGTAGAGGTGACAGTTGAAGAGGTTGGATGTGAGTTATTTATCTTGTTATTGTGGTAAAAGTTGATTGTCGGAAATATTTATCACGTTATTACGGTACCGAGAGTACTTTTGACAAGGTAACAGAAGTTAGGCTATATATAGGAATATATTTGATTCTCTTCATTTAATGAAAATATTTTTGACCTGCTTAAGAAACCTGGTGTATTTTTGTCTAGCTTAAAGTACCAGGAGTATTTTTGACAGTTTTAAAGTAACGAGAGCATTTTTGTTTCTCTTAAGGAACCGGCATTATTCTTCGCTCTCTTAAGATATTGGGAGTACTTCTGACTCCTATAAGTTACCGGTTTTTTTTATTCTATTAAGGTAGGGGACTCTTTTTGACTCTCCTAACGTAATTGAAATATTTTTGTCCTTAATATACCGCGAGTATTTTTGATTCTGTTAACGTCAAGGAGTGTTTTGAACTCTTTTAATGAACCAAAAGTAATTTTCACTCTCTTAGGCTACCGATATTATGACTATTTTATGACAAATCATTTTGATTCTACAGAAAATATTTTTAGTCTGAATGGTACGAGGAATATTTCTGACACTCTTGATACACATGAATAAATTGTGACTCACTTAGGCCACCGGGATTATAAAGAACTTTCTTAAGGAAGTGCATGTAATTTTGACTGAATTTGGGTACTGAGTATATTTTTAAGTCTCTTTGCGTACCAAGAGTGTTTTTAACTCTCTCAAAGCACTGGGAGTTTTTTTGACGGTCTTAAGTTACTAAGAGTATTTTTTTGTATTTCGTATCGGAGGAGTATTTATTCTTCTATAAAGTAACATTCCCCCTGCATTGGTAGGTTAAATCATTTCTTGACTAATATTAATGCAGAATTAAATACGTTTTCGGGCTTATATAAATAAATACCCTGGCACCCAGATACTATTTAATAAAACGAGGATACACTTTGGACGATTCTTCGAAGCAGTGACTTGCTTGGATTAGCCTACTATATGTATATGTTGGCACGTATAATATATACCCTACCTTAAAAATTATGTTCAGGAAAGAATTATTATAATATTGTATTTTGTACTGGGAAATGAATGTAGGATTTTAGAGTTTCTTCTAAAACACATAATGTAACTACTTTTATGGATTCATTTTTTATTAATATTCACCACGGACGAAACCGCCGGTTGTCCTACAACCAAATTTCTTTTATAATGGTTCATTAATGATACCCTATATGTTTCAGTTAGTTTGCTCTGAGATTGATTTGAAACATAAAACACGGCCAACATTTCACGGTTGGACGCCTGCATTTGACGGATTGCATGTATTTTATTTGATAGGATAAGCGTAATTAGATTTTAATGTGTTATAAAAGCAGCCGCAAATAAAAATGATTTATATCATGCACGTAATATATTTGTTTGAAATTCAGTAAAATGTAATTATTCTCTTATGATAAACAGTTTAATAAAATAAATATAAAATTGGATATAATTAAAAATTTCAGCGTGTATTTCAACTGAAAAGCTTTTGACGAATATAAATATTTTTTTCTAGTTTAATGAACTATACGATAATTTGAGAAACGAATTCTTGGATATTATAATTAAACGGCTATGTACACACACATTTCTCTTTCGATTTTGTTCTCCGTTAGTCATGTGAAATAACTTATTCTTACGCTTGTATGAATAATATGTTCGTGCCCATTGGTTGCCAAAATAACTGCAGCTTGCCTCACAAAAACTCACGCACGTGCAATAATCATATATATATATATAATATATAAGAGTATATAACTCTTTCTTTAAGAGGCCTGTTGTACCTTAATATGAAGTCATATGGATATATTTATAGCCAAATGTAGACATAGGAATGATAATATAAGTACCAAACAACGTTTCTGGAAGCCTTGTTTCTTTCTTCAGGTGCAGAAAATACGTAAGAACGTAGAAACACAACTGAACAAGTCCGTTGAATAAACTCAATTTTTTATTTTTAGTTTGGTTAACCGTCTCGTACAGTTGTGTCTCTCTAGGCTCTTACGTTTTTTCTGCACCTGAAGAAAGGAACAAGGCTTCCAGAAACGTTGTGTGGTATTTATACATGATCATTACTTATCCCTGTATTTGGCTATCTTTCTTATTATTAATTTTCAATCAGACGTAATTTTTTCCATTTTTATATTTAAAAATGCACGAATAAACCAAATTACATCTGACTATATTCATAATTTTTTAATGAACCTATTTATTTATTAGCCCAGTACCCGTGCTTTCCAGCTCTATTTCTTAAAACCTTTGCTTCATCACACAGTTTATGAGCCGCGTTCACTGTCAGCTAAGTATCGCCATCTCCATAGCCTCGGAACCCACAATAGTATTATATTCACTTATCTGACATAATTACTGTGCATTTATGGCAGCATTATTTCAGAATGTATATCGGTGTTAATCTGCTAAACGTTGTGAGTGAAATGTTTAGAGGCACAACGCCATTTTGCTATAGGTATATAAATTACGGTTTATTAATTAAGAATCACACAAATAATTTCGTGTCATTTTAAGTTGGCTCACTGAGGAGGATATTAGCTTGAAAAGAGTATGTTATAATATGAACAGATTAAATAAAATCCTCTCGGGCTTCTAAGCGAGTGAACAATTGTATCCGCGACGTTTCGATGACGTTCACTGTCATCTTCACCAAGCAAATAGAAAACGTCACGAACACAATTGTTCACTCGGTTAGAAGCCCGAGAAGATTTTATTCATTCTGTACACCGCGAAAGACATATTTCTTTACGAACAGATTATATTGTCCGGCCTGTATAATTTCCAAATTAATTGCTTCTTTGAAATACAGCATAATGAGATGTAATTCTCTTTCGTCTTGCCGCTTATGTAGTCGAGTTTTCCTTTGGTAATAATTGGACCGAACCAACTAGAAAACTTTTTTGGTTAATGTTGTCAACGCATAAGATTTTACAAACGTGTGAACGGAATTAAACGAAAAATGTCGCAGGGCTCCCTCCACTCGTGGATGTTTCGAGAGCGAGTGTGATCAAAATAATTTACTACTTTTACGTATTTGCCGCAGTCTGACAATATTTGCCCAAGGTGACCGAACGTTCATTCTGTAGTCTGATAACATATTATTACTGATCCATGTATTATTTGTAGGGATGAGTACGTAGAAAAGAAACAGCCGTGACAAAAATATTGGAAAATATGGGCTTACTTCTATCGAATGCGTAAAATAGGGATAAAACCTTCTTTCGGCATTAGGGAAATAATATATGAAGTTATATTGTTGTAGTTTCGTGTATTATTTTATTTTTATATACTTTTCATGCATTTGTATTTATTTTTCCCTTTATGAATTTTTCCCTTATTTTTCTAATGAAATTTCTGAATTATTCATAGATAGCAGTTTGTTTCTTATCCGTTTTATTATTTGTATAATGTATTTTCAATTCACGTGTTTCGTAAATCATAATTGCATTGTTAAATGTTATTTGATTTTCTCCGACACATATCATTTTCGTTTTTCTAGCTTTAAAGTCTTTTTAATCAATTATCAATAAAGTAATACAATTTCTAATTGTAATTTTTATATCATATCACTTCTATTTTAAATATTTTTATGTGTTTGTTTGATGTAGATGACGCCGTATAGGACTAAAAACCAATAAATGAAAAATTCGTTCTTCAATACATTTCCCCCATCACGTCAGAGACATTTAGACCAATAACAATTTATAGTTCCTCGACAGATATCGATGTAAACTACATGAAACGTAGTATTAATTAAAGTTGACTCACGTCCAATATATCGGCCAGCCTTCGGGTAGAAGCCTGTTCAGTGCTGATAGATTCTATACAAACTAGATTGTCATCTGAGTTTCCATGGCGACATTCAAAGAACAGCAGCAACTTGCTATAACTGGATCATTAATTAGCTCCAGCTAAATATCCAGTCGAGCTTACGCGACTAGTTGCTGAATGGAAGTGCTGTTGGTACAGTTGAGTTTCATAAGTCGAAATTCGTCGCTGTAGATCAAAGAAAACTCTTCCTACAAGCTCTGGCTGGTGCTAATTATAGAACAAGTATACCTAAGTTAATCTACGATTTAAGTAATTAATTTTATATTAAACTAATTGGTCATTATAAAACTAAAGATAAAAATTTTAAACTAATTATTTTGAAATCGTATTGAATCTACATGATATATAAGGTTGATCGGTAACTTTGATAATATAGATGAAAAAAGGTATACTGTTTTGTTAAACGTTCAATACGTTTTATTTTGCCAAGTATGAAGATAATATTTTAAATAGTATAAATAATTGCAATCCTAAATTGCGAGAATATACAACAGCAAAGACGTGCAAATTATACTGAAGGTAATGGTGGGCGTTCATATGGACCACGTAAAAATATATAATGTAATATAATGCTGGGAGGGTGATTTTAAATGAAAAAAATAATTAAAATTTGATTTGGATTGGCTTTAAATTAAATTAATTTATAATTAAGTGTTTACAAAAATTCAACAGGGTCCTTCCAATTGCATCAAGGTAATTAAAAATTACTCACTCGAGTTTAAATTTTAGATAATTTACTTTAACTACATTAAATATTGAAATAAATTTCTGATACGTTAAATCAGGGCGATTTTATGAGACTCTGAACATAAAGCAAAAAGAAAAGGGGTGGTATGTGAGGACGTATATACGTGCGGCAGAAATCTCAATTAATTACGACACAGACAGAAACACACCTGTTTATCTTTTGTAGTCGGCTTCCCCAGGCTAACCGGGAAATCTTCACAGGAATTTCTTTACACTTCCTCTCTAGACCACTTCTTCTTCCGTCGATCGGGCCGTTTTTCCTTCACCAAATTGTACATGCGAACTCTACATTACACTCCAAGTTGTAGATCTAAACACATACGTTTCACTCCAAGTAGTCGTTGTGAACTATCCTCTCCAAGTACATCTCTCGGGCTCTTACATTTTTACTCCTACACTGTATTCATTCTCAGAATTCTTCGTTCTCCGAGCTATAGATATGAACTGTCTTGTTTCCTTGTTTGTTCACCTTCCAGCTTGACTCTTTTCTTTCCCCACCAGAGGGTGGAAACCTATTCCCGTGTTTGAATTCAGACTATCTGCGTCGATTTTATACCTCGGGATTACTCTCGCATTTTGGAAGGGTTGACGTTAGGAGATTTTTGTCACGTCAATAACTCCTCAGGCAGATTCCCCCATAATCCCATGTCTTTGTCTTACCACTTGGTTTCACGTAGACACCTCGTCACCTCGGCGCCAAATTTTATGGTCGTAGTTTCCAACAAGCCACTGCTCGGGTCTGGGTACACAAGAATTTTTACTCAAATATTAAAAATTAATCTTGAATTTATTTGGTAGTGTTCTTCTGAACTACAATAGACATTAGTAGCAGCACGAGAAAACTAGGAATGTGACATGCAATTTTCAGTAACATTTTAATTTTACTATATTATTTATTTAAATCTAGTTCGCGTAATAAAGAATGTCTGTGATGCGAACCACCTTGACGATTATAGCTTTGTGCATAGATGCGTAGTTTTAGCATTATCCCTGTGGTTGTTGTGTTATCGTGAGAATAAAGTTTTCTTTTCAAATAAAATTATTACAATCATATGGTTGAGGACGATTAATTTTTTTAGGGTAACAGGTTACATGAGGGATATCCACATGGTGGCAACTCCCCTTTAATAGCATAGGAAGGGATTTGAAAAAGGGGGGATGCGGAAGGGTAGAGGAAGGTAGTCAAGGGTTAATTAGGGCCCCCGGGCTATAATTTAAGGATCCTACTTGGAAATCGCCTAAAAGTGATGCAGGACAAACCCTAGAAAACTAGCATCAGGTAGATTGGGCATTGTCTACTTGTCCCACGCCCTTCCCATGGCGGGAGAAGGGTTAGATGTGGGGTCGCAGCTTTTCTCTCGCCATACCTTGACCGGTTTAGGAGGCAGCTGGCCGACTATTCCAATAGGAATAGCGGACAACTCTTACCGTATGCCCAAGGTCTGCGACCCCGGAACAACAACGTCAGAACAACTAAGTAACGTACGAAGATTAAATAAATAAACTGCGAGAAATAATATTTTTCACGTCACAGGAGGAATGAAGTTTTTAGAAGTGACGATAAAGACTAATTATCAAAACGAAATTAACAAGAGATTATAAACGCATAACAACGCAAACAACTTACAGAGCCGGATAGAAATTTCTGCAGTTGAATACATTAACTATATATTCGCATACAGCAGACGAAAGTACATATCCAAGATATCTCAGAATAATTAACATTCATGTGCATTTTGCAGAGAATTTCAACACCTTTTATATAGGCATCACATTAAATTTATAAAAGAACCTTAAAAGAAAATTAAATTCACATCCAATATCTTCTAACGTTCTCATCTATAACTAGAAATTTCGCTGGACATTTTCAGTTAATTATTTACAATGTAAATATTGTATGTCAATTTATCGGTACTGACTAAAAGCTGTAAAAATTAATTTAACATAATTTTTAAAAAGTGGGTGAAGTGTTCGGAAACTTTCAAAGCCCGAAGGAATTTTCTAAAGAAATAAATCAACATCACTACTACTTTGCTCAAAGGACAGAGTTCGGATAATTAAAAGATGTAGAATATGGATAGAGAAAATAGTAATTCACAAGGATATTAACAAAAAATAAATGTTTTGAAATTAATCCTTTAGAGAGATCAATTCAAAAGCACACGGAAATCAAGCAGTGTTAAAAATATTGAGAATAAAACAGAAGCCTGTATTAATAGATAGAAAATAATAATTAGATAAAATAGCCAATTGCCTGACCAAATAAAGTGATAATATAAATACCACACAACGTTCCTGAAAACTTTGTTTCTTTCCCTGAATAAAAACACGAGAGCCGTGAGTGTCACAACCGCACAAAGAATATAATTATATAGTAAGAAGGTAACTGCACAATTACAGCAAAATGTAATTCATAGCTCGGGGAGGAATACTATTCACAAAAACCAGAACAATATGAGTTAAACACCGAAAGAATATTCAGTTTGTCGTAGGTTCCCAAACACAGTAGACGAATCATAAATTCAGAAAAGGATCCTGAATTATTTGCATCAATTTTTAATTAGAACAATTACAATTTTTTATACATATAATTTTTTAGAGTAAAAGGCTGCTAGAGAGTAATCCATCTGATAGCAACTCCTCTTTACTAGGATTGGAAAGGATTTGAAATGGGAGGATGCGGAAGGGAGAGCAAGGTAGCCAAGGGTTAACTACTGCCCCAGGGCTGCAGTTTAAGGATCCTACCTGGCATTAGCCTAAAAGTGATGCAGGTAAAATCCTGTAAAACATCTAGGAAAAGCTCCTGGTAGTTGATTGACGTCGTATTACTTAGCCTGTTCAAGGAAACGTATATATTAAATAACTCCAGCTTGACAAAGTAATTAATAAAACAAATACAACAGTAAAATTGACCACTGAGAGGCGAAACAACGCGAGTTTATTTAAATTTGATCTGTCTGTATATTATCAATTATCACGGTTTTTTATTCCCGGTCGTTAATTACATCTCATAAAAAATGTCGTTTCAGCCCAAAATGTCGAGATTACAATGAAAATTAATTTGTATTACGTTTTGTGTATACCGTAATATTTGTGATATTAATTATCTTAAAACAGATACATTTATATATGCGCAAATATGTGCATGTCTATGGAAGATTGTATGAATAGATATGAGCAATATATTTTGTCTTCCTTTTATGTTATGTCTCTATCAGGGCGACAGAAATAAATGGCCTTTTTGTAAAAGATGTAACCTCGCAACACTAAAGAACTCTTGATAAAGGGACGTATCACGTCTCCAGACTCCTCTTTTGTCGCGTTCTGATACTGTAACAGCACAAAATATAGGAACAACAAAGAACGTCGGGAAAAATAAGAGCTTAGAGAACACTGACAATATAGACAATAAGGTTTGTTAGCGGTAACTGTCCCGTTTGATCTAATGTAGGACTACCTTTTAACGTTTTCAAAACAGTTCATTACCCTCTACTAATATTTGGGTCTAATTGGCTCATTAAAAGTGAAATACAGCAACATTGACATTTATTTTTCTAAATTTCGTCAAAATGTTGCATAGCAAAGCGAAACAATTACGATGAATATATAATATTTTACAGTACATAAACAGGTTTTCTCGTCTGAAACTGTCCTTAACGATTTATAAAATTTAATAAGAAAAATAGCCAAAATGACTTGTGCAATTGTCTCTCTCTCTAAGGCTCTTGCGTTTTTCCTGCACCTGAAGAAAGCAACAAGGCTTCCAGAAACATTTGTGGTATTTCTATTATCACTTCATTTGTCTATCTTTCAGACAAAAGAAATGATTATATATATATATATATATACATATATATATATATATATATATATATATATATTGTGGGTTAGAAATGACGGAAATCGGGGAATAGTTGACAGCATTTAAAAAAATAAAACACATTAACTTTATTTTACGGACTTTTATTTCGAATTACAGAAACTTTTTACGTGAAATAATCATTAAATAAACAATTTAACCCAGATTAGAAAAAGTTATTAATTAATTAAGCCAAAATTATCAGTTCATAAGACGTTCCGTCTAAATATAAATATAAATTTTTGGGACTCCTTCCGGTGAAGTTTTGAAGGTATATATATACTACCTGAACTGAATGTATGTATGCATACCTAAAAACAGCACAATACCCGTTTACCAGAATAAGGCCCAAAAATGGGACGAAATTAGTATGAACGGATTTTTTAGCATAATTAATTAATTAATTTTTCCTGACATATTGGCTGAATTGTTGTTTTATTTATCAAATAATAATTATCAGATTGTATTAAATAAGATAATGATAATTCACGTAAAATATAAAATCGATAAACAACTTGTATATATCTTTTGCTATGATATTTTAACCAAAGAAGCCGTTTTATTGGCCAAAAATCTCTGAGACAGTTATTGAAGTGAAATAAATTTTTAGCATTGTTAATATCATTAAATACCAGTAAAAATGCTAAATTGAAGCGAATTTCCACGCGGTTATATGAAAGTAAAATATCTCTTTAATTGAAGAACCACATATAGAATACAAGTCAAGTAAAAAAGATGTTGATGAATATCTGTGAAAGATAGTCCGCAAATCGTTTGTTTTTCTATTCCCTGAAATTTTATTCATGACTTTTTAGAAAAATTTTAAAATCGGCATTATAATATATAAATTAATTAATTTCAGCTGAATGACTTTTGTTGATTAATAAAATTTATGATTTTCGTATTTGTAATACTACTCAAGTTTTTATAATACTTGAGGAGATTTTTTAGATGAGTTTGAGCAAGACATTTCGACAAAGGTTAGGATATTTAAAATCAGTACATATATCACGTTATTCAATTTAAATCCTTTATTTTATGTGCACATACTGAATAGTTAACAATTTTGTCTAATATTCCAACTAAGAAATATTTTCGAGGAATGAAACAATAATCATTTGTCAGTTATTTTATTTTTGTAATTTTAGTTATAAATTTTCTTCTACTTAGTAATCACGGAGAAAAGTTCTTGACCTTTTAAAATTCGCACAAATTCCAGTTAATGTCCATCCTTATCACAGTATCAACCACTGTCTGCGACGCGACGTGTAATATGTTGTTACACATAGCGGAAAGTTTTGAGACTAAACGTAGACAGCGTAACTAAATCATACTGCAACGCTGTCGCAGCCGGATGCAGTAGTCTTTTTGTTCTGGAGGGGTGAGGAAGGAACTAATCAAATAACGAGAAAGCTCTGCTACGGAAACTGCCAACTCTGAAATTAGCGTCACACTTAAAATAGGGCGGGATCGGTATTGGCGACACGATTAAATTGAAAGTTACTCGTCAGGTAGTCAATAACGGCGAAGGCAGTATTCCGCGTGTAATTAGTTGCGGTTATGTAAGACCGTGTGCCACCAAATAAGTCATTTCTACTTGAAGATATTTTACGTTAATACCAACCGTGACAGGAAAACAAATATTCTAAATCTGAAGGATGGTGAAAATAATTGGAGTAACTATGTTTCGTCGACGAAAGTCGTAACAAAGAAAACGAATTCCAAAACTGAAATTATTTTGAAACATTATTCAACATACACAACGTTACGTCCCTGATTGGAACCTCTCCTAATGTTCAATTCACTTATAATTTATTATAAATCCCGCTGTACACACTCGGCGAGGTGAGGCGAAGCAAGACGAGTTCGAGTGTGAAGATGGTTTCCACAATCTACCTCGCCCAACATTCTAGGCTTTAAGCCCCTCTAATACCAGCTAGGCCCTCAGCCATTTTTAATCTAGTTCTGCTAACGCAAACACATGTGAATGAATAAGAAAGATAGCCAATACAGACAAAAAAGGTAATAACAACGTTTCTGGGATCCTTGTTCCTTTCGTCAGGTGCTAAGAAGAGCCTAGAGAAACACAACTGCACTGGTCAGTTGACAACACTTAAAAGTGTCAACTAACCAATTAAAAAAATCAACATAATTACAGAGATTAGATTTGTGAAAACAGTTTTAACTTGATGTGAAGATAAAGTAATTCAATGTATCTAAGTCTGCTGAAAAAAAAAGCAGAAATTAAAATAAAAGTGATTTGGCAATTTTAGTACCTGCTGTAATCAATTTCTCTGTATCTCGAAAATAGATAAGTTCATTTTTCAAGAAGCAATTAAAAATATATTCGGTTTTCCATACGTGATGTATATTTTAATTCCATCTTTTACGATTATTAATTTAATTTAAATTTTTAAAATTCACAAAAAATGAATTGAATCGTCCAATTATTTAGTTTAATTACGAAATCTGAATAACTAATTAGAGATAAAATAATTCCTGAGAAAATAAAACATTTATGAACTCCAATGCAATCTTGGCTAAGTAATTTAAAAATTATGAATTCAATCTTAGTTAATGTTTTACAACCAACATGAGTAAGACACGACTTCCGTAAGATTAAAAATGGCGGACGGCCCGGCCTTATATGAGAGGGGACTTACCTAGGCCTCAACACGAGTGTGTGACGTCACAACAAGAAGTCTTTGTACCTGACTGGCGTTTTACCTGACCAGCGCTCGGGCCGGAGGCGGTGTTTTGGGCTCGAGTCAAAGGGACACGAGGCGATAGACGAGGCCCCTCAAGAGCTCCTTGTACACAATACCTCGTTTGGTTTATGTGTAACTTTGTGTTTATGAACGTAATTATTTTTTAAAGATTATAATTTCTGAAATGAAAAATGTGGCTGAATAAAATTTTCGTAATGGAGCGGAGCAATTAATTTACTATTCAATTTTTTGAATCACATCAAAATAAGTCGTTCCTACGAATATGAGGTAATTTGGAGGAAAGATTAATTAAAAAATTTATGAATAATATAATTATTTTAACAAAACATTATATATACGTCTTTTCTTCATTTTAGTGCCTCTTCAGATTTAATAATTTTGAATATAAACCAACCAAAAAAATACAGGCAAGGTTTTTCTGTCTACCTCTACATTTTTTCGTGAGTTACATACAGAATTATGACGTACTGTGGTGTAGTGGTCAGCGGCACTGCCTCGCATAACATACGTCTCTGGTTCGAATCCCGACGAGGGCATGGATGTTGTATGTGTCTGTTTCATTCCGGAAAACTCCCACAAAATTAGTGGCCGGACAAAAGCAACGAAGTGCAAAATATTCACTAATGACATAGCCGTTGATGCGACTATAAATTACATTAAAAAAAGATATGAAAACCGAAGATGTCCTAAAACGTGAACGAAACCGTACATTTAATGTTTTGTTAATAAACATTATTTTCTGACTCAAGGCCATATATTTATTTATTTACATTATTACATGTCAGAAAGTTTTTCATCGTTAATACAAATAGTGTTCTAGATAGATTAACTGAGGTCATCCACATCTCTTGGGTGTTCAAGGGTTTTTATCGCAAATGTACACATATTTATAATACGCATATGCACAAAAGGCCGCTATAGCGGGGATCCGGACGTTTGCTTTACACACACTTGCACGATGCACGTTTTCCCTACATCTCGATTGACCTTTGCCCGACAGGACACAATCCAGATTGACGTTTTCCCGATAGGACAAAATCCCGATTGCCATTTGCCTCACAGTACTATTATCCCGATTGACGTTTTCCCGACAGGTCATTTTCCCAATGGCTCAATTTCCCGAAAGGTGAGTTTTTACGAAATAAAGCATATAATTGATATTGCAGAACACTTTGTAAATTAAGTTATTCATTAATGCGTGGAACAATTTGAACCATACTTGGTACACGTATCACTTAAGATCCAGGAACAACCCTGCGGAATTAAGATAACTTCTAGCACCCCTATGGGTGGAGGTAGAAGGAGGTGACATTTTCAATATACAAAATATGTGATAACTGCCTATATTGGCGCCAAATAAATAGTTTACTGTGCCGCTCAGATTCATAATGCCTCTGTCTATGTTTTTAGTGCCGAATTTCATAGCATTGTTTTCATCCATTCGCGTTGACGGAAGAACAAGTGACCCATTGTACGAGACTTGCTGAGCATGTACAAGCTCTCCTTCATGTGGAACCTCGGGGAAAGTCTCGCCGAGGGCCTCGACTAGCTCCTCGGCCAGAGTGTACGAGCGGGTGTAAGAAAATCTATATTAATAAATTTATAACATGCGGATTGCATACACGTTGAGGTTTCAGTTTGTAAATTACAGGACATATAAAAAGGAACATTTTTCACAAAGCCTTTGCGGGTAACTCCACTTAAGGAGGAACTTAAATAATTATATATATATACTTTGTGAATATTAATTTTTGTACTTAATATGAGCATTTGTAGCCTTTCGTGAGCAACTGTCCTCAGCGGACGTGTGTGCGAGGTCAGGAAGTGGATATGTTACGAGACACCACCATCACACCGGAAGTGAAAGATGCGCCGCCTACCAGACACCCTTTCATCAGCACATCGCTTTGGTCGGGGATTTCCGGCCACTTCGTGAAATGGCAGGCCAATGGAGCATATACACTGGTTATTTTAAGTACATCGGACATTGGCCACATACGTCTCGACCAAAGTGCGAAATGGCCGGCCAATTCGCGAATTGGGCAACTCCGTATATCAAATAAAGGGTATTTATTTACAAAGTCATTATTCTACAACTAATTTTTTTAACATTTTTTAACGCCAGAAGAACGCGTTTTCTTGTTTTTGTCAGTTTACCCCGCGGTTATTGTGGTTGAAGTTTAGTGGAAGGAATTTAAACCGTAATACACAGTCCAAGATTACCAAAAATGTCGGGTGTATGATGATGTTCTCTTACGTCTTCAAAAACCAAATTAATTGACTACCAGTTTTGGCTCGTATATTCGATGCGAAGGAAAATTCAAAGTGAATATCATCAAAAGAGTATGTGTCAAACTGAAATCGTCTACAAAACCTGGTACCTTCCATTGGATTCCCGGAAAATCACAGTAATTAATGGCTTTACATGAAATTACAACTTGGCTAGACAAGATCGACTATTCGAAGCATAATAACACGAACGGTCCAGATTAGTCTTTGGCCACAGCGGAAACCAGACTTGGTGATTGGCGGTGTTGGTTCACAGTCTGAACCACAGCGCACCGTAGCCGACATGACAAATATGCAACTACGACTTGTTCAAATTTAAACTTGCTTCTGTCAGCAGCATCTGCACTCTAATTACAAATCACAGGCGCTCTAACTACTTCACGTGGTCGAAAACAATTAAAGCAAACTTGAGAGCAACTATATTAAACATATTTATTCCTACAACAATCTGCACTTATTTCATTTTAATTCAGCGAATTTTTCCAACTTTTCCAATTAGTTAATGGTGCAGTCTCAAATATTTACGCACAGTCTGCTGTTCTGTTCGGAGCGCAGACACATGACGCGATATTTTGAATTAAAAATGTTATTATGAAAAAGCATATAGCCGTCCCCTTCAAATGAATTGAGTAAACTACAAAAGCGGTATGTTCTTAATCGTTATTAAATTAAATCATCTGATTATTAGTAATTTCATGAAAATGATAAATTATTTATTATCTTCCATAGAAGAATGACAAGAAAAGAGTTAGAAGGGTACTTACGATTCCTTGGTTAATTCCTACTATAATTTGATATAAAATTTTCTAGTGTATATAATTATTCTTGCAATTGATTGTTTCTATACTTAATAGATATCTTCGTACCTTTATATATGGAGAAGAAATATCTAATTAGTCACCTAATCAGTTCGATTTTGCGTGAGTCCTGCATGTATTGCATGGGCAAAATATGATAAAAAAGAATATACTACATCAAATAACACGGAAAAGTTAATTACTGTAACTAACATTGTTATAATGAGAGAGACGATACCTTTTATTTATTGTTATTATTTTTACAAATAATAAATCTCTTGGTCATGCCTTTTGAGTCGACATTGAACGGGTGGAACACGCATGTTCAAAGTCCTTGAAAACAAGAACATTTTTGCTACAAGGGTGAAAATCTGTGACAAAATTGATCCACGGACTTTGTATTTAAAAGTTAATGAAAAAATAATTAGCAACCCCTATTGTTTTAAAATATAATTGCACTGAAGGATCGTATCAACCTATTCCGCATTGTGGTAACGACTCTCTGATGCTGTACTGATTTGTCTCTCGTAAGTTGACACCAGCCTGTTGAACATGAGCTCTATTATCCACTACTATTTTTAGTAAACGACGGCCAACAGGAAATCATTTATAACAAGAACAGGTGTTTCAAAAAACGCATGATCCGTAAGAACGACACTCCGCACAAATCAGGCGACGAACTCAATATAGTTGCAACATGTATCGTTAGGATGTCTGGATAACCTATATTTTTACTTTATGAAATTAGGAAGTAAAAGTAGAAATAACTGTACAGTTACTTCCTTTTATATGAGGAATAAAAATATATTTTCAAAATTCATTTAATAAGAAGATATATTAATTTAATACGTATATATGAAATTTTAACCAATCCCATGTAACATACAATTTGGGAGTAAACTCTGTGCGGGAAAATACATTCCTAAAATCCAAAAGAGCCGTGTAAAAAACTGCGAATACGACCAATATTAATGACTAATTGGTAGTTTTACAGATAGAGTAAATTAATAGCAACACTAGTAAATTCAAATTTGTCCCCCTATCGTCAGATCAACTTCGTGAGAAGTTACTAATAAAATATCCAAAATTACGGAGATTGTTCATAATTTTGGGTGTCAGTAAACTGATTGGTGACAGTATCGACGTCTTTTAAGTCGAAATTCAGTATCCGTAAACATAGGTGAGGGGAATGTAAGAAGGTTTGACAACAAAACCGCACCATTATAGTGTTAAATCAACAGTTTTGAGAGTCACAAATGTTCACGATGTTATTGAGTTAAATTTTAGCCGCCGTCTGCTTTGACGGGGTGTATAATAAATATTATATATATTTTAGTAATTTACTTTATGACAGACGATTTTTATACACTGACTCTATAATAATCAATTTTTGCAATTGCCCTCAATCCATTTCATTTGCGTACCGTGAAGCGGGAGATTTGTAATTCATTCGAACTCCTAACTCATTTTTCATCCAAATGTTACACTTCCAGACATGGGTCAATTATTAAACCTTTATCTAGTCCCCTCTATAACCCCTAGAGGTCTGTAATGGGAATTTTGAAACACCCTGTATAGTCTCGTAGGCTGTATGAACCATCATTTTTAATATGTAATTCCAGAACCAGATTACCTGCTACACCTCAGTGCAGATTCTCAACAGCTTTCTGGTCGATATTGGCGGAGTTTAACGTACTGTTAAGTAAATCATGGTAGTTTAATCAAACTTTCGTTACATTTCTAACGAAACACAATAGCTCCACCGTGTACCTATTTTTGTTACATTTAATGAATCTATAATCGCTAATTAAAATAAGAATTAGACACTATAATATGAATGTTGGATGGGTAGTGAAAACTCTTTCTGACTCCAGTAATATCAATGTATTTTTATTGTGAATTCTCCGATTCATTCTTTGTTAATAATACTTTTTTATACGACGGTGGCGCAGTTATTAACAATGTTCCAAACCTGATATTTCCAGAGAGAATTTGTCTGTCGAAACATAATAAAATACAATACTAAAGCTACTTCATAATTAACTGCATTTTTTTTGTGTTAAATTTCCTGTTTGTTTGAATGTGCAGTAAATTCAATGAGTTTATATTTCACTAAATTAGGTTTAGCATGTTACGCACCTTTTGACAGTTATTGGTCATTAATTTATTTGATATGTTGTAATGCAGACATTATTAATTCGTAATCAAAAATAAACAACTCGACCTACGTCCCATACCTTCTGCACACACCGCCGAAATAAAAGTAAGAACAGCACAATGAAGACTAAGATCTATTGCTAGCATTCAGATGTATATCAAAAGAATTTAATTAGAATACTTTAATATCATATTTATAGAAAGTGATTTCTTCTGAATAGTTTAGAACCGAGAAATAGACGTTATTTTAAAAAGATAAAATTGTTGCTATACTATGAGAAATATTCCATTTCTTGGAAGAAAATATGTAATTAAAATAAAAAAATATTCGTCTGTTTTGAAAATTAATAATAGGATAAAATAGCCAAATGCAAACAAAAGAAGTGATGATATAAATATCACACAACGTTTCTCGAATCCTTGTTTCTTTCTTCAGGTGCTAAGAAATCTAAAAACACAAGAGTGTGCGTTTGTGTCTTTCTATGCTCTTGTGTTTATAGTTTTCTTAGTATCTGAAGAAAGGAACAAGGTTTCCACAAATGTTGCGTGGTATTTATATAACCATTTCGTTTGTCTGTATACTGCTATTTCATCTTATTATGAAATATGTAGTGAATTATCAAAATCACGTCAGCCTTCTATTAAAGTAAAACTGTTACGGGTACTGTATCCAAAGAAGAAAAAGCGATTAAAGGACTTAATTAATGCAATAAAGAATAAGGCGACAAGTGTAGGCAAATGGTACTAAACAATTAATTGAGATTACAACGCAAAAGAAACGTATTGTTGAAGAATTTAAACGTTTGTATAGAATTTATACATCTATAAATTGACGATGAACTTTAAGACCTTTTCAACTCAAAAGCGTAAAATGGTCGGAGACCAATATACATAATACACCTTCTCTCGAAAGAGGGTAATGTGTACTTGCAAATAATATGTTAGTAATGATACTCAGCATAGTATACTTATCGTATCACAACTATATAACAAGTAAAATACGATGGAATCTTCCCTACTTAGGGAACAAGCATGTTACATATACCAAAAATAAAATAGATTGCCTCTAGGAAATAAGTTAACTGATTTTGAGAAAGAAATTAACGACATTTGCTAATGTCGCAATCAGATTGCTAGAGAAGACATACGGAAACCCTACGAAATATCTGCTGTAGTGTAGTTATCTAGAATTGATCAGAGGGGTCAAGATATTCCACAAATATTATTTAAAATACAAAGATTGTTTAATTTAAAGATATACTTTAATAGCTTTCAAATTTTTTTCGACAATAATTAATTAATATGTTTGCGGTCTCTACATCGTTGAATTCTGGAATGCCGGAAAGGCCGTCCGTTCAGTTTGATTGGCAGGAACAAGGGATGGCATAAGTTGTTGCGCTTTCTCTCGAAAGATTCTAGACACTTCTAACTTCCCTGCGTTTATTTTTCTCTCACGTTCACCGCTAACTTAAATACTTGCTAAAATTTACTTCCTAAGTAACAAATTAGGAGAGTTTAGCGATATTAATTTAATTTAACAACCAACATTTATTCTGGTATAAATAAAATAATGTATTTATATAATTGTCATTAACTCCAGAAGCGATTTACTTTATGAGTATGGCCATGTAGGCTGAATCTTCTGCAGTTAATGGCAATGGCATGAATAAATTATTTTTATACCATAATAAAATCTGTGGACTTATTGGTCGTTAAATTTAATATATTTCTTCCTTCAATATTCTATGTGTTACATTTCAAAGAATTACCATCTCTCACTAACAACTTTCATTCTGAGTCGAGGAGCCGCAGTAAGTCTATCAATTACTATCAGTCTGTCTCTTCCAAATTTCTGCATCTAACTAAACTAGTGATTTTTCAACTTTATCTCAATTTCATTCTAGCGGCACATTCTAACTCCTACTAGCTATTATAACACGATGCTAGTTCTTCTGAATAGTCTATTAGTCCGTTCCTCTCCTTTGATTTCAATGGGGTTTTCTGTTTCTGTTTCCCACCTTCGACAGCAGCTGTAGAGTTAAACGCCTATCGCCAACTGGCCTAAAATGCGATTGAAACGCGACGTTTCGACGGACAAATGCATTGCCGTCATCTTCTAGGCGAAGTGCCGGGACCATTGAGTTCAAGGGTATATATACCCCTCGCGCCCGAGGGGTGGGCCGATCAGGTGATCTTCAACAAATACACCGGGAAAGCCTTCGTTCTTTGGCCTAAAATGTTTTCAGGCCAATATTTCTAGATCGGAAAAAACAAATGTTTTCGAACTATAAAGTACGGTATTTGGGGTTTTAATCTTCTGTGATTTCACAGAAAGGCATTTGCTATACAAAGTTTTGTGAACGAATGTCTCAATTTTATCACCTTAAATTTTATCACATGTTCACTACTGTAGATAAAAAGTCTATCATTAGGGCAGTATGATAAAATATTGAGATTATTGTATACACCTACAACAGGAAGGAATATAACAGGATTATTAGTACAGGAAGTTACAAATAGAATAAAAACCTGTATGGAATTCAAATCTAATAATGCATAAGGACATGAGACAAGCATGATAAATGAAGTATGGATGTGATACATGGACTATATTACATAAACAGCAAATTTCTCAACAAAATACGGAATAAGTGATGCAGATATAATTGCTAAAACAGCGAGATTTTATACTAGAATAGACGACTGGTGAGAGATTAAGCTGCCCACACAACCGTAGTGTACTAACATGGAGAAATATACCAAATAATGAATAAGAAATATTGCCAATTCAGGCAAAACAGTGATAATATAAATACCACGCAACGTTTATGGGATCCTTGTGCCTTTCGTCAGGTACTAAGAAGAGCCTAGAGTGACCTGACGAAGATGGCGGTGTCAGCCATGGAAACTGTCCTCAAATCACGTTACCCGACCGGGAACCCGCGAACTCTTTATACATCACAGCTATTGTTGTACAAACAGACACAATGAAACTCAATAATTGCTATGATCCCTTATTATTACTCTAAATCTTGTTTTCTTTTGTCGTTGCTCCCAACCCTTCGGCTCTCCCACTGTCGTTGCGATTTCGTCGCTTTTGAGTTTTGTCAACTGACACGTGCAGTTGTGTCGCTCTAGGCTCTTCTTCGCACCTGGCGAAAGGAACAAGGATCCCATAAACGTTGTGTGGTATTTATATTATCACTCTTTTTTTGTCTGTATTGGCTATCTTTCTTATTCATTATTTTCAATCAGACGTAATTTTTTTTCATTTTAAATATAAAAAATGTTGGTAGAAAAAAGAATAATTGTTAATACATAAAGCTTGAACCCGTCCCTAACACACCATCCCTAAAACTTAATGAGTGATTATTATTTAGTGATAAGGAAGTAGCAATGATATTTAATTAAGAAAATAAAGATAAAAACTTAAAATCATATAAACAGCAGTGTTCGTGTCAGTCGATTTATCTCACGTTCCTAGAAAATTATATTCAACTGATGATGTTAGGTCAGACGTCAGATGTTCCAGGTCAGAGTACTACTTTTGATATATTCTAATTTTACTGTGCATTTATTTTAAATACTATTTGCGTCTTTGTGTCAATGAGAAGTACAACAGTCGTATCACATTTAAGGAAACGTAATTAACTGAATCTACTTGTACTATTCAGGAAACCAAATATTTTCCAAATCTCAACTGATTGTGCAACTGTGTACAGTTTTGATCCTTCGAAAAATGTTCAAGAACGTATAAAGACGTAAATCAGATCCAGGTAAAATCTATTTCAAATATTAAACCATGAAAAAGCTATTGTAATTTGCGGTTGCAGACTTTACCAGTGAGTTCTAAAGATCGTAGTTGACACACTAAATCCGTTAATGACGCTCCAAAAATTCTTAAACACATTCCTCGTCATAGAATGAATGGTACACGCATAACACATTTGGTTCTGATTGTTTATTCGACTGTGATGCTATGTAAGAAAATCGTTATATTTATCTGGATTCGGTATCATTATAAACGTACGAAATCAGCCAAATTAGTCAAAAATAATTTATTAACAAAAAAACATAAAAATTAACATCACCTCAATCTAGGGCTTTATCATGTGCACAATGGAGGAAATATGGAAATGTAAATTATATTTGAACTAGTGTTCACTAAAAAATTTTTAGGATAAAAATTATAGAAAATATATTTAACTTACAATTTCCATACATTGTCATATTCTTCTATAAATATTATCCAAATATTGATGTTATACAAATAAATTATAGGTATAACTTTTTATTTTATTTTAAACTTAATCCTAATACACCAAAATGAGAATATCAAGTAGTTCTTATAAAATTAAATAGTATTGTTGTATGTTTGTAAAGTATTAACAATAAAAATTATTAATGATTTCCAATTTTGATGAAAATATAAATTTTTAATGAAAATAATTAGAATTCAAAATATCTCGATTAAAATGAAGATATTATTGTTTCTCAGACTAACGAAACTCAAATAATTTGTATATATTCATGTAAATGTTTTCCTTTATTCAAATTAATAGTTACCAATAAGCATATCCCCGCTACAGTATGCAAGTATTAACATTCAAAGTCAACAAATTATTTATTTTCTATGTTGTATAAGCAAACAATATTCAATTGAAAATTCGTCAATTGTATTGTACAGAACCACGATTTAAATAGAATTAATTTTTGTGTACAAGTGAATATGTGTAATTCTGTTCTACTTTATTCCATAATATAAAATGTAGAAGAAAGAACATCATAAAATTTGAAGGATTATTTTGTCTTAAATTTTACAGACATCTCACAAAACAGCCAATGTTAATCATGAAATTTTCTTCCTAACTCATTTTCTTCTCCCTCTTACCTCTAACCGTGGCAAGTTTCCGTTCGATTTTCAAAATGTAAACTGCCAGAAGGCATACTAAATTGTCGTATTCAAATCTCGGTTTCGTTTACTGTTCTTGATTCGGAATAACGTTCATAAACATTATTGTGTATAAGAATAATGTTATTAGTTCAAAATTATACAAAATCGTCACTACAGTAGTTGAAACTGAATGTCCGTAAGATAGAAGTTATGCAAGTAACGTGAAAGAAGTGTAACCCATTATACTTTGTAATGAGAATCTTAAGAAAGGAAAACACTCCTAATATTCATACTTTGTTTACAATTCAATAGGACATTCTTCCCGTCACTTTGACTGTTACAAGATAAACTAATGCATTCTTTAGAACTGGAAAGTCGTTCAAATATAAAGGGACCTACTTTAGAACACCGAGCTTCGAGCTACGATGTTTTTATCATAACACAAAGGGAAATTTAGGTATTTTAATAACGAAATTTATGTCTAGATTAATACGATTATTTCTAGAAAAATAGCAATGTAGAGAAACGTTCATTACGCTGCGTGGTATAATTACTTATTGATTATGGTAAAAAATAATATTGTTTACATTCATTTCGCCTGTGGAAGTTGTTTAGGAAAGTGTAATTTATACGTTATACGTAAATTCATCAATCTTTTGATATTTAATGTATTTAGAATAAATGTGAACGTCTTTCTTTTCAATATATAACATCTGAAAAGGTCTCAAAATAGGCAAGAACATTTTCGATTACAACCAGCATTGGAGACATAGAAAGATTGGATTTTTTTTAGGATAACAGGCTACATAAGGGTAATCCACATGGTGGCAACTCCCCTTTAATAGCATAGGAATATATCTGAAAGGGGGATGCGGAAGGGTAGAGGAAGGTAGCCAAGGGTTAGCTACGGCCCCCGGGATATAGTTTAAGGATCCTACCCGGCATTCTCCTAAAAGTAATGCAGGGAAAACAAACCTGCATCAGGTAGGTCGGGCATTTGGTACTAGTCCCACGCCCTTCCGATAGCGGGAGAAGAGTTTACTGTGGGAACGCAACATTCCCTTCTCCGTACCTCGACCAGTTTAGGAGGCATCTGGCCGACTGTTCCAATGGGAACAGCGAACAACTCTTACCGTATGCCCAAGGTCTGTGACCCCGGAACACCCACCTCTCAAAACAGACCGAGGTGCCTCGGCTTGTGGGAACCTTAGTTCAAAAACGGAGAAGAAAAGGCATCACCAAAGGTAGCCCCTTCGTGTCTCTCCTACAAGGTTCTACCTGCGAGAGAATATCCCTCGCAGATACTGCCTGCGACAGAATAGCCATCGCAGGCCTTGTCAAAGCTTGGAAAATTTCCATAAAATTTCTTTATATAACTTTGACTGGCATTAATATAATATTTTAACAATTTATGGAAGTTACTTTTAATACTACAAATCCATTGTAAACCTGATGTGCTAGATTGAGGACGAAACGTCACGTTAATTTTATGTTATTAAACTATTTCTTACAAATTTGGCTGTTTTCATTCATTTATAACTATTAAAACGGAACAAACATTGTGTTTTTCCTTAATTAACATTATTATTTATTAACTTTTTATGTAACATTTAATTAAGTAAATAAATTCATGCTGACTGACTTTTGGTCATTTTACAGTGATCTAAACGTTATAAAGATCTTGTTCGATATTGTTAAACATCAATGGACGAGGTCTGTAGTCACCCAAATACGACGGGTTTCACATAAAAGTAATCTTAGTATAGAGTTTTATCAGAAACTTAGTTTACATTACATACATTTTCATTTTACTTGATCGTTCAATTCATCTTTTGATATAAATTCTCATTTATGTATTTTTATCTGTATGTATAAATATTTTTTTTACTTAAATTTCCTCAGAAGAGGACTAATGGGTTCAATAAATAAATCTAAATCTAAAAAATCTATTTTTCCATGTTTCTCCGGGTCTGACAGTACTGCATACGAAAACCTTCCATTGCGTGACATAGACTTGTTTTTAATTTTCAAAATGCGTTATCAGCTATATGTACTGAAAATTTTAACGTCGTCAAAATTAATTATATAGCTTATTACGTTTCTCTAATATCTACCACCTTACTTAGTTAGAGCCAAATTTACACTAGTATATTAACTGGGTTCGTATTTGGTACAGGCCAGTTACTAAATTAGTGTCAATCCTATAGTAATCAGAGCAGTACTTGCAGCAAGTTAACCTGTCAGTGTTGCCGCTTTCTAATCTCATCGTGACTTGTTGCCCCGACAAAGCTGCAGATTTTAACACTTTTCAGACTCCAGCGTAATTCATCAACGACCTTAACAGAATGACCTGCAATTTCCACAATCATAATATTTTGTGACTACAGTTTTTTTCTCAATCTCTTAAAAGATGGCTAGGTAAATAAGTAAGTGTTAGCCCCGTTTCCGGTCTATGTAGGAAACAAGTTAGAAAAGTATCTTCTTAAAGATGTCCTAGCAGATACTGAATTAATTTTTTTTTAAAATAGAACAAACTAAGTGGTAAAATATCTGAATCATTTTATAATAGAAGGGGGAGGGGATAAGAAAAAAAATTAATAGTGAAGAAGAAGGTGTAGACAGGCTATATACAGGGTAATCCACATAGAGGCAACTCCCCTCTTATAGCGTACAAAAGGAACTGAAAGGGGGGATGCGGAAGGGTATAGCAAGGTAGCCAAGGGTTAACTAAGTACCCCGGGCTATAGTTTAAGGATCCTACCCGGAATTCGCCTAAAGAAATGCAGGGAAAACCCTCGAAAAACCTGCATCAGGTAGGCCGGGCATTGGGTACTTGTCCCACGCCCTTCCGATACCGGGAGAGGAGTTTGCTGTGGGGACACAGCATTCCCTTCTCCGTGCCTCGACCAGTATAGGAGACAGCTGGCCGACTATTCCAATGGGAGTAGCGGACAACTCTTACCGTATGCCCAAGGTCTGTGACCCCGGAACATACACCTCTCAGAACAGGCCGAGCTGCCTCGGCTTGTGGGAACCTTAATTCAAAAACGGAGAGGAAAAGGCATCCCCAAAGATGGCTCCTTCGTATCTCTCCTACAAGGTTATGCCTGCGAGAGAACATCCCTCGCAGGTATTGCCTGCGAGAGAATAGCCCTCGCAGACTTTTTTTTTATTTCTTATAGCGGGAAATTTTTTTTTTAGGGCAACAGGCTACATACATGCGATTTGATTGTAGAACAAGGGACCAAAGCAATTATTACTTAATGAAACGAAAAACGATTTATCACGTAATAATCTAGAGGAAGGGGTACTTGAAGGGATGAAGAAATCTAAGAGTAAAAAAATTTAATTAGATTCAGGTAAATGTCAAGCGATGATTGTTGCTAAATTACTGTAATGTATGATTGCGGGTCAATGTAATTTTATGCTGAATTATATGCTAAATAAAATTTTTTAATTGCACTTCATTTAATGAATATGAAAGGTCAACCTAAAGTTGATTAATGGAGCCACTTAGAGTCTCCCAAAAGAGGTGAACAGGTTGGTTACGTGATGTATCTTTCTATCCTACTACCTTCTCTTGACTTCGTCAGTTGAGTAACGTATGTCAACATGTGCGAATTGCGTTTGCCACATATGCAGTGTACACATGAAACAACTGTTGTATCAAACATGAGTTTTTAAAGTAAATTTAAAAAAAACTTCAGCCTGCTTTTCCGCTAGATTACGGGATTTAGTCGAGATCATTCGAGAGAATAATTGGGTTGAATTTATATACATTTGGAAATCATTAAAATGTATAACAACTTTAAAATATGGTAAATAATGATTATAACATATTTTGAATTGCATATATTATACTGATTATTAAAAACAAAATATTTTTTTAATCTATCATTTCGGTTACAAAATGGAATGTCGCAAAATCTTGCCTCTAAATTTTAACCTTGCTTTATATACAAAATTGTCATACCTGATGAGGTGCTAGAAGAGGACAAATTTATTATACATTTTTTGCAATAAACTTCAGAATTACTTTTTTGACTAAAGGCCATTTATTTATTGATGGTAAAGTCAGATATTTTTTCATCATTATTACTAAATAATTCTTATGAAAGATTAGTAATATATTATTGAATCTACCATTTCAGTCCTCTGTTAATCAATTTAATCAAATTTTCAGCCATTTCAATAAATATATTGTCAGTCACAAAATTGTTTTAGTAACGAAAAATTAAATACGGCCACGTTTCGCCCTTGTTTTAGGACCTCTTCAGGTTTAGTCATCTAGTCATTTCATAATACAAAAAATGTTATTGAGAAGGTTTTTCAACCGAAATTATAAAACTGTTAAATGTGGAGAAATATGTCTTTTCCGCAGTGGAGACGAGTTTTTTTAATGGTTGCAACAATTTAATAACAAAGTATTTCGACATCATGAGGTTGTATCCGATTGGTTTAATTAACTTCAACACTTGATAATGATAACGAAAGTTCAAAGAATTTCATTAAACCATTAAAACTAGATTTAAAATCTAGATTACTTTGCGACAAAACAATTTCTGGGGGCAATACAGTTTATTAAAAATATGTTTTACAAAAATGTACTTGATCGATAAGTGACAAATTTAATTTTTTAAAAATACAATGTCTGACATTTCATTGTATATCTGATAGGTCAAATAAAAATAATAATTTAATTATTTTCAAGTAGCATGAACTCATGCCAATGAAATAACATTGTCAATGGGTGATAAATAAAATAGTTAAGAAGCAACAACCTTCCCTAACGAATCAGTGGAGGTTTTTGAGGACGCTATTCAAAGTAATATGACAAATCGCAGAGTTATATAAAGTATCAGGATGGAAAAATGTCGGCCTTCCAGGAAATGAATTGTGGAGCTCCCCGTATAGGGCTCACTCTGTACCATCTGCACTAATCCCTGTCGACTCCAGATCCGATGCGAAATTCTTCTATCCGGTCGACATTTTTCTATCCAGATACTTTAATTTAACTTAACAATGGCTTTTACGACTTCTGGCTTGTGAAAAGCTTTCTCTCAAAGTTAAATATTAAAGTAGATATTTATCTTTAATTTAATTATAATTGAATAAATGAAATAGAAAATAAGTCAGAAAAATTGAGTATAACCCATATTAAAAACTCAAAACAACGTTTCATGCAGTCTTTTGTCAAATGAAGAAGTCCCAAAGACGAATGAAACGTGTTTCGTATTTGTAATACAGATTATACTTAATTTTTCTGGCTAATTGACTATTTATTTTATTATATTAAATATCAGATAAATATCTCATTTAATTAGAAGTTTGGTTTCAAATATTTGCATATTTACAAATATAATAAAATTTATATTTCTGACTAAAAACCTGCTTATTTTATTATATTACAAAGATATTACTGATTTTTAATTTAGGTCAATTATTGTCTTGCTTCAATTAGATTAATCAAGGATTTGGAATTTTGACGCATTAAAAAATGAATTATAGAAAATTCTGATTTGATTCCAAAAGATTTAAGTATTCTAGTACTCCACAAATTTAATTTTTTGAGAAAATATTATTCTCAAATTTAATAAAAATATAAAATCCTTACAACATAAAATATTATACCATTAAATTAAGGGTCTACATTAAATATTATTTTTTTTACAGATAATTTAATTAGTATTAGGAAGGATATTACCAAAACAACATATATACCATTTGTTTAGGAAATATGGTTTAAATTGCGTAATTAAAGGCAAAAATAATGTTTATCCAAGTATGGCATAAATCTCTCATTATAAATAATCCAAATTTCCCAACATAATTTTTTTTAGTTTTAAAGTTTTAGGTTTAAAGTAAAATATTATGGCATTGAATATATCAGTAAACCTTCGATTTATTCATAGCGAAGGGGACGTAGGAATGAATAATACAAGTAGGAAGCTCAAAATTTGTTTACGAATATTATATAAAAGAGGAAATACGTTTGAATATTTGCTCCAAGTGGTATTATATGTATTCGAATTTGAGAGAACAAAATAGATATGAAAAAAAAATTGTGTCTTCGTAATAAAAACTTTCAAAGGAAGATATTTTATTTTGCGATAGTGGTGTAGCTACGGGAGGGCAATACGGTAAAATCTGAGCTCGAGGGTAGCATCTAAGGGTAGCCAAATGATGTAACGCGATTTCCAGTCGCATCAACAATACGCGGGTCACATTGTCGTTGAAAACTTGTCTCTCACTCTCAAAATATAGCCCAATAGCTATGCACAACTTACCGAGCTGCCTCCTAAACTGGTTGAGTTACGGAGAAAGGAAAGCTGCGTCCCCACAGCAACACCCCTCCCCCCTCCAAAATCGGAAGTGCGTGGGATAAATTCCAAGTAACCGACCTATGTAATGCTGGATGGGGTTTGTAAACTATAGCCCTAGTTAACCCTTTGGGTACCTTCCTCTACTCTTCCGGACGCCACCTTTCAAATCCCTTCCAATGATATTAAAGGGGAGTTGCCACCACGTGGATTAATCTCAGGTAACTTGTTACTCTAAAAAAGAAGGTCGGATATATTATTTTTTGCCAACTTGTATATGTTGAAGGCCATTAGTGAAAAACCAAGTTTTCCAATTCGAAAGGTTTCGGGAAAAGTTTCTATGCCCTAAAAACCACGAAATATTGCAACTATTTTCAGTTTTTGCTAATAGCAAAAACATGAAGCTTTTTATTGGAAATAATGTTCCGAAGAAATTGTAGAACATAAAATTCTGCATCGAATTGTATTCGAGTACGAAATTCGGTCGAACGAAGTGATAGAAATTTCGTCAAATTTACATTTTACGTCATTATAGAAAATAATGCAGTTGGTTATATTTCTACTGCTTATATCTCCAAAATAATTGGCAGAAACTAATTTATATTAGCCCTGAATAGGAATTGATTCAACACTAACTTCTTAATAAACATTTCATTTAACCAGCACCACTTTTAGAACATTTACCTATTTACGGTCCCCTCCCAGACCTAATCCCTCGGCATCCAGCTTCAAATAAATCAAGACGATGACTGATGGTATTCGGGAATTCTCCTATTACGTAAAATAAAAGTGTCCATCACGACGAATTAAAACAATATAAAATACTCGCTAACTTAATTATAACTAAAACTACTCCCGGTAGCTTAAAGGAGTAAGAAACACAACCTTTAAATAAATAGAGGCCAAAATATAGCTGGTTGCCTAAGAAAATAAATAAAATTAAGAGGATCAAAACTACTCCGGGTAACCTTGTCAAGCGCGTCCACCTCCACGAAGAGAATCGTAAAATTTTGTTAACCACCATGGTTAATGCGAGGATTATCGTCTTTTTTGCACTACTTTTTATGTACACCCCCTCCACCACCATCCATACTGAAAGGGTGCTTCTTCCCTTGACTTTTGGCGATGAAATTAGACACTTAAAAATTCTAGAATGACACTATCAAATTAAGAGCCCCAAAAACCATTTTATTCGAAGCTAATATGGCCGTTTAGTAATTTTTCAAATTTAACCCGCTTCACCCCAAAAGGAGGTAGGTGGATCTCAATCCCTCTGTGTTTGTTCGAGGATCGTAAGTAACATGTGTATAAAGTTTAAAAGAAATTCGTCTCCGCATTTAAAATTTGTTTCCCCGCCTTCAAGCCCCACTTCTAGTTGCTGAATTCCATCTTAACCAGTACGGTCAATGCCTGAATTAAACTCGGTGACTTCCATAACCCCTTTTTCAACGGCAGTCTCCGATCTTCACTCATTATTTTTATGTAACGCCCTTCCTCCCCCTCCCTTAATGGTGCTTTAAGGCACTAAAAATTATACACTACAAACATCTGGATCGAAAGTATTAATCAGAAAGCGCCCGAAAAGTAATTAATCTACGATATTATCGGCCGTTTTACTATGTCTTTAAATTTCACCTCCGTTCTCCTTTTGGAAGTTGCCTAATGCTTGGAAAGCCCCACAGACATGTCGCAGGGCTGCGAACAACTACTCACAAAGTTTCATCGCAAATTGATGAATGGTTTAGGAGTGCATAAGGAGTGCATTATATAAATATTTTAGTAAATAAATAAATATCAGCCAATTTTAAGTCAGAAAAAGAAAAAAATTATTAATTAAATTAACAACGTTACATTGCTTATTTTGCGACCTCATCAGGTTTAAGTTTTAAATTTTTTTGATAGACAGGTCATTCTATGCTGACTATCCGTGGCCGAAAAAACTCGATCAAACGTTGTTAATTTAATTAATAAATTATTTTTTTCTAAATTAAAATTGACTGTTTATTTATTTATTAGTTTTCTCAATAGTCAATTGTGGAGATTACCAACGAGTAATGTAAGTTTTACTTAAAAATTTTTCTTTAATATTATTGTGGGCATAATTATTGAGGCCAGATCATTGTTTGGTGCAAGAAACAATACTTTAAATATTGCTACGCGATTATTGTCGGGAAATCGTATATAAGACTTTGGCAAGTGTGGAAATTTGTTAAAAACATAAAAATGTACAAAATTTAATGTAAATCGAAATTGAATTAATTTTTTTTTTGTTATCTATATATTTTTTTGTTTAAATTAAATGTAAAATCATATTAATTTTGTTCCTTTTAAAAAAAAATTCGATAACCACATAATTTGATTCCAACTTGTTGGCATTCTTTAATTAATATCTTTTGTATATAATATATATATATATATATATATATATATATATATATATCATTAGATAAATATTTTAGTATTTCCTAATACGTTGGGGAAGTTTGAAATGTAATTTAAAGTATATGTAAATACAATCACACGGAAATGATAGTATTAGACCTCTCAGATGTAATAGTTGAAGAAATATTTTGCACTTAATTTAAAATAAGTGAAAGTATTTTATTAGGGTCTGCTTTCCGGCAGACATAAGGGGCGAGAGAGAGCGAAAAAATAGAAAAAGGAATCCTGCTCCATCACAAACTATTATTAGTGCAGCGCCTGCAGACTGAAATCAATAACTGATTGTGTCATTAAACGCGTTAATCGTCAGCGTTTAACAGTTACGTAAAACGGGCAAAGAGAGAACATATAACCAAATGTTATGATTTTCGTAAGAATATTTACTCTATGTTCTTTATCTAATAATTACTTTAATAAATAAACAGAAAAACGGCCAGTTTGGCAGAAATTTCTGTTCATTGAAAAATGATTTGCTTCAAGCGAGGAAATGAGACTCCGCTGTTTCTTATAAAATAATAAAAGGCGTCAAAATATCAAGTAATGTTTAATAACAATATTTTTTTCGAGTATTGCAAGAGATATTTTAAGTTTTTCTGTGAACGTAAAAGCCCTTAAAAGATTATTGATGTGTGGAAGGTAGTTCTAACTATGCCGTGTAATTCCGACAGCCACATACCCACGTATTTAAAATTAGGAAAATTTTTAATCATTAAATTAGCCGTTTATTGTAATAAATTATATAATAACTAAAATTAAAATGTTATTTGCTGTTATGTTTGCCAACCAAAAATCTAGGCTTATAGTTCAACACGTATTAAAAACAGATACTGAACATATCATTTTTCAAGTAATGATTGTTTCTACACACACATTAATTTACGTCCGTAATTTTTAATTCTCAATATGTCAAAATCTTGAACGTTTTATGGAATGGTCAACTTGTTATATATCAGAAACGTTGCACGTAAAAGTTAATAAAAATGCTTTACGTCTAAAATCTGACACTGATTCTTTTAACTACATAGATAATCGTCTATTGGAAACTGAACTCATTTTAATGTATTATTTTGTTGTGAATCATTTGAGACATTATTTTAAAGTTTAAAAATTAACGTTATTAATATGGGCTTATGGATAACAATATGCTGTGATTTCATGAATAATTAAAAGTTCCATTTTCTGTTAAAACGTGACTTTGTTTTCTTTATTTACAGATAATTCATATCGTTATTTCCGTTAATCGAGTTTTCTAACATCAGAATTTGACAAACTAGAAAATGAATTAAAAGATGAAGTATTGAATATTGCTTACCTAATTTGTGTGGCTTCGCTGAACACTTCACTGTATCTGAATCGCATGCGAACAGATGAATTTTCCTCATTGTTGACTCGTGAACAATTCTTGTTCGGGTTCAGATTGTTACTTGCGAATTCCTTCCCATGTTGAAGACTATTTTGAGAAATTTGAGGGATCATATTAATATAAAGTATGTGAAGCATTAAAAGGGAAAATAGAACGGAATTTTTGCGTTTTACGGACATTTGTAAGACTATCTATGTTATCATCATTTATGAAACAGCAGAAGCAGCTTTCTAATTTAAAAACGAAACCCGTTGAGATGTTTGTAATTAGATATTATAAAGTCTGTAAAATTCAAAAAGGTCGTTTCCTTTTCTATTTTTTTCAATATTACTCCATTAATTGAACACGCAGTCTGTAATCAAACAATAAGTTCGCTTTACGATTGTTTACATTGGCTTGCAGGAACCATTCCTGAGAATTTCCGTCCTATTATCTATATAACACTTTATTATGTTATGCACAATTTTTAATGATTATACTACTTTAGTTGAACATTTCCAACGAGTCTATTGTTTTAAATCTTCTACAAAATCTTCCCGGGTAGTCAACCGTGTGGTATCGACAATTTGCCCCGACGTTTCAGCAACTGACACAGTTGCCATCTTCAAAATCTTCTCGGGTAGTAAACCAGGTGGTATCGTCAATTGGTCACGTCGTGATTTTGAAGATGACAACGGAGTCAGTTGCTAAAACGTTGTGGCAAATTGTCTATACCACCCGGTTGACTGTCCGAGAACAGTTTGATTGACAATTACACCGGGAGAACCTCCGATAATAAAGGTTTAAATATTATTAAATGTTTAATTTTTCTGTTGCATTAATTAAATTGGTCACTAATTTGTTTGGGTGTTTCCACTCTTGTCAGTATATTTTAGGCTGAATTGTGATATTTCTTTTTTTACTGTTGGTATGGATCAATCCCTTTTGGATATTTGTTATAGAGACCTACCGCAATACATTCACTATTAATAGTAAACACTTAGTTTGGAAACCTTTGTATGATTGCAATTTTCTGAATACATGCAGTTCCCCAAATTTGTATACCATATTTTTTTATTAGAGAAATAGGCTACATGTGGGTAATCTACATGGCGGTCACTCTTCTTTAATAACATAGTAAGGGATTTAAAAGGGTAGAGAAAGGTTTGACTAGGGCCCCCGGTCTATAGTATAAGGATCCTGCCCAGCATTCGCCTAAAAGTGATGCAGCACAAACGCTAGAAAACCTACATGATTTTCATATTTGAGGTCTAAGGGAAACTATAAATCTATCTATTACAGACGAAATAAGATAAATAGTTGGTTCTATTGTTGTACTAAGAATGGTTCACTTGTAATATACTAGCTGGGTGTCCGGGTTGACATAGTCAAACTCAACGATATCCATAACCGCTGATTTGACACCAATCTCGTTTGTTTTTTCGTTATTTTTTAGTACGACCCCTTCACCTCAACCCTAAAGTTACTCCCTTCCCATGCCGAAAGAGGTCGAAATTATACACAAAAAAATCTGGAGAAACGCTATCTGTCTCATGAATTCAGAAAAAGTTTATTTCGAGGTGTACATTGGCCGTTTAACATGTTTGTTTCCACGTTAACATCCGGCCCTGGGGGTTATACGGCAAGTTGAATGCCATGATTAAACTCAGTGACATTCATAACCTCGGATTCAACTCCAATCACTGTCTACACAGACATATACAGGTAATTTTATTTATTAGAAGAAGGTATCTAACGTTTAATTCGAAAAGTGATTACAGATAAAATAATATAATTAAAAACTGAAATACATAAGGTTTTGACCTCTATGTAGGTATTTGTCACACAAAGGTTGAATACAGACTCTTTTATATATTTATATATATATGCATATGTAGAGTTTAATATTTGTGTGTAGATCATGATCTGGTGAGTTTAAGATGAAAAAACAATATCGTATGTTTGTTTAAGGGCCTGTGGAACCTATATTATATTTAACACACGCCGTGTCATATGATTAATACATATTTTTGATTACGTACTTTATCGAAAACCGAATTTATCAGCATATCATTAAAGTGAAATTGGCAATACACTACGCGTATATGAATGAGTAGTGTGTTTTTCTGATGTAGGTTATGCATTCGTGACTGTAATCGTTACCAGTAATCAAACTTGTTATGAAGCAATGCACGCCAACGTTGTGAGCTGGATATAAATGAATGTATTTGATGAGATTGTGATAACGCGAGTGTGAGGAGATGAAATTTCGCGAAAGCAACTTTCGTAGCTCGGTATGCTTAAAAATAATTTCATCTGACTGGGATTCTGTTCTATTAATCAAATAACCTAAAAAAAAGTCCGGGAATTTAACCATTTGCATAAACGTATAATTTTTATAATTTATGCCAGGAAGAAAATATTTTCTAATGGATAAAGTCAAAGTTATGTACGCACGTAGTATTATTTTTTTCGTTTTCTAGGCAATATTAACCGTTTCAAGAAGGTTAAGAAAAAAATAACAGGAGAAAATTTATATAATACAGATAAAAAAAACAAATAACACGTTCTATATAAATATCACACAACGTTACTGTAATCCTTGTTGCTTTCGTCAGGTGGTTCAAAATGCGCAAGATCCGTATGAACGATACAAAGCACAACTACCTTTGGTATTTAATTACCACTTATTTTTTCCCGTTAATTGGTTATTTATTTAACGAAATAGTGAACTTTTAACACAGACGTATTTATTTTACTTTGAAAAATTCTAATTACGGAAATATTAGCATTTAAAGATTCGTGACGTCTATACACAATACTTGTGTCAATGCTGCCAACATGAGCTTCCTTCCTCCAGGACTACAGCCCATTGAAGGTCTTGACCTACCTAACATAAAACTCGATAATTATTTCAGCGATATCATTTTCTCTCGCAGCTACTATATAAAGTCTGTTGCCAACATGCGAATTCCGCTACATGCACTTAATATTTATCATGAATGAAAGAAGTAATTAAAATGAGAATATAATACGTCTGTATAAAATATAATAATAAGATGAAATTAAGTGATGATATAAATACCACACAACGTTCCTGTCCAGTCAGAGGGAACTTCTAGGGATAGGTTGGGGGTCACTTAATGCCAAAAACTGCCTCCAATCTGCTTCAGATAAGTTGCTCATAGACTTTTAATTCCTTTCAGTTAAATTATTTAAATATTTCCATTGAAAGAATTCTGCAGCTTTACTGAAGTTGAATATTAAAAAAGTATTTCTCAAAGCAAGTTTTCTGAGCGGTTACAGGAATAACTCGATGGGCTAAAATCATACTTGTTAATATATTTTTCCAAATATACCTTCATTTTGTCCGAACGTATTAACGGAAATAGAAAGGAAAAAGTTTACGTCTGATTGAAAATAATGAATAAGAAAAATAGCCAATACTTACAAAAAAAGGTAATATAAATACCACACAACGTTTCTGGGATCCATGTCCCTTTCGTCAGGTTCTAAGAAGAGCCTAGAGAAACACAACTGCACTGGTCAGTTGACAACACTCAAAAGACATGTGTTTCTCTAGACTCTTCTTAGCACCTGACGAAAGGAACAAGGATCCCAGAAACTTTGTGTGGAAATAGAAATTATTTATTCAAATATTAATTTGTATTTGCATGTGATTTTTCTTCACCATGGCCGCATTTTCTCATTGGCTATTAATCAAAATATTATTAATTCAAATATTCATTAATTTCAAAGGGTTTGTCTTTATTTTAGACGCACGCCGTGATGTCTCTGAGAACTAAGCTGTGAATTTTTACAGCTTTTCTCTTCAATTTGAAACTAATATAGATCGGTTGAAGTACGGTAAATAATTAATTATCGGGTGAAAAATTATAATTACAGAGATATAAGGTCTTAAATATGAGTGACATTCAACTACGTAACTACCTCCTCTTTGTCAATTTTTTTTATTTTTGGGGGGATGCACCCGTTACGTGACAAAACTCAAAAGCTTGGCGAGTGCAGTTGTGTCGCTCTAGGCTCTTCTTCGCACCTGAGGAAACGGACAAGGATTCCATAAACGTTATGTGGTATTTATATTATCACTTTTGTTTCTGAATTGGTTATCTTTCTTATTAATTATTTTCAATCAGACGTAACTTTTTTCATTTTAATTGGCTTATCTGAAAATTTCATATTTACAATATTTATTAAAAAATTTATTAATACCATAGGATTTTCCTTCATCTTAGAAGAATTTTTAAAATAAATCAGAAAAAATAATAATCTGTATTACGAATCTATACCTTCCGTCTGCCGTAATTAAATATTACTTATTTAGATATTTATATATTTGCATTTAATTCTATTGCCGAGATTGTTGATCTCTAATATTTAATCAAACGAATCTGTACAAATGTAATAATTTAATTAAGAAAACGTCAATAATTTCTTATGAAAAATTTAAAATAGAATAAAAAGAAGACGGAGTTTCAACTATAATTGAAATATATATACTACACCTGAAACGTCGTGTTTATTTTATTATAAAGTTTTAAATTTTTCATAAGAAATGTATGACTAATAGTCTGGTTTCTTTGATTCATTTGAGGACTTCAGATAAATAGAATTGTAATATTTTAATTCTGACAACAATTGAAAGTAATAATTATCTGTGCTATTTATATTTGTTTTTCAATGTATCCATCACGATGGCCAGTTTCGATGTATTCAAGCAACTTTTCCTGCATAGACCAGGAATTAATTTACAGGTCGAATGTCTTAAAGGTATGTCGTATTATAGGTGGTTTGGTGGGGGAGGTTGTATAAGTAGTGCTACCAAAATATTATTGTTAACTAATTTGGAAAATCCGACGTAGGGAAACGTTGTGTATTAAATGAGGTGAAAATTTAAAGCTTTGTGGAAGTGATAAGTTTGCAGATAGGTGGATGTGGTTCCGAACGAATAGGGAAACGCTGAGAGGTTGGCAGTAATCGAAACAGGTATAAATTAAATCATGACGTTAAATATTTTCATCTGCTAATATATTCGGAAATATACCTTTTTGTGTATTTTTTTTCACATCATCAAACGGACAATATTAGCTTTAAAAAAATAACTGCATCACTACGCTGCTTATACCCATTGTAGTATCCTCTCCGTCTTAATATAGGCTACAAAAATATTCTTATTTAATGTAAGCTGACACTTGTGATTTAAAATATAATAGTTTGTCATAGTAATTGACTGACAAACTGTCTGTTTTCTATTCAATATTTGAATTTTTATGAGAGAAACAAATTATTTATTTTCTTGAATGAGTATAAGTTCAATTTTCATTATGGTACAATTACGGTATAATTTTTCGTGTATTTTTTAAACAGATGTAAAGTGATATAATGAATCAAATTTTTTGAGTTTATAATGTAAAATTTTTAAATTAGCATGCGTTTATTTTTTTATTTTAATAAACTTTAAAAATTTTATGAAGTTAAATGTCAGAGACAGTCATAGTTAATTTAATAGCATACGGAAAATCAAATGAAATCTGTATTTTGACTTCTAATTCATTTTATTTATATTTAAACGTGAAACCAATTTTTTTAACTAGTTTAGATTTATAAATTTTCAGGCATTATATTATGTACTTTTGTTGGCAGAGCGCTTTCGTAATCTCTTTATGTCATGACAAATTTTTGATGCGATGATAGTGTGCATATCAGGATTAGTGTCTGTCACGGAAGCAATATTACTAAGTAGATAAATTGAATTACAAATATGAGAACTTTGGTAATCGATCATTTTTAATCTTCTTGAGCGATATAGTGCAATATTTTAATCGTAGAATGTGCATCTCACTACTTCCTACTATTCAATGAAAGGCTAAGAAAATGGAAATTTTGCAAAAGAAGAGGATGTTTCAGAATTACCGGATAATTACCAGTACCTACACTTTTCGACATTAGTCATGATAGTCAATTAATGAAAGTAGTACATATAGATTTAACGTCTGATTCAATTCATAAAAATTAGTTTCTAGACAAATTTAATATAAGAAATAATTGCACCGATAGCAATTTTAACCTAGCTGGACGTTTAGACGCTACTCTAACAGCATTTGAACATAGAATGAGTATTGATACCATATTTATGTGAACGAGAACCAGGATATATTGGATGAAATTGTTACCGGAGGAGGAGCGGGTATGAATAATTGGAAAAAATATTAAGAAATATGTTTTTAGCCCATCGAGCAATTCCGGTAACCGCGTGCTCAGAAAACTTGCTTCGCTGTGAGAAATACTTTTTTAATATTCAACTTCAGTAAAGCTGCAGAGTTCTTTCAATGGAAATATTTAAATAATTTAACTAAAAGGAATTCAAAGTCTACGAGAAACTTATCTGAAGCAGATTGGAGGCAGTTGTTGACATTATGTGACCCCCAACCTATCCCTAGAAGTTCCCTCTGAACTCATCAGATAAGACGTTTCACCGCTCACCTCGGCAAATTCTTTTAGTTTTTGTTGTACACCTATTTACAGTTTGAAATATGTTGCTATAATAGGGGCTATTTTCAATTTGATTCCATTGGAACAGTCCACAAAAAAATGTGCAGCATTTATTTCTTCTAATTTTTTTCCTCTGAAGAATGTTTCAATAACATGCTTCAGTCTTAGTTCTTGCACATAAAAATTTGGGATCATAAAGTTTATTTATTAGTTTTGATGTACAATCGTCAGATTTAAAACAAAATTCGTTAACAACGTTATGGTAAACAAATGTAAATTCGTTTAAAATCGCTATTTTGCCTTCACTTTTAAAAAAACAAATCCAATTTTTTTATTTTTCTGCATCTCTTTTTGGTTTCATATATCTTTTGGAATTGATGTGTTCCTCAATTTCCTCTTTTCTCATTGCTGGACCGAAAACTCCGATCGGCAAACTGAACTCCTAACGTTCTCATCGGTACCAAAAACCAACGTAATAAAAAGGTTTACTTTTATATCAAACGTGCATTGAAAGCACGCTTTCGCTTCGGTATAGTTAAACTGTAAAGGAAGAAGACTTATTATGAACTAATGACAAGAAAATATTAAATAAAACTAATTCACAAACATTAAATCACACGTCGCAACACAAACATACTAACAAGCAATTGCCACTTCTTTTAACATAAATCCATAGGCTACTCTGTAGTTATGAATTAATTCGACTACCACTTCGTTTTATAGGGATGCCTGAATTCGTTATGAATAGAGAAATTAGACAATAATAACTACTAAAATTATATAGGAAATTGAATAGAAACCGAGGACAAAACTACTGCATTGCGTCGGGACATAAGCTCAATTAGAAAACTGTCCGGAGTAAACGAGGACATACGGTAAACCTATGATTAGTAAATGAAGGAACTAAAATTAGATTTTCGGTGTCAAGTTTAATATTGACAGTGTTTGAATGATTTTTAATTAAAAAGATTTCTTAAATTATTCTTTCTCCGTAATCATTTTCCCTATCTAATATAGTGCCGTTTTTCCAAAATCAAATTTGTGATTATATTTATAGCAGTTTAGTTAAATATTGTGTTTGCTGACTGTAAGATTGATATTAGATTTATGTTCTTTAATTCATTTAGGTTTTTCGGATGTAGCATAAACTACAATTAAGGGTTCTTCATTATCCCTGGATCTTGCAGAGTTGGTAATAAGAGGCTTAGAGAATATCTTCAAAAACTGAACTTCAAACCAATAACTTATCATAGTTAGGCTTATAATATTTTGTATTACTCCTTATAACTATATAAATGAAATGTTGTTCAATAGTCATAATCAGCATTTACAGTTTACAAGTGGGTAATGAACATTTCTTTAAAAGGGCGCTATTTTCGGTGACAACGGACACACTTGGCAACAAAAAGCCTGAAGATGGCTGACAGTTTCATTGGACGTCAAACTTATTAGGCGTGAATAATTGAGCTTCCGAAGCTTGATTGTATTGAGCTGACGGGCATGAAAGATTAAAAACATCTGCCGGAGAAATTTGGATATTTCGAGAGATCGAAATCTGGCAGTGAATAGGCAGCCACGATCTTGAGCGGTCGGTGACCAGACTCAGAAACATCCAGCGATTCTTGATAAATTTGTGGGGGTGCTCACGATTCATCTGCCACCATCGAGATGTACTCGGGCGTCCCAGCGCGAGCGTCGGTCACATCCAAAACAACCGGTCTGCATCAACTGTAGCCACAACGGCATGGTATAGTTTAAATCCAAGGATAGTAATGCCAGGTCTCTCCATTTATACCTTTAATCAGTTAATTCAATCTATTGATACCAATAATTTCCATTTTTCCATGTTGAGGTTCACCCCATGAAATTCCTGACAGTGAGTCCATGAATCGTTCTTTTTAATTGTCATTTTGTATTAATTCAATTTTAATGTGGCTTATTTTTATTAGTAAATTATTATATTAAATAAATTAAATCTTTTTATTTAAGAAACCCCACCCAACCCAGAACCCTGAAAGTATAAATATTACAAGTGTGAACAAAATAATTCTATCAGTTTTCTATAGGTTTCCATTTCCCATCATAATCATAGTCTAAATTGCAATTGGTACCGACTATTTCAGATTGTGTTCTGAACGAGCAATAGTAGGCCTATACAATTTAGTAGACAAAGCTGTTTTATTATCCAATATGGTCATTTTGAAAATCTTTATTTTGTTAAAATTATTTTATTGGCCAACCACTATCCTATTGATTTAATTTATAAATATTAACATTTGATTATCCTTGATTAGTTTCAATACCATCCGCAACAAAGTTATAAAGAAAAAATACAGTTAAAAATTTCATTGTGATACCGTATTATGCTGATTTGGCCTCTAATCTAATAGATATATTTAAAACATTCAATAGTTCTGTTATTTACAAATATAAACCTTCATTTTTGTTTTATTCAAGGACAAAAAAATCCTATCAATTTTTTCACCACAAATAAATTATTTTATAAAATTTATTGTTCTAATTATAGTTTAGGATTAAGGGCGATTTTCGCGGTCGAAACTAGCGCCTCTGGGGAAAGTTGTTCTTCGTGCACTACCTGATACCTTTGGCATTTGTAGAATGATGTTATTTCACTGATACTGTTCCTGGAACACAAGATTAATTGTCAGTACAATCATTCTGATGCAAGTTTTATGGCATATTCGGAATTATAAGAAATATAAAATTATCTAAATGAAGAAATAGTTTCGGTACAGCCTTTTGAAAGATCTGCCCTGGTGTCATGTATGTAATAACACTAATTCTTTCAGTAAAAAATAAATTTACAGTGTGTTATCAATGGCGGGAAGATTACGTATGCGCATCAATACCTTTTTTTTAATATTACATTTATCAGCAATCAGATACCTTTTAATCTATAAGCTAAAGTGGTAGCGTTGACATGTTATTTACATAGCATACATTATGGCATGATGAGATCCCCTCCAGCGAAGAGAACTTCTAAATCTTGTCTAGAGATGTGCTGGCCATTTTCTTTTCAGTCTTCTTGTTTTATCATTTTCTAGTAGTGGTTGTAATAATGGGTTTGAATGTGATTTTAGCTTTACGTGTTGACTAACACTCTTTTTACGTGCAGTTTCCATAACAGTTGGTATTTTTAAGTCATTGTGTATTTGTTGTGTACCCAGGGGGCGTTAACGATGGCTCTTAATATTTTAGACTGGCATCTTTGTATTAATGCAGTATTTGACTTATTGGCACATCCCCATAATTCTATCCCGTAGGTCCATATTGGTATAATTATGGTTTTATATAGTAGTAGTTTATTTTCTAATGAGAGGTGTGACTTGCGTCCTAGTAACCAGTAAATTTTTTTTTGTTTAATATCCATTTAAAAACGAATAATGTAAATGTATACAAAAAGAAACGTAATTTCCCAAAATAATAATGTATCATTTTAATGATGAATTTCTATTCAAATTCCTTGTTCTACATGAACAATCCTCTCATTCATCATCATATATTTGTTTAATAATTATAATCTGAAGAACTTGGTTACACAACACACCCGCACATCCCACCCACCTATTCCATCCAACCCACCAAACTCAACATGACCAGTGAACCCTGTACCCAAACTATGTTTGCCCCTCAGATAGACAAATTAAGGTACAATATATATATTTTTGCAAAATTAGGTTAATTACTTGATTAACCTAATTACCAAGTTACCATGTTAACTTTGTACATAATTTAAATTTTATATACTGTAAACAATATGTAACCAACTAATAATCTCAGGATAAAAGTTGTCTAATAAATTTTTTAAAAAAATCACATTGTTTCTTACAAAATTGAATACAATGTATTTACCTCCGACTTACTATACGATTCGTTGTTGATAATCTCATTAAGCACTCAGAAAAAAAAATCGCCTTTCAGGATATTCTGTTCATATAATATAATATTAATTAACAAAACTTATTTGATTTTGTCTGATTAAAGACAGTGACAACGCAAAGTTATTTTTTTAACAATTCAAACAATTGGTAAAAAAAATTACTGTTGTTATAATTGCAATACTAATTAACTTGATCGTATTGGGCATATCGCAACAGATAACAATTTTATTATTGATACTAGCTGGGTGCCCGGCGTTGCCCGAGATGTCATTTATCTATAATCATCCATAAGACTCCAATTTGCGCTATTTTTATGTAAAGCTCCTCGAACCCTATCCCTAAATGTGCTCACCTCCCATGCCGAAGGGGGATGAAGTCATTGACTAAATATATCGGCCGTTTTTACATGTTAGAAGATGACCACCCCCACAAATATGCGATAATGAAAAAGAATGTATTCCACGCAAAAATCGGCCGATTACATTGTCTGAAAATTTATTCCCTCGCCCAACAGCTCCCAAACCCGTCGCGTTACCCAGGTTGTCACAATTAGATTCAGCGACATTCATAGTCTCGGAATTGATTCGATTCTCGGTTGTTTCTGCGGGATTTTATTCAACGTACCTCCACCCTACCCCTAAGCTTGCTCCCCTCACACGGGTTAAATTATACACAAACAACATCGGTATAAATACTATCAAAGTAATTAACCCCAGGAAATAATTATCGCAAATATCGACCGTTTAACATGTTTGAAATTTTTCACCCCGACCACTCCCGCTTCGGGGACTTAAACGGTCAAGTTTAATGTCATAATTAAACTCAGTGACAATCCTGATAGTTTCTGGTTTATTTTTATCTAATGCTACTTCCACGCAAACCCTTAAGGGTGCACCCTTCCTAGTCCGAAAGGGGTTGAAATTACACACAGAGAACATGTAGGGAAATTTTATTAATCTAATTCATCCCGAAATATATTTAATTGACGAAAAAAAAGCCGGTCAACTCATCCCAACCCAGCCGATACCCGCGCGTTGTCCAGATTGTCATAAATAAATTCAGGGACATCCATTACCTTCGATTTGACTCGAATCTCGGTTGTTTTCCCGTTATTTTCAAGGAAATTAATTAAACTCAGTGACAATCCCGATAGTTTCTGGTTTCTTTTTATGTAATGCTACTTCACGCCCACCCTTAAATGTGCACCCTTATGAGTCCGAAAGGGGTTGAAATTATACACAGAGAACATGTAGGGAAATTGTATTAATGTAATTCATCCCGAAATATATTTAATCGACGCAAAAAACAGCTGGTCAACTCTTCCCAACCCAGCCGATACCCGCGCGTTGTCCAGATTGTCATAAATAAATTCAGGGACATCCATTACCTTCGATTTGACTCGAATCTCGGTTGTTTTCCCGTTATTTTCAAGGAATTTAATTAAACTCAGTGACAATCCCGATAGTTTCTGGTTTCTTTTTATGTAATGCTACTTCACGCCCACCCTTAAATGTGCACCCTTTTGAGTCCGAAAGGGGTTGAAATTATTCACAGAGAACATGTAGGGAAATTTTATTAATGTAATTCATCCCGAAATATATTTAATCGACGCAAAAAACAGCCGGTCAACAAATCCCAACCCAGCCGATACCCGCGCGTTGTCCAGATTGTCATAAATAAATTCAGGGACATCCATTACCTTCGATTTGACTCGAATCTCGGTTGTTTTCCCGTTATTTTCAAGGAAATCCCCTCCAGCACCACCCCTATCATGCCTACAAACAACATCGGTAGAAATACTATCAACGTCAATGGTCCCGGCATTTATTTATTCCACGCTAATATCGATGATTTAACATGTTAGAAAATTTCCATCACATCCACTGCCGCCCATTGGGGCTAAATGGCCAATTTGATGCTATAATTGAACTGGACGACATCCATATCCTTGGATTTGACTCCAATCTCGGTTGTATTCGCGTTATTTTATTGCAGCGTTCCTCCACCCAACACCTAAAAGTGCTCTACTGATAATACCGACCCGCTTCTGGGGGTGGTAGACGCGTCTCAGCCCAACAGTCGGTAGAAACACTATCAATATCTGTGACCCCTAAAAATATTTATCCGACGGAAATAACGACTGTTTTAGCGTGTTTAAATATTTCAACCCCCGTCCGCCCCCGCTTCTGGAGTTGGTAGACGCGTCTCACCCCGACAGTGTTTGTTTCCTGGTCGCAAAGAACACGTGTACGAAATTTGGTGAAATTTTCTCCAGCTGTGTAGATTTGTATAACGAACATACAACTATACAAATATACAAACATACAAACATACATACATACATACACTCATTTTTATTTATAAAATTAAACGTCGTTATTAATGGAAACAACATCGACAAAATAGTATGAACAACACCACCCCTAAATATGCTACTTTCCCGTGGTGGAAAGGGTTGAATTTTTACTCATATCACATCGGTAGAAACACTATAAATCTAGTTTACCCATAAACACATAACATTTTGGCAATTTTAGAATAATAGACAATTCTCACCCCCAGCCCTAAGCAAGCTCACCGCTAATGTCTAAAGGGATTTATATTTTCAACAAAATCCGTTGAAATAGTATCCACGTAATTCTCCTCCAAGAACGCGCAAGAACTGACTATTTATCTCCCCTTCCAACCCCCACCCTTTCGGGTTAAATGGGCAATTAAAAATATTTATCCGAAGTAAACTCACTGACATCCATAACCTTCGATTTGACTCCAAACGCGGTTGTATTCGCGTTATTTTTCTGTAAAGCAACTCCACCCCAAACCCTAAGGGTGCCCTTTTCCCAGGGCGTAGGAGATGAATATTATATTCAGATAACATCGGTAGAAACACAATCAATATCTTTGACCCCGAAAATATTTATCCAAATCTAATACCTGCTGTTTTAGCATGTTTAAGTATTTCAACCCCCGTCCATCCCCGCTTCTGGGGTTGGTAGACGCGTCTCACCTCGACAGTGTTGTTTTCCTGGTCGCAAAGAACCCGTGTACGAAATTCGGTCAAATTTGATCCACCGGTATAGACTTGTATTCTCCACCCCAAACCCTAAGGGTGCCCTTTTCCCAGGGTGTAGGGGATGAAAATTATATTCTGAAAACATTGGTAGAAACTCCATAAATATGTTGGACCCCTAAAAATTATTATCCGACTAAAATATCGGCTGTTTTAGCATGTTCAAATATTTCCACCCCCGTCCACCCCCGCTTCTGGAGGTGGTAGGCGCATCTCACTCCGACAGTGTTGTTTTCCTGGTCGCAAAGAACCCGTGTACGAAATTTGGTGAAATTTGCTCCAGCGGTGTAGATTTGTACTCTCCACCCCAAACGCTAGGGGTGCTCTTTCCCCAGGGTGTAGAGGTTGAAAATTATATTCAGATATCATCAGTGGAAAGACTATAAATATCTTTGACCCCTAAAAATATTTATCCGACTGAAATATCGACTGTTTTAGCATGTTCAAATATTTCCACCCCCGTCCACCCCCGCTTCTGGAGGTGGTAGGCCCGTCTCACCCCGACAGTGTTGTTTTCCTGGTCGCAAAGAACCCGTGTACGAAATTTGGTGAAATTTGCTCCAGCGGTGTAGATTTGTACTCTCCACCCCAAACGCTAGGGATGTTCTTTCCCCAGGGTGTAGAGGTTGAAAATTATATTCAGATATCATCAGTGGAAAGACTATAAATATCTTGGAACCCTAAAAATATTTATCCGACTGAAATATCGACTGTTTTAGCATGTTCAAATATTTCAACCCCGTCCACTCCCGCTTCAGGGGGTGGTAGGCGCGTCTCACCCCGATAGTGTTGTTTTCCTGGTCGCAAAGAACACGTGTACGAAATTTGGTGAAATTTGATCCACCGGTATAGATTTGTATTCTCCACCCCAAACCCTAAGGGTGCCCTTTTCCCAGGGTGTTGGGGATGAAAATTATATTCAGAAAACATCGGTAGAAACACCATAAATATCTTGGACCCCTAAAAAATATTATCCGACTAAAATATCAGCTGTTTCAGCATGTTTAAGTATTTCAACCCCCGTCCACCCCCGCTTCTGGGGTTGGTAGACGCGTCTCACCCCGACAGTGTTGTTTTCCTGGTCGCAAAGAACACGTGTACGAAATTTGGTGAAATTTGCTCCAGCGGTGTAGATTTGTATTCTCCACCCCAAACGCTAGGGGTGCTCTTTCCCCAGGGTGTAGAGGTTGAAAATTATATTCAGATATCATCAGTGGAAAGACTATAAATATCTTGGAACCCTAAAAATATTTATCCGACTGAAATATCGACTGTTTTAGCATGTTCAAATATTTCCACCCCCGTCCACCCCCGCTTCTGGGGGTGGTAGGCGCGTCTCACCCCGACAGTGTTTGTTTCCTGGTCGCAAAGAACACGTGCACGAAATTTGGTGAAATTTTAACCAACGGTATAGATATGTATTCTCCACCCCAAACGCTAGGGGTGCTCTTTCCCCAGGGTGTAGGGGATGAAAATTATATTCAGAAAACATCGGTAGAAACACCATCAATATCTTGGACCCCTAAAAATTATTATCCGACTAAAATATCGGCTGTTTTAGCATGTTTAAATATTTCAACCCCCGTGCACCCCCGCTTCTGGGGGTGGTAGACATGTCTCACCCCGACAGTGTTTGTTTCCTGGTCGCAAAGAACACGTGCACGAAATTTGGTGAAATTTTAACCAACGGTATAGATTTGTATTCTCCACCCCAAACGCTAGGGGTGCTCTTTCCCCAGGGTGTAGGGGATGAAAATTATATTCAGAAAACATCGGTAGAAACACCATCAATATCTTGGACCCCTAAAAATTATTATCCGACTAAAATATCGGCTGTTTTAGCATGTTTAAATATTTCAACCCCCGTGCACCCCCGCTTCTGGGGGTGGTAGACATGTCTCACCCCGACAGTGTTTGTTTCCTGGTCGCAAAGAACACGTGCACGAAATTTGGTGAAATTTTAACCAACGGTATAGATTTGTATTCTCCACCCCAAACGCTAGGGGTGCTCTTTCCCCAGGGTGTAGGGGATGAAAATTATATTCAGAAAACATCGGTAGAAACACCATCAATATCTTGGACCCCTAAAAATTATTATCCGACTAAAATATCGGCTGTTTTAGCATGTTTAAATATTTCAACCCCCGTGCACCCCCGCTTCTGGGGGTGGTAGACATGTCTCACCCCGACAGTGTTTGTTTCCTGGTCGTAAAGAACACGTGTACGAAATTTGGTGAAATTTGCTCTACCGGTGTAGATTTGTATAACGAACATACAAACATACAAACAAACATACAAACATACAAACATACAAACATACATACACTCTTTTTTATTTATAAGATTGAACATGTTTACGAAGCAATTTGGGCGACAGATAAGTCTTGTCAAAGTTTTCTCATTAACTATCCGGAACTACTAAAGTTGAATTGGCAGGAAACATAAATTAGTGAAGTGTAAAGAACTTGTAGCGAACTAAGCTGAAGGAACAATTTCTGTGAAAATGTTCGCAACAATTTGAATTTTCGGTGTGTTTTTTTCTTCCTTTCTTGTGTCAGTTTAATCTTCTTCAAGAAAATTATTCAATAGAAAGCCTCGGATTTTTGTACTGGTAGTAATATTGTAATAATATATCACAATGGGGGGAAATTTTACTTTTATTTCTGAACCGGAAGCTACAGTCTTAAAAAATACTTATTTAATTCTGTTTATTTATTTAGTAACAATGCAAGGTAAAATATAAAAATTGTATAACTTTAACAGTTCTTAATAACAAACAAAAATTTCATTATCAGCCTGCTCTAATTATAAATTGTCAGAAAAAAATTGAAACTTTTACTAGGGTTATAAATATTGTGGTCATAAATAATTGTAAATTTGGACTACTGTGGCTTTCTAACACCGACTTTGGCGGGACATATTGTCTCAGTACTAATAACCAGTTCTTTTCGATGTCAGATAATAAGGGTGATCCAAACTCAGCAATCTCTCGTCTGCTTAACTGTGCCCCGTTCCCCGAAGAGGATGGCACAGCAACTTTTCTCGAAGCACGGTATCAATTACAAATTTCTTTGCCATCATCAACTGGACTCATATGGATAAATTATTTGCTTCTTCTACTCTACTATCCCTCATGAATCAATATTCATTTATTTTCCATCATTCTCTAACTATTCTGCTCCTTTTACTTTACTATCCAACTTCTTTTATTCACAACTGCGCTTCTGTTTTATTTCGTACAATGTCAGAACGCGAGAATATTAAATACACAAAATTATTATGTAAAATAAAATAAAATAAATAATAGCCACGAATTAATTAATTTCAACGGCGTACACTACACTACCTTCCGGTTTAAAATACAATCCCAGGGTTATAATTAAAATGATAGAAATCTGGCTATTCAAAATTATTGTGAAACTTGACTATGATATTGCTTTGATCGTTTTAATAAAAACCCCTTCTTTGAATTTTCATTTTGTTGTGTTATTTTTGGAACACAGAAATATAAACTTTTGATATAGGAATGTTTGGCTTTTGTCCATATTTGTGTTCTTTCAATTTTGATTTATAACCATCTGTAAAATCAAATAATTCCTTCATTAAACCTATATATAAAACCCTGTAATAACTCCATTGTCCAGACTGACATGTTTTATATTTTTATTATGATAATTATTTAGTTACTTATGTCTTCTATTGTGAAATTATTTAAAATTTGTAACTGATGATTGGGGTTAAAATATAAACACTGTTGATAATTTTTTATGTTCATTTCTTCTGAAACATTATGATACACTATAATATATACTATATGTTCATTTAAATATTTGATTAATTAAAGTTTCCACCATCTGCAGATGCACTCTATGCCATTCACTCTGAAATAATTTTTTCTTCTTATTTATCCTATGTTTGTGGTTCCTCATTAAGGTTTATAATGAGAAATTTAAACAATCTTGCTCCATTTATCTTAGAAGGGAGCAATTTCAGTACCAAATGAGAGAAAAGTAATTTCTGATAAGGACAAATTGATTAGGTCAATCAGAAACTTTGTAGAGGGAAAGGAATATTCTGGTCAAGTAGCATTCAAGTAAAATTAATTAAACAAAACATGGGCACAAATCAAATACTACAATATCCACAGTTCAGATGTACCTTTCATCTTATTCCTATTTTAACTTACAACCATTGGGTGACCCAGGAAACCAGGTTTGTGGATTTTTGGTCTGAGGAGCTCAATATAATACATGGTGAAAAAATAAAGGGGTAGTTGTTGCTAACCCAAAGAATACTTCACCTTGAATTCAAGCCATAAATTGAAGCACAATATTTTCTATGTTCTGCATAATATTACACAAGATGGAAACCGAAATTGAAAATAGTCACTATTAAGGATTTAGTAAACTATTGTCCAATTTTTTTGTTACCAGTGTTCTCTAAACTCTTTCAAAAATGGTTAACAATTAGATTATCTGCCAATTAAATGAACACAATTTGTTAAAAGTCTCTCAGTTTGCTTTCAGAATGGAATATTCAGAAGAAAATCTAAAAAATTTTGGGCATGTGGTAAGAGTTTTTCTCTGTTCCCATTGCAGCTGCCTTCTAAACTGGTCAAGACAGGGAAAAGGTAATTCTGTGTCCCCACAGCAAACACATCTTCTGCCATCAGAAGGATGTGGGACAAGTACCAAGCACCTGACTTACTTTATGCATGTTTTATAAGGTTTGTCCTTTGTCACTTTTAGACTAATGTGGGGTTAGATCCCTAAAGAATAGCCAGGGGCCTTAGTTAACCTTGGCTACCTTCCTCTACTCATCCCCCCCCTTTCTTTTTCAAATTCCTTCCTAAATTATTAAAGGGGCGCTTACCTTCATGTAGCCTGTTATTCTAAAAAAATCCTTTACTTATATAGATAGTATTATAATCACTAAATCATACCCATATTCAATATTAATTTTCTGTGATCTTTCCAAATTATTGCATTGTGTTGAACATTGTATTTTTTTTTGTAAATAATTAAAGTACAATGTATGGGTATATCAAATTCCTTATTCTCCTTCTACTTAAGAAAAGGAGACTGAAAATAATGCTGAAGAATTCATATCCTGCTCAGATATTTAATTCTGATTGGGGAAAAATTAATTAACTTGATGGTTGCACACTAATCTTTTTTATATCTTCTGCGTCTTCAATTGTTGTTTCTAGTCCTTTGGTTCAGGTTGAAAATCAAGAACCTCCTTATTTCTGTCTCTCCACCACTCTTTTCCTTCATTCAGTATTTCTTCAACTTTTCCTTCCCTCTTCTCTATGCTTTTCTGAAGGAATCAACCCACCTCTTTCTAGACATTTCCTGTGGTCTTTTTCCTGAAACTTTTTCAGAAAATACTCACATTGGAATTTGCATTTTTTCATTCTCATCATATGTCCAAAACAATACAGCTTTATCTTGTCTTATATTTTCAGGAACTCTGTTTTTGTTCTGATTTTCTTATCTTATCTCTCTATGACTTTCCTATTATTCCTCTCAGAGGAACTTCATTTCAGATGCTTGAATTTTACTTCCTTCCCTTGTTCTTGTCCATTTTCCTGTTGCATTAATATCAGTATATAATAAATTGAATATAGGACATTTTTACATTCTTCAGACACTTCCTTGTTCCACAGTAGGCCTCTTACACCCTGGTAAAACCCATTTCCTTGCTGAATTCTCTTACCCATTTCCTTGTTTATCTTTCCATATTCAGTGATAATACTCTCTCAATATTTTAAGCTTTTCACATAATGATTACATATATTAATTTGTTGTTGTACTTCCATTTCATTCTCTTCCTGGAATACTATATTATTTGTAAAGAGAAATACCTTTACCTTTTTGCTTACAATATTTTTCTTTACCCTTCTATGGATTCCATCCATTACTATTATGAATAATATTGTGGAAGTCCTGTTTTAACTTGAAACCATTAAATTTGTCCTATCTTAGTCCTCACACTACTTACACAATTTTAATACAATGGTTTTATCATTTTAACTTCTGCACTGCTTATCTTTATTTTTATTCATAAACCTCAGACCAATTTTCACGGTACACTGTCATATGCTTTCTAAATGTCATCATTAAATCTGACCTTAACTCCCATGTTTTCTCCACCATATTCCTCATTGCAAAAATCAAATCAAAAGTTGATCTATCTTTCATAAAACCTCATTGTTCTTCCTCCATCCCCTTTGTTAGGATTAGAAAACTAATGTATTGAATATATTTTTATTTAACGTTACCAAAATTACAAACAACTATGACAGCAACAGAAAACATACATTTATTATAACATTTCTTAACTAACTAAAAAAACAATTGACAGTGTTACCAACACTTGAACTGTAACAAGATCAAACACACTTGCATTTTAAAGGTTTGATCATAATCAACATAATTTCAGTACTAACACCCTCCCTCAAACCTATAAAATGCTATTATCAAACAGTGTATAATATTTTTTTTAAAAAAAGAAATCACGGAGTTAAATTTAACATTTTCACAAACAGAGAATTTTTTATTACTCAATGATTTTGTAAACACATCAGCCAATCAAATTGTCATCAGTGCATACATATTCAACCTTTATAATATTGTCACTAATTAAATTTAATACAAAATGAAACTTTACATCCATATGTTTACACCTTTTGTTGTTTTCAACATTTTGAAGAAGTTTTATGGTACTTTGATTGTCCTCAAATAAACAAACTGGTAATTCTATGATAATATACATCAATTCACAAGAAGCTGCACAAACTCTGACTCTGTACTAGATAATGTAACAAATGATAGCTTCTTAGAGCACTAATTTATGAAGTTATTAAAGATTTTAAAACAATATCCACTTATAGATTTGTGATCCAAGGCATTATTAGCCCAGTTGGCATCACTGAACCCAACTAATTTACAATCACCAAGATGAAAGTACAATTTATAACCCACAGTGTACTTTATGAATTTAAGTATTCTTAAAAGATGTTTGAAATGTTCATCACTAACACAGTTTTGAAAGTGACAAAAACAGCTTATACTCAAACAAATGTCTGATCTTGTGCCCATCATTACATACATAAGACTACGTAGCAACTCTTTATGAGGCATCTTTGTCTTTTCACATTCTTCATACACTTTGTTTAGATTCAAATTCTTTTCTATAGGAGTTTTATCCTTTTTGCATTCTTCTACATTAAATTTTCTAACTAAATTTTTAATAAACAAAATCTGATCCAAAGTTTTAATTCTGTTTTTATGATCACTAAATATGTTTAAACGTTCCCTTCATACACGTATCAAAGAACATATATCTAATATCAAACTTCCCATTGATAAACAATCTGTAGTATCCAAACATTAAACAGTTCTAAACATACATGTGATTGGCAAAATGTTAAGATTTTAGACATTGACACCAGGTACAATTACAGACTCATTTCAGAGATGCTTCATATTAAATCCAACATCACAGCTATTAATGTACAAACAGACACTATTAAACTCAATAATTGCTATGATCCCTTATTATTACGCTAAACCTTCCGTTTTCCCGTTGTCGTTGCTCCCTTATTGTTACGCCACCCTTCGACTCTCCCATTGTTGTTGCATTTTCATCGCTTTTTAGTGTTGTCAACTGGCCAGTGCAGATGTGTTTCTCTAGGCTCTTCTTAGCACCTGACAAAAGGGACAAGGATCCCAGAAACGTTGTGTGTTATTTATATTACCCTTTTTTAGTTTGTTTGTATTGGCTATCTTTCTTATTCATTAATTAAAATTATTATTAATGTAATTTTTCATTTTGAATGTTTGGCATAGTTTCAATTTCAAATCATTAAGAAAATAAGAATTGTAAAATACAATTAAAATATCATCCACATAAAAAAGCAGGTAGCATCTTTTGTCTTTGTAAAGAAAACTGTACAAACAATAATCAGAATTTGATTTTTTTAAATTCAAGCTTGTCATCAAATTATTAAATGTTTCATTCCAGGCATTTGGTGCTTGTTTAACTCATATATAGCTCAATTCAGCATAAAAACTTTATTCTTATCAGCATATGACACTTTAAAACCTTCTGGAATTTTCATAAAGATTTTCATCTTGAGTTGCCTGTGTAAGAAAGCATTTTTAACATCTAATTGTTCCAAAAGTAGATGTAGTTGTCACAAGCAGATATAAATATTCTCAATGTAGAAAGTCTTGCTACTGGTGCATGTATTTGTCCAAACTCACCAAAACTACTTTGCTCAAAACTTTCCCCCAATCTCGCTTTATTATCTTATTTAACTCTAAACACCCATCTATTACTAATTATTTCTTCTTTATATGGCTTATCAACTAATTCCCATGTTCCATTATTTTTTAAGGCACTCAATTCATCTTCAATAGCATTTTCCCAGCATTGCCAATTGGTACTTTCTTTTTTTGCCTCTGAATATGGCTGTGGCACATCTGAAATTTCACTAATTAATGCTAAGCAACTTATATCCATTTCATAGTAATTAAACCTTGTTGGTAAATTCACTTATCATCAAGGTTTTCCTTTTTCCATATCATTTTCCTGCTTCCATTTTTCCTGAACATTTTCTTCTGAATTTTCCTCCTTTTTATTTAAACTAAGGTTGTCTTTCACTTTTTCCTCCATCACATCATCTTCAATTCTTTGTCACTTTCATAATTAAAGTTCCAATTTTCATATATGTTTAAAGAGAAACAACTTTAATTAAATATCACATTTTTGGAATGTATTACTTTATTTTCTTTGTCATTCCACAACTGATATCCACACTCTGCAAATCCTACAAATCTGCATTTGAAGCCCTTATCATCTCACTTGGTTCTAAATGAATCAGGAATCCAAGCATATGCTATACAACCGAAAACTTTCATATTAGCAACATTTTGCTTTACATCATAAAACAATTCATATAGTGTTTTATTTTTTTACTAATAAAGATGGAGTTCTATGGGTATTATATGCAGCTATCAAAACAGCATCTTCCCTAAAGATTTCATCCATACTTCCCTGCATGATCATTGATCTAGCCATATCCATCAAGGTCTGATTCATTTTCTCAGATACTCCATTAAGTTGAGGAGTGTAAGGAGGCGTATAGATTTTTTGAATACCCTTTTCTGCACAAAAATCAGAACGATTTTTAGAACAATATTCTCCACAGTTATCACATTTTATTTTAGAAATTTTCTTGCCACAAAACAAAGATGCCATCTTTGCTTCATAATCTTTCAAACACTTAAACACCTCATCGTTACTTTTTTAAGGTAAACCATAATGAATCTAGAATAATCGTCAACAAAAGTTACAAAATACATATTGCCACTTCAAGATGTTGGTCTAATAGGACCACATACATATATACATATGCACAAGTTATAATACTCTACTTGATCTTGATGATTTGGAATAATATGAAAAACATTTCTGTTTACATCTTACACACACATCACATATAGTTGTTTCACAATTTTAAAATCATATGTCATTTACTAAATTTTCACTTTCCATTCCATGCCCAATACTACGCTAAACTAGACTATAAATTCATCTTCATACAGACATGTGAACTGAGATTCTCTTCACTTAGATTTAATTACATATTTTTGGACTCTTTTGCCATTTAAAAGCGTGAATGGTATGGTATTAAAGGTATTCCAAAATTTCTACTCAATTTGTAATTGACTGATATAACCCAGTACACTGAAATAAAACTCAAGGCAAGGATAAACCATGTAAAGTAAGTAGGCGACTGGTCCAATATAGTGTGCCCCAAGTTTCTTTCTTAGAGCCCCTAGTATTTATTATACACATAAATAATATAGCCTTCAGTGGAGAAATCAACAGCAAATTAATAAATATTGCAGGAATGACATAGTATTTTGCTAGGAAAATTCAGATGAGAGACTCTGAGAGCACTATTAACATCAACACAGAATTCTATGACAACAACTTAAGTACAAATGTGAATAAGAACAGACTCATTAATTTTGAACTTGCAAACTTCAAAAACAGGAATAACTTTTATTGATATAGCTGTCATAATGGCCTGGGGATTATGGTCGACAAACATCTGTCATGAAAATACCATGTTGATAATGTATTCAATAAAATCAGCAGTGTGGTGTACTTGATAAAGAAAACTAGTTGAATATATATGATGAAAGATTATAAAGTCTGCCTAGTATGGTAATATTATATGCAATTGAGATTTATGGACTAGTGCACGGATGCTCATTAATAGTATTTAACTTGAAAAATATTATTCAATATATAATTTACAGAATCAAGAAAGGTACAGATTATTTTTAATAAAAATTAGTTTATATCTACAAACTAATTTCACTAATCATCTTAAAGTGTATCAACATCTCTACAAATCAAGGTACTCACAAATATAATACAATAAAATAATTAGACTAATATCAGATGAGTAACAAAAAATTATATTAAAGACCCATATAAATATAAACCTATACAAAAAGTTACATAAAGATATCAAACAGAGCACCACATTGTAGCCCTCTTTCTTTTTAATTTTACCTTCTTTTTGGAAGGTTGTTTTTTTTTTTTTTTTTTTTTCACTTCTTGAGCCCTTATTGTAATGAGATGGGATTGAAATTATTTAAAGGCATTTTAAAACATTAAATATAATATCAAAAAACATTTACAAAATATGCACATTATAAGAATATTTAATCATTGGTCTGGATAGTGGCGTGGACCAATCTTAAATTGGCTATGGGTGTTGCAAAATTATGCCAAGAAATATCCAAAATTTCAGCAAATGTCACACCGTTAAATTTTAACCCCACTAAAAATCACTATATAGTCATATTAATGGCCCCAAATGCAAAAACCCCAGAAGTATCACCTCTTGTGTCTTACTGTGTGATGCATTCTTAGAAATGGTTGCTGTCTCTCTGGTCCTCCAGGACAGATGTAGGTGTTGTGCCCAGCTCCAGCTTTAGGCTGGCTCAGCCCTCCCAACATGTCAGCTTCTTTAGACTTAGTAATTATTTGCTGGGCTGAAAGAAATACTTCTTTCACAAGTACTGACGGAATTCTTCTCTAATACAACGTACTGAGAAAGATCCTTTCCCTCCTTTGTCTCTCACACTATTGATTGTCCATTGTCCCGCTATCGATGCATGAAATCTTGTGTACATATTTGGGACTCCAATCATCATCTGGCTTTTCTCAAATCACACTCCCAAGATTCCTTTAATTTTGAACAATTTTCGAACATTTTGTAGTTTGATAACCGAAGGATGTACAGCGAGGTCAAGGAAATATTTTGCACCTCTTTTGTTATCCAAGATTTCTCACTTCTAACGATCAGAGCATATTTACAACAGACATTTACAGGATACGTGTCCTAACAGAATTATCCTCATATGCAACCTGCCCTTCTTTGAGCAGAAATGAATAACAAAAGCAGTCTCATTCCATGTCATTAGCAAGAACCTAATATAAACTTTAATGTAATACTACTCTTAAAATATATGAAGACAAATAGCATTCAATACTTAAAGCTAAACTCATGTTACATTTGGTTTACTACAACATATAACTTCAAAATCAATCAGAAAAATTTCCTGTATCGAAAAACTATAAAGCATAAGTGAATTAATCCTGCTACTGTTGTTGTTTTGTATTTGTGTTAATAAGGGTGCAAAATGGTAACTAATTATAAAAAAGCATGTATATTATATCAGTTTTCAATGATAATGCCACAAAAATATTGCTCCAAACTTTGTTAATAATAGTTATTGCATTTATTAACCTAAATAAGTTTTATAACAAAATGTTGATACTCTGGCATTGCCTCTCCTCCAACACAATCTACCAAATTAACTGTAGACTCTGCCCTGAATTCTACACAGGCCAAACAAAAAGACCCCTCCCTGAACAAATATCTAACCACTGCAGCACTGTCAAACTTTCCAAAATTCAATTCCCAGTAGCTTCTAATACCAAACCAACAATACAAACAATTTTGACCAATTCTTCGCAATCGCCTTCTTTAAAGCTCTACCCCCAATTAATCAGAGGCAGAACTCCATCTATGGGAACTCTCCTTCCAACATGCTCTACAGTCCTGCCAAATTCCTTTAAATAGTCTCTTTCTACCTGCCACCCCTACTTGCATGAGTTCATGTGAGTATGTATGAGCATGCTTATGCATCTATGTATGTGTATGTATACATATATATGTTTGTATGTGGGTGCAAGTGTGTATGTATGTGCATGTTTATATGTATAAAATGCTATGTATGAATGATCACTATCAGAACCTATTGTATGCCACGACCTTCCCTTAAGAGAGAAAGTTGGTGGCCTGGTGGGGTGTTCATTGTTTATGGGCTACTAACCTCCTCAGTCCACAGCTGGCCGATGTATGGAATGGCGTAACACTCATTCTTGAATAAGGAGACTGAGAGCCTCCAAAAATTTGAAGAACAACCTTCAGTTCCTTATGGCTACACTGCACTTCACTTTCAGGTAAGCCACAACCTATATCTTTCCTTTCCATACCAATATTGCAATGATATATATATATATATATATATATATATATATATATATATATATATATATATATTTAATATTGGCTATTGCAGAAAAACATTCAGATCAATGTCCCTCAGGAGACACAAATCTTCAAGCAGATGTCTATATTTTACCATATTTACAGTGTTATTAATTACAGATAGATGTGTCCATCCATATAAGACATAAATTTATTTTGAATACTTTCATACAATTTCATATAATTACATAAATTATGCATAAGAAAGATAGCCAATACAGGCAAAAAAGGGTAATATGAATTATATTATATTTTTATTACACTATTTTTGTCTGAATTGGCTATCTTTCTTATTCATTATTTTCTATCAGACATAATTTTTTTCATTTTAATTACATAAATTATTCATATTAATTTTTTGATATGAAGCTGGTAAATAAATAATAGAAATTTTTAAATAATGTTTCACAGATTTACTTCAATGTCAACATTACATGATATTTTCATACAAAATGTAATTATTGTCATGATAATAAATATATATGCTGGTTTATTTAAATTCAGGATTTTTGCTTAATATTTTCATAATATAATTAAGTTACCCATATAGTTATTTCATATAAGAAGGCAATTACTAATATTATTAATAACATAATATTTAAAGAAAATAAAACATATTGTAACATAATATAACAAAAAGTATTGTACCTGTCACTGTTCAGACATCAATATAAATATTTCCAGAGCAACTAAATTCTATAAGAGTTGCAAACCATAAAAATTATTGCACAATCAGCTCTACAATTCCATAAAAGTTTATACTGAGTACAAATTTAAATTTAGAGATAATGTGTTATTTAAATAAATTAAGAACCAGTTTTACTAATTAAATTAGTTTTTTAAGAAGTACCAAGATAAGGTAATTTTCTTATAATAAAGTTTCGTTTATTGTTCTGTTACTATGTTTTATTTTTGGTTTAAATTATGACTGTAACAATGTATGTAAAATTACTATATCTAAATCTGTGTACAGAAATATTTAGAAATTTAAAATTTAATTTAGCAAACATTAATAGTACTTAATAATATGTTTTTAAGGAGTTTGATTCTTTTCATTAAACACAATTATATTTATTTGTAATGGTAATATAAATATTTCATAAAGAAAATAAATAGCTCATTGTGGTGCATGGTTTTTATGGTGTATCACATCCATTATAGTCATTATGTTCATTTAATATTGGACATGTTTCATCACCACTGAAATCAATATCATCTATGGTTTTCTTAGTATTAAATGAATCCAAATATTTGTCTTTTAAATTAATTTGGTGTTTGATCCCAGAATCTTTTCTCTTTTCTTCCATTGATTGTTTTCCTATGTTACGTGACATTGGGCTATTAATTTGAGGTTCTGAAGCATCATTTTTATTTTCCAATGGTATTTTAGATACCATTTTCAGGGTGTTTTCATTATCTTCAGAAATACCTATTTCTAAATGTTTATTTTCCTCTTTTTCTTTTACTAAATACTTTTTAAATTCATCTCTAAAATAACTATCCATCATCTTCCAAACACTTGTACTGTACCAAAAGAGGATGCTAACTAAAAACATGCCTCTAAATACACCAGCTATGGGAATCATACTGATAATTTATATTGTTTTAACTGCTATTTAAATAATATGAAACAATTTAATTAGTTTCTGAATATATATATTAAATGTATTTATTTTTTCAGGCTTGAATAATACATATTTTATTCAGGCGAGTTGAAATAAGAACTAACAATGTCTATGACATGGGTAAGTTGAGGCCATGTCATTGTTAAAAACACAACAAAAGAATTTGCAATAACAAACAGCCTCATATATTCAATGCCTTCTGATGAACGAAGCCAATTACCAAAACCCTGATTTTCGTCATTATCTGATGTATGGCCCTCAGCTTCAATTGTGCCACTGCCAGGGTCAACTGTAGCTAGTGATTTGTTTCCTTGTTTTCTTTTCTTCATTGTATATTCTTCATCTAAACAAAAGATAAACACCAGGGAGTGAGATGATTTTGTAATTGAAATAGGTTTAATATGTAAAACTGGAAGGATAAGAGATTACATGGTTTCAGCTAAAGTATTCCAGATAATATGTAATACATTACTCTTTATATAGAATGGGATTTCATATGCATATAAACAAAAATGTACAGTGATTTAGAGTCTTTCTTTAACAACATATATTTCAGATTAGTGAATTATCAGTGAAGTGAAAATAATGTACTAAACAAAGTTCGTTTCACAGTAACTTTATATTATTTTCAATTATGATTTTGGGAAGTAAGTTTCGATATTTCATGTCAGGAGTTATACTAAGAGTAATTACATGTAGATTCAGTGAAAAAGGCTGTATACTATGTAATTTAGTGTACCAGAGACTATTAATAGAATGGCTTAATGGCTAGAACAAGTAAAATATTTGTTTATTTCATGGCATTCCAGTATGCAGAAATTCGTTTAAACTTTGAAAGAAAATATCTCAGTTTATGAAATATTGTTATGTGAACCTAATTTTTTTATTGAGTTCAATAATGTTAACTTATCATTTTCAGTACTGTCATTAATAATGGTTTCACAGAAAAAATTGACTCCATAATTGTTTGATAAGAGGTAATTTATTGTCATGTCACAGAAACAATTCGTGAGGATACTACATAAATAAGGTGGTTCATGCCAAATAAGCTATCCCACATTTTTGTCTAAAATTATGTAAGGAAAATTATTTAGGGAAGTCTGTGTTCACCTTTTCAAGGCCAGAGTGGTTTGAGTGTAGTTTAATCAACTCTCAAGAGATGGCAGCACAAATAATTTTGAGTTAGAAGATGACATAAATGTGAAGCAAAAATTAAAACCCCCATTATTTGAAATAGGTTTAGAACGGGGATAGCTCACGCTGGCATTAAATACCTTATTATGTGATACATTTTAAACAAAAAATGTTGCAACCATATGTAATCTCAGACACTTCAAACCAAAGGTATTTGTTATTATTCCAAATGAAGCATTTTCACACTGATTAATTGAGCAGTAACATAATTTCTACTATTTAAATGCATAATCTAATCTGTGCAAAACATTAAATGCACATTAAATTTGAGAAATATAAAATTCCTGTCTATAGTTTACATTAATTTGTATGCTGTGAATAAGTAGTTATTTTCCTCACATTAATGTATTATGGATGTGTCTCACAAATAATTTCTGCATTAAATCATTTGATTTAATGTATAATAAATACTGATGTGATTGTGTTCAAGATATTTAAACTACTTCACAGATTGGAAGTAAAATGTTCACAAGACTTATAAAACCAAGTGGAAATTAATTTAATAATTCCTTTAATAATTTGAGTAACAATAGTTATGTTGTGTGAGTACTTTACTATAGGCATCTACAATTCATCAATATCATCTTATGAACTAAAGGTTATGTATACAGTATTTACCAATCTGTATTCAATTATATATTAAACATTGATTGTAATGAATACTGAAAAGTACACAATTATAAATTTCACTTATACTGTTACAAGGATTAATAAAATTTTGAAACAGTATGAGTGAATATGATTTCACAATTATATATTGTGAAAATAGTGTTTTCGACGGGTCTTAAAATATTCTTAGCTTCATGTATGTTAATTTTCATGTTAATAGGCCGTTTCTAAAACCGAATTTGGGTTAACTCCAGGAAAGCCATGATTTGAATATTTCTGTATCATTAAATATTAAAAATTACTTCAAGAACAAAAACATGTTTATGATGTGATATTGCAGGCACCACAAATGATCAAACTAGTGGAATAGCAAAGGAAAAACATTTCTTATTTCAATGTTATTTGCATCCATATAAGTGCAAGCTAATATCGCATTACAATAATACCCCTATACCAAATAATTTCTGGAGTTCCTCAGGAAGTGTCCTAGGTAAGACTGACTTACCCACTTCTAACCAAATTACACTAGCAACATTTGCAGCTGTACTTGCATCACTTCAAAATCCAGTTAGAGCAAGAATACTTAAATAAGTTACAAACATAGCTTAAACACAGGCGAATAAAAATATATAGCTCATAATCAGTCCATGTAACTTTCACGCAGAGAAGAGAAACTTGTCCACCAGTACAACTAAACGGTCAACAAATACCACAAATAGATACAGCGAAAAAGATGAAAGAACTTGATTTACAATTTCGTGACATGTACTGGCTGCTAGGAAGGCAGTCGCAATTGTCAATAGAAAGCAAAATCGTTCTCCGCTAAACCATTCTGAAGCCAGTGTGCATTTATGGAGTACAATTATGGGGGACAACCTGCAACTCACGCATCAATTTCCTGAAAAGATTTCAGTCAAAAGTGCTAAGAACATTGATCAACGGCCCATGGTACGTCCCGAACAATGTTATCATTAGTGTTCTAGGAATAGAAAGTGGAATGATAAATAAGTTTTGTATTCGATATTGTGACGTGTCTGTTCGAAGAAGATGACGACAAACAGCGACTCAAAAGGTTCAAACCTTCTGACTTTTCACATAGACCAACATAATAATTATTTTGTACTATATTATGTTACTTGCCCATAAGTTACACATTATTTCTGTTTAAAGAAGTAGCCAATGGACTACCTCTAGCAATTTATTTAATGTAATACAAAAATTGTAAAGAAAATAGAGAATAATAAAAAAATCGCATCCGTATCATCTGGAATTACGGAGACTCTTTTAGATGGTTATAGGACAGCACATTCAGCACTTAAATTGCGATTGAATATACAAAACAGGGAAACAACAACTTGCAACATTTCCAAAACATCAGAAATGAGTAAAGTACTCTAGCATTGTAAGATAAGTAGCAGGTGATTTTCGACAGAAATTACGTTGTACACCAGCTGTTGAACTAAATCCGTGTTTGTCACATTTCTGGAGACGTTAATAAATTTCCATTGACGATAAACATGAGTGTAAAATTACAAAACGATGATTCTGTGGAATATTTTGCAATACAATTATTGAATTTTCGGAAATTACATTTGAAGAAACTACAGGCTGCATTAAATTAGCAAACGATTTTTACAGTATCCTATAAATGAAATTTTTAAAAAAAGAATTAATTCAATGAGTATTTAAAAATATATAAAACAAAATTGCAAAAGTCATCAATGGTTATCGACATATGCTACCAGAAATTGATTAGTTAATATATATATATATATATATATATATATATATATATATATATATGTATTCCCGGACTATGAATTAACATAAAAACGCATTTTATATTTAATTTTAAATAATTATAATATAATAGCAAAATATTTTTGAAGTCCTCGTCTGAAGTAATATTTTATTTTCCGTCTCCGGAACCATAATATTGTGTCGGATCTAACGTACATAATTATTTACGAGTAAATGTGTCATACCTGTATTGCAAATGAAGTTTACATTCGAGGGTGGTGTCTTTTAACTAACTGGCGTCTCGTTCCTCGGAGCTAGAGAGACCTTACGAGTGGAATTAAGCTCGTTAACAGCTTTCCAGGAAAGCCTATTAACAAAGGAGCACTATTTCTTTTTTTCCATATGGTGTAACTTCACGATATATTTCGTATTCAGTAACCTATTCAATACAAAATGATCGTAATCGTTTACTTTCTTACGAGAATGTTAGGAATATAATATTGAATGTGGTACTCCGGCGGCAAATTATTTTTCGAAAAGAATAACTTGGTCTTGGAGCGTACAACGATGGAAGTTAAACGGAACAGATCTTTTCAAGTGTATTGCTTAAATACAATGTTGTTGGTTAAACTGGCAAATAATAATCTAAGACTTGTGTTTGTCCAACGCCTGGAGGCGTGTTGGGTCATGATGGATAAGGTGAGTAAATAGTTCTTGAATTTGCACCAGGGCCAGTGTAGAATCTAAACATAACGTTTCTATGGCTTGCGCTGCCTTCTTCGTAAGGTGTACTTCGTACACAGTGAATTTTACACTGAACCGAGGGGCAAACTCGAGAACTATTTATTCATCATCTACACCGGGAAAGCACTCGTTTCCTCTGATGGATAAGTTTCGACAAGGTACCTATTTTACACATTTAATGTATAGAATGGTACAAAATTCAACTTACTTTACCCTTAGTGACTCTCTGAATTTTTATAGTGATACTGTACAGCGGAAATACCAACTGTCCTAAGAAGGTGACATCTTGATATATACTGTTTAAGGAGATCACAGAGCACAGTTCTATTTTCGCATTGAATCCGTTTATCTGCGTGGACAAGAAAGTAGCGTATTTCTGGACTTAAGCAGAGATTTTTACAGTGTGACTTTTTATTACGTTGTAATTAGCACCCTCATATTATATGGGTTAAGTGGAAATTAAAAACATATACGGAAGACCGGATCCCAGACGTAGAACATATCAATTTAAGTTGCAAATAATGTTGGTCTACATGAAATAAGTTTTGAGTTATGCATTGTTAACAATTGAATGCCTCAGAAAAAGTCCATTAACATTTGTCATAAACATAAATTACAAATAAGAAGTGAAAAATTAATCATTTTTTATATATTTTTTAGAATAACAGGCTACATTAGAGGATTCCACGTGGTGGCATCTCCCCTTTAATAGCATACGAAGGGATTTGAAAGGAGGGACACGGAAGGGTAGAGGAAGGTAGCCAAGGGTTAACTAGGGCCCAGGGCTGCGTAAGGATTCTTCTCGGAATTTGCCTAAAAGTGATGGGGGAAAAACCCTAGAAAACCTGCATCAGGTAGGTTGGGCAATAGGTACTTGTCCCATGCGCTTCCGACGGCGGGAGAGGGGTTTGCTGTGGGGGCGCAGAATTCGCTTCTCCGTGTCTCGACCAGTTTAGGAGGCAGCTGGCCGACTATGGAAATAGCGGACAATTCTTACCGTATGCCCAAGGTCTGTGACCCCGGAACATACACCTTTAAGAACAGGCCGAGGTGCCTCGGTTTGTGGGAACCTTAGTTCAAAAACGGAGAGGAAAAGGCATCCCCAAAGGTAGCCCCTTCGTGTCTCTTCTACAAGGTTCTGCCTGCAAGAGAACATCCCTCGCAGGTACTCATGATACTAATATTATATTCTGTAAGGACTGATTTACGACTGAAAGAGATTGCCTTTACTACAGAAAATAATGCAATTATTCGATTAATTCAAAAATGAGTGTTAATAAAAAAGGTTAAATGAGTTTGAGTTATATTCAAAACTCAAAAGTTTATGGGCATAGTTTTAGTTCAAATACGAGCGGATGTCAGGAAGTACTTGTTAAGAGATGGCGCTGCTAGTATAAAAACAAGAGTGTTTCTAAGAAGAAACATTTCAAAACAGAGCTGTATTGTATATCCATTGAGTATACAATATATTTTGCTTTATTTCTAAATAATGGAAAAAAATAGATTTCCGTGCAGTTATTAACACATCATTTTGAAAGAAAAGACCCGTAAAGATATCAAAGTCGATTTGTATGAAGTAAATGCCTAATCAGTTTAAAAACATATTTCGGCTGCTACCGTCATATAGGTCTACATTAATATTTCTTATAATTTATCATATACATATTGTGGTGACCACCAATATAAAGGAAATGAAAGGATTTTATATATTATTTAACATTTGTATTGTCAGCGTAATATTGTGGCTCAGGTATCGTAGGCAGCAGTCAGTGTTACGTAACAATGTGGAGTTTTCAGACCTTATTATTGTCTACAATGTGTATATGTTGAAAGCGGTGAAGAAAAGAACAAGCAGTCTGCGATAGGTAGCGGTCATTTTTAAGTCTGCGATACAAACTAATAAGTGACTGAGGTTGGGCAGAGTCTTCGAAATGGCTCCGAACTCTTCACATGTCATTAAAGTTGAAGTTTATGCAGTCGCGCTTGTGGTGTGTCAGCTGTTATCAAAGTTGAAGTAATGTGCTCAATGTTATCAAATATAAAGCTGAAATAAGTACGATGGTAGAAGACGTAAAATTAGAAGACAGTAAAAATAAAGTTTAAAAAATAAAAGATATAAAAGAAAGTGATTATAAGTACGACGAAATTAAAGGAAAAGTGTAAAGCGTGAGTGAAGGAGCCCGTTTAAAGTTAAGTGAATAATTAGTGTTATACGTGAGCTGCTCTGATGTCTGGCATGTACCAAAATTTTATTGTAAACTTGGTATAATATTCCGTATCGTCAGATTTCTAGAGATTTCTTATGTTAGTAATACTGAAGTAAATACAGTTCAATACTTTGTAATTTTTTTTAAGTTTGGTTATGTAATTGAGGGTTACTGTTAGAGGTCCGGTAAGCGACCCTGAAGGTTTAAAGAATTTCAATAAAGCTGTGGCATCTATGTAAAAACGTTTTGTATAAAATCTAATTAAATATAAATGGGAATAAATGTTTCTGTATTTAAAATTTATTTGGTTAACAGTTATTTAAATTTCCAAATCATCAATGGTTAAATAAATTCAGTTCAGATAAGTTTGATTATCTCATTAATTGAAGCCACATCGTGGGTTTTGTTTTATATTAATTTGTTTACCACAATATACATTCAACACTGTAAGCCTGTATAATTTATAATTTAACGGAATTTAATTCAAATCTGTAAATTTGTATTACTTATGTGATTATGTTTTGGTCAATTTAAATTGGTAATATATCAATTAAATTATTTAGGTATTTTACCTGATTACCTGATTACCTGAATTGTTGACTAAATGAGTTTTTCGTTAAATTGATTAATAAATTTTTCTTACATATTGGCTGTATTGCTTATTGATATATCGTTCATCCTATGTTAAATAATGGATATTATTTCATTTCATTCAATTGAAAACTGTTAAGTAAATCTGTGAGATGGGAATTTTTCTTTGTTCTGCGATCGCTGGGTCACCCGTAAACTCTATAGGACTTCTTTAATTAGATAAACGGATGAATGCCAAGGATTGTATCCACGGAACAAGCTTTGCTCAACCAATCCCAACTTCTTCCATGCGTCCCGTCTGTTAAGCCAAAGTGAATCTTTGCAATATTGTTCAAGAAACAAAGAGCATTGTAGAAACGTTTTGTTGTTTCCGATTTAAATGTAAAACGAAGTGAAGCGTTAATGATATGCTTTTAATAAGCAATTGTAGGTTCAATGATCCCGTTTTTAACAGACAAAAAGTTAAACATTCTCAGTGTTGTAATGTTACTTTAAAATATATTTATTAAACTTTTCTCAACATATTCGTTTTCTACGCTCTTTTTTGATAGGAATTTCGTCTTGGATATTACGATCTACAACATATTACCAATAAAATATCTCTAAAATTTGAAAATAAGAAATATAGTAGTGACCCATTTTTCTTAAAACAAGCGTATGAAGCCTCTTTTTATCTTATTTAACTACAACGAGTCAAAAGCATGTGATGAACCTTGCATTATTAGAATTTATCATTATAATTTTAAGCGTTTTATATGTATGTAAAGTTAGCTCTCCAAACTTTTTGCCCTATCCACATTTCCTTTGGGAATTTCTTGGCATTTGTTCTCAACCATGAAATTTAAATCAAGGCTCCCATAAGCCGTGACATCTAAGATGCCATTGAGGGCTGAATGTTTCGATGTCGAAGTCGTTGGGCACGCTGTAAAAGTTGTTCGCTGTTGCCATTGGACCAGGCGACCATAAAGACTTTCGCAAAATATTTTTGTGACCTATGTTACATTTACTGAAGGATAAATAAAGTCGAGATACATTACTGTTACAGGAAAACCTAGATAAGGTCAATAGTTGGACTAAAGAATATAAAATGGCTGGAAAAACAGCTCAATCTTGTTTACGTGGCAAACGCTGATAAATAAAACGGAATATAGTCTATGCGGGGTAATAATTCCAATGGTGACGATGTAAATATTCAACAGCAGCCTTAGTTGGGGGGAGCAGGTGAATTTCACGACTGCTCAAAATCTATGGAGGAAGCATACTTAATTTTAGTGAGATCAATTTTTGAATACGGGGCAGCTTGTTGGGATCCATATAGAAAAAATCAAATAGAATCGTTGGAGAAAGTTCAGAAAAGGGTAGAGTAGGGCCAGATTATGCGAGCGAATTGGGTTGTGAGTTACCATCACAAAGAATGGAGAGAGCAAGGCTGCACATAATATTCAAAACATGTTGGGGCAAGATCAATTGAATGGAATTGGCCCCATAATAATAAAAGGTAGATAAAACCATCAGTTTTAAATAAAATGCCGGAAACAAAATACAGAAGTGAAAAAAATTTCATTCCTAAATAGTTCAATCAACAACTGAAATAACTTACTGTGGGAGTATTTGTGGAAGGTCGTCCTCAAGGACATTAATTTAGGTTGAATCTTAAAAACCGTAGTGTTTCTCTCTTCTAATCAAATCATAAGACAACTGAAAGGGAACTGAAGGATTAAAACGTGATTATTCCAGGCTGTGTTTTTAAGGCACAAATATTACAATGGATTATTTAAAAAAAATATAAAACGCCTGTGTTAAAAATATAGGCCTACTAATTAGATAAAATAGCCAGATAACAGACAAAATGAAGTGATAATAGAAATACCAAATATAGTTCCTGGAATCCTTACTCCTTTCGTCAGGTGATCAATATAATAAAAAAGGATGTATATTTGTATGTATGTATGTATGTATTTACGTTAATCTCTACACATATTTAAACGCGCGTTCAGATTGCAACACATATTATTCAAAATACGAGAAACGGTACTGGGATGGTGAGAAACCCGTAGCATAAAGGCAGAATGAATTATAATTGAAAAACGTGATAATTTTGTGTTAAATTAATGCGCGTCAAGAGACCATGACGTCACTGGACAAAGAGATAATAAAGCAGAAATATTTCCATAGGATAAAAAGTATAATTTTATCCAGCAATTCTCCGTGGAATAATAATAAAAAAAACAATACGAATACTTTACGATCGTTGCGGAAAAAAGTAAGTTTATTTTAGTGCCATATTAGTGACTAATATGGCGACAATTCGATTACATTGTGAATGTAGCTAACAATTTCATCAAATTAATTTGTCGTAATGTCTGAAGACTGAGGAAGAATTATATCCTGCAATACTTAAGGAGTATATTTAAGATGAAATTCAAAGGTATGTTTGTTGGCATTGATGTAATAAAATTCCATGTATTTTATATCACCGGGGGTGGAGTGTTGATGAAATTACGACTCTCTCTGCACACGTAAGTAAAATCACTTGACTAAAGATTAATGTAGAATTAAATGCTTTTTTGGGTTTATATAAATAAGTACACGCGCAACGCCGGGCACCCAGCTAGTTAAAAATATAAGAGCCGTGAACACGACAAAACCGCACAAACCATCTGACGAAATCAAAAGCCAAAATGTTAATTGTAGGAAATATGATCTTTTGCCGGCTCATTTACAACATTTCAGTAATAATTTTTAACAGTATTTCTTTCTTTAATTCGAAACTTGCATCAGAGTACAATAGCAATACTAAATTTTTAAAGTTATTTGTTTTAAATTTAGAAAATAAAGACATACATTTATTCATAAACTAAACAACTTGTTTTTTTATTATAAGTCTAATTTAGATTTAATACAAAATATTTTAATGTTCTCGGGTTTCTCACGGGTGCCAGAAGCGATTGAAACGCCTAGGTGACCGCTTCTGGCACCCGTGTGAAACCCGAGAACTCTTTCTGCAGCAACTACACCGGGAGAGTCATTAAATATTATCATGTGTCTGCCAGCGAGTTATTTGACCAGTTGTACACTATTAAATACATACATCTTTTAATTTAAATATAGATATAATTTTGTTTTAATTTCAGTTTCCTGCAAGTGCAAGTTTGCCTAATTGTAGTTAATAAAATCACTCATTTAACTTTGGGCAGTGGTTTGGATGCGGTCTCAAGCTTCCTTTTGTAAATTTTACAACGATCATGAAGTGATTTTTATGAGTTTTTTTGTTCACATCGTAAGTAAAATCCCTACGAAAATCTGCGGCCTAGTTATTTTCATAATTTAACTCACTGAAAGGTCTCAAATAAACAACGTAGATTCAATCCCGACCTAGTGGCTCTTTGTCTACTTCTTGTTCTGTCGTTGTGTACGAGTATTTTGATCTTCCCCTAATGTAATGAGCCCTACTGCTTCCTAGTCACGTATTCTACTGAAGCTTCACAACCCAAGTATGAACACGAACTGTACTGCAGAACCGGTGGCCTAGTTCTGTTATCGTCTGTCATCTTACAACTTAAGTACTCCGCAAGCAGTAAATTATTTGATTATCATAAAGGACAGCACAGTATTTGGCTTTATGAAAATCTCAATCATAAATAACACCGATGATAATTAACCGCGGCCAAATAAATCTTCATTCAATGTTCTACAAAATTCGGTTGACGTCGTTTACACCTCATTTTAAAACTTAAAAATAAATTATGAATTCTATGTCTGCTGTATTTTCTTCATAAAACGTATACATTTTGAGAAATATATGCGTAGATGGCAAATGAAATTATAAAGCCGAGTTACGCACAGAATATTAGAATAGGGGGTCATTCCATGCCAAGTGACCAAATCGCGTTTTGGGTACCACCTTGGATTTTGATTAAATTTGGTGATAGTGTTGAATAATTCTTCAAGTGATGTTGTGCAAAATCTAAGATTCACTAGTAGTATACTGGGGGCGCCAGGGCCTCCTGAAGAAAAGTCACCTGTGCAATTCAACCCTGCGCGTGAATATATTGTGAAGTTTGAAATACTACTGTTGTGGAACTGTAGCAGCTAGCTTCCTGAAAAATGCTAAATACAGACAACTTTTTATGCTCTACACGATGGTTGCATTTTCAAAGTTTAAAAAGTTTTAGTTTTATTGCTGTTATATCACAAAGTTGCTAAAAAAAACCGTCACGACAATTTGAGGCCGACTTTTCGGTCTTATAACTTTGAAACAAGACGTTCTACAAACTTATGCTTTGGTAAGTTAACTAAACCCATTACTGATTATAAGCTGCCAAAGTATTAGCTTTCAAGCTCACTTTGTTGTCAAGATATATGTTAGTTAATAAGAGGTTCAAATTTTACGCGTCAAATTTTGTGCATTTTCACACACAAATAACAAAAGAACATTTGCTACAATCAAGTTCTTTTTGTTACCATTGGAAAGAGCAGACATATCTTTCACTACACAAAATTTCAGCAAGATTTGGTCACTTGGCATGGAATTATCCTAGGGTGTTTCCAGTCGTATTTCGTTGGGGAGAGGGCGGTTACATTGCGATCGCAACACTTGATACAATTCTCATACGCACACATGGAAAACATGTGGAAGTCAACAGTATTCCCTGCAGCTATGGGCTGATTAGGTAAAATTGGTCGAGTTAATTGTGAAAAGATTAACAAATCACGGAAACATTTTAGTCTAGTTCGACACAATATCTACATCAATAAAACCCCAAAACATAAGATATTTTGGTTGCTATATTCGCGTATGAGACTGGACTGCATCACAGATTAGGTGGGCAACAGTCAACACTCAATAATAAATGCCATCGTGCACTTTACACGACAAGCTCCTGGATAAATGGAGACTAACGTAAATAAATGTATCGTAGAATTCGATATACAGGGGTAAAACTGAATCGTACAACAAATAGGTGTTTTGATGATGAGAAACAATTCAGGGAGTTAGAACCCACAACAGAAGCATAAAACAAAGCAACAAGCAGCTTCAGCTATATACTTACAAGTCTTGAAAGTTCAACGTAACTGAAAGTTTTGCTTAAATATCAGTTTAACATTGGAAGTATTTTATTATCTGAACCTATTGAAATATAATTTTAAGATTTCGAAAGCTTCCCAGAAAACTACATAAAAATATGATATATTACAAAAGAACCATAAAATCCTATTACAGATCCAGTGCTGTCCCCCGTGTTTCTGACAGCTGGATCAAGATTGAGACGACAGCACAGCTGAGACCGCGACCACAGTGATGGATTGAGTCAGAGCTCACCATTAATCTCCGGCACACTCGTCGCTTCGATAATTGTAAAGAATCATCCTTTTACTCAACTTAACACGGTTATTTGTTGCAAAATTTGAAAAAAGAATTTTATTTCAGATACGTCTGACTCCTACTAATGTATTATTGGCCTACAAGATTTGTTGGGAAAGTGGTCATACATTTCTGTGTTCATAGTGGTCTCATTTTAAATCAATTCAGTCACTTTTCTCAAACTCCCCAATAAGCATTTTGCAGCAAGTCATTTCTTTATTTTCAGAAATACGAAATAATTACTAGAAGTTAAATTTTGTGAATATGGTGCATGTTGAAGCAATTCGAAGCGCAAAAGCTGGAATTTAGCAGGAACAACTGAAGACGCATTGACGAGCTGAAGAATAACTTCTTGGTCAAATGTGGAGATTTCGTTTGTATGGCCTGCATCCATTGCTCCAATAATGCTACGTAGTATTGTCCGGTAACTATTTTGCTTTTTATTGATATTTCATTCGAACTGCAACATGAAAAGCCCAAAACACAGTGACTTTTTTTCATGTTCATTTTGTTTGCTCTATTTGTACTTGTTGCTCCGACTCAGAATTATAGTAATTAAACTATGTTTCATTAACAGTAGTGAAACGTCGGAAAACCTAAATGTAATTTAGTTTTAAAAGAGCACGGTTAATAAACGTTCAGTTTGAATGCGTTTTTTGTTAACAGGGCACCAATTTAGTTAAATTTTTTTCATGCTCGATATTTCTGGACACGATCTACCGGTAATCGTTGTAATATCACAAAACTTGCGTATCTACAATCGGAGGTCTTGAATACTGTGTAGTGAGTTTCAACGTTTTATTTCATCGGTCGTGCAGAACGCTTATGACTTCAACTTCTCCCTTTCTTACAATTGAAAACGATGGCAATGAATGTCTTTATAAGGAATAAAACTTCTCTTATATAAAGAATAATTTTATTATTACTCAAATATGGATTTTATCTGTTTTTCCTGCAACGCCTACACTAATTTACTTCTCTTGATTACATCTGTAATACTGCGTACCTGCTAAAACTTAGAGATCGAAATAAGAAGGATGTAAGGAATTTTAGTTCTAGCAAAGTCGCGGAAATGAACAGGTTGAGGAAAATCCAGCGTCGTATTCCTCCGTGTCGAAAGGAAGACTTCAGGAAAGGAAAATAGGAAAGTCGATAATGTGGGGTTCTTGGTATCTATGTACCGTACAGAGACATGAACATAAAACAGAAAGCGCTATGAAGTTGAAGACCAAGTTTATTAGAAGAAGAAGTAGACTGAGTATGAAACCAAGGAGCTTACCACTCGAAGATGGTTGTAACAAAACTGAATATTAAGAGTGACTTCGACGTTGGAGAGAAAAAACCCCTCCCAAGTGAAAAACCCACTTGCAAAAGACGGGGAACAAATCAATGCTTCAGACCAGACTGCGTAATCTGTTCAGGGGTCCCTTCAAAACGGGTTCAAACGGGGTATTGACCGAGGTAGCATCGTAACACTACACCGCCAATATTCTGCGGACTTTGCGTCTACACCTGAAATACACACATCCTCTCTAGCCCGATTTGAAGGAAATTTCTCACAGGTGTGTGTAAACGGAATTAATAAAGAAGTTAGTAAAGCTATATGAACCATCAAACAAAAAGCTAAAAAAAATTTTTTTTATAGTATTTCAAGAAACAGGTAAAACTTGAATTACGAATGTTACGTTTAGCCTACTAACGCCAGCTCGGTTTCAGGGCAAGAATTTTCTGAACGATCTTCTCATATTACATGTAGTCCGGCGAGGCAATTCACTTCTTTTGCATTAGCCTGACTTAAGCAATTTGCTACCTCAACGACTCATTATTATGGGTAGTTGAGTAGTGTAAATCTATTTTCATATAAAAATAAATGAAATTCTTTTTTATTGTGTGAATGACATAACCTCGCGGTCTTGAAGTGAACGAAAGAAATATATTTTTTAAATATAAAGTAAAGTATAGTTTTCAAATATAGTTCAACAGTTTCTCGAGGCATGAAAGATTTGACCACTCCACGTATAGGAAATAAATATGTAAAAAAACAAATTCGTCAAATAAAATCTCCAGAATTTTGAGGACAGCAAAATGATGTAATCTGAAGATATTGTAACAGAATAATCTAAATAATGATGGAATATTTTGATTACGAATCTAACGCTTCTGAAATACTTAAACTTTTATGTTTACGTTGGTTGAAGGCATTCAATGGATTTTTTTGTTTGTTTTTTGAGAGTGACAGTCTACATGAGGGTTATCCGCGTAGGGACTTCTCCACTTTAATAATATAGGAAGGGATTAGAAAGGAGGGAAGAAGGTAGGGCAAGGCTGTCAAGAGCTAACCAAGACTCCTGGGTTACAGTTTAAGGATCCTACGCGATAATAGCCTAAAAGCGATGCAGGGAAACCCCTATAAAACCTACATCAATTTTCTTATGAAATACTACATTTATCGAGGAAGAAAGTCAGCGATGGGCAAGATTATACAAATCAACCTGGTTGGAGAATATATAAGGATCATATTAGTTCTAGCTAATATCACAATACGAACTCGCCAGTAAAATGAATGATATATATGTGGATAAATATTAGTCTCTTGTGAATCAACTTTCTATTTTCCCTCAGATCATAAAACATTTTTTTAGAGTAACAGGTTACATGAGGGTAATCCACATGGTGGAAACTCCCCTTTAATAGCATAGGTAGAGATTTGAAAGGGGGGATGCGGAAGAATAGAGGGGGAGGAACGTACTGGATAAATTACATTAAGACGTCTATTCGGCCAGGAGACACTAGCGAGTATAAATTTTAGTAATGTGATATTTGAAAAGTTTCAGGTTCCTGCCTTGCCCGGGACATTATTTATGTATGCCCAAAAAAACATTTATTTATACGTTAATCTATTAATCACAAAATGAGGTAGCCTACCTCTGCAGATGGAATTTTACACCCCCACCCCTAAGGGTGTCCCCATCCTATGCCGAAATTGGTTGAAATTATAGACAAAAAACGTCGGTGGAAACCTCATTGGCCTTGAAAAATATTTATTCGATGCAAATATCTGCCGTTTTAGCGAGTTAGAAAATTTCCACAACCCTTCCCCCTCACCAGGGGAGATAATCTTGTCTTGCACCGCCAGTGTTTGTTTCCGGTTAGAAATTTGGTCAAATTTGCTCCTCGGATGTAGATTAGTTTGCAAATATGTAGTATGTGTTAATCCCATGTTCTTTAATTTTTTCCAGAATTTGTCTTATTGTATGTAGGTGGTATGAAGTGGACCTACCAGGTCGGATTCCACACTGGTAGTTTCCAACCAACTTTTCGACATACAATTGCAATATTTTGAATAGCACATTTGAGAAAATATTATATATAACATTTAACAACATAATGCCACGATAATTTTAAACTATTATAGCTTAAAAAAGTTAATGATGTCCAAAAAGATAAAAAGATAGACTAAAATAAAAATATACACAACCCTAATAAAACCTGTAGTCCTGTATGGGTGTGAGAATTGGACACTAACTAAGAAATACGATGAAAAATTGAAAATATTTGAAACGACGATCCTAAGGAAAATTTATGGTCCAAACTGTGTTGATGGAATATGGAGAATAAAATATGACGAGTTATACAGACTATACAAAAATACTAACATAGTACACACCTCAGAATGATGTAGGCTGAAGTGGTTAGGACACGTGAAAAGGATGGAGTAGATTAACCCATGTAAGAAGCTAACCTTCACAAAGGTAGAAGGAAATAGAAAAAAAGGAAAGCCCAAGTTAAGATGGCTAGACGGACAAACAAGTTAAAGCATGGTGGTTAGAGGCACAAGATAGGAATAGATGGAAGGATATCATTAAGGTGGCTAAGGCTCACAAAGGGCTGTAACGCCGGCCAAGAATAGAAGAAGAAATACACACAAACACTCAAACACAAATCCACAAAAAGTCAAGTTTATTTAGTAAAAGAGTGGAGTGAGTAGAAGAGAACTAAATTTTCTACGTTTTTGTATTTCAAATAACGCTTAATAATAATTTCTGAAACAGTTTGCTAGCAGGCAGAAGTTTTGCCGCATAGCTTATGCCTACTACGAAATATCTATAAATCAATCACGTCAGCGGCTGATACTGACGGGCGACAGACCAAGTTGACGTGTCTGTATGTAATTTATTGGAAGGAGTATTTACTGTCGGATCTATATTTATACGCCAATTCTGCATCGAATATATTTTTGTCTTACGTCACACAGCTATTGTGGTTCACTTAGTCCATACCACAAACAAGGTGGCTATAATTTATTTTATTTCATTAGAAAATAATGAGTGGTTACAAATCATTTTCGTGTTAGAATTTGGGTAGTCATCAGAGTAATGCAGACAGAATTTATAAACCAATATACCCGATATATTTGTAAAACGTTAATTCATTAGTGTCTTCAAGAATAAAACCGTAGGGTAGAAAAATATTCCTAAACATTTTGTCTACACAGGTGCCAATAGTAGGGTTGTAATCAGAGCAGTTACAGTCTGCTTTATTTACTGTCATCACATTGTAGTTTACTCTTACGTTTCAGCTATTCCTGTCATATCTTCTAATTGCTATCAATCGTACAATGTTCGTCAGAAAAATTAAGAGTTCGCTCCTGAATGCAGCTTTGGTATCGATAACATATTCGCCTTTTTTGACTATGAAATAAAATAATTCGTCGTATCACAAGATGTCTGACTATCAACTTTTAGCATATTTTCTCAATTTCATTACTAATTTACCTTTCTTGTTACTATTTTAAACATATAAATTGATAAATTATATTCAATAATATAGTTTTCTCTCCGAAAGATGTATTTGTTGCAAAACTGCTCAAACAGTGCTGTATACGTAAACCATAAATTCAGATTGTCTCAATAATTAGCATTGTATTTTATTTATATTTCTACTTCTTTATTGATTTATATAGTTACTGACTTTTCCTATTTCCTAAGTAGAGGAATACTGGATACAGCAAATAAATCTAAATTTACATCCTCTCACAATTCGCAGGGTATTCAGAAAATGTAAAGGTATCTTATACATATATATTGCCCTTAATGGGCATGGTAGCTCTGCGAGGTGTATGTTCCGGGGTCACAGATCTTGGGCATACGGTAAGAGTTGTTCGCTGTTACCATTCGAACAGTCGGCCAGCTGCCGCCTAAACTGGTCGAGGCACGGAGAAGGGAATGCTGCGTCCCCACAGCAAACCCCTCTCCCGCTATCGGAAGGGCGTGGGACAAGTACCCAATGCCTTACCTGCCCAAGTACCCTCCCTACCTGATGGTTTTCTAGGGTTTGTCCTGCATTACGTTTAGGCGAATGCCGGGTAGGATCCTTAAACTACAGCCAGGGGGCCCTAGTTAAACCTTGGCTAGTTTCTTCTACCCTTCCGCATCCCCCCTTTAAAATCCCTTCCTATGTTATTAAAGGGGAGTTGCCACCATATGGAATTCCCTCATGTAGCCTGTTGCCCTAAATATATATTGTAATAACCAGCTCAGAAGGACAGGAAGTCTGTTCTTAATGTTTGTCAGATTTGTTGACAAACTGAGACTGAGACCCTTGAGTGGTGTGTACATTAAAGATAAATATAAAATTATGGGTAAGTGTCCTGTTAGCGGATGGAAGGACAGATAATTAGTGCAATTTTGGCAGCTTTTAGAAATAATTGTGTGACAGACGGAACCATAAGAAAAAAATCGTAACAGATGGACGACGCAATTAGATTAAAAGGAGACGTTTAATATAATTGATTGAGGGGCTCTCAGAGCGGATGTACGGTAACAGATGTTGTTGTTGGCGAACTTGTAATGCAAAAAACTGTAAAAAACAAGGGAATATTCCGGGAGCCGGGATATATAAATAAGAGAGAGATAAAGGCGAGGTTAGTTGTGTTAGTGGAATTGTAGAGGAGAGATAGACGATGTCGGTTGGGAGAGAGAGCGTCCGCAGGGACGGACGCAAGTTAGAGTGTTGGCAGAGTTGCAGTGTTGGTGGAGTTCGAGAGAGAGAGTTAGAGAGGATGTCGTCGAGAGTGTTGGAGTGTTAGTATCGGTCGAGTTACAGTCAAGTTATAGAGGAAGTCAAGTCTGAGTCAGAGTCAGGAGCAGGAGACCGTCGAGAGAGAGATTTTAGCATTATCATTTTGTGCGGACTGGAAACGGTCGTCAACAGTTGTGAGTTCATCGTGGAGGTTTGACTGCCATCAAAGGAGTTCGAATTCGTCGTGAGGGTGACGCCGTCAACAGTGTGAGTGCAGCCTGGGGGACTTTTAAGCATATATGAAGTGAGTGTGTTGACCCAAGAACGTGTAAGTCTATTTTCTGAATTTATAATTGTAAATTGTAATTAAAGGGTAGAAAGTCAGATTTCGTTACTTTCATTTATTTAGTTTATTTCGTTAATTTCGTTTCATTTCATTTTTCATTTAAAAGTAACTGTATCTGTTTAATTGTAAATTTATGTTGTTTTCCTTATCAACCCAGTAAAGACCTTGAGGGTACCGAGTCCGATTATTTAAATGTATTACATGAGAAATAAAATTGTTTTTCTGATTTTATAAAATTTCATCAAATTTGTATTAATTGAAAAAGTGTGGTAATAAATTATATATGTTTGTTTAAAATCTGTGGTTATTATTTGAGTTATTACATTTATTGGCTACCACAACGTGGGGCAAATTGCACAAATTTAATTAATATAAAATTTATTAGTGAATTATTACAATATATATATATATATATATATATATATATATATTGTAATAATAATTAGAGGCAATGATTAATAATGGGGCAATTGCAGTAAATTGTTATCGGCGAGAATGCAAACACAACAATGGGTAAAACCTGTACAGGCGAGCCTTTGTCGGCGAGCGTTTAAGCTACGGGTCTCACAACTGGAGTTGCACACAGAATTTCACCAAGTAAAGGTTGGACATAGAATTCGATCAAGTTAAGGTCGCAGGAAAAATTTTCAATAAGTAAAGCTGCAGGTAGAACGTCAATAAGTAAAGACAGTTATAAAATGTCGTCGAGAAGGAGTGGATAACATTCAGATTGACCCTGAATCAGAACGAGAACTACAATATTTCCTTGAGAGAGGGACTTAATACAGAGGTCCACAGTGTTGTTAGGAGTAATTGTGTCAGGTGAAAGATACAAAAGTTTTGGACGGTGATTTTGAAACAAATTAAATTCTGTGAAACGATGGCCTGTTACATGTGAATAGTGTATAGTAAAAGAGCCCAAACGAATGCCTGGTACCAGTAAAGAAAACTGTAAGTAGAGAGAGAAATGTTATAAAATTTATTTTAAACGTTAAATAAGGATCAATCGTCAGATTTCGGATTCACGTTCATTTTATTGTTTAATTCTAATCATTTTGATTGTTAAATTTGAATGTAAGAAAAGTTTTTTTGTTTAAAAGGCTCAATTAACGACCCTGACACAAGAGTAGAGAAGTTTGTAAATTAGTAAAAACATTAATGTAAAAAATTACAACAAGAAAATTTGTTATTATCAATTTAAATAAATCAATTGTTTTCTGAGATTTAAATCCTGTAATCATTTAACATCCTTTCATTTAAATTTAATAAATAAATTCATCCGTTAATTAATCATAATAAATTATTTGAATATTACATCAATGGCTTCACCAACGTGAAGCAATTCATCTAATTTAATTTTCTTTTGTTTATTACAATACATATAAATTTATTTATTTAAATTAGTAGTTTACTATAGTATGAATAATCAAATCAATGATTTTATTCATACCAAATACTTAATCAGATCTTATAAAATTGTTTCGTTCCTTGTTGCCACTTTATTATTTTGATTTATTTACAGTCGCATCAACAGCTCAGGTTATTAGAGACTCATTATGGCAACTCAGTTTACCTAGTCGGGGGACTGCTTTGAGGAGTATATCTCTCATGTACACAAACATCCATGCCCTCCTGGGATTCGTACCCGGGACCTCTGTGATGCGAAGCAGTCACGCTGACCCCTACATCACAGGAGGTCCACTTTATTCTATAGAAATATTAAATGTGGTCTTTGTCTTATAGACCTTCGTGGCTTATTCTTTAGCGTTTCCACAGCGAACAACAGCATGCACGCATATGAAAATCCTTGCATACAGACCGGTTATTTGATAGTTTTATAATTACGCCATCACTGGATAACTATATGGCCGGGATATTAAAATTTAGCTATTTCTTTGGATGTATACAAACACATACGTTGATTCCGAACGAAGAATGCAAATGAAAGATGATGTGCTTCGTCGTAGTACGGCATTGTATTAGCGACTCTGTCAGGTCCACATCTAGAGAATAAATCATAGCGAGATTACTGCTAATGCGCCTCTCTCCATAGATGCCATCCGTCACTCACGCGGCCAGGTTCGCCTCCCTAATTACTACCACAAAGCCTTAGCAAATTACTCGCCCCAGGCGAGATCTTCTCTCAATCTTAAAAACTATTGTCTCCTAACTCACTGACGGAAACGCAGGCGGATATTTCCCCCTCGTTTCTTTTAACCTCCACAAAATTCAGGACAGCCCTCGCTGAAGGACGCAACGATATCTCGATGCGTATGCATCGAGTCCGGGTACTGATGTTCCGTACTCACTCAAAAATAATCGAAGTAAACCTCCAAACTTCCCTAAAATAATTTTATATTTTCATAAACTTCACATTTTTTTTCCTTTATAGATTACATAGTTAACTTTCTCTGTATCACGAATTTTTTCAGTAGAAATAATTTGCACTACTTTTAGTTTACTTATATTATAACATAACGTATAAAAATTAACATAACCGCCGGGCAAAATCTAAAACTTTACTATTTTCATCTTCTTACGAGATACTAAATCGGGTATGCCTTCTCCTTTCTCTGCTTTTAAACTAACGTTACCATAATCGAGTCCCCTCATTTTTTTTTGAAAGGTACATGCTTCACAGTCGAAGACCTGGGACATACGGTAAGAGTTGTCCGATGTTCATATTGGAACAGTCGGCTAACTGCCTCCTAAACTAAGACACGGAGAAGAGAATGCTGCGTCCCCCGACAGCAAACCCCACTACATCTATCGGAAAGGGAGTGGGGAGTACCAAGGACAGCACCTACTTAACCCTTTAATGCATGATTTTTTTGTATTTGTTTAAATTAAATTTTTAACATGTATTTTTGTTAATAAAATACGGAATAAATAACCAAAAAAAATATCAAACGTGACCAAAGACAATTTGGCTCATGGTGTTGCATATATTTAACAAATATAATTAGGTCTTATTTATCAAATAATTCACATTAATTGCATAATTATTTTAGTGCATTTAGAATACATTGAGAATGATGCTTAAATTTTGTTTTTTTAAAAAGACATAAAAAAACCTACAAGAAATAAATATTTAGAAGTTGACTGGCGGGTAGAGAAATCTGGCGTAAGGGGTTGACTCGCAGAAAGCTAGGAAAGACATGTTTTAACATGTTCACGACTGCCAAAAATTTCACATTTCCTTAAGTGCATGTTTTTTCATATCTGCATCACAAATTAACACTTTTAGAAACCATCAGACGCCTCTGGGATGATTCTAAAAGTTGTTAATTGCAGGTTATATAGGGCTTTTCCTGTATCACATTTAGGAGAATGGTGGTAGGATCCTTAATTTCCATTCCTTAGTAATATATTAAAGGATGACCCTCAGGTATATATAAAAAAAACTTGAAATAGTTGTAGTAGACATCTTAATATTCGTGCAACGTAAAGTAAACTGATACAGAATTATTAAATCGTCACTACCTATTAAGTTGAATTCCAAAATATTTTGTAACGCGTGTGTTTTGGTTTAGTTATGCTTTGTCTCGAAAGTGTTGTTTGCTGTGGTTTGGAGAATTCGAAATCGTGCACGTGCGTGGGGGTGGAGGAGATAAATATTTCCATCCAAGTAATTTTCGTGTCCTGTCTCGATTGTTGGCCCCAACATGACAGAATAGTTGGCCATTGTTGAATACGGAACTGCAGCTGCATGCTATAACTCTTGTAACAATGGAAGAATCAGTGAAACTGACATTTCGACGAAGTTTTTTAACAATGAAAAAAAGTAAAAGAATCTGAGGCTATAATGGAGGGAACAGAGATAAGCTTTTGAAACTGGACAGTTGTTCTGCGCTCACCGCAGCTGGTGGATGTGATTAAGAGGTTCCGTGTATACGTTTTAAGTGTCACCGATTTACAAATCTCATGAGTTCTGCTGTAAACTTTTCCAAGTTGTTGTCTCTGATATAGTCCGAGGCAGAATCGTCGTGAGAAAGGGGCCACAATTTGTTAGTGAAGAGTTCATCGAAGCCACACAATTTAGTACGACGGCTTGCCAGCAATCAATCCCGGAGGCCGACGCCTTAGCCAGTGATCAACCCCTGAGTCGACGTCTTGCATTGGTCCTGACTAAAGTCATCACTGCATCAGAATAACCCGTTCTGCCGGCTGTGAGATACGGAGACGTCGGTACGAGAGCTACAGCAAGCAACACAACACGGATTAGCAGTACGTATTTGGTACGGGCAGCAGATCTCTTCTATGTAAAAACCACAGGTGCCTGAAATAAGAGTTTTTCATGCTCAACTGTAATAAACTTATATAACATTTATTTAATGGTCAATATTTTTTTGATTTAACGTAAAAACCCAGCCCACAAAAATAATTCTTTACAATTTATATTTGAACCACAACGTTATTGTATATTTTTACATTTTATTCTTCTTCGATCAATGTTCTTTATTCTTTATTATTTTATTATTCACAAAAACAATATTGGTCAGGCACAATCTACTTGTAGTTTTTCTGACTGTGCGTTGTGGGGCGGCTTCGCTCCAGGATATTCCGAGACGTTCCTCTGCTCGAACGGACGACAGAGCCCTCTGTCGAAAACAAGTACGTTTCTTATGCTTAATCTCTCATCACTCTCATTTTTCCCATTTTCGTTACAAGACAGAACTGCTGTTTCACATGCAAGTAAATAGACGGAACTGATCCGCTGGGAAGGGATAATTATAGTTTCTTTGCATTTGATAAACTTGGGAATATTTTTTTAAAATCTGATGGCTTAAATATTTTAATCTTCTTATTTCAATTACATTATTTTGCAATGAATAAATATATTACGTAGTAACAACCAAGTTAAGGAAGTCCCCATTTCGGGGGCCAAATTATAATTAAGAAAATAATAATGCATACATACAAATAAAGAAAGGTAGGAAAAACCTCAGATTTGGGAGAAAAAAAAACTATGATTGATATAATAATAAATATAACACTGCCAAACTCTGTGCCTCTAAATATATGAATTATTATGGATGATTCATAAATAATAAAAAATTAAAATCAAGTTACACTTTGTTCATTTAAAACTAATTTACAAAAAACACTGCATGTGACTCTTTTAAAACAGGGATTTTTTTGGTCGTGCAGCAGATGTAAACCAAATTATATTTGAAGGAAGACAAAAATCGAACATATACATTTATTATTTGGTGTATTTTGTTTTCGCTCCTTCGGAATGGTTTCGAAAATTGAAGAATGGCGTGGTAACATTGTTATAAAAATTTTTCGGCAGCTTTGAAAGTTATTCTTTTCCTGATGACAATGTTTCTTTGCTGTTCGTAACGTCAGCGTAATTTCTACTTTCACTCCATATTTTCCTGGGTATCTGCTTCGTCTTCTGGACAATTTAGTACTTAGTTGCTATTAAACTTCAGTTAATAAACCTATCTGTCTGCATTATTTCCTTTTTTTTGCATCTCCTTGCCTTTTTAGTTTATTTTTCTTCTTGATTTTTGATCTCTGCTGTGTATCATATTGGAACAGTATGTTCCTACGTTCATTCTCTCTCTACTACTACAATAGAAAAATACTTGTGCTGCAGTGTTCACCTATGGATGTGACGATGGTTCATTTCGTGCAATGACTGTCACACGTTACAGCCAGGAATATTTGGCATAGTTGAAAACTTCAAACATTAATTGTTTTTCAAAAGTCAGGTTCCACGTGGTGAAAGACCATGATGTGTGTTAAAGGAGAAGAGAAAAGTACTGCAGGGAAGATGGCATGTAAAGGAAAAGTGGATATGGAAAAGTTTCCAGAAGTAGTTAGGAGGAAACTTGAAGATAAAGTCATGAGTTATAATTTAGAGGAGACTTTTAGTAATTTTCACAATGGCATGTTAGAAGCGTCTGAAGAAGTGAAATCAAAGGTCAATATTATAAAGAAGCTACCATGTCTATGGTTTAATGAGGCGGTAAAGAAGAGCAGTAAGTTGAAGGACGAAGCTTAGAGTAAGATTTTTTTTTAAAAAAGTAATGGAGTGACAGAGAGTCAAAGGTGGTGAATGAAACTTGGGAGGAGTTCAAGAAAGGAAGAATAGGTTTGTACAAGTATGGAGAAGAAGAATTATTTTTTGAAAAGTTTATCATTAATGCAATCGGAAGTCAAAATGAAATATAGCGTTTTTTAAAGGATCTGTTCAAATGAAGGAATAAGGCAATAAAACCTATGAAGTTTGGAGACAAACTAATAGAAGACAGTATTGAAGTGGGAAATAAATTAAATGAATATTTCATAGATAGTATAAATGAGTTAGTAGGGACTATTCCTCATAACCATGAAAGTGAAGATATATTTAATAAGACTGGAAATGAAATAAATATAACTTTGAATTCATTAAAGCAACTAACAATACGGAATGTAGGAGATAAAGCTAATAAAATGAAGTGTGTTAATGGATCTGAGGGACTAAACAGTTAGTTGCATAAGGAAGTATGGCTAGTAATTGGTGAATAGGTAAGTAACATTTATTGTTAATAAATTATTTAAAAAAATATTTCCTAATTTATTAAAAATGTGTGGCCGGCGTTGCCCGTGTACTTATTTATATACACCCGAAAACGTATTTAATTCTGTATTTATCTTTAGTCAGGAAGTGATTTAACCTAAATCTAACTGTTCTTAGTTCCGTACATATTTTCGACCGATAGTGCATTAATTGAACAGCTGTACAATACGTTGAATTTTATTGCGTTAATCCCAACAAACATACCTCCGAATTTCTTCTTAAATATTCTCCTTGAGTACTGAAGGATATAATTGTCCCTCAGCCTTCAGACATAACGAAAGATTAAATTGATGAAATTGTTAGAAATATTCATAATTTAAACAAATAGTCGCCATATTGGAGTCACTAATGTGGCGACGAAATTAATTTACATTTTCCGCAAGGATCTAAAAGTATTTAATATTTTTTTTTATTATTATTATCATTTGTTGGAGCATAACTGGATAAAATTATACTTTTTATTCAATGAAAAATCATTCTGCTTTATTTCATTACGGAAAAAGAACTATTTCCTTTGTCGTTGCGTAGTAACGTCTCTCTCTCGCGTGACGTCATGGTATCCTGGTTCGCAGTAATTTAACACAAAATGATCACATTTTGCAATTATAATTATTTCCACCTTTATCCTAGAGATTACTCACCTCAACAGTACCGTTTCTCGTAATTTGAAGGACATGTGAGCCAATTTTTCTTGCAATCAGTTTACGCGTTCAAATCTGTATGGAGATTAACGTAAATACATACAAATATACATTCTTTTTTATTATATAGATAGAAAGCAACAGTAGTCTCAACACTCAAATTAAAGAATAGTTTAAGTTGTACAGATCTACGTCCTGTTAAAACATTTCCTTTTAAATAAAAGTATTGGAATGTATTGTTTATGAATTTATATTTAAACATGTAAAGAGTACTAAAGCATTAACCGAATGACAATCAGAATCTACACTACAGTTAATTATTGAGAATTGGATACAAACAATGGATAGAAGAGAAGTAACCGTTGCTATATTCCTAGATTTAAAAAGAGCATTTGAGACAATTGATTGGAAGTTGCTTTATGAAAAATTAGAAAAACAATATAATATAAGACGATATGTGTTACAGTGGTTAAACAGCTACCTGAGCAAATGCTATCAAAAAGTTAAATACAAAGGAGTAAAATACAATCTAGTTTTGGGTCTTCATTTATTTTACATCAATTAATTACGTAAAATGTTGGAAACCTGTAGAATACATATTTTTGCTGATGCCACTCTAATATATTTATCTGGATGTGATATTAGAGAAATTATTGAAACCATTAATTGTGAGTGGTTATCTTTTTGTAAGTCAATCTGCAAATAATGATGCTAAGAATTTATCGGTGATTATAGATAATGGTAGTGTTGGGGAGTTGGTGAATATTTACAAGTATTTATGAGTATTATAAGCTAAATTTCCGGGGAACACATAGATTATATAAGTAAGAAAGTAGCTATAAAGATTGGAATAATATATAGTTTAAGAAATTTGCAGTCTAGGCAGTGTTAAAAGTTATTATTTACTATTGTGATACCATATTTTAAGTATTGTTCCGCTGTTTTGTTTTATTCAAGTGAGTCTGATTTAGATACATTACCAATTATTTTGAATAAAGGTATGAGGGCCATTTTAAATAAGAATAGGTATACAAGGATACAGGATATGTTAACAGAGTTGAAATATATAAGTGTTAAGAAAGAAATGTTGTGTGATGTGTTGTTATTCATATAAAAAAATATAAAGTAATTTGTTACCCGGAAATTTGAAAAGTCTATTGATTAAAAATTGGTAAGTACACAATTACCGGACAAGACAGGCTGAAAAATATCATACGATTAGGAATGATACAGCAAGGGCGATGAATTCTGAATTTTTTTTTGAGCGACATTATATAATGCGTAAATAAATTATGTAAAAGAAAATAAAAATTTGAAAAACATTAAAGAATGAATTATAGTACTTGTAACAAAGTATAATCTGTAATTAAAATATTATGTAAATATGTAGTATATGTATGTGTATCGGTGTGTATATGTGTATTATTAAGTGTGAATATATTGTGGTAATCACAAATGAGGACAATTAAATAAAAACAAGGTTAAAATTTGCCACACGTTGAGGCGTCAATTTGTAGTGATTTCGCATTTTACACTACAATTATTCAAATGGACAAAGATTAGACATCCAATAAAGAATGCAAAATGACAATCAATTAACATTTACTAAGAAAGTCACACGTTGAAACGTCAATTTGTAGTAACTTAAATATTAAAATGATAGGATGGTTTAATAAGAATCAAGATTTTAAAATAGACAAACAACTAATTTATTAACGCACATCAATTAAATTTTACACAAGTTATTAAGGCAAATAAATTTCAACTTACATTATCAATTAATATTTTACAATAAAAATAACTATTTCCCAGGTTCGATTACTGGGCCTTTAATAAAGAAATACTTGTTAAACAATTAAATTTTATCAAAAAATCATTAAATTAATTCATCAACAGATTATTACAATGCAAAACATAAAATATGAACTTTAAATTCTGAACGAAATCGGAAATCTGACGATAATATCTTTACTTACGAGTTTACAGATAGTAATTTTGTGAACTTTTACCATGTTTCTGGTACTCAAGGAAATTGACTCGGTCATACACACACACACACACACACACACACACACATGTTACACTTTAAAGATGGGCCATTTTTATACACTGACTCTAATCAACAATTTTAGTTTGACAAAATGATTTGCAGTGGTTAGTTCGCTGTTCGTTTAAAAGTCTTATTAGCTCGTTCAGATGTTTGTTAACTGCTGGATGCAGTTACCTGGGCTCCCAAAATTGAAGAAAGTGGTTTAACTTGAGAATATAATAACTTAGACTCAGCACACTAAATATTTAGCTTTGAAATTTTGTAGTTACCTGCTCCCAGACTGCAACATGTAAAATGTTCTAAATGTTTTAGCTGTTGTGTTACATATATCCAGACACTTTCTGGATTTTATCCTTCTCGTCTGTCCACTGCTATATTCTCGAGAAGACTGGCCTACACTCCGCGTCTAGCGAACTAACATCTACAATACCTGCAAGCATTGCATTCTTGTATACGACTTGTGTTCTTATGCCGCCGACAATGCGAGTCCAAATTCTGTTAATTAATTAATTATTTTCCTTTTAATTACCACAATATAGATTACCCTTTGGCTATTTGAATTAAATTAAGATGTCCTATAATTGTCATGGTCTGCACAAATCGGTTTCCTCGCTTCATACGTTTCTCGATTAGTGTAATGTTGTAATATTAAATTCATATTATATACAAGGAGTAGCTTTAAATTTTGTCAGGTAACTGGCCATATTCCGTTACGCGTGTTCAGGTATTAATAAAAAGACTAATCAGATGATGGTCAACTGGTTTCTGGATCTCACCCGATTTAAAAAAAACCACCAAATATAGAAGGTGGAGACTGCGTGCGAGGAGATCCGCGCTGGGTAGTGAGGAAAGTTGAGTCGGAGGAGTTCGTCAGAATGGTGGAGTCTGAGCGGAATTAGACAGAAAGGTCGAATCTAATAAAATATTCTGAAAAATTAGTCTATTATAATTGATTTGAGATTGAGCCTGCAGTTATTTTCGAGAGGCTGCCATCGTCCGGCCGAACCCAGTAAATGAGACTTCCTCGCCGCCAAACTAGCAGACGCCACAACGACGCGGTAACCGGATTGTAAATGTAATATTTGTGCTCGTCACGGCGGAAGTCACCAGTTCGAATTGGTACCTATCTATTACCAGAAATAGGGGGAAAATGTAAGAATTTATAGAAAAGATAATAGGAAAGTTGGAAAGGGAGGTTTGGCGTCAGGATTGCATGACGCTCCCAGAATAGGCGGAACGATGAAACGGGGTAATTCCTTCAGACACAAGTTGTTGGAAAGACGATTTATTATAGAGGTTGAAGATACAAGAAATAGATAGCCAGGTTGACCATTCCCGATCGAGTCCACAGATCAGACTAAATCGAAACGGGCATGGTAGTGAAGGCGAAGCGTGTTTTTTCCATCAAAGATAGATAGATAGATAAATAGATATTTCATCATTAGCCCTCTTAAGAGGAAATAGGATTCGTCACAAATGTACAGTAGATAAATTACATATAAACAGAATTAATATCAATAGGTTACACACACACACACACATAAAAAAAATTATATCTGTTCACATTTGTCTAGTCACTACAATCATACACACTATCTTTAGGAAACACGCACACGACACTAATCACTTCCTGGTATTCATCTCCTGTCGCTAGGTACGGAGGGATGTCGTCATGGATATTTACTAAAACAGAAAGCAGAGGCAGGAAAACAGAACCAAAAGGGGAAAACTGGACAAACTATTTACATAATTATAGCATATTCGGCAATTTTGTAGGCAAGGCAGTTTAAGGAATGTGAGACCGATGCAAAAAAACGTATACGGAGTAATAAGTTCCATTTACAAGAAAAGTTTTACACTCCTTGACGAATGAGTTGTAGTTGTTGATGTTCTTTACATGTTCAGGAAGGCTGTTAAATAGTGCGATACCGGAATAATGAACGCTAGACTCGTAGAGACTGAGGCTGAGAACTGAACGGTTCCTCCATGATTGTCCCCGTTACTTGCAAAAAGGTTCATGTTGCGTTTAACAAATTTTAGTACTTCTAATATGTAAGCGCTAGGTAGAGTCAGAATATGAAGTATTTTGAACAGCGGTCTGCAGCTTTCTCTAGCATCTGAACCTGATATAATTCTAATGGCTCGTTTTTATAGTTTGAAAACATCCACACTACGAGAACAATTGGCCCAGTTGGCACTACCGTAACACATATGTGAATGAAAGTAGGCAAAATAGACTATTGAAGCAGTTTTGGTATCAACTTATTGCATCAATAGTCTCAATGAGTAACAAACACAACTAAGTTTGCGCATGAGGCGATCAATGTGCAAGTTCCATTTTAATTTACTGTCGACCTGCAAGCCGAGGAAAGTCGCTTGATCTGAGAACTTATCCGTTACGATGTTGTTGGTTTCTGTTGTAAAACGAACTAACTTAGTTTTCTGTACATTGAGTGTTAATTTATTGGCGGCGAACCAAGTAGTTTGGTTTCTAGGTGCAGTCTCAATCTTCGCATTGTGATTATTTAAATCAATGTCCGTAATTAACAAATTAGTGTCATCTGCGTATAAGACAGATTTTATAGGTTCCATATATTCTGGAAGATCATTAATATATAAAAGAAAAAGCAGTGGACCTAATATTGAGCCCTGAGTCAAGTAATGCCTGACAAGTGCACCTCACCAGCTTTGTTATTTAAGGCCACCTTCTGTTTACGATTGTTGAGGTATGATTCAAAGAGTGCCAAAGCGTTGCCTCTGATCCCATAATATTATAATTTTTGGAGAAGTGTGCCATGATCTACAAGATCAAATGCCTTCGAAAGTTCAGCAAAAATTCAGTTTTTCATTAAGGGAATTTTGTATACTTTAAATGAACTCGTACATAGCAGTGCTCGTGGATTTTTGTTTGAGGAAGCCGTGTTGTGCGGGAGTAATTACTTTATACTACGTCAAACATTCAAGTAACTTTTTGTGTAGAACTTTTTCTAGTATTTTTGAAAATATCTGGAGTAGGGAATTTGGTCTGTAATTTGATGCGTCGGTAGGCGAACTCTTCTTGAAGATCTGAATAACTTTTGCAGCTTTAGGGGAGTCGGGAAAAATGCCGGTAGAAAGACACGCGTTGAATATGATTTGAAGAGGAGTAGTTGTGACGTCGGCACAGTGATTCACAACTTTGCTTGAGATGCCATATATATCCGCAGATTGGGTACATTTTAATTTTCTTATTACGTTTTTATTTCGATATTGGTAACCGGTTGAAGGAAAATGGAATTCTGAATTCTCGGTACGGCGTTTTGTAGCAGTTTATAAAAAGCACGACCTTCGGATGGCTTCTTGTTAGAAAATTGATCCGACACATGAACAAAATATGAATTAAATATACCCGCAGCGTCTCTGTCGGTGAAAGTTTTACCGTTGTCGACAAGCTTTATATCTGTCGCGACCGCATCCAATAAATAAACAATGCAGTTACAGAAATTAAGAGCTCTAAGATAGAAACAGTTCAAAAGTGTGGCGTTCCTCAGTCATCCCCATTATGAGCGAAGTCCATCGAAAACATCGAACAGCAATACATCAGAAAATTCTTGGATCAAACCCACGGCGCACGTGCATCCATCGCAAAACAAATATGCTAGCTGTTAATTTCCTGCGTTTTGTAACGCGCAAATAAAACATTGAATAAACGTAGCCTAAAATCATAATAATATGTGACGTAAATTATAAATAGTGTATCCCGAACAGATCTGAGACTTTAAACATTCATATAATGTGTGTAGAAATATCTCAGGCATTAAGCCAAGCACTGTAAATTATTATTATAAATATGACTCTAATAAACTTTAAATAAATTCAATGGTTTTTGTAAATTAATTTGCAAGTCACCGACCTATTACAATACATCAATCAAACAGTATATCCAGTGATAATAAATTGGTTACGTTAAAATAATGCGTTACAATTTATTCGATTTTCAGTTGATTACGGTGCTTGTCTATATTTTTTTAACGTACCGTAGTCACACAGCTGTTTAAAGGTAACTGCATTGGGATTCTACGGTAAATATAACTTTAAATGTACTTAATAGAAATCAACAACGTAATAAATAAATAATACAGCCTACCACTAGATATAATAATGAGTTCCGACATGTCGAACAGATAAACTGATTGCTTCGTCATTTAGTAGATGAGACTTGATTGGGGGAACATTCCTAGGAAGTTTGTCTGAAAGCGGCAGTTCTTCCGTAACAGGTGTCTCGCCGAGCTGATCAGTATTCCTGTGGGAACTTTGTAGTCTGGGGGACGCGTGGCTGGAATTTCGGGACGGCGTTTGCATATTTGCGGTTGGCGACTGCCCCTGCATCTGCTTGGACACAACCACAACCAACTACCCCAAACTTGTTAGCAAGAGCCGTAAGTCAGCTCGGCAAATCTTCAGCACAACATCTCAAAGGAAGGCCAAACTATCAAAAAATTTTCCTGGAAAAAAACAACTAGTTAAATACTATAAACCAGTGGATTTATCAACGACATCAAAGATCTTAAAAAACCTTTAAAAGTCAGACAGGGGATGAGAATTAACATTATTAGTATTCAGTGGAAAAACTAGCCTGATTCAAATAAAAGCAAATGAAATATTATCCGAGCTAATCCTACATGAATTTATGAAAGAAATTTTGTATTTTTAATATCTTACCTACAATATTAGAAAGTAAAAACAAATTTAATTATAAGAAAGAAATAGCAAATTAGAATTATAACCTTGAAAGATTTCGTACAATAAAATAGTACTTTACAAAATTTCCACTTCCCATAACGTATCAATTAAATTATTTTAGGAAACTTCGCGACCAACATTAATATAATATAACAATTATAAATTGGAAAGCCAACTGTATAGTTCAGCCTCGAAAACCATCAACTCCAAAATAAATACTGGTGGAAATCGAGGCAGTTAGAACTCTTACTTAAAATCATATTGAATATACATTTAGAGTCAAATACGTTTATGAGATGTTTCTGAAAGTTGATCTCAATTCGCCGTACGTAACCTTGAAAAATATTTTTCTGACATTAACGTTATTTAAACTGGACTGTCGCATCATAGAGGAAATCTAACGAAGTCATACGGCAATCTGTTACAGTAAACGACAATTTAAAGCTATTGATACAAGGAAACATTGCAATATAAATTTACGTATATCAATGTATATATTTGAAACGCGTGGTGAAATTACAACAGAACTTGGTACATGTAGACCTGCTACTAATAAATGCAAATCATTGTCAAATACAACGAATAATGTACATTATTCGGGCATTTCTATCTTCAACAAACTGCCACAAATAATTATACAGTTTTCTAATAACTAACATCAATTTAAAGCTGAACTAACTTCATTTCTCCTTAACCACTCCTATTCAGTAAATATATGTATACATTCTATGTGTAATAATAACTTTCAAAATGACTAATTTACGCCTGATTGAGGTAAAAATGTTTAGTAACTTAAAATCTAGTTTCCCTGTATTGTAAAATAATAATTAGGAAACAAGAGGGAGATTTTAGAACTACGACACAGTTGCCGTCTGTTACCCAATGACAAACCTGACAAATTTTGAAACTTTGTTAAACGTCGAAATATGTTGTAATGATTAATTAATGAAGGTTAATTAAATGAATTAATTAAACAAAAAATTAATTAAAATTTGAATGATAGTTAGCCACACGTTGATGTCGCCAAATATGTAATGATTAAAAAGGTGGTCTTAATTAATAGGAACAATGAACAAAATTATTATGTATTTAAAAATTTATTGCTGATAATTACACATTATATGCAAAGCTTTACACGCCGAATTCCGTCAATTTAACAAACAAATATCTCAATTTTATTTTAATAATTCGTGGCGTTCTATGAAAATATAGCTTTATAATTTGTCAATTAACTACGTTGAATTTCTAATTATCTCAGGGTCACCACTGGGTTTGATAGGAAGAACAAATACAATGAACTAAAACATTAACAATCCAAACTCATTAAAGTTAACGGAATACAATATTAAATACAAAAGTAATAGAAAACGAATGAAAAGAAAAAAGCGAACGAAATCTGACAATACCCTTTAGTTATCGTTTAAAGTCAATTATAATTGGTTTTTTTTGTACTCACGACAGTGCTACTGGTACCAGTTCTGACTCTTGAATCTTGAAGTCAACACCCACTAAACAGGCCGTTATACACTGATTCTACTCATTGGATTTTGAACACACGGTAGTTGCTCTGGATCTCGGCTATACTGGAACCTGGATCATCTCACCCTCAGCCAGTTGCCGGACGTAGATCTCTTGAAAGTCTCTCTATGCAAAATTTGTTCAGTTTGTGAAGCAAAACGACTGCTTCCAAACTACTATTTTAAAAAGTCTCTCCGTCAAACTGTTTAAGTGCGTTTTATGTAAACTATTATATCGCTGTTGGACTTCCTAGATAGCCCTATTCATAATTCTGAATCGCAGACTTTTACTGTTTCTAATTCTCTATGTGAACGAACTGCTATGTCCCAGTTCTCGACGCATACTTTTTCCTTTCGCGTCTTTCCGCTGACTGCGTTCCTCTAGGCGCGCGGTCTCCAGTCACCCATTGTTAACAAAGAAAGACCCGCTGCGATTTTTGTTTTTATCACCCGTTCCGCCAACAATTAAATTATATTAAAAACAATTAATAGCCTGTTTTATTGGTATTACAATATAGTTAAATCAATGATGGAAACCATAAATGCAATAAGAGAAATCTTCTAGATCTCATAATCGTCACTTCTGATCGAAGTGTTTATTGTTATTCAATGAATATCATTATTAGTTTTCGACAGCCTTTCTGAAGATTTAATTTATAAAAATATAAGTCTTCCTTGTAAATCGATCGCGGAGTAATATAATAATTGTTTTATAATCGAGTGCTACATTTCATTTGATAGTTATTAGATAGACATAGACAACGGAAAGTTTTACCTATGAAATCAATCACAATGTAATAAGTGTAAATTGACGAAAATAAACGAATGGATGTTGTTTAATTTTTTCTAATTTTGTTGTTAAAATTAATTAGATGACAATTTATAATGTCAGTTCTTTGTATCAGTAAGCTCTAAATTTAAGTTACTTCTTATCTCCATTACACCTCCTATATTCTCGATCATGCTTGACAATACTTTAATCATATTTTGTAGGTATAACAGAGGAAGTATCGAAAATATAGTAGCCGTAACAATAATTTTTTTAAGGCTCCCATAATGAAGTCAGATTGATATCCTTGGCTCGATTTATTTGACTGTGGAAATTTACTTCATTATCTTTTATAAATCCTATAAATATTTGCTAACCGCTGGAAGAATTTCCATTGTGTTTTCTATCTGCGAAGCGCATATGTAAATTCGGTTCCATTCAAATGCATTTTCAATTTCATTTCTCGGAACGTCAAGACGCAACTTTAAGAAATTGAAAGGCATAAATTATGAGATACTGTCTCTTTTAAATAAAGCATCTGAAGGGACGGAAAAGTTATTCAGTAAGACAGAAAAATATCATAGTAAGAATACGATTCTTTTAATTTATAAATATATGTCTTATTTTACAAGTTAGTAGAAAATCTTAGTCTAGACTTCAAGAATAGAAAAAAAATACGCCTAATTGAAAATTAATAATAAGAAAGATAAGAAAGAGAGAGTAGAAGGGTTGGCGTAACAACAAAGGAGCAACGACATAGGAAAACAGAAGGTTTAGCGTAATAATTAGGGAACGTAGCAATTTTTGAGCAATTGGAAAAATGAATAAGAAAGATAGCTAATTCAGACAAAAAGGGTAATATAAATACCACACAGCGTTACTGGGATCCTTGTGCCTTTCGTCAGGTGTTAATAAGAGCCTAGGGAGACACAACTGCATTTGTCAATTGACAACACTCAAAAGCCTGACGAAAGGAACAAGGATTCCTGAACGTTGTGTGGTATTTATATTTCCTTTTTTGTCTGAATTGGTTGTCTTTCTTATTCATTATTTTCAATCAGCCGTAATTTTTTCATTTCAACTTGAAAAACGTCAAGATTTTAGACATTGACACCAGGTACAATTCCAGACTCACATCAGAGATGCTTCACATTAAATTAAACATCACAGCAATTAATTAGCAAGAAGACACTATGAAACTCAACAATTGCTACGATCCCTTAAGACGTTAAACCTTCTGTTTCCCTTTGTCGTTGCTCCCTTATTATTACGCTAACCTTTTTACTCTCTCATTGTCGTTGAATTTTCGTCGTTTTTGACTTTTGTCAACTGATGAGTGCAGTTGTGTAGCTCAAAGGCTCTTCTGAGCACCTGAAGAAAGGTACAAGGATCCCAGAAACGTTGTGTGGTATTTATATTAGCACTTTTGTCTGTATTCGGCAGTCTTTCTTATTACTAGACTTCAAGAATTTTTAATATGACTGATATGATTATTTTTCTTTTTTTAATATTATCCCCAATGGTTTTCATCAATCGCAAATTTGAATAATAAAAACTAATTTCCTTTTTTAAAATTATTCAATTTTGAAAATCGAAGTTTCCGGCAATATTGCCATAGTCATCTTCATCTACAAGTTAATAACATCCTTCTTATTTTTATCTTTGCTTTAGCGCCATACCATTTTACGATTTTAATAATTTCGCCATTACTTCAAAATATTGAAGTTACAATACCAGTTTTTAAAAAAATTCTCCGTAATGAGGCAATTAGAACTACGCTGTTCTCTGGGGGCAGCAATATACGTGGTATCCTCAGTAGCTGAGTGCTGAAATCCAGTTAGATATCGGTGTATATCTACTTGGAAACAGCAAAGATCCTCAACATCAAATTTTGTCGACAATCCAAATAAAAAATTGTAAGCTACAAAATTTACAATCATCAGTTTTCTTTATTTTTGCGAAATAATTTTATAAATCTCCATTATATGGCGTTTATTTTGAAATCTCTGTTTTGAAATGAGAAAATCTCGACTCCACAATACCCTTACTAAATAGATGTTTCATGTATTTTAATAATAAGTTTAAAGCCGGTGATAATTTACTAGTCGAACTACTGACACCCAGCAATGTCTTGTAAAATTGTGTTTTAAGCATTCAATATTCTGTCAATTTTGTGTTTACAAAGAGGTCTGTTTGAATATTATATAAAAATTTGAATTATTTTTAATGCCTTGAAATTGATTTCCCAACTTCCAAAATGAGTCATCTGATAGCGTTCGGCACATATCTGAGAAGTTAAAGAAGTTAAACAGCTGACATCGAACTTTTACTTTAAATTTTAACTTTATTTCGGCCCAAATTGGTTTTAACCTTAACTTTTAATATTTATTGTAATCTTTATTTCTTATAGGATAAAGGAAAGAAAAACTGAATCAATTGAACATTACGTTTTTTAAAAAGCCTTAGCGTCAACTTCAACTTCAAAATACCATTATTTCGAGAATATTGCAAAAGAAACTTTTAGGAATTTTGTTTAATAACTTATTGAAAAATTGCATTATTAAATGATATCAGAAAACGAAACCAAGGATCAGATTAAAATATAAACTATATTATTCTCATGTTTACCAATTTTTCCAATACTTTATCACCTTCATTCAGCAGAAAAAAATTATTTTTGAGGACAAAAATAAATAATAAATTTTGTTGTTTAGACCAAAACCTGTGCTAGTATATCCAACTGATTCATAGTACACAAGAAATTAAATAATTTATCTCAATTAAAAAATATTCTATACATAAAGTTGGTACTCTCGTCCATATGAAATTGTGATATATAGTTGTTGTAGTTTCATTTCGTTGCCTAATATAATGTTAAGTATTGTTGCAAGACAAGCAGAATTACATATTTATGGTTCGAATATTATTATTATTATTACTAGGAGCAGTAGCCTAGTTAAGAATGATTTACTTTGAACAATACCTAACACCAAAAGTTCTACTACATTTAAAACTTGTTGCTAATTGCACTCGTAATCTTGACTCCGAAAATACAGTGCATATTTTAGACGCTCCGTGTTAATCGGTCCCTTGTAATCTTGGGAAGCTTCAGTACATTAGATCTTAATGTTTCCTGAGAAGCTCGTTTACGTTGACTGACATGACATTCTGCTTCCTCGGAAATTGAAGTAGCTCGTCTGCTTCGGAAGAAGTTAGGGCTTCTTAATGCAATTTTTACCGATAATGCGAGTCGATGGGTCGATAATTACGCGCGACATGGATGTCTCCAAAACTTTCAAGTATCCCGGACATCTGACAGCACTTTACCGAGGTAAGAATTACCATCACTCTCACTCTCGTAAATATCGTACCTCAAATTTTAGTGAAACGCTATAGACTGTTAGTGACTGCACTGGCAACGTATAAATATGTCGGCAATATAAAATTATTATGGATATGAAATAAAGGCAATTAATTCTGGGCTAAGTCTAACCTTAAGTTGAAGTCCGGTGTGGCCACATCGGACGGGAAGGTGCATTTTAAATTTTCGGAGCCAATAGTTAGCTTCCTTCCACAGGGCGGATTTACACTGCGTGCTGGCCGACAGCAATTTGAAATGAAAACGAAAATTTGAAAAACTCCTTCCTATTAGACGGAGCTACACCGGCCCCCAATTAAAGGTAACCTACTTTCCTATCTATATTTAGTATTCTGGTTATGTTACATCATTCGTAGTTGCTTATACATTGTAAAGAAAAAAAACCTTCTTTTCTCTAAGTTTTGCCAGCTATACTCAGTATTCAAAACTTTTTTTATATTGACTTATTTACATTCGCTTCAACAGCACTGGTTATTAGCGACTCAGTATGGGAACTCATTTTGTTCTTGTCAGGGAACTGATTTGACAAGTGTTTCTCACGCACACTAACATGAATGCCCTAGCCGGGATTCAAACGCGGGATCTCTGTGATGTGAGGCAATCACGTTGACACCGCAGGAGGTCGGCGTTCAATACTTAAACGAATCCTAAGGCCCGTTTTACATACGGCGATTTTCATCCCGGCGGTAAAATGATCGTCACCGCTCAAAGAAATCGGGAGACTTACACACGCAGCGATTATTATGCGGCGGTAATTTTTCCGTCGTACGATTCTCAGTAGAGTGCTGTGATCCGTATAGTTCGAAATGAGCAGAGACCAGATTCAAGCATTACTGTTATTTCGTCGTCGAATGAAAATGAGAAGAAAAATCGACTTATTTGAGTTCATTCCATTAATAAAAGAAGAGAGGTTGGAGCTTCCTACACGCTGTTTGAAGAGTAGAGGCAGGATGAAGAGAAATATGTTCAGGGCATTATCCCTTAACACAGGTCTTACCTTAATTAACGAAATAAGAATTTCATTATTTATGATGTCACCCAAATTATTCATATTCGAAATATGCGAAAAGGGACAGAAAATATAGGGTGGCAAAAAACAACCTTTCCATACGAAAATTCAAATCAAGATTGAAAAGAACTCCAGCGGTAGAAAAACCGCTCAAAGTGCAAACATGCATTGGATTATGTACGTAGGCAACTAGTTGCAAAGACGATAAATTTGTCGCTTTACGCTAGAGGCATCGAGCGACTGCTCAAGCTGTCGTACACTACAATATTTCGTAGCGATTATTTACCGCCAATTGTGCAAGCTCTCATTCACTTCAATGGACTATTAAGCTTTCGACTTCTTAGATAAATTATCGTCGAAATAAAAATCGCCGAGTTTGTAACAGGTCTAAGATCAGTCGATGCATCGGGCGGCTGCACATAAACTTTATTCCACGACGCGTGATATATAAGTTTTACTTACGGTTTGGTTTTTTCTTTAAAACGTGGCCTGTGGTACAAAGTTTTGTCAGGCAAACTGATCGGCTTGGCTGTCGGTTTGGGACTGTTTCCGAAACGCCAACAATCACGGTCGCTTGCATGATGCATTGTTTTGGTTCAAGCCGACAAAATAATATTTTAATAATACAATAGGCGTTAATAATAAGAAAGATAGCAAAATACAGACAAAAAAAGTGAAAATATAAATACCACACAACGTTTCTGAGAACCTTGTTCCTTTCTTTAGGTGCTAAGAAGAGCCTAGAGCGACACAACTGCACTAGTCAGTTGACAAAATTCAAAAGCCTTTTGCCGTTATAAGCAACTAAGGATAATGATCCTAGTTAAACCTTGACTACCCTACTTTTCCCCTCCGCATTCCTCATTCTAAATCCTTTCCTATGCTATTAAAGGAGAATGGCTACCACGTGAATTACCCTCATGTAGCATGTCGCACTGAAAAAGATTTAACCTAGATGTGGCAGGAATATTATTAAAAAGTTATTTAATGGCGTGTTGAGATTCCTCTGGTGTATTTACGATGTTCTTGCATCTAGGTCACGGATTATAGAGCACCTATCCCAGACAGCCAATGACTGAACTATTTCCGCCCCTCCCCGCATTATTTGACTCATATTTTATTGCCCGAAAGTAATTAGATAAACTATAAAGAAATTAATGCCCACGGAATCAAGGAAAGAGAGCGAGAAATTTTTTTGCTATGTTTGCAATGTTACAAACATGTTGGATATCTAGAACAACCATGGTTACTTGTTTAATGCAGGTACGATCCCAGCTCATGTCGTATGCGCTTATCGAAATATATGCATGCCCATGTCAACTTAGGCCGCATTAGTAATGAGGCGGTACGGAGTGCGCGCGATGTATTCGCAGTCAAGTGCAGGCTGAGTACCATATTTGCATTCATTTAATGTGATGTTTACTATTTCCGAACGAGCTTACAATTCTATACAATGCCACGGACGTTAACACGATTATCGTTAAATTGTAAAGCCACAGTTTTTATTATAATGTTCTGAATGCAAAGTAAATATTTACAACCATAATGTATTTTAAATGCATTCCACGAACCCTTATGTAATTGGACAAAATAATTCTTTGCATACGATTACGTGACAGATTATATATCTATAAAAATTACGTAGATAACCTAATTAAAACAATTTTTAACTTATACAGACACTTTTTATTTTTTATATTATGACGACGTTCCGATACCTTTTTTTATCTTCTTAAGGTATTGACCAAATTAGCACAATAAAACGAAACAAGTTATTACATTTACACAGATTTGAAAGGAGACCCGAGACAGACTATTCACTTGACGCTAACAAGATTGAAGCAAGACTGTCAATACCTGAAGAAGATACATAAAGGTATCGAAACGTCGTCATAATATAAAAAATAAAAAACTGTCTGTATAAGGTCACAAACTGTTTTTATTCATTCAAAACAGACGTTAAATTAAAACTTTTAGTTAGATAACCATTTAGTACATGTAGATTTGATCTTCAGGCTACATGAAGGTAATCCACATGGTGGCAACTCCCCTTTAATAGCTTAGGAAGGGATCTGAAAGGAGGGATGCGGAAAGGTAGAGGAAGGTAGCCAAGGGTTAACTAGGGCCCCCGGGTTCTTACCCGGAAATTCGCCTAAAAGTGATGCAGGGAAAACCCTAGAAAAACCTGTATCAGGTAGGTCGGGCATTTGGTACTTGTCCCACGCCCTTCCGATGGCGGGAGAGGGGTTTGCTGTGGCGTCGCAGCTTTCCTCTCTCCGTGCCTGCCAGTTTAGGAGGCAGCAGGCCGACTGTTCCAATGGGAACAAAAACAACTCTTACCGTATGCCCAAGGTTTGTGACCCCGGAACATACACCTCTCAAAACAGGCCGAGGTGCCTCGGCATGTGGTTCAAAAGACCAGAGAGATGTGAAGGCATCCCCAAAGGTAGCCTCCGCCAGAGCTCCGGAAGACTGAGTGAATAAGTATAACAATATTATCGCTGAATAAATCACATTCATCTACAAGAATTAAGCACTCAGAAATGACTTACGAAGCGATTTTTTATTTGCTCTTTCTGGTGTGTAAATCTACTGCTTCCAAAATCATTAAGTATTGACTGTATTCCACAGTACCTCCAATTATGATGGTTAATGGTATTGAATACGGAATAAATTTCCAAAATTACTCGATTTGTATGTTTTCAGAATATTCCGAACAACCCTATAGTTGAAATTTTCTACAAATTTAATCCTTATTTCTTATTATTTAATTCTCAACGTTAATAAATATAAATTAGTCTTTATATACAATCTAGAAGATTCAGCAAACTCCTCTCCCGATATCGGAAGGGCGTGGGACAAGTACCCAATGCCCGACCTACCCGATGCAGATTTTTCTAGGGTTTTCCCTGCATTTCTTTAGGCGAATTCCGGGTAGGATCCTTAAACCATAGCCCGGGGGCCCTAGTTAACCCTTGGCTACATTCCTCTACCCTTCCGCATCCCCCCTTTCTAATCCCTTCCTATGCTATTAAAGGGGAGTTGCCCAATGTGGATCACCCTCATGTAGCCTGTTTCTCTAAAAAAAAATCAAACTCTTTTATACAGTGAATTATAAGAATGCTGGGAATTAAATTATGTATACAAAAATGTAAATAGTGTTAAAATTATTATTTTTGGATCCTCAATACAAAATATTTTCAATAGTTTTCGTATCTACTCATAATCTCATTGGAAGTTTATATTTGAAAACATTTAAAATAAACTAACTTTCTCATATTTGGAATAATTTTGAGTGTGTCCTACTTAAATTCGTGATTTGTTTGACGCTGTATATTTTTATTTGGTTTGAATGGGAATTTTGAATTAATATATTGATATTTAATTATTATAAAAACTTCAATCATTAATAACACTATCAGGAAACATTACCTTGCTTCACTAATTATGATTTTGCAATTTCTACTGGATGTACACACATAAAAAGAATAAAACTGATACTTTTTCGCATTGGTTTATGGGCTCAAAATATGTTGTTCTGAAATCTTTTCCGATTGCTGGCTGCTGTGGCTTTTAAACCGTCTTTGAAGGACACGTCATCTCAGTACTTCACCGCTTAATGAGGATCTGGCAGGCAAGTAGACTTCGCGGGCCGTTTGCAGAAATTTAACGAATGACGTTCCGCCTTCACGGAAAAGGTACACACAGTTGGCTCTCGTAAGCCGGAATCACAGCCCGAACAATATAAATTTCTCTGAATTACTAAAAACTTCTCAAATCTAAAACTGCATTACTTCTCCTTCACTTCGCTATCACTTCCCCATAAACTGACATACTCAAAGCTGCTCAAATACTTCCAACTTCATAACTTTCCTATAACTTCAACAAACTTTTCCAAAATTAAACTCTCTAAGAACTTTCCCAATACTGAACTCCAAAACTTCACTTCTCAATAACTTCCCCAAAACTGAACTCTCTAAGACAAGAACTCCTAAACTTCATTGACTCATTTTCTAAAACTGATCTAAAAACTGCATCAGCTTGCTCTGTAAGTCTCCTTCACACCTAGGTTTGACGAAATTCCGCGCACAAGATCTAGGCAGCTGCCGCATTTTGCGATGTCCTGAAAAACACACGTTCATGACGGTGCCAATTTGGCGGCGCGTATTGTCCGAACGTGTTAAAATCTAATGACCAGAGATTTGTTTTGCCAGACGCTCTCGATTTCCTTCTCTAATCCTCTCAAAGGAAATCAGCTTATTTGCTGTTTTCCTCATGTCAGTCACTTGCCTGAGTTACCAAATTGAAGCCGAGAATATAGTGCTCACTATTTTAAATAAAGTAAAATGTATAAATAAAAAAGAATAAGCCCGAATTATTTTATCCCACTTATGTAAACTACAATACTAACATTTTTTACAAACCGAATATAAATCAGAACACTAAATAACAGACATTTGATAGAATTAGTTTGCAGTTATTTAATTCAAAGAATTATGTGATTTCATTTCATTTATTCAACAGAAACCGAGAAATTAGATGTTTCAATTAGTCTCTTACATATGAAAAACGATCGCACGTTGAAATCGAGTTTATTCAGCGTGTGTCTTAATCAGAGTAGTCACTACAATGTTAGGAATTGTAATGGTTGAAAGGACAGTGTCAGCCAGTGTTCCCTATCAGACCCTAACCACTGCGGAGAAAGCAGAACGTTTGGTGTCGAGCAGCCATTGTCCGAGGCCTGTGAAGTTTGGGGATGACGCAATTAACTGTTTCCATTATCGGTCCGTTTAGAATCGAGAGGCGAGACAGACAATGGCACATTGTGTAGCGGAATGAGACAAGCAGCCGACAGCTCCCAGAACGAAATTCCCAGATCGTGATCACACGAACGACTTCCGGCGCTATTCCGCCGATTCTGCCACATTTTATAAAGTAACAACTATTTCAAACATTGAATGAGCCTTGTGCATTAAATCTTTCTTGTAACCAATTTTGGTTATTCTTCCAATTAAAAGACGAAATAAAGTATTTTTAATCAAATTCATTAAATTTAGTAGAATTCATAAATAACACTTTTGTTGCTAAGGATGACTTATTAATATCTTTGGATTTTATTTCCCAATTGAATTCACTACCTAATGACGCAATTAACAGTTTTACCAGAAGTCGGGATAATAGCTATTTTTATAAATTAACCCACATTTCTATGGATGAAAATTCTTAACTTAATCAATTTAATTCTGAGTTCAACTTATTTTTTTAATAACTGCTTTTACCATCAAACGAATGATGCTGTCACAATGAAAATGAGCTTAATTTTTGATATTGTTGACAGTGAATTGTAATGAGACAATTTAATAAATTAAATAAAATTGTCAAGGACTTGGAGAGTCTTGGACAAGACGAAATCTGGGTGTTGTTGGGGTATGAGTGACAGCGGCCGGCTTTCGTTGAGAAAATTTATAACGGTCTCTTTAACACATCTGTTTTGCAGACCAGAGTAGAGGGATAGTAGCTGGTCAGTGTCCGTCGTGAGCGGACAAAATTTAGATATTGTAGTAATTGGTAATTAAGACATTGTTCTAATTGGAAAGTTGGATCGTAGAGGACTCATTATTAGTGGATATAGAGCGGACGCCGCAACAATCCGGCGAGGCAAAGAAAACATTGTTGGGCAGTTGAGAGAGTTTACGCGCTCAAAATCTAAGAGACGAAGTTTTACAGTTGGGCAGCGGACAGCGAACAGTTCGAAAGCTTTACAGTGGGGCAGTCAGAACGAAAGAATGTGGTCCAGTTACAAACATGCTCTCAATTATTAAAAAGTAAAGCAATCTTCAGTCGGGAAGGAGAGAGTGCAACTAATTTTGTATTCGGTGGTCGAGCGAAAATTCATCATGCTGGCCATAGACAAACCAATGAAGGACCTTTTCAACTAAAGTTACGAGATCTGCAAATACAGGTTGGAGTAATGCATCGAGAACCTACCAATTTGTGTTAGACCAACTAACAAACTACGCCAATTAGAATTTGTTGACATTTAGAGTCTGTGAGTACTAGAATCAGTGATATCCCCAAATTTTGTGCACGAAAAACCTAAAATGAGACCTCGGCGGCCGTTAGTAGAGAAATACTTTGAAATCATTTGTAAACCACTTTTAAAAGATAAAAGTCATTCTTTAATTATTTTAATATCGATAAAATGAGATCGTTAATTCTTGATAAATTTAAAACTATTTAAATTCAATCTGTAGTATTATTTCTTCTACAACAAATTTCGTCTATGTTTCAGACGCATTAACTTCCATAAAAGGTAAATGTAATTTTGATTGTATAAATTCAGCCATTTATCAAACCCAGATCAAGACCCTGAGATCCCAAATATTTTGTGTATTTTATATGTGTTTTAACTTTGTTAATAATTTTAGTTAATTCTTTAAAGTTATAATAGTGTATTTCATTTAAGCCACATTCATATATTATTATTAATTATTACAATATATTATATTTAAAGTTGTCTGCGCGACTCCTTGTGGAGCAAAAACAGTTGGGAAAGTTTTGTGAGCGGAAGAGAAATATGAGTTGTTATTTGAAAAGTGAATATAGTTAAAATTTGAAACGCGAAATTTACAGAATTTTTTCTGGAAGGAATACGACGGAGCGAGTAATAGTGCGACGTGTGTATGGAAATGTTAAGTTGTGTTATAAAGTAAAAGCAGAGTAAAAGGGAAATTGAGTGAGAGCAGTGTATAGTGAAATTAAAAGTGAGAAATACTGAAGACAGAGAGAGAATAGTAGAATAGAGAGCGTTAAACGGAGGAACAGATTTACCAACGACATCCAGAAAGCATACCAGGAGATAAGTTGTAACTACATAAACTTTGTATCAGAATTTCGTTTATATTACCACTTATGTTTTGCCAAATCTCCTCACGAAAATCTAACCTGAGAGGGAAAAAATTCCACGTTCTAAACTTAGTTTTGTAAAAGTTTGTAATTTTAATGTAATTTTGATTTATTTGTTTGATATTAAAAGTGGATATTTAATTAATAAATAAATTTTCGTTATTTATAATAAATAAAATATAATAATAATCCTTCATTACAAAATATTAAGGACGAAAAAACTTGTTGGTATAAGTTAAATTAAATATCTACCAAATATAACAGAGTGTTTTCATATATGTATGTATATATATTTGTGTGTATGTTCGCTATAAAAATCTACACCGATGGAGAAAACTTCTTCTTTACGAAAACGTGTTCTCTACGACCAGAAAACAAACACTGTCGGGGTGAGTCACGTTTATTCAAACATGTTAAAAGAGCCGATATTTGAGTCTGATAAATATTTTTAGGGTTCAAAGAGATTGATAGTGTTTCTATCTATGTTATCTGACTATAATTTCAACCCAGTACATCCTGGGAACGGAGCACCCTTAGGGTTGGGGTGGACGCGGGTTACAAGAAAATAATGCTAATATAATCGATATTGGAGTAAAATCCAGTTTTATGTATGTAGCTGAATTTGATAATGACATTCAATTGGCCATTTAATGCCCAGGGACGGGGTGGTCGGGGATGGAAATTTTGAAACATGTAAGCGAGGTCCATACTTGATTTTAATAATTATCTATAGCATTAATTAAATTGATAGTATTTCTGCAACTTTTTTGTGTATAATTTCAAACCTTTCGGTATGGGAGGGGAGCACGGGTAGGTGTGGAGGTGAGTTTCAAGAAAATAACGCGAAATCGACCGACATTCGAGACAAATCGGGGTTATGGATGTTACTGAGCCGAGCGAGGGTGAGTAGGGCGGACGTGGGAGGAGGTAGAAATGTTCAAAAAATGTTAACCTACCATATTTGCGTCAATTAAATATTTAGCTTGGTTAATGGCACTAATAATATTTTTAATATATTCTGTGTATAGTTACAACCCCTATCGACTTGAGTGAAGAGAACCATGAAGGGTAGGGTGAAGTTACATTACCTAAAAATAACACAAAAAAGCGATATAGGAACCTAATCCGGGGTTATGTATGCCACTGAGATTAATTATGACATTCAAATTTCAGTTTAACCCCGTCTGGTGGGGCTGAACAGAGGTAGAAATTTTCAAACATACTAATAGGTCCATATTTCCGTCCAATAAATATTTTCCAGTGTCGTTTAAATTCATAATATTTCGGTAGATATTCTCTGTGAATAATTTCAATCCACGTTTAGGGGTGTGGTATGGTGTTGCGTTACATGAAAATAACGCGAATAGATCCAAATTTGAATCAATTCTGGGGTTATGGATGTCGATGAGTTTCATTGTGACAAACTGGATAACGCGTGGAGGGACGGGGAAAGGGGGGGGGGGCGGAGGGGCGAATGGGAGTAGAAATTTTCAAACGATGTAAACGGCTGATTTATGCTTTATTTTTTTTACCCATTGTAGCGGGGATGGAAATTTGTTCAAACGGCGATGTATTCATTGAATGAAACTATTTCAGGGTCAATGTGTTCAACTCCCTTCGGAATGGGAGGTGACAACATTTAGGGATAGGGGTCGAGTTGTGTTACATAAAAATACGCAAAAGCTACCTAGATTGGATAAACGACATCTCGGGCAACGCCGGGAACCCGGCTAGTTAAAAGTAATTTGCATAAACAATGCACCATAAATTTTACTTAATTTATTTTTAATTTTTGAAGTTTATAGCTGAATTGTTTGATCTTACATGGAGATTTTCACCCATCAATATTGAATTATATTTGATTTCTTCAACTAAACTTAGTATTTTGCTAATATAATTTGTGGCTATTTTGATAAATGTATCCAGACGCGACTGAATAAATTAGGACATTGAAGATTGTTATAATACAGAGGGATAATATTGTAATGCCAATTAATTAGGCCATTAATTGTTTGGACATAAAATTTCAATTGTTTGATGAATCCATTGGAGCAGTCTGATCGAAAAAAGCGACAATGAAAAGCGAGCTCACTTTGCTTTGTTGAAAAGTCAAAAATGGCGTATGCGCGCTAAAACTCGAGAGAAATAGGAGTTGGTTGGTGGCAGGACATTTCAGAGGACAGAACAAATAATACTAGAGCAGAGACTAGTAGTCGTTAATGTATAATTAAACAAAGTTGTGAATTTAAGACCAAGTAAAAACATTCACGAAAGTGTTACATCGTAAATATCGCTAAGTAAAAGCAGTTTACGACTACAGCCAGCCAGGAGAGTCTAAGAGAGTTTACGTCTATAGCCAGCCGGAATAGTAAAGTTGCAGTTTAAGTCCAAAGCGGTAAAAGACTAACAAATCTACGAATCATAGGATTCGTATAAGGCGAGCAGACATCAGATAGCTGACATTCAGGAGGATCATCCGAGTTCCTGGGAGCCTATCAGTTTTGGCTTCAATAGTGTAAAATCTGTGAGTCGACATTTTAGAATCAGTGTATAATTTTGCAATAGTGTACTTCCGAAACCAAAATAATGCTGGTACCAGCTGGACAGATGTAAGAAACAAAACCAAACTAATGATTAATTGTAAACGTAATTAAAAGTCAGATTTCGTTCTAATTGTCAATCAAAGTTAATTTATTTTCTTTTTAATTTCTTTCTATCGACATGTTGTTAGGTAAATGTGAACTGTTTGTTAATAAGATTTTAAAATCAATTTGTTGTGTCCATTATCAAACCCAGTGAAGGCCCTGAGAAATTAATATTTTAAATTGTAATTGTTTTTGTTTTAGAAGCCACAAAGTGAAAATAAATAATTTTATGTATTAAATTTTATTAATTCTCTTATTTAATTAAACCCAACCGGTTGATTATTACAATATATTTACTAAGTGAAACTCATATAGATTTTAGTAATACCATAATGTAACATACGAAATATAAATGTCCATATATTATCCTTTATTTTCAAATCTCTCTATTTATCTGGGTGTGCGAATTAGATACATACACTCAACATACTGAAGCGTAAATGAAGCCAGTGGTGAGTGATCGTTTGTGACACTAGAGAAGAGTATCGTGAGATGGACGACTCTTGATTAACTCCGCCTCTCACAATAGCGCGACGTCTATTGCTAACTTAGCACGCCCAACCCGCTGGGGAAATTAAAACTTTCGTGCATATTGTCGGATGGAAAACATACTACTACATTCGCGGTATTAATGCTTGTCATTTCTTTCCACTTCACAAAGCGAGCGTTGCGCTCGAGAACAAATGAGATGTTTAGCCTGATTTACTCCAAGTGTGGAAGTGAACTTGGAGCTGCATTTAATTTATTTTCTCATTATGATTAGCGCATGTGCCAGAACATTCGTCTCACCGATCTTGTTCCCAACTTAGGCCATTATGTTCTAAATTTAAAAATATATTCTCGGTCCGAAAACTGATTTAAATATATCTTAGTCGATAGCGCCGTTCTGAGATAAAATTACACATTTTACATCAAATAGGAGAACACATTAATTCAACAGTTTGTATTACCGAAAAGTTTTTTAATCATAGAATGCGTTGTTTGATTATTTTCACTATTTATATGAACAGTACAACTTAAATTATTATCCGAATCGCAGAATTTAATTAACGCTGATATGAACTTTTAATTGAAAATTTGTTTTTACTGCGGAAGATGTGTTATTGTAATTCGTTTATGAGAGTGGCTGTAGATATATTTTCCACACAAAATAAAATACAAAAGCTGAGAAGGACTTTTTGAGACGTTAATTTCAGTTTATCCATTGAAAAATCAATAACGTATCAACAAAAGATTTGTCAATCCTAAATAATCAAAGATGAACAGTAATCAACAAGTTAATTTATAATATCTAGTTATTAATATTTTTGCTTAATTTGTTATTAACATATATTGCAATGAAGTGAAATCAATTTAATTGTTGGTTTTGTTTATTTTTAATATTGCTAAATCTACAAGAATGAAGTTAGTTTCAAATACTTGTACTGTATTTGTATACTGTTATCGACGTATTAACTCCTTCAGAATATTTAAATTGAATACTTAACCACTGACTTATTCTGTTTATAATTGAAAACTATTTATTTTGCATAAGTTATGTTTGTTACTGTTACATTCTGCGTTTTAATTATTGTAATAGAACAATTATAGTTTACAATCGGAAGCGACAGTCAAGGAAATTGAAGCGAAAATTCTAATTGTCGAGGAGTACGAAGTGAAGTGAAGTTCCAGAAACACGGCCTGATCATCCGTGGAGATCTTGACGAATGTCGGTTCGCGAACAGAGAACAGTAAAAGTACGAGTGTGCCAATTTTTTTATATGCAGTGTGAGGTCAAATAACGAGGTTTTCATTGCGGTAGAGTTCAGCTTGCAATTTCAGGAGATATTTACAGCACCCCCACTAAACTCCCTGATGAAAAGGCGTTTTCGTGTTTACCGATTTTTAACTGAGCTAGAACCTTAAACAATTTTGTTTCTAATTAACCTCTCAATTTTGAACAATTATAACGTTTGTATTTTTAAATTTTGTGTTAATAAATATGTTGTTTTGAACTTATGAACGTAAAGAACCCAAGACAATTAATTTTAAATGAATAAATCATAATAATATTTTACAATATATATATATATATATTGTAATAATTTAAAAATAATATGAATGTGGCGTTTCTAAATGAAAGAACTTAAGTGAAAACTATTAAACAAGATTTATTAACAATCTTAAAACAAGTATAAAATACACAAAATATTTGGGATCTCAGGGTCTTGATCTGGGTTTGATAAATGGCTGAATTTATATAATCAAAATTACATTTACTTTTTATGGAAATCAATGCGTCTGAACATAGACGAAATTTGTTGCGGAAGAAATAATACTAAAGAATGAATTTAAACAATTTTAATTTTTATCAAGAATTAAGGATCTCATTTTATCGATAATTAAATAATTAAAGAACGATCTGACTTTTATCTTTTAAACACGGTTTACAAATGATTTTAAAGTTTTTCTCTACTTACGGCTTTTTAGCTTTTCGTGCACAATTTTGGGGACATCACTGATTCTAAGTACTCACAGACTCTAAATGTTCACAGGTTCTAATTGGCGTTGTTTGTTAGTTGGTTTAACACAAATTGGTTGGTTCTCGATGCTTTACTGCAACCTGGATTTGTAGATCTCGTGACTTTAGTTGAAAATGGACTTCATTGGTTCGTCTATGGCCATCATGATGAATCTACGCTCGACCACCGAATACACACTAGTTGCTCTCTCTCCTTCCCGACTGAATATTGCTTTACTTTTTAATATTTGAAAGCATGTTTGTGACTGGACCACCTTCTTTCGTTCTGACTGCCGACTGTAAAACTTTTCGTCTGATCTATTCGCTGTCTGCTGCCCGACTGGACTGTTCGTCTCGTAAATTTTGAGCGCGTAAAAACCTTCTAGACTGATCAACAATGTTTTCTTTGCCTTGCCGGTTTGTTGCGGCGTCCTCTCTATATCCACTAATAATGAGTCCTCTACAATTCAACTTTTCAATTAGAACAATTCATTAATTACAATTACTACAATATATATATATATATCTACATATTGTAGTAATTAAAAATGTTAATGAATGTGCAGAAATGTTTATCGTAATTAGCTGGACCAATAATTTACTTGGTGTCTGAAGAGGCGGTTCTGCGCAACCGCGCGTTTTCAGTCGCAAAACGCTATGCAGCGTTTTTCTTGATGTAGTTATGGGAGGGCAGGTGAAGCGCCTATCTCTGTCTGTCTCTAACGCACGACGAACGCACTAGCTTCGTCGATACCCCTGGTAAGCACGCAACGGTCGGCGATTGATGGGACGATTATAGCCCGGTGCTTACCAAGGCCTTCGAGAACTGAAAAGGTGAGTTGCTCAGGGTCTGACTCTTCTTTCACTAACAAAAAGGAAATATAATTATTAATAAACAAAAATTTTGGACTTGCATTGTTGGCGGTGTAAACACATGAGTTGTGTACAAGAATATGGGGCTATAATGCCTGCTTGCTGGTGTATTGTAGAAAAACATATTGCTAGACGCGCAGAGCGGCAAGGTGTGGACAGGAGGCAGAGAAATAACAGTTCGGACAAAATTTCAGAAAGTGTGTATGGGGAGGCAAGGCTGTATGTAGTCTAACATTAGGCTCGTGGGCAAGCAGAGCCGGCGTCTTTGACCGGAGTAGTGTGGTGGAGGCGAGTCGCGTCCTGGAAGGCAGCAGAGCGGGCGTTGTCGGTTCTTGGTGAACTGTAAGGGACGGACGCGTAGGAGATTTTGGTGCGGAAGTTCTTGGAGGAGAGAACCGTGAATTGCGGAGCACGTGTAGGTCGTCGCACCTGTGTGTTTTAGCCGCTTCTCTGCGTGCGAGGATTTTGTCAGCCGACCGGCCAGGCACCTGAACTGGAACCTGGACATCATCAGAAGACAACGCGTCGCAGCACAGTAAGCAAACTTCCCTCCCTTTCCCTGCATCGTGTGAAAGTAGTGCGAATTAAGAGTTGTGGGTCCAATGACCGGCTGTGTTCTTAAAGAACATATTAAGTTTGATAAATTTGGCTAAAATAGTAAATTTACGGAGACTTGTTAAATTTAAGTTTATGAATAAGAGTGTATGAAAAGGCAACATTTAGCGATTGAGGATTCTTGCTCAGTATTTGTATTAACCCCAATTTGTGCATTAAACTGAATTTAATGTTTATATTTTGTTTTCATTAAGTGAATCCTTCCTTACGTAATTGATCAAAGCCAGGACCCCTGAGATACAGTTATTGAGAGTCTCATGCTCGACTCAAGTACTCACGAGTCCTGGCAAATCGTTTATCGGCTCCCTGTGGTGTGGTGTGGATCGCGCGGATCGCGAATGTTCATTAATGAGACGATTGTGGTTTCTGTAATTTAAAATAAATCTTTTCTGCACATGCAGTGGCGCGAGGGCCGGCATTCGTTCATTATAAGATGCGAGGGAGCGGGAAGGAGATTAAAGTACATGAATGTAAAATAAAGAAATTAGAGGATAAAAAATGAAGAAATGAGAGTTGGAAGTCGGAATTAAACAGACTATAAGGAAAAAAAATAGTGAAGGAGAAAGTAAAGTGGTTTAGACATGGAGGTAGATCAAGAAGGAAGTGGACAGTTCAAGTAAAAAGAGAAGTGGAAGAGAGTAAGTCTAAATGGAATAGAGTGGAGAAGGAAAATGGTTTGTGGACAGTCAACAGTCAACCGGGAAACTGGAGACGGAACAAGATTATGTATAATACAATAAGTGATTCATGTGAAGTTTACCATTTTTTAGCTTGCGTCAATGCGGAACGCATATATCAGTCAAGAATGATTGTTTATAATAAATAGCTGTTTTCCAGATTCAGATTCAGGACTGTGTAATGTTACAGAGCTAAGCAAACTTGTGATAGATGCTCAAACATTTACTGGATCTACCATACGTAGTGTAGTACTAATTCCTCAGGATTTGCGCCTTCAGAGGCTGGACTACCGTTGGTTGAGAGACATGGTGTACGCAGTTTCCGGTAACGCCAACATTTTCTACACCAATCAACAAAATGTCTTCTCTAATGAGATTTTCTAAATGCCTTATTTGAAGTCGAAGCATGCGGTGCCTTTTATACGTGCTTAATACTTATATAATCTATAACCAGAAGGTAGTTTATATCCAAAAATTCTGGAGACGGTAACGACGTTGTGATGAACGCGAGTCATTATCAGAGTGTGAATGTTACTCAGTGACGTTGGGTGATATCACCTCCCAGTATTAGACCGAACAAATTAATGCATTAGAAAGTATAATAGATATTCAAGTTCGTGTATGCGTGTACTCGTATAGCATTGAGAAACCGCTAATTTGGTTAGCTTAGCCTCGTAGTTTACAACCGGAAAATGTTTTAAAACGTAACTAGAAGACCTTAAATTCTCTAGCGCTTGTTAAAAAAGTTTTGACAAGCTTTGCGCATATTGAATTAATTTATTGAACTAATAATACTGGGTTAATGGATCTATTACTAGAGTATACTTCAATACACTGACGAGTTATAAGCAGGGAGATAAATTGTTATATATGCTGCAATATGTAATAATCCAATGAAATATAACTATATCTATTTCTTACAAATACTATTTATTTAATACAAATCAATTATTTCAACATTTACAAATTATTAACATTCCTATGGAAAAATCAATATTTAAACACACTAACATTTGCCTACACGTTGTATGACGTTAACTCTGACGTCATTCCACTCACGTGAATAATAATTAATTAATTTCTTGGTTTAAACCATAGGCAAAATATCGGATACTAGAACAAGTTTAAACACAATTTTCTAGTTTTAATTAATGATTTAGAACATAAAATGTTCAAACACGCCTTTTCTCTTAAGTACTACTCATCAAATGATATTTATGGGGATAAAATTTTTTATCTGTTGGAAATTCGCATCCCCAGGTCAGAAACACCACCTCTCGCTTTACAATTATCAGGAACTTAAAGCTTATAAATATAATGAAAATTATATGGCGACAAAATAGGCGCTACGACTAAAACTTCCCAATACAATATAGCGTTTACTACAATTGCTCATAATTCAATAACACGGGTATATGTATCTTATTTTAGTTCTTAATGTATTTTAGATATACCAACCGTAAATAATATTTTATTTTAGATTCAGAATTATTCTCGCACACCAAATCAGAGATATATTCACACCTCTGATATTTTAAAGCGGTCACCCTATTGCCAAAGCAAAACTTTATCATATGTCCCAAATTAAATAATCTTACTTACTTACAGAATATATTTTTACGTAATTTTCACTGGCCTAAAATATGGAATAAAATAAATTCTGCAAAATGATTTATTACAATATCGCACAACGTTTCTGCAATCCATGTTGCTTACGTACACTGTTCCTATTTAGTTGTTTTTTTGTTATTTTTAGCAGCATTTTGAAGATATTCCATAAGATAAACAAAGGGTTTGTGTGTAGAAATTTCTTTTCATGGACACAAAACGGAGACTTCCTGTCTACTGTCCGAAAAATTCTGACATATTCTGATAGAATCTCCGGATTTAATTTCCAATCATGGGAAAGGTATCGTGTAACATTCACGGGTGTATAAGGTCTGTAATATCTAATTTATGTACGCGTACGTACGGCACTGAGTCCTATATTTCTGTTTGTAGGAAGTCAACACTCTTTACTCTCGAGATTACTATAGGCAACTTTCACGTAAAATTAAACTGAGCTAACGTAAACTGCTCCATTATGCGTTCAAGGAGCGTATAAGGTAAACAGGGAAGAATAACGGAGAAATCTCAAGCAGCGGAATATTTACCGTATTGTGCTCCCCATAGGGGACTGTTTAAAACGTATATGCGCTTAGAACACTTCTAAAATCCGCTGTGAAAATTAAAATATTAACCGTGAAATGTAAATGAAATAGTTACTGTAACTGTATTTGTTATCTAAATGGCGTTTAAATTAAAAATATTTACCAAGCTTCGTAAATAAAAAGATAGCACGCAAGCTTAATTTTAGTTAAGGAAGGAGTGTCGTCATTTCACCATTATTTATTCTTGCAAAGAGGATTAAACGTTATTATTAGGAAGTGTTGATATATAAATTTAAACGTTCCTGTATTTAATTATACTTATGCAAAAATGTGCCAAAATTTATTTTGGGATTTTGTGAAACGAGAAACAAATTCCTATAGGACAGGACAACACAGAAATTATAGTCATTAGTCTTATTATTAAAATAAATAATAATACGAGCTTAGTCTAAAGTCAAATATACGAGAAAAATTACACAAAAGAATTTAAACTTAGCTGGTTTTTAACGCTACTTCTCGCCTTTCTCTAACAGCATAGAATCATAAGTAAAACAAATATATAAAACCAAGGGTGTATACATAAAAACCAAAAAACTCAAAATATTACTTAATTTGTTGAGAATTTCTGTGTTAAGTTTAATATTGACAGTGTTTGAATGTTTTTTCATGAATAATATTTCTTATATAATTTTTTACCATAATAATGTTTCCTGTCTAATATAGAGGCGCTTTCAAAATCATAATTGTGATTAAATTTATAGTGGTGTTTAGTGCGATAGTTTAATAATTGGTATATATATTGTAATGCCTGTTAAGTGAGGCATTGTTTCTGATTAATGGTTTGGACTGTTGAAAGGGCAAGTTTTGTAATGTGTTTATTTAGGACTGGTCTTGAGAATTCGGAACCGTGCACGTGCGTATGGTTTTTCTCAAACTAAATCTGTTAAGTGAGGCATTGTTTCTGATGGATAGCCTGGACTGTCGGTGAGGCAGTTTTGTAATGTGTTTATTTAGGACTGAGTAGGACTGAGTACTTCTTCGTTTTGAAAAGCTAGGTGTGTGAGGGTGCAAAAAGATAAATAGTCCTGTCTCGATTGGCGGCTTTTGGACATGACAGAGTAGTTAGCCATTTGCTGCCTAAGGAACTGCAGCTGCATAATATAAATCTCGGGATAATGGAAGAAACTGTCAACGGGCATTTGCGACGAAGTTTTGGAACAATGGAAAAAGGAAAAGACTGGGGTATATAAGCGGGAGATAAGCTTTTGAGAGAAGTTAGAGAAGTTAGTCGTGAGGCGATCACCGAAGATGGTGAATGTGTTTAAGAAGAGTTAGTTATTCTGCGACCACCGAAGATGGTGAATGTGTTTAAGAAGTCAATCGTGCTGTGATCAGCGAAGCTGGAGAATGTGACTATGAGAGACATCGGTTAAGGGAGGAGAATGTGTTATAAGTTGCAGTCTTCGAGAGAAATAGCCAAATATTCATCGATAAACATTTTGTATGCTCAAGTCTAATCTATTCTAATCTCAAATTAGACCACTGTCTTCGATTGTAGGAGACCAGGACACTGCATCCAGCGTCTAGTAATCTTCAGAACGAGCAAATGATATGTCCTTCACGAACGGAGAACCAACTTTTGTCAATCCAACAGTGTGTGTTAGAATCAGTGTTTAAAACGGCCAGTATGTAAAGTGTTTGTGTGTTCGAACGAGCCAAATTTTCCTGAGTAATCGTAAGTTGAAATTTCATGGTATTCATAGATGTAAACCGAATTAAAAGATAAAGTCAGATATCGTTCTTTTCTTGTGTGTTGATAGAATAAACTCTTTAAATTTAAAATCAATCTTGTAGAATAAGTTCGTCAATAATTAATTTCGTCTATGTCTAGACAAATAAATATTTCTTTTTAATTTAAAGCTAAATTTTATGTTCTTTGATTATGTTTAAATGTTCTGCCATTATCAAACCCAGTTAAGACCTTTGAGAGAATGAGATCCTTTTTATATTTGTTTAATTGTATAAGTGTTCAGAAATTTAAAATAAATTTTATTTGTTTGTTAAAATTTTAATCTTTTATTTAGACATCCGTTAGTTTATTACAATATCTTTTACATTTAATTATATTGGATATTAGCAAGTTATAACTTAATTAGCCGCCAGCGTGTCGGGGAAGAAGCACGATGCAGACAAACATCTGGATTTACCTGAGGTTTGAAGTCGTGCTGCAGCAATAAAAAAATTTCATAAGACACGAGATTGCCCAGACTAATAATATTTCTTGGTCCAGAAAGTTCGACCAAAAAGGGTCGATAAGATAGAGATCTTTCCACGCTGTGAGGGTGCTGTGCAGAATCATTCTTCAAGGTGATCGTCTGATACCGACGACTCCTTGAGCAGACAACGGCGGGGTAGACTGGTTCACAGAGGTGTCGTAACGAAAGTCAAGTGTCTCAATCCTTGACGTCAAACGTAAGCCCTGAAATTAAGAGATGTGATTGTTTATCCAGCTATCAGAACCCAAAAAATTGTATATATTCCTGTAATTATTTTTTCTTCATCCCATTAAAACTTTGGCAATAAAAAAACCTTGATTGTTAACAGGATAATTCCCTCCGCGCTACAGTGTAACATGATAGTTGTGTAAAATTTTCATTACGTTTTCCTTGTTAGTTGTTTGTCATTTGTGAAAGTTCAGTTGGAGTGATGATTAAACACTTAGAAGATTTATTTATCTATCCGTTGTATTCACGATATTTTTGTATAAATTAAGATACTACGAATTTGAATTTAGACTATTATAAGTACTGCAAACATTTCATTTACATTTGTTATAATGAGATTGCAATTTTCGTTTGAATACAATATTGGAAAAAGTCGGGCTGCTATGTTAAATATATTTGTAACTAAGAGTTGTATCTACGAAAAACGAAACAAGAAGTCAGGTTTTCTCACGCAGCCGTGAAGAAAAATATTTTATTTTTATAAAAAATACTTAAACTGCATTACTTTTGATAAGAATAGAGAGCTCTGGCGGAATAGTCGGCCAGCTGCCTCCTAAACCGGTCAAGGCACGGAGAGGGGAAAGCTGCGACCCCACTGCTAACCCTTCTCCCGTCATCGGAAGGGCGTGGGACAAGTACCAAATGTCCGACCTACCTGATGCAGGTTTTCTTGGGTTTTCCCTGCATCACTTTTAGGCGAATTGCCGGGTAGGATCCTTAAACAATAGCTCGGGGGCCCTAGTTAACCCTTGGCTGCCTTCATCTACCCTTCCGCATCCCCCTTTCAAATTCCTTCCTATGCTATTAAAGGGGAGTTGCCACCATGTGGATTAGTAGCCTATTACCCTAAAAAACATTAAATGAATAAGTCTCAGCCAACAACATTTATATATATATATATATATAGCAGAGGAGAATATTACATTAGTAATCGGTTTGTTTTTTCCAGATGTAAGTTAGATTTATGTTCGTTAATCCTTGTAATGCTCTTTTGAGTTGGTCACAGCAACAAAATACAGTTTAAACAATCGATTTTAAATAACACACATTGTTTGTGTTGAAAAGATTCGTAGGACCTTTATGTCCTTAAAAAAACAGAAAATGAAGGTTTGAAAGTAAAATATGAAACCTTTTAAATATATCTATTTGATTAGCAACGCAATTTGGTAACACAAAAAAATCATTCTTTATAACTTTGTTGTGGTTGTGTCTGAGATTAATCTTAGATAATGATAATATATTTAAATATAAAGTAAACATGAGAGGATACTAGTTGGTCTGTAAAATAGTATTAACATAATTTAGATTTTTTAACTTGACATAATTAAAAAAGGATTTTCAACTAAATTGCATACTAATTAGATAAACAAATACCTAAATAATAGACAAAAGTAAGGGCAGTATTGAAAAAGCTGTTTTAAGGAAGCATTAAAATTTATAGTGAATATAACGGGAAATAGAGACTTCTATAAAACTAATAGAATAATTTGGTTAGACACATCAGCAAACTTTAACTTATCATTCTATGTTTAAATGCAGGTTGAGAAAGGGGCAAAGTACCATCAAAACGTCCAGCTATGTTCAAAACTTTTTGTTTGAAATTGTTTATCATATTTAATTTATATTGATACTAAGGTTGTATTATTATGTTTTAATTTATTTTAAAATTTAATACGACTGTACTAAAAATATACTAATTAGATAAAATAGCCAAATTTCAGACAAAATGAATTGATGATAGAAATACCACACAACGTTTATGAAATCCATGTTGCCATCGTCAGGTGATTAAAAAATCAAGAGCCGTGAGGACGATACAGTCGTACAATCCAGGCAATGAACTCAAAAGCATTCCAGACACGTTGTGTATTTTCACTTCATTTTGTCTGTTATTTGGATGTATTATGCAATTATTATATTTAATCGAAACAGATGTATTACTTATTATTAAATGCCAAAGCATCATAAGGCTTAAAATATTGTCATTTTATGATACATAAACTTAAGGTTAAAATGTAATTATATCCAAAAAGGCAAAAATTTGAAGTTGAATTACAATATAAATTAGTCAGAAAACATAGTCCGGAATTTTAAAAAGTTTCTTTTCCATTAGCAAAATATTGTGTTTTAATCCGTGGATATCTGGTAAAGTATACTTGTAGGTTAATACACGTTATTTGAAATGTTTTCACTTTAACCAAGAAACAATAGTTTTTCATCTTTGATGAATTATAACGACTCGGCTGTTATGGTTAAAATTAAGGTAGGTTTATAGAAAAAAAAACTGATCTCAATTATCTAATTTTTGTCCAACTTTAACTATTGCCAAGATATCGAGAGAAGGTCACTGCCATATGAAATGAGACCCCTTCAGTACATTTTGAGTTCTCTAGTCCAAGTGGTTAGGTTGCTAGAGATCGATTGACCTGAGGTTGTAATTATGTCAACAAGCGGAAAGTTGAAAAATTATGAAAGCTCCTAACTTCGTATAGTTTGGTATTTTTACCACATTTTCTACAAATGTACAAAATGGGCCTTTAGAATACCTTCTCGTCGACCTCCTGTGGTGTAGGGCTCAGCGTAATTGCCTCACATCACAGAGGTCCCGGGTTCGAATCCCGGCGAGGACATGGAGTTTTTTGTGTACGTAAGAGGTCCTCTCGTCAAATCATTCCCCCGACAATGTAAATTGAGTTCCATAATATGTCGCTAATAAGATGCGCTGTCGATACGGTAAATAAATCGATATAAAAATATCTTCTCAAATTTAATTTATTACGAATAATATGTCTAAGTACTAAAATATTCAAACATATTGCCTTGATATTGACTGCGAAAACGTAACCACTAATATACAAATTAAGCTACACAAATAGATGTTATTTTCGCTTTATCAGTTTTACGAGGAAGGCAACTCAAAGTAGAATACACAATTTTTCCGAACCACAGAGTAAATATATTCCATAAATGACATTTCATCAATACCTATTATTTATACATTATTTACATTTATACATTTGCACAATATAGAAAGAGATTAATTCCTGTATACATATTAATTTGGGCAGCCCTGGTGTTTATATGGTTATTGTATTCGCTCAGTAAAGAATTTAATTCTCACATAGTCTGCAAAGACTGAATAGTTAATACGGTGGTTATGAAGCTCATAATTGTGATACGTTAATTTATTAATACTTAAAGTGTGAATTAAATAGCAGAGTTGAACTATCTTCATAAATTGGCAATCGTCCAATTCGCGAAAAGAATATATTGTAATAATAAATAATTATTAAGATATAATAATTAAAGTTATTTGTGAACATAAAGACGTAAATAAATATTTATGTAGTTAAAAAAGTCGTCAGCTCTTTCGCAGGATGGTATACGCCCACACAATCAGCTGATTTCTTAAAGTGAACTGAAGTATTAAATTTTTAAAAAGTCAAAATTTTATAAATTCCCAAATACAACATTTATTAATAGAAATATAATACATTTAACTTTAGAATTTGTCTAGTTATAACAAAATGTTATTTTACATTGCTGGGATCATGACTGCAAAGTTTTATATCACTTCAAATGTTACAAATTTAATTTAAACAAAACTACAATTTTTCCCGTTTTAAATTCACTATTGAAATTTTTGAGACCTGTCTCTCATCAAAGCATTGTAGGCCACAATTTTCCAATCCCAAAATATAGCGTTCGAGATATTACTGTTTGTAATGGAAATCCATGAAGTTATTTAATAGAAAAATTAACATAGTGAATTTTGTAGCTTACAGTTTGCTAAATTGTCTTCTAAATTGTTCCACATTGCCTTCCTCACGGCAAATTGGCGCATGATTTGTTCGATACGGGTACCTATGCGACGTTATGGCTCAAAATGTGAAGATCGCTGCCCAAGAAAACAGTAACGTGGAGATGTTTTCACGACGCAGGCAGGGGCGTTCTTCTCGGGATCGGACTGCATCGCAGCGAACAGGATGCAATAATTCGCCCAGCTCGACGTATTAAGTAGACGTCCCAGACCACTCATCGTAGCATTTCCTCCAGTTTCTTACCTTAAACTTTGAGATGTTTTAGAACATTAAGAAATGAAACATTTTCTATGGAAACATCTCGTCATGGGGTTACTCGGTTCACACACCAATCACAGAGTTACCGTTCCACCGTACTGCCTCAAGATTTCAAAAATGTTGAGGAATTTATCAATCAAATAATTGTATCATATTGCGCCTTCGAAAAATCGTTCAATAAAATTATCTGTTGCACACTACGTAAGAATTTAGTCGTGACGACAAGCCAACAATGTTACACTGTCATTATGAATTGTTGTTTTTAACTTTAGCCAAACAGTGCCTAATCATTAATGCTTACATGGTTAATAAATTTGGAATAAATTAATTTAAAATGAAAATAATTCTAAAGAAATTGTAATTATCCAAATCTGAGATAGTTGTTCATTAAAATATCTATTTTTATAGCCGTGTAAGTGGATCCTAATATAGGAAATCTAATGCCAAATTTTATCTTAAGGCAAATTATGAGATCTCAATTAAGGTTTTCCTCGGATTAGTGATATGCCCATAATAATATTTGATACCATTAAACTACCTTCAGATTGTTTATGCAATCCGGTGAATGAATTAGAAGGGATTAAGAAACGGAACGTTTTTCACAACTTGAAATGTTTTTTGACGTTTCTAATAGAAGACGAAACCCAGAAATTCTCGGTATGTTTCCAGAAACAGGGCATATTTGTTTTATCTGAGGTTAGTACACCCAATTCCCTGGAATGTTAAAGATTCGTCTGTGTAAAGATCACTTGTTCGAAACATCCTGAAATATTTTTTTGAACTTTAATTCTCTCTCTCATTTTGTTCACTTTTTTATTTTAATTTATTCATCCACATGTAAAAATTGATTATACAGCAAAAAAAGTTTCATGTCGGTAAGTTCTGCTCCAAAACATTTTATTGAATGAATGTATATTTTGTTAATATCAACAATTATGTAAATATAAACTTTTTAATTTTTCTTAGTAGCAGCAACAGCTATTAGTGACTTTGAACGCTTTTTACTGTCGGATAACTAGTTTTTGTTGCGGGTTATCGGTATAGGAACAACCAAACATACATATACGCAACATTCATGCCCGCGCCAGGATTCGAACCCGGGACCTCTGTGATGCGAGGCAGTGACGTAGACCACTACACCAAATTAGGTCCATTTATTTTTCTTAATCTCACATTATTGACGAAGTTTTTTTACAAGTTATCTATGGATCATTGACTTACGATGATACTAACTCAACTCACATAATAATAGGTAAGAGATCATACCGGATCCGTATTATCATTTAATTGGAACAAATTTATACAGATTTCTTTACATTGCAAGCCATAAATTTATAAAAGTAGTAGAATATACATTTATAGAAGACAATTTCATTCGTTTCCTTAATAACACGGAATTGTCTTTCTGAATACATTGAACTGTTTGCTTTGAGAGCATGTAGCTTTAAAACTGCATCTGCTTCCTGGATTAATTAGTAGAGATAAGGCTAATATAATGACGGACATTACCCTCCAGGGCCATAAAGCAGCTCCAAAACAAGAGTATGTCAACAACTAAATGCCTTTTATAGCCCTCTGGCTAATCTTCACTCGCGAAAAAGGTCACGTCCGCGCCAACCTATAGAACTGCGTCGGAAAATTGAATATTGATCCTCATTTGAATAGTGCGTGCAGGATTAGTAGGAGCCCTTCGACCTGATGAATGGCCTCACTAAATAAACTCTCTGGCGGGAAAGCAGTATCAAAAACAAGCTTCTGTCGCAATGCGTGGCTGCCAGTTTCTGTTCGCGGGATGAAGATATTTCAAGTCTGTATACGGTATAACTCAATTATATGAGGTTTATTGAATATCTGCTGAATGCTGATAATTTCCGGCCATTGAGACTTATGTAAGTTATCCATTAGGCAGAGAAATTATTTCTCTCTTTTAAAATTAAAAGAATTACGTCTGATTGAAAATAATTAATAAGAAAAGCTTTTGAGTGTTGTCAACTGACAAGTGCAGTTGTGTTTCGCTAGACTCTTCTTAGCACCTGACGAAAGGGACAAGGATCCCAGAAACGTGTGGTATTTATATTAACCTTGTTGTCTGAATTGGCTATCTTTCTCATTCATTATTTCTCTCTTTTAATACTAAACATTTTTAGCAAACCAGCACTTTACAGACGAAGAAAATACGTATTTTATTTACTTTAACAGATTTCTTGTATATTAATTTTTATTTTTAACCCCACAAGAACACGTGTCTTAACTAGCATAGGAAGTGGCACTATTCATCTCAACGGAACTAATATAGATAATTTTAGATATTCCTCCCCTTGAAACCACCATCTATAATGGACTTCAACTTAGTTGATTGTCACTGTTTAACTCAACGAAACCTAAAACTATGAGTTCGAAAAAAATCTTGGCGCTTTCGAACATATTAAATTAGCCCCCTTTCTTTCCCACCTTATTTTATATGATCCGACCTTTACCTTAAATGGCGGGAGTATCACTGTTCGTTATAAGAGTCGAAATGCTCCATATTACTTAACAAAGTGGAATTCGTTTACTGGGCATTAACAATGTTTTATAATTAATAGTTATCATACTAAGAGCTGCCCATTTGTGATTAATGTTGATCAACATCCCAATAATTGAAGAAAATGATCTAAATTGAGAATGTAAGTTAGACTCCGAACTATAATAGTTAGCGTTGGATCGTCGTAATTATTCGCTCACGGATATTTTTTAAATATTTGACCTGTTAAGTTACATACAGCCGGACACTTTCTGGATTTTTGTCCTTTTTCGACTGTTTACTAGCATACACTCCCAAGTACTCCGGAGCACTGTCGAGCACAGTGCGTCTAGCTTCTACAAGCAAGCCTGCATTATTGCCACATATTCTTCTAAATAACTTTTGTGATTTTACGCCGCCAACAATACAAGTCCAAATTTTGTTCATTAATTAATTATTTCATTTTAATTACCACAATATATAAGTCCTAAGGCCGTTCAGTGATATTGTGACGATCATCATGATATCATGAAAAATATATCCGAGAGTGGTATCATGTAAATGGGCTAGAAAAATCTCACCGAGCTTTGAAAGAATTTCTTCTGTTTTTGTAAATAGGTACTTGTTTCCCCACTTTCCTCAGATGATTTTATTAGTCGCTTTATTTTTATTGATTTTCTCCTTATCCTGAGAATGTCGGATTTAATTGTTAATAGTTTTTACATACTTTATTATACACACTTGTAGGTACTATAAGCTTGACGGAGTAAGCAATACGCTGATAGTAAGTTTTCAACGCTTTATTGGGTGAATATCAAATTGGAGCTAGTTGATGAATATTCGGTCCCAGAGACGCTTTTAAGGGGCAGACTTATGTGCCGCTTGTAAACACATGGTGAAATATTCAGTAGCAGTCACACGACGTCCCCAGCGCCGCGCCACCCCCGCCTGTGCAATAAACGCATCGGCGCTTTAAAGCGGTTTTACGGCCGCATTGGTCGTAGGTCCGCACCGGCTCCTAATTGAAGCATTAGCCGGGCAAAACAGCGTCTGCGGGGTTTTAACTAACTACGTAACTAAAAACATCACAAACAGCCTGAATAGTAAATAGCAACTCGCTGAATACCGGCCATGTGCCAAAGGCTCCCTTTCATATCAGATCATGCTAATTATCAACTTTTAGTAAAAAAATTTAAATTTCCTCTTTAAAGACAGCAGCTTTTGGAAAGATTGAAATTATTTCCATTTGCAGCACGCTGACAAAGGAAAATAAGTTTTTTATTTTTTTTATTTCAAGGCACTAAAATTTTCTGCCGTACATTGAAACTGATCAAATGTGAGCAAGCATCAATTTACATCTACATTAAATCTAATTATTATGATACTATTGTTCGTTCAGTGAAGTTTAAGTTTTCAAGGCTCTAACGGGGATATCACTCTACGCACTAGGTCTGTTCTTTAACACTCACTACACTAACTCGAAGGGTTTTGTCCTTCTTAGTCGGCGGTGTAAGTTTGCGTTGTCGAGTAGACGAAGGACGCCTGTGTTAGGATGTCGCTGAAGACGGTCTTCATGCTTCCCGGCAGCTCATTTTATTACTTTTTTAATTAATGGGATCTGTAGGTCTCTATGTAAGTCAGTGTTTCTTACATACCACGGGGCGTCTACGATGATTCGCAGCACCTTGTTCTGCCACGTCTGGATGCTCCTGACGTTGGTATCGCTTGCACATCCCCAAAGTTGGATGACGTAAAGGCAGATCCGTTTAAGGACCTGGTTCTATATTCGTATTTTGTTTTGTTTTGACATTTTTGAGTGTCGTCCCAGGAGCCAATATAGTTCTCGCATTCTTATTACGAGTTCTTCGCGCTTTTTCTTCACGTGCTCTTTCCATTTGAGCTTTGTGTCCAAGGTCATGCCTAGGTATGGTACAACAACACCGTTAATGTTTTCTCTGGGTATTGCATTCAATTTTCGATAAGTGAAGTTCACGTGTACAGATTTCGACTCATTGAGTTTTATCTTCCATTTCTGAGTCCATTTATGGATCTTATCAGTAGCAATCTGTAGTTTTCTGTTTGCTTCTTCTATTGATGATGCTGTAGCAAGTACTGCTGTGTCGTCAGCGAATGTAGCTACAGTTACGGCAACTATTTTGGGTAAATCGCACGTGTAGAGTAAGTACAATATTGGTCCCAACACGCTACCCTGTGGAACTCCTGCATTAATCTCTTTGAAGTTCGAGTACTCTATTTCTTGTCTGACTCCAAAGAATCTTCCAGTGAGGTACGATTCTAAGAGTTCCACGTGCTGAGATGGTAATATTCTATTCACTTTGTGTAGTAGCCTTTCGTGCCAGACTGAGCCACATCAAGAAATATGGCTGAGGAAAATAAGTCAAACAGTTTTGAAAACGATTGTACAATTTAATAAAGGCGTCAGTCTTATACAATAATAATAAGAAAGATAGTGAAATACAGACATAATAAGTGATAATATAAATAACGCAACGTTTCCGGGAGCCTTGTTCCTTTCTTCAGGTGCAGAAAAAAATGCAAGAGCATAGAGAGACATGTGTCTCTCTAGGCTTTTGCGTTTTCTCTGAACCTGAATAAAGAACAAGCAAGGCTCCCAAAAAAGTTGTGTGGCATTTACATTATCATTTCTTTTGTCTGCATTTAGCTCTCTTTCTTATGATTAATTTTCAATCAGTCGTAAATTTTTCATCTTAATCTTACACAGTTTTAAAAGTTGAACAACGGTTGATTGCCTTAAACGATAATATTTTCTGAAATGAAAAAGAACTCGGCTAGTTGCGATTGTCAGCAAATCCTCAATGTCTGTGGTAATTGCAATGGATCATTGTCTCTCTGGGTTACGTACACTTTCTGTTTGTCATTTGAAATATGACGCTGAGTCCTTGCAGTAAATCCTGTATCTTGTTCTAAATGTAGGCCATTTGACCTTTATAACTTTTAAGGTCACCATTTTTTCCTTCTACTTCGACAACTAAGTAAGCCAAAGGAACGCCTGAGAAAATTAGCTTAGTCAAAAATCTCATAAACTACGTTAAAATCCGTTCAATTTAAATGAAACAAAATAGAGTATACTAAAAAATATAGTCAATTGGCCTTAAAATAATTGTCTTCTCTGCGTAGAATATAACACTGTGATTCAGTTGACAATAATTTATAATTTTATTAATTGTTATGTGGCTGAATTTCTACTTTCCTATGTTTTGAATCACTGTTAAGTTACTTCTCACTTTTTTCTAAAACTTTTGTATAGGTATCCCTCTAAAAACTCCTCCAAGTAAATTGTTCATGTTATTTTTCTTATTAAGGGAATCATATTATTTTACTTTTCACTTTCTTACTATCATGATAAAATCTACCGAAAAAACTAGGCGATTGGATTTTCAAGCTAATTTCATTCCATGGGATTTGACCTGCATAAGGATAAAATAAGAAATTAAGTCTTGCTCTCTCTTTCTTCTGTTCTATGTTTAATAAAAATCACCCAATGTCAGCTGATTTTTCGACATTCACACTAATACTCAGTGAAATGTGGACCATCAGACTATTCTGCTCTCACCAGGATAGGCACTGATCCTAATTACTTGCTCAATTACTGGAAGTTTAGTGATTCATGCAAACAGCAGAGGTGATGTATTTCAATACCCAGGTAGAGGAACTGGCTCGTTATGAAGTTGCTCCTCAATTCACCGCGAACAACGGGTGGCCTAATCTTACCTGAGAACTAACGTCAACGAACGTCACCACACAGAAAATCTGTTCGTCTCTCTCTCTCTCTCTCATTTTCCTCTTTTCTTTCAGTAGATCCATAACCATAATTCAATTTCTGTTACGTGTAATTTTATGACAACTTATATTTGCACTTCTTTATGGCGCACAAATTTGCAAGAGCCATGCAAAATGACCAAGCCGAGTGGAAGCTGAATGGTTGCGTGATGAAGGTGAATGTTTTTTAATGACTAACTGCTTATTCAGTGCGAAAAATTCAGTAATAAAAATTATCCCTTGTTCCGTTAATTTTTATAACAGTTTATATCTGACAATCACATTTTTGTGGGCGAATGGACATATTAATTGATTACGAAGACGGTCGTATAACTTTTATATAATTATTGGGAAGTATTATGTTATCATGTTTAAATTTTATAACAGCAAATGAATACAAGAGATATACCCAAGGACGTGGTGGATCAATATCAACGCAGGATGTTTATGATAACGGAAAAAGCAGCCCAAACAAAATTACGAACAGTTGTCAGTTGGTATTTATTTACGTAATTACTCGCTTCATTACATATTAATTCAGATGGATGAATGCACACATTGCGTCTCAAATTCCGGCCATTTGGCGATATTTCTTTCCACACCTTCTGTCCGCTGACGCACACACATTATTAATTGCTTTATTACACGTCCAATAAATAATGTTTAGTTTCACCTGCTGATGCTGGCGTCATATTGATTATTCTGATCGGTATGATATTTTGACGAACGTAATTAAGTGAATCGAACGAAATACAAACACCATTTATTAAATTAAATCGCCATTTATTTTTCAGTTAACAACTAATAAGTGAAAACATATGAAAAAATATATTTTATTTTATTTTAATCTCTTGAGATCATTAAATGTTTGTGCCAACTTCATACAAAAAATAGACAAAAAATTATTATTACGCAAGCAAGTATTACATAAGATTAGTTTTATTAACAACTAGCTGGGTGCCCGGCGTTGCCCGAGATGTCATTTATCTATAACCATCCATAAGACTCCAATTTGCGCTATTTTTATGTAAAGCTCCTCGAACCCTATCCCTAAATGTGCTCACCTCCCATGCCGAAGAGGGATGAAGTCATTGACTAAATATATCGGCCGTTTTTACATGTTAGAAGATGACCACCCCCACAAATATGCGAAAATGAAAAAGAATGTATTCCACGCAAAAATCGGCCGATTACATTGTCTGAAAATTTATTCCCTCGCCCAACAACTCCCAAACCCGTCGCGTTACCCCCCCAGGGTTGTCACAATTAGATTCAGCGACATTCATAGTCTCGGAATTGATTCGATTCTCGGTTGTTTTTGCGGGATTTTATTTAACGTATCTCCACCCCACCCCTAAGCTTGCTCCCCTCACACGGGTTAAATTATACACAAATAACATCGGTATAAATACTATCAAAGTAATTAACCCCAGGAAATAATTATCGCAAATATCGACCGTTTAACATGTTTGAAATTTTTCACCCCCGACCACTCCCGCTTCGGGGACTTAAACGGTCAGGTTTAATGTCATAATTAAACTCAGTGAAAATCCTGGTTTATTTTTATCTAATGCTACTTCCACGCAAACCCTTAAGGGTGCACCCTTCCTAGTCCGAAACGGGTTGAAATTACACACAGAGAACATGTAGGGAAATTTTATTAATCTAATTTATCCCGAAATATATTTAATTGACGAAAAAAAAGCCGGTCAACTCATCCCAACCCAGCCGATACCCGCGCGTTGTCCAGATTGTCATAAATAAATTCAGGGACATCCATTACCTTCGATTTGACTCGAATCTCGGTTGTTTTCCCGTTATTTTCAAGGAAATTAATTAAACTCAGTGACAATCCCGATAGTTTCTGGTTTCTTTTTATGTAATGCTACTTCACGCCCACCCTTAAATGTGCACCCTTATGAGTCCGAAAGGGGTTGAAATTATTCACAGAGAACATGTAGGGAAATTTTATTAATGTAATTCATCCCGAAATATATTTATACGACGCAAAAAACAGCCGGTCAACTCATCCCAACCCAGCCGATACCCGCGCGTTGTCCAGATTGTCATAAATAAATTCAGGGACATCCATTACCTTCGATTTGACTCGAATCTCGGTTGTTTTCCCGTTATTTTCAAGGAAATCCCCTCCAGCCCCACCCCTATCATGCCTACAAACAACATCGGTAGAAATACTATCAAAGTCAATGGTCCCGGCATTTATTTATTCCACGCTAATATCGATGATTTAACATGTTAGAAAATTTCCATCCCATCCACTGCCGCCCATTGGGGCTAAATGGCCAATTTGATGCTATAATTGAACTGGACGACATCCATATCCTTGGATTTGACTCCAATCTCGGTTGTATTCGCGTTATTTTATTGCAGCGTTCCTCCACCCAACACCTAAAAGTGCTCTACTGATAATCCCGACCCGCTTCTGGGGGTGGTAGATGCGTCTCACCCCAACAGTCGGTAGAAACACTATGAATATCTGTGACCCCTTAAAATATTTATCCGACGGAAATAACGACTGTTTTAGCGTGTTTAAATATTTCAACCCCCGTCCGCCCCCGCTTCTGGAGATGGTAGACGCGTCTCACCCCGACAGTGTTTGTTTCCTGGTCGCAAAGAACACGTGTACGAAATTTGGTGAAATTTTCTCCAGCTGTGTAGATTTGTATAACGAACATACAAATATACAAATATACAAACATACAAATATACAAACATACAAACATACAAACATACATACATACATACACTCATTTTTATTTATAAAATTAAACGTCGTTATTAATGGAAACAACATCGATAAAATAGTATGAACAACACCACCCCTAAATCTGCTACTTTCCCGTGGTGGAAAGGGTTGAATTTTAACTCATATCACATCGGTATAAACACTATAAATCTAGTTTACCCATCAACACATAACATTTTGGCAGTTTTAGAATAATAGACAATTCTCACCCCCAGCCCTAAGCAAGCTCACCGCTAATGTCTAAAGGGATTTATATTTTCAACAACATCCGTTGAAATAGTATTCACGTAATTCTCCTCCAAGAACGCGCAATAACTGACTATTTATCTCCCCTTCCAACCCCCACCCTTTCGGGTTAAATGGGCAATTAAAAATATTTATCCGAAGTAAACTCACTGACATCCATAACCTTTGATTTGACTCCAAACTCGGTTGTATTCGCGTTATTTTTCTGTAAAGCAACTCCACCCCAAACCCTAAGGGTGCCCTTTTCCCAGGGCGTAGGAGATGAATATTATATTCAGATAACATCGGTAGAAACACAATCAATATCTTTGACCCCGAAAATATTTATCCAAATCTAATACCTGCTGTTTTAGCATGTTTAAGTATTTCAACCCCCGTCCACCCCCGCTTTTGGGGTTGGTAGACGCGTCTCACCTCGACAGTGTTGTTTTCCTGGTCGCAAAGAACCTGTGTACGAAATTCGGTGAAATTTGATCCACCGGTATAGACTTGTAATCTCCACCCCAAACCCTAAGGGTGCCCTTTTCCCAGGGTGTAGGGGTTGAAAATTATATTCTGAAAACATTGGTAGAAACTCCATAAATATGTTGGACCCCTAAAAATTATTATCCGACTAAAATATCGGCTGTTTTAGCATGTTCAAATATTTCCACCCCCGTCCACCCCCGCTTCTGGAGGTGGTAGGCGCGTCTCACCCCGACAGTGTTGTTTTCCTGGTCGCAAAGAGCCCGTGTACGAAATTTGGTGAAATTTGCTCCAGCGGTGTAGATTTGTACTCTCCACCCCAAACGCTAGGGGTGTTCTTTCCCCAGGGTGTAGAGGTTGAAAATTATATTCAGATATCATCAGTGGAAAGACTATAAATATCTTTGACCCCTAAAAATATTTATCCGACTGAAATATCGACTGTTTTAGCATGTTCAAATATTTCAACCCCCGTCCACTCCCGCTTCAGGGGGTGGTAGGCGCGTCTCACCCCGATAGTGTTGTTTTCCTGGTCTGAAAGAACACGTGTACGAAATTTGGTGAAATTTGATTAACCGGTATAGATTTGTATTCTCCACCCCAAACCCTAAGGGTGCCCTTTTCCCAGGGTGTTGGGGATGAAAATTATATTCAGAAAACATCGGTAGAAACACCATAAATATCTTGGACCCCTAAAAAATATTATCCGACTAAAATATCAGCTGTTTCAGCATGTTTAAGTATTTCAACCCCCGTCCACCCCCGCTTCTGGAGGTGGTAGGCGCGTCTCACCCCGACAGTGTTGTTTTCCTGGTCGCAAAGAACACGTGTACGAAATTTGGTGAAATTTTCTCCAGCGGTGTAGATTTGTACTCTCCACCCCAAACGCTAGGGGTGCTCTTTCCCCAGGGTGTAGAGGTTGAAAATTATATTCAGATATCATCAGTGGAAAGACTATAAATATCTTTGACCCCGAAAAATATTTATCCGACTGAAATATCGACTGTTTTAGCATGTTCAAATATTTCCACCCCCGTACCCCCCCGCTTCAGGGCGTGGTAGGCGCGTCTCATCCCGACAGTGTTGTTTTCCTGGTCGCAAAGAACACGTGTACGAAATTTGGTGAAATTTTCTCCAGCGGTGTAGATTTGTATTCTCCACCCCAAACCCTAAGGGTGCCCTTTTCCCAGGGTGTAGGGGATGAAAATTATATTCAGAAAACATCGGTAGAAACACCATAAATATCTTGGACCCCTAAAAATTATTATCCGACTAAAATATCGGCTGTTTTAGCATGCTAAATATTTCAACACCCGTGCACCCCCGCTTCTGGGGGTGGTAGACATGTCTCACCCCGACAGTGTTTGTTTCCTGGTCGTAAAGAACACGTGTACGAAATTTGGTTAAATTTGTTCTACCGGTGTAGATTTGTATAACGAACATACAAACATACATACACTCTTTTTTATTTATAAGATTTCACCCCCGACCACTCCTGCTTCGGGGACTTAAACGGTCAAGTTTAATGTCATAATTAAACTCAGTGACAATCCTGATAGTTTCTGGTTTATTTTTATCTAATACTACATCCACGCCAACCCTTAAGGGTGCACCCTTCCAAGTCCGAAAGGGGTTGAAATTACACGCAGAGAACATGTAAAGAAAATTTATTAATCTAATTCATCCCGAAATATATTTAATTGACGAAAAAAAAGCCGGTCAACTCATCCCAACCCAGCCGATACCCGCGCGTTGTCCAGATTGTCATAAATAAATTCAGCGACATCCATTACCTTCGATTTGACTCGAATCTCGGTTGTTTTCCCGTTATTTTCAAGGAAATCCCCTCCAGCCCCACCCCTATCATGCCTACAAACAACATCGGTAGAAATACTATCAACGTCAATGGTCCCGGCATTTATTTATTCCACGCTAATATCGATGATTTAACATGTTAGAAAATTTCCATCCCATCCACTCCCGCCCATTGGGGCTAAATGGCCAATTTGATGCTATAATTGAACTGGACGACATCCATAACCTTGGATTTGACTCCAATCTTGGTTGTATTCGCGTTATTTTATTGCAGCGTTCCTCCACCCAACACCTAAAAGTGCTCTACTGATAATCCCGACCCGCTTCTGGGGGTGGTAGACGCGTCTCACCCCAACAGTCGGTAGAAACACTATCAATATCTGTGACCCCTAAAAATATTTGTCCGACTGAAATATCGACTGTTTTAGCAGGTTTAAATATTTCCACCCCTGTTCACCCCCGCTCCCTGGGGGGGTGGTAGACGCGGTCTCACCCCGACAGTGTTTGTTTCCTGGTCGCAAAGAACACGTGTACGAAATTTGGTGAAATTTTCTCCAGCGGTGTAGATTTGTATAACGAACATACAAATATACAAATATACAAACATACAAATATACAAACATACAAACATACAAACAAACAAACATACATACATACATACAAACAAACATACATACATACATACACTGATTTTTATTTATAAAATTAAACGTCGTTATTAATGGAAACAACATCGGTTAAAATAGTATGAACAACACCACCCCTAAATTTGCTACTTTCCCGCGGTGGAAAGGGTTGATTTTTTACTCATACCACATCGGTAGAAACACTATAAATCTAGTTTACCCATCAACACATAACATTTTGGCAGTTTTAGAATAATAGACAATTCTCACCCCCAGCCCTAAGCAAGCTCACCGCTAATGTCTAAAGGGATTTATATTTTCAACAACATCCGTTGAAATAGTATTCACGTAATTCTCCTCCAAGAACGCGCAAGAACTGACTGTTTATCTACCCTTCCAACCCCCACCCTTTCGGGTTAAATGGGCAATTAAAAATATTTATCCGAAGTAAACTCACTGACATCCATAACCTTCGATTTGACTCCAAACTCGGTTATATTCGCGTTATTTTTCTGTAAAGCAACTCCACCCCAAACCCTAAGGGTGCCCTTTTCCCAGGGCGTAGGAGATGAATATTATATTCAGATAACATCGGTAGAAACACAATCAATATCTTTGACCGTGAAAATATTTATCCAAATCTAATACCTGCAGTTTCAGCATGTTTAAGTATTTCAACCCCCGTCCACCCCCGCTTCTGGGGTTGGTAGACGCGTCTCACCCCGACAGTGTTGTTTTCCTGGTCGCAAAGAACACGTGTACGAAATTTGGTGAAATTTGATCTACCGGTATAGATTTGTATTCTCCACCCCAAACCCTAAGGGTGCCCTTTTCCCAGGGTGTAGGGGATGAAAATTATATTCAGAAAACATCGGTAGAAACACCATAAATATCTTGGACCCCTAAAAATTATTATCCGACTAAAATATCGGCTGTTTTAGCATGTTTAAATATTTCAACCCCCGTGCAACCCCGCTTCTGGGGGTGGTAGACATGTCTCACCCCGACAGTGTTTGTTTCCTGGTCGTAAAGAACACGTGTACGAAATTTGGTGAAATTTGCTCTACCGGTGTAGATTTCTATAACGAACATACAAATATACAAACAAACATACAAACATACAAACATACATACACTCTTTTTTATTTATAAGATTAGGCTCAAGGAACACTTTAGGTGTATATCGTTAGAAATTTACATTCGTTTCTGCAACGATGCATTTTATACGCGCTGAATTTAACTCGCCCTGTTTTGAGAGATGTATGTTCCGGGGTCGCAGACATTGGGCATACGCTAAGAGTTTTCCGCTATTCCTATTGGAATAGTCGGTCAGCTGCCTCCTAAACTGGTCAAGGCTCGATGAGGGGAAAGCTGCGACCCCACAGAAAACCCCTCTCCCGCCATCGGAAGGGCGTGGCACCAAGTACCAAATGCCGGACCTACCTGATGCAGATTTTTCTAGGATTTTCCCTGCATCACTTTTAGGCGAATTGACGTGTAGGATCTTTAAACCATAGCCCTGGGGCCCTAGTTAACCCTTGGCTGCCTTGCTCTACCTTTCCGCATCCTCCCTTTCCAATGATATAAGAGGGGAGTTACCACTATGTGGATTTCCCTCATGTAGCCTCTCTACACCTTCTTCTTTTTACTTTATTAAACTTTCTGTTTTGTTATAATTTTGATCGAATGTGTGTGGACTACAGGAAGCTGGTGGTTGGCGTTAGTGAATAAGTCGACGGACTCGTGACCGCGCTCGAAATTTATTTTATTTTAATCTCTTGAGATCATTAATGTTTTTGCCAACTTCATACTAAAAATAGACAAAAAATTATTATTGTGTGTGGACTACAGGAAGTTGGTGGTTGGCGTTAGTGAATAAGTCGACGGACTCGTGACCGCGCTCGAAAGGCTCGAAGCAATCCCGAAGCTGAATTAAGTATAAAATTTTCTTTCTCCAAATCAATACGTGACTTAGGCGAAAAAATGTTGAGGATTAACCCAGCTCAAAGACGTTGGAAGCAACATCTGGAACATCCCATGTCATTTCGTTTGGCTCAGTGGAGGTCGAACATTGATCTAAAGGAAATATGGAACGTTATTTTATGGATTCTGAACGACCGTCCCTTATAAGAGTAAAGTGAACTTGGTGAGGAGAGAAGTCATAGAGTCGAGAGGGACCAGCAGTCAGTAGTTGTTGGGAAGTGAAGGCAGAGTGAGGAACTGTTGTGGAACAGAGAGAATTTGAACTCTAGAGCGAATGACTTGGAAGTATTGTTGAAGTCGAGAGAAATTATGAACAAATGAAAATGTCTGGAACTCGGAGATAAACTCTACAGACGTTATGCCACTTACGAATACTTCTTGATTTGAGTGACTGATGACTCTCTGAACCAGAAATGACAGCCTCATCTGGAAAACATTGGAGTCACCTTTCCAATCAGTCATCGGAACAAGCTGCCTAGGTGATAAATTACAACAGCATCCCTAAGTATGATGTCAGGCCCCCACATTTAAAAAAAAAACTAAATGACCAGAATTTAAGAATCGTATTTGCTATATGATCGCAATTCTTAGTTTAAAGAAAGTTTCATACATTTAAAGGCACCCAATAATATTAATGATTTGATCTAGCATAATATTATAAGAGTCCTTGAGGAGATTAAATGAAATTTTACTTCAAAACCGAATTATTCAATACAAATATTGATTTTCAAAATACTTAAATTAATCTTAATAATTACTTTTCTCCTGTAGTTAATTTTTACATTTCAAATGCGTTTATCTGATTCTTTCCCGAGGTGTAGTGATCCGCGGAATGCTTAAATTAGTTAAAGTAGGAATTCGGCTATATTACTTATACTGACAAATCACATGCGTATATTAAATATTTGCCAAATATAGAATACAAATTGATTTCTATTTTAGTACATTAAGTACCAAATTTGTGGGTACTGAAGCCCTCCCTAGTATAGAGGAACTATTCATATCCTATACGTTTTAAATATAAAGATAATTAGCAATCGAATAGTTATTGGCTCGTTTTCAGAGCTAAATCATTTTCTTTTCTTTTATGACTAATTACACATATTTAACTCTATTCTCATAATAAAGTTTAGAAAATGTCAATGATTAATTATTTATAGTGCTCTTTGGATTTATTCGATTCAGACAATCGTAGATTTTTAACGTTCGGTACCGAAGAAGGAAGTGCAGAATTTAAATTGGGTTGTTGAGGTCCTTGCGCTGGCTCGTGGAGCAGTGTGTCAACGTAGCATCCGACCTGAGTGGTGTGGTTTGTTTACGTCAGAGCTGGATAAGCACTTTTGTTTACTTCCGTGAACTGCGGTTCACTTCTAGTCAACATTCCGTTCAGATCGGACCTCCAGTAGACACGTACTCACGCGTTCGTCACTAATGCTATACAGTAGAGACGAGCATTACGTTGGGACTCTGTGCGCATCGAGAAGTCCACCAGGGCGGTGAGTCTTGTGTATCAGCATCTGATGCTCAGTCGGGGTCAATTTAAGCTTATGGAATATGCAGTTTGTTTTCCCGTTCTTCTGGGGTAGTATCCAGCCTTCAGAGTTGATTATACTCAACGTTGTGCTTTGTAAAGAATTATTTTTGTGGGCAGAGTTTTTCCGTTAAATCAAAAAAATATTGACCATTAATGAAATTTTTATATAAGTTTATTACAGTTAAGCATGAAAAACTCTTATCTCAGGCACCTGTGGGGTTTACATAGAAGAGATCTGTTGCCCGTACCAAATACGTACTGCTATTCTGTGTTGTGTTGCTTGCTGTAGCTCTCGTACCGACGTCTCCGTATCTCAGCCGGCAGAACGGGTTAAGTGCAGTGATGACTTTAGTCAGGACCATTTCAAGGCGTCGACTCAGGGGTTGATCACTGGCTAAGGCGTCGGCCTCCGGGATTGATTGCTGGCAAGCCGTCGTACTAAATTGTGTGGCTTCGATGAACTCTTCACTAACAAATTGTGGCCCCTTTCTCACGACGAATTTGCCTCGGACTATATAAGAGACAACAACTTTACGGAGACTCTCACAATCACATCCACCAGCTGCGGTGAGCGCAGAACAACTGTCTCATTTTCAAAAGCTTATCTCCGTTCCCTCCATTAAAGCCTCCCATTCTTTTACTATTTTTCATTATTAGAAAACTTCGTCGAAATGTCAGTTTCACTGATTCTTCCATTGTTACAAGAGTTATAGCACACAGCTGCAGTTTTCGTAGTCAACAATGGCCAACTATTCTGTCATGTTGAGGCCAACAATCGAGATAGGACACGAAAATTACTTGGATGTAAATATTTATCTCCTCCACCCCCGCGCACGTGCACGATTTCGAACAAACCACAGCAAACAACACTTTCGAGACAAAGCAAAACTAAACAAAAACACACGCGTTACAGCTTATATTGAGGATCGGAACATCAACCTACTATCTCGCAGCCCTTGCACGCTTTGCTCTGTCAAGTCACCGCCAAAGGCTGGCACAAGTCTCAGAGAACTTAACTGTTCATTATTATGAGATATGCCGACTATCTAAGATAGTTCTGCCAGGAAGCTCAATCTCTCACAGCTCAGTGGCTGGAATCACTGTAAGTTTTGACTCGCAGGAAAGAGTGAGGGGGCGCATAGTTTAGAAACACTTTGACAGTGTGAGGAGTGGTGTATTGGATTGCAGGTACATCCAAGCCGGCAGAAGTCGGGTTGTTAAGACTCGAGGAGGTTCATTTGCAATGGGTCACTACACTTTCTATTCCTTAGAGGCGAATTGTACCTATATGGCCCCACGTTACGAGTCACGTGTTAGTCTATTCCAAATCTCGGACCGGCGCTCACACATAATTTTATAAATAAGTGGAGTAATGTGACATCTAAATGTGTTTAATTTTTTAATGTTTCTACATTTTAAAACTATAGTTTTCATCTTGTGGTTTATATTTAATATATTTTGATTTCTGACTGAAACGGTCAATTCTAAAATTATAGAATATATTGAATAAGAAAGATAGCCAATACAGACAATAAAGGTAATATAAATACCACACAACGTTTCTGGGATCCTTGTCCTTTTCCTCGGGTGCTAAGAAGAGCCTAGAGAAACACAAATATTCTTAGCACCTGACGAAAGGAACAAGGATCCCAGAATCGTTGTGTGGTATTTATATTACCTTTTTTGTCTGAATTGGCTTTATTTCTTATTCATTATTTTCAATCGGAGGTAAATTTTTTCATTATATAATTTATTTATGATTGCCTATTTCTTGAATTTGAACAGTAAGCAGCATCATACGGATGTATAAGACTACAGATTGGTAGAACAAAGACAGACGAAGAGGGTTTAACGCAAGTCTTTGCTTTTCTTGCAATGAATAAATCTATAGCTTGTGTTATACCTTTGTATCTTGTAGGTTGTACGTTTGTAGTACGCACTTCGGATTAAAACCACGAAAGTGAAGTGTAGTTGTTATAAAGTAAAAAAGATAAAAGAGCCAAATGGCAGACAAAAGGATGTGATGATATAAATACCACACAACGTTTCTGGAAACTTTGATTCAGGTGCTTAAAAAAACACAGGAGCCGGGAGTGACACAACGGCAGAATACAGTTGGCAAACTCAAAAGGGAAGTAAAACGCAACGACCATGGGAATACAGAAGGTTTAGCGTAACAATAAGGGATCATATCTATGAATGAATAAGAAAGATAGCCAATACAGACAAAAAAAGTAATATAAATATAGTCCGGTATTTATATTACCTTTTTTGTCTCTATTGGCTATCTTTCTTATTCATTATTTTCAATAAGACGTAAATTTTTTCATTTTGATCATAGAAATTGTTTCATAGTATCAATTTGTATGTTAATTGCTGGTATGTTGGATTTAATATATATAATTTCAGATATAATTATGGAATGGTACCTAGTGTCAACGTCTAAAATATTAGCATTTTGCCAGTCTAATGAATGTTTCGAATTGATGATATGTTTGGAGATTACAGATTGTTTATCGTTGGTAATTTTTATATTAGACATATGTTCCTGGATACCGGTATTAAGGGAACGTTTTGTTTTTCCTATGTAGCAGGAATTACAATTAGAGCAAGAGATTTTGTAAACTACACAATGTTTGCTGTAGGTGTCAAGTGGGTCCTAGTGTGGTTTTTAATGAAGAAAGAAAGAGTATTAGTAGATCTGTAAATGACGGATATTTGATATTCTTTAAAAATTTGGACAAACTTATGATGTACAAATTTGTAATAAGGGAAACGAGAAAAAAATTTGGATTCAGGTGATTGGGGACGAGTGACAGTAGGATATTGGATTTTGATCCATGTAATATTTTATTATTATTATTTATTATGTCTTTATTAATAAAATTTAAAGGGTACAAATTTGAAATTAAAATATTACGGAGAACATTTATGTTGTGTTGATGGAACTTGCAGTTAGAAAGTAATACAGCTCGGTCTACAAGATTATATACCATAGCTCTCTTTTGGTTAGGTCGATGATCAGAAATAAAATCAAGAACACGTCCTGAGTAAATACGTTTTCTGAACCAATTAATGAGAATTGAAGTATTGTGAATGGATACAGTGACATCAAGGAAATTAAAGTTCAAGGTTGAATTATAAATTGGCTTGATAAGTATTGATTATAACCGTGATTTGAGAGGACTGAACAATACAAATCATCTAAGTATCTGATGTAGCAAAGAGGTTGGACAGGAAGTAGAGAAAGACAACAATTCTATAAATCTCTCCTGATAATCTCAGCAAAGGACTAAGGAGGCTTCCCGTGGAGAACCTTTGATTTGATGACAGTGAACTTGATTAAACTGGAAATGAATTGACTTGAGGATTAGATTAAATTTACATTAAGTCGAATTTTAGTAAATTGACCATTTGTTTTGAAACTGTCAATCACTAAGTCATTGGGAATAATGCTGAACAAGGAAACGACAACAAGGGAAAGTAAAAAGTAGTCATGCGGGACAACAAGGTGTTTGATTTTATCAATAAATTAGTACGAATGTTTTACAGAATAGTGCGTTTCTTCATTGAGGGCTTCACCAAACATGTTATGGATGTAGGAAGAAATGCTGTCTAAGGGTCTGCCTGTAGAAGCAATAATAATTCTAAAAGTTAAATAAAGTTTGTGAATTTTTGTAAGGGCATAAGCTCTCGCAATGTTAGCTTAAGTGATGAGTAAGGAATAAAATGTGGAAGGTTCTATAAATTCATTTTGTTTCCACCAATTAAGAATAGTTTTTAATTTTTCAATAACTGTATTGATGTATGTGGGTTTGAAAATTGTTGTTATATTGAGAATATTATGATTTCGACATCCTCTGCATGACGTTGCTTCCCACATCTCAATAATCATAAAAATCGTATATATCGAAAAAAAAACCACATAATTTCCTTGCATTTAAAACAACGATATGAAAATAATTTTTTTTTTAATTTTGATAACCTAAATTTTTTAAAAAAAATCTTGTTATGTAGATTGAAATTTGGAAACAAACCTATAGAAATTATTCTAATTTATGCATATAATTTGCATTCAAATTCGTTATGAAATACTCTACATTAACTTCGTTACGTTTCGAGAAATCGCAAGCAAGATAATACAGTGTACGAGAGTTTAATTATTTCCCATGGCGATTACAGAAGTTCCATACATTTGCGTGACGAAGCCGTCCAATGAAGTTGCCAAGAAGCGCGAAATTGCGAACGATAGGACACTGACGCTGAAAGGCCTGGGGCTGCGTATAAATCAGCAGGCGCGAAGCAGTCGTTAAAAGAGCATTCGGTGTGGAAGTTTGATAACAGCCTTGGTTTACTATATAATGGGGGCGAGTGGCTGCCCCCAGGACGCGTCAGATAAGATTAGGCGGAAGTCCTGCCCCTCTTCAGGGAGGTCACTGTGATACAAAGTGAAGCAAAAATCGCTCCTCAATGTCGCATAAATGATTTTCAAAGGCTCAAATTGAAATACGTTTGAAGGGTGAATATTCGTTTTTTGTGTAATGGTCAATGATAAAACTGCATCAAAATTTTGTGTCTAAATTAGATTGTCTGCTTACTCTTCCAGAAATGGAAATAATCAAGAATTCAATTTTTGTAGTGACATGAAGTTTTAAGAAACACTGAAGTATTAAACACATAGTATTAAATATTTTTATTCTTCGTCGTTTCATATTAACAAAATTACTTGTGCTTTTCATATTGTATCTTGTTTATTTCATTATAAAACGGAATACATAAGTAATAACCGGGTATATTTTTAGTTAATTAATATTACAGGTTTAAATTGATAACAATTTCAGAGGTTACTCAGCGTAATTGGCCTTTTTTTAAATAAAAAGGATTGTTAATAAGGTAACACGGGACATTTTAGTGTCCCTTCCACCGTAAGAAAAGATCATCTGAAGACGACAATTCAGACAAGAGTCGTGACGTGTTCCTCCGCAAATGTTAAGTTAAATAAAGTGTATGTAATATATTTATTAGAAAAGAAAATCTTAAAGAACTTCTGTCTAAATATTGTCGAAGAGCACAGCCAAGGCACATATTCGAAAGCAGTTATTTAGATGTGGACGGTACCAGGCCGTGCTATTGTGATTGAAGGACAAAATTTACTAGGAAAATTTTTGGCGGTTTTTGTAGGTTTATCGAGGGAAGACACAGATACCCGCTAGGCAGTATCGCAGAAGGTGTGGTCGATTCCATTCGACCTCCTACAAAATTATTTAAAAACTCATCAGTTCATTTTTTATTATAAACCAACCAAAGAGATGGTTGGGTCCAATCTATATGAGACAAGCAAGGTAACTTTGTGGACGAGCTCAAGGAACTTTCAGCTGCCTGCAAGAAAATAAAGTACAACAAAGCCTCAGGACCGGATGGGGTTCCGAACGCCACCAACAAAGCCAGGCCGCATAAATTCCTGAAGACCTAAAATGCGTGCCTCAGGGAGGGGCAGTTTCCTCCTCCATGGAAGAAGCAGTAACTAGCCATTCTACCAAAGGGTAAGAAGGAAGCCACAGACCCAGCGTCATACCGTCCAATTTGCCTGCTGGACACAGTTGGCAAAAGTTTGGAACAAATAATCTGCGATAGGCTGCAGAAGTACACGAAGGTAGATCGCGGCTTGGCGGAGAATCAATACGGGTTCAAGAAATCCTGGTCCACCCTGGATGCCATAACCGTGGCGGTGGATATTACACGAGAAGCCATTGCGGGCAGACGCTGGAAAAAGGGGACTCAAGATGTACGCCATTATTGTGACACTAGACATCAAGAAACGTTCACTGTGCTAAGTGGCACCACATCCTGGAAGCGCTACTCGGGATGGGTACTGCCGGCTACATACAGCGTATTATCGCAAGCTACTTCAGTCACCGAATGTTACTATGTCCCACCACCGACAAGACGCGGACGCAGGTATAGGAGTACACGCAGTAGCAGGCGGTGTCCCACAAGGATCCGTACCGTTGTGGAACCTAATGTATAATGAGGTTCTACAACTGAAACGCCCGGCGACGCCAAAACTGTAGGCTTTTTGGATGACATAGCTGTTGTGGCGGTGGGCAAAGTAATAGAGGAGGTGACGCACACAGCAAAGAAGGTGGTAGCTGCAATACGTCGATGGATGACATCGGTTGGACTGTTTTTTTAAGGGCAACAGGCTACATGAGGGTAATCCACGTTGGGCAACTCCCCTTTAATAGCATAGGAAGGTATTTGAAAGGAGGGATGCGGAAGGGTAGAGGAAGGCAGCCAAGGGTTAACTAGGGCCCCCGGGCTATATTTTAATGATCCTAACCGGAATTCACCTAAAGAAATACAGGGAAAACCCTAGAAAAACCTGCATCAGGTTGGTCGGGCATTGGGTACTTGTCCCGCGCCCTTCCGATAGCGGGAGAGGAGTTTGCTGTGGGGACGCAGCATTCCCTTCTCCGTACCTCGACCAGTTTAGGAGGCAGCTGGCCGACTATTCCAATGGGAATAGCGGACAACTCTTACCGTATGCCCAAGGTCTGTGACCCCGGAACATACACCTCTCAGAACAGGCCGAGGTGCCTCGGCTTGTGGGAACCTTAGTTCAAAAACGGAGAGGAAAAGGCATCCTCAAAGGTAGCCCCTTCGTATCTCTCCTACAAGGTTCTGCCTGCGAGAGAATAGCCCTCGCAGGCTCTGGGAGTTTTTTCCTCGATCGGTTGGACTGAAGCTGGCCGAGAATAAAACGGAAGCCATTCTTCTATCCAGCAGAAAGAAAGAGGACGCAACAATAACAGTAGGAAGTAGGAAGCTGGCAAATAAAGACAAAACTGGGGAACATCTATAATCGACGGCCGCTGTATTCCGTATAATGTCCGCAACCGGGGAACCAAGTCAGAGTAGGAGGAAACTACTGTTCAGTGTAGGAAGTTCCACGTTCTTGTACGGAGCCCCAATATGGGCGGATACAATGAAGAAGATAACATACGCCCGGGAAATAATACCGCAGGAGTGTCCTAAGGGTGGCCTCCACGTTCCGTACGATATCGTATGGCACACATGCCTCCGATAGAACTCCTGAGAATGAGAATATTTAGGCGTTCCAATCTCACGGCAAAAGAGCAGCACAGGAGGAAGGAAATTAAGGGACGAAGAAAGGGCCAAAACTATACAGGAATGGTATTAGTGCTGGGACAATTCAAGTGAGGGAAAATGGACTCATCGAATCGTTCCTGACGTACAAAAATGGACCAAGCGAAGCAAGCCGTGAGGAAGTGGACGACTACCTGGCCGAAATCTTGAAAGGCCACGGCTGCTTTAGACACTACAGGCATAGGTTTAAAATTCAAGATGACGCATTATGTGATATCTGCAACGTATTGAAGATGCAGAACACTTCATCTTCTCGTGCCGACGTTTTGAGGAGAAGAGTTCACAAGTCACAACCGCAATCGGACGTGTCATAAACCCGGACAATCTACTGAAAATAATGATAAACTCCAAAGAAAATTGGGAAATAATAGCGGACTTCAGCGCTGAAGTAAATTCGGGATTGAGGAAAGACAGGAAAGAGCTTGATACATTAGGTACGAACTAAAAGACGAATTTAAAAGACTCCAAACTCAACGATGGAGTTGTAAATAATGTATATATATAGAATTAGGCATAGTTAGGTCTATATATACGGGTAAATATTAATTTTCTATAATGTAACTTGACCACTAGGAGTGTCAAGCGTCAGAAGAGCCCTCAAGCAGCAAAGACAAACAAGAAATTATAAAGCGTGCCATATGGCTGCGTGCTCCTCGAGAAGTAATGCCTGGCGGCCGTTCCTCAAGCGGGCACTAGAGTAAAGGCACGTGAGTTTAGTGCGGTAAAAGTTACACACTTCCAAGTAGGGCGGGTTACACGGAGTATTATGAAGATTTCCATCTACCCTCGGAAAAAAACTACACACACAATCACTCACACCTACAGACACACACACACACAAATATATATATATATATATATATATATATATTGTAATAATTAAAATATAATATGAATGTGGCTTAAATGAAATACACTAATAACTTTAAAGAACAAACAAAATTTATTATCAATTCTAAAAACACATATAAAATACACAAAATATTTGGGATCTCAGGGTCTTAAACTGGGTTTGATAAATGGCTGAATTTATAAATCAAAATTCCATTTACCTTTTATGGAAGTTAATGCGTCTGAAACATAGACGAAATTTGTTGTAGAAGAAATAATACTACAGATTGAATTTAAACAGTTTTAAATTTATCAAGAATTAACGATCTCATTTTATCGATATTTAAATAATTAAAGAACGATCTGACTTTTATCTTTTAAAGTGGTTTACAAATGATTTCAAAGTATTTCTCTACTTACGGCCGCCCAGGTCTCATTTTAGGTTTTTCGTGCACAAAATTTGGGGATATCACTGATTCTAGTACTCACAGACTCTAAATGTCAACAAATTCTAATTGGCGTAGTTTTTTAGTTGGTCTAACACAATTTGGTAGGTTCTCGATGCTTTACTTCAACCTTTAGTTGAAAAGGTCCTTCATTGGTTTGTCTATGGCCAGCATGATGAATTTTCGCTCGACCACCGAATACAACATTAGTTGCACTCTCTCCTTCCCGACTGAAGATTGCTTTACTTTTCAATATTTGAGAGCACGTTTGTAACTGGACCACATTCTTTCGTTCTGACTGCCCCACTTTAAAGCTTTCGAACTGTTCGCTGTCCGCTGCCCAACTGTAAAACTTCGTCTCTTAGATTTTGAGCGCGTAAACTCTCTCAACTGCCCAACAATGTTTTCTTTGCCTCGCTGGATTGTTGCGGCGTCCGCTCTATATCCACTAATAATGAGTCCTCTACAATCCAACTTTCCAATTAGAACAATGTCTTAATTACCAATATATATATATATATATATTGTGGTAATTAAAAACATGTAATTATTTAATGAACAAAATTTTACGATTTTCATTGTTGGCGGCGTAAATACAAGAATTGTGTACAAGAATATGGGGCCTACAATGATTACTTGCTATGCGCATTGTCGCGAAGGCAGGGCTGGACGCCCGGAACTTGAGAGTGTGTTTTTTGGAGACGTACAGGATAGTCAGAGACCAGAAAGAGTGTGGGTTGAGACTTTGCGTAGCGATGTTGTAAAGAGTGTGTGTTGGGAATCGGCGGAGAGAGAGCAGAGTTTTTGTTCTGGAAAGCTGTAGAGTGTTTTAGGAGGCTGACGAGTGTGTGTCAACGCTTATAATTGAGAATTGCTTGGACCAGGAAAGCGACCTAATTCAAAGTTTCTGTTATTATATTCAAGAAAGTGTATAGGTGCAGCAGAGACATAATATTTTAATGTCCAGGGTTTTTAAATTACGAGTCGACAATCTGAAATATTTGTCCATTGGCATATTTAGGCATGCAGCAAATATTTGAAACTATGATATCAACTGTAAAGAGCAGGAAGACTTGTGTCTAAAAATTACAACCACATTAAATTCAGTGAAATATGGTCTGTCTGTGATGTGTTTTAACAATAATCGATTGAGAACGAGCCCCCGTCAAACATTTCAGGGTAATGTTAACTAAAAAGAACTATTATTAATTGTAAATCTAATGTAATTAATACTTATCGTCACATTTAATATTCCTTAATTGTTTAAGTTAAGAATTTTTCATATTGTAAGTTTTAATTGTCTTGCCGTAACATTATTTATTGGAGGCCCGTTAGTCGGCCCTGAAATTAAGACATGGTAATTTACCAACTTGCAATAAAATTGTCAATTGAGTTCAGAATTTGTTTTTAATAAATTAACTTTTTTTTATATTTTAAATTCTGTTTTTCATTTAAAATATTATCATTTTAACTTTTATTTTGCTTATTTAAAATCTAATTAATTTGATCATGACATTTTGTGCTTCAACGTCGTCTTCATTTAAATTTAAAATTAACTATCATTATTGGAGGCCCGCTTTTGTAAATTGTGTTTATTACATACATATTGTGCCTCAACGTGGGATTATTTAATTTAAAATCAATCATTTAATTGTGTTTACTACATTTTGTGCTCCAACGAGGGGTTTGCTTTAATTAAGAATGAATAGTTTAATATAGTGATTATTACAATATATAAAACCTCAATTGACGTAAATAGTGTCGTCCTTTTAAATTATAATCATACACTTACATATTGAAATTTATTTACACGATTACAATAAAAATTTCGCAGGTTTACTTATAATTTTTCTTACTGTAATATTTACGTAAGACACTTTTGACTTTGGATTGAAGAATATAAGTAAACGTATTTATGCAATGTTTTATAATTATTCGCTAATCAAAATTTATTTAACTCTAAGAATTGTATAATGGTTCCTGTTAATTGACTATTAATTCCAGGAAGAGAAAAGAACCCATGTGCGGAGAATGCCTTTAGAACTAAAGCAAAGCTGAAAAGACCCACTTCACGCGACGCCTTCACCGTGTTGAGACGTTTGGTAAATAATCCAAGGACCTATTGAGTCGAAGTAGCAGTTTTAAAAGCGGAGTAGGACTCGTACTAAGAGAAGGAGCCGAAACCTCTACGTTTTGAAGGAGACTCTAAACTTAATTAGTCATGAAGTTTGAAGTAATGTGTCCGAATATCGTAATTTAGTTTTATAAAATTTGTTCAAAATATTTTTATAAAATGAATGAAAAAACCTTTGAAGCTGACTCCAATCAGAACTTTTATTTGTTTGAAAGCATTTCATAATCATTCGTTGGATAGTAACATTTTATAACATTCAGAAGAAGACAAGTCACGCGATAAAACAATACCATGTAATTATTAAACAACAGAGTAACGTCCGCGTTCGTGCTGACAGACATTCGATACAAGCATCTTATTCGTGACTAAGCATTCGTCTAACTCCGCAATGCCTTAGAGTTGAATAACAATTATATTTTTATATTGTGAATTTATCTAATAATCTCTAAACTGTTAATAATTTTTAGTATTAAAAGTTTGGGTTGGAAACTGTTTGCAGCGCTTTTACCTTCATTTACTGATTTATAACAACAGCCCACTTATACCTCACGTAACAATTTAATAATATACTAATTAGTTCTTGAGGAAGATACAAAATTGTAATACTCAATACTGTAAAAATGTTTGTTTACGCTGTAAAGTGCACTTTCATCTACCGACTTTTCGAATTAGAAAATAATTGTATTCCATTAGCATTTATATTTATCTGACTTCTTTTAATGAATTAAAAAACAGCAGCCTAAAAATCAGAAATTTATTATGAAAAATTTAAAACATTATAAGAAAACAGACATTATGTTTTATCCCTAAATTCAATTTTAATTTAATGAATAGAAGTTTTTCCTGCTGTCCCCGATTTTTGTATTAATATGTTCCACAATTTGTTAATAATATTAGCAAGATCACTCTTTTACCTTATAGTTAGAATTAGAAATTAAAAATACATGTCAGATTTCCAGTTTCCAGATCGATCTCTACGTGTAGTGATCAAGAATGTTTAAGAAATTTCTACTACTTTTTTAAGCTTATAATTATGTTCTTTTTTCTTGTTTAAAAAATTAATTCTTGACATTCACTATGAATGTTTACAAGTTACTGAAAATACATTAGTTGTGAAAAACGGGCGGAAACAGAATAGTGATATTTTTGCTCCTGTATCACTGATCTCGATATCAGAACTGTAGTTTACTGATACCATTGATCATATCACTTAGATTTCACCGCGGAAACATCGAACGTGGATTGAATGAAATATAAAACGGAGACAATAAAATTTTAAGAAAATACATTGTAACGTAATTAATTTTGGTGGGTTGTGTTGAATATATTATTTAATAATAAACATATAATTTATTTCATTACTTAATAAATTATGGAATTAATTAAGAGGGTTATTAAAATTTGAATTATTAGGGTGACTATCTCCGGGTAGTATATACTAGAGACTCAAATTAAAACATAATTTCGTTCAAATCAAGGGGGGAATTACTTGTGGGCGTCATGTAGCAGATATATATCGTCAAAGGAAACTCGATGCAGAAATACAGACTCAACTGATTATTCTCGTTGGCCAGGAGCACAGACGGCAGGTACCTGTAGTGGCCCAGGGATCCTTCTCGTAATTTCATACAGCGTATGCAAGGTTCCGTCGGGCTTCCTTCCTGCTCAGCGACACGTAGTCTGGAAGTCGGCGAATTAACTCCGATTCATTGGTTGTGGGCCTCTTTCTCTCTCTGGCTGGCTACTTAACTCGTGCATTGGACTTGCGCGGTTTTTCCTAGACTGCGTTGATAGACTTTTCTCCTCTCCTCTCCGTCTTCGCTAACATTCTTTCTGAGATGTGATCTTATACTGCTCCTCTCTAGCTCGGGATTTCTCCGAGGTCAAAAATTTTGTATATATTACATGGATATACATTTCAGGGTTAATGTTATCTGGGTTGAAAATTTCTGAAGCGTCCCTCTTAATTCCTATGGCTTGAATTTTGACATGTACGCATCCTGTCTTCCAGACACGGCGGCTCCAAAATGTTAGTATCAGAAATTCCAATGCCTTACTTGCTGGTGGCTTGTGCTTAGATTCCAATAAAATAAATGATTTAATAATTATATCTACAATATAAGGAAATAGAATTATGAAGTGTCAAATAGAAAAGAGCATTTTATGTTTTATTGCTTAGATATAATGCATAAATGAATAAAATACGCGAATTTATAAATAAATTTATGTATCAAAAAAGGTTATAGAATTAAGAAACATACTTCCATGAATAGTTGAGGTAATATAATAAATTCATGAGAAAAATGTACTTAAACGAAAATGTGACCAGAAATACATTAATGTATTGAACAAATGAAAAAGTTTTGTATCATATATATTGAATTACATTTTTATATGTTGAATTTAATCACAAAACTGTTGTTTCAAAGTTCTAAGTTCAAAAATCGTAACACACTCACCATATACGATAATATAAACGTTTTTCTTAAATAGATCACTGTGGAGACTCGTCGACATTAGCATCGATAATAAAAACATGTAATATTTCTTTAGTAGAATTATATATATATAATAAATAATTCAACACTGATTCAACTCTGTACATCACTACAAATAAATATATGTTGCTTCATTATTCAGCTTGTTTACCATTCTACAGTATATTTTTGGTAAACAAAAAGACTGAGTGTAAGACAAAAAAATATTATTAACTTGACGTCCTTTTTGTGGAATTGGTTTCTTTTAAACGAGACGCGTACAGGCACGTCGGCTTTCTGGCAGAGCCGATGCTCATTAGCGGCTGCGGTGTTCCCCAAGGATCCGGCGGTATTTTCCTCTCCCACGTGGCGAAGCAAATCCTTTTAGTGGAGAAAATGAAATTGGGGGAAGGAGGCGGCACACGCTGGGGGCAGGAAGTTCATCTTGGAGCCGCCGCTTGCTCTGATTCGGTAAATTCCGTTCTGTCTCCGGAGTACTCTGCGGAGGACGAGGATATTGGCAAAATCGAAATGTATTACTACTCCGCTGTTTCTGCTTCGGTTAAGCTACTTCGAGCCATCAGTACGCTTTCCAAATCAGATGTCTCATTTCCGATGGATCGATTCATAAATTCTTATAATCAATCACAATATAATCTTATTCGAGAATGAAATTAAAAGATGTTACTTTTCTGTGCCCGTCTATACCTTGTTTTGTGGGGGTTGCAAAGTAGAGATGTTTTGTAAGAAGCCGTTACCTTGGGACGAGTTTGTTTGTCGGTTATTTTGAACCGTATAACAGATAAGAAAATATCAATAAACCTCCATATTTTGTACTTCAACAAAATAGCCTCTGTAGTTTGTCAGATTTTAAGAAAAGAGTGAAGGGTTTTAGAAGAGTAAAAACAGGTTAGAATTTAGGCAACGGATAAGTCATGTTTCTGAATAGGGTAACAGTCTAGTTGAGGGTAATCCACATGGTGGCAACTCCCCCTTAATAGCATAGGAAGGGGGGATGCGTAAGGGTAGAAGAAGGCAGCCAATAGTTAACTAGGGCCCCGGGCTATATTTTAAGGATCCTACCCGGAATTCGCATAAAATTAATGCAGGACATACCCTATAAAACCTGTATATGTAGGTCGGGCGTTGGGTACTTGTCCCACGACTTTCTGATGGAAGGAGAGGGGTTGGCTGTAGGGTCGCAACATGAAAGGTAGACGAAGGTAGCCAAGGGTTAACGTTCCCCGGGCTATGGTTTAAGTATCCTACCCGGCAATTCGCCTAAAAGTAATGCATGGAAAACCCTAGAAAAATCTGCATCAGGTAGGTCGGGTATTTAGTACTTGTCCCACGTCCTTCCGAGGACGTGAAAGGGGTTTTCTGTGGGGTCGCAGCTTTCATTTCGCCTTGCCTTGACCAGTTTAGAAGGCAGATGGTCGACTATTCCAATAGTAATAGCGGACAACTCTTACAGTATGCACAAGGCGTGCGACCCCGGAACAGACGTCGGACATACGGTAAGAGTTGTGCGCTATTCCTATTGACATAGTCGGCCAGCTGCCTCCTAAACTGGTCAAGGCACGGAGAGGGACAAGCTGCAAACCCACATCAAACCCCTCTCCCGCCATCGGAAGGATGCCTGTGACACGAATGAATTGCAAGTGAAGGTGAAAGTGTCATAAGCGACCAAAAACCGTTTCTCAACCTGGTCACCTCGACATTTATCCTAAGGACTGAAAAATACAATTAGTTTTACTATAATGCAAAATAATTCGTCTTTTTATAGTTCAAGCGACCATTCATACCCATGGCCTCTTCTTAAAATGTTTAAACACAGGATTAGTTCGTGAATAATTTGTGAAATATACAAATTACAGTATGTATGACTGCTGTCGAAATAGAAACTTTATTCGTAAAGTGAAATCGTAAAGAAGTGAAGGAGATCAAAATATTTTTAATGAAATTAAAATAGACTGAAGACAAACCCCACGTTGAGGTGGCAAAATGTAATAATAAAAATTATTACATTTGATTTAAATTAAAATAAACCCAAGTTGGAGAACCAAAATGTAATAATCACAAGTTTAATTAATTATTCAATTTAAACAAACCCTAAGTTGGACCACAAATTTATTATAAACAAATTAAAAGTTAAAATGAAAACAAGAATTCAAAATGTAACAAAATTAATTTAATAAAACAAATTCTTAGCTCAGTTGAAATTTTACAAGTTGGTATTATTGTGCCACGGCTTAATTTTCAGGGCCGCCTATCGGGCCTCCAATAAAGATGGTTACAAAATGACAAAATCTTACAATGCAAAATATTCCTGACTTAAATAATTATTGAAATACATAATGATTGAAATTCGAAATCTGACGATAATTATATTTACACATTAGGTCTACAATTAATAAAATTCCTTTTTGTCTACTTTACCCTTAGCTGTTCATCTGGGCTCGATCTCACTTGATTTTTTTAAATACATCTCAGAAAGGCCATATTTCACTGAATTTAAAGATGATGTAGTTTTCAAACACAAATCACTTTCTGCTCTTAACTCTTGATAACGTTGTTTTTTAAAACTTTGATAATTACATGAATATGACAAAGACGAAAAACTCCAGACTGTCGACTTGTAATTCCAAAACCCGGGACTTTTAATATAATATGTCTCTGCTGCCTAATCACACTTGCTCAATCATGGTACCAGGAAATCTGAATATTGACTCCTCAAAATACACCTTTCGTCATCCTGTTCCAAGCAACTCAAGTTCCGTACGTCCCAGTTCTGCATGAGGCAACAATGCAACTCTAGCAAGCAAGCATTATAGGCTCCATATTCATGTAGACAATCCTTGAGCTATAATTATATGGCCTCATTTAGCACGCCGATAATGACAATTGTAAAATTTTGTTTATTAAATAATTACATATTCTTAATTATCACTATATATATATATTGTAATACTAATTAGAGGCCATTAATTGTTTTAATATAATTGGATTGTTAGCGGTACATTTCTTGAAAGCAACAAGCACGGCTCTTTGTCGGCAATAGTTGGAAACACCGCGCTCGTACGGAAGTCAGTCCGGCGAACGTTTCGAGAGAGAGTGGAGGCAGACCTAAAAAGTACGAATAGCGTGGTCCAGGAAGTTCAACTGCGAGATCTATTAAACTCTATAAAACACAAGTAAATAGTTCTTGACAGAGAGACTCATGATATAAAATCGCAAAGTGGAAGCAAAAGGTTTGCACCACACAGATGCGAAATAACATATCCCATAAAGGCATCGATGAGGCATACGTCCGAGGGATGACCGAGGGAGTGGCTGATCCCAAAATTACAGGTGGAATAACTACGAGAACTACGACCGTGTTTATTAAAAATAATGTGTAGAATCAGCGAATAACGATCTTTTTAGTGAGTTGTGCTCTCAAGCTCCAAAAATCAGATCTGGTACCAGAAAGACATTCGTGAGTACAAAAACAATTATTTAAAGTCTGTAGACGAGGATTAAAGGTATAAGTCAGATTTCGTTATCATGTTTAGTTTTCGTTTTCGTTTTCGTTTTCGTTTAAGCAAGATTTATTATTGTGTTTAGAATTTATATTCCGTTCATTTAAATTTTGATTTGTTAATTAATATGTTAAATTTGTTTGTTCTTACTATCAAGCCCAGTAAAGACCCTGAGAGAAAGAGTAATTGTTGTAAAATTATAAAGTTTTATTTTCCTAGAAAGCCACAAATAAAAAATATATAAAATTTGGTTTATAAATTTGAGGAAATTAAATGTGCAAAGTGAGGCTGATAATTTGTATCTATGAAGAATAAAATTAGTTTTTTTAATAATTAATTTTTTAATTAAAGCCTTTAAGTTGATCATTACATATTTGGCTCAACAACGTGAGGAAAATATAATTTAATTAAGTCCAGTTAATCATTAATATATATTGTAATAATTAAATATAATATGCATGTGGCGTTTCTAAATGAAAGAACTTAAATGAAAACTATTAAGCAAGATTTATTAACAATTTTAAAACAAGTATAAAATACACAAAATATTTGAGATCTCAGGGTCTTGAACTGGGTTTGATAAATGGCAGAATTTATATAATCAAAATTACATTTACTTTTTATGGAAATCAATGCGTCTGAACGTAGACGAAATTTGTTGCGGAAGAAATAATACTAAAGATTGAATTTAAATAATTAATTTTTTTTATCAAGAATTAAGGATCTCATTTTATCGATAATTAAATAATTAAAAAACGATCTGACTTTTATCTTTTAAACACGGTTTACAAATTATTTTAAAGTTTTTCTCTACTTACGGCTGCCCAGGTCTCATTTTTAGTTCATCACTGATTCTAAGTTCTCACAGACTCTAAATGTTCACAGGCTCTAATTGGTGTAGTTTGTTAGCTGGTTTAACACAAATTGGTTGGTTCTCGATGCTTTACTGCAACCTGGATTTGTGGATCTCGTGACTTTAGTTGACAATGAACTTCATTGGTTTGTCTATGGCCAGCATGCTGAATCCCCGCTCGACCACCGAATACACACTAGTTGCTCTGTCTCCTTCCCGACTGAATATTGCTTTACTTTTTAATATTTGAAAGCATGTTTTTGACTGTTCGTTCGTCTCGCAAGTTTTTGAGCGCGTAGAACCTTCTCGACTCATCAACAATGTTTTCTTTGCCTTGCCGGTTTGTTGCGGCTTCCGCTCTATATCCACTAATAATGAGTCCTCTACAATTCAACTTTTCAATCAGAACAATGTCTTAATTACCAATTACTACAATATATATATATATATATATATATATATATATATAATTATCATGAAGTAAAAATAACATTAAATCGTACAGAAATGTTTCCCGTGAATGGTATTGAAAAATAGTCCGTGACATACGAAAATAAAAACTAAACAAATCCTCCTCTGAAATCCGGATAATAGGCTTGAAAAGGATTTTTACGTCAATATGAAATGAAAACACGAGTGGGAGCTTTATAAAAGCGTCTCATTCTACTAATTGATGAGACGGGACACAGATTTTATTCACATATTTTTAAGTGTAACCAAACAAGAAAAGCGAGTTCATGGACAGACTTCGTGAGTTGCTGTTTTAAATATAAGACTAATGTGTTTAATTCTCAGTTTAGATCTGGTGGGATTGCCTAGAGTGGGAGGGACGGTTTAAAAAATTTAAAATATGACTGAACACGTTAATTTCAAACTTTAAATCAGTTCCAAACAACTATAATTATTTATGGACAACAAGTCGTTGTATTATTAAATAATTTATATAGCTGCAATTATTCAAAATATGGCGATAAAATACATAACGAACCGAATTTGGATAAAATCGAAGTAGTTATGGGTTTCTGTAAAAGGTACGATTTTCAGTTCTTATTACCTGATCTCAGATTCATAGGAAGTTCTAGGTATTGCACAATTGGACCTAGAAAGCTCAAGAACGTCTTATATTAATTGTATTTGTTTCATAGAGTACCTTTCGTCGTTCACCTGAATTGTAGGTTTTCAAAATTAGAAAGTTTCTTTTGTCCACAATACGCTGTAGCTTGTGAACGATAAGAGATAGAAAAATAATTTTATGTCTTCACACAGGCAACAAAAAGTGTATATAGTTTTGTGATCTTAATTTATTGACAAAAATAACTGGCTTTGGTGGGACTATAATTCTTTTTGGAAGAAACCTAATTATTTTAATAAACAGTGAAGATAACATGCGTTATCTTAAAAGTACATATTACAAATAGCTCATTGATTTACCATATTTGATTTTTCCTAATTGCAAAGAAAAATATTAATTTTATTTTATTAATAGTACAGGGATTCAAACACGATAATTTTTACGAAATTTGTAACTCTAAAATTTCTGATAACTTTACATTATGATTGAAGTTAAAATTATTTTTCTTTTATAATCCGCATCATTATCTGCTTCTAATAAAGTCACATACAATCCTTAAAGATTACAATAAAACATTCAATACTTCAATCCAAATTTTTCGTTAAAAATTGTCAGATAGATTCGGCAATCCATGGTCGACGATCGAACCACTTCCGAACGTAGAATACGCTTCATTGACAGAAATTCCCCATCTTTATGCATCAGATAGCACCAATTCATTATACTGTCACAGCAGTTTCGTCTGTCACTCGTCCAAAAGCAACAAAACAATTATCACAAATTATTTTACGCTACTGAATACTTATTCGGCCGGTATAAACTTTCCGAGTGGTTGCGTTATTATAGAGACGGTAAATTTGCATTTGAATTGGATAATAGGCTACGTATATGCCGTTTAATGTCAACTGATTCTGATTCAAGTTATCAACATGGATAACAGTTACTTTCATCTTCATACGTTACAGTTTAACGAAGTCGCAATAAGATAATGACAACTTTAAAACAGTTCCCTGTATACGAGGATCACTCCATTTCTATTCGCATTTTAATGATTAAAAACGAGTAATGTGCTAAATGTTTATATTCTACCTTTGTTAACTTGTCATAAGCGTGAAATAAAATAAAGTAATTGTCGTTTGGAGAGAAATGTAATTTGACTGAGGGAGCCGTTTATATTTTTTAATGAATTCAATTGTCTAGCATTAAAAACATTGTTTCAAAAATCTTTTCTATTCTTTCTCATTTCAGTTGAATTCATCGATAAATTTCTAAATCATCAAGTTGATGATATAAAGACAAATCGACATGATACCAAAGCGGATCATCTGTTGTCACGTTTATACAATCATCCGTTCTAATAAGGCGGATAAAAAATTGCCGAATAGGCCAGATTTCTGTAATCATACCATTATTATTTAGATTTTTCGGGTATTCCATTCTTGGAAAAAAGATGTAGAGATTTAATCCAAGCGAAGAAAACAAATTCGGAGTCTATATACTGGGACAACTGTCACTCTAGGACCAGGCCGAAATTAGTAGGTCTGCCCCCTAATGAGTGTTCGACCTCTCATTTTGCGCATGTGAGTGTTTTTATCTCCCTGATGAACAGTTTTTTCTATACTGTTCGAAACATTGAGTTCCTACATCTTTTTCAGAACTTCTAGACGATTTTGCACGTCATCTCTTTAAACTGCCTCTTTCGTTCAACTCCTCTCCCGTCATCGGAAGGGCGTGGGACAAGTACCAAATGCCCGACCTACCGATGCAGGTTTTTCTAGGGTTTTCCCTGCATTTCTTTAGGCGAATGCCGGGTAGGATCCTTAAACCATAGCCCGGGGGCCCTAGTAACCCTTGGCTACCTTCCTCTACCCTTCCGCATCCCCCCTTTCAAGTCCCTTCCTATGCTATTAAAGGGGAGTTGCCCATAGTGGATTACCCTCATGTAGCCTGTTGCCCTAAAAAAAAAATGTTTTTATTGTTTTCTTTGGATTGCTATTCTTTGCCTGTTTTCACTTTTTCTTGCTCACGTATCTATTCCAAGACAATGGAATAACCGAATATTGTAACCTCTCCATTGTGAACAAATTTCAAATCCATATCATAACACAGAAAACTTTTTTTCTTATCTCATATTATATATACATAAAGTGACTGATATTCAAACGTTACCAAAAGTAATACAAAAATATGAATGAACTTTCTCGGATTTCCAAATAGCTTAAATAATTTATATTAATCAAATTTTCGTTGGCGTGATCTGCCGTCGCCGTCATGCGAGTAGTGGTTACTTGTAAGTTAAAAGCAGTCTGTGATTAGAATTGATGCTTCGAGAGCTCTCGAGAAGGCTGCTTTTGGAAATGCCTTCACATCTCTCTGGTTTTTGAACTAAGGTTCCCACAAGCCGAGGCACCTCGGCCTGTTTTGAGAGATGTATGTTCCGGGGTCGCAGACCTTGGGCATACGGTAAGAGTTGTCCGCTATTCCTATTGGAATAGTCGGCCAGCTGCCTCCTAAACCGGTCAAGGAACGGCGAGGTGAAAGCTGCGACCCCACAGCAAACCTCTCTCCCGCCATCGGAAGGGCGTGGGCCAAGTGATGCATGTTTTTCTAGGGTTTTCCTGCATCACTTTTAGGCGAATTGCTGGGTACGATCCTTAAACCATAGCCCGGGGACCCTCGTTAACTCTTAGCTACCATCCTCTACCCTTCCGCATCCCCCCTTCTTATCGTATTAAAGGGGAGTTGCCACCACATGGATTAGCCTCATTTAGCCTGTTACCCTAAAAAAAAAAGAATTGATGCTTTAAATAGCTGAGGAGATGGACACGTTCGCGAATACTGTCGTTAATTTGTCAGTTCAGATCGCAGATGGGTTGTTGTGACATGTTGAAGCAATAACTATGAGATTCTCCACGACCGGGAAGCCGGGATTTGGAAGACTACGTTCTATCCTGCTCATACGGAGACTCGTCAAATACAATAATCGCTAAAATTCAAAATATATCGATATTTTCAATATAATTATATTACAGCTGGTGTAAGATTATATTGATATAGATCTGTCTCCTGGCAATGAAGCGAGGGCTGTTTAGTAGCCTTGTACGATCATCTTACATCTTCTCCAGCTTCAAAATATCGAACAGATGTACTCATAGGGACTAAAGAAGTAACAAGGGAGTAAAAAAGAATGCTCTCGATCGCTTGTTGAGATGTATCGATCTATTTCCGCGGAACTTAATTGGTAAGATACGCCTTCAGTTTCTACTGGGTTAGGTAGAGATGATTGAAACAGTTCCAGATCTTTCATTCGAGAATGAAAGTATATTTGAAGCACGTGCTCTTATTATGGGGACAACTGCCGATTGTGGAGTGGCTGGGACCTCTGTCGCCAGTATAAGTTTTGGAATGTGCATATGGCTCCAAATCGATTTGAAGCGCACGAGATGTTAGAATGGCGCTCTCCCACAGGTGTGTTTTAGGGCGCTAAAGTCATCCCCTACACAAAGGCAGTAGCAAAACACTACCCCCTAGGTCGGCAACACATGCCGTAGGACGACCGAGGACGTGTTTAAAATGCCCTCAACCTAGGTGGAAAATGGCTAAAGTTTCTTACAATGGGCAGTCAGGTATCAATTCGATAAAGTGATTAACTAATATATAGACACACGAAAAAGTAATACAAATATCTTCTGAAAATAATTTTTTTCTCAGTTTGAAATATCCTTGTACCCTGAAATTAAGTTTAGAGTCAGCGCTCGCTAATTTTAAAAATTATTCCAGCGAATAAAATTCCTGCTTCCTCTATCAGGATTATTTAAATCAGTGAATATATCTTGGTGAGTCAGAGTTTTGTTTGCTGAAAGCCAATTTCCTCAATCATTAAATAGAAAGAATATTAAGATTTTTTTTTCAATTAGCCCTCGAATGAAGAAATAGATTTTACCGGTGTATAAACTGGAAAAAAAAAGCTTATCAGGTTTCCAGCCTGGTAAACTCGTCGATAGCACGCGACATTTCGATGACTGTCCACGTCTTCGTCCACTGGGAGAAGATTACTGCGTAGACACAGTGAACGTCAGGTGTTATCGACGAATTTACTCGACTGGAATCCCGAGAAGTCTTTTTCCAGTTTCTACACTTACTAAATCTTCGTTCCAAACTTAATATATTACACAACACTGATCCTACGGTTTCCATGCAGCAGTGTGATCTTCAACCGCAGTTCTTGAGGCAATTCATGGCGCACTTGTAGGGAGAAAACAGAACAATAATATAATTCAGTAAACAGACAGGATTATATATTTTTACTGAAGTATTGCAGAATTGCAGCAAGTTATTAGTGTATTCAAGCATTTACTTAGGTCTTTCTAGGAACGCTTTAACTGTATAAAAACCTCCATTAATTAACAAGTGTTTAATTTTTATAACAAATTGTGAATTTTTAAGTTTTTTTTTAGGGTAACAGGCTACATGGTGCCAACTCCCCTTTAATAGCATCGTAAGGGATTTGAAAGGGGGGATACGGAATGGTAGAGGAAGGCAGCCAAGGGTTAACTAGGGCCCCCGAGCTATAGTTTAAGGGTCATACCCAGCATTCGCCTAAAAGTAATGCAGGACAAACCCTAGAAAACCTGCATCAGGTAGGTCGGGCATTGGGTACTTGTCCCACGCCCTTCCGATAGCGGGAGAGGAGTTTGCTGTGGGGACGCAGCATTCCCTTCTCCGTGCCTCGACCAGTTTAGGAGGCAGCTGGCCGACTATTATAATTGGAATAGCGGACAACTCTTACCGTATGCCCAAGGTCTGTGACCCCGGAACATACAGCTCTCAGAATGGCCGAGGTGCCTCGGCTTGTGGGAACTTTAGTTCAAAAACGGAGAGAGGAAAAGGCATCCGCAAAGGTAGCCCCTTCGTATCTCTCCTACATCCGCGGGCATTTGGTTTTGAGACTATTTGTTATACCGTAATTACGACTGCAGGATTGAAAGAGGTTAACGCGATGCCTATATATTCATAGATGGGTACGATGTCTCGTGTCGAGCATATGATTTGTTCCGTTCGACTGTCATCAAAGGGATTTTTCAGTTGCAACCATTATATTTGTATTTAATATTTAGTTTGATTTGTAAAACGTAATCAAAGTATATTTATTACCAACGGGGAATTCCATGAATATAATACCAGAATCACTACGGACTTTTTGAAAAAAGTGTACAGTAACGCGTGTATTTTGGTTTAGTTTTGCTTTGTCTCAGAAGTGTTGTTAGCTGTGGTTTGGAGAATTCTAAATCGTGCACGTGCGTGGGGGTGGAGAAGATAAATATTTCCATCCAATTTTCGTGTCCTGTCTCGATTGTTAGCCTCAACATGACAGAATAGTTGGCCATTGTTGACTACGGAACTGCAGCTGCGTGCTATAACTCTTGTAACAGTGGAAGAATCAGTGAAACTGACATTTCGACCAACTTATCTAATAATGAAAAAAGTAAAAGAATGGGAGGCTATAATGGAGGGAACAGAGATAAGCTTTTGAAACTGGACAGTTGTTCTGCGCTCACCGCAGCTGGTGGATGTGATTATGAGAGGCTCCGTATTGCGTTACGTGTATACGTTTTAAGTGTCACCGATCTACAAATCTCATGAGTTCTGCTGTAAACTTTTCCAAGTTGTTGTCTCTGATAGTCCGAGGCAGAATTGTCGTGAGAAAGCGGCCACAATTTGTTAGTGAAGAGTTCATCGAAGACACACAATTTGGTACGACGGCTTGCCATCAATCAATCCCGGAGGCCGACGCCTTAGCCAGTGGTCAACCCCTGAGTAGACGCCTTGCAATGGTCCTGACTATAGTCATCACTGCACTTAACCCGTTCTGCCGGCTTTGAGATACGGAGACGTCGGTACGAGAGCTACAGCAGGTAACACAACACAGAATAGCAGTACGTATTTGGTACGGGCAGCAGATCTCTTCTACGTAAAAACCACAGGTGCCTGAAATAAGAGTTTTTAACTGTAATAAACTTATATAAAAATTTCTTTAATGGTCAATAATTTTTGATTTAACGTAAAAACCCAGTCCACTAAAATAATTCTTTACAGTATGTCTAACTGCTACTTCACAATTTCTTATTTCACGTCGTCCGCACGAGATTTCCAGCCACTGAGAAGAGCTGCCAGATATATTCTTCCGTTGGCGCCAACACTTTGAAGGCTCATCAGTACAAGAAGATGATATACAAATCGGAGTGTTATTTGTTCAGTGCAGTGGTAGTTTTGTAAATCTTTTTGGAGCTATAAGTGAAGTGAATTTCAACTTCCAATTATTTTTTATTCCATACTTTATATTTTAAAATTTCTTATTTGTATAATGTACTGTAATTCTAACTTATTCTCTCTTATTTACGTATGTAGTATTCATTATATTCTCCCTGAACCTATTTCATGTTATTTCAAATATGTACACTTTAAATTCTTCATATCACTATTTATGTATAGTCTTAAACATCTAGAGGATTTATGTATATCTCATTCATACATTTGTAAGTATTATCAATTTGACTTGTCCTATTTCCTCAGCAGAGGACTAATGGAACTAATAAGTCTAATCTAATCTGACCCAGGGATACAAAACAAGGGTAGGGGCAATAACGAGCAAATATCTGGAGCTTGGACGGCTAGACGGTAGTATGGACAATACATCGAGGAATAAGTTGTAGACAGGCTATGTGTAAAGTAATCCGCATAGTTGCCACTCCCCTCTTATAGCATACGAAAGGGACTAAAAGGGGGGACGAGCAAAAGGAAGAGCTAGGTATCTGAGTGTTAACTAGAATTCCAGGTCTGTAGTTTTAACTTTAGAAAAATCTGTATCAGGTAGGTCGGGAATTTGGTAGTTATCCCACGCCCTACACTTCCTATGTATTATTGCGGGAAATTCCAAACCGTAATAGAATAATTAAAAAATAATTTGTTATGCAGTAAATATGTCGAACAAGATCAGAGCTATCGATTGAGACCGGATTTGGGGATATAAGATCAGAAAATGGCAGCTCGCCAATGTCTGTCCCGCGCAGTCATTACATCCCTAATTAAATTATTTGATTCTTAACTATCACGAAACATAATTTAATTTTCGTTACAAACAATAGTTTTGGAGTTGCAACACGAAACTGCACGCCATCATTTCGTTATGTTCTAGGAAAGGAGGAGTTTTAAAGTATTCAAGTTGGAAATATTCCAGATATTGAAACTGGTTCGTAACTTGAGTTGCCTTTCTAGTAAATCCTTTGGTTAGGACTTTTATTGATATAATCTAATACTAAAAAATGAATATCCTTCCTTGATTCTGTAAGGGAATAAGGAATAAGGCTGCAAAAAAGGTCGGCATTTGTTTGCATCCTTTGTATTATCTTTCGGTAGTTAATTCATAGTTATTGAATAATTCAAGAAAAATTAGAGTGTATGAATATAATTTTTCCTCTTCGTATATTTCTTTATATGTAGAGAGAGTCTTGTTTCTAGTTTGCTCTGACGAATTTTTTACGTTAAGGGATTCAAAATTAATGGGTTTATTATGGCTCCTGGAAGAAGGACTTTTGATATGAGTTCATATACTGTGTTTGGATCCGTGTCCTCAGGTCCAACATGGAAGCAATCTTATACAAACAGGCGCTGTGTTTCGTCGCCTGTGTAATAGTTGAGGTGATTGATGGTGTGTGCCTCTCTTGTTGGGGCCATCTGTCTTGATTATTGGCTCTGCCATCTTCCACTCAGCCTGCGTTTGCTAACCACAGTAGCAAAAAAATTAATGCCCTCTTGAATAGGTTGCTGGGCTGCCAAATGAGGCGGGTCGTCTTTCATGGCTGCCTGAGTCTGCAGAGGTAGTATTTTCGCAACTTAGCAGTTCCCATTTTATTTTAATTCTTTTTTAAAAATTCAAAAGAGTTTAAATTTTATATAACTTTATGTTGTTTGCCAGAACAATGTGAACAATTTGGAATTGAAATTTTGTCATTAGTAGATGTATATTCAAACAACTAAAGCTGTCTTCCAGCCCAGCGCTCATATTCCGGACATTTGGCATTCCTTACTTTACATTAATACGGGAAATCCAACATTAGTACCAATACACCTCTTCCATGTGATGACCTTGTACATTCACTCCCGGTCCTTCCGACTCAAATCAATCTGCCCGGTCTCTCCTACCATATAAACCCAGCGTAAAATTTTTCTTAAACATAAAGATGCATAAACCCGAGATAATTGTCTCTCTATGACTGGGCTGAACCAAGTACTACCAAAATCCACACGAGCGTACGGACTCTCTCGCATATGCAGTGAATATCTTTCTACCCTGAAGAAGAACAGTGTTTCATTACATTGTTGTCTCAATTCTCTGTACTATAGCTCCTTTCTTTCACATTTTCTATTCCTCATATTTCTCTTGTTCTCAATTCTTCTTGCTGCATCTACGTCTTTGACCTGTCCATCCATCTCATCTGTTCCATTATTCTCAGCGTTCTCTTCCCAAAAATACCATCTAGGTAATGGAAAACCCGACAGCATCTACTAATGTGGACATTCTATCGTTTCGTATGCTATGAGTGTAGCCGCCGTAAAAGATTCTTTTTTAAGTGATCACATGCATTTTCCATCGTTAGTGTTTAAATCCCACAATTCTACTCTTTACCGTGAAACTTTATTATTATTATTATTATTTTTTCATCACTTTTATTTATTCCTCACATCCATATTTCTCAAGTAAATGGGTATAACTCTATTTATAATATGCATAAAGTTCTTATGTGGAAATTACGTAAGGATAGTTAACGCCCAATGCATTTACATCTCTTCATAAAGAGAAAAATTTTATTTCCACATAATTCGTTGAGAACATTTCTCAGAAGAAAATATTTAATACTGAAAAACTGAAAAATAATAATTATAATATATGGACGGCTTAATTGAATGGCAATTGCTTAGTGGTTATTTGGAAACCATACTTTCACAAAATTCTTTTTTTACTCGAAAGTTCATTATCTACAGAAACATCTTAATGAACATTTGGGATTTGCAAAGGAACATTGCGAGTGAGCCGATATGAATGTATTTTCCTTGACCAGGACAAGTACAAATATCCATGTCCGTGCCGGGATTCAACACAGGGACTCTGCGAACTAGTGACCATTTGTATAAATAAATTTGTAATCTTTGCATATAATTTACAGAGAACTTGACTGAAAGTGTCTTTCATCACGTTATAATAATTAATTACATTCACATTCGTCTTCAGCCGTTAAGGCAGTTCTTCTGTGTGTTTAAATAATTATAATTAAATTTTGTTGATAGATTTTGCGGATGACTTGGTATTATAAATTTTGGTGGACTTACTAATTTTGATAGTCAGGATCTTACTTCGCTGACTGCTGAAACCGAAATGCACAATTTAAACGAGAACGACTAGTAAAAACTGAGTTACATTGTTGAGTGCGGTTTAAATGCAACAATATAGAATTGAAAATAACAACAGTATATAAATTACAGAATTAAAAAAGCAAAGTGTCATAAATTTTGATTAAATTATTAGTGTGATTTTATATATTAATTGCCGTTTTATTTCATCTGTTATATATTATTTCACTCATTAACCTCGAGAAGTCGTTCCTTTCTTCATCCAAAAGTTATACATTACAGCAATCTATTTTATGTTTCTTTAAGTAAATATGGGTTGCCACAACAGAATAATTTTGAATATCACGTTTTACATTGATTTTTGTTCTTTAACCGTATTATTAATTAACGCTTAGTTTAATTTAGTGAATAGGTTATGCTTATCTGAAACTTCAATTTTGTATTTAGTATTTTTTACTAATTTTAAATAGTTAAAGATTATTTAAAACAATTCTAACAACATAATTTTCTACCAGTCTAATTAATATATTGTAATGCCAATTAATTGAGACATTAATTGAGAAATTAAAAAATAAATTGTTTGAGAAATCTATTCTTGGCGGCGGTGCAGAACACAGCAACAATGTAGCCAAGTATTGTTTCCTATATCGGAAGAAGCATGCGCGCTCAAAATTACGAGAGAGTCCAGTTCACATTATGATATGGTAGAGTTCAGGTCGCATTAGCAGGAAGGTTTGGTCGCAGGAAGATATTGAGAAGTTAGAGTTCGCTGGAAGGTTTGGTCAAGTACAGGTCGTATTAAAATAGACGAGATATTCTTTTGAAAAGTAAAGTTAAGTAGAAGCAGTGGGCAGTCAGACACGACAGAAATCGGTCGAGTTGAAATAGACATGACAATTTCAAATATTCAAAGGAAATTTGCAGAGAAACATCGAGGATTACCAATCAACAGCTTTGATTGGTCCCTGAACATTTTGCTCAAGACGAAATATTCACTTGAGCAGAACTACGAAACCTGCTAAACACAAACAGTATTTGGAGCACATAGCCGAGCAGAAGTCAACCGAGGGAGAGACGAAAAGGAGGTTCATCCTGGTTCCTGATTTTTTATCTAAAAATATTAATTTTAGAATCTGAGTTTTTAGAAGCTGTGCAAAAACCCCGCCATAGTGGTTCGTCAAGTACAAGGTATCCTGGAATTCTGCCGTGAGTAACAATATAAAACAAATAATTATGTAAACCTGATTAAAAGATAGACGTCAGATTTTGTTCTCTTCTTTTGATTAAAATTTGTTAATTAGAATCCATCATTTTAGTTTAATTTTGTTGACAAGTAAATTTCGTCATAGTTAATTGGCGAGTAAATCTTTTCTTTTTTAAATTGTAATTTGTGTTTAAGTTGATAAATAAAATGATTTGCCATTATCAAACCCAGTAGAGACCCTGAGATATTTTTAAATTGTGTAATTGTTGTTAAACATTGATGATAAATTTGTTTGTTTGTAAAGTTGAATAATTTTTCATTTAATTAACGCCCTCCTTATTGTATATTACAATATATTATTAAGTTAATATGAAATATTTAAGTCTTATTGAAAATAATGAATAATAAATAACCAATTCAGACAAAAAGTGATAATATAAATACCACACGTCTGAATTGGCTATATTTCTTATTAATTTATTATTCAGTTATATACAAAATCTATCATCAAAATTTTAATTTAATTATTTGTATTTTGTTTGTTTTATAGATTAAAACATCTATAACTGAAGCGTATTGATATTTCTATTACAAATAATTTTCTGACTTTAAAATACTGTCATTTATTTATAACTAGCTGGCTTCCCGGCGATGCACGGGTTTGGTTCAATTAAACTCAGCGATATTCATAATCCCGGATTTGACTTCAATCTCTGTTGTTTTTGTTTAATTTTTATGTAACGACCCACCACCATCACCACGCTTAAGGGTGCTCCCCTCCTTTACTGAAAGGGGTTGAAATTATACACAAACAACATTGGGAGAAATACTATAATCATATATATATATATATATATATATATATATATATATATATATATATATACTATATCATTAACCCATAAAAATATTTTTTCGACCAAATGTCGACCGTTTTACATGTTTCAAAATTTCCAACCCCGTCCACCCACGTCCACCCCCGCTTATGGTCGCAAAGAGTACATGTACGATATTGAAGAAATTTGCTCCATGGGTGTAGATTTGTGTTGCGCAACATACACACACACACACACACACACACAAACAGGCAATTTTATTTAATAGAAGATGTCACCGAAATGTATGAAGAATACTCATATAAGAACATTACAAATTTCGTTTCAAGATTACCGTGGATTTGTTGTTTACCTGTTATTAACATGCTGTATTTTAAATTTTTAATTTTTCAGAATGCATGTTCGTCATCCTATTTGTAAGCAATATTATTGCTCTTCAGAAAATATATTCGTGTATGACATCTTTTTTTTCCAACAATGATCTCTACTGTGTGATACTATGTTTTTATCATTTTAATTATATTTACGACATCCGCAAAAATTGTACCAAATTCTCGTGGCTGAATTCTCTTGTTACTGGAAAAGTTTTCACAATAGTAAATATACATACTTTCTAATAATATTCTGTTGAATTTATGTTCGTTGTGCAATATTTTTACATCACTTGGTACAGGCTTTGTAAAATTACATAAATACGGGTAACCCATGCGACCTTTAGTCGATGGAATTGAAAACCTGAAACAAAAAATTGCCAAAAAATAATAATAAACGTTAGACAACATTAAAACTAATAATTAATTTGATAATAAAATAGTTTAGAACTTAAAGATAAGACAAATAAAATTAATTTTATAAATGATAACGTGATAATGCGTAGTTAACGCAATGATACCACAAAAATAGAACTCTGAGGTAACTGACGGTGTGTTTTCTTATTTTTCCCTCAACTTGCTAACATTGTTGCAGCTGAGACTCAAATTTAGAATACCATTAAAGGAACTGGTATCCATCCGGAGTCAATCTCCTTAAGCATAGCAATCAAGGAGGCTTCCCTCTATCTATCAATACATCCACGTTCTGGATTCAACACAACATTTTTGTATTTTTTTATAATTTATTTTTAATTTGCTACATTTATTAATTATTTTAGAATTACTTCATCTTCTACTTCATCTATTTATTAGGTGTCTTACTGTAATACGTTGCTCTTGGCAGCCCAGTGTTCAAACGTATCCTTGTGTTTAAATTCAACGAGTTTATTCAATAAATTGAACCTGTTCGCGGCGCCTGCAAGATTACAAATCGCTTTTAGTTCAAATACGACCCACGCACTCATCCTCGAAAATAAGCCTCATATGAATCTTTCATCAGTGCTACTGCGTCTACTTAAAACAATTATTCGTCTCTCCTAGACAGGAAATATGCACGTGTCAGAATGTAAAGTTATGAGCGGCATATGATTATTAAAGTTTCATTCAGGCTATTAAGTTAATAAAATTTTATACAGAATGTGATACTGTATCATGAATTGAGAAAGGTAGTTTAAGAATAAGAATAATAAGACAATATATATATATATATATATATATATATATATATATATATATATATATATATATATTGTAATAAACTAACGGGATGCCGAAATAAAAAAAATATATTTTAACAAACAAACAAATTTTATTTCACAATTCTTTGAACATTATACAATTTAATAAAAAACATATATCTCATTCTCTCATGGGTCTTTACTGGGTTTGATAACGGACAGAACACTTAAACAATCGAAGAAACCAACATTTATCTTTAAATTAAACAGAAATATTTAATCGTCTAGACGTCGACGAAACTTCTTAACGAACTTATTCTACCAGATTGATTCTAAATTTAAAAGAGTATATCTTATTAATACAAAAGAAAAGAACGATATCTGACTGTATCTTTTAATTCCGTTTACACATATTAATACCATGAAATTTCAACTTACGATTACTCAGGATCATTTGGCACGTTCATTACACACACACTTTATAGACTGGACGTTTAAACACTGACTAACAAACACGGTTGTTTTGATGAATATTTTCTCCGTTCGTGAATGACATCTCACTTGCTCGTGGTGAAACTACTCGACGCTGGATGCAATGTCCTGGTCTCCTACCATCGAAGACAGTGGTCAAATTTTGATATTACAACAGATTGAACTTCTGCATACAAAAATGTTTATCGTTGAATAATTTTGCTATTTCTCTCGCAGGCTTCAAACTTTCTCCATACTCGGTGCTCGCCGTACGCCTCCACAACCAACACTCAACTTCGGTGCTCACAGCTCCCTCTCCCACTCTAACACCAGCTCCTGACTCCACTCTAACTAACTTCCAAAAATCTTATCTTCTCTTTATATATCACAGTCCCTTCTCTTTTACTTTTTTCCAAAACTACATCGCAACTGCTCGTTGACAGTTTCTCCATTTTCCCGAGATTTACATTCTGCAGATGCGGTACTTTATTTAGCAAAATAGCTCGCTCCTCTGTCTTGTTCCTAAGCCGACCATCGAGACAGGTCTAATTTGTCTTTGCACCCTCAATTACTTCGAACTTGCATTCTCACCCCCGCACTCACACGTGCGCGGTTCTAAATTTTTCAGACCGCCCAAACTGCCCCTCGATCCTAAGTAAATAACATTACAAACTGTCCCTTGAACTGTCCAGGCCATTAATCAGAAACAATGCCTGTCTTAACAGATTTATCTTGCGACAGGCCACCCGCGCGTCCCTCGCTCCCGACGGCCAAGCCCATTAATCAGCAACAATGCCTTTCCTTCAAGGCATTACAATATATATATATAATATAAAATATACTAACTTGTTTAATCTAAATTCCTATAACAATAATTATCAACAAGTTGGGTATTTCAATATATATATATATATTGTACTGATTTAAATTTGGTGTATTTTAAATTTTAATTACGAGTCTTGTTTGTAGAGACAGCTTCGTTGTTCGTTATAATGTTGCGCATTTTGGGTATTGTTGGGGACCAGACTACATTAATGTCTGTGTCTGCGGACGTAACAGGTTGAAGCGTCGACTCAGGTTGTCAGAAGTACACTTCGAGTAAGGTGTGTTGAGATTGATAGACTAGTCACGTGTTCCCAATAGTATCATAAGATTTGATTGGATACAAGAGCAGATGGTGGACGCTGAATTTCGGAATACCATCTCGGAGAGGGACTTCTCCGCAAAGCGTCACAGTGGAAGGTTGTATTGCTCGTCAGTTTTTTTGAAAGAAGGGCCGAGTATTCTTGACTCTGCGGTCTGAGGGTCCTGTCTTCCAAACGCGAGACGTCCACATGTGTCTCGACTACGCAGTCCGAGGGTCCTGCCTCGACAACCAGGGTATCATAATCGGCTTCCGCAGTCCGAGGGTTGTGTCTTGGCATCTCATGGCGAACCTTCAACATCACATCACAGGCACATCGGGAAAAATCTGTAAGCTGTCCAAATACATTTCCATTCATTCATGTGTGCTTCACTCTGTTATTTCTTGCATTTTACGCAGGAAATTAGAAAATTATTTAATCCACAATTGCTTGCCAAACGAATTAACACATAATACCCTGCAGATTGAAGACTGTTTAATTTTGTTTTCAAATTTTGCTAATTCATGTCCTGGCATTTCACATTGCCATCTTGTGTAATAAATTCATTTAATTTGGAAAAATAAAATTTTCACTAGCAATGCGTTTTTTCAAATTTGAAAACCTTTACTTTCAATTAACGCCCAACGTGGAACTATTATTGTTTTATATTATTTATTTATATTTTTAAAACTATTACTATATATATATATTGCAATGCTAATTAGTGGCCATTAATGATTTTAATAATTGGATAGTTATAATTAGATTGTTAGCGGTTACAATCTTCAAAAGACAACAATGTGTAGGCTACCTTTGTTGTGAGCCGCGAGCACTTTCTGGAAGTCAGTCTGTCTGGTGTTGTATTCGGATGTAGAAGTCATAATTTGCTAGCAGACAACAAACAGCGTGGCCAGCGTCTAAATCCAACTTATTTTTATTTTATTTGAGGGCAACAGGCTACATGAGGGTGATCCACATTGGGCAACTCCCCTTTAATAGCATATTGAAAGGGGGGATGCGGAAGGGTAGAGGAAGGTAGCCAAGGGTTACTAGGGCCCCCGGGCTATGGTTTAAGGATCCTACCCGGCATTCGCCTAAAGAAATGCAGGGAAAACCCTAGAAAAACCTGCATCAGGTAGGTCGGGTTCTTGTCCCACGCCCTTCCGATAGCGGGAGAGGAGTTTGCTGTGGGGACGCAGCATTTCATTCTCCGTGTCTCAACCAGTTTAGGAGGCAGCTGGCCGACTATTCCAATGGGAATAGCGAACAACTCTTACCGTATGCCCAAGGTCTGAGTTCCCGGAACATACACCTCTCAGAACAGACCGAGGAGCCTCGGCTTGTGGGAAACTTAGTTCAAAAACGGAGAGGAAAAGGCATCCCCAAATGTAGCCCCTTCGTATCTCTGAGAAGGTTACCAGTTTTAGAATTCGAGTATTAAGTTTGGACAGCGAGATACTTGATAATACTGCAAAGAGTAACCTAATAATCCGCGCCACATTAAAAATTTTCTACGATTACCGAACCCATCATCAGTTTCAACATAAAGACAATTTTGCAACAATCTGTGTAACTAAGAATCCGGAGGAAGAAGCATTTACAGTTCCCAGAGGAGAACTTCCAGAACTATGACCGTGTTTTGTAAATCAAGTGTAGAGTAAATAATTCATGGCCTTTTTAGTGTAAATTGTGAGCCCGAGCCCAGGAGATCTAAGTCAGGTACCAGCCAAATAGAAACCAATTTAATTAAGCTTTTGTAAACGATAATAAAAGGTATTCGTCAGATTTCGCTTTCTAGTTTTGTTTTGACTGTTTAACCTTTAAGTTTGTAAATTCTATGATTGTGTAACGTAAATTCTATAAATATAAATGTTTCTTTACTAAGCAGGCCCAGATAAATGATCCTAAGAAAAGAGTTATAAAATCTCTGAACATTGAAACTTTAAATGTAATTAATCTAACATAAAATGTCATAAATTTTATTGAATAAAAGTAAATTGTATTGTAACGTTTAAAGAATGGTGTAATTATTTCTCGATCCTTCACTTTAAAATAAAATTTTGTTTTTTAATTTTGATTTGATTTATCACATAAAATGTCTCCTCAACGTAGGGAAAATTAATTGTATCATCATTTAAAATTTTTTGTTTGTTAATTAATCTTTTATCAGTTATTCATCACAATATATATATATATATTGTGATATATATATATATATATATATATATATATATATATATATATATTCAATTGACTGAAGTTGAATATCTAATAAATTGATAAAATTTCACTGAATATAATAATTTTATACGCAAGTAACAATACGGAAATCCATTGTGTATTTTCCGTAAGCTGTAAAATGTTTTGTTACTTTGCCTATTGAAACAGTTGTCGCCGCTTTGCCGAAACTGCTGCTAATTGCGGCCGTGGTTTATGACGAGCAAATGAAGCGATGAATCAGGTCCAATTGCCTTTTCGGTCAGCCGAATTTGTCCGTACTGAAAGAGTAATTATGCTTCATTAAACAATTTCACACGAAGCGAAACTGTCTGTTCCTATGAGTTCTTGGAGGGAAAATATGAATTGCACTGTTTCAGAGCTTTGGTCAGAACGGATGTATCAGTAGATTTTTGGACATCCATTCTGTTTTAGTTTTGTTGACCTAATTATACTAGTCTGTGTTCGAGATCTTAAAGAGCAACAATTTTATTAGGAGTTAAGTATTCAAACTTTTCGAGGCATAAACCAATATAAGGTGAAGGTATTTTAAGGCGTTAAATTAATTAAGAATTTTGGTTACAGGCATAAATTTTGATATTGCAAGTAATCATCGTCTTTGAGTATTGAATTTCTGTGAATGAGGTCTTAAAACTACTCAAAATGCCCAGAACAACTGTGCCCCTTGGATCTCAAAAAACAAAACGTACTGTAAGCAGATATTTATACATCAGTTTTTGGAAAATTGTGGTTAATTCTCAACAGTTCTTAATTCTGTAGTAGGTGTCCAAATTAAAATGGTATAAACGAGTGGATCAGCACTCGTCGAGATTGGCTTCAGCAGTGGCATGAATATTTGGGTGATAATAGTGACAAAATTGTCTATCGCAGGAGTCTGCGAGACCACTTAGGTAACTTAGACCCTTTAAGTATATCAGATCACTATTGGACGTCGACCAGATGATGGAGTGGAAGTGACGACATACACGTAATTTTGGCGTTTTACAAATTAAGCTAATTTTTGAATTTTTTCAGACCAACCTCGGCCTCCTTGAAATGTTTCATCTTTCAGAGATTCATCACTATCCTCCCTCTTTAATTTTTCAAAAATACTTTTAGGATTCTCTTCAGTAGTTAATTAGCTCATTGGCATCCTTCGTCCATTATTGTCTTCAATCCACGTATCTCATAATTTTTCCATTTTTTCCATTATGGAGCTGCTTAGTCGAGTTAATTTTGAAACACTTGAACGTGCAGCAGTTAGCGATTGCGTTTTGATTTACTTTTTTCTATACCGAATACTTTCAGCAGTGGACTTCGCCAGCCCCATATTAACCATTTTTTTCACCAGTTTGTATGCGACATAAAACTTCTAGTTTGATATCTAACTTGACAGACTTTCAGCATCTCTTATAGGAATAATGTTCACAATTTCAGATGATTATTCCTGCATCTTTTGAAAGATTATGACACATTTTAACGTAGACGAACACTTTAACAAATAAAGCGAGAAGATAACATTGAGGACTTTTTGGTTGTGTTATTATATTGTAACGCGTGTATTTAGGTTTAAGTTTTTCTTTGTCTCGGAAGTGTTGTTTGCTATGGTCTTGAGAATTCGAAACCGTGCACGTGTGTGGGGGAGGAGGAGATAAATATTTCCATCCAAGTAATTTCGTGTCCTGTCTCGATTGTTGGCCTCAACATGACAGAATAGTTGGCCATTGTTGACTACGGAACTGCAGCTGCGTGACATAAATCTTGTGACAATGGAAGAATCAGTAAAACTGACGAAGTTATCTAACAATGAAAAAGTAAAAGAATGGGAGGATATAAGGGAGGGGACGGAGATAAGTTTTTGGAAACTAAATAGTTGTTCTGCGCTCACCGAAGCTGGTGGATGTGATTAAGAGAGGCTCCGTAAAGTTGTTGTCTCTGATATAGTTCGAGGCAGAATCGTCGTGAGAAAGGGGCCACAATTTGTTAGTGCAGAGTTCACAGAATAGCACCACACAATTTAGTACGACGGCTTGCCAGCATTCAATCCCGGAGGCCGACGCCTTATCCAGCAATCAACCCCTGAGTCGACGCCAGTACGTCGGTACGTACAGCAGGCAACACAACACAGAATAGCAGTACACATTTCGTACGGGCAGCAGATCTCTTCCATGTAAAAACCAAAGGTGCCTGAGATAAGAGTTTTTATGTTTAACTTTAATAAACTTACATAAAATTTCTTTATTGGTGAAATATTTATTTTGACTTAACGTAAAAACCCAGCGCAAAAAAAATAATTCTTTGCAATATATATATATATATATATATATATATTGCAATAAACAATTTAAGTCGTCAATTATTAAATAATTTGATTGGCCACACGTTAAGGCATCAAAATGTGGTTACTCAAAAATGAAGATAATTAATTAAATTGAACTAATCATTGAAAATTATCTAATGAAATGAAAATAACATTTATTCAATTTACTAAAACAATTAATTTATTATGCACAACTATTTACCTTACAAAAACAAATTACTTGCTGAACTTTACCACAATTTTATACAAAAAAATGTCATTTTCTTTTACCTCAGGGTCTTTATTGGGCCTTTTAAATAAAGAAAAATTAATTTTACAGTTCAACTACTGACAAATATTTTAATAAACTCTCGAAATGTAATCAGATAAAACGAAATAAAACGAAATTAAATCGAAATATGACGATATTCTACCTTTTATTACCGTTTACAATATTAATTTTAAATGTTTCCTTTACTCACTGTTTATACCGCTACCAGGGAAATTGTAGAGGTCTTGCAACACACTTTCACCTCGAACACTTTAACAGGCCATGTATCACTGAATTTACTTATGGTTCACTTTGCTAAATTCCGGCCAATTGACCACCGGACACAATTGTTCAAGAACTTTCGTCCCATTTATATCTGTCGACTTTACTTTAAAAGTTATTCAATATCGTAGGTTAAATACTACGAATATCAGCCGTTACCAAGTATCAACATTGCTCGACCGCTACTTGGTTACTCGCGAGAACATACTTTGCTAAATTCCTTAGTCGGTGTTCAAAACCAGATTGCTAAATTTTAGTTCCTTCCGTATTTAGCAAGGTCTCATGGCTGACTGCTGCTCCATCGACTTACGCGCACTAAAACCAACAATGTATTGCCTTTTATCATTCCAATATATATATATATATATATATATATATATATATACACATATATACATATATAAAAATTTAATTATTAAGTAACATGTTTCAATGTCTCATCGTCGAGTGGTGCTGAAGTTTTGAAGAGCCCATGTTACAGATGGTACAACGTGGTTTCCAACACCGACTGAAGTCCGCGCAATGTTCATGAATGAATCATGTTAATCTTTCCTACGAGTAGTAAAATCTGACGTTAGTAGGAATGTAGCATTGATCTTAATTGGCGAGTAAGTGTTTGGAGCAATTAAAGCTCTGCCGTTGGAGACAGACTACCTGACCGCGAGTAAATCCCCTTGCCCGTGTATCGCGGTGCTGCCGGCTTCCTATTGATCCCCTCCCCCCATTGTGCACTGGCACTCATGCGAGTTTTATACTGACTTAAAGTTCTATATTTCATCGCAGCCCACACCTAGAACCTGGTATAGTATTTCCTACTGCAGACTTGAAGTTAAGTCCGCGATCAACTTCAGCGGTACTCGCGTTTGAGTGCTTGTCTTTAAATATTCACGACGCAGCTAAACCGTGTCCATATTCCTTTATATTAACATCAGTATTGGCTTATTGACAAATCGCAGTGTGTTAACAATTCCTCAATCATAATGGTTGCAGTTATGAACATTCCAACATACACAAATCACATTAAACGAATTTTTTTATAATCACATTTATTTAAATTTAACAAAATCCTTAGATATTTAAAATGATAAACGAGTAAATACAAAACAATTATACATAGAGTTTATACGTATTCCCTATTACTCTTGTTTGTATTCACACTCGGTGAGCTTAGCTGTGTTGCGGGGCGTATCGTAGAGGAGATGCGGCGCATTTAAATATTTCGTACATTTACCCCACGGACATAAACGAATAACCATGTTATGATCTAACCATACAATAAATAATTATTTACTCAAAAAATAAATCGCTGCTATAACGGGATGTACACTTCGACGGCTGAATTATTTTTGTACTGTACTTTTCTTCGTTCATTCTGCAAAATTTAAAAATCTTTCTAGTTTCCTACGTCATTTCTATTATCTTAGAAAATATTATAAAACTAGACGTCTGACATTAAGTATGGTATGGTGACGTCATGAGTAACTTCGTTAAATGTTCCTATCCTGAAACAAACATTTTTACACATTTTTACCTTTTTATTTTACTTGATATGACAAATGCGTTTAGCAGTGATTCGAAGAATCTCTCAATGAGGGTTGATTTGTGTAAGTCATGCTCATTATATAAAAATGGGCCGCTTTCTCCTTATTTATTAGCCATCAGGAATCGAGTGATAGCTATTTTCTCGCAGCTGAACCTCCACAGAGAACAGGAGGGTGAGAACTTTGGACATGCCTTCTCCTCTCTCTGATTTTGGAAATAAGGTTCACCACAAGTCGAGACACCTCGGTCAGTTTTGAGGGTTGTATGTTCCGGATTCGCACACCTTGTCCATATGGTAAGAGTTGTCCGCTATTCCCATTGGAATAGTCGTCCAGATGATTCATAAACTGGTCGAGTCAAGCGTTCATTATTCCGGTATAGCACTATTTAACAGCCTTCCTGAACATAAAAAATTACAACTCAATCGTCAAGGAGTGTATAACTTTTCTTGTAAATGGAACTTATTATTCCGTACACGAATTTTTGAATCGGTCTCACAAGAGTTGAACTGCCCTGCATACAAAATGCTATAAATATGTAAATAGTTTGTCCAGTTTTCCCCTATTTGTTCTGTTTTCCTGCCTCTGCTTTCTGTTTTAGTAAATATCCATGACGACATCCTTCCGTTCCTAGCGACAGGAGATGATTACCAGGAAGTCATAAGTGTTGTGTGAGTCTTTCTTTAAGATTGTGTGTATGAATGTGGTGACTGGACAAATGTAAACAGATATGAATTTTTTATTGTGTGTGTGTAACCTATTAATATTAATTCTGTTTATATGTAATTTATCTACTGTGCATTTGTGACGAATCCTATTCTCTCATTAGATGGCTAATGGTGAATAAATCTATCTATCTATAAGGGAATTCTGCGTCCCCGCAGTAAACCCCTCTCCCGCCATCGGAAGGGCGTGGGACAAGTACCAAATGTCCGACCTACATGAAGCAGGTTTTTCTAGGGTTTTTCCTACATCACTTTTAGGCGAATTTCCTGGTAGGATACTTAAAACTTCAGCTCGGGGGCCGTAGTGAACCCTTGGCTACTTTGCTCTACCTTTCCGCATCTCCACTTTCAGTCCCTTTCCTATCCTATAAAAGGGGAGTGGTCACTGTATGTATTACCCTACTCCTTTTTCTTCCTTATTTATTTCTCCTGTAATATGTAACATTTTCATTGCATGATTTATTGAATCAAAGTCTGAATATTTTCACTCATGTATAACACAGTTACCGTTAGATTTGGACCAGACCTGACACAATTTCGTACAGCACTGTTTTTTGGATAAAAACTATTGACTTTTCGGCGAATTTTATTTGATTATTGGTAAATTTGATTCAAAATTCTTAAAAATGTCCGTCTTACGACTCCTTTATCTCATTGTTGCCAATGAAATCCTTTAATTCTTTCAAAGGCTCACTTTATACAGTCAATAATATGATTTTTACATTCTGAGATGTAAACGTATACCGGTCACGGTTTCTTGAGATTGAACTTACTGTATTATAAATACATAAATTATAAATAAATAAATTATCTTCGTAAGTATCTGTATTTGTTGTGAATAGAACAATTTATATTGATTAGTATCGCTCGAATTATAATGACATATCAAAGCCTTTATGCGATGTCTTTTATTTGTGCACAGACTAAAAAAACCAGAGGGTGTTTGAACAAGGTAGTTGCTACCAGGACTGAGGTTGACCTTGGACTAGGAAGAATGCTTTTAGTTTTAAGTTTTTCTGAAAAGTAGCTGATTGTTTAAAAACTGATAAAAATGTACTGCAGAATATGTACGTAACTGTATGAGAACGTAAATCTATAAGTACATCCAATAGTAACAGTTTCATATTTCAGATATCATTTCCCACCTTAATCTAAATTATATTAGCGTGGGAGGACAGGCTCACGGCTAATTCCTTGTTTCACCCAGTTTAGGTACTTCGGCACGTTTTAGTGAGTGCTTCCATCGTACAATGCCTTACTTTCCCACGCTGTTTGAACGTCGTTGTTCCAGCAATTCTCCTTCACGCTTTGACTGTGACGTATAATGCGAGCATGTCAACGCGGTACTCTGTCGGTGGATTCGTGTATTGTTCTTGTGTTCTATTGAGCTCTAATGTGTACTGCATAGTTCTGCTGCCTAATCTCTGGGTTTATAGAACATGACGCACTGTAGTTTACACTCCTAACGTACTGTTATAATTAAAAGTAATTTTAAAGTAAACTCAACTATTCGGTAATGCCAAATTCATGTTCCAAAAGCAGAGAAGCAATAGTGAATAGAATAATCCAGACTAAGAATAAATTTAACAATTCAAGCATCGATGTTAGAAAGAATGTGATAAATGTCTGTGTTTTAGAAGAATGTTAAAGATAAGTTGAAGAAGTATTTAGAAGGGCACGTGAGGATAAAAGATCCTTGAAGCAAATTAAAAAGAAGGCGAGCTCTATTACTTCTACATGAGGGATTTATGAAGATAGTAATTGAGGGACAAGTTGAATGATAATGTTGCATCGAAAGACTACATTTAAAATATACCAGATGTATAAGCTTAAATCCGCTGTTTTTAGTCATAAAAACACATCTTTTTCATATAAAGCGAAAAAATTATTTTAAAATACCAGCCCTCGCTTACTACACAACTTTCCCATCTCTCGTGAAATTTGTGGATACCACGCCAAATAAATTCCTTCTCTTTCGAGGCAAACCACTCATCAAGCCATTTTCAGACGTCTTCTTTAGAATCGAAGTGCTGTCCAGCGAGCGCGTGGATCATTGGCGAAAACAGGTGGTAGTCGGAAGCGGCTTTGTCTGGTGAATAAGCGGCATGGGTAGCACCTCACAGTTGAGTGCCTCCAAGTAGTTTCGGACCATTGTTGACGTGTGCGATGGCGCGTTGTCGTGGAGGAAAATCAGCTTGTAATGTCGTTGCTCATCATCCGACCTTTTTCACGCAGAGCACTGTGCAATGTGATCATTTGTTGGTGGTAGCATTGACATTTTCGTAAGGTTTCAACAGTTCATAGTAGACGATACCCTGCTGATCCCACCAAACGCACAGCATCGTCTTCCGTCTGAAGCGATTTGATCTTGCGGACTGTGTTGATAGTTGGTCGGGATCAACCCACGATTTCTTTCGTTTCGGATTCTCGAAATATATCCACTTTTCAATGGCAGTCATAGTCCAATGCAGGAACAACTTTCGTTTTTTGCCTGGCGAGCATGATTTCGCACGTGTTTCTGCGTAGCTTCATCTGCCTTTCGTTTAATTCGTGCGACACCCATTTTTCGATTCTTTCAACCTTTCCCATGGCACGTAGGCGTATGAAAACGGCTGGTTGAGTAATACCAAATTGCGATTAGGTATAGTCCTCGTCCAAAACAGCTGCAATTGATGGCACTCAACTTTCCGATTTTCACACTTCTTGTGGGTCAGGTCAAAATTGCTGTCTTTGAACCGAAAAAAACAAATCTCTACGTGTTGCTTCCGATAAAGCACTGTCACCATAACCTCAACAAGCATTTGATGCTATTCGGCAGCCGATTTATCCAAATTGAAGCAGAAAACTAGAACTTCCCGCATATGCTTTTTTTCTGGCAAGGAAAGGAAAAATGTATGTTGTATGAAATTGCTGACAATTGTGGACAGATGACAAAAAAAAGAATGCCTTGTTCATAGTAGCTTAATATGATCACTAGAGCAAAAAGCGGATTGAAGCTTATACATCTGGTACACAACAAATAACAGAAGAAATTAATTGTGGTTCGTACTGTCAGCTTAAGAGGAAACAAGAGAAACGCCAGGAATGGAAAGGTGTTGCTAAAGGCTGTTAACCAGAAAAGGTGGTGGTTTGCGTATATTTTTAAAAAATTATGAAATTTAATATTTTTTTGCGACACTAAATCATACTTGATTAATGTTTTCAAATAGCAAAAATTCTGGTTATTAAATTGCCCACTTAAATGAAACTTAGGTTCCAAAAACGAAAAAAAAATTATGTTAAAATTTGCAAAAGGTTTTAATATAGTTTCGGCAGAAACACGCCGTTAATTCAGATAATTCGGTTTCAATTTATACATTATTTTAATCTTATGAGGTATTATTTAAAACATGTTCGTGACATATTAAACTCAGCAGATGTGTTGTAAGTTGAAGATCCAGGACCCCGTCTCAAGGCTTCAACTTCACCAACTGCTTCCTCGGCCGTTGTTAACTTCGGACGAGAGGGTGGAATCTCTAGCCTCAAATTATGCTTATCACAGACTCACTGAGATGCTTTATGCCACGCAATTTGAACTCTGAGGGAACTAAACGTGTGACATTTATACAGACAAATTCATACAACACGCTCGTTGTGCTTCGTGAAGAGGTCCACAGTGACTGAATTTCCATTTCCGTACAAACTATCCCCACAAAGTGAGAACCCATCAAACATATCATTTCAAGAAATAATTATTAGAAATATTTCGTGATTACAGCCCGGAGAATATTTTTCAGTTACAACGGCAGATTTTCGTGGACTTTATATCAAGTTTATATTTCATTTAATAATGGAATGAATTAATGTTTTCATTTTCATATATACAAAACGTCTACTGTGGGCTTTAGCTACCATAGAAGCCCTCTGTGTTGTTCCATATACAGAATCCAAAATATTTCACTTCTATTTTGTTTGCTAATGTGAGAACACACAACAATAATTTCCCTCCATAACATAACATTTTACTTGGATGAAATAATTATGTCCGTATCTATGATCGAACCTCTTTATTGCGTTAAACCATACATATATAGGAAAAATATGTTGGTTGGAAGTTAAATTGTTAGTAGGTCTACCCACAAATTGTGCAGTTAAAAATAGCCGTTTTCTTCTAAAATTTTGGAATGTAAATTTATCATTTTTCGGGTAATTTTGTTATATATATTTAAAATAAGTAGAAGGAAGGTAAATAAATATTCGAAATTGGAACCCGGGAGAAAAGTTCATAACTTGTTATAGAACTTGTAATGGGATAAATTACTTTCGACAATAAAAGTACAATTTTCCCAGCGATTCAAAACTGTATCAGTTAGAAGGGCACTAATTTTTTTTAGGCTCTGAGTGAACATATTAAACAGATAGATATATGATAAAGTACTAGATATGGAGCCCTTAACGTAATAATTTATATCTTAGTAACACCATTAAAATTATTATTTGTTATTGACTGCATTTATGAAAAAAGTTTTATGGTCACTTGTCCCTTTTTCTGATTTATAAAAGACAGAACACTCAATAAGAAGACACAAGTCTACAATTTTTTCAAATAATCTTTTCAATTATAAACTAAACGGATAACAGAATTTATGTCTATGATCGATAAGTTCCAATTATTTCGTATAGTATTAAATTAAAATTTACGTTATATGCGTAATTTTTGTTATTTAATAATTATTAGGGAAGACGAAACGTAATTTGTCATTCATTGTGACTCATTTTCTATAGAGCTCATAAACTCTTGTTTATTTAAATTAATGGATTCAGTTTGACGACACGTGTATTCAATCGGTATAGCAATGAAATAAAAAACTGCACGTTTCAGGTAAAAAAAATGATAAAAGAACACGAATCGGGTCTATAATGTTGGACTACCATAAACAGAATTATTACGGTATTCGATAGGTAAACTGTTGATATTATTTATTATCAGTGACTAAAGTGTCAAAAAAATTATGTATTATTTTCATCAGAGCTAAGTAATTTATTTCTGAATGAAACTGCTATTCAATTACTTCCCTTCCATTGTATTTAAGTAATGCCTTTCTTACAAGTATAACTATCCGATTTCCTCGCTCCCCTGGTTTAACGTGATGCATAAATTTGGTTCTCAATAAAGTAAGAGAGTCTTTGAAATATAACAATGAACTTGAATTCGACTTAACGGGAAGATTTCTCTCTCGCGAATTCTGGCTGTCAACGTAAATCATGTTTCTTGCGAAAGAATATCTATTATTAATGTCTAATAACTTTCTTTGGAGCGGAAGACCATGTTCAATTGTTTTGTTACGAGTTTCTGAAAAATGCCTGAATTCAAAGTTAGGCAAATAAGGAGAGAGAAAGACTTGGAAGTAGGATACTGTAATGAATACACGATTTATTTTAGTCACGCAGCATGTATTACTTATACATGTGTTGAAAAAATTGAGATGATTTTTGATATTCAGAACAAGTAATTAAATATAGCTTAACTATTTGGCCAGAGTTCTTTTCAGCTTATTTTTGATATACGATGCATTAAAAATGACATTTACATTATTTATGCTCTAAATGTCTTTACGCAATTAAATTTTTATAAGCTTATCATTGAAAAATGGTAAAACATTTAGCCCGTTAATTTATGCCAAATAAGAGATGGAAATTTTGAACAAAGTGAGTTTAGCTTGCTTAAATCTTGATAAAGAATTAAATTTTGAATAATTATTTCAAATTACCAAAAACACGTTATTGCATATGTATTCATAAGAATTATTCTGTACTTCAACTTAAATATGCCCCATTACATAAATTTCAGTCTAAAACACCGGAACATTTAATGCTCCGGTACCTTAAGAAAGGCGAAAATATTTTCAGTACCTTAAGAGGCCCAAAAATACTCTCGGCAACCTAAAGGAGTCAAAACATTTTCTGCTAACTTCAGACCGGTAGCATAACAGAATAAAATTTTTTTCTGTTACCCTAAGAGAGTTAAATATACTTCCGGTACATTATGGGGGATAAAACACTCCTGGTAACCTCACAGCATGTTAAGCGTAATTAAACCTAAGAGTGCGTTACTCTCGGTAATTTAATAGAGTAAAAATTACTTCCAGAACCTTTAAAAATTAAAAAATACTCCCGTTATCTTTCCCAGAAAAAATACTCCCGGTACCCCAAAAGAGTCAAAAATATTTCCAGTACTTTAAGAGAGTGTAAACCCCCCCCCCCCCGATGTGTTTGATCCTCAATTATACATACATGTGTACAATATTTCGTAGACATTGCTCCGTGCGTTTAAAAATTGTACGCTTATGTTTTTGACCCTTGTCCATTCCCACTCCTAGGAGATGAACTAAAATTTATCCCGTTGAATTAAACCGGTGACTACCGTAACCCACGATTCGACAGCAATTTTTATGTAACGTCCCTCGACCCCCACCGCAAATGGTGCTTCCCTCCCACACTGCAAGGGGTTGAAATTATACACAGATGAGAAACGCTATAAATAAGACTGAAAAATATTTTATTTATTTATTGTTTATAATCGCGTCAACATATTAGTCATCGGCGAGTTTCCACAACTACTACATGAAATTAGTACATTTGATTCATATTATATGTACATATTATTCTTAACATAAGCTACATCGTCAAATTAGATTATCTCATTTCTTGTGTATTTCTCAATTGTCGCTCTTCTAATCCCGTCGTACTTTGGGCAGTCGTAGAGGACATGCTGGATCGTCGGGGCAGCCTTGCATAAGTCACATGTAGGTTGCGGTGACCTAGAAAACAGATAGAAGTGCGTGAGGTTAAGAGTAGAGAGTTCTTATCCTAGAAACAACCACTTTCTGTGTCCGTGAAAGATTGCCAGCGTAGATTATTTCCTTGTAGTTGTCGACTTCCATATGAAATATTCTTTCATTCCTTCCTCTTCTACACTTGTTACATTTTTACTCCAGAATTCTTGCATAGGCTTGTTCACCGACCTTTTTGGTGCATATTGGACTGTTATGTTTATTCTGCTTCCATCTTAACACTGTCAGCCCTTTCGTTTCCCTATATTCCTCTGTGTGTCGGCATCCATTCTATCGTTACCTTATTATTGCTTTTTAGGATTATTTTGACGCTAATATCGAACGTTTTTTAATGTATTACCCTCACAAGGCTCGTTTCCGGTTCAATAGGAATATGTGTACAAAATTTGGTCGACATTGCTCCACGTGTTTCAATTTGTATGACGAACATACAGAAAATACTCCTGGTATATCAATCAAACAAACCTTCAATTTTACCTTGTGAATAGAATATTAGGTCATGTTATAAATAAATTTAAATCATTAACGATTTATTTTCTGCATTTGAAATTTAATTAAAATGATGTGTAAGTAGATCGACAGGTGTAGCAGTGCAGATAAAAGGCTTTATAGGGTTGAAGTAAGCTAAGAAATTTGGGGCAGTAGGTTATCAAAGTAATAATGAGTCTGATGCTGTAACTTCGTTCATTCACCTGATATTTGGGGGCCTGCTATAAGTTGCGATCGCTTTCAAAGGAGAACTCCAATGATGCAATACACTTGTGTATTCACTCCTCCCCCGCCTCCGATATGTGGAGCTCCACCTTTTCAGCTTGTGTCTTTTCCACCTTTAAATAAAGACTCCCTTTAAGTACAGATTGATTTTGGGCAATTTATTACCATAAACGTTTAAGTACACCAGAAATCTGAAGTAATCGTTTTACTTTCTTTTTGTATCCGAAATTTCATTCGTAAAAACCCTTTGTTGTATTGGGACTGTTTTTATCAGCTCAAATCTCATTTTCATATCTTCGGATTTTTACACTACTATCTTTGCCATTTATCTACAATATTACGGCTTACTTCTACAGCCAGTTAACGAAACATCCAAGTAACCTAAGTCATAATTTCTTAAATATTTTATTAAAATTTATTAATTTCGCTAAAACTTAATTAATTAATTAAAAATAAAATTGGTACTATCATATATAAGACGGTATATGAAAGTATAATGAATTGAAGGGGAAATTTGATTTTTACTAGAAATGAACGATTATTGATCACCGCCTTCAAAGCCTTGCATTTCCTCTGACAATCTTCCTTTAATTTTATTGCATCAAATATTTATAGGTAATTTTAAAGAAATATAGCAATTTGGTAAATGCCAACTAAATTTTGAACAAGTTGTTAAAATAATATGGACTAGCAAAATGTTTGTATAGTTTATGAAAAGCTCGGAGTAAAACACAAAGTACATATAGAAGTATTGCAATATTTTTACTAAAAGCTTTGAATATTCATGCTAGGCCGAAACCATTAATTTGGTTCATATTATGCGCATATATATACAAGAGAAAACAAACTGGCCAAAGCCGATAAAAAAGACGTATGGGAAAGCGTATAGAGGAGGATTTTATACCATCTCGTACGGAAAGAAACAAAATACAATTTTTACCGTCGAATTTTGAAACAGAAAAACTTAGTGTTTTGAACAGACAGAGATAACTGTATCTTAAGTGAGGCGCACAGTCATTTCATTGTAAACTTAATTATACGCTGGAATGTTATACCACAAAACTCATTTCGTAATTGTCTTTACGTGAAAACTTCTCACTCCAAGGGTCAGCACATACGAAAATGTTACATTATGTAAGTTACCTTGCTACGTGTGATACATTCAATATTACTGTATTATTAGGTATGCCAAGACAGCTAAATGTCCCCCATATATGTATTACATAGTGTTGCAAGCCGCGCCATAGGAACTTATAACAGTTCAAGTATATGCTTCCTAACGAGTAAAAAGGTTAACAAATTTATGATGTTCTGGTCTCTTTGCGTTGGGAAATAGATAATCTGGTGTAAGGGGGGATGCGGAAGGCTAGAGAAAGGTAGCCAAGGGTTAACTAGGGCCTAAAAGTGCTGCAGTACAAATCATAGAAAACCTGCATCCAGCATCGGCAGTTTGGTACTTGTTCAACGCCGTTCCGATGGCGGGAGAAGGTGTTGCTGTTGGGACGTAGCATTCCCTTGTTAATTCCACGACCGGTTTAGGAGGCAGCTGGCCGACTATTATAAGACGAACAGCGAAAAACTATTACCGTATGGACGCCACCTCAATCAGTAAACCGCTAGATACTACTGTAAAAATGTTTCAAATAGTTTCACTCATGAAAGTACATCAAGTAATTGAAATACAAATAATTCGTCCGAAATAATGAATCGTGTTCACCGCGACTTATAAATTTATTACTTAACTTATTACATTACATACCATGGTTCTTAAAGCCCAGCTGAGTTTTTGGTTTGTTCACGTTCCAGCCCGACGCAAGTTGGAGTCGGACTCGAGAGGGTATGTGGTTTCGTGGGCAAAATCTCTTCTGTGCTCCCCTGGGTGCAGGACCCAGCCTGCCGATAATTAGGTATCAAGGTTCCGTCCTTGCAGGGTTCGAAAAAAGGCCACAGGGAAGAAATATATATATATATATATATATTGCAATATACAATGAAAGTCGTCAATTAAAATGAACTAATAATTGAAAATTATCTAATGAAATGAAAATGAAATAATAACATTTATTTAATTTAATTAAACAATAAGTTTATTATACACAACTATTTTACCTTACAAGACAAATTTCTTGCTGATCATGACAACAATTTTATACAAAAATGTACTTTTCTCTTACCTCAGGGTCTTTATTGGGCCTTTTAAATAAAGAACAATTATTACTATTGTCTAATATTTTCAATAAACTCTCGAAATGTAATCGAATAAATGGAACTAAAACGAAATGAAATCGAAATCTGACGATTTTCTACCTTTTATTAACGTTTACAATTTTAATTTCAAATGTTTCCTTTTTACTCACTGTTTGTACTGGTACCAGGGCAATTGTAAAGATTTTGCAAGACAGGAGAGGATTCTCTCGCAGGTAACCTGCGAGGGATGTTCTCTCGCAGGCAGAATCTTGTAGAAGAGATACGAAGGGGCTACCTTTGGGTATGCTTTTCCCTCTCCGTTTTTGAACTAAGGTTCCCACGAGCCAAGGCACCTCGGCCTGTTCTGAGAGGTGTATGTTCCGGGGTCACAGACCTTGGGCATACGGTAAGAGATGTTCGCTATTCCCATTGGAATAATCGGCCAGCTGCATCCTAAACTGGTCGAGGCACGGAGATGGGAATGCTGCGTCCCCACAGCAAACACCTCTCCCGCCATCGGAAGGGCGTGGGACAAGTACCCAATGCCCGACCTACCTGATGCAAGTTTTTCTAGGGGTTTCCCCGCATTTCTTTAGGCGAATGCCTGGTAGGATCCTTAAAATATAGCCCGGGGGCCCTAGTAAGCCTTTGCTACGTTCCTCTACCCTTCCGCATCCCCCTTTTAAAATCCCTTCCTATGCTATTAAAGGGGAGTTGCCCACGTGGATTACCCTCATGTAGCCTGTTGCCCTAAAAAAAAACAAAAAAATCTTTAACCTCGAACACTTATGAAAAGGCCATGTAACACTGAATTAAAACACACACGACCACCATTGGCGGCACCTCGCGGAACTCCTCCTCGTCTATCTCCCGATAAATTTGCGTAGTACTCAGAGACCTATCGTCTCCCACTGCTTTTTACTGTCTTAAGATCCTCTCAACCACTTCCATACAAGATCACTTTTGACCGCCGACTGCCAACACAACTCAATGTTCTCTGTTCTGATTTACAACTCAATTAATTTTAGTTCTGTCCTCGACTGAAATCCTTCGCCAACTGCTAAATTTAATTATACTGTACTCCACAATGTCTCGTAGCTGACTGACAAATTTTAATTCCTTCCGTATTCAGCAATGTCTCGTGGCTGACTGACTACTCCAACTTACGCGCGCTATTGTCTAACAATGTCTTGGCCCGTTCAATATTCTCAACCATTATTGTATCTCTGTGTGTTCGCCGGCAACAATTCAGTTCAATAGTTTCTAATTATTAATTCTTAATTGTCCTTTTATCATTACAATATAAATAAATAAATAAATAAATATTGACATAAACTCGTATTAAGTATCAGTACTTCACCAACAAATATGAGGAGAGGTCGTTTTTGTAAAGTCAATGGATGAAATAATAACAGCTTCCCCCCTTGTATTAAAATATTTGGTTATTGTAAATATTGAAGGTGAGTCTTCTATGACTATATCACTACTATGAAGCAAAGATTTTAATTGGACCGTACAAGTCCAAATTCTCTTCGGTGACCTGTTGTTAATAGGCGGAATGCCCAAGTTCCCCTAAATGCAAAATGCGAACGATTCCGTTTTCGAATTTTCGTTGCATTGTGGAGGCACGTGTGATGTGCGCAGGCGGGCCGGCCCGCGGCGTGTCGGGATCGATGGCGCGTGTCAGTGGCGGGCGGGCGTCGGGCCGACGCGCGCACATGGACGTCGCGCTCCACGCCGGCTGGACCTGCCACCAGACTCGCATAACTTGTTGCGTGCGCACTTTGCTTCGTTGCGAATCGCGGGAGTGCTCGTTCAGTGGCGTGCCGCGCTGAGACGCCAGAACTTTTCCCCTTTACTGAGTCGTGATTAGCGCGCGGGAACGATTGCGATTCAGTTCTTCCGAGCAATTCACAATCGGTAGAAGCTGTTTTAGCTTCGTCTTCACTCGACCCTTCCAACAAGTTTCGACTAGTAAGTTAGTAGCTGGTTAAGCTTCCCATTAATTTCGTTCACTCTGTTTACTCATTAAGGCGTTAATTTCCTTTAAATTTAAAACTGATACAAATGGTGTCACCGTAAAGTTCTGTGACTTGGTAAGTGAAAATTACAATTTATTCATTTCGGTTGCAACGTTTGACAACAGTGAAAAACCATCCTACGGAGCTGACGTGCAGTTTTTCTAAACAGTGATCGGAGTAATTTTAGCTGGCTGTCTTCGTAACTATTCACTGTCAAAGACGTTCTCAAGTTGGCACATTAAGCCGCGCCAGAGTAGCAGAGTAACAGGAGGGTGGCTGCCGATGAATGGAAAGGAACGCGTATACGTGCTCCATTCGTATAATGTAACTCTAGAAAGAAATTAGAACTGTGGTCTTTAATCACTTGGTAGAGATATTTCCGACTGTGTATTTAAAATTAGCAGATAATAAGTTTTAGAACTTAAAGTAATAATAAAATTATTTAATGCTGAAAACAGCACAGCTAACGATCTTGCTTGTTGGTTTTTTAATTACCCCACGCAGTGTTCGCAACCACAATAATATAATCCCGAAGACGAACAGAACATTTTACAGCGCGAAAACTTACATTAAACATTACTTATTTATTTTTCCGTTACTTTCAGCAATAAATGCTGTAGACATAGAAAAATAAATTTTAAGTAGTAGATTCTTTTGTTTATTATTTAATTAAAATAGAAGCTGTATGAATATATGTTAACTTCAATTGTACCTCCAAATTTTGAGACACACTTGTCTTTCTTTCGTATAATAGTAGAATCACTTATTCTTACACTTTCTTCAGAATCGTGAATTATAGTCTCTAATGCTTCCGCAGATATTATTGTTTTACATCTATTGGCCATTGTATTCTTTCGAGTTCCTCTGAAACGAATGTACTTATTCAATGTTTTCGGGTTTCTCGATTTTCATATACACTCCATAATTATAGGATTAGCTTGTGCCATTCGTAGTATTTTGGGAACATTTTGCGTATTTTTACAGAATTCATTGCTTATACTTTATTTTCTTATTTTTTTCCTTCTAAGGTTCGAGAGGATATTAACACTACACAACATAACGCAAATAAAAGAAATACATAATTAAGAAAATATTACGTTTCCTTCAATTCTCTTCTCTTGCAATGTTTCTCTGTTAATACCTGGAATAGTCGATATTTCTAAACTCCAGTCAGTTAAATATAAATACTAATGGCCAAATAAGTATCAATTCAGTATTTAATACACAAGTTACAAAATCTTCATATACATTCGTCAGATGTGCACGACGTATCGTCATTAGGACCTGTTCAGGTATTAACTTTATAGATCTTTAAAATATAAAGTTACATTCAATTATATTTGAAATTTCGGATTCAATATTCATGAATAAAGCCTATAAATAAATTAATAAATGATCATTTCACTTTATTAAATTAATCATACTGTATGTTTGAGTATATATATAATATATTATTCATAAGCCAATTTTTGTATGTTAAAAATATTTTTAAAAAGACAAAAGAATTTTCATCATATTTTAATTATTATTATATTAACGCCAATACTAATAATTTTCGTAGACCATCTCTGTAAAAATTATTTATTTTATGACTCTAATCGCATGGATATTCTTCGATGTGATCCCGGTATTGAAATGAACGCAAGTGCTTTCCAGTTGCAGGTGTAATGCTGGCCCGCAGCACGTGACGATGGAGCTGCTGGCTCTCAACTCGCTGCTCATGTTCGACGTGGTGTTCGTGTTCTTCCTGTTCCTCGTGGGGGTGTCCTGCCTGCTGCACTACCTGCCGCCCCCGCGCCGCGCCGATCTTGGCCCTCCCCCGCCCCCGCAGCGAGCCTCGCGCACCCCCGCCCCCGCGGATGTGGTCATGGCGCCGACAGATGCGAGGCCTCCACGGGGCACACCTGTTGCCCACGTTTAGCGCCACACGTAAGTCACAAAAATAAAGAAGTGTATTCGAAATCGACAAATTATTCAATAACTCTCCAAATGAAACCATGCAATATAAATACGATATTTTATAGCCTTACAAGAAGAACATTTTATTAATAACTTTTATGCATACCTATCTATTACAATTCCCCCCTCCCCCTTAAATTAAACTGAAAAAGAGCATCGTTAATTTTCCCTTTTAAAATGATGTTAACACTCGTCCTCATAAAAGTATCATTTGCTGTAGAGATTTAGTTTCATTTCAATGCAATTCTCGTATCACAATGAAACGAAATGTCTGAAAACTCCTTTTCAGGAAAATGTGTGTCGTAACGTAAATTACGCGTACTAAAAGCTATAGAAATTGGTTCATTACAGTGTATTGTATCGTGCCATAAAAATAACACATGTAAGTAACTGAATAACAAACTTTTGAAACATTTTTAATTTGAGAAAAAATTAAAAGTGTTGACAGGTAAAATATCATCCTGTTATAAAATATCCATAGGCTGTCGCAAAAGCCTTAGCATCATTGTCAAGCAAATATAGTATCCCAAGGGACGGCTATCAAATATACAGACATAATAAAAATACGCATAAAAATCTAAAAAAATCTTCTCGGATTACTACGTAAACGTTTGGTCGGTTATCTTCTGTTTCGTTCAAATTTTAAATGAATAAATGTGTAAGAAATCTTATTTACGAAAGCAAACATTTAATATTGTACATAGTGAAAATTTAATGGGTTGATCCCCATTCAGGTTTATTAAGCTAATTCGTTTACCTCAATTATTCCGTGTTATAGTAACTTTAATATTTTTAAGAATAATTGTCTTTATCGAAACAATTAATTAAAAATATATACTTAGTTATATCGAGAATATATTTAAACACAGAGAAAATACTTCATCAATGTTTTCATTTTTCTTCAATCGTATCAACTAAACGTGAACTGTATACTTATATCTTGCTATGGCGGTGATACTATAACTGCAACAATGAAATGTTTTAATAGTTTCTCTGGAAAAATACCAAGGGTTCCGTTACAATTTTAACAATTATCAATTACGGTTCAGTGTTAAGATCCAAAATTTCACGCATGTAGAAACGGTCAATAAAATATTAATTATTAAAATATTTTAAATATTTCACTATTGTTGAGTAGGTTGACAAGTAGGTTGGGAGTCTGTACTGTAATCCCTTATCTGCTGCTTCGGGATCATTCACTTATGATTACTGCTGACAAATTTCACGCACCGCGACTAGAATAATCCCAAGGAGAAATCCGATAAGGAATTTTCCAGACCGCGTAGGTACTTGAGTCGAGCACGAGATTCTCCATTGTGTATCTCAGGTGTCAATTACTACACATTTAATAAATGAATAAAAGTTTCATCAAATACTGAATCATACGTTAAATTAAAATTTAATGTACAAATTTTAAATACAATGTGAGCCCTTCAACACAGACACTCATATGTTACTTATATCCAAGCACAGGCGCTTGTTCATATTGTACTTATATTTGAAACTGCCTCACTATCGGGGGTCACGAAAACGATCTCGTACACCAGCTAGCCCAAGAACCATTCGCACCAAGAATATTAAATCCACAAGGGCCAAATGGCATCATTCCTCGGTCCAATCTGGCTTAATGCCTTTATTTGGGAGTAACACAAATGGATGATTTCTCTTCATATCATAACTACGTCACACTTTTTACTAATAGTAGATTGTAAATATGAAAAAATTGTAATTAAAAAATGTTCTACTTAGCTAATTAATTTTAACAAGTTATTTGACGGAACACTCGAGTCACGCGCCACTTGGTGCGGTAACGGAGGGCTTGCTCGTTGGAGCTCCAGTGATGACGGCGTGGTGTTGACTCCACTGATCACAGATTCATGACTGGCTTACCATTGAGGCCTGTAGGCGGTTCCTGTAACCTGGTTTTCTCGCACCACGTTAGATTTCCAGCACGTCTTTCTCAGTCAGAGTACGGGACACAACCACCGTCTAGCACTAAACGAATAAATATGGCGCGTTCTATCCGCCATTGCTAGTTTTCACAAACACCCCTCCTCAGGTTTATTTATTTTTCCGAAGCCTTTTACACTGGTTCATTGCCACAAAAATTGACTACTGTCCGCTGGGTCTGTATTGTCCATTTTAAAAGTCTTCTGTATACCGAAAATATAAAAAAAATTACATGCGGTGGTAACAAATACCCCTCGGTTATTAAATGTTCAGCTTGTTATAATTCAATACTTACGTTAATATGTATATAAAAATACAAATATGAAGGAAGGCTAAACATTTCTGATCTCGTTAAGGTTCGCCAATTAAGAATAAGCAGACGCAAGCAGGAACCGACCTCGCTATAGACACGCTTCTCTGCATAAAAAGTAACTTCTCCTTCGAAATACAACCCACTCGCCACAATTTCCTTCACGCCGAACTCGGATAGGATTGTTTCTGTAAATGTTGGATTTTGTGTAGGCTACCAAGTGTTCGAAACAAAGCTTTGCGACTTTATTAAATATTTATGTTACGTCTCAGGCACAAACTCAATTAGCATTTTTATGTACCGAATATAGATGAAAAATAACTTTTCTGTAGCGATAGCGCTCGTAACTACCAATATTTTAAGTAGATTGACGATTTATCTAAGTTTTAGGATTTCGTGAATCTCTATACTGAGCAAGCGCATGTTTTCTGATAAATTATCGGTAGTTGAAGTTGATTTCTTTACATATCGTACTCCTTTGATTTTTACAGGTGATTCGTTGCTATCTCAACTTTGGTTTAATATTTCATTGACTGTTCTGTGTGATATCCGACTTTAGGGATAGTAAATAACCGCGTATAATCTTTATATAGTACTAGCTGGGTTCCCGGCGTTTTCCGGGTTGTCATATATCCATAACCCCCAATTTGAATTCATTCTCGGTTTCCATGCCGAAAGGGGTTGAAATTATACTCAAACAACATCGGTTGAAATACTATCAATGTCATTCGTCCCTACAAATGTTTATTACATGTAAATATCGGCCGTTAAACATGTTTAAAAAATTTTCACCCCCGACCATATACGATTGGGGGAGTTAAACGGCAAGAAGAATGTCATAATTAAACTCAGTGACAACCATAACCCAGATTTGATTCGCACCTCGGTTGTTTTCGCGTTTTTTTCATGTAACTCCCCTTATTGGTGCTTTAAGGGGTTGAAATTATACACTAAATACATCTGGATAGAAATAGTAACTAATTAACGATAATATCGAACGTTATAGCATGTTTTTAAATTTCATCCCCGTTCACCCCTTGGGAGCAGCCTAACACTTTGAAAGGCGGACAGAAACCTTCGCAGGAATGCGCACAACTCACCAAAGATTCATCGCAATCGGATAAATGGTTTAGGAGCGCATCGGGGACACACAGACATACATTTTTATATACATAGAGGTACCATAAAAATAATATTCCCAAAATTAACCTTGCGACGAACGTAAAGTGTATTAATAAATCAAAATTTAGACAAAAGCAATTGTTAACTGGGTGCTGCGAATTTACAACCTAGTATTAGAGATTATCATTAATTGACGTAGACGTGTGACAAAATCAGTGGACAACAACTGTGGGTGTTTCTGGTGAATGGAATGAAAGCATCATGCTATATAATTTCCTCATAACAGAAAATGATATATAGTTCCGCTACTACAGGTCATATTTTGTATGACAGCCGCATGCACCAGGCACAAAGCGACGATAATTTGTCAGACATTCGAGTTATAGTGCGGAATTTTTGCTTCACTTTTTAAATTGATGAAAGACGTTTGAAAAAAAATTGTATGCTGTTCCTGCTAGTTATAACAAAACATTCATCTGCTTTATAATTATAATAGCTTTTGAAATTTAAACAGACGCCAACGTTCGCCTTTTTCCAGCACTGGGTAGTTGTAATTTTTATAATGTTACCAAATTCACACAATTGCCAAATGTAATTAGACCCTGCGCATTTTTGCTTCGTCAATTCTGCGAAAGTGTACAGTTTACTACATTCTTAAATAGTGAACCTTGCCGACACAAAGACACGCGGTAATAATATCCCTGTAGAGTATACTCAAGGTGTGGATAACGGCAAGTGTGATCAAAACATTGACATAACAACCTGAGCCGACTTAAGGTACTTGTGGTCGTTCAAATTAGGATTATGTTCTATAATATATTTAGGTATGTCTTTGTTATTTTACATAACCCTCGCATATAGCGATGAGTAACATAACTCATGGTGTACCTCAAAACTCATTTCAGGGATATTTTTATCGCTTATATATTGTAATAATTAAAAAGGTTGTAAATGAATTAGTTTAGCAAAATTATTAAGATTTAAAAATTTATTCTTTAATTCTTTAAGTACAAATGGTAATCCCTACTTTATACGCCGATTTTCATCAAGTTAACAAACGAATATTTTATTTCAATTTTGCAATTCGTGTCGTTCTAGGAAATATACAACTTTATATTTTACAATCAAATACGTAGAAATTCTCTTTAACGCAGGGTCATAACTGGGTTTGATATTCAGAACAATCCAATTAAATAAACTAACTTAATACAATATGAAAATAAACGAAATGAAAGAAACTAAATGAAAAGATAAACGAACGAAATCTAACTTCTACCTTTAATCCTCGTTTACAGATTTTAAATAATTGTTTTGTACTCACGAATGTCTTTCTGGTACCAGATCTGATTCTTGTAGCTTGAGGACAACACTCACTCAAAAGGCCATTATTCACTGATTCTACACAATAAAATTTTAATACACTCGGTCGATGTTCTCGTTCTCTGCCACCTGGAACTTTGGATCAGCCACCCCTCAGTCAGCCCTCGGACCTAGGTCTCCTTGGTGCCTCTATGCGAAATTTAGTTCAGCCTCCAACTTCGCGATTATTATTTGAGTATCTCCGTGAAAAATGTTTACTCGCGTTTTATGTAAACTAATAGATCTCGCAGTTGGACTTCTTGGACCGCGCTATTCATACTTTTAGATCAGCAGCCACATTTTACGTTTTCTGTTCCTGACGCAGACTTTTCTGTTTCGCGTCTCACCGGAGACTGACTAACTCTCGTATAAAACGCGGTTCACAACAAAGACTCCGCCGACACAGAGTTACCGTCCATTGTCGTTCTTTTGCAACTCGTACCGCTAACAATCCAATTTAATTAAAACAATTAATGGCCTCTTTAATTGGTATTACAATATATATATATATATATATATATATATATATATATCCATTATTTATACACCGGATAATCTGAAGCCAATAGATAAGATACAAATTTTTGTCATCACAAACACCGGCACTGTAAACCTAAGCGCAAATTTTTTATAATTAATAAAGTATTGCCTAATTTTAATAATTAACCTACAAAATATTTTATCTATAATATACTCGTCAAGTAACTAATAATTAATTGGTACTATTTTTTAGAACTGATATTAGCATAATACGGCAACAGTCTGTAATTTACCATTCCCATGGATATTTAAGTATACAGACTAGATACTTGAGGAGGTGTTCTTAATATATCCTTTGGCTTCTAGATTTGTGTCTGAAAAAAATACTGAAGCCATTATACGCGATGATATATACATCATTGGATGAAAAAATATTATTGAACAGCTCATAAATGAAATTTGGTAACAAATAACGGTTATTTTTTCAGCTTTGAAGTACAAGTAAAACATTCGTGGATTTCCTTTAAATAAACTCATAATTAATATTGTTACAAAAGTTACTAACATTGAATCATAAAGATTAACACAGCTCTTTCAAAAGAACATCAAAGTTTTTATTTACCAGAGCGTTTTAAACACTCCAAACTCAGTTTAAAATTTTTTAAACAAAGTGCTTTGAAGGTGTATAGTAATGCAAGGCGCCAGAGCCGCTATTAAAATTTCGTGTCGGTCCAAGCCATCAAAGAGCGTGTTCTAGTGAGTGAAACTGGGTCCACATTGAAATATTGAATATATATGTAAGTGGGAAAATGGGGAAATAATGCTCATCGGGTAATATCATAATTACTCCATTATCTTAGCTGTGATAAAAATTAATATATGAATGAGTCATGAAATTAAAAAAAATTATTTACTGGTATTATCAAATATATTTATTTCACAGCAGACATCAGTAGAATATTAATCAAGTCAAATTTCGTAGTCAAGCTCGAAGTGAAAATTACGGAATCGTTTTAAAAATTGACGAAATAATTGGGTTGGAAGAACAAATATCAAATGATAACTAGCTTTTAACAACTCTTGATGTACTCTACATTGCCGATTTAACTTTCAAATACTTTTAAAAAGTTAACTTGTTTCTGGCACCTCCAAATATGTTCGTTCTATTTAAGCGAAGACAACGTTGTTTTCTATTGCTTATTCATGAATATTCTGGTCCCTAAAAAATTAATATGTTTTAATTGACGGCAATAAACGGTGACCGGGATCCGGTGATGCAGCCCTATTGTACAGATACACGATTATCCATTATTACAAACCATCAAACACGATTGTTATTACTCCAAGACCGCGTACAATCATTATTCATAACAGTAAACTGTTTTTTGTGAGAGTGTGATGGTTAAACAACCTACGCAGGCACTCGATGTCAAGTTGCGAGGATTTTTAGAGAAATAATGTCCGAATTCTTATACTCCTCTCCCGCTATCGGAAGGGCGTGGGACAAGTACCCAATGCCCGACCTACCCGATGCAGGTTTTTCTAAGGTTTTCCCTGCATTCCTTTAGGCGAATGCCGGGTAGGATCCTTAAAATATAGCCCGGGGGCCCTAGTTAACCCTTGGCTACCTTCCTCTACCCTTCCGCATCCCCCCTTTCAAATCCCTTCCTATGCTATTAAAGGGGAGTTGCCCTAAGTGGATTACCCTCATGTAGCCTATTGCCCTAAAAAATAATAATAATAAAAAAAATATATAAAACATAAACTATCACAGTTTTTTTTAAAAAAAACTTTTTTATTTAATCTTGTACATGTTTCCCTGTTTTTCGTCATAGTTTTGAGATTTATTTTAAACATTTTCATAACGCTTTACAAGCTTTTGTATGACTAAGTCATATATGTCTGCCGCCTGTGACGATAACCATTATTTAACTTCTGCTTTCACCTCGTCATCTCTGGGGTCATCTGAGAAACCAACGTCTCGTCTCCTCTTACAATATTCTTCGAAACTTTATCACCTTCCTTATGATATCGGTCCAAAAAATCAATATTACAAGCTATTATTTTCATCTGTCTCTGAAAAACTGCATTTTCACAAATTGTGCTAACGTTGGGGTTATGGCTACTTACTGAGGAACACTAATTGAAAATAATGGCTTGTGCTATTGATTTTTTGGGCCAATAACTTATGGAAGGTGATCAATGTTTATAGAAGATAGTCACAGGGGTCGAGACGTGGGTTTCTCGCGTGACCCCGGAGATTTCGAGGTGAACGAAGCAGTTAAAGAATGTTTATTCTCACAGGAAGCACACGTTCATGACTTAGGCATACAAAAGCTGGTACGTTATGATAAATGTTTAAACAAATATGTAAACTAAGAAGAAAAATAGCGAAACTTGTAAGAAATTCAATTCAATTTTTGTTTGAAAAAATATGTGATGGTTTATGTTTTATAAGAAATCGGACATTGATTTACGAATAAACCTCGTAGTTGTAAGCGAAGCTGAAATAAAATAAAACGTCAACATGCTCTGGAGTTCCAGGTTTCCATTAAAATTTCTACTTTTTAGGCATTCGAACTTGAATCTCTGACAGTTAATAGTAAACACAATATATCTGTCAAATTTGAAAAGCTTTAGTTTCAGAAAAATTATTTCCGTTGCAACTGTATAGTCACTTGGTATTATATTTATTAAAAATAATATTTTACTTTACGTCTGTTTTGTATTCTTAAGTAAAATTAAAGGGTCATTTTAAAAATATTGCATTCAATGACATTTCATCAGGTTGTTTGTTATGTTTGAAAGGTAACAATGACGTCTGTGTTAAAAGTATACAAATTTAATAAATAAACAGCCAATATCAGACAAAATTAAGTGATAAATTAAAGACCACACAACAATTCATGTTGCTTTCGTCAGGTGATTAAAAACGGAACAGACGTGAGAACGACACAACCACATGACGATCTAAAAACCTGTTTGCCCAATTAGAATATATATTGTAGAGAATACAAATATGTCATGAATTGATCAATTTTTTTCTTTAATTCTTCGCGGCGTAACTTTGAGGCCACAGCATTGTTAAGCGCGAGAATGCAGAGACTGTAATGGGTATACGAATTATTGTCGAGAAAGCTTATATAAGACGCTCAGAACTTTAGCGTCGACAGTTACTCAGATATTCAGAGTGTGTGTTTTGGAAACGTACAGTAAACACTTACACAGTATGTAGTCAGAAAAACTTAGATATTCAGAGAGCAGAGTGTGTTTGGGAGCCTTCGGAGAACTCAGATATACAGAAAGCAGTGAATGTGTTTTGGAGGAGCTGACCACGGTAGTCCGAGCTAGAGTCCGAATTCAGCGAAGTAGAAAGGCGGCGAGAATGTTGCAAAGTGTTGTTAAGTGAGACGAGAATAAAATCAGTGCTATGGCTTGTCTATGAAATTTAGTGTTCTATAAAAATTAAATAATCACAAGTGCACAAACCAGAGCAGTTCTAAACAAATGGTATGTAATAAAAACTAACTTTCTTCTGTAAACCTTTACGTAAATATCGTTTACCGCCAGATTTCTATAACTTTGCCAGATTTCTATAACTTTTCAAATTTCTGTAGTTTTTGTTATTGATATAAAATTTTGTTATTGTAAATTTCAATTCATTTTTCTGCTTTTGTAATTTGGTGAATATTAAAATAAATTACTGTCTTTATTAGAGGCCCGAAAAGCGGCCCTGAAATTAAAATACTCATAAAACTGAGGCATTAACTAAATTAAATGTGTCAGAAGAATAATTTTTATTATATTTTTTTAAAAAAATATTAATTTCAACTTCCTCCCTTTATTATTTTAATATTTTGAATACCACATAATTTGTTTGAGCTAACGTGCTGGTATTTTGTTAATATAATTAAAAGTGTATATCACAATATATATTGTCACTAGTTATTTCGTGTTTTTTTTTTTGCGATTCTAAAATGGTATTTTGTTAAATACGCTATCGTTAATTAACCGTAAAATATAGAAAGATATATTTTCCCGTATAGAAGAAATAAAACAAGGCAAAAAGGATAAGAATTTTTGTTGATTAACTTAGGATTACTTTTAAATTAGCTCCCACATTTGGACCATTACAAATGAACTGAAGTAATAGGAGGAATCAGGAGTAAAATCCATGGCTTGCAAAATAAGGAGGTCCCCGAGAAAGTGAGAAACCTTTTATTGAAATAAACATAGATTAGGATACAAGTATAGTTGTTTTACAACAACATTTCTTGCTATTTACCAAAAGTAAAGACTTATTTTATGCGTTATTTGCCAAAGAGATGTAATGATTAAAATATGGAGGTATGGAATGTATTTTAAAATCGGCAAATTTTGATATATTAAGGTTCAAGTCCAAATTATTTCTACTTAATCCCGATTCCCATAAATTCAGATTTTTCTTCGTCAAGCACAAATAATTTAGTTGCGATAAGATTCACGAGATACTTAAAATTCTCCTTATTTTAACCATTAAGGAGCTCGTACGCAGTGTCTATAACGTCAATAAGCTTCTCAGAACATAAGTTTTGTTGGAAACAAGGCTTGTTGCACTGCTACACTATCTTCCAGCCAACGTAGCAACCACCTTATAAAGTTCTCGTTAAACTTTCAACACTGGCACGGCGTCCACACTCCGGAACTTGAGGCAGAGCTCTGAATCTTGTTTCACGTGCGTGGGTGCTCTTCAACTTCAAATTTTATATACTTATGATGACACATATCTCTGTACAGTTATCATCAATTACTTGCCTTAACGGAACCTGTCCCTGAAATTAGACTCTTTTCAACTCACGTCAATTTAGGAATATATCTAAGAATTTTTTTATTATATTTTTAATGCACTTTTCCACACGAAATTTTGCTGCAGATATCTATAGAGTTTTCTTGAAATTAAGTGAACGGTACCACATGAGCATAAGTTTGAAAAAAAGTGAAAAAAGTTCTTAATTCTATTTAGGTACATATTCGGATGTACAAATAAGTTACAGAACTTTATGTAGATATTTTTCTAATGACTTTTATAGGAGTTCTTAATGAGCCTTAAATTTTTCCTTGTATAAAATTGACTATGAGTGTATGTTCAGTATACAAATCTACACCCGTGGAACAATTTAGACTATATTTTGTACAAGTGTTCCTTTTGAACCGGAAACAAACATTGTAAGGCTAAGACATGACTATCACCTCCAAGGCCGTAGATGGAAATTTTCAAATATTCTAAAATGGCCGATATTTGTGTCCAATAAATCATTTCGGAGTCTATGAGATTGATAGTATTTCTTCCGATATTGTTTGTATCCTCTTCCGGCATGGAAGGGGAGCACCCTTAGGGCTGAGGGTGGAGGGCGTCATATAAAAATAAAGCGATAACATCCGAGATTGGAGTCAAATCCGGGGTTATAGGTGTCGCTGAGTTCTCTTATGGCATTAAACTTGCCGGTTAAGTCGTACTTCAATCCCATGGAGAGGGGGTGGAAGGGAAAACAAAGTTACGCGTGCAATCTTATACACGTGGAGCAATTTTGACGAAATTTTGTATTTTTCTCTAGTTAAAGGTACCGCGAGGATTTTTGACGCTTTTGTATAAGCGAGAGTATTTTAGTGTCTCTAAAGGCTTCCATATTAGTATTCACTCTCTGAAGGTACCGGGAGTATTTCTGACACTCTCAAGGTAAATGAAGAAACTTTGACTCACTTAGGGCACCGTGCACATAATTATGTCTTACATTTTTTTACTATATCAGGATACCGTGTATATTTTTTACGTATCTTAGGGTACCAATAATATTTTTGACCCTCTAAACGCTCTTAAGGTACTTAGAGTAATTTTTTATATATTTGGTAACAGGCGTATTTATTGTTCTCTAAAGGCGCTGGAGGGTGGGGGGAGGATTCTGACGAAATTAGCATTACATCTGCATAGGTACGTTAAATCACTTCTCGAATAATAGATTATTGTAGAACTAAACTTTTTTTCGGGCTTATATAAATAGATACCAGGGCAAACGCCTAACACCAACCTAGTACGATAAAAGTGCCAATATAGTTTAAACAAAGGATTGATAAATTAAAAAAACATTATTGTTATTTATATAAAAATTTCAAAGTTTTTACTACATATCATGTAGAGGTATGTTGCCTTGGTAGACACTCTCCGTAAATTTGGTGGAGATGTGAAGTTATTTTCCAGTATGCATGTGTCTGGAGAGCAATTGGACCAGATTACTGGTAACGCAGCCATCTTACGCTTCCCAAGGCCAGAGTTAGAGGATGAAGATAATAGTGGGGTATGAAAAAGAGCCATAATTTCAGTTAAGGCAATGATATTTTTGGTTGTAATGAGTGTATTTATTGCATTAAAGTATGTAAAGTACCACACTTTCCTCAGTGCGTGGTGGCATTCGTGACAATTGTCAGAATATACGTGAGACATATTGTTAATACTTTGTAATTTTTATATAAATAACAAATGAAAATAGCATAGGATAATGCCCAAAGCTCCTGTTTTATATTATTTGAGGACGAATATAGGTTTTTTAATTTATCATTCATTCTATCAAATGTCAGAATTCTGCATTTCTACAACTGATTGAGTACGTTAGTATATGGAGGATACAATAGTAGATATTAATTTAAAGTGAGATTAGAACTAAACTGCATTGTGTAAATATCTCGTTGTACACGATAAACCATGCATTATTTATATCTATTGAATAGTCGTTGCATTTCTGTAGTTGTACACACAACTATCGTGATGGTGGGGACATATCGAAGGCAGATATAAATAGAAGTTGGCTGATGCGAGACTTTGTAGTATTGTGCCAACTAGAGTAAACAATGTATTCGTAATCGGTGTTGACTTTGACTTGTACTGTTAACAGGTAAAACTACATGCGATACATAAACATGTAAAATTACAGTAACTTATCATTGTGTAGCTCATAGTAATTGTTAGTATTTGACTGTGACTTTAATCAGTTGAAAGCTCCAATTTTATAACGACTGTAGTGATAACAAACTTTTCAATTGGCTTCATTGTATATAATTTTATGTCAAACTTAATTTTCCACAGACGTGCTAATTCACAATTGCACATAAAGAGGATTTATAAAAATCAATGTACAGTATTGAAAATATTACTTAATAAATTCGGAAGCTTCGACAGTTAAGTGATTATCAACATGTTTAACATCTAAAATATTGTACAAATCACGTAGAGATCTAATGCGTTTGTGAGTTGGAATATATATATATATATATAATATTCAAATTAATAGGCTTTAATTTAATTTAATGAATTTGAAGAAATAATCAAATGGAAGGCGTTAATTAAATAAAAGAATTAATAAAATTTACAAACAATATTTATTAATTTTGTGGCAATAATTTAAAAACAATTACACTTTAAAAAATTAATTCTTAGGGTCTTCACTGGGTTTGATAATGGAAACATCAATTATATTTAAAAATCTTATTAACAAACAGTTTGCATTTACCTAAACAATACGTCGACTAAAGAAAAGAAATTAACTTGACAGATAAAATAGAACGAAATTAGAAAGTAAAGACTTTAGGGTGTCAATACGCTGAAATAATTTTATTGTGCAATTGTCTGATTAACAATTTAAAAGGAGACATAATCTGACTTCTAACTTTTAATTACGTTTACATAAATCATTATTTTGTATTTTGTTACTCACATCTGTCCAGCATTTCCTTTTTGGTTTAGAAAATACACTATTGCGAGATTTTACACTGATTCTAAGATTCACACATTTTACACTGATTCTAGTCAAAACTGATAGGATGTCAGGAACTCGGATGATCCTCCTTTTTTGTCAGCTATCTGTTGACTGCTTGCCTTAGGTGAATTCTGTGGTTTGTGGATTTGCTAGTCTTTACTGCTTTGGACTTAAACTACTTTTACTTAGCAAGTTTCCATGTAATGCTTTCGTGAATGTTTTACTTTGTTTAAACTCACAAATTTGTTTAATAGTAATACGATAAACGACGGCTAGTCTCTGATATAGTATCACTTATTCCGTCGTCCGAAATGTCCTGGCACCAACCAACTCTATTAAATCCTAGTCACCAACTGAAATATCCTCGTCTCGATTTTTAGCGCGCATACGCCATTTTCGAGTTTCCGACAAAGGAACAGAGCTGGGCTACATTGTCGCTACGGAAGCTCCTGCCGCAATAATAGATTTCTCAAACAATTTAAATTTTTATGTTCAAACAATTAATGTCCTAATTAATTGGCACATATATATATATGCCTCGTAATTGAGGCATTGTTTCTGATTAATGGTCTGGGCTGTCGGAGGAAGCTTGTAATGTTTTTATTTAGGACTGGTCTTGAGAATTCGGAACAGGCATTGTTTCTGATTAATGGTTTGGATGGTTGAAAGGGCAATTTTTGTAGCGTGTTTATTTAGGTCTTGAGGGTGCAGTTTGGGCGGTCTGGAGAATTTGGAACTGTGCACGTGCGTGTGGTAGTGAGAAGAAAAGTCCAAAGTAATTGAGGGTCTCGATTGTCGGCTTTTGGACAAGACTGAATAGATAGCTATTTGCTAAGGAACTGCACCTGCATAATATAAATCTCGGGATAGTGGAAGAAACTGTCAGCGGGCATTTGCGACGAAGTTTTGGAACAATGGAAAAAGGAAAAGACTGGGGGTATATAAGGGAGAGATAAGCTTTTGAGAAAGGTGAGTGAGAGTTAGAGGGTGGTGCTGTGATCACCGAGACTGGAGGAGTTGAGTGAGAGTTGGTCAGACGTACGGCGAGGACCGAGACTGGAGGATTTGTTAGTTATTCTGCGACCACCGAAGATGGTGAAAGTTAGTTAGAGTTAGTGAGACGTACGGCGAGCACCGAGACTGGAGGATTTGTTAGTTAGTTATTCTGCGACCACCGAAGAATGACTAAGACAAACATCGTTTAAGGGAGGAGAATGTTTTACAAGTTGCAGTCTGCGAGAGAAATAGCAAAATATTCATCGATAAACATTTTGTATGCTGAAGTCTAATCTAGTCTAATCACAAAATTAGACCACTGTCTTCGATTGTAGGAGACCAGGACACTGCATCCAGCGTCGAGTAGTCTTAAAACGAGCAAGTGATATGTCCTTCACGAACGGAGAACCAGCTTTCGTCGAACCAACAGTGTGTGTTAGAATCAGTGTTTAAAATGTCCAGTATATAAAGTGTGTGTGTACGAACGAGCCAAATTTTCCTGGATAATCGTAAGTTGAAATTTCATGGTATTAATATGTGTAAACCGAATTAAAAGATACAGTCAGATATCGTTCTTTTATTTTGTGTTGATAAAATAAACTCTTTAAATTTAAAATCAATCTTGTAGAATACGTTCGTCGATAATTAATTTCGTCTATGTCGAGACGAATAAATATTTCTTGTTACATTAAATCTAAATTTTGTGTTCTTTGATTATTTAAATGTTCTGCCGTTATCAAACCCAGTTAAGACCTTTAGGAGAATGAGATCCTTTTTATAATTTTAAATTGTATAAATTGCTAATTTTTGATAAATAAAATACTGTTTGTTGTTTATAATTTTAAATTTTTTTTAAGACACCCGTTTGATTATTACAATATATATATATATAATATTTATTATACATAAAAATCACGTAATTTAGTGGAAAATATTTATAGAAACTGTTTAAAATTTTTAATTCTTTTGGTTATTCAGAGGCTAATGTCTGTTATATCCCATTTTAATAAATTAATTACAAAAAAAAAAATTAAAAAATGTCAGATGACCACAGGATATACTTTTAAATACAGTTTATTTAAGGTTTCTTTTTAAAGAATTATATCTAGTATTAAAAAAACAGTCTCTGTTGTATAATTAGCATCAACATAATTATATATGTATATATACGAAAAGTAACATTATGACAAGACCTACTGTAACTTAGAACTCAACCAGACTTGACAAAGAGGAGAATTTAACAAATAAAGATTAATGGAGTACAAAAATAACACATTACTTTTTCTACAATTATACAAAGAAAGTAACTTTAGCAAATGACTCATAAAACTAAATTCTCCTAGCGTATGTGAAATTCCTGTTTTACTTTCTATAAACCTGAGGAGATTATTTTGTAAATTTTTAATAAGATCAATAGAATTCTTATAATATGGATTCCTAAATATACTAGCATATTCTGTTACTTAACGGACAATTGCACAATAAAATTATTTCAGCGTATTGACACCCTAAAGTCTTTGCTATTTCTGTAATTGAAACCTAGTATTTGACTAGCTTCTGCTCCAGTTCTATTTAAAAACGTATCAAAGTTATTATAAGTAGGAAAAATTACGCCTAAATCAGTATCAAATATAGAAAAGACCGTACCTGGTGTTAGTCATATTCTTTCTTTCATGAAAATATAATATGAAATCATTTAAATACGTTTAATTCCAAATAATTTATATTTCACAACTATTGCAATATAATTAAATCCTCTTGTAATATTTAATAATCATATGCATTTATAATAACCAAAAAAATTGAGATAATCTGCAAATGATATAATTATTTATTTCAGTATTAAATTATTTATATACAAACTTTTATTTCATTATTTATATACACTTACACAATTATGACTTTCAGTATTCATATTATAAAGTAAAACATTTAAAAATACTCAAGAAAGTGGATAAATAAAATAGTCGAAATCATACTTTTAAAATTATAACTTAATTAATCAAGCTATCATTTTCGGTTCTAATACGGAACCTCATCCTCAGGACAAAATCATTTAGCATGATTAATTAAATTATAGTTAAAGAACAGGATAGAATAATGTGAACTGGACAGAGAATAAAATTAAATTTACCACTGGATGTAGAATAATATTATTATGAATTATTTTACTGCTCAATGAGTTAATTCAGATACTTTAATTCAGTTTCATGGTCTAAATGGCAGACCGATTGAAGCTTCTACTGTTCTTTTTGAATTTTACTCCTACTATCGCTCTTCTTTCATTATTTACGCAGCGCAGTATCTCTTCTAAACCGTATTATTCTATTATGTTTGGTATAAGTTAAGAAAATAATTTAATTGTAATTTTTACAGTCTGTTTCATATTACTTTCTTTATTAAATTTCAAATATACAGACGTAAAGCAATAACGTACCTCCAGAAACGGTTTTGATAGGTACCTAAACATACGATTTCTTTATTTGTTTTTATATAGCTGTGATTCTAATCGTATAATTTTACAATTACATTTAACCAGAAATTTGTTTACATTAAAAGATTTCTATATAATTATTCAGTGCTCTTCGCATATGGTATTTTCTGTTTATATTGTTATCAACGTGGTATCCTGAATCCCACGCTAGGGCTAGGCCATTAAAATGAACTGATAATATTCTGGGTGTACACGTGCTCTCCGTGTTTCTAAGGATAACGCTCCCTGTGTGTTGGCAAGTATCTGTGGGGTCAACAGACGATCTGTGCAAACGGGATCGACAAACTGTTATTTGAATCCAAAAACCTTTGTTCGGTCTATGCAGACATGTTAATCTTTAGTTTGACACGCGTGGGCGCCAAAGACAAACGACTAAACGAATCTGAAAGACATTCGGCGCCAGACCACGAACGTCTGCGCACAACGGACTTCAGATTTTTCACTCAAGTTTGTAACGACAGCCGACTGATAATAAATCTCTAGATCGCGTTTACGCAGGAGCGTTCGCCATACTTGTCGCGTATGTGGGGGATATTCATCTAGTGACTGCTTTGATACGGGTCACAGCGTTTTCGAAAATAGTCATTCCTAATTGACTGATCCTTATACATTTCCAGCTATTCCTGCCGTCCACTGTACCTTCGTTCACAAAGTTACTCAAACCTGGAAGGTGACTCCTGGGAGTGTGCTCCTATTTCATTAACGGAAACCTTCACATTCCATACCTATTCCAGTTAGGTTTATTCCAGATGGACATACAGAAAAATCATTTTGAATGTTCATGTGACACCAGACAAGGATCGGTCATAACTTATCTGTAGGTTCATTTCTCAATAATATTGTTCTAGAATTGTAGCCCCGCATATTATTAAAAAATATATTGCAAATGGACATATTTTATACAAACTCAGTTCCATTCCATTATATATTTCGTAAGTCTCGAATTGGAATGTATTCCGATAGTTGATCTATATAATGTTAAGATTGCGATTCTTAAATTAAACTTTAATTTTTATAGTGAGCGGTTCCATTTCTTTACGTCAAATGATCAGAATATTCCTACTGTACAGTTCTCAATGAGACACATCGACTCTTATGGTGGCATGAACTCGGCTTTCTAATAACGGCAGCAATGCCCTGGTTGCCGACATTAACCTCAGTTCCTATAAAAATTCCTTCCAACGATCGGAAAGTTACTCGTTTTGGCTTGTCAGCAAGTACTATTAGAAAAACAATTATGGGGCAGCGAAACAGCTACCTACTTCGAATGAAATAACTCTTCCTGAAAAGAAGCCGCAGGTCGACGGTTGCACATTTCCACATAAGATGATTAATTTCTGTATCTTACGCTGAATGTATTAATGGGAATCAGCCCAGGGTCTTAATAAAAATAAATTTTTAACTGGATAATAAATATCCAAATTGCAGACAAAATCCAGTGATGATATAAATACGGCTAGGCGTCAATTATTGAATTTAAATTCGAACCAGGTCACGAATTAATTCAGAAACGTCGTGTGGAATTTATTTAGCACGTATATTACCTGTTATTTGACTTTTTATTTATCTAAATAGAATACTTTCAACACAGATGTTTTATATTTTAATTTCAAATATAACTTTGTATTGAAAATAATTTGATAGCAGCTCATACTACAGAGTCTGTTACGCTTTCTAAGGGAACAAAAATATTTTAAATAAAGTATCTGAAATAAAGCAGACAAAATGAATAAATAAATTGATATAAATTTCCTTGGGTTTTCAACCCGGTGGCGTAGTAGAAACACGACGTTTCGTCGACAATCACCGTCGACATTCCACCAGGAAGGTGAAAAAGTTCAAAAGCCAAGAACTCTTTCAACAAACTAATAAAAGTAGGTTTTTTAACACCAGCCTATTAGTCAGACAAAATTTATTATAAAATTTAAAAAATAATATTTAGAAAAAAACAACCTTTCATCCCGCATTGGGACAGGTGTTTAATTGCAATTACATTCACTTATCTAAAAAATTTTATAGAAAACAAAGCAATTTTTATACAATTATGCGTAAAAAATAGACTGGTGTTTTTCATATTTATTTTTAAAAAGTTTCATATAGCTTATTATAGGTACGTTGATGACATATTTTGTATTATCCCTTCTGATAAATTGGATTAATTAATGGCTGTATTTAATAATTATTGTTCAAATATTACATTGACATATGAATTGGAAAAAGATGGTCGTATTATTTCTTTTAGAAGTGTCTATATTTCATCCAATCATGTTTTAACTGTTAATTAGTTTAATAAATCTACTTACTCTGATAGAGTTTTGAATTTTTTATTCATCCATTTTAATCATGAAAGGCAATGGTTTTTAATTTTGATGACAAAGCTTCGTTATTGTCTGATATTGCATAATACTGATAACCTTATTTATTAATTCAAAATGTAACTCCTGTTGATTTTATAGTCAAATTCATTAATCTTAGAATTAATTTGATTTGTAACAAAAAAACTATTGTCAGTCAAAAAACCTACAACTAATAATTTCATTGTTTTATCATATTATGATTGCATATCCACAAAATATAAAATGTTATTAAAAAATTAAATATGTCTGTCATTTTCAAATCTTATACTCCTTTGTCTTATTTAGATAAAAAAACATTGAGATTGTTTTAATATTTTTGATTCCCATAATTTTTAGTATAAAGTTAGTTGCAATAATTTCTCATAATGTTATATCATTCAGAATAAACTATCTTTGTTAACTAGAATTAAGGAATATAAAGCTAATGTAAAATTTCCATCTGTTACTTAAAATTGTTTGGATCTCAATCATCCCTTCAATTTTGACACTACTATAATTATAGATAAGGAAGTTGATTTTTTAAAAAGGTTAATATCGGAAAAACACCGTATTAAGTCCAACAAATTTTCTTTAAATGTAAAACAACACACGTCTTATTTAAGTGTTATTTATGATGGTTTATTAAATAATCTTTGCTAGTTTATATCTTGTTTATTTTCTTTGTAATGTTTTAAATTGGTCACATTAGTTTAGTCTAGGTCTAGTATTGACAAAGATCACAATAGTTGGTCGAATGGTCTACTCACTTCAAAATTATGTATGGTTCCCAATTAATTTATTTTATTGTCTGTTATACGGATCTTACTTCTGTTTAAAAGTAAACATTCACAGCGTTCGTTCTTAATTTAGGTTTTCATCAGGTGTATATTCGATTATTTAGGACTTGAAATTTTATAAATAATATGTATACAGTGCTAAGTTCTTTCCTTAACAGCTGCCAAAATTTGGTATAATACTCCACGTCCTAAATTACTCGAATGCTCACCTGATAAAGTCCTAAATTAAGTTTGGAACGTTTAAAATCAACCACTTTAAGGTTCTATTATTGCCAATTATTAATAAAACCAATTTAGTCTTCTATACTTTTTTTTTCAATCAAAGAAACATACCAGAAGGTTTCGGCCCAACCATCTATCCATTCTCACTTGTACAGTATTAACATAAAACATTTTGCATATGATAAACTATTTATAATATTCTATTCAATACAATTACCCGCTTCATTCACACGTATCCTTAAAATTTTATTTTCCTTCAAATAAAACTCGTCATAAATTTTACAAAAATCTTACTCGTTCCAGTATTTGCCTTATACTAACTTTACATCAAGCATAACAACACAATATCACGTGAACGTAACCTTGGTCAAAATAATACTTCAATTATGCTAACTATTTGTTTAATATTATATTCCTTAATGTTCTCAAACTTATTACACTAATCATATATCCATACAATATAAATTAATTACATATAAAGATTCTTATTTACAATTAACAGACTTTATATATTAGTATATACATAATCATCATCATAAAAACCTCAGAAAGTTTTTACATACCTTTTGCTAATTTCAAGCAACCCCATTAAGTTTCTTAATTGTTTCATACTAAAAACACGATTTTAAACTTTTCACATATTTATTATAACAATCTCTTAATCAGATCAAAAAGAATTAAGAAGTATAGAAGACTGAATTGGTTCATATTATTAATTGACAGGCTGTGAATTTTTTTATGTATGGCTTTAATAATTTTTTTCTGGTCAATTTTTTTATAGCAAAATTAAAATATGAAATCATTGTAATTATTAACGGAATATTTAATATTTATATAAATTTGAATTATTCATACATTAGTTTTTAAGATTTATGTGCAAACTATTTAATTTTTTGGCTCTAGAGTCCATTGAGGGCTTAAGCTTACTAGACTGTAATCTTCCATGACAAATTCTGGAATTAAGTGTGGCACGTATTCAGCGTATCGGTTCTCCGTGTGCTGTGCCATATATTTGAATAAATAATTTCTCTTCAATTGTGTCTTAGGGTCCACTGTATCAATATAACAGCAGATGGTTTGTTAGTAAACACATTCAGTACTGTGAGCAGTTATCATAAATTCTAAAACCAACATTCGACATCTTTCCCGTCTGGTTTATAATCTCGTGGTGGCTTAGCCTGTTCCCATTCTGAAGCTAATATATCACAAGAGAAAAGCAGAATAAAACAGTGCGGCATACCTAATTTACGGAAGAATTAACCAGTGTGCTAGATTTACGAGATTTCCTCCGTCCCGGTGCTTAGCAATTTTATCTGCTTGATGCAAACCTGCGAGATTTCTGAAAGGCAACCCTAATGTGAGTAAACTCTGAGCTTCACACCACATTCAACTTCGTGGCTGAACAGTAGATAACTATTCTCGGCGCACAGAAACTTTGTTCGTGGCGTACAAGCTTGCCGGGCTACGTGGATTTCCGTTGCCATGACAACGCTACGACACGCAATTTCCGCGCTGTATCAGAATCTCTCAGGTCGCATTCTCGCCGTGCAAATGTATTCCTTTAAAATGCGGCCGTTTGTTAGTTGTTAAGATTCTGAAGTGCAAGATGTGAAAACGAATAGTGTAGTACAGAATTTTATGACGCTCAGGATCGCAGTAAACCCGCCTGGAAGCTGGCAGTGTTATGTCTGAACGCGAGAGATCCACGGCTGCATATGCATTATGAAGGACAAATCGAGGTGCATATTTCATGGCGAGCTCGCCATTTCACACTTCATCGCACTTTGTTCCTCTCACGTCGGCTATTACGATATCGTTACTGGTGAAATTCAACTCATGACATTTGACAAATTTTATTGTCTCTCGTTCCGCTCGAGTGCCTAACTAAAAATGGAGTAATTTAGTTGTAATTGTTTTAACTAGTTTCCACTCGTCCACGCTCACTGACGATGCAGCCCATGTTACTCTGAAATTTCGAGGTTAAAACGTCGAAGTAGTAATCACAAGGAAGAAATCGGGATTCTTTTACTGAATTCGTGTTGTCTCCCTATGCGAATGCAGTAACTTTAAATTATCTAAGAAATATTATATTTTCTGTAAAAGGACGTGAATTATAATTGTTGAAAATACCGGTGTATTTAAACATGAATTAGGAGCTTTCGGCTATTTTCAAGTGTAATCATTCAACCTACTTCACACTATATTAGCACAATTTAAAAACATTTGTAATAATTTTTTTAAACACGTCCTTTTACAACATGAATTCAATAAAGAAATCAATGTCAGAAAGTTTTAACTGATACTGATTTAACTTTTTTAAAATGTTTGGTTTTTTAAAAATGGGAAAGAAAAATCTGGCATTTATAAACAACAGTTATTTTACTAAAATTTATTTTTCCGAATTGGCGAAATGATCAAATTAATAGGGCACAATCTAAAACGTGGTAGTACAGGAATTTTTAAATATATTTTATAGCTTTCGCGCTATCAAATTTAAAGGATATTTAATTAAGGTTTGTTTGCTTTACTTATGCCTATCACAAGTTTTGTGCTAGTTACACGACTATAAACATATAAGAACTGAAATGTTTCCACCCAAAAGACACTTATAAGAATGCCAATTTACTTTATGCAATAATTACTTAATACGTAAATAAGGAAAACTTTCGTCTTCAGTTTTAAAAAAGGTATGTGAATAGGAACTAGAAAGTGCAAAATTCTTAGGTGTTTCACTAGATAATAACCCTAATTGGATTCAATATATTAATCAATTCAGCTAAGCAATATTTGCAGTCGGTTACACCTATAAGAAAACTATAAAACTAGTTAATATCTTAATGTCTAATGGAATTATGTTTTATATAAATATTTATCCGGACTAATTAGAAAACTAAGAAATAAATAAACTATAGCCTATTTTATGTCCGAAAAAAGGAGAATCTATTCAAATAACAACGTTGCGTCACTTAATTTGCGACCTCATCAGGTTCCAATTAAAATTTATTTTTGTTGGACACGTCATTCATTGACTACCGTGGCCGACATTTCGACGAAACGTTGTTAATTTAATAAATTCTCAATTTTTCTGACTTAAATTTGGCTATTGTTTATTTATTTATGGAATTATGTTTTGCTTTGTAACTTCACAGTCAAAAAGGCCCAAAACCTGTAATTAGGATAATGTATCGGGTAAATTCTAGAACTTCATACAAACAGCTGTTATACTTACCCTCGCTGGTCAATTAATTTACTCGTTGATTGTATTTGTAATAAGTAATTATGAAAAATTTATCATTAACTCAGATATGCATTCATCGATTCAAATAAATAAAAATAATTAGACGTGAGTTATAAGATTTTTGTCAGAAGCACAAAAAGAGGTGCTACATGTCGAAATATTTAACAACTTTCCTCATAATATAAAACAATTGAGAAAAATTTCAGTTTCATTCAAAAGTGAGCTTAAAAATTTCTACTCGGTCACTTCTTATCTGTAAAATAATTGTATTCATACGTAATCTTGGAATCTTTATACAATGATGTAAATAGTTTGCATGAACATAAATGGTTTCAATATTGAAATATTTTGGAGTGAGAAAATAATAATTGTATTGATTTTAGAGTGTAAAAAAATTAATTTGAATAATTAAATATAGATAAATTACTTAGCACGTTAAGGTATGTATTATATATAATTATAAATTTGTTAATTTTACGAGACATGGTAGGTCCAAAATAATGTAAAATGTATGATTCTTTCAACAAATCAAATTAATTTAAGTGGACTGGTTATATCACCTTTTATCCTTAAATTCTTTCGTAGAATAAAACTGCTTTGCAGCAGATTTCGATGTTTGTTACAGAGAACTGGGTTATTTGGAAAGTAATATAATTATAATATAATAATTGATATAGCAAAATTGTCCTTGAAAACCAATTATTAAAACTTAGCAAAGCAGCTAACATAATTTGTTTTATAAATATTTTATATTTATTGCAGCGGAATTATTAGTATACCATTAAAATGTCTAAACGAATGAAGTTCGCTCTTAATTTGAAATAAATGTATGTATCTAAAGAATTCTGTTTAGTCTTTAGCAATCTCTAGGTCGGTAAAACTTTAAATTACTTACTAAATAGCTGAAATAGATGGTCAAAAATGATTCTACGTTGTTAGAAAATGTTTTCCTTGACGGTTTGTGGACATTAAGTGAGATAAAACGTTATGTTTGGAAATGTTTCATATAATGGTTCATATGTCCATGTAATAATATTTTACTTGTTTTAGAATTATGAGTGGGGTTTCTATTTAATATAAGAATTAAAAGAAATTTAGTTTATTTAAAATAATTATTTAATAACAAAAAATCAAAATCAAAAATTTAATTAATATAAAATAGAAACAATCAAATAATTATAACAACTCTCTTCTTCTCAGGGTTTTTACGATTATCGTGTGGTGAACCACAATATGGTAAATTTAATTTGATTTAATCAACACACGAGGACTGAGATAACGATAGTTGAACGTACAAAATTCACGATACCACGCCGGCGGATGTCAGTTTGTTGTGGCGTCACGGGCTTCTGATGAGGCTGTAGAGTCCATCAATGGTCGGCGTCGGACAGAAGATTCGCACTCTACAACTTAGCACTATTGTTCGAGTCGTAAGCTGGTCACGACTCCCTTCACTGTGGTAGGTAACAGACTGCCCTTTTATTTACCGTATCTTCGATTTCGACTCCTGAGATCTCAAAATTTCCAAGTGTACCAATCGGTGCTAATTTTGTTTGGATGTCATTCACTGGTCTCAGCCTACACGAAACGAAATTATCCTAGATGTATTAAATTTTGGTGTCGCCGTCTGCGAAACGGACGTTTCCTGGTTTCACTTTGTTAAGTCTAATAATTTCTGTCGTCACTATAAGCTGTCAGTCACACTTTTTAGCGCCTTCTTGCCGCGGGTCCATTGTATCATCTTCCTTGGTTCCAAAAGGGACGCAAGTTCAGTAGCCCCATCCTAACCAAATAAACTTCTTCTGCTTTCCGAAATAACTTACTTTAGTTATCATACATTACACGCTTTTTGTTGAAACAGAGAGGTCGTTGCAACTGTCCCCACCCTCTAAGAACTCCGTTTAATGTCATCGTTTCAGGTATGTGTTAGTTTCAATATTTTGTTTTTATGATAATGCCTCAAGTTCGATAATTATATATATTTGTATAGAAGAGATTTCAGTAATAAGTTTCTAATATTGTTTTTTTTTGGATAAGAGTAAATATAAATGAATCTGTTGAATTCTGTAACGCCTATTACGTTTCCAAAAGGAGAGTAATAATGTTGGGATTTCTAGAATCAGTATTTTTAGTGAGTCGTATTTTACCTGGTCTACACGTGACAGCCTCCATTTTAATGTCTCCAACATGTCACCCATTTTAAGAGAACAATGTGGTAATTAATTTTTGCAGCGTCAGATGCTGTTTCTATCACGAGGTATTCTTCTCTAGGCGAGTGTAAATTACCAAGTTCCTCCACTTAAATGCACGCGCCACGCTTGTAAGTTTCAAATGTCTGAGCCTTTAATAATTCACGGGGCCGTTGCTTAATATGGAATGCAGGCGGGGCTTGCTCCAAGAATTATTTCTACCGGCACTTTTAGGGAAGTTTTATCGCGGTATTAGCTCGCGTCAGCGAGCGGGAAAGGAGATGAACAAGCAATTATCACATTTGATTGGTTTACGGTTTCATGGATCTTATATAATTTTTTTATAAACTCGGAGCAAGGGATAAATTCGACGAGATACGTTCTCTGGAGGAGTCCAATCTGTAAGACGTATATGTTACTTTCAGCATATGAAATCATGAGACCTTCTTTTCCTCCGTCTATCCCACATTTGCATGTAAGTGAAACAATTGTGCAAGGTCACCGAGTTCTTTCTAAATAAACCGCTTATTTCTGTTTGTCATAAACACTAAGATCCACGCACTATTATACATATTTAGTGGTTTTATTTCATTACATTCGCGTTATTAGCTGATAATAAATTATTTAGAAAAACAAACTTGTATGTCGTGTGAACTACGATTTTGAACGGAAGGTTGGGTGATAAATTGGTTTCGAAATTATTTATTGAGACGTATTATATAAATAAAGAAAATGCGACCAAAGATTTTAAACAGACAATGCAACGTTTTAATTAATAAAAAATTACAATGTGTTTCTGTCTTTAATTTGCTGAAAATATTTATTTTAACATAGTCAGTTAAAAATAAAAATAATAAAAATGACCTTCATGCAGAAAAACTTATTAATAAATTCAAATTTAAACGTTTTGAGGCGGAATGTAGTCTTTTTCTGACGACCCTTTTAAATACAGTAGGTCTAATTAATAATAGCGGCCGTTACAAAAATGCTCCAATCTGCCTCGAAACGTACGACACTTTACGTTTGAATTTATTAGATTTTGTTTCTCTATTTTAAGTTTGTCTGTCTCTGTAAATTGTAAATTAAATAATCGAAATATTTTTTACAAAAATAATACGTAAATGAATTCCAAAAAATAAGTTTTCAATAGTTCATTATGAGTTTCCAATAACTTAATTTGTTTTTATATCCGCATATTTTTTTAACAATTATCATTTAATTTAATATTTATAAATGTACATTGTTCACCAGTTCAAAATACACGGAAACGTTTAGTGATTTTTTTCATTAATTAAACCTTTTCAATGAGTGTTTAAAATATTTGACTGTATTTTCTGTAATTAATTCATAACAGTTTTTGAATGCAGAGTGGATAACCGTTTGAAAACAATTATCTCAAAAATGACTGAATAGTTTTCAATAAATTTTTAATTGTCGTATTTCAGATTTATTAAATCAAAATTTGAATATAAATTTAAGAATAGGGGGTCTTGACGAATTTGAAAATACATTACAATTATCTTTCAGGGATAATTTAATTGCCTTTGAATTAATATTACTTTATTTAACAATATTAGTAGCACTTTTTTTAAACAAACAACGAAAATTTACAACACTTGAAGACATTGTGCACGTGACATGTGAGGAGGATGTCAGTAAAACAATATTAGTTGGAATGAATTTTACAATAAATACTTATAGATACATGAAAGCATGTTTTCTTTTTCCGCAATCATTACTCAACAGTAGAACGTTTTCTTATTAAACTCTGATGCGAATAATTACTCATAAAATATGAGTTAAAATTAATTATTACTCATTTTAAATCATATAACATATATTTAATTTTTGTTGATAAAGGAAAGGTCTATAATTTATTGTTCAACCGTTGTAAGAGTTTCGTTGCTAATACCTCACGTTGGTATTATTTTCATAATGTACTTGTTCCTTCATCTATATGATACCCCTTCGACCATTAATTTTTACATAAACTATGACATAGTGTTCTCAAAGACTGATAGAATACAAATGCGTCTAAAAGTTTATAGATTTTTTTTAGGGCAACAGGCTACATGAGGGTGATCCACATTGGGCAACTCCCCTTTAATTGCATAGGAAGGGATTTGAAAGGGGGATGTGGAAGGGTAGAGGAAGATAGCCAAGGGTTACTAGGGCCCCCGGGCTGTATTTTAAGGATCCTACCCGGCATTCGCCTAAAGAAATGCAGGGAAAACCTTAGAAAAACCTGCATTGGGTAGGTCGGGCATTGGGTACTTGTCCCACGCCATTCCGATAGTGGGAGAGGAGTTTGCTGTGGGGACGCAGCATTCCCTTCTCCGTGCCTCGACCAGTTTAAGAGGCAGCTGGCCGACTATTCCAATGGGAATAGCGAACAACTCTTACCGTATGCCCAAGGTCTGTGACCCCGGAACATACACCTCTCAAAACTGGCCGAGGTGCCTCGGCTTGTGGGAACCTTAGTTCAAAAACGGAGAGGAAAAGGCATACCCAAAGGTAGCCCCTTCGTATCTCTCCTAAAAGGTTCTGCCTGCGAGAGAAAATCCCTCGCAGGTTACCTGCGAGAGAATCCTCTTGCAGCCTGTACTCTTAATAAAAGTTTATAATTTTTTTTTAGGGCAACAGGCTACTTGAGGGTGATCCACATTGGGCAACTCCCCTTTAATAGCATAGGAAGGGATTAGAAAGGGGGGATGCGGAAGGGTAGAGGAAGGTAGCCAAGGGTTAACTAGGGCCCCCGGGCTATGGTTTAAGGATCCTACCCTGCATTCGCCTAAAGAAATGCAGGGAAAACCCTAGAAAAACCTGCATCGGGTAGGTCGGGCATTGGGTACTTGTCCCACGCCCTTCCGATAGCGGGAGAGGAGTTTGCTGTGAGGACGCAGCATTCCCTTCTCCGTGCCTCGACCAGTTTAGGAGGCAGCTGGCCGACTATTCCAATAGGAATATAGAATCTGTCCATACGATTTTATTTGTCACAGGACAAGTAAGCCTGCGAGAGGATTTCTCGCAGGTGAACCTTCCCAGAGAGCTCTGGCGGGGGCTGCCTTTGGGGATGCTCTCACATTTCTCTGGTTTTCTTGAACTAAGGTTCCCACATGCCGAGGCACCTCGGTCTGTTTTGAGAGGTGTATGTTCCGGGGTCGCAGACCTTGGGCATACGGCAAGTGTTGTCCGCTATTCCTATTGGAATAGTCGGCCAGCTGCCTCCTAAACTGGCCAAGGCATGGCGAGGGGTAAGCTGCGTCCCCACAGCAAACCCTTCTCCCGTCATCGGAAGGGCGTGAGACAAGTACAAAATGCCCAACCTACCCGATGCAGGTTTTTTATAGGGTTTGTCCTGCATTACATTTAGGCGAATGCCGAGTAGGATCCTTAAAATATAGCCCGGGGGCACTAGTAACCCTTGGCTACCTTCCTACACCCTACCGCATCCTCCCTTTAAAATCCCTTTCCTATGCTATAAGAGGGGAGTTGCCACTATGTGGATTACCCTATACATAGCCTATCTACACCCAAAAAAAAAAATTTATTCGTTAAAGCTACTGTATGGATAAGGTTCAATTGCGGGAGTTATTTATTGAACTAAGAATTATATTGATGATATATATATATATATATATATATATATATATATATATATATATATACATATATATTCTGACTATTGAGAAAACTAATACATAAATAAACATCAGCCAATTTTAAGTCAGAAAAAGAATTTATTAATATTATAATTGATTAAACCCTTATTTTAATAGTCACATAAAATTATTTCAATGTAAATTCCATTAAAAAGACATGATATATCGTCAGGAGCTTCAGGTTTTTACTAGCCATATTCATCTGTAATAACAGTAAAATTATTAAGTACATTATTGAATTTAAGTTACGTGTATACCATATGTTAATATATTACATCACAGAGATTTAATCGCATTTTACATACCTGATAATTTAATTAAAATATTTCAAACATTTTTGACATACTTTTATATCACATCCTATTATTTGCAATAGGGTAACATGTTTAGTGTTTAATGGCCAAGCTCTGACTGGCCGTGTAGTATCTACCACAACAACTTGAATATAGATATATCAAGGATATCGATTTCAGACAGGTAATTGCAAATGCTTCAACTTAAATTATTATTAATACGATGTCCAAAATTTTTGCGTAAAGCTTACCAATATCCCTGATTTCATTTCTTATGTTCATAGAAATTTTATTATTTTTGTAAATATATATCGATTCTAAAAGTTTTCTTTTTTGTTAATTATTTCGTGTATGCAAAATTTTTGTGTTATCAAAATTAATATTGTTTCGTTACTTTGTAATGCATGGAAAGGGCAGTAATTGTTTTCGAATATAGTTTAATATTATTTTTATGGATATATATTCTTGTTTTTATATCAGTTGATGTATGTCCTATTTAAATTGATTTGCACCCATTACAATCTGTTTGGTAAACTGTCTTTAAGATTATTAATCTATATTTAATAATAATATAAGGAATTTCACACAATGTGTAAAGTAATTTGGGTCACTCTTTACAAAATTCTGTCATTAAGATAGATCTTCTGGAACACCAATATGCGTGATATCTGTCACACACCATTTCACACAATTCACAAACGCAATTCACATCTGGTTGATGAAAGCTTTTTGATTTACAAATCTTGTGGTGAAAACCGTGCACGGCGAAACTGGTTACTGCGTGGCGTAGTTCGTTTGATGCTCTCCTCCATTCGTTTGTCATCATGGCGGTGGTACTGTAGAAATCGTCCCATATCTTCTTTTCCTTTAGTTCTTGGATCACGTGTTGATATGTAGGTGTAGATGGTAAAGTTAACCCTGATGTATAGCGTAGGTTCCCTTGTGAGTTCATATGCAAGTCGTGATGGCGTATCTTCTTCAGAAAAGTTGCTTTTATCTTTTCAATATCTTTCAGGTTCTTTCTATTTAGTTTCTCCCATATTAATTCCAAACCGTATGTGACTATTGGGGTGACTTTTGCTTTGTAGATGGAGATGGCCGTGTCTATGGACAGTTGTCGTGTCATCCGAATATCTTGCATTGCTCTGATAGTTGCGATTACTTTTTCCTGTCGGTTGTAAGGTTATCCCAAGGTACTTGAAGCTGTTTGTAACACTTATTGGTCTGTTGCCGAGGTATAAAGTGTCTTTCCTGCTGTCATTGCTGCTGTCTTTCGAAGGTTTATTTCTAGTTCATTTTCTATTAATCTGTATTTTGTCTTTTGTTTTTGTTAATATAGATTCAATTTTATTTGCAGGTTTAGTTACGTATTTAAATTTGTTCATAAAATTTTCTTTAAATAGTTTTACTATTTCCGGTGTCAATCTAGCTATATGATTAATTATTTGGTAACTTATTTTTAGTTTTGATTCTTTATATTTTTTAGCAACGCTTTCATTTAGTTCTTTTATTATTTCTTTATCTTTTTCATTAATTGGTTTGAAGTATCTCATTAGACCTATCGTTAAATTTTTTACGTTTAAAAGTCTAACAATGTAATCGTTACAATTTTGTAAGTCTAACAAAATTAATATTGTTTGTTTGTTATCTGCCAAATGTTTCTTAAAATTGTTATTCTAATCATTGTAATTGTTTCGTTCTTTTTGTTGTTTTAAACTTGCCGTGATAAGATCACAAAATAAACAACGAGACATTGTTTAATTTTACATTTCTGTAATTCTTTTTTCTGTATAAAAATTGGTTGATGTTTATTTATTATATTTATGTTTATCATTCTTCAGTTATTAACAAAAGGTTTAAAACCTGATATTTTATCGATTTGAATATTGAATGATGATTCTTCTCTTTATAATAAAAACCATGAGTTGAGTTATCTTACGTCACTGATAAGTTAATTCGTTATTGATGTCAGAATTGAGCACGTCTGGTTTCTCCTCAGTGTTTACGATTGCAGCATCTGTGCGGCGTCGTTTGTTGGGATTTCCCTTGTGTACATACACCCGTGTACACACCTTCAGAGCTCCTAAATGTAAAGGAACGATATTTTGGCGTACATGTATAATCAACGAACTTACAGCAGCAATCAGATTAAGCAGACAGTTAATCGAACAAATTTCAACACATTTTTTAAGTAGCCTCCTATATTTTATAATTTATAAGTATTTTGCATTATTTTTATAATTCTTCAGTTTTTTGTCGACTCGTAGGTCCTCTGATCTGGTCTGTAAACGTCCTTCTCCTTGCCCTATCCTTATCTGCTTCCTTCGTAACAGAATATCTTCTTCTTTCCCCATTCAAGTCGTCTCTTCTTCCACGGCCTGATATCTCCACCCATGTGACGTACGATAATTTTTGCGTTTTACTTCAGTACAAATTTCCGAAATTAAATCAATAGTTTGACTTGAAGTTAAAGACGGGTGAATATGTAACATGTTAAAATAATTTTAATCCTTTAATGAGTTTAAATAGTTTTAATATTCTTATTTACACGGGAGCTTTGTCAAAACAAATAATCAACTTTCTACAATGCGTAGGAGAAATTAATCAGTTATATATTCAATTCAAATTCATTGTTAAATCTATTTAATTCGATAAACTCAGTATTTTACTCCTTAAAATTAAAAAATAACTCTAAAAACATTAATCCCAACGGTAGTCGTCATGAACTCCGCTTTGACAAAGATTATACTATTTGTCATAACAGATCACGTAACATATTATAAGTTACATTTCATCAAAGACCATAATTTATAATTATTAAAATATTCTTATTAACATTTGGTTATCATGTTGAATTTTATTTACAACTTCTGCGTACTGTTTACACAATTCATTTCCTTCGATTAAGCTGCTATTTCTCATTAAGTTATGCTTCAATAATTCTGAACTTAATTTCATTCCCAACATTTTTTCAGAACTATATTAGCGAATTATCAAATATGGGCTGAAAATTCTTAACATGTAGAGACAGCGATTTAGAATTTAGTTTTAAACTTTTTTAAAAGAATAATTGAAGTTTATAACGGTCGCGTCGACATTGTGGTCATTAGCGACCAGCATGTTATTTACAATAGTTTCTTAGCGTTATTATTTACATATTACTTACATTCTTAACATTAATTGCAAGTGGGTTTCTATATTTGTTCATGTATGTGTGCTTCCTCGATAAATTTGATGATGTCCAAGGCAGCTGTCGTTGAAGTGCAGAGGACTGAGATGTGGTGTTTTAAACTTATTATGTGATTGTAAAATCTAGTATGCACGTTAGTTATATAAAAAAATTAACAATTTAAACATGGAATTTTATAAACTACATTCTTCTCATTTTTCATTTGCCTACCATCTTTCATTCTAGTTAGTGGTTCTTTAATTTCATTAATTCGTTCAACAATAAAACTTGTATTATTAATATCCTTTCCTATAATACATTCATAATATTTTTGGTTAACGTCTTAATATACCATATGCCACCAACATATTACTTTCTTTCTTTCTTACTATCTAATATCATTATATATCTATATTATCTCCTGTTTAAGAAGATTACAGCTATTGCTAATGATGAAAGAGATCTGATTAATCAAGCAAGTATCTTAAGGTACGAGAAGAGTAGAAGAATTGCATGATTTGGACATGTGATGAAGATGGGTGAGAACAGAAAACCTAAGAAAATTATGTTGTGAAAACCGGAGGGACGAAGAATAAGAGGAAGACCTCGGTTACGATGGATAGATTGAATTGAGGACGATGGGAGTACGAGGATGGAGATGACGGGCGTATGATAGGGGAGAATGGAATAAGATTTTTGAGAAGGCCAAAACCCATCAAGGGTTGTAAAGCCAATAATTGAATGATGAAAGAGGTCTAAACATTATAACATTTAACAATGATTAGTAAATTTTATTAACGGGTTTTCCAAGAATACAATCTTCTTGCTACGTCTTTGTGTTGTTGGTTCTTCTTGCTAAACTATTTTTTTAGAGTGACAGGCTACATGTGGGGAATCCACGTGGTGGCAACTCCCCTTTAATAGCATACAAAAGGATTTGAAAGCGGGCATGCGGAAGGGTGGAGGAAGGTAGCCAAGGGTTAACTAGGGCCCCCAGGCTATGGTTTAAGGATCCAACCTGGCAATTCACCTAAAAGTGATGAAGGACACCCTAAAAAAATCTGCATCAGGTAGCTTATGCATTTGGTACTTGTCGAACGCCATTCCGATGCAATGGAGAGGCGTTTTCTGTGGGGACGCAGCATTCCCTTCTCCGTACCTCTACCAGTTTAGGAGGCAGCAGGCCGACTATTCTATTAGGAATCGCTAAGAATTCATTTTCTACTTGTGTTATACTTAAACCTCCTCAACTTAAACTGACCAAGGCAATGGAAAGATCTACAATAATATCGCGCCGTTGTCACAAATTTCAATTCCAAACATAATGTAATTTTTTCTTGTTAAATGGTGGTCTACTTCGAAGAATTTTCTCATTTTTCATTACGAAATTTATGGACAATCGAAATCAAGAGTTTGTAATCACAACAGAACCGTTTCAATATTTTAAATTAGCACCAATATTATTTTTCATTACTTAGAATAAAATATCATGATGGAACGTTATATACGACTAAATGAGATTTAAATTTTGGGTCACTCCAATTATTTTCCAGCGTTATTTCTCTGACACACTTGGAATGATCATTAACCCTAAGTGACCAATAATTATACTGTTTCTCAGTGACTCATAACTGTTGTTAGACCCACGCAGCACGACAATCAAACAAATATATTATATTGTATTAGATTTGACTCTGTTTTTCGCCATGTGTGTGTGTCAAAAAGTAATCGCACTCTTTCTCTAATTGTCTGTAGATTCGCTGTACTCGAGTTAGCTCAACGTTGTTGCGAAGTAGAGTTGTCTGCGCCAAGCCCCGTTTGTAAAAAAAAAACACCGCTCCTTAATAGTTTTTTCGCAGGTGAAATATATAGAAAACTTTTTACTCAATAAAGCTGTTTAAATACGTGAAAGACGTCCAGCCACACCTACTACTGATGACAAAAGTAAGGAATTCTGTGTTCTGATTCTGAATAGTCGACGGAAGACTATTGACGAAGTGGAAAACCATTTACACATTTTAATAAATGAATTTCCTTTTATCAACCATGCCAATTTTTGTGAATGTCTTCGCGACTTCAACCATCGACATAGATCGACGAAAATGCAACCCGATTGATAAACTTGGAATCATTTATTAAATTAACCGGGAAATAGATCCACATTTATTCTGGTATTTCATTTGAAAATATGCGTAATAGGCGCAGTCGTGTGATCAAGCGAAAAGTTTTTTTTAGGGTACCAGAAAGACTTTGCTAACCCTTCCTAAGGAAGCCTGCGAGAGGATTTCTCGCAGGTGAACCTTCCCAGAGAGCTCTGCCGGGGGCTACCTTTGGGGATGCTCACACATCTCTCTGGTTTTTTTGAACTAAGGTTCCCACATGCCGAGGCACCTCGGTCTGTTTTGAGAGGTGTATGTTCCGGGGTCGCAGACCTTGGGCATACGGCAAGAGTTGTCCGCTATTCCTATTAGAATAGTCGGACAGCCGCCTCCTAAACAGGCCAAGGCATGGCGAGGGGTAAGCTGCGTCCCCACAGCAAACTCCTCTCCCGCTTTCGGAAGGGCGTGGGACAAGTACCCAATGCCCGACCTACCCGATGCAGGTTTTTCTAAGGTTTTCCCTGCATTCCTTTACGCGAATGCCGGGTAGGATCCTTAAAATATAGCCCGGGGGCCCTAGTTAACCCTTGGCTACCTTCCTCTACCATTCCGCATCCCCCCTTTCAAATCCCTTCCTATGCTATTAAAGGGGAGTTGCCCTAAGTGGATTACACTCATGTAGCCTATTGCCCTAAAAAAAAAAAATTACTTTGCTAACCAGGGAATGGAGAGGATTCTCTCGCAGGTAACCTGCGAGGGATTTTCTCTCGCAGGCAGAACCTTTTAGGAGAGATACGAAGGGGCTGCCTTTGGGTATACCTTTTCCTCTCCGTTTTTGAATTAAGGTTCCCACAAGCCGAGGCACCTCGGCTTGTTTTGAGAGGTGTATGTTCCGGGGTCGCAGACCTTGGGCATACGGTAAGACTTGTCCGCTATTCCTATTGGAATAGTCGGCCAGCTGCCTCCTAAACTCGCCGAGGCACGGAGAAGGGAATGCTGCGTCCCCACAGCAAACTTCTCTCCCGCTATCGGAAGGGCGTGGGAGAAGTACCCAATGTCCGACCTACCCGATGCAGGTTTTCCTAGGGTTTTCCCTGCATTTCTTTAGGCGAATGCCGGGTAGGATCCTTAAACTATAGCCCGGGGGCCCTAGTAACCCTTGACTACCTTCCTCCACCCTTCCGCATCCCCCCTTTCAAATCCCTTCCCATGCTATTAAAGGGAAGTTGCCCGAAGTAGATTACCCTCATGTAGCCTGTTGCCCTAAAAAAAAACTTTCAGTCGGGGAGCTAACCCCTCTCCCGGCATCGGAAGGGCGTGGGACAAGTACCAAATGTCCGACCTACCTGATGCAGGTTTTTCTAGTGTTTGTCCTGCATTACTTTTAGGCGAATACCTGGTAGGATCCTTAAAATATAGCCCGGTGGCCCTAGTTAACCGTTGGCAACCTTCCTCTAACCTTCCGCATCCCCCCTTCCAAATCACTTCCTATGCTATTATTAAAGGGGAGTTGCCACCATGTGGATTACCCTCATGTAGCCTGTTACCTAAAAAAAAACGAGGTAGCTCTGGCTGTTTTCAGAGGTGTATGTTCCGGGATCGCAGACCTTGGGCATATGGTAAGAGTTGTTCGCTATTCATATTGCAATAGTTGGCCAACTGCATCCTAAACTGGTCAAGTCACGATGAGGGGGAGCTGCGACCCCACAGCAAACCCCTCTTCCGCCATCGGAAAGGCTTGGAGCAAGTGCGAAATGCCCGACCTACTTGATGCAGGTTTTTCTAGGGTTTCCCCTGCATCACTTTTAAGCGAATTGCCGGGTACGATATTTAATCCATACTCCGGGGCCCTAGTTAACTCTTGGCTAGCTTCCTCTACCCTTCCGCATCCCCCTTTCAAATCCCTTTCCTATGCTATAAGAGGGAAGTTGCCACTATGTGAATTACCCTATACATAGCCTCTCTACACCTTCTTCTTCTGGAACGATGGTTTGATCGTAAATAAGGATGAATAAACGTGAAAAATGTCAGGGTAAGTTTGCTATTGCTCCCATGAAAATTTTTAATAAATTGAGTATATTTACTTAACCATGGCGCGCATAATCGGTGAGGCCATCAAATCATAATAGAGTCGTCTATGTTTCGAATAGTCGTCAACTGTTTTCCCAAATAATCAGGGAAGTTCTTATTCACCACTATTATTTATTCCAATTATGTCGTATCATAAAAACGAGGATAATACTCGTGTCATCAAGGTATCTAATTGTACTTAATTGGTGGGTGGCTTTATAACAAATAAACAGTTCACAATTAGACAAATAAAATGTTTATTATCTGCCACTAATATTTATACAGTACAGTGTTTTTGCAAGCAGAGTAAACAATATATCGTAATTGGCGTGATTCACTTTGTACGGTGAACGGATGACTGTGACTTTTAATCAATCGAAAGCTCCAGTTTTGTAAATATGACTGGGACCTGAAAATCTTTTTATTTGTCTAATTGTGCAGAGTTTATTGGCTATGAAACCATCAACTAAAAAAACAGCGGACGCTTTATTTATTTTTTGTGCTCCTAATTGGTTGTACACAGCGTGGGTGATGACAGTGCAATTGTACGATGACTTTATACTTTGATTTATTTACCGCCATCTTTTCTGAAAATCATGGTGGTGCAGGAGACGCGTCTGAAGCACTGATTAACTTTCGAAGTGGGATTCTGTCGTTGAGGGCCACAGGAAATTATTATTACACGTAAACCTAATTGTGTACTAAACTGAGCATTCACAATTTGGTACGTTTAAGTATTTTACAGGATGAAATATCAAACGTGTAATGAATAGGAATATTTAAGTAGTTAATTCTGCCCTGAAATGGATAATATTTATTTTTCTTCGTGTGGACGAATCATAAATCTCGCTATAATGCAAGAAGATATTAAACTTCAGGATAAATAGAAGTAGCAAAGTTTAAAAAACGCTGCCAATCGTTTTATGCTTGTGACAGGAAGCGCGAGGCCTACGAAAATGGTGAGAGCGGTATCGGCTTTTGGAAAACACTGCTACAAAAGAGCGAGCAGAAAATAAGGCCGAGTCGCTTCGAGATAGAAGACTTTCATTCCGCGTGAGTCCGCCGTCGGAATGAGTGATCAGGACAAAGAAAGCCTGAGCTCCTCTACGAAGAGTCGTTATCTTCATGTGAGAGCTCCGAGATCGATACCCGTACAATCAGATAGCTGCAACAAAGGAGCTGGAAAACTCCTTCGTCAACAAGTGTCACGCGACTCCTCTCTGAAAACGGTCGGTTTTTTATCTCGCTGTTTTAGGAGTGTATTTTCTTGCTTCGAGACCCTAATGAGGTGAGAACAAGGTGACGTCACAACGTTTCTTGACTTTCTTATTTTCTTTCACTCCTTTCGCTTCACATAATTGGCAGAAGCTAGCTTTACCAGACTTGCACTTACAGTCTTCTTTTTTAATCAGCCTCCTTGTTTCCTGCAATAGAGTTGTATGTATTTTTTGGACCTTCGTAGCATTACTTTAAATAGGAACACTGAAATGTAAATAAATTATTGGAAAGTCATTGATAAAGAAAAGAAAATAACGTCATATTCGTGTATTGATAAGGATATAATACCAAAAGGCAAAGTCATTCAGTGAAATAGATGCAATAGAGCACTTTTAAATATTATTCGTAGAAACTTGACATTATTGCTTACTCGGTAGCGGTTCGTGGCTGTTTTTTATGAGTCATGGACTACGTTATCCCAAACACAACGACAATATTTACGAGCAAATCTATGTAAGATACAACAAGTCTGATAGTTTTACAAATATTGTGCATAAAAAGAACCGACCAGAAGAGACTCGTTTATATGTTTTTGTACATAGTTTCTAATCTATATACCACTGTGATCAAAAAGTAAGGTGAAATTGTCATTTAAAACTCCTGGTTATTAGGAAGGCAGGTAATTTTTTTCCCGTAGATTGGTAGGACTCTCTATAATATTTACCAAGCATCTGTTTGTTAAAAGGTTCAATCATCTCAGAGTTACACGTGTTTTTGTAAACAACCAAAAGTGAATTTTTCGATTTTTGCAATGGGTGATTTTGTTGAGCAAAGAACTTGCATCAAATTTTGTTTCCGGAACGAATATTCTTGTGCGGACACGTTGAAAATGTTGCGGAAGGCCTTTGGTGATCAAACTATGCCACAAAAAAAAGGTTATAAGTGGTACAACCAGTTCAAAGAGGGCCGAGAACGCGTTGGAGATGAACCGCGCTCCGGACGACCATCAACGTCTACCGACGAGGGCCACGTCCAAAAAATCAAAGATTTGGTGCTTGAAAATCGTCGATGGACAATTAGAGATCTGGCTGATAGTGTTGGAAAAACATTTGGCTCAGCCCAAACCATTTTGAAGAATGTTTTGTGTCTCAAACGCGTCAAGTGTCGATTGGTGCCAAAATCGCTCAATTTTTTGGAAAAATACGTCGCGTTGATGTATGTGAAACTTTGCTGTCTCACTATCAGGACCACTTGAAATTCATCATTACTGGAGACGAGTCTTGGATTTACGCATACGAACCTGAAACCACCGACCAATCCAGCGAATATCGTGCAAAAGGTGAGGCAATACCGAAAAGACAACGGCAAAGTCGATCGAAAATCAAGGTCTGTTGGCAGTTTTCTTTGATTATCGTAGTGTGGTGCACTATGAATTCCTTCCGCCGGGCCAAACTGTCAACAAAGAATATTATTTGAGCGTTATGCGTCGTTTGCGTGAAGCTATTCGTCTGAAACGGCCGGAATTCTGGGCGAACAATTCTTGGTTCCTTCATCACGATAATGCATCATGTCATACTGCATTGGTTCTTCGCGACTTTTTTGCCAAAAACTAGACTCATATCGTTCCGCAACCACCGTATTCGCCTGATTTGACTCCGTGCGACTTCTGGCTATTCAACAAACTCAAAAGGCCAATGCGGGGACGCCGTTTTGACACGATTCAGGAGATAAAAACTGAATCGAGGAAGGTCTTGAAGGCTATACCGGAAAAAGACTATTCCGACTGTTTCGAGGACTGTAAAAATCGTTGGAAAAAGTGCGTTTTATCGGACGGCGATTACTTTGAAGGGGATGAAATTAATTTGGAAGAATAAATAAAGAATTTACATTTTATAAATAAATTCACCTTACTTTTTGTTCACAGTGGTATATGTATATATATTTTTTATTAGACAAAACTTTTATCTTAATATTATTTGTTGTATATAAAGTTTACAGTGTATACAATTAAAATTCTGTACATAATTAACCTGGAAACTTGGCACTTATGTTAATCCAGCAATTAACATAATTTTGCAAATTTTTTCTTGTATTTTAATTTGGTCTGAGGGGCATACATTGTTGGGTTATGAGGATTTCGCTGGTGATGTTGAATTTGATGGGATGGATGGAATGTGTGGGTGGGATCTGCGGGTATGAGGATGGGGTGGGTTAGGAGGTGCCAGAGTGTTCTGGGGGAAGGATGAGGTCGATAGGGCGCTTTCTCTTGAGGCGACGTGCGTGTGGGGGTGGGGGAGGGTTGCAATGGAATTGCTGGATCGTGGTGTAGGGATGATTGAAGGTGCTTTTGATTAATGAGGTTACGGATTTGGTGATTATTGAGTTGACTTGGGGAAGTTTAATGTTGTGGTGGATGATGGAATTTCTGAGGTACCAGGGAGAGTTAGTGATGGTGCGAAGGATTATGTTTTGTTTGGTTTGGATTTTGGCTGAATGGAACGAGGTGGGTTGAATTATGGAGAGATATACTAGGTCTTTTGTGATGAGGGCGAGTGGGGATTTTCTGTTTAGCAGAGAATATTAAGTTCTGAATTTAAGGTTAATTTTAGAGGAGGTGTTTAATGTGAGGTTTCCAAGAGAGTTTTGAATCGAAGAGGAGTCCTAGGTAGGTGGTTTCTGTTTTGGTAGGTATTTCGGCGTTGTTGAAATAGAGGGGGATGTGCGGAGGAGGATTTTTGGATAGTGTGAATGGGACGGTTACTGATTTGGTGGGATTTATGCTGATTCGCCATTGTTTGGACCAGTGTTCTAGGTGGCTGAGCGCTGACTGAAGAGGTTGGATATTGGAGGTGAGAGAGGAGGTTTTTGTAGGAGATGGCGATGTCGTCTGAGACAAAGATTGTGCTTCTGGCGGAATGTTGTGGAATATCGTGGGAGATGTTGTATAGGAAGGGGGCAATGACGCTTCCTTGGGGGACTCCTGCAGCGATGGGGTGGGGTTGGGAGATGTGATTATTTATTTTGATGGACAAGGTTCTGTGGGAGAGGCAGTTGAAGAGTATTCTATAATGGGTGTCATTTAGATAATCTTTGATTTTTGAAAGAAGAGAAGGGTGATGAATTTTGTCGAATGCTTTTTCGATGTCTATGAAAGTGGTGATGCAGGATTTTCATTGTTCGAATGATTGCTTTATAAGGTTGGAAGCGAGTATAATTGATGGCAGCAGGAATGTTTTGGACGAAAACCATATTGTGTGTCAGGAACTAGGAAGGAGAGTTGGTTGATTAAATGAATCTCTATATATAAAAATGAATGTCTGTCTTTGTGTGTTTGTGTCCTATGCACTCCTAACCCATTCATCCGATAGCGATGAAACTTTGGTGAGTTGTAGTGTGCACCCCCGCGAAGGTTTCTGTTTGATTTTTCGAAGCGTTACTAAACTCCCAAGGGGGTGAATGGGGTTGATATTTAAAACATACTAAAACGGCCATTATTAACATTGATTAATTACTTTTCGGGGTACATGCGATTAATAGTTTCTATCCGGATGTTTTATAGTGGATAATTAAAACACCAATAAGGGAGAGGGTGCAGGTGCGTTACATAAAAATAACACGAAACAACCGAGATTGGTGTCAAATCCAGGGTTATAGAATTCGATAAGTTTAATTCTATGCCAGTTAAATTGTAGATCAGCTCCCAAGTGTGGGGGTGTAAAGGGCTGAAACAAATTTCCGTTTACAATGTTAAATTCGTAGACCAATTTTTATCAAACTTTATACACACATTACTTACGATCCAGGAACAAACACACCTACCGCTTCTAGGGCTGGGGGATGGATTTTAAAAAACATTCCTAAACGGTCATTATTATCGTGGAATAAAATGTTTTCGGGGTCGCTTAATTTGATAGTGCCATTCTACAATTTTTATTTGTTTAATTTCAACTCCAAAAGGCAGGGGAGGGAATCATTCTTACCGTACGGGTGTAAAAAATAATGCAAAAAGGATCAATATTGTCGATTGTCGGGTTGTAGGAGTCGCTGAATTTAATTCTCGTATAAATCATGGAGGTTGATGAAATTTTATGTTCCTATTTATGGAGGTGGATGCGGTTTAGAAAACGTTACCCGGAGTAGTTTTGACTGTCGTAAGGTACGGGCAAAATTTTTGATTATTCATATTTTACCCCCTATATATATATAGGTCTTTATTTAGTTAACGGTTGTATTTCTTTACTCCTTTAAGTTATCTGGAATATTTTTACTCTTTAATAAGTTAACGAGTATTTTTTACTGTTTTATTTCGTCGTGATTTTTAGACACTTTTATTGTATGTAGTAGAAGGGTTCCCGAATTCTGTCAGTCATCGTCACGGTTTATTTGAAGTTAGATGCCAAGGGGTTAGGTCGGCTATGAAACCTTAAGTGGATAATTTTTATAACACTGGCGCTATTGGTACTGGTTAAATTAAATGTTTACCAAGAGGATAGTGTCGAATCAATTCCTACGCCGGGATAGTAGTATATAGTTTTTTAAAGCAAAAAAAAATTTAGAACCAATCTGACAATTTTGTAACGTGAAAGTACTTTTAATTTATACATATTATAAATAAAGTTAATTCTAAGAACAACACACGCATGTTGGCACTATTGTATTTGCTGCCTGCTGCTGAGTACAGAAATGAGGGAGCGTAGGGTAGCGTAGTGGGGCTGAAACGGAATACTGCTCATGAGCATTTCTCATTCCAGACAGACGGATCTTTTATGCTAAGCACAGAGACGGCCAGCTGGCTGCATTAGCGAGAGAGACGCGAGAAGTTTAAAATCTACAAAATCTAAGCAGGAATTCACAATATCAAGGTGCTTAAACTTAAAAAAACCATAAACTAAAAATTTATGTCTGATTTAAAGTTAATAATAAGAAAGATAGCCAAATACAGACAAAATAAGTGATAATATATGTACCAAAAACCGTTTCTGGAAGGCTTGTTCCTTTCTTAAGGTGCTGTAAAAAACATATGAGACACAACTGCTAAAGTCAGTTTACAAAACTCAAAATTTTGATTTGCAGAAACTTTGTGTGGCATTTGTATTATCACTTAATTTTTGTATTTGGCAATATTTCTAATTATTAAAAAAATTATCCCTAAATTTATTTATGTGCTGTAGCACACGAGCACATATTCATGAGCCATACTGTGCGTATCTATAAAAAATAATGGAACGTTTTCAAGAAATTTAAACAGAAACCGAGATAAAATATAGAGAACCTCATATAACGAAATAAAAAAAAATTCAAATCAAGGCATAAATATGTAAACGATAGAAAAGGATATCTTAAAAACATTGTATTTTGTTCTATTTTGTGGGACGAAGTTTTCTTCATCCAGGAAGTTGTTAATGTACACCTGATTGAAAGATTTTTATATATAATTTGGTTTTTTGACGTAATAAAAAATATAGAACTTCTGTATGAGTGAGAGGCGTTTCAATATCGTTTTCATACGTTCTAAAACCTAACCGACCAATTCCTGGGTCACGAACTTTCCTACAGATTTATTCAAAAATACACGAATTTGTTGGAAAAGTTATTTGTTCAAGTATGTGCTTCCCATAAAATGATCATTAGAAAAACTACAAAAATCTACAAATATGGACATGTGTGAATTTCTCTTCCCGTGCTTCATATGAATGTTTAATACATCATTATATCATTGGAAGAAAAGTGGCAGTTACTTGTTCAAATTAGTGTAAGTAATCGAATATAGCTCAGAAAAGTGAATCATAAATTGCACGACTGCACAGGACGAAAGGGCACAGGACAGAGAAGGATGGAATAAGTCGTTGGAAAATACCGGTTGACAATGAAAGATCTCGACTGGAATCTGCGAAACTGTGTAACCAAGGGAAGGAAATTTTAATAGGTGGAACATGGGGTAAAATCAAGGTACTTACTGGCTGATAGCAGCCCAATTAGGAGAAGAATGAAATATAGTAAACACCCTAAAATACTGCTGATTTTTAGGTAAGGAGTGATAGGATATAGGAGTGATAGGAATTTTTAAATGTTCACGAGATCTGTAACCGAATGGTTCTCTATTAGAGCCAGTTTCTATTTTCTGGTATCCACACAGAATATTGAGGATCTGGTTGCGGCGAAATTTGTGAAGCGGAATCCCGCATATGGGGAAAAAATAAGAAATTAGTTTGGAAACTTTTTTTTTTAAAAAAACAGACCCTTATTTCGTCTCGGGGCGCTCTTAAAATCGCATGTCGACTAACAATCTTGAGGGAATATTAAATTAATTTTGGTAGAAGCTAATTAATGCAGTAGAACGGATCATTACAGCTAACGTGTTGTAGCGGGATTTAGGAAACTAATAATAAAAAAGTATATCTATATTAATGAAAAATAATATATAAATAAAATAATTACATTTCCCGGCATAATTGGTGGTTCACTCCCCTATTTTACGCTTTTACTTAAATACCGGCTAGTCGGGAAGCATAAGGAGATCCTCAAGTTAAACCGTGGTTTGCAAAGCTAGCGTCGCGACACCCAGAATTGCCCTCTGCGCTTACCAGAAACTGGAGCAGCGAAGTCTGGACGAAGTGTAATCTCCGGCCCAGCAGCGTTCACTCATCAAGTCTTCCAAACCAGACACCAATTTTTCTCAGAAAGTGCTAGACATAAAGTACCTCTCACAAGCGCTAGGCAGCAAGTCTTTGTGGAGAAGTAATTCTCCTCGACTTCCACTTCTCAGATGTCACGATTGGCTCTTTCCAATCACGTGACAGGGCACCCTCTTTGGACCCTTACTGGCTCCGATTGGGCAGTCGTCCCTGGAGACGTGTGACGGAATAACTTTCCTCCAATCACTTCGTCACAGTGCACTTTCTTCCATTCTTTGTCACGTAAGACCTTGGGTACAACAACGGTCTTTGACCGTGCTCCCAACATTTACCGCGTCTCCGGGTTTTGCCCCTAACCTGAGATTAACGTAAGGACCCGGCTTTGTCCCCTACATCTGGCAAGCACCTGACCTCAGCTTTCACTTAATAAAAAAAACATGTACATCATGATAAAAAAATAATTTTGAAATAATGAGCTATAGTGTCCGTATGTCGGCCACTTTTTGAACGAGATAAACTCAAAAAGTATTGAACATATTTCAATGCAGTTTTATGTAGGTACATCATATTTATCAAGATACAACGTATGCTAAATTAATTCAAAAGTGGCGATTTAGAGGAATGTGAAAACACATTTGAGTAATTAGCACCGTTTAATTCTTCCTTTAGAAATGTCAGTACCTCTTCATCTAGTTAATACACAGTCAACGACGACAGTCAAATATTTAGAGGAATAATAAGGAAGTGTGATATAATTGTTGTCATTGTCAAAGCATATTAAAGAATCAATACTTAATTATAAAAATTATATCCACATGTGGCAACTCCCCTTTAATAGCATAAAAAGGGATTTAAAAGAGGGGATGCGGAAGGGCCGACCTACCTGATGCAGGTTATCTAGGGTTAATCCTGCATCACTTTTAGGAAAATACCTGGTAGTATTATTAAACCATAGTACGGAGGCCATAGCTACTTTGGCTACCTTCCTCTACTCTTCCTATGGTGATAAAGGAGAGTTGCCACCATGTATATATCCCTCATGTAGCCTGTTGCTCTAAAAGAAATAACTACATTTGTTTAAGTTTTTTATAATTTCCATACTAAACTAAGTTTCACTGCTGGATTGAACAAAATAATTCCATCAATTTTTTTTGGATATTATGGTTATTAAATTTAATAATAACTTAAATACCAATTGGAAACCATGAAACAACTTATTATTAATAAGAAGTGATGATATAAATACCACACGACGTTTCTGGAAGCCTTGTGTAAGCTTTTATGTTTTTTCCAACTAACTAGTACAGTAATTATTAAATATTACTCTAACTATCCCCTATTTCAAAAGAAATCTATATAGCTATATAGTGTAATTAAATTGTCTCATCAGTTTCCGCAATAAAAATTTAGAAAAAGTTTATAAAATTATTTTAATTAACTCATACAACCAATATTTTATTAAGGAACACATTAAAATTAGAATCGATTCCATTAAAAATAAAAAAAATACAAACTAATACAGTGAAAAAGAACAAGAGCTTGTTTTTTGTTCTCGTAATATTCTAAAGTTTGTAAGAAATGTTACAGGATCCCGTCCAAAATTTTGACAAACCCAATATTAGTTACAAGATCGATTGCTTGGATTGTGAAGCATGCTATGTACGACAGACAAAAAGGTCTTTAAAAGCCGTATTAGGGAACAATTTAGTCAATTTGAAACATCCTGTTGAGTAACACTTAGTTTGTCAAAGCATGCTTACCTCCATAATCATGATATCGATTGGGTTAATGTCAATATTTTGGATGAGTAGAATAATTATTTTTAGAGATTGATGAACGAAATGTTGAACATTTGATCGAATAATAAAATTTTATTACTGTAAAAAAAGAGACTCGGAATCTCCATAAGATTTATGATTCATAATTATTACGATTGTAAAACTTTACCATTTGATTAATTAATTATATATTTTTTTAATAAATTATCTACCTTTAATTGTTAAAATACAAATTATGGACATTAATATACTGTTTGTCAAGTTCAACAAATTAATCGTTTTCTTAACTTTATTTCACTGTTCAAGTTCTTTCGGTCCTCGGGGGCTGGCGTTCAACAGTATTTTAATATGTTTACATGGAAACGAAGAGATTTGATTGTTTTAATGTTTTTTTGGTTTGATTAAACGTAAGTTAATTGCCTGATTTGATAAATTTTTTGAATGTAATTTGAAATTATTTAACTAATGAATATTTTTTGCAAGTTCTTGATTGAAATTTCAAAAAATTAATGTTTTATTATTAATTGTCTAATCAATTTCATTACCTTTGTTTCTTACTTAATGGCCATAAAGTTTTATTAAATCAATACTCTGATTTTAATTTTCAGTGATTTAATATAAATTGACTCAGAAGTATTATTTGTTCCTAACCTTCCTTAATGTATTCCTGTCGCAAATGTTTAGTTCTAGTGTAATTCAGTTGAAGCTGTAAGTCCATTGTTTCAATTAATTAATTTAAAGCTTAAAACTAAGTCATATTTAGCACTCGCGCATTATTTTATGTTTCCAAACTTCAAAAAAATGGCTGTGCGATGTAAAAGATTTTGCAACTATGAAGAAGTAAAAATCTGCTTCTGATCGCTATTTTGAGTAATTCGATGTTTTTCATCTTAGACAGGGTATTGAAGCTATTGAACATCGCTGGGAAAAGTTTATTGAGCTAAAAAAAGTGAGTATTAAAGTTCCCCCCCCTCCCCGATTGGTTCGTGGCCATATTGACGGCAGCATTCTGTACCAATTTTTGGAGATTTTAGGCCGCGTTTAGTTCTGCCGTTCAAGAAACGAAACGCGGACTAAAAACCCAAAAGTTGGTCCAAAATACCGACATTTTTTCCCAATTTTTATTTCTTTTCTTTGTTAGGTCAGCCACTTTTACCCTCGTATCTTAAATTTGAGAGTTGAAATTTAAAGACTTGTATTAGAAGATATACAACTTATTTCTTGCCAAGAGGAAGGCAATTTTGTAATTAACAGAGATAAGTAGGACAGAAAAATGTTAAGTTTAAATGTGTGTTATAATAAATAGAAGGACCGAAGCTATACGCTATATTTAGAATACATTTTGATAAACGTTAAGAACAGTGCACACACACGGTTTTCATTCCCGTATGAGGGAAGCAAGCGCAATACATTATGCAACTCGTTTTTTTAATTAGACATAACTGCGGTTTTGAGCGTGAGCAATTCCATGGCCTTGATTTCAACCCGTCCCCCAATTTTCTGTTCACGCACACCCCCGCTTATTGCAAATTCCCGAACTCTTAGCACAAAATTTCTAATACAGCGGCCGAGTTAGCGATTTGTTGATTGAGAGTTTCCGAGGACGAGCGTGAAGCGATTTCGCTGCGGACAGCGCCCCACCTGCACCGCCCATTATCAGGCCCCGGCAGCTGCCCCGCAAGATTAATTCCCTCTATCGGATTACACTCGGCGCCCCTGGATTAAAACTCTGTTTGCTTCCCGGCACCACTTACTCGGCAAGGACGGGAACCTCCCTCCACTGCAACGCTGCAACCACCATCACTCGTCGCTGGATGTGCGGGACAAACCAAACCATATTCTTATCAGACGATCTCGTCTAACATTGGAACGGAGCTATGTGTTGATCCTTGCATTAAAACGTGATTGTAGAGCAGATATCCCATAACATACTGGAAAAGAGGTGCGGCTGTATTTCACACAAATACATAATTGTAAATGGAAACAAAATGGGTTTACCGCTTGACAGTTTTTGTGGAATAATTTATTATTGATGGAAATATTCTCAAGAAACCAGATTAATAAAAAATTCTGGAATCCTTGAAGAATATCCTGAAGTATTAAGGCTTGGGTCTGTGTTAAAATTCGTTTTTCAAAATTTATAATTTGTGCCTTACGCTTGGTATTTATAAATTGTTGATTACTGTCGTTAGATTCAGTCAAGGACGAAAAACATATTTGTTGGTATAATTTAAAAATATTCGAAATAAAGCTTGAAATTATTATGAATCGTATCTAGACTCTCATCTGTCGTCTCCCAAGAAGACCCTTTTTTTTAACTTTGAGTTAGTCAAAATTCTCATGACAGTAACTAGGGGACTTTATTGGATGTTTAATGGACCAGATATTTAACCTTCTAACGCAAGGTTCTTTACTTGGGGATTAATGATTGTTTTGTATTACGCTAGTAACCGTTACCTAATATATAAAAAGACAATCTCATTTTAAAATATTTATTCGGTTAGGAGATTTCGAATTCTGGAGTCATATTCATCTATAAAAATCAGAATCAATTAATTGGAGGTTAATAACTCTTATAATAGTTGAGCTATTTTAAGAACTAAAATTCTGTCTGACGCGATCCTTCCGCTTGTGGACCTATATAAGCACGCCACTTTGAGTCTCGGGACAAAAGGGGTTTTGTTTGTGGTGTGGTTCGCACGTTTGTTGGGCCGCGCTGCAGGTCTTGTCCGGAATCGGAGGTAAGTTCTTGAGATTGTAGTATGTAATTTGAGATAATAGAGCAGAGCTTCCTAACGTGGGGCGAACGACCCCCTCCCTCTCTCAGGGGAACAATTTGAATGTTCAGGAGCGGCAATTCGTAAATGAGCTCGTCTAAAATTTAAAAACCGATGATTTAACTTATACTAAAGGAAAAATTGTTGGTATCTCAATTTTAGATTAGCTTTCAGTAAGTTTGGTGCTTTATATGGAGCCACTGTAGAAAGATGGGAGTAATATAAACTACGATGTACTCACAGAATATTTTTTACTCTGTCTAGTGAAGGAGTAGTACGTTCTGTAATGCTATGACATGCACTAAGTCCTTGTCTACTGTAGTCTAGCGCCAACTTCGCGTCTTATATGAATTGAGAAATTAATTTCAAACAAAACCAGGAATGAGCGATCTCAGATTAAAATAAATTATTACTTTGTTTATGCACAGATTTATTACTATATAAGAACCGAGATAAACGTGTTGAAATAAGGCTTCTTTACGAAATATAATTATCTGTTTTAATATAAAAGATATGTGTATGTTACATACGGGGGCATTAGAAAGACTTAGGTGGGGCATGGTTAATAACAGGTTGGGAAACACTGCTGCAGAGTGTTTGATTGTAAACCTGTGTTATTCTGTTTTGCTTCTCGAGGTTTAATATATTAAATTATTTCTTTACAATTGTGGCTATATCGTGTGATCCCTAGATTCACCTTCCTTGTAGCGACTATCGTCTTATTGCCTCTTAATTCATTTACAATCACTAAAACATCAGAATTAGTTATCCTATATTTATGATTATATTATACATTCTAAAAGACGGTTACGTTAATTTGGTAGTTTTCATTTTATTAACATTTATGAATAAGAATGTCACACTAGTAACACTAATAGTATGGTATCTATATTACATTTTTTGTCATAATTGGCTATCTTTCTTATTAATTATTTTCAATCAGACGTAAATTTTTTCATTTTAATATTAATATTTTCCTAAATTGTTTCTTTAACTTAGTATCATCCAAACAAATGATTTGTTTCTTTACATTGGTTGGCTTAGAAAGTAACTACTTATTACTTACTACTATAAGCAAAATAACTGTTTAAAAATGAAAAGATCACATGCCATATTTACAGATATTTATAAAAACAAAATTGTTATTGATAGAAATGAAGGAAAATATTATGCTGGTATTTTAAATAAATTGAAAACTACTACATTTACATAATTTTTAACTATGTTCTGCTGTTACTTTTATTGATAATTAAAAATTACATTCAAATTCCTAGTCAGAGTTATGTAAGACAAATTAAATCTGGAAATCGTAAAATAAGCTTTTAAGTACAGATTAACAATTTTCATTTTACTTTTGTTTTTAATTGCATTAAATAAATTACCAAAAATTGGCAGTTTATTCACAAAAATCATTTTATAATAACGACAACGATAGGTACCTATTTTTGTACCTTCATCAGTTGTAACTTGACTAATAATTTATGTGATAAAATTACAGGGCGGTTTCACAACATGTTCTGTAACAGTTTAAAAAAAGTTTTCTTCATACTCATAGTGAACGAACTTTTATAATTTCAAGTTTCACTAATTTCCAGTCAATTTACAACCTGAAGAAGGTAAAAATATGCACCGAAACGTTATTATTTTAAATTGAATATTAATAATATACTGTCTGTTACTGGTCGGAAACTACATTTTAAGTACAGGATTATCTTTATTGTTTATGTTGTAAATTAGTTCACTAGGTCTTTTCCTTTTTTTACATTTTTGAGACTGACATTGAACATTAAGAGTTTATTATGGCAGAGGAGTAAGTTAAGAATTAATTATAAATAAAAATTAGTTTCACGTATATATTAAGGAAAATTTCTGAAACACTGTTTCTTCAACAAAAGTTGGACCTCACCACGTGTGCACTACAAAACAATTTTTTTGAATTGATGACCAACGATTGTGGATGAACCATGCTTTACAAATATTTGTTAATACACCTATGTGCATCTAATTTTTGTTCATAATTAATTCTTAACTGACTGATTGTTCATTATATACTACTAATGTTCTTCTAATACGATCAAGTCTTCGTATGAGAATAGTCTTAATAATACTAGTGAAATCAGAGTTGATACCATCAGAGAGCTTCAAGTGAGCCGAGTTTCAACCAATTAGATTTATTTTGCAAGGTTTGAGCCGTGCTAATAGAGGATTTTCTAAAAAAAGAGATTAAAAGTATAAAGAGAATTTTGTTTGTTGATCAAACATTACTTGATGGATTAAAAATCGCCTTAGGTGTGTGTTAATTACTGTTAAAGCTTTAAGATGAAAAGTAGATAAAGCGATTAAACGTTGTAAAAGTGCTTCCTCGCAGCTCTTTTACACCAGAGTCTTTGATAGACAATTTTTCATTAATTTTCTTACTGATTTCTGATTCTTTTATGAAATGTATTCCTTATTTAACATTTCTTAACAAACTTAAAATTAATAAAATTTCGTCCTCAATGAAGATATTCGCAAGAGTAAATACAAATTATAAATAAGTGTTTATTAAAACTTCATGTATAAAAATGTTGTAAAACATATTTATTAATATTATTCGGAAATAAAAATATTAGTATCATTTTTCACAATGATTGAATCTTATATGAAACATTTCCCTCATCAATACTGAAAATTATCTACATTATTTTTCTTAATTTGTTGTAATTTTCCAATCGTTTGGTTATTTAAGTAAATGCATTTGGACAAGACCGAAAAATATTTCACGCTCAACTTTTTAAATTAATTTTTTATTTCTAGTACTTTGTAAACATACAATATTTTTACGTTTATGTATTTATTTAAAAACATTGCTATGCTAATTTCGATTACAGCTTTGAAAGGTGATCGTTTATTTGAAATTATAAGCTAAATTCATTTTATACGGTAACTTTTTACTAATATTGTTTGACTGTTGTGGCAATTAATGGAAATTTTAAGTTTAATCTGTGTTATAAAATTTTATATTAAAAAACTCTTAGTCAAAACTTGAAATTCAAAAATATAAATTTTTTTTAGTTTAACGGGCTACATGAGGGTAATCCACATGATGGCAACTCCCCTTTAAGGAAGGGATTTGAAAGGGGCGGATGCGGAAGGGTAGAGGAAGGTAGCCAAAGGTTAACTACGGCCCCCAAGCTTTGGTTTAAGGATCCTACCCGGCAATTCGCCTAAACGTGATGCAGGGAAAACCCTATAAAAACCTGCAGCAGGTAGGTCGGGCATTGGTTACTCGTCCCACGCCCTTCTGATAGCGGGAGAGGAGTTTACTGTGACGCAGCATTCCCTTCTCCGTACCTCGACCAGTTTAGGAGGCAGCTGGCAGACTGTTCCAAGGCTTTTTTCTATTCCTATTGGAATAGTCGGCCAGCGGCCTCTTAAAGTAGCCAAGTAATGGCGAGAGGTAAGCTGCGACCCCACAGCAAACTCCTCTCCCGCCATCAGAAGGGCGTGGGACAAGTACCAAATGTCCGACCTACCCTATGCAGGTTTTTCTAGGGGTTTCCCTGCTTCACTTTTAGGGAATTACTGGGTAGGATCCTTAAACCATAGCCCGGGGCCCCTAGTTAACCCTTGGCTACCTTTCTCTACCCTTCCGCATCCCCCCTTTCAAATCCCTTCCTATGCTATTAAAGGGGAGCTGCCACCATGTGGATTACCCTCATATAGCCTGTTACCCTAAAAAAAATATTATACACTAGTGTTCACCTGATAAATCCCTATAGCGAGGACGAAACGTTGGGAATTATACAATTTTTGTTAATAAATTGCATCTGAAATTGTTTTCGGTATTCAAACATTCTTAAAGATTATAATTATAATTTTATTTTTAAAAGTATCATCATTGAGGAGTTAATAAAATGCTTCCAAATGCATGAAACTGGAAGTTTGATCTTCGAAGTGCCTTTTGTTCGCAATTTATTAAATTATACTTTTCAAGACAAACAAAAGCTTTATTACGTAAAGAGAGGTTGCCTTTAACTGACATTTTACTTGGAAGTAGCAAATATACCTGGGCCGAACTAAAAGAAAACAGAGTCGTGAGCAAGCGCTGAAACGTGACTTACAATACACTTCTGGGCTTAAAGTGTGTGATTGTGGGTGTGTGTTTGTGTGTGTGTGGGGGGGGGGGATGTGTGTTTTCACTAGCTGAAAAAGGAAAGTCTCAGTCGTTCGAAATAGATTCCATCAATAATAGGTACGTGGAATATTGCGGACGGTATAAATTCGACCAGTTGAAATACCTTTTAATGTTATTGTAATTTAAATCAAATTAGTCACGTAGACCACAGTTAGTCTAATGTCCTTCGCTACGAAAATATACGGTGCGGAATTCAAGGCCTTAATATAAACCCTGAGAAATCTGCCACAATTTCTCAGAGAACCAGATTTTTGCAGTTCACTTAATATGTCCACTATAATAATGAAATGTATTTAAATGAATTTTTTATTTTAATATAATAAATGGCCATGCCAGAAAAATTAAATAATTGACAATGCAATTAAAATATACTCTACGTTTTCCCTGTAATTTGGGACTTCATGAGGTATTCAATAATTGTAAAAAATGGAGACCTTAATTATTAATTTATTAACAAAGTTATTCAATCATGTGGAATATTATGAATATTTTATATCTTATACCAAGAACTTTATATCATACAAAAATTAATATTATATACAACAGGACAAATGCGGCTCTTCGTTGAGTCAAGTGCGGCTTCCATCAAAAGTTTTTTTTTCTACCTGGAGAACTACATTTTTAATCCTTCTCTTTGAGTAAAAGCAAATATAATTAATATCAAAGAAGTAAAGATAGGTCAAACTGAAAATAATTTTTAAATGTAGGTTTGAAGATTTGAAAAGTTTGAATATACATTTGCTTATTTTGTGAACCCATTTATTTGTGAAAATATTGAATATGGATTTCAAATTTTTAAAATAATCAAATTCTAAAATAACACTTGCTAAAAAACGGTTAGGAATTAGAGTAATTAGAGATGAAAGAAGATCAGGAATTGCAAATAGTTATTCTATGATAGAATTTCGGAAACTATTGCCTCAATCAAAATGCCATAAATTAAAGGAAGCCGATTATCGTTTATTTTACATTTAGGTGCAACATTATTCTGTAAATCTTTGTAGTCCACAATGACGTTTGTGTAGTCAAAACTTCACGGTTGACCAATCAACATCTTACAGAATTTCTGAGGACAGTTTTAACTAATTTCATGCCAAAAATTTGACCATAGATTGTCGTTTGACGTTATTAAAATTTTATTCATTAAATATTTTCGTTATATTTGAATTTTATTATTAAAATTTTGAAATAATTTTTTTTAATAATTATAATTTTTTATTTGGTTATGTTCTTATGTAACATGAGAAAATATACAATGGTATTAAATAAATAAATTGGCTTAGTGTGTCTATGTGTGGTTGTTTATAAATATGAAATACCTGATCGTGGCTATTTGGTTTTACTTTCATGTACTATCAGAAAATCACCCTCGTGACTGTTCACGATTTTAAAATTTTTGTTCCAGATGTCGATCCCTAAATAATTATTACTCAATAATAATTATTACTAAATACTTTTTGAGAATCCTGCCTCATTATTTGTTCATTTTCTTTCTTTCTCGTCCCACAAAAATTTATAATTTCTGTTCAGGTGTATTAAGTGGATGATTTTATTTGTTAATATTAGATAATTAATTTTAAATATAAATTTTGATTAACTTTAAAAGGCTTAATTCCTTATTGTATCCGAAATGATATTAAATACAAATTAATCTTAATAATTCACTTCATTATAGAATTTTTTGTTTTACAATTACTAACGAGTGCCTTCTATCATTTTTTCAACACAGAATGTACACTACATGAAGTCCAAAATTAGGAACTAAATGTCCTGACGATATATATTTTATTTTATGAATTTGTCAATTTTTTCAGGTTTACGACCAATTTATTGTAATTTTAACAAGACAAATTAATAGAATTATTATTTATTTACAATTTAGCTGTAGCTTTAAAATTAAATAAACTTAATAAACTGTTTCATTATTAGTCAGCTGGGTGTATATAAATTACTGCTCAATGACATATGAAATAATTCTCTAACACTTCAGCAATCAACTTCCTATTACAAATGTCACGAGTTCGCATGTTATATCTGCAAATGAAATTATGTAATAAGTTCCCTGTATTTGTACCGTGGGAGCAAATTTTGTTATTTACAAATCACATAAAGTTGTTACATTAACAATGTTTCCATAATGAAGTTAACATTTATATTTTATTCCGAAATGACATCAGCTTTCGCCCGAGATGACCGACAAGGGAAAGTATCCCGTAACACATGCAAAGTGCTCTATAATTTCAAGTAATTATACGTGATATTAAACGGTGCTTGGTAACAACAAATTGGAAAATAGCATACGATTATTAGACTTAAAGGAAGTTGATTGTTTTCACAATACCTAGATTGCGTGACATGTTTCTGCGTAATAATAATTAATTAATTCCATTCCATTTGAAAATATTGTAACACGCTGTTTTAAACCTTCATCATTTGAGGTGAATGGATAACTTGAATGGAAACATGTTATTTATAAACTACTCTGAGCAATAGGAAACTTCTATTTCTATCATGGAAAAGTGTAACTTTAAAAACATTTTCACTACTATGTTAACCATCATAATATAAAGCATAAGTGTAACGTAAGTAATGGAAGGAGAAAAAAACGCTTGTTGTCTGGCCCAAGGTCCTGGAAGGTCTTCCTATTGGCTTCAGTTCTAATATATTATTATATTAGATAGATAGTTTTATTTAATTTCATTGGGCAAGGTCCGGTGGCAAAATTAAATAAAAAAATACATATAATTAATTAACACTACCATAAGCATAAAATAAATATAGAAACGAGGATAAAAATAGTTTTAATAAATTCTTTGCACTTGTCACTTCACTGCACTGCTTTATATTTTTAGCTAAATCCCTAATACCATACATAAATATAACTTTACTTCAATTAAATTCTTAGTAATCTTACATTTAACCCCTATCATATGTGATAAATTTTCCCTTGAATTGTTCACTAACAGTGTAATAAATATGTTTATAATGCAGTGAATTAAACTGGCTACAGAATGTAACATACTTTATACGTTCGAAATGCTAATCGTACTAGGTCTAACATTAAAATGTTATTTAACGTGATAGCTGGACAATCCACATTGTAAATGTTACGCGAAGATATACTCGCAAAAACGAAATTGGCACTATTTTCATGTGAAAAATATCTATTTAAATATATAACAATAACTACCTTACATATATAATGTCTAAATATTATTCTCGAAGAAAAGATTTGGTCATATGATCTCATAAACTTGTTAATACTCGACCGAAATACAACTGATATTCCAACTATCACATTTTAAATATACCCAATACTTTATATACCATTATTTAAAAAACGAAGAATTTTCAATGTTTAAATAATGAGATTCAGACTTAGTAATGTAAAAGAAAATTGCCAAAAAACAGGGAATTGGTAAACGTAAGAATACTCCCGTGGTGCAGTTGCAGTGTCAGTTATTTGGTGCATTTACACATCGGAGAATTCACCAGAGCCCAGTTGAACGCACTAATTCCGCTTAATGCTGCCAGAATTCTCTCGCTACATTAAATCCCATGCCACATCACCGCAATAGACATCGATGTATTTGTGGTTTCGCTTTCTGCAGCTAACGTGTAACCCCTGATACGATGGATTTCCAAGTGACGGGGCAATATTTCCAGCTTTCTTGTCGAATGTGGCTTTCGTTGCAGCGTGATAAATCATAACGCGAGAAAAATATAAAATTACTTCATAGTATATCTATAAAATTATACGTTAATAATTTTGTACGTACTGTAACGTTTTGTTGGGACCGATGTCTGATGTATTCCTGTACGCAACATTTTATGATAATATCTCTGATGAGTACTAACTTAATTCTTATTTAACAGACCCAGTCCACTCATGGCGAGAACTGAAATGGGTGTTCATTTGAGAAAATAAAATTAATGCTCTATGAGGAAAATAGAATATGTTACAATTAGTTAATAATGTTCCTCGCAATAATGCTAATAATTTTGGTAAATCGATGAGCATAACATTTAATCAAAAGATTCGGATGGAAAAATCTGTACCGGACAAGGAATCGAACACAGAAACCTCCACTTAGTACATGATGCTCTTACTTATCTAAACTACCCTGGTCGACTCCTTGTCAAATGTGAGCCTTCTTCAGCCATCGAGTAAACCTGGACACAAATTCACCTACAACTTACTAAATCACATTTTCACGACCTGAAGGACGTCAACCAGGGTAACTCATATGGTACGAGCATCGCGTACTAAGCGGACGTCCTGGCTTCGCTTTCCGGTCCAGTCGAGATATATCCATCCTGATCCTCTATTTAATTTTCATATCCTTCAGTACTGAGCTTCAATTAAAATAATTTATTCTGTGTTGAGTTATTTAAATATTTAGCCCAAACTCTTTCAGGTTTAAATCGAAACTCTAATGTTTTTTTATATACTTCTATATATTATATACGATATATATTATAATACCAATTAAAAAGCCTATTAATTGTTTTTCATCTGATTTAATTGCTGGCGGAACGGGTGTTTAAAGACAACAATCGCAGCGGATCTTTCTTTGTTAACAATGGGAGACTGGAGACCGCGCGCTTAGGAAACTCAGTCTACGGCGAGAAGCGAAACGGAAAAGTCAGAGGCAAGACGCGAAAGGGAAAAGTCTACGTCGAGAACTGGGACATAGCAGTTCGGTCCACAAGAGAAATAAAAGCAGTAAAAGTCTGCAGATCCAGAATTATGAATTGCTAGGAAGTCCAACTGCGAGATAATAGTTTACATAAAACGCAAGTAAACAGTTTGACGGAGAGACTTATAAAATCGCAGTTTGGAAGCAGAAGTTTTGCTTCACAAACTGAACAAATTTTCGCATAGAGAGACTTTGAGGAGACCTACGTCCGGAAACTGCCTGAGGGTGAGATGATCCAGGTTCCCGTATAGCACAGATCCAGAGCAACAACCGTGTGTTCAAAATCTAATGAGTAGAATCAGTGAATAACGGCCGGTTTAGTGGGGGTTGACTTCAAGATACAAGAGTCAGAACTGGTACCAGTAACACTGTCGTGAGTACAAAACAATTATTAATAACTGTAAACGATAATTAAAGGGTATAGTCAGATTTCGTTTGCGTTTTTCTTTTACTTTTGAATTTAATATTGTATTCCGTTAACTTCAATGAGTTTGGATTGTTAATATTTTAGTTCTTGAATTCGTTCTTCCTATCAAACCCATTAGTGACCCTGAGATAATGAGAAATTCAACGAAATTGATTGTAAAATTATAAAGCTATATTTTAATAGAACGCCACGAATTAATAAAATAAAAATTGAAATATTTATTTGTTAAATTGACAGAATTCGGTGTGCAATTCAGGGATTATAATGTGTAGTTATCAACAATAAATTTTTGAATACATAATAATTTTGTTAATTATTCCTATTAATTAAGACCACATTTTTAATTATTACATAAATTGATGTCTTCAACGTGTGGCTAATTATCATTCAAATTTCAATTAATTAACTTTTTCTTTAAGAATTTCTTTTAATTAAAGATTTGTTTATTTATTACAGTATATATATATATATTATATTTCTATATCCTGCTGTGTCACTTCAGATCAGTCTTTGATATATACGGGATTTGTTATTCGCTGATCTGTAAACTAGCTGTTAGCCTCTGCTATTCTTATCCTTCACTGTACTTTTCATAATATAAATAATTAAAGATTCAGCCTTTATTTGACCTGTCAATCATGATAAACCAGTAACGGATAAAATCATCCATCCGTTAAAACATACAGGACATCAGGTCCAATGAGGACATAATTTTATGTAAAACGAACCAAATGGGTAGACTAATAACTGACTTACTATATGTTCATGAACATGTAAAAATGGTTTTAAAAGTGGATTGAACTGTTTCACCTGGTATATTTCTTCTTTTGCGGATTGATTACTTGTCTATTTTACAGATGATTAAGTGCACATTGGACAGATGATATGATCCTTGTCTGTTTTATATTGTTTGACAGGTCAAATAAAGACTGTATCTTCAATTAAAATAATTAAACGGTGAAGTGCATGTGCCCCACCTACGTGACTGACTAGTATTATTCCTAGTGTTCTCCAAAGTAGTGCGTGAAGGAAAACTGATAGCCGTCGAAATTGTGATTGGTTGTAAAATCTAAGGGTGTACTGATCATCTCTCATACCTATTACTAATTGGCATTCTGATGAGTTCGTGGACTAATGGGAGAATGCACGGTCCAGGGTCCAGAGAAGCGAGGTAGCTTGCGAAGTAATTGGTGAGACTGGAACTTAAAACGTAATCGGCAAGCAAGGAACATCGAATTAGATTTGAAGCTTCTTTGTCGAAGTGGAGTAAAAAATAATCTAAGTTGGACATCCTAGTGAGATTTATGACGACGGATCGACAAACTGCCAGGTTTCTCAAGACTCCAAGATTAACTTGAGATTTAATAGGGTTTTATTTTACTGAGCTATTCGACAATATTATTTTATTGCACCCGTTATAATAATTTTACATTTCTTTAAATTCAGACTTTAAAACAGTTTGCCTTGTTTCTTAAATCTCTGTAATTAATTTAACTACAAGTCTCCCCCGATACAATAAATTCCAGAATTGCATACAGCTTTTCTGGAATGGAATTTCAATGTTGAAAACGAATGCAGTTGTCAATCATAAGAATCCTTTAGCCTCAGCTCCACCACGTAATTAAAAAAAATTCAGAAATTGGATTAGCTTTTATTGCGTCTCATAAAATCCAAAATAATCTTTAAGTATATTTAAATTCACAAAACTTTTGCGTAAAATTAATTCATCCTATTTGTAATCCGTTTATAGCAATATTAACAAATTTTAGAAAACTAATTCAGCTGTTATAAATTGATCCACAACTTTTGTCAAGTCTATGGCTTTCAACCACCAATCCCAAATTTCTTTATTGAAGAAATGGTATATTCATCTTCCGTGATCTGTTAAATACCTCTTCCCCGAAAAAGACTAAGTGTCAGAGGCATATCTTTAGCATGTCAAATACTATAACAAGTTAATTGCACCTTAAATTGTTGATTAATTACATTTATCGTTAATTATTAACCAGAAAGAATTTAAAAATAATAAAATAAAATTTTCCAAACCATTGAATCCCAATTGAACTATTAAAATACTTGGTTAATAAATATAAATGATAGCCAAATTAACAAGGGTGTAGGGCCTGAAAATAAATGACTTGTGATAGTTCAAAGATTGATGTCTTTCCCGGTGAAGTTGTTCAATAATTAGTTCTCGGAATTCACACGGGTTTTGCATATTTATATTTAGACTCAACGTTTCGATGACTGAAAGCACTTCGCCTAGAAGATGACAACAGTGCTTTCAGTCGTCGAAACGTTGAGTCTAAATATAAATATGCAAAACCCGTGTGAATTCCGAGAACTATTTATTGGACTTGTGATAGAATTTGTAAAACCTAATCTACACTATTATGATCAGTAGAATAAAACGTATCAGAAACGTATGTGCTTTTTACACTTAAACATAGAAAGGTAAGATAACCCAGTACGATTTTTATAGATCACTATTTCAGCAATGTAATAAATTTTAATTAATCCCTAAAACGGTATCTAAATCTTAACTAATACTTCCTCAAGGCTCTCTATTTTTTTGCTGTTATTTTTGCCTGCCTTGAGTCTTATAAACTATCACTGAAAACCATTGGCAATTTAAAGAACGCTTATCACTGCTGTGATATCACTTTTCCTCTGTTGGTCTATCAGCGGTATTACTTTTAATAGAAATCTTATTTGTTGTTGCATGAGATCCAGAGGCTGATCATAAAATAATACGTATTCCCCAACTGCAATTTCAATAAACATCCTGATTGGTTCTAAACCTTGGGCTTTATAAATAAATGGTCTTGAATCGGAAAAGTATTATATTTATGTACAAAAATCAATTTTACAGATCAACCTGAAGATGTCCCAAAAGAGAACGAAACGTCGTAAAATTAATGTTTGTTAATTGATATTAAAATTTTCTGACTCAAGGCTTGATTTATATTCTAATAAATATTTCTTTTTATTTTCCTTTTCCGCGTACTTTGAGTATTTTCAGCAATGCCATTTAAGAATTATAAGCGATTCATGAGTTTTAATACAATTTACTTTCCTTGATATATTTATCGTTATTTCCAATTTAATATTTCGTGTACTCAATCTTTTAGTAAGTAGCAAACTCATTAATACCAATTTCGCTGCGACATTGTAGCTATCAGTCAGCGTGAGCAACAGTTTCAATACTTTTTCTCTCAAAAGTACTGTGTTTGCAGATTACAAAAAAATAATTCATGCTCGAAAAATAATGTAAATAAAACAATTAGTTTATTTTGGGAAATATATCGCACACATGTTCATTCTAGTTAAAAGCTTCGCATTATAGCTTTCACTGAATATGCTCCATACTTGAATAGTCCTAAAAAGGGAGAAGTGGCGAATTTACTGAGGCAGTGTAAACAACAGCATAAACGCTGCATCTGCCTTCTTACTCACTTCCTCCTTCGAAATGTTTAGGGACTTGGGCGTCGCTTTACGAATCTGTTTGAGGATGTTTCTAGGTTCGAATTTACTGCGTCCTGCTCGTGTAATTACCTTTCGCTTTCCGCCCGTCCGCCTATCAGCGTCGCGAAAGTTCTCTTTCTCCGGCGTTTTTCGTCTCGTCGCCCCAGTTCCGTAATTACTAGTTGCGCTGATTGCAGCGTGTGGAAGCAATTAGATGAGCCAGTGGGCACATTCCATTAGCGGCGCCAGATTGCGAGGCTGTTTGTCTTGCGGCCATGAGCGCCGCTGCACGCACTTCCTGTGCGACAATGCACTTCCTGCCAGAAGGCTTACACACGAAAGACGCACGTTGTGGTAGGTACCTACAGACCGCCTTATTTCATTTCCAAAGCAACCCGCTCGCTCCAAGTTAGGTCTGATAGTAAGTTATGCATGCGCCTTCTCGAAATAATCATGTCATCGCCGGGTTCAGAGTTACAAGCAAAATTATAAAATTATTACTATTGGTCGTTACTTGGAAATATTATTAGGCAATACTTAAGCTTTATGAATACTAGAAACGAAACAATTTACTCTAAATGACAGAATTTTATTTGACTTCAGTCAGACATGAATTACCGACAACAGCGAATATCTTGTCGGGACTTCACGTGAGACAAACAATGGCTTTTGGTCGTGTGGTTACGGGGATTTATTTTTGTTGGGTATTTCAAACAATTACAGGAAAACCTATTAAATATGTCTGCAAAAAAATGGCCTCATTTTAAACACCATAATTAATTAATACCACAAAAGGATAGTTAACAAGGAGTTTCCTATCTGAAGTTCCAGTGGATGACTGGATCCACATTCACCCATATATTAATCGTGACGATACAATTAAACACGGCCCAATCGACATAATTTTACTGTAAAAATAAATTAATCAGCCTTTTTTTAATATAAATTTATCAATGTGTCATGGTCATAATGCAGAAGTTATTAATTAAAATTTACATTAACAAAGATCGAATATTTTCCCGGAATATATTAAGGATAAACAATTCTTTCGTTTGTCTATCAAAACTTTACATTTATTTCAATACACATCCACAGATCCATATAAATCTCTCCATTATACGTGGAACTCTACGGGGTTTTACCTCCGTAATTCTTCCTTAATGCTTCTTGGCAGTCTTAATTCGTCAAAAGACTTCCAGTGAACTTTAAACCATCGGCATTTTGTAAATACTTGTCACCCACAAAAAAACAGACTCTGCTATCTTTGAGATTATAATAATTTTGATCTGTTATATATTTATATCAGGGACATCTTCAGTTGTTTCTAAAAATAAAATAAATATAATGAAAAAGAAAACAGTTGACATCAAAAAATACAAATAATTTTAACAAAAAATTATGATACCTTGTCAATTAAATATTTTAGACTTCTTTGTAACGTAATACAATAGTGAAATTGAAAAACTTTATAGGATTATTAAGATATAAGGATAAAAATATATTGTTATCTAAGAGTTTCATTTCGGTTACAACAGGCAAAGCAGAAGAACCTTGGTTTTCAATTTTGTTCCTGGACTATCTGGGTGGCCGGCATTTCCTGGGTTGTCATAATTAAACTCAGCGACATCCATAACACCGGACTTGACTCAAATCTCTGTTGTTTTTATATTATTTTTGTGTAACGCCCCTCCTCCTACACCCCTGAGGGTGCTACCCTCCAATACAGAATGATGTATAAATTCTAGACAAAAATAACGTCGAGAGAAACGCTATCAATCTCACAGACCCCGAATAAAATTTATTCCTGGAAAATAACTTCTGATTTAGCATGTTTGAAAAATTCCACCCCCGCTCCTGTGGGTTAACCGACAATTTGAAAGTCATAATCATAGTCAGCGACATCCATAACTCCGGAATCAACTGTTTTTTTCCCGTTATTTCTTATGTAAAACCTCTCCAATACAGAAGGGGAAGAAATTATACAGAAACAACATAGGGAGGAACGCTATTAATCTCATTGACCTTTGGGGGTGATACTGGTGTCATATCTCCACAGTTTTGTATTCGATTATAAAGGAACTTATTTAATTAGTAATTATTCTTTTAAAAAAACTTTATAAATGCATATGCCATTACTTAACAATTTGTAGATAAATATTGTCATACATGAAGAGGTCCTTTTAGATGACGAAACTTCATATATTTAATACATATTTTTGCAATAAACTTGATAATTTATTTCGGGTTTTTGGCCAATTATAATTAATAATTTTTTATATGATCACTAAAATCTTAACAATTTATCTGTAAATTGGCAACCAACATTATTATATGTTATTGGCATTGCCACTTAAAAATGCATTCTTTTAAATCTTTTTATTATAAAACAAGTTTTTATTTTTCATTTTAGATAAAAACATTAAAAGTTGTCTTTTAAGTGTGGAGCTTTAAAGTATTTTAAAAAACATTACAATGTATTGCGAGATATGGGGGAAAAACATATTTCTCGTCTGAATCGCATGTTCACATCCTTGTCGATTTGAACCGCACCAACTAATTTTACAAAACTATTTATTGTATTTTGAGATATTGCAACTTCTGTTTATATTCCTTCTGGAAGTGAGATTCCTTCTTAAAGTGATTTGGATGGAAGCGACCCCGGGGGCCCAAGTTGCCACTTTAGGATACCAAGCAAGAAATTCAATCTTCAGCCGTATTAACGAATCTGTTGAGTAACTTTGCAATGACGAACGACGTACCGGGAAATTGTTTTTGTCCTTATTAAATAATCATGTCCGTTTAATGGAGGGTTTCTAAGATATACCTGGTGTAGCGGTTGTATCTGCAAATATTTAAATAATTATCATTAATTTTCCTTCATAGATAACCGTTTTCACATCTCGCGAATCTCGTCGGTGTTGTTCTCTACTCAGTATTCAAGCTAACGTTTACATGTGTGATATATTGCTCAGTTGTGTCTGAGTTACTCAGAACACGAACTTCATTTACAGTAAATATCGGCTTGGAAGTCTTGGTGGTGCGGTTGCGGTCACAAAGGCGGAAGCGACTCCCTGCAACTCAATAGGCCAACTCTAGACAACTCTAATCCACAAGATCGGCTCTTACCCATCCCATCTTAATTTCTCTGCCACTCTCACTCCCACATAAACACAAGGAACTTCTCAGAAAGGAGGCTGACACATCTATGGCAAAGCAAATATTACGGTGACTGATCATAGGCGAAAAAAGTCTCTGTCGTAATAGATCAATCAATATATAAAATTAAATAAATTAAAGACCATTATGACAAACAATTAAAATATTTTATTATTCACAACCACGTTTCTGTAAATTTTTGTACTTTCATCAGACTGTATATGTTAGCGTAACATAAACACTTTAACATCAGGAAAAAACATACGTAAAGTAAAAAAATAATTTATATAATTATATAGGATTTTAATAATATATAATATTATATATAATAAAATGTAATACATATAGGATTTTAATAATAAAAATCGAAAAATTGTGTTTTGAAACTAACTTTGCACATTAGTTGGTTGAAACACATTTACAGTCACAGGAAGGTTGACTAAAAAAACGTGGAGAAGTTATAGTACCCAAGTTATTAGTAAATGACTCTCTTCAGTGATCGTTAATCTGTAATATATACCCTACTTTATTTAAACAAATATTTATCAATAAAATAAAATACTATAAAGAGACAAAGAATAAAAGTGATTTTATTCTGTTAAGCTTGAAATAAACACAAATTTCAGGGCCTTTAGGTGGAACAAAATAATGGTTGTCACTGAACAGGCAAGAAAGATATCATAGAGGAGGGGATCTCTATGTGGTCTCCTGTTACCGGTGGCGCGCAGAAATAACAGGAAACAACCACCAAACTCAAGATGATCGGAGGCCAGTCTGGCCGTCTGCAAAATGGCTGCCGAACAACTAAATCTGTAATTAGGTAACTTTTCCGTTCTACAAACAATTGCCACAACAATCGTCATGAAATTTAGGTGACATATAATATTCAAACTGTATTTAATTGATCTTTTATCTTACTTTGATGCTTTCCATTCATTCATTTACGTACATATACGACTCCCTCAGTCAAATGTTTATTTGTTGCTCTATAAACGATAATTCACTCAATTATTGGCACTAAGTAAACCAAAGAAATCAATGCCTCGTTGCGAACAATTTATCTCTGTCAAAATGACATCTATAATCAAAACTGCTTACAAATAAAATTTAGAACTTCACTCGATTTTAGTCTTTAGAATACATGTGTTCTGATAATATCTTAAATTGAAAATTATCTTACATTCTTTAAAGTTAGTGTCCAGGAAATGATTGACTAAAAAGGTAAATGAGCAAATTAGAAATTATTTACACAAATTTGTGAGATACACGACGTTTCGCCCATATATTGGGACTTCTTCAGGTATTAATTGTTAGGAGACCTTTGAAATATTAAAATCCTTCGGATAAATATTAGATGCGAAATATCACCTTAGCATTAAAGCCTAAATAATATAAATTAATACCAAAAGAGGTTATAAAGTGAGTAAAAAATTCTGTTTATGTTTAACAATTTTACATGAATAATATTGTAATATTTTCATTAAATTTTTTATTCTCAAATATATTGAATTGATTCCTAATTTCTCAAGAAACTGAGAAAACTAAAGTAGAAAACGTCCGATTTCTTGAATTTTGGAAACGAATTAAAGTAGAAATTGTATTAGATTTTATTACAAAGTGATTGAGTATACTTAAGAGAAAACTTATAAAATTCAGCAGCCACGGCTTGTGAGATTTTTTTACTTTATCCTAGATAGGAAGTAGACCTAATTAGAATTAACAAAGAGAAGGTGAATTACGACGAAAATTCCATTGAAAAAGACGCGTTTCATGAGTGTCTCCAACAATTACGGGACATTTATTGTCCAGATCTGGGATATAGAGGAAAATAAAAATTATCTAAAATTTTCGAAATTGGGGTAATAATAACCATGACTATGAACAAGTTAATAAAATACCTTCGTACAGCATCGTCAAAATGACAAAACGTGTCATTTAAATTGTTTCGGTTTTTCACTTATATGTGTATAAAATTAATTACGTAAGAAAATTCCGGCAATACACTAGTAGAAAAATTAAATCCCGGAACATATGACACATCTACTTGAAAGTAAAAACAATATTCTCCCCTTCGATGTTGTCTCTGTATAACTTTCCCAGGGCGACTTTTTCTTTAATATGCAGAGAGAAACACTAAAAATTAAGTGTTTCATAACTTTGAAGCAGATGCTCATGGACTTTGAACAAGATGCGAGGAGAGGATCTATTATTTTATTATTATTAATGGGCGGTGCCGGAGCGCGGTTTTCCAGACGTTCGTTTATCCCGGATTGAATAGCTGGAGGCTCCAGATGCACCTGCTGCCCTCCATCGCTCTCAATCGCAGAGATGTGCTGTTCCCACGCACACGAGCTCCGTGAAATACAAATAGATTGTTATCAGTGACATAGAAAACAGTTCTCAGACGGTTATGTCGACCTATCTTCGCAGTTGTCTCGAGGGAATAATCTCACTCCTACTGTTCCAGAGCTTTCTTCTTATGGAATATTAAGTTTTGTACGTGTACGTAACAATCTCTCAGGAGATTAATTATGTGTTGAATCACTGATGCTGCATCACCATCCATTGTTACTTCCGATTTTTCTGTGTTAGATGAACACTAATAATTGAATCATTTCATTTATGCTTATAATAATCAAATGTACTTTCGCGGACTAATGTAACTAGAATGGAAAAACTTGGTCATGTTCTTGTTTTAACCGACCTACGTACCATCAATCTGACCCCAATTTGAACCCAAATATTTTACATTTCTACAGCTCCAAAGAGAGATTGTAGACGTTCAATAAGTTTAAAGCTGGTGAATTTAGGAATACGATATGGAATCTAGCCTTCGTCTTGGAGTAATGGAAAAATTTAAGCATTATAAGAAATGCATCTAGATAAATTCTTACCATTGTAATTAATTTACGAAACTTACACTTACACGTTCACGTTTATTGATTCTAATCACATTCTTGATTACTTCACTATATTTATATATTAGGTAAGTATCTGGGAGCTCAGCGTTTCCAGGGTATTTATTTATTTAACACGGAAAAGAGTTTATTTCGACATTAATCTCTAGGTCGACACGTGATTTAACTGGCATTCAGAACAACACATTTTTGAACATTTATATTACACTCCACATATCAATGCATTGACGGACTTAATCTGATTATAAGCGGTTTGATGACTTTCCAAGTGTTAATTGATCTTGAGACATGCAAAAATAGTCCAGAATAATAAATATCAGTGTATCTTGGAGTAAAAAACACTCCCGTTACGTTAAGACAGTCAAAAATGCTCTCGGAACCCTAAGAATTAAAAACACGCCGTACCTCAAAAGAGGACAAAAAATACTCCTCGTACCCTAGGAAGGACAAAATTACTTTCGGTATCTTGAGAGTATCTAAATACTTCTGGTAACTTTTAAGAGTGAAAAATTATCCGGGCATCTATACTATTAGCCTATGTTATTGGAAATTACTTTCGGTACATTATTAGAATCCAAAATACTGCCGGTACCTTTAGGAACTCTTTAATACTACTAGTACCTTTAGAGGCTCTTTAATGCTGCCGGTGCCTTTGGAGACTCTTTAATACCGCTGGTACCTTTAGAGATTCTTTAATACCGCTGGTACCTTCAGAGACTCTTTAATACCGCTGGTACCTTTAGAGACTCTTTAACTGCCGGTACTTTAGAGATTCGAGCCAAATATTTTCAAAGTATTTTCAGTGACTAAAATAATATTGGTAGCCTAAGAGAATAGTCAAATCTCTGTACCATAATCTCGTTTTCTTCGTTTTAATTCTACGTAATGCCCCTCCACACCACACCTAAGAGCGATCCCCCTAATCCTAAAAACTATTTAATTTATATACAAGCAACGTCAGAAGAAATACTATACATATCTCTGACCCAAAATTTTTTCGACGGAAATAATGGCCGTTTTCGCACGTTTTAAAATTTCCAGTTTCGCCCCTATAGGAGAGGTAGTCGTGCCTGCACAGTGCTTGATCCAACTATGAAGGAACTTGTGTTAAAATTACGTCGAAACTGTTCCACGCGTTTATAAATTTGTATGCAATACGCAAATACACACAAACATCCAATTTTATTTATTAAAACGACGGCAAAATTGCAGGCATGAATTCCTCATATTGAGAGAGGTAAAAATTGTAATTGATAGATAGATAGATTTATTCTCCATTATCCCTCTTATGAGAAAATAGGATTCGTCACAAATAAGTACATAGGACATAGATAATAAATAACTTTCTAAATACAATAGACAAATTACATATAAAATAAATGAATATTAATCGTAATAATTAATAAGTTACACGAAAAAGTTAAAATCAATAAAGCACTATTCACATTTTACACATTTTCTTTCAGATACACGCACACGACACTTAACACTTCCTGGTATTCACCTGTCGCTAACTACGGACGGATGTCATAGATGTTTACTAAAACAGAAAGCAGATGCATGAAAACAGAACCAAAAGGGAGAACTCGACACACTATTTACGTATTTGTTACATATTCGACAATTTTATAGGCAAGGCAGTTCAGCGAATGTTAGACCGATTAAAAAACTCTTGTACGGAGTAATAAGTTCCATTTACAAGATAAGTTTTACACTCCTTGACGAAAGATCTATAGTTGCTGATGTTCTTTACATGTTGAGGAAGGCTGTTAAAAAGTGCGATACCGGAATAATGAACGCTTGACTCGTAGAGTCAGAGGCTGAGAACTGAACGGTTCCTCCATGATTGTCCCCGTTACTTGCAAAAAGGTTCATGTTGCGTTTAACAAATTTTAGTATTTCTAATATGTAAGCGCTAGGTAGAGTCAGAATATGAAGTCTTTTGAACAACGGTCTGCAGCTTTCTCTAGCATCAGAACGTGATATAATTCTAATGGCTCGTTTTTGCAGTTTGAAAACTTCCACACTACGAGAACAATTGCCCCAGTTGGCAACACCGCAACACATATGTGAATGAAAGTAGGCAAAGTAGACTAGTGAAGCAGTTTTGGTATCAACTTGTTCCATCAATAGTCTCAATGAGTAACAAACAGAACTAAGTTTGCGCATGAGGCGATCAATGTGCAAGTTCCATTTTAATTTACTGTCGACCTGCAAGCCGAGGAAAGTCGCATGATCTGAGAACTTATCCGTTACGATGTTGTTGGTTTCTGTTGTAAAACGAACTAACTTAGTTTTCTGTACATTGAGTGTTAATTTATTGGTGGCGAACCAAGTATTTAGGTTTCTGGATGCAATCTCAATCTTCGCATTGAAATTATTTAAATCAATGTCCGTAATTAACAAATTAGCATCATCTGCGTATAACAGCCTTCCTGATCATGTAAAGAACATCAACAACTACAACTTATTCGTAAAGGAGTGTAAAACTTACCTTGTCAATGGAACTTATTACTCCGTACACGAATTTTTGAATCGGTCTGACATTCGTTGAACTGCCTTGCCTACAAAATTGCCGAATATGCTATAAATATGTAAATAGTTTGTCCAGTTTTCCCCTTTTGGTTCTGTTTTCCTGCCTCTGCTTTCTGTTTTAGTAAATATCTATGACGACATCCCTCCGTACCTAGCGACAGGAGATTAATACCAGGAAGTGATTTGTGTCGTGTGCGTGTTTCCTAAAAATAGTGTGTATGATTGTAGTGACTAGACTAATATAAACAGATATGAATTTTTGTGTGTGTTTTTGTGTATTATAAGTTTATATGCAATTTATCTACTGTACATTTGTGACGAATCCTATTTCCTCTTTAGAGGGCTAATGGTGAATAAATCTATCTATCTATAAGACAGATTTTATAGGTTCCATATATTCTGGAAGATCGTTAATATACAAAAGAAAAAGCAGTGGACCTAATATTGAGCCCCGAGGCACGCCACAAGAAATTCCTTCCCATTCTGACAAGTACACCTCACCATTTTGTTTTTTAGTCTACCTTCTGTTTAAGATTGTTGAGATAAGATTCAAAGAGTGCCAAAGTGTTGCCTCTGATCCCATAATATTCTAATTTTTTGAGAAGTATGTTGTAAGATCAAATGCCTTCGAAAGATCGGCAGAAATTCCGGCTACTTTCAGTTTTACATTGAGGGAATTTTGTATACTTTGAATGAACACGTACATAGCGGTGCTCGTGGATTTTTGTTTAAGGAAGCCGTGTTGAGCGGGAGCAATTACTTTATACTTCGTCAAGAATTCCAGCAACTTTTTGTGTATAATTTTTTCAAGAATTTTTGAAAATATAGGAAATAGTGAAATGGGTCTGTAATTTGATTCGTCGGTTGGACCACCCTTCTTGAAGATCGGTAAAACTATTGCAGCTTTAAGGGATCCCGGGAAAATGTCGCTAGAAAGACAAGCGTTGAATATGATGTCAACACAGTGATTCACAACTTTGTTTTTGATGCCATATATATCCGCAAATTGGGAACATTTTAACTTTTTTATTATGTTTATTTTTTCATACAACATGAGTCCGGAAATGCATAACAACAAATAAGCGTTACGTGACAAACGCCTCAACCAGAATTCGAAAGTTCTTAGGATAAGTGCCAAGAAGTTGACGTATCTCATTAAGACCTCGGTTGGGTTTCTGTGCATCACATTAGGTAAATGTTGGGTAGAACATTAAACTATATTCAGGTACCTGTCCTTCATCCTCGGCTATCTTTCTCTCCCTTCCGCATCCCCTCTGTCTATCCTAATCTATTATATAAATGTGAATTACTCTCAAGATGCCTGTTTAATTAATAAGCAAAACGTTACAGTTCAATTTACTATGAACATAGTTATTGTGCCATTTTGGTGTATTTTTTCTCATGGACGACCATTTTTTCAATTTTTAATTGCTAATCTCTATGTGAATATTCCTATTTGATGGAGATTATTATCTTTATGTAATTTCATACTTGTATGATTATCGACTATCAATATACAACGCTAATGTCCTACGAAATAAAAATTCGAAATGTTTCTTCTTTTGAAGGGCTAGGACCATTTTTGACTCTTACTTATTCACACAAATAGCCAAAGTTCACTTCCAGCATTCTTTTGTCCAGAAAAATGATGTCTTATCAACGCCAAACTAAGAAAAGAGTAGCTTATTCATAAAACAAAAAAAAGTCGAGTGAAAATTATGGGGTCCTTCTACGTAACATAATGTAGTGCATCTGCTTCCAACAAATTCGTCCATCACCACAGAGATATATCGCTAACAACAGAAATGTTTCGTGGCGGCAATTCATAAAAGTCAATGCGGAAGACTGAAGAAAATACGTAACTTTTTCTTATCGCTGAAGACCGACTGGATGCGTTGACTTCCAATTCTTCCGCTTTTAATTTCAGTTCATTTGATTTATTGATTCCGTTGGGAGTCTTAGTAAACAGAACAGGTCAAATACATAAATATTAAAACACTACAATGATTACTTATTTATTTCGGAAAACATTTAGTATAAATAAACGGGTGAAATTTATGCAAATAATTAGAAATTAAATGCATGAATAAGGTGATTGATTATATAAAAATTAATTACTTAAATACTAAAATTATACATAAAACAGAAAAAAGAATTACATATAAATAAGAATAGTAATTTCTTCATATGAAACTTTTACACGTAAATGAAAATAAATTTGTCATTTATAAAAGAATACACCAGACATAGAATAATACGAAATACATAACACGATAATTAAACTGAATGGTACGCAACACAAAACTAAAGGCACAATTCAGTTGATAGTTCTGTAAATAGAAATATGATCTACACTTTTTTTACGAACAAAACTGGCATGAAATTCATTACACAATGTACCATCGATCTGCAGCTAGAGATATTGTGATATAGATTAATTAATCTTATTATTTTGTTCAAGACCGTACACTCATGAGAAATTTTTCTTCACTTGGGCCCCAAGATGATGTGAGCATCTAGGGTTGAGATAACAAGTCGACAAATTTTCTTTTGCTTAGAGTTTCGGTGTAGAAACCCTGTGGTAAACGGTTTTGAGGGACCCCACTACAAATCACTTGGGCTGTTCCGGTCCTTCTTATTGGTGTAACGTTGGGAATTTTTATCTCGCTCAGTATCTGTAGCTAATTTCAGAGTCAGTCTGCTACAGCCAACTAACTGCTCAGTGTTATGCTTTTCTATATTAAAGTATCTACATCTTTAACTTCATAGCGCTTTCTGATTTTTTTCATGTATCTTTACGTTACTATAGATACCAAGAACCCGTTACCGACTTTCCTATTTTACTACCCTAGAAGTCTTTCTCTCGACGCTGAAGAGCAGACGGCGATGAATTTTCCGCCGACATAATTCTGAATAATAATATTCAGTCTTATCATTTCCGAACCTTCGCTCAAAACTAAAAGTTAGTGACATCATCCTGATTTTGATAGCAGGTACGCTATATTACAACATCGTCGTTAAGAGACTGTTTGTGATTATATTAAATAAAGAAAACTATATAAATTTGATTTACATGTAATTATTATATATTTCACATTAAGCATTTCAAATTTGCTTAATCTCTAATTCAGGTAATTAACTGACACTAATAAAGTAAGGATTAATAAATTCAGGAACAGAGTTATAAAAGAGTTGGTGCAGGGGATTTTTACAGACAGTAGTTAATGGGTCATCGAGGTTGTGTGTGTTACAGAGGAAACTTGAATTGACTGATCATTATCGACTTTGCGTTTTTTTATTTGGTTTTTCTGGTCGCGTCCACATTAAGCGTTTTTTTTTACTCCAAAATGTATTTGAGCACTGAAAAAGTGATACTGCTGCTTTCCGATTAATCTTTCTACTATTTTCAATTATTGCGCATCAATACGAACCGACTATGGACGACATTACTGATATAAAAAATATTTTATTAATTCTGAACTTTTGAACTCAGAAAATATTGTTTGTAAAGTCGACAGCGGTCTCCCTGAGCTACACTGAACCTAGTAGGTCCGTGTGGATACATTTTTATGCTCTGAACAAATGTTTCGTACTTCCTGAAAACGGGGATGTTCTGTCACCGAAAGGTTGGCATTTCACGCTTACTTTCTTTTCCTGGTAACATAATCTAATTCTCATTCTCTCTGTATATTATTATTTCGTCAAAGACGTAAATTAAGAGGAAATGAATTTTGTCTCCAACACTCTTTGGTCAGCGAACCAAAATCATCTATTTGTGGGGGGAAAAAATGTTTCCAGTCATGAAAACTTCTTACATGTCAACAATTCAGAAACGAAATTATAAATCAGAGATTCTGAAGTCAATCCTTTGAACGTGATAATTATGCTTCTGTGTTTAGAAAATGGATGCTGCATGCTCTTTCTTAATCTTTATTAAGATTAAGGGATGTTTTGACTCTCTTAAGATATCGGGAGTATTTTGACTCCCTTACGGTACGGGATGTATCATCACTCCCTTAAGATACAAAGAGTAATATTTAATCCCTTAAGGAAACTAGTATTTTCACAGCCTCAAGGAACCGGACTCATTTTGACTCCGGCAGTATTGTTGACTCCTTTAAGGTACCGAGTGTATATTAACTCCATCAAGGTACAGGACTATTTTCCCTTTTTCATCACCCTCGGAGTATCGGTAGGATTTTTAACTCCATTAAAAGGGCCGGGATTTTTAGACTCTTTTTTGGTACCTTGCTTATTTACGTAGCATGAGAATTTTTGACTCGTTTTAGTTACTAACTACCTTTCGGTGTAGGTCGGGGCTAATGGCAGAAAATGTGACAGCCTCTATTCCAGTTAAATCACGTATTGACTAAGAGATGACTGTTGAATTAATTCGTTTTCCGGACTAATATAAATAAAATTATTGAAAGAATACACTGCCCTTTTCAAGGGTATAAATACCCAAATAAAGGACATGGTCAGAATTAATTTAGAAACGTTTAAACAGTCATTATAGCACACAATGGGCTAATAACAAGCGTAATTAAAACTGTACTACTACCGACCGGAAAATGCGAAGTGCAGGATGCAAGAATTCATTTCTGATCCCCAGACAGATGTTAAAATTTCCAGCAGATTGATCTACGATTCATCGCCTCAAATTGAGCTGGCTGTAGAAATTAAAACAATTAAAGAACTCGTCTTTCAGCGAAGAACAGATACGGTACTGAAAATACCTGACATTTGATTTCAGTAATTATAAAAACCAACACCACATACGTAACAGATATATGCGCGGTTTTGTTCACTATATTCTACGAAGGTGAGAAAATCGCCAACAATTATAAAAGTCTGAAAATAAAGACCCCATTTCCAATTGAGAATGCGTATCTTTATTTTGCGTGCTGAAATATAATACCATTTTCACGCACTTTGTGTTGGTTCATATTTGTGAAGCTACCCTACAAAGGACTGTGTACTCCGATACTTATTTGGAGCATATTCCGTTAATGTTGCGTATTTTCGGTGTGCAACAAATATTGGGAAATACGCCAAAAACGGTATGCAACGAGTGTGTCAAAGGGCTGTTTGATGTTGGGGGACGTACGTCGAAGTGACAACAACGTAACAACGTCCCAGGGAAAAACAAACTTCTATTTCAGCTTAAATTGTGTAACGCTCTCACCGAAAGAGTAATACTTAAAATGATTTAAAATCCGTCTCGTATTGTAAATTAAGTTAGATAAATACTATCTATATACTGGTGGAGATTTAAATACAATTTTAGCTGCAACTTGGGTTATAATATTAATTTTCATCGAACGAGAAAAATAGTGTCGAGAATCTTCGAATTAAACCTAAATCGACAAATAATATTTTTCAATTCCCTCGTATCAAGTAGTAATAATTAATAATTTTCCTGTATTTGGATTTTTCTTCAGGGCGTATTTGTCCGACATTTATGACTGGACATCTCATCCAAAATTAAATAAACTGAATGAGACACACTTTTTAAATAACGGAATTCTAATAGCCTTAATGCTCAATGATTTGTTACACAAGAACCCTAATAATTAGTGTACCTTAAGATACACTACTTGATGAGTAATGAAAATATTGCTCAATGGTTGAAAGTTTGTAAGTACAACTCTAACAACGTTGTAATTACTAACATGACTATATTTAATTACTAAATGTACTATAAGCCTTTATATTTGTTCCCATAATCAGGACTGTAACCATGGGGTTTTCTAGGAGACGACACTAGAGCCCCAACTTGGGAGCAAAAGAAGCTTGTGGGCTGAGGAAGGGGACCGCGTAATCCTTTTGTAGAGAGTTTATTTCAGTCCCTAGAAACGACTTCTGCTACTGTGTGATGATGGTCGGCTGTTTAAATCTCACTATTGATTTATCTTACAGTAACTGTGTGTACCCGTCACTTACGGCCCCGTAGCTGAAGAGGTACATTGATATTCATAAAGAGAGTCTTATCAATACAAAGACAATGCAGTTATCCGCAATCGATAATTTATATATATTTTTTAACATTCCTTTAGACGAATATCTTGAATTTAAATACGGCAAACTATATAGCTTATGTTGAACCTTGAGAAAGTATAAATACAATCATGAAAATACTTGAGAATTTGTTTTTGATATTACTTCTGTTCTTCGCAGTAATAAATGTTTATTTATACGTCTGTATTAAATCTATTTATGACCAATTTACTGGTAATATTCGTTCTTTATTGAAGTTCTAAATTTAAGCCTTGAAGAATGTGATCTAATAAATTGTAGGCGTTGTCTATACAACGGAATGTCGAGCACGCAACTAGGATAGAGCAGAAGGTAAAGAACAACTCGTAACGGGCTAGATTCAGAGCCAGGTCGAGATTTTTTACATTCTGACTCTTTAATGCTATTTATTAATTGACAAAATAATTAATTCAATAAACCTTAATTGTAACAAGGTTTCGTTCCGAATTTGAGACAGCATCAAGTGTATATTAATTGGTAAAAACAGAGACATATAAGACCATAATAATCAATTTCAGGACCAAAATTATGTGTAGTATTATGAATAATTTGAAAATAATAGCAAGATCTTCCCTTAATATGTTCCAAACATTATTATTGAAAATTAAATTTTGAGTAAATTTCGAAGGAATGGACTAGTATTCTACCTGTTTTAAACTTTTACAATTATATTTTTATTTATTTATTGTAATATTAACATATCCTAGATAATTATCATTATTAAAAGCTGTCTACTTATGAAAGCTTAAAATCAAGAAATAAAATATAACAAATCATTTAGCAACAAGTTAAAATTGTCCGTAGAAAGTATTCTACGTGGATGTACATTCTGGGGCATAATTAACAAGAATTTGTATTAATTGTTTTAACAAATCGTAGTAGAAATATATTTAATAATGGAGAAAATTAACAAGTTTATAGTCTACCTATCGTTTTATTGAGTCAGTGTAGTGTTGCAGAATGAATGTAATATAGAATTTGGTGGACAATTTCCACAATTTTGTTCATAACCAAAAATATTTATTAACACAAAAATAAAAGATTAAATTTTAGAATTTGAGTATGTATAACAGAATTTTTTCTTTTCATATTTAGCATGTAAATTATAACATGAATTTACACAAAATTTTATTCCGCTTTAGTTTTGCTATTTATCAGACCTTTCTGTCATCAGCGTGTTGTGGGTCGCAATTGCTTATTCAAAAACAGATCGTTTGAAATTTTACGACGAATGATTGAAGTTAAGATTGTGAATTTTATAGCTTACAGTTCTTTGAATTTTCCTCAAAACTGTTAGTTACACCTCGGCTTCTACAGGGAAAATTGGCACGTTCATGGATCGGGAATGGCTCCTTTGTGTTGTTCTCGACTCGATGCGAAATTTTCTACCGCCAAATGTAGCAATGTGGAACTGTTTATATCATACAACTCCCATACAGACCTCCGCGTTTTTCCGGTCCGGACTCCTCGTCACAACGCAGGATGACATAATTCGTCCCCATGCGAGTTATTGTGTAGACGGTTCCAGCGCGCTCATCTAGCGCATTATTATCTACCATAATTTTCAACGTATGACTTTGGGGTGAATTTCAGAATTTTATATTGAATTTCCTGATGCAAGCTGAACTATTAAGTCATTTCACTACAGTATCTGGTGGTTAAATTGACATGGCGTCAGTCACCGACAAACGTGACCTTGCAGACTGAATTCCCTGTCGTGATACTCTCAAGATTATGATAAATTATTAAATCATAAATTATTTCAAATATTGAAAAATGTCTGTTTCACTCAACGTAAGAAATTAGCCGAGATGCTAAGCTAACAATGTTAAATTGTTATTATTAATCGCAGTTTAACCTGTCGCTGAATGTCTAGCTGTTACAATATTAATCAGTATTAAAATAATTTAATTTAATATACATATATCTCAAATAAATAGTTAATATATTACAGTGATATTGGTTAATTACCATATACAGTCATTTAATCGTGTCATTTGAATACGTGCAAAATGTAGCTAATTTATGTTAAGATTTATCGAAAAATATGTGAATGTTAGTAAGCCCTTGTCCATGAATTTTCGCAACTCTATCTGTGTCGAGCTCCGGATTGAGCTCAAGATAAACGCTTCCATTGGGCCAACTCTCGTGGGATCCGGGAATGGTCGAGTTTTTTTTGCAACAACTACGATTAGATTCGCTCGCCTTATTCAATTACTGGATAAAACCTCTCGCTTATTGACGTGATTGATTCTATTTGGTCACAAACGGAGACCTGAGAAAAGCAGCAGGCCTTGCTACAGCTTCCAGATTTAGTGTCCTCGAGCTATAAATAATATTCTCAGCCATGAATTTTTTCAACATTAACTAGTGCTGAATCCTGGAATTTTTAAATGAAATAGAGTTAATGACAATTCAGAACATAAATTTCTGAATTTTATGTAATTATAACTAAATTACGTATGAGATGTCTGAATTCGTGCTGATTAATAATTAATATAATTCTATGCCTATGAATTAATAATTTTGTCGTCCATTTATCTCGTTCATTTTTTCACAAGTTTGTGCCTGTTTTATAATGCACTCTTGTAATTCTTAATTCTCTCTCTGTTTTATTTTTTCGGGAAACACTTGTCTTTATAGTCACATTTCCGCCTTTACTTGAGAAGGTTTGCGAGGGCTATTCTCTCGCAGGCAGAAACTTGTAGGAGAGACACGAAGGGGATGTCTTTTCCTCTCCGTTTTAGAACTAAGGTTCTGCCTTAGGCACCTCGACCTGTTTTGAGAGGTGTATGTTCCGGGGTCACAGACCTTGGGCATACGGTAAGAGTTGTCCTCTGTTCCCATTGGAATAGTCGGCCAGCTGCCTCCTAAACTGGTCGAGGCACGGATAAGGGAATGCTGCGTCCCCACAGCAAACTCCTCTCCCGCTATCGGAAGGGCGTGGGACAAGTACCCAATGTCCGACCTACCTGATGCAGGTTTTTCTAAGGTTTTTACTGCATTTCTTTAGGCGAATGCTGGGTAGGATCCTTAAAATATAGCCCAGGGGCCCTAGTTAACCCTTGGCTACCTTCCTCTACCATCCCGCATCCCCCCTTTCAAATCCCTTCCTATGCTATTAAAAGGGAGTTGCCACCATGTGTATTACCCTCATGTAGCCTGTAACCCCCCCCCCCCCAAACCGCCTTTACTTCAACTCAAGACGTGTTTAAATTATGATCCACGCAATGTTTCGGAATTTTCTCTTTTTACAAATTTTATAATCTTCTATCTGCAGTACTCATAATATATTTTTTTCTTCAACTTTTTAAATTAAAAAACAAATCACACCACACCATAATTCGCTTTAACCATCATAAGTTGGTGTTGGGGATGATCTCAGCCTGGGCTGTTGTCTGCTACTGAAATTATACATCTGACAATGCTTCAGTTTGTTGAAATGAAAATGCAATTTATGATTTTACGGACCCAAATTTATGTTTTTCTACAATATAATAATTATCGTTCAAGGATCGGGGCCTTGGCCACTAGGCTTTCCTCGTATGCGATTTGGTAAGGGAGGAGGAATATAGTGGACTGTGCAGGCGATTATTGCCATATTAGTGGTAATAGGACGTGTGTAAATGAATCCTGGGCCTGCTCATGCTGCAGTGTGAGATGTGCAAGAAAAACCTAAGAAATGGGTTTCAGTGCAGCGAGTGTAGTAACTCGTTCCAATTAAAGAAACGTCTGAAATTAGACGAGGAAAATTTGATCTGCAAATTGTGTACCAGTAATTTGATAAAAGAAATTAATTAAGTGCGGGCGGAGTTAAGTCTGACAAGTGGACTTGTCAGACAACTAAAAAATGCAAATTTGATGCATTTACTGTAGTTAGAAATCAACTTAAGTCACTATTTTAAAATTTATAAGCTTTCGGGTACTTTTGGCAGAACATGGTTATTTTAAATATAAGAATAATTTTTACAATGGTTGGGGTGGGGGTGTTTCCTGTCAATTAATATTTCATAAATCATAGACAAGGCGAGAAATGCTAGGCTAATGACCACAAATGATTAATGAACTACTCGAATTTCTCAATACAAAAATATATAAGATAAATCCAGATTATTTACAAAATGGTCTAAAAAAATAATTTCTTCCGTTAGTATCCCAATTTTTTACTAAAAGAATCCAGATCACCAATAATTAGGTTTTGTTAGAAACCTAATTCACAGAGTTAAGACACAAATAATAGGTATCCTAAAACTGCAAAGTATGTAGTCTTCAAATTTTACAACAGTTCTGTACAATAGCAGTAATTGATAAATTGTGGTTCGCAAAACAAATTTCGAAATGCAAATAAACAAGTCATGTTGAAAGCAGTAATACAAAAAGGAATAATACAGCAATTATTCGATTCCTGGACAGAAGCCCAATACACTAAACATTCTTTAAATTAATATTGTAACGGTTACTTCCTCTTCTACTTAAAATTAAATATTGTCCCAAAATGTGAGCGCAGCAGGTTGGTTTATTTATATTGTGGCTTTAAGAAAAGTATTGAGAACCAATAAAACATAAGGAAAAAATTGTCATTTTCATTAAAAACTATTATGTATTCATTTAACACAGTGAGGAAAGGAAATATAAATAAAAATGAATAAATACAGAAACTATTAACAAATTTAAATTTTGGTTGATATAAAATAAAGATCGGCCTATTAATGAATTTCCTACTTTGCAGGGGAGGGCAGGTTTGGCAATAAAATACACATATTTGGAAATTTAGCAATGTATACTACTTTCTCGCTTGATACTGTACTTAATATTGACTTCAATGCAATGGGAGCGAAGAAGAGGGGAGCAGGTCCTGCGGCTTTTGCTCAATGTGTAAACTCTGTCTCGCTCTGTTGTTTGGAAGGTGTAGGTGCCTCTTCTCACACACTCTCGACCTCCAAAGCAACTGATTCTCTCAATGCTCAAAAACAACTTTTTCTCTCTGTCCTAAAATACAGCTTCAATCTCAATGTTCAAATACAAATGCCTCTCCGATTTCCAATTTCATCCCTCGAAACCTGTCTTCCGTCTTCCATGCCTATGTTCTGAGATAATACTGTTTTCTCAAAACGAGGAAACAGCCGTCCGCTTTGTGCTTCACAGATTGCATGAGCCTGGTTCGGTTACAGTATACCGGGAAGTATCACTTTTATCTCTGCCGCTAACGGAACCGCAACATCAACCACTCAAACCCTGAGTCCTTGTATTTTAAATAATTTCAATTTGTCTCCAACTCTGAATGCGAAACCGTAATAATACCCAGTATATGTAAAAATATGTTTCCAATACTATTATTACCACTTACATTGACAGACGAACACCAAGAATACCCAAATATGTAAATAGCAAGCGGTTAAATTAAATTTGCCTTTAAAGCTAAAAGAAAATTAAGGATATCTTAATCGTTACAGAGGATAATATCCCATTACCTGAATACATAAATGTCGACTATAAAATTTATTGCAAAGGTTGCCCAAAATTTTATACAAAATATTAAATCAGGCATTCAGAATCATATGAGTAACATTAAAATATTGTCCAAAACCATTACAGTGCTCTCGGAGCATTACAAAAATGGTAGGCGATTGATTTTGATAGCATCCATACTTTACATAAAATGAGTAAGAACTATAACAGGAAACTTATAAGACCCATTTAATATGCCATAACCGCGCGAAATGAAACCGGCGATATTGTTAAATTATATTCGAACAGTTTAAAAATGACACATATTGATCCGTCTTTACAGATCGATAGTGTTGATATTGACTATCCGTTATTCTAGTGAACCTGGAACATCAGACGCTTGGCTATTGCCAATAAGCAAGGTTGGATGACGGCTCGGGTGTCCAGAAATTCAAGTAGGTGTATGGCATGAGTCATTTCGTCATGATTTTCACTTAAATTGTTATATGTATTTAAATATTGTAAAACTCGTTTTAGCAGATTTGGAAATATCAAACCGTGCCAAAAGTTTATAAATTTCCAAGTTATGACTGATAATTTGGTTTTTACTATTATGACTGTAAATTTGTCAACTTATCCTGTTTTAATAAAATCCACTCAAGTATTAAAAATGAATAAGAAGCAGTTTTCGGCTACTGGAATTTTCAACTGGAATAATTTTCAACCAAAGAAAAAAACTATTATATGTAACATAATTATTTCATTTAATGGCTGGGTAAACCATTGTGCGAAATAAATTGTAACATACAACGGGTTACTGCTGAAAACGGGGATAAATAAATTAAATAACTAGCTCAAAGTAAAAAAGGAATTATTTGGTCACCAATTAAAAATTATATACAAGGTAACTCATTCAGTAACAAGTCTCATTTTGTTTAATTGAATAAAATATATTTTGCAAATGTATTTTTCTCTATCAATTATTTAACATTTTTTGGCTTCGTATTTAAATTAAAGCTTTTTAGTGGTTCCAGATATATCGATAAAACAGAAGTGGAACTAATATAAAGAAGATTTTGTAAGAGAGTGATGAATATTAACTTAATGACATCCGATTCGGCTGTTACGATCAATTAACCAGGCCTCTATATTCTAGCAGCGGAGTATATTTTCTATCGTTTTAAGCTGCCACGAACATCTGGTAGCTTTTACCGCGGTCATCCATCGGCCGTTTAATTGTTTGGGTGGAAAATCTTTTGGCAATTGATGGCTCGTAATTGGTCTGTTTTGCCAGATATAATCCTCTTCTCATTCCGGCCACCTGACGTCCGACTTGTACACTAGTTTAATATATCACGTATTAAGTTAATGTTTCATATGCATTTGAGTTTTCAAATCATAATACAATCTAGTCATCAACATTTAAAGTTATGTTGAATATTTATTATCTTATTTTTAAATATGTTTTAATTATTGTGCTTTTTTTGTATAAGTGTATGAACATATACACGTTTGTCAGATGGATTTTTTTAACAAGAAACATAAAATTCACAACTGTAGGACTTTATCAGAAATTTCCCAGGCAAGTATAGTAGTTTTTTCCAGGGCTACTTTATGGTTTGTTCACTTGTCAAGAAAATACGTTCTGACCCAGCCAATTTCAATACAGACACCGGATACAACGTACGACTCTTGTGGTTTTCCCTGGATTAGGGTCAAACAGGAAACATAAGCGATACAAATATACAGCCAGACTCAAGGTGACCTTGGTCGCCTTGCTGCCTATATATACGGCGAGAGGCACAAAACTAAAGTCCCGGCCTAGCCTTGAAAATGCTAGGTGTTAACAAGCGATATGTTTGCGAAGTTTCCGAAAACAAACGAGGCACAACAGAGGGTTACTAATGTAATTTCATCGGCCACGAAAACAATTAGTTATTTTATAATATTAATATCATGAAGTAGTTTAATTTGATATTAATTTATTTACTCATACTCATATAAATTGTTTTAGCGTTTCATGCATTAAACTTGTTGATTTTTCTGTCAATGTTGTAATTCCTTAATTTTGTTAAATGACTAAATTGAGAACGTATTTTAAGCGGTTATAATTTCTCGATTTTTAATGTTTGTCCGAAAATATTTGTCCGTAATGTATAATAGATACTCTATTTAGGGTGTTTGCGAATAGTGCAAGGGCGTTTACGGAGTGGGAAACATCCAACTTCCGGTCTCAAGAGAACATACAATCCATTAACGGATGCTAAATAATACATAAATATTTTCTGAAGAGGGCTGGAGAAACACATGTGAACACATTTACCTTCCGTAACTATTAAATAATTAGTAGAACAATAACTTTCCTTTCATAAAACTAATTGACAGGTAGTTGTTTTTATGTTTTAGATGGAAAATTAATGTACTAATGCTCTATAGCGGCTTCGATACCAAACTCCGATAAAATAAAAAAATAAAAAATTTACGTCTCATTTAAAAATAATAATAAAAGCCAAATACAGACGAAAGAAGTGATAATATAAATATCACGAAAATTCAACCAACTCGGTCACAATAAAACTCAGAGAACCCTAAAACTCCTCATTCGACATCAATCTCTTCCAATTGAATATTTTATAATTAACCCCTTCCCAACCCAAGAGGCTCTAGCCTAAGTTAACCTGAATGCTATTATTCAACATATGTACCTCCAACCTTGGAACAGCCACTAATCTCGGTGTTTTCGCAACTCTCACCCCAAAGTTTGCACTATTTTTTTTCCGAAAACCATTTATTGCACAACGATATTGATCGTTTTCGCGTTACTTTTGCATGCAACACCTGCCACCCCTCCTACTAGGGGCTCTAGGAATGTCTTACTCTCAAGGTATTTGTTGCCGGATCTTAAGTAAATTGTCTGCGAATTTTGATGGAAATTGCTCCACGGGTTTACATACTTTTTTAAAATGGCAAATTATCTTATATATGCTTATTGGGTTCGTTAATGTGTTGCGAAATGAAAATGAAAGGTTAACAATAAAGATTTATGTGGTACCAATCCATCGGTAGGCCGCAAGCGCTTACATTCGTAAGCGAAAGAAACACTCACAATTACATCCATTTTTATATACAGTATCAAAGATTATGAAAAATTGACAGGTCACTTTATATTTCTGTAACTATTTCAGCATTTTAAGTGTTAATTAACAAGAAATAATAAAAATGTTCTCAAAACGTACTGATGCCAGATTTTCTCCACACTATTGAAACTGTTTTTGAAGGCTACGACACAAAGCAATCTCGTTTATATAAATACTGTAATAATTAATATATAATAATGTAATTATAATGGATGGGCGCTTTTAAATGAATTATTATTAACTTTAATGAACAATAAAAATTTATTGTGCCGAATTTAAAAACAATTATCAAATACACAAAATATTTGGGATCTCAGGGTCTTAAACTGGGTTTGATAAATGGCTGAATTTATGCAATCAAAATTACATTTACCTTTTATGGAAGTTAATGCGTCTGAAACATAGACGAAATTTGTTGTAGAAGAAATAATACTACAGATTGTATTTAAACAGTTTTAAATTTATCAAGAATTAACGATCTCATTTTATCGATATTTAAATAATTAAAGAACGATCTGACTTTTATCTTTTAAAAGTGGTTTACAAATGATTTCAAAGTATTTCTCTACTTACGGCCGCCCAGGTCTCATTTTAGGTTTTTCGTGCACAAAATTTGGGGATATCACTGATTCTAGTACTCACAGACTCTAAATGTCAACAAATTCTAATTGGCGTAGTTTGTTAGTTGGTCTAACACAAATTGGTAGGTTTTCGATGCTTTACTCCAACCTGGATTTTCAGATCTCGTAACTTTAGTTGAAAAGGTCCTTCATTGGTTTGTCTATGGCCAGCATGATGAATTTTCGCTCGACCACCGAATATAACATTAGTTACACTCTCTCCTACCCGACTGAAGATTGCTTTACTTTTCAATATTTAAGAGCATATTTGTAACTGGACCACATTCCTTCGTTCTGGCTGCCCAACTGTAAAGCTTTCGAACTGTTAGCTGTCCGCTGTCCGCTGCCCAACTGTCAAACTTCGTCTCTTAGATTTTGAGCGCGTAAACTCTCTCAACTGCCCAACAATGTTTTCTTTGCCTCGCCGGATTGTTGCGGCGTCCGCTCTATATCCACTAATAATGAGTCCTCTACAATCCAACTTTCCAATTAGAACAATGTCTTTATTACCAATTACTACAATACATATAATACGTTTGGATTTTATATTTATTTTAATACATATTGTAATACTAATTAGAGGCCGTTAGTGATTTGATAATTGGAAATTTTTGGTGGATTGTTAGCGGCGAAAATATAAGACAACAATGGGTAAACACGTGTGCGAGCCTCTGTCGGCAGCAGGAATTCTAAAACCGGAGTCTAACGGCGGCAGTTGCGAGCAGAGATTCATCAAGAAAAGTCGCAGGCAGAAACTTGATCTAGTAAACGTTGCGGACAGTAAATTATTTTAGTAATAGTATTTGACATATATTCATCGACAAAGAGTTTGATAACATCTGGCTGACCAATAGTTAGAACGAGATATACCATATTTGCCGGCGAGAAAGAGACTTATTGCGGAGGATCACAGGAGCTGTATGGAGAAACATTCCAGTTGACAGATACCAAAGTTTTGGTCAATGTTTTGTAATCAATTTAAAGTTAGTGAAATTATGGCCTGTTAAACGTGAAAAGTGTAGAGTGCATCTGAACCCAAAACGAAAGCCTGGTACCAGCAGAGGCTGTAAGTAGAAAGAAATTTAATAAAGGTTTTGTAAACGTTAAATAAGGATCAAATCGTCAGATTTCGGTTTCACATTTATTTTATTGTTTAAATTCTAATGTAAGAAAATTTGATTGTTTAATTTAAATGTAAAAGATTGGTTCTTTATTCAGAAGGCCCAAATAAAAGACCCTGGGATGAGAGTTGATAAAATCTGTAAAATAGCATGAACTCAAATGTAAATAATCACGTCAAGAAATGTTGTTATTTTTTACTTGGAATAAATGAATTGTTTTGTGAAATTTAAAAATTTGGATATTATTTTGAATCCTTTTCATTAAAATTTAAAAATAATTAATCAATTAATCAATTGCTTAAATTAGGTTAATATTCAATTCAATAAAAATTGGCGTCATTAACGTATGACCAACCATCGAATTATTTTAATTATTATTTGTTTATTACAAATTGGCTTCACCAACGTGAGGCAATTCATCTAATTCAATAATTGTCTTCTAATTAATAATTTGGTGCCTCTACGTGGGCAAATTCATTTTAATTATTAGTTTTTTAATACAATATATATATATATATATATATATATATATATATATATATATATAAGAAAGACAATATTGTATATAATCAGTTAGAAGTTGATACTTTTCATGTCTATGAAGTGATTATTATTTACATGAAAGAAGTGACGGTTGTAGGTCAATGTTTCCCTACGACGATGTACATTTCTCATTGTAGAGTATTGATTGAATGCGACGTCGTGGAAAATTAAGTAGCGTAGCAAATGTTACAACTTGACAATTTTTATCATAAGAACTGAGACCAACATATAATGTCAATGCTTCCCTTCGAATAAACGTGGAAAGAAAACGTACGGAAAAGGCATAACTGGTATCCGTACATTATCAATCTGTTTGGTAAGAAATCTGTTACTTGACCTTCAGTAGATACACAATTTAACGCTTAATTCTTTATTCTTAAAACATATATCAATTTTTAAGTCAGAAAAAATAATTTATTAATGCAAATTAAACAACGTTTCGATGCTTATTTGGCGTTTTAAAAAACTTGAACTTGATGAGGTCGCCAAATAAGCGACGAAGCGTTGTTTAATTTTAAATTAATACATTCTTTTTTCTGACTTAATATTGGCTGATCATTTGTTTATTAGTTTTCTCAATAGTCAGAATATATGTTTATATGTGTCATATCTAAAATTTTGTTGATGTATATGATACCAGTATGTTACCATTTTTTTCATTGAGACGAACGACCCTTCAGGATCCATGTGTCGTTTTTTGAATGGATAGATTTCATCTCACTGACAATGTCATTGCAGAAAAACTGGAGCTAACATCGCCTTCTTCAATTGATGTTCCTTCCACAACTAATACTCGATCAAACCTACCGGAGTGAAAGAGATTAAGCGACCGTCTTTTCTGTCTTTACTAGCTTGTACGACGGGACGCATTCTAGTCACTGTCGACAAACAGTTGAGCATTAGTTCCACAGAAAGGTTTTAAAATTGTGGCACTAGTATCTCTACAAGTCGATCATAAATCATCTGCGGTCTTTTATTTTCTTTGTTGGATTGAACATGTTCCCTGAACGATCAAACGTCCGGAGTTCTGTATCGGCAAAATACTGTCTTTCTGTCCTCATGATTACTCACATCTGGATTTATTCTGACTTCATTGTTTCACGTAACACCAGATTCAACAAGTTGTGTAGCTTAAAGTACGAGACACGACCTAATTTGACCTTTCCACGTACACTGGTCAGGAATTTAATCTATGCCGCGCCTTTGCTGTTCATCCGTCAACAATTTTGACTCTCCCACATATTCTTCAGAATATTTGCCTAGTTATCTATATTTATCGCCTCATCCGAAATAGCCTATTTAAACTACATTGGAAATATCTTGCAAATTGTTGAGTAAAACTGCACGTTCGAGTCACATGAGCAGAAATTCAAATAGAACTTCGCTTTAAGATCACGGAAGAGCTTTTCTTAAAAATACTATTTTACAAATCAATAAAATCGTATCATTTCTCGATTATGCGACTTCTATGTGATTATGAATAAATGTCAAAGCTATTTTTTTAGGGCAATCCACATTGGGCAACTCCCCTTTAATAGCATAGGAAGGGATTTGAAAGGGGGGATGTGGAAGGGTAGAGGAAGGTAGCCAAGGGTTAACTAGGGCCCCCGGGCTATATTTTAAGGATCCTACCCGGTATTCGCCTAAAGGAATGCAGGGAAAACCTTAGAAAAACCTGCATCGCGTAGGTCGGGCATTGGGTACTTGTCCCACGCCCTTCCGATAGCGGGAGAGGAGTTTGCTGTGGGGACGCAGCATTCCCTTCTCCGCGCCTCGACCAGTTTAGGAGGCAGCTGGCCGACTATTCCAATGGGAATAGCGAACAACTCTTATCGTATGCCCAAGGTCTGCGACCCCGGAACATACACCTCTCAAAACAGGCCGAGGTGCCTCGGCTTGTGGGAACCTTAGTTCAAAAACGGAGAGGAAAAGGCATACCCAAAGGCATCCCCTTCCTATCTCTCCTGAAAGGTTCTGCCTGCGAGAGAAAATCCCTCGCAGGTTACCTGCGAGAGAATCCTCTCGCAGGCTTGGTAGAATGTCAAAGCTAATGTCGATACATCAGTAAGTATATCCATAATCTGAGGTACCGGAGCGAGTTAGTTTCTTAAAGGATCCACCTTACAATACGCTAGTAGTAAAAACTGAGTTAGACGCAGTTCATGGCACGTCTTCCCCTGCGTTTAAAGCAGGTGATAATTAGGTTTAAATGACGTTTACGTTTACAAGAGACGAACATTATTTTGGACGTTCAGTGAAGATTAGATGAGTGTGCCACAAATGATGGATGAGGCGTTGACTGATCGACGAGTTAAACTGGGTACACTTTGGGTCACGATCATATTTCATATCTCAGTGATTTTAATTTTTCATGAATAATTATTAAAAGAAAAATTGATAAATGGGGTTTGAAATGTACTCATAGTTGAAAATAAACTTAAACGTGTCCTTGATTCAGTGGCTACTTTGGCGCTTTCTACTCGCTTTCGTGACCAGTTTCTATGTCAGTAAATAACTGTTGATAAAACACGGATCCACCTCTACATTCCAGACACAAAACGATAGTGGAAACGCTGAGTTGCTGCAGGTAAACAATGCGGAAAAAGGCGAAGATGGAGTATCGTACACGAAGGTGATGACGATGGTTTATTATCAGTCTCGTCCATTATTTAAAGACGGCAAACGAATAATGGAGAGACTTACGAGGGTTATTTGGTAAGTCTGGTAAAAAGAAACAAAAATATTTTTTTAGAAAATTTAATTAAACTCTCAACATAATATGATTTCTTGGCTATACACTTGGCACAGCGAGTTTCCATTTTTTTTCAATCCATCACAAAATCAGGTTTTGTCGAACTCAGCAAAATACTCCGTCACTGCCTCAATCAATTCCTCATTTGATGAAAATTTCTTCCACCAAGCTAAATTTTCAAGTTCGGGAACAAGTATAAGTAACTTGGTGCTAGGTCTGTTGAATAGAGTGGATGAGGAAACAATTCGAATCTTACACCTACACTTTCGCCATTGTTGTTTCTGTTGCGCTGCCGCTTTGTCCTAGCGAAACAACACTTTCTTGGGCGCCAATCTTTGTCGTTTCACATTCAGCACCCGTTTCAAACGATCCAACAGAGCAACATAATAGAGCCCTGTTATGGTTGTGTCCTTTTCCAAAACAAACTATGAATATTATACGCTGAAAATCCTAAAAACAGTGGCCATCACCTTTCAAGTTGCCGAACGGTCTTCGCCTCTTTCGGCGCACTTTCACTAGCTTTTATCCATTGTTTTGATTGTATTTTGGTCTTTGGAGTGTAGTGATGGATCCAAGTTTCATCGATGTCTATGAATTTGCGCACAAAGTCTCGGGAGTTCCGCCTAAACATTGATAGATTCTGCGTTGAAATGTTTTTTCGAATCTTTTTTTGGTCCAATGCCAACACTAGCGCCACCCATCGTTCGCAAAGTTTTTTAATGGCCACTTTTTCATGGAAGATAAAATTTTCCTCTTCAGTTGAGAAGCCTACGGCATCAGCTACCTCACGCACTTTTAGTCTGCGATCTTCCATTACGACATTGTGAACGTATTCGGTGTTTTCGTGAGTGGTGACCTCAATAGGGCGGCCGGAGCGAGTTTCATCTTCAGTGAATCTGCGATGTCGTTTAAAATCACTAATCAGGAAGTAAATGCTCTTCAATGCTGGTTCAGGGTCCGCATGAACTTCATTCAATTCGATTTTGATTTCTGCAGCTGTCCAACCTTTCAAATGAAAGTGCTTAATGAGAGCGAGAAATTCTTCTCCGCCTGACTACACACACCAACACTTCAGAAGAATCGCCAACAATAAATTGCGAATGGCATATGTTCAAAACTTTTAGGAATATCTTTGAAAAGATCGTGTTTACAAACAATGGCGGAAAGTGAAAATTTTCCCGCTCTTTCATAAAAATTTACCAGATTTATCGAAGATATATATGGGTCATTAGGCCGTTTGAACCATGAAGAAAGATCTTTTCCATTAAAGATAATTCATGTGAGACGCTTTTGCAGTTTTCATGGGAAATTTGTCACATTGAAGTCTTCGCTGCTTGTGGCACCGGAGTTTTTTTTTACTATTTCCTAAGCTTTAAACATGACTAACTGAAAAATAACGCGGATCAATATCAGTGCCAAAATAAACTCTTATGTTGAGGATTTTCTGAAAATTTTCTTTTTCTTTCTTTCAGAACGTCTTAAAATAATTCAATCGTACACAGGTGATGAAGACTTTGTCAAAAATTAAACTGAATCAACTAAAATAACGTTTTAGCAGGTGAAATTGACTCTTGATATTCACAGGACGGTCATATTTTGAGATTTGCGGTTGTGTTTCTTTGTTCCTGTCTCTTTTTTATTGTTCTGACACATACAACAGGATAACTTGTATTTGAGATCAAAATAAAGTGAAAATACCAACTAATATTAATACTCACTACGAAACGCTCGCCTCTACTGCGTAAATATTGCGTACCTAGATGTTTTAAGAAATGACAAATAAAGAACAACTCGATTTAAAATTTCGTTAAAATTTAATTACTTGAGATACCCGAACTGATTATAATGAGCAACGAAAGTCTAAATGTCAAATTTCGTGGTAAGTTATGGTCGAGGAATATAATTTGCTTAATGTTGAGGATTCTCATTGAAATTTAAGCAAACGACGAATTACTGATTGTGCAGTCAGTCTAGCGTAACTAATTAAGGATTACCAGCTACATGCTCACATCCTCAGGGACTCAATTAGCCTCAAATTCATCTCAGCGATCCATGATTGCCCCTTGAGCTCCTATAATTACCAGTTTGGATGCACCTGCTAGGAGCCTCTTCTGCCGGAACTTCCATCTTCTTCCGCGCTTAATCACGCTTACACTTTTCCCTTCTTAGAAACAATTTGTAACCAAAATAGTCCCCCGGGGCTTCTGCTCACATTGCATGATTCTGGAGAGAACCATGATGACGTTGTTTTTACACAATAAATATTCAAAATACAACACCAAAACCTTAAAAAAACCTTTCTTCAAGATGATTTGCTTTTATTTGGACTATATTTATTTTCCAAAAGGTTATAATAAGTCATCGAATTTATAAAAGAATGCAATTTGTAATAAATTTGTTCAAAATTATTTAATTTTGAATTTTTAGGAGTTTTTGGCAATTTATCATAGTTATCTATAAAACATACTTGTAATATTGGAAATATATATATTTTATATAATTATATTTATTAGCCTTAAATTTTTGCATTCATTTTAATATGAATTTATATAATGTTAAAAATATAAAGAAAAACTGGAAAATTTTATTTTAATGTTGTTACATAAAAATTCGTCAGATTTTTTTTAAAAAAAACATGGGATTTGGATATGATAGTCACATTTATGTCATTTGTATTATGAGATATCTAGTGCTAATGTTTAGTTTTCTGTTAATGGTAAGTAGATCTACTAACGGTTTAACAGGACTATTTTGCCTTGGAGTCCGATACGTTTTCGGATAAACAAGGAAAGAAAAAAGTTATTTACCCCGAACTCTGGTTTATCACAGTAAGAAATATATTAATGTCTATTTACTAACATTCTTGAAATTTAAAGGTTCAATGATGGACTAAAACCCCCATAGAGACCGAAATGATAAACCATAAATACTTAATGACTGTTAATGTTGACAAAATGAATATACGTATATATCAGTCACCGGACTGATATCTTCATATGATAGTTAAAGAATATATATAACAAAATTATAAATTTATTGTAATAAATAAAATATTAAAGATATTTCGGTTAGGTTTAAATTTATTTTCTGATGTTATATAAGAAAAAATTTACATTCTACAGTTCTTAGTAAGCTTTTACATGACGTCACGCTACTCGGATACTTATGCGCTGCAAACAATCAGCTGACAACGTGGAATATGGGATCAGGAAAATAAAGATTTTTAAACAGACAAGCTTTAATAAATTTAATATTTATTAAGACAAAATCAACAGTTTTAACTACCTAAGTTTGGATATTTATAACACAATTTTACATAACATTATTGGACGCCAGCAGATTTAAATGCCAAATTTTTCAGGTTTCTAATTACATAAATTTACTTAAAAATATTATTTTATCCTGTTTAATGCTCTATCATCGGGGAATTTTGAGATCTAAATTTTCTGATTTCAAAACAAAGCTTTGGAAGTAACACTACACATAACGGAGATTTGTGAAAGAAAAGCTGTGGTTATGAATTTAAAGCTTACAGGTTTTTTTATGGGATTGTCCTCGAAATTGGTTGTTAGACTGGCGCACACATAGTTTGGGGATGACTCCTCTGGATCCCGCGTAGGTTTCTGGAGATTATGTTGCCCCCAGCGAATAGTGAAGTTGAACTCGTTACCGGTTCGTGTTCAGTGACGGCGAGTAGAGTGCAATAATTCATCAATTAATTTTAGAATTATATATTTAATCTTCCAAATTTGCATAATTCATAGTCTGAAATATTGACCGATGTTAATGATCTTTACACACCACGTAAGGATTTCAACGTGGCGTCAAACAATTCTACCTTATCCAATATTGACTGCTGATCCTAGCTGTCGCGAAAGAATAATTAACTGATAATGTTCAAAAAGGTTAAAATAATTTTCTAATAAAATAATTTTAGTATGATGCCTGTTCCTCGCTGGGCAGCAAAAATATAATAAAGTGGCAAACTAGAAAAAGATTTAAAATTGCAGAAAAATTAATCAGTTAAAAAAAACTATAAATGCATTTATGACGCGTTTTAAAATTGTATGCAAAAATTTTTGTACTAAATATTGAAGAATTTTGTGAAATAATATAAGGAAAAACCTCAGATTACTCCTCAGCGTAAAATAATAAAATGATTGTTATGAATGTGATCATACAGACATGTGACTTTCTTCGAGTGTTAGAAAGTGTGCGGTCAACCTGTTTGATGAAAATAATTGTATTGTGGTTCCTAGCCTTTTAACGGAGGTCTTCTTTGTCTTCCGAGCGCCTCTTGAAATGTACCGTCTCTTATTTGCTCTTATTCGTGCCAAACATAATAAACGAGATTCTGTGCTAGCGGTGTTCCCCAGCTAATTTACTAAACACGACATCGACTAATAGCCTTGGACGAATGAACGAAGCTAAGAACAAAGGTAAAAGCAGAGAGAGCATGGAAACAAGATAACGCCATAGAAAGCGTCGAGAAGCTACGATGAATAAATGTATTTTCGACGGGGACATTCTTTATTTGTTTAAATAATAAGTGTCTCATCATTTATGAAGTATTCCATTAACTTCAATAATGTTCGTTTTTCTTTTCTTAAGTTTCCGACACACATATTTATGCCTAATATAAAATTTAAGTTAAATTGAAAATAGTTTACCATACTGAATTATTGAGCTAATCGTAGTGTGAAACGTAAATTAACGATTTTAAATTGTAAATTGGTATCTGAGCGTTCAATGTTTTTATACTACGTATACAAACCATACTTGTAAACTTATTTTACGTATTCAACTTAAATTTTTCTATCTACTTATTTACGAAATGCGGTGATATGGATTTACGACTGCAACTTATATTAATTAACGTGTTAATTAAATTTTTATCTAAAGCATCATAAATTGAGTTGTATATATAAAAATAAATAATTTATTAAATTGCCCTACGTTGTGGAACCAAAAATGTAATGAGCAAAAAAAGGTTAATTAAAGGAATTACGTAACAAAATGATTATGGTAAAAAAACTTTTAATTTGTCAAAGATTAATTTAACAGGTGTTCATTTAGATTTTTACAAATGATTTGCCCTAGGTTGGTACGCCGAATTCAATAATTTCAAAATTAACAAACAAATATTTTTTTATTTATAATTGGTGGCGTTCAAAGTAAAATACAATCTTTTATATTGCACAAACAATCAAATTTAATAACTCTTCTTCTCAGGGTCTTTACTGGGTTTCATAAGTAAGAAAAATAAAATTATAAATTAAATAATTAACAATTCAACCAAATTGAAACGAACGGAATACGAAATCTAACTAAACATGAAAAGAACGAAATCTGACTAATACCCTTAATTACCGTTTACAGAATTTAATTAGTTTGGTTTGTACTTACAAATGTCCTGCTGGTACCAGACTTAGTTTTCGCAGCTTAGGGACACAATTCACTAAAAAGGCCATTAATCACTGATTCTACACATCATGGTCAAAACACATGGTTGTAGTTCTTGCATTATTCCTCCGGGAACTCCATCAGCCGTACCTCCGGTCAACAGTGGGACGTATTATTTCTCAATGCCTTTATTTCGGTACTCGTATGTATCTGAACGTGGCGCTAAACGTTTTGTTTCAGCTTAACGGTTTTTATAACGTGTCTCTCCGTCCAGACCTTTTTACTTGGATATTTAAAACATATGTCTCTCAGTTGAATTTTTAAGCTTGGGTCACGCTGTTCGTACTCTTAAATTTTGCTTCATCTCTCGACCATAATATCCGCCAGACTGAATTCAGCCAGTCCTAGCAGCTCGCAACAAAGACCGCCGACAAAGTGCCTGCCGTCATTGTTGTCTTTAAGAATTTGTACCGCTAAAAAATCCAATTATTTAAACAAGTAATGGACTCCTTAATTAGTGTTACAATATATTGTAATAATACATTATACAAACGTGGGCCTCCAATAAAAGTAATTACCAAAATTAACAATTAAAAACTTACCATCTGAAAAATTGTTAACTTAAATAATTATTGAAATACGAAATCTGACTATAATTATTATTTACACATTAGGTTTACAATTAATAAAATTTCTTTTTAGTTTACATTACCCTTAGCTATTCGTCGGGGCTCGATCTCACTCGATTATTGTTAAACACATCACAGACAGACCATATTTCACTGAATTTAATGTGGTTGTAGTTTTCAGACACAAAGCACTTCCACTGGTTGTTAGTTGATGACTTTGTTTTTTAAACTTTGATACTTGCATAAATATGCCAATGGACAAATACTACAGATTCTCTACTCGTAATGCAAAAACCCGGGGATTTATCGTTGATTGTTACAATTTGGCGCCCAACGTCGGGCACGTTTCCCGTAATAAAGAATAGTATACATTGTTAAAAAAGAAATCTGACGATAACATTGATGAAATATTGACGTAAGTAGTATATGTGCATGCAATATTATGTTAATTATTGTGTGCGTGTGAAAATTAGAGGTTTATTTAAAAAATGATTAAATGTGCATTTGAATTTAGAAACTTTACTGTTAGCTAACTTTAATTTAAAAATAATGGATTCTCAAATAAATATGGAAGGGGATACTGGAAAGCGAATTATTTTGGGGTATTTTAAAAGACTAAATATAAATTGGAGGGCAGATATGAATAAAAAATATAGCAGATTTGAGCACAATAAGTGATTTAAGGTTAGAAATTAATAAAATTAGTTTAAAATGTGATAAGAATACAGACTTGTTAGATAAAAGTTTAAATAGAAACATGGCAGAATTCAGGGTAGATTTATGAGAATAGAGAAAGGAAAATAATGAAAGTAATGATAAAATACGTGATATTATTGACATGGACATTGCTGAAATAAAATCTGATTCTATAGAAGAATTAAATAAGAAAGTTGAAAACATTGAAATAGAAACATGTAAAGTGTCAAATAAAGTGATGAATAGGATGAAAATGTTAGTAAAGATAATTAAATAGTGGTTATTACAATTTGACGCTCGAACGTGGCGATTTATCGTTGATTGTTACAATAACACGCGTCAGCAAAGATGGCTGGTGGCGCAGAGTGAGGGATGGGTTGTGTTCCTGTCCGACGGTGCCACGTTGAGTGCGGAATAAAGACCTTCAATAAATGCAATTTATAATTCTTAACTTGGTTTTAAATTTTTTTAATCAATATAACTTCTAATGTTTGGATCAAGAACCAGAACATGATTGCCCAATGCAGCTCTCCGTGCTGATTATATAGGGGCAGAAGGGCCATGTGTGGTTTTGAGACAACGAAAGAAATAAGAGACCTTCACCTTACTATCAGAGCTGAGTTATGAGAGCCCTTGTGAAAGGGACTCTGTTCTCGCTTCCCAACACGTGGTTTATAGTTAAAGAATCCTGTACAATCTTCTAGTGACGATGATAGAGAAGTTACAGAATAGATTCCATAACACCCCCGACAGCGATGAAACGTTTGACCAGGCTCTAGGCGCTTATTTAAGCTTTGACTGCTCTTGGGGAATGGGTTAGAACCTGCGTTGGACCATCTACTGGGTCGCCATAAAACGCGACGCGGTACTATAGGTAATATTTCTAACGTTAGACGCAATTGGGCAATAACTCTCAGAATGGTTGGCTGCATTTATTCTTGTGATTCGAAAATAGCCAACAAGAGTCCACGCATTCTTTCACCACACACAAAAACAGTGCCAATTACGCAGAAAAGTGTCCTTTATAACGGTATTACTATATTTAATAAACTCCCAGAATACACTAAATAGTTAAAAATATAATGAAAAAACCATTGACCTACGCTACAATTAGTGAATTGACTAAATTAAATTTAGGTTTTAATAGCATTATTATAATAATGTTATTTCACGTAATAAATAATTCAATTAGCTAATAGAGCTTATGGATTATTTACCTGCGCTATTTTAGTGCAGAGATGCGTGATACTTTTTTACATTTATTTATATAATGAATGTAACAAATGTATTGAATTTGGTAGAAATTTATAATAACTAGCGTTTTCCTATGCTACAAGTTTAACAGTTATGTAACGTCTGTGGAGGTCCTGCGACCTTACACCAATTCCACTGAAATTGAGTAGAAAAATTAAATAACTTATATATTTCATTATTCGTTCGTTTTCCTCTTAAAAGCAATTAATGTATTAATTTGAATCGTCTCACAAATAACGGATTTTTAAGTAATTTTTGTAGTTAATAATTACATCTTCATAAATCGGAATGTCTTGAATAACGTTATTAAAATATGGATTATAATGGTTGACGATAAATTTCTTGAACGTATTAAAACTAGATATTACGTTTCAGAAATTTTAAGAAGTGTAAGTTATATGATTCCTAGGTGTATGAACAGAGTTTTTACAATTATCTCTAGAGTGTTTGTCGCATATTATTCTTATCATTTTGTTTGTATTGTAAGCCGCTTAAAATAATTAAATTTTCTACGTTTCTTCTTCAACCGTCATTTCATGAGTATTTAAAAATTAATTCGTAGTGATTAGGTATATGACAATAGATTTAACATTTCCCGTTATTAGATTCATTGGATTCGGCTCTGAATTGATATTACGGTGAGTTGTGTAAAAGTTGATATATTATTTCTGTTAAGTGTACCACAGTTGGGCGCCATTTCTAACCTTATAAATGTTTTTTTAAATTGATTTATTGTCGCGTCAACCTGTTGGTTATTGGCGACCTTTCTAACAGTATTTACGTAATTAAGTTACAGTAGGTTAGAAAATTTCCAATTGTGAACAACGTTTCAAATAGCGGATGTCAGTTATGCGTCGGAGACGAACTCCAGTAGGCTCTTGATCGCCGTGGTGTGTATGCAGAAGTCTTCTCGGCTAAAGTCCTCCTGCGTATATCCTCATATTTTGTGCATTCAAATAGAATATTCTGAATGGTGAGGGCTTGATCACATACATCACAGGTGGGCTGATCTTTTCTGGAAAAAAGATATTCGTGTGTGAGTTTGGTGTGCAAAGTTCTAATTCTGGAGACTATTATTTGTCGTTTTCTTGAGATGTTGTTGAGGTGTCACAGATCTGCTGATGTGTGCAGGTTCTGATGGAAGAAGCCGTTATTTCCTCGTGTCCTGCCAGCTACCCTCCACTTTTCCTGTACATTCATTTAGAATGTCCGAGGCTGTACAGGTAGGGGCTTCGTACAATGGTAGATCTTCTTGTGCAATGGCCGCCAGTGCGTCCACCTCCTCGCTTCCCTGCGATGCCCGCATGAGCCGGGATCCAGACAAGCTGCACGGATTTCCCTCACGAACTGCAGAGATGTAGGTTAGCTCTGATGGCGTTGATGGTGCCATTCCTTATTTTAGGGTCTCGTAAGTGCTTTAGTGATTGCAACGAGTCTGTTGGGATCATAATTCAGTTGATTGAAGATTCCAGGCAGTATTCAACTGCCATTGCTATGGCGAAGGTTTCAGTGGTGGTGCTAGAAGCAAAATTATGGATGGGTATTTTCCTGTTGAAATTGGGAAGAATCACCGCACAGGTAGTGCCTACTTCCGGTTTATTATAAATGTTGATTACTACTGTTATCAGTGTAGCAGAGTTGGTAACATTTTTAACACTAATAAATTTTAATATTAATAAATTTCCACACATTTGGGTGTCCTATAAGCTGACTTCCAGGACGCCATTTCCACCAATAATCTCTCAGACAGCTGATTTCTCGACATACTTACGGAACACCAGTGTTACGTAAGATTTAACTTGATGATTTACAAAATTTATTGGTAACTCACACAATGTCTTTATTTAGTGCGTTCACTAAATATCTTCATTTGGTAACGTATATTACACAACTGAACCTTGAATAACTATCCGACATTAAAACTTTCTCGACACGGTGAAGTGTAGGCGGTTCAGTAACAAAATCAATAATGGAGCTATTCTTTTCCGTGCTTTACAGGCTCCTTGGCGAATCTACACTAATATCCAATCGTTGTTCAAACTTAACGATGTCTGACTCGTTCTACGACCGAGTGTGATGATTTATGCAATTTTTATCCGTCGCTCCAATGTTTTTTACTCTTCGGCCATACTATTAGAAAAATTGGCTTAACGCACGGCCAATAAAATAAAATAATTTTTTGAAATTGTAAAATATAAAACGTCTTTGTTAAATTAGTTAAGACTATATTTTTGAGTTCATTACCTGGTTTCTGCGGCTTGTAGCTCTTGCGTATTTGAATCACACTGGCCAAAGCAACAAGGATTCCAGAAGTTTTGTGTAGTATTTAATTTAGCTCTTTTTTTGTCTGTTATTGGTCTATTTATTTATCTAATTTGTAAATACTTTCTTTTTACCAGACTTAAACTTAACATTGAATTTACCATACATTATAATTTCACTGTTGTTTAATAAATTTTGCAAATTAATACTAGATTCTCGAGCTCAACCGAAGAGGCAAAATTAAAGAGATAAAATTAATAAAATCCTAGAAGCGAGCATTCAAGCTGAATTAATTTTATTGGTTTTGATATCAGCTCAACTTTGGCTTGGGGCAATCGAAAATATTGGTTCCAAAATACATACAGGCATTTAAAATCACGTCTCAGCCAAATTGCTATGAGGAGAGTGTAATTTGCTCAAGTGCACAGCCATATATCTTGGGGACACCAGTCCTCAGAACAGAGACTTACAAAAGAAGGCTGACAGATTAATCAGTGGACTCCCCCACCTGAGCCACTGTAGGGCATATTTAATAAGTCTTGGCATTATGAATAGTTCCTGCATTGTTTGTATTCCAATGTCTCGTGTATATAAAAAGAAAACCGGCAACTCTATGGTGGCTTGGGAGACTGCCGTGAGCGCAACACTAGATTTAGAAACAACTTCCGGTTTTTCAGATGGAACTATACTAAAGTACAAACACTTTATATTATGTCTCATTAAATTTTTTAATATCAATGAACTCCTTTACAACATAACTAGAATGAGGGTCAAATATAAGAACTGTATGTATCAAAATAGACGGATTCTTTGATATCACAGAAACACTTTAATTCAGTATTTAGAACTACTACTGACGCAGCTATTTTATCAAGTTTTTACTCTATGAAAATAATTATATTTTCAATTATATTATTATGAATTCTTTTAAAATAAATGTGAGAACACCATCCTATTACTCAGAATTGTTTTTAAATAATTTAAAACGTATTTTAATAAAAACTTTCTAGCACCTGAAGAAAGGCACAAGGATCACAGAATCGTTGTGTGGTATTTTTATTATCACTTCTTTGGTCTGTATTTGGCCATAATTCTTATTATACTATTTTCTTTTGTAAACTATGTACGGACGATTTCAATATATTTGATAACCTCAAATGCTTCTGCAATAGATTATTGTTATTAAAATAATAATAGATGTATGTATTACAGAAGGGCTTTAAAAGTTTATCGCGATAATATTAATTACACATATTAATATTACAGCGATATATTTAAAAACGAAAAATGGCTGTGTGACTTAACTTTCTTGACAGATGTGATATGACATTTAATTAACATTAACATAGATAAAGCCATTACTGACGTGCTTAGCGCAAGAAACGCTTTCAAAAGTAAATTTTAGCTACAAATTATTAAAATAAATACAAAAGATTTGAAAAATTTTCCGATTTTTAACAAACAAATTGACGAATATTGTAACGGTTATGACTTATCCGTTCTGTTCCGAACTCGATGAAAAATCAAGTATCAAACACCTTCTAGACTGTCTAAAATGAGATTTTGCAGATCATTTCACATATACATCTCAAGTGATGTAGTGACGTAGTATTTTGGTCTTTTATATCTGAAGAGAAATATATGTTTAAAACACATTGCGCTTCAAATAACCGGATTATTTGGGCCAATTTATCTATGTGTTTTTTGAAGTGAAAATCTTTAATCAATATATCACACTTGCTTAACTGCCGAACACCTGACATGCAGCTTGCTATTGTCTATCAGAAATTACGTGCCATCCTATGAAAAGCACGAGGACGACATGTAATTAGATGCACCGGCATCCAAAGATTGTTTGGATATACGAGGATTGTTTGATAAGTCTGAATAAAATTATATAAAAATAATTTTTTTAATTGGCTATACACTTGGCCTAGCGAGTCTCCAATTTTTTCAACCAACAAAAAAATAGGTTTCGTCAAATTCTGTAAAATACTCCGTCACTTCCTCATTCGATAAAAATTTCTTCCCACGAAGCGAAATTTTGAAGTTCTGGAACAAGAAGTCCATTGGAGCTAGGTTCAGTGAATGGGGTGGATGAGAAACTAATTCGAATCCCAATACCTACAGTTTCGCCATAGAGCCTGCTGCTGTGTGCGCTGGCGCATTGTCCTGCTGAAACAGCACTTTATGGCGCACCAATTTGGCTGTTTCTCAATCAGTAACCGTTTCAAACGATCCAACAGAGCATCGTACTAGAGATCAGATATGGTTGTGCCGTTTTCTCCGAAATATATAAATATTGTACCCCGAGTATCCCAAAAGTCTGTGGCCATCACCTTTAGAGCTGACAAAACAGTCTTCGTCTTTTCGGTGCACTTCAACTAGATTTTCTCCATTGGTTTGATTGTGTTTCGGTCTCTGGAGTGTAGCGATGGATGAAATCTTCATCGACGGTTACGAATAGGAGAAAAAAGTCTTGTGGGTTATGCCTAAACATTGCTATATTTCCGAATCCGTTTTTGGTCCACTGTCAACATCGCGGCACCCATCGCGCCCACAGCTTTTTCATAGACAATTTTGCATGGAGGATAAACTACACTCGTTCAGTTGAGAAGCCTACGACATCAGCTATTTTAGTCTGCGATCTTCCATTACGATATTGTGAACTTTTCTATGTTTCCCTGAGTGGTGACCTCAATCGGGCGGCCGGAGCGAGTTTCAACTTCTGTGCTTCTGCGATCTCGTTGCAAATCATTAATCCTGAAGTAAATAGTCTTCAATGCTGGTGCAGAGTTCGCATGAACTTCATCCAATTCAGTTTTGATTTATGCAGCTGTCCAAACCTTCATATGAATGTGTTTAATATGTTTAATGATTTTCCGTCGTCTCCGCCTAACTACACGTCTTACACTACAGAAGGCTGCCAAAAATAAATTAGCTCCTATAATTACCAGTTTGGATGCACCTGCTAGCAGCCTCTTCTGCCGTAACTTCCATCTTCTTCCGCACTTAATCACGCCTACACTTTTTCCTTCGTAGACACAAGTTCAGAAGGCTGCCAAAAATAAATAACGGATGGCATATGTTTGAAACTTTTAGGAATCATGTTGACCAACAATAGCGCGAAAAAAAATTGAAAATTTTCTCGTTCTTTCATAAATATTTACCTACCTTATTGTATAACCCTAGTACCTATAATAGTATGTTATCATTTATGCATAAAATTATTATAAAATTAAAGTTTGATTTCAGTTATATTATATTTTATCCGCTTGCAGTAAAATTCAGAGTTTTCACTGGCAATTAAAAAAAACACTTGGGTCGTGTCTGAGCAATCCTGCATTTCAGTATATCTTGAAGAAATAGATTAGGATCTTTGTAGAACCGTGTAGTGCTTATAAGCTGGTTACGTTTCAATAACGTAATTTACGATTACTAATTTAGGACCCAAAAAAAAGAGTCGTAAATTTTTTAACGCACAGTGCTACGTAAGTCATTTACCTTGACGTTTGTGGTTGCAAACTGCATTGTAATCATTCCCTTTTCGGTTCCCCGGGACGTGGGTGTGTGCGTGTGTTCGCAGCGACAGTCGAGGCTGCAATAAAGCGACAGCGGCCACGGATGTTTGCCATGCCCGGTATTGCTTCATTAAGAGGCCCGCTAAGCTGTTGCAATTTTTCACACCTCCCGGAGGGGCGGAAAAACAATTGCCACTTCACAGAAAAATGCTTAATTTGAGAATTCCTCCACGGCACCCTTCTCGTGAGACGCAACAATAGAAATTTATTTACATATTATTAGACGATATAAAAATTCTTTTTTATCATCAATCTACACAACCTATATATATATATATATTTTAAACAAGCTTTTGTTAGCATAAATAGAGAAGCTATGATAAATGACCTTGCGGCATTGGGCATACCAGCAAAGCTAATAAGGCTTATAGCGCGTTATTGAGGATAGGCTTCTTTTCATTGATATATACTGATATTTTTGTCAGTTTGTTTAATCGCGTGAGCAACCATGTTTGCTGGTTCTTAGAACATCAGCAGAAAATACCGTTTGGTGCCAGTCAGGCTGGGGATTATAACTATACCTCCATCGGGGGGTTTTCCCGCCCGCAAACAGCAGGTGCAGAGGGTCTACCTGTTGAAATTTGCTACATCAGATTGTCTAGGACCTGTGATTGGTCCATAACAAATTAAAGGACCAATAGAGAGACAGTTGGAGACATAGGTCCCGAGAAGTGGATGCCTTGAGGGCATTCTGACTGGAGAGGTGGCAGAGAGCAGTTGCTCTTGGTTTTTCAAGAATTGATCAGCGAGACTCCACCGGAGGCACGAAGTCGATGATCAGCTGCGAGGGACGTCGCTGTGTTGCTGAGTCTGGTAACCAATATCGCCATTTATCATGGTTTCGTAGAGCACGTCCTATAAAATGCGTTTCTCGGGCCTAGTTTGCCACAACAATCCCTGGGTTTCATAACTGGTTAGTCAGGGCAAAATTTATAATTATATATATTTATATTTTTAATAAATTAGCTAAGTATGGAATGGGTTGTTGTTTTCCGCAGGAGACATGTAGGAGACATGTTACGGCTGGTAGTGAAGGGAGTGCCACAGGCTTGTCAAAGCCACATTGAATGGATCCAAAGCAATATTAAGAGTAAATAATGAATATACGGAACCCTTTGCTATTAATAGCGGCGTAAGACAAGGTGATGCGCTATAAGCCATATTATTTGACCTAACCCTGGTAGCATCAATTAGAAAAATAGACACGTCCAAGCATATAGGTATTAAGACTCTTCAAATATGTGCCAACGCAGAATGATGTAGCCATAATAAGTAGAAGAGCAGTCTCGCTAGAGGAAACCACAACCGAACTATACAATGATACCAAAATAAGAGGACTGGAAATAAGCGGAAACAAGATAAAATATATGGAAATTAATAGAACACAAAATAATAAATTTGAGAGTTTGAAAGTAAAGGACTTTTCCTTTTAGCAAGTAAATGAATCCACGTATCTGGCATCACAAATAAACAATTTAAATATAATCTCAAACGAAATTAAAACCCGAATAATAAATGGAAATAGATGCTATTATGCATATAAAAATTTAATGAGGTCAAAAATTTTAAATAACAACGCGAAGCTCAAAATATATAAAACCATTATAAGACCGGTTGTGACTTACGAATGCGAGTCATGGACCATGACAAGTACGGACGAAAAGGTGTTAGGTACTTTTGAGCGACGGACCTTGAGAAGGATGTACGACCCTAAAAAGAATAATGATGGTAGCTACAGGATTCTAATGAACCATGAGCTGGACAATCAAGCAAATATATTAAGGTACGTGAAGAGTAGAAGAATTTCCTGGTTTGGACACGTAAGACACATACGAAAATTATGTAGTGTAAACCGGAGGGACGAAGAATAAGAGGAAGACCTCGGTTACGATGGATAGACGGAGTTGAGGACGATCTGACGACAAAGGGAGTACGAAGATGGAGACGACTGGCGTATGATAGGGGAGAATGGAATAATATTGCCAAAACCCATTCAGGGTTGTAATGCCAATAATTGAACTGAAATTTGTCACTTTGATTTGAATATTATGATGATATAAATAGATGGAAAGTATTTGAGCTGGCTGCGACATTTTGTTTCGACGACTCCTTGACTATGCCGTCATTTCAGATGTCAATTTGAACGTATTCAAAGTAGATCAGGTACGGTGTATATATATTTTTTTAAAACAATTACACCACGTATCCTGACTCTTTTACTTTTGCGAACACTTTTATGGGCTGTGATAGGTTTATGGGAGTATAGTTGACAGAGAATATTTTCAAAAAAATAATTACATTTACTTTTATACAAGAAAATTTGAAAAAATCATATTGCACGGGTTTAGTCGACAGTCCGAACACCTAATTTTTTTTAAAAAATCGATGAAATACAAAATATATCTGCTACAAAACCACATATTACTATTTGTTCAATATTAAAACAACAATTTCTTAATATTTATGTTACTGTATCCGAGGCCGACCGACATCAAGAAAAACAATTGCCACTTCACAGAAAGATGCTTAATTTGAGAATTCCTCCACGGCACTCTTCTCGTGAGACGCAACAATAGAAATTTATTTACTTATTATTAGACGCTATAAAAATTATTTTTGACAATTTGAAGATTATCATATAATAAATAAAGGGAACTTATAAAACTTATAAAAGCTTTTAATGTTTGTATCAAAAATCGTGTGACCCTTACTCTTTTACTTTTAGTTTATGTTAATAAAATACTTTTAGTTTATGTTAGTAACACCGAACTTTCTCTGATTAATAATAATACTAATAATAAGTAACATGCGCTATACCTGTCGTGCTGTATACTGCTATATATTATCAAATGGACTCTCGATGAATCTGGACCGCAAAATCCGAAAGATAGAAACCGTTCACAAAACCCACGAAGTTATGTAGACATTCCATTTACCACATAGAGACCAGGAATTATATAGCTACTGCGCAAAAGGTCGGGTATTTGATTATTTGCTTCCAAATTGTATATATGTTGCGGCCATTAGTGGAAAACCAAGTTTTCCAATTCTAAAGGCCTCAGGATAAGTTTCTGTGGCGTAAAAGCCACGAAAGTTTGCACCTCTTTTCAGTTTTTCGCTAATAGGAAAAGCATGAAGCATTCAATTTAAAATAATGCTCGGTTACAAATTAAAAAAATGAAATTATGCATCGAATGCTGTACTCAAGTAAGAAATTTGGTCGAACGAAGTGGCAGAAATCGTTCGTCCAATGTTCGACATTTTACGTCATTTTCTAAGAAAAAGCTGTTTGCCATATTTGCCATTGAAAAAGGATTTTTAGGGAATTTAATTCTCTTTCCAACGCATGATATTGTTTTAAAAATCTATTGGAAATGGCTGAAAATACACCTATTTTGTTGGCTGTATAACGCCGGGCCGGTTGCGCTAATATTATGGCTCTGAGAATGGGAGTGACGATTACACTACGTCAGAGAGAAACTTTTCATTTGCAGAGCATATTAAAATGTTTAAGAGTATTGTTATTTTAAGAGGAAGGAATATTCCAGGGTTTCGAAAAGTATGTATATATTTTTGCAATGAAGGAAGAATAGCAGTAGTGCTCGGACTCAAGTCCCCGTGGCAGTCATCCAAGTACAACAATCAGTAGAAGAGGAAAAACGATCTTTGGTAAAATTTGTAGAAGCAAGTCCTAAGGACATATTAAAAGAAGTAAACAGAAAAGGTGTTATAAAATATAATGTAACAAAGAAAAACTACAATGGAAAACGACGGCGAAGAACAAAAGAGAAAGATGGAGAAATAAAGTACTGCATGGGAATTACCTGAAAAACATAGAAGAAAATTTTAATTATATACCAATGTGGCAATGGTTGATGAAAGGAACACTCAACAAATAAACAGATGGTTTCCTATTGGCAGCTCAAGATCAAGCACTAAGAACAATTGAAATAAGAACTAGAATTGACAAGAGCCAAATGATAGAAAATGCGCTCTATACAAAGATGCTAACGAAACGGTTGAGTACCCGATTGTCTTAAATTAAAGTTTATAACGGTCGCGTCGACATCGTAGTCATTGGCGACCCTATGTTATTCACAAAAGTTTACCTAGCGTTATCATTTACATACGAATATATTCTTAACATTATTAGCAATTGGGTTTCTATATTTGTTCACTTATGTTTGCTTCGTGTATAATGTCCAAGGCAGCTGTCGTTGAAGTACAGAGGTCTGCGATGTGGTGTTTCTCGATTGTATTTCTTCTAATGTCGTTATACATGCTACAATATATGTATATGGGGAATAGTTAATGGTTGACTTCACAGGTTGGTTGGGTAGATCTGGAAAATAGGAACGCATGAGTATAAACTGAGTGGAGGGTTCTTACTCTAGATAGCATCATCTATTTTTTTCTGTTTTTCTTACACTGACTAAAAATGAAATTTTCTAATTGTATTACTGATAACAATAATTAAAGTCTAAAAATTCATGAACGTTTCTTCCCATTAACTTTAGAAAAATATTTTTATACTCTTCATTTTGGCATTTTTGTATATATATATATATATATAAAATTCAGATATATTTCTAAATTGTTATTCAATATATATTTTTCTTTTCATTATAATTAATAAATTAACACATGTTTGAGTTAATTAGGAGAATAATAAGCACGTCACAGAACTGTGCGTGTTTGATTTGAAAGCTTTAATTAGTTTGTATTTATGTAATAGAATTGTCCCAGTTCCGGGGCAATTAAATTGTTTCATTGTGGATAGAGTCATTCTGCTTGGAAAACACTGCATTGGGTATTTATTTAATAAAGTGTTTCTGAATCCGTGCGTAAAATCGGATAGACGTCTTTAATACCACAAATTTTCTAGTTTCCTTTTTATAGTGTTAATAAAACAGTGAATTCAGCTAAATAATATTAATTTTTCTGAATAATTTTGGTGGAATAAAAACCTGTATATATATATATATATATATATATATATATATTACTGTAAATGTTTGATTTCAAAGTTCTTAATATAATTGTTAGTATATGTATGTTTTTGTTTTATCCTTCTTCCCGTCCTGACCAGTTGTTGTACAGTATTTATTGGCAATATTAACCTCGGTGCAACCCCATCTTCCAGTATTGTTCTACAGACGAGTGAAGTTGGGAGAAAAAAATTGACCTACTGGAGGCTAGAATATAATATTTATATTTACTTAATAATATTATATAAGAAACCTTAACGTTACTAAGGGTATCTAATAAATAAAATAAACTGTGTGTGAGTGTGTATGTATGTTCTCAAAACAAATATATGTCCGTGTAATATTATAAAAATATTATTTTGTAATTTAAAATAAAATAATTTAATTTTAGAGCCAAGGTGGGGGTTAAATAATGTATGCTTTATGTAGCATATTTGAAATTTACCCACACCGTAAACCGTAACATTTAGTTTCTTTTAATTCGGATAATAGTTTCCCGATGTTCCGTTAAGCTAACCTCTAATGGGTTTCGTAGACAAGAAGTGTGCGTAACCAGAGGAGCAAGTTTCACTTGAGCAGAAGTGATCTAATACGTGCTAATTAGATTGGATAGAGAAATCTCTGGCGGGAAACTATGGGCGCCATTCGTCGCTAAGAAATTCACGAGTAGCAATGCAAATGCGCTGTCAGGGTAATGGCCAGGGAGGTAATGCCGTTACCAGCCGCCCCGCCTGTCAGATTCGTTTGGGTGACACACTCCGCAAACTAACTTTACGAAACTCCTGCGCACGCAGACGAACCACTCTTAGAGTAGCATTTTTCAATGATCTTATTATAACAACTCTACCTCACATAAAAATAAACGAGAGTTTCTCCAATACGAAGCATTTGATGCTTTCATTCTTCAATTTCAAACGTGCCAGAGGCAAAAAGCCCTGTTCAACGATTATTAAGTCAACGAGAATTTCTATTAACTGAAGATAGTTACCGACTCTTGGCGTATGTAGCCTAAATTTTACTTTTAGAAAGATAAATACAAGAAAAAAACTTTATTTGCTCAGCCATTTTATGAGTATATCCCATTCAAGCGATCCGATAACAGATCCGTTTGCGTTTTAATGGTATACAGAAGAAGCAACCAGTTCGACTTGGTACCAGCTATCAGAGATAAGAAAAATGTAAGAATTTATCGGAAAAATAATAGGAAAGGAAGGTTCGGCCTCAAGATTGCATGACGCTTCCAGAATAGGCCGAACGATGAATCGGGTTTCATTCCTTTAGACATAAGTTTAAGAAAGATTTGAGGACACAATAAATATAAAGTAAGGTTGAATATCCCTGACTCAAGGCGGTCGTCCAGTCATCTGGGGATTGAAATGTGTTGGTAACCCCATCAACCGCACTCCTGAAAGCTAAGGTGTCGAGTGATGGGGTCTTGTCTTCACATCTTAGTTATCCGATAATGAAACCGCCTGGCCAAAATTCTCCTCATAGAAATAGCCTGTTGTTATGTGAGGGAGATGGCCCTAACTTGTGAGTCACTCTGGGAAACTAGACCAAACCCGTCCTTCGGGCAATTTGCTACCTCGGGGTGCGTTGGGTCTCTGGTATATCCTCCAGGGTATCAGTACCCCAGCTAGGTGTGGTCATCCATGTCCCACCAAACGCACGTTGAAGTTAGGTTCTTCTGACCTCCCCTGGGTGCAGCACCCAGCCCGCTGGGATTTAGGAAAGAAGATTTCCCCGTTCCCTGCTTGGAGGGTTCGTAAAAGGCCGCAGGGAAGCAACTACATAAATACATGCTTGACGAGTCCACAGCTGAGACTGAATTGAAACAAGCATGGTAGAGAGCGCGAATCGTCTCTCTCCCCTCCAAAAGTCGCGGAGGCTTCCAAGAAACAACTAATGCGGTTACAGAAGTTTAGGGCACGAAGATTGAAAAGGTTCGGAGTGTGGCGTTCCTGAGTCATCCCCACTCAAATTCTTAGCTTGCAGTCCGAGAACATCAAACTGCAATACATCAGCAAATTCTTGAATTAGGCCACGGAGCACGAGCATCCGTCGAGAACAATTATGCTAGCTGGTAATTTCCTGAAACGTTTCAATTGTTTGTTATGCCATTAGAGCCGAAGTTCTGCCACATTTTCCTTCATTTCTGTAATTCAGACCCATGTTTTTTATTCACCGCAACTGACCTTCAGCAAGTCTCGTTATAGAATGGTTCTCGCGACTGCGGCGTCTTGTCGCCGGGTGATGATGGAGGGTCCATGCCAGGTAATCCGAAATCCTTGGGTCTGAATTGACCTGTAGGCGATAAACCGGCAACTACTAATCAAGATATAATTGCAGTCCCTTAGAACTATAACCATTTACTCCAACTAAATTGTATAAAATTATGGTGTATCCATAGTATCCGATATCAGTGAGTGTTTTTTGTTTCGCCATAGGGTCATTTAATCTTCTAATATATACAATAGACTATATATAATATATTTGTTGGTTTTTCCCGCAAATAAATCAACACCCGTGGAGCAAATTTAACCACATTTCGTACACATGTTCCTTTAGAAACGGAAACAATTACTGTGGAGACAAGACACGATTACCCCGGTTAGGGCTGGGGGTGGACGATGGTGGAAATTTTCAAACCAGCTCAAACAGCCGTTATTTCCGTCGGATAAAAATTTTTCGGGGTCCAGATATTTTTGTGTATAATTTGAACCGCTTTCGGCATGGGAGGAGAGCACCCTTCGGGGTAGTGGTGGATGGCCGTTACAACAAATTAACGCGAAAACATCCGTGATTGGAGTCAAATCCTTGGTTCTGGATGTCGCAGAGTTTTATTATTTAAAGCCAGGTAGCTCCGGGCACCCAGCTCGTACAAAATACATAAAATAACCGAAAACATACTTTTTACAATTATAAATAATATTCAAGGCTTTTGAGGATCCACATTAAAACTGAAACGATTCGCTTGATTAATTAAATTATGATATAAAAACTTATTCCTATATTTTGTTTACGCAAATTAAACTACAGAGACGTAAATAACCTACTGAATACCATTAATTTGAGATTAGAAAGTATTGAATAAACATAGGACGTGGCGGATTTTGATTGGTGTTTGCCTGGGTGTCACTGATGCGACTGATTAGTCACTCGTTTTTGGTTTTAACTGTTCTCTTAACCTTCACTCTTGACCGGAAATTCAAAAATGGTGTATAAATGTGTGGCATCATAAATTCCTTTGGAAACTTGAGAAATCAAAAATAATCCTAATGAAATTTGAAATCTGATTACCTGTTAATTCCGTAAAAACAGGATAGCGTTTTACTGATATAGATTTTATACGCTTTATATAGTATTTCTAATGCGTAGAAAATCTTGTCAAAAGAAGAAAGTAAATTTTTTCATCGACATAATATGCATGTTAGTATAGCGACGCACTTCAAACGCAATACTTAGTATTGTGTAACAATGAGTCTAATGTAACTATATATCGATCTGTAAAATAAACTAGAGAAAGATTCACAATGTACTCGGCAATATTATTCATTTACAGTTGGAACAATCGCAAGAATCCCTTCAAACAGACATGATGACGTTTAATTTTTATATATCAACGGTCTGTAGTTAATATTGTAGCATATATTAAAATTTATTATTTAATTTAAAACTGTATGGTGTTAATAATTATAATATCTGTATAACTTTAACACATTCCACAAATTAAGCTGACATTTTTAAATTATTGGCGATTTTATAGTCCATCAATTTTATGATAGTCTATTAAAGCCTAGCCATGTTTAAGTACACTTCTTAATTATGAGAACACGGTGTGCTTATTTATCATCATTTTTTGTGACAGTCGGGTATTATTACAAAACCTTAATAATGAATTTGAGCTATCAAACTCGCCTGATGCAACGTTAACGAGCATTTTTAAGATGGTAAACGAATTGAAATGAGTGTTTCAAGAGAAGATGGTAGCTCCGCTGCTGCTTCTGCTGCGCTCTAATGGCCGGATACGAGCGGCCGATAAAGAGACCATCAATTTTTAATGTGGTGACAAGAGCGCACGGATGTGGCACAACAATATTATCCTTGCAAACCACGCCCAACCAGTGTATTCGCCGAATTCGTGCCATGCAAAGCCTGCTAAGGGCGTCCACCCTACTCTACGGAGAACTTTTAATTTCTGATGAAAATTGCAGCTCATACAAACAGCCATTTTGTTTTGTCAAATTAAATGTGCTAATATAATTTCAATTTAGTCTGCGTTTAATTTATAATGAAAAGAAAAATATATGTTGAATAACGATTTATAAGTATGCGAACACTGAAGATTTTGAATGTTCGACAATAACGAATAAAGGATTAATTGTCCTTAAAATGATTAACAGTGTTTTGTATTGTAGTGCACTAAATTTTAGACATGCTGGAAGAGAATAAAGGATAACAGAACACGGGAATTTTCTGAAACAATAAGCCAGACTTGACAGCCGAATCAATGATTCGTTCGACTGGATGGAGACGGGAAGTCTTCGGCGTTGTCGTGGACGAACGTGTGGACCTAGCTGAAGACATAAAATAGGAGAAGATTAATGATTTTGGGCAGTAAGTGAAAACAGTATTAGCGAATTGAATCAACATTCATTTTTGTATCTCTTAGAGGTACGATTTTTTTTTAGGGTAACTGGCTACATTAAGGTAATCCACATGGTGGCAACTCCCCTTTAATAGCATAGGAAGTGATTTGAAAGGGGGGATGCGGAAGGGTAGAGGAAGGTAGCCAAGGGTTAACTAGGGCCCCCGCTCTATATTTTAAGGATCCTACCCGGCATTCGCCTAAAAGTAATGCAGGACAAACCCTATAAAAACCTGCATCAGGTAGGTCGGGCATTGGTTACTTGTCCCACGCCCTTCCGATAGCGGGAGAGGAGTTTGCTGTGGGGACGCAGCATTCCCTTCTCCGTGCCTCGACCAGTTTAGGAGGCAGCTTGTCGACTGTTCCAATGGGATCAGCGAAGAACTCTAACCGTATGCCCAAGGGCTACGACCCCGGAACATACACCTCTCAAAACAGCCCGAGGTACTCTTATTTTATGTAGTAGGAGAATTCCTGAGTTTAACTGCCGGCAGTCATCTTCCTCGTCAATTTGAAGTTGTCGAGCAGTTGGTTAATTTTCGGAACACTAAGTAAATAAAATGTTTACCAAAAGGTTTTACGTGATAATTACTATAAATACCCTGGTAACGCCGGGAACTCCGCTAGTTGTGTACAAATTTATAATTTTGAAATAAAATCGTCATCTTTTTAATTAATTTAAAATTACTTTTTGTTGCAGTAGTAAAGCCCACCTTTATTATTCTTATAGCCCGGCCTGGCATCAATAAATTCATTTTCCGTTCAGTTGAGTATTACAATTGACTGTGCCGCAATGTGTGACATTTACAAATTTACTTTGGCGTAGAACAATTTCTACCAAACTTTTAACACCTGTTATTTACGATCCAGCAACAAACACTGAGGGGCTAAGACAAACCTACCACCTCTAATTCATGAGCATTTATATATGAAATTATATAAATGCCAAGTATGTTAAAACTATTTGTAAAGATTTAACTGTATAATATCGACATAAGAAACCGCTTCCTTATCAAGAAATTCAGTCCAGAATGGAAGCATTATATGTTTTCTAAAATATGTAGTAAAACGGAACACAATGTATTATAAATGAGATTCATGTACAGCAAAAGAATTTTATAATAACTTAAGGAATGAAATAAGACGGGAAACTTTCAGATTGAAATGTTAGTTATTAAATCGGATCGGAAAACCTACAGTCATTTATTATCTTTGTTTTATAGAATTTTTTTGTAATGGAATGTATTCATTATCCCACACTGTATTCTTGTTTCGAAATGATTGCAGATAAAATAAATAGAATGTATAAGAAAACAGTTTTAGTTTGTCATAATTAAAATGCTTCGTTACACACAGTAATGAAACGAAGAGTTTGTAAGAAAATTAAGAGAATTATGCACCATTTCTTCAGAAGAATTGTTCGATATATATATATATATATATATATATATTGTAGTATATAAATATGAAAACAATTTAAAATGAAACAGTGCCCCCCGTTGATTCGTCAAGTTGTAGTACTCAGATATAAAAATACAATTAAATACACAAAATTAAAAAATTAAAATGCGTTGCGGACGCCATTTTGTGGTATTTAGACATTTAAATTTAAATATAATTAACGATTTCCTCGTCGGTGTAGCCAATTTGTAATACACCACTTTGTAAAACAAGTTAAATAATAATTAGCCCACGTTAATGCATCATTTAACTAATTTTAACTTTTTAAATGAAAGGATGTTAATAATAAGATTTGTAGTTAATTAAAAAACACATGAATTCTTTGTGTTTATAATAAATTAAAGTTACAAAATAAATATTTATTGAATTTAACAATATTTATTTCATACAATCCAAAATTTTACTCTCTCTCTCTCTCTCTCTCTCTCTCTCTCTCTCAGGGTCTTTATCTGGGTCTTTAAATAAAGAAAGGTATTGCTCTTTTTCGGCCAGCTACCTCATAAACTGGCCAAGGCAAGGCGAGGGGTAAGCTGCGACCCCACAGCAAATCCCTCACCCACCATCGGAAGGGCGTGGGACAAGTACCAAATGCCCGACCTACCTGATGCAGGTTTTTATAGGGTTTGTCCTGCATTACTTTTAGGCGAATGCCGGGTAGGATCATTAAACTATAGCCCGGGGGCCTTAGTTAACCCTTGGATACCTTCCTCCACCCTTCCGCATCACCCCTTTCAAATACCTTTCCTATGCTATAAGAGGGGAGTTGCCACTATGTGGATTACCTTATACATAGCCTGTCTACACAAAAAAAAATATTGAAACCATCAAATATCTAGGGTAACAATGCCAATACACAATATTTACAATATTCAAAAATCCGAAATATGACGATCTTATCTTTAATTAAAGGTTTACAATTAATAATGTAATTGATGTATGACTTACTTTCCTCTTTCTTTCTCTCTCTCTCTCTGTCTCTGGTACCGGGACAATCAATTTTTATCTCGTTCAGACACTTTCACAAACTTTTCTTTTAATATCAGGCCTTGGTTTTCACTGATTCTACACTTCACTTTGGCAAGATTGGCTGTATTTTGATGACTGATCCGCTCCACAATAATTTACCAATATTATCCTGGAACAACGTAGATTTTGGAAAGTTCTATTCTGACGAAACTGTTATTACTTTCCAATATTTACGATGCAATACTTCCGTGAATGTTTTACTTTGTATTAATTCACAACTTTATTTCGTAATACATTAACGACGTCTAGTCTCTGCTAAAGTTTTATTTGTTCCGTCCTCTGCAATGTTTCGCCGCCAACTGCTCTCTACATTCCTCTCAGCGCGCCATGGTCTACAATCCCTTAGGCCTATTCCATTATTGTGTGTGATTTGTGTCTGTTTACCGATAAGAATTTAAGTTAAAAATGTTTTTTAATTATTTAATATTAATTGCCTTTTAATTTAATATATTAATTTAATATTATATATATATATTGTAGCAATATTTAATTAGGCCATTAATTGTTTGGTCATAATTTGATTGGTTTTGATAGATGAATGTTAGCGGTATGAACGAGCAAAGCGAAAATGAGCGGCGAGCTCTGTTGCTTTGATGAAAAGCCGAAAAATGACGATTGCGCGCACAAAAGTAAAGGCGGTCTTCAGTCGACAGTCTAAGTCTACTGTCAGCCACGAGAGGAAACACATTAAAACAAATTCTCTCCGAGATACTTAGCAGTTCGGTCCAAATTGATAAATGAAACAGTAAAAGTCTAAAATCTGCAAATCGTGAGTTCCAGTAACCAAGCAGATAGTTGGACAGAGAGATTTTTCAACGACTAGCCAACGGTGAAGCAAGGGTTTCTTCATTATAAAAATCGAACAATTTTGCACTGAGGGAAACCGACATCCGATAGCTGACCAATTAGAGGATCATCCGAGGTTCCTTAGAGCTGATGCGTGCATTTCGACGGCATGAGTGTAAAATCTGTGAGGAAATTAGAATCTGTGTAAAATTTGCATTTACAATGTAGTGTTGGAGATACAAAAGAAAACTGGTACCAGTCGGACATTACGTGACTAACCAAAACTTTAATATAATCTGTAAACGATAACTAAAAGGGTAGAGTCAGATTTCGTTCATCTTTCATTTCGTTCAAGTTAATTTCTTTACATTTAGCTTTCTTTCATTTATCGACATATTGTTTTAAGGTAAATTTTAATCTGAACTGTTAATCAGATTATTATATCATTTTCTCTGTTAATTATCAAACCCAGTGAAGGCCCTGAGAGAAGAGATCTTAAATTTTTATTGTAATTGTTTTTAATTTTTGGAAGCCACAAATTGATAATTTATTATTTTGTTTGTTAAAATTTTCAATTTAATTAACCTTTTCATTTTGATTATTACATTAAATGTCTACCACAACGTAGGGCAAATTAAACGACTATCTATTTAATCATTACAATATATATATATATATATATATATATATATATATATATATATTTATTTATCTGTAAGCAGTTTAAGAAAAATAAATTCGTTTCCCTATGTAGGGAATTTGAAGGTTCTTGATTGGACGAATGACGTGAAATTAATAGATTTAGAATAAAATCCCGTACAATTAATTGATAAACGCTACGAGGCATTCAAATTTATCGTTTTTCAAAAAGAATTTGGATAATCAAGTTACAACGCTTATTAAATTAATAACATAGATAAAATTTATTTTTATGAATCATGATTCTGACGTTACACTATATAAGTAAATTTTTCAAAATATTATTTCCTTTGCATACAATATCTACGTATCGTGAATTAAAATAAGTTCTTAACTCTGTTTCATGTTTTAATTGTATTTATTTTAATATATTTTTCATATTTGATCATATAAATGTTAATTATAAGAGTTAAAACAAATTAAGTTCGATTCAATATATTTCTCATGAGCTGGTTGGATAAAAGAGCACAATACTGTAATAATTCATTAATTATAATGTAAACAACAGGGTGGGTACTGAGACCATATTTAAATATATTCGATGTTTTTCTTCGATCCTTAGGAAGAGCAAGCCTTTATTTACCTGAAAAGTCTGAAATTATACTACATTCTAAACTTATAAACAATTTCTCCCTAAAAAGTGAGATGAATAGCCTTATTTAATTCACAATCCATACGTATTGCATGTTTCTTACTGCAGTTGAATATTTTTTACTTTAGAGTAAATAATATTTTGAGCTCACCATTTACAATATTATTAGTACCATACGATTACAGTTCTTGCTATGTACTATACAATATTAAGGTATATTTTTAGTAAACAAAGAGCGACTAAAAAACAAAATTGTGAAGTTCACATTTGAATATAACCGGATTATTGGTTCATTCTTTCGTTTTGTCTGCAATATTCTTATATCTGATATGACTTTAAACTTAATTTTTCCTATTACTTTAATTTCTTCTATTTCATTAACATACGTCAGAAATGGTACTAAATTTTAAAAAATAATAGTCAATTTATAAATTGACATGAGAGAGCACAATAACTATTTTTAATAGTACTCCACATGACATCCGAAATTTACCTTCTGATGGCGCGCTTTACACCGAAAATGTCTTGCCTTTTTGTGCAGAAATACCCCACGCAACAATACCATAAACCTTGTTTTTATGGAAAGTATTTAAGATAAACTAGTTTTGTTACTTTTATTGTCATCATAATTTGATTCTGGTTACTAAATTTAGTTATTGGATTTATATGATTTTTCCAAATAAAATCGCTATTTAAAAAAGTCTTGACATTTAGTACTTTCTATTCCTGGAGAGGTGATCTATTTCACTTATACTAGGATTCTACGTGTATGGCCTATACTGGATGGGTTGAGGTGGATCTGAGACATTTCGGGTCTCTTCCAATTCGAAAAAACATATATTCAAGTTTTTAATATTTAGAAAATAATAATGTTTTATATGGAAAAAGAGATTTTATTTTTAAGTTATTTAAATTTGATTATTTATCTATGAAAATATGTATTTAATAGTGAAATTAATTACAATAATTAATAATATAATGTAATGCCAATTAAACAAGCCATTAATTGTTTTTAATATAATTAAATTGTTAGCGGTACGAATGTGTAAAGGCGACAATGAAGGCGTGTTTTTCCTTTGTTCAACAATGGAGACCGAGCGCGCATAAACTCAGTATGCACTTGGAGAGGCAGTCTGGAATCGGCGATTGAAAGGTGAAAGAGTCAAAATACTGCGACGAGAGATGAAACTGTTAAAAGTCGACGGGTAGATAATATAGTTCAGTTCACCTAGAGCAACGAACAGTAAAGTTTGCAGATATAAAGTACGAATGGCGAGATTCTGTATTTCTACATGAAAGCAAGCAAATATTTTACGGAGAGATTTACAAAATAATTTGCACATGGTGAAGCAAATGGTTGCTTCACGCTGATTGAACAATTATCGCATAGAGGGGACCGACAACCACTAGCAGACCAAAGGGGGCGGCTCATCCGAGGTTCTAGATAGCAGAGGACGTTTTAATCGTGTATATTAAAATTTTCAATGATGTGTAAAGTCTGTGTAAAAATGGCCTTTTAGTGTGGTAGTTTTCAAGATACAAGAGAGAGATCTGGTACCAGACAGACGGTCCGTGAGTAACAATACTTTTTATACAAATTTTGTAAACGATAATTAAAAAGGTATAGTCCGATTTCGTTCAGTTTTCTTTTCACTTATTTTCATATTGTTTTAGGTTAACTTTTATATTTGAATTGTTAATTGTCAGTTTATACATAGATTTTGTTCTAATTATCAAACCCAGTTATGGCCCTGAGGTAAGAGATTCGACGAATTTGATTGTAATAATATATGAACTGTATATTCAAAAATGCAACGAATTAATAAATGAAAATTAAAGGATTTGTTTTAAATCGATGAAATTCGGCATGAAAAATAGGTTTTGATATTGTAAAATTTATCAACAATAATAAATTTCTTTTAAAGCTTAGTATATCTTGTTAATTATTCCTATGATTTAAGACCACCTTTTTAAATCATTATAGGTTCGACGTCTTAAACGTGTGGCTAATTATTCAAATTTTAACTTTTTCTTGTTAATTGGTTCATTTAATTTAAACCCTATCAAGGTGTTTATTACAATATATATTATTAACAAAAAGGACATTAACTTCCTGCTCTTATTATCAATTTATATACCCACGGCTATTTTACATACATACATACATACATATAAAAAATAAAACATACATACATAAAAACAATAACAAATTAGAGGCGATTTCAAAATACGATGGTCCGACTTTGATGGTATTATCTTCCGGTACATTACCACTTTGAGGTCTGGAAGGTCAGTAGAAACTCAGACGGCTCGGGCGAACGCTGAAATCTCTACAGGTTCTCGTCGGTAGGACAGTGCAAACTTCTCTCTAAATATCAAAACTAACTTCGCCGAAACCAACTGCCAAAAATCCAACTTCTCCATTATTTTTTCAAAAATTTATCAATCAGCGACTTAACTATCCAAAACTCCCCAATTTTCTCTAACTCCTGCTCAAAAACTATTGCAAACCCCCAAACTATCTAACTGAAAACTAAAAACTAAATTACTCCCGCTTTCTCTGAACTTCCCTTTACACGGCAGTTTACCGAAATTTCCCCCACAGGGTCTTGGGTTGTGATGTTGTTATCCAATAGGAATTATATTTGTTGTTCCACAAATCTCAATATTTAATTAGCCACATGCGGTTCAAAGAGTCAAATTCAGGCCCTTGAGAAGACACGGCCGTGATGGTGCCAATCTGGTGGAGCATCTTGTCTGGACGTGTTCAATTTTGTGACCAAACAGTATTTTAATCCACACAAAGGGATGCCTCGGTGGGGTTGTCATCGTTTCTATGAGTACCGGGGAAGCGCACACTCACCTTCAGCAGGTTCAATCCGAGAATATTAATTGTTCACGATAATTCGTATCATACAAGTTCTCGCCGTCTGCAGGGTTGTGTTTTACGACAGCAGTCTGTTTTCTGGTCGGCTTTACCAGATAGACATCATAAATAGTACGTTGTACGTGTCCCAGGTCCAGAGAAAGTCTTTACACTTCGGCGACGTAAACAAACATTTCATGTTGTTCCTTTCTTCTGAGGAGTTTCAACTCAACCGACGCTAGACTTTTTTCAGTTTTGACATGAACCTGTGACATTATTTATTTTCAATGTTTATAGCTTTACTTATCTATTTATTTCTATAATTATGCTAATTTCTGTTTACCTCTTTTTCTCTGTCTCTCCCTTTAGTATGCCTCACTGGCATGTATAAAATTTGATCTCTCTGACAAGCCTCATTTAGTCTTTTACCGTGTTCCAGTAATATTAAATCTGAACGTCCTACACAATCCAACAGACAAAATAAGCATCTCTCACTTCATTTTTCTAACTCCAGAACTTAACCATCTTGGTTTTACACCACAGTTTGTGGGGACATTTGGATATAATTACCATAATAGCCGCAACTGCTGTGGGCTTCAAAAATACTCCGTCGTTGATTGACGACAGTTTCTTCAGTGCCCCTTTCCAAATATTACGTCAGTCCTCAAGATAAAGTAATATTCAATAACAGAATAAATGCTTTCAATCAAGCTCCTCTCTCAAGGCTTTGAAAGTGAATGAAATGATACAAAAATCTCTACAGGAATGGGAATATAACAAACACTGAAGACCTGCGAGGACTATTCTCTCGCAGGCAGTCCCTGCGAGGGATATTCTCTAGCAGGGAGAACCTTGTAGGAGAGACACGAAGAGGCTACCATTGCGGATGTCTTTTCCTCTCCGTTTTTGAACTAAGGTTCCCACAAGCCGAGACACCTCGGCCTGTTTTGAGAGGTGTATGTTTCGGGGTCGCAGCCCTTGGGCATACGGTAAGAGTTGTCCGCTATTCCCATTGGAATAGTCGGCCAGCTGCCTCCTAAACTGGTCGAGGCACGGAGACGGGAATGCTGCATCCCCACAGAAAACTCCTCTCCCGCTATCGGAAGGGCGTGGGACAAGTACCCAATGCCCAACCTACCTGATGCAGGTTTTTCTAGGGTTTGTCCTGCATTTCTTTAGGCGAATGCCGGGTAGGTTCCTTAAAATATAGCCCGGGGCCCCTAGTTAACCCTTAGCTACCTTCCTCTCTCCTTCTGCATCCCTCCTTTCAAATACCTTCGTATGCTATTAAAGCGGAGTTGCCCAACGTGGATTACCCTCCTGTAGCCTGTTGCCAAAACAAAAGGAATATAACAAAGGCTTACAGCTTAGTACTGGTTACTTTAACCACGGAGTTATCCTCGTCGACTCATTCTTCACTGCTTAAATAATCCACAATGCCGATTCTTCATTGAAGTCCTAGAAGAAGGCCGTCTGTAGATGGGGCGCTCAAGCTCGCATACTGGAAGTCAACTGAGGCCAACACAATGGTTAGAGCGATGCACACTAATGACAATCCTAGGTTCGAATCCCGTTCCTGTCGAAATTTTTCTATACTACTCTGGCACAGGAATATTTTAGAATATTTCTTACATTGCATTAATTTTATCATTGTAGGAGTCATCTAAAAGATTAGGAAGACCATAGACCTTTAGCAGCTGTTATTGTAGGAAAAACGAGCGCTTTTACAGTATTTTCTGTATTACATTAGTGAGGTGGGATTTAGGAGTATATGTAAGTGGGAAGAAAAATAGCACATTTAAAATCTATTCTAAAGGTGAAGGGAGTCATAGTTTCACGAAGAAAGCAAATAAGTAGTGAAAGACGTTATACTTATTTATTATTAAAAATCTAAATTATAACAAAATATCTCGCATCAGATAGAATGTCAGTTCCTTTTAATGCTGCTTTAAGATATTGTTATCAGAATATACTTAAATGTAACACGATGCTCCATCATAATGCCATTAACTTTAATAATACGGTTTTGTTATCAACAGACGTTTTCCGTATTTCCCTCGCGTCACATCACAGTGATTATATCTTGCGTCCCAGTATATTATTAGCTTCCTTAATTTTAATCCTTGTAGTGTTCCCACAGAAGGGAGATAACCGCAAATACCAAATACGGTTCCAATTAGTAGCACAACCTCGCCTGTCAATCGCAGTGACATTTAGTGCGGCACTTAACACAGAAGCCTATTCGTGGAAACGACACTCCTGGCTTTTAATTAAAGCCGCCTCGGCGAAGACCTCCTTTCCACTATAGCGGTGTGCATAAATAGCAATAAACACACTCGGATCCGATGAATCGCAAATGACTACGGGAAAGGGCATATCGGAAAATCCATAGTGCAGCTGGCTGAAGGAATCTGTGCAGAGGTGTAGAGCTGGGAATCTCCCCCACACCAGCATCGACCCGCAAAAACCTCCGAGCAACAAACTTCAGTTTAATATCCGAACAGACGGCTTTAGGAATTCCTCTATTAAATTTATATTGCACTTTGTTCGTCGAATATCTCTTAAGGAGACGCAAGCCAGCTCAAGAGCTAATGTCTGAGAGGAAATAGCGGAACTTTTGTTTGAGCCTTTGTATGCGGAAGAGAGTAACCGGAACACGCAAATTAAACGCTAAAACTCGTTCAACATTTTTGTTCAATTAATGCTGTTCTATTCTGAGCCAATTTAACCAGTTCTTTGGGATACTTGACCAAGCCACATGAGATTCTTCCTTGATTACTTAAACAGCATCGCGCCATAATAGGAAGTAAAGTAATCAAGGAAGAATCTCATATATATATATATATATATATATATATATATATATATATATATATTCTTCACTGGTGTGAAGGGAGAGGAAATAAATTGCTTGTTGAGGTCAGATAGGGAGGAGATCACATTGGGTGTCAAGAATATGTTGGTGAAGATCAGCTTGTAGAGGACGGTAGTAAGCGCCATAACGTAGTCCGATTGAAACGTTGTATATATACATATATATTGTAATGCCAATTAATTAAGACATTAATTGTGAATTTGAAAATCTAAATTGTTTGAGAAATCCTTTGTAGCGGCAGGAGCTTTTGAAATAACAATAGAAATCCGGCTCTGTTCCTTTGTCGGAAGGTCCGTCAAAATGGTGTATGCGCGCTAAATTGCGAGACGAGAGTTACAGTTTGCAGGAAGGTTTGGTGAAGTACAGTTCGCATGGAGATTTGGTGAGAGAGAGTTCACGGAAAGACCTCGTCGAGGTATAACAGTTTTTGGAAGGAGAATTCAACTCTTCTTAGCACCTGAAGAAACGGACAAGGATCCCAGAAACGTTTTGTGGTATTTATATTATCACTTATATTGTATGCATTTGGTTATCTTTCTTATACTTATATATTGTAGTAATTATTTTGGATTGCCCACTAGTTTGGGCGACAAATGAAGGTGATGATTATATGCCGACTCTTCATTACCGTAATGATAAACGCGTCTAGCATACGTGTACGAATCCTCAGATCCGTCGATTGTTGGGCGCCAGGTTATGTTTAGTTTTTACCACAATACGTGGTATGACAACTTTTTTGAATACCTTCTCGCCTCGGCTCCAGAAACTGGACTCATCCTGCCCAATTGTTTGGGTTCAAGCCACCAAATAAACACTTAACAATGTAAAAATAAGTATTTGTAAAATAACACACCAGTTTACAATACAATATATATTGCATCAAATTTGAACCAGCCCCAGCGAGTCACTTTCCCACACATGTAGCTATTAACTCAGTTCTCTCAAAAATCTCGTTGCTCAAGTGTTAAAAATGCCTCAGATAATTTTTTAACTATTAAATTGCCAAAACTTTAGTTAATCTCAACAAATTAATTTTTTTGCAAAACTTTGCAAGTCCTGTTTGAGATTTTAATATCTTCCCTATACTGTAGTCCCGAGTTTCCAACTTAAACTGTAAAACACTAGTGCGTGATTGAAAGCCGCGTCGCAATCACAACAATGCCGGCGGTACTGTCTACTATTACAAAACAGTTGTGCTGTCGACGAAAAACAAATAGAAAACACTGAAACTCATACAATTGCTCGATTATCATTTATATATATATATTGTAATAATTACTATTAATACATTTTTGATTAATGAAATTTGCCCCACGTTGTAGTAGCCATTTTATGTAATACCTCAAATAAAATAAAACTACCATCAATTTGAACAAACAATTCTCTTTTATTAAACAATTTTTAAATACAAAAATAATGAAATTTTATAGAATCAAAACAATTTTATTTAACTTGAATACATTTTAAATAATTGGACTCGGTACCCTCAGGGTCTTTACTGGGTTGATAAGGAAACGGAACAGAATGTTACAATTAAACAAATACAGTTACAATAAAAGAAAAACGAAATGATTAAAACGAAATAATTGAAATGACTGAAACGAAAGTAACGAAATTTGACGCCTTTTACCCTTTATTAGCAATTTACAATTATAAATTCAGAAAAATAAACTTACACGCTCTCGGGTCCACACACTCACTTTAGACAGGCTTAAAAGTTCCCAGGCTCCACTCACACTCTTGACGAGGTCACCCTCACGGCGAATTCAAACAACTCTGCTTTCAGACAGACCTCCACAATGAAACTCCACCGACTGTTGACGACTGCTGACTGATGATTCCTCTCGGCCGTCTAGCTTGGCCTTGCATCCGATGATCTCTCCTTTTTTGCAAACTCCAAACTGTTCATAACAATTGTTTCGGCCACTTTAACTTGGCCCCGCGTCCGTCCCTGCCGACCACCGCTCTCTCCCCGCTGACACGTCCGTCTCCTCTCCAACACGAAATGATAATGAAGCTTAACTGTCCAACTGCCCTCTTATTTATATCCCGGCTCCCGGATATTCCCTTGTTTTCACAGTTGTTTTGAAATTACATGATCGTCAAAAGAAACACCATCTGTTAGCTTTCTCCCTCTCCGAGAGTCACTTAATCAATTACAATAAGCATCTCATTTTAGTATAATTGCCTCGTCCATCTGTTATGATGCCCTCCTCTCTAAAAGTCAAAAACAAATAAATGTATTTTATCTGGGAAGATTTCCCAGAGCCGTTATAGGGCGTGTAGCCCTCTTCGGCAAAAGATTAACGAGATAAAAAATTTGGCTCGCACCAAGGCAGACCGCAGCAAACCCAGCGAAAGCAGGCTTGGAGGGAAAAAGGGGTTGTGGGTGTATGGATGTCTAAGTGTGTGGGTAGGATAAAGAAAGGTGCCCTGGAGAAGGTATCAGCCACCTCAACGGCCTCCCGAGGAACCGTTCTCCGCGCGACCACACACCGAGCTAGCCTCCATCATGCGTTAGGGGTGACATGGGGGAAGGAGTTATTAGGGCCTCTTAGCTGCGATTTTATTGACCTACTCGGCATTCGCCATTGATACAGGAAAACCCTATAAAACCTGTATCGAGTAGGACGGATGTGTGGAGAGTTGACAAGATGTAAACAAAACTGAAAAAGATAAGAGGATTAAATGTACATATAAATAATTACAACTTAATTATAACTTGGAGGTCCTCAGACTTCTTTTCTGGTGGAATTCCTGAACATAAGGGATGTTTTATTAGATGATAATGATCTTTCTTTTTTTTTGAATTTAAAACCTGTAAGAAAAGTAAAAGGATTAGACATACAGGCGAGACTTCGTCGGCGGCAAGCATTTAAGCTACGGGGCTCACAACTTGAGTTGCAGGAAACATTTCATTAAGAACAACAGCACACAGAATTTCATCAAGTGTGTTGCAGGCAGGTTTTCATTAACAGCGGTTGGACACAGAATTTGATCAAGTAAAGGTCGCAGGCAAAATTTTCAATAAGTAAAGCTGTAGGTAGAACTTCACCTAGTAAAGACAGTCACAAAATTTCGTCGATAAGGAGTGGATAACATTCTGATTTACACTTAATCAGAATTAGAGCTTCAAAATTTGCTGGAGAGGGCCTTAATGCAGAGGTCCACAGTGTTGTAAGAAGTAATTGTGTCAGGTGAAAGATACAAAAGTTTTGGACGGTGATTTGAAACAAATTAAATTCTGTGAAACGATTGCCTGTTACATGTGAATAGTGTATAGTGTATCAAAGAGCCCAAACGAATGCCTGGTACCAGTAAAGAAAACTGTAAGTAGAGAGAGATACTTTATAAAATTTATCGTAAACGTTAAATAAGGATAAATCGTCAGATTTCGGATTCAAGTTCATTTATTGTTTTAATTATAATCAAGTTGAATGTTGTAAATGTTTGTTTGTAAATTTTGAGAATAGGAAAAGGTTTGTTATTTGTTTAAAAGGTCCCGTTAACGACCCTGAGACAAGAGTAAATAAGTTTGTAAAAATAGTAAGAACACTGATTTATATAAATCACAGCAAGAAAATTTGTTATTATCACTTTAAATAAATAATTTGTTTTCTGATGTTTAAATTCTGTAATTATTTCACATCCTTTAATTAACCATAATAATTCATTTAATTATTTGAGTATTACATAAATTGACGTGCAAACGAGAGGCAGAATAATTGTTTAATAAATTTAATTAAGTACTTATTACAATATATATATATATATATATATATATATATATTGATATATATATATTGTAATGATTAGCCTTTTATTACTTAATATTAAAAAAAAATAAACTTTATTACAAGATAATACAAAAAAATACAAAAATACATTAAAAAAATATTGTTGGGCGCCAGCAGATATACATTGGTCTGCATAAAATTAAAATTAGCTCCGGCTTGATTAAAAAGTTCTCCTTCTCAACAGGGTAATGTGGGCGGTTCGGTGGCTATTCAAGAACAAAGTCTATTTCCGCACTGTGAAAAAAATTCTACTTTTGAAGGCACTTTACATATTGTGATGCTTACTTTACTTGTGGCGTCAGCCGACTTGCAGTGGTCTCGTAGTAAGCAGCACATTTCGGCCTCCCCGCGATGGACGTCCTTCAAAACCTTTGTTTCTTCCCGCTCGCCAAATTCTCCACCCTCTCGACTCTCTCGGTCTGCCTGCGTCTCCCTGTCTGCCTCTGCGTCTCCGTCTCCGTCCGTCCGTCCCCTCTGCCTCACGGGTTCGGAGTATTTATTCGTACTCCGCCCCCCCAAACGATGCAAAAAAAGGGACCTATACCCGTGATTTCTTTTCGCCTCTCGGGCAAGCACACGTGCACGCTTAATGTATTCCGCGGCCACTTAAGGTTGTTATTCACTACAATATATATATGACAGTATTTTGACTCCAAGTTCGGTTAGAGATTTCTCGATCCATTGTATAGTTCGAGATTTTTCCATCCTAATACTTAAACAAATTAATATTATTTTTGTGACACAAAAATTATTAAAGTGGCTTGTTGGAAGTATTGCCCTAAACGGATTAGTAACTAGACAAGAGTATTTTACATGTGGAGAAATATGGAGAATGTGAAACGGTCAAGAAGGTAACTAACGAAGGGATGCAAAAGAAGAGTCGATGAGGGGATCAATATCCGGAACAGTTGATTAGAGACATGCGAGCTGAATGGGAGAATTTCTGAGACGAAGCTGCTTGCTGTATTACAGTATTCAAGGACAAATAAATCAGAAGAGTTGAGCAGGACCTGGAAGCAGAACTCAGAATATCACAATTTGAAATAAGAAAAATTGTATCTGTAGGAAGACGAACCTAGGATTTGATGGGGACTAAAACCTTAGGTCTACCGTTGGATACAATACTTATACACTTAAACGTATACAATACACCATAATATTTAAATAGAATGAAGTTTGCATATTTGAAACTTTACACTTGATAACTGTAGACCTTAAAGTGTTAGAACAGGCCTTTTTCTTCCACATTCAATACGGTGCAGTGTGCTGTGAACATTGAGTTAATATATCATTCGAGAACATCCATGATTGAAATATATATTTGACCCACCGTTGGTCTTATTTTGTCATGTCTTAAAACAATCCGTTTTACCCGAGTATTGACTAGTCGCTGACACCCATAACTCCCTCGTAAAGACCCATTTTTATGTGCTTTTTTACTGACAGGCTACATGAGGTTGATCGTCTTTGGTGGCTTTACCCTTTATAGCACGGGAAGGTTTGGAAAGGGGAGATGAGGAAGAGAGACCAAAGTATCCAAGTATTTAATAGGGATGTAGTTTAAGTATCCTGTCCGCCTAAATGTGATACAGGGAAATTCCTTGAAAAATTGCATCAGGTAATACTCTTGGTAGGTTTTCGAACGCCCTTCCGATAACGGTACATTTCTGTTAGGTACTCGACTGATCCAATGAGATCAACGAGCAACTTTTATCGTATGTGTCCCTAGTTGATGACACCGGAACATACTACCTAGGTGTCAGGGTTTATGGGAACCTTTATTTAAATTCATTGGTGTATAATATACCTAAAATACTATTTTATGCCATCAATGAAACAGTAAATTTATTATTAGTCTCCAAAATTATTGACTGCGCCAATAAAAACAATTTTATTGCATTTAAATCACTCAGGAAATTCAGGCTTTCAGGAAATAAACTGCAAAATGAACAAAGAAAATACATTTTAGCTAAAATTACAGTTCTTCATCCTACAACTTGCTGCTGTCCGAGGACATGGAACTGTACTTTTTTGATTCATAAAACACTTTCAATCGTTAATGTACGACTGTCGATAAATTAAGTGAATGGGCGAACCTGCATTAACTCGCAAGTCCCCTCTCCCCGCTTTGTTAAGAGTGACGGATTACATTAAGGTTATCCGCATCTTGGCTTTTCTACTTTAACAGCATAGGAAGGGATGGAAAAGGAAGCATACAGAAGGTACGGCAAGGTAGCCAAGGGTGTCCGGGCCGTATTTTGAGGATCCTGTCAAGCATTCGCCTATAAGTATGTAGGGAAAATCCTAGAGAAACGTGTATCAGGTAGGTCGGCCGTTTGGTTCTTGTCCCACAGCCTTTCCGATAACGAGAATTTGGTCTATTGTGGGGACGCAGCATTACAATCTCCATGCCTCTACCGAATTTGACGGGCAGCATCCACAACAACTCTTACCGTATGCCTAACGTCTGCGACCCAGCTACATACAAGCCTCAGAACCGGGCAAGGTGTCACAGAGTATGGGAACCTTATTGTTAAATCCCTGCCCTAAAGCCGCGATGAAGAAAATCCTGAACGTAACTTATCCCATTCGTAACTAGAGTAGCTAGCCAACATAAAAAAATAGTTCACCATTTGATGACCTAGCGTGGTTTATAACCAAGGACAGAAAAATCTCATAAATAAAACATAGTTCTTTGGGGCTATTCCCCTCATTTTGCATTCGTCCTCACTTTTCCAGCTGGTAGTCCGATATTTAAACACTTTAAGAACAGCTGTTCATGAACATTGACGTAATCAATGATGCTGTTCCGCCGTTACTAGGTCCATGGCTCCGAGTGCCATCAATCATCCCGTGTTCCAAGGCTGTTAAATCGCGTCGTTTATCCATCTCTTCAGAAACAAATCACTTCTATTGGCATGGTATACGACCTGCTTCCCTTTTTATATCGGTCTGGTCCTATATCGACTTCAGCGCGATATAATAATTTGCCTAAAAGTTTCTTGTCGTCATAATAATTTAGGGTATTATTTCAGAAATATTACAGCGACCACTCATTGGGGAATGATCGATACGAATTGTAACATGAAAGATAAGGATATTATTTAAGACGTCACATTCATGCGATGGTGTGTATTTTGTGAAATATTTTCATTTATTTCAATGGATATACATCACCATCACTGCAAATTACTATTGCAGATTATTGGTCCTGTCCAGGGGTTGAGGATTTCCAATATCAGTTGTCTTTCATATACATTTTTAATTAATTTTATGTTAGTCGCTACATTTTACCCTTAAAGAACTTGTATGCTAAGAATTCTATTAACTACTTTACCAGATCAATGGTATCAGCTTCCGGTAGGCTAACTTGAAATTAATTTATCATCATCAATACTCGTCCAGAAATGCGGTTTTATAAATTAAAGCTGTTTTGTAACGTCGTTTTGTATCCAACATGGATCACCCTAAATCAAATTCCAGGGAATGTACCCACACATGTACTGCATACTCTCGTTGATGGTCATGGCAGGCAATTTAGAAACAAAAATTTTTTAACTTCGGTTGGATTTTATATTTCCAGTGTAATAAATCTTCCGCTGACGAGAGAAACGTAACAAAAGATATTTCCAATTCTTGCTTTCATAAAACCCACAGTTTAATTCCATTCAAACCTCGCTACAATTCTTTTGTATCACATTAAAAGAACGCACTCGTCTAATTTTTAATTTTGGGTACTGTTTGCGCTGCGCGCGTGCTCTGCTAATCCTCTTATATTAGGAGTTATATTTTTCTGGAAACGTTTTATGGACTTCCTAAAATATGGAGTCATGGTTGGCAATATAAAAATGCCCCCAATAACAAATCACAAACGTTAAAAAATATGAAAAACGAATTATTAATTGTGAAAAAATTAATGGTGTAAGTGTAATTTTAGATTCAGGAAGCATTTCAGCAGTAAATCTCATGAGAGAAATTAATCACAACAATCAAAGATTAATTTATTTATTGCTGTAGTTCTCGAAATAATAAAAAAGGCTACCTCAACTATGATGTAAGTTGAAGAGATGTTACAGCCAAAACTTACATACAAATAACACAGGATTATAGACATAATTAATCTAATTGATCTGATTATGTGTTGCGACGTACGTGTAAAAACTGATAAGACTTCTGTTACCATAAATTATCGCCATAAGATGAATAAGAACAAAATTTCGGGCCGGGAGGTAGAGGAATACTCAGTTTAGAGTGACATTTTTGTTCAGAATGATTTAAGATGAAAGAAAATTAGCTTATGTATTTGAAGTTACATTGAGAAGTGTCTCCTTCACTATAGTCTGGAATTTATACATATAAATTTATGTTTCCGGAGGTTGCACTTGATTGCTTGCCTTTTTTGCTATCGTAATGAACAAAATACCGTGAGTGTAGCGAAAAGACATTCGGTTTTAGTCTGGTAGGCAGATCCGTAACTGCTGAAAGAAAATGCTCGATCCTCAACGCTGAGATACCGATCTATTATACTTAACGCCAAATTAAATATATAAGCCTATGCGTAAAAATGGAATTTAAAATTGATAGTTATCTGACGTAAAGTATAAATAAATCAGACAATATAGTATAATAATTTGAATGCAATAAATTAAATTAAGGATTTATGAAAACGTGAAAAAAGAGTACTACATTATACCCGTCTTTGGAATCTCATAATATACTATATTAATAAAAATTAAAAAGGAGATGTAAATTAAAACTGTTGATTACAGCAAAAACGTTTTATGGCCAATGTGAATCAAAATTTGGCTTCGAAAACGTTATGAATAGTATTTTTTGTATTCTATATATTTAATTTTGGTCTCCTCTATTTTTTTATTGATAAAGTACTTGATAAGGTCCAAAAATTTGTTCGAATTTTAGTTCTTTTTTTTTCATGAGAAGTAATTTTTTAACTTAATGTTTTAAATTGATATTATTCTGACTATAGTAGTTGATTTATTTATTTTAAAGTTTAATTTTCTATTAAATAAGACTGTCTTACTAAGGAAAAGAGTTCGCTATTTATATGAATTGAAATATCTGATTAATAAATTAGGTAATTGTTTCATAATAACTTTCTTTATTTTAATATGTTAATTTGTTTTGATATTTATATCAGTTTTTCCAAAAATTATGTATTTTATTTTATTGAATAATCTTTTAGAGCATAGTATAGTTATAGTTATAGTTTCCAATTAAGGAGTCCAGTAAATGAATATGGTAATATATAAACTCTGAACAGCATTATTTACTCAATTATAATATGGAGAATTTATTGCAAGCAGGACGACCATGTATTGGAATTTCAACTAACAAAATTTTAGTCAGTCAAGCCCTGTCTCTTCAAAAGTCGGCAAATTAAGGGAAATTAAACACGGTTTTCGTCGCACAGATCTCTAATTAAAATGTAAGTTGATGGAACCACGGGTCAATGAAATTGTAGGTGCATTCTGCCTCTCCCATTAAGAGAAACGTACTAGACAATTTTAAATACGAAACATCTTGAAAACTCTTGTAATCCCCAAATTATTGGCACAGTTAGAAGAGAAAGGATTAAAGTTATATTAAGTACCAGTCTTTTTCTTATTAATGTATGTAGTACATACATACATACAAAAACATCTTTTCGAAAACTTTAAAATGAATAAAGTCGATGCTGCCTTATGAAATGTACACGGTATCGTATCCCCCGCTTGTTAATGTTTTGTTCAGTCAATTTCTCGTCGAGTCAGCTCCAAGCACAGAACAGGCCTGCGCCAAAATAATGAGCGAATTATGCAACTGTGAACGTTGCCTAAAAAGTTTTTTGTGTGTGTGTGTGTGTGCAGATCAATAACGAACGTGATGAGCGACTTTCTAAACGAAGAAGTTATCTTCGTGAGCGACTACTTCCGTTTCCATGATTGAGATATATTTATGAAGTAAAAGAACTGATCGTAATTTATTCGATTCCATTACCGTAAAATTAATTAATAATAATTCTGTAATCAATTATGCATTATCAAAGATCGAAGATTTTCGCCTACAAGATGACAAGGATTGCGCTCGTCGAAACGTCGCGGTTTAATCGCTGTTGACACCCGAGTGAAACCCGAGAACTCTTTATATAATAAATGAATTATGCAGTTTTAAAATAAAAATATGTACTTTGCAGGAACTATAATTTATTTTTGAATGTTTTATCCGGAGCACTGGACGGGAGCAATCAACTAAAACGATATTCATAATATAAATTGTTTTTTATTTAAACAGTGTTTCTATGTATATTTTTCAGATTAATATAACTTGTGTCGAAAGCTTTTATCGTGTAATCGTGTAATAAAACCTGAAGAACACGACGTTACTTTTTTATTTGTTGCTATTTTAGAAATAGAAGTCATTAACCAAATTAATTAATACGTTATAGTCCGTTTTAAATTACAAGTCTCCTGGCGTATACGCGTGTAGGTGGCACTGATGCTCCCTGCAACACACGGTTTATACTGATCAGTGAAAACAGTAGAATAACACCATTGTTCTTCGGCAACGCCGCTTTATTTCAAGCATTGTGATTGGTTGATTCAAGTTCAGACCTCTCGCGGAAACTAAACATCAGTCTTCTAATTTAAAACGGACTATAGTTTGTCATATTTAGGTCAGTGAATTTATTTGATACTTTATGAAACATTCAAGACCAATGTCTAAATATTTAAATAGCTTAAAGTAGCGTATTGTTGTAAATAATGGAAAAATTTATTTTTATTTAGATTAAATAACTTTTTTTTTCTTTTTCTTCTACACGCGCTACAACATTATTGTTTATTTGTCTTGGCATTCTCAACCACAGTCTTCCATTCATTCCTATTGTTTACTTTCTGAGTCCAGTTCGTGATCTTCATGTTTCTTAGATCCTTTTAAACATCATCTTTCCATCTTGTCTTCGGTATACCTTTAGTCCTGGTAGTTAATGGGCTCCAGCTATATATTTATTTTCTTCACTACACTATCTTCACTCTTTCGGCAGACATGTCCTAACCAGTTTAAACGTGATGCTCTAATATGGTTGATTATGTTTTTGTACTTTATAAGTTCATTTAGATTATTATTGTCTCCTATTCTCCAAGTACCATCATGTTGTTAAATGGGCCCAAATATACGTTGTTAATGTTATATTATATTATGATGGTCTGCCTGAATAAAGATGGAGTTAACGATATTCTTTGATTATCCTCTTCTACTATTTCTTTATTAATATACTGAAGGTTTAAAAATATGAAGAGATGTGAAACATCAATGATGTTATTCAATTTAACGACAATTTCGACCATTTTCCTGGAGACGTTACTCTATAAATCCAACAAAGAAGTTGATATGAAATATTAAATCTTTAAATTAATCGGACTTAGTTGTTTTAGAATTTCAGTGAAGTCGAAGCATTTTCTTCTGGTGATATGGAAACTGTGATGATATGGAAATATGTGACCAATCTCTATTAGAATGCGCGGTTTGTATGAACTTGTGCATACGGATATATTCAAATAGGCGGTTAGAACGTAAGGAATAACTCAGTTATGACTATTTGTTTATAAATAGAAATTTTTTATATAAAAAATGCAGAGATGTGCAAAGGGGCACGATTAAAAGTTACGAAAATTCGTGTTAGAGACTCAAGCTCTTTTGGATCTGCTAAAGGTAATTTTCATACATTTAACTAAGTGTCTTCAGAGACCGGGTTACCGTTCACTTTATGTTCCGTCGTCCGCTAGGAGCGTGTTTCGACCGAAGTCGTAATAAATGAACCGTGTCCACTTCACCAGACGAATTGGCGAAGACGGCCGATTCGTCAACCGAACCGACTGAAATACGATTTGGCAGGCTGATTCGGTCTAGCAGTGGAATAAAGCGGGTCATCATCATTATGAGATGTCGTAATGGTTAACAAAAACTGAAATTTTAATTAAATCTTAATGTTAAACTCCAAGTCGAAGTCGAAAATGTTACAATTTTACTAAATATGGTTGAAAATTTACTGAAACGTTCACACACTTATTCCATGGTATTAATGAAATTAACTTCGTCATCTTTAAGTTGGTAGTATAAATGGCGAATCTCGACCAATCGCCTCCTTTTATTCTTTATCGGATGTACAGTACTTCTGCCTTTTAGCTCTCCATCTACCCATCAATTGTTTTTTTCCAATAATACGATATCCTGCGTATCTACTCTAATAATATTTTAAGATTATAAAATTCTTGTAAATTTATATTTATTCGGAGAGGAAAGTGTAAGAGAACACAGGGTGTATGTCCAGTATGTTGACCTTGCCTCATCTAAAATCGCTTGTAGTATCTCCTTGCATTTTGCTTCTGGCGTGGGAAATCCTTACTGGTTTTTTGGCGGCCATCTTGTAATTACCATTGTGGTGGATAAATACCTCATTAATTAATGTCTAGAGAAAATCGCCAAAACAATATTTAGAACAAAAAAACTCAACTATATTATTAGCCGTGAATTACGTCTTCAGCTAACAAATGCCCCGCTAAATTCAACATACACCAATATTCACTTTTATTTCTCTCTTATCGAACAGAACATGATACTCTACTTTTCTCAGGGTTCACAAGGGTGTGGATCTTTCGAAAACTTATCAGGCTTCACAACGTTTAACAACCAAACAGAATTCACCACTTATGTTGCTTACTCTTTTTCTTATCCAGATACTACAGCACTCAAGGTTTCGGGGTTGATCTCAGGAGATTTCGCCTGGGCTGATGGTAAAGTTTCCAAGTAGGCTCAACTGACGACGTCATCAGCTGGCGGACAATCTCCAATACTCAATATATTGTTCTCGAGAACAATATATTGAACAACTACACCGGGAAAGGCTTCAATCTTTAATCTCCAATACTCATAGGCGGGGTAAACATATAATTGAACTTAATAAAGTAACATTTTTAACATTAACATTAACTTTAACAAAACATTAATAAAACTAAAACTAATTTTATACAAAGAAACAATCAATATTTTAATACTTAATAATATCGGTACATGATTCTTGTAAACAAATGACCGTGTCAAACACTTATTTTCAATAATCTCTCATACCCCTTTTAACATAATTTAATCAACATACAGACCATACTGATTTATCCAATGACATACCGACATTAAAAGACCTGCATCAAACTCTTGGAGACTTTACAGTTGTTATTTCTTTCGCCAAAAAGCAACTCATCGTCCATGTTTGAATTTCGATTCCTGTCTCGCAGCTAACATACACCAGAGGTAATCCGTCAGCGATAATTCTGCAATACCTCTTACAATATAATATTTCTTCGTATATTATAATGAAGTATGGTCCCACTTAGTATTGTATCAACCAACTAAAACTATTTTTCCAAACATGATGTTAATGCTATTAAATTATTTTTTATTTTATAAAACAAATCGAAAATGATAAAATCCCGTGTTCTATGCCAAAAATTTCCGGATCAGAGAGTTCTGCACTTATCTGATGTGATCGTCTTTGACCTCTAGATTGCCTTTACGAAATAAATTACACATGGCGGAAAATGCCATCTCACTTCATTCATCCCCATCTTTGGCTTTGACATACTGAAGGACTATCCCGTCCTCTGGATGCCTTGAATAATCTTCGACTCTCGACCAAGACGGCATTCCATGTTTTCGCTTCAGTAAATTTATCATTTTACGTAAAGTGTTGTCCTACATACATTTCCACTCTCTGTGCCGGAGATTAAGACATTCCTAGGTCATAATTATTTCCTTGTCCTCAATTCTCTGTTTTGCTTTTCGCTTTATGGATGATCTATCCTCTATCACGGAGAACTATGAGACTATTCAAGTAATAAAATTTTTTGTGTTAACTAAGCTTGTCTGGTAAGAGACGAATTCGGTGCCGGGTGGTTACGGAAGACGTTGACATTTCTCGATGAAGTCAGCATTTCTGCGTCAAGAAACAAATAATGTTTTTTAATTAAAGTACTAAAATATTATAAAAACTATTGAACTATTTATGAAGAGAAGGAAATGAGATTCTGCCCCATTTAGACTTCCTAATTGAAACTTTCGAATATCTCACGTTAAACGACAAGGGATTATTTAAAATTACACCATTGACATCAATTTGAGGCTTCAAATCTGTCTTCATATCAAATTTAAAATGCACGTAAATTTATAAACAGTTGCAAGTGGGTTTCTAAACGCATAAGGCTAATAATATCGTGACGTAGTCGTATATTTTGGAGCAGTTCTGGCTTCTCGGAGCCGTAATTGGTTTGCGGCGCGGCGCCTTGAGGAATCAGCGGATCTCCAGGGAATTCTGCCTTCTCCTCAGCAGACAACCGTGATTACAGTCCCAAGAGGAAATTCAGAATGCTTTATCGCGAGCTGATACTTATTATATTTATTTATAATATTGATTTAAACAGCACATTTTGCAAATTGAGGGCTGGAAGACAGCACAAAGAAGACGAAAATCATTTACCTCATACGGAATGAGAAACATTAGAAGATGTGGGAGCTCTGAATAAAATCCAAAACAACACATATGATTTGTTTTTAAAAATAAATTTCGGTTTGGGGTTTCGTAAGTCTGTGGAATAAAATACTCTTGGACAAAATTAAAATTCGAAATATATCTAATATCGGTTCCCAACGAGAAATTACAGTACTTGTCAATTAAAATACATCATTTATCGAATTGTTCGTTGTAGGTTTCTCCAACCCCAGACCATTGATTCTGAGAAGCGCGACGATGCAAATAATCTCAAAGAAATATTAACTGGTAGTTCTGTGAGATGTAGACCTCACTTTCAAATAATAATAAAGATGAAGAAAAAGTTCTCGGGTTTCTACCCGGGTAACACAGCGATTGTAACGCGACGTTTCGGCGACCAAATGCACTGCCGTCATCTTCTAGGCGATAGTCTTCTAGGTGAAGAAGGCCTAGAAGACGACGGCTGAGAATTTGGTCGTCGAAACATCGCGTTACAATCGCTGTGTTACCCCGGTTGGAAACCAGAGAACTTTTTCTTCAACAAATATATCGGGAAAGCCTCCGATTTTTGATAATAATTGAGATAGTCAACTATTCAAGCATCCAAAATAATAATCTTGGCCGTTCTTAAATATAGTAGTGAGTCCATATTACTGTTCAGTTCTTTCTTGTAGTATAAATAAGCGAAATTAATTAATTGGAGGTTATTTTTATTAATTATTTTACTTTACTTAAAACTGTTGAGAAATTGTATTCCCGCGTCCGATCTGGTCAGGTCAATGTACGGAACTCGTGCAACAAGCTAACAACAATCAGCGGCCTTTCTTAACGATAGTCAATAAGGCGCCCTGAAAATATTAAAAATGTAGAAAAACAAATCTGTGGTGTATAGATTTTAGCACGTATGCGGAATGTTCTCAGGAATCTTGGCGGCTTTAAGAACGTCACATCCCCAGAGACTTGGAATTAGCGATATAACCCTGTATGGGCAGTTGGTAACGAGAATATTAAGATTTGTGAGGGGCAAGGATTCGATTCTCAATGGCTCGTATAATCCAGGTTTCAAAATTTTGTGGGCGGAACATTTGCCAACCGAGGTTTTGAGACTATGTAGAGCAGGCAGTGAGCAATTATGGAGTCGCTCAGTCGAGGAACCGTGGATGGAGAAGAAGTTGGACAATATTGTGGAAGGAGCAGAATAGTTAATTAGTGATTGTTAGATTTTATAATCCCTGATTCAGAGAGGAAAGTAAGTAAGACTGTGTGGTACGTTCTTCTTGAAACGCGGAAACACCAAACGAAAGATTGCGGAAATTGAGCTTCCTGAGGATCCTGATTACCTGCCAGACAACCGAACAGCGGTGAAGTATTCAGACAATATGCCCAGTCAAAGTCAGTGTTACACAGTCACAGTAGCCAACATTTACAAATATTTATGACCGCAGTATTCTGAGCCCGCAGTCCCGTGAGAAAGTTTTATTATTTTACTTCTTTATAATAAGAATAGGATGTTTATCATACTTATGTACCTTTTTTCTATCCGTTTCCTTTAGTTTTCTCAATAAAGTATTATACAAAATATTTTCGGCATGAATAAATGATACGTAAAAAATCGGAATCAAAATATGTCTTTACGTTTTTAATGACTTTAAGGAAATTTGAAGCTAAAATTATTATAAAACCGAACAACGAGTTTGGTTTTGTCTAGACTACATAACAAACCATCAGATGAAATACTGGACGGTCGAAACAGAAACAGGACCTCGCTTCGCATGGTCAACAATTAAGTATTTGCGAAAATCGTCTGTGAATGCTGACAAATCCTCTGTATAATACGCGGCAATATGGAGGAATCCTGACAATTCATCTCGAAACCTGGGACATGTCGACTAAATACTAAATCCGAGAAAAGCAATTAATGAGTTGAGAAAGCGCTTGATATGTGGAAGAGGACACGAATATGTCCATAACGGCCGAGTAAATCAGCCAGGACTGAATTCCGTATTGAATTTGCAGAAATGTCAATGGCTTCAGATAAGTCAGAAAGGAATGTTAGGGAATACAGTAATTGAAAACGATTCTCGCTCACATAAGTTGCTTTAGAAATTTAAAATGAAATTAATACATGCATCTTTTATAATATACTAGCTGGGTGCCCGGCGTTGCCCGAGATGTCATTTATCTATAACCATCCATAAGACTACAATTTTCGTTACTTTTGCGCTATTTTTATGTAAAGCTCCTCGAACCCTATCCCTAAATGTGCTCACCTCCCATGCCGAAGGGGGATGAAGTCATTGACTAAATATATCGGCCGTTTTTACATGTTAGAAGATGACCACCCCCACAAATATGCGATAATGAAAAAGAATGTATTCCACGCAAAAATCGGCCGATTACATTGTCTGAAAATTTATTCCCCCGCCCAACACCTCCAAAACCCGTCGCGTTACCCAGGTTGTCACATTTAGATTCAGAGACATTCATAGTCTCGGAATTGATTCGAATCTCGGTTGTTTTTCTGGGATTTTATTTAACGTACCTCCACGCCACCCCTAAGCTTGCTCCCCTCACAGGGGTTAAATTATACACAAACAACATCGGTATAAATACCATCAAAGTAATTAACTCCAGGAAATAATAATCGCAAATATCGACCGTTTAACACGTTTGAAAATTTTCACCCCCGACCACTCCCGCTTCGGGAACTTAAACGGTCAAGTTTAATGTCATAATTAAACTCAGTGACAATCCCGATAGTTTCTGGTTTCCTTTTATGTAATGCTACATCCACGCCAACCATTAAGGGTGCACCCTTTTGAGTCCGAAAGGGGTTGAAATTATACACAGAGAACATTTAGGGAAATTTTATTAATCTAATTCATCCCGAAATATATTTAATTGACAAAAAAACAGCCGGTCAACTCATCCCAACCCAGCCGATACCCGCGCGTTGTCCAGATTGTCATAAATAAATTCAGCAACATCCATTACCTTCGATTTGACTCGAATCTCGGTTGTTTTCCCGTTATTTACAAGGAAATTAATTAAACTCAGTGACAATCCCGATAGTTTCTGGTTCATGTAATGCTACTTCACGCCCACACTTATGAGTCCGAAAGGGGTTGAAATTATACACAGAGAACATGTAGGGAAATTTTATTAATCTAATTCATCCCGAAATATATTTAATTGACGAAAAAACAGCCGGTCAACTCATCCCAACCCAGCTGATACCCGCGTGTTGTCCAGATTGTCATAAATAAATTCAGCAACATCCATTACCTTCGATTTGACTCGAATCTCGGTTGTTTTCCCGTTATTTTCAAGGAAATCCTCTCCAGCCCCACCCCTATCTTGCCTATTAACAACATCGGTAGAAATACTATCAACGTCAATGGTCCCGGCATTTATTTATTCCACGCTAATATCAATGATTTAACATGTTAGAAAATTTCCATCCCATTCACTCCCGCCCCTTGGGGCTAAATGGCCAATTTGATGCTATAATTGAACTGGACGACATCCATAACCTTGGATTTGACTCCAATCTCGGTTGTATTCGCGTTATTTTTCTGTAAAGCATCTCCATCCCAAACCCTAACGGTGCCCTTTTTCCAGGGCGTAGGAGATGAATATTATATTCAGATAACATCGGTAGAAACACAATCAATATCTTTGACCCCGAAAATATTTATCCAAATCTAATACCTGCTGTTTTAGCATGTTTAAGTACTTCAACCCCCGTCCACCCCCGCTTCTGGGGTTGGTAGACGCGTCTCGCCCCGACAGTGTTGTTTTCCTAGTCGCAAAGAACCCGTGTACGAAATTTGGTGATATTTGCTCCAGCGGTGTAGATTTGTATTCTCTACCCCAAACGGTAGGGGTGCTCATTCCCCAGGCTGTAGAGGTTGAAAATTATATTCAGATATCATCAGTGGAAAGACTATAAATATCTTTGACCCCTAAAAATATTTATCCGACTGAAATATCGACTGTTTTAGCATGTTCAAATATTTCCAACCCCGTCCACCCCCGCTTCTGGGGGTGGTAGGTTCGTCTCACCCCGACAGTGTTGTTTTCGTTGGCCGCAAAGAACACGTGTACGAAATTTGGTGAAATTTGATCCACCGGTATAGATTTGTATTCTCCACCCCAAACCCTAAGGGTGCCCTTTTCCCAGGGTGTAGGGGATGAAAATTATATTCAGAAAACATCGGTAGAAACACCATAAATAGCTTGGACCCCTAAAAATTATTATCCGACTAAAATATCGGCTGTTTTAGCATGTTTAAATATTTCAACCCCTGTGCACCCCCGCTTCTGGGGGTGGTAGACATGTCTCACCCCGACAGTGTTTGTTTCCTGGTCGTAAAGAACACGTGTTCGAAATTTGGTGAAATTTGCTCTACCGGTGTAGATTTGTATAACGAACATACAAATATACAAACATACAAACATACAAACATACAAACATACATACACTCTTTTTTATTTATAAGATAGCTGGGTGCCCGGCGTTGCCCGAGATGTCATTTATCTATAATTATCCATAAGACTCCAATTTTGGTTACTTTTGCGCTATTTTTATGTAAAGCTCCTCGAACCCTATCCCTAAATGTGCTCACCTCCCATGCCGAAGGGGGATGAAGTCATTGACTTAATATATCGGCCGTTTTTACATGTTAGAAGATGACCACCCCCACAAATATGCGATAATGAAAAAGAATGTATTCCACGCAAAAATCGGCCGATTACATTGTCTGAAAATTTATTCCCCCGACCAACACCTCCCAAACCCGTCGCGTTACCCAGGTTGTCACAATTAGATTCAGCGACATTCATAGTCTCGGAATTGATTCGATTCACGGTTGTTTTTTCGGGATTTTATTTAACGTACCTCCACCCCACCCCTAAGCTTGCTCCCCTCACAGGGGTTAAATTATACACAAACAACATCGGTATAAATACTATCAAAGGAATTAACCCCAGGAAATTATTATTGCAAATATCGACCGTTTTAACATGTCCCCGCTTCGTGGACTTAAACGGTCAAGTTTAATGTCATAATTAAACTCAGTGACAATCCTGATAGTTTCTGGTTTATTTTTATCTAATGCACCCTTAAGGGTGCACCCTTCCGAGTCCGAAAGGGGTTGAAATTATACACAGAGAACATGTAGGGAAATTTTATTAATCTAATTCATCCCGAAATATATTTAATCGACGCAAAAAACAGCCGGTCAACTCATCCCAACCCAGCCGATACCCGCGCGTTGTCCAGATTGTCATAAATAAATTCAGGGACATCCATTACCTTCGATTTGACTCGAATCTCGGTTGTTTTCCCGTTATTTTCAAGGAAATCCCCTCCAGCCCCACCCCTATCATGCCTACAAACAACATCGGTAGAAATACTATCAACGTCAATGGTCCCGGCATTTATTTATCCCAAGCTAATATCGATGATTTAACATGTTAGAAAAATTCCATCCCATCCACTCCCGGCCCTCGGGGATAAATGGCCAATTTGATGCTATAATTGAACTGGACGACATCCATAACTTTGGATTTGACTCCAATCTTGGTTGTATTCGCGTTATTTTGTTGCAGCGTTCCTCCACCCAACACCTAAAAGTGCTCTACTGATAATCCCGACCCGCTTCTGGGGGTGGTAGACGCGTCTCACCCCAACAGTCGGTAGAAACATTATCAATATCTGTGACCCCTAAAAATATTTATCCGACTGAAATATCGACTGTTTTAGCATGTTTAAATATTTCCACCCCCGCTTCCGGGGTAGATTTGTATAACGAACATAAAAATATACAAACTTACTACATACATACATACATTCACTCTTTTTTATTTATAAGACAATATAAAAACTTTTTAAAAGAGTATACAAAGCAATGGTTCTGAAACACTTTTATTTTTGATTAAACGTCGTTATTAATGGAAACAACATCGGTTAAAATAGTATGAACAACACCACCCCTAAATCTGCTACTTTCCCGTGGTGGAAAGGGTTTACTCATATCACATCGGTAGAAACACTATCAATCTAGTTTACCCATAAACACATAACATTTTGGCAGTTTTAGAATAATAGACAATTCTCGCCCCCAGCCCTAAGCAAGCTCACCTCTAATGTCTAAAGGGATTTATATTTTCAACAGCATCCGTTGAAATAGTATTCACGTAATTCACCTCCAAGAACGCGCAAGAACTGACTATTTATCTTCCCTTCCATCCCCCACCCTTTCGGGTTAAATGGGCAATTAAAAATATTTATCCGAAGTAAACTCACTGACATCCATAACCTTCGATTTGAATCCAAACTCGGTTGTATTCGCGTTATTTTTCTGTAAAGCATCTCCACCCCAAACCCTAACGGTGCCCTTTTTCCAGGGCTTAGGAGATGAATATTATATTCAGATAACTTCGGTAGAAACACAATCAATATCTTTGACCCCGAAAATATTTATCCAAATCTAATACCTGCTGTTTTAGCATGTTTAAGAACTTCAACCCCCGTCCACCCCCGCTTCTGGGGTTGGTAGACGCGTCTCGCCCCGACAGTGTTGTTTTCCTAGTCGCAAAGAACCCGTGTACGAAATTTGGTGAAATTTGCTCCAGCGGTGTAGATTTGTATTCTCCACCCCTAACGGTAGGGGTGCTCTTTCCCCAGGCTGTAGAGGTTGAAAATTATATTCAGATATCATCAGTGGAAAGACTATAAATATCTTTGACCCCTAAAAATATTTATCCGACTGAAATATCGACTGTTTTAGCATGTTCAAATATTTCCAACCCCGTCCACCCCCGCTTCAGGGGGTGGTAGGTGCGTCTCACCCCGACAGTGTTGTTTTCGTTGGCCGCAAAGAACACGTGTACGAAATTTGGTGAAATTTGATCCACCGGTATAGATTTGTATTCTCCACCCCAAACCCTAAGGGTGCCCTTTTCGCAGGGTGTAGGGGATGAAAATTATATTCAGAAAACATCGGTAGAAACACCATAAATATCTTGGACCCCTAAAAATTATTATCCGACTAAAATATCGGCTGTTTTAGCATGTTTAAATATTTCAACCCCTGTGCAGCCCCGCTTCTGGGGGTGGTAGACATGTCTCACCCCGACAGTGTTTGTTTCCTGGTCGTAAAGAACACGTGTTCGAAATTTGGTGAAATTTGCTCTACCGGTGTAGATTTGTATAACGAACATACAAATATACAAACATACAAACATACAAACATACAAACATACAAACATACATACTCTCTTTTTTATTTATAAGACTAGCTGGGTGCCCGGCGTTGCCCGAGATGTCATTTATCTATAACCATCCATAAGACTCCAATTTTGGTTACTTTTGGGCTATTTTTATTTAAAGCTCCTCGAACAATATCTCTAAATGTGCTCACCTCCCATGAAGTCATTGACTAAATATATCGGCCGTTTTTACATGTTAGAAGATGACCACCCCCACAAATATGCGATAATGAAAAAGAATGTATTCCACGCAAAAATCGGCCGATTACATTGTCTGAAAATTTATTCCCCCGCCCAACACCTCCCAAACCCGTCGCGTTACCCAGGTTGTCACAATTAGATTCAGCGACATTTATAGTCTCGGAATTGATTCGATTCTCGGTTGTTTCTGCGGGATTTTATTTAACGTACCTCCACCCCACCCCTAAGCTTGCTCCCCTCACACGGGTTAAATTATACACAAACAACATCGGTATAAATACTATCAAAGTAATTAACCCCAGGAAATAATTATCGCAAATATCGACCGTTTAACATGTTTGAAATTTTTCACCCCCGACCACTCCCGCTTCGGGGACTTAAACGGTCAAGTTTAATGTCATAATTATACTCAGTGACAATCCTGATAGTTTCTGGTTTATTTTTATCTAATGCTACTTCCACGCAAACCCTTAAGGGTGCACCCTTCCTAGTCCGAAAGGGGTTGAAATTACACACAGAGAACATGTAGGGAAATTTTATTAATCTAATTCATCCCGAAATATATTTAATTGACGAAAAAAAAGCCGGTCAACTCATCCCAACCCCAGCCGATACCCGCGCGTTGTCCAGATTGTCATAAATAAATTCAGCAACATCCATTACCTTCGATTTGACTCGAATCTCGGTTGTTTTCCCGTTATTTTCAAGGAAATTAATAGCTCAGTAACAATCCCGATAGCTTCTGGTTTCTTTTTATGTAATGCTACTTCACGCCCACCCTTATGAGTCCGAAAGGGGTTGAAATTATTAATAGAGAACATGTAGGGAAGTTTTATTAATCTAATTCATCCCGAAATATATTTAATTGTAATGCTACTTCACGCCCACCCTTAAATGTGCACCATTATGAGTCCGAAAGAGGTTGAAATTATTCACAGAGAACATGTAGGGAAATTTTATTAATGTAATTCATCCCGAAATATATTTAATCGACGCAAAAAACAGCCGGTCAACAAATCCCAACCCAGCCGATACCCGCGCGTTGTCCAGATTGTCATAAATAAATTCAGGGACATCCATTACCTTCGATTTGACTCGAATCTCGGTTGTTTTCCCGTTATTTTCAAGGAAATCCCCTCCAGCACCACCACTATCATGCCTACAAACAACATCGGTAGAAATACTATCAACGTCAATGGTCCCGGCATTTATTTATTCCACGCTAATATCGATGATTTAACATGTTAGAAAATTTCCATCCCATCCACTGCCGCCCATTGGGGCTAAATGGCCAATTTGATGCTATAATTGAACTGGACGACATCCATATCCTTGGATTTGACTCCAATCTCGGTTGTATTCGCGTAATTTTATTGCAGCGTTCCTCCACCCAACACCTAAAAGTGCTCTACTGATAATACCGACCCGCTTCTGGGGGTGGTAGACGCGTCTCAGCCCAACAGTCGGTAGACACACTATCAATATCTGTGACCCCTAAAAATATTCATCCGACGGAAATAACGACTGTTTTAGCGTGTTTAAATATTTCAACCCCCGTCCGCCCCCGCTTCTGGAGTTGGTAGACGCGTCTCACCCCGACAGTGTTTGTTTCCTGGTCGCAAAGAACACGTGTACGAAATTTGGTGAAATTTTCTCCAGCTGTGTAGATTTGTATAACGAACATACAAATATACAAATATACAAACATACAAACATACAAACATACATACATACATACACTCATTTTTATTTATAAAATTAAACGTCGTTATTAATGGAAACAACATCGATAAAATAGTATGAACAACACCACCCCTAAATATGCTACTTTCCCGTGGTGGAAAGGGTTGAATTTTTACTCATATCACATCGGTAGAAACACTATAAATCTAGTTTACCCATAAACACATAACATTTTGGCAATTTTAGAATAATAGACAATTCTCACCCCCAGCCCTAAGCAAGCTCGCCGCTAATGTCTAAAGGGATTTATATTTTCAACAAAATCCGTTGAAATAGTATCCACGTAATTCTCCTCCAAGAACGCGCAAGAACTGACTATTTATCTCCCCTTCCAACCCCCACCCTTTCGGGTTAAATGGGCAATTAAAAATATTTATCCGAAGTAAACTCACTGACATCCATAACCTTCGATTTGACTCCAAACTCGGTTGTATTCGCGTTATTTTTCTGTAAAGCAACTCCACCCCAAACCCTAAGGGTGCCCTTTTCCCAGGGCGTAGGAGATGAATATTATATTCAGATAACATCGGTAGAAACACAATCAATATCTTTGACCCCGAAAATATTTATCCAAATCTAATACCTGCTGTTTTAGCATGTTTAAGTATTTCAACCCCCGTCCACCCCCGCTTCTGGGGTTGGTAGACGCGTCTCACCTCGACAGTGTTGTTTTCCTGGTCGCAAAGAACCCGTGTACGAAATTCGGTGAAATTTAATCCACCGGTATAGACTTGTATTCTCCACCCCAAACCCTAAGGGTGCCCTTTTCCCAGGGTGTAGGGGATGAAAATTATATTCTGAAAACATTGGTAGAAACTCCATAAATATGTTGGACCCCTAAAAATTATTATCCGACTAAAATATCGGCTGTTTTAGCATGTTCAAATATTTCCACCCCCGTCCACCCCCGCTTCTGGAGGTGGTAGGCGCATCTCACTCCGACAGTGTTGTTTTCCTGGTCGCAAAGAACCCGTGTACGAAATTTGGTGAAATTTGCTCCAGCGGTGTAGATTTGTACTCTCCACCCCAAACGCTAGGGGTGTTCTTTCCCCAGGGTGTAGAGGTTGAAAATTATATTCAGATATCATCAGTGGAAAGACTATAAATATCTTTGACCCCTAAAAATATTTATCCGACTGAAATATCGACTGTTTTAGCATGTTCAAATATTTCCACCCCCGTCCACCCCCGCTTCTGGAGGTGGTAGGCGCGTCTCACCCCGACAGTGTTGTTTTCCTGGTCGCAAAGAACCCGTGTACGAAATTTGGTGAAATTTGCTCCAGCGGTGTAGATTTGTACTCTCCACCCCAAACGCTAGGGATGTTCTTTCCCCAGGGTGTAGAGGTTGAAAATTATATTCAGATATCATCAGTGGAAAGACTATAAAAATCTTTGACCCCTAAAAATATTTATCCGACTGAAATATCGACTGTTTTAGCATGTTCAAATATTTCCACCCCCGTCCACCCCCGCTTTTGGGGGTGGTAGGCGCGTCTCACCCCGACAGTGTTTGTTTCCTGGTCGCAAAGAACACGTGCACGAAATTTGGTGAAATTTTAACCAACGGTATAGATTTGTATTCTCCACCCCAAACGCTAGGGGTGCTTTTTTCCCAGGGTGTAGGGGATGAAAATTATATTCAGAAAACATCGGTAGAAACACCATCAATATCTTGGACCCCTAAAAATTATTATCCGACTAAAATATCGGCTGTTTTAGCATGTTTAAATATTTCAACCCCCGTGCACCCCCATTTCTGGGGGTGGTAGACATGTCTCACCCCGACAGTGTTTGTTTCCTGGTCGTAAAGAACACGTGTACGAAATTTGGTGAAATTTGCTCTACCGGTGTAGATTTGTATAACGAACATACAAACATACAAACAAACATACAAACAAACAAACATATAAACATACAAACATACATACACTCTTTTTTATTTATAAGATTATTGCCTCGTTATGTTGTTAATTTGAAGAATATTTGCGTTTTATCTTGCATTTTTAGTTTATGATAATAATTTTTATTTCACTATCTTTGTAGAATAATATTAATTCAATTAGTAACTTTATTATTATATCCACACATCATGACCTAGACAACTCTAAAGACGGAAATAATATTTACGTCTCACATAATATGTTAAGTTTTGCATCGGCTGTGTTGTATTGTCAGCCTGTGGTGTATTCGAGTATTTGAAATATTAATTGTTTTGAAAGTTGTTTATGAGGATGACTACATAATGTTATATAGAATGGGCCTGTATTTCAGCCAATACGTGCTCTTGGCCGTTTTGCCGTTAATCCTTAGCCGCAGTTTCTCATGAATACCTCTGTGGAAGCAGAAATGACGACTCATTGTTTTGCTTTGGCAAGTTCCGCTTTAAGCTTAAAGCATATCACGGTTTGTTACTTGGGGAAAGCATTCGGGACATTATTTCTCTGCCCACGAGATATCTATTGTCAGCTGTTACAAATTAAGCACGTAGCGATGCCAACTCCGCCGCCAGCAGTGGATAGTTCTCACGTTAATGTATGGACACTTTCCCATCCTCTATGCTGAAAAATCTCAGGATTCTTTTTATAATGTAAGTTACACAACATACAAATCCATCGTGACCTTTTTTCTGAAGGTCAAGTAACTATGATTTTTTTATTTAGTTTAAATGACGGACATTCGTACAATTTTACAAATTAAGTTTAACAATTAACATTTCTTGAAATGAAAAAATTACATATGATTCAAAATTAATAATAAGAAAGATAGCCAAATACAGACAAAATAAGTGATAATATAAACACCACATTATGTGGTATATTATCACTAATGTTAGGTGCCCGGCGTTGCCCGTGTTGTCATATATCCATAACCCCCGATTAGACTCCAATCTCGATTGCTTTGGCGTTTTATTATGTAAAGACCCTCCATTCCCACCCCTAACCGTGCTCCCTCCCTTTTCGAAAGGGGTTGAAATTATAAACACAGAATATCTAGAAAAATATTTAGAATTTAAATGATCCTGAGAAATATTTATTCGACGCAAAAATCGGCCGATTTATATTTTTGAAAATTCCCACCCCCGTTCACTCTCGCCCGTGATGGTTAAACTTCAAGTTGAATGCCGTAAATGACATCCATAACCCCGGAATCGAGTTCAATGTCGGTTTTTTTTCTCCAGTCCCATCCCAATCCAAGAAAGGGTTGCAGTTATACACAGAGAACATGTATGGAAATTTTATGAACCTCATTGATCACGATATATATTCATTCGGTCGGTTAACATGTAGGCCCACCTCCGCCCAGCCCCTCTCACCAACAACGTCTTCCCCGTGCGTTGTTCAGGTTGTCATAAATAAACTCAGCGACATCCATAACCCTGGATTTGACTCCAATCTCAGTGTATTCGCGTTATTTTGTAACACTCCACCACCCATCCATTTCCCGTGTTGTAAGAGGTTGAATTAATTCAAAGATAACATGGGTAGAAATTTTATCAATCTAATTAACACTGAAAAATATTTAATCAACACAAATATCGGCCGGATTTGCTTGTTTCAAAATTTCCACCCCAACATCTAGGGGTTAAATGTCAAGTTGAATGTCATAATTAAACTCAGCGTCATCAATAACCCTGGATTTGACTCCAATGTCGGTTGTGTTCTCGTTTTTTCTTGTGACGCCCCGCCACCTGTACCCCTAAGGGTGTTCCTTTCCCATGTTGTAAGGGGTTGAAATTATACACAGATAACATCGGCAGAAACACTATCAATCTCTTTGACCTCTGGAAAGATTGATTCGACGAAAATATCGGCCGTTTTTCTCATGTTAGAATATTTGCATCCCCGTCCACCCTCGCTCCTGGGGATGGTAGACGTGTCTCACACCGACAGTGTTGTTTCCTGATCGCAAGGAACACTATTTTATTTATTAGATTAGATTAATATAAACAGGCTGTTTTCATAATTTACTATTTTCCTATTTAGTAGATATTACTAATTAACACACTCCATTCGTATTTCAGAGTTTTATTTTATATCATTTTCCATAAATAATGGTATTTAATATAAAGTAAATAAATATTCAATAAATTTACGTATTTACATATTCTAGTTAAAGGAATGTTAACAGTATTGTGTGTTTCTTACTATTTAACATGAAACATCTGTCTGCATCTGGATTACGTAACAGGACCTCTGTAATATATTTCATCGGTCAATTACATAATCTATATTAATCAATATTTATATAAATTTTAGAATTTTAGAAAGTTGTTTTGATTCTTGTTGTTATTAAAATGGAAGACAACACAGTATAATTATATTAAATAACGGATCAGGCAACTCCATCCCAGATAAAAAAAAACTTATGATGAATTATTTCTATTCCCTTCATATAATTTTTAGTATATAAAATATATGACCAAATTATTGAGCCATACATTAAGATATCTTTACAAAATGATACGTATAATGTTCTGATAGTTTTTGGTTAGTTAAAAAGCTTACTCTTCCTTCTAATAAATCCAAGTATTTGAATATTATTAGGATTTAAAGATTATTATCATTATTTGTGCTTAAGTAATTTTGGACTGGGTCAATCGGAGGAGAATTGAAATTATTATTCTATTCAATTTCAATTTGCAACGATACATGTTACTAATAATGAAGAGATTTTAAATAAAATGGATAAAGTATTGCCAGAGGAAATCATCGTCAGTGACAGGAATAAAGAAAAGAAACCTGAGAAACAGGGTAATACAGGAAGTGGAAGATTTCAAATATTTAGTCAGTAAAAGTACCAATGATAGCAGAAAATAGAATATATAGTTTGTTGAACAACCCAGGTAAGTAATGAAGTTTTTTTTTAGGGCAACAGGCTACATGAGGGTAATCCACGTTGGGCAACTCCCCTTTAATAGCATAGGAATGGATTTGAAAGGGGGGATGCGGAAGGGTAGAGGAAGGTAGCCAAGGGTTAAATAGGGCCTCCGGGCTATATTTTAAGGATCCTACCCGGCATTCGCTTAAAGGGAAAACCCTAGAAAAACCTGCATCAGGTAGGTCGGGCCTTAGGTGCTTGTCCCACGCCCTTCCGATAGCGGGAGAGGAGTTAGCTGTGGGGACGCAGCATTCCCTTCTCCGGGCCTCGACCAGTTTATGAGGCAGCTGGCCGACTATTCCAATGGGAATAGCGGATAACTCTTACCGTATGCCCAAGGTCTGTGACCCCATAACATACACCTCTCAGAACGGGCCGAATTTTTACAACAAGAAAAAATGTTTACATCAAACAACAAATTCGATGCGAGAAACAGTATATTAAGTACATGGATTTGGAATATTACATTTATGAGAATGAAGCATGGAAAACTGGAACAGGAAAGAAAGATATTATTTTTTAAAACATGATGTTATAGAACAATGGTGATGATAGGGAGGAAAGAGAAGGTAACAAGTGAAGTATTTAGAAGAGAAATTAAACGAAGACACGAGACACGAGGGATTATTTAAGAGAGGAACTGGAGGAAAATGTTGCAAAGGAAAACCACCTTTAAAATATATAAAACAAATTACAGATGATATGAATTGTGGTTCCTACCATAAACTGAAAAGGAAAGCTGATAACTAAAGAAGAAAAAGAAACAATACTCATTGTATTTAATGTTGTGTCTCATACACAAAAGTAAATAATAATCCTTTCAACGCGAATAAAAATAAAACATGAAAATATCTGTATTAAATGGTGATAAATTATATAAAGAAGTAACCAATTAACAGACAAAATTAAGTGATAATTTTAAATACCGCACAACTTTTCAGATATCATTGTTGCATTCGTCAGGTGATTCAGAAACATAGGAGCCGTAAGAAAAACACGTCGCACAAACCAGGTGACGAACCCAAAAGCAGCAAGGAATGCCGAAACATTTTGTGGTATTTAGTATATCACTTAATTTTTTCTGTTAATTGTCGATTTCCTTAGCGAATTTGACGAATAAAAAGATATTTCATTTTCTTATTTTGCTACAAAATTATGTTAATTTTCTTAAATTTATTTTGTATGTGGAAACTGTACGACTAATTTCCACAATACATAATTGATTGCTTCAGACAAAGTATCTTGTGATCACAGCTTAAAATATTTTCCGGAAATTAATTATTTTAAGGGAATACTGTCTGCAAAATACCTGATTTAATGAATGGAATTACGAATCTGTCCGCCTTCTTTGAGATGGGGAAATATAAAAGGCAGTAGACTTGGTCCTTTGTAAGAAAAGAGCCGACGTACTTTATTGAGAGATGTTAAAAGTCTTCCTACTTTTTAGAGGCGCTTCAGAATAATGATGTTGCTAATAACAGGGAGGCCCCATACGAGAGTTACGCAAATGTTGAAACAGGCGCGACACTTTTGAAGTGAAGCTTCCCATTCAACAATATTCTGAACACTCATGCTTGTTCATAAACATCCGACTATTGCACATGCTCGAAATTATTAGACACACTCTACGCCGTAATACGGTCAGTTTTTCATATTACCTCTCTGTTACATTCACGCAACAGCCATTTTAATTATATTTCTCTTGTTAAGTCACCATATTTTCTATATATCCATGCGACCAGTCCGTCCTCTTCTTAATACTTCTTTTCTGTGTGTCCATAACCTAGTCTTGATGAATAGAAGCTATATTCAGAAAATATGCATTTTTAGTATATTCTCTAATAAATAAAATAGACTGTTTGTGTGTATGTTCCGCATACAAATCTATACTCGTGGAGAAAGATTGACCAGATTTCGTACACGTGTTCCTTTTCACACGTCTACCTCCCCCAGGAATAAGGGTGGAAATTTTCAAATATGCTCAGACGGCAGATACTTGTGTCCGATAAATAATTTTTTGGGTCAATGAGATTGATAGTGTTTCTCCCGATGTTTTTTGTGTATAATTTTCGACATGGAGGGGGAGCGCCCTTAGGGGTGGGGGTTACAAAAAATAACGCGAACACAACCGAGATTGGAATCGAACCGAGGTTATGGATGTCGCTGAGTTGTTATTGAATTATGGCAACCTGGCCAACGCAGGGCACACAGCTAGTTGATTGTAAATAACCTTCTCTTGTTAAAATGTCCGGTCCTTCTGTAATGTTATCATAATAATAGAAGAGATTACGTATTCAACGAAAAGTCACTTATTTGATACTTCTTTCAGAACATACATTTAGAACTACATTCCCTCCTTATTCTATTTTTTATCTGTTCTTAGGATCAGAATAACTATAATCATAATCCTATTTTAGCTCTCTACCTAACTCTACCTCTACGTATCAGTCCCTTCATGCTATAACCATAATTTATTATTTTCTTACGAATTAACTGTATTAATTTGAACAGTCCTGAACTGAGGTTGTGGAACAAGTGGAAAAGAAATCTACAATATATGGTTAAAGAACGAGTAAATTGATTTTACATGAAAATAAATTTAAGATTTTCAGCAATTACGTCAATTGCTTTTAATAATATTTTATTTCACACTTTGACAAAATACTGATTTTATCTATTGCTAGTTTAATTTATAATTTTAGGGTCAGCGGTAACAATTAGGAATCTCTGCTTCAAAGGGAATTAATGGGTTTTCCTAACAGTTGTTTAAATTAAATAGCTAGTATTATTAACAATCTCCACTTTTACTCGTCTGAAGTTGACCTGCAGTCATTTTACTCAGAATTCGATGAGAGGCGTCGGATCCTAGTCAGCTGCGAAATGACCAGTGGCGGCTCGTGAGTTTTTTAATGTGCTACAATCATTTTTTACGAGGATAACACTGTAAAATAATACTACAACAGCGATAGTGTTACCAATACTCAGATCAGACCCGTAATACGCGAAATTTATAATTCCGGCTACATACTTTCCAATAATGTCTAATATTTAAAAGCGCAATTATTTAGCTCCAAAGGGACACTCATTTCTAACACTAAATTATGTTTCCATCGTACATACTTTAAATGAAGTTGTTTTTGGAACAAGAAATATGACTATAGTGTAAGCAAGGTCGTGCGTTAGTTTCTTGAGACTTAAATCCGTTTTCCTTTAAAGTAATCTTTGATTGCGATTTTTTTGAATGCTAGCCAAAATGTACGAATATTTTTGTTTTTAATATATAAACTACTTTAAAGTAGCACTTCTAATTACTGACTGGTTCAAATTTATTATGATTTCGTTTCTTTACCGCCTGATGCGGCCGCCTCGCTGTATTATAGGACGGCACGGCCTAGTGCTGTCTGCTCGGTAGCACAAAGAAGAGGCAGTTTGTTGAGCTTTACGGTTGGTGAAGTAGAGGGGGGTGGAGGAGGTGAAAGGGAATACACGTTTCTTATTACGGACATAAATTAAGTGCCTATAGCCGCTTGCTGTACAGATATGGCCAGCTGGGTAATTTAGCAGGAACGAGTGCGATGCAAGTCGCGAGATTTTAAGTCTTCGAAATCGAAGCAGAAATTCACACTGTTAAAAATCTATTATTATGTTCTTAAAATTAAGAAAAATAAATTCTTCGTAAATTAATTTATGTGCTGTAGCACATGAGCAGATATGCACCAGTCACCACTGCTAATTACTGAAATATTACTCTGGTACACGTGTACCCAGCTACTCTGGAAAAACTCGTAATTCACTTCTCTTTGTTCTGTCGCTTCAACACACATGAACTAATATATAACTCCATTATTAAAAACTCACTCCTCTCCCACTAACCGTAAACGTCCAACAATGCATCCATGTCTCTCTAACTCATTCTCACTTTAACTACTCTCCTTTCACGGCTCTTCTTTGGTAGTTCTCCCACCTTCACCATCAATTTGCATTTGTCCATTTTTGCCCATCGGATCTTTAAACATTTCTCTACTCCCTCTGGAGGTTCCCGGCTAATTCACCACGCACACTTGAGACACGGTCAATACCCTTGCTGACAACGTGTGTGAAGGTTTCTGCTTACATATCTTGTAGCTACGTATTCGCTAGAAAGATTTAAATTTTTTCTCTAAACTTGTTCTGTGCGTCATCAGTGCGACAAGAAAATGGAACTAATAAATTAAAAAATATTTCGAAGCAGTTTATCATAATATATTATATATATATATATATATATATAGATCTTGTAATATAATCAGACTTAGCAATTCGTTCATCATCTTTCAATCAATTATTTTGGTAAGGTTTTAAGATCACGCCAAGAACACATTTAAGTTGTTATTTAATACAGAACATAAGGGAAAAAATCTGTATTACTCATGGCAAAGAACCTTTTTAGCGCCGTTGTAGACAATACTGTTTTTATTCGTTTCATATCCCAATAGAGAAACACAAATGAACTTTACAAATTTTTGAGAGTATTGTTATTTATTATTTATAAGTACTTAATAGCAAACCTTCTACTTACAATCAAAATACCGTTATAATTTAACAAAGTGGGACATAATATATTGGAATATTATTTTTGTCGTATAGGGAATAAAATCATCTGTGACCAATTTCTGATTTTCTTATGCTGCCAATATTCGTGTGTAAGTGAAATAGATTGAATATTATACCGCAATTACTCTATTTTTCCGCCGTAAAGAATGGAAGTTCAGAAGAAAATAAATTTCTAAAGATTGGTTACCATTATCTCTAGGATAATATTAAATACATTTGGTAATTGTTCTTGCGCGGAAAATTATTTCCATAAGAAATGAAACTTTTAGTTATAAAGATAGGTTTTTTGGGAGTTTGAGATAATTACAGTATCGGCACGGTTGCACACATTTTGAAGAAAGGGTTAAATCCCCATATTTCCTCCAGTCAGTCCATGTCAGACAGGAGAAGACGCTGGTAAAAAGAATATATCAAATACTGTGCGAGCGTGGCAAGTGTTATGTAGGAGGAACCGGCCGGACCGTGACAGCGCAAACTAGGGACCACTGAAAATATTTTATATTGCCACAGTTAAAAATCTTCGCCACGTCGGAGCACTCCATGACCACAAATAATAGAATAGGACAGGAAGACGCAATTGTACTGATCTGGGAATAATCTCAGGACTTGAAAGACTTGTGAAGCCATTTAAATAAAATGGAGACCATACGTGTCGGATACACTGCTTTCCCCATGTTCTATTCCTGTAATAGATACAAAACATTCCTGTACGGGTAGCGACGCTAGAAGAATCTGAGTGATTTTGAAAGCCAACCTGCATAAATAAACAGGTTAACATATTGCGTCGCCTTAAAAATGCTTGAAGTTCAAGAACGAAATATTGTCACATGAACTCTGAAACCGAGCATCATTAAATTAACTTCATGGTAACAATAAATATGATTGTCTTTGATGGTCTACTTTTAGCGATCATATGGATTTTGTAGTCTCCGTTCTCCACTGTTATTTCGTGACCTGTGTAGGCGTCGGTATTGTAACACTCGTTTTCTACGGGAGAAATGATGTGCTGGAGTACAGCCAAGTTTGCTAAATATTGCCAACTTCTAAGTATTTTTTTTAAGGTAACAGCATACATGACGGTAATCCACTTGGTGGCAACTCCCCTTTAATAGCATAGGAAGGGATTTGAAATGGGGATGCGAAAGGGTAGAGGAAGGTAGCCAAGGGTTAACTAGGGCCCCCGGGCTATGGTTTAAGGATCCTACCCGGCAATTCGCCTTAAAGTGATGCAGGGAAAATCCTAGAAAAACCTGCAACAGGTAGGTCGGGCATTTGGTACTTGTCCCACGCCCTTCCGATAGCGGGAGAAGAGTTTGCTGTGGGGACGCAGCATTCCCTTTTCCATGCCTCGACCAGTTTAGGAGGTAGCTGGCCCACTGTTCCAATGGGAACAGCGAACAGCTCTTACCGTATGTCGAAGGTCTGTGACCCCGGAACATACACCTCTCATGACAGGCCGAGGTGCCTCGGCAAGTGGGAACCTTAGTTCAAAAAAACCAGAGAGATGTGAAGGCATCCCCAAATGTAGCCTCCCTCTAAGTATTTAGAAACTCTCTGGACACTTAAGATAACGTTTTCGCTGGAGATGTGTAAGAAAGCATAGAACCACATAGGGAAATTAAATTAAATATTATATTTAAACATCGCAAATTTGCTTACCGTCCATTACAAATATAAATTCATCGTGAATATACATATTATTTATATAATATAATATATATAGTAGTTTGAGGTTTTATAGAAGTTCGTAGTTGATTGATCATTAAGTGAAGAAGATCCTGACATCCCACAGAGAAATTGTAATGAAATAAGTTCTGATCGGTTAAAGTAATTCAGAGTGAGCAATTTCATAAAACGTACGAAGCTTATTTTCTTCCACTTGAATAAATTCACTCGCATTTTTCTGTGTTTGCAACAAAACTTTTGCAATCACAATAAATGAGAATAGCCTTCGAAAGGCGATAACGCCTTTCAGCAAGTTCGCGTGACTGCAATAAAGGAGGCTAACAAATTTTGACTTCACGACAGCGTGTAATTCAGTTCAGAAGTTTTCCCTTTTAATATTTGTCGAACAATTTCAAGACTTCATTCATGAAGCCAATCAATGTGAAGCATCAGAATCATTAAAATTGTATAGTATTTAGCTAATAAAAAAACTATTGAACTTACAATTCAATATTGTAGTTAATTATTACACTAAATTATGAAATTTATTACCTAAATTAATTTTGTATATGCTACTTCTGTTCATTTGTAAACACATATCCTCTCTTTCTCGCACCGAAGCGTAACGCATTCAACGGGGATCAATTTGATGCCCACTGCTTTCAACCGTAGTGAATTGTCATTTCAGGATTTTTTGACCCGATAGCTCCATCGTTTTTGGCGTCTCGCTGTTTTAATGATATTGTAATGATTTATTTATTTAATTTAGATGTGTCACGATGTACTAAACCAGTTAGTGCCGTACCAAACGCTAAAATGTTGATTTGAAAGCGTCGTTTGGTACTCCTCAACGGATTATGAAAGACTTTAGTTTTTATTACAAACTTCAATAGAACATTTGATCAAGAATTTGTTTTTTATCATTAAAATGGCTGTTTACCTTTCCTCATGCTTTTATAGTGCATCATAATTTATACAGAGTTGCAATTTTTTATTTTAGACTGTTTTTTAATTAATAAATCAATTACTGACCTTATACAGACATTATTTTTTATTTATAGCGTAACGATGTCTCGATACATGTTCGTATTTTTTTCAGGATTTTTTTTTCCAAAATATATGACAAACTAGCGATACGATCTCATTGGTGTTAAAGTTGTGTGCCTCGGACCCCTTTTCAAAACTTTGAGAACCTAATAATATGAACATTGTTTTCAATGCTAGTTTGTTATAATAATTTGGAATAATACCTGAAGAAGATACTAACATGTAGTGAAACGTCGTTACGCTTTAAATAAGAAATAAAGTGTCTGTATAAAATCAGTAATTTATTTAATAATTTATTCAGTTGTTATCTAAAATACGCTGCCTTTATACTCTTATCCAATAATCATATCATATAGCAATTTAGTGTTAATTGCGAAGTATAGTTCAATTTATAACATTTCCATTCTATCTGAACTTTTCATTTAATCTTCTACTGGTAAGTTTTATATAATTTTACATATATTAATTTGTTTTTTTCTTAATAGGAATAAGTAATTGTAATAATGATAGTTTAGCTATGTCATGAGGTGCGCAAGAGAAGAAGAAGAAGGGAGAAGATGGAGGGGAGTATTGTCGTCAGGGAGGGCGGAGGGGACATTCTCTTGGAGACAAGCTTGCGTACGCTACTGTCAATCTTAAAACATTTTTTGTATTCTTATGAACGAGATATACAGACAGCTGCAAAGGCTAGTAATAAATATTCAAGTCTTTCTATACACGCCCCTCCACTTTACTTTTTTACCTACAGGTATTTTATCCGCTAATTGGGGTAGTGTCACTAACGTGATCGTTACTAATGATTGTGTACAAATCGAAATTAAGTACGAAAGTCACTCTGTGATCAAAAATAAACTGCATTATAATTCTTTTACTTATTCTATTTATAACTTAAATGAAGTACAACGCGTCGCTTTTCAAAAATTATTTCTACAGTTTTGTTTACGATGGGCGAATGAATTTCCTTAGGGCTTTCATGCGTCTAGCTTTGAGCTTATCAGCAACGAGGAACTGGAGGCTTCTGGCTCTGAATTGTGTTAACTACGAGACAATGGCGGGCACACCTCGCATCGGATCATGTGCGCCAGAGGACACACTCCCACACAAATCAGGCTTAGGCATCAGCATCGACATTGTTCTTAGATATTTCGAGAGATCGACAATTCAGATTTATAGTAATATTTATTTGACTTAATTATAATTATAAATTTATAAACAAACCAAAATTATAAATAATTTATTAACAAGAAGCGTAAGTATCACAACGTTTCATCTTCAACGTAGGGCTTCATCATGTGCACAATGGAGTAAATAATTTCCATAAATTTCCACAACTCTTTATAAATATTGGCCAAATATTGACGTAATACATATAAATGTTACTTAGAATTTCTAAGGCATTCTCCGATTACTTTAAACGTTGTTAATTTTTATGTTTTTTTGGTTAATAAATTATTTCTGACTAATTTATGAGTTCATACATTTATAATTTAGATATGTATTTGCTTAAACAAATGTGAAACTACATATTTGTTTAATGACACTAACAGTCGAATAAAAATTTCTGGAACAAAAAGTAGCGCACAAAGACGTTTTTTTCTATTGCAACATTATCGATAAATAATTTGTTAGATCCTGAAATCAAATACAAAGTACTTTAATACATTAATACATTAAAGTTTAAGAATATTTTGAAGTAAACCAGAGGCATATCAAATGTATCTTCTCGTTAAAATATATAAATTATATATTTAATGCCCCATTAACAATTATTTTATTGTTCAGTGTACATTACACTGGTTTACAAATGAGTAATAATTATAATTACTCCGTGACGAGTAATTGTGAATTTGACACACAACGCCATCTAAATTATCTATGTTTCGAGTATCGAAGCACGAAGAAAACTGTATTTTATTTACAAAAACCTATTAAAAGCAATTATCTGAATTTAAACATCTGATCTGAATTTTTTTATTCTTCGAGCTGTAATGCTCCAATGGTTTTTTTAAGGAAAGTGTTATGATTGACTTTGAAGAGGTTCATTCAGTAATCATTTAGAAATATTTAACTAAAATAATAAAATTTTGATTTCTTTCACTTAATATTTTAATATTGAATCCTAGTCTGTGCTGTTAATTACATTTAATGTCAGTTATTAATAAAAACTATTAAACTTTTTTCTCGGTTTCTGAGATTGCGAATAATGGTTAACGGCATGGAAATAATTGTTATAATTAGCGTATACATGAAAGTCAAAGATGACTGAGACACTCATCACTATCTCCGGAACCACTAATACCGATTGTCACGGAATTACGCACGCAGATTCATCTTACCACTTTAGCGCTCACTAAAAAATCGGGATAGGGTTGAGGAGGAGAGAGTAATAAAAAAATTAAAAAAAGAAATTAGTGTCTAATTTATAGTTTTTAGAGTTGCTAAACTTATTGATGATAGTTCCGATAACACTTAAACTCAAGTTTAAGAAAGTAGAACTATGATGAATCCATAAGTATGAGAGTAAAAATGATTCAGAGTAGTGTAATTAAAGCGACTAACTGTTCTTACCTTTAAGAGATTGCAGTTTCCTGTGAGACTTGCGTTATCGATCATGACCAACAAGTTGCAGGGGGAATTCTGTTAAGTACTGCGGAGAGGATTTGTGATCGCCATGTTTCTCCCATGGACGACTTTATGTTGCTTGCTCTAATGTGACTTCACGCAAGAATTTAATTATTATTGCTCCTGAAATTGAAACTGAATATATTGTTCGATTAATATTATAGTGAGTTTGTAAAACCTTTTATAGTTTAGTTACTAAATATGATGCAAATTTCTGCAAATAATTTACTTCGATTTTATATAAAAGTTTATTTTTGGTGCTTATATACGAATTATAATTTTTAAACTTATATTGAACAAGGTCTACCGCATTACCATTCGCGTTGTAGGCTCTCCTTTTTAATAGCGCAGGAAAAAAAGGTAGGTTGATGAAGGGGAAAAGAAATGTAGCTAAGGGTAAAAACAAGGTTCTCAGGCATTATTTTAAGGGTCCTACCCTGAATTCGTCTAAATGTAATTCAGGGAAAACCCAAGAAAAGCCTACATCAGGAAGGTCCGACTCTCCGTACTTATCCCACGCCTTTCCGATGACTGGATATAACGTTCTCGACTCCATACCCTGACGACATTTCAAGACAGATGACCGACTGTTCAACATAGGACAGTTCTTGAATTCAATACCTTATGATTTTCTGTTCCCTGAATTTCTGTTTGAATAATGCCTTCAGAAGCATTATTAGGACGCATTCATGAGTTGAAAACACTCTCAATGCTGAAAAAAATAATGGTTTTTAACACTCAAATTTTTATGAATTCTCACACAAATATTTATTTAAACAAAATATCAGATTCCTCTAATGAAATTAGAGTTTTTAAAACAATTCATTCTACATTATTTGGCGCTAAGTTTTTATCCTGTGAATTTTTACCACATAACTTAAATAAAAAAACCACTGCAATTTCGCTGGTTTTAAATTTATTATTAAATTGGTGAGACATTTCTCTCATCAAAGTATTGTGGGGACGAGAATTGGCCACTTAAAACAGAGATTTCGAAATTATACTGCATATGATCGAGATTTACGACAGTATTTAACACAAATGATTTGGAGTTTGGTCGCTTACAGTTTATGTTGAATTGTCCGTCAATAAAAATTATTTATGTCCCACTTAAGTTAATGTCCCGCCCCACGCGTTGTTCGTGGACGACTCTTCTGAATGACGCGTAGATTACTGGATTTTGCTGCCCCCAAGAACAGCGACGTGGAGCTGATTTCACCGTATTGCTCCTGGTTCGGAAAAATTTGTCCCACCCGAATTTTCGGCGTAGACCGTTACAGCTCACTCGTCTCGCGTAGTTGTAACTTCTTCAGTTAAACTAAGTCTTTGAGATTAATTTTAGAATTTGTTTGAAGTTCTATGACTCTTATTTTTACCTCTGATTTTAGTTTATTGTTCAACTATTATTTATACAAATTTAGTTTCTGAATTCCCTTTGAGCGTTTCGTGTTAATTTTTATAGCCACAACATGCCGTGAAATTTGTATATTCTTTTCTTAGTTGTTCCATTAGAGTTAAGATAGTCAAATGAGAGACGAGAGCACGAAAATAAATATTTTCCAAAGAAAATAAAGGTAAATGACGGAGTGATCACGAGATTTAAATGACGGATAATTAATTGAAACGAGCAATAACGATAGTAGTCGTATTAAATGAAATTAAAGTGATACGAGTGATTCGAAGTAGTTGAGCATGCGTGTATAGTTGTACAGCATCCGAAGGTTACCATTAAGGACTCGAACTAAGAAAAAATGATATAGCGTCGGTAATTCATAGTGATGCAGAGACCCAACATAAAGCCTGTAATTGTGTAGCAGCCGTATTTCACTTCTCGTACAGAGCAGAAATATTTGACTTCTTGCTTCCGGAAAATACGTGGGCTTTACATTCCCGGGCACAAGAAATGCTCGTAATTTCATTGCGCCAGGCCTTAGTTGTCACCCCGGTTATTGAGTAGTGGAATATTTCAACGCGCGCCAGCCGAAAATTCATTTATTCAACCCCTATCGTGGAACGTGGCGGTTATTTAATAGGGAGATAATCAAATTTTACCTGAAAATACATTTTTAGATAGAGATAAATAAAATGTGCTAAGTAAGCGTAAGGTTTATGATTCAGTTATTACTAGTGCGTATTTCGTTAATTAATGGAAAAAAAGTTCAATAAACCAGGTTAAGTAAGTTTTCTTTTTCACGCAGCATTGACGAATTAATTAAAAATATCATCGTTCACAAATTACCCAATTTTAAGTGTCAATATTATCTTTCTTTATTTTCCTTCGAATTTTATGATCTTCTTGATCATAATCGTGTAATATTTATATATTAAAATTGTTATTTTATATATATATATATAATTTATTATTTGTAGTTTTTTATTATTTCTAAAGTCGCCAATTTGAATAATAAAACCAATTAATCAATTTTAAATTATTGGACAAATTGAATGTTTGTGTAATAAATAAAATATATCGGTCATTTTGAGCAATGAAAATAAAAGGTTTGTAAAATAATTTAATATATGGAATTCCTGTTGAATTGTAAATCTGTTGTATTTAATTATGTTTTTTCTTTCTCTCTACTGAAGACTATGTCATTGTTACCGAAAGCTGGAATCTTCAAAATTAAATAAATTTAAATTATTAATTAGTTTTCTTATTCAAATTGGTGACTGACGAGGAACATTGGAACAATACAAAAAAATAAATAATCGTATATCAGTCATATTACATTATATAATTTTAAAATTAACTTAAAATATTTTATGCTTTTTAAACATATTTTTTTACAAGTGACATGTGAAAATTATTTATTATTACAATAGTGGATATTTTTTACTAATTAAAAATATATTTATTAATATCTATGATTTGCATAAGGTTATTTCTTATATGACGATTTGGTTATTTTATAATTGTTATAACTGAATGTAATTAGTCTAAAAAATAAATATTTGTGTAAAAAAGTACAAATTAGCTATAATTTTGACTTACAAATGCATTCAAAATCAACCGCTAACTTGTGCAAATATAAATTTATTTAGTTGTAAATTTTAAAATATATTTTTAACTACGGGATACAGTAGTTATATAGTTATTATAATTACCTTAGGATTATAATAATTAGTGTCCGTATCATCAATGGATCATAATTAATAAGCGCATTAAAGTATTTTAATCTGTTATTTAATAAGTGTTCTAGTTTTTAAATTTGCTGACAGTGAGGTATTAATGTAATTAGTAGTAGTGATCGGGTATTATGTTGTCTGAGTAAGAGGATGGAAGCGATGAAATGAAAGGACGTTCCATTATGAACAATGTAAACTATTGTTAAACAGTAGAGAGAAAAGGAACACGTTGAAAGATACAAAAATGAATTAGGATATGCCAGGCACATTACGTTTGTGAGCTAAATTTACAGAGACCAGTAATAAATAGTCAAGAAGAAAACGAAGTAACAGGATTGAATAAAGTGAAAGTAGATCCAACGTTTCGAACAACTAAGAATCTGTTCATCTTCAGGGAACAAGGTACCGTACGAGAGTCGGAGCACTCAAGGTATTCGAATTACAAATGCCCAGACGCTGTATACCAACTTTGACTAGTTATAGAATTAATTCTTCTAATTTTATTTTCCTATTTAATTATTTGCGCAAAAGTTATAATTTAGTTCTGTAGTATTTCTAAATTTCTGTTCGAAAGCGCTTATTATTGTTGGCTGTCTGGCTAGAGAATCAAAGAGGGTGCATCAACATTTGTTGGCTAGGAGTGGAATATTCACATGAGAAAGATCCAGAAGTAGTGAGGAAAAGGGAAATTTCTAATGGGGGAATAGAACGCAGTGATAAGAAAAGAGAGATAGTTAGACTATGGGCTTGGCGAAAGGAATGAAAGCATCAGTTAGTCGCCGCCATCACTTGTTTCAAGAAACACGCGGATGAAGCCTGGTGACACGAAAATATATCAAATAGACTGTATATTAGCGAGACAGAGGTTCAGAAATCAAGATATGGATTTCGGAATCTTCCCAGTAACAAATGTAGACTCTGACCAATTCAAGTTAAAAATGACGAAATTGAAGAAGTGAGTCAAACCAAAGAGATGGAAAAAGATAATATGAAATAACAAACTCAGGAAATACTAAAACTGATTGCTGAACGTCGGATGTACAAAAACTCAAGAGATTTAACAGGCAAGAAAACAGTGCAGGTGTTTGAAGAAAGAGATACGAAGTGAAAAACATCCAAGAGAAATGCAAAGCTGAAGAAGTTTTCATGTTTCGGAGGAAATTAGAAGAATACTGAAAGGAAAAGAAAAGAAAATTCATAAACATCAGCAGCTCATATGGGAAACCAATCCTAGATAAGGATGAAAAGGCTGAAAGGTGGAAGGAATATGTAGAAGGTCTTTATCACAGAGGAGCACTTGACCAGTTAATAGTAGAAAATGTTGATGAGAAGGAATTGGGTGACACATACTATAATGGATCAGAATTTAACAAAGCATTGAAATATATATGAAGTAATAAAGCAACTGGAATTGATGGTATCCCAGCAATCCTCAGGCAAAGATTCAGTGTTAAGGCTGCCTCCAATAGTTTTTAAAATCTATCAGACAGAAGCCGTTCAACCAAATTTTAAAACTAATGTCATATTACCAATACCGAAGGCGGTAGGAGATGCGAGTGTCACAGGACTATTAGTTCATTAACTAAAATATTAGTAAAATCCTGACAAGAATGGAACGCCAGGAAGAAGGCGTGTTGGGTCAAAATCAATTTGGTTTTACGAAAACAGTTGGAACAGGAAGAGCCCCATTAACTCTACGTTTGATTCTAGGTCAGCATATTAGTAGATCTGGAAAAAATCTTTTGATAAAGTCAATTGGAGCAAACCCCTAAGCACTTTAGAGATGACTGGGAAAATTAGCGATAACAGGAAAAACCTATACCGAAGTCGGACAGCATTAATTATCATTGGAGGAAACTGTCTGTGCTTTTTAATTTGTAAATTTAACAAGTAATGAAGTATGTTTTCAAGACAAATATGGAAAGGAGTGATAATTCAAAGAGAAGAATTTAAGATATTATGGTTTTCTGATGTTATTGTATTTTTATCTGAATATTTGGATGACTTGCTAAATGGCATGAACATATTTAAAACCGAGTAGAATATGAGTATTAGTAGAAACAAAACTAAAGTAGTGGAGTGTAGTCAAAAGAAGAGTGGTGGTGCAAAGTGTATCAAATTAGGAAATGAAGGTGAATTTTTCTATTTGGGCAGTAGAATAACCATCCATGGCAGATGCCAAGTAGATATAAAAGTCGTATAACACAAAGAAGGATATCTTTCGTATGTAACAGGAATTTGCTTACATCTATATAAATGTTGCGTTTCTAGGAAATAATTTATAAAAGTTTGTCTGAAGTTTGGGGTTGTATGGGAGCCAAACTTGGTCAATATGCAGTTCAGAAAAGAAAAGAATAGAAGCCTTAGAAATGAGGTGTTACAGAAGAATACTGAAAGTCAGATGGGTAGTTGGTGCAGAATGGGTGAAGAGAGAACATTATGGAGGGATAGTCTACTAGCCACGAAGGGTTCGTTAAATTAGTATTAGATTGATGTGTGTGGGGAAAATTGAAGAGGAATATGCGAGGTAAATGAGGCACGACGTGGCCTTCAATATTTATTCAGAGATGAAATGATGAGCGCAGGACAGATTACCACGGAGAGCTGCATCAAACCAGCCTGTGAACACGGTATTTTATAATATATTTTTTTATAAATTCATTAATAAATGTTAATTGTGTTCATCTTTAAAATTGCCGGCTTTTTCATAAGTGAACAGTAAAAAGTATTTAAATATATTTACATTACTGATAATTAAATTGGCGCAGCAACGTGAAGCTATTGTTAAATAATATAAATAAATTTAATATTATAATTGATTAAACCCTTAATTTAGTGCAGTCGGATATAAAAAAATTTTTCATGATTTTAAAAAGATAGTAAGGAGCTTTAGGTTTTTTCTATCTATATTCATCTTTAAAAGCAGTAAAATTATTAAATACATTATTGAATTTAAATTATGTGTACACCATATATTAATATATTACGTGACAGATATTTAATAATATTTTACATACCTGATAATTTAATTAAAATATTTCCTTAGGCCAACATTTTTGACGTACTTTTATATCACATTCTATTATTTGCAAAAGGGTAACAGGTTTAGTGTTTAATCGCCAATCTCTGACTAACTGACCGTGTTGTATCTACCACAAACAATTTCCATATCGATACATCAAGGATATCGATTGGAGACAGGTAATTGCAAATGCTTCAACTTAAATTGTTATTTGTAAGATATCCAAAATTTTTGCGTAATGCTTACCAATATCCCCTATTTCATTCCTTATGTTATTAATTTTTTAAATATATATGGATTCTAGAGTATTTTTTTTGTAAATTATTACTTGTGTGAAAAATTTTTGTTATCAAAATTAATATTATGTTTCGTTACTTTGTAATGCATGGAAAGGGCAGTAATTGTTTTAGAATTCGGTTTAATATTATTTTTATGGTTATATAATCTTGTTTTTATATTAGTTGATGAATCTCATATGTAAACTGATCTGCAACCATTACAATCTATTTGGTAAACTATATCTTTTTGATTATTAATCTGTTGAACATATCTCTTTCTATAACAATAATAATGATGGCTAAACAAAGTTAATTAAAGACGTGAGTCTTTTTCTCAGGGTACGGTGGGGATTTCAAAAATGCTTAAAATAGCCAATGAAATTTTAAAAAGAAGTAATAATAAATTTTGGGTTTCCGTGAATTAATGGTGGTTGGTTTGTCTAAAAAAAACTGAACACATTAAGCTTACAATGACACCATGGTGTCGTCTCTGGCGATCCGTTCTGTCGTCCGGCAACCTGCGCTGTTGTCCACGTTGTTGTTTGTGATACTTCGGAAATCAAACCTTATACTTTAATTTATTCTGTCTGCCATCCAAATTCAAAATAACTACTCTACAAAAAAACAATCCTTCGCCAACAGCCTCGCGAAGAAGCTCCTATAACAACCTCTTTTCCCCCAACGATAACATTTTCACCATTGATAATTATTAAGTATCTCAAAGAAATACACCATTTCAAAGTGTATTCATTACACTGTATTTTATGTTTTGTTTTTGTGAATAAATTTGTAATCTTTATAAGCGTGAATAGTAACATTTGGATGACTTACAACATAACAACCCTTTTATTTCTCAGTTAAACTTTTAATAATATTGTGGGGTTCGTCGGGATTATTTTATGAGGAATTGGGAAGTAGGAGAATGTTTTTATTTGTACTAATCTCTGTTATTTAAAAGTTCAGTGTTCAAGAAACCAAATTTAATTTTAGTTGAGATATTATAAATCAGCGCCGCATTTGAGATTTCGCACCTTCGCAAGTTTGTTAAGCGGATTCAGTCGGGTTTACGTTATTAGGTGGAGCTTTTTTATTTCCCCACGGTCTAAAATTGACGAATCGTGGATACCAATGAAAGGAAATAAAAATACGGCCCAAACTAAAATAACGTATGCAGTCGATAATGGTAACAGTTTCGTATCGAACTTGTTTTTATTTTATTTTGATGGATTATCAGTTTAACTCATATAATCCCGACAGACGAAATCTGTGGCTACAGAAGAAATTGTTCAATATTTGATTTGTGTCCTCGTTTCGTTTGCTTTGGTCGTTACTTTCCTTGAACGAAGGAGCCGTTTGCAACCCTGACGTCGCCATTTATCAGAGCATTGAGTGGACATTTGAAAGTCAATGGACGCTGTTTGCAGCAAAGGAGGCGAGTAAAGGTCTTGAGGCTGATCGTGGTCTGTGTGGTGTCTTGGCTAATGAAGGGTTCATGAATAAGCATGTGGACGCCACGCATCAATCAGGCTCATTCAATTCCCGAGGGAGGGGAACGCGTCGCTTATAATGAGCCACTTCACAGGGCAAGTGTGGCTCCGAGATGCACAGGCGTCGGCGTCCGCGTCCGCGTCCATTCCCGCTCACTCGCGCACGGAATAACAATGGCTCCGTCCCTTTGTCCACCGTCATTAAGTTATCAGATCAGGTACCTCAAAATTACTCGCATTACATGTAAACTCCGCTCCATTTCGTCACACGAAAGTATAATTCTGTATTTTTAGTTCGTACAAGCCGTTTTAATTGCGCCGCGTTATGGTCGTGGAATATTTTTAGATTCGAGTAATGATGTTAAAAAAAATCTGTGTGTGTAAACAAGATACTAAACAAGCAAAATTTATTCCCATCCTAATTACGACTTACTTTCCGTCCAAAATTGCGTTTCTTGTGTCGAGCCTTGATGCTAATTTGCAAACTAACTACGATATTTTTTGCACTTGTGTTAAATCTCAGCCAGTGTTCGTAATTAATTCTCAGTTTCTACGTAGAAGTTATTAGTATTAAAAGAAGTAAACTCAAAAGATTCATATAAAATATCTATGATATTCAAGTCAATCGAATACAACTAAGCTGAAAAGGAGCTATCAAAATATTAAAATATATGTTAAGAGTAAATTAATTAGATAACTAAATAGCCAAATTGCAGACAATAATATATGATAAATAAATACCACATAACATTTCTGTAATCTTAGCTGCTTTCGTCAGGTGAATCAAAAACACAGTAGTGGTAATAACGACACACCGCTCAAACCAGTTGAAGACCTCAAAATCAAAACTAAAACCTTAGCTTTTTTTCCAGTTCGGAACCTGGTGTGTGCGTTGTGTCATTCGTACGACTCTTGCGTTTTTGAGTCACCTGACGAAAGTAAATGATTGTAGAAATGCTTTGTGATATTTGTTTAGCTTTATTATTATTTTTTTTAAGCAAGAGGCTTCATGTGGTAATAACATATGAAGCGATTTGAAAGTGGGGATGTGGTAGGGCAGAGTAAGGTATCACACGGTCAACTAGAGCCCCGCGGCTGCAGTTTAAGGATCCTACCCTCGCATTCGAATAAAAGTGATGCAGGACATACCCTAGAAAACCTGCATCAGGTAGGTTTGGGCATTGTGAACTGGTCCCACGCCCTTCCGTTGGCGGGAGAAGGGTTTTCTTTGGGGACGCAGCATTCCTTTCTCTGTGCCTCGACGCAGGAGGCAGCTGCCGGACTATTCCAATGAGAATAGCGGACAACTCTTAACCGATGCACAAGTTCTGCGACCTCAGAACAAACATCTCTCAAAACAGGCCAAGGTGCCTCTGTTTTGGAGAACCTTAGTTCAAAAAGGTTTCTGTCATACAGTTGTCTTGTCTGTTATTTATTTAGCACTTTTTGTCTGTTATGTGTCTATTTATTTACCTAATTAGTATAAAAGAAGCCACGTTATTTATTACTGTATATTTATTTACTGTATAGTTTAAATTAAATAAACGAGCACCCACAAACACACTATTTAAAATATCATGTATTTAATGAAGCGTCATATTTCAGTCCTGATGTGGACACTCATTAGGCATATAAATATTTATAAACTTGATGAGATTCCACATCAGAACCGAAACATGTTGCTTCATTCAATAAATGATATTTTAAATACTGTTCATGTATGTAACCTAAATTATTCAACTTAAATGTTTTGTTGAGATGGTAAAATTACTTACCCCAGAAGTCACACAGATCACGTTTTACTAAACACACACATAATCTAGGTGATCCTATTTGATAGTTTTGCCGAAGACTATTCAGCAATGTCATAATACTCAGGTATTACAGAAAGTACACATTACCAGGAAAAGTTATCACGAAATATTCATCACGAGACTTGGTATTAAGGAATACGTCGTTCAGAATCTTGTGATGAAGTAGTTCCTGACAGCGCTATGTAACCAATCATACGATAATAAAATGAGCGTACGTTCTTATGAAAACATGGATGTTTAAATAATAATTAACACACGATTTTACGGTATGGAGATCGAAAATGATTATGTAGAAAAAATGTATTTTAGAGCGGTAGGAGTCTATCATACCCTTAATGGTTCATGCGACTATTGCTATTATTGTTGTTGTTATTAAATACGTGTGTACTTTCCCGTTATAGGGCCAGAGACCTTCTTCAGCATATTTTTTATAGATTTCTTATAGATAAATTTCCATTTAATGCCTTGATTTTTAACAAATCAGGGATGAGACGATTATATTACAGCGGTAAATTGGGGAGTTTTAATACTGGGTACTTTGCTTTACGTTATGGAGGATGACGTCTGGGGTTAAGTATATTTGAATTTAGGTTTCCGGCCAAATTGTATAGGAAAATGGAAGGTGGGTAAGACTTTTGGAATGTTATTTTCATTTATGGATTTGAGGCCGTAGGATGCACGGAGATTGGCAAGACGTTGATAGATAGGGTAGAAATTTAGAAGTCGATTGTTTTGGAATAGATAGGTATAGGAAGTGAAGTGAAAGACGGAAACGAAAAATTTTTCTTTGTATGGTTCTTAGAGAATGAAGGTGACGTCGTGGGAAGACAGTAGAAAGAATGAGACTATAGTCTATTACAGGACGGATGAAGATTTTGTATGTATGGAGAAGAGAAGAGGGTTTAAGGATGAAAGGATCCTCTTCTGGAGCGAAAGCATTTAATAAGGTTAAATCGTTGGGTGAAGAGTTTTCGGAGTGTTTGGACCTGTGATATTTAGCTGAGAGTTTTGTTTATTTGAATCCCGGGATAGGTGAAAATTACTTGCTTCCAGAAAACTATTCTGATGGGAATTTTATCGGTGTAGGAAACAGGATAGTTTCGGGAGGTTTTCGTAGGATTGGTTTTCACTCTCCACTTGGACAGCCATTCTTGTAGCGGTACTAGGTACATGCTGATGGAGGTAAAGTGTTATTGGTATTCTTGTCTAATGTCCAGAAGACGGTATCGTCGGCAAACTGGGAAAGGTTATCGTTAACGCTAGTAGGGTGTGGGAGGTCATGGCAATATATGTTGCAAATAATTGGAGAAAATATGGCTTCTTGGGGGAGGCCATCAGAAGGGGTGAAGTAGGAAGAGTGTTTATCATTTAGCGTTACAAAGCAGGATCTGTTAGGAAGGATCGTATAAGGCGTACGAATTTTATTGGGATTTTGAAGTTTACGAGTTCTTCTACGTACACCTTGTCGTAGGCTTTTTCAATGACCATGAACAAGGCAGCTGTGGGTGGGATAGTGTTGACGGAGGGAGCAGTGAAAGAAATGAATTTGAAGATGACGTCAGAAGTGGAAAGTTATTTCTGAAAACAAAATTGAAGGTTGGTTATTATGGAATTTTCTGTACAGAAGGATTGGAGGCGGTTTGTTAAGATTCGTTGGAAATTTTGCCAATAACATTTTGCAATGCTATCGGCCTACAGGCAGTAGGAAGATGGGTTTTCGTAAGTTTACCCGGTTTCAGTAACATTATGTCTTTGGATTTTTTCCAAACGGGCGGAACGTGTGCAAGAAAGAGGTCTGAGTTGAGGATAGAGAATAGGAAGAGTACTATGATATTTGAGCAGTTTCTCAGAAATTTATGGGTAATTCCGTCGGCTCCAGGGGCGGTATTTCATCCACTGTGTTGAGCTTGGAGATCCTCTTCGTAAGTAACTGAAGTGGATATGGAATGATCATATTGATAATCAGGAATGATGGGGAAGAGAAGCGCTGGGAGAAGGTCATTCATATGGCGGCGGTGGGTTTCATTATGCAACTATAAATAAGAACTAATAATTGAATAATAATAAAACCTGTATTTTGTTAATTAGAAAATATAATTATACGACTTAGACCATAATTTTTTTTCCATAATCGACATAAATTGGAACTGTTAAGAATATATATATATATATATATATATATATATATATATATATTGTAATGCCAATTAATTAAGACATTAATTGAGAAATTAAAAAAATAAATTGTTTGTGAAATCTATTCTTGACGGCGGTACAGAACATAGCAACAATGTTGCCAAGCACGGTTTCCTTTGTCGGAAGAGGTATGCGCGCTCAGAATTGCGAGACGGTTGTTCAGTTGGCAGTACAGGTCGTATTAAAATAGACGAGATATTCTTTTAAAAAGTAAAGTTAAGTAGAGGCAGTGGGCAGTGGGCAGTCAGACACGACAGAAATTGGTCGAGTTGAAATAGACAAGACAATTTCAAATATTCAAAGGAAATTTGCAGAGAAACGTCGAGAATTACCAATCAACAGCTTTGTTTGGTCCCTGAACATTTTGCTCAAGACGAAATATTCATTTGAGCAGAACTACGAAACCTGCTAATCACAAACAGTTTTTGGTGCACGTAGCCAAGCAGAAGTAGCAGAAGTCAATAGAGAGAGAGAGAGAGACGAAAGGAAGATTATCCTGGTTCCTGATTTTTTATCTAAAAATATTAAATTTAGAATCTGTGAGTTTAAAAGAAGTGCAAAAACCCGTCATAGTGCTTCGTAAATCAAAGGTATCCCGGAATGCTGGGCAGCCGTGAGTACAATTTACAATCAACCATGTATGTAAACCTGATTAAAAGATAGACGTCAGATTTCGTTCCCTCCTTTTAAAAAAATTTGTTAATTAGAATTCATCTTTTTAGTTTAATTTCGCTGACAAGTAAATTTCGTCATTGTTAATTGATGAGTTAATCTTTTCTCTTTTAAATTTGAATTTGTGTTTAAGTTGAGAAATAAAATGATTCGCCATTATCAAACCCAGTAGAGACCCTGAGATAATTTTTAAATTGTGTAATAGTTTTTAAACATTGAAAATAAATTTGTTTGTTTGTAAAGTTGTATAATTTTTCAATTAATTAACGCCCTCCTTTTTGTATATTACAAAATATATAGTTTATTGATCGAGATATGAAACATAATTACTCAGGCGTGGTTTTGACCTACACAACACCTGGCTTTGTCAGCCGCATTATTTGTCGGCTATCTTTATCAAAATTCTCGCTGGTACTCAAACCAATATCAATCAAATCATCTGGGAACATTTTAATTTCCACATTCTCCCTCAATGCTGACTAATCAAATTTCCTTACAATGATATGGCATTAATATTACACAACAAATAGAATAATTTAGAAATTTATACAATTATAGACATTTATGTCTACACCAATATATATATATATATTGTAAAATTTATTTATGTTTTATTTTTGCTTTAATATTATTTAAAATTAATTGGCTCGGATTATTTCCATTTATAAGTTCAAAACAACACATTTATTAACACAAAATTTTAAAAAACGAAATGTTGTAATTGTTCAATATTGAGAAGTTAATTACAAACAAAATTACAGACTGCTCTGACTCACTTAAAATTCGGTAGATATTAAAACACTTTTTCATCATGGAGTTAAGTTGGGGTGATTGAAATATCTCCAGAAATTGTAGACTGAACTCTACCGCAATAGAAATATCGTTATTTGACCTCACAATGCATATAAAGTAAATTGGCACACTCTTACTTTTACTGTCCTCTGTTCTTGAACCGACGTACGGCAAGCATAATTTACGCTCCAATACCCTTGATAATCGCTTGCGATTATTAATTAGCATGTTTAGGACAATAATTAAAACGCAGAATTTAACAGTGACAAATTTAAATTAGGCAAAGTAAAGATTTTTCAATTACAAACTAATTAAATCGGTGGTTAAATATTCAATTTAAATAATCTGAATGAGTTAATCAGTTTATAATAATAATACAAGCGTTTGAAAAATCTTCCTTTTTTCTTGTATATTTAACATACTAATAATACACAAAACCAATAATTAAATCGAATTTACTTCATTATATATATATATGTATGTATGTTATCCTTGTGGTGTACAAAAATTTCATTTGCTTGTTGAATTGCGTCAGTGCACTGAAATCAAGATTTAAAGTAGCAAATAATTCTTTCCCAGATAACACAGGTGTAGCTGTCCCAAGGGATAAAAAACGTGCAGCACTGACTGTCCGTCTTATTTTAATTCCCTCCACATTGTAGTTCAACTATCTCAACTGTTATATGTCGGACTCTGTTCCATATTCCAGCAACAATATAACTTTTCTATTTAGCGAACAAGTTGACAGTGAAATGATGTTTTAATTAACCGAACTGCAGGTAATATTCAATTAGAACCGAGAAGAACACCAAAGTACCGCCAGTTTGAGATGAACTTACGGACTCAACAATGTTCGGAGACCAATCACATAACAAACAACCTTATATCTTTAATAATTTAGAACGCATATTTCAGAATATTAGAATATTATGTATACAATTCCGATTTAGAGTCGCTTAGATACTTAAACGTTTTAGAAGTTAATAAATAGTTGTAAACAGCATAAAATATAATGAAGTAAATGCGTAAAGTAAATAAATAGACGTTTAACACGCTTGAAAAACATTCTTCTTAACATCAATTTTTTGGTGCAGCTATAAATAAAAATATAAAAGAAACAATCATGAAGATCATATGAAACAAATGTTTTATAGTAAATATATTCATTAATTACGATGCGACTCAAAAGTGAGAACGCCAACCGTCTTCCCATTCTAGTTGTTCTTGTTATACGCTCAATTAATTATCAAGAGTAGTGGTAATCTAAGTCTTTCTATTTCTGGAGGAGTCTCTTTACCTCTCTAACCACTCTCGTCACCGAACAAAGGGAAATCACAAACAGAAATGAATATATTACCAAATGCCAGAACATGTAAACTTAATTAAGTCCAGTGATAACACTATCGTTAAATATTATTCACCCAAAATAGGAAAACACTACGATATATCCGTAATTTGGGCCTTCATCAGGTGAGACAAAATATTAATAAGAAATTATGAGACTTGAAAAGACATTATTACATTGTATAATGTAAAAAAAACCGTAAATATCATGAAATCTTTCTTTAATATTACATTATAGTATGGAGATTTTCTGCCAAAATTTAATTTATTTGTAAATATAAACAGATTTATCACAGAAAGATTGCGGATTTAGAGCTTATCTGTGAATGTCTATAATGTGACCGAAACAATCCCTCTGTCCTCCACCTCCTCCTCCTCCTCGCAAAGTTGTCTTCTCAAAGTCACTCCGCTTTCATAAAAGAAAATCACTGCTCTCTGCTTTTCAAAATCACTTCACTTATATTTTCTTCATAATTTTGACTTCTTTTAAAATGTCGTCGCAGTATTACTTTTCTCCTCTCGACTACACTACTTTAACTTTGGCTTCTAATGTTAACTATGTTCACTCTTCAACGTAAAACTTTGGTTTCTCTTCCGTTCACGAAATTGTCACAACTGTTTTTTTCTCTCTCCACGGAGCTCCGCAGACGTCTTGGCGTTAAATATCTAAATTTCGTCCACTCACGATGGACACTGACCAGATACTGTTTAGAATCTGCCAATAGGTGTTTAACCTTCCAGCATGTTTCGTAACGTGGAGTTCCCCGCACACGTTTTGAAGTGACTGATTTCTTATTTTTGTTCTTAAGATTTTAATTTCATAATTTCCAACATTAATATCTATTTATAATTGCAGTAATAATAAATTTAATGGGACATATTAAACGACAAACAATAAACAAAAATTAGGTAAGATTGATAACATAGAACAAAAGCTTTAATATAAAATAACATAAGTTGAATATGAAAATAAATTCGAAAACTGAAAATGTATAAAAATCACAAATGTGGGAAAGGATAAAATTATCATTCATCATAATCGGATTCGTCTTGCACACAGGCTAATGTACAAGGTGGACTTTACAGATATATTTTATTCACTTGGCACAAGTTTTTGTTGTGTTGGTGTCCATTTTACGTCCACACACATGCAAGCTTCCATACAGTTTCTGCTTTTTTTCTGATGGACCAGATGTATCTTCTTCAAAAGGGAACTTTCTTTTTAGAAATTTGGAAATATCCGATGGCTAGGATGGATTTTGTAAATTTTCCCACAGTTAATTAGTTGCAAAGCCAGGGTTTTCAAGAAAAAACGCCTAAATTTTGGTTAATCGTCTGTTCTTGAGATGTAGTATAAAATATGGAAATTTATTTGGGCAATATTCAACATATGATAGAACAGAACCATAGGCCGTCTTGTGATACTTGAAACAGAATGCGTCGAGCTTCGAAACACTAACAGGCGGGTATTTTGGTGCCAAAAATTCGACTGGGTTCTCACTTTTATTTTTACGCCATGTACCGAGTTGGTCAAATTTTGTCTCAAAGATCTTCAGGTAATTGGCAGCTGGTGTACCAATTGTAAAACTATAACACGAGCGGGCGCTCGGATCATAGAATGCCTCACTACCATTATCCACGCAATTTGAGACAATACTAAGATTCTCAGCAACAGTTGCTGGTAGAGAGGTAGCAGGAGGGGAGAAGGGTTATATAAAAAAATACCTGCGACTACTAAGACTTTTGGTCACTTTCAGAGGTTTGATAGCCTCGGAGACCAAGCGCCCGCTGGAAGGTTAAAAACGACTTAGTCTCCCTACTTCGAGTAACTTTCCACTGTCGGATATTTGGCCAATCAATTTTTGACCGATGCCACTTAATCCAATCCCTAGTGATTCTGCACTGCTTTCCGTCTAGAAATATGCGACAAAAAGATTCAAATTTGCTAAGTAGTTAAAATTTGAACCAAGTATGGGCCATTCATAATTTTACCTCATTACATTTCTATAAGTAAAAATTTCTTCATTGATGTTACATTTTGATAACGTGGATTCTAACAACTAGAAATTAGAAATCTTGCGGTTTAAAGTCAATAAATATAATAATTTTTCATAATAAATGTACGATTTTTTCCCATATTTTAGCACGCATATATATATATATATATATATATATATATATTGTAATAACAATTAAAGAGGCCATTAATTGTTTTAATATAATTGGATTGTTAGCGGCACGAGTTTTGAAAGTAACAATCAGGGTTCTTTGTCGGCGATAGTTGGGAAACCGCGCGTTCGTTCGGAAGACCAGTCCGGCGAACGTTACGGGAGAATGCTGATCTAAAAGTATGAATAGCGCGGTCCAAGACGTCCAACTGCAAGATCTATTAGTTTACATAAAACGTGAGTAAACAGTTTTGACGGAGATACTCAAATAATAATCGCAAAGTTGGAAGCAAAAGGTTTTGCTTCACACAGACTGAACTAGATTTCGCATAGAGGCATCAAGGAGATCTATGTCCGAGGGGTGAATGAGGGGCGGCTGATCCAAAGTTCCAGATGGCAGAGAACGAGAACATCGACCGTGTGTATTAAAAATTTAATGTGTAGAATCAGTGAATAATGGCATTTTAGTGAGTGTTGTCCCCAAGCTCCAAGAATCAGATCAGGTACCAGAAAGACAATCGTGAGTACAAAACCATTATTTAAAATCTGGAAACAAGGATTAAAGGTAGAAGTCAGATTTCGTTCGTTTTTCTTTTCATTTAGTTTCTTTCATTTCGTTTATTTTCATATTGTATTAAGTTAGCATCAATGAGTTTGAATTGTTAATATTAGTTTATTAAATTGGGTTGTTCTTACTATCAAACCAAGTAATAACCCTGAGATAAATAGAATTTGGACGTATTTGATTGTAAAATATAAAGTTGTATTTTTCCTACAATGCCACGAATTGCAAAAATGAAATAAAATATTTGTTTGTTAACTTGATGAAATTTGGCGGATAACGTAGGTATTACAATTTGTACCTTTAAAGAATAAATTTTTAAATCTGAGTAATTTTGTTAATTAATTCTTTTAATTATGACCACCTTTTAATTATTACAATATATATATATATATATATATTGTAAAATTTATTTATGATTTATTTTTACTTTAACATTATTTAAAATTAATTGCTTATCTGTGAATTCATAAGTACAAAACCACACGTTTATTAACACAGATTCTTTTAAAAAATGTTATAATTGTTCAATATTGATACGTTAATTACAAACAAAATTTTTGGCTCAGTTAAAAGTCGGCAGTCATTAAAACACTTTTTCATCAGGGAGTTAAGTGGGAGTGCTGTAAATATCTCCAAAAATTGCATAATTCTGTTCCCAACGGTTTCTTCTTAAAAATAATGCCCTTGGACTTCAGAGATGTAGACACTACTCTTTGAACGAAACCTTCGTGTGTTGATGTTGTAGAAATCGGGAATAAAAGTATGGATATAACGCCAAATATTGTAGAATTATGTCACGTTCTTATTTCATTCAATAAATTCATAATTATATTCCTACAACAACGATAAACTCCATAAATTATGTCTTCGATTGCGTCGTTTACGTAACATCGCAAGAAATTGATGTATGGAAGACTTTTTCTTAATTCTGAATTAGTTGTGGCAGTGAAGTGAAAAATGGGACTTATTGGGTTACGTGGACGATATTACAGCACGAAATTGACCACTTAGGATTGAGATGAGATTCCCTTATTGCGATTTCTCAGGAGAAAGTAAATAACAACTTAATAAATTTGGATTCTACACCTGAGTACACACCTTCATACAGAAAAAATGAAAATTTTTGCCATTAATATATCATTTCACTTCATTCGTAACTAAATATTTTCTATTAAATGATTATTCAGTTCAATCACTCGGACTTTCACAAAAACTTCCCAAATACAGAGGTAGATTCGAATTAATTAATCATCCAAATTAAAAGCACTAAAAGTTCATACCTGGTTGCCGGGAACAGTTTGTCTAGTGTCTCATAACGTACAGAGTTGATTCAGGTAGTTCAGAAGGGAGACTGACCACGTAGCAATATATATATATATATATATATATATATATATATTGTTATGATTAGACTTTATTACCATATATAAAAACTTTATTACATAAAAATATATAAAAAAATTGATTGAGCGCCAGCAGATTTATATATAGTCTGCAAAAAATAACAATAATTAGATCCGGCTTAGTTAATGAAATCCTTTTTCTCTACAAAGTAATGTGGGCGGCTCGGTAGATATTCATTAACAGAGCTTAGTTCCGTACTGTGTAAAAAATCTTTAACGTCTGAAGGAACTTAACATTAATGGTGACCCTTACTTTAACTCGTAGCATCAGCCGACTTGCAGCGGATCGCTGTTCTTGTAGCACCCCAGGATCTCCTTCCTCGACCTCCACGCGATGGATGTCCACACTCCAAAACTTTTGTTCGTTACAGTTAGCCAAATTTTGCATCCTCTCGCCTCTCTCACTTCACTGTCAGTCCTTTGGTCAGTCTCCCGGGTGCGGAGTATATACCCTTACTCCCCCCCCCCCCAAACTATGCAAGAAAAGGGACGCGTATCCTCGGTTCTTGAGGCCTCTCCGGCGCACGTGCACTTTTAATTAATTCCGCCGAAACACTCTGAGACCCTCTTAGGCCCGCGGACAAAGGGCGGCCACTTACCGATGTTATTCACTACAATACATATTTCGAGAACATTGATTGACACGGTTTTATGTATTGTAATGACCTCTGATATATCCAATGAAAGGATTTTCTAAACTATCCAATATTTGTATTATCACCGTAATATTATGACCAGGGTCAGTAAGCATTGCGTAAGAATGTGGAGTGTTTCTAGAATATTGTTGTCGGCGATGTGGAATATTGAAAGCTTTGACGAAATTCTCAGTCTCCTATGCGAGCTGACCGGGACAGGTTAGTTTCTCAGTCTCTCTACGTAACAGTCGGACAGTGAGGACATGTCTGCATGTAAAAGTCGACGAGTAAAAGTTAGATTATCAAGGCTTCTGGTGTCAAAGAGATGGTTAAATCCTTTGTAGATATTGAAGGAGACAATTATAAGTTATATAGGAAACGTTGTACGGGCTGTCACTGGATTGATTCTAATGGCACAATTTATTCAGAGTTGAATCGAACTGATATTTGGAAAGTGCCTTCAGTTTTCCTTGCTGCAGATATCACTATTCGCCGAATTATTGGACATCTACTGGTGATCGTCTGTTGTGTGGTAGGGATTAAATCGCGTCTGCGTAAGTATAAGACTATGGCCTGTTTAAGTGGAAAAGAGATTTAAATAATATTTTGATCTAAACTAAAAAGTAAATAAATTTTGTGAAGTGAAAGATTTGGCGTGATACGAGAACAGCTCCGATTTCTGGTATGTAACATAATACATAGTAAACTTCGTATTATATTCCTTACCGTCAGATTTCTTATCCGAGTTTCAGAATGTAAAACTAGTAAATGAATTCCAATATTATATTCTATAAATTTTGTTATTTCATTGCGGGTTCCTATTACTGTTTGAGGCCCTATAAGCGTTTCTAAAGGTATCAAGAATATCATTGAAGCCTTTACATCTATAAATAAAAATGGTGTATAAAAATTAATTAAATCTAAAGAGTAATAAATTTTCTGTATTTAAAATTGAATTTGTGAGTATTCCTTTCATTTATTAAATCCTTTCTAATGAATTGTTTTAAACGAATTTTAAATATTAAATATTTATTTTCCACTTTAATTGTCGCAGTAACATGGGATTATATGATAAAAATAATTGTAAATTCATTTAAAGATTCTTACATTTTTATTAATCTACAATTATTAAATTATTTATTACCATTAATTGGCACCACATCATGTGGCTTCGAATTATCCTAATTAATTATTACAATATATACAATATATTACAATATGGAGAAGCGAATTATGTCAGCCGAATTGGAATTTAATTATACGTAGTTGAAAATTAAGAATTTAGTTGAGTCTTACTTAGTTGAGAAATTCCTAGTGTAGGAGGATAAATTTAAAAAGTCTTGGAGAGACGTCACGAGCAGTTTAAGTTGTTACATAAAGCGAGCTGAAAGAGCTGTTAGGGGAGACGAGAAATAGCAGCCTGGGAATTCAGTCAGATGAGTAAGGAAGAAGTGTCAGATTACAATTTGAATAGACATACAGAGATTTGTACTGCTTATGCCATGCCTATGAAATACGCAGAAGATACAATTAAATCGTTGAATTGCGACAAAATTTTAATTCATTTGTAAATTTAAAGAATTTTTTCTATCCATAAAAATATGACATTCTGTCCCGACCGATAAGTTTCTTCATTTATATTTTAATTACCTATATGGGTTATTAACAATGATATAATAATTCTTTGAAGTAAAGTATGTTATTTATCATCATAAACCCCCACCCCGTTAATGTTACAAAATTTTAAACGCATTCTGGTGTGCAAGTTTGTTGAAAATGGTGTTGAAATATTTAGGGAAGAGGTTATCGGTTGTTTAATTGTTTGCAGCCGAAAATATTCTGAAAAGGGGGAAGAAGGACGAAAAAATAATGCTCCTTTTGAAGAGTTTAAAACCTTGTTCCTCAAAGAGTCGATTTTTAGGAATTAGCTGAATCTAGTAGGTTTCATTCCGTAAGGAATGTTATGACTCCTTTTCCCAGCTCTGATTTATAATCATTTTTCCTGAAGAAGAACATAATTTCATACTGTTCAAAACATAGAATTATTTATTTCTTCCTACTTCCCTACTCTCATAAATTTTCTCATCATAAACAATAAAAAAACCGATCATTTCTTAACTTTAATATTTAAAAGATAAATCTCAAATAGTAATAGTTGATAATATATTGGCGAAATATTTTTATAAAAAGAAAATTAGATGTCCACAATCATAACACCAGGGGGAGGGAATTTTTTTTATCGAGCATCTGAATCTAAGACGTACTAAGAATTATATGTTTGATAGAGGGTTAATACTGTATAATGAGTTGCCTGTAGCAGTAAAGAATAATTTTAAAAAATTAAAGAATAATTTTAAAAATTGTTGTTAGAGATCAAAAAATAGTGACAGGTAAATAGTTGTATTTAAACTAAATTGTCAAAATAAATCAATTAATAAATAAACACTTTGAATATTATTAAATAAATAATTATTTGAGATAGTAATTATAAATTATGTATATCTGATTACAATTACTAATTGCCTGTATGTTTTATATAACTTAATTTAGAAATATGTGAAAAAAATGAAAAAGTTTACGTCCGATTGAAAATAATGAATATGAAAGTAAGCCAATTCATACCAAAAAGTTATAATATAAATACCACACAACGTTTTTGGGATTCTTGTTCTTTCATCAGGTGCGAAGAAGAGCCGAGGGCGACACAACTGCACTTGTGAGTTTTGTGAACTGACTAGTGCAGTTGTGTCGCTCTCGGCTCTTCTCGTAAGTTTTGTCAACTGACAAGTGCAGTTGTGTCGCTCTCGGCTCTTCTTCGCACCTGACGAAAGGAACAAGGATCCCAGAAACGTTGTGTGGTATTTATATTATCATTTTTTTGTCTGAATTGGCTAACTTTCTTATTCATTAGAAATATGTGCATATTTAGTTTGTCACGTTTCAAAAACAAAAGTACAGCTTTTCTTTAAAATGTATATAATTTAAGGTATTCCAATAATTTTACAGACAAGTGCAAATAATAAATAATGTCCATATATAGCGGATGTTATTACCAAAAGAAAGAAAGTAATTAAACTGGGAACTGGGAAATTGAAACCTTAGCTCCACTTCCAATATAACCAAAGCACAACAAAATTTAATAAACCGTAGATTCATAACTTGGGATGAAACGTCTAGTACAGTGAAGATCCCTATGAGAGACCCGTGGTCCTCTGCGTAATATTAAAGCCAGGCTCTTGGGGCTAGACAAAGACCTCATTCACAGATCACTAAATTAATATTGTGTTCCTCTCTACGTTCCTGTTATGCGGTGCATAGAAACAGGCTAAAGACAACATCAAAGCCACGAGGAAAGCTCATAACCAAATTCGTTAATATATCCTTCGACGTAAGAATCACTTTATTGCAATGAATAATTCAGGCACTTATCACTCGTGCTTAATTTATTAATTGAAAATAGGAAGTAATATGGTGATTCGTGAAATGGTAAAATTATTCACACATTTTAACACGCTGCTAATTTTAATTGATTTAAGCTGCTATATACAGGGACCGATAATATAAATTACAACAATATCATGTAATGTAAAATGTAATCAATATTTTGCTTGTTAGATAAAGACGAAATATTTTCGTCCGTCCATGATACTACAGACCGGATCAGTTATTTGTAGTTCTCCGCCACCGTAAATTAGTCTCACAGAAACGACTGTTGAATATGGCACTTTATAAAATATTCTATTTCACAACTTGTATATTTACTCACCAGTTGTTGTTTTTTCTAGTGATTTCTTTGTGTAATTTATATACGGGCTGCAGTTACCATAGATTTTCAGATTTCTCGCAGTTCGCCTTTGAGATGTGACTTGTGCGTTGTTTGTTTGTTTGTGTGTGTGTGCCATACTTTATGTTACTCAGTATAAACATTTTTTGTGTGTAGCTCCACTTTTATTTTGTTCAGTAATTGTCTTATTTGTCTTTAAATAGTTATTTTTTAATAGGTATTGTAAGAATTGTAATGTATATAGGCGGAATAAATTAATTACGGGTATTATTTATTTTGCGTAAAAAAATTGTCAGGCCTTGTGAGCCCATTTCATTTTCTTCTTCTGTTGTTGTTCCTCCTCTTCGTCCCAAATTAGTGCAAAATTCTCCAAAATTCCATCACAAAAATATATGAAGGAAACTTCACAGAAAGAAAGACTGATGGAGTGAAGAACCTGACTATAGATGTGAATTCAGTCACGAATTTTGCCTGACTGACTTGACAGTTATTATTCGGACCGGTCACGTGACTGATGTGTATGCGTGGAACTTCGTCGTATGCTCAACCTTCCAAAGATCGAAACTTGTAATCCTTCAAAACAAACCTAGATGTCTCGGCTTATTGGGAACCTTAACTTTATGTTGTTGGTTTAGAACCGAGGACAGTAAAATCTCTTTTGGTCTCATCATAGTTCCTTTTCTCATCATGTCTATTAAATCTTAAAGTATCCAGTAGAATTTATTGTTTACTAGCTGAGAGCCTACGTTGCCCGGGTATGCATTTAAATTATCCCGGAGAACGAATTGATTTGACACTAACATCTTGGTAAAAATTTCATTTCACTAGCATCAATTGCGTCATTGTTTGGAACATTTACCTATTTATGTTCCCATCCCCGACCTAAACCCTTGGCATCTAACTTCAAATAAACAAGGATGATCGCTGACTGTACTTTAAGAACTCGGGAAATCTCCTACTACATAAAATAAGTGTGTCTAAAAAATCACGCCGAATTAAAAGTGAAAAATACCCGCTATCCTATTAGTAAAGTCTAAAAATACTCCAGCACCTTAAAGGAGTAAAAAATACAACCTTTAATTACACAGAGACCCAAATATATATGGAACCCTAAGAAAATTAAAAATTCAACTGATACCTTAAGAGGGTCAAAACTACTCCACAAAACTTTTTTTCAATCACGTCCACATCCATGACAAGTAACATAAAATTTCATGAACCACCATGGTTAATGCGAGAATTGAACTCGGCGATTCCTATAAACCAGGAATCGACACTAAAATCGACCTTTCTTGAATTATTTTTTATGCTAACCCCTAGAGGTGGTAGGTGTGTAAACTCTCTGTGTTTGTTACTGGATCGTAAGTAACATACGCCTAAAAATTACTGTTCGTGTTTAAGATTTTACGCAGCTATTTGTTTCGCCCTCTTCCAGCCCCGCTCCTAAGGGAACAACTTAACCAGTAAGGTAAATGTCAGAATTTAGTTCTGTAAGTTCCACAACCCCAGATTCAACAACAGTCTGAGTTATTTACTCATTACTTTTATATTACTGCCTTTCACCCACTTCCTCCCCAACGCCCACACCTAGGGGCTGAACTATAACTTAATTGAAATATTATGTCATTGACGCCTAATCTTACATTTGACACCAATCTTGGTTGTTTCGCGCTATTTTTATTGTTAAGTCCCTCCACCACCTTCCTTAGTGGTGCTGACTTCCCATGCTGTCAGGGACTGAAATTATACACTAAAAACATCTGGAGAGAAACTAGTTACCTCATCGACTCCAAAAACTAATTATTTGACGCCAAAAAAGGCCACTATTTTTTTTTTAATTTCACTCCCGTTTACTACTTTGGAGTTTTCTAACGGTTCGAAATGCCGACAGAAAACATCGCGGGCCGTGCGCAAAAACAACTCACCAAAGTTTCATCGCAATCGGATGAATAGGGGACACACACACAGGCAGACAGACAGATTAATTTTTGATATAATATATATAGATATATATATATATATATATATATATATATATATATATAATGATTGCTTGCTAAGGGCATTGTCGCGAAGGCATGGTTGGACGCGCGGAACTTTAGTATGTAATGGGAATCGGTGGAGAGAGAGAGAGAGAGAGAGCAGAGTTTTTGTTCTGGAAAGCTGCAGAGTGTGTTTGTCAGAACTTATAATTGAGAATTGCTTGGACCAGAAAAGCGAACCTGATTCAAAGTTCCTGTTACTATATTCAAGCAAGTGTATAGGGGCAGCAGAGACGTAATATATTAAAGTCCCGGGTTTACGAATTACGAGGCGATAATATGAACTATTTGTCAATTGGCATATTTATGCAAGAATCAAAGATTTGAAACAACGTTATCAACTGTAAAGAACAGAAGTGTTGTGTCTGAAAATTACAACCACCTTAAATTCAGTGAAATATGGCCTGTCTGTGAAGTGTTTAACAATAGTCGAGTGAGTTAGAGCCCCCTGCGAACAGCAAATGGTAATGTAAACTAAAATAAAGTTTATTAATTGTAAACCTAATGTAAATAATAATTATCGTCAGATTTCATATTTCAAATAATTGTTTAAGTTAAGAATTTTTCACATTTTAAGTTTTTAATTGTCGTGTCGTAACATTATTAATTGGAGGCCCGATAGTCGGCCCTGAATTTAAGCCGTGGCACTTACCAAACTTGTAAAAAAATTGCCAATTGTAGTCAGAATTTGTTTTTGATAAATTAACCTTGTTTTATATTTTGATTTCTGATTTTTCAATAAAAATCCTATCATTTATATTTTTAATTTGTTAATTTAAAAATCTAATTAAATTGTATTATTACAAATGTGTTCCAATATGGGCTTATTAAAATTGAATAATTAATCATTTAATTGAGGTAACTATATTTTGACGCTTCTACGTGGGACAAATTAAAATTAAATTTAATTGTATTTAATTGTGATTATTACAATATATATATATATATTGTAATAATTAACAATGTGACGTTTATTAAATGAAATTTGCCTCACGTGAAACGCCAATTTGTAATAATTAAATGGAAAGCTTTTATTAAATGAAAAGATCGAAATTAACAAACAAAATATTTATTTCATTTTGTGGCAATAACTCAAAAACAATTCAAATTTAAAATATTAATTTCTCAGGGTCTTCACTGGGTTTGATAATGGACACAACAATTTGATTTAAAAATCTTATTAACAAACAAATCACATTTACCTAAACAAAAAGTCGATAGAAATAAACTAAAAATAAAATTTTACCTCGTTCGGACACTTTTACACTTTAATTTTTACTCATCAGGCCTTGGTTTTCACTGACTCTAATTAATACTTTTTAGTTTGCCAAATGTTGGTTCCCTGTTTGTTAAGGATATGTTATTCACTCGTTCCGACGATAATTAGACGCTGGATGCAATTACTTGGTCTTCCAAAATTGAAACAATGGTCTAATATGAGAATAGAATTTAGACTTCTGCACTCAAAATGTTTATCGATGAATATTTGGATGGTTATTTCACAGACTGCGACTTATAACAAAATCGTTCTGCTTCTCATAAAGTTCTGCAGCCAACTAACTATCGTAGTCTCGAGTTTTAGCGCGCATACGACATTTTCGACTTTCCGACAAAGTAACAGAGCCCGTATCTATTGTTGTTTTGGAAGCTCCTGCCACTATAATGGATTTCTCAAACAATTTAAATTTTATGTTGAAACAATTAATGTCCTAATTAATTGGCATTACAATATATATATATATATATATATATATATATATATATATATATATATTGTAATAAATTAACGGGTGTTTAAATAAAAAGATTAAAACTTAAACAAACAAATAAAATTTAATTTTAATTTTTGAACACTAAAACAATTAAACAAATATAAAAAGGATCTCATTCTCTCTAAGGTCTTAACTGGGTTTGATAACGCCAGAACATTTAAACATAATCAAAGAAACAAAAATTTACATTTAATTTAAAAGGAAATATTTATTCGTCTAGCCATAGACGAAATTAATTATCGACGAACTTATTCTACAAGATTGATTTTAAATTTAAAGAGTTTATTTTATCAACACAAAAGAAAAGAACGATATCTAACTTTATCTTTTAATTCGGTTTACATCTATGAATATCATGAAATTTCAACTTACGATTACTCAGGAAAAGTTGGCTCGTTCGTACACACACACCTTATATACTGGCCGTTTTAAACACTGATTCTAACACACACTGTTGGTTTGACAAAAGTTGGTTCTCCGTTCGTGAAGGACATATCATTTGCTCGTTCTGGAGATTACTAGACGCTGGATGCAGTGTCCTGGTCTCCTACAATCGAAGACAGTGGTCTAATTTTGAGATTAGAATAGATTAGACTTCAGCAAACAAAATGTTTATCGATGAATATTTGGCTATTTCTCTCGCAGACTGCAACTTATAACACATTCTCCTCCCTTAAACGATGTCTCTCTTAATTTCATCCTCCAGCCTCGGTGATTGCAGTACGACTCCCTCATATCCTCCAGTCTCGGTGATCGCAGTACGACTCCCCTAACATATCCTCCAGACTCGGTGATCGCAGAATAACTAACTCCTCAAAAGCTTATCTCCTCCCTTATATACTCCCAGCCTTTTCCTTTGTCCATTGTTCGAAAACTTCGTCGCAAATGCCAGTTGATAGATTCTTCCATTATCCCGAGATCTATATTATGCAGCTGCAGTTCCGTAGTCAGCAAATTGCTAACTACTTCGTTATGTCCAAAGCCGACAATCGAGACAGGACCCGTAATTACTTTGGGTAGGACTCATTTGTCTTCTCACCCCCACACGCACGTGCACGGTTCCAAATTCTCCAGACCACACACCCAGTATTCTCAAGACGAAGAAATACTCAGTCCTAAATAAACACGTTACAAAACTGCCCCTCCAACAGTCCATACCATCAATCAGACACAATGCCTCACTTAACAAGCATTACATTGTGCCCCAGATTTAGTTTGAGAAAGGCCACACACACGTGCACGGTTCCGAATTCTCAAGACCAGCGTTTCCAAGAACCTAAATAAAAACGTTACAAAAATTGCCCCTCCAACAGTCCAGACCATCCATCACAAACAATGCCTCACTTAACAGGCATTACAATATATAAATGACGTAAAGATGGTGTTCGAATTTCAGCGGCGGTGCGTTTCTATTTCACAGGAAAAAATAATCGCTTATATGCCACCATTATTATTCTATTTCTTAATTATTGTCATTAATTTGGAAATGTTATCTTCATTTAAAAGACAATATTTTTGGGGTTTACACAAAGTTAATATATTTTTCCCCTATAGTTATGCTACTACCTGAAACACACTGCTTTAAGCGTAGCACAAATAATTCTATACGAGTCTTTAGACAGGTTATGTCCATATACTGAAATTACTAACTTTCGACGAAATAATTAATCTGAATCCTGAACAATTTCACGTCTACTTAATGACAAATAATAAGTATTAAGAACTGAGAATAAATGTAATATATCTGCGGCAGTTTAGTTTAGAATTGTTGCATACAAGATTTTAGATTTTAATATCTCTGACACATCTTGAAATGAATGAATTATTTTCGATTTTTGAAGGAGAACTATTTAAGTATGGGCGGTGAGATCACAACGAAAACAGAAAAAGAGCAACAGAAATGAGCCAATAGTCCAGGTGAGATAAATGTATCCAACTCGTCGACTCGGCCAATATCCGGTTTGATTTGAGAAGCTTTCTATGCACCTCAAATATAGTAGAAGTCAATATTTTCCGAAGCATAGCAATTAAGGAGGTGGTCCTATGGGAATAAGAAAGGGGCTAAGTCTTGGAATTCCTATTACAGTTTGTCTCTTGTGTCCTCGCTCGGCACTATTCAATTTCGCCCGCAACGTCCTTATCTCTTGCGCTTCTCCAGGCTAAAAGTTTCTTGTACACTTAAAACTTTATCTTAACTTCCTAATTATAATAAATTTGCGTAGAAAAAGTTTAAGAAGTGGTATCCGAACTCATCTGTACAAATTCCATCTTGTTTAGCAAACACCAAAATGTATTCCGGCTTACGTAACTTATATTTTATTTGAGTTAGTAAATCTTCCAGTGAATAAAGTCCTTTCTAGAGAAAAAGATGAATATATTATCCAACAATGTTTATTCTTCTCTTTTGTCAAAATATTCAAGGATAGAAATTACTTAAACTACCTTACTTCACAGAACAATATGAGAGAGCCTTTTTCTGACACAGGACAACGCTGAAATAGTATTTACACAACATAAAATTTTATGCAAATATCAGAAAAATATGCACATAGAAAAAATTAGTATTGTACATAACATAATATTGGCATTTGTTTTAATTTAAATTAGAGAGAAATAATAAAGTTTCTCGGGCTGCTAACCGAGTTCTTTGTTTCAAATTACATAAAATTAATATTAAATTAATTATTAATAAAAAGAGTATGATACTGTATTAAACTGTAATTGTATTAGGGACATTTTAAATCAATGTTAGCCATTCAGATTCAGCATATGTATTTTATTGAAAAGGCCTGACTTACCATCGCTTACATGTAATGCTTAATTTTGTTATTAAAATATATTACAATTAAGGTGTTATGATATCAATGAAACACTTAAATTTAATTAAATATATAAAAATAATTCACAAAATAAATTTAAAAGACGTTTAACAAAATCATTAATTACAGATTGGCAGAGAAAATTTCTTATATTAAACAATCTCTGGGCGTAAAAAAATTAATAAATACTAGTGACTCTACTGACATTAGGTCTCTCGGGTTCAGAACCAGAACACGGTATTGTAAGCACCTAACTGTACATTAAATAATACAAACAAGAATTTCTTAGATTTGATCTTGTGTATGCACGGCATAAATTTTTAAACTTATAGACATAATCAAATCATGGAGTTAATTCTGGACGCGACTGGAGTTGGTGTTTGATTCAGGATTATTAAATAAAATCATATGGTAACCGGTACCACGTTTCTGGTGTGGAGTGAAATAACTTGAGCTGATCTGCCAACTTTTCCAACTTATAACTGACTCTGATCAGCCATCTCGATACTTATTGCAGCTCTGTGTCACAAAATCAGCTTATATATATATATATATATATATATATATATATATATATATATATAACTTAGCTCCACGTGCGGGGTCTAAATAATGTAATACTGAGCTTCATGTATTTAAAATAAATTTAAATTTTACTTTGCAGTTTATGATCATTTTATGAAATATTTAATTTGTCCACTTTAAAACTAATTAAAATTTTTTTAAAGTTATTAAAATTTTAGTTGAAATTCTTAACATTTAGTGATACGTTTGAAATAATAATACAGAAATTTATTTAATGTAAGTTTATAAGAATTTATTGATAACATATTATAAATTTTGCATATAAAATTTAAGCAAATTTTGTCACGCCGATTAACATGAATTTTAAATCTTATCCCAGGGAGTTTTATTGGGCCTCGGAAAGGTACGGAATTGCACTTTACAAAATAAAATGTAAAATTTAAAGAAAATGTTTTGATACTAACTTACAGAAATATTTACTCGTAAAATATTTCCCAAAATAAATACAAAATAAAATGAAATTTGATGAGCACAGCAATTATGCAAGGTTTACTAATTATTTTATAAAATTTTAAAATAAAACTTATCAATTCCACATTATTTACACCAAATATTTACGAAAACAATTTAAATTTTTAAAATAGGCCATTGTGTGCGTAAATTCGCAAACACATTTTAACTTATATTATTACCAACTATGGTTTAATTACTATATATATATATATATATATATATTAGATGGGTGCACGGCGTTGCCCGGGTATTTATTTATATATAGTATTATCTGTACTAAATTTGATATAATTTGCACGCACGTGCTTAAGATTGTACGGGTAGAACTGTAACATAACCAAACTGTAGTATGTCATAATGAAACTCTGAAACTTCCATAACCCCAGATTCGATACCTATTTCGGTTTTCTCGTTATTTTTACTTCACTCAAACCATAAGTTTTATCCTCTAATGCCCTTAAAAGGATAACATTTTACGCAAAAACATCGGGAAAAACACTATCAATCTCATTGCCTCTGGAGAAACATTGAATTTTCACTATATCGTTTTAAATATCCGAGGATTTTAAATTAATTTTAAGTTTAAATGATTGTGATGAATATTTCAAATTTTTGTTTTGAATTTAATTCGAAATAATTTGCAATATATTGTGATTTGTACTTGGTTGCTTACGCAACATATATAATTTATTTTTTTAAAATTCAACTGACTATTGCTATTTGATATCTCGTCACACCTAAACCATACAACTAGTGACGTCACAATATATATACAAACTGTCCTCTCTCTCTCTCTCTTTACTACGAACTGCACTGTACTGAATCATCATTCCACTCCCATATTTATACTTGCCATCACTGGTACGTGGTTTACGTTGATAAAAACGGAAGAAATTTTCTGCTACCGCACACGTGTTTCAAACAAGGATTTTTCTTTGTGCACTTGCCTTCTGCCAAGACAAATGACCGTGTCAACCTAAAACTGAAAGAAACTTATTTTCTTTCCAAGTGACGAGAAGGTTTCTGTTGCAAAAACAAGTAGTTAACTGTTTTTCCGGGCTCATATATTTTGATGCCTAGGAGCCACTGTACGTTCAATAATTTGCATATAGAACTATATATTTGTTTTTAGTTCGAATTTAGTAATGAAATTAAATTATTATTGTTCAAAAGCTGTAAAATTTCATGTATTTGTACTTATCTTTACTCAAAATCGTAGATAAACATGTGTATCTTATTTTTTTACAATTTTATTTGTGCTCTTCTATGAAAATAATAATGAATAATTTTAAAACACAAGTAACATTTTTCTACAACTCCTGTCATAAATACTATTTTGGAAAGTCAATGGTTTCACCCGAACTTTGCACAAAATGTTTCGATTGGCGAATAATCAACATTCCATTCAAGATCTTCATTATATTTTCCAAACTAAAAAATAGGATCACTGAAATGGTTTTTAAAATTACTTATGTTAATGATGAAATAATATTGTAACATCGAGTATTTAAGAAACTAAATATGTCTCATTTTAAAATATTTATGCGGTTAAGATTTTTCGACTACTATGGATCATTAATTAATTCAATTAAAATAACTAAAACATCTCAATTAATTATCCTATTGATTGTAATAAACAAACCTTCTCTGTTCAGCTCGTATCGCAGACTGACTGTGCTTTTCTTCACAGCTTTCACCATTTCACATTGCCGACAATAATAACGTCTGAAACACTACACATTCTTACGCAGCGCTGACTGTTTTCTAGAATAACCGAGTCACAATATTACACTGACAATACAAATATTAAATAATTTATAAAATCCTTTCTTAACTGATATTAGTGGTCACTACATTATATTCATATTATACGTTCTTAAGGATATCCTATGTAATATAAGTATAAATATAGAAGAATTAATTGTGATGTTTTAGTAGTTTTTTTTATTGATTAAAGAGATCAATATGACTCTAGAAGCCGAATCTTAAATTGAATGCTTTATTAGCTTTTTTTATGTACAAGTAACACGATTATTCTGTCTTAAAAAGTACTGTGGAAATAACAACGTTCGATAACACAGTTACAATTCCTGTATTTTACCAATTAAGTTATGTTTTCTTTAATTGTTAGAAAACAATATTTATGTTTTATTCCCATGAAAGTACTATAAATTGCTGTTCTTTTCATTTCATATTGCAACATAGATGTGGTGCAGTAGCGGAATCAGTTTTACAGGCCGGCTTAGCGACACTAAAATACTGTTTTTCTTTCAACAAAATTCAGTTATTAAAAATAAACAGGATGTATGTAAATAAAAATATGCTCGCGTTGCATATTTATTTCACAAATATAATCAAAATATAAAATAGCTCCACTGTTACCATCAGCTTGTGACTTAACTCTGTAACATGTTAACGACGAAGAACCTTTGACACAAATCGGTGAAGCGGATCGACGAGAATCAGACGGCTAATTACCAATAATAAACTCAGATGCAGCAAATAACCCTTGGAAAATCTTTATTAATATGAAATCAGAACAAGATAGTTTTCACATCACCTATTTTTAATTATTATTTAATTTTATTTATAGTCACATCAACTGCTGCGTCATTAGAGACTTGTAAATTTGTTACAATTAAAATTCCTGGTACGGATTAGTAAAAACCATGTTTTTTACACATTTTGAAACTGTTGTTACGCATTTTGAAACTGTCATTATTATTCTGAAACTGTTGTTAAAAATTTTAAATCTGTTGTTACGTATTCTGAAACGGTTGTTACGCATTTTTAAACTGTTAGAAGTTACAGTTTGGTTTAATGTTTTAAATATGTTGAGTAAAGTGATGTAGACTCGTCAGGGCACAGTTCTCACGTGATTATGGAATCAGACAGAATAACAAAAAATCATCAACAGTGCCATCATTTTCGGAAAAGAACACGTCGTCGTTACACTATTTTTTTTATCTCTAAGGATAATTTCAATTGGTTGGTTCTACTTTGTTTAACTAATTCATTACGGACAAATACACTCATTTTCAGTCTCCAGATAGTAAAAATGGAGATCCTAGTCTGTCACGTGCACAAATATCTTCCATCACGATACTTATGAACATAACGATTCTGAACTTTCTGATTCTCTTCATATTTTTTCTCCAATTTTTCGTATTCAGTTTTAAAAGGAAGCATACATGTAATCATCAATAATAAAAATTATTTGTAAGTATTAATCTTTTAGCTGAACTAAATTTTCACGTTATATTTGCTTATTTCCTTATTGTGTTATGAGTTTTCTATTTGATTATGAAATTTTTTCATCCGTTGATAATTATATATTGAACTTCCTAATTTTATTATTTACGTTTCCTATATAATAGTTTTTACTTTTCATATTTTCATTTATTTATTTTACCATGGTTTCCTATTTTTTTCCTTTCTTTTAATTAAGTATGTTTTGGACGATTTCGTTAACCTTAATAGAGGACTGTAAATAGGAAATTATCTGACATTTTTAAAGACTAATATAAATATTAATATTTACATGCCAGAAAAATAAATAACAGTGAAAAAATTACAATGTTTTCATATTATAAATTTTTTTATATAAACGACGTTTGACATCTTCAGGTAATGATATTTAAATAATTAAGATAACTTTAAAATAAATGTTAAACTAACAAAATTTGGAGTGTAGAATGTCCATTTATCTATTCAAAAACTGCAATAATAATAATAATGTTTCGTAATTCGTAAATATCAACAAAAATATATTTAAATTTCGCGTTTTTTTGTTTGTTTTTTTAATTTATGCCAACACGAACTTTGAGTAATTTCGATAACAAAAATAATTGCATGTAAAATACTTCAATTGATAAAAGTGTGCAGTATCTTTCAGTAGATGTTCAACTGTAATGAGCTGTAAGGTACTTTATATTAAATCTAAGTTAAATAAAAGTAAATGTGTGTTTTTATGTTCAAGATTATTTTCAAAGTGACATGAAAATGAAAATTTAACATTATTTAAACTTGTTATAATTATTTGTCATTATTTGAAAAGGTCTCCATTTTTGGACGAAACGTCATTTATATAAAAATAATTAATATGAAGAAATTGTAATTGTAATTTTAATTTAAACTTTATTTTACTTGCATATATGGCTATAAATGTTTATATCCATAGAGGAATAATTTATAATGGAATAAATAAAAATAAAATTTAGTTTTATGAACAGCTATGAACAGCTGACGACTTTTTGTCATGTATAGTTAATCATATTTTGTATTTAAGTGCACGTTGATATATTTATGACTTTACTGCTAGAGTTTTATAAATTAGTTTTTTAATATCTAATTATTCATGTTGCGGTAATTATGTTTATGATTAATGGATGATGGAAATATGTGAGAAAAAAACATTAGTTAATTTCCAACTGTAAATACAAAAGTTGTTAACCGATTGTGTTTATTCTTGCGCGCATAGTTTTTACGAGGCGAAGGCAGCGACCCCGCGTGGGCGTTGCAATATTAACACTGGCTCCCAGCGCTCAGTTCCGGCGCTGCGAGGGCGTGATGCTCTGATGCTGCGATGCCCGCCCACATCATCGCAAACAGGGCGTGCAGCAGCCATTCATCTCCCTATTCGATACATGTTTACTTTATGCACGAACTTTTTATTCATGCCCGTTTACCCCCCCCCCCCCCCTAATCGTCTACTTATGTAACTGAAAGAAATTCCGGCGCATTATATATATTTTTAACACTCTCAATTGTCATTTATTTATCATTAAATAAAAATGTATTGTGAAAGTAAAAAGGTTAATATTTATAATATTTTGTTTTTATATTTATTTATTTTTATAGTATCGATTCAGTCGCAACCTGGAAGTGAGCTTGTTACTGGTCTTTAAAGTAAACCGTCCTGTATTTAGTAAATAAATAGTTTACAGAATAGCAACGATTTTACAGAGTTTAAAGTTCTTGTGAAGGTTAGCGATGAAGCAAATATTTTTATAATCTTCTCACAGCAGTCTTGGACTGCATGAATTGCAGCAAAAGCAGTTTAAATATTAATAAGAGTACAATAATTAAGAAATGGTTTTTGTAGGTTATTATTTACTGGAAGAGTTACCCGCTCTAAACCACCTGACTAGCTGTGTTTGTGATCTCTGTTTTTAGTTTTTTTGTACTCCGCTTGGCGGTAGGACGAGTTTGTGAGTGGATTGTCTTTGGAGCCTTGTGGCGGTAGAATGAGTTGTGCCTGTCTCTGTTTAATAAATAATCAAATACATCAAGTTTCTGAGATTATTTTATTATTGATTTATTTACAGTAGCATCGACATCTCAGGTTATTAACGAATCAATATGGGTACTCATTTTACCTTCTCATGGAACTAATCACGCACACCAACATCCATGCCTTCGCCGGGATTCGAACCCGGACCTCTGCGATGCGAGGCAGTCACGCTGACCTCTACACTACAGGAGATCTTTCCGAGATTGTATTACTACAAAGATATGTTTACCAGAGAGATGTTGATTGGATCATCAACATATTTTGGTGATCAATCAATATCTCTCTGGTAGTCAGATGGTTGTAATAATACATTCTTGCCAACTAGATATATTTGATTATTTATTAAACACACACAAGGTAAAACTTATTCAACCACCACCATGTTCCAAAGACACTCCATTTACACAAACTCGTCCTGCCGCCAAGCGGAGTTCAACAAACCTAAAAGCAAAGATCACAAACAAGCTGATTTAATACATGAAAATGAAGCTGATTTAAACCGTAATACATATTACGAAATTAAAATGAAGTCAAATCAGCGTCACTAAGTTATATTCGCACTCTGCTTAAGTCACCTTACAGAAGACATTGCACGTAAATAATATTTGATTATTGACATAGCTCTAGAACCGTAATTCTGTTTCCGTCAAATCTCCATTACTTTTCGTAGATCCCGTTAGTGCTTGAGCTAATATCGCGTCGTTTCTTAGCTCTAAGTATTAATGCTGTCCCGTTGCTCAATGTTATAAACACACATTTAAGACTGACTCGAACCTACCCGACTGCCAACCTGAATGCACGAGTTCATTCGAACGGCGTAATGTTTATTCTTTTGCAAATGTATTGAATTGCTGTTTTTCACCATTTTGTGATGTTTTTTTCCTCTTTAAATTTTTACTGAACGTGCAAGAAGGTTCAAGCTCAGTAAGAAATATAAAACTGAGGTAATGGCAGCCACGGAGTGAGCGATGGAAAATATTTCTCGCCTCCACGAATACAATTCAGTGTGCCGTGTGAGAGCATCATCCAGTCAGACAAACACGCTCTAGGGATTATTTCAGAATATTTTTAGATTCTCGAAAATAACTTTATATTTATATAAAACTATATTATGTAACGATGGAACTTATTTCTTAGTTAAACTCTCCGACTATATTTATGACAGTAAGATCATATTTAAATTCGCAGTGTAATAAGAAGGATGACTTTTTATCGCAGAAGTTATTTTTCAGGGCCATCAATATGAATTAGCACATCTAACCGCTCACTAAATGTACTACCAAACCCGTTGCACTACCAAACTACCAAATTAACTAACTTAGCGAAAAATGTTACGTCTATTTGTCTGTTTCGTGCCACGTGGTTGCTGGATCTAGAACATTCTCTCCTGCGTCACGCTATCAATAGTGGCGTTGGCCTTTGTTCCTTATCAATTAAAGCGACAGTACATTCGGTTAATTTCAGAGTATCAGTAAAATATTTATCATTTAGAAAAATAGATGATCCAACAGTAGGTTCATTATTTTTTATAGGCAAGTTACATTGCAACACGCCAACTAATTTTCAATATTAAGCTTCATCATGTTTTGTTAGTTTGATAAAAAAGGTTTAAAACTTATTTCGGGAACATTTTCACACTCCCGTCTATACTACCACGAAGTTACGATACCCGTTAAAAGTACGATAGTGGTTTGAAAAGATTCCGACCTCATATGAAGACGACTGTACCACTCAACAAAAGTTATGTAATGCTTTTGTGTATGTCTTGAAAGGTACTCGCCAAACTTCAGCCATTTTAGACTCGCAGTTGTTGTTTAACAATTGTTTCATTGAAACTATGTGAGTGTTTTTGAGTAAATGAAAATAATCTAGTATCGAGCTGTCATTAAATATTTGTTTTTGACAGACAATACGCCAACGCAAACCGAAGACGAGTTAGAGGCAGTGTACGGGGACTCTGCGTCATCATTTACCTCCGTGAAAGATTGGGCAGCTGAATTTAAACGTGTCCGAACCAACTTGGGAGACGATGAACGTTCGGGACGTCGAAAAACGGCAACCATTGACGATAATATCGCTCAAGTTCACCAAATAGAGCTAGAAAACCGTTTAATTGAAGTGAGAGAGATAGCAGAGGCTATGATTATGCCCGAAGAACGTGTTTGTCACATATTGAATCAAAATTTAGGCATGAGAAAGCTGTCGGCGCATTGGGTGCCGCGTTTGCTTACGTTCGACCAAAAACTTGGTCGAATGAACATTTCTAACGCTCTGTTGGCTCAGTTTAGACGCAATAAATCAGAATTTTGTCGTCGACTAATTACTGAAGATGAAATTTAGATACACTTATACGCCCGAAACAAAAATACTGTCAAAACAATGGACTGCGAAATGGGAATAGGATCCAAGAGCAGTAAAACTGTTTTATTCGGCAGGGAAAGTAATGGCGATGGAGTTATCTTAATCGATTATCTTCAGAAAGGAAACGAAACAGGAGAATACAAGGTGGAGGTAGAAATTGCGGAAAAACGGCCACATTTGAAGAAAAATATTTGTTTGACTAAGACAATACGCCCTCTGACACCTCGGCGGTTGCCATGGCGAAAATCCTTGTATTACGGTTTGAACTTGTTGACCACACTATACTCACTTAAAGCAAGTCGTTTGCGGCTATATCTGTTATGTCCCTAAAGCTAAAAGTTTCGCTCGGAGGACAGAGATTTTCATCACATGAGGCCTCATGTAAACAATTATTTTGCAGAGAAAGACGCAGAGTACTATTTACACGGGTTAAAGAGATGTGAGAGACTGAGGGAGAAGTTACAAGGAGGCTATGTAGAAATTTTTAAAAAAAAATTGAAGGAAATGCGTCTAATATCTTTGTTAGGACGGAAACTTTTCAGACCACTGTCGTACTTGTCACCGATGCCGATTCAGGCCTGAAAATATGTAAATTCATAATCACGGCCGCAAATGGTTTACGAGTGTTGTGGTTTGCAGTATTAAAGCCATACTTCAACAGCGTCAGTTTACTTGAACCGTATATTCTCGTATCGACAGGATTTTCTGTCTGAGGGCGACCGCTCTTTTTGTTATTCAAGGTAGTGGATTTTATATTGAAGTCTGGGAATAACCATAGGCCGTCGACTGCGAGTGGATATGTGATCTAAAGGCAATGAAACCAGATAGTACCCTCCTCGTTCCAATATTCGCCGCTCCATTCTGCGGACCAGTAGCAATATAAGATGCTTCAAAATTCAATATAGTTGACGACGCCCTGTATATTGTCGCTCTGTGGAGGAGGGAGAGTTGTTCCCCGGTATTCTCCGAAGCCATTTTATTAAATAACCAACGACAGCTGATAATTTGGTCCAAAGTTTGCAGTGAATTACTGTCCCCTGGTAACTCATGTTGAAGCCGCAAGTTGATATTATGCCGATAGAAGTTGAAGTTCTACACTCAAAGACACGATGAACGAACCCAGGCATACGGGGTTTAAACACGTTCGCATCCGCTGTCACTACACTCTATCCAATTTTTCTTTCCAAATTTTTATGTTCTCCGTGTATGGCTGCCATCAATACCACACGGCGAACTGATGCAGAAACTTTGCGATTTAATGACGAGCCCCACCAAAGTTTTCTGTATCGCAACAGCTTGTAGTTCAAGGTGGGTAACATTTCATCACAGAAAAAAGAGCAAAAATTCATTAATTACCTAATTTTCTGCTCACATTAGTAAGTGACAGATCCGATTACATAATTATCGCTAATAAAATTAATATAGTCTGTAAACATACAGTTGAAAAAAGGAAACTACTCGTCCGAGAGAGAAGAAAGTAATAATTAAATTAGTAACATTCCCGACTCATTCTCAGAATCTAAAATATTTATCAATGGGAACCGCTCTTCCATTGCAAAATTCAATTACGTAGCATGGAATGTTACCTGAAGAATCCTAAATTTATTTGATTCTGAAATCTGCATAATTTTACATTGAAAATTTAGCTTAAGTGCCGATATTTTGAATTTAACAGACAATCACAGCTATATTCCATTCGTGAAGTATGAATATAAAAGCACGTATTATGATATTCTCGCTCTACAGCACATTTCTCCTACATTTATTTGCGTCCTACGGGACAGTTGGAATTCATTTTGTTACCGCTCTATGGCCAGTGTAATTTCAAAACCATCATAGACAAATTTAAGTCTCCAGAAAAAAAAAATAAACACTAAATATAATTTTCAGGATACCGAAAAATGTGCTTGTATAGTCAGTTCTTTAGATTATTAAGCCAACAGTATTTTCACTTTACAATTGTATATCACTGGTAAATTATAGATTCTTCATCTTTGATGAGTAGTATTATGTACTTCTAGCCGGATAGTTGAGAGCCTTTACGAAATTTTTTTTTTGAGTAACAGGCTTCACAAGGGTAATCCACATGGTGGAAACTCCCCTTTAATAGCATAGGCAGGGATTTGAAAGGGAGGATACGGGAGGGTAGAGGAAGGTAGGCAAGGGTTAACTAGGAACCCTGGGCTATAGTTTAAGGACCCTACACGAAATTCGATAAAAGTGAAGATGGATCCTAGAAACTTGCAGGATGGTCGGGCATTGCGTACTTGTCCCACGCTCTTCCGTTGTCGGAAGAGGAGTTTATTGCGAGGAGGCAGCATTCCCTTCTCTGTGCCTTGACTCGTTTAGGAGGCAGCTGGCCGACTATTCCTTTGGGAATATCGGACAACTCTTACCGTATGCCCAAGGACTGTGACCACGGAACATACACCTCTCAAAACAGGCCGAGGTGGCCCGGCTTGTTTGAACTTAAGTTGAAAATCGAAGAGAGGAAAAGGCATTTCCAAAGGTAGCTCTCTCTGTCTCTCCAGAAAGGTTCACGTGCGAGAGAATACCTCTCGCAGTGCTTAGTTACGGACAATTATGTTTTAGGGTAACAGGCTACATGAGGGTAATCCACATAGTGGGAACTAGGGAAAACCCTAGGAAAACCTGCATCAGGTAGGTCGGGTATTTGGTACCCTTCCGATGGCAGGAGAGGGGTTAGCTGTGGGGTTGCAGCCTTCCCCTCGCCGTGCCTTGACCGGTTTAGGAGGCAGCTGGCCGACTATTCCAATAGGAATAGCGGACAACTATTGTTCATCGATTATTTAAAGCATGTTACTTTGAAGACAAACTAGTAGTAGTGGTTTATTTATTAAATGAAAAGTTCATATTCGACTGAAACATTTTATTGCTGCTAAATCGCTTATCAGTACAATAAATTGTAAAGTGCGTTAAATAGCTGACGTTACTGCATGGCGAATTATAGTAAATACATGACAGATTCAGAAGCAAACCAGAGAGACGAGTAATTTCTTGTCAGTATAGTCAACTAAATTTTCAGTGTTAAAAGAAATATATATTATCCTAAAAAACATGAATTCTATTATTAAACAAATTATAGACGTAATAATGATTTATTTAGAAAAATTACTCAGGATTTCTTTGTGCTTTTCAGAACACCCGTGGAGATTTACGCTCTAGCTGTTCACGGTGAGCGTCCATCATGCTGCGGAGACGTAAGTCCCATATCAAATTATATTAATATTCAGAATTTATAAACGTGTATAACGTAATACTTTATCTGGCAAGTTAAAAATTTCAAGATACCGCAAAGAAACGTCCGCTCAAATTATTGTAATCATACTTAATTTATTTAAATTAGTTTTTTTTTCGACCTGACCTTATACTAGAAAACCCCATAATTTGTATTAAACATGACATTGTGCCATTTTCCTGAACAATTTTTCAATATATTTCATTTTATCTATTTTAGCGTCTATTCAATTTGTCCGACATTATTTGAAGATATGTATCAATAAATTACAGATGATAAATTTGCTACCAGTCCTAAAATTTTTATTAAGTTCTCAACCAGGCTTAATAACGCAGCCTTTTCCACCATAATCGTTTACCAGACCCTACAATATCTGCCAAACAATCGTATAATTTTAAACTATATCCCTGATTGGAGAACGCCATTGTTCCAAATTGATTACATCACTAGCTGGGTGCCCGGCGTTGCCCGAGATGTCGTTTATCCATAACCCCCGATTTGACTCCAATCTAAGTAGCTTTTGCGTTATTTTATGACACAACTCGACCCCTATCCCCAAATATGTTCACCTTCCATTCCGAAAGAAGTTGAACTCATTGACCCTGAAATAGTTTCATTGAACGAATATATCGTCGTTTTAACATGTTTGAAAATTTCCAGCCCCGCTACAATAGGTTAAACAAAGAAAAATTTCCACGCAAAAATCGGTCGGAAACATCGTTTGAAAATTTCTACCTCCGTCCAGGCCTCCTCCCTCCCACACCGCGCGTTATTCAGTTTGTCACAATAAAACTCATCGACATCCATAACCACAAAATTTTGGTCTATTCGTGATATTTTCATGTAACGAAACACCAAACGCCACCCCAAAGCGTGCTCCCCTTCCATGGCGATAGAGATTGAAATTATTCACAGAGAATATCGACCTTAATATAATGAATTTAAATTATACCGAAAAATATATATTGGACGCAAATGTGGGCCGATTAACATGTTTGAAAATTTTTATCTCTCTTCAGTCCCACTCGTGGGGGTTAAACTGCAAGTTGAATGTCATAATTAATCTCAGCGGCATCCATAACCTCATATTCGATTCCTATATCGGTTCTGTGTGTTATTTTTATGTAATGAAACCTACCCTTCATGGTTCTTTCCTCTCGAGTCGATAAGGGTTGTAATTATACACAGAATATATTAAAAAATATTATTAGTGTCATTAACACCGCTAAATATTTATTTGACGTAACTATCGATAGGTTAACATTTTTTAATATTATACCCCCACCCACGTCCGCCCAGCCCCACCCAACCTCGCTCGCCTCTACGCGTTAACCAGGTTGTCATAAATAAATTCAGCAACATCCATAACCCCGATTTTTCTCGAATCTCGGTTGTTTTCGCGTTATTTTCTTGTAACACCCCTCCACACCTACCCGTGCTCGCCTTACAAACTGAAAGTTGTTAAAATTATACAAAAATAAAGTTGTAGAAATACTATCAATCAAATTAATGCTAAAAATAAAAATTAAAAGCAAGTACGGAACTCGATTACATGTTTCAAAATTTCCACCCTGACCACCCCGTCCCTTGGCGTTAAATGGCGAATTTAATGTCATAATTAAACTCAGCGGCAACCATAACCCTGGATTCGACTCTAATCTCGATTGTTTTTGCGTTATTTTTTTGTAATGCCACTCCACCACCAACCCTAAGGGCAGCTCCCCTCCAAATCCTGAAAGGGGTTGAAATTATACACGGATACCATATAGAGAAATTTGATTAATCTCATTGATCCCGAAATATATCTATTCGACGCAATAAACGGCCTAAAAACATTATTTACAATTTATACCCCCGCCCAACACCTCTCACCACAGTCAACCCTCGAGCGTTGCCAAAATTGTCGTAAATAAACTAAACGTCAGGCATTACCTTTGATTTGACTTGAATCTCGGTTGTTTTAGCGTTATTTTCCACCACCAACCGTAAGCGTTCAGCCCCTCCTGCTGCAAGTGGTTGAAATTTTACACACATAACATGAGTATACTATCAAACTAATTAACCCTAAATACATTTATTCAACGCTAACATCGGCCGTAATTTCATGTTTTTAAATTTCAACCCCCGTCCCCCTCCACCCCTCGAGGTTAAATGGTCAATTGATTGTCAAAATTAAACTCACCGACATCCATTACCCTGGATTTGACACCTATCTCGGTTGTATACGCGTTATTTTCTACTAACACTCGTAAGAGTGCTCCTTTCCTATAGTAAAAAAGGGTTGAAATTATACTTATATAACATCAATTAACCCTAAATACATTTATTCAACGCTAACATCGGCCGTAATTTCATGTTTTTAAATTTCAACCCCCGTCCCCCTCCACCCCTCGAGGTTAAATTGTCAATTGAATATCAAAATTAAACTCACCGACATCCATTACCCTGGATTTGACACCTATCTTGGTTGTATACGCGTTATTTTCTACTAACACTCGTAAGAGTGCTCCTTTCCTATAATAAAAAAGGGTTGAAATTATACTTATATAATATCTGTAGAAACAATATGAATCTCTTTGACCCCCAAAAATTTTTATCCGCCTAAAATATCTGCAATATTAGCAAGTTTGAATATTTCCACCCCCACCCGTAAGGGTGCTCCTTTCTCATGCCGAAGGGGTTGAAGTTATACACAAACAGCATCCAGAAAAACACTAACAAATCCAATGACACCGACAAATAATTACTCAACGCAAATATTGACTGTTTTAACCTGTTGTTTTTATTAATTTACAACCCCGCTACCCTCGCCAAGTCTTATCCCTACAGTTTTTCCAGATTTTTAAGAATATGTCTACCCAGGATTATTGCAATTTATCCACAAGTTTAATTGTTTATAAATAATGTACAAACATACATGATTTTTTCTTACATAGGCAACTGAGTGCAGGGTTTTTATTTATATTGCCCTGGTAGAGAAATTAATTCTATATGGTTAATGGTTAACACGTGATGTAAATGGCATAAGACCATCACATATTAACCCCTTTATGGATAAAACCCAACATATTAATGAATCTGTCTCTATTTCCTATCCAAATGACTTAATATTTTTGACTATGACATATCTCAGAAAACAAAATTATCACCATTCGGTTCTATATGTATAGTTAATTATGTTTTTACTCTTCAGTATGGATTTATCAGCTTCAATAATTAGAACTGACTTACCTAACATCACATATATTAATCTCAATCAGATGAACTTTTGACGTAGTGCACATTAATTTAGATTCCATATTTGGGAAGAGCTAGTTAAATTTACATATGTAATATTTTTACATTTATGAGCTATTATGTAATATATATATATATATATATATATGTGTGTGTGTGTGTGTGTGTGTGTGTGTGTTTGTATTTATACAAATTTGGGAATTGTTTTAAATAATGTGTATGAATATGTTATATGAGAAACATCAAGGCAAAATCAGCTGTAAGCCCTATTTATTAAAAATGATAATGACCCTACCTAAAATATATATATATATATATATATATATATATATATATATATATACATATATATATATATATACATATTCAATATTATTATTCACTGTCAGCTACTTAGAGAAGGAAAAATACATCAAATTTAACAATGAACAAAAACATACAATACACAACAATGCCATGATATGCACAGCAATTATGCAAAAAACTACAATTATATGAAGAGTGTATTAAATTTTGGTAAAAAGCTCTATATTATAAGCTTTCCATCGAATTAAAATATTTTGATTTTAATATATTCAAAAATAACTCAAAAAATAAAATATGTTATCACAATTATTCCCTCACAAAGAATTTAATCAGAAAAAATTTGTGTTAACCTAACCTGAAAATTTTGTTTAACGACACAAATTGCACGCAATAATTTGTTTACATTTATACAAATTTATAGAAATACGTTGCGTAAAGTATAATTAATTGTACTTTTAATTCAATTTAAATGTTCCTATTTCTGTACATACCTTTGACTGATGGTGAATAACGACCATAAAAACTTTCGGAGTTCCGTACGTCATTTTCAATACTTTTATAGTTACAAACATATAATTCAGCAGTCGTACCTTAGACAAATCTTATTATCTTCTGAAATATTATACAGGATACAATAGTACGTTATATTATGAAATTTTATAAATCTCGACCGACACACATTTGAATGTATTATAAGGCGCCATATTGGCTTTATCAAAGACAGCGAGATAATTAACTATTCCAAATTAACTTTGCGCAAGTAAAGTGTTTCGTATTGTTTTTCATTACTATTCGATGGAGTAATACTGGAAAAAATTATACTTTTTATTCAATCAAAATATTTCTGCTTTATTTCATTACGAAATACAGAACTATATTTAGGATGCGTCAATGTCTTGAAAACTTATGACGTCATCGTCTCGCGCAGTAATTTAACACTAATTCGTAACTTATTTCAATTATAATTATTTCCACGTTTATTCTAGGGGTTTCTCACCCCCACAGTACCGGTTCTCGATTTTGGCAGAATATATATACCAATTTTTGTTAAATTCTGTCCACGCGATAAAATTTGTATACAAAACAACGTAAATACAAACAAATATACACGCTATTTTATTATATAGAAGATTTAATTTTTCACCGTTTACTTGACTGGTGCATTATTTAAATATAATATTTGCATTGTTTTGATGATAGTTTAGAATAAAGTCTCGATGAAATATAATTAATAATTGATTGAAGTCGTATTAGATTCATTTACAATAATATAAAATTATTTAGAAAAAATTACCAACAATTTTACAAAAATCGCAAATTCTGCTTTTTAAATAAAAAATATCATAAAAAATGCTTCATTTAAAGCTCTGCTTGAATGTTTCGTGAAATTAAATTAATCAATTAAGAAAAAGACTCTATCTGGCGCGGGAGTTTAACGAGGGGTCACTGATCAATTTACATATCAGGCCTTATGAGTCCCAAGTTAGGCCATGAAACAATCTGAATAGCTAATTATAGGTCAGCCTGAGAGACAGGCATGTACAAAAGAATAAATAATACGGAGCTTGGGACACATGGGCAGCTCAGATGGTTAGAGCAGCTACGTACTTAACTTTGAGTTCAATTCACAGTTTTGAAGAGTTTTTCTGTCTTACTTTATTAACTACGAAATACAAATCAATTTTAATCTACATTCCTTTAGGGTTACAGGCGCGTTATGGTGTATAAATGAACATGGCTTGAAGCTAATCTGAAATGGGCAATTTGAACTTGACAATATATTATGAAATTAATTATAATGTTAATTGTAATTATAATGTTGTGGTCAAAGTTAATATTCTGTCGACGTCACACCACTCAGCAGTTCGCGGGTCCTTAAGCACTGACACAATCAGCTGATTTATCAACGTGGATGATTTTACCACAAAATAAAGGTTTTAAGCACTCAAAATTTTAAAAGTTGCGTCACTCAAATATTTATTAACATAAAAGTAACAGATTTAACTATATAATTTGAGTACTTATAACTGACTTACTTACTTTGCTGCAATTTATGTACCACCATGAAAGTTATAACATGTATTTACCAAAAATTGGAATTTTCAAACCAGTTTATAAGACATCTACCCCATCAAGTTTAGTAGGTCGAGTTTTGCTAATCCAAAACAGAGTGTTTGAGATTTTACTGCGTATAATCAAGATTGATGAAGTTATTTTTAAAAAAATTAATATTGTGAATTTTGTATTTTCACTTTGTTCAATTGCACTCAAAACTGTATTTCATCTTGGCTTCCGTACTGAATATTGCCGCGTACGTTGTTGAATTATTGTTCCTCTGCGGCTTTACGACTCGATGAGAAGTATGTTGCCCCCGAAAACAGCAACGTGGAGCTGTTTCCAACTCGTAGCTTCCGGGCAGGACTCTGCGTTTGTCTCTGGTTTGGACTCCGTCTCATCATACACGATGTAATAAGTCGTGCGAATTATTGCGTAAACGGTTCCAGACCGTCGGGCTATCGTAGTAGAAATTGCCACGATTTTCACTACAATACTTACAGCTATAGTGTTTTACTCGCCATGCGTTATCCTGCTCCTTCACCATGAACTGGCTTTCCCTCGTCCTCGTCTGAGGACGGATCCAGGAATATGTTAAATTCCCCAATTTCTATAACATTGCGTCATCACAAAATCGTCCCAACAATTTGTCTGTTTCAATCAACGTAAGAATTTAGTCGTGCGCCAAGCCAACAATGTTACACTGTCATCATTAACAGCTGTTTTTTATTGTTTCCAAACAATGTCTAATCTTTATTGCTTACAATATTCATAAAATCTACAATAAACTCATTAAATATGCAAATAATTCAAAATAAATGGGTAATTATGTGTATGATAATTATAAATATATATAATTTGTATAATTATTTGGTTTCCCGTGGCATTTTTAATTACCTGATTTACCACCACTTAAATGTATATTTAAAACACCAGAGCAGGAGAAATGGAAAGTTTACGTCTGTTTAAAAACTAATAATAAGAAAGATAGCCAAATTAAGACACAACGTTTCTGGAAGCCTTGCTCCTTTCTTCATGTGTAGAAAAAAAAGACTTTCAGTCTTTGTCCAGAGACTAACTCATTCCTAAATATGAAACTATCAATTGGAGAGGAGATAGCCGCACTGATGCATTCCATCCACTCCTTCTCCTCCAGCTAAAAAAAAATTGATAGAGAACTAACATTTTTCAATGCTTTGCGGTTTATTTTGAAATATATTTTCCCTCATGAATTTTAAATAATTTCTAGGAATGCATATATGATTGGCTTTCACACTGTTGAGTTTCTAGTTTCACGACACGAAGCGATATTCTGGTGCCCTTTGATTTAGTTGTGTTGCAGCTGTTTCGTTTTGTTAATTTACGTTATTACAGTGTTTGCGCTCGACTTTGAGTATAGTGTCAGTTTTCAAATTTTAGCTTCCGTCACGGCAGGAAATTTCAATTCCAACACTAAGGTCACTCCACCGTTCTTTTTTTCTGACCGGTCCTGTGCAGTCAACGTGTCGGTCAAAGTCGATTATAATAAACATTCGGCCACATAGTTTATATTTTTTTTACCGTAGCAGAGACTTAATTGAAACTAAACTTTAAACAGCTTGTATTTAAAATGCATTTATTTTCATTTTCACGCAGATATAGTTAGTTCAATAAATCAAATTTATCCGACTGGATTTTTCTACATATTGAAATTTTCATAGATAGTCATAGATATATGAAAAATTTCAAGTTTTGAGAATGAATTTACTTCAACAGGGTAACTAAACAGTCTGATGTATCCAGCACAAAATAATTAAACTAAGCAAGAGTGGAAACAGAAAAAAATTACAAAACTGATAAGAGGAGAAAAAATAATACATTTAATAAATTAATAATAATAAAGAAAACTTTATTTTTAACAGAAACTTCACAGAAATATATTGAATAACTAAATCAGACACGTCAACACATGTGGGAGACTAGGATAGATTCAGCCTTCCTAAATTTGATGTTTATTAAAACATGATTATGCAACGATCGCTAATTTTTATCTATCTTTTCACATTTTCTCAAACTCAGTTTTATTCTTTCCTTTTTTGTTTTTATCGGTGGTGTGTATCTCTATAAATACCGCGAATGTTTGGCATAACGTTAGAACATAGAAGAAAATTTTACTACATTTCCACTCATATGAACGTTGCGTGCAGTAATATTCAATTATATTCTCATAAACAATACGTTGTAATGATTAGACTTATTACCATATATAAAAAACTTTATTACATAAAAATACAAAAATACATAAAAAAAATTGTTGGGCGCCAGCAGATATATATAGTCTGCAAAAAAATACAAATTAGCTCCGGCTTGGTTAATGAAATCCTCCTTCTCCACAAGGTAATGTTGGTGGCTCGGTGGAAATTCATAAACAGAGCTTAGTTCCGTACTGTGTAAACAAATCTTTAACGTCTGAAGGCACTTTACATTAATGGTGACCCTTACTTTATCTCGTAGCATCAGCCGACTTGCAGCGGATCACTGGTCTTGTAGCACCCCACGATCTCCTTCTTCGGCCTCCACGCGATAGACGTCCACACTCCAAAACTTTTGTTCGTTAGCGCTAGCCAAATTTTGCACCCTCTCGCCTCTCTCACATCACTTTCAGTCCTCTGCCTCTCTCTTTCTGGTCAGTCTCCCGGGTGCGAAGTATATATCCTTACTCCGCACCCCCCCCCCAAACGATGCAAAAAAAAGGGACGCGTACCCTCAGCTTCTTGGGGCCTCTCCTGCTCACGTGGACTTTTTATGAATTCTCTCTCAGGCCCGCGGACAAAGGGCGGCCACTTACCGATGTTATTCACTACAACGTCGATGAGAAATAAGAGTTTCTTTTCTATGCGAAACTGTAGTTCTCCTAAGAATCCATTTGTTACTCCGACGTAATTTCGTATTATACAAAAGCTTTCTTCTAATTATGTATCTACTCTGATAAAGGTTTAATATAATTATTATGATTTGGCTGCGCCAGTGTAAAATAACTTTTTTAGATGAGTTAATTTATCAAAGTTGCTGGCTGTAAGATCCGAGGTAATAATTTAAAAATTATGTAAGTGGCTTTAATGAAATATTTAACGGCTTTTTGATTTTTTGAAGTTATGTGTTACATCAACCCAAGCAACAACTTTTGTAAGGATAAATATGTAAAATAATGAAACTACATATTCTTACAATACTCTGTCCCGGCTTCATTTCTAATTCTGTCTACATAATTTCCAATTGCGTCAATTTTTAAACGCGGAATAATTTAACCAAATGTATTTTTCTCAGTAAATATTTTAAATAACGTTAATTTTCGGAACAAGCCACTGAGAAGTTTTGTTTTCAGGATTGTGCAGTAGTTTTCGCGCTATAACATCTCTTAAAATTTGTTTTCTTTAAATAAACTTTAGATTGTGATTTTTTTTATTTTACTAAAATTGAACGATTATTATTTTCATTTTGAAAATATAAACAATTATAAAATAAGATTTACAATTAGTGAAAAGTTCACATTTATTTTGATTTCTTTGGTTATGTTGCCTGATGCGGCCACGCTTTGTGTCATAGTACGGGGACTCTTCCGTTTCCTTGTGCTCTCGGCATCGCAGCACACAAGGCCAGCAGTTTGTTGAGCTTTACGGGCGGTGCAGGGGGATGAAAAGGTAAAGAACGCATGCGTCGCCGAATCCGGTGCTATAAGTGGAATAGCACTGGCTGTCCAGCTGGCTACTTTCGATGTGCGCCACAAGGTGGGGAGTTTAAAAACTTCTACATTTAACCATAGATTCACAGTCTTAAAAATTAATTATTATGAAGGTTCTTAAAATTAAGAAAAATTATATCTTCCTAAAATAATTTGTGTTGTAGCACATGAGCACATACGCACGAGCCAACTTTGGTAATAATACATTTATTAAATAATATTTACTATTAGACTTAGATGTCCACTGCGCGTTGTTGATATTCAATTGTAGAATATCTATCAAAGAGATTTTTGTGCTTCTCATGAGTTATAGAACGATTGTATGACAATTTATGCTTGTTGAAATATGTATATTAAAGTAACCAAATTGCTGTATCACAGAGGTCTTGGGATTGAATTCCGACATAGTCGTGGATGTTTGTGTTAACCTAAAGATAGACACCCGCCAATCATTCATTGGGTCTGCGTCGAGACTCCACGTTACTCCTTGGAAAAGGGGGTTTATAACTCAAATGTTGACGTTGATTACATTTTATTATATCAGTAAATTTTGTCTTCGCATACACTGGGCCGCAAATACCGAAGGCGTTTTATCTCAACTATGTAGTTACCGTCGCTCGCAAAATAATGTTTATGGCAGATTCTCTATTTTACTCAATAGCTTGATATCAACAAAACTGCAAATCTCCACGTTCCCTTTTTTCTTACTATCGCTATAGTTCTATTCATATCGTCTTTACAAATAATCTATTAACTATTCAATCTCGTGCGCAACCATGTTTTCGCTGATATTTCCATCACCAGTCCAAAATATCGCTTGGTGCCAGTGTGTATAACTCAACCTCCATTGTTTCAAAAGCCGATGGGTTTTCCGGGTCGACAACAGCCAGCTGCAGAAGGGCTCAACCTCTATGCTGACGTATCAGCCTAACAGATGGAATTTAAGACGTCAGGTAGTTTGAGGACTGCGATTTTGCTACCAAATTACAATACTACTAATAAGAACTCAGTTGTAAAAACACGTCGCTAGAGGTTGAAACCGGAGGATCATTATGTCTGAAGATGCTGTTTTGAGCAGCCGTTTAAATTCTTGCATATTTACGATCAACTCTTATATGACAACAATGAGTAATAAGCAAATCGTGTAACATTGTTATGATATGAAGGAAGTTATCCATTGATGTTACTACCAAATACAGGAGTTAGACCTGGTTGGACCGAGGAATGAAATAATTTGGTCATTGTCGATTTAATTTTCTTGTGCGACTGGTTCTTGGGCAAGCTGATGCACGAGGTCGTTTCCGTGACCGATGAGACTGTGGTGGCAGGCAGTTGCTAATCTTCTAATTTCGCTGGTTACATATGGAATCCTCAGGTCTTCGTGGAGGATTTGATTGTTCACGTAGCAAGTATCATTTGCCAATAATGCAGAACATCTTCGACGGGAAACGCTGCAGGATTTTATTGTTTGACGGTTTAGTGCAACCCAATAGTAGAATGCTGAAAGTCCAAATTGACTTCAAAATCGCTTTATACTGGAGAATTCATTTTTTGGGAGAGCTGCGATTTTTCCCAAGTTTCCAGCTCATTTCTTTGACTTTAAGGACTAGATGTTTTCTTTTGGTCTTTATATGCTCTACCGAAAGAGTCTCTGGTCGAGGTACATTCATAAGTGTATGACTTCTGATTTTACTGGTATAATTGTGTTTTTATTGATACTTGTGAACTTACGTTTCGGTTGTTGGTAAACGTGAATTCGGTGGATTTGTCGTTATTTACAGAAATTCTCCACTTGCTGAACCAGTTCTCGATGAGGTCCAGATGATTCCGAAGATTTTCAGATGCCTTTAAAGATGCATAGCTGATAGATAATACAGCTGTATTGTCGGAAAATGTGGTAAACTCTGTGTTGACAATGGTTTGAACGTCAGAGGTGAAACCTAGATACTAGAGGGGACCCAGTAAGCTTCCTTGCGGAACTACTGTAGAGATATTCTGATAGTTAGTGAATAAACTTTATTCTGACTTGGAAGATAGCGTAGGCATTTTGTTTTAAATCCGTTTTCCTTGGCCTAGTTTAGACACGGTAACCCCTGGATTTTTTATAACTGGCTAGTTGAGGCATGATGTACAAATTTGATGATTGTATAGTTTTTATTCATTAGGAATAAATTAATTCGTAAGGTTATGAATGGGATGATGTTTTACGCGGTAACTTCTTTCTGACGTAGGTAAGTATTTCTAGGAACCGAGACCAGCTGTGGAGCTTTTACAAGGAAGCGCGCCACAATATCATCTTTACACATAAAACATTCAAAGACCCACCGCCTGTAGATATAAATGGATTTACTATGTCCTCCGAGAACAACGGTGAGTACCTAGGAATGACTCTAGACACCTAACGCAGGTGAACATGTTAAAAAGGGGAAAAATGCAGAATTGAGCATAATATTCCAATGTATCTAACAAAATAATTTTCGAAATTATTGAATATTTCTATTATCAACGTAATATTGTGGCCAGGGTATTGTAAGCAACAGTCAAGAGACAAACGAATAAGTTTTGATAGGAAAAGTTATACAATTGTCGTTGGATTTATTTCAAGTGTACAAGTTATTGAGACTTGACTCTAAGTGATACTTGGAAGGTGTAATTCAATTTTTCTTGCTGTAAACATTATTAATGTTCGCTGAAATGTTGGAAATCAACTGATGGTCGTCAGTGGTGCGGTTGGGATTTAATCGTGTATGCTGACTGAAATGGTATAGAAAGTTTAATATTATAGTCTGTTTAAGTGAAAAAGTCATTTAATTAAGTTGTGATCTAAGTTAAAGAGTTGGTAAAATTGTGAAGTGAAAGATTTTGCGTGATACGAGAACTTATCCCATTTCTGGTGTGTAACAAAATAATTTGTAAACATTTTATAATTATTTAATGCCGTCAGTTTTCATTTGGTTGTTTAGACTTAAGAATAACTTAATGAAGAAGAAAGATAGCCAATACAGACAAAAAAGATAATATAAATAACACTCAACGTTTCTGAGATCCTTGTTCCTTTCGTCAGGTGCTAAGAAGAGCATAGAGAAACACAACTGCACTGGTCAGTTGACAACACTCCAAAGTGTCTGTATTGTCTGTATTGGCTATCTTTCTTATTCATTAAGTTATTCAGACGTATTTTTTTTTCATTTTAAGAATAATTTAATTAAAATAGTTGTAATTTCATTTAAATAGTTTTTGTTTTCATTGCGGGTTCCAAATACTGTTTCGAGGCCCGAAAAGCGACCCTAGAGATGTCAATATAAATAAATATTAGTGTTGAAGAATTTGTTAGTAATCATTTATTTCACTAAATCCTTCCATAGTTAAAAGTTTCTGATTAATGAGTTGTTTTAAATAAATTTTAAATATTAAACTAAAATTATTTGAAAGGTTACCTCTACAATGGCATTGAAGTTTGTTGAAAATGGTGTTGTAACGCGTGTATTTTGGTTTAGTTTTGCTTTGTCTCGAAAGTGTTGTTTTCTGTGGTTTGGAGAATTCGAAATCGTGCACGTGCGTGGGGGTGGGGGTGGAGGAGATAAATATTTCCATCCAAGTAATTTTCGTGTTCTGTTTCGATTGTTGGCCTCAACATGACAGAATATTTGGCCATTGTTGACTACGGAACTGCAGCTACGTTCTATAACTCTTGTAACAATGGAAGAATCAGTGAAACTGACATTTCGACGAAGTTTTCTAATAATGAAAAAAGTAAAAGAATGGCAGGCTATAATGGAGGGAACGGAGATAAGCTTCTGAAACTGGGGCAGTTGTTCTGCGCTCACCGCAGATGGTGGAGGTGATTAAGAGAGGCTCCGTATTGCGTTACGTGTATACGCTTTAAGGGTCACCGATCATCAAATCTCATGAGTTCTGCTGTAAACTTTTCCAAGTTGTTGCCTCTGATATAGTCCGAGGCAGAATCGCCGTGAGAAAGGGGCCACAATTTGTTAGTGAAGAGTTCATCGAAGCCACACAATTTAGTACGACGGCTGCCAGCAATCAATCCCGGAGGCCGATGCCTTAGCCAGTGGTCAACCCCTGAGTCGACGCCTTGCAACGGTCCTGACTAAAGTCATCACTTCACTTCACTGCCGTTCTACCGGCTGTGAGATACGGAGACGTCGGTACGAGAGCTACAGCAAGCAACACAACACAGAATGGTACGGGCAGCAGATCTCTTCTATGTAAAAACCACAGGTACCTGAGATAAGAGTTTTTCATGCTTCACTGTACTAAACTTATATAAAAATTTCTTTAATGGTCAATAATTTTTGATTTAACGTAAAAAACCCAGCTCACAAAAATAATTCTTTACAGTGTTGAAATACTTAGTGAAGAATTTCAGTCAGATGCTCTGGTCTCAATAGCCTAATTATCTCAACCTAGTGGGTTTATTTCTTTAAGGAGTGTTACTGACTCTTGTGTTGAGTTGTGATGCTTAATCCTTTCACAGAAGACGAACGTAGTTTATACTGTTAGAAAGGTAGGATCATTCTTTCCTCCTTCCTCCACCCTTTGATAATCTCTTCTATTATACACAACAGAACAATAAATATTCACCAAGTACATACACTATTATCGGTTAATTGCAATTAACTTTAAGCATTCATTCTACAACAAACTACTGATATATAATGAAATACTGAAACCAACGTGGTCGACCTACGGTGTCCAACTTTGGGGCTGTGCCTGACACAAACATTAAGGGCATCCAAACATGTCAGTATAAAGTGTTACGAAATATAGTGAATGGTATGTCTGGATCTCCGGATTGCAACCTTTAAGGAAGAAATATAATGTTATGCTGGGAATCATGAGGTTAGGCATCACCTCCACGTCAACCCAGTGGCCCGTCAACTTTTTGTCAGAAGAATGGATGGAAGAAAACATGTGATCTTTTGTAATGTGTAGTTTATGAAAGCAGAGAATAGTGACACTGACCAGAAAAATCTGGAAGACAACCATGAATAGTCTCTAGTTGATAGTTTAAGATTTGTGTGATGAAAATTAATGGTTAGTCTAATTTTAATTTTATGCACACTAACACAATTATATTAAAAAATGTCTGCTTATTCTCATTACTCCATTGCCATTTGACTTTCCGGTATTTTCAATCACATACTGTGGCAAATCTAAATCCGTAAGCTGTTTAAGGTATGTCTTAAACGCTATCTGCCGATTATCCCAGAATGGTGTACGTGCCTCAGGATCTTTGCAACGACCGTAGGAATATATAAATATTTTTATACGAGATAAACAGGCTACATGAGGTTATCCACATGGTGGTAACTCCCCTTTAATAGTATAGGAAGGGATTTAAGCTCTCTGGGAAGGTTCACCTGCAAAAGAATTCTCTCGAAAGCTTCCTTCTGGGATAAATAATTTAAACTAAGCTACATCTAACCCAATGCCTGCTTGAGAAGAGCTGCTGTCTGCGAGGCCTATTCTCTCGCAGGCAGAACCTTGTGGGATGGGCAAAGAGGGGGCAACCTATGGGGATGCCTTTTCCTCACTCCGTATTTTAACTAAGGTTCCCACAAGCCGTGGCCTGTTTTGAGAGGTTTATGTTATGGGGTCTCACACCTTGGGCATACGGTAATAGTTGTTTGCCCGGGGGCCCTAGTTAACCCTTGGCTACCTTCCCCTACCCTTCCGGATCCCCCCTTTCAAGTCCCTTTCTATGGGAGTAGTCACTATGTGGATTACCCTCATGCAGCCTGTTACCTAAAACAAAATATCTGATTGTAGGTGTCTGCGAGGCCTATTCTCTTGCAGGCAGTACCTGCGAGTGATGTTCTCTCGCAGGCAGAAACTTATAGGAGAGAAAGAATGTCTTCACAACTCGCGTGTTTTTTTGAACTACGGTTCCCAAATGCTGATGCTCCTCGGCCTGTTTTGAGAGGTGCATGTTCCGCGATCGCAGACCTTGGGCATACGGTGAGAGTTGTCCGCTATTCCTATTGGAATAGTCGGCCAGCTGCCTCCTAAACCGGTCAAGGCACGCAGAAGGGAATGCTGCGTCCCCACAGCGAACCCCTCTCCCGCAATCGGAAGGGCGTGGGACAAGTACCAAATGCCTGATCTACCTGATGCGGTTCTTCTAGGCTTTTCGCTGCATCACATTGAGGCGAATGCCGGGTAGAATCCTTAAACTATAGCCCGGGGGCCCTAGTTAACCCTTGGCTACCTTCCTCTACCCTTCCGCATCCCCTCTTTCAAATCCCTTCCTATGCTATTAAAGGGGAGTTGCCACTATGTGGATAACCTCATGTAGCCTGTTTACCTGTTACCCTAAATATATATATATATATATATATATATATATATATATCTGATTGTGATGTTTGTTAAATCTGCGAGAACGCACAATGGCAATTGCAGGAATATTGTTGTATATTAATGTGGTTTCGTCATTTATGATTTCGCTTTTGTCACTGACATTTCATTGAAATTGTGACAATCTTATTTTACGTCACAGAAACCTGCCTGTTTTCTGACAGCTGTAAACGCGATTCCAAGTGTTTAGCATGGCTTTAGTGAGTTTGGCAAGTTCAGTGTGGCGAGGTGTCGCAGTGTAGCCGTAGCTTTGTTGGTGGCGGACAACGGTGCCTCTAATGAAGCCAATAATTGACAGGGAGTTCATTAACGTTAGATGGAGGGCTTTGTGACCATCGCTATCTGGACGTACGTTGCAGTATCAGTCACCAAAAATCCCCGTGATCATTCCTCGTAACCGCCAAACATGGACACTCTATAACGTAAGAAAATTTTGGTACACAACTTGAAATATTAACAATTGTTATTTTCATTCACAGGTGTCCTTAAATATATTTCAATTTTCGTTGACGATTGCTGCCTTTTAAAATAATGGAAGACGTAGAAATTACTTTTCTTAGTTCCGATTCTATCGGCGCGAGTGCTTCACACATTTTTGAAAAGACTCCTTTCATTGATGGCCGTATAATTATATTGAATTTAATATTCTACGATTGTACTTGCCGCTAAATTTTTCTTTTTATTGTTTGGAAGACAATTTTTCACAAATATGGTCTTGTATATACTGCTGTTTTCCAACTAGCTCTGATGTTAAGTTTTTCTTTTCACAACTAACTAATAATAATTCACTTATTTTAGTAGCACGAGAAGACTAAGCACGTTTGTACTCAATTCTCTAACGTATCTAGTTTGTAATGTAGTAGCTAATACTAAACGTGTTTAATACTTGTGTAATCTTACTTGTCTTTAATTATCACTAATCTCTTTAAAAAAAAGGCCATTCTAAATTAGTTTCATATTATAGTAATGTTATACTTATTAAGAATCGGATGCTAAAACTGTATTCTACTATATAAAAAAAACAATGTATGGGATGCTGCGTCCCCACAGCTAACCACTATCTCGCCATTGGAAGGGCTGGGGAAGTACTCAATGCCCGAATTAACTGATGCAGGTTTTCTGAGATTTGTCCCGCATCACTTTTAGGTGAATGCCGGGTAGGATCCTTCACCTATACCCCGGGGACCCTAGTTAACCCGTGGCTACCTTCCTCTACCCTTCCGCGTCCCTCCTTTCAAATCCCTTCCTATGTTATTAAAGGGGACTTGCCACTATGTGGATTACCCTCATGCAGCCTGTGACCCTAAAAACAATTGTCCGTAACTCAGCACTGCGAGAGCTGTTTTCTCGCAAAAGAACCTTTCTGGAGAGACTTAGAGAGATACCTTTGGAAATGCCTTTTCCTCTCTCCGTTTTTCGACTTAAGTCCAAACAAGCCGGGTCACCCCGGCCTGTTTTGAGAGGTGTATGCTCCGTGGTCACAGACCTTGGGCATACGGTAAGAGTTGTCCGATATTCCCACTGGAACAGTCGGCCAGCTGCCTCCTAAACGAGTCAAGGCACAGAGAAGGGAATGCTGCGTCCTCGCAACAAACTCCTCTCCCGCCATCGGAAGGGCGTGGGACAAGTACCAAATGCCCGGCCTACCTGATGCAGGTTATTCTAGGGTAAGCACGGAGAAATTTCAACCAAACTTGATACATATGTCACAATGTAGGTAAAAACCACCGTAGAGATCGGTATTGAATTTTTTTAAAATGGAAAATATCGATACTAGTGTCGAGTAAACTTTTTATGAATGAGATTAATAATATTGTAGATACAGGATGAGAGGACGTTAGGGGTGCGGGTGGAAGGAGATGACACAGGAAAAATGTGAAACCCGCCCGAGATTGGTGTCGAATCCAATTATATATGGGTCCTTGTTTTTCAATGTTGACATTGCCCATTCCTCGACATCGAGGTGGGAAGGGGGAGAAGTGGAAAAGAGTTTTAAAACATTCCATATTAGCGTCGGATTAATCGTTTTCGGTATTGCTGAGATTATTAATGACTTTCGCGGTGCCGGTTAGATTGAAGTGGGGTGGGAGTGATAAAGGGTGATTTGGAAAATGTCGAAAATAACATGGACTGGTGTTGAATTTTGGGGCATGCTGAATTATCTAGTGAGATTATGCCCCCATTGACATTGACGGAGGATGAAAATGTAGTATGGATTTGACATTATCAGAAGTATTTCTCGACAATTTACTTTTATCTCTTCTATACTCCCCCACCGTCCAATCCTTATAGATGTTGACCATCAATTTAACCGCTTTTTGAATCTCTTTGTTGATTTGTAAAATAATTATAAACTGACTTCAAGTACCTTCGACTGGGTACAATAAAAATTTGTTCAGGTTGGTTATTGGGACTCTCAATTTGAAAGATAATTACTTAAATTTATTACTAACTTCTGATTGATATAATTTATTTGAATGTAGTAACACAAAATTAAGGTCAAGGATTGAAGTCTTTCCCGGTGAAGTAGTTCAATAAATAGTTCTCGTATTTCACACGGGTTTTGCGTATTTATATTAAGACGCAACGTTCCGACGATTAAAAGCACTGTGGTCATCTTCTAGGTGAAGTGGGTGTAACAGGCTATGTATAAGGCAACTCCCCTGTTATAGTATAGGAAGGGATTTGAAAGGGAGGATGCGGAAGGGTGGAGGAAGGTAGCCAAGGGTTAACTATGGCCCCGGGGCTATAGTTTAAGGATCCTACCCGGAATTCGCCTAAAAGTAATGCAGGACAAACCCTATAAAAACCTGCATCAGGTAGGTCGGGCATTTAATACTTGTCCCATACCCTTCCGACGGCGGGAGAGGGGTTTGCTGTGGGGTCGCAGCTTACCCCTCGCCATGTCTTGGCCAGTTTAGGAGGCAGCTGGCCGACTATTCCAATAGGAACCATTAACTCATGTAATATATATCCTCCATCGGATCATCACAGCCAAAATCACTCAGTCAACAGTCCGTCTCAGCCATGTCAGCATCAGTCAATAGTCCGGCCACTCGCCGAGGTACATTACCCCCAGCAGCCCCGCTCTCAATAGAGCACCGGACCCCTCGTTTTAACAATGTTATAGCTGGGTCCCAAGTCTTGCTCAATTGAAACCCGGTGTCCCGGTTTAGCACGTTGTCTTGCGTCCTAATATGTATGGCCTCTTTGATGATGCTGCTCCAGAAACCATTGACACGATCCAAGATTTTGGTTTCATGGAACTTTGTCATGGCCGGTTTCCATGGCATGCTCTGCTACCGCTGACTTATTTGGCTGTTTGTGTTTGAGATGTCTTTGATGTTCTGTGCATCTGTCCATTGCCGTGCGAATAGATTGGCCAATGTTCTTTTTGTCACATTCACACGGTATGCTGTAGACCCCAGGTGTACGAAGTCCTATACTTTCTTTAACCGAACCAAGCATTTCTTTAATTTTCTTTTGTGGATAGAAGACCGTTTCAATGTTATGCTTGGCCAGTAGGCGTCCTATTCGGTTGCTGATGTTGCCGTCGAAAGGAATGTAAGTATGGTTGACTGCCATTTCCTTTTCTTCTACTGTTCCCTCCCTTCGGAGCGCAAGTGCAAAATGACAATTAATATTTTAAAATTGTTATTAAAGACAACAGGGGGATTCGCTTACGTTAACAAAGTTCATCATGTGGCATCGGGAAATGGCGAGCAGGGCCACCTTCTATTCTTTCCTACAGAAAATCCTCCATCGTCCAGTCAGTTGTAGCCACCGGCTTCCTTTATAATCTCGTTGCCATTCGTCGCCTTCAGAACTTGTTTGATCTTAAGCTCTGCAATTGTCAGCCATCAAGGATGAGCATAGTAGCATATTTTGCCTACATCCAGACGCACCTTGTACAAACTGGACCCTCTGTCTTCGTTCAGTCCGTTTTCCTAAGATTAGCTTCCTTGCTGTCCAAGTCTGCTGACCCTTTCTCTGACCAGTGACCACCCGCTGAGTTGTCGAGGCAAAAAATGAAAAACGGTTCCTCCCCAGAATTCCGTCTCCCTGTGCCGCATTGTTTAAGAAAGAAAATTATTGTTTGCTTGGTGCGCACTTTGTATCTTGCGTTAATGCCAATATAGAAAATTTTATCCTGTTAAAAATTATGAACGAGAGACACGATCATAACAAAAAATGGTGGTCAAACTGACCGGTAATTTAGTTAATACCATACTTTTTGGAATCACTGAGGTGAGAACCGACAATTCACATTAATCGTGGTAATTTTAGATAGTTTATTTTTCACATCCTCTCATCCCTCCACCTCGACAAGGAAACAGAGGCTGAACTTCAACTTAACCGTCATGAGAAGTGTCAATACTCGTCAGAGGTCCTTAAAACTATGAATTTAACACAAATCTAGTACATTTTGTATATTTTCTGTTAAGTCCGATTCATCCCCTCCCATGGCGATACGGGGTTGAAATGAGACTTTCGTGTGAAAAATTTATAGTTCAACGAAAATCTTTATATTTAATTACTCTGACTTGAAGTAAAATGAGATCTTCACCACAAGAGTAATAGTGTGCCCTCCAGTCTTTTTGAACGATATTAAATTTCCAGTATGATTACCTCTAGTTCTGGAAGGAGCACGTCAAAATGAAACTCCAGCAAATCAATTTAAAATTCAGAGAGATGACATGTGTCGTGGATTAATAGAATTAAAACGGGTCTCGTTGCAACAACGTCTATTTATTACTCTCACAATCGGTACACCTTCGCCACACTGCAATCCGTCTCTCCCTCGTCTCGTCTATAACTAACTACTACTTACAATCGTCTTTTGTATCTAAACTCTTTGTTTACATAGAGTTTCTGGTCCTCCACATCCTCCCCACCCTGGTCGATTTACAGTGGTACGACCAGCTCTACAGGTCGTCTGATGTTGGTTCCATTTGCGGTTCGGAGGATGAGTGTCCGCACCTTCCCGTCTCTACCACGTCTGGTCTCGATGATGCGAGCCTTCTGCCACATATGGCGAAGTTTCAGGTCAGCTTGAAGTTGGACGATGTCACCAATCCTACTCTCCGGTGTTGGTCCTTTCGGTCGTCGAACCTCGTTGAAACTTCTCAAATTCATTAGGCACTCCTTCTATCTCTTTAGATGGTCCGCATACAGTTTCTCCATCAATTTATTCTCTTTCTTCAGGTCCGTCGTTTAGGTTCTTGACCGTAAGGTAATTCCGTTTGTCTTTTGCCAACAACCAAGTGACTAGGTGTCATGATCTCAAGTCCATTTTGGATTATTGGCCTTGAATTTATTGGCTTCAACTTCAACTAGTACCGTTCTCAGCGTCTCTTCGTTCACATTGGCTTTACCCAACACCTTTCTCAAGCAGAGTTTGGTGGCTACAATTATTCGTTCCCACCAACCTGCCCACCAAGCCGCACGTGGTACACGAACAGTTCCATTTCGTTTATAGATTCCAATCCATCGCGGAATTCTGATTACTCTCACAATCGGTACACCTTCGTCACACTACAAGTCGTCTCTCCCTCTTCTCGTCTATAACTAACTACTACTTACAATCGTCTTTGGTATCTAAACTCTTTGTTATACATACAGTCTCTGGTCCTCCACAACATGTTTAATATTAATAATATTACATTTGTGACTGTACAATAAAGTACTGTTATACAAGCCCATATGGACTTCTGGTATACAATTATGAAGATGCACAAAGCCCTCTAATGAAAAAAAATATTAAATGAATCCAATCCAAAATACTACGCTCCATCACTAACGCACCGTGATTATGTGTCCAACTTCAGCGTGCACAATGATCTAAACCATTCATTACCGTATCGAAGGGGACGATAATGAACTCGTAGCAGAAATAGCCAATCCTTCAGAGGTAGAGAGAAGGCTGGGAATAATGTGACTAACAGACCTAAAGCCAGGTATATACAACACGTACTAAATAAATTGAACCTAACTAACTAGAGAATGGTCAATGGACTATTGCCCAACTCATGCTAAGATCCTATAAACAATTTACATTTTACTGTCAAACTGTTGTAGATCGTGAATAATCAAAAATATAAATTATAACAAACCAGTACTTTTCTCGTGATGAGTTTGCTATTCACTTCCAATAATTTGTAAACAGAATGTTTTATTATTAAACAGTAGTTTCACTGGAATTTTTATTCCATTATTTTATTAGTGGAAATGAAATTTAATCGATAAAAGGTATCCACAATTCTGTGTTACATCCTTACGGACTTCTTCCTGCCCTCGGTTGGCATTTATGTAAAATATGTGTCGTTTCAGACGCCTGGAAAACTCTGTTATCCTATAATATTGAATGATTTGAGGAAGAGCAGTGCAAGGATGCCTCCAGGGGCTTGTGGCCAGGACACACCACACGGTCGATGGGCCTTTGATCCTTCGTTGAGAGCCAGACCCTCGTCGTCCTACTTGCGGTGCACGTTACTGCCAAGAAACACTGCTCTGGATTTCAGCAAACATACTCAGAAATTCGTTCTTATGTCGGTTAAAACTAACATTTACGAACTGAAATTGGTAGTAGGTCAGTTTGTTTAGTCCTAAAACTATTAATGTGTTACGTGAAATATGCAATATAGTTACTGGACTACTGTCATTTAAAATCAAAATAGTCCGTGTACCACTTAATATTAAAACATACGCGGCATCTGTAATTCCGATGTTAAACTTTCTCATACAGAAATTGTAAAAAATTAAATGACGTCTTTTAATTATTGATATTTTATATAAATTTATGGCAGTGAAGGTTTTTTTCATTTCTTAAACTTGCCCAGATTATATAGCTTACAGGTTTAGATTTAATAATTCCATTAATTAGTTCCGTACTGAGGAAGTAGGACTAGTGAAAGCAGCATTACAAACATATAAAAAATCCAAAAAGTTATTGCACGTTAGAAAGTATAGGCATATTATTAATTAAATTAATTTGATATTTAAATAAGTTTTTCAATCGCCTGAGCAACAATCAGTTAAGAAAGTTTTCGATTACTTCCAAATACCTATTGGCGCCAGACTGGCATTGTTTGGAAACCGAGGGTTTTTCCGTTAGCCATTTGCAGAAGGCCTTAACCTCTAGGGAATACGTCGCCAACATAACAGACGATAATTACGACGTGAGAACGTCCTAGACTTTAATTTGTCCAACAATTTAAAAATAGCCAATGTGAAATCAGTTGGACATACAGATCGCCAGAGGCTGAGGTCGGGGGAACGTTGAGTATATAGATTCTGTTTTGAGCATTCGCTCTGGTTATTCGATCTTGACAGTCGATCTTATGAGGTTTCAGAGAGGAATCGTCGTCAATAACTGCAGAGAATCTTCACTTGAGACCCTGAAAAGACGTTCATCACGAGCTGCATGGAACGGTGCTTCGTAGCTGAGACCCACCCCACAGTAATATAGATCTTTACATTTATTATGGTTGCGTAGGCATTTTTTTCTTAAAATCAATTTCCCTGGACCTGTTTTTGCGCAGATTGAACGGGCGAGAATCCTGCTTTCGTGCAGCAGTGTTTTCGTATCGGCCAAAAACAGCTTTTATGGTGCCTAACATCATCAGAGTGATGCGAAATTTGGAATTAGTGAGCTCAAGAGAATCTATCAACTGGGAAATCCGGGAATGGGCACGAAGCTGATACTCATGGCGGTGACAGACCATTCAGCCTTATGTCGAGAGGTGGCAGAACTTTGGATCACTGGTACAATAAGTGCTTCAACAATTCGTCTACGTCTAATGAATATGAACGTCGCGCAATTAATTTATACGGGAATCACTGTGACGGAAACCATCGGTGCCTGCGGCTTTAATGGGCTCATGGACATAGACTGGCGCGCAGATTGGCAAAATGTGGCTTTTTCTGATGAAGCCTGCTTTATTTTGGGATACAGTGATGACAGCATCCGTGTTGGACACATTAACAGTGAACGCCACCTTCCACAGTACGTTATCCAACGTTATAGTGAACGAACCACCAGCGTTACGGTCTGGGGTACGATTGCGTATCATGGACGACCTCAACTGCTACGTATTGTGGGTAATTTTAACAGAAGCCGATAAATCAGTGAAGTGCTACAGCCTGAAGTCGTTCCCTTCCTTCAGGTCATTTCTGGATCTGTATTTCAACCTGTCAGTGCCCGCCCACATATATAATGTTCAAGACTTCTTTTCGGCACAATAGATTAAACTCCTGTTTTGACCCGACTATCGTAGAATATATCGCCGATTGAATGCGTGTGGGATTTCGATTGCCGGCGTCTTACTAGTGATCATCGTTCCACAGCTACTACAATCGAATAGAAGAATTTATTGCTATGCGTGGTGGCTTCACCAAAGACTTATTTCGGCTTGGTCATTTTAATCGTTTATTTATATCAACACGGGTAGTTTTCACTGAAAGTTTTACATAATTTGGAAGAGTCCTTCTTGGCGTTGCAATTTTAACATACATGAGTTTAATTTATCTTTTAAACCGGTTACCAATGGGCTTTATTTCCTCATTCCCTTAATAAATATGTTATCCAAAGGATCATAAACTTTTGTAAAATGAATAGAAAACTCGTTGCACTCCAATTAAATAAGTAATTTCTCTGCGTTACCCCTTCAAATGAATACGCTTATTTCTTTGAACTTTTGAAATTATTTTCCGAAGACTGGTCTCGGTTCCAGCGCTTTCTGAAACGAAACCGCCGCAGCCCACATGAAATTGTTGTTTCTGCGACCTCGTCTCTTCTCGTTGAAACATCATCACAAAGCACAGTTCAATTACATTTAGCGTACTGTGTGGCTGTGGAAGCGTCGCGACCATCAATTCATGTGGCAGCACAGACTAAAAGCTTCGTTCGGTCCGACAGCCAAGCGAGGAACGATAAGAGATAAAAGCCTTGCGACGCCTCTGCCTTCCAACAACAAAGAACTCTTACGTACGCGATTTATTCGCAAATAAGCGCGTTTCGATTATCTACTTGCCTGGAACAAAGGTGTGGAATAAACCTTTCTCACCATTTACGAGAGACAAAACATCAGCACTGCAAGCCTTGTTACACCATTATATCTCCTATGTTTACTTATTCAATACAAAGTTGTTGAGACTCAGAAAAATTACAGACATCTCAACGGCAATAAATAGTGTCCATAAAAACTATGTTAATGTAAAGGTAATAATATTATTTCTCAATAACCTGAAAGACGGAAGAACTTACTACATAACGTTCATCTCTATTTATATAAAAATGGATGTCTGTCTGTCTGTGTATTTCCCCTATGCTCTCCTAAACCATTTATCCGATTGCGATGAACCTTTAGCGAGTTTTTGTGCACACTCCTGCATCGGCTTCTGTCGCTCTTTCGAAGCGTTATGAAACTCCCAAGGAGTGAACCGGGGTGAAATTTAAAAACATGCTAAAACGGCTGATATTTTTAATTACTTTTCGGGATCTATGTGGTAAATAATTTCTATCCAGATGTATTTAATGTATAATTTCAACCCCTTAAAAAACCAGTAAGTGAGGGGGTGCAGGGCAATTACATAAAAAAATCCGAAACAACCGATATTGGTGTAAAATTCAGGGTTATAGAAGTCAATGAGTTTATTTATGACATTCATAACGTTAGTTAAGTTGTATTTCAGTTCCTTCGTGGAAGTGGGGGAGGATGTGGGTGGAAGGTCAGAACATAAAATTAATGAGTACACATTGGAGACTGGCATTGAATCTGGTGTTATGGAAATCACTCAGTTTATTTCTTACATTTACCATACTAGGTAAGTTGTAGTTAAGCCACTAGGAGTGTGGGTGTAAGGGGGTGAAAATAATTTACGTTTACAATATTTAATGTGTAGACCAATTTATACCAAACTTTATACACATGTTACTTACGATCCAGAAACAGACACTGAGTGATTAAGATACGCCAACCGCCTCTAGCTGTGCATGGGGTGGAATTTAAGAATACTCTAAACGGCCATTATTAGCGTCGAATAAAAAATCGTTTTGGGGGGCGCTTAATTTGATAGTCATTCTACAATTTTTAAGTTTCTAATTTCAACTCCAAAAGGCAAGGGGAGAATCACCCTTGCGGTAAGGAGGGTGGTGGGCGGTATTTACATAAAAAGTAATTAAAAAGACTGATATTTGTGTCGATTCCGGCGTTATAGGAGTCACTGTGTTTAATTATCCCATTATTGTCTATGAAATTTTACGATCCACTTCGTGGAAGTAGACGTGGTTGAAAAAAAATGACCCGGAGTAGTTTTGGCTCTATCGGGTAGAGTTTTGATTTTCTTATGACACCAATATATTTTAGTCTCTGTTTAGTTAAAGGTTGTATTTCTTCATTCCTTTAATGTACCGGGAGTAGTTTTAGACTTTATTAAATTAGCGAGTAGTTTTTACTGTTTGAATTCGTCGTTAGTTTCAGACACTTTTATTTTATGTAATAAATACTGTAAGTCATCATCTTAGTTTATTTGAAGTTAGATGCCAAAGAGTTAGGTCGGGGAGGGGAATGTAATTGAGTGGATGTTACAAATACTGGCTCTATTGATGCTGATTAATTGAAATGTTTACGAAGAGGTTAGTGTCGAATTAATTCCTTCTGCGGGCTAATTTAAATAAATACCCGGGAAATGTAGATCACTCTGCTATTAATCTTACAGATATAACTTAAATGAGAACTATTTCATTTCGATTCACAAATATTCTAACCTTTGGCTTCAGTATTTATTTTTCTTGTGCAGATAGAACGATTGTTAGGTTTGATGCAAAAATTATGAAGCATCATAACTATTCAAATTATTTCATGGAATTTTTATGTGAATGTTGTTGTTAATATTGGCGCCTTCTTGCTGTAGAAATAACAAACTCTGCTCAAAGACTGCTTACTGATCTCCTCTTACGACGCCTTATATATCCTCCTCCTGCGCACTTTACAGCGAAACCGTGTGTACTTCTCGCCACACCCTCGTCTAATTTTCCATCAGCCTCCCAATTGTCCTCCAGTACTTCGTCGTTGTGTACTACTCGTGTCTCTTCTACCGCTGATAATTCGAGTCCAAACTACGCCTCAGGCTGGTCTTTTGCACTCGGCTCCACTGAGTTCGAGCGTACCTAGAGAGAGTTCGGGTGCACTTTCGCATCTCCTCCCAGAGTTCGGTTGGACTCAGAGTTCGTGAGCAAATCGGCAAACGACACCACAGAGCCGGGCGTAGACACATTTAACAGACCCTCCTTTAATTTGCCATCTGTCGCTTAATTATTCCATCATTATCTCCTTCTGTCTAACCTGCGTGCCTTCTGTCGTTGACCACGCGAGTCCAAATATTTGTTTATTATTAATGATTTCTTTTAATTATTACAATATATATGTTGTAATACCAATTAAAGAGGTCATTAATTGTTTTAATATAATTGGATTGTTGGCGGCACGAGTTTTGAAAGGGACAATCACGGCTCATTGTCGGCGATAATAGTTGAAAAAGTGCGCGCTCGTAGGAAGGCAGTCTGCGGTGAGAAACGAAACTAATCAGTCTGCGGCGAGAGGCGAAACAGATCAGTCTGCGCTGGGAACTGAAAACGTAAAATGTGGATGCTGATCTAAAAGTATGAATTGCGCGGTCCATGAAGTCCAACTGCGAGATCTATTAGTTTACATAAAACGCGAGTAAACAGTTTTGACGAAGAGACTCAAATAACAATCGCTAAGTTGGAAGCAAAGGGTTTTGCTTCACAGAGATTGAACTAAATTCCGCATAGAGCCGTCAAGGAGACCTATGTCCGAGGGCTGACTGAGGGGCGGCTGATCCAAAGTTCCAGGTGGCAGAGAACGAGAACATCAACTGTGTTTATTAAAAATTTAATCAGTGAGTAATGGCCTTTTTAGTGAGTGTTGTCCTCAAGCTCCAAGAATGAGATATGGGACCAGGAAGACATTCTTGAGTACAAACAATTATTTAAAATCTATAAACGAGGATTAAAGGTGGAAGTCAGATTTCGTTCGTTTTTATTTTCATTTAGTTTCTTTCATTTCGTTTATTTTCATATTGTATTAAGTTGGCTTCAATCAGTTTGAATTTTTAATGCTAGTTTGTTGAATTGGATTGTTCTTACTATCAAACCCAGTAATGACCCTGAGATAAAGAGAATTTCGACGCATTTGATTTTAAAATATAAAGTTGTATTTTTCCTAGAATGTCACGAATTGAAAAATTGAAATAAAATATTTGTTTCTTTACTTGATGAAATACGGCGTATAAAGTAGGGATTACAATTTGTACTTTTAAAGAATAAATTTTTAAATCTCAATAATTTTGTTAATTAATTCTTTCAATTAAGACCATATTTTAATTATTATACTATATATATATATATATATATATATATATATATATATATATATATTGTTAAGTTGTCATTTGGAGGCTAGAACCTCAGCAATCGGGGATGGCGATCGAGTGATATTGTTCGTTTGCAAACTCAGTCCGCATTTTGGCTTCTCAACAGGTGGTCGCTGCTGAGACGGTAGCTCTCAAAACACGTGTTTGCTCGGTTTGAGGCATGGAGAGCGTAAAAAATGATGAATACAAAAATTGTACTTGCAAGTCACGTATCGTATAGGTCAAAACCACGCCTGAGTAATTTATGTTTCATGTCTCGATCAATAAACTATTAAAATCAACATAGTTTGGCTAGTTACTCATTAAAAATAACGTGACGAATATTAAGATTCGAGCATGTATGCTGGACTCAGAAATTTATTCTTCTACACGGAAATAAAGAGTCGGCATGGAATCGACGCTGGGGGGGGGGGGTGTATTTGGCCAAAAAATCTTGGGTAAACGAACCGATTACAACAATATATATGTGGATTGAAAAATCTTGACTGGACAGAGAATGGAACCTGGGTCTCCCGCATAGTGCGCGGGTGCTTTAACCAACTAAGCCATCCAAGTGGATCGCAGTCATTGTATAGCGATAGCCCGGTTTCACCTACAATTAACTAGATCACAAGCCCAACTCAGTCGAGGTTTTTCCATCCTGATACTTTAATTTAATTTAAGATTTGATTGAATCGTCTTCCGTTCTTTCTCATTTAATAAGACAGAATTTTAGGAAAGAGGTAATTTGGATCTTTCAGCGGAGACAAACCAAGTGTATTTTCAATAGGACATGATTGATGTGCAGCGTACAACTTTCGCATTTACTAATCATTCATATTGCTTTCGGCCGAAATTTTTGTTATGTTTCGTAGGTGCCACCCATATTTTGTGGTTCAAATTGACCTTCTGGGACCAGAAGACGCTCGTTTTATCTGCACAAGAAAAATTAATACTAGGTCATCCTCTCCCGTGCTTATTTATTAATTGAAGCAATATATAATCGTAGTAGGACAAATACCGTTTACCTGTCCTGGTATGTTTCTTTTAACCTTTTTGAAGGCCTCTGTTTAAGTTCCAGAACAATGACTAAGATTTAGAGCTGCAGATGCTGCAGCACGGATTTTTAAATGGTAGACTTCCGCTGTGACTTACATTTTTAACTTGTGTAAGAACCGGAATTCTTTGAAGTGTAAGTGGTGAGTTTGCAGTGCAGTAGTGAAGTTTCCGCACGCGGAATTCCTACTGCAGCCACGGTAATTGCTCCAACCTGTTGCCAGTAGCACGGCACAAAGAGACCATCACAATGGCGCTGCTCTTGACTCACTGTTGTTTAGCGCATACACTACCATCACATCCAAAAATGTGTCTGTTCGTTTTCCTTAGTTGAGAAAGCTTTAGTTTATGGCCATAATGCATGTCGTTTATTTACTTTACCGGAATTTTGAGAAATTTTTTTAAATGCCGTAGGTAGACTTAGCTCTAGAAATAGGTCATCTTGAGGCGACAACGTTAATAATAGTAATTACATAATGACACTACTACAAGTGTGACTGCCACCATTATTTTCTGTATGCATCAGTTGACATTCATAATAATTGAGAATATTTCCGGATTCGATGACTCATAATCATTGAGAATGATTTCCGGTTTCGATGACTCCACTTTTACAGGATTTCTCGTTCTGACGTGAGTTGTATGATCGTTCCCATGCGCTTTCTCTATTATTTATTGCTGGTAGGTAACAATGGCCGTAGTAAATCTTCGAAAAACCAGAGGTATCTGAACTGAGAACCAGGAACACAATTTTTTTCGTGGAAACGCAAAAATAAAACAATTTGCAGACTTTTGTTTGTTTCGCAGTTTGGTATTTTTTGCTTATAACGAATTAAAGCAAGTGTGATGCGATCGAGTCCCTTGTTTATAATTTTTGGAGGATACAATTTTCCACATTGGCATTAACACCAGATACAAAGTGCGCACTAAATGGAACAAGGATTTGTTTCGTAAAAAAAAAACAGGTCGCAGGGAAAGTGGATTGTTCTGAGGGACCGATTTTGTCTCGACCAAGTACTGCGCGGTCACAGGAGCTGAAAAGGTTCAGCGCAGATGTGGTAGTTAGCATGGTGACAGCAAGGAAGCTGTTGGTAAAACGGACTGGACGGTCGGAGAGGAAGGATCGAGTTTGGCAAGGTGCGTCTGGATTCAGACAAAATATGCGATTATGCTCATCCAGATGGTTGAGGATCGCAGTTTTTCAGATAAAATAAGCTCTGAAGGCGACGAATTGCAACGGGTCTGCAGAGGAAGTCGTGTGGCTAAAATAGGCTGGACAATTGAGGGAAAAGAACATCAAATATGCTCTGAATGAGGATTTTCTGTAGGAAACACAATAAGAAGAAACGCCGCTCGCCATTTCCCGATCACACCGTCTCAACTTTACGTAATCAAAACCACGCTTGTCTCTTATTACATTTCTAAACCAATCTCAATTGCCATTTTCATGTTAGATTGTTTAGTGTTCCACCCTGGCATATTTTACAGTGCGCACTCAGCATTTTTTGGTGAATTGTTAAAAATTGGACATTACTAATTTTTCATTTCAATTAATTTTGTGTTGTTAAATTCAAAGAAAATATATCCAACAAACGTTAAGAATAAATTAAAGTAAATATTTATAAAATTGAAAGTATTATTAAACAATTTAACTACACAAGCGTGCCGGGAATACAGTACCACCACGCTTACCACGAAATTCTAGTATTATTAATTTCTATTTAAGTAACTTAATTTACTGGCTGCATTAACTTATTATTCAATTTCTGAACCCATTTTGTCTGGTTCACTTACATTCGATAAATTTCCGTTCGGCACGTATTCCGACTCTGTTTATATTCAAATACTACGCTGGGCTGTTAATTGTATTATTCAATTGGTACTCATTAGAAGGAAAATTTACTTATCTATAAATTCCGTTTGTTATATTCCAAATTCAAATCTTGAATTTATGACGGCAAACTATCCCAATACGTTTGTATGCAATGATTAATTTCTATGTTCTCTTTCAACTCTTAAATTTAGTCCGGGAAATCATTAAATATAGTATAAAAGCTTCGAAAAATTGTCATCTTCTCTGTTTGTACAACTTTATTTTGTTTCGTATATTAGCCATTAATCATCTAAATATGTTGTGTATAAGTGACTATTATTTATCACAAACCACATTAACGGTTGTAAGTCTTGTCACGTAAGTCAGCCCCATTCATTTTATTACTGTATAAACGTTACATACAATTACCCAGTGTGTAAAAAATAAATCTATCAATAATGAAAGTATGATGAGTAGAAAGAACCAAAAACAGTCTCCAAGTTTTTAACTTAATTAAATAATTAGTCGGAAGCTTTCATCTCTTTTGTTATAATAATCCTGAATGAATGGAACGTTGGTTTTCCCGGTGTAACTGCTGGATAAAGTTTTCTCGGGATTCCAACCGGGTAGCGTCGTTTAATTTCCACAACGTTTCGATGGCTTGCACCGCCATCTTCTTCAGGTGAAGTGCCGTTCAAAGTAGGTAGGATTGTTTATACCACGAGTGGCCCACCCCTACCACCTACGTACTAAAACCAATAAAAACATCCCGTGCTACGGTACCACGAACGGGACTATATAAACAGCCCTACCTACTTTGAACGGCACTTCACCTGAAGAAGATGGCGGTGCAAGCCATCGAAACGTTGTGGATATTAAACGACGCTACCCGGTTGGAAAACTTATCCATCCTGAATGAATATTTGAATAAACAACATAGTTTTTATAGGTACTAATATTTTTTAAAGTTCTTGTGATTTTATTATAGGACAAGAAGGTATGTTATGCTGAAGGTGTTGCAATGTATTCGTAACTAATTAACTCCTTGGCTCGACAGCCCATGAAGGGCCTTGGCCTACCGAGACGGTAGGCATGACACATTCTGGATTAGGAGTGACACCGGGTCAGTGTGTCAGTTCTCCCACAGCCTTAACCTCAGTTTTCGTGACCAGGTCGACCACAAACATCCATGCCCATGCCGGGATTCGAAACAGGGACGTCTGTGATGCGAGGCAATGGCGCTGGCCACTACCCCACAGCAGGCCGGCGTATTCGTAACTTGATGTTTTTTATATAAGTGGTAACGTTTTAATTGTTCATTCAGAATGATTATAACAAAAGAGTTGAAAGCTTCCGACTAATCTTTATATAAATAAAAATGAGAGTATGTGGTATGTATGTTTTTTTTTTCGAAGGATACTGTTGAAATCTTCGAAAGACGAGGAGGAGGGTGCGCACTCCTCAACATTGCCGGATTTTTACCGGATAAAACCACAAACCCTTTGCTCCTGACATTTATCCACCCTGGAACTACTTGCGTATTACTTCAGGGTGGTGTTTATTTTGCACTATGTTCTTCGATTATTATTATTTTTATATAATATTAGTCTCTCCTAAGTTTTGCCTTAGCGTAATTTTCTATATATTTCCAACAGTCCTCCGATTTTTGAAGGAGTTTACCCAGGTTTTCTGGTCTTAAATTTCCCTTGAGATAGAAATTTAGTTTGTCTCGTTGTATACTCTATGCGTCGCAGTGGAATACTGTTTGTTCCGCGTCGTCCTTCGGATTCTCGCAATAATTGCATTTTTCGTCTTCTGTCTTTTTAAATCTATATAAATATGATTTGAAACAGCCATGTCCGGTTAGCACCTGGGTGAGGAAGAATGATACTTACTCGTGTTTCCTATTGGCCCATGGTGCGACATTGGGTATCTGTGCGTCCATCTGCCTGTCTCTTCCGAGTCCCGCAAGCGTTGCCAGCGCTCCATGAATTTCGCTCTGGCCTCGACCTTTATTTTCTCCCAAGCCGTCTTGGAATCTGCTTTCTTATCCTTTATTTCGCGGTGTACTTCTTGCCGTTCTATAACTAATAACTCGATCGGTGGTACTCTGGCTATGACTAGAACTGCACTTTTTGAGATCGTTTTATATGCGGATGTTATTCTGAGTGCAGCTTTTCTTTGGACAGATTCGAGCTTTTGTTTACCTGGTCTGTTCATCTTTATAGCGTCGGCCCAAACAGGAGATGCATATAACATCTTTGACGCTCATTAGTAATTTTCTCTTCATTTTCCCTGGTCCTCTTATTTTTGGCATGATGCGCGATAGTGCTGCTACTGTTTTTTCTGTACCTTCGGCTGTTTGTGCCATGTGTGTCTTAAAGTTAAGATTTATGTCTATATGTACCCTGAGGTACCGGATGTTGTTCCTGCAGTATATATGTATGTATGTACGAGGGTGAATCAAATATAAACAAGACTTATTTTTTTAAATATTTATTTTGATTTTAAACGCACAAACAATCATAGTTTATTTTTCTACATAATCTCCTAATATATAAACACATTTTTCCCAGCGTATAGGTAATTTTTTAATTCCTTCCACGTAAAAAGAGTCAGGCCGTGTTTGTAGCCAATTGCGCACATATGCTTCAACCTCATTATCGCTGTGGAATTTTTGCCCTCCCAAAGCTTCCTTGAGAGGACCAAAGACATGGAAGTCGCAGGGAGACAGGTCTGGACTGTATGGACCCAGTTGCTCCAATTTTTGTACGGTCAGGGCTGCTGTATGGGGGCGAGCATTGTCATGGAGGAGAATCACTTTTCTCATCGGAAGGTCTCGTCTTTTGCGGCGATATGCAAGTCTGACCTCAGTCAAAATTTGGCAGTAGTATGCAGTAGTAATTGTTCTGCGCGCATGCAAAAAATCAAGGTGCAGCAGGCCACGCTGGTAAAAAAAAACGGTAGCCAAAACCTTGCCAGCCGATAATCGTGACTTGGCTTTTACTGGTCCGGTTACTGCCTCCACTCCATACTCGCTTGTTTCGACTCAGGGGTGTAGTGATGCACCCACGTTTCATCACAGGTGACAATGTGAGAAAGAAATGGGTCTCCTTCTTCCCGAAATCGTGCAAGAAGACGCTCACACTCTTGAAAACGATTCAGTTTCTGGTCAACTGTGAGAAGGCGAGGAACCCACCTGGCACACACTTTGCGATACCCTAGCTCCTCTGAGAGTATAGAGTAAGTGCTTCCATAACTTATTCCAACCTCAATTGCAATATCCGAAGTTGTTAGACGCCTATCACCTTCAACAAGTTGACGAACACTGTCGATGTTGCCCGCTGTAATGCTGGTGCGGTGTCTGCGGTCATGGCTCTCATTTTCAACACGTTCACGGCCCTCCACGAACTGTTTATGCCAAGCAAACACTCTAGCTCGCGACAGCGTCTCTTCCGCGAACTGTGCAGTCAATCTTCTCAAGATTTCGGCCGGTTTTACACCTTCTGCAGCTAAAAACTTGATAACAATACGTTGCGCAATAGAGGGAGGTACCTCGTGCTCGGACATCGTAACGATGGACACTGAGCGAGTCTATGATGATGAGTCACGTGCTTCCCCCACTCCTGACAAACCAACCTAACAGCCAATAACAGCGGAACGTTCTTCCATCACTATTGCGCGCGCAGGTACAAAAGTCTCGTTTATATTTGATTCACCCTCGTATGTTAATTTGTTCCGCATACAAATCTACACCCGTGGAGCAAATTTAAACGTGTTCTTTGAGGCCAGGAGACAAACACTATCGGGATAAGATACGTCTACAAACCCTGGAGCGGGGTAAACGGGGGTGGAAAATTTCATACATGCTAAAACGGCCGATATGAGAGCCAGGTAAATAGTTTTCCGCGTCAAAAAGATTCATAGTGTTTGTAACGATGTAATGTGTGTATAATTTCAACACCTAACCGCATGGGAAAGGAACTATCTATGGGGTGGGGGGTGGAGATGGTTTACAGGAAAATAACGCGAATAAAACCGAGATTGGAGTCAAAACCAAGGTTAAGTATGTCACTGAGTTTAATTATGACATTAAACTTGGCATTTAACCGTCAGGAGCAAGGGTGGGCGAGGTGGAAATTTTGGAATATGCAAACACGACAGATGTATGCCAAAAGAGTTGAAAGCTTCCGACTAATTATTTAATAAAATTAAAAACTTGGAGACTGTTTTTGGTTTTTTCTACTCGTCAACGTCAACACTCATTTTTACCATAATAATGAAAGTATTCAAACTGAATTTAATTTCTAATTTTTAAAGTACTAAATATTAGGTCAGTTTCCGTCACAGTTACTAATGACAGAAGGACAAGGAAAGTATGATTCTTAATAAATACTTAATTTTAAACAATGGAATTATATTTGAAATAATATCTGCGAGTACAGAATGACTCACAGCACAACTGTCAGATTAATAAAATTAACTATGTACATAAGGTTTTAAAACTGTATATGAAATAGACACAAACTACAATTTGACATTGTCTTATAAATATTCATAGCAGGATTTAATGTTACCATGACGTCACGGTCTCAGAAAGACCCGTTTATTTCGATGGCTTTACTTCTTCTTTCGGGATTAAAGCCGAGTTAAAACGTTTCAGAATCCGGAAGCGCGATAAAATGCTGAACGTGTCACTGCGCGTACAAGCATAGAAATTTTCCTCAGTTTCCGCATTCGCGAACTCTAACCTCTTTTTTTTGCACAAAGCGTCTTATTTTCATTCATTGTTTTTTTACAAAACTCAATCTCAGAAAAAACCTTTAAATGAGCACTTAAGGCTTTTATTTATATCTTTCAATAAATTTTTATGGCAATTACAACGTGAAAAACTGGAATGAATACTTTCTGGGTTATCAAAAATATTTTTCTTTTAATAAATAAATAAACATGAACCAATTTAAGTCAGAAACAATCATTTCAAGTTAAATTCAAAAGATTAATAAGTGAAATGCTATATATCAGATATATAAAACAGCTATTAATAAAAAAATGATACTAACAATTTGAAAAAAATTTATGACAGTTTGCTTTTATAATGTTTAATTTATATATTGTTATAATTTCAAATTCTAAATTGTTTCCATTGTAACCCGCACCAACTATGGATATTAATTTTAACTGGTCGTTCTCGTTTTATATTGTACATTTCGGCTACAGCAACCAGCTGTCCGGTCTATCAAAATTTTGTAAGTCTAACAAAATTTATAATGGTTACCGCCATTGTTTCTAATCATTGTATTTGTTTTGTTATTTTTGTAGTTTTAAACTTGAACCTGATGAGGTGGCAAAATAAGCGACGAAATGTTGTTTAATTGTACATTAATAAATTATTTGTTCTCACTTAAAATTGGCGGATATTTATTTATTTATATTTTTCTCAATAGTCAGAACATATTTAATGCCAATTAAACAGGCCATTAATTGTTTTAATATAATTAAATTGTTAGCGGTACGAATGCGTAAAGGCGACAATGAAGGCGGGTTTTTCCTTTGTTCAACAATGGAGACCGCGCGTGGAGCAAACTCAGTATGCAGTTGGAGAACGCCAGTCTGCTGCGAGAAACGGAACAGTTCAGTTCACGTGGGGAACTGAAAAACGTAAAAGTCTGTAATCCGCGATTGAAAGGTGAAGGAGTCAAAAATCTGCGTACGAGAGATGAAACTGTTAAAAGTCGACGGAGTGATATAAACAGTTCAGTTCACCTAGAGCAATAAACAGTCAAGTTTGCAGATATAAAGTACGAATGGCGAGATCCTGTATTTTTACATGAAAGCAAGCAAATATTTTACGGAGAAATTTAAATAATAATTTGCACACGGTGAAGCAAATGGTTGCATCACGCTGATTGAACAATTATCGCATAGAGGGGACCGGCATACACTAACTGACCAAAGGGGGCGGCTCATCTGAGGTTCCAAATAGCAGAGGACGAGTATTTTAATCGTGTATATTATAATTTTCAATGAAGTGTAGAGTCTGTGTAAAAATGACTTTTTAGTGTGGTAGTTTTCAAGCTACAAGAGAGATCTGGTACCAGACAGACATTCCGTGAGTAACAAAACTTTTATACAAACTTGTAAACGATAATTAAAAAGGTATAGTCAGATTTCGTTCAGTTTTCGTTTCGGTCAGTTTTCTTTTCACTTATTTTCATATTGTTTAAGGTTAACTTTTTATGTTGGAATTGTTAATTGTCAGTTTATGCATTGATTTTGTTCTAATTATCAAACCCAGTTATGGCCCTGAGATAAGAGATTCGACGTATTTGATTGTAATGATATAAGAACTGTATGTTCATAAATGCCACGAATTAATAAATGAAAATTTAAGTATTTGTTTTAAGATGGATGAAATTTGGCATAAAAAAATAGGTCTTGTACATTGTAAATTTATCAGCAATAATAAATTTCTTTTAAAGCTTAGTAAATTTTATTAATTATTCCTATGATTTAATACCACCTTTTTAATCATTATATATTCGACGTCTTCAACGTGTGGCAAATTATTCAAATTTTAATTTTTTTATTAATTGATTCATTATCTAGGTGTTTATTACATTTATGGCTTCCTAAACGTGGGGCTAATTTAATAAATCTTTTTGTTTATTACAATATATTTTTATGTATCATTTTTCTTTTAACTAATGCAGTATAGTTTCCTAGTTAATATTACTTAATATAGGTTGTTACATCTTTATATGTAGTCTGAAAATATTTTTTATTGTAACACAAGACAGAGTAAAAATTGAAGGCGAAGGAAAGTCAATTATAATAATTTTTTATTAAAATATTTTTTAAATTTCAACGAATGCCGTCAGGAGATTAAATGATCGGGAAGACAATTTCAGATATTCAGGATTTTTTTTTCTCTGTTTAAAAAATGTGAGTTTTTATTATAACTTAATCATCTCGTTTAAAAAATGAACCATTCTCGATTGACACGTCTACAAAGTCAGAATTATGAGCGATAATTTATTTTTATCAACATTCTAAGTTAGTCCTAAAGAGAGCCCTAGGGAAGATTGGGGAAGCCAATATCCTAATTTGGATTTTGAGTAATTTTCCTAAATAGCTCCTGTATTACGTTTTTACGGTTTAATACTTATTGATGCTTCCCTGCTCTATCTGTAAGATTGCCTTCCCACAATAAAGTATTTCTTTACCTACCAATACATGGTTATTGAAAAAAAAAATCGGGCGGATGGAAGTTTTAATTTTAAATCATGGATGAAAATTTACTATAGCTTCAGAGAAATACCGATCAGAACGTTTCTCTGTCAAGGGAACAATATTCGCCGCGAAGCATGTAAAATAACGTTTGCAAATCTCGGATGGCAGTTTTATATTGCTACAAACTTTATTATAATGATATAAAGTTTCTTGGATTAGCCCCATTCTATAATTCAGATTATTACTAAAAAAATTTTATAAGGAATCTGCGGACGTTGTATTTCTTGAATCAAAGGTATCAAATAAAAAAAAATACCTTTAATTCCATTTCATAATTTCGAAGAGCTCCCTTGTGGATATAAACACAAACACATTCGTTAATCTAATTTGATACGAACCTTCGGTATCCATTTAAGAAGTATCGAATCTACACCCGACAAAAAAGGAAATTTATTTACAACGTACATTCATCCTACTCGTCAACAAAAAGTCTCCGTGGTATATCTGGTATTGCATTATTATTAAATGTAAATTATCCGATGTGACATGATAAATAAGAGACATATTTGATAAATAAAAAGTCAAATAACAGACAAAAATAAGTGCTAATTAAATACCACACCACATTTCTGTAATTCTTGTTGCTTTCATCAGGTGATTAAAAAAATTGAGTTCCTTGTTTGTGCGGTGTGTCGTAAGGACTCCTCAGTTTTTTGAATCATCTGATTGAAGCAACAAGAATTTCAGGAACGTGGTGTGATATTTATTTATATCTGTTATTTGACTATTTATTTATCTAATTAGTATACTTTTAGCCAGGGCTTTTAAGCGACCAGTTTTTGAGTTGCTCCGCTCCGACATAAAAGTATTTTCTCCAGCTCCGCTCCATGCTACAGTTAAAATATTCTTATACGAGTTACAATTATTTTTTTCTTTCCAATATAAGACGAATAAAAACACTAATAATTTACATACAATCTAAACTTTTACAAGCAACGAATTTAAAAATGTAATACAATTTAAATTTAAAATAATTTTTAATAATGCTATATATTATTCGTTGATGTCAATAAATAAAATGAGAGACAGCAAATCATCCTTCATTTAGTGCATATTATAACTTAAAATTAATCTTAATCCGCAAATAGGCGCTAAACACTTGTTTGAGAATTTGGTACGCCAAAAAAGGGACTCTGAATACTTTTTCGGATAATGATCCTTGGGTTCGGAAACGCTTCGTATCCTCTATTGCACTGCAGTCTTCTTCAATATTACGTTGTCATCTTTATTATGTATAGCATCATTTTGATTCCCTACGGCCTTTTTACTAACCCTTCAAGGGGTGATACCTAGTTTCCTAAATCCCGACGGGCTGGGGCATGCACTCAGGGGAGGATAGAAGAGAGTTTTTTTTCACACGAAACCACATACCCCCTCCAATCAACAACCAACATGCGTTGGGCTGGGACAAGGAGACGACACCCAGCTGGGCTATACAATCCGAGGAGGACAGACCACGGACCCACGCACCTTGAGGTACCAAATTTCCAAATTGCGTCGGCCGCGCACATAGCTCCGTTAGCACGAGTGCTCAGGGTCGCCACGCAGGCTGGAGATGCACTTGACCGAAGGCAATAGAAACTTCTTGGCACACTCTAGTTTCCCAGAGTGGTTCTCAAGTTAGGGCTATCTCCCTCACATAGTAACAGTCTATTGCTATGAGGAGAATTATGGCCAGGCCAGGCGGATAACTAATAAGTGGTGAAAAGTCCCGCCCCCCCACTCGACACTTTAGCCAACCAGAGCGCGGTTGATGCAGGGGACACCAACGCCTTCCACATCCCGAAAGACTGGACAACCGCCTTGAGTCAATCTCCACCACCTCTGAGTAGGACAGAATGGTAACTCCTCAGAAACACTCAGGACCTACGCGCTCATCCTTTCTCCTCGCCTTCCCAAGTGCCGCAACCGCGGAAAGGCCTCTCTACCAGAGTTCTATTGCCAGCAGGATTCCTCCCACTAACAATAATAGTCACGGTTCGAGGGTGATTTCGCTGCCTCTCTCACACATGAGATCTGAAACCTCTAAAATATGTGCTATGATTCAGCTGCCTCCTAAACTAAAAGGAAGCCTGCGAGAGGATTTCTCGCAGGTGAACCTTCCCAGAGAGCTCTGGCGGGGGCTACCTTTGGGGATGCTCTCACATCTCTCTGGTTTTTTTTGAACTAAGGTTCCCACATGCCGAGGCACCTCGGTCTGTTTTGAGAGGTGTATGTTCCGGGGTCGCAGACCTTGGGCATACGGCAAGAGTTGTCCGCTATTCCTATTGGAATAGTCGGCCAGCTGCCTCCTAAACTGGCCAAGGCATGGCGAGGGGTAAGCTGCGTCCCCACAGCAAACCCCTCTCCCGTCATCGGAAGGGCGTGGGACAAGTACCAAATGCCCGACCTACCCGATGCAGGTTTTTCTAAGGTTTTCCCTGCATTTCTTTAGGCGAATGCCGGGTAGGATCCTTAAAATATAGCCCGGGGGCCATAGTTAACCCTTGGCTACCTTCCTCTACCCTTCCGCATCCCCCCTTTCTAATCCCTTCCTATGCTATTAAAGGGGAGTTGCCCAATGTGGATTACCCTCATGTAGCCTGTTGCCCTAAAAAATAAAAAAAAAAAAAAAAAGCCTCCTAAACTGGTCGAGGTACGGAGAAGGGAATGCTGCGTCCCCACAGCAAACTCCTCTTCCGCTATCGGAAGGGCGTGGGACAAGTACCAAATGCCCGACCTACCTGATGCAGGTTTTTTTAAGTTTTCCCTACATCACTTTTAGGCGAATTGCCGCGAAGGATCCTTAAACCATAGCCCGGAGGCCCTAGTTAACCCTTGGCTACCTTCCTCTACCTTTCCGCATCCCCCCTTTCAGATCCCTTCCTATGCTATTAAAGGGGAATTGCCACCATGTGGATTACCCTCATGTAGCCTGTTAACCTAAAAAAACGCTATCGGGGACTGAAAGCTACCTGCGAGGGCTATTCTCTCGCAGGCAGTAGCTGCGAGGGATGTTCTCTCTCAGGCAGAACCTTGTAGGAAAGACACGGAGGGGCTACCTTTGGGGATGCCTTTTCTTCTCTCCGTTTTTGAACTAAGGTTCCCACAAGCCTAGGCTCCTCCGCCTGTTTTGAGAGGTGTATGTTCCGGGGTCAGAGACCTTGGGCATACGGTAAGAGTTGTTCTGTGTTCCCATTGGAACAGTCGGCCAGCTGCCTCCTAAACTGGTTGAATTACGGAGAAGGGAATGCTGCGTCCCCACAGCAAACTCTTCTCCCGCTATCGGAAGGGCGTGGGACAAGTACCCAATGCCCGACAATGCAGGTTTTTGTAGGGTTTTCTCTGCATTACTTTCAGGCAAATGCCGGGTAGGATCCTTACACTATAGCCGGGGGGCCGTAGTTAACCCTTGCCTACCTTCCTCTACCCTTTCTCATCCCCCTTTCAAATCCCTTCCTATGCTATTAAAGGGGAGTTACATCAGAGAGTACAAGTGTTTAGGAGACTCCTGCCCCAATTGAGACTAGTAACAGTTCGATTTAACTCTCGCATACATCTACTACACCTAACTATTGGAAACAGCGAGACTGTTACCTACGTGCCTGGGTGTTGAGAAGCGCCGAGACCATATTTATGTGTAGACGGCGTGTAGTCTGCACCTGGGCTTGACATCGGATACTATCCGGAGAGCAGAATCCCGGACGACACGTCGAACGCATGTTATCCAGCCCTCTACCCGGCTTTATTATGTAAAGTGGAAATTCGAAGTCTATTTGCTATTCTATACAATACTTTTGCAATAACATCTTCGGAAACTATATTTTTATTATATTACAGGTTGTTTGTGAGACTTGAACATTTGCAGGCTCTTAAGCCACATCAATTAGTAGTTTCCAGTTGATTCGTCAAGTTAATCTGCAGCACCTGTCATGTTCGCTGTATTATCTCCTGAAATAATTAGTACTTGGTTTTCATCAACTTTAAATTTGTTTAAAGTTCCTTTAATTTGATTATCAACATACAGTTATGTCTTCATTATATTCAGTATCGACAATATCAAATTTTTTATTTGATTTTTCTGTTGTTTCTTTTATTTCAAAATTGTACATTGATGATAAAAAATTCAAAATTTTCGGGTTGCAAAATATTTTAAAGTTTGTCTTAGATTGAACCGAGCAACTCTTCTGTGCATATTATATTACCAAATGACTAACAGCATCCTGCCTTGACGATACACCAATTCTATGAGCAATTTCTCTTTTTTTTTGTAATTTAATGTGAGCGCAGTAAATGGTGCCATACTCATACAAACCATCACAAGTCCCTCGGGGAATGTATCACTATCCTTAGTGATTTTAATATTCGATTATGTAAAATATAAAAAAATATATATCTGTACAAATTTCCGTGCTCCGGCTCCGCTCCTGCTCCGAGAAAAAATCCGTTGCTCCGCCTGCTCCAGCTCCGCTCCATAGCCCTGCTTTTAACACATACATTTTATATTTAAATTTAAATAAGAACTAGTTCACGTGGAGGAAATAACGGAACAAGCGAAACTCTTGCTAAGTCAAATAACCGCTCTAATAACATTCTCTTCTCTTACATGCGTATTCCAAAAACTATTGTTTAGTTAGCTTTGTCTTTATACCACATATCAGATAACATTTTTTTTACTAGGTCTGCGAGGGGTATTCTCTCGCAGGCAATACCTGCGAGGGATGTTCTCTCGCAGGCAGAACCTTTTAGGAGAGATACGAAGGGGCTACCTTTGGGTATGCCTTTTCCTCTCCGTTTTTGAACTAAGGTTACCACAAGCCGAGGCACCTCGGCCTGTTCTGAGAGGTGTATGTTCCGGGGTCACAGACCTTGGGCATACGGTAAGAGTTGTTCGCTATTCCCATTGGAATAGTCGGCCAGCTGCCTCCTAAACTGGTCGAGGCACGGAGAAGGGCATGCTGCGTCCCCACAGCAAACTCCTCTCCCGCTATCTGAAGGGCGTGGGACAAGTACCCAATGCCCGACCTATCCGATGCAGGTTTTTCTAGGGTTTTCCCTGCATTTCTTTAGGAGAATGCCGGGTAGGATCCTTAAAATATAGCCCGGGGGCCCTAGTAACCCTTGGCTACCTTCCTCTACCCTTCCGCATCCCCCCTTTCAAATCCTTTCCTATGCTATTAAAGGGGAGTTGCCCAATGTGGATCACCCTCATGCAGCCTGTTGCCTTAAAAAAAAAAAAAAAAAAAACACATATCATACCAATGTCCATATTTAATTTACTTGCACATTTGTAAAGACATTTTGCGAGTTATATTCAATAAATAGTGAGTGGTTCGTTCTGACGGTTTTACTAGCAGAACTGTAGAACGCATTGCGTCCTATAAGTTTTTTACTGAATCTTGGGAATTGTGATTTTAACTATGTGCCAGCTGGTGTTGCGTAAAATGTTCTGAGGCTATGCGCATGAAAATTGTTCGGAGGAAAATATAAGGTTTTAGTAGAGGCGAATGTTCTTGCATTCTCTATTAGCAACAAATGTACTCTAGAACATTATTTTCCTTAGCAGGCAGCTTGATCAAATATCTCGGATTAAGTGAATATTCTACCGTTTATTAATCTCTGAAACTGAAGCTAACCTAACATACAGGAGTGTAACAAAACTCGACAGCAAAATTCAGAACTGGATTCCTCATATTTAAAGAAAAAAAAGGGGGAAGTACCAGATGCGTCCGGAAATGGATAATTACAGAGTTATTCCAACTTTTGTGAATGTTAGTTCCTGACGAAATGGCTTGTTATCTGGACTAAAATGCGGAACTATGGTTGTGATTGTTACATGAGGAAACACGTTACCAATAAAATTGGTGTTGAGATTAATACTTCTTAGAATCCGTCATGTTTAACTTACTTATGTGTTTGCAGCATTTCAGTATGCACTACTAAACGTATTTTTGATACTGTTCTAAACTCAATATGGAAAGCATTCAGTCAAACGGAAGTCATTTCATCTATGTGAACTGAGGGCTCCACCTAGTCACTGATCTTCATACAAACCGATCAGACACGGAAGTTCGGATAACTCTGTAATCATACATTTCAAATTCTATGTTGTAGTACACGTTTTTGTTCTCTTAATAAGTGAAATCCATTTCTGAAATTTTTCTGCATAGTTTTGTTAAACCCTGTATTATAATGAATTATTTTATTGGGCTGGGTATTTTATTATCTTAAAGCAAAAACTTATTGACCATTTAAAAATTGTAATTAGTTTTATTAAAATAGCACGAAAAACTCTTATCACAGGCACCTGAGGGTTTACGTTGCAAAGATTAGTTGCCCGTACTGCCTATTACTATTCCTGTTGTCCGCTGTAGTTGGAGGTCTCAGTTTTTTCCGTTTTGAATTCTGCAGCTGACTCGATCGTCTCGTTCACAAATATTCGGTGGCTTACACTTTTACCCTACGGGATCTTATCACCAAACGTTTCCCCTTCTTTCTGCCAACTCTTTCCACGTCATTCCACTTGTTCCACGTCCTGTCGCTAACTCTTTCCACTTCCTTCCACTTGTTCCACGTCCTATCGCCAACTCTTTCTACGTCCTTCCACTTGTTCTACGTCCTATCTCCAACTCTTTCCACGTCCTTCCACTTGTTCCACGTCCTATCGCCAACTCTTTCCACGTCCTTCCACTTGTTCCACGTCCTATCGCCAACTCTTTCCACTTCCTTCCACTTGTTCCACGTCCTATCGCCAACTCTTTCTACGTCCTTCCACTCTTTCCACGTCCTGTCGCCAACTCTTTCCACGTCCACACTTGTTCCACGTTCTATCGCCAACACTTTCCACTTCCTTCCACATGTTCCACGTCCTATCGCCAACTCTTTCTATGTCCTTCCACTTGTTCCACGTCCTATCGTTAACTCTTTCCACGTCCACCCACTTGTTCCACGTCCTGTCGCCAACTCTTTCCACGTCCTTCCACTTGTTCCACGTCCTATCGCCAACTCTTTCCACGTCCTTCCAACCACTCTCCACGACGTTCTTCTTCCAACTCTTGCCACGTCTGTTCGCCAACTGTTCTCAACGTCCTTCTTCCAACTGTTTCTACGTCTTTCCAACCACTCTCCTCAACGTCTTTATTCCCACTGTCCTAAAATCCCTCTTCCTACGCTGGAGCTGGACGTTTTCACGCCCTTAGCGTCACCTGGCTTTTATTGTTTCCCATTGACCGATGTACACTATCTCGGTATTCAACTAGCCACGTGCGGCTACCTGAGACGCGACAGGTCGGCGTCTCGAATTGGGAAACAAAAGGATCCTCCAAACTACAGCAAACAATATTTCCGAAAATAAAACAAAATTAAATTAAAATACACGCGGTACAGTATAATGAAGCACCAAAAAATTATTTTCTACGATACTGTGCCAGTCGATGAATTCCGCCGGAACTTTTCCCTCCATAAAACTATAAAAGTCGTATTTTTACGTTTACAATTGTGATTCTACAGTTACATGATGAAACACTCGAACGTGATATATATGGTGAACTTTACAATGTGCGGTTTTACGGAACAAAATGTGAACACTCTGGATTCTAAAAGTGAAAAAATGGAGGTCCAAGTAAACAGTCACAAGAGAAATAGCATTTTTATGTATCAGACAACCATTTTCCGTCCAAATTCAATTCAACAACTTGCCGATTGTGTTTTTTTCACCGATGAGAATAAAGTTAACGTCAACGCAAAGCAGTTTCTGAGAAACGACCATTGAGGAATATGCACCTGGCTTCAGGGACGTCGTAAAGGATCGCATAAAAGTGGGACCGATAGGGGAGGAACGCTCTTCTAATAACGTGTTTTATGAGAGAGTCTTAATCCCGAAGAGATCGCAGACTCTGCCTATAGAAGCGACAGGTATTTCGGGGCCCCCAAGGGACTTCAATATCGACGCTTCTTTTCACATGGAATCAACTTCTTTCAGATATTTGTTTCGCATATCTCCTATTATATATCAGAAATCACTTGTTTCTTGCATTTTTCAATAATATTTTAAATGCCACATTGAACGTATTCCATATGACATTAAATTGCGTGTTACTCTATTTTCTTTGAAATTGTTAACGAATCATTATTTATACCCTTTCATTTAGTATCTTTTAATAATAAAACTGAAAATACGTTCCATTACGCACAGACAACGTTGGTAATTACTTAAAACGTATCATAAAGCAAGATAAAATATTTTTCTCCTATTACTCAATTATTGGAGGTATTCAGCTTTTGCAATATTTGCTCGTCGTGACCGGAGCCATCAGTTCGACTTGGTACGAGCTATTACCAGAACTAGGAAAAATGGGAGAAATTATTGGAAAGATAATAGGAAAGATTGGTAAAAGGGACGTTCGGTGTTAAGACAGCATGACGCTCCATGAATAGGCAGAACGGTGAATCGGAGTAATTCCTTCAGACACAAGTTTGTTAGAAAGAAGATTTAATATGGGGGATCAGGATAGAAGAAATAGAGTGGACCACAGAACAGACAGGAAGCGTCTCTCTCCCCACTAAAAGTCGCAACCGCATCCAAGAAATAGCCCATGGGACTACAGAAATTTAGGAAGGGAGTCTGCGAGGGCTATTCTCTTGCAGGCAGAACCTTGTAGGAGAGACACGAAGGGGGTACCTTTGGGGATGCCTTTTCCTCTCCGTTTTTGAACTAAGGTTCACACAAGCCGAGGCACCTCGGCCTGTTTTGAGAGGTGTATGTTCCGGGGTCACAGACCTTGGGCATACGGTCAGAGTTGTTCTCTGTTCCCATTGGAACAGTCGGCCAGCTGTCTTCTTAACTGGTCGAGGTACGGAGAAGGAATGCTGCGTCCTCACAGCAAACTCTTCTCCCGCTATCGGAAGGGCGTTGGACAAGTACCCAATGCCCGACCTACCTGGTGCAGGATTTTCTAGGGTTTTTAGGCGAATGCGAATGCCGGGTAGGATCTTTAAACCATAGCCCGGGGGCCCTAGTTAACCCTTGGGTACCTTCCTCTACCCTTCCGCATCCCTCCTTTCAAATCCCTTCCTATGCTATTAAAGGGGAGATGCCACCATGTGGATTACCCTCATGTAGCCTGTTACCCTAAAAATAGAAAAATAAAAAAACAGAAATTTAGGGCGCTAAGATTGAAAAGGTTCAGTGTGTAGCGTTCGTCAATCATCCTCACTCTGAGCGAAGTCCAATTCTTAGCTTGCAGTCCGATAACAATGAAATGCAGTACATTAGCATTTCTTGGATCAGGCCACAACGAAAGCTCATCCGGCGAGAAACACTTATGCTAACTGTTAATTTACTGCGGCTTGTACCGGGCAAATAAAAAACATTCAATAAATGTAGCCAAAATCATAATAATATAAGACCCTATTTATTGCAATCAAGGTGAGTATTAATTCATTTTACAATTTACTTGTTACATCTATAACTGATAAGTGTTTTAAAGGCAGACTGAGTATTTTATAAGTGTTACAATTTAATTACGAGCATGTGTAGTAAATAAAAATGCATGTATATGTTTAGAAACAAACACCGTGAGAGTAAGACAGACCAAGCACAAATATGGATGATTTGGAAGATAAATAATAAATAATGCAATATCTACCAATATTAGTGTCAAATATACAGTTTTATATATCACTGAAATGATCATTTTGGATGTAATTAAAGTCCATTTTCAACCGTCTGGAAGGAAGGAAGGGAAGGGGTGAATTGACGTGACATCAAAATAACGGTCTTTTTCTGTATTCATTTAATAACCTCATTGAGTCCGTTTATTGCCTACAATTAATTATTAAAAATAAATATCTTCATTTCAGATGTCGTTAAATGCTACGTCTTTTAATCATTATTTCGACCTCCCAATGAATATTATAATCCTTTCCTCATGGCAGGGAATTACTATTACAATTTACGTATCCAATCTATAATACATAAGAATCTCAATGCGTATGTTAGTCTTTAAATTGCTTACTCAAAGCATAGAATTTACTTATGCTTTTCCGTTTATCACGTCTAGCAATATATTTTACTAGAGGTAAACGTCCATTTGACAGCTCAATAAATGCTGACTAAAATATATGTCATACAAAAATCCATCTCACGTTTCCTTTAAACAATGGACTGATAATTTTGTGATAACTAATCCGGGTGAATGCGATGTTCATACAGCCGTGCTGCAGTAGTCGTTTCGTTCTAAAAAAAAATGTAACACAACGTTAAAATCTGAGCTGTTTTAAATCTCCTACGTTATCCCGCGTTCTCCAAAGTGTTGAAATAACATTCTCAAATGTAAATATTTTAAAGTTCTACTTTTATTTCACATGGGGGTTATTTATTTGCATTTCTCTTTCCAAAAACATTATTATTTTGGCAAACTTTAGGAACTGATATTAGATCTGCTAGAGCGGTTTTTCTTCGTGGCATTATTATTTCTGATTCACCAAGATGATCTCAGGCAACGAAGAAGTTTAAAGTAATTCGATTTTTTCAAAACTGTACAAATGAGTTCAATGTAAAAGTCGCTTGTCATTTAATTGTTTCCAAATTTATACATTTATTTTATCAAACATTAAAGTGTAATAGTATATTACATTGTTAGTCAACATGTAAAAATGAATGCATTAATAGTATCAACTATAATTGAAAAACTCGTGGAAAAATTGTAAATGAAGTTAGTGAACGCCCCCAAGAAACAATAAATCTGAAAGGTTCCTTAAGTTTACTTGAACTCTCACGTGTATCCCGAGAACGGTAAATTAATTTAAATCGATATTTCCATTTACAATCTCTAATATAAATAATATTTAAGAACGTGAAATAAAGGAATGAAAAATAAGTTTGTAACCATTACTTATTAGTGATGGTATTTTGAAAAACTTTCAATGTAATATATATGGTTGTCACTGTCATCGTCTTCAAGCTTTTAATTAGTTCGATACAGCAGAAAGCCTTCGATTTTTATATTATTAAATATTATATATTCTTAATAACACAAAACTATTTACTTCTGTTAATCTTGAGACTGTTATTGACATTAAAGAGTATTTTATAGACCGACTGAGAACGAACGATATTTATGTATAGCGTAAAATCGTACCAAACTTCATTATAAACAATATTTTTGAGTTCAACTCGTGGAGCAATAATAATGACCAACCTTAAGAGAACAAAAAATTTGTCATAGGAAAACATAGCAATCTCAAATTACTCAGCAATACTTTAAATAATACTCATCTGAAGTGTTGATTATGTTCGATAATTCAGTTTAAATGTGAGATCCGCTGAATGAGTGGTATGAATGTAGTTGATTAAATAGCATTTCCCTTCATTTTATTTACATACGAACTTATAAAAGGTTTTAAATACTTCTAATTGACTAAAGTTGAACTTAAGTTTAATCGGGACATACATGAATGGACTTGGTTCGACACTAATCTCGGTTTTGGGGAATTTTACTATTAACCCCGAAGCCGATTGGATCTGAAATTGGAGTCAAATTACTACTACCCGTCACCTTAGAGTCTCCCAAAACGATGGATTTGACACCAAACTCGACATTTTTGGATATTATTTTATTCACTTCTCACCTCTATTCCGCTATACTGACAGGGGCTTAATTTCTACTTAAAAAAATAACCCATAAAACTATTGATTCTTCGTCAGTCAGGGCTATTTTGATATTTTTATTAACAACCCTCTCTCCCATACCTTACGAATTGAAATTAGACTTGCTGTGTGTCAAAAAGTATTGATTATATACTAATATTAATCGTGAACTTATTCTTAATACATTTCACCGTCACCCCTAGGAGTGATAGCGGGGTCTTACCCTCACAGTGTCCTTTCCCAGATTGTAAGTAATGTTTGTAGCATGTTTGGCTAAAATTGTTCCATGCATTTTTGGTTGTGAAACACTTGGTTAATTGAAGAATTATCCGTGGAAATTAATTTTGCTAGGCGTTCTTTTTTTCCGACAGATGAGTAGGATATCAAATCTTTAATGCTGCTTACATTCATGTAGTAATTTTGTTATCGCAAAGCCTTTTATTTTTCAAATACAATTGTTGAATGAATGATCACAGAGCCTGCCCCAGGGTTTACTGGGAAGTCATTAAACGATAATGTAATTTATCACTCAGCACAAAAAGAATAACCGAGAAACGCGCAATGAATAACAGTAGAACGGTTAATAATGACGTCAGGACAACAGAAGGGTTGAATGATTATTTAGAAAAACTACTCTAATAAAATGTCAGTATATTTAAAGTTTGTAAACTAGAAAATGTTGAGGAATAAATCTCAGGAATTGTTAACCAACAGATTTCAACAATATATACAATCTTTAATTAATTGAAAGAAAAATCTATGAATAGATGCTGTAATTGGAAATATTTTAATGGAATCTTCTTATTTAGTTTTGAGTTGTATTAGAAGGTTAACTATTTTTACATAAAGAGAGATTTTATATTAAGAATTTAAATACTGAAACGCGTGTTGATTTGTTCAAATTTATATAGTTTGAGACTCTAGTATCCTGACAGGTAGGAAAGAACGTGTCACCAGCATCTAAGATCGTGATGTCACCAGCATGTCGCGGGAGCCGACTGCAATACATGCCAATTATAATGGGAAATGGATTTACCTCGCCAAGGGCGCCGCCGGCTAAAATGTATGAAATTCGAGGACTGAGGTCTTCACCCGTAGCGTACAACTACAGTTTTAAACAACGCCTAGCGTGAGATGCAATCAGTGGGGGATGTAATTTTACAAAATGTGATTGGTTGGAAATAGATCACGTGTTGTCCGAAATTGCTCGTGATCGAGGAATAAAGGTGCATACTGCGCAGAGCAGAGAGACAATTTAAATTTGAGTTTGTAAAGGAGGTGTAAAAGAGAGACAGTTTTAAATCAGAATTTGAAAAACCGAAGTGTGATAAGAGACTGGAGATTTTGGATTCTGTAGTTTTCATTGTAGGTTTGGAATCGGGACTGTGAGTTTGAAATTTTGAGTCTGAAATAAGGGAGCAATTTTCATGAATCAGTTTATAGCGCACTTTCTTTAATCAATTATTTTGTCGCGGTTTATTAATTTGTTGTAATGGAAAGTATGGAAATACATATTAAATTTTATCTTTGGATAAAGGTAGGATAACTCCAGGAAGCGATTTTCCCCCGGCCATAAAAAACTTGGAAACAACAGGCAATTGGTTCACGGTTCCAGGAAATCCAGAGGAATGCGACGCTAGACAGACACGTCCCTGTAGCCAATAAGGAAGTCTGTTACTAGTTGGGAAGATTTGTACCAATAAAAGGGTAGTTTTGTAAAAAGAGAGCGGATGTAACGAGGTTGGAGAAGATAGCACAGAGAGAAACTTTTTATGCTGGACTGCGGAGGCGGAGAGCCACTCGATGTTTGACTGGTAGCAGGTGGTTATATTTTGCTGAGGATGGTGCCAGCCTGAAAATGGTCCAAACACATAACGGGTTACTTCAACTTCTGAGGCAGTGAATCTTTCTCAAACGATAAGTCGTTGGGGTTTATTTTCTGGAGTATTTGAGTTTAAATGTTAGGGTATTTCAAGTTCTACTTAAACTCGGGGAACCTGAGGTGGAGTTCATGCTCTAGCAAGCTGGTGGCATTTATTATTTTCAATTGTAGTTTCTGATTTTATTTTAAAATCAGTAGGAACCGCTACAAGTTCGAGCCAGATTTGGTTGAATATGCGAACGTTGATATCAGCATCGCAGAACTGAGGCACACAACGACGCCGCCTAAATGATGTTTTCCTGCATCGCCTTGCAGGATGTCAACCGGAATCCCTAGCACAGTACGTCATACCAGGTTGCTGAACCGCGAATGTATGTATGGGTGATTCAAAACAAAAGATCTGTGCTACAAGACCCACGGTTATTCTCTGAGTAACAGTTCATAATCAAAGTATAAAATTATATATTTAACTAATAAATTGTACTGGAAATTTAAAATTCCCGTAAAATCTAGTAATAAATAAGAAATTCATTCCACTAAAAATATCGAAGGTTTTTTGACCGCTGAAAAATACTGGAAAAATCGTCCGACCGTGATAATTTCCATATAATCATAAAGGGCATTGCAGATTACCATATGTGACATAACATAAACAATAAGGCAGACTTTTTAAAAATAAGATTAACCTATTTTCAGCCCAAAATACTTTATTAAGATGGATTACAACTCCATAAGAAATCTAGGTGTAGAAATTCTTCCTAGATTGACGACTACTGCGGCGAGATATAGAATAAATGAGATCCCAGAGCCGTATAAATCCCACGCTGGAGAATATAAATCTAGGGTCGTTTTAAAAAAGGGCAGGATAAATGATGAAAATATTAAAATATTTTAATTTCGCTTACAGATCTGAACTAAAGGCAAAAATTAATGAATTGCATAATTATAAGGGTTGATAAAACTATCTATACGACACGGTACTTATTAGGTGTAAACATTTATCTATATATAAAAAAAATGAATGTGTCTGTTTGTCATCTATGCATTCATAAACCGTTCCTACTTTACGATGAAACGTTGGTGAGTTGTTGTGCTCACGCCCGTGAAGGTTCTTGTCGGCCTTTCGAAGCGTTACGCTTCACCAAGGAGTGAAATGAAGTGACATGTTAAAAAAAATGGTAAAACAGCCGTTTAAGCGTCGAATAATTTAGTTTTCGATTCCGATGAGCTTAATAGTTTCTCTCCAAATGTTTTTAGTGTAACCCCTTACAGAATGGGTAAACGTTCCAAACACTGACACCATTGATGCTGATTAAATCAAATATTTACTAACAGGTGAGTGGCTATTTAATTAAATCTGCGGGCTGATTTAATTAAATAGCCGGTTAATGCCGAGCACTCAGTTAAGTATTATAAGATTTTTTTCTTTAGGGGTGAGATTACAGAATTTTTTTTCTCAATCAAATTAAAATTAAAACTTTATTAACGATTTTCCAAAATATATAATGAATATAATTATATAAATAAACAAAAACAAATTAAAATAAATTTTTTATTTTTATTTTTTATTATATTAATTACTAGCTGGGTGCCCGGCGTTGCCCGAGATGTCCCGATACACTCCAATTTCGGTTGCTTTTGCGCTATTTTTATGTAACGCTCCTCGAGGGTGTAGATTTGTAAGCGGAACATACCCATATGCATACCCACATGTATACACACATACATACCCGTATAAGACAATTTTATATAATATATATAGATAGATAGATATACATACACTATTTAAAACAATTATTAAATTTGTAGACATATAATTTTTCCATCTGAAATTAAACTATTTGGTGGTTTTAGCAATCTGCAGTTGGTAGCATTGTATAAAATTAATGCAAAACATTACGAAATACGCTGTCTTCAATAAAAAAATATCAATTTTGAACATTTAAGTATTGTTTTTATCATAATTCTATGTATCTTCCAGTGCGTATTGCAAGATATAATTTGGCAACATATTGGTCCCTGATCCCGTTAAATATTCCACGTCAAAAGTCAAGTTATTTAAAAGAAAATTAATGCCATGGATTGTATAACCTTTCATAATAAATTATATTTATCACTCGATGTGGTATTGGTAGATTTAATTATACTTATTATTCAATCAAAATATTTTTGCTCAGCTTCATTTATCAGAAATTGAACATCTATAACGTCGTTCCCAAAAATGGAAAACAAATATTGCTATCCTAACCTCAAATTTTTGTTTCACGGCACAAATTGCACGAAATAATTTGTTTACATTTATACAAATATAGAAATACGTTGCGTAAAGTATAATTAACTGTACTTTTAATTCAATTTAAATATTCCTATTTCTGTACATACCTTTGACTGATAGTGCAAACTTTCGGAGTTCCGTACGTCATTTTCAATACTTTTATAGTTACAAACATATAATTCAGCAGTCGTACCTTAGACAAATCTTATTATCTTCTGAAATATTATACAGGATACAATAGTACGTTATATTATGAAATTTTATAAATCTCGACCGACACACATTTGAATGTATTATAAGGCGCCATATTGGCTTTATCAAAGATAGCGGGATAATTAACTATTCCAAATTAACTTTGCGCAAGGATGGTAAAGTGTTTCGTATTGTTTTTTATTACTATTCGATGGAGTAATACTGGAAAAAATTTTACTTTTTATTAAATCAAAATATTTCTGCTTTATTTCATTACGAAATACAGAACTATATTTAGGATGCGTCAATGTCATGAAAACGTATGACGTCATCGTCTCGCGCAGTAATTTAACACTAATTCGTAACTTATTTCAATTATAATTATTTCCACGTTTATTCTAGGGGTTTCTCACCCCCACAGTACCGGTTCTCGATTTTGGCAGAATATATATACCAATTTTTGTTGAACTCTGTCCACGCGATAAAATTTGTATAAAGAACAACGTAAATACATACATACATACAAATATACATCCTTTTTTATTATATAGATTATGTATAGTATGTATGTATAGTATGTATAGTTCTGTCAGGCGGTAATGGGTCTAACTACAGTGTTTTAGATTGGCAGCCACAAAATAATTATTGAACAAAAACAATGTATATGGAAATGTGTAAGACAAATTAAGTTTGTTGGATACTACCGTTTCGTAGTTCCAGAATGGGCTGCACACCGCGTCGTCTACAAAATTCTCCAATTGCCCAAACACGACTCGCCTTCCACTTCTCTATTCGTTTTCAGAAAAAAGAACACGTCTCGCTTATTGATTCACAATCACCGCTATTAATCATTTTTTAATTTCCGCCCAGAGATCATCTACGAAGTCCCCGCTTAAAATTCCTCTTTGCCGCTTCAAAAGATAAAAGACTTTGATTTTGATCGTCGCTGCTGTTGACTAACGGCAATATGAATATATGCTACAGTTTTGGAGATATGAATGTACCATTAACGAATTAAAATAAACGAACTGAAATGTAATACTATTAAAACGACCTTAATAACAGACAAAATTAAAAAAATAACACTTAAGATAAACAAAACTTAAAGCTCTCGACGCGGATTTGCGTCTTTTTCTAACGGCGAATAATTTAAGACTGTAGTTGAACAACAAACGAAAATCACAGATAAAAACTAAGAACCACAAAACTTAATAAAAATTTCATATAACCTATTGAGACTTTGTGTCATGTTCAATATTACCAGTATTGGTATGCTTTTTAATATACACCATTTCATAAATTAATTTTTTCAAATGATATGGTTCTCTGTCTAAAATGGAGGTGTTGTGATTAAATTTTATACAATGTTTCGTGATAGGGCCATGTTTACACGAATACAGTTTAAAATTAGATTTATCTTCTTTAACCCTAATATTTAACTTTCTTTTTTTTTGGCCTATACAAGAAAAGTCACAATTTGGACACTTAATTTTATAGACAACGTTTGTGGTGGAATTTTTTTTTAATAGGATCTTTGTGTCGTTTGATAAAATCAGAAAATGAATATTTTGACTTAAAAATTAAAGAACCTTCGAGATTTTTAAAGAATGGTGTAAGATGAAATGATAACATACTGCTAAAAGGTATCACAATAAATTCATTATACATATTTTTCCTTATAACATAGTTTTGGTTGGGTCCTAAATTAATTTTAGATAAACTAATGTTACTTAGAGAAAAATTCAATAGGATAGAGGTTTGTCTGTAAAATATTTTTGACAAAGGTCACGTTTTCTAAATGATGAGTAGGATTGGATAATTATATAGTTTTGGTAACCAAATTTTTTAAAAAATAGCTCGCTTCTGTGTAACAGAAAAAAAAATTAGAACACGACCTGAAAATGTTGGTTTATGGAACCAATTAAATGTTAATTTATGATCGATACGGGAAACAGATACCTCTAATAAACTTATAGTGTAATTTTGTTCTCCCTCCCAAGTGGATTGAATCCATTTAAAACAGTTAACATAACATCAATGCAGTTATAAGGGAATAATACAAAAAATATCATCAACATATCTGTGATTCGAAACAGGTTTGAAATTGAGTTTTCCAAGACAATAATTTTCCAAGTTTCTCATGACTAACTCCGCAAGAATCAAAGATAGAAAAAACCTATAGGAAGCCCGAGAATCTGGTGATAAAATTTGTTCTGGAAGGTGAAACATGTTCATTTCAGTGCAATCAATAAGAGTAAGTAATCCATCTATATTTTACTTATTTTAAGTGTTCCTTTATTAATTTTGTCTGTTACAAAGGTCGTTTTAATATTATTATTTTCAACAGACGTTAATTTTTTTTTGTTTATTTTAAACTGAAATATAATTTAATCGTAAGCATGTCCTTATTGGGTTTTCGTGACAGTTATTACAGTTAGTTAATGAAACTGAAAACAGTCATGACTATATAGACGGTTTGGCACAAGCTGCATACAATTGTGAAGTGCAGCATTTTTAAAACAAATAGCCGGAGTGTTGTGATGAGATCCCGTGGCATGCCAATATTGTCGCAGCGTGCGGTTTGTTTCATGTTGTCACCGGTGACCGAACCGTCAAGCCTGAGTGAAACGCAACCTTGGGCGCTATTTAATTAATCCCCACAAAGAGAATGTTTACTTTCGCAGACAACAACTGCAGTTTGGTTTTCACCCTTGCGGTGATTAATATCTGCGGCTTAATGCCGTCCGGCAGGTACGCGACCAGCGATTAAGTGCTTAATTGGCTTGTTACGTCGGCCGGTCTAATTTAATTGCGTGACACGTTACAGTGGCCATGGCTTCGATTGTTCCGGACCGGAATGTGGAAACTGAATTCGCACCACTTGCCAAAGTCAATCACCGTGACAGCTGTGGAACAGTGTAATATTGTCCGCGATAGTCCGCTGAACTTGATTGGGTCAAGGCGGTCCCTTACCCACCCTAGCCGACTATTAAATGGGTCCCGAGTGTCTATTTCATACTATCACGATTTTACTTAGTATTCATATTCTCGTAACTATAATCTATTTATAATGTGACAATAATTTGATATTCCCTTTTTTCCCACTCCCCCATCAAAGAATACGTCTACAAATACATACATAAATTAATATTCTAGATATATTTATAGCATCCATTGTACTGATGAAATGGTACTAGTCAAAACACAAATATACATTAAGGAGAAGAAACAATAGAATATTCTATAAATAAAGTATACCAGAAAATATAAAAAATACATAAAATGAGAAATTATACAAAATTGTCAGTAAAATTATGAAATGAAAAGTTAAGGCCAAAGGAAATTTTTTTAAAACACACTAACATTCATAGCCAATAGTACACTTTTTTCATGTGAATAATTCCAAATTTGGGCGATTAAAATTACATTAATTAATACGTAAATATTTCAATATTTGAAATAGAATAAACTGAATTATATATACAAATAATTCGCCCACCACCGTAAATAGTAAATAAATGTGTGGATTACATTGTTTTCCACTTTTTAGAAAATATACCATTTACATTAATCAACTTAGTTGCCAATTACGTTATTAGGATAATATTTAATATGTACTAATTTAAGTTTTGTTAACAATTATATAGATGTTATACAAAATTTTGAGAAATAATATAATAGAAAATTTAATGTATGGATTGTTAAGTCCGTCAAACAAAACGAAGCTTAAAAACAGATAAAAGGAAAAATTGTATATATTAAAACAATCCGTTTAACGAAACATGCAGACATAATTAATCATAAATTTGATTGGGGATTTATAAAAATTTTAGATATTGAAAGTAATTATCATCCTCGCTTGATGAGAAATATAAATCATATTAGGTCAAAATTCTATTATATTAATGTGAAAAAAGATGCACATTCCATACATGATTCAGTGTTGATATGATTTAAAATTATGTATACTTAAAATTTTGAAGGTTGAATTCATGTGTAAGGTTTGTGATGTTAATGGCGTTGTTTCTCCTCTTTGCACTCGAGAAGTTGTTGGAAGAAGTCAAAATGTTTTCTGTTAAACTGTTTATATAAATTCACATAATATTTCTTATGCATATTATGTAAGTAACAATATTATACTAAATTTAAGAATTTATTTGGGATTCAACCTACTATTGACCATTATATTAATTTTTTGTTTCAACTTTAGTCTTTATTGTTCCGAAGAATACAAACAAGAGTTCTGTAGTTAAATGTAAATTATAATTTTAATAAATTCTGACTTTATGGCCATTCTACACTTTTTATATTTATATATTTAATACCCGGAACATTAAGTTTTATTTTATTTATAAATGTGGTTATTATGTATAGTATATCAGCGGTTATTAATTTAAAAACATTAGGCGCAATATAAATTTAATTAATGTGAAAATAGATACACAAAATTTAAATTCTACTTATGATTCAGTTTTATATTGATTTAAAATAATAAATTAATGCAATTTTGATTGTTAAATTCCTGTGTTAAAAATATTCAGTTACATCAATTTTTGTTAATTGTTTGCTTGTCATCGTGTCTCTTATTTCGGCCATAGAAGTTTATGAAATATGTGGAAATTTTTTAGTATTAATTTGTTTTGGCTAAATTTACATGTTTCAATTGTTTTATAATGTATATTGTACTTAATTTTTTTTGTATTCATCCATTTTTTCTATCACTTCTTAATAATATTTTTAGATACACCTGAGGAGGTGCCTAACTAATTTATGCAACGTTATGTATTCAGTTTATTGTAAATTTAATTTTTTTTATTGGATGGTTTATAATCGCGTCAACAAAAATTGTCCTTGTCTACTTTACATGATTAAAACATAGTATAACAATTCAACATTTTCATATAAATTTAATGTTTATATATAAATTTTGAGTTATAGTCAATTTACATTAATTATATATAAAAAATATTAATTATTGTACCCTTTAGCGGGGGTTGTACATGATATAATAAGTTTAATCTACTGAAATATGAGTCACTTAAAATTCTGAGTTTTTGATACTGACTTAGTTAAATAGAGGGGGCTGATTCTCCTTATTCTTACTTTTTGTCTTTATTTTCATTTGTGTGAGTACATACTGATATGTAATGTTTCTTAAGTACTATTTGAAGATATATTTTCGTGGAGACAGTTATATTGGTCTTTTGCACTTAAGAGTATTGAAGACTGGCTGGATATACAGAACAATTACTTCTTGTAATCTAAGCTAACAAATTAAAGGACACAGTTTTATATTTGTATTTCAATTAAATAATAGAAATAGAATTTTTTATTTTATGTAGTTGCAATATATTCGATGATGTGACAGTACTTTAAAAAAAAACAGACCACAAAATTGGTCATTTCTGTATGATTTGGACTTTTAATTGCTAGGCGGTGCCTGATTTCGCCTTTTCGTCGTTTAATTTTCACTTCTGTTGAACTTGAATTGAGATTTTTTTTTCAATTAGGGGGTTTTCGTATTAGTTATGTAGCTGTGACGCAGTGAAACCACAGCCCTGTAGTCCAGGATTCGTGGAAATCCTGTTATCGCAGCGGATATACCCGTTTATGAGCGAGGAGTAACGACCACTGATCATTATCGGCAAGGCTTTGGGGTTGCGGTCAGTCTGTACTAAATTCAGCCATGTTAAATAAACTCCAGCTAACGGATAATGAATAACATCGCGCAAAATTTTACGGTAATGTTTCTTCGAACGCTGCAAGAAATTCAAGAATTCTACATCCGTTGAAAACGGAATAAATAACGCGCTTTCATTAGAGATAAAATTATATGAGCTATTTAATGCATGGTAGAAGGTCTCAGATTGTTCTTCTTTGTAGTTTTGTCGCTGAAAAGAGGAAAAGGATAAAATAAATTAGTGTCAAGGATAACGTTGTCAACTTATGGGAAACTATTTCATGATTTTTCAATAGCAGATTGTCTACATTTAGTTTTTGTCGGATGAGTACGAGTTTATTAGAATTTTTAATATTTTCGTACGTCTGCATGAATAACACTCTTCTTTAATTAAGCTCGTACTCTGTTTAACAGTACTGATAGCGCAACTAATATTGCGAATCTTTAACTTCATCTCTTACCCTTAAACTCCTGTGCATCCATTTATTCATTAAATTATGATCTTGACTCTTCTCGGCTTCATGGATGTCATTAATATATAAATGTATTTTTTCGAGATAATTTTTTGGAAAAATCATATTTTTTGTTTTCGTAAAGTCATGTTACTACAGTAACAATTTTGTAAATAAGTTAAGAAACCTTTTCGGACATTTGAAAATATTTTATTTATTTATAACGTTCACGACTTTTTAGTGCAAGAATTTTCTGAAATGTCGTTAAATTGTTAATTTAAAATAATATAAAATAATATAAAAAATTTGAAAATAATATTTTGAATACGACTAAATTTAGATTTGTTTATGATTATTATAAATATCTGTCAGACTTCCGTAGAATCAAAAAATTAAGTAATTTATTATCTATATTTTTATGACAAAATAACACAATAAATAAAAAATGTAAAATACTTATATATTGTAATAATTAAAAGGTGGTCTTAATTAAATAAATTAATTAACAAAATTATTAACATTTAAAAATTTATTCTTTATAAGTACTAATTGTAATCCCTACTTTATACGCCGAATTTCATCAAGTTAACAAACAAACATTTTATTTCATTTTCGCAATTCGTGACTTTCTAGGAAAAATACAACTTTATATTTTACAATCAAATACGTCGAAATTCTCTTTATCTCAGGGTAATTACTAATTTTTGATAGTAAGAACAATCCAATTTAATAAACTAACATTAACAATTCAAACTCATTGAAGCCAACTTAATACAATATGAAATTAAACGAAATGAAAGAAACTAAATGAAAAGAAAAACGAACGAAATCTGACTTCTACCTTTAATCCTCGTTTACAGATTTTAAATAATTGTTTTGAACTCACGAATGTCTTTCCGGTACCAGGTCTGATTCTTGGAGCTTGAGGACAACACTCACTAAAAAGGCCATTATTCACTGATTGCACACATTAAATTTTTAATAAACACAGTCGATGTTCTCGTTCTCTGCCACTTGGAACTTTGGATCAGCCGCCCCTCAGTCAGCCCTCGGTCATAGGTCTCCTTGACGCCTCTATGCGAAATTTAGTTCAGTCTGTGTGAAGCAAAACCTTTTGCTTCCAACTTTGCGATTATTATTTGAGTCTCTCCGTCAAAACTGTTTACTCGCGTTTTATATAAGCTAATAGATCTTGCAGTTGGAGTTCTTGGACCGCGCTATTCATACTTTTAGATCAGCATTCTCCCGTAACGTTCGCCGGACTGGCCTTCCGTACGAACGCGCGGTTTCCCAACTATCGCCGACAAAGAGCCCTGATTGTTACTTAAAAACCCGTGCCGCTAACAAACCAATTATATTAAAACAATTAATGGCCTCTTTAATTGGTATTACAATATATATATATATATATATATATATATATATATATATATATTCTGACTATTGAGAAAACTAATAAAATAATAAACTTCAGCCAATATTAAGGTAGAAAAAAAATTTATTAATGTAAAATTAAACAACGTTTTGTCGCTTATTTTGCAACCTCATCAGGTTCATGTTTAAAACTATAAAAGAATTAAACAATTAGGACGATTAGAATAACATTTTTAAGAAACATTTGGCGGATAACAAACAATATAAATTATGTTAGACTTACAAAATTTTGATATGTCATTTTCTGCTGACTGCCTTAGCCGAAATGTACAATTGAAAACGAGAACGACCAGTAAAAATTCATTTACACTATGTTGCGCGGTTTACAATGGAAAAAATTTAGACTTTGAAATTATAACAATGGATAAATTAAACATTACAAAAGCTAACTGTCATAAATTTTATTCAAATTGTTAGTATTATTTTTTATTTTAATATCTCTAATTTACGATCTGATTATAGCCTATAAAATTTCACTCAATCTCAAGAAGTAGTTCGTTTCCTTGACCAAAATGAATACTTTACACCGATTTAATTGGTGATTATTTAAATATATATGTTTACACAAAAGAGATTAATTTCGAATAGTACTATTTATATTACGTTTTATGGTCTTTTAAGTTAGTTTTTAATGAGTGCTTGGTTTTTTCTATATATGTGGCTTGACAATCCAAACAATTAATTTTATAAATTACTTTACGCTTATCTAAATTTTCATTTTGTCGTAATTATTTTTTACTGTGTTTAAATAGATATGAGCCTTAAAAATAATTTTGACACCATACTTTTCTAACACTATAATTAATTGGTGTTGTAATCAAACAATATATAGTAAAACTACATTTGTTGTTGTCAATTTTAATATGTAAATTGTTATTGTTACGTTTGATAATATTTAATCAGATCCTATTAAACTTACTGACAAATTTAAGGATATATGAATTAAGTAAAAGAATATTCTTGACTTTAATTAAGTTATCAATATGGTACTTATATATGATATAAATAAATATAATGGCTAAAGAGTCAGAAAAATTGTAATATTTGACAATTAGAAAAATATATAAACGCAATATTTCGTCATGATCTTGAGGATGAGTTATTGCTTTGGACATTTGTGAATGTTCACGATAGTTCATTTACATCATTTACGAGGTGATTACGATGATTGCTTAGGGTGGTGTGTAACCACGTTTAATAACGATTTACATACATCAAACATGACATGATGAGAGTAATATCGTTGAAAAATCCATAGAGTCTCAGCCTTCCACGCCAAGTATGTTTAAAAGAAAGCCAAAGCCCTATAAAACTTACTCATGTGCAGGTTTAGCTTCGTGGCAATAGTTTCCTTTGTTGTGTACGAGTAGATCTGATCGTGACGGAAATGCACGTCGCCAATTTTATAAGTGTGCCCTTGAAAATATAATAATTCATTATGAATCGTCGCATAATTTTGTTGTCATGATCATTATGAGCGAATCTTTTGGAGCCGAGTGGTATTCTGTCCCGTAAAATATAAAGGACTCGCCGTGTAATGAAAAAGGCTGGCAAGTCTTTCAGTTGCAGTCTTCCCGCGGGCGAATGTCATCTCAGCCGTGATTTTGACAGATATTGCCTACGTAAAGTCCCGTCACATGCCTTCACGGGGAACAGACAGCTCAGTTCCCTGATTCTAGAATCTGGCACAGCTACCCGAAACAATTTGACAGTCGTGGACGCCTAAATATTGTAGACACGGATTTTCATGTGGTAAAGTCAATGCCTTTTCAAACTTGAGGACATATTACATAACGCATAATAATGCTGATATGATGGCAGATTTATATTCAACAACACTTACAGACGGTAGTCACTAAAATATATTGATTTTAGTTTAATACGATGAACACATATCTCCGTGAAGTGTTGCCCAATATTTGATCAAGGTCTTTCAAAACAAAATGTAATGGGGATCAAATTAATTTGAAATCGGGCTACAAAATACATATATATATATTGCCAACTAACTCATTAATTTGGAATCTCTTTTAAGTTGCACATAGACTGTGGCAATGATCCCTGGTCTTCGGGTCTCGATGAAATCACGTCGTTAGGTTATAAGTTTGGATATATCGGGGTCGTTCTGCGTTTGGCCAATCGCAATTTTTCCTTACCAAAGCACCCTTTGGATTATGGATGTAATTGTCAGCCGTGGTAACGTGCCTTCCGACCGTGTCCAGAGATTAGTAAACCGACCTCTTGGCCCCATCGAACACACACAGAAACAAGCCAAATTAAAACATTATCAAAACCGTAATTACACGGAAACACGGAATTATCTATCTCTCCCACTACAAATGATTAATACATTTGATGATTATTAACCTGAATACGTGCATTAGATTATAGAACAAGAAGCGATGGGAACACGTGGAAGGAGAATAGACGTAATTGAAAATTATGTCTAGAATTTTAAGAGAGAAATATTAAATGACATTAAGCGGGTTACATTGGAGAAGAGAAGATGTCAGATAAAGATCGTTGAGATTTTGAATCCACCAATTCATGAGCGAAAGAAAGGAACGGAAATGTTATTAGTGTATCACTATTAAGAAGAATTGACATATTAGGAAACTAATTGCGTGAGAACCATTATAGAAAAATAATTACCATGGAGAATGAACCTTAAAATGGTTGAATTAACAGATAACTGTAATGTGAAACTTTAATTTTCTGTCACAAGATATTTTTGCGCGCAACCTTCATAATTACTTATTCTGATATTTATTCGATAAATAAATAAAATAAAAGTAAATTTAAAAATAATAAAACCATTTTACTTATTAATTTAATACAATATTTACAGACGCTGACAAAAGTTCTGTTAGACATTAATGTACATGTACATATAACTTAAAATATTATGGCCAAGGTAGGTTTGCACTACCTCTTACCTCTTACTAATGGAACGATATTAGTTTAGTTTTATTTGTCAAAAATATTTTAGTTTGTAAACGACAGCGTGTCTAAAGCTTCCTACAGCATGACCTCATGAATAATTCACAATAAATTGTGTTGCAAAGAGACTGCTACATGGAAAACTAATGGATAAAATATCACCACGTATAATGTAATACGCCTAAGATTTTAACGTTCTGATAATCAAAGCTGGAGTTCATATCTGGTTATGTATGTACAGTTATGATGTGCCGACTAAGTTTCAAAACAAAGTTTGGGTCTTTGACAATGAAAACACGCCCGAGGCTGTCATAAATTCTCGATCAGTTAAGAATAAATTTAGGAAACCAATACCTCGTTTGCATAACTCTCGAACGGATTGGGATAAATACAGACAAATAATACAGAGCCAAGTGAATCTATCCGTGAAACTACAAGAACATACTGATATAGAAATGGAATCAGACAATTATGTCGAATTACTACAGAATGCTGCTAGAGAAGCTACACCAATAAGTATTCCTGCCACACCATCCACTTTCATACCTATTGAAGTTAAGAAACTAGTTGGCGAGAAAAGGAAAGCAAGATCTACATGGCAAAGAACTCACACACCAGAACACAGAAAAAGATACACGATGTTAAGTAACAAATTAAAATCGAAACTCAGGGCACTGCAAAACGAATCCTTTGAAAATTATGTATCAAATCTTACCAGGCAAGACAATACAATTTGGAAACCGATAAAGAATACAAAAAAGCCAAAAGAAACTTCACCACCAATTCGGCAGTATTCAAACCCACCTGGGCCTTGGGAAAGAAGTAATAAACAAAAAGCCGACCTGTTTGCAAAACACTTATCACAAGTTTTTACTCCTCATAATAACGACCTGAATCAAGAAGTGGAGCAAGAACTATCAGAACATATTAACGTGGAACAACGCATTAAAATAATCCGTTTAAATGAAATCAAAGCAGAAATAAAGAGACTTAATCCAAATAAATCTCCAGGACTTGATCTCATAACGGCTAAGAAGCTTCAAGAATTACCAGATGAAGGTTTCAGGTTACTCTTGTACTTGTTTAATGCAATAATAAGGTTAAGTTATTGGCCCAAATCCCTAAAAATTGCAAAAATAATTATGATTCCAAAACCCGGCAAAGATATAACTGACGTCACTTCATATCGTCCCATAAGTCTGCTATCAACACTATCCAAATTGCTTGAAAAGATCATACTGAAAAGAATCAGAGTAGACAGCAGTAATCAAGACTGGATCCCGGATCATCAATTTGGTTTCCGACAGTCGCATTCAACAATTCAACAATGCCATAGAATTGTGGACGTAGTTAACAAAGCTATGGAGAACCAGCAGTACTGCACAGCAATATTCTTAGACGTAAGCCAGGCCTTTGATAAGGTTTGGCATTCAGGTCTACAAGTTAAGATTAAAAGAACTCTGCCTGACCAATACTTCAACTTATTAAAATCATACCTTGACCAAAGAGAATTTCTTACTTACGTAAATGGAGAAAGTTCAAACCGTTATCCCATTCTCTCCGGGGTGCCACAGGGCAGCATCCTTGGCCCCCTATTATACGTCTTATACACTTCCGACTTGCCAACTTCAGTGGACGTAGCACAAGTACCTTTGCTGATGATACAGCAATACTGTCAACACACACAGACCCTGATTCCGCATCACAGAAACTTCAAGAACATCTACAAAAAATAGAGATCTGGCTAAAAAGATGGAAAATAAAAGTAAATGCATCGAAATCATCCCACATAACATTTACCCTTAAAAAGGAACATTGTCCTATAGTAAAGCTCAATCAGGAAGAAATTCCAAAAGCAGAATCAGTCAAATATCTTGGTCTTCACTTAGACCCCAAGCTGAAATGGAGGGATCACATCAATAAAAAGAAAAAGCAAATAGAAATAAAAACTAAATTATTAAACTGGCTGATTGGACGAAAATCAAAATTATCAATAGAAAACAAATTACTCATTTACAAAACAGTGATAAAACCTATATGGACGTACGGAATAGAGCTCTGGGGATGTTCAGCCAAGTCTCACATCGCTATCATGCAAAGAGTACAATCAAAAATCCTCCGCACTATTACAAATGCTCCCTGGTATGTATCCAACTTCAGTTTACATACTGACCTCAATATACCATATGTAGCAGACGTCTTCAAAGATAAAAATAGTAAACACCATACTGTACTTCAATCCCACACCAATAGACTATTAGAGCCGTTACTACAACGTAATAACTACCGAAGACTGAAGAGATGCTGGCCAATAGACTACAATAAAAACTGAGGTGGCGTTGTTGGACCCTCACCTCTCCACGACATCAGTACAAGACCCTATTATTAAATTGTACATGTTAGCAAATTAGCTAAAAGATCATCAGTAATCTGATTGCTAATAAAAATATAATAAAAAAAAAAGATTGAAATGAGCAGACACTTCTTGAGATTTTTACTAAATGCCGAACAGCATTCTGCCTTGTTGATACACCAATCTTCTGAGCTATTTCTCTAGCAGTCCTTTGTTATTTAATATGAACGTAGCGAGTAGAGTCATACTCATATAAAACATCACGTGTCACTCGGGGAATCTATTAGATTTTAATCTTCGATTATGTGGAATTTAAAAAATATATATGTGAGCAGTGAAGCTGTACAAATTGCCGTGTTCCGGCTCCGCTCCTGCTCCGAGTAATAACCTGCTTCTCCACCTGCTCCTCGCTCCTGCTCCAGCTTCGCTCCAGAGCCCTGGTATATAGCACGTATCAGAAATTAAATAAAAAAACCTGTATTGAAAAACTTTCCTAGTACCGTTTGTGCATTCAAGCGTAACTCTGGAACCTCTGGAGAATTTCAAACAAACTTGATACTTATATGACTAACATTATTGACAAAAATAGTATGGCGCTAATGAATAATCAAAGACAACTGTTATAAGAGTTTTTTCGGGGCTACAAAGCTATTGGATGAAATTTTGGGTGACATTTAAGGTTGACAAAATGATTGGAACATTGTGGATCTTTCATATAAGTTTTAGGTATCCATTCCGTCTCTCCAGAAAGGAGAGCGAGAGCTCAGAACTGTTCCCACAGGTTTTTTTTTTAAAAAAAATTAGAAATAATTATTTTCCGGTCTTGGTTTCACAGTTTCCAGAAAGCTCCAGTTCTCATTATGAGCTAAATTAATATTCCAAAGTATTCGTCAAATGGTTTATAATTTGTATACGGAATCTATACTAAATAAAATTCTTGCCCTACATAAAGTGACTTGGATTGTGGAATACAGACATAGTTTCATCTTATTCCAGTCTAAGAGAAGATTGGGAAAATACCCTTATGACGCCGGTATATCAGATAGTGGAATAAACTGGAAAGACATTTCCAATACTACGTCATCGTTAATGAACGTCCAGATTCTATTTGCTGTTTATTTGTATACCGTACGCACAAAACAATTCTAAGAAGTGCTCAATATCTTTGCAGTGTTCGGTTTTGAGTTACATTCAAGCAATTACTGGCATTAGTATAAAGTTATTGACGGACCTGTGCTCTAATACGCGCCGGATGAGCTCTCAGCTTTTGCTGTAAATTAGGGGGTAGTTGTGAGTGGAGTGTTGCGGACAATAAAACTCTCAGCCGACACTCTGTCCAAGTGGCGAGGGAGAGTGGCTTACATCAATCCACAACGACTCAGCGTGTATTGACGTCCGCCGTTAAAGCCGAAGCGTCACTTCAGCTGTCGCTGTCAATGACAGATGTAGCCAAACGTTTCAATTAGCAATCTCAACATGTGCTGGCCAGCTGCTGCCGTTCCGCAGCTTACGACCTCTTCGGCGAGAATTATTACAATCTAATCGAACCAAACATATATTTTTCGAAAAACCTGGAAATTTTAATATTTTAAATAAAAAAAAGGGACGGTTGTTTTGGAATCTAGTCATATTTAAATTTTTTGTTAAGATTTATCGTTGATACTGAATATAAACAATTGAGATGCCTTTTTGAAAATGTTAACAACATAATTTTCAGTTATTCATTGTTATTAGAAAACAAATTATGTTCAAATTTTATAAAATTTATCGTTCAACCATAGAACCTAGGATTTTAAGCTAATGAGGTGATCCTGTACATCTACATATAGTTTATAATATGTTTTATTGGTCAGCGCGATTATCAGAATTGCCGGCTATGCGTCACGATAGTTCATTTACTAGAATTTTCCTGGTCGCTGTCTACCCTGCTTTTACGCATTTTATATTAAGGAAACCCAGAGTTTCTTTCTATCTGGTTTTAAGCAAATCCGGAGCCCAATATAGCCTATTAAGTGTTTCATATAGCTTAAGTTAACTAGGATTTTATCTGTAAACGTATGTTTATAGCATAGATATTATATATTCCGGTTCTGAAATGTTGAGACATTTGACAAAGCTGGCATCTGGAGTTCTACTGTTTATAATAGATGACATTGTACTAGAATAGAAGTAAGAAAATAACTAGTCAGATGTGAAAGCATCAACAGTCGACTCTCTGGAATATATTTAATTATGTAGATTTATTTCCGCAACGAGTTCTCGGAGTTGTGTGACAAATTCTGTTCACGGCTATTTTCCATAAGACGCTCAGAGTTTTATCTTTCATATATATATATATATATATATATATATATATATATATTGTAATGATTATAAAACAAACAATCCAATTATTTTTAAACAATTAATGGCCTCCTTAATTTGTATTACAATATATATATATATATTGTAATAAATACTAATGAAAGCTAGTTTAAATAAACTCAATGCCTCACGTTAAGGCGCCAATTTGTAATATATACAAATGAAATGAAATTTAAGTAAACACAATGCCTCACGTTAAGGCGCCAATTTTTAATGAATACCAATTAAAGCATGATAAATAAAACGTTAGTGCATCAACTTAAATAATTTATTTAAATTTTAAATGAAAGGATATTAATAATAATTAAGAATTTTAAATAAACAAACAAATTTATTTATTTATGCACAAAACAGTTAAATTTTCAAATGTTATCCAATGAAATTTTTACAACAGTTACCACGTAATTAATTTTCATTTTATATTATTTAATAATGTTTTACAATCAAAATTTACTCTCTCTCAGGATCTTTACTGGGCCTTTAAATAAATAAAATATTTGTTGACAATTGAATTTTCTATGAATCTATTCTCGACTTCAATGTATTATTTACAATGCAAATATAAAATTCTGACTTTAAATTATAAACGATATTTGAAAACCGAAATCTGACTATAATTACACTTACTAAATGGTTTACAAATATTAATTTTGTAAAATTGTAACTTACAGTTTCTGGCAATCAGGGCAATTTAGCTCGTTCATTCACTTACACACAAATTACACTTTATAGCAGGCCATTTTAACACTGACTCTAATTATCACTATTGGTTTGACAAAAAGTTGGCTTTACACTGCAATATCTCGCGACGACTTTACTCTGCAATAATTCAACAACTTATTCTGCAATCTGTCCACGAAGATTTTACACAGCTATATCTCCTTAACAACTTTATATTCTGCTATGCTTCGATGACAACTCCTTTACTATATCTCGACGACTTTACTCTGAAATCCAACAACAATTTTATATTCTGCTATCTCTCTACGACGAATTTACACAGGTATAACTCCTCAACAACTTTTCTCTGCTATACTTTTGCGACGACTCCTTTACTATAATTCAACAACGAGTTTTCTCTGCTATGCTTTGGCGACGACTCATTTACTATAATTCAACAATTTTTCTCTGCTATGCTTTGGCGACGACTGGCCACACTACGCTCTAGCAAACAAAAAACCTACAATATCGTAAACCTGTGGCATTATTGTTCATTACTGTTTACAACTTGTGTGTTTTCGACCGCTAAAAATTCGAGTCCAAGTTTTTTAATTATTAATTAATAATTGTCTTTTAATTACTACAATATATATACATATTGTAATATACTAAATATTAAAATATTAACAAACAAATAAAATTTATTTTAATTTTTGAACACTTATACAATTAAACAAATATAAAAAGGATCTCATTCTCTCAAAGGTCTTAACTGGGTTTGATAACGGCAGAACATTTAAACATAATCAAAGAAACAAAAATTTACATTTAATTTAAAAGGAAATATTTATTCGTCTAGACATAGACGAAATTAATTATTGACGAACTTATTCTACAAGATGGATTTTAAATTTAAACAGTTTATTTTATCAACACAAAAGAGAAAAACGATATCTGACTTAATCTTTTAATTCCGTTTACTTATATGAATACCTTGAAATTTTAACTTACGATTACTCAGGAAAATTTGGCTCGTTCGGGCACACACACTTTATATACTGGCCGTTGTAAACACTGATTCTATTAAACACGGTTGGTTCTCCGTTCGTTAAGGAAATATTATTTGCTCGTTCTGAAGATTATTTGACGCTGAATGCAGTGTCCTGGTCTCCTACAATCGAAGACAGTGGTCTAATTTGAGGATAGAATAGATTAGACTTCAGCATACAAAATGTTTATCGATGAATATTTGGCTATTTCTCTCGCAGACTGCAACTTTTAACACATTCTCCTCCCTTAAACGATGTCTCTCTTAATCTCATTCTCCAGCCTCGGTGATCGCAGCAGCACTCCCTATCATATCCTCCAGTCTCGGTGATCGCAGTACGACTAACTCATATCCTCCAGTCTCGGTGATCGCAGTACGACTGACCCCTCAAAAGCTTATCTCCTCCCTTATATACGCCCTGTCTCCTACTTTTCCATTGTTCGAAAACTTTGTCGCAAATGTCAGTTGACATATTCTCCCATTATCACACGATTTATATCATGCAGCTGCAGTTCCGTAGTCAACAAATGGCTAACTACTCAGTCACGTCAAGCCGATAATCAAGACAGGACCCGTAATCACTCTGGTTGTCTTTTCCACCCCCACACGCATGTGCCCGGTTTCGAATTGTCAAGACCACCCAAACTGCACCCCCAAGACGAAGAAAGACTTAAACCTAAATAAACACGTTACAAAATGCCCCTCCAACAGTCCAGACTATCAGTCACAAACAATGCCTCACTTAACAGGCATTACAATATATATATATATATATATATATATATATATATATATATATATATGCCAGGCTTCTGTGGTATGGTGGTCAGCGGCACATAATATAATATGTTCACCTCAATGAACTTCTTAAATGAAAATGTTTATCACTTTCCGGTAGTAACTTTATCTATAATAGTAAAGTAGAAGTAGATATGTGTATGCAGGCAGGCTATGTAATGAGGTAATCCACATAGTGGCTCATAGCATAGAAAAGGGACCGAAGGTGGGGTTGCGGAAAGGTAGAGCAAGTTATTCAAGGGTTAACTAGGGCCCCTTGTCTCAATTTTTAATTGTCCTACCGGGCAATTAACCTAAAAGTGATGCAGGGAAAATCCTAGAAATACCTGAATCTGCTAGGACGGGCATTTGGTACTTGTCCCACTGTCCCACGCCTTCAGATAACGGGAAGGGGGGTTGCTGTGGGGCTGAAGCATTTTCTTTTCCGTGTCTCGACCAGTTTAGTAGGCTGCTGGGCGACTGTTGCAATAGAATTAGCAAACGGGCGTATAAGGCCTCGGGCACGATAGAAGCGGCGTGCGGTGAGCGGCTGCGAGCAGGTAGACTGAGCGACTCCACCCAGTTTTCTGTCCCAATCGAATGTAGTGGGTTTCGGGGTTCGTTGGCTACAACAAGCAGCTGCGGCAGGGCGACACCGTCTATTTCGCAGTGGTCGACGCTAATCACTGACCCCGGACATTAAATTTTCTCTCACCGCCCAACGTCAAAGCACTTGTACAATGCTTATACGTTTAAAGACGGGACAATATCATGTCCGTCAATAATTAATTATTTTATGTATTTATTATATTTTGTAAAAAGGAAAGGAAGCAAAATCTGTTAAATTTTTGTATTTAAACAAATAATATCTTGATACGACGATTTTCGAGTCGTACTGAGTTTTGATATAATTATGAAAAATAACATTGTAACAAAGTAAAAACCAATTAAGACCGACAAATTTCGCTTACATGATTTATTCAACCTGCGTCAATGCCAACGGCTTGTTACCTACATGTAACATGTATACAGGTGTTTATCTACTTAAGTAAATTAATTTGTATTTCAGAATTTGAGTAATGGCTCTTACAGAAGCCGAAAGCTTCCATGTACATTGAAGTAGGTTAACTAAATCATTTAAATTAAATTTGAAATACTTATTTGATTTTTTAGTCTGTTAATCAATATTATAATAGTCCTTGGTTTGGAACTGTTTAAAATATTTTATTTGGAAGACAGAAAGATGTGATTTTAGAGGGAAATAACACGTGGTTTTACAGAACTCTGCAAGATGCTAAAAGCCAGAGGTAATATTTTTGTTATGCAATTACGGCTTTCAGCTTACAGCAGATTGCAGTAAAACAATTTTTTTCAATCAAATTGATACCCGCCAATAATTATATAAAGTTATATGTCAGTGTAGTTACATTTGTTGATAAACAGCCTATAACAGCCAATTGAAAAAGTAATTTATTAAGTAATTATTAAATTGCGGCACGATTTGGCCGTCATGTTAAGACAACATAGTAAAAGCCTAAAGATGATCCACATGAGAACCGAAACATGTCGCAATTTAATATTTAATTAATAAATTCATTTTTACAATTGTGTGTTATTGGATTTTTTCATCAAATATTTATTAGATTCAAATATATAAGGGAAACATTTTATTTTCGTTTCTCTATAAAAAATATTTTTTAAATGAGGCATCCTTGTCACAACTATTTTTGGCTTGGAGTGATCAAATTAATCCGCGAAAGGAGTGTTGAAATAGTTAAATAATGTAACAACATTTTGACGGCTTTTAGTATACCTCAAACGGTACGGAAATAGCACGATGGCAGAAAGAAACTTTCTTAGTTGTCCATGGATCTATTTTTGCACTTCCATCGGAAATGAAAGGAAGGGGGTTTTGATCTGCTTGGAGATATAAAACAGTATTGAATTCCTTTAAAGAGGATTTATATATTCAAAAACACGTGTTTTTAAATCCTTAAAAAATATGTTGTTACTCTCCTTCTGCACCCAGTTATGGGGTGAACGCCATAGTTCTTCTTGCCTTTCTGTAAAAAAGCGTTTCCATAAATAGTTCTTGTTTTCATTCATTATCTCACGCGACGATGTCACGACGGCAACTGCAGTAAGTTCACGCTCAGCAGGTCAGTATCGTACCCGTTACCGCTCATCACTTTGCCTCTCTGACTCTCCGCCTCTCGAACGCGTACCGCTCGTCGCTTCTATCGTGCCCGAAGCTTGACAGTTACATTTAAACATTGCTGACACGTAGAAACCGCAAGGGACTGATAGTTTGATAAGCCAAAAAAATAATCATGTTTATAGCTTTTTTTTAGGGTAACAGGCTACATGAGGGTAATCCACATGGTGGCAACTTCCCTTTAATAGGGAAGGGATTTGAAAGGGGGGATGCGGAAGGGTAGAGGAAGGTAGCCAAGGGGTAACTAGGGCCCCCGGGCTATGCTTTAAGGATCCTACCCGGCAATTCGCCTAAATGTGATGCAGGGAAAACCCTAGAAAAACTGGCATCAGGTAGGTCGGACATCGGGTACTTGTCTCACGCCCTTCCTATAGCAGGAGAGGAGTTTTCTGTGGGGACGCAGCATTCCCTTCTCCGTGCCTCGACCAGTTTAGGAGGCAGCTGGCCGACCTTTCCAATGGGAATAGCGGACAACTCTTACCGTATGCCAAAGGTCTGTGACCCCGGAACATACACCTCTCAAAACAGGCCGAGGTGCCTAGGCTTGTGGAACCTTAGCTCAAAAACGGAGAGGAAAAGACATCCCCAAAGGTAGCCCCTTCGTATCTCTCCTACAAGGTTCTGCCTGCGAGAGAACATTCCTCGCAGGTATTGCCTGCGAGAGAAAAGCTCTCGCAGACCAAAAATAGACGAAGTTTTATGCTATTCCACTTAGTTTTCTGCCAATTTTCTAAAGATGACTGCGAGTAAGAGCAACATTGAAATGATACAAAGGTGTCGCAATCTCCCAATAGACCTCACACTTCCCCGCCAACTCTCAGGCACTTCCTGACAAATTCTCTTCACACCAGGCCTAATATAACCTCCGATAACCCCAATATAACCTATCCGATAACCCAATTATTCAATTCTCTCCCCAACACCACAAATTTTGCAGTAACCACCAAACACCAATCTCATATTACACCCCAAACCCCTCAGAACAACGAATTCAAGAACTCAAGAAAAGTCAATGGATTCTCCACCAACACAAGGCAGCAAGTGAATTATTTACCATATTTATTGTAAATACTTGTAAATTTATGAATAAAACTGTACAATCCAAAGATAAACTTTTTATGGAATAAATTTAAAAAAAAATACAAAGGTTTAAAAAAGAAGTGTTGTGAAAGATCGTTAATGCACCGTTGTACATCAGCAATATCAATACTGAAAGGGACTTACCCATTCAACAATCAAAGGAGAAATATACAAATTTAACTTAAAATATAGTGACCGAGCACACCATTACGAATTAGTAAACAGTTTAATGAATGAAGCAGTGCAATTAAGTTTTAAACCGTCAGACGTTCCAGAAAGATGCAACTAACGTATTTTTATCGAGAAAAATGGTATGTTTGAGCTAGGTATAGCAATAAATTAATTATAATGGAAAGGCATTCTCAGAAAATGACCTGATATCCAATAATTGCAAACTGTCAAATAACGAACTGTCTGTCTAATGTAGATTGTTCAATAATGGGATAAAAAAACTCGAAAATTTACGACAGTTATTAATCATTGAAGATTCAATTTGCTGCACTGCGTCCCCGTGCTGTGTGTGTTCAGAAGTAATTCCTTGCAAAGTTTTAATGAAATATTTTTTTGCAGTCTGCTTGAATGTAATCGATACGTCATTATGTGGGGAAAACAAAGCAATATTACACGATTGGAAAAGGGCAAGTAGATTTTGTCAATGGCAGTCGTTCTGAGAATAGCGTGGGTGTGTGTGATTTATGATTTGTAAAAAAAAATATATTTTAAAAAAAAACGTGATCATTAAAGGCGCGTTTGGATGTGACGGAATCACAGAGAACACGCGAAAAACGTGGCGGATAAATTCATGAGAAACTGTGGCGCGGTAATTTAAATTATACTATTAATAATTAGAAAAATTCTTACGATTGGAGGTGTGTAATGTAGTGGATACCACTAATTACGAGCCGACGAAACTATAATCGCTAATGTATGAATGTACGGTCATTACTATCACACGCCGAAAGGCTCAAGAATTTAAGATATGATCAATTGAAATGAAATTTAATGTGAATAAGATAGCCAATACAGACAAAAAAGGGTGATATAAATACCACACAACGTTTCTGGGATCCTGGTCCCTTTCGGTAGGTACTAACAAGAGCCTAGAGATACACAACTGCACTGGTCTCTTTTTCACATCAACCTCATAAAAACATCCATATAACTAAACAGTTCTTGAAGTCTCATCCCAACATACTCTTTACACACGCTGACAAAGGTTCTGTCACTGTAACTCTTGACCGTAATGAATACACCAACACTCTTAACCGAATTCTTTCTGACATTAACTCTTACAAAATTTGCAAACCCACCTGCATCAATACAGTTATTGAAAAACTAAAAACTATTCTCAAGAGATGAAAGCAAAAAAATTTTATTGAACCATCCACATTTTATTCCTTATTCATCACCTCAGTGAACATTTCCAGAGCTTATGCCCTTCCTAAAATACACAAACCTGACCATCTTTTAGAATTATTATTGCTTCCACTGGCAGTCCCTTACAGATTATTTCCTCCTACATTCATAACATGTTTTCTAAAGCCCTCAATGAAGAAAATCATTACTCTGTTAAATTTTTTTTACCAATTTATTGATAAAATCAAGCACCTCACCGTCCCTCATGTCCACTGTTTAATTTCTCATGATGTTGTTTCCTTATTCAACTCTATTCCCAATGATTTAGTCATTAACAGTTTCAAAAACAGATGGCCCATTTTCAGTCAATAAACTAAAACTCCACTTCATGAAATTTTATGCATTATAAATCTAATCCTCAACTCCACTTATTTCAACTTTAATCAGGTTCACTATCATCAAATCAAAGGTTCTCCCACGGGAAGCCCCCTTAGTCCTTTTTTTTCTTAGATAGTCATGAGAGATTTAGAAAATTCTTGTCTTTCTCTACTTCCTGTCCAACCTCTTTGCTACATCAGATATTGTTAATACCTCTCAAATCATCCATATAGTCAATACTTTCAATAATTATCATCCCAACCTACAATTCACCCATGAATTTGAATCTAACCATTCTCTTAATTTCCTTGACGTCACCGTATCCCTTAACAATACTTCCATTCTCACAACTTGGTTCAGAAAACCTACACACTCTGGACGTGTTCTCAATTATCTTTCTGATCATCCTTCAAACCAAAAAAGAGCTATGTTATACAATCTTCTAGACAGAGCTATATTACTTTCTAAATCCAAGTTCCATCAACACAATTTAAATATTGTTAGAAACATTTTAATCTCCAATGAGTAACCTTTAAATTTTATTATTAAACACATAAACAGCAGACTGAACAAAATCCAACATCTTACTGTGAACCGTCCCCAAACACTTCAAGCCAAATGTTTTCTCGTGCAAGGCTTTTGAGTGTTGTCAACTGATAAGAGAAATATGGAAATATTACCCTTTTTTATTTGTATTGGCTATCTTTCTTATTCATTGTTTTCTATCAGACGTAATTTTTTTTCATATTAGATATTTAATGTGCTGAATATTTATTAAAAGTTTTGATATCGATTCAAATATAAATTATTCATTTTTTTCTAAAGGCCGAAATATTCAGTTGATTTTAAATTGTGGTGGTTGTTGATATGAGCGGAAATTTTGCACCATATACCAGAGATAAGGGGATTTCACCCCGAAACTGTTGACATTGGACAAGTGTGGAAAACCTACCCTCCTAAACTACGCCGTTTTAAACATGAGGATTATTTAAGCAACACTTTTTTTGCACTATGAATGGTAGAACTATTTTTGAGATTGATTAAACATCGAAAATTACATTTAATACATTTCGTGCTTGCAATAACTACTGACAGGAAAAGACACTGCCTCATGTCGATTACTTTAAGACCTTGTTGAACCTTCGAGGCTATGCGGTTTTGTCTCTAGACAATGACTGGTGACTGATTATAATATGAGATTCGGTAACATCAACAAGAAGAATATGTAGAAATCGCTGTAACTTCATATTCGTTGGTCCTATTTTAACCAAACGTAGAACACAAGTAAAGTTTGAGCCTGTAAACATTCTGACAAAATCTTATTCCAGTCTAATAATAAATAATCCCAGTGATTCTATGAAACTGCAATTGTATCACTACAGAATCCAGCGTTTAAGAATAATTTTACTGACGGAATTCATATATTAAATAATTTGCTGATAAATGCATACTAAAAATATATGTTAAGTTCAATGATGACATGAGAATATTTCAAGAAAATTGAAATAAAATCTAGATCTAACTTTATTACAATTAACTCTAAATATAGTAAAATTACCATGATTACAAAAAATGCATCTATGTAATTATTTAGTCTACAAATGGGCACTTTGCCCTGTGGCCGATGCACGAAATTACAATACATTTAATTATTTTCAATAAACAAATAAATCTAACGTGTGCACTATTTCAATTATAAAAAGCATATAAAATATAATATTAATGAAAGATCAATTTTCAAACTGATATTATATTTATTGTAATGATTAAAGGGATAATTATTCATTTGAATTAATTAACAAAAAGATTAAGATTAAAACAAATTTATTCATTAAGGGTACAACTTAGGCACGCCAAATTAAATCAAAATTTACAAACCAATTTTTTATTATTATTAAATAATTTGTGGCATTCAAGGAAAATACAAACTTTTATATTTTACAAAACAATCAAATATAATAACTTTTCTTCTCAGGGTCTTTACTGGGTTTGATACGTAAAAAACAATCAAGATTATAAATTAAAAATCTACAATTGAAACAAATTGAAAGTAACGGAATACGAAATGAAAAGAAACTAAATCTGACTATACCCTTAATTATCATTTACAGAAATTTAATTATTTTGGTTTGTACTTACAACTGTCCTTCTGGTACCAGACTTAATGATTTCGAAGCTTGGGACACAATTCACAAAAAGGCCATTAATCACAGTCTCTACACTTGAACAAACACACGGTGGTATTTCTTGTATTACTCCTCCAGGAACTCGATTATCTGCAACTCCGGTCAACCGTCGGACGTATTAATTAAATTTCAATACCTTTTGTTATTCCGGAGCGCGTATGTATCTGAACGGAGCGCTAAACCATTTGTTTGAGCTTTTCAAATTTTTATATAACTTGTCTCTCCATCAAGATTTTTTTTTACAAATGTAATGATTAACATATAAGTCTCTCAGTTAAAATTACTAAGTTTTGACCACGCTGTTCGTACTCTAAATTTCTCTCCCTCTCTCGACCACAAGATTCGCCAGACTGCAATAAACTGACTTCCCATACAATGCGCGCAGTTCAGAACAAACCCTCGTCGACCAAGGGCCTGCCGTCATTGTTGTTCTTTGAGATCCATGTAGCTAAAAAATTAATTATAATTTAAGCAATTAATGGCCTCCTTAATTAGTATTACAATATATATTGTAATGCCTGTTAAGTGAGGAATTGTTTGTGTTGGATAGTCTGGACTGTTGGAGGGGCATTTTGTAACGTATTTATTTAGGTTCTTGGAAGTGCGGGTGTTGAGAATTCGGAACAGTGCACGTGCGTGTGGCGTTTCTTAAACTAAATCTGGGGCATAATGTAATGCCTGTTAAGTGAGCTATTGTGTCTGATTGATGGTATGGACTGTTGGAGGGGCAGTTTTGTAACGTGTTTATTTAGGGCTGAGTATTTCTTCGTCTTGAGAATACTGGGTGTGTGGTCTGGGGAATTTGGAACCGTGGACGTGCGTGTGGGGGTGAGAAGACAATAATATAAATCTCGGGATAATGGAAGAATCTGCCAACTGGCATTTGCGACGAAGATTTGGAACAATGGACAAAGGAAGAGACTGTTAGGATAAAAGGGAGGAGATAAGATTTTGATGGTTAGTCGTACTGCGATCACCGAAGCTGGTGGACGTGATGGTCAGTTGTTCTGCGACCACCGAAGATAGTGGATGTGTTCAAGAGAGGGTCCGTGAGAGAGTTATTCGGCTATCACCGAAGCTGGAGACTATGACTAAGAGAGACATCGTTTAAGGGAGGAGAATGTGTTATAAGTTATAAGTCTGCGAGAGAAATAGCCAAATATTCATCGATAAACATTTTGTATGCTGCAGTCTAATCTATTCTATCCTCAAATTAGACCACTGTCTTCGATTGTAGGAGACCTGGACATTGCATCCAGCGTCTAGTAATCTTCACGAACGGAGAACAACTTTTGTCAAACCAACAGTGTGTGTTAGAATCAGTGTTTAAAACGGCCAGTATATACGAACGAGCCAAATTTTTCTGAGTAATCGTAAGTTAAAATTTCATGGTATTCATAGATGTAAACCGAATTAAAAGATGAAGTCAGATATCGTTCTTTTCTTTTGTGTTGATAAAATAAACTGTTTAAATTTAAAATCCATCTTGTAGAATAAGTTCGTCAATAATTAATTTCGTCTATGTCTAGACGAATAAATATTTCCTTTTAAATTAAATGTAAATTTTTGTTTCTTTGATTATGTTTAAATGTTATGCCGTTATCAAACCCAGTTAAGACCTTTGAGAGAATGAGATCCTTTTTATTTTTGTTTAATTGTATAAGTGTTCATAAATTAAAATAAATTTTATTTTTTGTTAAAATATAATCTTCCTATTTAGACCCCCCTTAGTTCATTACAATATATACTTATATATTGTGGCGACAGTTAATATTTCATGAAAGTTTTTTTATAATTTCTTTAATATTTTAATATTTTCGGCATAATATTGAGGCCATATAATTGGCGCAATAATGCGGAAATTGAAATTTTAAAGTCTCTATTGTTGTCGGTGGCGTGTGTGATATTGAGGGCTTTGACAAAATAGTGAGTCTGTTCTGCAGTGACCATGTAGTGGTCGAGAAGAGTCGACGCTGAGTAATGGCAGATGATGGTCATGGTGAGTCTGTTGTGGAAGCAGTTTCGTAACAAAAACCGACCGAAGGTGTGCGCATACAGCATAATATATTAAATAACCAGTAAAGTAAAGTCGGTAGATACATGTAGGTCGAAGAAGTTCGAAAACGAATGTTGGAGACGTGACCGGTGGTCAGTTGACCGGAAATTTAGCAAAGTTAAACTAAAGTTGTGTGCTGATTTATGCTCTGAACAGTGAATGGCCTGTTAAATAAAATGTCTTTCAAATAAATAGTGAAGTGTATAACAGGTGTGGTATGAGAGTTTCTCTGATAAAACGGTATGTAAAAAAAATTTCCAGTGTAAACCATATATAAAAATTGCGTCAAATTTCTCTGAATTTCAGATTTATTTAGGTTTTTTATGTTAACATTTTATTGTAAATTTAATTATTATTTTTGCAACATTTTGATCTTTATTTTAAATGATGATAATTGCAAATTAATGTAACTATTAGAGGCTCAATAAGCGGCCCTTAATGACTAAGAATTTCAATAAAATCTATGGCAATTATTTAAAGGTTTATGTACAGAACCCGAACTAAATAGAAATTTGTATTTCATATTTTATCTTTAAAAGTTGTTAAAATTCATTTATAAATCCTATTAATTATCGCATTAAATTGCACTCCAAAGTGAGTTTCTTATTATTTTATTAAATTGTTTATTTTGTTAATAGCGTCTTGCTTGATATTTTGAAATGAATACTACAATATATATATATATATATATATATATATATATATATGGTAATAGTATTATTCTGGCTTTAAAAATAAAAAATAGAATTCTTCCTGAAAATAGAGATTAAATGAGTGAAAACTATAGTTACTCTTCAACTTTATTGTTTACGGATTGTCAATTTGAGGGATGCAACAAATAAATCTAAATGAGCCTAAACTTTCTAACCATTGGAGGATTTGTTCCAAACACTCCTGCAGGTAAATTGTTTAAGTAATTTATTGTCCTATTTAGAAATGGTTATTTTCCAACATCCGTTTCTTGCTGCCTAGTTTTTATTTTGAGGATGTGATCAGTTCTCCCATGCCGGGTCCGGGTTTTTGCATTCTATCCCGAATTCCTTGACAAGGTATTTGCCCCGCAAAGGCTTTATAGAAAACACGTAATAGTTTCCCTTCTCTGTATTGTATAGCAACTTTACTTTTTCGCTACCCATCCGTACAAATTGAAGGGGATATTGTAACGCTTGTATGTTGGTTTAGTTTTGCTTTGTCTCGGAAGTGTTGTTTGCTGTAGTTTGGAGAATTCGAAATCGTGCATTGGCGGACGGATGCCAGGAGTTGTTTTCTGTGAAATGTCGGACGAGGTGTGTGTGTGTGGGGGGGGGGGTTGGAGGAGATCAATTATAACTCTTGTAACAATGGAAGAATCAGTGAAACAATGACATTTCGACCACGTTTTCTAATAATGAAAAATTAAAAAGAATGGGAGGCTAAATGGAGGTAACTAAAATATGGAAACTAAATGAGTTGAAGTGTATTCGCGATGTTTATGAGCAGAGATAAGCTTCTGAAACTTGAGCAGTTGTTCTGCGCTCACCGCATCTAGTGGATGTGATTATGAAAGGTTCCGTATTGCGTTGCGTGTATACGTTTTAAGTGTCACCGATCTACAAATCTCTTGAGTTCTGCTGTAAACTTTTCCAAGTTGTTGCCTCTGATATAGTACGAGGGATTGGTCAACCCTTGAGTCGATGCCTTGCAGTGGTCCAGACTAAGTCATCGCTGCAGCTAACCAGTTCTGCCAGCTGTGAGATTCGGAGACGCCAGTACGTCGGTACGAGAGGTACAGCAGACAACACAACACAGAATAGCAGTACGTATGTGGTGCGGGCAGCTAATCTCTTCTACGTAATCCACAGGTGCCTGAGATAAGAGCTAATAATTTTTTTGTGCTTATTTTAATAAACTTATAACAAATTTCTTTAATGGCCAATAATATTTTTTGATTTAACATAAAAACCCAGCCCAATAAAATAATTCTTTACATTATAGTCAGTGAGTTAGGAACTTTTAATGTAAATGAGCGCGACTTTAAATAAAACTCTTATCTGGAGTGATCATTCGGTCCTGTATCAAGATTGGAAGCTGCATGTTACTGAAAGAATTCAATGTAGTCTGTATCGGTCGCTAATGGATCGTTTGTATTAGTGACTAGTTAGGTACCTGTTATTCATTAAGGAATTAAAACATTTACATAGTTCTTAACATCAATGTACTATACGTATGATAACGTGTTACTTATTAGTCATAATTCGATATCAAGTCTTACAATTTAATATATTGTAATAATCAACAATTGGCCTTTTTAATTTAATTTTAATTTAATTAGCCTGACGTTGTGGTGACATTATGTAATAAACAATAATGGAAGTTTTAATTAATTTTAAGAATTTGCTTCACGTTGAAGCGCCATTTATTAATAATCAAATATGAGGCTTTATTAAATGAAATAATTATCAAAAATTAACAAACAAAATATTTTTATTTTATTTTGTGGCAATAAAGATAATTACAACAAAATTTGAGATATTTCTCTCAGGGCCTGTACTGGGTTTGATAATAACCACAAAAAATTGATTTAAAATCTTATTAACAAAACAGTTTACAATTTACCCAAACAATATGTTGATATAATGAAAGAAATTTAAAAGTAAAGAAATTTACTCTGATTGACAATTAAAAGAGAACGAAATATGACTTTATCCTTTAATTAGCGTTTACAATTAATCATTAGTTTTGGTGTTGTTAAATAAATACTGCCCAGCTGGTACCAGTATTCTTTTTGGTTTCGGAAGTACACTATTGCAAAATTTTCACTGACTCTAAGTATCGACTCACAGATTTTACACTATTGAAGTCAAAATTTATAGGCTCCCAGGAACTCGGATGATCCTCCTGAATGTCAGCTATCTGATGTCTGCTTGCCTTACAGGAATCCTATGATTCGTAGATTTATTAGTATTTTACTGATTTGGACTTAAACTGTAACGTATCTCCTTGAAGATTTATTTTACCTGTTTATTCTTTCAGAGCGAACTAACTTTTCTTTAGCTCCCTGCTGTAGAGTCAAACTGTCTACTTTACTATTCCGCTCTTTTCTGCTCACCAGAAAAACTTCATCCGTCCACAGCAATCTTTCATCACCAACTCTATCCTAGCTGACTGTAGACGTAAAAAAAACTGACTTGCTTTCCTGGCTGGCTATAGACGTAAACTGCTCGACTTTCATGAGCGCAAAACGCCATTTTGACTTTTCAGCAAAAGCGGCTGAGCTTGCATTTCCAGTGTTGCTTTGTTCGATCAGGCCGCTATAATGGATTTATCAAACAATTCAAATTTTATGTCCAAACAATTAATGGCCTAATTAATTGGCATTACAATATTTTAATTTTCTCTGTCTATAAGATTATATTCTACTTTATTCTTAACACTAAATATTTTGCCATCTTATAATAATAAAAAAGACAATTACAGTGGACGGACTGAATTTTAAGATAGAATTTAAGATTGACCGTTTAATTGAAAAGTCGTCCAGTTGTTTTTCTGTAAATCGCTACTTTGAAACAGGTTTTTATATGAGAGCTGCTCTGATAATCTGGTATGCAAAAAATATTCCACTGTAAACTATATATAAAAATTGCGTACCGTCAGATTTCTTTAAATATTCGTAAATTTTCCTGGATTTAAGCTTGTTTAATGATAACATTTTATTGTAAATTTAATTATTATTTTTTGTAACATTTTGGTCTTAATTTTATTTTATGATAATTGCAAATTACTGTAACTATTAGTTATATTATCGGTAGTTTCATTTACACGTGGGCAGTATTCATCGAACTAGACCATACCGATTTCTTGAAAAAGCCGAAAAAAATATTGACAGCATGACAGGAATTTAAATGAAGTTAGTTTCGTATCCACTACTGCATGAAACGTAATAGTATGCTAAAACATCTCATTTCTAAGAATAGAAAGGACAAAAGTGCTATATTTCTTAAGGAACTCAAGATTATTTGATGGAATCATAACAGAACGAAAGACGGATAAGCTAGATGTTCAAAATTGGACAAAAGGCTATGTGTGTGAATTGATGTATGCGAAAGTAGATTGTGATAGTTGTCGGTTCTTAGTTTTAAGCCATAAACAAAATTTGCGTTGTGAATATTTCCAGTAATAAGAAATTAAACAACAAGAAAATGAGAAATACTATTAATAAAATAGGATGTATTGTAAAGTGATGAATTTGATGGAAGTGTTATGGAAGTTAACCTTTTATTATAACTCGAGAGCTTTCGACTTGCTCTCATACTCATTAAAAGATCAACCTAATAAATTTGAAACAGTGCAGAACAATCACATCGTACAAAATACATAAGTTATATACATAATTGGTGCGTAATTATAAAAAAAATTTATGCGTATATATATATTGTAATGAATAAATAAAATTGATTAATTAATTAACAAACAAATTTTATTGAATTATTTAAACAATTAACTTTCAGTTTGATTAAATTGATAATTAATTCTGAAACAATTTTTTTTTATTTTAACAGGAAGGATCAAGAAATAAGTACTACTTTAAACTGTACGATACCACTTGTTATTTAATAGAAATTCATAACATTTTCTCTGAGGATAAGTACATTTAAAGTTTAAATGTTTAGAAATTTGATAACTCTTCTCTCAGGGTCGTTACCTGGGCTTGATAAGTAAAGAACAATCATAGAATTTATAAATTAAGAAATTAGCCATCAAAACCAAAATGTGACGAACGAAATCTGACGAATTCCTTTAACTATCGTTTACAAACTTAATTAACTTGGTTTATACTTACAAAAATGTTCGGCTGGTACTAGACTTAGTTTCCTCGGCTCGGGAACACAATTTACACTTAAAAGGCCATGAATCACTGACTCTACACTTGATTGTCAAACACACGGTCGTAGCTATTGAATTTTCCTCCGGGAACTGGATCTACTGCACCTCCGGATCATCAGCCAGACATATTGTTACACAGTCTTTATGTGGAAATTTTGATCTCAGTACGCCTAGGAATCATAATGTGACGCAAATATTTGATTACTCTTTGCAGATTTTACACATTTATATCGCTGTCCAAACTTTATACTTGTATTTAAAAACTTGTAACTTTCTCGGTTGAATTTTATACTTAGGCCACGCTGTTAGTTCTCTTCAAATTTTACTTCCTCTCCCGGCTACAATATCAGACAGACTGCCGTTCCAGAAAGAGCTTGTAACCTGCGACAAAGCCCGCTAAACAATCCAATTATTAAAATCATTACTGGCCTTAAATCCTTAGGTAAGGTATTTGCACTTAATATTGCATTCTACAGAAAAGCTGCTATTTTAAATTCAAGATACAGTGACTGCAATGTCAAACCTTCTGATAATTCCCAAACGCTAACGTAAGGTTTTAAACACGTAAATGAAAGGCGTAAGCGTGTTTCGTTTCCTCTATTAGCTAAATAATTCACGAATCAGTAAACTAAGTGTATGTAGTATTTAAGATTTATTATTTAGTTACAAAAATAGTTTAATTTAACTGAAATCTGAGTTACGAAATGTAATATAAGATTAGGTATGATACTTATTAACTTTCCGATGATCGACAAAAACATCTTGTGAATATAATATTGATTGTATCGTTCCTTAATTACCAAATAATGTTGAAAAATGAATTATGACATAATAGATTAGAAGTAAAATATTCTTGTAGGAGTCGACTCCAAATTTCTATTAGTTTCTTCATGAATCTCATTAAGGCTGTAGCAGTCCCTTCCGATAAAGTTAACAAGTAGAAATTGAGTTTCATCCCCTTCGATGTTAAGGAAATTTCATTAATCTCTTAAAACCAATAATAAGTGCCTGAATGGAGCGAAAATCCAATATTTCTCTAAAGACGCCTTCCAATTGACGCCATTAGGTTTTCAGCTTTTTCATTAACCGAACAAACCATTTCTGCCTGCGCTCCCGACAGCCATTACGATGTCGTATTTGATATACGAAACCAAAGGAAGAGTTGTTTCTGGAGAGGTTTTTCTTATTCGAAGGAATGTAGAAGTGGAAACTAACTCGCAGAGTGTCTCAGAAACGAAAATATTTGCTTTACTACACTTTCAGTTTCTGTTAACATTAATTTAAATGTTCATCCACGGTTTTATATAGACAAGAGAAAAACCTCTACCGCAACTGTTTATTATATACGTATTTTATTTTGCACTCTCCCATCACATTAGATTCAGACACTGTTTAACTGCATTGATATTATTTTGATTTGAATGGGATTTTATTAAATAAGGTCTATTTAATTCGATTTAAGGGATAAAATTTATTATTTTCTGAATATATTTTTACACTATAATGTAACTAAAATTATTTTATAATATATATTGAAAAAATAAATTTATTTAACAGAAGAGCAACTTTTACTTATAATTATTCATCCCCTATCTAACTCACAAGGTTAGTTAAGGCTGATCCTGCGGATGTGACTTCTTAAGCATTGATTTTCCCACGCTAACACTTTTGTCCTAATTGAATATATATATTGTAATAAACTGATTAAAAAACTGATGGCTGTGGCTGATTAAAAGAATATTTATTTGACAATTAAACAATTTTATTAATAAATAATATAATATAAAATAATTACACATTAATATTTAAAATCTCAGGGTCTTTACTGGGTTTGATAAATGGGTGAATTGAATTTAAATTATCTAACAAAACAATTAAAGAAAAGAAATAATTAAAGAAAAGAAAATAATTGAAGAACGATCTGACGTATCTTAATGAAATGGTTTACAAATAAATTTAGAGTTCTTTTACTTACGGCCGACCAGGTCTCAATTTTGGGGTTTTCTGTGCACACGTTTTTGGGGATATCACTGAATTTAAATTGGTTACAAAACACTTGTCGAAACTTTTGGGTCTCTCTTCTGGAAACTGGAAACTGCAACTCCTTCCGGATTAATGATTAGATGGATTGTTAACAACTTCCTCTCGATGACATCGGTGACGGTCTCTTTTTACTTATTGAGTTTTTTTACTGCGGCAGGAAATTATTAGGTTACTGCTTGTGGCTTTACTTATTGAGAAACTTTCCTGTAACCTTATTCGATGAATTACAGACTGAAAAACTTTTTGTTCAATTTTAACTTGGAACCTTTTCGTTTCGCTCCTCCTCGCTGACTGACTCTTCGTCTCGTAGAATTTGTACTGCGTATGTCTCAACAATGGTTCTATTGACTCGCCGCCCGCTTTGTCGCGGTGTATGCTTTATATAGTCTAATAATGAGTCCTTTACTTTGCAATTATAACAATGGATTAATTACTAATTACTACAATATATATATATATATATATTGTAATTAACAATTTAAAGAAATGATGCGAAAAACTGAAATGGCAGACTAACAATGCCACCACTTTGCGGCAACAAACAATGTGGTAAATTAACGATTTATAAATGAATTTAAACAATTAATTTATATATAAACGATTAAATAAATTCTGTACATAAACTTTTACATAATTTCTACAACTTTTACTGAAATTCGTAATTCTTCGGCTGTCTAGTAGTTACACTAATTCACAATTTTATCCAAATCAAATGAAAACAAAATTTTACATTAATTTTACATTAACTAAATTTACAAGATAAACATCTAAAGAAACCTGCCATTACGCACTTTTTATATAAGGTTTACAATTTAAATTTTGTACATACTAAATCATCAGACCTGCTCCCATAACACACTGTTTACAGTTCTCTGTTTTTTTAACAGACCATGGTATTCACTATTCACAAACTAAATCAGCACAATAACCACATTACCACAGATAATGAAGTCTTTTAGAATTTTGATCAGTTTTAAATCGCCGCTGGGTTATATCACTCTCATAGACTTATAGCCACTTTTAGAAACCTTACTCTATAACTTAAGTTTTACTTCGTTAAACTTCCGGCCGACTAACCCCGGACACGTCTCCAACATTCGTTCCAGAACTTTTTCATCCTACATCTACCAGCCGACTGTACTTTACTGTCCTGGATATTGATACTGTTTCCTTTAATACTAGACCACCACTGGCCGGTCCCCCACACAAGAGACTTGCTGTTTCTCTCGTCCCAGATTTCAACCTCAAAATAGGCCGACAATAATACGTCACCCACACTCCATATTCTTACGCCACACCGACTGTTGTTTACAATACCTGGGCCACAATTATTACGCCGACAATAAAAATCCTTTCATGACACATTGGAGGTCACTACAATATATATATATATATATATATATATATATATATATATATAATATATATCGTTTAAAGGGTGCTATTTTCATGAGATACTGTGACAGAATAATTGATCCAGCAAGAGGCGGAATAAAAAGTTGAATTAATACGTCTCGATAAACCTTCATTTTCTCCTTTCGCTGGAAATTAATATTACTTTCCTTAAGTGGCAAGACCGGGTCCATGAATTCAGTGCTTTGTCCTTTACTCCGTCTGAATCATCGAGAAATAAAAAGGTAATAACGCTGGTGCAGTTCTATAAGCCTTTCATAAATCGAAATATAGCCTCCGAAAACTTACCTCTGAGTTGAAAGACGCATAAAATTCTTACGAAGGGAAATCGAGTCTTTAATCGCATTAAAAATGACGTAACTTTGCGTGATATTTCAAATTATTAAGCTTTTAAATTTCCGTCCATTCCGATTGCGCATTAAGCTGCGGAACGTGTATTACGAATCAGAGTTCTGATTCTGGAATGTCTGTTACATAAAACAACTTTTATTACTTTAAAATGATCTTACGCGACTTATTACTAGTGATATGACAGTTTAAATTCGACGTCCATGTCAATGTGTTTATTAATGGGAAAATGTAAATAATATTTAATAGCAGTTTCAGCCATTTCAGTAGATTCTATTGTTCCCACAAGCCGAGGCACCTCGGCCTGTTTTGAGAGGTGTATGTTACGGGGTCGCAGACCTTGGACATACAGTAAGAGTTGTTCGCTATTCCCAATGGAATAGTCGGCCAGCTGCCTCCTAAACTAGTCGAGGCACGGAGAAGGGAATGCTGCGTCCCCACAGCAAAACTCCTCTCCCGCTATCGGAAGGGCGTGGGACAAGTACCCAATGCCCAACCTACCTGATGCAGGTTTTTTTAAGGTTTTCCCTGCATTTCTTTAGGCGAATGCCAGGTAGGATCCTTAAAATATAGCCCGGGGCCCTAGTTAACCCTTGGCTACCTTCCTCTAACCTTCCGCATCCCCCCTTTCAAATTCCTTCCTATGCTATTAAAGGGGAGTTGCCCAAAGTGGATTACCCTCATGTAGCCTGTTGCCTAAAAAAAATGTTTCAATTCTTAATTTTCCGAATTTTTCATTGTCGGAATGGTCTCTGAAAAGATACAAGAGTTTGTCAAGTATTGTCTACGAGTAATACAGAAAAATCTATTTCTTTGATGTTAATTATAATTTATTGCGCTAAATTTCAAAATATTGTTTTATTATTATTACATTTATTTATTTCCAATCCTGATAAATATTTATAATGAAAAACGATAAGGATAGGTAGCCTAAATAAACTGTTCGTAGTTAATGGTCGCATATATTTGTCAAAGACATCGTCGCATACGCATTTCTGAACAAAGCGAAGCCCATCTCCTTCATCGCCAGATTGTACTTTGCTTTTTGCTCAGGAGGTTTTCGTCAACCTTCCTCTCGGCTTAACGCAGCAATTAATCAATTTACGTCTACCGCATATTTTATGAAAGAAAAAATTACTGACATTATTTCATGTGTATACAATTAATTCTGAGCCTTCGCAAGTCTGCGTTCCGCTCTGGATATTTCTGTCACTTGTGTTGAGCTTCAACAAATTATAAATGCAGAAAATAAGTTGTCTACGTTTCATAAATTATAAACATGTTTAATTCGGTCTTATTTTTTCCCCTTGAGACGCAAAACGAACTACACACTTCCTCATTGAACATAGTCATGGGCTCCGCCAGGACTATTTTCAGGGAGGTGCATCTGTATCTACACACTATACTATAGTAATAAAATATAGTTTCTATATGTGCATCCTTATAATTATAAAATTAGACATTTATTTTATGTGAATTAAGTTGATGATAAATTCAAATCGATTTGAATATGCGTCGTATCATTACTGGGAGTCCCGCCTCCTTCTGAAGGAGGATTCTCCCCAAACTCGAACCTGTGTGCCGCCGCCGCCAATTAGAATAAATAAATAAATACGAATATAAAGACAATACAAGATTACATAAATAAGTTAACGGGCGTGCTACAGTCTCACCTCGACGGAGTTTTCGATCATTTACGAGAATGTTAAAAATAAATTGCGAAGAATGTTGAATTTAAGCGTTCTCGAGTAGAAAAACAGTACTACAGATCAAATCAACCATCTTAAAATCTAGAAAAAATTTTCAGAATATCTATCTTCATCCTTTATTTAGAATCTTTCATTTTTTCTCTGATAAATTGATTTTCTACAACGCACAAAAAAAGCATTTTCAGTTATGTAGACCACCCAGAAAATATGATAAATTAGACAATCTTCAGTTTTAGCCATCAAAAAAGATATACATAACCTTTACGGAGGTTTACTACACAATTTTATCGTAGAGGCTAACCACTTGGTACGATATGTTGACGCAGATGAAGCAAGTAATACGATCTTAAATACTGGTTTGATTGCTCAAACCACTCCGTTTTACCCAGTGGTATGCGTGGCAATAAAAATTGGTCTATTCCAGCGACAACATGTAGCATTGTTTGTACATTTAGTACGTTGCGACGTGTGAAGACGTGAAATCGTTCAACGATGTGAGATGCCAGGCTACGCAGCCTGTGCTTGCTCAATGTTCACAGGAAATGAGTACAAAACAGTGAATTATTTGACAAAGCGATGAACAAATTTGGACACCAACCTATACACATTAAGTTTTTATTTAACAGTAACTTAATAAAAATATATTTATTAATCTTTTTCTGTGTATTTTCTTTCATAGCACCTCCTTGCACCCGCCCTTACGGCGCCTTTGACCATACCCCACAAAAAGTTAGAAATAATTGTTCATTTCAGATTCTGTAAGATTTAATTTAAGATTATAAATCTTCCACAATTTTCCCGAAAAAGGTAATTTTCTGTTTTCATGACTAAAAAATGACTTTTCTGTTGTTGTTTCGTATTACACATTCTGCCATTCTATTTCTAAAAACTGTATGATAAAATGTAAACCGTTACTTATACACCACTTTATTTATTCTCCTTTTACTTTCTTAATGATCGTTTTGTCTTGACCTTCTTCTGTAATGCGTCCAACAGCATTACTTAATTATTCTACCGCGCTTCCTTGTCAACTCACTTCCGACTGAAGTACGTTTTGCTACTTCTGTAGTACATATCTACTCTTCTATTACTCGTTCCATGTACAATACTTGTAAGACATTTCATCTTATGTGCCTTTTCTAGATACATAGCCAAACAAATCTTTCTTTTTCGTATTAAAATTAGGCTTTAGCCTTATTTAAATCCAGCTACCTTCATTTCAGCGCCAAAATACTAACGACCTTAGCTCAAATGCATACTTTCACAGCTTCATTCACCTATGGGATGGATGGTAGTCTTTCGTTTTACCCACATTACTGAATTAGAAAACGAACGAAATTTTTTTCTGCGTGAATGATTCCATTAATTCTCTACACGAGATTTTATTGTGATTTATTTAAAAAAATCTCAGCGCTCCGTCACTCACATTCCGTAACTACCAAGCTCTGAGGCTGTAATTTAACAGATGAGTAGAAATGAAAAAAATTACGTCGGATTGAAAATTAATAAGAAAGATAGCCCAAATATGTGATAATATAAATACCACACAACGTTTCTGGGATCTTTGTTCCTTTATTCAGGTGCTAAGAAGAGCACTAGAGCAACACAACAATTATTTATATTATCAATTATTTTATCTGTATTTGGCTACCTTTCTTATTATTAATCGTTGAATACTACAAAAAAATTATAATTTGGTTTTAATAATACTATAAAAATTAATTTTTTAGTTCTCAGCCATTTGCACAATTATTTCGCATGTCATTAAAGCAAATGAATATATGCAGAAAATTCTCAACCGCATACACACATACAAACTCCTCCCCCAACATATATATATATATATATATATATATAATAATGCTTGCTTATTTATGTGTTGACATTTAAATGAAATACACTATTAACTTTAAACAATAAACAAAATTTATTATGCCAAATTTAAAACAATTATTCAAAATACATAATATAATTGGGATCTCAGGGTCTTGAACTGGGTTTGATAATGGCAGAATTTAAACAATCAAAGAACACAAAATTTACATTTACTTTATAAGGAAATTGATGCGTCTAAACATAGACGAAATTTATTAATGAAGAAATTTATACTAAAAGATTGAGTTTAAACAATTTCATTTTATCAATAATTAAAGAACGATCTGACGCTTATCTTTTAAAACGGTTTACAATAATTTTAAGGTTTTCTTTCTACTTACGGCAGCCCAAGATTCACATTAAATTTTCGTAGCACAATGGTGGGATTTTCACAGATTCTAATTATTCACAGACTCTAATTATTCACAGACAGCATAGTTTGTCGGTTGGTTTAAAATGAATTGGTTACTTCTCGATGATTTACTGCAACCTGGATTTGTAGATCTCGTGAGTTATGTTGAAAAAGAAACTCACTAGTTTGGTCTGTTGACTGAAGATTGCTTTACTTTTTGCAATTTGATGTAACAGCGTACTTATTACCGGAACACATTCTTTCGTTCCTTAAATTAAACCTCTTTTATTCTCGCTGCTGACTGACAAAACTGTTCAAACTTTCGTGAATTAGACTTTTGATCTGTTCTCCTCGCCGCTTACTGCCCAACTGTCTCTGTTCGTCTCCTAATTTTGAGCGCGTAAATCCTCTCCCCACAATTCAACAATACTCTCCTTTCATTGTCGGTTTGTTGTGGCGTCCGCTACCGCTATCAATAATGTGTCCTCTACAATTCAACTTTTCAATTAGAACAATGCCTTAATTACCAATTATTACAATATATTGAAGTAAACAGTTCACTATCCCACCAGTTTTTGGGCAAACAACTGCGACGGTGCTGTCTGTGTGTTCGTGTAAGTTTTATATTTGATGCAGAATAATTTTTGAGTCTAGCACACGTGTACAAATCATAAGATTCGTCAGTTCTTGGGCGCCAGGTTATTTTATCAAGTGAATAACCAAACTTTGATGATTGGTATAGTTAATTGATCGAAACATGAAACGTAAATTACTACACAATTGCTTTAAGCAACTGCTTGATTCCGCACCCGACTTGGAACTCGAATTTTGTATTATTCACTTCTTTTACAATCTCCGAGCGAGCACGTGTTTCGAAATTTTACTCGTTTCAGCAACCATCCGCTTTCTGAGGAGCCATAACGCGGACCGACTTTTCAAGGCAACAAGAATAACGCTCGCGCCCAACAATACCCAAAAATACCCAACAACACACAAATTACTCCCGCTGATATGTTACAATATATATTGGAAGATATTGGCAGAATAAATAGACATATTAATATCATTTATTGGCATGTGTCGACGATCACTTTGATCTTAAAATAGACTTAGAATTGGATCTCGACCATCTTTCTAATGGTTAGCATCCGACTCATACGAATATCCACCACAACGACTATTTCCCCACCATTCTCTCTACCGCTAACCGTAAGTTTCTCACCTAACGCCATTTATATTCCATCGACATTACTCACAATATATACTTTTTCCTGCGTGTTTTCCTCTTTTTATATACACTTATTTACGATATCGTGTCTGTTTACGTATCTGTAACCATATAATAATATTATTTACTGAAAATATTTTATAACTAAAATTATAAATTAATGTATCTGACTGAGGATGAGACCAAACGTCCAAGAAAAAGATAGACTGGATAGGCAGGAAGGAGAGGGTGAGATAAGCAAGAAAAGAGCTGAAAGGCAGAGCTTGTTTTGCCTTTTTGTTTCTGTTGTATCTAAAGCGCATAACGACTGGGCAGTTTAAAATCCAGGCGATACCATTTTTTTCTATACTTGCAGGTTGTATTAGTTGCAAAAATTAATTAACAGTTGCCGTAGTTGCTTTGTATCCTTTCTGAGCTAATGAAATAAAACGTCAAAAGAGAAACAGAATTGCCATGATTAAACTGAAACTCATCAGTCATTCCGCGTCATGTAAATTTGTTTCCAGGTACGAGGGCGAAACTATGTGCGAGGAATTTTTTATCGGGCAATTAATTATACTGGCGCGATATCCCATGTTCCGCGGAAAACACGAACGAGCGCTTCGCAACGTAACGCGCAGCCTTCGCGGCTGATCGGACCACGCGCAGAATTTTTGGCATACATAAAGAACGTAGGAATTAAAGATTTGTCTCAGACAAAGAAAAAAAGGCGATAAAGCAAACGACAGCATTGCACTTTCACTTTTGACGAAAGCTCATTCTTTCCTGTTGTTATGAATTTAGTACACGTTTTACCGAAATTAAACAACACAAGAGACAGTGCTAGGCATAGCTTTGTTTCATTCAGCGTCATTGTTACGTTCAGAAAGTAGTAAAAAGTCTTAAAATAATTGTTCCACATAAAAAAACTCGCAAAAAATTTGCCTTACTACCTGGAAACGAACTTTTATGACGTGGAATAGGTGTCTTTTCATCACCCCAGCTTGCTTTGATGCAAATATATATGTTTTATTGTATTGTGAACATTTATCGCTCACTTATTGACGAAGTGAACAACTTCTCGCAGTGAAATATTGAAGCCAATATTAAAGCCAAGAATCATAATAAACCTGCCTAATTTGTTGGAAATATAATTTTATTAACATCGAAAATTAATAGAACAAAATATTAACATATTAATTAAAATTTGCATGACGTATCGTTCCTTTTTGGAACCTCGTTTGGTGCACACATAAAAAGTTTACGAATATGAATATCAAATAATGTAAAGAGAGCAATATTTTATAAACATGATATTTACAATACAATTATGTGAAAATATAATGGCATTACTTACAATTTATTTCTTGGAATATAAAAACATAATTAAAATTTTGTGGAGAGAATTTATAAACTTGAACACTTTAACAGGTATGTAGTAGAGCCTATTATTGATATTTAAAATTAACAATGTAAAACTAAGTTTTATAGTAAATAATAAAAATAATTTACAATACCGAGGAATCATAAATTATATTTAAATTATTAGTATCATTTTTGTCAGTATCATTTATTAACCTGGTCGGTTGTTCGCGTGCTACTGTCGAGAGCAGCTATGGAAGTGATAGAAAATGTAATACTTTTTAGAGTGAGAATTATATAAGTAATTCTGAGCTATAAATTCTATAAATATCTGCAATAAGAGTGACACAAATGTCATGACATAGGAAAAGTTAGAAAAGCTTATATAAATTCAAATTAAAAATATTTGTGTATTATATTATGTTTCTTCCTGTGAAATAAATAATTATTTTAAATTCATTTAAACCAACACAAGTTAAATTTTAAGTCAATTGTCTTTCTGATTCACTTAAATATTCAAAACCTCCATGCAAATTAGACACAATCATATTTGTAAATTTAATTTTTTTTCGTGTCCCTGATAAACCAAATTTCATTTTTTGTCTCATTGGTTTCCCTTCCAATAAGAAACGGAAAATAAGAAATGTTTATCTTAACATCTGGATGCTGGCCATTACGTTACGTTAATCTTGATATACTGAAACCCAACAATGGCCGATACGGACAGCAGGTCAGAAACCTAAAATATGAAGTATTGACGTAATGTTTTCTCTACAATAGCACATTTATTGCTGAGGCCTATAAATTAATTTAAGAGAGGACAACACTGCGTCACATGCTAATTTTCCGGTGGTTATGTGAGCTCAGCGGAAAAAGTGTCAAATTACTTACCCCCAACCTTCCTTTAACCGACACGTCGCTTCAATATCTATGCTAATGTTCAAACAATAGGTAATGCGATGCTAACACTGCTTCACGCTTTATCCGCTTTCTGGCTTTAGGGAACGAGCTCCGCCTTCAAGTGCATTTATGGTAGAAAATATACTAACTAATATATATATTTCACATTTTCGAACAGCGCACCACACGCAGTTCAGTCTTTCAGCAATATTTTACTTTAGAGTTATACCTGAACCGAAACATTTAATATCAATATTGTGTTATTATTGCTATTAAGGACGTGTGTCCTTTGCCGTCATACGGCTAGAGGCCCTCTTCATCATAGTGTATTGAACCATCATTAAAGCTATAAGAGGAAAGGTCAAGCTTAATCAATCTGGTCCTGAATCGAAAAAAATTATGAGCGGCACTCTCCAAGAATTAATACACAATAACACTAGTAAATAATTTTGAAGTGCCTTTAACAGGCAATTCGGTAAATTCTTAATTATTGCAAAAATAATAAAAAGAGACGCTTTATTTTAATTTGTTATTCTTACGACTTCTCTACATCCATATTTAACATATTATTCCTAGCGTTTTTTATCCTTTCTATGTATATAGTTTTTATTCAACCTTTCGATTAATTTCTTATGATCTGAAATCTCTATCCCACTCACATATAAACATTAACAGCTTTAAGTTACAAGTTTATGTACAATTAATATGAAGAATAAGTTTTATCCATTATATAGGTTACAGTGTAGATAACATTGCAAATTATTTCACGGATTACTTGCGTTGAATGTTTCGTTTCCAATAAATCCCGGATGGTCGGCTAGGACGAGGTCAATTACCTAACCCAGGGATTAGTCCATGTTCTCAAGGAATGTTAAACCGTATGGTCTCCAATCGTTATTTACAAGCAACTGTTGTTTTTTGTACAATTGGAGACTTTACTTTGAAAGGCAGGTCAGGATGGAAAAAAAGAGTCGGCTCAATTCCCAAAAACGTTTCCAAATGCTTTATCTAAATAGCAATATCAACGCTGAAAAATATATGTAGAAATATATTTATAATATTTTTCTTAAATTTACTTAATAATTAATACTATTTTGTTACTTAAATTTTGTGTGTGTTCGTTCTCCCTATCCGTATACTTACTCAAGTTATTACCTTTCAACCTTAAAAATTAAATCGGGTGGGATTCGGAGAGTCGTTGAAAAGAATCGACTTCTAGGAATGAGTGAATCGGCTCTGCACAACTCAAAAAAAAAACTCACCGATCTGCTCATCGCTAATATATATATATATATATATTAGCGATGAGCAGATCGGTGCGTATATATATATATATATATATATATTGTAATGCCAATTAATTAGGACATTAATTGGTTTCAATAAAATTAAAATGTTTGATAAATCCATTATAGCGGCAGGACCTTCCAAAACAACAATGTATCGGGGCTCTGTTGCTTTGTCGGAAGGTCAAACTGGCGTATGCGCGCTAAAACTCGAGACAGGATAATTCAGTTGCTGACTAGAATTTAACAGAGTTGGTGCCTGGACATTTCGGAGGACGGAACAAGTGATACTAGAGCAGAGACTAGCCGTCGTTTATTGTATTATTATTAGACAAAGTTGTGAGTTGAAGACAAAGTAAAACATTCACGAAAGCATTACATCAAAACTTGCTAAGTAAGAGCAGTTTTACGTCCATAGCCACCTAGAAATAGTAAAATTTCGGTTTAAGTCCAAAGCGATAAAAGACTAGCAAATCTACAAACCACAGAATTCACCTAAGGCAAGCAGAATTCACCTAAGGCAAGCAGTGAACAGATAGCTGACGAAAAGGAGACTATCCGAGTTCCTAACATCCTATCAAATTTGACTAGAATCAGTGTAAAATCTGTGAATCTTAGAATCAGTGTAAAATCTCGCAATAGTGTATTTTCGAAACCAAAAAGGGAATGATGGAAACAAGCTGGACAGATGTGAGTAACAAAATACAAAATAATGATTTATGTGAACGTAATTAAAAGATAGAAGTCATATTTCGTTCTCCTTTTTAAATTGTTAATCAGAGTTAATCTCTTTACTTTTTAATTTCGTTCTATTTTAATTGTCAAGTTAATTTCTTCTCTTTTAGTCGACGTATTGTATAGGTAAATGTGATTTGTTTGTTAATAAGATTTTAAATATAATGGATGTACCCATTATCAAACCCAGTGAAGATCCTGAGAAATTAATATTTTAAATTTGTAATTGTTTGAAATTATTTACACAAAATAAATAAATCTTTTGTTTGTTAATTTCGATCTTTTCATTTATTACATTTTGAAATATTACGTGAGGTAATTTTTTTATATATTCTTTAAATTAAAATTAAATTAATGAAGTCTATGTGGTTAATTATTACAATATATATATATATATATATATATATATATATATATATATATAAATATATATTGTAGCAATGGTTGCTGAATAGGTAACTGCGACATTTTTTGTTTTAATGAACACTATATTTTAATCAATGAATATATATTTATTGCAGACTTTCCTTATTTTTTGATGGCAGTTACGAAATATATCGATATTAATATATAATTGCTTTCTTTTTCAATAATTTTAAAGTTTGTTTCAATCTAAAGAATATTTTGTTTCGAATCACACAAATAGCACTTAACATATTTTAGACAATAAAAGACTATTTATACTTGCTGCAGCGAGTAAAATTGTGTACTGGACTGAATTGGCAACTTTATGAAAAATAAAAATTGTTTTTCCCCAGTTCTGGTAGAGAAAAAATCCAATTGAATTTCTCTGGCAAAAGCCAAATCAACTTAATCTTCATAGGGCGATTGTCATTAGACGGTACATTCTAATTAGTCTGTGAGTCGTGCGCTGCGATTAAACCCTCGAGTCGAACGGAGCAATCGACCATGAAGTGGCATTCTCTAGCAGAAGCTCCTGGCCACCTGAAGCACGATACGATATATTTTAGAGACCTGTGAAGTTAAACCCAGCTCTGCTGAAACATTACAAAGTACAGAGGCCAATTTCGAAAGTAAAACTCCAGCGGGGCAAACATTCAGTGGGCGCTCTGTCACGGGATGGAGGCCTTCATTTACACACCAATGGAGCCCCGTTGTCTGCTTACCTAGTCTCAGAGTTAAAAATTGAATTTTCGAGCCGTTTAGTATTTTACGGAGAGCAAATTTGATGCCGTTACGGAGCGCGGAAAAGTTTGGGTTATCGTTTGCAAATGAGTCGAGTGGGGAGACAGTTTGCGTTGCTCCCTCACCTCGCTGTAATTTGCTAACGGTGTCTGGCTTCTGCAGGAGAACAAAGTAACCCAGGAGAGTCGCGATGAAGAAGAGACAGAAGCTGTTTATCCAGAACACGGCTGCATTACGTAGAGTGGTCGACGATGTTGAAATGACTCAATTACCAGACGGCGCGTCGTTCGCATTCAATAATATATTCAACCATGCTGGTCTGTTTTTCTTTTTTTCCGCTGTGAGAATTAACTTCGCAATTAAATCTTCAAATACGATAGTTTTAGTTTTAACGATATTTATTAACCAAACTAAAATAATACTGAACAACTAATTAAAAATTTCCATTATCAAAAATGTTGAAAAATTTACGTAGGATTGTCGTATTTAGGTATAACAATGTAATTATTTTGTAGAGTATTCCCCGAGATACGTTAGTATAAAATCAAAATATTTTACTATATTGTTACGCATTATTCGTTTGTATTTATGATTCATTAGCTTTTTAAAATAATAATAAAAAAATTACCGTCACTTCACATAACTCAACTCAGCTGCTTGCAGATTCTTATACATCGACTGATTTACGCAAACAACTGATTTATTAACATGGATAATATGACGACAAAATAAAAACGTTTAATCACTCAAATATTTGCTAACACAAAAGTAACAGATTTAACTATAGGATTTGTGTATTTATAACTTTTGCGTTGTTGAGTACCAGTAGATTGACTACAAATAATTTTATATTACCACGAAAGTTATATATTAGTCTGCGAGGGCTATTCTCAGTGCCTGCGAGGGATGTTCTCTCGCAGAAAGAACCTTGTAGGAAAGACACAGAGGGGCTACCTTTGGGGATGCCTTTTCCTCTCTCCGTTTTTGAACTAAGGTTCCCACAAGCCGAGGCACCTCGGCCTGTTTTGAGAGGTGTATGTTCCGGGGTCACAGATCTTGGGCATACGGTAAGATTTCTTCGCTGTTCTCATTGGAACAGTCGGCCAGCTGCCTCGTAAACTGGTCGAGGTACGGAGAAGGTGCTGCGTCCCCACATCATACTCTTCTCCCGCTATCGGAACGACGTGGGACAAGTACCCAATGCCCGACGTACCTGATGCAGGATTTTGTAGGGTTTTCCCTGCATTACTTTTAGGCGAATGCCGGGTAGGATCCTTAAATTATAGCTCGGGGGCCCTAGTTAACCCTTGGCTACCTTCCGCATCCCCCCTTTCAAATCCCTTCCTATGCTATTAAAGGGGAGTTGCCACCTTGTGGATTACACTCATGTAGTCTGTTACCCTAAAAAAACGAAAAAAAAACGAAAGTTATAAAATGAATTTACACAAAATACTTCAATTTCTTTGTCTTCAAATTTACTGTTTAAATTTATGAGGCCTCTGACTCATCAACGTATTGTGGGTATAAATTTGCTAACCCAAACCAGAGCTTTTGAGATCTTACTGCAAATGGTTGAAATTGATGGATGAAGATATTTAACAGAAAATTATTATTATGAATTTCATACTTTACAGTTCGTAGAATTGTCCTCAAAACTATGAATGTTTCACCCCGTCTTTCAAATGGCAAATTGAGGCACTCTTTGATCTGGAATAATTCCTCTGTCACGTTTACGTCTCGATGTAAATTTTGCTACCCCGCAAACACGTACATGGAACTGTTTCCTCCACACTGCTTCCGGGCTAGGCCTCCGATTTGGTATCCGGTTCGGATTCTTCGTAACAACGTGCATAATGACATAATTCGCCACGTGCGAATTATTGAGTAGTCGGCTCCATACCGCTCGGAAAGTAGTAGTTTTGTCAGTTTTCTACCTGTGATTTCGAGTAAAAATTTTAGAATTTTATGTTTCAACTTCCTGATGCACACTGATAAATGAAACTATTAAAACGTATTTCAAAGCATAATCTGGTGGTTATTGGTCATTCGGACACACACGAACGTAACCCTGCTCACTCACACGTCCATCGGAGAGTGACTTTTCCCTCGGCCTCGTCTGAAGCAGGTTCCAGGATTCTGAGAAACTCACCAATCGGATAATTTCTATTAAATTACGGCGACTAAATCTTTATTTAATGTTTTTTTTCCTCACCACTAAAAATGTATTTCACTAAACCTAAGGTTTTAGTCACGGCGCCAAGCCAACATTGTTAAACTCTGATTAATAAGTGCTGTTTGTAACTATTTCTAAAAGTACCTAATCATTTAATCTTAAAATATTAATAATATTTACAATAAATTGATATAAATATTAAAATTTTTCAATAAAAGAATAGTATGCATATCATTACAATACATATTACGATCAATTCAAGTTTGCCTTAGATTTTCTAAAAAATTTACCCCTCTGAAATAAGTGTATAATGAGTCGTTAAATGAATCTGAGTTATTGCTCTGATCAAGATGATGATTGATTCGTCATTACTTTCAGAATTATTACAAATTTAAAGTCTTATGTTAATATTAAAATTAACAATTTTAAGTTTCAAGAACATTTTCAGTAAATGAAGTCTGTATAATGTTTTTTTAAAATGCTTTCTGAATTACCAAAAAAATTGTGATACGTGCAAATGACGTCATTCGGTTTTCTTTCATGACCCCTTAATGGCAGTATGTCGTCGTGTCTGCTATAGGGCGGTTATCAGGTTCTCCAACTCTTTAGTTGGTCAAATTATGCAAAAAAGTATTTATAACAAAATCTGTCTACTTAAATTATCCTCATCGTCTGTTTCTGTGTTTCTAAACCAAAATTCAAATTGTCAGTTTTTATGACACATTTTTCCATCTTTGCAATATTGCACATTTCAAGATGAATTCACCAAAATTCCACAGAAACACATTACTTCTTGAAGAATCTCGTCGTTACTTTCGGTGACGTTATGCCCGCTTGGACTCTACCACTTTTCTATGCCACGAATTCGTAACTGTTGTTCATGTACTATCGGTTAATATTTTAAGTAGTCAGAACGCCAAATTTAAACTTGCAGATTAATTCTTATTGAAAAATATCCCATGTGACCTTAATGCTCATTACGGAATATTTCTGTTATTAAAGCTTCAAAATACTTAATAAAGACGCAAATTATACAGTTTATATTAATTTATACAAGACAAAATAAAAAATTACGCCATTTGTGTTTTGTAAATACTTTTTAAATTAAAGTCAAGTTTTATATAAGTAACTATAGTTGAGTGTTTGAATGATTTTCCATTAGAATTTAATCCTTTTACTGGATTTTCAGGTGACTTCATTCCTCAGTGTTTAAATTTAATTTGCGCAACGGAGATCGAAGGTACCCGCGGACTGTTAAATCACGAAAATATTATTCCGTGGAACAACATTCCAATAACGTACAAACATCAAACGCTTGAAAAGAAGTGGAACTTTGTTTTCAAATTTCATTTCATAACAGAACAGGACGCTGAAATTTTATTACTTTCTCGCTCTGAAAATTTAATATCATGTCTAACAGACAGTCCTAGAAACTTTTCATAGCATTCGTAATACTGAAGTTTGTGGTTATATGTTGAATACTTGAAGCATATATGTTTTTTACTACTAAATATAGGTGTATAAGCTTAAATCCGCTATTTTTATTCAGAAAATCACATGCTTTTTTCATAGAAAGCAAAAAAAATATTCAAAGTACCGGCCTTCGCTAGCTATACATTTTTTTCCATCTTTCTGACAAGTACAGGCCGGTCAGTTTAACGTCAATCACGTATAAATGTCTAGAACGTCTAATATCAGATTACGTAAGAAAACCCTGGGATGATAAGGGGTTTATATGCAATGGTCAACATGGATTTCGTTTTACATACTCTTTCGAAAGTCAGTTAGTGCCTGTATGTCGAGAAGTTTGTGACAAAATTGACGAGGGGGGGGGGGAATTTGAGGCGATAATAATAGATTTTTCAAAATCATTTTACGTAGTGCCACATCAGCTCCTAATTCACAAATTAAGTGCTATGGAGTTCGATACACGCATCCTGAACTGGATCCGGTAATTTTTGAAGGAACGTGAACTCAAAGTTAAAGTAAATTCTGAATTATCTGACCCGTTAGAAATAACCTCGGGCGTGTCTCATGCAAGCGTTTTAGGGCCTCAAATGTTCTTAGCATATATTAACTATTTGCCAGCCGGTATCGCATCTAATATAACTTCTTCGCGGACGACTGCATCATCTATAGGGAAATGAAACAGCTAGACGACGTAGCCGCTCTTCAATCGAATTTAGAAAATATATTTAACTGTTCTTTGTATAATAAAATGAAAATAAATGAATCTAAACGGTTGAGAGTGCAATTAGGGGACAGAGTAACAGAAATATGCAATAGCTGCAAGTATTTTGGAGTAACGTTTAGCAAATATTTATCATGGGGGAAATATGTTAGTGACCAATAAGGGATTGAGACTAAGGAGAACTGTAAAGAAAAGCTCCAGAAACAATAAGGTCTTTGCTTACAGAACTTGTGAGATCTATTCTAGAGTATGGAGCAGCTTGTTGGGATCCGTATAGGATTTAAAACACTCGGGCACTGGATAAAATTCAAAAATATGCATTGAAATTATCTGGTAAAGTAACAGAAAATAATTTAGAATCTTTGGCAAATAGAAGGAAACAGACTAGACTTCGTGCACATAAAAACGAACCGGCCTGGAGAGACTTAAACAGTTTGCTTTTAACTTCGACTTACATATCTAAAAATGAACATTTGGGAAATATTAGGGAGAGGAATCAGCGGACTGATATTTTAAATAGAACCATTTGAGATTGGAACAGACTGCCTGCAACTGTGCTAGCGCTGAGCCCACATTGTATGGCATAATTCAAGAGAAATTAATCTCATATGATATGGGCTTCATGTAAAATTAATATGAATTTAAAATAATATTTAATACGGATATGGTTTTTGGGATTTAACTAAATATATTGTAATGCATTGAGGGAATGCATTGTTTCGGATTAATGGTCTTGGCCGTCACAGGAAGTGGCAATGTGTACTTAGGATCAGTATGAAGGAGTTAGGGCAAGGCACATGCGCGGGTGGCCTGTCGCAAGATAAATCAGTTAAGGCAGGCATTGTTCTGATTAATGGCCTGAACGTTGGCGTGTTGACTTAGGATCAAGGGACAGTTGGGTGGCCTGAAGAATTTTGGAACAGCGCACATGTGGGGGTGAGGATACAAGTGCAAAGTAATTACGGGTCCTGTCTCGATGTAACAAGACAGAGCGGCTAGATATTTGCTAGCTGGGGAGCAGCAGCTGCAGAGTAAATCTCGGGATAATGGAGAGACTGTCAATGAGCAGTTTCGACGTCGTTTTGGAACAAAGGAGAAGAGAGAAGGGACGGTCATATATAAAGGGAAGATAGGATTTTTGTGAGTTAGTTGGAGTTGAGCTTCAAATATGGCGGTGACTTGTCCAGTCTATGTTGTTTATATGCGAGAGAAATAGAAAATTTATGTCAACGATAAACATTTTTGTATGCAGAAATTCAATCTGTTGTAATATCAAAATTTGACCACTGTCTTCGATGGTAGGAGACCAGGACACAGCATCCAGCGTCGAGTAGTTTCAGCACGAGCAAGTGGGATGTCCTTCACACCGAGTATGGAGAATCAGCTATCGTCGAACCAATAATATGTGTTAGAGTCAGTGTGTAAACGTCCAGTCTGTAAAGTGTGTGTGTAATGAACGAGCCAAATGTTCCTGTGTAATCGTGAGTTGAAATGGTATTAATATGTGTAAACGGAATTAAAAGATACAGTCAGATATCGTTCTCTTCTTTTTTTTAATAAAATAAACTCTTTTAAATTTAGAATCAATCTGGTAATTCTAAGTTCGTTAATAAGTTTCGTCGATGTCTAGACGATTAAATATTTCTGTTTAATTTAAAGATAAATGTTGGGTTCTTTGATTATTTAAGTGTTCTGTCCGTTATCAAACCCAGTAAAGACCCATGAGAGAAAATAGATCTTTTTATAATATTAAATTGTATAATTGTAAATTCTGCTAAGTTTTGATGAATAAAAATTTGTTTGTTTGTTAAAATAAAAATATAATTTTTTTTATTTTGACGTCCGGTTGTTTATTACATTTTGGCTACCACAACGTGGGGCAAATAAAAAAGGAGTCCTTTTTGTTTATTACAATATAAAGCAGTGCATTGAAGTGACAAGTGGAAAGATTTTTTATCTTCTTTTCTATATTTATTTTATGCTTATGTTCGTGTTAATTAATTATATGTATTTGTTTTTTTTAAATTGCCACCGGTCCTTTCCCAATGATATTAAATAAATCAATCAACCTAGCCATTTTCGGACGTCTTCGTAAGATCAGTTTGTCGTGATTTATCAACAGTTACTTCAGAATTAAAAATGTGGAACGCTTCACGATTTTGTATGTTATCCTTACACAGAAACGTTATCACTTGATCTTTACATGTTGCACAATGCGACCTTCCATCTCTCTAACCAACCTCCGTAAGTCGAATCTCTAAGCCAACTCTTCAATCGATCTTTCCATGTGGACCACTAGGCAGGGTGCCTAAATTTCGTCATCCGATTCCTGTCCTCTGCTCTTACACCAGTGCCGTCTGAGGGTGAAAACTCACAATACAGTCGGTTTTCATGCATTAAACAAACGCATAGTCCGCCTGTCATTCATTCATGCCGCCGTCAACAATACAGATTGGAAAAACTCCAATCTCCGCATTCTTACGCTATGCTGACTGTTCAAATTTTCTTACAATAGCCTGGCCACTATATTACGCTACTAATACAATAATCCAATAATTTAGAAATTGATTTAATTAGAGACATTGATGTTAATTCCAATATATTTATTAGCCGACTTATACGTTCATTTTAATATACTTTCCGTTGATTTAGACATCATTTCACTATATTTATTCGTTCAAATTACCAGTCTTATACGTCAAGGGTACGGGGAAATAGCCCAGAATGAAATGAAGTGTTAGGGAAACTACAGTGCGCGTGTGTGTATATGCATGCAAGTTACTAAGTAATTATAAGAATTGTTTTTCGTCAACCGCCTTTTATTATCATATACTGAAAATATGATGTGTGTATATTAATGAAATATTGTCCGTTAAATAGCATGACCCTATATTTTAGGGTAATAGTGATTCGTTACCGATCAATGCAAACAAAGTAGAGTGTTAGTTACAAGTGAACGTAGAGGACGAACGCACCACTCGAGTTAATTAAGGGTTGTAAATACATTGAGCTACGTTGCTGGTCAGCGGGTTTTCTGGCATGACAGCAGTTTCCATGCTTTACCTTGGAAGTACCTGCTTCAACGAGAGCGATAAATTGGTTGTCTGCCATTGGCCGAGTATTTCCAGCGTGACACAGAGCAGCCTACTCACGCGAGAATACGAGCTGGACATTGATGCTGTGCGCTGAGATCAGCTCTCACGAATGCACAGGACGCGCGCGCTATGCGTGAAATAATCACTGGCTGTTTAGCAGATAGACTTTTACGGAAGGGAAAATGCCGACTGAACTGTTGAATCGTAATCTTCAACTACTTGGTCGTAGCGTATGATTACGTTTGCAACCGAGATGAAGAATGAAAAATTATCATTAAATCAAGAAGTAGGCTATGAACAGACAATAAATTTAATTTCGAAACAATTACAGTTAAACGGCATTACTAAACACAACAAACATTAGATTTAACAAAGTCCTGTGCCCTACTACAACCCCACCCGCAATCACCTCAAAACAATTCTTTTTTCGTTCTCCCTTATAACAAAATATTTGCACTTTCTTTCTTCATAAAAGCAACAGTGACCCACTTGTCACCTATAGCAACCATTGTGGAACTTTAATTATATCATGCTCTGATTGCAACTCTTGCTGCAGAGGGCAAACAGGAAGGTCATTTAACACTCGTACCAAATAACGTGTGTCCAATATCAAACATCCCGGTGATAAACAATCTGTAGTCTCCAATAATATAATCAATTCGCAACATTCATTTGATTGGCAAAATGTTAAAATTTTAGTTGAATTCTTTTTAATTTACAATTTATAGTCGCATTAACCTTTTGGTCATTAGCGACTTACATATGTTGTACATTTGCGTTACATTTAAATTACTTTACATAAATCAGTTTTCATAGTAAATTCTATAAGGTTGTTGATGGCTGTAACTGAGTTGCAGATCTCCGTCATGGAATGGCCGGCTATTGTTGATCTTATGTCGCTATATCTGGAGCAGTCAAAGAGGACATGAAGAATTGTTGTGGCCTCCTTGCATGAGTTGTGGTAATATGGAAATCAAGAATGAGAGTGTGAAACTATAGTCCAGTGTTCTGATTCTGATAACAACCTGTTGCCTTCGAGATAGTTCTTCAGGGTCCGATATTTCTTTGATGCTGCTGACAATTCGTAGGATGACTCCACTTTGTTCTGTTTTTACTTTCCTCCAGTTCCTTGTTAAGTCCTACTCTGCAGTTCCTGCTGGCGCAGCTTGGCAGGTTACTGGTTCTTCTATGCTGATCGGCTTCCATCTTCGCTAGGAGATCTGCTTTGTCATGTCCTATCTCCTTATGCGCCGGTAGCCAGGCTATAGTGATCTGGATGCCGTTTCCGTGGATTTTCGCTATATTCTGTCTAATTCGATTAATGCAACCATTTCTGCACGCCATTAGACTTCACTGGTTAGTCTATGTATTGCCTCCTTGGAGTCTGTTAATATGATGATGTTGGTCTCCGGTGTTTCCAGACATAGTTCCGTGGCCATGAAGATGACGTATAATTCTGCTGTACTATTTCGTAACTATAGTGCAACGAACTCCTTTTGAATTTTGACGCGTCGGTATAAATGATTCTTGGAAAATGATATCTCTGTTGTAACTGATTGACTTCTGTGTTCCAGTTTGTGATACGTGGGTTGCTTGCTTTAAGCATGTATAGCGATATATCAATTGGCAGTTCGTTAAGCGTCCATAGGGGTATGTTTGTCGTGGTTGTAGTGGTAGGTTTATTAAATGATGAAGTAAAGGGATATTTTACAGAATTTAATAATCATTTAACTGAACATGAGAAAAATAAAATAAAATAAATACAAATTATGCGTGTTCAGTTAGCCTGGCAAAAAAATCGAATCCCTCAATCCCAAGTTAAACCATGGTTTACGGTAATTCCCCCAGGCGCGTCAAGGATTGAGACACTTGGCAGTTACCTCGCGTTGATCTCGGGCCGTGATCATGTGGCACCCTCGATCTCTCCGAGTCCTCGGGAAAACTGCAAGTTTGGGGCTGTACGTCTGTCCCTGGCGACGGTTCGTCGAGGAGTCTCTCCACTTGCTTTACAACCCCTTCGCTGGATGTGAAATATCGATGTTCTCGACCAATTTTGGATCGATCTTTCCTGAACCAAGAAATATGATTGGTTCAGGCAGTCACGTGTTAATTCAATTTCTGGGATTTTTGGAGAGACGTTTCCCATGGTGCGACAGCCAGGTAACTTCCGAGGGTCAACAATCTACGTGTATAAGTCCAGACCGAAGGGATTATCTATCCGGCACGGCGGCGCCTGGTCAAATTCCAACTTGCCAAGCTCTCAATCCTTGCTAATATCTAATTGTATTAAAATGAAATATATATCAATAATAAAACTATCGCGCTACATGGTGCTGTGGTCCATCTTTGGAAGAGTCATTCCTTCTTTTCGCAATATATCCTTTAGTGTAGTGTAGTATGGGGTTAGGTTTCTAGGTGGTTCTTTTCTGCATGTAGAGGGGTGATGATTTGATTGAATTATTCTAAATGATTCATTTTAAATCTAACACAACTGCAATTAACGTGCAAACTGATACTATACAACTAAAAAATGGCTATGGTACCTGTTTTTAGACTAATTTCTTTCATTTTATATTATCTTTGCGTTTATGTTCGTTTTAGCATTGCTTTGTGCGATGTATCGTTCTTTTGGGTTCTTGCGTTTTTGAATAACCTAACGAAATCAATAAGGATTGCAGAAACGTTGTGTGATATTTATATTACAACTTCATTTTGCCACCTATTTGGCTATTTATTTATCTAATTATTTACTTTTAACCCAAACGTTTTATGTGCTTACCTACTAGAAGCATCCACGGTAAGAATTCAATTAAATTTGAGCAGATTTAATTTTACGTTTTATCTTTTCAATTATTGGTTTCCAAAGTTAGTTTCATATTCAGAAAATAATAGTTCAGCCGTATTTGTACAAACAGAACAAAATAATTTTCCAAATAGTTAGAAACTATGCTTCGGAACGTTCGCCATTCTGTATCACGACTTGTAAAACAAAGAAAATTGCACTCCCTTTTTTCAAATGTGGATGATAAAATATGGATCTGTACAAAATGCAAATAGCAAAATGAAATTTGGCTCGTATCATACATTATTTCGTGAGCAGGAGAAGTAAATAATAGATCTATTGAATCATATACGTAAATTCATTCGAACTGTAACGTTCGAACTATAATATTCATTATAACACTGAATAAAGTTCATAACAGTAACCCTTCAAAGTAATTATAAGAGACCAGACTGTCACTGATTTGTTATACTAAACTGCGTAGTTTTATTAAATACCTTTCAAGTAAGCAGACCAATGTCCAATAACAAGCGATATACGTTTCCTGGAGGTTCCTCACTGAAAAAGATAAGTCACCGTTGAAAAATAAACACCTATTTGTTATATAAAAAATTTATAAATCATTCTTAATACTAAAATATAGACAGATTAATTATAATTATTTTTGGCTATTTAGTGCATGAAATTCTTGTGTATGGAAATATTATAAGCGAATACAGCCATTGTAAGTGCATGCTAATTATACTGTCACATTATTAATATTTTCTTAGGCCTGATGAATATATTTTATTTGGTGCACTGCATGTTAATGCTAATTATACTGTATCAATATTAATATTTTTCTGATTACTAATGAATACATTTTATTTGGGACAGTGAAACAATTATAATTCTTTTATACTGTCTGGCTGGTATTTTTTTGCGTTTATTATGTAGCAATAATTATCTGCTTCATTCTGTTCGAAAATTTATGTCCTTATGTGAGCACATGAGCCGGGGCTCTGTATTCCCTCAGGGATACTATAAACGCTGCGTTTGTATAAATTAGCAGATATTTTTTCAATATTTGCAGGACAGCGTTTAATCCTAGTTTTATATGTAAACTGTTCTAAAATTACCTTTTTACAGCAGTCCTTTTATGCTCCATGCACTTTAATTTGCTCATTCTCATAATTTATGAGTAATGATTTTGGAATCGCTCTCTATTATACTTTATGAATTTTTATGTAAGATACTATCTATGGTTATGGAAAAACTAATTTTTAAACATAAAAACACACTATAAACGTTTCGACTATCCGTGAAAATGTTTTGTCATGTGTGACTTTAGGATTACGACCGAGTATTATAATTAATGAAGCACAACTTTTACCCTCGCGTAAGTTAACTAATATTAATTTATAATTAAAACACATTTTTCTAACACAAATATTTTGCATTCATTTCCATAAATATATGAACTGCTATGGGAAATATAATAAAGTAGTATATTGACAGGTTTTGGACTATTTTTCTTATTTAAATTTAAAAGGTACTAATTATTAAGTAATTTTTACAAATATAATACTTCGTAACTATATACATCAAATTATTACCTAAAACGATGGAGATTAACTTATTACTTTATCTTGTGCACTGGCAAAATATATTGCGAAGGACTTTAACTCGTCAGTGAATTATTATTGTATTTCATCGTGCGGTTCCGGGTTGAAGCACAAATATATAATACGATGTGAGCAACAGACGCTACTTTGCTACAAACGATTATACCAAAATAGTTTTGGCGTTGCAAAATTACTTTAGTGAAGTTTTTTGTTTTGAAAATCGTGCTGTCTGCTGTGTACCTAGATTCAAATATCAAAATAGGTATTGTGTCACAAAAATATTATTTTGAAAACTAAAAAGAAATATTTTATAATGCCCTGCTTCTGTTAGATGAGAGTAGATACGGGATTGAGATGCCAGTTGTCGGGTGAATTATTTACATTCGAACTTTCGAGATAAGTCGCAAAAGATCTGTGATACCAACAAGTCTAGAGTCAGTAAAGTTCAAGTTCCTAGGAAGGCAGGAAGTATATAAAAATTTATTTACGTCACCGACTAAAAACACTTTTGCTTTCCTTGGGTTCGTGTAACAACGTACTGTATATATGTTCATGTGTGTTTTCCAATCGAATTTTCCATACAAAAGATTTACTTTTATACCCTTTAGACGCCCTACCGTATTCTGTACGAAAAAGGGTTAACAATTTTTATTAATGTCATTCGATATTTCAAATTTTCGTTAATTTATTAGTTTCCAATAGTATAGTTTTTTCAATAGTATAGTTTCATATTTTGTTTGATTCATTTCTCACTGATTTATTATGTAATTAAATTATAAGTTCAAAACAAATAAATATTGTAACGCGTGTATTTTGGTTTAGTTTTGCTTCGTCTCGGAAGTGTTGTTTGCTGTGGATTGGAGAATTCGAAATCGTGCACGTGCGTGGGGGTGGAGGAGATAAATATTTCCATCCAAGTAATTTTCGTGTCCTGTCTCGATTGTTGGCCTCAACATGACAGAATAGTTGGCCATTGTTGACTACGGAACTCCACCTGCGTTCTATAACTCTTGTAACAATGGAAGAATCAGTGAAACTGACATTTCGACGAAGTTTTCTAATAATGAAAAAAGTAAAAGAATGGCAGGCTGTAATGGAGGCAACGGAGATAAGCTTTTGAAACTGGACAGTTGTTCTGCGCTCACCACAGCTGGTGGATGTGATTATGAGAGGCTCCGTATTGCGTTACGTGTATACGTTTTAAGTGTCACCGATCTGCAAATCTCATGAGATCTGCTGTAAACTTTTCCAAGTTGTAGTCTCTGATATAGTCCGAGGCACAATCGTCGTGAGAAAGGGGCCACAATTTGTTAGTGAAGAGTTCATCGAAGCCACACAATTTAGTACGACGGCTTGCCAGCAATCAGTCCCGGAGGCCGACGCCTTAGCCAGTGGTCAACCCCTGAGTCGACGCCTTGCAACGGTCCTGACTAAAGTCATCACTGCACTTAACCCGTTCTGCCGGCTGTGAGATACGGAGACGTCGCTCCGAGAGCTACAGCAAGCAACACACAGAATAGCAGTACGTATTTGGTACGGGCAGCAGATCTCTTCTATGTAAAAACCACAGGTGCCTGAGATAAGAGTTTTTCATGCTTAACTGTAATAAACTTATATAAAAATTTCTTTAATGGTCAATAATTTTTTATTTAACGTAAAAACTCAGCCTACAAAAATAATTCTTTACAATATTTAGTTTAATAGATTTTTAAAATTAAAGAGTCAAATAATTTAAATTGAAAATATATAATTATTTCATTTAATCTAATTTTGATATTATGTCGATTAATAATATCTCTTAATTTTGATGGTGTGTCGAAGGAAACGTTTATAATATTATCGACAGATTATTTATCATTCTGTTTTTTCACTTTGTACTATAATCGTATTGATAAATCACGTTAATGATTTTACCTGTATGGATAGATCATTAAAAAATTTAGAACATTTCGTATTTTATGCTACTCTTTGATTAATTACTAGAGAAAGTAATGCCACAGAACCCACTAGGAATAATGTTCAACAGGCAAGTTAAAGTGGTGGCATATGCAGATGATGTAGCATTAATCTCAAGGAATGTCTTCAGTGCTGAGAGATAATTATGACATATTAGAACAGCGGCGAGAAAGTTAGGACTAGAAATAAGTACAAACAAAGCAAAGTATATGATGATAGGAGACCCCAAGTGAGGCATTAATAATATTGAATGGGAAGGAATATCAAAGAGTGGAAAGATTTAAGTCTTTAAGTTCGGTAATAACAGAAAATAATAGGATAGTAGTGGAAATTCAAGAAAGTATTGAAAGTGGACACAAATGCTAAAATGCCTTTCAGAATACATTAAGTTAATAAATGTTAGTAGGAATTCAAATGTCAAAATATATAAAATTATACTAAGTCCTATAGTAATGTATGAATCGTGAAGGTTGGGTGATGACTGCAAAGGTGGAACGATGGTTTGAGATGCGAAAGAAAGATATTTGTAGGTGCGAGAGAGGAAGAAGGCCGTAGAGTAAGGACAAATGCAGAACTACAGACACTTACTGGACAGAGTATATTGTAGTTAAAAATCAAGCAGGGAAGGGTGTACGATCATGTATAGAGATGTCCAGCAACTCAGAGTTTTAAGAAAGTCTTTTTAGGAAAGCCGGATGGGAGAAGGAGAAGAGAAAGGCCTAGGAAAAGGTGGCTTGACGATATGGAGGAGAACCTGAAAACAATGGGAATAATAAATTGGAAAGGAAGGCTATGGGCATAAATGAGTGGAGGCAAGGGTGTCTTCAAGGACTGTAGCTTATAACCAAGTGATTGAAGTTTTTCTCATTATCTTAAAAAGGTCCTTCAAATAATAACATATTCAACGAAAGACATTTACACTCGAATGCCCTCCATTTGTAAAATATAATTTTATTACAAATATTTTACAATATTTTAGCATTCAAAAAATATTATTGTTCCGTATTCGTGCAATATGTTTACACAGTGTTGAAATATGAACTTGCATCCATTTTTGTTTAATTTCCCTTAAATATCTTGTTTCCGACTTTGGAAACATGGAAAGCGGAAAGTTAAGAAAGCAGTTTCTTTAAACCTGCTGCACGTAAGCCTGTGCTTACTTTCCTCATTAGCAACAACGGAGGATTGGAGTTCTTTCCTATTGGCTTGTGCACACAGATTGTCCGTGGTAACTTCGGAACTAATTCAGTGTCTCCGATTCAAAATAACGTTGCCAATTCCCATAAAGTTTCAGATTAAGCTATCTTCCTTTCTCAGTTTTTCCCTGTTTGTGTTATTTCTGTCGCTAATTAGCCTTTACACGAGAATTCCGTTCCGATATACAGTTTTAATAAAAAATTCAAAAAATAATGAGCATGTTTATGGATGAAAAATTCAACATATGAAAATATTATATTGTTGATGTTTTTAATAACTTAAGTTTTTAAAAAACAGACTTCCCAAACGTTTTGAATAATGAAATGATTCAATTTTCTACTTGATTATATGCGACCTAAGTTAAATCTATAATTACTATTTGTTACTTTGTGTAAAACGTCATATATTGTGTGATTTGAATAAAGTACTCAAGCAAAAGATTAATATAAATAAAAAAAGAATATCTACTTTTATACTAAGCAGAAAAAATTGTTTGCTTCACTTTACTGCGGTAGTAATGTAAAAAATTCATAGAGTCAGTAAATAAACGACACACAGAAGCGTTCACGGTAATCCATTACACTAATGAAAAAAACAATAAAATATAAAGTCAATTGTTTCATGAACTTTCACGGTGAACGGAGCGGTATAAAACAATAAAATATGCTTAAAATGGCATAAATTTTTTCTTACTGTTTGAATTTCTGTGTGGTATCCCGACGCTGCCCGGCTTAAACCCCTCACCCGCCATCGCAAGGGCGTGGGACAAGTACCCAATGTCCGACCTATCTGATGCAGGTTTTTCTAGGGTTTTCCCTGCATCACTTTTAGGCGAATTGCCGGGTAGGACCCTTACACCATAGCCCGGGGGCCCTAGTTCACCCTTGGCTACCTTCCTCTATCCTTCCGCATCCCCATTTGAAATCCCTTCCTATGCTATTAAAGGGGAGTTGCCCAATGTGGATTACCCTCATGTAGCCTGTTACCCTAAAAAAGAACCGACGCTGCCCGGCATGTTATATTTCCATAACCCCCGATTTGACTAAAATCTTAGTTGTTTTTGCGTTATTTTTATGTAATGCCACTCCACCCAAGCCCGAATGGGGCTGAAATTATACAGAGAAAACATGTAGATAAATTTTACGAATTTCATTGATCCCGAAAAATACTTATTCGACGCAAAGATAATGTTTGAAAAATTCTGCCCCCGCCCACCTCCACCCATTCCCTTCCACCCGCGCGTGGCCCAGGTTGTGATAAATAAACTCAGTGACATCCATAATCCCGATTCCACTCGAATCTCGCTTGTTTTCGCGTTATTTTCTTGTAGCGCCTCACACCCCCACATCTAAGGGTGATCCTTTCCCATGCTCTAAGGGTTTGAAATTATATAGAGATAATAACGGTAGAAACGCTATTGATCTCTTTGACCTATAAAAATATTTATCCGTATATAATATAGGCCGTTTTAGGATGTTTTAATATTTCCACCCCCGTCCACTATCGCTCCTGCGGTTGGCAGGCCAATTAAAAACACATACAAATATAAATCACACTGTTTTATTTATTAAATTTTATTCAGTGGTACTGTTTTTCGTACACGCGTAAAGAGTATAAAATATTTTGAAAGTAATTCCCCCTAAATTTAATAAATACAATAAACTGTTTGTGTGTGTATGTATGTTGCGCATAAACATCTACACCGTTGGAGCAAATTTGTCCAAATTTCTAAACGTGTTCCTTTCGAACCAGAAACATTGTTGGGGTAAGACACGTGTATCACTCCCTGGGGAGGTGGTGGAATGGCTTCGAAATTTTCAAACATGGTAAAACGGCTAGATATTTTTGTGTATAATATCATACCCTTCCGTAATGAGAAGGGAGTACCCTTAGGAATGGAGGTGGAGTGGCGTTACATAAAACTAACGCAAAAAATAGCTGATATTGTAGTCAAATACGGCGTTATGGATGTCGCTGAATTGAATTATGATAAACCGGGAACGAAAGGGCACCTAGCTAATAAATACGATAAAGAAAGAGTCTCATATATTTGTTATACGAAGATAATTGCTGAGATCAGTTACTTCGTAGCAAAATAAAAATCGTAATGACTGAATTGTATTCAACATTAAATCAGATATTTGCCTGACAAAATCGTTTTATCATGTTTTAACCTGGAAAATATATTCAAGAACCCGTAATTAGGTTAATCAATTAAAATGTTTTACCTATATTTATTTTTTACAATAAAAATGTACTTCTTCATATTTCATACTAATAATTTTCATTTGGCTATGATTTGAACACAAGTACTGAAATAGTGATATGTATGTCCAAGGTAAATATCTATCATAATACGACATATGATTGCAGAAGAAGACATAATGAACATTCTAAAAAATTGCTTAGGTATTCCAAATATTAATTCGTTGTGTATTATATCCTGTTATTCTATTGGGGAAATTAGAACCATTCGAAAATGTTACTCGATACTCCAATCATCTTTGTATTACGTGGGAAGTACTCAAATAAATTATATTAATTTTAAAAATTCTTAACTGAATAAATAGGAACATTAAAAGTTGCTGAGATTATTGATGATTAAAACAATCTATTTGAATGTATGAACTGTATGTATGCTTGAATCAGGGAATTGGTACACAGTCTCAATCTATCTGTTTCAACCAATGATACAGGGAAAGTGTCGCTGAAAGTATTTTTGATGTTATAAATAATAAATTGAAGAGAACATAAATTGATGCATGTAAACTGGTAACGCTTCCCTGAAAAATCTTATATCATGGCAAAAAAAAACAGATAGCGCTCACATCCAGACTTTAAAAGATACACAACCCAATGAAATAAAATTCTGTCACTTAATTACATAGAAGAAGTTAGTAAAGTGTTGTGGCGTTGGAAGTGAAAACATTCGCAAAATGACTCGGTGAGAACTATCTGAAAAGTAATAAATACAGAAATTTTAAGAAGAATGGAGAAAATTAAAGGCAAAAAATTGCAAAAATGTAATATTACGTAAAAATAACACATTCATTTAAATATATCTTGTTATTAAAGAGTTTTTTACATCTCTTGAATATAACCGTTTTATTTCCATTGAATTGTTAATCTAAGATTATAATAAATGCAATTTAATACGAATATAATATTCAACTCTATTAAATCTTTATCAATTACTGGAAAACTTCCATAGATATCGAAAATAATTATTAATTGCACGTTGTGATACGTAATAAATGCGTAGCTGGAAATTGTATTTTATATGGCATTCATTAAACAGTTTGTACTGTTAAATACCACACCATCACATTTGGAAGCTAGGATCGTATAATGAGCAGTATTCCCTACAATGTGTGTCCTGAATTTGTGGCTACACTATCAATGGAACTAACTTAGCAAAACTTTAATGTAAATTTTTATAAATAAAGTTAATCAATATAATAAATTGTGTATTTTAATTTTAATTTCCTATTCTACATCTATTACATTTTAATTTGAAAAAATCTATACGTCAGTAATAATTATATCATGAATATAAGAAAGGTAGCCAATTCAGACAATATGGGTAAAATACCATACAACGTTCCTGGGATCGTTGTTTCTTTCGTCTGGTGCTAACAAGAGCCGAGAGCAACACAACTGCCACTCGTCAGTTGACGAAACTGAAAAGCCAACTTTTTTTTAATTTTAATAATTTTTTTAATTTTAATAATTATATCAATTTGTATTATCCACATATTTCGTCATAACTTTTCTAAATTTTATTTAGAAGCACAATTATTTTACTAGAGTTGGATGATGTATTGAATGAAAATTTTCTGCCAACGTTAACACACCTTAATTTTTTCACCAGAATTAAATATAAGTATATCCGCTGAAAGTAAACGACACTAGAACACTCGACTTACTTTACCCAATCTCTCTGGAAAATATAACCCTACCATTGTACATTAAAAATGCATATTTCCTAGCACCCATTTTCAGCTGTTTACGAGAATTCTTGCTAATTTGTGAGACTCCATAGTTTTGAAGTACACGGCGGATTGTTTCGCGTAATGCTATTTCAATGGAGTTATCTTGGAGCCGCTGGCGAATGCTGACGCCTCGTCCACATTGTTCCATTGTGGAAGCGCCATTACAATACCTGCCATTGTGTGCGTACGTTCTAATACTTTAATGCGTGGATTTGACGCGCTTCCGGCGTAACGAACGCTGCTGTGATTGACTCACAAAACATGAGCTCTTCTGGCGTGGCGAATTGTTACGCGCCATACAAGTACTTCTATAAATATGGATAATCCCTTCTGGACACCAGATTTGCTCCATTGCAGCCCTTGATGAGTCGAAATTGATGTTTGTAAATTCAAATGTGCCGCGTTTAATTCTAATTTTCGTTATTTCGTTGTTTTCGCCAACAATCTATTGATTTCGTGACGCTTTGATTCCGAAGTGGAAACCAGCTCGTCATTATTTCCATCTAGCAGCGGTACTTAGGCAAATATTTGCACAGTTTTACTGAGTATAAAGGAAAAATAAAAAATATTAACATTAAATGAAGGTGATTCGGTTTTCAGGATAATTTGGTAAGTCTCGATTCCTTGAAACATTAAATTAGAAGTTCAATTAATTCGCGCTATTAATTATATTTTTCATCTTACCAATGTCAATCAATAATCGTTACACTAATAATCTATTTATTTATGACTTCATGTTGTTACAGTTTCGGAATGCAGAAAGGTTGCGAGGATCGATATCAAAGTGGCTTATCAAAAGTGCTTCCAAATGATTATAAGTTAATAGGATAAGCATTTTCTCCAAAGGGCTTTATCGACACAATGTCGAATAGTTTTATTTATCCAAATACGAATACTGGTGTCTGAAAGACTAATTTCAGCTCCATTGTGCTTGTAAAGCACACGCTTTAGAATTTTCTGGACTATATTTATTATTTATTGAAATTATAAGAAACAAATTGTAAGGTACTTCTTGGTTTTTCATTATTATAATGATTAGTATTATTATAATTTTTTTGTATTCATGATTAAATAAATTTTTTTATCCATATTTCACAACTCATCTATACCAATTTATTTTATTTTATACTTGTGCACGTGAGGAGTTTACAAGGAAAGGAACGAAACGTTTGACACTTTTTCATTGTATTAAATTGTTTCTGCCAAGTTGAACGGTTTATTTATTTATTTTCATAGTAATAGTAAAGATAACGAAATACAGACAAAATAAATTATAGTATAAATAGCACATAATGATTCTGGGATCGTTGTTCCTTTCTTCAGGTTCTAAGAAGCCGAGAGCGACATAACTGCACTAGTCAGTTGACAAAACTCACAGCGCAACGACATAAGGAAGCAGAAGGTTTAGCGTAATAATAAGGGATCGTAGCAATTGTTGAGTTTCATAGTGTCTGTTTGTACATTAATTGCCGAGATAATTGATTTAATGTGAAGCATCTCTGAAATTAGTCTAAAATTGTACCTGGTGTCTATGTCTAAAATCTTAGCATTTTATCAATCAAATATATGTTTCGAATCGATGATATGTTTGGAGACTACAGATTGTTTATCGTTGGGAAGTTTGATATTAGACATGTTCCTAGATATGTGTATTAAGGGAACGTTTTGCTTGCCCTATGTAGCAGGAATTACAAATAGAGTAAGAGATTTTGAAAACTACGCAATGTTTGCTGTAGGTGTCAAGTGAGTCTTTGTACTCGACAATATCAGGAACGTCACCTATTATAATTGATAATTATTTACTCTATTTAGTTATAATTAATGCTATTATTAATTGAAGTTAAAAATATACTCTACTTTTATAGTGCCGAATTAATGAAAATTTCTGATCGAGCAAGGAAAGGAAAGACATTGACTGGGATACTTAATTTTTTTTACTTAACAAAACTATATTATCTATTATAAGTCGTCAATTTGTCTCTTTCAACTTATGTTATAAATAAAAATTATTTAAAACTGATTTAAATTATTAATCAGTAAACCATTAAGAAGAAAAAAGTTTTTTACTCTAATAAATATTATCTGTATACCATTTACAAATTAAAATTCAAAATTTACAATCTATTTATGTATTTATCTTAATGATCCTTATGTAATGTTATTATTTTATTTTACGGTTTCTTCATATTAAGATAAGTCGGATTAATAAATGTATAAACGTTCTGTTTGTAAGAGAATTAAATCTCACAAAAATCATTTCTAACAGCCATTCATTAACAATAACTGGTCGATTGATTTTAGTACGCCGCTACCTTTCCGCATCCCCCCTTTCAGTCACTTTTCTGTGCTATGGGAGGGGAGTGGGCAGACCATAGATTACCCTATGCAAAGCTAATGTTTACACACACAACTTAAATTTAGTATTCTATCACACTTTTTCTCAACTATATATGTTTGAATATATAAAGAATGCAATATTTCTCGATGTAAAGAATGAATAAAATCTTTTCAGACTTCTAACCGATTGAAAAGATGTATGCGCGACGTTTCGATGACATTCACTGTCATCGTCTTCTAGCAAGCACCCGAAACGTTGCGCATACATCGTTTCCCTATGTTTCATTTGTTACTGTCTTATAGAAGTGAGTTATCAAGCATGATTCTTCAACTTGTGTGAGAAACAAATATTGAAGGATCACTTGTTAATGTCGAAAGTTCAGGGAACATAAGAAAATCGAGTGAACTACGAAGATTATGAAGTTGTCGACACATGCCTTGCTAACTAGTTTAGTAAGGGTTGTGGAGTTCTCATTAAATACGTCTAGCTGTAGCTTCTAACCACTCCAAGGACTAAATACGTCTCGCCCTGTTAAGGCAGACCGAACAAAATGAAAATGTCAAGTTATAAATTAAGAGGCTTCCAAGAAGCCATTAATAACAAGTAAGTGTGCTAGGTTTCCTCAAAATTGATCGAATTACTAACCTGAATTTATTTATTTGAAAAATAAACATAGTGGTTAGAGCATTCGCCCGGTAAGTGGGTGGTCCCGGTCGACATTTTTCTATTCTGATACCATAAATAAATTTATTATATTACATGAGATTATATATTTCTTGAAATATTTTAAACAGAAATACTACTAAGAGTGTGTCTTGTGGGAACGTCATTTCAGGTTTGCGTATTTCTTCTTTTCGTTTGCACAGTTTTCATAGAATTTTTTTAAAGAACTGCGTAATTAAGAATAAAATTTTCAAATAAATCGAATAAAGTCTCATAACAATAACTGCTTTAATCTTTTACATACACATTTAAAACATTTTATTACTCATTCTGCAGGTTTTTGTTATTACGGTTTAATAAAAGTAATACATTTAAAGTCACATATAAAATTGTAATAAATGAAAAAATTTAAACAATACTTAAAACTGCTTAATGAACGTTTAAAACTTTATTCATAACGCATCGAGTAACTGACAGCCTTTTAAAACAAGATAGCAAAGTATTTTTCTTTAGTTCTAAGTACATATGAATATCTAAAAGTATTCAGTAGTAGTCTATATTTTGTCTACATATTCCTACATTTAATATTATTAAACTAAATTTTTATCTTCTAAAGGTCTGTAATTAATACTTAGATGTTTATTTGAATAATTTAAAACCTCATTTTGTTAAGTTTTCGTGGAAGTGTATTTTGAAATTTAAATTCGAAGTTCATACTCCGAAAATAACTGGAAATTATTAATTGAATAATAAGGAAAATGCTGGATTGAGACACTAAATTAAATGTCCATAAGTTATTTGAGTTACCAAATTCCCATTGGTTCCATTTAGCTTGTCACGTACATTACTAACGTGTGCTAACCATCGGTTTGCGCTAGCAAAGAGTTTTTTTTTCATTTTAAGATAACAGCAGAAATAAATTTTTTATGTAAGACAACAAATAATAGCCATAATAAAGAATCATATTTTATTTTCATTATTTGTGTCATTTTTTAATATCGATGGCCGAAACATTCGACTTAATATGCAACATTTCGTTCATCAATCTGGGACAATATTTACATTGTTTATCTAAAATATTTACATTGTGCCAATAGAAGTACTTTTTTTAAAAAATATAAATATGTTTGTACACAAATGAAAAATTTGTGGCATAAAACATCAATTTCTTTTGTTTATTTCTCATTGGTGAAACAAAATGTGAGTTAAAATTTAGGATTCTTTTTTTTTTTTATAGACAGGCTATGTATAGGGTGCAGGTAACCTGCGAGGGATGTTCTCTCGCAGGCAAAACCTTGTAGGAGAGATACGAAGGGGCTACCTTTGGGGATGCCTTTTCCTCTCCGTTTTTAACTAAGGTTTCCACAAGCACCTCGGCCTGTTCTGAGAAGTGTATGTTCCGGGGTCACAGACCTTGGGCATACGGTAAGAGTTGTTCGCTATTCCCATTGGAATAGTCGGCCAGCTGCCACTTAAACTGGTCGAGGCACGGAGAAGGGAATGCTGCGTCGTCACAGCAAACTCCTCTCCCGCTATCGGAAGGGCGTGGGACAAGTACCCAATGCCCGACCTACCTGATGCAGGTTTTTCTATGGTTATCCCTGCATTTCTTTAGGCGAATGCCGGGTAGGATCCTTAAAATATAGCCCGGGGGCTCTAGTAACCCTTGGCTACCTTCCTCTACCCTTCCGCATGCCCCCTTTCTAATCCCTTCCTATGCTATTAAAGGGGAGTTGCCCAATGTGGATTACCCTCATGTAGCCTGTAGCTCTAAAAAAATTGTTCTACTTGTATCATATAAAAAACTATCTGGATACGTGGCGTTGCTCGGGTTGTCATAATTAAAATCGGAGACATCCATAACCCCGTATTCGCCTACAATCATGGCTGGTTTTGTTTACTATTTATGTAATGCCTCTCCACCCCCACCCCTGAGGGTATTCCAGTCATAAGCCGAAAAATATTCAAATTATTCATCAGTAACTTTGATATAAATATTATTAATCTCATAGACTCCCACGAAAAATATTTATTAGACGCAAATTACGGTCGTTTATACCGTTTAAAAATTTACAGTCCCGTCCCTCAGTCTTACCCCAACGTTGTTTGTTTCCGGTTCGAAAAGAATACGTGTACGATATTTGGTCAAATTTTCTCCGCAGGAACATACACACAAAAAGTCTGTTTTTTTTATTACATTAGATTGCCTTTGTTTATTTAAGATTTGATAATAAATTTCGGCCGCAACGTGAGTACAATCCGCTCTATAGAAATTTGTTAATCTAAATTTTCTAACAATTAATTGTAAGTAGCACTTTATAAATTATTAAGTATATTGATTCTTAAATTTTTAGATACTGAATTTAATTGTGTTTGTTAATTACTATGTTTTAAATTTGATAATTAATTGTTTCTCACTAATAAGCTCGTGTGTTTAACATTTATTCAAAAAGGAAGTCATTATTATTATTTGTATAATTAACTACATTACACCGCCAGAAAAGGATATAAATCACCCAATAATTGGATACGTTTAGCAAATAAGCACACAACACAAGTGATTCATATTCTCTCCGCAGGTTCTCACAATTTAGTCGTGTTCTCTCCCCATGTAAATCTCGTTGCAAGTTTCGGATCCCCTCTGCGGATCAAAGAATGCGCACACCCATTCTCACGCATTGCTTTGCGTTACTCAAAAGGATTTTTACATCTGCCTTGTGGCGTCATTAAAATTGGATTCAAGCGGGGACGATGTGGAAAAAACAAGAATGAAGCCAATTAAGCAACATTTTTAATCTGCTTATAAGCGGGATTGTAAACCACGCTCTGTAGAGGAATGTCTTTTATTCCACAATAATAGTACTTCAGTTAACAGTACGATATTTTTAAACATTGTCCTAGAAGGGAATTATCTAGGCATAAATGTAATGGTAGTATTAGTTTTATGTTATAACATAAATTAAAATCAATTAATATATCATGAAGGACCTGTAATATCATATATGTTGAGATATGTCCGTTCTAAAACATCATCATATGATTGTTACTAGTATATTCTGAGGAAAAAATATGAATTAGGAAATAATGTTATTAAATTTCTTCAATATATGATTCGCGACTAAAAACGATAAAAAAAATTTAAAATTTATTTATGATATTGTAATAATTAAAAAGTAAATAATCTGATTAAATTTGATTTTTGAAGAATTCGAGCCTCACGTTGTGGTAGTCAAAATGTAATAATTAACAATATACTGAGGCTTTTCATTTATTTTTAATTTAAAGAATTTGCCTCTTGTTGAGCGCCATTTATGAAATAATCAAATGGAAGGCGTTAATTAAAAGAAATAATAATCAAAATTTAAAACATATTTATTTATTTTCACTTTGTGGCTTCTAACTCAAAAACAATTACAATTTAAAATATTAATTTCTTAGGGCCTTCACTGGGTTTGATAATGGACACAACAAATTTATTTAAAAATCTTATTAACAAACAGTTCACAATTTACCTAAACAATATGTCGATAGAAAGAAATTTAAAAGTAAAGAAATTAACTCTGATTGACAATTAAAAGAGAACGAAATCTGACTTCATCCTTTAATTAAAGTTTACAATTAATCATTAGTTTTTGTTTTGTTACTTACATCTGTCCAGCTGGTACCAGCATTCTTTTTGGTTTCGGAAGTACACTATGGCAAACTTTTACACTGATTCTAAAATGTCGACTCACAGATTTTACACTATTAAAGCCAAAATTGATAGGTTCACAGGAACTCGGATGATCCTCCTGAATGTCATCTATCTGATGTCTGCTTGCCTTCGGCTGGCTATAGACGTAAACTCTCTTAGACTTTCCTGGCTGGCTGTATACGTATAAACTGCTCGCTTCCTTCCCTGGCTGGCTATAGACGTAAACTGCTTTTACTTAGCGATATTTACGAGGTAATACTTCCGTGAATGTTTTTACTTTGTCTTAAATTCACAAAAATGCACGCTTCATCACTTAAGAGTCGTGTGTAAAGAATACTGGAAACAATGAATCTTTTCTATATAAAAATGAACGTCTGTGTGTGTTCTTAAACCATTCATCATAGCTTGCTGGAATGCCGTGATAGTTGAGTAAATGTATATAATACCGTATCCTTATTGTATTATACTGCTGTTCTGTTTTCTCCTTAAATGTACGACGTGAATCGACACAAGAACTGCGGTTGAAGATCACGCTGCTTCTTGCAAGCCATAAGGAATAGAAGATCAGTTTTGTGTTAATATATTAAGTGTCTTTAATTTACATCTAAACATATTTAATTTTTTATAAGGAATTTTTTATATTTATGTATAAATACAGTAACGTGTTATTTCTCATTAAGTTGACCGCTTTAAATTCATTAGGACATAGAGTTCAATATTAAGTTAATCTTCTTGTATGATTTTTTATGTATTTTATTTACATGCTATTTCTTCTTTCGAGGACTAATAGAAAAAAATAAATCTAAATAAAATAGCGAGTTTTCATTGATTGTGACATATACAATTTTATTATAATTGCTGACATGCAGCGTTTCCGTTTTCGAACAAATAATTTATTATTTCTATTCTAAATGTATATGAAACGATAATTTAAGTATAAAAAATTGAAGTTGTTCAGACATTTCGGCAGCTTTCTAAGTATTTTCTTTATGTCAATACTATAGAAACCCCATTTCTTCAATCGGTGGCAACAGTCGTAAATCTAATATAATCTGTATATGAAGTTGAGTTTAATTTATTGCATCACATTTTTTAACAGAAATATATTAAGTTACTGTTCTCTGGAAGAAATGTAGGAATTATTCTAATTGACGAGATGGAGAGGACAATTGGGAAAGCATGAAAGAGTCTCCGAAAACCAGGTAACAGAAGGGAAAAAAAAGATTTCCTCAAGAACAAAACCTCTCAGTTTCGCCCATAGAATCCGAAATCCTGAATAAGTTTCTAAAGGTTTATACCGAGCTCAAGATTCTACTAAAATTAAAAAATAGCTGTAAATAACGTAACAATTCCTCGTAAAATTATAAGGATCAAGAGAAGGGTAAAAATAGAAACATGTAATCAAACTATTAAACTCTCCACAAAAGATTTTTTGAAGGGGTCACTAAAAAAAAAGAAATAATATTTCATGGTTCGTGAATTGATGTAATCAGAATTATCAAAAAAAAATAGGAGCATTGAAAAGCATATATTACAGATTGCAGGAGAATACTGTACTGTTGGTTGTAGTAAGTACTAGCAGATTAACTCAAACAATAAATATGAACTAAAATTAGTAGTTGCTTTTCAATAGCCTTTCGCTTCCGTACGCTTTATAGCATTTACAGGTGGAATGCGTCACGTATGAGCAGATTTGCAACGCACGGTCCCTTTCATCAGAAGCACAAATTTGTAAATCTATTTATGTTGAATTAGACTGATGACCACGAACGATCCACAGTGGGTGGCTCCGCACGTAATGAACATTGATGCTTCATTCAGGTCGTGAAAGTAAACTGGCCAAACAATGTTTGTACTGGATTAACAAGTCTACAATGTGTTTAAATTCAGATCGAAACGATTTTTGAACCGTTTACCAGGCACGCCCTGTTTACGGTAGATAATTTAATCACCAAATGTAAGTACATTTATTATGTATGCTCTGATTGAAGTAAACGATTGAACGTCAATTAAATAAGCCCGTAACATTGTATCACGTTAAATAATCATACCATGTTTTCGTTCTTCCATTCCTGAGAGACTAATTTCTTTCGCAGCAGCGCAGACAGAAATTTGAAGCGAAATTACGACATTATACTTAACGAAGAATTGATGATTGAGCTTGATGGGTTAATACTTAAAATTATTAGTAAATAATTAAACAAGTTTATATTTCGCAACGAAAAATGTTAATTTTTTACTGTGAGGTCCTGAAATATTGTTTTGAAAATATCTAATGGATACGAATAAATATAAAAATTGTTTTTTCCTCTAAAATGTATCACCAGAAGTCATATTTAACTATATTTCTATCATATGAGTCGTGTAATGCGAACCTCTAAAATGTGTACTATGATTCAGCTGCCTCCTAAACTGGTCGAGGAACGGAGAAGGGAATGCTGCGTCCCCACAGCAAACTCTTCTCCCGCTATCGGAAGGGCGTGGGACAAGTACCCAATTCCCAACAGACCTGATGCAGGTTTTTCCAGGGTTTTCCCTGCATTATTTTTAGGCGAATACCGGGTAGGATCCTTAAGCTACAGCCCGGAGGCCCTAGTTAACCCTTGGCTACCTTCCTCTACACTTCCGCATCCCCCCTTTCAAATCTCTTCCCATGCTATTAAAGGGGAGTTGCAACCATGTAGATTATCCTCAAGTAGCCTGTTACCCTATACAAAAAAAAATTGTAGATGCCTTCACATCTCTCTGGTTTTTTTAATTAAGGTTCCCACATGCCGAGGCACCTTGGCCTGTTTTGAGAGGTGTATGTTCCGGGATCACAGACCTTGGGCATACGGTAAGAGTTGTCCGCTATTCTTATTGGAATAGTCGGCCAGCTGCCTCCTAAACTGGGCAAGACAGAGAGAGGGCAAAGCTGCGACCCACAGCTAACCCCTCTCCCGCCATCGGAAGGGCGTGGGACAAGTACTATATGCCCGACCTACCTGATGCAGGTTTTTCTAGGGTTTTCCTTGAATTACTTTTACGCGAATGCCGTGTAGTATCCTTAAACTATAGCCCGGGGGCCCTAGTCAACCCTTGGCTACCATCCTCTACATTTCTGCATCGTACCTTTAAAAAGTTCCTATTCTATTAAAGCGGAGTTGCCACCATGTGGAATTCCCTCATGTAGCGTGTTACCTAAAAAAAATTGGGGATGACTTACAAAACAGTGATGAAAATCAGCAGTAAATTGTACTATTGCCCTTCTGTTGTCATGAAGCAGTCTTGGATCTCTCTGATCTGCCCGAGCCTCGACGGGCACTACTCACACAGTCAGACACAGTTTTACGAATGACAATCCAGATTTTAAACACTTTACAAACTGCTGCTCTTGAACGTTCAATGGTTGCAACTGTTTCTCTGATAATGGCTCCATGGCTCCGAGCGCCATCGATCATCCTACGTCGATGGCTGTTAAATCGCGTCGCTTATTAAAAAGAAATCCTTTGTTCTGTTGAGATAACCAACCTGTTTTCCCTTTTTATATCGATCTGGCCCAATTATTTTTTTTAGAGTAACGGGCTACATGAGGGTAATCCACAAGGTGGCAATTCCCTATTAATAGCATAGAAAGTGATTTGAAAGGGGGGATGCGGGAAGGTAGGGAAAGATAGTCAAGGGTTAACAAGGGCCCCCGGCACTCGCCTGAAAGTGATGCAGGACAAACGCTAGAAAACCAGGCTATAGTTAAACCTAAAAGTGATGTAATATAACCTAGAAAACCAGCAACAGGTAGGTCGGGAATTTTGCTAGTTGTCCCACGCCCTTCCAATTACGGGAGAGGTGTCTGCTGTGGGGACGCAGCACTCCCTTCTGCATGCCTAGACCAGTTTAGAAGTCAGCTGGACGACTGTTCCAATAGGAATATTTCAATATTTACGTAGAAAATCATTAGCTTTGTAATAATACATGTTTAGAGAGGGTCTGCAAAGGGTTAACCAATTAGAACTTCAAACTCAACAAAATGAATCCAACACCTAATAACCAATTTTCCCTCACTGAAGGTAAGGTTAAAAAGCAGTTTTTGAAATTTGTCTTTTATTATAATAACAGCATTCAAGTGATATCATCTCAAGTAATATTGCCGTCGTGACCGTTTGAAGTTCTGAGATGCTTTTTGGAAGACTCCTTAGTTAATAAGCAATATTACAATTCCACGTATTAATTAACTGCAGTTTTCTCGCAGTCTTTTATTTATCCCGTTGAAAATTGTTACAAGCGATACCGAGAAATGGAATAGATTTTATCAAACATACATTGTGATAATTACAATACTAATATAAGTCGAGACATTGCTGTTTCAATTGTACCGATGAATGATTCGATACACCGATTTTATTCTCCGAAACGACAAATTTGTAAGAGTAAATCACGGTCTGGGTTTATAAATTTGTCAGGAAATATTATTGTATTCTGTATGATTTTTCGTAGTAACGGGATCATTGATTTAGAACTTAGTCTTCTAATAGATAAAATAGACGCTGAGTGTGAATGTATTTTTTTTTGTATTTTCCGCATACAAATCTAAACCAAGGAGCAAATTTAATCAAATTTCGTCCTCGAGTTCGTTTCAAACCGGAAACAAACATTGTAAGAGAAAGACATGTCTGCAACTCCCAGAGGCGGGGGAAGAAATTTTCAAACATGCTCAAACGAAAAATATTTGCGTCGGAAAAGTATTTTTCTGGATCAATGAGATTGATTGTATAACTTCAAACGCTTTTAGCATGGAACAAGAGCACCCTGAAGGGAGGGGATGGAGGGGCGTTGAAAAAAAAACTAACTCGAAAAAACCGAGATTGGAGAAAAATCCGGGGGATATGGATGTTGCTAAGTTTAATTATTCCAACCCGGGCAACTCCTAACACATAGCTAATTAAATAATAAATTAAACTATGCACTGATATAATAAATTAAACTAATCCAATTGCTGAGAATTTACTTAGGCCTCTCGAGGAATTCTTTGACTCTATAAAAATATCCATTAGTTAACAAATGTTAGTAAATAAATTATGAGTTTTTATGTTTGTTTTTTATATCATTTGGAAACAATAATGTATATTTATACCGGAATACCAATTTATGGTTTCAAAGAGGCTAAGTTGATATTATTTTTATTTATTTACAGTCGCATCTACAGTCGCTCAGTACAGGAACTCAGTTTTCCTTGTCGGGGGACTGATTTGACGAGAGTTTCTCTCACGCACACAAACATCCATGCCCTCGCCGGGATTCGAACCCGGGACCTCTGTGATATGAGGCAGTCACGTTGACCCCTACTCCACAGGAGGTCTGCGTGATGTTTTTCTATTCATAGTTGGAAACGATGTCTCTTGTCGAGCAGATGATTTCTGCCGTTTATTGCAAATGTACCGATGTTACGCCAAACGAACTTTAATATTTAGAGTATATAAGAAATGGATAAGGTTAAAATTCCTAGGTATCGAAACAACTTGCATTCCAATTCTCAGAAGCTATTATTCACACGGCTCGCTTTTGTAGTTAGAGTTTTTGCAACACGTGAACGGAGTGACCCCAATTTGCCACACCGCAAAACATTTCCGAATTAAAATAAGCGTGATATACTATTTTTGCGTTATTAGCGTCGCTCTCCTGCACTTAATACTCTTAACGTATAGCAGATTGAGCTCAGTTCACTAATATGTGGGCCTCATTTAAATTTATCATCAATCGTCAAACATATAAAAGGCGCGTGTTTTGATAAATTATCGGCAGTACGAATTGAGATTGTAAAAACTGTGGAAAGTTTTCTAGTATTTTTGCTTTCTCAGCAGCAAGAGTCTTTTTGCGAATAATCATAAATTAAGGTCGTTCATGGCAATGTCGATTTTCGCCTTTAATTTTCTGAGCCTGTGTCCGTAATTACGGACCAGAGACACACTTCTATCGCGGTTCGTCACTTCAATGTGATATCACGGGTCGTCACGCGCTGTCACGAATGTTATCTGCGCTCTGACGTCACGCCATGTCACGTTTCTCAACCTGTATTCTGTTTTAAACGTTATCCAAGGCGCCTGAGGATCCCTAGTCAGTTTCTTCCCACTACAAGAAAGAATTACTTTACCTAAGTATTATTATTTATTGTTAATAATTAATTAAAATCTACCCATTATGAAGGTATAATGCCTGATATCTCCAAAATGGTCACTCGCACACAATTTTCTCATGGAAAGAACGTTGTAGAGAATTTAATTATCTTTTTAACACACTATCGGGTTTCAAAAAATCATCTACAATTTACAAAAATACACCTAAATTCAAATGAAAGAAAGAGAAATGCACGAGTTATCGCGATTTGAAATCTATCAACTCTATTTTTTCATATTTAATTATTTGTTAGAATAAAAAAATTCACAAACATGACTTACTCAGGTCCTTATAAGTTTATTTAATAATACGGACAATAATTCGCACGCACATGGACTTGAATTTTTTTTTCATATTTAGATTCACACACACGTGTATAAATAAATATTGTTGTAATATAAGACCATCTTAAACAGCACAGTACAGTATTTTTCTTACAAACCAAACAAAATCTGTATAATATTTTATATTAAATGTTACTGTCACTAGTTTTAGACTTGCAGACTGCTCCAATATTTGGAATTTCCATAACGGTATTAGATTTACTTTTCCTTTAATGTACGACTGCTAAGTACACAGATATAAGCTGGTGTAGTGTAGAAGAAATGCTCTGTGCTACTAAATGTTGTCACTTGTCAAAGCAGACTGTTTGCTGGCCGTGACGTGACAGGCCTTAGTCACGCTTCAACTTTATGGCCGACACGTCACGTTACAGTACGTCAGTGTGTCTCCACCTTAATGATAAAATTGGTACTGTCTGCGTAATGAAATAACTTCAGGAAATTTTAACAACTAGTAAAATTATTTAATTATATTAGATCAGGTTAATAATAGTTCGTGAAACTTCAATCCATATGAAAGATTTTCATAAATATTGCGCTCGAATGAAGCAGGTTAAAGACAAAAATTATTACTGTTTCACGATTAGTATATACGCGTACAATTATATATTAGTCTGCATATATTACGTTGAAATGCCTGTATAACATAACTGCCTAATCTTATAAATTAAATTAAGTCTTTGTATGGGTGTATGTGGGTATATATATATAAATATATATATATATATATGTGTATGTTTCGTATACAAATATAAACCCGTGGAGCAATTGGGACCAAATTCTGTACACGTTTCAAACCGGAAAAAAAGGGTCTACTACAAAATCCCGATACACAGTTGCGCAAAGCACGTTTTACTGACAACATCCCGTTTGACGTTTGCCCGACAGGCCATTATCCCGATTGTGATTTTCGCAACAGTTCATTTTCCCGAAAGGTGTGATTCTACGAAACAAAACAATATTAATACTATAGAATATTTAATATGTTACTTATCATATTAAACATGATTACTATAGTAAATTTAGTTATTCATTAATGCGCACACCTGATTTAAAATGCTACACCTACCATACACTTAAACTTAACCGGAAATTTGAATATCATAATTATACTCGGCGCCACCCATAAATCCGGATTCGACAGAAATCCCGGGTTACAACATATTAGTGTTATCTACTCTCTTTTACCCCATCCCTAGATCAGACTCTTGCCCGTAGATGTTGAATTTAAACATTGAAAACATCGACACTGACATCGCCTATTTATAAAATACCATCCTCTTCCAACTCCACCCGTAGGGCTGCAAGTTTTATATTAAGCCCTCAGTGCTTCTTCCTGGATTTTAAGCGATACGATTCCTAAGTTTGGTTATCATTGGTTCCACTCATTAATAAATATCATAATTTACAATAATAATTATGTATAATATGATAAGTTACATATTAAGTGTTCAGAAATATTAATATTATGTTTTATTACGTAAAAACTGACCTTTCGGGAAAATTACCTATCGGGAAAACGTCAATCGGGATAATGTTGTCGATAAAACGTGTATCGGGCAAATGTACGGATTCCGAAAAAAAGCATTGTCGAGGAAAGACACGACTCACACCCCTAAAGGGGGGGGGGTGGAACGGGGTGGATGTTTTCAAACATTCTGAAACGGCCAATATTTACATAGAATAAAAAATTTTCAGGTTCAATTATTGTGTTTCTCCCGATTTTTTATTTATAATTTCAACCCCTTCCGGCGTGGGAAAGGATTACCCTTAAGGGTAAGGGTGGAGGAGCGTTACCTATGAATAACGTGAAAACAACCAAGTTTGGAGTTGTATCCGCGTTTAATTATGACATTCAAATTGCCGATTAAATTGTACTTCATCCCCTACGAGTGGGGATGGAAGGGTCAACAATTTTCTGCATACAATCTTAAACACGTACAGAGAATTCTACCAAAAATACCCAGTATATTTTTAAGTCTCTTAAGGTACGAATAATATTTTGGACTCTCTCAATGCACAGCGAGAATTTTTTACGCTCGTTAGGTACTACGTATATTTTTATATTTTGGTATCAGGATTATTTATGCTTTTCTAAAAGAAATGATTGGTTCTGATAAAATTAACACTCCTTCTGCATATGTAGGTTACATTACTTCTTGACTAATAGATTAATAGACTAATAGATTAGTGTTTCGGGCTGATATAAATAAATAATCGGGCAAAGAAAGGTCCCAGCTAGTTCGATATATAGATATGCCATTAACAGACAAAAGCTTTTGAGTTAGTTACCTGGTTTGTTCCGTGTGAATCACCTGACTAATGTATCAAGGATTATAGAAACGTTGTATGGGATTCATTTTATCGCTAATTTAGTGTTATATTTGGCTGTGTAACATCCCCTACTGCCCTCATGTAACACTCCACCGCTGTCATCATGTAACATCCCAAACTGCCATCATGTAACATTCCATCACTGTGAACATGTAACATTCCAGCAGTTGGAAATGGGAAGTCCAGATAGATCGTTCACCAACCGAGCTATACCTCCGTTAGCTCACCTGGCTACCGATCTAGAGGATAAAGGTAGAATTAAGAACAGGAAATAGGAAAGTCGGTAACGTGAGGGTTCGGGTTCAACTAATTGAACCTAGGCGTAGTGGTTGGTGTTTCGCTGCACTTCAGTCAAATAAGAGTTGATGAAGAATAAAGAGATTTAATAGTTAGAAATAAAATAAAGTAAGACAAATTGGCGGATAGCACCAGGAGCCACCGACCCGTCTGGAGGTTGGATCACGACTGTCGTTCCGAAGAAGCTCTGAACAATTCGAAGACTCCTTTCCCCCTCCCTGATGATTTTAAGTCTCCAATGAGAACTCTTACAGGGTGGAAGATTTCTGCTGCCGTGTGCATGTCTGCATAAGGCACTTAAAATGCTGAATTCATTAGACGCAGCGTTTTCACAGCTGCCTAGGCGGAAGGGGTGAAGATTTATGTTGTGGTGCGTATCGTTACTCACTATATCTAAAGTGATGTCTTTAACTGCATCAGCGTTCTTGCAGCTGCGCCCTTTTAGGTCCGCTATGCTGAAGAGACGTTATGATAAGAGGGCACGTGTAGACTATTATATTACAGCTGTTTATGTATCTAATTAATGTACTTTTAACACAGACAGTTTATATTTAATAATTTTAAATTATAATTGATTCTAGTGAAATAACCAACCGAATTGATATTAAAATTATGAGAAGAAGGTTTAAAATAATAAGGTAATATAACTTGCAACTCATACATTGAAGGTACTTTCTGTGGCATTAGCCTCCATTTCTCGGTCTCTACTTCTGAGAGTTATTGCATTAAACCCCAGAAGTACCATATCTGTACTATTTAAATTTAAGTTTATATTTTACACTCTCCTATCACTGGAATGTAGCGAAATTATGAAGAAAGTCGTCACAACTGTGCGCAACCCAAAGGAGTTTAGCCTCAATGAGTCATTTAGACGTAAAAATATGTTACTATTATCACCGTTTTCGTTTCTTTGTGGTTTTTTAAACTCGTATTGATGAACTAATACATTTATTGAACTGTAATTACACCTAGGTCGGGTGTAAATTGGAAGAGGATATAAATAAACTTTAACCGAATTGATTCCAATGACTTCAAATCATGACATTATCCAGTGCACATTGATCCATAAATATTATAACCAAACGTATTCAATTACAATGTATGATTTAAGTCCACCGGAATTTTATGAAGCTTTATATGCGAAATTAAAATGTTTTTTTTTCGTTTGTATTCTGTACGCGATCATTTTGTGTCATGCACACGGCAAGTTGAAAGACGAGAAATAAAAGGGAAGCTCAAAGAAGTTTAGCGGGCCACTTTGGCTCTCCATACTGAGGTTAGCAGGTTCATCTCTCGACATAATATTACGAATAGAAACGAGACAAAAGAAAACTATGTATATGGCGATAGTTAGGTTAGTTGCGGGTAACAAACCCATCTTCAATAGCGTCCATAGTTGATTGATCTAAGGACACGAGGTGTTAACGTAAATATCAGTAGTTTGCATGGAATTGATATGGACAACTGATTTTCCATTCAGGATGGGGAGATGCGAAACCGAATAAGACAAGTATCACTTGCATTAAATAAAATATAATAAATTACAGAGTCGTACATCAAAGTCTGATGAATGGTGACCAACTTTTATGTCCGTGAAACCAACGTACAATTCTTTTCAGTAATACGTCATAAGGTTCAACATCAGAAAGTGAAGTAAAATTGATATTCTTCTTCCACTGTTGACAAATCTCCCGTTTTCTGAACAGTTTCTTTAATTCTAGCTCAGTCAAAATAAATTCCAATTAAACTGGCATGTACTTCTAATTCTGGTTAACTATATAAACCTTCATTTCTCACTTAAATACATGTACAACCGTCAAGGAATTTCTTCTCGTCCGCTAAACTTGCGTTTCTTTATGGATAAAACGCGGTTATAATTCCTACACTGCAGATTTTTATTACTATTTTTTGTGTTAAGATTTCACTATTGACTGGGGACAACGTCAGTATGACACCTTTTGGGAGAAGGGAGATACAACGACCTATCGTAGCGGCTCTCATGCATAATGCAGCAATGGCGACTCCAAGGGCTGCCCAGACAGACTACTCGCCATTTGCAACTGAACAGAGGCAGATCTCGACCAGGAGGTTGGCGAGTTTGCCTAAAGGGTCACTAGTAACAAAGACTCAATGCAGAGACAGAATTTCAAGATTCTCACAAAGTATTTTTAAATGAAATTTTTATCTTTAACGAATAAAAAATGTGATAAAAGTTTTAACTGTTGTTGTTAGGAAGTAACTGATCCTTTACAATTTCTAGATTTTATTACGTCTTTAAAGACTCGGACAGATGGCGCTACTATACGTGAATTCAAAGCATTGAGGGGAGATCCAACTTTAGAGGAAATAAGTGATAGATTATAAAAAAAATTGACATAGATTACAGAATATAATTTTTTTAAATTTTTTGTTTATAGTCGAGTCAACATAAAAGTCATTGGCGACTTACCATACCTACTACAAGAAATTAATTTAATTAGTTGATATTAACTATGCATTTTATTCCTAGTCTCAGATTCATTTTCTACTTAGATTAGATCTTGAATGCCGATTTCCTTGCTAAAATTCAGTAGGTTATTATTGCCGCTGCTGGGGTGGTACATATCTTCCTTCTCGTGTATTTCTGAATTGTGGCTGTCCTAGTCCGGTCGTGCTTTGGGCAGTCGTAGAGGATATGCTGGATAGACAGGGCAGCCTGGCATACATCACATGTAGGTTGCGGTGACCTATAGAATAAATATGAGTGCGTGATACTGAATATACTTTTTAAACTTAAGTGTTACAGTGTCGACATCTTTGTAGGTCTTTAAAACAGACGATATTGATGAGCTGAGGTAAAGCAAATATGAGAACCAAATATATAAAAAACGAATAGTGATTCTGCAATAAAAATTCATAGAAGTTAAAGCCAATCGTCTCTTGTTTGACGTTAATGGAATTAACGTTGCCTTTTATGTGAAACGTTTCATAGAAGATTATTTTTATATATAATTGGACTCATTATCTGAAATAGAAGTTTTTTTACTTTTTACTTACGTGGCAATTGTTTAGAATTAATTCATATTTTCGATTATTATCTGCTATAATTTGTAGAATACTTTAAATGATTGACAAACTGTGGAATTTAAAAATTTATTCAATGCGGACTAGTTTAGTAATTTGATGGTGCATTAAATTTTAACTGTTGGGGTTCAGAAACAATTTTTTCTTTCTTGGATTGTTTATTGTAGTGATAAATGTATTAGATAATGTTGATTTCGGAAAATATAGCTCAGATTTTAACAATTTTTAAAAATTTAATTAAATTCACATTTAAATAACATAATATAAAAATATAGGTTTAACATTTGATTCAATTTATAAAACTTAAAACGTTTTTAGTTTCCATATAAATTTAATGTGAGAAACGCTGAAAATTAATTTAGTATTGCTGGACGTGTCGCCGGTACTTTGCATTTTATTCAATAGAATCGAACAGAGAATATCATTCTCTGCTGTTAAATAATGACGCAAAGTAGCGTTGAAACGTCCAGCAATGTTAAAATAATTTTTTTGTGTAATTCTTTGTTATATTAAATTTATCTTGAAAATAATATATTAATTTAATAATATTAATTTAAGTTCATTTATTCTGCAAGATAATTATTAGAGAAGTCAGGATCATTTCTTTCAAATTTCATTTATCCAAAGAGTTTTATTATAAACGAATAGATTAATTTAGTTAAGTGTCTGGCTGAGTTCAGATATTACTCTTATATAATGAAGGGTCGTCTTTCTTTGGTCACACAATGAGACGGACAACTATATTTTCGGCACATTGACCGCAAAAGGAAGTTTCCCGTCAGCATTACAAGGATTAAGAGCGACTTGTAATGAAATTACTCGGAAAAACCACTTCCACTGATGTCCGCAGGCTCCCGTGATTTGATTTTTCTCTATTTTCTGCTCAAAGTCGCCTTCAGCTGACCCAGGTACGGTGTAGCCTCAAATTTCCGGGGAAATATCACTTTCCCAGCTTATGTTGTTTACAAACCATCTGAGTTTTAGCACAAGACTAGATGGCTCTGAAGTTTACTTAATTGAAGTCAAATCTGAATATTCATTTAAAATCAATTATTTAACCCGTCTTCCCTTTGTGCAGTTTGTCAATCGCGAAACTATCTTCTCAAATCATTTTGCGTAAGTTTTTTTAGAGTAACAAGCTACATGAGGGTAATCCACATGGTGGCAACTCCTCTTTAATAGAATAGGAAGGGATTTGAAATGGCAGATGCGGAAGGATAGAGGAAAGTAGCCAAGGGTTAACTAGGGCCACCGGGCTACGGTTTAAGGATCCTACTCGGAAATTGACCTAAAAGTGATGCATGGAATATCCTATAAAAACCTGCATGAGGTAGGTCGGGAATTTGGTACTTGTCCCACTCATTTCCGATGCCGGGAGAGGGATTTTCTGTGGGGATGCAGCATTCTCTTCTCCGTGCCACGACCAGTTTAGGAGGCAGCTGGCCGACTATTCCAATAGGAATAGGGGACAACTCTTACCGTATGACCAAGGTCTGCAGCCCCGGAAAATACACCTCTCAAAGCTGAGCGAGGTGCTTCGGCTTGTGGGAACCTTAGTTCAAAAATCAAGAGAGAGGAGAAAGCATCCCCAAAGGTAGCATCCTCTAGAGCTATCTGGAAAGGTTCACCGGTGAGAGAATAGCCTTCGCAGGATACCTTGTTGCGTAAATGTTTCGGTACTACACACTAAGGTTGTTTGTTGACCATCTGGGTGTTCTCGAGACATGTAGTTATAGCCTCGAACTAGACCTTTATAATTCTGTTCTCATGACCTTTCAGTGTCTGTTCAACTTCGACCTTTACTGCAGCTTGTGTTTTGGTTTCGTGTCCTAAGGGTCTCTATCTTTTACTGATAAATAATTCCCAGACATCTGAAGTCCATTGTTGGGAACTTTAACTTTCCACGGATTCACGTCTCACAATAATTTCTTATAAATTTTGTCCACTACGCGGTTATTTTCGGTTCGGATTGAGATTAGACTATTCACAAATCACAACCAGCTGACTAAGAATCCCTGGAGCTTGCATATTAGCATTTGAGTGTTGTATTATCAGACGGATGTGGTTATGCGTGGAGCATGAATCACTACCGACAACCGTATCCCGATATTTGTAATTTAGATTAGTATATTCGGTGGACCGTTCAGCAATCGCCCATATATGAGATCGAATCAAGGAGCCTACATCGTCTCTATTTGTTCGGTTACGGAAAAGTCAGTAACTTACTAAACGTAAAAGTCTCCGATGATTATGCATATAGGCTTTCTTCCTTTTAACTACAATGGGTGTTACGTGTAATTCGACTTTGATTTATATTCTTCATACGTATCGATTATCTTATTAGTATTTTTTTTTCTCCCTCTTTCATACTATCCAACCTCCTTCACTCAATTTTTTATTTTTATTTTCATAGTTTTCTCTCTCTTAGGTAAGCAACCGTGAGGTTTGTAGGCAGAAGCTTTCCGTTCTTCGCGACCATTCCTTTTCAATTCGTAATATGAAGTACAATTCATGTCTTTTATTATTTCTTTAACGTACAACAATCTGAGTCTTCCTCTACCATTCTTGATTCTTACTGTTCCCAGAATGATCTTCTTTAACAGTCCATTTTGTTGAAGGATATGGCTTACCAATTGGATTCGTATTCTTTTTAGCTGTTTCATGAAGCATCTCTCTTCTCCTATTCTTCTGAATACATCCTTGTTTGTGTCCAGCTGATTTTCATAATTCTTCTATAGCACCAGGATTCAAAAGCTAATAGTTTCTTCCTTTCCTTTCTCTATAGTCCAAGATTCGCTGCCGTAGAGTGCAATACTCCACACTTAAGTCTTCAATACGGTTTTCCTCACTTCGAGACTTATGCTTTTTGTAGTAAGTTCTTATTATTATTAAATGCTATTTTAGTCTCAGCAACTCTTCTTTTTATTTCTCTGCAGCTTCTTCCGTCGTTCGTTATTTTTCTACACTAAAATCTTCCACTTCTTATAGTGTTTCGTTCCTAACCTTTACTGTTTATACGTTTCTCTCTTTCTACTGCAGATCAGAATTTTTGTTTTATATATTCTAATGATCAACTTGATTGATTAAATTAAATAAATTTGCTCCACGTTGTTGGGCCAAAATGTAATTATTAACTGAAAGGCTTTAAAAAAATAATTAATTAAAACAACAAATTTCATTCCTCAAAGATACAAATAATCAGCCTCACTTTGCACATTTAATATCCTCAAATTCACAAACCAAATTTTATATTATTATTTTTTTTATTTGTGGCTTTCTAGGAAAATACAACTTTATAATTTTACAACAATTTCATCTAGTTACTCTTTCTCTCAGTGTCTTTACTGGGCTTGATAGTAAGTAAAAACTAATTTAATAAACTAATTAACAAATCAAAATTGAAATTCTAAACGCAATAAAGAAACGAATACTAAACAAGATAACAAAATCTGACTTATACCTTTAATCCTCGTTTAAAGACTTTAAATAATTGTTTTTGTACTCACGAATGTCTTTCTGGTACCAGATATGATTCTTGGAGCTTGAGGGCACAACTCATTAAACAGGCCGTTATTCACTGATTCTACACATCATTTTTAATGAACACTGTCGTAGTTCTCGTTGTTATTCATCCTGGAATTTTGGGATCAGCCGCTCCCTCGGTCAGCCCTCGAACGTACCTCGATGCCCTTTATGCAAAAATCGCATCTGTGTGGTGCAAACGTTTTGCTTCCACTTTGCGATTTTATATCATGAGTCCCTCCGTCTCTTACTTGTGTTTTATAGAGTTCTATACAGTTTAATAGATGTCGCAGTTGAACTTATTGGACCATGCTATTCGTACTTTTTTAGGTCAGCCTCCTCTCTCTCTCGAAACGTTTGCCGGACTGGACTTCTGTACGAGCGCGCGGTTTCCAACAACTATCGCCGACAAATAGCCGTGACTGTTGCTTTCAAGAAATGTACCGCTAACAATCCAATTATATTAAAACAATTAATGGCCTCTAGTTAGTATTACAATATGTTTATTCAAATATTGAATTCCTGTTCCACCATTCTGTTCATACTGCTTAAGATGCTTTGCACGTCAACTTCACTTTCTGCAATTATTGCTATGAATTGTTACTCCAATGCTTGAATTTTCTATTACCCTGTCAATTGCTTCCTACACTTTCTTAAAACCAGACAATGGAACACCTGAGTAACACTAAGTAAATATTAAAATTCATGGCCCATATCGCTGAGCTTGTTAAGTATTAAATTCACCATTAACAACAACTTTCGGATCCAAAATTTTTATAGTTAGAAAATTAGATAATTAAAATTTAAAATTGTTCTTAACTTTATGAATATGATTTACAAATCTACTTAAATTATAATATAATTTAATTTTTTTTACAGGAAACTTGTTCCTTTTTCGTGGCTCGTAGCAACAATGTAAGTACCATGTACTTTCTCATACTAAGAGATCTGTTGAATGAAAATCACATGCTTAAATAATGTTTACACACTCTACCTTAATCAACAATTATGAAAGTCTTGATAATAGAAAAACACATTTATTATGTTTACTATTTCTTTTCAATTTTTTTTTATTACAACGTTTGAATTTATTGATTTTGAACAGTGTCTTTCAACACTCTCTCTGCTTGTCAAAATGGATCGATTTATATATTGTAATACACCAAATTTTCATAAATTTATTATGAATTGATTGAAATGAATTTGAAATGATTTTGCCTCACGTTGGCACGCCATTATTGTAATACTCATCATTACATAAATTATTTAATATTTATCCGAACTGGCCCACGTTACGACGCCATTAATGTATTACACAATATATTGAATTAATTGAAATAAATGGATATAATTATTGAAGTCATTGAATGAAAGGATCTTGAAATTAATTACGATGGTTCAAACTCTTAAACAATTGGTTTATTCTGCGCAACTAATTTGTTTTATAATAACAAATTTACTTGTTGAACTTTACATCAAGTTTTTTATATACAATGTCCTTTCCTCTCATCTCAGGGTCTTTAATTGGACCTTTTAAATAAAGAACAATAAAATTTTTACCATTCACTATTAACAAATAATTTTATAACCTTCAAAATTCAATCCAAATGAAGCAAAATAAATGAACATGAACTTGAAATCGAAATCTTACGATGTACTATCTTTATTTAACGTTTACAAACATGAATTTAAAATGTTTCTATCTACTTACTGTTGTACCGGTACCAGGCAATTGTAGGAGTTTTATAACACACTTTTCACTTTGAACACATTATAGGCCGTGTCTCACTGAATTTACTTTACTTCACTTTGCAATGGTCCGGTGTTGAGCACCAGACACAATTGTTTTGAAAACTGTCGTCCCGCCGATATCTGCCGACTTTACTTTGAGCTCTACGATTGTCTTTAGGCAAAATATAGATTGGCGCTCTCTAGTCTGTACTCCAACAAAATTTCACTTTTTCTGCATATATCAATGTTTCGTGACTACTGCATTCGACAAGATTTTGTGGCCGTTTGCCGTGCCCCGTAGCTAATGCGCGCTCCAACAACAATGTCCTGCATTTTCATATATTCTTAACCAGTATTGTATTTGTGTGTTCGGCTATAACAATTTATTTTAAATGCCTAATTATTAATTCTTTAATTGCCTTTCTTTATCATTACAATATTTTATAGCAATTGTTGACTATGTTTCAAAGAAACAACTTTGAATTATTTATACGTTTTAAATATAACGAATATTTTCTCAAAAACTCTAAAATATCTCGAAATACAATTTATTTTCCCTTATTGCTATACAAATGGTATTAATCTTCGATAGCTTGGCATTATTTATACAGCATATTTGAAAATTATTTAATAGTAAGCAAATATGTGAAAGGAATGTGATTTGGGGATGGAGGGTGCGGGGGTGGGGGGGGGAGGGTGCACAGTTTTGGCATCCTTGGCGCCGCAAGCCCTGACGTACTCGACTTTCTTGGGCCCTGCCCAGCACAAGTTTGCAATTTATGCAGCGGCCATGCTAACGGCGTCTAATTTTCTGCGAAGACAAATTTTGCGCTTCGTCGGCAGTTTCTTGCCAGAGCATACTGATTAAGCCGTAGACACTGGGTGTTTTTTTTCCTAGCGTGATCAAAGGCGGCTCAACCTTAAGTACCAAGTTTGGTTAAGTGTGAATTTTCAAGCGCCGATCCTTAACAATATTATGTCATAAACATTTCCTCTTGGTTAGTTATGCGTAATATCCCTAAATGTTCCAAGCTTCTAAAGCAAATTACGTTCAGATGCGCATTACATTCCTGATATATGTAACTCGAATTTGTATTTAAGATATTTGAGAAGTTAAAAGGAACAGACAATTAACAGACGAATTTGCCAATATGCAGAAAAAAGCGATACAGAAACATACTTATTGTTCAGATTTATATTTATTGGCCCTATTAGGATGAGGAAATAGAAATAATGAATATTGTAATAAATACCACTAAATGGTTAATTATTTAATTTAAATAAGCCCACGTTGAGTCAAAAAATTTAATAAATACAATTAAATGATTAATTTTTAAATGGTTTGCCCCACGTTGGAGAACTAAAATGTAATAAATACAATTAAATAGTTGATTTTAAATTAAAATAAACCTCACGTTGGAGCACAAAATGTAATAACTAAATTATTAATTTAGATTTTAAATCAAGAACAAGAATTCAAAATATAAAAGAAAGTTAATTTAATAAAAGGAAATTCTTATCACAATCAAAAAATTTTGTTACAATTTGCTAATGTGCCACGGCTTAATTTCAGGGCCTCCAATAAAGAATGTCACAAAATGACAATTAAAAACTTCCAATGTGAAAAATTCTTAACTTAAACAATTATTGAAATACGAAATCTGATGATAATTATTATTTACACATTAGGTTTACAATTAATTAAGTTTCTTATTAGTTTACATTACCCTTTGTTCGTAGTTTTCAGACACAAAGCACTTCCTGCTCTTAACCGTTGATAACGTTGTTTTTAAAACTTTGATACTTGCATAAATATGCCAATGCGCAAATACTATGGATTGTCGACTCGTAATTCAAAAACCCGGGACTCTAATATCAGATGTCTCTGCTGCCTCATTACACTTGATAGAATATGGTATCAGGAACTTTGAATCAGGGACTCCAAAAAAAGAAAAAACACTTTTCGCTTTCCTGGTCCAAGCTGCTCTCAATTACATCCTCCTCAAAACACAACCTTTCGCCTTCATGGTCCAAGCAACTCTGAATTCAAAGTTATTATGTCCCAATGCTGCCTGAGGTAACAATGCAGCTTTAGCAAGCAAGCATATTCTTGTAAACAATCCTTATATTTACGCCGCCGGTAATGAAAATCGAAAAAATTTGTTTATTAAATAATTAAATATTTTGATTACCACTATATATATATATATTGTGCTGCTTACTACAAGACCAGTGATCCACTGCTGACGCCACAAGTAAAGTAATCATCACAATTTATGTAAAGTGCCTTCAAAAGTAGAATTTTTTACACAGTGCGGAAATAGACTCTGTTCTTGAATAGCCACCGAACCGCCCACATTACCCTGTTGAGAAGGAGAACTTTTTAATCAAGCCGGAGCTAATTTTAATTTTATGCAGACCAATGTATATCTGCTGGCGCCCAACAATATTTTTTTAATGTACTTTTGTATTTTTTGTATTTTCTTGTAATAAAGTTTATTTTTTATATTAAGTAATAAAAAGCTAATCATTACAATATATATATTCACTAATCAACTTTTTTAAGGATACATAAATTTCCTTGACTGTTTTAAGTGTAACATTTAAAATAGTTAATTTGATAGATGTCGTCTTAATCTAATAAAGAAAGGCGACAAAAAGATTGAGTGATGTAGAAAGAGAAATAATTCGATTTTCTGTGTTCGAGATTGATTGAACAGCTTAAAAATAGAAGCAAACAGGTTAAAAACGAAAGTAGAAGAGAAAAGTCCAGGCTAGGGGTCCAATGGCAAATTTCACAAACGTTGCACAAATTTATTTCGGGACGATGAATTTTAAATCAACCCCTTGGATAGTATTATTGTGAAAAGAGGAAAGGTAGAAAAATTCGACACTTGCGAATTCAAAATTCTTTGCATCGTTGCACAAAAAGGCAAACTGAAATTGCCACAACAGAAAGTGGTGCGTATAGCCCCACGGCGAGCGAAGCGTGCTGGGACGGAACCCGCTATACTTTTTAAACCTCAAAACTTCACTTTTAGCTTAAGGATTGTTTACCAAAATCCTCAGTATTCGACGGGGTACGGCTGTACATTTATTTAAGTTGTAGCAAAATATATTGCTCCTCAACCTAACTAATTTCGTTCCAATTTTGCCAACAAAACGTTGTGTCAAGAAAATAATGCAAAATCTGAGGCATGCACATTTCGTATATTGGGAAGTTGGCAAAGGGATTTCTGAGGCTTTTTCTAGAAATTGAGGGAAAATTAAATTCTTGGATATAATCATTTCGTATTCAAGAGCTCTTTATTTAGTATAACCTATCTGCTACAAACAAATTGTTATCAACTAAAGACAGCGGAGTTTAATCTATCCTCAGACGTCAATTTCACTGAAGTCCATGAATTCAATTCAGCACAATGAAAATTATTTGCACTGTTTTTAATACCACTTACGCAGTTTAGCAAAGCCGGTCTTATTCTGCAAATATCCTTGATTTTCTTTGGGAGTATAGTAACTATTTATTTCAAGACTACTTACAATTTTTACAACTATAATAATTTATATTTTTAATTATTACGAACGAGCCGCTTTTTTAGAGATATTCCAGGTCAGTCGTTTTTTAATCATAATGCTCACTATGAGCCTTAAAAATCATCTTAACAAAATTATAATGTCTACTTAATATCAAGTTTCATATTCAGAAAGAATAATAGCCGCTTGTATTCAATAACAAATTGGTCATAATGGAGCGTCGCAGATGTGACTGTTACAGATACAGCGAATTAAGAAATACTTATTAGAATGTATTGTAGTTTTTTATATGGATTAATTTATAATATCATTAAAATATTCTAATGTATATTTTTCTATATTATTAAATCCTACAGATGACTAATCATTCATACAAAAATCTCGGGGTTCCAACCGGGTTAAATATTTATTAATACACGTTTCCATTACGATCTATTCCATCGTCGTCAGATGTACAGCAGCTACTTTTGTTATAGATAAGAAATCATTTCCATTACAGATCACTATTAATTGATGTTTTATTCATAATTTATGCCATAAAGTCCTCGATCCCTTATGAATATGTGTCTTACATTTCACAACTTAGTGTAACAGCGTGATATTTTATGTTACTTTGCATGCTTCGTTTCATATTTTCTCTGAAAGTATCTCTTTGCATTGTGACGTTACAATCGAGTCGTGCATATTATTTCAACTGGTGGTTTTTGACAGGCCTGTATCAATTCTAGCCCACTTGGTTTTGTTTGTACTTCGAAGCAACTCATTTTCCAGCATCCCCTGATGGACTTTCAATTGTGTTTGCTCTGTAGCTTCCGAAATTGGCGCTGCTGCACGTATTCATGTCGACCATTCTGTTCGTCTCTCGTTCATTACAGGGGAGAGAGTCCCTCTGCGTTCAAACTATCTCTGCCAAAACTTGAATATTAAGCTTGCTATTGACTCTACTCTGCATCCAAATATACGCACATGCATTTAATTTCATCTCCGTTCAATTTATCTAAGATAATAACAAAGGTTTCAATTAAAAGAAGGATTTTGAAAATAATTTACGATTTGATTTTGATATGTGAAAATAACGTTCTTCAAGCGTATCATAATTTATGGACGCAATTTTTATCAGAAAATCACGTTATAAAAATCTTTTACATCTTTTGGTTAAAAAATTTATAATCTGTTTCAAAACCATATTTACATGCGTTTATTTGAAGAATAATGATAATGTATGTTTCTACCATATTTAATTATACATAACAATATAATTAATTTAAAATGAAATCATTCAAAGTTGATTGTGTTCTCGGGTCTTGTTAAAAATAAAAATAACTTATTTACAAAAAAACAGGTTACATTTTCAATACAATTAATTTACCTCACCTGAATATATTACTTTAATAGAATATATATAACGAAATTTTTTTGGAAAACTGAAGATTAGAAAATATTCTTTCATAAGTTTAACATTTAATTAATGTATTATTTTTATTTATTATAACATTATTTTTTATCTATTTAGTAATAATATTAATAACATTAATGTCGAATGAATTTAAATAATTCTCTGAAAACAATATATAATTATATATATACCGGTATTAATACAAATTATATAAATTTTATGATAAAACAACCGATGACAGACATTTAAAAAGTATTTTATTTTTTTAATTAATTAAATTACCACATGTTTCAGTAGTTATGTTGATCCTCTTAAGGAAAAGAAAATAGAGCTACAGTAAATACAGAGATATTTACATTATAAATATATTATTGAATGAAAGATAAATTTATAATTATAAAGAAGCTCTAAAGAATTAATAGAATGTAAACATAAATAGTGCAAAATTACTTTAAATCTTACGATTCTTAAAGTATGAAGTTGTAAATATCATTTAATGACCACTATCTGTTTATATATTAATTAGGGTAGGATAATTTTTATTGTGTAACGTTTCGGAAATTAGTCTATATTTATAATTGTTTTCTATATCCGAAATAGAAATATTGTCACCATATATCATGTGATTATAGCCTAAAATATGCATTGATAGAACCTAAAGCTGCTCTTTCGATAATTTTACATTGTATTTATGTTATTTGAGTATTGTTTTCAATGTTCTTTTTGTATAATAATTTTTCGAAAGTATGGTAAACGGATTCAAGATATAGCATAGTGATGTAGAACTTTGATTGGTGTGGTGTTGGACTTTGTATCTTGTTGCTAAAGTATTCTTATGTTTACGTATTTGTTTATAATCTTTTCAGGATATGATTTTGATTCAAGAATCGGTATGATGGTTTTTAAATTGCTTAACTGACGCTCATGATGGGATAAAAAAGTAGTTCTATCTGCTATATTATATAGAACAGATATTTTTTGTTGAACTGTCTCTTATTTTATCTACGCATACATTAAACTTGATATATTCAAAATTATATATACTATTTTATTTGCAAAACCATTATGTTCATATCTACTGCTTTAATTACGGTCATTAAATTTCCTTGAAATAAACAGAATATTCATATCAACTTTCATGGAATATATTCCAATATTTCAAGTCTATCATATTAAAATTGCGTAAAAATTCATTATTCATGTAAACTATCCGGGATCGCCTCGAAATGATTAGCGACATTACTCTGTCGCATGAACAGGGGCAAAGTTCCCTTTGAACTGCTGTATTAGAAATCGAATATTTCAGAGCAATATAACGCCAAATAGAATCATTAATTTCATTAGACACTTTTCAATTACGTTTAGATACTTCTTTTTAAAACATTAAAAAATAATATTTTCTAATACTACTATCCATAATAAAGAAACCCAATTAATTTAAAAATATGTACATTTAAAAAAATTCGAATACTACCTGATCAAGTATTTTATTAGCTGGTAGAAATTCGGAAATTCATTAGATCTTATAAAACACTATCGAGCAATTTTTATTAATAATAAGGAAGGAATAAGTAATAAATTTAATAATTTATTGAGCTTGTAAAAACTTATTTTCTGTAACTTGTTTTAATTGTTTACACTGTATTTAGTATTCTTTAATGAATCTTGAAATGTGTTGAGAACTATAAAAACTTTTTTCCATTTAATTTTTATATTTTGAAAGCGCTATGCTTAAACATAATTTTGAATTAATTTTTGTTCCACAAATTTTTTAATCTTGAAGCCTGAAACTGTTTCTTTCTTCAATTCTATATAAAATACTTAAATTATGTACCAGTACTCTTTGAATATAGTTCCTTCGACCGACAAATTCATTTTCATTTTCATAAGTTGGACTTATCCCTAATAAAATATTCCATTCATACCTAGAAGTCACTCTAGATAATAAAATTTCAGGGTCTCTACACATTTCTAGTACAAAAAAAACTTAACCCAAATTTAGATGATTACAACCCCTACTATTACCAAATTCCTCACTGCCACTCAAAACCATAAAGCTTATATACACCTCACTAATATCCCCTATCTGTCTATGCTCTTGTAATATTTGGGCCACAATACTACATAAATAAAATCGAAACTTATCAAAATAAAGATTCATCATCAACTGTCCTTGGTATTTACCCAACCACCGAATCCACTCAGATTTGAATATTCTCACAATAGTACTAGTAGCAAAAAAAACATTCAATAGCCAACTACGCAGATCCATCCTACGTCCTAATCCAGTAATTTCAAAAACCACCCAAAACCTGCCCCCACCTAAAATATTAAGAAGAATTAAACGAAAAAGACCTGCGCATTTAATCAACTAAGGACAAATTATACTCTAGGTTTATCAAAACAATAATACCACGCATGTTTTTATTTAGGGTAACAGGCTACATGAGGGCAATCCACAAGGTGGCAACTCCCCTTAAATAGCATAGGAAGGGATTTGAAAGTGGGGATGCGGAAGGGTAGAGGAAGGTAGCGAAGGGTTAACTAGGGCCCCGGGCTATAGTTTAAGGATCCTACCCGGCATTCGCCTAAAAGTAATGCAAGACAAACCCTAGAAAACCTACTTCAGGTATGTCGGGCATTTGGTATTTGTCCCACGCCCTTCTGATAGCGGAAGAGGAGATTGCTGTGGGGACGCAGCATGGTTTTTAAACAGTGATATACCACACATATAAATATTACTATTTAAAATCCATCAAATATGTTTTGTCACTATGAGTAAATCTTTTAGATAATAAGTTAACTTATAATGAAAAAAAAACGGATGTAATTCACGACTTTAACGGCCATATAAGTAACCAATTCGAAAATGAGTCCTTCCGCCTTAGTAGTTAATAGAGCGGAATTTTGATCCAATGCTCCTTCCCATCACTAACGTAAATTTGTCACATAAAATATTTATTAATGTGTCGACGACGATTGGCAAGTTATTTGGGTTTCATGGCAAAATCGTACGAGATGTATGAGTGATCACCATTTAAGGCCACCAAAATAAATTTATTACATTAACATATCCAACCAGAATTCGCGTAGGAGGAGAAAATATTCAATTCATTAGCAAAACGTATCATGTATATGAAAAAAAAAACGGATAACTGAATTGTCTTTCCATTAATAACTGGTCTAGGTCAATATTCCGAAAATCACTTGCCAGACGCTCATTTTCCCGACTAAATTACCCCCGATTGACGTTAGCCCGATAGGTCAACATCTAGTTGGGTCGTTTTTCCGAAACTCTATTTCGAGAGAACGTAATCCCGAAAGGAACGGTCCGCTGAATCTCGTTTCTCGGACTGTCATTTTTACGAAATAAAGCTTAATATTAATAAAGTAATGTAATTGTTATGTAAATTAATTAATTTATTAATTATATTGCAGAAATTTCAACCAAACTTGAAAACTTACTTTGGATATATGACAACTCCTGATATTACCATCGAATAAATAGTTTAGCTGAGATTGATAATCTCCCTCTCGTTGTTGTTACTGTAATTTCAAGCCCTAATGACATGAGAGAACAATTTAGTGTTAAGAGCAGGAGAGACTTACTTTTGTGATGCCTTTTCCTCTCTTCGATTTTGAACTAAGGTTCACACAAGCCGAGACACCTCCGCCTGTTTTGAGAGGTGTATGTTTCGGGGTCTCAGACCTTGTGCATACGGTAAGAGTTGTCCACTATTCTTATTGAAAAAGGCGGCCAGCTGCCTTCTAAACTGGTCGAGGCACGACGAAGGGAATGCTGCGTACCCACAGCAAACCCGTCTCCCGCCATCGGAAGGGCCTGGTAAAAGTACCGAATGACCGATCTACCTGATGCAGGTTTTCTAGGGTTTGTCCTGCTTCACTTTTAGGCGAATGCCGGGTAGGATCCTTAAACTGCAGCCTTGGGGCCCTAGTTAACCCTTGGTAACCTTGCTCTACCCTTCTCCATCCTCCCTTTCAAATCCCTTCCTATGCTATTGAAGGGGAGTTGCCACGATGAGAATTACCCTCATGTAACCTGTTGCCCTAAAAAAAATTTTAAAATAAAAATTAAGCGTTAGGATTGAAAGTGCGTGACAAAAAAAATATGAAAAATACGTATACTGACGACGAATCCTCGGCTATGGGAGTCACTGAGTTTAATTATTACATTCCGGCATGGTTACGTTAATGTTCAGCCCATAGGGAAGACGTAAAAGACGGAGATTTATGAAAAAAGAAAACGACAGATATTAGCGATGAATTAGTTTGTCGGGGCCACTGAGCTTAATACGATTTTGAAACCTTCAAAATAGGGTGTGGATAGGGAATGGATACTTATGAAATGTTATAAATGACGAAGCGAAGGACCAGGGGAATTCCTTATTCACTTAAGGTACCGGAAAACGCGACCCTTTCGGGAAAACGACTCACGGGAATGAATATTGACCTGTCAGGCAAACGTCGATCGGGAAAACAAGTCAGCCAAATGATGAGATCCCATCATTAAAAAATATCATTCACAATGATACAATAAACTAATCATAAAATAAATAAATAAATAATCCGCCGCCAAAAAAAATGAGATGCAACACGCTGCACTCAACACACTTGTTGCCACCTTACTAGGGTTCTCTGTGACAGTTAGTAACACAAGGTGTCTATCGAGTTATACTACATAGAAAATTGCTTCAATCTGGAAAAATGAAAGAAATAGCCTATGAAATGCTAAAATTTAAGTGCGATGTCACAGGACTACAGGAAATAAGATGGAGGAAATGGGCAGATAGATAAGTCTGCGTACTCACTGGTATATAGTGGACCAGAAGAAAGAACCGGCCAATTTGGAACAGGGTTTATAATAACTAGGGAATTTGGAGAAGCCTATTAGAATTCTAACCCATAAATGAAAGGTTATGCAGATGCAGACTAAGAGGGAAATTTAGGCATATTCTCAAACAGAAGAAAAAGAGGACATAATAAAGGAACAGTTCTATGACGAGAAAGTATGTTGCGCAGTTCTTAAATATGATCTGATGTTAGTAATAGGAGACTTCAACGCAAAAATAGGGAGGAATTAACAGCAATATGGAATCTCTGGAAAATCTTCACTGCATGAAGAAAAGCGAGAATGGAGACTTACTATGCCAATTCGCAAGGAGGAATAATATGATAATTAAAAATACATGCTTTACTCCTAAACCACCCGGCTACCTGGAAGTCAGCAGTTAGTGGAGCTGTCAATCAGATTGACGGAGCTGCAGAGGACCAAACTGTGACTCAGACCACTTTCTGATAAAATCGGTCTTAAGAGAGAAATTGGCACTGATGAATAGTAATATAACAGGAAAGAAGATGAACTGGAATACTGACAAACTGACAATTCCTGACGAAGTAAAAAGATACCAGGAAACACTAAACAGAAAGCTGAACAATGAAGAGACTTTAGTAGGAGAAGATAAAAGGTGGAGCAGGATAGAAAAAGCCATTAAAGATGCTGCAGAAGAAGCAATAGGTATAAGAAGGAACAGAAGTACCCAGGAATGGTTCGACCAAGATTGCAGGTCAGTAATAGAGAAAAAGAACAGAGAAAGAATAAAAATGCTACAAAGAGAAACCAGAAATAATGCGGAACAGTTTAAAAAATTAAGGAGACAAGCTAATAGACTGTGTAAGAGAAAGAAAAGAGAGTGGATTAAGAAGAAATTGCAAAAAGTAGAAGAGATAAAAGAACAGAGTGAAATAAGAAATTTCTTCCATGCTGTCGGCAAAATAAAGAACATATTCCAGCAAAAAATAAAGACATGCTCCAGTAAAGATGGGAAAATGTTAAGGGCGGAAGAACAGATAGAGGGAATATGGGCAGAGCACTTCAAAGACTCATTAAATACCAGTCTAGAGGAGAGAGAGACAGCACAGGAGGAAAGAGAGGAGCTGGAAGTAGAAAATGACGCCAATGGGGCAAGAAAGCCAACAGTACGAGAGGTATATCAGGTTGTGCACAGGACAAAAAATAATCAAGCCCCTGGTGAAGACAACATAATCCCTGAACTGATAAAAGCTGGTGGAGGGACCATAATAAAGGAACTGCACACACTAATATATACAGAAATATGGGAAACGGAATATATACCAGATAATTGGAAAACTGGGATAATAATCCCCATTTATAAGAAAGGAGAACAGAATGTGAAGACTATAGACTCATAAGATCTTCACAAGAATATTAAACGAAAGGATACAGAAGTGCGCGGAAAACATACTAGGTGAATATCAGGCAAGGGAACAACGGATCAAATATTTGTGATGAAACAAATGATGGAAAAGTGCTCTGAACATAATATAGATCTTCACTTCCTATTCATTGACTTCAAACAAGCCTTTGACAGTATAAATAGACAAGAACTACACAGAGGACTGGAAGAAGTTGGCATATGTGCTAAACTAATAAGACTAATTAAAATAACAATGACAGAGACAAGAGCAAAAGTAAAGATTTTTGGCTGAACAAGTGAATGTTTTGGCTTTAATAAAGGGGTGAAGCAAGGGGATAGTCTCTCCGCTGTTCTATTCAATATAGCCCTACATAGTGCAGTGAAAAAAATCAACTAAAGAGGCACCATATTTATGAAAACTAACCAGATATGTGCATACGCTGATGACATTTCTATAGTGGGGAGAATCTTCAACACACTAAAAGAAACATACAGGACTATGGAAACAGAAGCACTAAAATTCGGTCTCCTAATAAATGAAAATAAAACCAAAAAAAATGATAATGTCACAATCGTAGACAAGAAGAACCCCTAAAGACCTAAACATCAATTGGAAATACTTCAAAGGAGTGACCTCCTTTAACTATTTGATAACAATATAGGAAAGACCATAAGAGAAAGAACACAAGCAGGAAACAGGGCCTATTTTGCAAACATAGCACTGTTCAAAAATAGACTTGTTACGAGGAAAACAAAACTGCTTATATATAACTCCCAAGTCCACCCAGTTACCACATACGGGTCGGAGGTATGGACTGACGGAATAAGACAAAAATTCACTAAGAACCTTTGAGAGGAAAATTTTACGTAAAATCTATGGTCCAATAAAGGAGGAAGAAGGCTGGATAATACAATATAACACCGAATTACAAGCATTAACACATAGGGACATAGTAATATTTGTAAAATCACAGCGAATACGATGGCTAGGACATGTGGAGAGAATGATATAGGATAGAATTCCAAAGAAAATGATGAACGGTGTGATCCACTCTTCCAGGCGAAGAGGGTAACACTAGAAGAAGATGGATAGATGACGTAATAGAGGATCTCAACTGTATGGGAGTCCGGGGATGGAAGGAAGCAGCATACAACCGAGAAACATGGAGGAAAATAGCTGAAGAAGCCAAGGCTCACCAAGGGCTGTAGCTCTACCGAAGAAAAATCCGCCGCCCAAAAAAGTAAGATGCAACACGCTGCACACAACACACTTGTTGCCACCTTACTAGGATTCTCTGTGACAGAAAGTAACACAAGGTGTCTATCGAGTTATTATATATTAAGTTTGGGGGGACGGGAGGAAGTGGGTGAAATCCGTTATTTAAAAGTAATGACAAAGCAACTGAGACTAGTGTTGAATCTGGGGTTATGGAAGCCACTGAGTTTAAATCTGTCACTTACCATACTGGTTATGATGTAGTTCAACCAACAGTAGTTGGGGTGGAATAGGGCGAATAAAATTTCTCTGTACAATTAAAACGCGTAGAAAAATTTCTACCAAATTTTGTTCACACGATACTTTCAATCGAAGCGGTTAAGACAAACATCACCTCTAGGGGTGGGACTGGAAGGGGTGGAATTTAAGAACATTCAAAAACGGCCATTATAAGCGTCAAATAAAATATTTCTGGATCGCTGAATTTGAGTGTTATTCTCTTCAAAAGGTAATAGAGGGAAGAAGCATCCTTACGTGTGTGGTGGTGGCAGGGATTTATCTGGAAAATAATGCAAAAAATGCCGATATTGATGTTGATTCCTGAAAGGAGTCGCTGAGTTTCTTTCTCGCATTAGACATGGTGGTTAAGGCGGTAGGCGTGGTTTGAATAGTTTTGACCCTTTAATTTTCACTTTTAATTCGGCGTGATGTTTTAGACACATTTATCTTATGTAGTAAGAGAATTCTCAAGTTGTTAAATTATCGTCAGTCATCATCCTATTTTTTTTAAAGTTAGTTGCCGAAGTTAGAAGTTAGGTCGGGGAGGGGAACATAAATGGGTAAATGTTCCAAACACTGACGCTATTGATGCTGGTTAAATGGAAGTTTACCAAGTGGTTAGTGTCGAATGAATTCTTTCCCCGGGATAATAAAATAAAAACCCGGGAAACGCTGGCCACACAGCCACTATACCAGTAGCACTCGAAAACTATTAAATTCAACTAATATCGCCTGCAACAAAACAAGATTTTAGTGTCGCTAATAAATGTTTAATTTGTATCCATAACTGCAAGGCAGCTCGCCATCACCATAAAATTCGTAGGTTAATTCCCCCAGAGATTTTTTGTTCAAGTGAAATAAATAGAAGAAAAAATCGTAGCTGCGTTATATCATTAATAGACAACATGAAAGAGAATTGTTTAGTTTACGTATAAGCACAAAAGATGTGCAGTGTCATAGAAAGGCAAAGGAGGTTTCATTGGTCTCCTTTATGGAAATAATTACATGTCTTCTTTTAAAACACTTTTAATCAAGCAATGCTTTTGTAGTGGGTTATGTGAATAATCCCAGCATGTAGTGTCAGAATTGCTGCTCTGTCTGGTTGGATGTGTGTAAACAGCAAGACAGCGAGCATTTGATTAAGCGAAGGCGGCCTGCGAAATGTATCGCGACCCGGCAGACACGAGTCAACATTGGGTTTGTGTTTAACTTCTGAAAGGCAACCTCAATACAACTTCGCGTCAATATTAAAAACAGTAGAGCGACACAGTGTACAAGTGTGATAGTGTGGAAGAAATTGAAGTACTACTTTGACATGCGACTTGACGGGAAATATAACTCGTGTACATACTTTGAAGTCAAAGTTGAAGATCATTGTTGTTACAATGAATTCAGGTTGAACTAATTAGATAAATAAATAGACAACTAAATAAATAGACAATATTTGACGCTTATAATTGCCGTTTATGAATGTTTTTATATTCCAGCCCTTCCAGTCCCACCCCTAGAGTTGCTGTTTGTCTTAACCGCTTCGTTCGAAAGTAACATGAACAAAGTTTCGTAGAAATTTTTCTACACGTTTAAATTGTACACGGATATTTTATTCGCCCTATTCCACCCCACTTACTGGTGGTTGAACTACATCATAACCAGTATGGTAAGTGACAGAATTAAACTCAGTGACTTCCATAACCCCAGATTCAACGCTAGCCTCAGTTGTTTTGTCATTACTTTTAAATAGCGGCCTTTCACCCACTTCCTACCGTTCCCCCAAACCTAATATAGAATAATTCGATAGACACTTTGTGTTACTTTCTGTCACAGGGAATCCTAGTAAGGTGGCAGGCAACAAGTGTGTTGTGTGCAGCGTGTTGCATCTTACTTTTTTGGGCGGCGGATTCTTCTTCGGTAGCGCTACAGCCCTTGGTGAGCCTTGGCTTCTTCAACTATTTTCCTCCATGTATCTCGGTTGTTTGCTGCTTTCTTCCACCCCCGGACTCCCATACAGTTGAGATCCTCTTTACGTCATCGATCAATCTTCTTCTAGGTCTCCCTCTTCGCCTGGAAGAGTGGATCACACCGTGCTTAATTAAGTAACACAATCCCTGATTCCTTTCGTCAAGAGCTGTTTCTTTAACGCGGGTTTGTGCGGTGTGTTGGTCTTCCCTCTCTTGAATTTTTAATTACCTGACGAAAGTATTGCAGAAACGTTATACGGTATTTAATTTAGAACTTTTATTGTCTGTTATTTGGCTATTTATTTGTGTTTATGAGTAGAAAAAACCAAAAACAGTCTCAAAGTTTATAACTTTATTAAATAAATAGTAGGAAGCTTTCAACTCTTTGTTATAATCATCCTGAATGAACAATAAAAACGTTACCACTTACATAAAAACATCAAGTTACGAATACTTTGCAACACCTTCAGCATAACATTCCTTCTTGTCTTATAATTAAAATCACATTAACTTTAAAAAATATATTAGTACCTATAGGTATATAGGTACTTCGTCACTACTATAAAACTATGTTGTTTATTCTCAAGGTCTTTTTTAAAAGTGCTCCATTAGTTGATTCAGTGTGTAACATTTCAATCGAAAATCGACACTGTAGTACCGAAACAATAGTATCGATTTATCATATTGTTAATAATTATTTAACTATACATATATAAGAGATTAAACATGCATTTAAATATAAACCTCAACAAAGATGCCTAAAATAAATTAAAAACTTACAATTGGTTACAATTTCTTATTATTTTTAGATGTTTTGCTTATCAATATTTTAAGTATCTCTGCATTTGTTTTTGTATTTCTAAACCTTCGTTTCCATTATTAAACAATATTGTTTCTGTTTAGATTAATATAAATTTTCTTCTGCTATTCTAAGTTTTACTTTATGAATAATATTATGTAATATTTTAATATTATTAAAATCGAATTCGTGGTTAGTCAATTTTGTGTGGGTGGACAACGCTGTGTTGCTTTTGGCTGTGGGTTTTAGTGTTTTTTATGGTGATACATTCTAGTCTTGATGGTCGTTGTGGTATAACCTATATATGTTTTCGGGCAATTGATACATGGGATGCTATATACCAGATTTGTCTTATACTATTCTTCTGTCTTGTCCTTAACCTGAGTTAGTATGTTTTGTATATGATTAACTGGTTTAACGGTTAATTTAACATCATTAATATAATTTTTCTTAAAGGTATCTATAATTTTAAAGGTCAATTTTTCTATATACGTAAAGCTGTAATACGTCGGTTGTTTTCTGACACGTTATATGGTATTTAATTTAGCAATTTTATCGTCTGTTATTTGGCTATTTATTTATATAATTAGCATACTTTAAACACAGACGTTTTACATTTTATAATTACAATCGAAGATTACATAGAAATATTTATAAATAGTAATGATCTGTAAGAATAATCTACCTCAATGCTTCTTGAAACACACGTTATATTTGATTTACAAGCACTACATGAATACGGCACAGTATTGTTCAATTATTACGTATACTTTAAAATTGATATTTTATCTAACTATAGCAGGATTCACGTACGATGGCGTTTGACGCAGGTTGAGTTAGGAGAGGGGAAGGGCGGAAGTGCGGAATAAACACACAAACAGCACAGTCTCATGCGGTCGAATTGTACGCGCTTACTGAGTCTTAACTGCTGTGGCAGAGAAGGGAGCAGTTCCTGCGAATAAAGACACTAAACTGGGCAGCCTAGATATTTCACAAGGACTATAATAATAACAAAATTAATATCTTAGCCAATAATCAAACATTGTAAATTATTGTTTAAGTTCAACGATTAACATTGAAAATATTGTTACAAAATTAAAACATACAGCGTTTCGTTCCTAATTTGGAACGTCATAAGATGATACATAATATTAATTATGATAGTTGAGATCTAATATTAAAAGTATTATAATAACGGTATAATAAATATTTTTATTATAACAATTTCTTCAATGATGTTAAATTTGGATTATAAAGATTCCAAAAAGTATCAATTAGAAACTGAATTTAGAGCCGAAATGAGATATTTAAAACCCAGTTAAGTATCTTACTACAAAGTCTTGAAAATCTCACACTGTTACTGACAAATTAAAATAATAGTGAGGTAAAACACACTGCATACACAACATTTTATATAAAGATCTTCGTTGTAATGGAAATTGATAAAGTAAGAGACTGGAAACCAAATATTTTGTTGCAAGCGATTAAAAAAATTTGAAGGAAAGTTAAAGCAGTCTACTGAATGCTAAATTACTCAAAATTTAATAAGGATACACTGATGAACAATGGTAAAGAAAATGCGCATTTCAGTCTTGTGAGGTAGGATCCTAAACGAGAAAAGAATATCCATGACGTAAAGGACAGATACATTATTCGAATTTATTCGTTTTATAATTAAGAAACTATAATTTGTAGCTACCAAATCGTTCATATTCGTTTTGTGTTTCATACGTATAAAAACATTTAAAATAGTAAGTATGTAAAAGGAATCATAAACTTAACGGAAAATTAATATCCGTAAAATTAATAGAATGAAATATAATTCAGGTAAATTCGTCTATATGGTTTCATTGACTGCAGGAAAAAAATATAACCATATCATTTTAAACAGAAACATGCCTTAACCTAATTTTTCGCTGAAAGTCATCTTTATCGCCGCATATGACGGAAGATTATTTTAAGTACCTAAATTAGTTAATCGAAAATTTATTTACAATTGTCAATGTTGGTTTATTTTACGGAAATTATTAGACAGAAAACTGTGAAAAATAATAAACAACTAGTTCAGCGGTTAAAACAACGAAAAGAATATAAAACTAAAAAGTGATCAGACTAGAGTTTCGTTCCTGAACAGATACATCATATATTTTTCCTCGAGATTTCTTCAGCTGTACCCATATTTTTTGTGTATTATTTATGACGCATTACGTCCACTGCGCGAACATCATGCTTTTACATCATTTTAGTTTTCCTTTACATAAATAAGTTTGTATTAAAAGCACCTAATTAAATTATTTTTAACGTGCCTTTTTTTTAATATTACTTGCGACAGTTTTTCCTGAAATATACAAAATATAAGTATAACATTTTATTTTCTGAAATTTAATCCATATGTGATATAATTATCCAGGGTGAGTATCGAAGAGGGAAGAACAAGAAATCGAATGTGAATGCAATTTCCATTTTGAAGATTACTTGATCGGGAGTGGTGGTGCAGATTTGTTCAGCGTGGGCGCCATTGTGCCGGCTCACGTATTTCATCATCGGTTTCCGTTTAAATGGGATGAAGCGTCCGTTCGTATTTTCCTCGTCTCTGCTGTATTTACTTCCTTAGGATTCGAGACTTCTGTAAGCAGAAACTCTCCTTTTCGAGAAATTTCTCGAGACCAATCGAGGAAAAATGTACCTTAAAATATCGTTCATTGGGACGGTTTTTGTAGTTGTCTCTTTGTAAGCGTCTCCCAGCGCGTCTGTAACACTTCCATAAATGCACTCCCCTGGCTTCACTTAAGAGCCGTAATTTTCCTGCAAGTAATCTGAGCAATTTTCTCCGTTCTCTGAAAAGCAGTATAATCGATCAGTGCAATCCTTCCAACGTATTTTTAGACTATTTTCTTAAAGACAGTTTAAAAACTCATACCATACGAAAAAAGAAAATTAATAAGGTTGATAATTACTGCCGTTAATTATTGAAGGTGAATAAACGAATACAGTGTATATGGTATTTACAAGCTAAAGTAGGACCTGACTGTTTAAAATCATAATAATATCACTAATGTAACAATGTAAAGCATTAAATATGCTTCATTTATCTGAAATTTTGGGTAAATTTAAAGTTCAGACGCACGTTAACAATAGTTATCATTAATTAGTGTAGATACAGATTTCCGTTATATTGGAGTTTTGATAATATAGTGTAATAAACAAATAAGAGACTCCTTCTATCTTTGTCCACCGTTGTGGTAGCCAAAATGTAATAACCACAAAAGGCGTCGAAATAAAAAGGATAATTTTTATAAACAACAAATAAATTTATTAACATGAAAAGAATTTACAATTGATTTAACTATTTTAACATTATAATAAGAAACTCTTGCTCTCATGGGTCTCTACTGGGTTTGAAAACGGACAGAATCAAACTATTAAAAAGACCCAACATTTATGTTTTTAAATTATACAAAAGTACCTACTAAATTTATTTATAAACTTAACCTATAGCTTGCTTCTAACTTTATTATCAAAAGAAGAGAACGAGATCTGACTGTTATCCTTTAATAACGTTAGCATTAGTTAATATTGTACATTCCAACTTACTGTTTCTCAGGTCTTCTTCGACTCGTTCTTTAGACACACACTTTATAGCCCTGACATTCACTCACTGACTCTAACACAATATCACTGGTTCGCCGATATCTGGTTCTCCATATACAGCGAAATATTCCAGGTGTTCGTTGTGCCACTCCTTGACGTCGTTTGCTGCATGCAGGTCGCCTACCATCGAAGACAGGTCAAATTCTCGTACTCATACAGATAGAGCTTCTGTATATTAAAAATGTTCATAGCTGTTTTAGTTTTGCTGACTGTCTCTATCCCCTCTCCCACGCTAATTGTCTCTATCTAACTGTCTAACTGTCCAACTCTTCGCTGCGTCCCCCGTCTTTCTCCCGTGCTAACTGCCAACTGTCTCTTCGATGCGTTAACTCCAACTGTCTCTTCTCCAACGCTAACTCCAACTGCCTCTTCGCTGCGTCCTCCGTCTCTCTCCCGTGCTAATTGCCAACTGTCTTTTCTCCCACGCTAACTCCAACTGTCCGTACAATAGGTGATTTCCCATATATATACCCTAGCCCCCTTGTTTTTCTCTTGTTGCTAAGTTTCGTTGCAACGGCGCGGTGACAGAATCCCATTACTCTAATTTTCGTTCCGGCCACTGGGGTCCTTCCGCCTTCCGAACCCCGACAATCGTGACAGGTCCAATTTGTCTTTGGACCTCTCCGCTCACAAGTGCGCGATATTAATATCTCCAAATCCTAGGTCGACATGTGCCTGGACCCTCATCATCCCAAGTAATTGCGCTATTCGACACCTCGCAGCTGCTGTACCTCGTTCCCGCAATCACTCATGACTTGTCGGCTGCTCTCTTTTGTCCGACTCGCACAAAATCTTTTCTTGCAAGTCCCAAGTACTTGTCAGGTCATTCGTCAGAGACAAAAGCCTGCTCTAACATAGCCCTTTTGGGAACATCTGCTCGCCCACGTTCTGCCCTACGAATTCTTCTCGCCGTTTCCTAAATCAATAGGCTACTGGAGTCCTTCCGCCCTCCTTAGACCTAATTGTCGCATCGTCACACTCTGTCTATAAATTACGGCTTCCTCTCTTCCGATCACCAGCACTCATCGCAAACAAATGTCTTACCGCTCCGTCTTGTCACCTCGTGACAGGACCCGCGGTCCCTTTTCCTTTGCATTCTCTTCACAACACGTGCGCTGCCTTCAATCCAATGCATTATATTATATGCATTACAATATTTTATTTATTAAAGAATGTAATCTGATAACTTAGCTTGGCAATTTCTAAAAGGATTCGGTGACGTCAAGAAATTTGATCCCTGTGTAGGTCGAAACGCTCACAACCCGGCTAAATAATCCCATCAATTTTACAAAATTGCGATCGGTGTTTATTGGGACTCTGACCATCTCTCAGATATCTAAATGTTTTCGGCAACCATCTGATTTCATGAACAAATGGGAGAGTTTGTGGCTCAGAGATTGGCTGAGAGAAAAACGATATACACAGGTCTGCAAAAAAAATAATTCCAGCTGCATGGAATAAAGGTAGAAGATTCTAAACGTAATCATTTATAGGTTTTTTGTTTGCGAAATAAAAATAAATATTTGATAAAAACACTTATTCCTCACAATGAAATAAACATATTATATTTTCTTATAAATTTACGACTACTCTTTCTTTCTTGTGAAACCGTTTCTTCTTCTCTTTGATGCTTCTCCGAGCTCGTTTCCGATTTCCTTCTCTGGTTTCACGATTTGTCATTCAACAGTAGTCAGCTAATATATTGACATAGCATTTTCCATGGAAACGTCTCTCGAAATCACGGACATATTGGTGAAATATTCCGGCTCAGTCTTCACTTAGGCTCTCAAGTTTTACGGAAAATAGTCAATACGGGCGTGTAAGAAATCAATTTTTAAGCTCATCTTGCATCCTTCATACAGCCTTCGTGAACTATACTGGTTGCTTGGTAGGAGGTCTAATATGTCTTTAGAAAATAAAATAATTATAATTAAAGCCATCATCAAACCGATTTGGACATTAAGCATTGAATTATGGAGGTGTGAGAGCAAATGTAATACGGTCAAGATACAAAAATCGCAGTCGAGAATCCTCAGAAACATGGTTGATGTTCCTTTGTATGTTAGTAGCCAAAATCTGCGAATACCATACATCAAAGATATAATTCAAGATAGATCAATGTAACACCACGAAAGACTGGAAACACATACGAACCCACTTATACACCCAGTGCTGGAGCACAGAAACTACAGGAGACTGAAGAAATGCTGCCCAATTGACCTGAAAACGTGGTAACCGGGGACCAATCAATGGAGAGGATCCCATCAGGACAGTAATGAATTCAATTATGTAAATGTGTTATAAGTCAACCAAAATAACTATAGAAATTGATTCTGATTGTTATTAGGGGGGGGGGGGAGAATTGCATCCTTGAGCTTGATACTCTGGCAGTCTGCGTTGTACAATGGATTTGTGGTCAGGGTCCTTAGTATTCCCCAAAAACTTGTGCACTACGACATTGAAAGAGTCCCACGCTTCTCTTATCTTTTCTCCCATTGTTGTCAAAAATACGGGTTCAGATAAATGTTTTCTTATGTCGGGTCTAGTAAAAGCTACCTCTTTTAACTTGACTTGAGACAGTTTAGGGAACTTGTATCACAGATGTCTGAAACAATACTCATCTCTTGGCAGTGATCTGAGAAACTGCTTTATGAGCCCGAATTTAATATGAAAGATGTGGTAATAACGCTTCTTCTGGCGGAACCAAAGTCGTATTAATGCCGTTTTTCTCGCAGGTTACACTGTCTCGTGATGTCCAGTCAACGTCCAGTGGAGGTGTCTGGCTCTAGCATCCCATAAACAAAGAATACAAGGTTGTTTTGTATAACCTCCCTGCTGATCCAACAACATGATTAGTATTTTGAAATATCAATAAACCATATATTAATGATCTTGATATTTGATTTTCGCAATAATCATTACCGTTTTCCTTTATATGAACCGAGTGTTCCATAGGAAGAGATTCAAATACATTTCCATTGTGCAGAAAGACTTCTTTGAGAGCAGTTTTAGATGAATTAATAATATGTGCTATTCTGGTTAATCATGTTCTATTTCAAAAACATTAGATGGCATGCGACGTACTGAACTTATTTAGCTTGTTGAAACGTGATCTAATCCAACAACAGGTTGTTTATATTTATTCCTAGTTCCCCAGATAACATGTTGGGACACGCTCAGCCTCACCAGTACTATTACTCAGTATCAGCTTGTAAACCTGCCTGCTGTGGTGTAGACGTCAGCGTCACAGAGGACCCGGGTTCGAGTCCCGGAGTGGGCATGGATGGTTGTCGTCCTGGTCACGAAAACTGGCGTTAAGGCTGTGGAAAAATCGAAACGACCAGTTGTCACTTCTAAATCCAGGATGTGTCATGTGAGTTGACAGTCTGGCGGCAGTCTCGGTAGGCCAAGGCCCTTCATGGGCCGTCGAGCCAAGGTATCAGCTTCTAATCTGTTTTGACACGGTCATGCGACCTTCCTACTAACGCTAAAACTACTTAACCCACCTCCCATTACCACTACTCTATTAAACCCTTAGCTTTTTTTTCATTTATTGCTAATTCCAGCAATAGTTGATAGAATTAAAGTGAGAAGTCCCAGTTTTAAGGCCATTTTTGACATTAAAAATTAATTTAATAGCGAAATTCACGCTAAATACAAATAAAATCTTCAGTGTAACAAACAAATTGGAATATTTTAGGTATTTTTTTCGTTTTTACCGAGTTGAAAATGTATATAAATCCTATGATGTTTTTTACTTGCAGATCTGAGTTATTACTTGCAACGTCTTTGCCAGGTAGTCGCCTAGTAAGGGTAGATATGATTTTAAAAGTCCTTTTTTTTAGAAAGTTGCTTGCGAAGTGTTCCGCTAGGTAGAGGTACAACAATATAGTTGCCCCTATCCATCTGATTTATGACGAATGATGGGTACAGAGGTAACTCATTTAATTTTTAAATCCTTCACGCACCTATTTGATCGGATCAAAATTAAGGGTTAACTTTGGATGTATATTGTTTCCCTCAGCTAGCTGTAAGTAGTATTCCAGTAATTCTAGGTTGAATTAATTTTTTAAATAATTATTGACAATCTCTGTAAGTTTCTTGTTTAAATAACGTCCCTTGTTCGTTAAAGGGACGCCCCAGGTATTATTCTATTATTAACTAGCTGGGTGCCCGGCGTTGCCCGAGATGTCATTTATCTATAACCATCCATAAGACTCCAATTTTGGTTGCTTTTGCGCTATTTTTATGTAAAGCTCCTCGAACCCTATCCCTGAATGTGCTCACCTCCCATGCCGAAGGGGGATGAAGTCATTGACTAAATATATCGGCCGTTTTTACATGTTAGAAGATGACCACCCCCACAAATATGCGATAATGAAAAAGAATGTATTCCACGCAAAAATCGGCCGATTACATTGTCTGAAAATTTATTCCCCCGCCCAACACCTCCCAAACCCGTCGCGTTACCGAGGTTGTCACAATTAGATTCAGCGACATTCATAGTCTCGGAATTGATTCCAATCTCGGTTGTTTTTGCGGGATTTTATTTAACGTACCTCCACCCAACCCCTAAGCTTGCTCCTCTCACAGGGGTTAAATTATACACAAACAACATCGGTATAAATACTATCAAAGTAATTAACCCCAGGAAATAATTATCGCAAATATCGACCGTTTAACATGTTTGAAATTTTTCACCCCCGACCACTCCCGCTTCAAGGACTTAAACGGTCAAGTTTAATGTCATAATTAAACTCAGTGACAATCCTGATTGTTTCTGGTTTATTTTTATCTAATGCTACTTCCACGCCAACCCTTAAGGGTGCACCCTTCCCAGTCCGAAAGGGGTTGAAATTATACACAGAGAACATGTAGGGAAATTTTATTAATCTAATTCATCCCGAAATATATTTAATTGACGCAAAAAACAGCCGGTCAACTCATCCCAACCCAGCCGATACCCGCGCGTTGTCCAAATTGTCATAAATAAATTCAGGGACATCGGTTAAAATAGTATGAACAACACCATCCCTAAATCTGCTACTTTCCCGTGGTGGAAAGGGTTGAATTTTTACTCATATCACATCGGTAGAAACACTATCAATCTAGTTTACCCATAAACACATAACATTTTGGCAGTTTTAGAATAATAGACAATTCTTACCCGCAGCCCTAAGCAAGCTCACCACTAATGTCTAAAGGGATTTATATTTTCAACAACATCCGTTGAAATAGTATTCACGTAATTCTCCTCCAAGAACGCGCAAGAACTGACTATTTATCTTCCCTTCCTACCCCCACCCTTTCGGGTTAAATGGGCAATTAAAAATATTTATCCGAAGTAAACTCACTGACATCCATAACCTTCGATTTGACTCCAAACTCGGTTGTATTCCCTTTATTTTTCTGTGAAGCAACTCCACCCCAAACCCTAAGGGTGCCCTTTTCCCAGGGCGTAGGAGATGAAAATTATATTCAGAAAACATCGGTAGAAACACCATAAATATCTTGGACCCCTAAAAATTATTATCCAACTAAAATATCGGCTGTTTTAGCATGTTTAAATATTTCAACCCCAGTGCACCCCCGCTTCTGGGGGCGGTAGACATGTCTCACCCCGACAGTGTTTGTTTCCTGGTCGTAAAGAACACGTGTACGAAATTTGTGAAATTTGCTCTACCGGTGTAGATTTGTATAACGAACATACAAACATACAAAGATACAAGCAAACATACAAACAAACATACATACACTCTTTTTTATTTATAAGAAGATTACATCTTATGGATTTCCCGTTTCTATCTCTGTCTCCATTCAATAAATAAAATAATAAAATAAATCTGAAAAAGGAGGATAACCTTTGCGAGAATATTTTATTCTTCTTTTCTGGGATATAGTCTCCTGGCGCAAAATTATATTGAACATATTGGGACATTTATATCTACTTTAATGAATTAGTGTTGACATAAGTCCGTAGCTTTTTTGCACCAGAAATTCATGCTAATTTATGATTAATAACTGGAAAGGATATTTTTATCTATTATTCTTTCTAAAACAATCTTGGCACATTCTTTCGTTCCAGGTTTAATTTTTCAACGCACATGATAAATGTTGTAAACCAAAGTTTGTAATTTTGAAAGTAAGAAATTTACTTTTTCTACAAAGAATAAATACAAATGATTGGGAATGTTGGAAAATCACCACCAATGGATAAATTAATAACGTTAAATACTATCAAGAAAACCACTTTAGCAGAGTGTGAACGCAGGTCAGTGACTCATTGTCACTGAGTTGCGTTCGCACTCTACCAAAGGCTCACCCTTCCCATACATTCGCTTCGCTCAACAATATTAAAAATACTTATCACTCCATAAACTACTGTAGTGTATACTTATAAATAAACAACAGCCATTTTAAGTCAGAAAAAATATATTTATGGGTGGAAAATTAAACTACGTTTCGTCGCTAATTTTGCGATCTCTCCAGGTTGACGTTTAACACTACAAAACCAAACCAAACAATTACAACGATTAAAATGAAATTTATAAGAAAAATTTGGGAGACCACTAAAACTAAACACTTGTTTTACATCGTGTATTTCGGCCACGGCAATCAAGGGAGAATGGCCTGACTATCAAAATTTGAAAGTTCACCTAAATTTATGTTGATTGTATTCTGCAAATGGTTAACTAGGGCCCCCGGGGTATGGTTTAGGGATCCTACCAGGAAATTCGCCTAAAAGTGTTGCAGGGAAAACCCTAGAAAAACCTGCATCAGTTAGATCGGGCATTTGGTATTTGTCCCACGCCCTTCCGATAGCGGGAGAGGAGTTGCTGTGGGGACGCAGCATTTCCTTCTCCGTGCCTCGACCAGTTCAGGTGGCAGCCGGCCGACTATTCCAATGGGAATAGCAAACAACTCTTACCGTATGCCCAAGGTCTGTGACCCCGGAACATACACCTCTCAGAACAGGCCGAGGTGCCTCGGCTTGTTGGAACCTTAGTTCGAAAACGGAGAGGAAAAGGCATCCCCAAAGGTAGCCCCTTTGTATCTCTCCTTGTTATATATGTATATAATTACTGTAGTATATATTTACTGAAGCTTCATCATAATTCGACTTTAAGAATTTTACAACATTTTATGTCCAACCTTTGCTTCCCACATTTGTTTATTGGCAAATCGATGCTGTTTTTCCAGAAAACTATCTAGGTCTTAAAACAGCGGTAATCCAGACTCTGAATGTGCTGATTTCATTCTAGGAATTCGTATTAAATTACCTGTCACAGATCCAGTGTTTGAGCCTCTATCACAAGGTTTCTTAGATATGAACAATTAATCTTAACACGTTGCACAGGCCTGTAAATTAATATTTGAGGCTTCACTGATAATATTTTTCTATAATTACGAATACATTTTTACAACAAAAAAATATTCTGTTTTACATAGGCCATAGCATTAGATATAATTCTGGATATTATGTTGAAATTGCCATAGAATTATGGTAGGAACACTAATATTTTATCTGCTCAAAAATTGAAATTAGTTGCTGCCTTGATCTCTTTAAACAGTTGCGTTTAATTATGGCGACCAAAATTTACATGGCAAATGAACATGTGCGTGTAGGAACGACCTCAAATAAGTCAATGTTATACAGAAGCCAGTGAATGTAATAGTTTCAATGATTTGAGAGGTTGTAATAGCATTTGCAGAAAGTTGGTAACAGAACGCAGGCCCTGTATCTCTCTTTGTAAGCCTTTACATTCACTAACACCATTCCCCGGCCAAGCCATTAGGGATTGTTTTAGGAGTGTCGGTAATGCGACTCTTATTCCCTGCAGTGTTTCGACGTAATGAGCAACTTCCGTTGCCATTTGCAAGTCGCAAACTACCGAGTCATTTGCAATTATTTCTCCTCATAAAGTGACACTTTTCCATTCTTATCGTGGGAACAACATTTTAGGTCATAACTTCTCAGAGTTATCAGGTTCTCCGAGTTTTATACTTTAAAATATTCTAATGATAATTAAAAGACATACAATTCTTCTGTCCTTAACTGAGAGTACAGAATTATGTACGTCATTAATATAAGTCTTTCTTTTTTACGTAAACATTGTCGAGTGAATGTAGTTATTTGCTATTGAGTTTTAATTGCACATGCTCAATATTAATATGGCATAGAAAATTATATATATATATATATATATATATATATATATATATTGTAACAATAATTAAGGAGGCCATTATTTGTTGATTTATAATAATTTGTTTGGCGGCGCCAATCTCAAAGAACGACAGTGACGGCGGGCTCTTAATGATATTAAATTAGAGAGACCTTGGATTGTTGATTTTAAAATATTTTGTTTGGTGGCACCAATCTCAAAGAATGACAGTGACGGCGGGCTTCTATGTCGTCGAGATTTTGGTGGGAACTGCGAGCGTGGGAACTACGAGTGTGAGAACTGCAAGCGTTGTACGGAGTTCAGTTTATTGAATGTGGCGAAGAGAGTTAGTTGGTTGATCGTCGAGGAGAGAGGCATCATTTGGGGCGACAGGAAAGAGTTGTTTGGTTATCGTCGAGGAGAGAGACAGCTTTGGGGCGATAGGAAAGATCGGACAGGGATGAGAAGAATTTAGTAAAATGGTTTTAAATATTTGATATGCATTGTTAAGCCTTGAAAGAATTACAATGCTGCGGACATTGTATGTTTAAAAGAATTAAACTCTGTTATTGGTGTTCGTTACAGTTTCTCAAACCTTTTTGAATAGACTGGTGACTACGGTCCAACTATTTTGTAATCTGTATATAATTGGGGTAACATTAACAGTGACCGGTTTCCAAGGTCAGAACATCTTGGCGTTGGCGATAATACTGGCTAATTGACTGGTGGCTGCGGGCGAAACATCTTCGGTCCGTACGAGAGATTCTTTTGTTTGAAGCTGTGAAAATATTGAACCGTGTTTTTTGTTCAAGTGTAGAGTCAGTGAATAATGGCCTTTTTAGTGAAGTGTGTGCCCACGCTCTGAAAACTTTATATCTGGTACCTGAAAGAAAGTTGTAAGTACAAATAAAACTAATATATTTGTGTCAACGGTAATTAAGGGTATAGTCAGATTTCGTTTCTTGTCATTTCATATTCCGTTAGTGTCAATTTGTTTGAATTATCAATTTTCAATTTTATTCTTGATTGTTTCTTCTTTATCAAACCCAGTAAACACCATGAGAAGAAGACTTATTTAGATTTATTTGTTTGTAAAATATAAAAGTTTGTATTTTCTTTAAATGCCACAAATTATAAAAACTAATTGATTTGTAAATTTTGATTGAATGTGGTGTCCTAAATTAGGGCAAATAATTTGTACCTTTAATGAATAAATTTGTTTTAATAATCATTAATTTTTTAAAATTAACTATTCTTTTGTTTATTACACATTTTGGTTTCCACAAGGCGGGGCAATTTATTAATAATTACTATCCGTTGATTTTAACATAAATTGGCTGCAAAGAGGGGCTTGTTTCAATTTAAAATGTAATAAATATTTTTATTTATTACAATATATATATATAATATGTTGAAAAGTTTTGACAGGGTCAATTAATAATAATAAAGATAGCGAAATACAGACCAAAGAAGTGATATATATACCACACAACGTTTCTGGAAGCCTTGTTCCTTTCTTCAGGTGCTAAGAAAACTAAAAATACAAGAGCCTAGTTCTACACAACTGCAAAAGTCAGTTGAGTTTTTTCCACTGTTCTGTGCAGTTGTGTCGCTCAAGGTTCTTGTGTTTTTAGTTTTCTTAGCACCAGAAGAAAGAAACAAGGGTTCCAGGAACGTTGTGTGGTATATATATCTTCACTTCTTTTATCTGTATTTGCCTATCTTCATTATTATTAAATTTCATAATATACGTAAATTTTTCATTGTAAAGTCAATTAATATACACTTTATTTTCTTTAAGATTTCAATTTACGGTCGATTTCTAAGTTTGTTATTATTATAAACTGTTCAAATTAAATTTTAACCTGACCCAGTATGGTCATCTGAGCTTATGTTTCGGTAATTACTACATATGTTTATGTTTAGTAGTCTTTAACCAAATATATGTATATACAAATGCTGCCTATATCCATCCATTGATATATCTTTGCTACATATTCTGTGTATAAAGTATTCGTTGAAAAATAGTCAATGTTCGTGTTACGTTGGTTTTAGACATTAATCTACTATTCAGTTTAACAGGTTACGGGCCAAGTATTAAGTAGAAATTCAACCAGGTATTTAGGTAGTACATCCAAATAGCTTTTCTTGAGTTAACCGTTTACATTATGGAATTACTCGACCTCGAAACTTATGAAAAATTTTTGTATGGAGGATTTATTAATGAAAAATGAATTATGTAGCCATGTGAGCGACTGGATGAAGAAAACCTACGGTAAACACTAAAACATTGGAGTTATGTCTCATTCGCGCGATGCGTTCATTGTAATTAAAGCAAATAAAATTGTACATTATTATTTCACGTGATTTGTGATTCAAATTCGAAAGTATAGGTTCAGCTAAAAAAAATTATTACGCATGAAGTGTTGGCGTGATCACGTTGCTCGTTTTTTGTATTCTGGAGGTGGATGCAGACACTTTAATTGAGATATTTTTATTTGGAAATAGTTGAAGAATACTATATACGTTTTGATCCAATCGTCGGTAATAGGAATAGAAGTATCCATCAATCCGAAAACTTAAAGCGGTATGTCTGACGGAACGGGAAAATATATGTAAGAAAAGGTTTAAGAAACACTGTAGCCTACACAAACTTGAGTTCAAAGGCAGAAACTGAATCGACCAACTTTCACGAATAGTCTCTTTGTGTGACAGTGAAGAAACCGTCAGAGTCGAAGGGAAGACGCAAGTTGATCTTATACACTGACGGGATCTGGCAATTGTGCAACGATCAGCGCGAGTATACATGTTTTGAAACGTAACAAATTGAATCTCAAGAAAGACGGCTTAACCGAGTCGCCTAAGGCACAACACTTGTTGCAGGCAAGATGGTTCTGTAGCAATGGAATACGTGGCAGTGTACTGCATTTCATGTGCTGTGCAATATCCTATCGATACGAAGAAAACTATTGGAGATATTAATTTTTTATTTAAGTCCGTATCGCATGAACATCGATCAGATGTTCATATATGAATCGAGACCATATGCTCATATAAAATATTTTGTTCTCCATTACAGAAACTATAATTACTCAAAGTATTGACCGATTGGGTCAAAACATCCATTATATTTGTGCGTACATGTTATTGCCGTGTTATTAACTAGATGAAGAAGTACCAGTGATGTACCTAAACAATGTTTTATTAATGCAAATACAACGCAGTAATCTGTAGGGAATACTTAAAATGTTCTAACTTCCTCTAAATTTCGATTCCTTATCTGAAATTTGACACACTTGCCTGTAGTTTACTTAAAGAAATTGTAAATATAGTGATAAACATTCAAATCTCTGTTCACCTGATTTTGCGTTTTACTTACTTAGATAAATATAACTTATAATAAGTGTAATTAAATTTATATTTATCCACTAATAACAAGCTGTAGTTTTGATTCCTCGTTTTATTATTTCTTTGACATGCTACATGAAAGTAATCCACGTTGTTGCAACTTCCCTTTTATAACATATGGAGGGAGCCGGAAGCCATGGACTTTAGTTTAAGGAACCATCCTGTCAACAGTCTACCTGAAAAATCTTAGAAGGAACTTCCTAAGGTAGATCGGTCTCTCGGTACTTGTCCCACGCCCTTCCGACGACTGAAGGTGTAGTTTGCTGTGGTTTCGCAGTATTCCTGACTCCATGCTTCTAATATATTTAGAGGCAGCTGGAAGGCTCTTCCAATTAGACCACAGAACACATAATTCCCATCGACCTGTCAAAACTGATTCCAGCGGAATGTCTTATGGGTGCTACTTCGGTTTTGAATCAGACAGTCTGGAAGACTGAAGTTGTCTTGTAATATTTTAGCTGCAGGAAACTTGAGGTTAATCACCACTTCCCTATTATTATAGGGAGTAAGTTATACCACCTTCTCTGTACTAATTTGTAGGAGAAATAAAAATAAATATTCAGTACTTGACTGTATACAATTAAACTAGAAATGTAGGACCGTTTCAGTTTCCACAGAAAATGAGGATTGATTATCAATGTATGCTATTACATAGATTTAAAATGTTTCAGGACCGAGTTGTTTGTATATTCGTCACAATACTATTTTAAAAATTGATTGGTCGTAAAGTAATTTTTATTGTCCATCAATAAGATTAATAGTATATTAAATTACATCTTTCATTTTTGCTGCGCGTCCTAATTTTCACTTCTTGTTTCTCCTTTTTACTCAATCGGTGTTTCTTAACTTTTAGAAATGCTCTCTTTCTTAAGGCTTTCCAATAATCCTATTTATCGTTAACTTGCTTCACGCGCTTATTTCGTAGTTGATAATTGAGTATAGTAGAGTGGGAGAGTTAATGAGTTTTAATGTAATTTTGAATGTAAAGAGGCGGGGGTGGGTTCGTTTTCGGGGTAAGACAGTGCTTAGCTGGCTGCGTATTGATCCTCGCACCGCGCCGAATTGGACAGCTGCTAGATGAATGTCCCTGTATGTCGCTGGCGGACGACGATTGTCTACAAGCAACAGTTCGCCCCGGTACTTCCACGATCGAGAGCTCTTCACAGACTCTTGAAACTTAGATTCACATTATAAGTAATGAAATTAACGTTTACAAACAACAGGAACGCCAAAGGTTAGTTTCTGCAGGAGGAAACTGACATTCATTATAATTCAGTCCAAAATTATGCAGGTTTGTTAAGAAATACATAACTGAAAATGCTGTGCCTAAACTCCTCTCCCGCTATCGGAATGGCGTGGGACAAGTACCCAATGCCCGACCTACCTGATGCAGGTTTTTCTAGGGTTTTCCCTGCATTTCTTTAGGCGAATGCCGGGTAGGATCCTTAAAATATAGCCCGGGGGCCCTAGTAACCCTTGGCTACCTTCATCTACCCTTCCAAATCCCCCCTTTCAAATACCTTCCTATGCTATTAAAGGGGAGTTGCCCAAAGTGGATTACCCTCATGTAGCCTGTTGCCCTAAAAAAAAAGTTTCCTTTTCATCGTGAAAATATTTCTTTACTGTCTAGTTCTTCGTTCTTAAATAAAAATGGTGACACAACTTCACACGCCCTTGATACTCAATAGAAATAGTGTGCGTTGTTATAGCTGATATTCATAAGAAATTTGAAAATTAATAGTTCATATATGGTTTTATTAAGAATCAGTATGGAATAATCTAACTGCGTACCTCCACTTGGAACGTGGTGATTTTACCAGCTGAGCTACCACGGTCTACTCCCCATCAGGTGCTAGGTTTCTTCATTGAACACCTACATTTTACTAAAATACATTCTTCACAGCTTTCTTGAATATATACTTTTTAAAACTAACAACAACTTTATCATTTTGTTTAAAATATTATTCTTTTGGTTTGCCATAGTAAAATAATGTTATATATATATATATATATATATATATATATATATATATATATGTAACACGAATAAATGTATTAGAGTACAACTAAGCGTTTGGCTCCTACTACTTTAATGTTTTAATTTAACGTCTTCTTTGAATTAATAAAACAATTGATGACCTTATACAGTCCCCTTTTTCTAATTATATTGTGACGTCGTCAGGTATTTTCCAAAACACAAAAGAATATGGTCTTAGTGGATACTGACACTTCTTCAGGTTGTGTGCCCATAGTTAAAAGTTTTAATTTAATGTTTGTTTTGAATTAAATAAAACTATTGTTGACAAACACTTTTTATTTTTAATGTATATTGTGACGGCGTTTCGATACCTTTTTGTATCTTCTTAAGGTATTTTCCAAATCACAAAAGAATCCAACGTTCTTAGTGCATCCTGATACTTCTTCAGGTTATGTGACCATAGTTAAAAGTTTAATTTAACGTTCTTAGTGGATCCTGACACTTCTTCAGGTTGTGTGACCATAATTAAAAGTTTAATTTAACGTCCATTTTGAATTAATAAAACAATTGATGGCCTTTACAGACGTCGTCACAAAATAAATAAAAAGTGTCTGTATTAGGTCATTAATTGTTTCATTATCTTACTAGTTTAATCTAATTTGGTTGATGTCTTCTTTACTTCTCTATTTCATCATGTGGATGTTTTGATTTTAGCCGACGTAGGGCATGGAGGGTTTCTTGCGAGGTCTGGAATTAGTTGATTTGGGTGGCTTATCATTGTAAAATACAATTTATTGTAATTCATTTTGATGGTCTTTACTACGGTAGTTAAATATGTATAACTGAGTTGCGTAAAAACCATTGTACATATGTAATCAGCCTTACTGCTCTGTTTTGGATAACTTGCGTACGGTTGATTTGAGATTCAGCAGCTGATCTCCAAATCGCGCCATAGAGGTCGGATCAGACTCAAATATAATAGGTATATAAAAGGAGTAGCTATATGTTGTCCAGTAGATACTTGAGTGATAGAAGTCGATTTCTTGTTCTCGTTAAATATTTGTTATTGTAGAAAAATGTATCAAGATTATTTAGAAATATTGGAAACAAAAAAGTATCTCCTTGGAAAAAAAAATATCTGTACCAAAGACTGGGAAGTGTAAGTGTTATAGACGAAAGAGTTAAGTGAATCTGATAGAAAGACGATCACTAAGTTTTCACTGAACTGTAAGTTGTTGGTTCAGTTTTCTTGTCTTGGGTGTTATTGTTACATGGATTTTGGCATCTACATTTTTTGGAACTCGAGAGTCTAATTGATAAAATATGTTCGTCTGTTCACTTCTTCCTTGCTGTCTCGTTGTAAACGGTAAGGTATTATATGTTTATCAACTATTACAAAGGGACGATTTACAGTGCCTGGATCGATATGTATTTTGAAAATGTGTGTAACGGTCTGGAAAAAACGCATTGTGGACTAAAAACAGACATTTTTTAATATACCATAATACTATAAGGAATTGAAAGAGGATTCGGCTACGTTACCACAAAGTAATCCAGATACACCTTACTCAAAGCAAGAGAGAAACGAAATATTTGTTTCTATTAGCGACAATCATAACCACAACTAAGGACTACTGTCAGCCTTCATTACTGTGCCCTTTGTGCATATCCTACATTTATAACCGTCGTCATAAATAAAACGCCAACTTGTCTTTTTTCGGCCCGCTGGATTCTTTGATGTTACAATTCCGCGCAGTTTTCAACTGCCAAATATACGTCGAAGTATTCTTAGTTATATTAATTTTTGGTAATATGTTACGAAAGGAACGAACCAACAACGACTGACAACCAACGACATGCAAGCCAGTTTTAAAATAAAATGTCGCAGGACAAAATCATGTTCTTGCGCTTTTCTCATTTCTCAGAAAATGCAAAATATGTTGTATAATGCTTAACTAAAAGAGTTCTCGAGTTTTAACCTGTGCTACGGCTGGTTCTGAACGCAACGTTTCGACGCTCATCGATGTAGGTTGACTGATGTTCTTAAGTTCTACACAGCTGGATCTTAAATTGACAATGTGGAATTTTGTGTTAGTACATATAGAAAATGATATAATGCATTAACCCGTAGTATGAAAAATTGGTAAACGATTAGAATCAATATAATATTGTAAGCATAATAATAAAGATATCAAATACAAACTAAGGAAGTGATAATATAAACCACACAACGATTACGATAAAATAGTGTACTTCTTTAGTCTGCATGTGGCTATTCTTATTATAAATTTTCAATCGGTCGTAAACTTTTCATTTTATAATATCGTAAGGTCCGACTCCTATAGGACACATCCCAAGAATTTTTTTTCAGGTTTTCCGCGAGGCTTCGGTCGTGAAAATGAAAGGTGGTACTTACAAACGAGGTAATAAAAAGTTTGTGAGAGCTGTTCTCTCGCAGGTAGAACTTTTCTAGAGAGAGGGAGAGGCCTACCTATGGGGATGCCTTCTCCTCCCTCCGTTTTTGAACTAAGGAACCACGACCGCATTGAGTCGTATATGTTCCGGGATCGCAAACCTTGGGCATACGGTAAGAGTCGTTCGCTATTCCCATTGGAACAATCGGCCACCTGTTCCCTAAACTGGTCAAGGCACGGAAAACCACTCTCCCACCACCGGAAGTGCGTGAGACAAGTATAACCCGCCACACCTACCCGATGCAGGTTTTCTAGGGTTTGCCCTACATCACTTTGAGGCCAATGATAGGTACTATCCTTAAACTATATATCGGGGTCCCTAGGTTTACCTTGGCTACTCTACTTTCCTCTACCCTTCCGCATCCCCCCGTTCAAATCCATTCCTATGCTATTATATTGCCAACACGTGGATTACTCTCATGTAGCCTGCCACTCTAAAACAGAGAGAGAGAGAGAGAGAGAGAGAGAGAGAGAGAGTGTCCGTTCTGTCTGTCTGTTAGACTAAACAAGTGATTTGTAATGCAGGTACAGGACAATAATCTGGATTACTCACATGCGTCAGTAAATGGAAGTTATATGTGAAAACCTGAATGAGAAACTATCGCAGATTTAATTCAGGACGCTATGGAAAATAATTGGGGCATAAGAACCACTCTGGGAAGTGAGAAGGATAACGAGGTGTGAAATGTGAAGAAGATGTGGCCAATTTAATAAAATAGCCATTGATCACATTATTTTCCCATTTAAAATCCAGTTTCGACATTATAAATTCAAGATTAAAAGTCCGAGATTCTAAGTGACTTTCATACATTTCTACGAAACATGTGGACAACGTGAAATGTGTTCCGGGACACTTGTTCCATTGGATATGGCGAGATACAATCGACAACGAACAAAACAACCTGTGCTTGACTGAATCATGTGTCTATCAACAGACGAGTGTAAAAAGTGGTACTTCGAGTAAGTCTGGCAATTTTATAAAATGTAAATTGTCGCATAACCTTCCCCTCGTAAATACCTGTTTAAAAATCTAAAAGTTTTACCTTTCTGTCTTATTATCTTGAAATAACCAAGAGCTTGTATTAATAATTTACTAGTATTTATATAATTATATAAATATATATTACCAACTCTGTTAAATTCTAATCGCCAACTTTGTTGAATTCTCGTCACCAACTAACAGTTATACATCGACGATGTCTTTCCGCGAACTAAACTCTCGTCTTGCGTTTTAGCGCGCATACGCCATTTTATGACCTTCCGACAAAGGAACAGAGCTGGGCTACATTGTCGCTATGGAAGCGACTGCCGGAATAATAGATTTCTCAAACAATTTAAAATTTTTATGTTCAAACAATTAATGTCCTAATTAATTGGCATTATAATATATTAACTATATAAAAAAAAATAAGTAGAACCAGAGAAAATATCAAACACAAGTTTTCAAATGCCAATGTTCGAGTAGTAGGAGCAAAAATGAGTGGGTCCAAAATAAAAGCGAATGTTTCTAATACTTAATTCGTTTAAGCATTAAAGCTTAGCAGAAATTAGCCCATTCTGAGCCAAAAAAAATAGAAGCAAATGTTTCTAATATTTAATTTGTTTAAGCATTAAAGCTTAGCAGAAATTAGCTCATTCTGAGCCAAATGGGATGAAATATCATCAACAAGAATTCTGAGAGAAACTCCGGAGATTGTAAAATTACAGAACGTGACTCAGAAGTTAATATTCAGGAAGAGATTCGGGCCGGGTGCCTAAATATGACAAATTATATGCATCTCTTCGTACGCTTGAGATAGCGATCAGGAAATGGTATTAATATCGATTACGGAATTACAAATTCAGTGGCCGCTACTTTAATAAAATGATTCTCAGACATGAGCATAAATAGAGCAATTGTTGACCTAATATAAGTCAAGCAATCACGCATGAAACCAGAAATTTATGTAAAACTGAAAGCTAGTGTTTGTAATTAAAGAAAGTTGTTGCTTTCGCTGCACATATAAATGCGTCTGAAATGGTAGTAAATAGGGAACGGGTTTTGGACGCTGTGTTCACAGAATCTCAAATGACTACCTGGAAACCTATTTAGTAGGTTAAATAGCCTGTAGTAATTGGTAATTAAGGCATTGTTCTAATTGAAAAGTTGAATTGTAGAGGACTCATTATTAGTGGATATAGAGCGGACGCCGCAACAAATCGGCAAGGCAAAGAAAGCATTTTTGATCGGTCGAGAGGGTTTTTACGCGCTCAAAATTTACGAGACGAACAGTTCAGTCGGGCAGCAGACAGCGAATAGATCAGACGAAAAGTTTTACAGTCGGCAGTCAGAACGAAAGAATGTGGTCCAGTCACAAACATGCTTTCAAATATTAAAAAGTAAAGCAATATTCAGTCGGGAAGGAGACAGAGCAACTAGTGTGTATTCGGTGGTCGAGCGTAGATTCATCATGCTGGCCATAGACAAACCAATGAAGTCCATTTCCAACTAAAGTCACGAGATCTACAAATCCAGGTTGCAGTAAAGCATCGAGAACCAACCAATTTGTGTTAAACCAACTAACAAACTACACCAATTAGAGTCTGTGAACATTTAGAGTCTGTGAGTACTTAGAATCAGTGATGTCCCCAAAATTGTGCACGAAAAGCTAAAAAGAGACCTGGGCGGCCGTAAGTAGAGAAAAACTTTAAAATCATTTGTAAACCGTGTTTAAAAGATAAAAGTCAGATCGTTCTTTAATTATTTAATTATCGATAAAATGAGATCCTTAATTCTTGATAAAATTATAATTGTTTAAATTCAATCTTTAGTATTACTTCTTCCGCAACAAATTTCGTCTATGTTCAGACGCATTGATTTCCATAAAAAGTAAATGTAATTTTGATTATATAAATTCTGCCATTTATCAAACCCAGTTCAAGACCCTGAGATCCCAAATATTTTGTGTATTTTATACTTGTTTTAAAATTGTTAATAAATCTTGTTTAATAGTTTTCACTTAAGTTCTTTCATTTAGAAACGCCACATTCATATTATATTTAATTATTAGAAGCCATATATAAGCATTGCAATGCAAAAAAATATATATAGATTAAATGAGTTTACAGTACAGTACATAAACACTTTATCGTAAAAAATAGTAATATAATGATAAGTGCAGCGATCGCGATGCCTCTGCCGGCCTCATCAACGCAAACGGAATACGTCGGGTCATGCTGCAATACTTCATATTCTGTAACTTAGCTTAATGTTTGCATTTTCATTTCTAGCTCAAAATGTAAGTACATTCTAAATATTCTAGTTTCAACAAAACTCAAGAGTAGCTCGCAATTTGGAATAATTAAATTTGTAATTGTGATTTATTTTAACGTGATTATCAAACTATAAAATTAATAATGCAGAAACATTCCCGCCTCTGCATTAGAAAAATATAAATTGAACCTAAAACACTGGGAAATTGAGTAATTTAGTATGCGAGAGTAGAAATGTTATTTTGGGCTTCAGCATTTCTAATTACCTATATCTACGAGTTTATTATCGGCTCTACAGGGAGGCGGATTCTTCTTATTATGTGAAATTATTTTCTTCCTCTGTTCATTTCCGTTTGTGTTGGTATGTAATGCTTTTCTGAATCTGATGATTGTTGGTTTCAAAATGGAACGCATCAGTTTGCTAGTCGCGTCGGGCGAGTCACGTTGTCTGGCCCTGCCACCGGACGCTTGATATATAAACCGGGCCCCTAAGCGCATTAAGGAACAGAATGGCATATAATAGAACAGAAAGGGATCTCAACTCAGCCGTACACCAGCGAGCCGTTTCGCCTTCATGCCATGTTGGACCATCACAGTCCGAGCTAACATCATCTTCACGGCAACACATTTGCTACAACCACTCAACGTAGATGGATAGTTTACGCACATCGCACCTACAACGCACGATACGGTATTACATTGTCATTTTCCTCACGGACTAACATTTGTTATTTTATCAACACTAATTTATTATTCATTCACTTACACCTGAAAGTGTACTCAAGTCTTCGGTCGTAATAAGTAGTCTTCATTTAAAATACTTTGTTTAAGATACAAAACAGGTTAAAACTAAAATTAATATAAAAAGTTTTTCTATTAAAAATCTTACACGTATTAATATTTCAACAAGAATTAATCATTTTTTTATAAATATAAATTTTTTAATATCTTCATAAATAAAAAATAGCTTTTTGATAATTTTTTAAAATTGTGTTACTAGATTTATAAGACAAAAATTATGGACAGAAAACAATCTTATAAATACAGCAGAGTGTTTTTTGTATGCATGTATGTATATTTGTTTGTTTGTTTGTATGTTTCTTATAAAAATCTACACCGGTGGAGAAAAATTCACCAAATTTCGTGCACGTGTTATTTGAGCCCATGAAACATACACTGTTGGGGTGAGACGTGTCTAGCACCCCCAGGAGCGGGGGTGAATACTAAAACAGCCGATATTTGAGTCTCAAAAATATTTTTAGCGGTCAAAGATGTGATACGAGTATAATTTCAACCCCTTACATCATGGGAACGGAGTACCCTTAGGGTTGGGGTTGGTCGTGCTTACAAGAAAATAATCCGAATACAACCGAGATTAGAGTCTAATCCAAGGTTATGGATGTCGCTGAGTTTAATTATGACATTCAATTGGACATTTAACCCTCAGGTGTGGGGGTGGACGGGGGTGGAATTTTTCAAACATGTTAAATGGTCGATATTTGCGTGGAATAAATAATTGTCGAGTCAATGAAGTTTATAGTATTTTTACTGATATTGTTTGTAAAATTTCAATCCCTTTCGGCATGAGAGGGCAGCTCTGGGGTTATAGATGTGAATGAGTTTCTTTGTGACAAACTTGGTAACGCGCGGAGGTGTGTGGGGGAAGGCTCTGGACGGGGGTTGAAATTTTTAAACAATGTAACTGGCCGAATTTTGCGTGGAATTTTTTTTGTTTAATTCACAAAGCAAACATGTTCAAACGGCGATATATTCGTCGAATGAAACTATTTCAGGGTCAATGAGTTATTCCCCGTCGGTATGGGAGGTGAACACATTTAGGGATAGGGGTCAAGTTGTTGTGTTACATAAAAATAACGCAAAAGGCTACGTAGATTGGAGTCAAATCGGATAATTGACATCTCGGGCAGCGCCGGGCACCGAGCTAGTATGAAATAAATAAATTAATGTCAATGTTTTGTAATATTTTTATTGCTATTAAGAGTATTTTTACTTTATCTGTGCACCGTATGCTACAATATCGAATATTCTGATTAAATATTTAATAATAGGGCACGGTAAAAATAAATAGTACAACCGTTAACATTTTATATTTTTAATGAGAAAAAATATTACGTTCCTACTTTAATAACAGTTGTGATTGACTCCTAAGGTATCACCGAATGCAGAAATCTCACATCTGATGTTTCCACCTTCCAGGAAGAGGATCACACAGTTTCCCGTGATTCATACAACTGCCCATCGTCGGCCGGATTCACGGGCTCGTTCAATACAAATATTAACTATGCTGCCTCTAAAAAAATCTCTAATTCTACTCTGCCCAACTTCTAATTCTCTTCACGGCTCCACAACTTACGAACGACTATTCTGCTCCATAACTTCATGACTCTCCACGACTGACTAACTTCACGACTTTTCCATTACTCCATCACCTTAGGACTACCGAACGACTTCTTCTCTTCACGACTTCAGAACTACCACTCAACTTCACTACTTCAGCATTTCCCCATAAATACCTTTCTGCCAGCTCTGCAGATGACCTGCACATCTTGGTGGTCAAATGTTCCGTCCACAAGATCTTGAAATCAGGAGCACATGCGCCAATGAGGATGGAATCTATCTCCCAAAAAAGTCTCAATATTCTCGTTAGGTACACCCACTACGGGGTTACTCAGCCTATATCAAGTCTCTGTAAAGTCACGTTGTTCAAAGCGCCATGTTTGCAGTGCATATTTTCTGAACAAGTTAAAACATTTGAACCAGATCATTGTTTTGCGAGATTTTTATAATTTCTACGCGGCCCATCTCTAATCCTCTTTTTGAAAGGACGCTGATGGTTGTTTGCTATTCCTTCAATTTCTGAGTTCCTTGCAATTACCTGGCGAGTGATTATAATTTTTACGATAAATAAATAAAAGAATCGCCAATTAATTTATTTCGCCTATGTAAACTACAGTATAATTGATAAAAACCTATCAAACCTGGCATATATTTTAACCGTTGTGAGTGGCATCAAGGTATCCTTTTTCAATTATCTATACTTTCTGGACATTCAATAAAGAAACGTAATTTATGCAAACACAAAAGAAGAACAGCAATCTCGAAAGTAAGTATGTAAGTGGAGATATAAAGTTGTAAGCAGATACGGCCAGAGCATAGCGGTCCCTAGTGGAATCAACTGTGCGTGTTTCTAGTAACAATGTTAATCTCAAAGCGCAGAAAGTGGACGAGCTGATGGCTGTCCAAGATATTACAATAGTAATAACTTCTACACATAGAAAAATCAGATAAACTTAATACAGATAACACCGTAATAAACATGTTTGATGCTTCAGAAGACGCGAATGAAGCGATACGTGGCGTTGGGATTGTCAATTCTGCATTCTAATTCCAAAATTAGTTAAATATATGGTAAAAATTGAATTAATAAGTAAAGTAACTCACGGGGATATCATCAGTTAAAATGGATGTTTTGTTTGGTAGCATCCTTTAATTTTTTAAAAAAACCTTTCGTTTTCTCAGGAATTTATTACAAATGTTCACCGGTATGGAATATTAGAAGCTCAATCATCTGTTAACGAGGTTTATTTTCGTCTAATTCCATCGTTGATCTGTAATGATCCTTCGAATACAGTGGCATCTGGTTTAACGACAATTATTCCAGGAAGCCGTTCCATCAGAACTAGTTGAAAATCTATTAATTTCCTTTGGAAATTTTTGAATTTTTTATTATTTTTATTATAGCAAACGACACATTCGTTCTGTCGTTTACATAGTTGAAGAGCCGAAACGAATAATGGGAAATAGGAGAAGTTTCTTTGGCGCTCGATACGGCTAGAAGCTTAGAGAAGAACCTGTGTATAAAACAAGGCTCGCTAGACTAGATCTGTTAATTAATTGCTGCATAAAATTAGTATTTATAAATAAATGACCGGAAAATGTGAACAACGGACTCAAACACATCCAATCTTTACAATCCTGGCACGTTGTGACATGTCGTTTCATTTGTTTCCGTTTTATCAGTTCATTATAAATACAGTTGACAAATCGAGATTTTGTGTGGAATAATGATTTTTTATGCCAAGAGTGATCACTAACAACATATTATTTAAACTTATATTGCTATACATTCATGAAAATATAATACTGTGTAACGCAGAGTTACGGTCACACAATGAAAAATGACATGATAAATGCATTATAGTTAAATTTTAAATTTTAAATACTTATGAAATTAAACAATTGCATCTTTTATTCAATAAATATAGTTATATAGGAATTTTAAACAAGTATGGTATGTTCACACGAGGTATATTATTAATTTCCTTACCATTAATTACTAATGTTGAAAACACATGACTTTACTCCATATTTTAAAAATTTCAATAACGATGGTATTTTCCTTCCAACTAATAATACAATTAATATAAGTTAACTTAATGATGTTTCTATGTAATAAAAGCTACATCGTTGAAATACGACTACTTCAGCCACCCTATTTACTTTTTAACTCGAGAAGTCATTCACACGCACAAACAATAAAATCTATGCCCCAGGAATTCCAACGGCTGATTTGGTTCATCACAAACTATTGTCTACAAAATGTAAACAAGGTTTACATTTTAGCAGATATACGTTTTGTTAGACGAGAAATTATTTTAAATCCTGGCCTGAGAAACTGTGACTTCTGGACAGACGAGGTAATATATATATATATATATATTGTGGTATCCCGTTTAATTTATTTACTGAAAATACTTTTGAAATATTTAAGAAATTTAAATTTAATTTATTTTACAATTTACACCAAAAAATGAAAGTTTGAATATCAATTTAGAATAGAAAATCTTAATATCTAGTGACTGGTTTAAAAATTATTAAACTGAAATTAAATTAGTAAAATATGAAGAATTTATTTAAACAAAAAAAAATATTTTATAAAAGTTTTACATAATTTTCCCACGGCTATTCAATTTATATTAGACTTTTATTTTTCTCTCAGGGCGTTTCATCGGGCCTCGGTACAGTTATAGAATTAGCATTAAATATAAATTTTGCAGGATAGGCTATTAAAATAAAATTACAAATGATATACATAAATATTCCCCCAAATAAAAATAATAAATGGATTTAAATCTGAAATTTGACGGTACGAATAATTATTCAACGTTTACTAAGTATTTACCAGATTTAAAATAAAGTCTACTAATATTTTTGTTCAGTCTTGAATTTCAATTTCTCAGAATTTATAGCCCCTAATCTTTTAAACATATTAATAAATCTTAATTAGAAAATTTGGCCATATTTATTGCAAAACACTTACTCAATACAAAATTGGAGCGCCTGACCACAGGCTTACGCTCAACCTACATTTTACAACTGGAAATACATTTGATATGGAGTTCAATCAGTATAATAATGATCAAACAGTACATATATCACCGGATTGTTATTCTCTAATCACCATTTTTTTAGGTAACAGGCTACATGAGGGTAATCCACATGGTGGCAACTCCCCTTTAATAGCATAGTAAGGGATTTGAAAGGGGATTTGGAAGGGTAGAGGAAGGTAGCCGAGAGTTAACTAGGGCCCCCGGGCTATATTTTAAGGATCGTAACCGGCATTCGCCTAAAGAAATGCAGGACACACCCTAGACAACCTTCATCAGGTAGTTTGGGCATTTGGTATTTGTCCCACGCCCTTCCGATAGCGGGAGAGGAGTTTTCTGTGGGGACGCAGCATTCGCTTCTCCGTGCCTCGACCAGTTTAGGAGGCAGCTGGCCGACTATTCCAATGGAAATAGCGGACAACTCTTACCGTATGCCCAAGGTCTGTGACCCCGGAACATACACCTCTCAGAACACGTCGAGGTGCCTCGGCTTGTGGGAATCTTAGTTCAAAAACGGAGAGGAAAAGGCATCCTTTTTTTTAATTATTTTTCAGGGCAACAGGCTACATAAGGGTAATCCACGTTGGGCAACTCCGCTTTAATAGCATAGGAAGGGATTGGAAAGGGGGATGCGGAAGGGTAGAGGAAGATAGCCAATGGTCCAAAGGTAGCCCCTTCGTATCTCTCCTACAAGGTTCTGCCTGCGAGAGAATAGCCCTCGCAGACATTGTCTCTCTAAGCCCCATATAGTCTGAAATTTCAAATATTTTATCAACGTTTAAATGAATCCGAGTAGGTCTCATAATTACAATATTTTTATTTGACAACGTTATACAAAATAATAATTTTAACTCTTCACTTTCTCAGAAACTACAATTTTACATTACTTTCAGTAATTGAATAATACTCTCCTAAGAGTCAGCCCTCCGACCTTTATTCTCGAAATTTCCCGACACTGTGTTCCTACACATTTTCCGTCACGTATTTGAAACTTCACGCTGTTGCCATGGCCAACAGTGATAAAAATATCCTGTGTTAACTCCGATTTCATGATACTCACTCCACCCTGACTGTTCAAAACACTCGTTCAACATCATGACCATAATATTAGGTAACAGACACTGTAATTGGACAATTTTGAAATTTATATTATTATAGACATTGGTGTATGTTACAATATGTTATTCGCCAACTTGAAAAGCTGTCGATATTTCTGACAATTAGTGTTACTAATTAAATAACGTTTCCTCGTTTATTTGGCGAACTTATCAGGTTCAAGTATAAAAAAAATTGATAGACTGGTCAATCTCTGCTGACTTCGGTGGTGGAAAAAAATCGCCGAGTAAGCGAAGAAACGTGGTTTAATTTTACATTAATAAATTATTTTTTCTGACTTAAAATTGACTGTTGTTTATTTATTTATTTGTTTTCTCAATAGTCAGAATATATATATATATATATATATATATATATATATGATATTAACATATAGGAGTTCTATTTTATCCTACAGTTCAATTAACCTTATCTTATTAAATTGTATTAAATTCCGGATAACGAAAAAAAATCCGTATCTGTGACACGTATATATATTAATTGTTTCGAATTGTCACAATATATTTATTAGTTACACTATTTCATATTTCACAGTGTTTCAAATCAGTAGAACAATAAATAACAGCAAATAAATAAATAATATTTTTATATGTTAGATACTAATACGTTTCTTTTCTTTGAAACTTCCTATTGAGTTCTTTACCTGTTTCTGGGGTATTGTTCGGTTTCGTGAATAAAATGTCAATTACGTAATACTAATTACGAAAACTCTTTTTCTCATCTGCCACCGAAAGCTGAAATATAAAATAATGTATCACTGTATTTCGTGAGTGAAAATGAAATCTGCAATCCACTAATTAATGACTATAATATAAGGTTCGAAAATACCATAGTTTCAACATGTTGTTAATTTGACATTAATAAATTACTAACTGATATGTTTCATGTATATGTCCATAGACCTAATTTTTACCCAGAAATTCATAAGATTATTTGCATTTTTTTTCGCAGCAGAGACCTGATCGCTGATCAAATGTAAAGTCTCTGAAGAATAACGAGAACAAACTTAAGCGTCCCGTTTCTAATTTCTCCTTGCTACTTCATTTTCTCGTAGGGAACGTTGCTTCAGCTGACTTACAAAAATGTAATCATCTCCAGATCTATTCCGGACGGGTGCGCCTTCTAGGAGTCGGGTCCCTAAGGCGCTACCGCCATTGCGCAAAAAGTCATTATTTAATTCTGTAATTTGCGTGCCATACCTTGCTTCCACTAAATCTTGAAAATACATGTCATACGATAATAGTTGATTAAAACTAAAAAATGTAATAAATAATTTTGTATATACAAGAATTTACGTATTCACATACCGTTTGGCGATGAAAACAATTTCGGCCCCGTAAGAAAAAATTGACTCACGTTTTCATGAATATTTATTTCGTTCGACTGTAGTATACTTCTCTTAAGACTATTTCTTATGTTGTGACTGTGAAAACCGATTGCCTTGCGTTGTTCCAGTATTAACCTTTGCCATTTTTCTATTAAAGAGGAAAGAACATAAAACTTATGTAACTTGATTTACAGATAGTATACGAGAATGATCTCAAATCCGCTCCGCAGTACTTAATAGACTGCCACAGAGACTTGTTGAACGCGATCGATAACCCAAGTCTCATTGGATATTGCGATTTCTTAAAGATAAAAGGGACGTCATTTCAAATTTATGAGATCTTCTCTTCCTTTCCTGTAAAGACAGCCACTTCATGAGTATAATTAAGTGATTTGTATGTGGGTCTGCGTTCAGGTCTACACAACTGATAGAGAAAACTAGCAAACGATCTGGAGTCGACGAGGATAGATCAGTGGTTAGAGCGACCACATATTAAACTGTAATCCTGGGATCGACACCGGTCCTATCTAAATTTCTCTATCCTAATCTGTTTATTCTGAATAATATTTAAAATCAGTAATTTTATGTTAAATATACAAATCCAAGAAGAAAACAATTGTATATAACAAGTTCTGCTTTTTCATTAAAATAGGATGTTTAATTAGACCTGCCTAAGTAAAATAGATATTTTGGAATAGTATATTGGGAAAAAGAACGTTTCGGTATCTTTTTATTCTGACATCAGGTTGTTACTATTCTACGGAAACACTTTTTTTGTTATACGTGGTGAATAGGACAAACAATATTTCAAATCACAAATATACATTTATTACTTCTTATTCTTCTATCTTAAAAAGTAAACCAATATAATATTTAAAATCAAATAATAAATTTTCATCTTTCTTGTGATTTAATAATAAATGGTAATAATTAATACTTTAAAATGTCGGTAGAAAAGTCTTAATTATTAAATTACATGAATGTTGAAAATTTATGATTTGATTTTTTAATATATTGTATCACATTATATAGAATATGAAGAAATGAACGTTGTAAATTTATGATGTTTTGTGTTTGTTTGTTCTTTTTACGTGTTTGACAAAAATTTGTTACCGTAGAAACGTAGCAACCCAATGAAAGTACATTAAGGTAATGAGACGTCGCTGTGTTTAATAAAATATTTTAAAGTGTCTGTAAAAAATATCGTTATTTTATTTAATTTATATTAATTTAGTTGTAAGAACGTTTTGATATTAACTTTTGGTTTATATAGTTGTTTTGTGTTATTAATAAAAATAGACGTTAAGAAAAATACTAAATAAATGAAGTCAAGATGTATAAATGTTAAACAAAATATATGTTCAGAGAACACAATTAAAATGAAATTCAAGAGTGCATTACGCACGCGGAAATATTGTTTAGTAACGTATTACTTTATTCCGTATATGTACGAATTTAATTCAGCACACCATAGTTTCAATTTAATGTTCAACCAAACACGACTGGATTATACAGTACAAATTTTGAAAATTTGTGAATTCAAAAGCGCATGAGCAGCGTTTCTTTATAAACATTTCAAATTGGAACTAATAAATTAATTAATATAACCACTACGACTTGCGGCCTAAATTTCCTAAAGCTAAGCGGTAACAAAATAATAAACGTGTCTCAAAAAAACAGAAACATAAAACATAACAGTTAAATTAAAGGTTCAAATATGTTCATATGGTAATACGCTTTCGATGTGACATCTGTGTACAATTTTGAAAACTTCTACGGCGCCGACAATAACTCCTTCAGAAGACCTTGACGGATCGCATGACATGCTTTTCGAATACGTACACACTAGTAACCCTAAATAAGGTTAAATATATTATATTCAAGACACGAACTCAATTAACGAGGTCCGTAAGTTTCGCCAATTATTTTATTAATTATTAACAGAAGCACATTCTACTTGACAATAAAAATGTATTTGGTCCAAATACAGTACTGAATTTAAAATTCATATAGCATTGTGATGTATCAATTTTATTGGAACTATTTTTATTATTATTATTATTAATATTATTACAGTATTATAAAGAAGAGATTTTGTAATGATTCTGTAAATATCATAATCTGTATACCATCAGCACTGTGTAAAATTTGATATTCTATGTACGTGGATGTTCAGAAAGTAAGTGTAATGTGACAATAACGCGCCGTGATTTTTTGTTTCTTGATGATTGCCAACACTGAATGGTAGAGGAGAATCTTCTGACAGAGCGAACATCGAAGAAACACGGTAGTACGTACTCTGACGTTGTAGTGTCCAGTTTCGTGAAAGATGTCGTAAAAAGTTGAAAGTGCGAGCCACGTGCTGAAATTCCTACTCGAGGAAGGGATAACACCTACCGAAATTTTTTCGGGATTCAAAACAGTTTACGGCGAAGGTGTCATGAACACAACGAGTGTGTTAATGGGGTGCCGGGACTTTAGTGGAGGCAGAACAAATGTTCACTACGAACAGAGGTGTGGTTGACATTCCAATTTGACTGCTGGGTTGGTGTAAAAAATCGATGAAACTGTTCGTGAAGACTGACCAGTGGCAGTGGATGAAATGTCTTCAATGTTTCCTCAAGTCTCCAGAACTCTATTATACGACATTATAAGAGAAACCCTGGGATACTGGAAACTGAGCACAAGATGGGCTGCAAAACAGTGACAGAACAGCGCAAGAAAAATCGGGTTTCTTGAGCGATTTGAATTGGAAGGTGAGGATTTTCTGAGTTCTATTGCGCCTGGAGGTGAAACGTACATGTCCCATCACACGCCTGAGTCAGAAATACTGTAGTCACAGTAGCGTCACTCCAATTCCCCATCTGCCAAAAGAATCAAAAACACAATTACGGGGAAAAAATCTTGACCGAGTGTTTTAGGACCAAAAAGGCATCACTTTGATCGAATTTTTGTATCAGGGAGATACCATCAATACACAACGATATTGTGAGACCCTAAAAAAGATCAATCAAAAGAAACGGAGGGGAATGCTGACGAGAGGAGTGTGCTTGTTGTACGACAACGCCAGTCCTCACACAGCCTTAGCCACCAAGGCTATCTTGTATTCATTTGGTTTGGATGTTGTGAACCACACTCCGTACTCCTCTGACTTGGCACCTTCCAAGTATCATCTTTTCACCTCACTGAAGACACACATGGGTGGAATTAAATTTTCAACGTGACGAGCAGGTGGCTGAGCTAAATAAAAGACAAAAGACAAATGACCATTTTCGGTGCGCTGTGCCTGCGAGAGGATTCTCTCGCCGGTAACCTTCGAGGGATGTTCTCTCGCACGCAAAACCTTGTAGGAGAGATACTAAGGGGCTACCTTTGGGGATGCCTTTCCCTCTGCGTTTTAGAACTAAGGTTCCCTCAAGCCGAGGCACCTCGGCCTGTTTTTAGAGGTGCATGTTTCGGGGACACAGACCTTGGGCATACGGTAAGAGTTGTCCTCTACTCCCATTGGAATAGTCGGCCAGCTGCCTCCTAAATTAGTCGAGGCACGGAGAAGGGAATGCTGCGTCACCACAGCAAACTCCTCTCCCGCTATCGGAAGGGTGTGGGACAAGTAACCAATGCCCGACCTACTTGATGCAGGTTTTTCTAGGGTTTTCCCTGTATTTCTTTAGGCGAATGCCGGGTAGGATCCTTAAAATATATCCCGGGGGCCCTAGTTAACCCTTTACTACCTTTCTCTACCCTTACGCATCCCCCCTTTCAAATCCCTTCCTATGCTATTAAAGGGGAGTTGCCCAACGTGGATTACCCTCATGTAGCCTGTTGCCCTAAAAAAAAGGGACCATATTCGGTGAAGCATTAAGACCTTATTTTAATTTTAGTCCTATCGTAAAATATTAAATGAAGACCATTTTCAGTAATCAAAATTAGAGACGGAATTTTACTCCCATTAGTAAAGAGAATTTCATATTAAACAGTAATTACACAGCCGTACTAAAGCGGGACGCTAAAACTCTTTTTTTTCCCCAGGAAAGAACTACGGCGCAGTCTCCTGGAAGGGAGTAAAGCTACACCCGAAATAGACTTCTTTGGCACGAAAATCATTCGTCTTGTATGGTGCGTGTTTCACAGAATGTTTTAAACTTAAAGCAAAAATAAGTGAATTGGAAGGTATTTTATTCGATGTTAAATGTTGAATGATTAACTTCGTGAAAACTAAGAATGAGTAAATTAATTTAATAATCCTGGAAATTATACATGCTTGTGGAAGAAAACATTTAATTCATAATTAATAATAACGTCAAATAACTGCAGAATGATAAAACAAATATATGCGTATATTTTACGAAGATAATAATATTTCAAAATCCATCATGATAATATTGATTACTGAAATATAATTTTTCCATACTCTTCTCTTATATTACTGGATTAAATCAAATCACATCAGCTACGTAAGACGCTATCGTATTGTTCAATTTCCTATTAATATATATGAAGTTGTTAAATTTTATGCCTACCAGACCGTACAGAAAAACAAAGTGGTGTTTAAACATTGAATTGATTTTTACTGGTTTGAATACGCAAAAAGCGTCAAGTTTCACGGAAACGTTACGCAGACTCTATTAGAGTGGACGAGAATTACTTCAAATGGCTAAATACACATACATAAATAACAAGTTTTTATCGGAGCGGCGTACAAATTCGGTGTACATCAACTACGTAAATCGTTACATCCGTAAATAAGAACAAAAAATATTTAATTACGGTGGTCTTCATCTGCCAAGGACATACTTCCGTGTCCTTCGCAGTCGTAAATTTATTTGAACGCATCTAATTTAATAGATAAAATTTGACGATTCTGCCTCCGGGAGCTGTTCTTAGCTATTGCAGGTGGAACCTTTCTGGAGCAATCGGCCAGCTGCCTCCTAAACTCGTGGAGGCACGGAGAACCACAGCAAACCGCTCTCCAGCAAAAGTAATGGCGTGGGACAAGTACCAAGCGCCCGACTTAAATGATGCAGGCTATATAGGATTTGTCCTGCATCACTTTTAGGCGAATTTCGGGAAGGATCCTTAAAATACAGCCCAGGGGACTCAGTTTCTACGGTTCTTTACCCTTCCGAATCCCGTTCAAATTCCTTCCTAAGCTATTAAAGGGGATTTGACACCTCGTAGATTACCCTTATGTAGCGTGTAACTCTGAACAAAATTTAAGTACTTGATAACAGACAAAATCTTTCGTTCTATCTCCTTGGTGATAATGTATTGAATTAATCAAATTATGTTGCATGTTTCAAAGTTGTGAGCGATTTATGAAAACTAGGTTAATATGTAGAATAGTGTCGTAGATATCAAACTGAAAAATATGTTGAGTAACATGGCTATATAGTATCTTCTCCAAAACATTATTTGCCTTAATATATGTATTTTAACGTCTGATTCAATTAATAAAAGTTAATACGGTCTTAGATTAATAAAAACATATTAGTTTTATTTTTTAGGCTGATAAGGAACTTTAAAATGCCAATTGAACTCTGCAGCATTTCTAGAATCTGAGAATTTTTTTGCATGACCCCGTAACTTTATTTTTGCAATTTTTCGACTTTTTACTGCGTCCCTGGCCTAAAACTGATTAAAATATCTGAAACAAATTTATAATGTCTTGAATATGTCTTCCCCGTATACATTTTATTAGAATTATTTAACATGAATAAGAAAATTTACTTTATTTTTTGTTGATTTGACGTGGAATAGCCAAATACTGTAACGAAACCACCAGTCGACTTGCTAAATCGTGACTATGGTTTCCAATTTAGGTACGGGAAAATTTAAACACAGAAACAGAAATAGTCTACATTAATCGCAAGAATGCGTATATTGTGATTGAGATTGTTTTACATATTTTGTACATTGATTATTCACTATATCACGTATTTCGTTAAGAAATTATGAATACATAAATATAAATATCACAACATTATAACATAAACATAATATAGTTGAATATTTCTGACATTTATGATGTGAATGATAAAAGGAACCATAGGATACGATTATATCACTCTTTTAAACATTTCCCAAGTAATAAAATTTATCAAGACTCAAAACGAGACACCCACTTTTTACTATACCGTTTACGCAGTAATCTAAAGAGAAATTGTGTTACACCTTCAAATTTGGTACAATAACAATAAAATCTTCTCCATTGCTCTGATGTGTTTCTGCAGCCATGGTTTATTTGAATCTTTACGACCAAGGAAGCATATCTCGTTATTCTTTCCTTTCGCAAATATAGACAACGGACGATAAAGAAGAGCCAATGCAACTTGCGGTCGACGCTGCGGCTGTATGTAATGTTCCTTTTTACAGTCATATACAGGCTCCGATGAGTCGTAACAAAATAAGAGGATATTATTCCGAACGTACAAATCGATTCGCCAATAAATTCGCATACTTTGCTTCACTGTGTCGCCGACGCGATTTGTAACAGTCACGTATGATAAAAAAAGGAAACTAGATATTCAATCACAGTGTGTCACAACAGTCGTATACACAAAATCATCATTTATTTACCAGTTTTATCCATTCTCTTTGTTTCATTCTCTCGTTTCATAATTATGTAATTCGATGAAAATGTATGTTTATATAAGTGACGATAAACATTTATTAATACGAACTAATGGTTAGAAATACCTATTTGTAAAATGTCGCTCGTGCGACAATTTTGAAACTTTATTTCGACGTAAGCCGGCGAGAATTTTTGTTTATAGTAAATAGCTGTTTAGATCTATGCAATGCAGGGCTATGTAATTGGATAAAATGAGTAGTCATATCTATGAAATATCTGGATAGAGGCTGAAGCACTTACTGGAGCTGCGTAAGGTACTATTGTCTGCTTTAAATTAGGAGACCGATGGCGGTCTGTTTCCAGTGAACTGCATAAGTCGTGTGTCGTACTTCAGTACTTTCCTCCCCACGGAAAGTTCTAAATTTCCTTTATTGGCTGAATTACAGTTTGCGTTAAGGCGTAGACAGTTTATTCATCTTTACAGGAAATGTCGCCCTAAAGGAGACTTTGTAAATGACTTCTTCGAAGTCGAAGCCTACTGTGCAATAGAAATTCTGAAATACATTATATTAGAATATATGTATATATAATAAAATAATTTCAGAGAGACGAGGTAACAGAGAATGCGAGACTTACACAAACTGCGAACACAATTCGCTTTATTAGTACGGCGCTCATTAATTAATTAAAAAGTACAATTTATGAGTGTATGTGATACTTCGAATTCGTATAAATTAGCGAACACCTTAACAAGTAACTTTTTATCCACTAAAAATTTTTCACTATTATAAACTAATGACAAGCTCACGGACTCTTCCGTTTACGTTATCAAATATTGTATTCAAAAACAGACACGCGCAGCGACTATACACAATATGGACAAAATCTCTGGACGAGGGATGGGGAGCAGCATAGTAAGTTGCTTGAACTTGATATTACATTTTCGTGGCGCCGACTATATTTAATTCGTCATAGAAAGAAATAATAGAATACGTTAACAAATTTAAATATGTGTGTATATATGTTAGATTTTGTTGATATATATATATATATACAACTTTATAATATATATTCTATTAAAGTACATCAATATAGATAAAACTATATATATATATATATATATATATATATATATAGGGAAGGATAAAATGTTTGTTCTATAACTTACTAAGTGTTATTAAACACTTTTATTCCTTAATTTTCAAGCACCATGAATTTAACGCCGATTCTTGTGTCTATACTTGTCAGTTTGAAAAAGAAGCAGCAAACCGGCAGTGTTATTAAATTTTATTTTTGTAATTTCTCAGCTATTGTAGAAGCACTCATACTTATATAATTTATTTTTCAGTATTTTCTCCGGGCTTTCTATAAACTTTTTATCTGAATAAATATTTCGATTTGATATAAGCATTTACAATTTGATTTAGCTTTTATATCGTTAGGAAGATCGTAATATAGATTTATAATATAATAATTATAAAATATTTGTAATAATCAACTAAGAAAATTATCAATTGAAACAATATTTATTGGAAACGGATAATCAATAACTTGGAAAAATTTTGAAATAATTTTCTTTCATGTGTAAGTCTACCTTAATTAATTATTTGGTGATAATATGAATTGTAAGTACTGCATCACGAAATATAATATATCTGAATTGTGCGTTCAACGGTAGCTACTTGTTCAACTGTTGATAAAGAGAAGTTAATAAGAAAGATAGCCAAATACAGACAAAAGAAGTGATAATATAAATACCGCGCAACCTTTCTGGAAGCCTTGTTCGTTTCCTCAGGTACAGAAAAAACGGAATGGCATAGAGAGACACAACTGCACAAGTCAGTTGGCAAAACTCAAAAGCTTTGAGCTTCTTCTGCCCCTGAAGAAAGGAACAAGGCTTCTAGAAACATTGTGTGGTATTTACATTACCACGTATTTTGTCTGTATTTGGCTATCTTTATTATTATTAAGTTTCAATAAGACATAAATTTTTAAGAAGTTACTATTGTTGGCAATTTGCCGGTCAGGCGTTCCAACAAATCAGTGTCAGTATTGCTGCGGTGTAGTTACGAGAAAATACGATTCCGGAATATAAAGAAGTATAATAATACATTATTAAGCGGACTTAGTCGTTACCATGGGCGATCTGCTCGACATTGCATACAAAGAATGTTAATGATCGAGTGTTATAACATGTTAACGACCGGATTACAGAGCGCTTGTTCCCATACTTTTCTCCTCATCCAATATTTTCCCCATCAAATTCTGATCAATAGCTGCCAATAATTCATCATTCAATCTCTACCGCGTATCCCATGAGAATTCCAGCACTCCAGTCATTTCCGCTCCTACAAAAGGCGCTGGTTCCTTTCTCCCGTAGCACTTTAAGGTTCCGCATAAGATTAATGAAAACGTCTTATATCCAAATGCACTACTATATCAGTTGACTGCCTTATGATAGAAATGCTACTTCATAACATCCTGATATCTACATACTTGCGATGTAATGAAATCACCTTCGTCAATCAGAGAAGCCTGAATTTTCTAAATACGGTAAAGACGATAACACTGAGGTTGATACCATCCATCTTTCTTGTGAATCGAGAACACGAGAGTGATTGGAATTGTACACACAAAAGCTTCAAACATTTTGTCATTTCACAAATAGTTTCATTTCTATGTTACAAACTTTGCCGCTCGGTGTCCTAGTTTGCTCGTATTGTTTCTTTCGGAATAACAGGAACGTCGAGCGATACAAAATTTAGTAACGTCTTATGCAGAGCTGTAACTGAAAGTGCAAGTGCAAAATAGTATTCTTTATTATCATTATTTGCTTATCATAGTGTCTGTTACAACGTACAAAAATATAAAATAGCCATCAGACTAATTTAGCATCTAATGATTATGTCAACTTAATTTCTGTCAAATTTTAGTAAAGTTACGAAGTTTTAACTTATTCTTTTGACCTACTGTTCTCTTCATCGTGCCATTTTTAAATTATATTAGAATTTTTAAAGTATAATAAACTTCTAACTTAGGCTACTTTATATTAATTGTATTTATATACGTCAGATTAATTGTTATAATTTATTTATAACATACAAAATTACCTTTTGCAAAGTTTGTAGTAACAACCAACTATTTTCATTCGATTGATTAAATAATTTGTTAACTCATTTGTGGTTAGCTATCAATATAATATCGGTGGATTAGAATCCTGATATAACCAATCATTTTTGTCGTGGTATGTGACGATTATTAATAAATGCAGAAAATAAACTATGATGGAGAACTATATAATTTAAAATTCCAGTACTTTCTGATTCGCATACGACTATTCCGCATTATAACAGTAATATTTCTAAAAACTAACTTCGTATAGACAAACTTTAAATAGAAAAACCATGAGTAAGTAATTTTTTTTTCGTTTCGACAACGATTGGCGTCTTTTTCTAAGTTACGTTTTTCGTCGTTAGAAAAAGACGCTTATCCGCGTCGAATCGTCCGACTATTGTAAATTTAAATTTTTTAGTTATTGTTTCTCTATTTAAAGTTTCTTCTGTATAAAGGTCGATTTAGTATTATTATTCCGTATTATCCATCAATTTCAAAATATAAGGAGAAGTTTTAATTGATTTGCTTCGAGCGTTAACTATAATTTTTATCTCAACTACAAATTTTGCAAGATATTCATCTACTGTTTATTCATTTTTCATCACATAAAATAAAAAAATTATCGTTTTAACCACGATCGTCTTATAAATACGAAAATTAATATTGGAATTTAACCGTTAAAATAGCCTTCAGAATTTAAAACTAATGTATATAAAACTATTTTCAGTCGAGAGTAATAAAGGAATAAGATTGTTAACAAAAATTGCATATAAAATAAAACTTGGATGAACGCCTATGGAAGAACTTGAGAGTTAATCAAATCAAATGATCTATTAGAACTTAACTGATAAATATTCATACGAATAACAAAATATAAAACGAAGTTTTAATTAATTCATAAATACACGTGAAATTAATACCTATTCATATGTAGTTGCCGATATTTGTTTACGAATTTGGAGTGACTCCTTCGACAAATTACATCAAATTAAAATGTTGCGCATAATAAGAGAAATATATATTTTAAATAAGAAATCAAAATATGTGTCTTTACTGACGTAAAGAAAGATCTATCATACGTCTTGATTTCACAAATAATAAATTTACGAAATACGTTTACGTGTTAAACCTGCAACTTCTCTGGGGAACAAAATCAGCACCAAACTTCTTAAAAATATGCATAAAATAAGTTTTTATCATTTTCTGCCGTATCATTTAGACACCGTTTATGACGTATTCGCTTTAGTTCAAAGTGAATCATATTTCTGAAACTATCCATTAGACATGAATTCCGTAATAAAAAAATACGTGTACCTTGTGAAGTCTAAATTAATTCAATGAAAATGTTTCCGTTAAACTTCTATTTGTTTTCAAAGTAAAAAACCTTCTTCCCTTCGAGACCTTGCTTGCGGAGAAGTCATTCACACCGTGGCAGCGGTCAATAGAAACACTTTCAGTATATTAGTTATACGCTTCTTGACGTTTTTCACCGTCTCCAAAAGGAGGAGGATCGTTATGTTTACAAACGGAAGATATAATTACTGGGAGAAAGTAAATGAGCAAAGTTGTAAAACATTTACTGTCAGACTGGTTGGTTATTGTTACGTAGCAAGCCGTGTAAATTAAAAGTATTTAAAATTCTCGTTAATTGCATAGTTTTTAAAGTGAGATTGATAAACTGATTAATCACCATCTGTTAGAGAACTACTTATTCGTATATTACAAGAGTATTTAAATACGTGAGATAAATAATTATCTTGCATAAATAATATAGAAAGTTCACTAATAGTAAAGTTTAAATTGCTATTTTAGGTGCAATTTATGCGATTGTATTGAATAATGTAAACAAGTCCTAGGTTCGTACGGATTCAATTGTGGAATGTATTAAAAATAAAATAGTTTACTGTTTCTTGATATTTAAATGTACAAAATACTTAAAAATGTTAGTAGTATATTTAGTTCCTGACTGCGCTGTCGTTTTAGTAAGTAAATATAGCAAGCCACATCCATAAATGTAAACTCTGTGTTTACGTGGTGGTGTTTGTTACACTGAAGACGGAATTTAATTTCTCATAACTTCTCAATAATAAAACTTCAGTTAAAAAATATCTTGTTGTTTGATTCAGTTGCAAAAAATTCAGATTCTTCATTCATGTTGATATTGGTTTGTAGTTAAAGATGAATGTGCTCGGACAGGGCAAAAAATTTTTTATTTAATTTTACTTAAATTATTGTAAATGGTTGCAATAAAAACTGAAGACATTTAAGTCAAGAACAAAATATATTCTTCCAATTGAAGCTCAGCACCAAATACCCTGAAACTGAATTAAAGGAACAGGATAGAGAAATCTCAATAGTACTATGAATCAAACCTTAAAACTCTACTTGTTACTTGGTCCTCTTACCATTTGCGCTATCCGAGGTGACTCCCCGTTAATGTGAGATTTCTCCATCCTTTACATGGATATGAACCCAGACGCATCTAAAATGTACTAAATCACATTATTAGATTGCCGATCCGGTCGACATTTTGCCATCATGATCCATTAGTTCATTTTCAGAACATTTAGTGCTGAGTTTCAATTGAAAGCATTTATTCTGCTCTCGAATTAAATCTTTGTACCTATGATCAGTTTACACACAAAATCGACTTGTCATTGAAGTCTTAAAAATTAAACCGTGAAAAAGTAATTTAGTAAATTGGTGTAAAAAACCTGACATTTAATATAATACAAATAGATAAGTATCGACCTTGAAAATTATGTTTGTTAACAAAAATTTTATTAAAAAAAATACGACGTTTCGCTCATTTTTAAGGATCTCTTCAGGTTGGACGGTTTTATTATTATTTTTGTATAAATAATGCACAGTCAAGACAGCAGCTCGCCCCTGACGGCTAGTCGACCCGTGTAGCTCAGATGAATAGACGTTGCAAATGTAGCTCCTGGGTTAGATTTCGTTTGATCAGTAAGCCACGTGTGCCCCTCTTCATGCACATGTTGATCACTGGTGAATCTGTGGTACCTTAAAGCATCTCAAATTGATAAATCTTTACCATTTTTCCTTATAAGTTCTAGAATTTTACCTACGGTATCCACAAGAATAGTGACGTCACATTTCTTGCAGAGGGATGACGCATATTTTGGTTTTTTTCAAAGGAAATTCGGAATGTTTGCATGGCCTAGCTTTCTGATTATTCGTTTCAGGTGACAAACACACACGCGCGCGCACACACACACACACACACACACACACACACACACACACATACAAAATGAGTACGGAATGTTGTTCTTATGTGTTACAAACGAAGAATAGCACAATCTCATTGACTTCAAAACAGCACGTAGAGAACTGAAGTGGTAACGGCTGTAATCTGTCAGAAGCGAAGACGATTGTCGCATGTCAGCACAGAAATCCGTATATCAAACACACAGACGATTATGCCAAAAGCTCACTTATCCTTTTACTTACCGTCGAATTTAACAATTCACCGGATTGCGTTGAAATACGATTTTTGAGGAATCCCAATTTAAAGACTATATAATGAAACTATTCGATTCACATCATCTCATGTCTACAGGATTGAGGTCAAATTTTTACAACCGGGATGAAATTTCTCACAACTTTACTTGTGTGTTTCGTACTTTTTTTGGTCCAGCGAAATTGTATTCAAATACTTAATAAGAAAGATAGCCAATTCATATAATTGCAGCCTTACTCCCTTATTGTTACTCCAACCCTTCGGCTCTCCCATTGTCGTTGCGTTTTCGTCGCTTTTGAGTTTTGTCAACAGACGAACGCAGTTTTGTCGCTCTAGGCTCTTCTTCGCACTTGATGTAAGGGACAAGGATCCCAAAAACGTTGTGTGGTATTTATATTATCACTTATTTTGTCTGAATTGTCTATCTTTCTTATTAATTGTTTTCAATCAGACGTAATTTTTTTCTTGTATTCAAAGACCTTAATAAATGATAATAATGGAAAATATTATTCGGATACGATACTGTTCTAGTCACCGAAATTTCCAATTAACAAAACAAATTAGTAGATGCAATAAGTAAAATTAGGAAACCGAAGCTATGCACTATGTAAATACAAGGGAAGCAACAATGAGAAAGTAGATAGGATAATATTTGATGGGTGATATACTAGAGGTATAGAATGAATGGAGATGTCAAGAACCTCTTTGAAATCTGCGCAAGGTATTAAAAATTCTTGCCTCATTAGCAGTTTTTAATTAAGGCAACAAAGACAACCTTGTCCGAATGCAGTGCATTTATGTTCCTGACTGACTGTACTCTCGAAAGAACCTGAGCTCCATTGTTTGATCGTAATCTGAGCGGGGCTAAGATCGATCACCGTCGATAATTGGTTTCTTCGCGTCGTTGGAAGCTGCATTAGCCGCACATAACGAGGCGGGGGCGGTGTCCTTCAGTTTGGCCTCTAGAACACATTACTCTGCAAAGCACCCACTGGTAGTAAGTTATATAACAGTAAAAAAATTCACGATAAATACTTTAAAATATACGTTCAAATGTGCAAAAATGATAGAAAACGCTGTAAAAAAATGTACTATAAGACCATAGTTTAATTTTATGGTATTTATTATTGTCGAACAATCAATGAAACTTACTAGAAACACTTGAAAAAAAAATTGTTAATGTTGTTACACAATAATTCAAGGCTGTTAAATATCTGATTGGACAAGTGTGTTCGTAATAGAAAAACGTATGGGATCCAATGTTGTTGAAAGAACACCTGCGGCTTATAAGATTACCTATTCAATTGTGGCCTGCAAATGAAAACGATGGGACATGAATGACTAAGTCGAGAAATTAGGTATATAGAATTGTTAGCATTAACAGGATTAATAGGTCTTTGATCGATGGGTTTATGTCTATAACTCATTTAATGAATCCAACCTTGTCCACAGGTGTCAACCGCTTTCGCCTGTGATCGATACTGACGATTTAAAATGCCGGGAAAATGTGGATTCAATTCACTGAGAAATGAATAGAAATACCCATTATTTGGCCGGAGGAACACTAAAAAGTACAAATATGTTGAACAGTAAACACAAACCTTACAGACCTGTGCTACTATTGCTATTAAAAAGCGTGTTAAATTATTCATAATTATGAATTTATGCATAAAGTTACTAAGTGTTTATATGAAGTCTTTTTTTAATCAATAAATCAATTTTTGACGTTTAACAGATGCTTTATTTTATTTAGTGAGTTTCGATTCATCTTCGATTCTTGTCCCGGTTTTCTTCCAAATTATTATAACAAATTATCACCAAAAACAAACAACATATTATTAAGTTCACAAAATTTGGAAAAGGGATCTGAGGAACACAATTCACATTAACACCAGCGTAGTCGTAGGAAGACTGAATTAAATTAATTTTTCCCCCCAAAGTTTTTGAAATATTAATTATTATATTTTTTATAAACAAACGGTTTTAAATTTCAATTTAAAATTGTTTAACATACTAATTATTACATTTTTCTATGCAAAGTGCAAGTCATCGTTGTAATGCCAAATAATAATTCTATCTCTGTTTTCTTTCAAGAAAACGGAAATAAAAAGCTCAATTGGTTTCCATTTTATAATAAATGTAACGAAAGAATAATTTCGGGGGTTTAGTTACATAGCCATCCACATTCTAGTGGAATATTTACAGATGTTTTGCGCCTTCGTGAAAGCAGGAGGCGGCTTCCTCTGTTCATTGAATCCAGTCCCCGCAGTCCGTATTTCCCCGTTCTTCGTCACTCATTCTCCGAAAGTGCTATGAGACAAATTGTTGTCTGTTTCTCTCAGTTTCACGATGTCATACTCGAAAAAACAATATTAATATCACACACGAAGAAAGAGGCCACGGATGTCGTTTTCCCTGGATTTTTATACGACTTTTCCCCACCTTGTAAATTTCATTTGTTTTAACCCACGTGGTCAAGACAAGAAAGTTTTTTTCAGCCAATCGTGAGTTTCCCCTTATTAGTTGTCAACAAAAATGTAATTGAAATGATTGAATTTATTTTATTACATTATTCCTCGTAATTTTAACGTCATTACATAAAATTACAATATAATAATTGGATGCTACAATTATAAATAATAAAAGTTAAAATAAAAATACTAAAATTCGGGAACACAAATTTCCCTGTCCAAGATAAGTAAAAGAACTATGTAGTAATAACAACAAAAATAATAATTCTTTAAATATACTAAGGGTATAATATAATATTTACAGAACTCAAACCAATTTCAATACGTATTAGTAAGAAATTAATGATTAGAGAATTAACTATCATAAATTATATAATTACACATCATACAAGAATAAACACAAAACCTGACACCCGCACACTAGGAGGAAACACAAACGACGGACAAGTCACTTCACGAAACAGAGAATCGAGGAATCTGCAAACTCCAGGCCGTACATGAAACAAACAAAGAAAAGCGCAGAGACTAAGCAAGTTATGAAATAAGTAGTTATTATTAACAACACATTCAACACATTTTCAGTTAAAAAAATTAATTATTAGGGGAACTCCTGTACTCAGTAAAACACCGACGCCTTTCAGTAGAATATGTTTACATTGAATCCCAAAACTCTTGTAGTTATTTTTTTCTTTATATCTGGAGGAAGACTATTGTATAAAACTATCCCTGATTGGTGAATGCTGAGCAATTTCTAGTCTCATAATCGTGAGACTCGCCATTCCTTTAAAAAAAGATTCATGTTCCCTTTAACGAACTTTAAAATTTCGTGAATAAACACGCAGGAAAGAATTAATATTCGCAGACTTTAGAAAAATTGTTTCCAACTGGATTTATTATTCGTATTAGAAAGTATTCTAATGGCACGCTTTTGCAACTTGAATATTTCAAAGCGCCTGGAGCAATTGCACCAATTTTCAATGCCATAACACATAAGGGAATGAAAATACGCAACGTACACCATTTTCGGTGTGTTGCTGTCAACATGTTGTATTAAGCTTCTGAGACAGTAACAAGCCGAATTGAGTTTCCCAGTAAACAGATCCATATTGTGAATCCACTTTAAATTACTATCAATCTGAAACCCCAGAAAAAGCGTCTGAGCCGCGAACTTCTCTAGAAGGTTGTTACTACCATCCGCTGAGAACTGGATGAACTTGGTTTTATCTAGATTCAATGATAATTTATTGCATTATATTCGGTGTTTTTTTTGTAGGTGTAGAGAGTGGCAACTGCCCTCTTATGGCATTGGAAAGGGGAGATGCGGAAAGTTAGAGGAAGGTAGACAGGGGTTAATTAGGGCCCCCGGCTACGGTTTAAGGACCCTACCCGGCAATTCGTCTCAAAGTGATGCAGAGAAACCCTAGAAAAACCTGTATCAGGTAGGTCGGGCATTTGGTACTTGTCCCACGCCCTTCCGATGGCAGGCGAGGGGTTTTCTGTGGGGTCGCAGCTTTTCCCTCGCCGTGCCTTGACCGGTTTAGGAGGCAGGTGGACGACTATTCCAATGGGAATAGCGGACAACTCTTACCGTATCCCCAAGGTCTCCGACCCCGGAACATACACCTCTTAAAACAGGCCGTTATTGTAATTCTGTTATGTGTTTTGTAGTCAGATGAGTTTTGGCGAGAGAAGAGACTATTGTTCAGCTCAAAGTGGTGTAGAGGCTAGCGTCATTGATTCGCATCTAAACGGTCCCGGGTTCGAATCCCGGTGAGGGAATGGATACTGTGTGTGTGTTTTTCCATACAGAGAATCTCTCATTAATAGTTAAAAGTGTACAAAGTCGCTAATAAATGATAAAAAAATAGGAAACAAAATATGAAATAAACTTCTTATTATATCTTGTAATAAATTAGCTATGACGGGTCTGTGGCACGATCGAGTACATCCTTCGTAATTTTGCTGACATAATTATCAAAATTAGATTAAAAGTTGGTGCAAACAGCCGAACATAGTAAAAAAAAGAATGTTTTGCTATAATAACCATAGCCGTACCTTCAGAAGAAGAACGTAGCTACATTGACGATTCTGTGAAGATATTCACTTCAGTCGACGTCAGGAGGACCAACCATGCTTCGGGAAATCGTAAACACCAATCACTATCAGTGCCGCACACAGCCTGAGCTTCGAAAGTACGGAGTGTCTCTGTGCATGAAATGGAAACCATCGACATCGAGATACAAGTCCCGTGTGAATCTGTTTCCTACACACTGCTTATATGTTCATCGGATGAAACTATTTTCCTCAGCATAATAAATAAGAAATAATCGTTAGTATCGATCACAGGCGAAAGTGGTTGACATCTTTGGATATATATGAGTGGATTATATGAGTTGTTACCGAGTTACCTCGGCCTGTTTTGAGACATGTATGTTCCAGGGTCGGAGACCTTGGGCATACGGTAAGAGTTGTCCACTATTCCTGATGAAATAGTCGGCCAACTGCCTCCTGAACTGGTCAAGGCACGGAGAGGGGAAAACAGCGACCCCACAGCAAACTCCTCTCCCGCCATCGGAAGGGCGTGGGTCAAGTACCAAATGCCCATCCTACCTCATGCAGGTTTACCTAAGGTTTTCCCTGCATCACTTTTAGGCAAATTGCTGGGTAGGATCCTTAAACCATAGCCCGGGGCCCTAGTTAACAATGGGCTAGCTTGTTCTACCATTCCGCATCCCCCCTTTCAATCCCTTTCCTATGCTTGCTATAAGAGGGGAGTAGTCACTATATGCATTACCCTATACACCTTCAAAAAAAAGTTGTAGGAATAAATTCATCGATCAAGGACCTATAAATCGTTTTAATTCCGTATACCTAATTCCTCATCTTAGGCATTCACGTCCCATCGTTTTCATTTCTAGGCCACAATCGAATAGGCAATCTTATAAGTCGCAGGAGAATCTTTCAACCACAACGGATCCCATAAGTTTTCCCATCACGGACACACTTGTCCAATCAGGTATTTAACAGCCTTTCGGTTAATAGATGGACAATTTACGCAGTATACTTTCTTATCTAGAAGTAGAGGACTATGATGACATGTTTTGTGTGATTAATTTTTCTTAAGCAGGTGACAAATCCCTTTTTGCCGAAGAGCGCTCATAGCCCTATAACGGCTCGGATATAATTCTTGAATTAATTAATTATATCCCTTTTCAAAGATAAAAACCGAAGTAGATGTTTCAGCAGTGAAATCACTTTATCCGTTTTAACACGTCTATTGTGTTAAAACAGATATTATTGAAATAATTTATTATTTCCTATCGCGGTTAAATAATTAAGGTGAAAAAGTAAGACATTATTATTTAACAAATAAAAGTCAGTTAGTTGGTCCATAAATACAAATACGTATATAACAGTATTATTTGTCTGTAATGAATATTAAAATTAGTACGTTTTGCATATTTTCATACCATTGTTTCTTTTGATCCACGTCCATTCGTTTGTATCATTCACCTATAGGAACTCAAAATTATGTTTGTTGCATTAAGCTTTGAACACGTGTACACTTTAAATCAATGATTACTTAAATCAACAATAAAAATCAATAACCCCACCTCAATACCCATTTCTCTGTTGAAGTCCACTCAATATTTGTGAAAAAGTAATATAATTTTTTTATATATAGCAGTAGATTAAAGATACAAATAAAACTGAAAGATCAATGATCGTTTACGAGGTACAGGGAGGGTAATTATTTACGGAGCAAATGAAAAAGAAAAATGATGAGGCTGATTTTAACATACCATTTTAAATTGATGCAGTTGCGAATAAATCAAACAACCGAAATTATTCGGTTGATCGGCCAATGTTTCATCCATAAATGACCCGCATGTGGTGGTACCACTGAAAAATTCATGTTGTCTGACTTTGAGAGTCAGTACAAACACAAATGAAGTCGTTTCGTCTTTCGGTGGGGGTTTGACACGCAACATTTATATACGGGCGAATAGTTCGTAACTTTTTTAATTACATTAAATATATTTATTCAACTGTAAATTCAACACGTAAATATTATAATGTATTATACATTATATAATACATAAAATATTATAATGTATTATAATGCAGAATAATATCTTTGCTCGCCGAGTAAATTCCTTAAGAGACCTTCAGAGTACATATGACGCTGAAGAGTAACACGATAACACATTTTCGATATTTTATCTGAGGCGTCTCACTTCGGCGACGGTATCTACAACAGGGTCGGGACCCCGCGGAGTAGTTAACTTGGAAATGAGAGCGGCGAATTGCGGAAACGCGGGTCCCATGCTCATTTGGGGACGGAAATTGTGACGTCCAGCCTCGTCGTTAGGAGCTTCAATTGTGGATCACCACTTCCATAAATACTGCACGCGTTGTTCATTTACAAACTGACACTGAACACTGATGGATCGCCTTCAGGACTTCAAATACGAACTGCGTTATACCTAACTGCCAAGAATAGCGTCTAATAACAAACTTTTATATTCCTCATAACAAGAGACAAAGGTAAACATTTAATAAATAATGTAAACAGTTTCCTGTTATCGCTATAAATATTTAGGTACAAAAATAATAAAAATTGTCATTTAGCCCGGGTTGTCATAATTAAACTCAGTCCCTTCCATAACCCCGGATTTGACTCCAATCTCGGTTGTTTTCGCGTTATTTGTATTTAACGCCCCACCAACCTTAAAGGTTAGATAGATAGATAGATAGATAGATTTATTCACCATTAGCCCTCTTAAGAGGAAATAGGATTCATCACAAATGTACAGTTGATAAATTACATATAAACAGAATTAATATTTAATAGGTTACACACACACACACACACACAAATTCATATCTGTTCACATTTGTCTAGTCACTACAATCATACACACTATCTTTAGGAAACACGCACAAGACACTAATCACTTCCTGGTATTCATCACCTGTCGCTAGGTACGGAGGGATGTCGTCTTGGATATTTACTAAAACAGAAAGCAGAGGCAGGAAAACAGAACCAAAGGGGGAAAACTGGACAAACTATTTACATATTTATAGCATATTTTTATATATGTTATATAACATATAATGTTATTAAACACATTACTCTCCAACTACTCAAGTCCTTCAGTCTTATTATCCAAAATCCCTGTTTGTCTATAACTGAACTTCTGTTTCATTTCTGAACTAATGCCTGTTCTCCAGATAATTCCGATACCTCGATGAGCAAATCTTCCACCCTCAATATCTGGTACTCTGGATGACACAAGCTGAAATAATATTTTAACATCATTAAGAAATTCTTATTGTAAATTTGTATTTCTTTGGTGAGGATGACTACAAGTCGACACCCGATTAAACCTAGCCTCCTGGAAGTCACATTCTGCCTTACCTCATCTAAAATCACAAGTAGTGTCTCCTTACATTTTGGATTGTCTGCAATACCTGCAAGGGATGTTCTCTCGCAGGCAGAACCTTGTAGGAGAGACAGGAAAAGGCCCACAAGCCAGAGGAAGGAAGCCAAGGTGAAGCCTGCGAGGGGATTTCTCGCAGGTGAACCTTCCCAGAGAGCTCTGGCGGGGGCTACCTTTGGGGATGCTCTCACATCTCTCTGGTTTTTTTGAACTAAGGTTCCCACATGCCGAGGCACCTCGGTCTGTTTTGAGAGGTGTATGTTCCGGGGTCGCAGACCTTGGGCATACGGCAAGAGTTGTCCGCTATTCCTATTGGAATAGTCGGCCAGCTGCCTCCTAAACAGGCCAAGGCATGGCGAGGGGTAAGCTGCGTCCCCACAGCAAACTCCTCTCCCGTCATCGGAAGGGCGTGGGACAAGTACCAAATGCCCGACCTACCCGATGCAGGTTTTTCTAGGGTTTTCCCTGCATTTCTTTAGGCGAATGCCGGGTAGGATCCTTAAACCATAGCCCGGGGGCCCTAGTAACCCTTGGCTACCTTCCTCTACCCTTCCGCATCCCCCCTTTCTAATCCCTTCCTATGCTATTAAAGGGGAGTTGCCCAATGTGGATCACCCTCATGTAGCCTGTTGCCCTAAAAAAAAAAAAAAAAAGGAAGGAAGCCTGCGAGAAATCCTCTCGCAGGTGAACCTTCCCAGAGAGCTCTGGCGGGGGCTACCTTTGGGGATGCTCTCACATCTCTCTGGTTTTTTTTTTTTGAACTAAGGTTCCCACATGCCGAGGCACCTCGGTCTGTTTTGAGAGGTGTACGTTCCGGGGTCGCAGACCTTGGGCATACGGCAAGAGTTGTCCGCTATTCTTATTGGAATAGTCGACCAGCTGCCTCCTAAACTGGTCAAGGCACGGAGAAGGGAATGCTGCGTCCCCACAGCAAACTCTTCTCCCGCTATCGGAAGGGCGTGGGACAAGTACCCAATGCCCGACCTACCCGATGCAGGTTTTTCTAGGGTTTTCCCTGCATTTCTTTAGGCGAATGCCGGGTAGGATCCTTAAACCATAGCCCGGGGGCCCTAGTTAACCCTTGGCTACCTTCCTCTACCCTTCCGCATCCCCCCTTTCTAATCCCTTCCTATGCTATTAAAGGGGAGTTGCACAATGTGGATCACCCTCATGTAGCCTGTTGCCCTAAAAAAAAAGGGCCCACAAGCCGAACCGGCAAAGGAAGCCTGCGAGAGGATTTCTCGCAGGTGAACCTTCCCAGAGAGCTCTGGCGGGGGCTACCTTTGGGGATGCTCTCACATCTCTCTGGTTTTTTTGAACTAAGGTTCCCACATGCCGAGGCACCTCGGTCTGTTTTGAGAGGTGTACGTTCCGGGGTCGCAGACCTTGGGCATACGGCAAGAGTTGTCCGCTATACCTATTGGAATAGTCGGCCAGCTGCCTCCTAAACAGGCCAAGGCATGGCGAGGGGTAAGCTGCGTCCCCACAGCAAACTCCTCTCCCGCTATCGGAAGGGCGTGGGACAAGTACCCAATGCCCGACCTACCCGATGCAGGTTTTTCTAAGGTTTTCCCTGCATTCCTTTAGGCGAATGCCGGGTAGGATCCTTAAAATATAGCCCGGGGGCCCTAGTTAACCCTTGGCTACCTTCCTCTACCCTTCCGCATCCCCCCTTTCAAATCCCTTCCTATACTATTAAAGGGGAGTTGCCCAAAGTGGATTACCCTCATGTGGCCTGTTACCCTAAAAAAAAGTGCCTTTTCCTCTCTCCGTTTTTGAACTAAGGTTTTCACGAGCCGAGGCACCTCGGCCTGTTTTGAGAGGTGTATGTTCCGGGGTCACAGACCTTGGGCGTAAGATTTGTTGTCTGTTCCCATTGGAACAGTCGGCCAGCTGCCTCCAAAACTGGTCGAGGTGCGGATAAGGGAATGCTGCGTCCCCACAGCAAACTCTTCTCCAGCTATCGGAAGGGCGTGGGACAAGTACCCAATGCCCGACCTACCTGCATTACTTTTAGGCGAAAACCGGGTAGGATCCTTAAACTATAGCCCGGGGGTCCTAGTTAACCTTTGGCTACCTTCCTCTACCCTTCCTCATCCTCCTTTGAAATCCCTTCCTATGCTATTAAAGGGGAGTTGGCACTATGTGGATTACTCTCATGTAGCCTGTTACCCTAAAAAAATCTTTACATTTTGCCTCTGGCGTGTGAATGCAAGGCGACAGAAAATACTGACTGAGTTTCAGCTTTTGGCGGCCATTTCTTAATAAATATTGGATCCCCTCTTTGGGTTTCATATATTTAAGTCATTTTCCCTTGTCGAGAAGCTCTGGAAAATCGGCGGAGTCGACGCTCGGCCAGACGGTTTGCTCTTGGTATTTCCATATTAATTCTCTTCATTAAAACTTCAAGTTTTTTGTTCAACATACATATCCTGTCTTTAAGCCTGAGTGTCCAGGCACTCACGGACCCTAATTCTTTCCTATTTCCTATCCTCAATTCTCCGTTTCGCTTTCCGTTTTCCCATAACTATTCCCATAATACGGAGAACTGTTACCGTTACCGTGACACTACAAACCTCAATATTCTCGCTAGCAACTTCTACTATGCCGTTCAATAAATTACTCCAAGTAACGTTACACTGGGCGTCAAAATATCCGTGAAAAATCTTGAAAACAGAGATTTGTTTAGCCAGATGTTTATATCTCTTGAACGGCTTCATGATCATCGTTAATCATCTTAAAAGAAGACCGCTGATAGATCTTTTCTTTTATGCACAACCTTCACTACTCTACACTAAACTTTAGTAACTAGGGTAAGAGTTGTATTTTGTTTTACATGCAATGTACTGTCTGTATGGAGTCAAAATTTATTCTGTTACATAATGATGTGTAATCTATTCTTAAATGATATGAGAATTCTTTTGACCCGTAATTTCAGGTAATTAATTCCATTCCCGTTTTATTATGGACTTACTTACACAATAAAACTTTCTCACATTAGTTCCTTGAAATTTAGTAAATTTTGTATAGTGATCATTTTTCAGTATATATGCGGGTGAATTATTCTTGTGTTTGAGGTTCGATAATTTCTGTAATCCTTTCAGACATATACGGCTCTTAATATTTTTAAATTGATTTATTGCAACATACTCATTAGAAACACATCTCTACTAGTTTTTAAAATTATAAATACATGTGTTTACAATATTAACATTTCGACAGAAAAAAAATGGAAATAAAATACGAAATTTAAACAATTGCAATTAAATGACAATAACGTATGTCAAAGTTATATTTAACCATTGAAAAATGAAAGCCTGTGTTCTGTCAATAGAGCAGCACATTTTTGAAGTCTCGGTGCTTTCCGCTAATCACTTGACGAAGGCGTACTACAGTTCACAGAATTCCAGCTCGTGAAAAAGAGATTGCCTCTTCAATTGGGAATCTTTTCTTGCTACGGACGTATTGAGTTTTTTTTTGTTTATCGGTCATCAGTCGTCTGTGAAGTCAATCAAGGGAATCCGGTCCATCAGACTCCACTCATCAACAGAATGTAATCTTCTCAAAACACGGCTCCTCGAGAAAAAGTTTCCGAATACGACAGAACGGAGGAAAACGGTTAGACACAAACTATTATGGATTATTTATTGTTATTATCTTTATTCTACTTCAGAGGTAATTATCGAGTACCTAGTTAAGTAAAGCTTATGAACATATTGGTTTATTTATTAAAAGCGAGCACATGATTAAATTTTATGTTCAATATCTGCTCACAGATATTAATTTATTTGCGTATTATAGCAAGTGTTTATTTCCTGCAGGTTTGTGTTCTCAAGGAAGGAGAGCCGTTAAGAGTTAAGAATTTTTTTGGGGTTAGTAATTGCGTAATTGAAACTTTGCTTCGCCAAATACACATTGGAGGGGATTGGAGCTAGAAGAATATGAGTTAAATTCAAGTGGTTGGATCCGATTCTGGATAATTCAGTTTGCTCACTTCTAGAAATGACGGATGGGAACTTGATGTTCGATGCGTTGGTGAGTACTGCGTGGAGTCTTCCCTGTAATTTACCATAGTTGATTGATTTTTTTCTTAAGAATAGCCATGTTTTTTTAATTAATTTACAGAAAATTTTTCAATCCGAAGATTTTACAATTGTCACACAATGTTGACGTTAACATGTTAAAATTAACTTGAAGAAATATAGTTGCTTCTTGAATGAGTAGCTGATGAGGAAGTTAAAAATTTTATATTTACAGTGGTTGGTAGGTCAATTAATCGTTTTCTATTTAACCTTCTGAGGGGTTTAGGTGGAGGATGGTGTGATTCTGTATTAGAGATAATGGGATTGAAATGTTGGATATTTCTATTACGTTGGATAATGAATTATGTTTTTTGAAGGTCGAGGGAATATTTAGGTCATTGTGGATTCTAGTGTTAATAACGAACCAAGGGCAGTTAGTTATAAAGCGGAGGATTTTATTTTGGGATATTTGGATTTTATTTATGTGGGTGCTAGCGGCCGAAGCCCAGATGAAACAGGCATAAAACCAGAAGGGCTATATGAGGTACGTGTAAATGAGTTGTTTTGTTGTTGAGACATTTCGGGGTCAGAAATGGATTTTATTTGTGGAATATGTGGAGTATTATTTTTTTAAGATAAGAAGTGTGAAAAATAACCATGTGACCTCTTGAGTGTTTGTCATGCTAACGGCAGGAGTAATGGGGCGATTGCTCCAGATTAGCTATTATTGTTTTCTATGTTAATTATCGTAAATCTATTTATCACGAAAGAATTGTATAAACGTACTAAAACTTTGTATAATTCTGAACGTATAATTATCTCCCTTTTCAAATTGCTTTATTAACTCGGTTCCATAGTACCTATGGTATAATTTAAAAACAAGAGAATCGTTTTAGGTATATAAAATAACTGAAATAATCAGGAAATAAAATTAAAAATTTAAACTAGGTCTATGTAACATTTTTGAAAGGAAAAAGTATTTTATACAGAAAATTATAAGTGCTAATTAACGGTAATATATTTAATGCATGTTTATAGAAAGCTATACTGCTATAAAATAAGTTAGTTTAAAATAATACATTTGACTAAATATAACGAAGTGTAAGTCTAAACGGGACAAGTGTTTTGTGCTTCGTTAAACTACCTTCTATCTATGCATCACTCTACTTACTTATATACAAAAGTTATTAAAAAAGTATCACAAATTTACAAGGTACTTCTACGAGGCGCTTATCTGTATTTTCTGAAAAATAATATATATGTAAGATATATGTTACATAATAACCGTATTATTTATCAACGCAAAATGAATAGATTTAGACTTTTTGATTCCATTAATCGGCTAATGAGAAGACAAGACTATTACATGATTTTTTTGTAATAGAGTAATATTAAATTCATTTTATATGCAAGGGATTTTGGTAATAAAATGACTGTCTGCAAAAATGTATGGGAAAGGAATTTAAGTGCTGGGAGTTATGTAGATGTTGGGTGTTCTGTCCATCTACGCCTGCTCGGATATAAAATAAAGACTGAGAAGATGGTGACAGTAAATAAGTTTCGGGGAGGTCACCCTGTTGAAAAGGAAACAATTGAGATGGCGGAGACTGTCATTAATAGCGCGTCAGAGAGAGAGACCTACTCACTCCAGTCTAACATACACCACAACTAGGTAGTAATATTATCAATCATAAATACTGCATTCCGGGCCAGAGTTGAAAATGATCCACGTGCTTATAAATGTATGCCGAACACGATTAGAGCCTCGTTCACACCTACTCCTAGACCGAAACCGTATTACAACTTATTCAGATTGATGTAAGGCAGAATTAAACTCAGTGACTTCCATAACTCTGAATAATACACCAATCTCGGTTGTTTTCGTGCTATAATTATGTAATGGCCTATCACCCCCTACACCTAGGGGCTGAACTAAAACTTATACCCGGCTTTATTTTTATATAAATTCCTTCCTACCCCACCCCTCCTGGTGCTCTCCTTAATTACCATTATGTGTTGAAAATAGGCATTGGCAGCTTCGAGAATGAAACTATCAAATTCTGCGGCCCGGGAAACATTTTTTTTGACGTTATTAATTACAGATTTATATTTTTTTTAAAGATCACCTCTACGGTTGTTTGACCCAAACAGTGTTTTTGGATCATAAGTAACATGTGCACTACATTTGGCTGCACGTGTTTCAGATTTACATGAGTAGTAATATGGTGTGGAAGAAGGAGCAAAGAATTTATTAGAGTTGAGACTAGTTAAGAGAAGAAAAAATAATGTGTAGATAGGCTATATATAGGGTAATCCGCTCCCCGCTTATAGCATACGAAAGGGATTGAAAGGGGGGATGCGGAAAGGTAGTGCAAGGTAGCCAAAGGTTAACTAGGGCACCCGGGCTATAGTTTAAGGATCCGACCCTACAATTCGCCTAAAAAAATCAGGGAAAACCTGCATGAGGTGTATCGGGCATTAGGTACTTGTCCCACGCGCTTCCGATAGCCAGCTGTGCCACCCCCTTCCAGGAACGCGGAATCCTATCAGCAGACTCGAGATTTCGACCTTTTCTGAACCTGAGGAACTTTCCTGACAAAAATCCTGAAAAAGAATAGGTAAATACCGAGACATTATGCTCAGACAAAGTAGATGTTATAGATACTAGTATTCAACATTTACAAATATTTATTAACACAGTTTTTGTGAGTCCGAAATGCTCTGAGCAAAGTGTCAATTTTTATGTATGTATGTAGTTTGGCAATTTGTAATTAGACAAGTAGGATAATTTTTTTTCTTTGTTATTAAAACTAGAAGTTGTTTTCGGCTATTCTATTTAATTTTACACTTCTATATTACTAATAATATTCACCCATGTTTGAACATCGTAACTCTGATAGTGTACCTAGAAAATAAGTACATATCACAAACAATTCATCTACCGGAAATTCTGTAAACTTATACCTTTTCCTAGTTAATGATTGCAAAACTCAACCAGTTTGTTGCGTTTTAATTAAATCTTTGGATAGTGTAAATATTTTGAATATCATTAAATTCCAAGTTGCTTTTGAATGATGGAGAAATGAGATTTGTTGAAGTAAGTGGGAGGGGCTTCTTATTTATCCCCGTAGAGTTCCGCTTAGATGAGCGTCACCTCTGGATAACAGCTGGAAAAGCGCGTTAAGTTAGGATTTGTTAACTGGCTTGATTGCCTGAAGAAAAGTACTTTCCCAATTACAAGGGAATCGCTAATTACGCTTCATTGAGTAGAAACTTTGCATTCAGCAAAGGGTGTCGAAAGATTAAGTCTAAAATTACAACAGAAGAGACGCAGACAAATTAAGACAAAGCTCGCGAACTTCTAAATCTTATTTGCCTTTTCTAACCCATCAGCTCATTTCCATCAATTACCAACTGATCAATCCTTAATGCTCTCGAAATGCCTGCTTTTAAGAAGAGCAGCTTTTTAACTTGTAGGCTTTTAAAATAAAACTGCTTAATACGAATTAATTATTTACTAAATCCTTTATCAACGGGTGGTTTTTTAGGCAATTATTCAGAGGAGTAAGACACATTGTTTCACATATTCTATTTATAATAATACTATTAAATTATACAATTCCATTACTCATTTATATTCATTTTTTCATTAACTAAGTGACTATTATATACAGACGTCTACTATTTTTCAGTTTTTCACCTCACCCGATTGCTTCCGTCACAGATAAAATATTTGTAAAATACCAACAATAACTACATACTTTATACAGTTATGAGTACTCTATTGAAAGGACCGGTTTAATCATTACAGGAATTTCTCCATTGTTCCCTTAATAGTTAAAATGGATTAGTTTACCAGAAAAAGTGTAGGACATGTTGCTCTACAAGCCATTCTATATGATAACTATAACATTATTTAGATTTTCAGTTTTTTCTGCGTTTTTCTTTTTTCATATACAGCATCAAGTTATGACGTATGGTCAATTTCTCGTCATTCAAATCAGAGAAAACGTCAGGAATTTTGTGTCTGAGTGCATCATAACGATATAATATTTTAAACATATTCCCTCCTTTGATTTGTAATGTGTAGTTTTACACTTTTGATCGTGTGAATCGAACTTCCAATACATTTAATTTTTCTCAGTGTTTGTTTTTCGTCTCGTATGTTTAATGTATTTAAGAAATAAATTTGATTAAAAAAATCTAAATTCTATATTAAATTTGCTAATATGTTGAAAAGTTAGATATTGGTGTTACATATTTAAATTATTCAATTTACATTTCTTGAAATAACAACAAAATACTGTTTTTATAACATTTGTAAGGACCTGGTTCTAATATAATTAATACGTCTAAATCTAATCGTTAAATTTTTCTCATTTTTTTAAACCAGAAATATAACTCCTAGAAATTTCAACTTTTTCGTCAAATGTTTTTAGATTTGTTCTTTTTAGATTTATCATTTAAATTGAGAAACATTTCCTTGTTTCTTATAAAAAAAAACCATAAATATATTACTCATTTTAACCACTTTTACCGATGATGTTTTGCGAGAATTCCTAATATTTTGAAAGCTGTTACCGATAACGAACTGAAACCTCGCCCATCGTGTTCCATGCCATGGATTCCATACGGATACGACTGATTTGAACCATCTTTACGAATACTTTTATGTAAAAACTCGTAATATAACGAAAACCGATAAAGATATCGAATTAAAACCTCATTTACGTGTTCCACGCCCATGTATTTATATGAATTTGTTTTGCAAGAAGGAATCCTGCGAGAGAATTCTCACGCAGGTGAACCTTCCCAGAGAGCTCTGGAGGAGGCTACCTTTGCGGATGTCTTCACATCTCTCTGGTTTTTTTGAACTAAGGTTCCCACATGCCGAGGCACCTCGGCCTGTTTTGAGAGGTGTATGTTCCGGGGTCGCAGACCTTGGGCGTTCGGTAAGAGTTGTCCGCTATTCCTGTTGGAATAGTCGGCCAGCTGCCTCCTAAACTGGTCAAGGCACGGAGAGCGGAATGCTGCGATCCCACTGCTAACCTTTCTCCCACCATCGGAAGGGCGTGGGACAAGTACCAAATGCCCGACCTACCTGATGCAGGTTTTTCTAGGGTTTTCCCTGCATCACTTTTAGGCGAATTGCCGGGTAGGATCCCTAAACCATAGCCCGGGAGCCCTAGTTAACCCTTGTCTACCTTCCTCTACCCTTCCGCATCCCCCCTTCCAAACACCCTTTCTATGCTATTAAAGGGGAGTTGCCACCATGTGGATTAACCTCATGTAGCCTGTTACTCTAAAAAAAATGGTTTTCAAAATCTCGCAATATTTCTCTTAAAAATACCTGTACTCATCTAATAATGTTTATGCTGTGATCTTTAAGATTATATTATACTATAAAATTATGTGTTTTGAATATTTTAATCAATATTACGTAATTTTTTTTGTCATAAAATAAAGTTTAAATTTTTAATTAAAAATATTGCAAAATTACATTTAACGAAACCTGCTTATTATAAAATACGACGATTCGTCGTGGGATTATAATTTTTTCAGGTTTAAAAATATTTAATTAAGAGATCTTTAATGCTAAATTGAATTGTTTATATTTTGTTGTAATGATGTAGTCCTTGATCAGAGGGATTACGTAACAATTCCACAGAAGAAAGAACACGCCCAGAGCTATAATAAGGACCTTCTTTCGTGAACTTCAGACTATAATCGTTTTTACCTTAACTGTTAAATTAAGAGATATTTTTTAATTTTATTATAAATTTTAATCAATTCCTTCTTGTGACACCTTTCTGACTTACGATTATTAAATTAATCAATACCGCCTTTTCATAATTAAATTAGAAACTAGGATATTCTATGCTTGCAATGTTAATTTTGTGAACCATTTACCCTGATATATTGAGATTGAAAATGATTAGACGAAAAAAATATTTTATTTAATTAAACTAAATTCTTTCTTATTTCAAATGCCAGAACCCGTAGTATAAAATGCCGTATCGCTGTGTGCGTTTTTACTTGGAGACTGCTCGAGTTGGTTTGTCAATAGCGTTTAAATCCTTTCTCGCCGCCACTGTATTCAGAACGTCGCTCTGGTGACAAATACTAAGTAGGACATAAAAGTAATTTATAGGCGCAGCAAATCTTTCGTCGGGGAATCCTCGCGCCGGGTTGGCTACGGTGCAGATTTTCTTCAAATTTCCCTCTGTACGTGTTCCAATACATCACTTGGGACGGCGGTGCGCTGCATATATCACGATTTATAAACTTGGACAAAACAGAGTTGAAAGGACTGCGAGTGGCGTGTGGGCGATATTTCAGGCATACGCAGGAGTAATAGAGAAATACTGGACAGGCCGAGCGTGAGGATCGGAAGGCCAGCCAAAAATTTCCCCTCGGCAGTTCGCATATGTGCCAGTAATTTGCATTGGAAATGATCTTTACACGTTTTCCCGCCGTGTTCCCTTATTTCAGCTTTGGTTTGTTCGATGGGGAAAACAAATAGTACCTCTTTACTGCAGAGCTTCGGTCTCATTCCTCTATTTTTAAGACATTACACATAACTACAGGTTAAATTAAATTTTGTATTCTTGAAAACAGATGTAACGGTCTGTATTATAAAATGACTCTCTAACTACAAACTCCAATGCTGTTCATTTTCAGATAACGGAAACCATATAAATCATATTTTCTTTCCGTTTGGTTAACTCAATTTTCTCTACAACGTTTACTGAATTCATTTCTTAAATAATAATTATATAAATTAGTAGACGTACATATATAAAAAAAATATTACTTGAAAAGTCGTGTAAATAAAAAATCTCTGCTGAAATAACCCTGTCAATGCTTACACTTCAATTTCTTTTAATAACAACCATTTTAAGTGGTGATATAAATACCACAACGTTTCCGGGATCCTTGTCCCTTTCCTGAGGTGCTAAGCAGAGTATAGAGCGACACAACTGCACTCGTCAGTTGACAAAACTCAAAAGCTCGAAGGGTTGGCGTAACAATAAGGGAGCAACGACAAAGTAGAAGGTTTAGCGTAATAATAAGGGATCATAGCAATTGTTGAGTTTAATAGTATCTGTTTGTACATTAATAGCTGTGATGTTTGATTTAATGAGAAGCATATTTGAAATTAGTCTGGAATTGTACCTGGTGTCAATGTCTAAAATCTTAGCATTTTGCCAATCAAATGTATGGTTCGAATTGATATGTTTGGAGACTACAGATTGTTTATCAATGGGAAGTTTGATATTGGATATATGTTCCTTGATTGTTTAATGATAAAATTTAAAGGGTACTCATTGGAGATTAAAATGTTTCGGACAATGTTTCAGTTGTGCTGATGGAACTTGGAGTTAGAAAGTAATATAGCTCTGTCTACAAGATTGTATATCATAGCTCTCTTTTGGTTTGGAGGATGATCAGAAAGATAATTGAGAACACGTCAAGAGTATGTAGGTTTTATGAACCAATTGGTGTGCATGGAAGTATTGTGAATGGATACGGTGACATCAAGGGAATTAAGAGAATGATTAAATCACAAGTTCATGGGTGAATTGTAAGTTGGGATAATAATTATTGAAAGTATTGACTATATGGGTGATTTGAGAGGTATTAACAATACAAAAAATGTCATCTACATATCTGATGTAGCAAAAAGGTTGGACAGAAAGTAGAGAAAGACAAGATTTTTCTAAATCTCTCATGACAACCTCAGGAAAAAAAAGGACTAAGGGGGCTTCCCATGGGAGAACCTTTGATTTCATTATAGTAAACCTGATTAAACTTGAAATAAGTGGAATTGAGGATTAGATTTAAAATGCATAAAATTTCATGAAGTGGAATTTTAAGTTTGTCTGTAACATGGTCGTTTTTAGAATTATTAATCGATTAAAAATAGACACTTTTCATGCAGGTCAGCGCGAGTTGAGATCCTCTTTCGAAAAGTAACGAAAGTGAAGAAACAACTACAGGAATACCAAACAACTTCTAACAACTCCATATGCATCAGTGTAATTTAATAAGGGAAAATTAATTTGTGTAATTAAAATAATAAACTACTAAAAGATATACAATTCCTTCAGCCCTTCTATTCTCAACTTTTTGCAGTCGAATACCAATATCCAAGTAATTATAGAATAATACATTAAATGCCATATGTTTCAGACTATTTGAAATAATATAATAATGTTGATCTTGCCGAGATTATGGAGAAAGTAAGATTTAATCATATAGCGAATATAACTCAGTTTAGGCCACAATGAAATCGCGTAGAAACGCTCGGATATTACGGTAATTTAATCAATGAATTTGTGATATCTATATAATTATTTAAACTTAAATTTTAATATTGTGCATTGATTTTTAATTAGGCCTAATGTTTTGTAATTTAGATGATATCCAAGTACAATTATGTTTTACAAGTAATATCACAGTTAAACTTGTTTTTTTTGTCTCACGAGTACCAGTGGTTGTAATTAATGAATATGTTTTCGTAATTTCTTCATCACTCACAGTTTATTTAATTTCAATTTTTTAAACGAAATTATTTCATTCATTGTACACTGTTTTCTAATAACATTTCTTCTCTTATGGAGACATTTGGTATTGAACATAACCTAACAGAATGGCGTCTATTCAATGATGCATCTGAAGTTAGTTAATTAAATAGCAGTGTTTCTGCATAATGGAAATCAGTTGGCCTACCTGTGGCTCACACTTCTATTAGGAAAGAAACGTATGAAAATTTCAAACTTATATTGGAAAAGCTTCAATTTGTATCCTACGAATGGAACATTTGTGACGATTTGAAGGTAATTTCACTTATTCTTGGTCTGATGCTTGGTTTTTTGTGATGTGTCGTTCTTACAGTTTTAGAAAAAGGACAACAGCAACTGGGATTACAGAAACGCAGTGAGGTATTTATTTTGTCATATTATTATTCTGTTAATTAACTACTTGTTTGTTTATCTAATTAAAAGAAAACACACTTGTATCGAGCGGAAGGGTACACAATAAAAAAGAAAGAGAAAATCAGCAGTTGGAGACAAGTTAATTAAGATTGATATTAGTTAGAATCACTCAAAAAATATATTACAGTCGTATTTACAGTTGTTAGTTTCACTATATTATACGAATTGGTAGCAGTTATGAGGAAAATGAAATATGGAATGTGGAAAATATAACGGAGAAAAGTTAATTTGATGGATATCGGTTTATTAAACGAAAATATTTTATTAAATCAATACATCGGGAAAGCCTACGCGTTATTTGATTATGTATTCGGATTAGAAGTTAGTTAATAATCAGTGAAGTAGGCACTTACGTAAGAGTAAGTTAGAAAGTAAGTGGGCGAAGTCACAATTTTCAATCATGTAGTTTATGCATTCAAATAATCTTTGTTTTGAATCGACTTTTATAAATATTTTTAAAATTAGGGATAAGAATCTAGTATGCAGAAACATAAGTTATAGTAAGATGATAATCTTCTAATAAATAAAACAGAGTGATTGTTAGTATGAATGTATGTATGTATGCTTGTTTGTTTGTTTCTATGTATGTTCCGCATACAAATCTACACCCGTGGATAAAATTTCATACACGTGTTCTTTGCGACCAGGAAAGAAACCGAGGTGAGACACGTCTCCCAACCCGTGGAGCGGGAGTAGACGGGGGTGGAAATATTCAAACATGCTAAAACGGACGATATTTGAGTCGGAATATATTTTTAGGGGTCAAAGAGATTGATAGAGTTTCTACCGATGATATCTGTGTATAATTTCAACCCCATACAGCATTGGAAAGGAGCAGGGTACGGGGGGGGTGTTATGGATGTCGCTAAGATTAATTATGACATTCAACTTAACATTTACCCATAGGGGCGGGAATGAAAATTTTGAAACATGCAAACACGCCTGATATTTGCGTTGAAGAACTTGCCGTTTAACTCCATCAAGCGAAAGTGGATATTTTCAAACATGTGAAACCGTCGATATTTGCGTGGAATAAATATTTGTGATGGTTAATGACATTTATATAATATATACCGATCTTGTTTTTTTATAATTTCAACACCTTTCGGCGTGGGACGGGAGCACCCTTGGGAGTGATGGTGGAGGAGCGATACAAGAAAATAACGCAAAAACAACCGAGATTTGAGTCAAATCAGGGTTATCGATGTTGCTGAGTTTAATTATGACATTAACCTTTATGTTTAATCCTCAGTATATGGGGATGACGTGGCTGGAATTTTTTGAACATGTTAAAAAGGCCGTTATATTCGTCGAAAGAGACTTTTTCGGGCTCTATGAGTTCAACCCCTTCGGCATATTTAGGTATAGTGGTGGAAGCGCGTTACTTAAAAATAACGCAAAAGCAACCGAGATTGGAGTCTAATCTTGGGTTATGGATATATCACAATCCGGGAAACGCCGGGCATCCAGCTAGTAATTAAAATAGAGTAGAGCAACGACTGAAAACATGAGAAATAACTAGTTTATGTTGAAGGAATAGGAGATTTCGTATAGACTTTGTTGAAGCCTAATTGACAGTTGGTCTTAATAAATTGGATGAAACGTATTTTTGTTCAAAGATTACTTATTCCTATTATATTTTTAATTTTTAATTGTTAAAACAAAAATCTTTTTTAATTTTTTTTTATTAAAGGTTAGGTTACATAATAAAAGTTTCAAATCCTCGACTGGCAAATATAACGTCAATAATTTAATCCTAATCGAGAAAAAGTATGGCAGTACGTCTAATCCTATAAGTCATATTCTTAATATGTATTCATGGAACTATTGAAAATATTTGCTGGAAAGAAACAAAAGAAGTAGAAAGCTATAAGGAAAAGTCTGACTTTTGATATTTCCAACTAAATATAAACGGTGTTGTATTTAGGATCTAAAATTTATTCATTGAAAAAAACAGTTTTAAATCATACAGTTAATGAATGAAAATAAATGACATGTTTATTTTGAATTGAATTTAATAAATAATTTTAAAAATTCTTGATTTAATAGGTACTATTAACTACATGTCTGTACTTGTCTGAGTACTGCAGTGAATTAGTGTCGTATTTGAACCCGAACAGTAAATATCGCAAATATCGACAAATGGAAATACCGGGAAAGCCTATATTTAATCAAATAATATTTATATTGCTAACTGTCGCATTCTATTTCCAGGAATGGCTGAATAGTTATGGATTTCTGTTAGCGTACATATACGTTTTATTACGTGGTTTAGATTCATTTGAGATAAAAATGTTGCTAGCAGCGCAGGCTATTTTCGAAGTTTTTGAGTAAATAAATGAAAGAACGTCCCCGTCCCACTCTGCGTGGGAGACAATTCCTTGAACCTTCATATTTTCCAGAGTGTAACTGCAACTGATAGGCGACCCCCCAGGGAATCGAAGTTGAGTCCCAAAGGAAGAGGAAGTCTTCATCGAAAGTCGATACAGTCCCGAGAGACGGTAGTGGCTTTTCCTGTCTGTGTCTCGCCCACTTCGCCTTGGAAATCACGTGCTATCTCCTCCACTCTGCAACTCTTCTTACGTATCTTCCGAAATATATGCACAACAGCTGAGATAAAACTCCGCTTAGAAACTTTTTACTTTGAAGAGCGTGAGTATCAGCGGTGATTGGACCTACAAATGAAATACAGTAATTGCGCGTAAAATAAAATTTATTGAAAACAGACTGGATATAATTTATTTATACATTTCCCTAGCGTAGACCCTTTATATGTTAGCTTTATATACGCAGACGCTTATTTTCGCGTGTTTTTTAAACTTGTTAATGTAATTTCCTCGCTTGGTTTCTTTTCTTATAATTTTCAGAAATGTTAATTAACATTTAATATATAATTATTTCCGAACCTTTTAATGAAATATTAACCTTCTGCATATATTCCATTCTTACAGAGGTCAGTTTTTAGTAGTTCACTTAATGTAGCGTTATCAACTAAATTGCAAAACATGGACGTAATCGACACTTTGGTGATCCAGTGGTTTTAAATGCAAATATGAACCCGTTTACTCGTCTTTAGTAAGGAAATAAAAAAATGGTACACGGGTCTTAGAATGCCTTTACACTAGGAAGAAATTGCTGCATTTCACTTATTCCTATGAGAAATTACAAGTGTAAAGAGCCTGCAAATCGTTGTATGTAAACACACAATAAATTGCGAGTCGGAGTAAAGAATAGTTTGGCGCCAAAGGAATGTGATTTTATAATTTTTTGCCCTATGTACATTTATTTGGTAATTTTGCAATAATTTTACTTAATAGTTATTTTAAAAATTATGCGATATGTTTAATTCATAATAAAAGAAATGAACAATGCATCAGGCCTTCATTAAAATATAGCCTCTAATTATTAACATTTCTTTTCATTCTTGATGACAAATTTAAGCCATTGATAAATTAAATAAACATAAACAATATATTATACCCGTGTGAAAACCGAGAACTTTTTATCCAACAATTACACCGGGAAAGTCTTCAATCTTAGATTATAAAAAGAAATGATGAATCATTTAATCATAGCTTGGACTATAAAATATTATAAGGTCTGATTTAAAAGTATACCATATATTTCATATTTTTTTAAAAATTACGCCAAATATATATTTGCTTAATGACAAAATAAATTTCTAATGAATCAGACATACATTAAAATATAACCTTCATTTATTAATAATGCATATCATTCATATAATTCATTAATTTCCTCCCGAAAAAAAATTATTAAGCCATTCACAAGCTAAACAAACATGTCCCAAGATGTGATTAAACAGCTGTCCTCTGATCGCCATATTGAAAACAGAAATGTGACGTCACAAATCCCGAGATTCTACTGCACCTGTCGAGTGTAAATGCTATCTGCAGCTTTTTCAAAGGAAAAAATGCAAGAAGAAGGAAGGAAGGAGGAGGAGGAGGTGTAGACAGTCCAATATAGGGTAATCCACATAGTGACAACTTCCCTCTAATATCATAGGAAAGAACTGAAAGGGGCAATGCGGAAAGGTAGAGCAAAGTAACCAAGAGTTAACTTAAGTCCCCGGGTAGTAGTTTTAAGGATCCTACCTAAAAGTGATGCAGGGAAAACCCTCGAAAAATCTGCATCAGGTATGTCGGGCATTTGGTACTTGTCCAACGCCCTTCCGATGGCCTGCAAGTAGTAGAATCTACCATTGACAGCAATTTCGTGGCAGTGTAAAGCCAGCCGTAACTTTAGATTTTAGTACAATGTATCGTATTGAAAGGATAGGGCTTGTTCAGTTTATATTTCATATTTATAGTTCATATTTAAACGCGTTTCATATTACGCAATTGTTCCAGTGTCAGATTATTTTATTTAAAACTTCTTATAACCTGCTAGCTCCATCTACAAAACTATCTTCTCGCGTATTCCTCAGAGCAAAGATTTTGTTTACATCCAAATATATACGACTTAAACAAACTGAATCGGTTTTGTTAAATTTTTCAAATTGACATACCAAAATGAGGTATCCTCAAAGTTATTTAACGCTTAATCGTATTCATACATTATTTTTTAAGCGAACAGGATCAAGTTTTGAGTCGTTCGTCATTTAGTCATTTTTCTGGCTAGAAACATTCTTACGTCTATGTAACAATGATATAAAATTTCATAGAATTCGGTGCAACCCTTTCCTCGCGAAAAGCAAACAAATTCATCAACAACCGATATGAGTTTATATGATATCGGTTACAGATCACCTAATGCATCAAGTGTAAAGGCAAACTAAAATAACTCCATTATAATCCAAATACAAACAAAACTATTATTTTATTTATTTATTTAGCTATGAATGTACGAAATAAAATTAACAAATTGAGTATCTTCATAATTAGTAAATAAATGTACACATCCCGAATAAAGATACTATACAAACGGAAAGGGAACACAGAAGACCCAAACTCTTATAGGGGAATAGCCCTACAGAGCACACTTTACAAAATATTCACAAAGATATTGACAGCAAGACTCACGGAAAAAGTAGAGGACAAAATACCGGAACTACAATTTGGTTTCAGAAGAGGTAGATCTACCATACAAGCAATATCATGCCTCATAAAAGACATTGATGAAGCACTGAGACACTACAGGGGGAATCTACATGCGGTCTTCATTGATTATACGAAAGCTTTTGACTTTCTCAACAGACGACTAATACTAAACAAGCTGGAATCAATGATTGGAAAAGAACATTACCTGACGATAATAATCTCAAACATATTGCGTGAGAACCAAGTAGAAATAGATGACAGCATATCAGTATCGGACCCAATAACACAGACCAACGGGGTACTACAAGGAGACCCCCTAAGCCCGTTATTGTTTAATATTGCGACTGCAGATATAGCCGAATCACTACCAACAGAAAACACGCGTCTCTATGTGTATGCAGATGACATGGTCATCACAGCAACCTCCAGACAAGATCTACAAGAGACCTTAAACAATCTAACGAACTGAGCTCAAGAAAATGAACTAGAAATAAACCTTCAAAAGACAGCAGCAATGATATTCAGGAAAGACACTTTATACCAACAAGTGTTACAAACAGCTTCAAGTACCTTGGGATAACCTTACAACCGACAGGAAAAAGTAATCGCAGCTATCAGAGCAATGCAAGATATTCGGATGATACGACAACTCTCCATAGACACGGTCATCTCCCTCTACAAAGCAAAAGTCACCCCAATAGTCACATACGGTTTGGAATTAATATGGGAGAAACTAAATAGAAAGAACCTGAAAGATATTGAAAAGATAAAAGTAACTTTTCTGAAAAAGATACTGTGCGTCTCGAAATATACGCCATCACGACTTGCATATGAACTCACAAGGGAACCTTTCTACTTAGAAGTCCTACGTTATACATCAGGGTTAACTTTGCCATCTACATCTACATATCAACACGTAATCCAAGAGCTAAAGGAAAAGAAGAGCCAGATATGGGAGATTTCTACAGTACCATCGCCATGATGACAAACGAATGGAGGAGAGCATCATACGAACTACGACACACAGTAACCCGTTTCGCCGAACACGGTTTTCACCACAAGATTTGTAAATCAAAAAGCTTTCATCAACCAGATGTGAATTGTGTTTGTGAATTATGTGAAATGGTGTGTGACAGATTTCACGCATATTGGTGTTCCAGAAGATCTATCTCAGTGACAGAATTTTGTAAAGAGTGACCCAAATTACTTTGCACCTTGTGTGAAATTCCTTATATTATTATTATAACTAGCTGGGTGCCCGGCGTTTCTCGAGATGTCATTTCTCCATAACCCCCGATATGAATCCAATTTCGTTTGCTTTTGCGTTTTAGCATTTTTAAATATTTCCACCCCTGTCCACCCCCGTTTCTGTGGGTGGTAGTCGCGTCTCATCCCGACAGTGTTTGTTTCCTGGTCGCAAAGAACATGTGTACAAAATTTGGTGAAATTTGATCCACCGGTAGAGATTTGTATTCTCCACCCCAAACGCTAATGGTGCTCTTTCCCCAGGGTGTAGAGGATGAAAATTATAGTCAGAAAACATGGATAGAAACACTATAAATCTCTTTGAACCATAAAAATATTTATCAGACTCAAATATCGGCTGTTTTAACATGTTTGAATATTTCCACTCCTGTCCACCCCCGCTCCTGGGGGTGGTAGACGTGTCTCACCCCAACAGTGTTTGTTTCCTGGTCGCAACGTGTACGAACACGTGTACGAAATTTGGTGAAATTAGCTCCACCGGTGTAGATTTGTATAAGGAACATACAAATATATATACATACAAACAAACACTCTTCTTTATTTATAAGATTAGTGAATAATAATGTCTTTAAAATGAAAATAATATTACGTACGATTGAAAATTAATAATAGGAAAGATAGCCAAATTCAGACAAAAGAAGTGATAATATAAATACCACATTATTTATCTGGAAGTTTCGTTACTTTCTTCAGATGCGGAAAAACGCATGAGCAAGAAGGGACACAAGTGCACGAGTTAGCTAACAAAACTCAAAAGCCAAAACCACGTTGTGTGGCATTTATATTATCACTTCTTTTTGTCTGGCTATCTTTAATATTATTAATACTGTCTTTACTGGAGCGAAACATGGTAATTTTTATTAGCACGGTTGGCTATGGCAAAATTATAAATTACGCTTTGTATAACGTCCAATGAAGTTGTAGTAGCCTCGAGACTGTACAAACCGACGAATTACAACAAATTATTAAAGACTGTTCAGATCGTCAGAAGTGAAACGAACGAATTCATTTCCCTCAAGATGAATTCTATTTATTTTTCGCAACTTTGGATTCTGTTGCCCTTCGCTACTCTTTTGTCCCCAATAGTCAATGGAAATCCAAAAAAATTTCCCTGTTAAAAAGTATCTTGTGTCACTGTCTCCAACGGTACTTCATTAGAGCAACCAAGCCAACAAACCACAAAATATAACGTTTTAAGTAATAATTAAAGTTAATTTATATTTATCTGTCGCTAAGTTTATATCAAATAAATAAATTAACTATTAAAGTAAAACAATGTGAATTCAATACTATTAGCATTAGAACTTTGGGGCCTGAGCAGGTACTAAGTTAATTAAAAAAAGAGAGCTAAATTAAATATTTGGGATCCAACAAAAACTCTTTAAACCAAATTTGGATTCAAAGAATTGTAAAAATTCAAGTATCTTGTTCCAAATTTATTAACAACTCATCCAATTTGACTTTGATTTTATATTTCCTTTTCAATTGATTTCTTATTAATATACTAACTCAGAAGTTGTACTTTTTGAAATGTAATTATCTAATTTAATTGTATTAAAATCATAATAGAAAAAAAATTAACTTCTGTAAGAAATTAACAACCCGTATCATAGACAAAAAACAAAAATTTATTTTGAACAAAATAATTTTGAAAATTGTAGACGTTTCGATCAACTGTTCTGATCCTTGTCAATACTATTGCCTTACTCAATAGATACAGCCAACGTTTTAACATGTTACAAAGATTATGAACACAATATATAAATTAACAAAGATTATTTAATAAGTAATCATAAATACAGTTGAAATGAGAAGTGTTCTGTTTAACTTTTAAAGAAAATTGGACAGCAAACCCCTCTCCCGCCATCGGAAGGGCGTGGGACAAGTACCAAATGCCCGACCTACCTGATGCAGGTTTTTCTAGGGTTTTCCCTGCATTACTTTTAGGCGAATTGCCGGGTAGGATCCTTAAACCATAGCCCGGGTGCCCTAGTTAACCCTTGGCTACCTTCCTCCACCCTTCCGCATCCCCCGTTTCAAATCCCTTTCCTATGCTATAAGAGGGGATTACCATATACATAGCCTCTCTACACCTTTAAAAAATTTTAAAAAATGTTTAACATTTCTGAGATTAATTAACATTTTATTATAAAATCAAATTTTTCGTACTATTTTGGCTGATTCATTTATTTTAATAGTAATTGTTATGCTAAATTAATTGTTCGTTGTTGTGGGCTTCCAGAAATAAAAACTTTACCCGTATACATCCATAATTAATTAAACATAATTGTAAATACTATTTATTGTCATTATAATTTAATTATGATAAATACAAACATAATTAAACTACTATCTAATTTATTAGCATGTCTGCTCATTTAATAACGTAGGTGTCATGAGAATTTATGATGATTTATTAATATGTTCCACCTAACTCAATATATTAATTACAGACAGTCCAATGAGGTTTGCACACACTGTCCGTTATTAATTCTCTCTAGATTTATGGATTGAAGGGTCACATTTTCCAGGACATTGGTATTATAAAACAGTTCAAACAATGGTTAGGGAAACAGGTATACTCACTGATTCTAGAATTGCTCCGATCTCAATAAAAATATTAATAACAAAATTGATTCTAAAAAAATGTGAATCCCGTATTTCTAAATTTAGAATTTTATGTTTGAGATATTTTAACATTTATTGAATAACCAATCAAAATTTCTTTAAAATTTGTTGATCTTACTCTTAAATTAAGAGCGATAATTTATTACGTTGACTTAAAAAAAAATTAAATACCTGTGCAAGAATTTATATGGTAATAAACTTTTCAATTTAGATCAAATTTTTAATAACATATTTGATATACTAATTTAAATCCTGTATTTATAAATTTTGAATTTTATGTTTCAGATATTTTAATATTTCGTTAATAAATTAAACGCTCTTCATTTTAGAGTAAGATAAAAATTTATAAAGTTTGATTACTTGTTCAATAAATATTAAAATTTTTAAAACACAAAATTCTAAATTTTTAAATACGAGATTTAGATTCGTATAACAAAATACTGCGATTTTTCTATTACGCTATTCGTTACCACGGAAAGAAAGCAACATCATGTGTTGATTCAAGCATATATGTACAGTCACTGTCTGTTCAAATCAAATAGAACGTTGCAGCTGTTTGGAGGCTATTCTCTTTTCCGTTGTTCCTTGTACCGTACGTGCTTTGTGGCAGACGACTCTCCCACGCACGTGCTCGGCAAGTGCAAACACCTGTACAGGCAGTGGCGCCTCTGGCGGCAAGTCGGTACACCACAGTCCCAACGGTCTTTCTTAGTGTCGGAAGAAACGTATTATTTTACCGCGTGAGAGCCGGTGTTATTCTGTGAGTGTGCCATTCATCATTTCAGTGACGCTCGTCAGTGGTCCTTTACATAGCCATGGGTTTGTCCACGATAGAAATAAAACCTAGTAGCTATGAATTGGTGTAATTTTCAAATATGTAAACAAAGTGACAGTTCTGTTATAAAGTTGTTTAAATGCTTCAGCCTGAACATCGTTTGTTCTTATTAAATCAGAAGGTGCTTGGGTTTGGGAATACATAGCTACATTTGGATTATGTCACAAGACTAGCAAGATTGGAAAATCGAATCGGGGAGGAAAATACGTCTAGTTTGAAAGGTAAGATAATATTTCTTATATGAAATATTTTTGAAACTTTGATTGTCATTATTTGGTTAAATTTATTTTTTAAAAAAAAAGTTGCATCGGCCGGGAATCGAACCCGGGCCGCCCGCGTGGCAGGCGAGCATTCTACCACTGAACCACCGATGCTTACAACTATATAAGGCAAAATTTAGGTTTATTAGTAGAGTTCTACATGTATTTTGTGTAACAACCAGAAGACAATAGTCGTGATTACATTCAGATATTTAATAACTGACTAAACAAATTGATTATTTGGTAACTACGTCTGAAATTGGCAAGCTACAACCATGCTATTAGTATTAAGTAATGTGTTTGGACAGGATGCTAACGACGGCGAAGAAACGACATTAAAAACTATTTTGTCTCTTAAGAGTATGATTGCTCAGTCAGGGCGTTACTACACAACTATTTAAATTTAGTCTGTTCCAGGATGTGAGTGAGTAAAGGTGTTGTATCTTTCTGATGGAGTGCTAGAATTATTGGTACCCAGAATCTTCACCTCAATAACATGATTTTTATACTGATCCTCCGTTATTATTCCACTCTCTCATGATTCCTGAAAACGTCTTTTCCAAATTTATTAACACGATTGTCAAGGATATTATGGGCCAACAACCGAAAATTTAAATATTGAACTGCCCTATGAAAACGATATTCAATTGCAGGGCACTTATCGTTAAATATATTGTCGACTGACTAATATGGTCCATGTTTCATCGAAGCAGTGGTGAAACAGCATTACTGTCTTGCACTGACTTTTGTATTACCATTAAAAAACAATTACTTAATGAACTAAATGTATCAAACGCCATACTTGTTTAGGAAGAAGATTTAAACTATTAAAAATTATAGGTCCCACCGAGATTTGAACTCGGATCGCTGGATTCAAAGTCCAGAGTGCTAACCATTACACCATGGGACCTTGCGTTAAGAGGAGGCTGGATGTTATCGTACACTATCATCAGAACTATAATTATCGATGAGAAATTATGGATATATTATTCAATGAAATCAAGCGATTCAAACATCGCGTTCTCTTCCTATCTTGTTTACTAAAGTGAATTGTGGAATTTTACGTATGACGCACTGATTTATCATCCGGTCACGCTTTTGGTAACGGTTTTGTTTCAAGAGTTTAAAGTTTATGAATTATTGAGGTTAGATTTCATTTAGACCGCTCTAACCGCATACAACTTGTTAAAGATGAGTTTTAATAAAAATGATAAAATAATTAAAAGAAGAAAAGTGACAATTGTCTTTTAATCCACATAACCTCACGTAGCAAATAGTGTTTCAGATCATTTACACGTTTTATGTGAATCTTGGTGTGGTTACTCAGTGCAATTATTATAAGTGAATGTTGACGGTTTTAATATGTTCAACCTTTCTAAATAAATAAAACTTTGGATCGGTATATTATGATTACACAATTATCAACGTCCTAACATTTATTATACAGTTCCACGCGACATTCTACTTAAGTAATTTTTATTTTCATGGAATTCAAAATATATTTATCAGTATAAAATCAACAATTAAATAGCCAAAATCCAGACTAGACAAAGAAGTAGCCTACAGTTGAGGCAAGATACGATTGCAGAAATGCTCTTTGGTTCAGAGTTTCTTCGATGTGTGTAATATTACATATATGGTTAATTCAGGCCACTCTAACCACAGACAACTTATTACAGAGTAGTAATATTATAGACGAAGAAACTAACTAAGAGAATAAAATGGAAGCCCTTTTTTTTTTACTTTACGATGGCATACAATACAGGAAGAAATTCTATAAAACATTATAATCTAGTTTAAAGTAGGCTTATTGTTGGTTTTAGTCTTTGCGTTTGTAATTCATTGTATTTTATGTCACATTACAACATTATACGTCATGATTTAACACGCAGCAAAACATGAAATGTTAACCACAATTTACTACACAGGTTCATTATCGGCGTAGACTGAGCATTGATTTGTAATTCATAGCATTTTACGCTCCCCCCCCCCCCCAGTTAACCTTTAGAAACAGTATTTCTATATAAATGAGTAAAAAATCCCCGTGTATACAGTCACAATTTAGAATCTCCGTGATCGTTTGTAACCGAACTAATTACGTATTGGTAGCCCTTAATTTTATTGGAAATAGATACTGATATAAATCCAATAAATTGGTGAAAAACTGGCAATTTAATTTATACTGAATTAGATTCAAAAAATGTTATTAGTTGGCAACACTAGAATTCCTTGGATCACCGAATCGAACGTTGAGTAAAGCTCTGATCGTTTTTTGTCTTCTTCGCTAACGACTGCGGTGATGCGGTTCGTTGAGTTCTCTACCGAAGAATCTGGGCATTGGGAATATGTCTCGTTTTTATGCTTCTACGAGGAATTTCTGCTTATGGGAATGCGAGTTAGGTCAATGTGTGTTTGACAATTATAACAGTATCAGTGTGTAATAAACGGGAAGAGATGACTGATGAATTGTACTTGGACACAATTTGTCTTCCGTAACATTTTACGTTGAATTCTCCTCCTCAGAGAAAGGAAGTGAATAGTCGTTGATAAAAGTAAATTTGTAGTCACTAACTGTTATTCTGAGTCACGAAATCCTTGAACTACGTGTATAAACGTCTCAGAGCGTCCGTGTGCAACGAAAATTCAAATAAATTCACAACCACAACATTTTTAAGGAATCAAAACAGTGTTAATATGAAGAATCATATTTATCTGGTATTTTTAATAAATGAAATAAAATCAACCCATTATCCAGAGATTTATTGAGAGCAATATGAAACATTATAAAAACACTACGTTTCGTTTCAAAATTTTGGGACCTTTTCAGAAGAAATTTTTTTTTATTAGATATCTATTCATAATCAAAAATTCAAATAAAATAAAAAATTTACAACTATGGACACTTATTATACAATTATACAGTACTTACATTAATTACATTAGAATTGGTGAATATGAATTGGTGAATATGAATATCAAAAGTGCAATTTGCACAAACATTGCGGTCGAAAAGACATATTTAAACAGCGCTTTGTTGATTTTAATTTAAAAATTGAGACAAAAATAGATTACAGTAACAATGAATCATAATTACAATTTTTGTATAATTTTTTAAGTTAATAGCCGAATTATTTGCAACATCTCGCTCATTAATCTGGAATAATATTTGCATTCTTCATATAAAATTTTAACATTAGACGAATCTAAATTATATAATGATATATATATTCTCACTATTGAGACAACCTATAAATAAACTACAGCCAATTTCAAGTCAGTTTTTTTAGGGTGACAGGCTACATGAGGGTAATCCACATGGTGGCAACTCCCCTTTAATAGCATAGGAAGGGATTTGAAAGGGGGATGCGGAAGGGTAGAGGAATGTAGCCAAGGGTTAACTAGGGCCTCCGGGCTATGGTTTAAGGATCCTACCCGGCATTCGCCTAAAAGTAATGCAGGGAAAACTCTAGAAAAACCTACATCATGTAGGTCGGACTTTGGGTACTTGTCCCTCGCCCTTACGATAGCGGGAGAAGATTTTGCTGTGGGGACGCAGCATTCCCTTCTCCGTACCTCGATCAGGTTTAGGTGGGAGTTGGCCGACTGTTCCAATGGGAACAGCGAACAACTCTTACCGTATGGCCAAGGTCTGTGACCCTGGAACATACACCTCTCAAAACAGGCCGAGGTGCCTCGACTTGTGGGAGCCTTAGTTCAAAAACGGAGGGAGGAAAAGGCATCCTTTTTTTTAGGGCAACAGGCTACACGAGGGTAATCCACTTTGGGCAACTCCCCTTTAATAGCATAGGAAGGGATTTGAAATGGGGGATGCCGGAAGGGTAGAGGAAGGTAGCCAAGGGTTAAGTAGGGCCCCTGCCTGGCATTCGCCTAAAGAAATGCAGGGAAAACCCTAGAAATACCTGCATCCGGTAGGTCGGGCATTGGGTACTTGTCCCACGTCCTTCCGATAGCGGGAGAGGAGTTATCTGTGGGGACGCAGCATTCCCTTCTCCGTGCCTCGACCAGTTTAGGAGGCAGCTGGCCGACTATTCCAATGGGAATAGCGAACAACTCTTACCGTATACCCAAGGTCTGCGAGCCCGGAACATACACCTCTCAAAACAGACCGAGGTGCCTCGGCTTGTGGGAACCTTAGTTCAAAAACGGAGAGGAAAAGGCATACCCAAAGGTAGCCCCTTCGTATCTCTCCTAAAAGGTTCTGCCTGCGTGTGAAAACCCTCGCTGGTTACCTGCGAGAGAATCCTCTCGCAGTTTTTTTTTTAGGAAAAGGCATCCCCAAAGGTAGCCCCTTCGTATCTCTCCTACAAGGTTCTGCCTGCGAGAGAACATCCTTCGCAGGTTCTGCCTGCGAAAGAATAGCCATCGCAGACAGCTAATTTCAAGGCAGAAAAAAATACATTTATTTATGGATAAAATTTAACTATTCGGCCACGACCGTCAACGAAGAATGACCAGACTATCAAGATTTTTGATAAAATTCAACCAGAAGAGGTCACAAAGTTAGCGACGAAACGTAGTTTAACTTTACATAAATAAACATATTTGTTCTGACTTCAAATTGGCTGTTGCTTATTCATAAAATTGGAATTATGATTTTTTTTAAAAAAAAAAAGTATGTACACCTCAAAATAATTTGGGTCGTTAAATTTTAAATTGTTTTAACGTTCAGTGATACGAATAATGCTCGTTTCGTTTGATCGATATAACAAGAATTGCAATCTACACAATTAAATTTTGATAATAAAGTTATGTTTTTCTAAAATGTTAATTTTTGTCTTTAATATTTCTGACTAAATTTAAATTGCTAGACGTTAGAACATAACCCAAATTCCATCATTATTAAAAATGTAAATAAGTTTATATTGTATGTTTTGTAAGAAGGGTAGTACGACAGAAACCCAGATATTATTAAGCTTTTTAATTGGTAAATTATTTATCGTGCTTAATTTTATTCAACATACCTGTTATATATTTGTAAAAAAAATATTTAAGTAAAAAAATGTGTTTAATTGGGGTACCGAGAATGTACTTTACATATCATTCTAGTAATTAATAGTAATTACAGAATTATAAAATACAGTCACTTCACATTTTGGACGTAAGAAAAATTAACCAGTTTTACTTAATTAATTTCGGATTTTAGATTTAAAAATTTCCGGACACCTACACGTAGTACTTTATTGAAAACAAGGCAAATGCGATTTAAATCACTTTTTTGTTTAGTTTCACCAACTGCTTTTGGGTAAGCGCTGTGGCAGCCTTTCATTACTACATCAACTTAATCACGATTGTTAAATTAATTTATACAAACATAAAAATTCTAAGTTTAGTTTAACTATTAGTTTTTCTCATTGTCCATATAATGAATAATTAAAATAACGAATTAGCAATACGATACGTATAAAATTAGCTATCTCTCACACATACAACATGTGACCACGATTCGTGATCTATGCGAGGTGATTCTTTTATTCCTGCATCTGCGTTAGTCGTAGTAGTGAAATTATCAGTATCATAATCTGATTAATGAGTTACTCGTTGTAAACACTGGTAATCGACCTTTGTATAATATATTCTCCCTCTCTAAAACGAGTCATTCATAAACTGCTGGGTTATATTCCCTAAGCTATTTCTTCTTTGCATCACTGCTTTTCAATTATTGCTTAACATATAATAGACTTCTTTTGTTGGCACCAATCCCAAATATTGTCTCCAGAGAGTTTTTCTCTATTTGCAGCTGGCAGGTTTTTTTTTCATAAATCGCCAAGTAACTTGTTACTTGCGGGTTGCTGTCGGCTCATTTTTTTACCATCCATTCTCTACATGTATATTCACATGGCGTCTCAATGAATATCATAATTAATACAATTAAAAATGGACCCCTACTACACGTTCATTAAGAGGAAATATATTCATAATTTTAGTTAATTAAATTTATTTAAAACAATTTACTAAAAAGTAAACTATGATCCATAAATGGATTCAGTGAATGAAAAGGGTTACTCACAAAAAACGGTAATTTATTACAATTTAAATTCAATTAATTTTTATGAGCCTCTTTAAATCAATAGGGTCGCTTATCGGTCCTCTGAACACTCGTAATTAAATCATAAAATATTTAAATGAATTTACAACTATTTTAATTACCGTATTCTAAAAGATGAAAACAATAAAATACTAATACAAGAAATCTAACGGTATTGAATATTATACTACGTTTTCAAAATGTTTTCCCCATTTACTAACCTTTTATTTCAGATCACAAATTAATAAGTGGTTTTCTTTTTACTTAACAGGCCAGAACTGCCACAGCACAGTTCAGTCCGCATACACGATTAAATCCCTACCACACCACAGACGATCATCAGTAGATTTCAAACATTTCGGCGAATAGTAATAATGTCTGCAGTAAGGGAAATGGATTTTCACTTTCCAAAAATCAGTCAGATTCAACTCTCAATGAATTGTACCGTTGAAATAAATCCAACGGCAGTCAGTACAACTTCTCCTATCAAAACTTATATGTTTGTCTCCTTTTATATCAAGGAAGGGTTTAACTATCCCTTTAACACCAGCAACCTTGATAATCTATTACACGTTGACCTCTACATGTAGACTCGCTGCTAACTGCTGCCGGTCAGTTCCCATCGGAGACTCTAAGCGACCTCGGCCATCTCCCATCAGAGACTCCTGAACTCTCATCAAAGCTTTCAATATTCCACAGGCGCCGACAACAACGCCGTATGAAATCATTTCACATTCAGACACGATGTTGACTGTTGCTGACAAATACCTTGGCCGTGATATCACGCTAATAATTCAATTATCCAATTATTTAGATACATTGGTAATCAATACAATAAAATTTTTATTTATCTTGGGACTTTTTTATTTGTAGTACGTATTTATTTTCAATGCAGGCTGCTTTGTGTGTAAATACAAAGCTGTTTTTTTTTAGATTTACGATCATCTGATCCAAATAATGAATCACGGATTTGCTCTTCGTTTATAGCCATGGGTTTGTCCTAGTAGCTATGAATTGGTGTAATTTAAGACTAAATATGTTGATTATAAAAGGAAAAACACCATACGAGCGTCAATATGAAACTCATTGGTGCAAAACTTCCCAGACAGTTCCTTGACGTGCGTGTGAATGACGACGTGAGTTTGAATGTTCCTAGTAAACAGTTGGGGTATCTCCGAAATCCGGCAGTTAGCGACACTTATCAGTTACTGAGATTGGCCCGTTAATTGCATTTCGAGCCACTAATGACGCTCTAGATCGCTTCATTAACTTCCTGATTCGGCCTCTGTGAACGGCGTAAAACACTGTCCCGAGGCGCTACAATATGAAACCCCTGTGTCCGTAACCTGAAGATCCTCGTTGGCTCAGCTTTGACAACGGGGCCTTTATCAGGTTATCGGAGACTTTTCTCGTCTATTCCAATAATGTATCGGCTGTTTCCTAAGTTTTAATTCTATATATTTTATTTATTAATGTTCATATTGTAATATACAAAAAAGAAAGCATTTAATTTAATGAATTTGGATTTATTCGTGCCACACGTTGTGGAAGCCATTATGTAATATACAAAAAAGAAAGGCTTTTAAATGAAAAAATTATTCAAATTTTAACAAACAAAAGAATTTATTGTGGCAATACTTGAAACAATTACACACACAAATTTCAATAAAAGATTTACTCGTCAATTAACAAAGACGAAATTTACTTGTCGATGAAATTATACTAAAAGATGGATTCTACTTAACAAATTCAAAGGAAGAGAACAAAATCTGACATCTATCTTTTAATCCGGTTTACATAATTTATTGTTTTATATTGGTACTCACGGCTGCATTCCAGGATACTTTTGACTTACGAAGCACTATGGCGGGTTTTTGCACAGCTTCTACTCAAACTCACAGATTCTAATTAATATTTTTAGTTTTAAATCAGGAACCAGGAACCTCTTCTTCGTCTCTCCCTCCCTCGGTTGAGTTACTCACGGCTGCACAGCTTAGCAGGTTTTTATAGTTCTGCTTGCGTAAATTTTTTGCCTATGAGCAAAACGTTCATGGCCCAATCACCTCTGTTGGTCGATAATCCTCGTTATTTCTTTGTTTCCGTTGAATATTTGAACTGGTCTCGTCTATTTCAACTTGACCAATTTCTATTGTGTCTGTCTGCTTCTACTTAACTTAACTTTTCAAAAGAATATCTCGTATATTTCAGTACGACCTGTACTTGACCAAACTTTCCAGCCAACTTAATGCGAACTGGCTCCTCAATATTTTAATGCGACCTTGTACTTGACCAAGCCGTCCACCCAACTGCTCAATATTTTAATGTGACCTGCACTGACCAAACCTTCCATTCAACTGACAACCGTCTCCTAATTTTTGAGCGCGCATATTTCTTCCGACAAAGGAAATAATGCTCTGCTACATTGTTGTTTTGTGTTCGGTACCGCCGTCAAGAATATGTTTCTCTAACAATTTAGATTATCAAATTTACAATTAATGTGTTAATTAATTGGCATTACAATATATTTCTGTTACTTTAATACGGATATCTTGTTTCATATAATTTTGTAACTCAGTCCTATTGAATCGGAATGATTTTCGAAATACAACACAGTCGTAGCGCTCGTAAAAGTTGCTCACAATTACAAGTGTCAACACACACACAACGTTCAAATGTGAAAATGTTTGGATGTAATAAACTACTCGAGTACTTGAAGTTAACGTTGTACTTGCGAAACAGAATGCTTCAAGACATAAAGGATTTCAAAATTCAACCTGCGCTATTCACAAATATTATTCCACAAGGCTGTTAATTAGGCTTGCACGATTCACTACGTAAGCGAAGGAAGCTGGAATGAGCTATTTTTCTCGCTGGAATTGTTCCCTGTACTTAGTTTTAAACCAGCGATTCTAAATCAAGGCTACCATAAGGCTTTATACCTAGGCTGTCTCTGAGGGGTCGCAGACGCTGGGCACAATGAAGTTACCATTGGAACAGTCGGTCACATGCCTCCAAACAGATTTTTACCTGTATCACATTCAGACGAATGCCTCAGTTTGCAGCCCGGGGGTCCAGTTACTCCTCTCGAATTCGCTTTCCATACCATCCCATTCTATTAAAGGGGTGAGGACACCTCTTGTATGAAACTTATGCGGGCTATCCCTACGAAAAGGCATTTAATTACTCATTACTACGTATAGCAATGTTTGGAATTCAAATGAAATATTTTATGGCGTATTTAATTTTTTCCATGATGATATCGAATTTTCGGGAATCTATAATTCATAACGCGGTTCGATTGAATTTATTGATGTTCGCGGTCGGGAAACTCGGGTTTCTGTAGAATCTGTACGTTAACCTTAAATACTTGTTTCGTACTCTCAAATAAAGGTTTGTATAATGGGACAGAAATATAACATACATTATATAGTATTTATAATTCATAAACGACATATATTTACTTCTGTAAACGTACAGTACATTTTACGGCAATTTATCTGAAAATAAGCTTGTATAATATAAGGTTCAGGTAGCCGAGGTTGTGCAGACTAAATGTGAACGCAAGTCAGTGACGTTGGGTGACGTCATCACTATTGTCCTGGCGCTCACGTACACAATTTGATTCAATGACGAAGTAATTCAAGCTTCTGAGTGTATCTGTTTCGTCACTATTGATTTTTTTATTTTACCATTCTTTGTAAAAGTAAAGTATACTAATATACCACTGTGAACAAAAAGTAAGGTGAATTTATTTATAAAATGTAAATTCTTTATTTAGTCTTCCAAATCAATTTCATCCCCTTCAAAGTAATCCCCGTCCGATAAAACGCACTTTTTCCAACGCTTTTTCCAGTCCTCGAAACAGTCGGAATAGTCTTTTTCCGGTATAGCCTTCAAGACCTTCTTCGATTCGATTTTTATCTCCTCAATCGTATCAAAACGGCGTCCCCGCATTGGCCTTTTGAGTTTGCGGAATAGCCAGAAGTCGCGCGGAGCCAAATCAGGCGAATACGGTGGTTGCGGAACGATATGAATCGAGCTTTTGGCAAAAAAAGTCGCGAAGAACCAATGCAGTATGACATGGTGCATTATCGTGATGAAGGAACCAAGAGTTGTTGGCCCATAATTCCGGCCGTTTCAGACGAATAGCTTCACGCAAACGACGCATAACGCTCAAATAATATTCTTTGTTGGCAGTTTGGCCCGGCGGAAGGAATTCATAGTGCACCACACCACGAGAATCAAAGAAAACTGTCAACATGACCTTCATTTTCGGTCTTGCTTCTCCTTTTGCACGATATTCGCTGGATTGTTCGGTGGTTTCAGGGTCGTATGCGTAAATCCAAGTCTCGTCTCCAGTAATGATGCATTTCAAGTGGTCTTGATAGTTAGACAGCAAAGTTTCACTCACATCAAAGCGACGCTTTTTTTCCCAAAAAATTGAGCGATTTTGGCACCAATCGAGACTTGACGCGTTTGAGACACAAAACATTCTTCAAAATGGTTTGGGCTGAGCCAAATGATATTCCAACACTATCAGCGAGATCTCTAATTGTCCATCGACGATTTTCAAGCACCAAATCTTTGATTTTTTGGACGTGGCCCTCGTCGGTAGACGTTGATGGTCGTCCAGAGCGCGGTTCGTCTTCAACGCGTTCTCGGCCCTCTTTGAACTCGTTGTACCACTTATAAACGTTTTTTTGTGCCATAGTTTGATCACCAAAGGCCTTCCGCAAAATTTTCAACGTGTCCGCACAAGAATATTCGTTCCGCAAACAAAATTTGATGCAAGTTGTTTGCTCAACAAAATCCCCCTATTGAAAAAATCGAAAAATTCACTTTTGGTTGTTTACAAAAACACGTGTAACTCGGACATAATTAAACCTTTTAACAAACAGACGCTTGGAAAATATTATAGACAGTCCTACCAACCTAGGGAAAAAAATTACCTGCCTTCCTAATACCCGGGAGTTTTAAATGACAATTTCACCTTACTTTTTGATCACAGTGGTATATCCTTCATACTTTATTTTGCAGTTATATTAACAGCTAATTGGGTTAGCTTAGCCTGTGATTTACAACGGGCCACTGTTACTAGTTTTTATACACATGTTTCATGGCCATAAATACATATATAGTTTGAAATGTAAATTTTCTCGTGTGTAGTTACACTATTACTTATATTAAGTTCTCATTTTACTCATGAGTATCGGAAAAGTATCTCGATTTCTATAAACAAGACGACGACGTAGTCTATATTCATATCCAATATAACTAAATTTAATTTTAATATTAGTTACAAATTTACATTTGTGGTAATTCATTCAAAACCCCAATGTTTGTATTATTCTTTTTATTTTTATCTTCAGGTGTTTATAGTACATAATTGTTAACGTGATATAAAAATTATTTGGACACGGCTAAACATCGACATTTTTTATGAATGATGTTGGCTTTTTTTTATCGCTAACAACTTGTTCTGGGGTTCCGAATAATTATAGTTTAACCTTTTATCAGGAATTCCGGTAGAATAATTGATCAATCCCGTCTATGTTACCTAGGAACTGCGACGAGCATAAATAAATCTTTTTAAATTAAACAACATTTATTCTTATAATTCCTAGTTCTAATGTGCATTACATCGATATTGTGCTGCGTTGTATAAAATATGAATATGAATAACTTGCCTGATTGGTATAACTTCTTTACATTAGATCTTCTAAATTCAGGTTTCGCACATTTTATAAAATAAAACTTAGTATGTCAGGGTTTTGCCACAAATTTGATAAATTTGAACCGACTTTAGGATAGTTGTTGGAAGTCATACAGGAACAGATGTGCAGGTTTCAGACAGGATTTCAGCAGGGCAAGGCTGCGAATATGACGTCAGTGTGGCGTCACAGGTCGAGATCGCACCTCGTACAATGTTACATGCAAATTCATAAATATGCATATTGTAATGCCAATTAATTAGGCCATTAATTGTTTGGACGTAAATTTCGAATTGTTTGAGAAATCCATTATAGCGGTCTGATCGAACAAAGCAACAATGAGAGAAGCGAGCTCACTTTGCTTTGTCGAAAAGTCAAAAATGGCGTATGCGCGCTAAAACTCGAAAGAACTAGGGTTCAGTTTGCGGAAAAACATCGTGAGGAGCAGAACAAGTAATATAACTGTTAGTTAGCGGAGAAAGATTGTTAGGAGCTGATGGCAGAAAGACATTTTGAGGAGCAGAACAAGAAATATAATTTGAGCAGAGACTAGACATCGTCAATGTATAACTAGTTAAAGTTGTAAATTAATACGAAGAAAACATTCACGCCGCAAATATTGCAGCGTAAATAATTGAAAAGTAAGAACAGTTTAAGTCTACAGCAGGGAGCTAAAGAAAAGCTAGTTCGCTCTGAAAGAATAAACAGGTAAAATAAATCTTCAAGGAAATACGTTACAGTTTAAGTCCAAATCAGTAAAAGACTAATAAATCTACGAATCATAGGATTCCTGTAAGGCAAACAGACATCAGATAGCTGACATTCAGGAGGATCATCCGAGTTCCTGGGAGCCTATCAGTTTTGACTTCAATAGTGTAAAATCTGTGAGTCGACATTTTAGAACCAGTGTATAATTTTGCAATAGTGTACTTCCGAAACAAAAAAGAATGCTGGTACCAGCTGAACTGATTTAAGTAACAAAACCAAAACTAATGATTAATTGTAAACGCTAATTAGAGGATAAGGTCAGATCTAGTTCGCTTTTAATTGTCAATCAGAGTTAATTTCGTTACTTTTAATTTCTTTCTATCGACATATTGTTTAGGTAACTTGTGAACTGTTTGTTAATAAGATTGTTAAATCAATTTGTTGTGTCAATTATCAAACCCAGTAGAGGCCTTGAGAGAGAGAGGAAGATCTCAAATTTTGTTGTTATTATCTTTATTGCTACAAAATAAATAAATCTTTTGTGTGTTAATTTCGATATTTTCATTTAATAAAAAGCCATCCATTTGATTATTACATTTTGGCGCTTCACGTGAGGTAAATTCTTCAAATTCTCTAAATTTAAATTAAATAAAGCTCAATTTTTAATTATTACATTTTGGCGTTTCAACGTGAGGCAAAATTCATTAAATTAATTAAAACTTCCATTATTGTTATTTATTACAATATATTAGTACGTATTTCATACATTTAAATTTTTGATCCTCCACTAATAGCTCGTAATACTTATTATATAATTAAGAAATTCCAGTTGTAGAATACTTCTTTTAAAATCAATTATTTTTATAATTAATAAACTCTCAAAGAACGAGTTTACAGGCAGTTCCGTCTCACACACAATTGTGTGCTTATAAGTAGTTCCTTAACCGTCCAAATCCAAATCTTGTCTCCTACCAAGTAAACGTGAACAAAAGCTTTCGCGTGGCGCAAAGAACATTTAAACGCAATTCGTCTCTTTCTATAGTTAAATTCAGTTATTATTTATCAGAATTATTATCACGATAAATTCCCATTTCTTAGCAACAAAATAAAATTTCCTTATTATTTTAAAACAACTTAATTATCTCTTATTACATTATATAATCGCGAAAATCCGTAAATTATACGTAAAATAAATATATGCAGTATTCACCTACCAGAGATATACACAATTACACGCGAAAAGATAACGTATCGAAATTGATGAAATGCCAACATATATATAGTTAATATATAGTGAACATCAACATATTACCCTGGTTTTTCACCTTTTTAAATTTGATTTATGTTTTCAATATTATACTGTTAATTTTTAAATTAACAAAATTAATGATTCTGTTTTATATTGAAGATTGTACCTACATACATTGCATATTCCCATATGTAGGCTTGGATCGATCAGCATTTTCTAATTGCCGAAAGATGATTATGGCTTAACGTCTAAAGCGCTTATGAATTCTAAATTAAATAAAAGTTTGATGAAAGTATGTGTTTTATTTTGTGACTGATTTAAATTTTGGGTTTTGACTGAATAGACAGAAATTTATACAAATCAGTGTTAATAAAATTAAACTTTTTCAATATTCGCATTTGTTTTTGAGGTAGTAATGTACTAGCACGCATTGTTTTATGAGAAGAGTGAGAAACGGTAGGAGTAAATTTGCTTCGAACTATGCATTAAGTTGCTGGACAAATAATAGGTTTTCTATTTAAAAAACACCATTATTATCGTCGAATAATAGATACACAATTTACTAAATTTTACTTATAACTTTTAAATATAGACAAGCCAAGGGACGTTGTTCTATTTCTTTCCTTCGTGCTTATCGAAGTAAGAATCCATAAGCGGCCTGAATCATGTAAAACTTTTTTATTTTGTATGAAAGCCCATCTTTTAAAGTTTGTGTAGCAGGGAGCATTAACTTCCCATAGAACTCGGGAAAGAGTAAAATATTAAAACTTTTCTTGCCACCAGCTTAACATTTCGACACTTCGGACAGTGGAGGCTTTTATGGTGCAGCCATGCGATGCATTCGCAACTCCAGTGGGGTTTTAAATTATTATATATTTGTTTATTGAACTTATTTCCTTTCACGTAAAGAAAACATTATATTTCAGAAACACACCATTTAATACTCCACGAATGAAAAAGTGAGATAAAATTATTCCCAAGTATGTATTTTAATGCGAGCCACTTATTGTTAATATTACATTTGTGATAAATATTCTTAAAATTATTATTGACCAGTTGATAAAATAATTTTTACTGAATTAATACAATTTTCTGTAATTTTTAAGTCTACGTCTTCTTTTTCTGGTTTGATCAAAGTACACAAACACCCTACTAATAAGTTTTTACTACCAATGTTGTTTATAAAATGAATTGTTCAAATTGGGCCAAACAAAAAGAATTTTAAGTAGAATAATTAAAGAGCATAAATCTAATTTCAAACTGTTTACTTGTAAACACAAATCTATCATTAAACATTTATCAAATTTAATCAGTTGTGATTTTGACAACACCTCTATTTTAGACAGAGAACCGCATTATAGGAAAATATTAATTTATTAAATGATGAAAGCCTTAATAAATTATATGATGTTTTATTTTGGCCGTGATATATTTATCTTTGATTTTAGTTCTTTGTTCAATTTCCAGTCTTAAGTTATTCGCCGTTAGAAAAAGACGCCAATCACCGTCGACAGATCCGGCACTTTTAATTTTAAATTTTCGTAGGTTTTGTTTTTCTATTTTAAGTTTGTCTGTGCGAAGGTCGTTTTTATTTTTAACAAACGTTAATTTATTTGTTATAATGTTACTCATGCCGTCTTAATTTTAATAATCAATAATTAAGTTGATATTAGTAGGTTCTTTCCAAAATAATTTATTACCTGAAAAAAAAAATTTGAATTTCTTTTGTTACATTTCAGATAGACATTGTGAGGAAAGTTATGTAACGTAATTTTTATATAGTTATCCTGAGAAACGTTTGTACAATACGATGCCAGAGAAAAATTCCCACACGTGTATTTTAAATATACTCCCACATTTACTCATTTATTTCTAGAAATATTTATTTTGAACATTTAAGTTTAAATAACTGACCTTTAATTTTGTTTACTGTAGGATAAAGTATTTCGAAACATTTTTTTATTATATAAAAGCTACATTATTTTGGAAAGAGTTACTCAAAGTAGTATTAACAATCAACATCGAACATAACCAAAAGTGAAGTAAAATTATTTCTTTGTTCTTGTGTGAAGTAATAAGTGATAATGTAAACAGTTTGGACAGTTTTATTCTTAAAAAGTACTCCAAGTACAAAATTATAGGTTTATGTCGTTCGTTTAGAAACAGCAATTTTTCCCAAACAGCCAGATGTACTCAGTGTATTGTCTGTTCCATTTAATCTCAGTTATTTTTCTGGAGACAAGGCAGAGGTTCCACTTTGTTCACAATGGGAGAGGAAGTCCTGTGGGACCAAAGCACAAACTATTGGCAGAGTGGCTAAACTCCGTCTGGCTGCCCTGATGAAAGTGTTAAATCGATGGAGAAGCTTACAAGCTCACAAACTTACACCTGCTTAGTGAAGCATCAACAAATTATTTACTCCGACCGCTAAATAAGCATTTCGTGGATTGTACTTCCTCTCAAAAAAATCACCTATCCACCGTTAAAATAAGACCAAAATTTGTTCTACTGAACAAATTATTTCAATAAATTTTATATGAGGATAAGGCAGGGTTTTATTCAAAGTAAAGGTGGAATGATGCTCAAAACTTTATATGTTCCTTGAGACACAGAAAACTCCTAATTTAGAACTACATTCCACATCGACAGGAGTTATTTATAGCATGGAAACTTGAGAACACATAATTACAAACTAAATTAATTATCTTGCTTCACTTCGAACCCTCGGACGCATTGGATAATTTTTGTACCAAGGTTTAAGTTAGCAGCCCTGGCTCAGTCGACAAAGTAATAGTCATATATATTTAATATATTGCTTTTCGTCGTTGATTCATCACTGGGGTTTACGATTTAACAGGATAAAAGTTAACGTACTTGTACGTATTTATTACGGAATAAAATATAGTTCGGTTTTAGTCACAACGCACATGTATACCGAAAGTAAACACAAATTTGCTATCGTCACATATAAATTTGAAATTAACAAAATAACATACTAAAACTTAAAAATTGTTTTTGTTTTTAAATACTAAATGTAGACATATTATTTCACTTAACAATTATAGTCTATTCGCAAATTATCACAGATTATTTGGTTGAAAATAATTGCAGTTACATAGCTATTTGTGTCTAAATACGATGCGCAGTTGCTCCCTGTAAATTCCGTTCGTAAGAATATAACGAAAGTTTTTTCATATAGTGGCGTTGCTCCACGAGGGAGTTCCCACTTGACGGAAATACTCCCTTCCATCTCCTGCCGCGCATAGCCATGCTATTTCTCGAGGTACAGAGAAGGGAATGCTGCGACCCCACAGCAAACTCTTCTCCCGCTATCGGAAGGGCGTGTAACAATTACCCAATGCCCGACCGACCTGATGCAGGTTTTTCTAGGGGTTTCCTTGCATTACTTTTAGGCGAATTCCGGGTAGGATCCTTAAACTTTAGCCTGGGGGCCCTAGTTAACCCTTGGCTACCTTCCTCTACCCTTCCGCATCCCCCCTTTCAAATCCCTTCCTATGCTATTTAAGGGCAGTTGCCACCATGTGGATTACCCTCATGTAGCCTGTTACCCCCCTCCCCCCACCCCCCAAAAGAAAGGTGGCCCATGAACGTGCGTATTTCTCATTACAACATTCTTTCGACAGCAGCTCTTTCACTTTCCGCGTCTCTGGTAACTTACCAGTCAAAGTAAATTATTTTATTGTCTTCCTATGAAGTCCACAATTTATTGACCTCCCGTAAAACGATTTTTATTAGAAAATTTAATTTTTTATGTGGTACCATTGATAAGAAACGATTCTTTGGTTTGCTATTGTTAACAAAGATAGTTTAATTTGTTTTATTTCAAAGCTGCAAAATATTTATGACAAAGTGTGAAATAAAATGACAAAAATATTTTGTAAATGTAAATCTTTAAGAACACAAGTAACTGTTGAAATAGTTCATCCGGAATCATGCTATTTGCGTTCCGAAATATAGGTTTTGATGCAGAAGCTGATGAAAGACATGACAGGTTTCTATTAATATGCTGAATGTGGAAGTTAATGTACACACGAATGGCGCTCGGGAATATAATTAAGTTTTCTGAAAATTTAATTTAATTTCATTCGTCCGTGAATTTGAAGTGACGTTTCTTCGTGTCACGGTGGGGTAGGCTGCCGTTTCTGTAAATAAGAGCATAGACGTCACGGAAACCTGCACGTCAATTCTGAGAACCAATCAGAAACTGCCAGTTCAAAAATAGATAGGTCAAGAAATAAACATATATCAAATAGTGTGCATTAAATATAACCTATTTAACATATGCAAGCAGCTAATATTTTCCTATGAAGAAAACTTTACAAATATTTAAATTCCTTATCAGTTAAAGGATTTTCATTGTTAATAAAAGACTAATAACACTTATAATTTCCTTAAACTTAAAAATTAACTGCATAAATAATTTATCAACAATAAATTAAATAAATATAAAATAATACGAACACGTATCAAAACGTCGGAACGCTATAAATAAAAAATAAAATAAAAGGCCATTAACTGATTTTTAATAAAATAATTAAAACAAGTCACACTGAGGTGTACATTTCCTTCTTCCAACTTTAGAACGTTAATCAATAATGAATAAAATAAATTTAAATGAAAAAGCAAGTTAAGAAATCTTCTTTTACAGTGAGACCAATCGTCATGCAATTTAAAATTAGTATTATGCGACATTGAATATATTTCAGTTGATAATGGCGATTCCGAAAGCTTCTGTGAAATTTGGAAATTATAATGATGTTTGGTCTATTTATTACTCATATTTAAATACTCTAGTATTAGACGTCTTCACAAATATAATTTATATCTATTTTTACAATTATTTTTTTAAGATGAGTGTTTAATGGTAATATTAATAGAATTCTTAGTTACTACTAAATAAATATTTATTATTATTATATACAAAATCTACTCAGTTATAGTTTTAAAACTAAAGCCGAAGGCAGAGGCTGGGCCAAGAGGATTACACTGAAATTCGCTCACGTATTCTAAAGACTCTCTTCTCAAAACATAATTTTTAATATTTCTCTTCGAACATATATATTGTTATCTGTAAAACACAAATCTGCTCCGTGATATGCTTACATTTTTTTTACTTTGGTCACGTTTAATGCATTAGGGAAGGAGATTATACCACAGCGACAGTCACAGTTTGGGTCCACCATACAAATACTGGAAAGAATTTCCAGGAAAGGAGCTCAGGTAGCAAGCAGGTGTGACCTGACGAAACAAGCTTCGGGGAAATACATTTTTCTCTCTTTTCAAAGCTTCACGGTCACTATAAATCTGTCTTTCTAAAGATTCGGTACATAGTGGTCGCCGATATTGACTCGAAATGGCGTACAAATAATCTGAACACAATATTTTCTAAGTTGCGAAATATTCTTTCCGTGATAATGATTCGTGAAAATACACATTTATAAGTCTCAGAACTCCGACGTATATTGGTTGAATGTCAGAAGCTACCCGTAGAATCAATTCACAAGACATTTTACTTAAATGCTTAAAAGCAGAGAAACGTCAAGTTATATATCGTCGTTACGTTTCCTAAAATTGCACGCTTGGTGTTCAAATATATATTGTGTGATTTGTATGATCATTTGTCACATAATTTTTCTCTTTCCTCGCGGGTCCCATTAAAAAATTGGCTTAGAATCTGCTTCAGTCTGCAATATTACGTTAAAGCTCACCAACGTCTATCGAAGATTCAACCACATGGAATCATATTCTGGCGCAGTTCCTTTCCATGCTTTTAGTGCAGTCTAGTCCCAAGGCAAACATTTTCCGATATCGTTTTTTTAAAGTCTAAAAGGATTTCATAATGTTTTCGGGCAAATATCTAAAGCTCCTAAGAAACAAACCAGAACAAAAGTATAAAGTATCCAGCGCCGGGTTTTAGTTGCTTGTTCAATTACAAAGAATAAAGATAACCGTTATATATAAACGGCTAACATGATTAAATTTGTATTATTGTTGAACCATGTTCATGCTAACTTAAAAAGATGTCTTACAATTTTCTTAGTCTTCTTCTAACAAATAAAATAGATCTTCGTTTGTGTATGTTCCGCATATAAATTTACACAACTTCAGCAAATTTTGAACACGTGTTCCTTTCGAACCGGAAACAAACACTTGGGTAAGTCACGACTTCCATCCCTAGAGGCGGGGATGATCCGAGGGTGGAAATTTTCAAAACGACCGCAAAATATTTTTTCGGAATCCATGAGATTGATAGTGGTTGTCCCGACTTTGTTTGAGAATAATTTTAGCCCATTTCGGCATTGGAGGGGAGCACCCTATGGGGTCGGGGTGGATGGGCGTTACATAAAAATAACGCGAAAAACAACCAAGATTGGAGGCAAATTCGGGGTTATGTATGTCGCGGAGTTTAATTGACATACTTGCTGGATAAGTTGTACTCCAACCACTAATAGTTGGGATTGGAATGGGAAAATAAACCCCAGCGTACAATGTTACACACATGCACCAATTTATAGCAATTTTTGTGGAGAGTTTTTGTCTCGCTGAAAGTACCGGGAGTATATTTGACGCTTATGGATTAGCGAGAGTATTTTTGTGTCTCTTAAGAAAGCGGGACTATTCGTCACTCTCTTAAGGTATTGGGATTATTTCCAACTCTCTTACGTTACCGGCAGTACTTTTTACTCTAAATGGTACCGGGAGTATTGTTGACGTTCTTAAGGTACATGAAGAAATTTTGATTCGCTTAGGGCACCGGGAGTATAATGAACTCTCTTTAAGATAGTGCGTGTATTTTTGACTGTATAATTTTTTAAATCTCTTAAGCTACCAAGAATACTTTTGACTCCCCTAACTAGGAGTAATTTTGACGCCCTTAAGGTACTAAGAATATTCTTTTATATATGTATTTAGTATCTGGTGTATTTATGTTTCTTTAAAGGCACGGGGAGGGGTGGGGGTCTTGATGAAATAAGCATTCCCTCTGCATAGGTAGGTCAAATCACTTATTGACTAATCAATTAATATAGAATTATATACTTTTTCGGGCTTATATAAATAAATACACGGACAAAGTCGGGCACCCTGCTAGCTCTTAATATTATCGGTCCCTAAATTCGCAAGTTTGTTCTCCTTTACATAGCATCTGTATAAACTGGAAGCCGCGAGATTCAATCTTCAGTGTTCTTTCAGTTCTATTTGAACGTCAGATTTGTTTTGCTCTTGTTTTAAATGAAATACGAAGAAAGAATCTTCTCCCTCGTGCTTGACGTAGTATGCACCGAAATTAAAATAACTCTGTGCAGGATCACATGATAATGAAGTATATCTTTACGAGACAAATCCGAAGGTATGCATACAAAGTAATCATAATTTTCTTTTACTGTACTGAACTAAAAGCAATGGACTTTAATCTTATTGGCTGTAGTGCTTTATTCCACCTTGTCAAATTTAATGAGCGGCGTGCTGGATGAAAACGTATTAGGTAATAACATTTTAGCAATAAATACAATAATGAGCTTCTTTTAGATTAATATTTAATACGCATCTGCGGCTACGCGTTCAATGGATTTATTTTTACTTTCACATGTGCCGTTGCAAACTTGATACAAACTGTTTTACTGCCAGTGTAAATTATTTTCGGAGCAAATTTAAAACTCAGTTGTTAATAATTATTTATTTACCTACTGCAGTATAAAACTGAACACAAAAAAAAGCTCAAGAGGAAACTGATGCTACTTGTAATGTTTTACAGAAGTTTACAAAATTAAGCTATAAAACAACAATAATAATAAATTACACTAACATTTAGAAGCGTAAACAAAATCTTCCTTTGCACTCGCATTTGTTTTTGTACCATTTAAATTTTATGTTTGCAAAATTTTATTACTTTTCAATAATTAGGTCATTAAATGTTTACAAATACATAAAATCGTGAACACGTTTCAAATGTTATAATAAGCGCATACACAATTACCAAGAATCTATATAAACGTATTACATAATTTTAGACTAAGGATGTCAATCTCGACCGGACCGGGAATTTAACCTTTGGCTTGGCACACCGTGCTGTCACTATCTGATTACCCTGGTCGAGTCTTCTGAACACAGGCTCACCTACACTTTGCTAAATCACATTCTTCACGGCTATATATATATATATATATTGTAATAAATAATAAAGGATTACCTGGGCTTGATAATTAAAGAACAATCATAGAATTTATAAATTCAGAAATTAACAGTCAAAACGAAAATGAGACGAACAAAATCTGAAGAATACCTTTAACTGTCGTTTACAAACTTAATTAACTTGATTTCTACTTACAAAATGTTCAGCTGGTACCAGACTTAGTTTCCTCGGCTCGGGCACACAATTTACAATAAAAAGGCCATGTATCACTGACTCTACACTTGATTATCAAACACACGGTCGTAGTTATTGAAATTTCCTCCGGGAACTGGATCTGCTGCACCTCCGGATTATCAGCCAGAAATATCGTTACACATTGTCTTTATGTGGAAAATGTTGACCTCAATACGCGTAGAAATCTTAATGTGGCGTTAAATATTTTATTTTTTTTTGCAGTTTTTACAAAGTATCTTGCTGTCCAAACTTTATACTTGGTTGAACTTTGTACTTAGGCCACGCTGTTATTTCTCAAATTATGCTTCCTCTCCCTTCTACAATATCAGACAGACTGTTTCAGACAAAACCTACGCGGCCTAACAAAGCCCGCCGACACATTTTTGTCTTTGAAGAATTGGTACCGCTAACAATACAATTATTAAAATCATTACTGGCCTCTAATTAGTATTACAATATATACATACATATACAGGTAGCTTTATGATTTACACGGATTTTTTTTAGGTAAGAGGCTGCATGAAGGTAATCGACATGGTGGCAACACCCCTTTAATAGAATAGGAAGGTATTTGAAAGGGGGGATGCGGAAGGGTATAGGAAAGTAGCCAAGGGTTAACTAGGGCCCCCGGACTATGATTTAATGATCCTACCCGGCAATTCGCCTAAAAGTTATGCAGGGAAAAACCTGCATCAGGTAGGTCGGGCATTTGGTACTTGTCCCACACCCTTCCGATGGAGGGAAAGAGGTTTGCTGTGGGGTCGCAGCTTTCCCCTCGCCGTGCCTTGACCGGTTTAGGAGGCAGCTGGCCGACTATTCCAATAGGAATAGCAAACAACTCTTACCGTATGCCCAATTTCTGTGACCCCGGAACATACACCTCTCAAAACAGGCCGAGGTGCCTCGGCATGTGGGAACCTTAGTTCAAAAAGCCATAGAGATGTGAAGGCATCCCCAAAGGTAGCCCACGCCAGAGCTCTCTGGTAAGGTTCACCTGCGAGAGAATTCTCTCGCAGGCTTCGTAAGTCTGGATAGCGTTTCTTGGTTGTGGAACAAAACACACCCGTACGAAAATTATTTAGTGGTGAAACTTTGGAAATTTATATGCGAAAGTAACAGGTGAATTTATTAAATTAATGTTTCGTAAGAGGTACATATTTGGAAACTGATTTTTTTTATGAACAGTTGAACTCGGCTGTTTAAAAACTTGAAATGAATTTATTTTTAAGGGTTTCAATTCATTGAGCAGGGAAACGAAGTCGGAGTGATTTAATTGATTGATTGTGTCTTAACGAAAAAATTTGCTCTATTAAGTGATTTTTTAGTGAAAGGTGAATTGGAATGAAATTTCATTTCACAAACAACACTTAATGGCTTCAAGACATAAAAGCTCAATAAACAGCTCAAAATCAAAATTTCTAGCTTAAACTCTCCACATTTGGGAAATAAATTTCAGATTAATTTTTTTTCGTAAAAAAAATAAATACAACAGAAAACTGGAATTGAGCATTTATTAATGTTGAATAGGAAATAAATTTACAATGTAGACCTGAGGAGGTTTTAAAATTGTAAATGGAACTTAATCACGGCTACTGGAACGTTTATATAGAATAAAGTCAGTTTATAAACTGTTAAAAGTTTAAAATCGGAAAGACACTGAAGCCAAAAACTTTGCGTGTATGATACATTAATTTGTATTTGATTAATGACACTATTTTACATGCTCTCTCAGGATTAGGAAAAATTATTAATAGGAAAGTTATAGTTATCAAACATGAGTTACGGACCAGGTAAATTTTACAGTTGGCCTGATCAGGAAGAACACGTTTCTTTTAAATGAAGGACAAAGGCACAGTTAAGGGGGTTGTAAAAACTAACAATAAAAATAGAATTTCCTGAAATAATTTCCGAAAGTTAATTAGGATTGCAGTTGAGGTTGTGACAAAATTTTTCTCTACAATGTTATTCAAACCATTGAACTCACTGAAACGTCTTTTGGGTTCAAAGGTAGGATCAGCATGAGTCTAATCTTCTGAGACGCGCTGTCACTCCATTTAAAATGATGAAATCCAGGCCTATTCGTTCGCGTCGCAGAAAATTGGTAACAATTCGAATTCTTCTCAGGTACAAATTCAAATCACGATGCTTTTATAAATTATTTTATCATTTTCTTTTATCCCAAATTTACATTAACAATTTTCATCGTATCTCAATCCTGCACCATTGATTAAATTTTCTAAGATCACAATACAAATTCCAGTTAAGGTGCTTTCAAAAACTGACACCTTTACTTTAACAAAATAATTTTGTTATTTCCTTTTATCACAAAATAACATTACAAATTTTTATCGTCTCTCAATCACGGACATTCCAACTCTACCATATATATATATATATATATATATATATATATATATATATCGTATTCGAGGCCCTGCAGAATTTAAAAAATTAATTTTTTTCCCAAACCCTATTCAATTAAGCAAAGTGTTCAGTGATTACTTGCCTAAAATCAACATTTTCTGAACTGGTTCTCAATTTTCACTGAAGTCATACTTTATTCCAAAAACGGGCAATGGTTTATAATTTAAAACGAAAAAAATTACGTGTGATTGAAAATATTAAATAAGAAAGATAGCCAAATCAGACAAAAAAGTAATATTTATATTATATTATATATTGGCTATCTTTCGTATTCATGGTTTATAATTTAGTTGACAAAGGAATTCGTTTATCTCACCACAAATTCCGCAAAAATAATTTGAATTCAAGTTTAAATTTGTTAATGGATAATTCTTTTTTCAGTGGTTATAGCAATAAATCTAGACTTAAATAAATTAAAAAATCTTATATATTTGGTACCAGAACGACAACTTTCATTTTTTTTATCATGCTTCCAATTTTAAAGAGTATACAATTTAAACTATCCGAAACTACAATCTTATTAATAGAACAGTTTCCGACAGTTTATTCAATTAAGAACATGGTTTTAGTACGTATTTGTACCTTCTTCATGTTTTTAATTATAAATGGTGATTTACTATAATGTCCGAAAGCTTGGAGATTTGATCCAATTTAGTGACTGTTTTATTGGTTTTTCAACATTATTTTAATATTTATGTTTTCGTGATTTGTTAAAGTCTTTTTCTTACAATTTTTATCAGAAATTTTAAAGTGTTTTTCTTCATTTGACACACCTAATTTTGATAATAATCGAATTAAGGTAGCATACATGAAATTGGAGTTTTTTTATTTGTGCCCTTCAGGCACGGACAAATAGAGAATCATGGGTCTGGTGATCTTCCGTGTGTGTCGTACAGAAATATTTTTTTTTCTAAACGGTTATCTATTAAATTGTTTTTAATATAAATAAATATGCATTGAAATAAAAATTCACGGTGAAATTACGTTCCACTTAATTTTACTCCAGTATCTGGTCGGGAAGGAATCCGGTTCGTTTTCAGATGTTTACATATGAACGGCCTGGAAGGAATCGGGCGATCATTAGGGGACGCAGGTAGTTCTGGGAAAGAATCGGGCTATGCTTATTAAATGGACAGATAATATAAGGGACGGGGTTTATAGTGATGATGAAACCATTTCAGAAACACTTTGACAAGAAGACGAATAAAAATACTGGAAAATATGATGTAGCAGCTAGTACTGATAAACTTTTGAGGAAACATAAATGCAAGAATGCAGAGACTGTAAAGGTTGCTACGCGATTATTGTCGGCAAAGCGTATGTAAGACGCTCAGAATGTTGGAGGAAACATGTAATCTGTTTTTGGGAGCCTGACCGGAGTGGTCACTGGAGAGTGATTTTAGAGCCTGACTAGGACGGTTATGGCGAAATTGTTTGTTGGTCATATAATGCGAGTCAGCTTGGAAGTACAAACGATAATGTTTAGAAGCTTGTCTTCGGGCTTCAACCAATCTAAATAAATCGGACGACGTAACGTTTCTCAAAAGTTGATAGAAATGAGCCGGAATTTTGTGAAGTGAAACGATATAGCAGAATTATGGCCTGTAAATCAAATATTTTATTTAAAAATGAAATAACTGTGGAGTGCACAATACGGCACCAGAGAAGCGCTCAATAAAATGGTATGTAGAAACATTATTTTGTAAACTTATATGTAAATATAATTTACCGTCAGATTTCTCAAGATTTAAAAAAATTAAAAAATTTACGTCTGATTGAAAATAATGAATAATAAAGTTAGCCAATTAATACAAAATAGTGCTAATATAAATATCACACACAACGTTTCTGAGATCCTTGTCCCAATACTTCTTTCTCTAGATTTCTCAGATTTCTGTAGATTTTTTGTTAGATTATTCATACAATTTGTTATTTTAAATTTAATTTGTATTTTATTTGGTAACTTTTGGTGATAATTGCAATTCACTATAATTTATTAGAGGCCCTGTAAGCGGCTCTGAGATTATGAGTATCGTTAAAGCTGTAGAAAATTTGTTAAAAATAGAAATGTGTACAAAATTTAAAGTAAATCGAAATTGTCAGAAGTAATCGTTTATTATGTCTTTAAAAATTTGTTTAAATTCAAGGTAGAATCCTGTTTATTTTATTTTTATTTTATTTTATTTTATTTTTTAAAAGTTCCAGTACCACATAATTTGGCCTCAATGTCTTGGCTTTAATTTTCATTGTTTGCTTAACTTGCATATTACAATATATATATATATATATATATATATATATATATATATATATAACAGATAATTAGTAATGTAAAGTATAAGAAGTACCGTGTTTTGAATATAACGCGTATATCGTATAGAACGATGACATCGAATTATAAATCAAGCTTAGGTATGGAGAATGTAATCCTGAAAATAGATCATCCATGACAATTTTACTAATAAAATACAGATATTTGAAGATGAATGTTTGAAGCGTGAAAGCTCCAGGTAGAAGCTCCCCCTTACCTCCCTTAACCTTTTCCTGCGAGTAAACAACGCCCAACCACCAAACAGTACTGAGGCGGCCTCGGGGAAGAAAACACGCAATGTAAGTAGATATAGTTATACAAAAAGATTGCTTTGGAGGTTTTGCGTCTCTAGGCCAAATAATGTCTTTAAAATAAATTTGTTTGGAAAAAGGATCACGACAAACAACAGAGCTCTGATTCGCAGAATAGGAATTGCTTTCGTTTTGAAGTGGCGCAAAATTTTATAGGATCCAGTTCACTTTTCAACCCTAGTGTAACATTGTTACCTGAGCTTAATGTGCTAGGCAGATTTGTATTTCCATTAAAGCACGAGGGTAATCCACATGGTGGCAACTCCCCTTTAATAGCATAGGAAGGTATTTGAAAGGGAGGATGCGGAAGGTAGTCAAGGGTTAACTAGGGCCACCGGGCTAAAGTTGTAAAGCGAATTGTTAAGAGGGCACTCTATCAATTCTATAAAACTGTCTTCAATAATATCGTGTATACTGAATTGGTGAAACTCGCCGTTTATAATGACGAAGTAGAAAATTAAGTGTGCAAATATATACTGGATCTTTTTTAAACATTTAATACAAATATCTACAGGCTTCCGAGGTTTGTTAACAATCTCGTGAATGATACTGATATTTAAATGAAGTCCGTACTCACGAATATCTTTATATAATACACAACAATACAAATAATTGGTTTTGGGCTTTGAAAAAGTATCGGTATTGTGTTAATCTCAATGACGGTGATCGGCGTTGGATCTGAATCAATGAGAAAATTGATTGCACTTAATTCATACAGTCACGGTTTTGGTTTTCACAAAACGCTTACTCAAATTTTGAGACGCAACTCTAATAAATTAATAATAATATTAATTAATAATTTAGTAAAATTTCAATAAATAAAAAAACTGATAAAAATAACTGACTTTTATTATAATAATATAAATGGCCTTGTGTCAGAAGAAAGTAATTATAATGTTTAATGTGAAACAATATTAAATTCACAACGACGTTTCGTCGCCTCTGGGACCTCATCAGGTATAACAATTTTTAACTAGAGGGTAATAACATCTATATGTAAAAAGTTTTTCAGAAATATTCAATTTGATTTGATTAATATTATCATACATGATGAGATGAAGACGTAACGTCTTTGTGAATGTAATATTGTTTTGAAATAAACATTATACTTACTTTTCGGATTCAAGACCGTTTATTTATTTTTATTAAAAAAATAAATTATTTTAATTTAATAATCCGTCATGTGAACTGTTTTTAAATTATAAGAGAGTATATAAATATTAATTTTAGACACAGATCAATCTAAGAAAAGGACAAACAAAAAATGGAAATCCGATCGTCTGTCCGTCACTAACTTGCTCGAAGCACGGGGTTTCCCGACAATATTCTGATTTAGGTTCGTTTTCACTAAATAAAGCATGATATTACTCTTGTAGAACACTTAATATGTTCGTTAGGTAATTGATATGATTATTATTGCAAAATAAATTATTCATTAATACGTGGAACAATTTCGATGGTATTTGGTACACGTGTAACTCATGCATTTATGACAATTCTATCACCCCTATAGGTGGGGGTAGAAGTGGTGGCATTTTCAAAATATGCGATAAGGATCTGTTTTGGCGACTAAGGGATCATTCATAATGCTACTCTCGAAGTTTTTCAGTGAATAATGTCCACCCATATCAGCATAAGGACAGCCCTGGGGGGGGGGGGAGTGAAAGGGGTGGTAAAAATTTGGTGTAGAATCCGGTGTCGTGGTAGTCGCTGTGTGTAATTATGGTATGCCAGATGGGTTAAGTTAAAGTTTAGCCCCTAGGAGTAGGGGGTAATAATAATAATTTGATATTGGCCGAAATTCCTGTCGAAATAACACCGGATTCGACACCAATCTCGCAGTATTTTTATCATCTGTTCTACCCCACCCATAGGGGTGCGAGAGTTATTTTAAATCCAGGGGGTTTGTTCCAGGAACTTAAGTTATAACGTGTACGATGTTTGGTTGAAATTATTGCAAGCTTTAACAAGTAATAAAAATAACAATAATAAAAAAGGATGTGTATTTGTATGTATGTATGTATGTATTTACGTTGTTCTTTATACAAATTTTATCGCGTGGAAAGAATGCAACAAAAATTGGTATACGTATTCTGCCAAAATCAAGAACCGGTACTGTGGGGTGAGAAACGCCTAGCATACATGTGGAAAGAATTATAATTAAAAACCGTGATCATTAAATATTAAATTACTGCGCGTCAAGAGACAATGACGTCACGCGAGAGAAAGGCGTTACTACGCAACGAACAAAGGAAATATTTCCTTTATTAGGAATGAAATAAAGCAGAAATATTTTCTTTAAATAAAAAGTATAATTTTATACAGCAATACTCCATCGAATGGTAATAAAGAAGAATACGAATTACTTTACCATCCTTGCGGAAAATGTAAGTTAATTTTCGCGCTATATTAGTTGTGAGTCTAGCTAACAATTTCATCAATGTAATATTTCGTAATGTATGAAGACTGAGTGACAATTGACAATTATATCCTGAAATACTCAAGGAATATATTTAAGTATTCAATTAAATACTTTCTCGAGTTTATATAAATAAGTACACGAGCAACGCCGGGCACCCAGCTAGTGTATCTACAACCTCGAAGCAATTTCACCAAATTTCGTACACGTGTTCTTTGTGACAGGGAAAAAAACACTGTGTGGGTGTAACACGCCTACCACACCCAGGAGCAAGGGTGGACGGTGGTGGAAATCTTCAAACATGCTAAAATGTCCGATATTTGCGTTGCATAAATATTTTTCAGCGTTAATTAGATTTATAGTATTTCTACCCATGTGATTTTTATTAATTTTAACCCATTGTGGCACGAGGGTTGAGCACGTTAAGGGGTGGCGTTTACAAGTAAATAACGCTAAAAATACCGAGATTCGAGTCAACTCAAAGGTAATGGATGTCGCTGAGTTCATTTATAGACAATCTGGGCAACGCGCGGGTGTAGGATGGCGTAGGAGGGGTTGAGTGGAGGGTAAAATAAGTTAGTCGTCCGAATTTTGCATCGAATAAATATATTTCGGGAACAATGATATTCTTAAAATTTCCCTACACGTTCTCCGTGTTTAATTTCAACCCATTTCGGGCTTGGGAGGGATGCGCCCTTAAGAGTAAGGGTGAACGGGCGTTACAAGAAAATAACGCGAATACAGCCGAGATTAGAGTCAAATCAAAGGATAAGGATATCAATGAGTTTAATTATGACATTAGAATTACCGTTTAACATTCACAACGAGGGGTTGTAAATTTTCAAACATGTTAACCGGTTGATGATCGTGTGGAAATAATATTCGGCAGGCGTTAATGGAATTGATAGTATTTCTACTGGTGAAGTTTGTGTATAATTTCAACTCCTTTCAGTATGAGAGGGGAGGACGCCTAGGGGTGGGGGTAGAGGATCGAGGAGCGTTACATAAAAATAGCGCAAAAGCAACCGAAATTGGAGTGCATCGGGGGTTATGGATAAATGACATCTCGGGCAACGCCGGGCACCCGCTAGTAATAAAATAAGTAGCAAAAGAAGCCTTCTACAAAATTAATATTATGCTGTATTTCGTAAAAACGCACCTATAGAGAAAATGAGCTGTCGGGAAAAACGTCAATCGGTATAATGTCCTGTCGGGTAAACGTAAATGGGGATATTGTTGTCGGGAAAACGTGCTTCGGGGAGGTCTGTGTCGGAATTTTGTAGTAGACCCCAAAATTTTTTTTGTGTTTATTTATTTATAGTCCCATCAACTGCTAAGGTCATTAGCGACTTTGTGCTACGTTGCATTTCTTTATTGGGGAATTAACGAGTGAGGGTTACTCAGTACGGAATCACACGCATACAACATGCATGCCCTCGCCGGTATTCGAAATCGGTAGCTCTGTGATTCGAGGCAGCAACGCTGCAGCACTGGAGGAAGTCAATTATATGTTCTGGCCTGAAACTTTGAAACAATTATAATTTTGATTTGATTAAAAATTGTCATACATGATGAGATGAGATTTCTTTGTGAATGTAGTATTGTATTGAAATAAACATGATACTTACTTTTCTGTATTTATATCTGAAAACAGGGATTATCTAAGGAGACCAACTCCTTGAACAAATGAGAATTAGTACACTGGCCACGTTGCTCTGGATGAATACATAATTCTTCTGTAGCAGACAAAAGTCTGCAGGCCAGTTCATCGAAGACCGAAGAATGGTTTTCCGATAATATTATCTGACGTGCGTCGGTAGTCCTAAAGTCGTTTTGGCACATCAGTGCAAATGCAAATTCTCTGACCTCAGTAAAGGAACGGAGAAATTCGCGTATTTCTGCAGAAATTAATTTATTTTTTAAGTTCTGAATCATCCCAATAATTTATTTGATAAATATTCTATCAAACTGAGGATTTATAATGCAGTAAATTTGGAATAGCGTACCACGTGGTTGTCATTATCCTTAATGGTTATAGAATTACTTCAAAGAAAGCGAAGATAAAAATTTCAACGAGCTGAACTTTCTCTTGGAAACCTCTGTTTTGGAATTACTGACTTAATGATGTATACAGTGAGAGGATTTGTGAGCTCTATTCGTATTTACTGCCAGAATAGCATTCCTCTCCAAATAAAGCGAAGTAGGGAGAGATTCGGAAGGGTTTTATGATCAAAGCCCCGAAGGGACAAAAGACCAAAAAAAATATAAACCTACCTCCGTAATATATTATCAAAGTCTTATTTCCTTACTCGACGTAATTTAGCATAAATGTTTAATACCAATGTTTAGGTCACAATGTTGTAAAGTTCTTTTTAGTAATACGTTTTATGGCATATTTATGTGAAACTGCAATAAATTAGGATATCAAGTGATGTTATGTGAAAAATTAGTCCCGCATTACAATATATAAATTTAAATACCGAGATATAAATGTGTGAACAAAGCCAGACTAGACAGAAATAGTTTAACAGAAAAATAAGCACAACGTTTAGTACTCAATTTTCTAATATTTATGGAATTTTCCAATTTATAGGAATTGTTTAATCCATAGCACACCTGATGACGTCTTAGATTGAGGAAGAAACGTTGTGTTAATTTATATGTTTTTTTTTGTTAATAAATTATTTATGACTAATTTGGCCGTGTTAATACATTTATATTAAAGTCGGATAAATATAAGTATTAACCAAACGTTTTAATTTATTTTCGTCTCATTTGAATCAGTAAAATTTACAGACAAGCAAGTATGAACACCTTGTTAATTTATTCATTTCGTCAATTTGTGAGGAGCGAGGGGTTTTTGCTTGTCTCTTAACTTGTGCTGTAAATACAAGCTGCAAGCACCCAACGTCACCCTTTCGTTACGAACGATTACTTTCTCTGGAGGAAGAGAACGTGTAACGGTGCGCGTCCATTTCCGCTCTGAAATAGTAGGGGGAGAACAAGATTGCTTCTCTCATCACATTTCACGAGTCATAATCTGTATATCCTTCTTCAAAGAATAAATATGTGAAAAAACTGGCATGCTTATCTGTGTAAGATTTATATCATAACTGTTTTACTTAATGTCCTAACTACTTAATTTTGTTTAAAATCACAAAGTTGTAGAAAAAGCTGCTGAACTCTCAGCTTTTAATTTTACCAATCTACGCACCCCCTTTTTCTAATTTTATTCTTGAATATTTTGTCAATCTTTGACGTGGATTAATTTTTCACATTAAAGCGGTTCTGTAATCAAAGACAATTTAACTTAATCTTTAGGACAAAAATGTGAAATTTTTCGACTCGATAGTGTCGTATTAATAGCGTTCCTTTATCCAAATAAATAATTGCAATAGACTCATTTAAAATCTAACCGTTCCAAATAAAGATGGTCATCGTTTGCTGAATTTTGAGACCCTTCCTTGATATTTTCTCTTCTACTTTGTTCGTTTGCACCTAATCTTTTCTCTTTCTGCTAATATTTCTTCTCACTCATTTCGTACTCTTTCATTCTTAGAACTTCTGATCGAATTATATTTTTTCCTCATATCTTTTTCTTTTTAGTCGCCTTCTGTGTTTCTCCCTGCTTAGATCACCTCGATGTTCATCAATTGGGTAAAAAAGCTCGTTTAAGTCGATGCAATTTGCACTACTATCTCAATGTGTTTTAATTATCGGTATTAAAACCTGGATTATTCCTCAATTAAATTCTTCTTGTCCAAATACCTTAAGCGGTCAAGAGTCGGGGTATTCTCTTTCTATCCATTTCTACCACTGTTTCCGCACAGTCTCCTCATTTTGACCATTGGTTTGCCTCGCTTCTGACCAATTCTCTCAATCTTGACGTGTCATGTAAAAATGTGAGCTGCTTCAAATTATGTAAATTGCTTTCTCAACTTAGTTTTTAAAAGATTTTTATTGAGAGCAATGGATACAAATAGCAATGTGTGTGGACGCAGTGACATCAAGACTGGAACTGGGGCTGGGGTGCGGTCACAGCGTATATATATCAGTACAATACAAAGAGGTGTTTGTTTCAGCTCAGATAAAGAGACCTCTTGACAATCTCAAGGAGCAGAGTCTGCTACTTAGCTCTGTATAATCTCGAGTGAAATATTTTACTTAACTCCACCCTCACTAAAAGGGATCTTTATCCTCTAGATTTGTCAAACTGATCTCTGTATCTTTTACAGTATTTGGTTTCATTATCAAGGAATTACATTTTTTTCTTTTTACAATTATTATAGTTGTTAAAATTATGAATATTATTAATACAATCATTCCATATTGTATATGGTGATGATTTACATTAGGTACAAGAACAATTTCATTTAATTTTACCGGTTTCAATTTTACATTTTTAATATCGTTTATAGTTACTGACATATTAGAAACAGAGTTTTCTTTTATTTTAAATGTTTCAATATCATCAAAGATGATTTCTTTAACATTGTCATTGATTTTATTGAATTTGTAATTTGTTAAGTTACATTTGTCGTTTATGAGGTATTTGTAAATACCTTTTATTTGTTTGTTTACCTCGGTCTGCTCACATTTTATTTGTATGTTAGTTTTTTCTTTGCTTGTTATTATAATAATATTAGTGCTACGTATTCTTTCAATGTTAAAATCTATATCTAAGTTATGAAATACACAATTATTTACATTGTTATTTCTTACAATATTATATATGCATTTATTGACTGGTGAAAAGTCCGTTATACAATAATAATTCTTATCTTTAATACAATGTTTGATCTCTATCCATGAGTCAACATAGGATAAAAGTAACTGATCTTGATTTAGAAGTACGTAAGATTCATTAATAGTTTTTGGAATCGGGGTGAATTGGTTTAATTTGAATTCTTTTTTGTTATATACAGGGATATCCAATATATAATATATCATTGAGTCTTTTATTCTACAATGACTGCTTATTTGGTTTGTAATTTCCCAAAAGTTGTTTTCTTCATTTGGTATAAGTGCCTTCAAAGAGTTTATTGTAATTATACTGCTATGAAGTTGGTGGAGGTTACAAAAAGTGAGGCTTGTCTCAATCTCGTTAATCAAGAGTATCAAATTGGTAGCGAGAGCAGAAATTTGGTTGCATATTCCTTGAGTGAACAGTAAGTGTTCCCAAGATCTTTGCGTTTTTAATATCTCTGATATTATTAAAAGATTTGCTTGTAGTTCTTTTTCATTATGTTTAATATTATCGAGTTGCTCGTTAAATTTGGAAGTCATTTCTACATGTTGTTTTACTATGTCTTTATTTTGTTCCTGTAATAGTTTTTGGTTACTCATAATTTGTTCGAACAGTTTGTCATATCGTTCGCCGTCTGACGAGTCTAGGTTTCCTGTTATCTGTTTGAATATGGATCCCAGTCCATTTATTAAACCTCTTTTTGTTCTTCTATTAAAAAGAATATTAATTTTGTCGGTTAATTTATTAATATTAAAATTGATTATTTTTACATCAGTTTCTAGAGTATTATTATAATGTGAATTTTTTATGATGTTATTTAGTTTAATGTTATAATCTAATATTTTATCGTATTCTACTTTAATATTTGTAATGTTGTATGAATAGTACGCATATTGATTAAAGTCCTTTAAATATAACTTTCCTAATTCTATTAGGTTAAATCCTGGGTTCTTGGATATATCCTCGATGTATTGGCATCGAACTCTTGCCCATCTGTAACATATTTACGGGGTTGTTTGATTTTATTTATTTTGTGTTTTTTACCGTCGTTATCATAAATAATTCCTAAAGCTTTGTTATATGATTTAACGTCTTTAGTTTTATATAATTCTTTATTTATCTTGCCTATTTTTCTAGGGTTTTCTTTTATAAATACTTTTTTACTTTTAATTTCTGGATTGGAATGTTCTTTATATCTTAGGAGTTTTTCTCTTTCAATATTATCCTTTGTTCTAGCATTAATGATTTTTAGTTTTTCAGCATGTTCATGTATAAGATTTTGATTTGGTTGGATTTGTGGGAATAAGTTATTATTGTCTCTGCCGTAGATGATTTCTTTTGGGGACATTTGTGTTATAGAATGTCGAGAATTATTGTAGGCTATTAAAGCATAATACAATTTTTCTGTTATATCACTTTTTTGGAATGCTTTCGTTAGAGTCATTATTCTGAGGTGTTCTATTAAAGTTGAATGGAATTTCTCTATGTTACTGTTTGATTTGGGATTATCTACACTGGTTATGTGTAATTCTATTCCATGTGTTTCTAAAGTATTCCTTATTAGTTGATTATTGAATTCTGTTCCAGAGTCCGCTATTATTTTCTTTGGGATTTTATATGAGGAAAAGTATTGTAGTAACAATTTTGTTATTGTGACAGCGTTACAATATGGTAAATGATAGACTTGTGCAAATTTTGAGAATTGATCAATGATCGTTAAGAATTTTTCTTTATTGATGCTAAGCGTGTCTATATTTATTACTTCGAAGGGTTTATCTGGTGTAACGGTCAGGTTATTAAAATCTTTAAAAGGTTTTCTTTCGTATTTTGCCTTTAGACAAATTTCGCAATTATTAATAAGTTTTTGTATCGTTAATTGAATATTAGGCCAATAGTATTTATCTTTTAATTTTTCATATGTTTCACGAATTCCTCGATGGTTAGTTATTCCATAGTGGTAATTTAATACTGCAGCTTTCTGATGCGCTTCGTTTTCTATATCTTGAAGTAATTGTTTGCATTTAATTAATTTTATGGAATGTTTTTCAAATTTTGTTCTTATTACTTGGTCTACTTGATTCTGTAATAACTCGTTTTGAAATAAACAATAATAATTGATTTTCGGAACGACATACGATTTGATAAAATTCATTATGTCCTGTTCAATATTTTTTTCATTTAATTTTACGTGAAATCTGAGTTTCCTATGTCCAAACAATTTATGAACTTCTACATCCGTTAGTTTTCCATGCGTCTCAAACAATATCTGGTTAGCTCCACAGTTTACGTTTGTGTCTAGGTATGTGAGACCATTTATTTCGTTTTCGTCTGAGCTATGTACTGTCTCGTTGTCTGAACCTTGGTTCACTTCTATACTTTCGGTTTCGGAATGTAAATTTATTTCATTTTCAGTTGGATCATATACGTTGATTATGATTCTGTCGTCGCTGAAAATGTTTGTAACTAGGTATTGTATATCGCACCAATTTAATGTGTCTAATCCTGACGCTATTTTAGGCATATTCAATTCGTGAATTTCGTTCTGTATGCAATAAGATTTTACTTCGTGTAAACATTTTGAAATATTTTCTAAACATGGTTTATCATAAAATTTTTCTTTGGTGACTAAATGGAATATAATTTTTTCTCTTCCTATTATTTGTTTGATGCAGTTACCTACGATAGTGGTTTTTCGTTTCACTTTATTAGTACAAAAATTTTTACTATTATATTCTTTATCTATTTGTTTTGCTATTCCTTTGCCAAACTTGAGATCTTTTGAAATACAATGTAACATATGTCCTTTGCATTGCATTAGATTTTCATTAATAAAATTTATTTTAAAGTCCGGTCTTATTCTGGATAAAGCATCGGCATTATTATTAGTGTTTCCTGATTTAAATTTTATTTCATAGCTAAATTCTTCTAATTTTTCGCGCCAACGACTAAGTTTAGAGTTTGGGTCTTTCAAATTAAATAACCAAACGAGAGGTTTATGATCCGTTTTTATGTCGAATTTTACTCCGTAAAGGTAAGGTCTGAAATATGTTGTAGCCCATACAATACTTAATAATTCTTTTTCGGTGGTACTGTAATTAGTTTCATGGGGGTTTAAAGTTCTTGAAGCGTATCCAATTGGATGTTCGCTACCTTCATGTGTTTGACTTAGTACAGCTCCCAAAGCATAGTTGCTTGCGTCTGTAGTCAACGTGAATTTTTGCGTAAAATCGGGATATACGAGTATCGGGTCGTTGATCAATAGATCTTTACATGTCTCGAAACATTTTACGTAATCTTTTTCGGTATAGTCTATTGTTGCATGCTTTTTTAATCTGTTAGTTAAAGGTTTTGTAATTTTTGCAAATTGGTCAATGAATCTTCTATAATAGCTCATTAATCCAAGGAATCCTTTAAGTTGTTTTGGATTTTTTGGTATAGGGTAGTTTTTGATAGTTTCTATTTTGTCCGGGTTGGGTTTTATTCCTTTTTCCGTTATTACATGACCTAAATATGCAACTTCTTTCCTAAAGAATTCGCATTTATCGATTTGTATTTTTAAGTTATGTTCTTTTAATTTCTTTAAGATTTTTATAATGTTTTCCGAATGTTCCTGGAGACTAGTTCCTAAAATTATAATGTCGTCTAGGTACACTAAGCAGATTTTATTTATATAATCTTTTAGGACTCTGTTCATTAGCCTTTGGAATGTGGCAAGTGCATTTTTTAAGCCAAACGGCATTCTTACAAACTCAAAATGACCTAAGTCTGTAGAAAATCCCGTTTTCTCTATATCTTTTTCATCTATTTGGATTTGATGAAATCCGGATGTTAAATCTAACGTAGTGAAATATATAGATTTTCCAAGTTTTTCAAGGATATCGGTTATATTCGGAATGGGGAATTTGTCATCTATTGTTCGCGAGTTAAGTTTTCGATAATCGATCACTAAACGTGTTTTCTTTTTTCCTGAAGCATCAAGTTTTTTTGGTACAATCCATATGGGTGCTGACCATGGCGAATAACTTTCTCGTATTATTTTGTTTACTAAAAGGTCTTTTACGTGTTTATCTGCTTCATTTTTGTACGCGTTTGGTAGTCGATAACTTTTCGTATAAATGGGGGTATCGTCTGTTAACTTTATGTTATGTTTAATTGTTGAGGTGTGGGATAGAAGTTTCGTTTCGTTAGGGAATACGTCTTTATACGTTTTTATTATTTTTATAAGTTCCTTTTTCTCTAATTCGTTTAGATGTTCTGTTCTAATTGTTTTAAATATATCGGACGTAGTGTTACTCACTTCGTTATTCTGTAAGTTTATGGAATTATCTTTAAAATATTTTAATTTATAACTTTTATTTTCACAATGTGCGGTTTCGTTTCCTAGGTCCATGCATATTTTTAGAATTTTTAATGCAGGGGTTCCTAACAAAAGGTTAAAATTTTTATGGAATGGATATAAATAACACTTGATTGTTTTCCCGTTTATTTCTAAATTGATATATTCGTTTCCGTTTGTTCTTCCCGTTGCTGTCGTAAAGGTAAATTTTTCTTTGTGTCTCTTTGGAATTTTCAAGTATGTATTCGCAAAGTTGGTGTCTATTAAATTTATAGAAGAGCCTGTATCTAATAGTATTATAAATTTTTCTACCTGTATGTACGGTAATTTGGAAGTACAATTTATGTTCAGGATTTCTCTATGAAATTCTGGTCTATCTCTAAAAAATGAGGGTCCTCTGCCTCGTTCATTTCTGTTTCTGGTTCCCTATTTTCTTCGTAAGCATCCTCTAAATTATCCTGTTCATATTCATCTTCTTCGTTCTCGTCGTCTATATTTTGTAACTCTTCCGCTATCCAATGTTTCTGGTGTTGATTTGGAGAAAAATAATTTTTTGGTCTAAACGTTTGTTTAGTTGACATTGACATAGGTGTTGGTTTGTTAATGTGGATTTTGTGTTGATTTTGAGGTGCAAAAGTCCTCATTGGTGGTCTGTCTGGTTTGAATCTAATTGGTTGTGAGGGGAATGGTTTCCTTTGTGTACCAATATTTTGTTGCGAGTGTAGTCTTTGGACGTTATTTGGTTGTGTAGTGTAATTACTTCTTAAATAGTGGAAATCATTTCTAATTAGTTTATCTATTTCTGAGAGTGTTTGTGGATTCCTAGTCGCTAAATTATTTCTTAAGGGGTCTCTCATTGAAGTTATTGTGTGAAGTACTACAAGCTTCTCATTTTCATCGTAAATAATTTCAGAGTTTTCTATTTCTAACGATAATTTTTGTTTATATATCGTGAACATCTCGGAAATTTCCTGAATAAATTCTAAAGGGGTCCTATTACACTTTCTATTCGTGATATCTAACATAATACTTCTGGAATTTTGATTAATTGAAAATTTTTCTATGAGAAATTCTTTCAATTGTGCCCAATTGTCAAAATCTTTTTCTTGTATTATTTCTGATGCTTTCCCGATTAATTTTCCCTGAACATTCAAAAAAGCTATGTCTTTTATATTATTCGGAATTGGGGGAAGTATAGAATTTATCATTGCGTTAATCTTTTCTACTCTTTTTATAAAGAACGCGAGTTGTTTCGGATTCCCATCGTAATTTGGAATATTATCCGTATACGACTTGATTTCAGAGATCGGAGCCATATTCGCAATTGTTAATTCTTTAAAAGATTTTGTCAAGTTATCAATGATTACTATAAATTCGTTAAAACACTTTTACCACTTAAATGATATGTACATATATATATATTTATATTAAATGTTAACCTAAGATTTTAGTTTAACTTTAGATTGATGCAAATTTATGCAGTGATTTCTTTAAATTCAGTGAATATGCAAACTTATGCAGTGATTATGAATAATTTTAAGTTCAGTGAATATGCAATATTTATGCAGTGATTTTGAACGACTTTAAGTTCAGTGAATATACAAAATTTATGCAGTGATTTTGAACGACTTTAAGTTCAGTGAATATACAAAATTTATGCAGTGATTTTGAACGAATTTAAGTTCAGTGAATATACAAAATTTATGCAGTGATTTTGAACGACTTTAAGTTCAGTGAATATACAAAATTTATGCAGTGATTTTGAACGACTTTAAGTTCAGTGAATATACAAAATTTATGCAGTGATTTTGAACGACTTTAATTATTTTAGAAGACTTACGTAATCAATGTAATGATTTTCAGTAGTGTAGTCTTCATCTGTATGGACGACTCTCCTTAGGGTTGAGGGTTGTCCTGTTGAAGTGGTTGCTGGCGACGACTCAGCCTGGGTTGAGGGTCGCTCGGGTTGATGGACGGAGATACCTTGAAGTACACCCACCGGTTTCCAAACTTCTGCCTGGCTCGCAATGCGGTTCTGGGGTAGAAGCTGGATACGACGCCTTGCAGCGAAGGAGTTCAGCCAGATGATGTGCCCGTTGCCTTTGTATTTCTGTTGTTTTAATCGGACGGTGTTTCAAACGATTGAAATCGACCAACACAATTTCAACGAATTGAATTTCAGAACCTCTGAAATTTTCGATTGTGCTGTTTACACCTTGTCCTAACGACTGCGCCAATTATGTAAATTGCTTTCTCAACTTAGTTTTTAAAAGATTTTTATTGAGAGCAATGGATACAAATAGCAATGTGTGTGGACGCAGTGACATCAAGTCTGGAACTGGGGCTGGGATGCGGTCACAGCGTATATATATCAGTACAATACAAAGAGGTGTTTGTTTCAGCTCAGATAAAGAGACCTCTTGACAATCTCAAGGAGCAGAGTCTGCTACTTAGCTCTGTATAATCTCGAGTGAAATATTTTACTTAACTTTCACTTCCTTGTCCAAATCCCTCCGTCTAACAAGCCCATACAACTTCAACTGTCATACCTCAATCACCACACTGATCGCCTTCTTTTGTCCAGCCTCTTCTCGGAGTCTCTCACTTCTAATTCTATCCCAATTGACTATCCCTTCATCTCGGTAGCAGTGATCTTACTCAAAAGCTTATTTTGTAGTTCTAAACTTTCTGCCCCAGGGTGATTGGGGCCATACTTGTACTATACAACTGCATTTTAGTTTTTAGGCTTATTTCTGTCTTCCGCATTATTGTGTTACCCATTTGTGAAGTACGCTGAGACTGCTTACTTTTATTTTTTTAGTACCTTTTGTTCTATTTTTCCTGTCGCTGCCGTACCGAGATATTCACAGCTGTCTGCTTTCTCTAATGTTTTTCCATCATAGACGATGTTAAGTTATTATTCCTGTCTATTACTTTACCTTTATCTGTATTCACTTCCATTCTTCACACCTTTCCTCCATTGCCTTCGGAAGTCTTTCTGGTGTATCCGATATCAATATTATATTGTCTTCATAGAGCAATAGCTGAAAATATACAGGTCAAAGCCTACAATAAAAAGAAACCAAAATTGCGCCAATTAGACGCGCCACAGTGCATTACCATGAAATTACATTCCGGAAAGTACGAAATAAAAGTATTATAACTATCTAAATGTTCAAATTTAAAGTATTAATGTTTTCACGGATATTGTGGCTACAAATTGTATAGAAACTTGCGAATTAACTTAAATTATAAAAACAGGAATTGCTAATAAAATATACAAATAATAAATTTTTATTCACGTAGGAATGAGTTAGTGGAGAAGAATTCAATTAACTACAACAGATGACTGTTGTTTACCCTGTCTTTACGCAATATTAGGATTAATATTTGGGATTAGCTAAATTAATGTATGAATTACGATTAGAACTTGATCCGCCATCTGTCTGCTGCATTCTGATTTATGTATTCCAATTTCTAACTTGTATTACAATACGATATTATACTATTGAAATGAGAATATAAGTCGTCTGAATAAAATATAATAATTAGATGAAGTAGCCAAATACAGACAAAATTAAGTGATGGTATAAATACAACACAACGTTTCTGGGATCTTTGTGCCTCACGTCGGGAGATTAAAAACCCGAGAGCGACACAACCGCACAATTTACAGTTGCCACACCTGACGAAAGGTACAAGGATCCCAAAAACGTTATGCGATATTTATATCAACACTTAATTTTGTCTGTATTTGGCTATTTCATCAAATTACGATATTATACTGTTATTGTAGTATAAAATATTACAAGAAAATTCAATTGTCAGGTATTATAGAAACACGGCTAAATTCTTAAGCTATAATGTTTTTTTAAGGTCTGTGGTGACCGAACTATTTCTATTGTTGTTTTTTCATGTCTTTTGCCGATCACTTCAAGATAACCTCATTTATAACCTCAAATTATCCTTTGACCGCGGTGCATTCATTTTTGTAGCGAATCCTTATGATTGTTAAATGTTGTCATTGTACGTTACGCTATATTAAATCTCATTGGAATTGATCAATAGGCCTACACTGTTAGTTTCAAAAAATCATTGAATCGTTCAATAAAATGCATTTTCATTTGTACATATAAAATCAGCAACAAATTGTAAACAATTAATATTCTAATAACTTAGATTTATCAGAGTATACCATAGTTTACGAATATTTGACTTCTGTAAAAAATCGTTACATTCAGATCTAAATACATATTTAGCTTACCCATATACCTTAAAAAGAATAACAAATTAGTTTTTCTGGATTTTATATGTCTATAGTTTCGCTTATCTGAAATTCGCTCCTAAAAATGAATTTCGCTGTTTAATTGTCACTTATTGTGATATGCGACAATAAAGTTGTATTTCACTAATTTCTAGATTATTAATTTTGCTTTAAGTTGTACAGATTGGGGGAAATTGATTTTGAATAAATTATGGATGTATATGTATAAATTATTAAGTGTAATGGTGATGTAAAATATTTACCTTAAGCCTACCATGCATTTAGTTGTGGAAGAAATTATTTTCGACAACCGTTCTAAATCTCAAAAATAGTATCATATTACAAGTAATGTTTGTTATGAAAGTAAAACTTAGTTAATGGATATTTTCGTGCTTACTTTATTGAAATGGAAATGGAAATTTTGTCGTTTAGAAAAAAGAAAAAAGCACACTGTTTCCTCTTGCATTGCAGAACACGGTAGGTGTGCTAAGAACTTATTAACTGACACAAATCAAAAAATAGAAAAAAGTTTAAACTATGTCAAAGATGTGAAGAAGATAAAATACTACTCTGAATATTTTTTGAGTATTATTTAATTTTATATGTATCCTTTCAGAAGTGAATTTAAATTTCACTTATAACCAACTAGAATATAATTCAAAACGAGTAAGAGTACAAATGAAAATGCAGTGTTCAATACTTTTCTCCTTCCTCCTCTAATTTTATTTACATTTAGGGTTCACATATATTTGTTGAAGTTTAAAACATGGTTCTGGCTCTTTAAATAATGTGCCAAAAGCGATTTCATTATTTCCTCAAAAAAATTAATACATAAATCTATTTCTCCTCAGAATATCAAAATAATTTATTAGTAATAAAATTTTGAAAATAACTGTTACTATTGTTATGCAAGCGTTGCTTACGGTACTGAACTGAATCGCATCAATCACAATTTTATTAATGAAATCGAAACCTCCGTTCAATTACACACCATTTTTGACGTGTTCTGGCATTTTATAGCCCCTGTGGAAACAAATTAGCCACTCGGAAATTCATGTTGTCTTCATTTTTTTCCGCAGTGTGATGTATTATGCACACACAAAAATATTTCCAAATCAAAACACAAATCATTTTTGACGAAAATTTAATATGTATTATTTCATAAATATTCAACATTTAAAAACGTGACTGTGGAGATTCAAATCAAATAATAGAAAATGTTTTGACGAGAGTAGTGTTGTGTAAAGTCAGCATTTCCCCATTCACCATTGAGCACCTTCAGTAAACGAAAGTTAATTATATCTTCTATAGAATATTTAATAACTTTTCAGTCACGTCAGAATTAAATTGCATAATTTAATGCTACTTAATTAACACTCACAGCACTTATTTCTGTGTACAGTTCGTTCAGTGCGTTATAATTAAGCCTTCCATCGGATTATTTGATAGTATTGTTGATAGGACTTTTTTTCATTTCGCAACCGATAAATACTGTTTTCTCTTACACCTTTTCCTTTAATTACACGCTTACTGAAAGTCACAGAAGTAATGCCTACAGTAGCTTAATAGCTTTACATTTATTCCTTAATTTAACATTCCGTTTTAATTGAGAAAACTGATTCACGAGAATTAAAAGCTCACATAAATACTCAATGTTAAAACAATAAAAAATTAATATAAAAGCAAATTTCGTACTACATCAAATAATACCCTGAGAGCCTGCGAGAGGATTCTCTCGCAGGTAACCTGCGAGGGATGTTCTCTCGCAGGCAGAACCTTTTAGGAGAGATACGAAGGGGCTACCTTTGGGAATGCCTTTTCCTCTCCGTTTTTGAACTAAGGTTCCCACAAGCCGAGGCACCTCGGCCTGTTTTGAGAGGTGTATGTTCCGGGGTCGCAGTCCTTGGGCATACGGTAAGAGTTGTCCGCTATTCCCATTGGAATAGTCGGCCAGCTGCCTCCTAAACTGGTCGAGGCACGGAGAAGGGAATGCTGCGTCCCCACAGCAAACTCCTCTCCCGCTATCGGAAGGGCGTGGGAAAAGTACCCAATGCCCGACCTACCCGATGCAGGTTTTTCTAGGGTTTTCCCTGCATTTCTTTTGGCGAATGCCGGGTAGGATCCTTAAAATATAGCCTGGGGGCCCTAGTAACCATTGGCTACCTTCCTCTACCCTTCCGCATCCTCCCTTACAAATCCCTTCCTATGCTATTAAAGGGGAGTTGCCCAATGTGGATCACCCTCATGTAGCCTGTTGCCCTAAAAAAAATACAGCAAATAATGAATCACGACAAAACTACGATACAATTTATTCTATTTTCTAGCATGAGATACGATAAAAATTATTCTAGACTTTAGTTCGGGGCACGAAGTACTATTCTCGGGATACTAGCACCTCGACATTTCTAAATATTATTAATAAAACTGTATTTGTAATTCTTTAATAATTGTTAAAAACTATTAATAATTTATTATTATTATTATTTTATTATTACTTTAAATAATATTCATAGAAATTGTAGAAAACACTTGAAAACATTTCACTTTACTTTAGTGAACTCATGTTAATGAGGTTTAAGAAGAAGAGATGTATGTCATTTATATAATATTTATTTCAGTAGACCGACCATTCAGAAAATTGGATAAAATTAAGTTAAGCTGACCCAAAAATATTCTATCATACAAATATATTTATAATACGTCCGTAATTAATTTATTTTGACATTTCACTTTGTCTCAATCTAGATTTGAAATTTATTGTCAGTGACGTTATGAACTGTTAGATAATTAAATATCCGAATAACGTCTACCAGCTTTGTCTCAAGTATAAAGTAGCAACAGCTTTCTAAAAATCTATGCAACCATTTTATTTTACGTCTGTTTAGATGCGTCTTTGATTGGACCTGTCACTATGTTCGTCTGAAATGTCACTGTCTTGAAATCAATCCAGGTGGGAGTTTAATAAATAAAAAATAACGAGATTGAAGCTATAATATAGTAAATATTTTCCGAGTTGTGCTGCGCTGCTATTGTTTTGAAATATACTCTTATGCGGCAACATGTTACAACTCGATTGATCGGCTCAGTAGCAGATGGGGAGAAATTCAATGTATTTGTGTTTTTACGGTACGCCGGAAAATGTCATACGGGAAGTGATCAGGTTTATCTAGAAATGTGTAACGTCGGCAACAGAGACGGAGTTGTAAACGGAACCCTGATGAATAAATGTGTGTTGTTTCGGCGTTGAAAGGTAGACATTTTTCAACAGTGGAAGACGTACAAGTTAAAACGACTGAGATACTGTACCGTCTCATGAAAAGGAAAGCGATATAAAGAAATGCTTTGAGCTGAGGAGGAAACGTATTAAAAAGTGCGTTGACTCTATGTGGACCGCTAGTAATTGTGCAGATCAGGTGATTGAAAAAAATTACACCATCAGTATTTTCTAAATAACATTTAGTTCCTTGTTACATCCGAAATCATGATCATTTAAACATGCCTAAAAATCTATGTATGTTCATGTTTCGAGACCAAAAATGGGTATTCTTTACATTATGTTAATGGTTTTATAAACTGCTAACTCCACACAGTGGTTGTGAAGGAGAAATAAAAAACAGTGCGAATTTTTGCTCCGATTGCAAATACTTTAAACTGCTCACCTTGCGAGAACACTCGCTTCCGATAATGCAGTCGCCATTTGCTTATCTCTCGGCTCAACACAGGTTCCCTATCCACCTTGAGAAATGAACATGCACGGTATTCCGTTTCATCTCCCTGCGGTCCCCGCATAGCTCAACAAATGCCTCCTTTCGATGCATTATTGTAACTGACTTGACACTAAAGTCAACTTTATTTAAATAGAAATTAAAACCTTACATCTGATTAATAATAAGAAATATAGCCAAATAAGCACAAACGAAGTGAGAATATAAATGCTGTAACGCGTTTATTTTGGTTTAGTTTTTCTTTGTCTCGGAAGTGTTGTTTGCTGTAGTTTGGAGAATTCGAAATCGTGCATTGGCGGACGGATGCCAGGAGTTGTATTCTGTGAAATGTTGGACGAGGTGTGCGTGGGTATGGAGATCAATATTTCCATCCAAATAATTTTTGTGTCCTGTCTCGACTGTTGGCCTCAACATGACTTAATTGTTGGTCATTGTTGACTACAGAACTGTAGCTTCGAATTATAACTCTTGTAACAATGGAAGAATCAGTGAAACAATGACATTTCGACCAAGTTTTCTAAGAATGAAAAAAGTAAAAAGAATGGGAGAATATAAATGGAGGGAAGTAAAATATGGAAACAAAAATGTGTTGAAACGTATTCACGATGTTTATGAGCAGAGATAAGCTTCTGAAACTTGAGCAGTTGATCTGCGCTCACCGCAGCTAGTGGATGTGATTATGAAAGGCTCCGTATTGCGTTACGTGTATACGTTTTAAGTGTCACCGATCTACAAATCTCTTGAGTTCTGCTGGAAACTTTTCCAAGTTGTTGCCTCTGATATAGTACGAGGTATTGCCAGCAATCCCGGAGGCCGACGCCTCAGCCAGTGGTCCTGACTAAGTCATCGCTTCAGTTAACCAGTTCTGTCAGCTGTGAGATTCGGAGACGCCAGTACGTCGGTTCGAGAGCTACAGCAGACAACACAACGCAGAATAGCAGTACGTATGTGGTGCGGGCAGCTAACCTCTTCTACGTAATCCACAGGTGCCTGAGATAAGAGCTAATAATTTTTTTGGTGATTATTTTAATAAAATTATTACAAATTTCTTTAATGGTCAATAATATTTTTGATTTAACATAAAAAACCAGCCCAATAAAATAATTCTTTACATTACAACACAACGTTTCTGGGATCCTCATGATAACCTGAGCTCCAGCCTACCTCCAATACGCATGGGCCATACGCATCTTACGTTCACACGTCTTACTGCACCTCTCGATTTATACATAGGAAAAGGGACGAGGATCCTAGAAACGTTGTGTTGTAGTTATATTATTACTTCTTTTGTATGTATTTGTCTATCTTTTTTATTATTTATTTAAAATATGTACGAACTTAGAAATGTGTATCAACTATTTGATAAATTATTCCGCTTTTAAAAGTTAGATGTTATTGGAAACTATAATAACTCGAGAGGTGTAGCAAGACGTGTGAACGTAAGATGCGTAATGGTCCATGTCGGAGCTAAGTTCATCACGAACCTATGTTTCGGCAACTTGGTAGCGTAAAAACTATTCATAAAACATTGACGCAAATAAATATATTCTGATCATTTTAGAATATGTTGTATTTACACTAAAAAATCGTTCATGAAAATTAAGTATGTATATCCCATTCGTAAAATTATCATGAATGTTTTTAAGAACTATAGTGGTGTTGCTCCAAGAGGGGGGGGGGTGTTCTTTCTGGACTACAATGCTCACCTCCACTTTCTCCTTTCTTTTACTACGCATACGGCAGGACTTCTGAAACCTCTCCAGCTATACACGGAATTACAAATGTAGCCTATTACGTGTCGCGTCAGAGTATAGTGTTGTAGGATTATTCATTTTTTACACCAAAACTTGTTGCTTGGGGCGATGTAACACATAACTTAAAAAACTCTCGAGCCGTTACTGTATGTATATATTACTGAATTGGAGGATAAATCAGGAACTGTTATATTAAGAGGATAGCCCATGGAACAACAAAATGGAGAAGCCGTCTTATTACTGATTGGCTCTCAGTAAACATCCTCTTCGCTGTAATTACGTTCATAAAAGGAAGTAGAGGAAATACTTTGTTAATAGCGTTAATTTTTTAATTTCTTGCAAGTACATGAGTCAAGCAGTTGTCGCATCAGGCAACCGATATGAATTAATTTGTAAGGAAATTTTGTCACGGATCAATATTTTTATTTCTTTGCATAATTTCGAAATTGAAGCCTCGTTTTTCCTCTCGTTACTTGAAGTGCTATTTGTTATATTGTTTTATTCCATAAATTTTGAAATCTAGAAAATTTCTTTTTCGAATTTAAGCAACGAAATATCAGTATTCTGGAAGGTAATGTGCAATTTTTTCCACTAAAGCACTAAAACTCTAGAAAATTTTACTGTAAAAGTAAATTTACGTGTTGGATAAGAGTCAACCCCAATCCCTCATTATTCTGGTTAAATTAATATATTATAATTTATAAAAATAAAGGTTCAAACTCAGAGTTTAATCTTATCAAAAAAATTAAGTAGTTTTAAATTTATCGTGCTAATCCTTTTCAGCAATCATAGCTAACCCAATCTGTTATATTACGGACTCCCAAACAATAATTAATCTGTTTTGTGTATGGCGAGTGCGATTGTACGCTCAAGAAAAAAAACAGTTTGTTAATTATCAAATTTCACCCCTATTATATAATCTGTAAATTAATATGGATCAATACAGAATCCAGTTAATAACTCAATTACATGTTTTAACGCACTTCATTTGAGATTATAATTTTTGTTGAAAGCAGTAGAATATTAAACTCATGGAATTTGTCAGTGTAAATATCTACAAAAGTATTTTGGAAAGGGAAAGTTCACCGCACCGATAAAAATATTATTTGGGGAAAAAATTACCTTAATATTATAATATATATATATATATATATATATATATATATTGTAATAAACAAATAATAAAATTAATTAACGGTTGAATTACCTCTCGTTGGCACGCCAATTTATGTAATACTCAAATAATTAAATGAATTTATTTATTAAATTTTAAGTGAAAGGATGTTAAATAATTACAGAATTTAAACAACAGAAAACAATTAATTTATTTAAGTAATAATAACAAATTTTCTTGTCGTGATTAATTTACATTCGTGGTCTTACTATTTTACAAAATTATTTACTCTTGTCTCAGGGTCGTTAACTGGGCCTTTTAAACAAAGAACAAACCTTTTCCTACTCTCAAAATTAAAAAACAAACATTTGCAACATTCAACTTGTTTATAATTAAAACAATAAATGAATTTGAATCCGAAATCTGACGATTTATCCTTATTTAACGTTTACAGTAAATTTTATAAAGTATCTCTCTCTACTTACAGTTTTCTCTACTGGTACCAGGCATTCGTTTGGGCTCTTTGATACACTATACTCTATTCACATGTAACAGGCCATCGTTTCACAGAATTTAATTTGTTTCAAATCACCGTCCAAAACTTTTGTATCTTTCACCTGGCACAATTACGTCTTGCAACACTGTGGACCTCTGCATTACGGCTCTCTCCAGCAAATATTGAAGCTCTCGTTCTGAATAAGGGTAAATCAGAATGATGACCACTCCTTCTCCAGAGTTCTAGCGATACTCGACGAAACTTTGTAACTGTCTTTACTTAAAGAAATACTCTCTGCGACTTTACTTATTGAAAATTCTGCTTGTGACTTTACTTGATGAAATCTGCCCGCGACTTTACTCGGCGAAATCTGTGTGCAACTCTTAATTAAATGTTTCATGCAACTCCAGTAGTGAGCCCCGTAGCTTAAAACGCTCGCCGCCGACAAAGGCTCGCCTGTACATGTTTTACCCATTGTTGTGTTTATATATTATCGCCGATAACAATTTACTGCAATTGCCCAATTATTTATTCTCTAATTGCCTTTAATTATTACTACAATATATATATATATATATATGTGTGTGTGTGTGTGTGTGTGTGTGTGTGTGTGTGTGTAATTCCAGGATCCAAACTCAATTTTTTCTAAATACTGAATTAAGGGAAGAATGTTTCTTTTCTTATTTATCGCAATGATACTATAATTTCATTAATAGCTCTGTAAAATAGGAAGTAGAGATTAAAAATAGAGAATGTAATCAAAAAACTCATACGATTCTCACCCTAAATATTTATTACTAGCTATGTGCCAGGCTTGTCTAGGTTGTTATAAAACTCAGCAACATTCATAACCCCGGATTTGACTGTCGTCTGACATAGTGTCTGAATTGATTCGAATCTCGGTTGTTTTTGCGTTATTTTTATGTAACGCCCCTCCACCCACATCCTTAAAGGGGTTGAAAATATACACAAAAATATCTGGGGACACGCTATCTCATTGACAACGAAAAACTAGGTTTCGACAAAAAATATCGGTCGTTTTAACATGATTAAAAATTACCACCCCTGCCCCTGGGGGTTAAACGGAAACTTGAATGTCATAATTAAACTCAGCGACAACGAAATAGAAATTATACACTAAAACATCGGGAGAAACACTATCAATCTCATTGAACGCAAAAATTATTTATCCGACACAAATATCGGCCGTTTGAGTTTGTTTGAAAATTTCCATCCCCGCCCTTGGAGATGGTAGACGTGTCTTACCCCCACAGTGATTGTTTCCGTTCAAAAGGAACACGTGTACTAAATTTGGTCAAATTTTCTCTATGGGTGTAGATTTGTATGTGGGACATACACACAAACCCACGTACAATCTATTTTATTTATTAGATAGATAGATTTTAAATTTAATAATTGATTTTCTCTACATTCCATCTGGTTTCGTACATTTTATTTACCATTTTAAAAAGAGAATAAGGTCTTGTAATTTCCCAATGTTTGAAAGTATATAAGGCTTGTAATAAATAAAATGATAATTGTTGTTTATATCGAATATAAAATAATATTAATTTTAAATACATGAATATCAATAAAGATCAAAGACTTTCCCGGTGCATTGAATTAACATAAGCTTCATCAGTAATATAAATAACATAAATCGTTCTTTTGATTTAATCTTTAGAAGTATTATTTCATGCAATTAAATTTATAAATATATATATATGGTCAACTGTAAACGGCACTGTCGCGCTCCATGTTTTATCCAATTATTAACCACGTAAAAAAGGTAAAAAATAATTGTTGTAATGTTTAAATTTTATATATATTGTAACATCCCGCGGAGTTGTCGACAGGGTATGGAGCTGAGTCTCCACAAAAAAAAAGGCTCCAAACATTGTAGTATAGAATTGTTGGAAATGTTATAATGAACTTTAAAATTTGTCGTCGATAAATAATCCACGCTCTGCAGCTACAAGTATATCATATCTGGATAATTAATTTAAGTTTGATAATTTTCTTATTTTTAAAAAAATATCTGGCGCTCTATAAAATTGCGGAAAGGGATTAAAGGACGATACAGGTAGTTGTATTACAACATATATATATATATATATATATATTTGTGTGTGTGTGTGTGCTTTATTTGCGACCTTACCTGTATTCTAAAACAATAACGTTCTCCCAACGAAGGCGATATAACATAATATAAGTTACTTTTCTTCCTACCACTGATGTCCTCCTGATGACCATATGGCATTATAACAGGTTTCCTCCCTTTACTGTAGACCTAGCTGGTATATAGCGTTCCTTACACTCCTCAACTTACTAACTCTCAGCTTCTTATTCTCGTCCTCTAACTACTTTCTGCTAATACTCTCGACTTACAGATTTCTGATCTTGGAATCCTGCTTCTTCTCCATTCTCTCCAACATTTTTCATTCCATTTATTTGTCGTCCACTTCCTATTATTGCTGACATCGCGCCCTCTATCAGTTAATAAATTTATTTACGATCAGGCCCCACAAACATTTGACGGTAGCATTTTCTTTGCACTTTGTTGTTGTCCAGCGCAAACCATTTAAGAGTTAAGATCGTTAACTTTTTACAATTTATTTGAAAAAGTTTAGGAACTTTTTCGAGTTACTCCGTACAGGAATTTCGTAACGTTCTGAAAGTCGTTAAATTCTTACAAAATTGCATTAACCTGTGTACTTTTATTTTCAGTTTCTTATTTCTTCTGGCGGCTTCTTTTTGTTTTGCGAATTATCTATTTTCCGTAATACAACCAGGCAGGAAATTGTTGTAATGAAACGAGTACACGTGTTGTATCCCTTTTGTTCCTTTTGATATTGCAATTAAAATAGTTAGTTGTCCCAGTATAGAGGATTTAATTTTCTGAATAGTTTATAACTATATAACAGAGTCTTTTGATTTAATTATTCATTTTACAAATCGATTTCCTATTCCTGTTGCAAAATATAAATTCACTTGTTTATATGAAAAAATATATTTTAGTTTAATCAACTGAACGTTTCTTTAGTAACTTCCATTTTAATTAAATTAATATAATCGTGAGAAATGCTGATTACTCGGTAAAATAAATATAAATCAGCTATATATATATATATATATATATATATATATATATATATAATTCGTTCAAATTGAAATTTAATGTTGTGCTCGCTTATTAATGTGAAAGCTACCAATTTTTAAACTACAAATTCAGATGAATGTCGCAATATACGAAAGTGACTTTCTGTCGTCTGCAATCGCAATTCCACTCTTTGAGACTCTCATGGCATTGCAAGGAGGAAAGTGAGAGTAGAGTCACCATACTAAAGGGAAGGAAACATCTGCTCCCACTTCTGATCTGATGATAAGGCGAAGTGGTCAAAGGATTCTGGGCGCTGAATTTCTCTGGAAAAAAACATTGGACTCCTTTACCTGTAATTAAACCTAACATATACTAATTTCTGCCTAATCCAATCCCTTTGAGACAAAGAGTTCTGTACTTCACCATCGCTGTCCTAATACTAATTAGTATTAGATTTCGGCCTGTTCAAAAGTGATAAATTCTTAAGTATGATCGAGTTTTGTAATTAATTCCATAAAGAAAATTTTTTTTTTCAGTTTGGTATTATGTTTTAATAATACCAATAAATATGTTTGAAAACATTGCCAAATGTTCTTAACAAATATTCAGTATAATTTACGTGTCTTTTAGGAAGCAATATTTATTAGTTTTTTTATCTTTAACAAATGAATTATTCTGTTGCTGCTGTTTGCATTTGTAGGAATAATTTTCAAAAATTCTGTTACGGAATGATGAGTACTATAGAGATCAGATGAAGTGAAAAAACCATACTCGTATAGTAGCAGTAGTATTCCCCTTATCTGCTATTCGTCAAGGAATGGAGAATAGTGAAGTCTTTTAAAAGATGCTCGAGTATCAACGACGCACAAAACGTCACGCTTTGGGAAGGTGACAACCTAACAACAGTGAAATAAACAAAATATCGTAAATTAATAAGAAAGATAGCCAATTCAGACAAAAAGTGATAATATAAATACCGCACAACTAGGCTCTTCTTCGCACCTGAGGAAAGGGCCAAGGATCCCAGAAACGTCGTGTGGTATATTATCACTTTTTTGTCTGAATTGGCTATTTTTCTTATTAATTATTTTTAATCAGACGTAAATTGTTTCATTTTAAAATATCATAAACATTGTACATAAAGCTGCTTCGCGGCTGATGTCTCAATAGGGTTGCATGACGTCACACTTTACTACAGAAGTGGATTTTTACTCACTCAACTACAAAGTAATGCTTAATAAAGGAATCGCACTTTAAATAAACTGTATATTCGAATTTAGTGTTATATTTCCTCCAATTATTTCACTTTTGCTATATAAATAAATCTATAAATTGGTTCTTCCGAAATAAAAGACTAATTACGACAAAAAATAATTTTTTACAGCAATTTATTGAAACATTATTTCATTACATTTAAATTAAAGATAAATAATGAGCGTTGTTACATAAGTCATACTCATAATTATGTGTCATCAAAATTTCAAATATCACTTTTTGAAAGTTTGAATGTTTGTTTTACTTTCGTTAATAAATTATATTTCATATCACAATTTGTCTTATTATAATGTTTGAGGTCGATGTCAAAATATTTCTAATTTTTCTGTCCTCATTGTGATTATTTGTACAGTTCGAATCTATCAACATTTCGCTTTTATATAAAATTCTATATGTAAGAGAAGTGAGGAAGTTTCTTCGATCAACCTTTCTCCAAATGTTCATATTTTTCTTACTAATCAATACATTTCATAATTATAGAAAACAATCTCAATAGAATCATCACAGAGATAATTTAGATATATTCTATCCAGGCATTTGATGAAACTATGATCCTCAGAAATTGTCAAGGCACTTTGACAGTAATTCCAATTCCCAAGCTTTTTAAGTGTGGAATGACAGCAATATCCTGAAATAATGCATCTAAAAGTCTCTGCTTGAAGTAGTCATTAAGGTTAATATCCGATAAGAACAATCCATCATAATAATGAACCATTGGTTGAGAACAATCGTCATAATCTGAAGAAATTTAAATTGTTTCAAACCATTATTGAGACTTTGAGAAGGTAATTTTCTTTATACTTCAAAAACCTTTGTGACAGGTGACGTTGGCTATGGCTTATTTATTCATGTTAGAGCCCCTCTAATATCAGACCGGAGAGTCCGCCATTTCTAATCTTGCGTAACTTTAGGATTAAGCAAGTACATGTTGGTTGTAAATCATGAAATGATTTAAGATTCAATACTATACAATAATATTCATAACTTTTAAATTAATTAGGCAAGATTGCACTGGAGTACATAAATGTTTTATTTTATCAAGGATTATTTTACATCATATAAATGATTACGATTTCATAAGTCAAAATTTCGTTTTTCAGTTCATTTTTTTATTTAAATTAAATTAATAATAATGAAACATGTAATCAAAATCGTAAACAAAATATACTTTCAATTGCTGGAGTTACGGTATATAACAAAGAAATTGATTACAGCAGGTATGAAAACTTGCCAAATCACTTTTATTTTATTTTATTTTAGTTTATTTCAGCAGACTTAGATTCAAAACATACAGTACATTTTTACACAGCAGTCACATAAGTACTTCCTTCCGTCAACAAGGTATTATTATATCTTCTCATCAATAGCTTATACAATTCTGTTGTCTGTAATTATATTGCATTTTTTTTACTTCCCTGAGTAAATCAAACGTTTTTCAGGATCCAAATATATTTGTTTTCGTTAGCAGAACTAGATTAAAAATGGCGAACGACTCCTATAAGAGGGGCCTTAATTCATGTAAATTGACTGTTTATTGAGATGAAGTTTTTGAATAAGAACTTCGTTTTAAATAAGTTAATAACGGTGTTGATTCTGTTGATTTACTTGATACATTAAATTTTAGAGTTTCTTCTAGAACCTTCTAGATTGAAATATATGTTAGTGGTAAAGTGTTACAGAACTAATTGTACCTTAACCAATCCACATAATGAGAATGTCACATTTGATTAATGCTTTAGAAATTGATTTAAAATTATATATATTGTAATACTAATTAAGGAGGCCATTAATGACTTAAATTATGATGAATTGTTTAGCGGCACCGATCTCAAAGACGACAATGGAAAACATAGACTAGCTTTGTTGTGAACTGCTCGCATTGTACGGAAGTTCAGTTGGTTGCAGTCTGGCGAATCTTATGGTCGAGAGAGGGAGCAGAATTTAAGAGTACGAACAGCGTGGTCCAAGCATAGAAATTCAACTGAGAGACTTATATGTTTTAAAAAACTAAGTAAAAAGGTCTGGACGCAGAGACAAGTTATAAAAAACCTGCAAAGCTGAAACAAAAAGTTTAGCACCACGTTCAGATACATAGGCGTTCCGAAATAACATTTTCCGCAAAATAATTGAAATAATACGTCCAACTGTTGACCGGAGGAATAATACAAGAACTACAACCGTGTGCTTTGATCAAGTGTAGAACCAGTGATTAATGGCTTTTTTAGTGAATTTTGTCCCCAAAGTTCAAAAATAAGTCTGGTACCAGCAGGACAGTTGTAAGTACAAACCAAAATAATTAAATTCTGTAAACGATAATTGAGGGTATAGTCAGATTTCATTTCTTTTCATTTTGTTAGATTTCATATTCCGTTCGTTTCAATTTGGTTGAATTGTTAATTATTAAATTTATAATTTATTTCATTGTTCTTACTTATCAAACCCAGTTAAAGACCCTGAGAAGAAGCGTTATTAAATTTTGATTGTTTGTGAAATATAAAAGTTAGTATTTTACCTAGAACGCCACAAATTATAAAATAAAAATATTTGTTTTGTAAATTAAGAAATTATTGAATTCGGTGTGCCAACCTAGGGCAAATCATTTGTAAAACTAAATGAACACCTGTTGAAATAATCTTTGGCAAATTAAAAGTTTTTGGTAATTAAATCATTAAATAATTAGCTTCCTTTAATAATTATAATATATATTGTGGAAAACACTTATAATTAAATAAAAAAGAAGGAAATTGAAATTAAACCATTTTTCTTCAAGCCGGTGTTCCACTCTGGCCACTATAAATCAGATTATATGGTAACGGAACATTAATTGTAAACAAGAAACGTTGGCTGTAAAGATGTGGAAACCCGTGTCAGTGCCTGTATGCAAATTAAGGTTCAACCCGGACAAACCAAACTATTTTCTGTTATCTACAATAAACCAAATTCAGGTCAGCGAAAACTTAAACAGATAGTTGGTGGTATTATGTTGCAGAAAATAAAAAGGTTACCTTTTTGCAGCTGAGCAACTGTGGAACTCCAGTGTGTACAGAGTTAAGTAGCATTGCTAGCATTTCTCGCAATCCTACAACGGATCAATATCGGTGGTTCAGATCTTAGCACACAATGTACTGCGAGAACGTTCTGTAAAACTAAAATAACTTTGGTAGCAAAATTTTTTAAATTTTTTTTTTATTAATTTAAACCTAAAAGTCGTCTTATCAAATACAAGTCGGGATACTTATATTCGGGACATGGTTGCGTAAACATGAATCGTTATTAAAATAAAAAGTTATACATTCATTCATTTCGGGGATTGTCAGTTCTATATTTGAAACCCTTAGAAAATAAAACCTTTACGTGCAAGCCCACAAATACGTGCATGTAAAATCATTTATTCATTCAGAAAGACAGACATCTATATTGATCTAAATTAAAATATAATTAATCTAATTCTGTGTTCTCCAATTTCAAAGTTTGCATAAACTCATAAACTCTATTTTCTTTTTTAAAAGAATAGGCCTGAATATGAGAAATATTATGTTATGATTGATTATTAATTCAATCCTGAGACTGTTGCGAGATGTTCGCAATATTAATTATCGAGAAGGCTGTTGTAATTTTAGTAGGCATAGTTTAATTACTGCAGGAAGAGAATACCGTTGAATTTACCCTTTGAAAACCCCGACGCGAGGCGAAAGGACAGGCGTAGAGGTCAGTAATCCTTTTGTAGCCTGAACTTCTCATAAATATTTCTGACGTTTCTCAAAGCTCCTGTGTGTGTGACAGTTACTTTATCCGGGAAAAATTAGTTCTATCATTTAATACTTGCGTCTGTAAAGAAAAGAATGATCCATGCAAAAAATATTTTTTAAGAAAAGGTATGAATAAATTACTACATTTAATTTATGTATTTATAAATTAAGATTATTTACTTTTGTAGGATTTAATGAAATTTGAGTATATTAATAGAATGGCTGTAAAATAATTATAAAACAACATTTAGAATTGAAATTAAGTTTCTATTACTCTGGGATTTTAATTCTGGAAAACTCATATTTTCAGGCGATTGTAGGCATTATTTTATTTAGTTGACCATGATTTTGCCTTCAATTTTACGGTACAAAATCGAATATATTAGGGTAAGTTTAGTGTTGATTCCTTGAATTTTCTTTATTTTCAGAGTTAGACTCTGTTATTCCTCCAAATACACTTTTAGAAAGTATATTTAAAAGGGAAAACACTTGCGGTAATTCATATATAACAAAATCTTGATCTGAATATTTATTACCAATTGATGGCTGCATGTTAATTTCCTCATCACTAATTGAGTATTCACCTTCCTACTGAATTTCCTACTATTTGTCTTTCTAGCTTGTAAGTAGTTTTCCATAAGCCTCTAGCTGCTAACTAAAGGCCCACTTACGTATAGTAATAACTTCATATAATTAAATTTTCCCTCGCTATGCAAGGAGTTTCAAAACATCTTTCTCCTTCCTGCCGATTGTATAAAAATAGTGCTAATGAAAAAGTTTTCTTTCAAAATAACGAGGGTTACAAAATAGGTTTCATGTCATTTTATGCAGACAGGGAAATTTATTTTTGGGACATCTGTCGTGAAAAGTAATGCAGATGTTTATGCCTATTTCTTTGAGCTTGTAATTGTTCTAAAATATCTGCAATGCCACCGTAAAAAGTTTTGTGGTGAAATGTGGGATATTTGTCCCCTTAAATTTTATCCCTTTAATGAAAACTATAAACGTAGTAATTTTTTACTATATTCAGGTTGGTAAAAGAACACCAAGGAATTATTAAAACAATAAACTTCTATATTACTTGAAATTCCAAGTTTCCAACCACATTTTTCAATTATTTTCCTCGAAATATAAATAGAGGTATTAAATAAAGTTACATACTAAATAAGAATATACTGTATATGTAATGTTGACGCGAAATCATTTAGCAGAGCCCAACAGAAGGATATAATTGTTATATAAAACCCTCCAAGTACTGAGAACAAAATTAATCAATATATTAACTTACGGAACTTAAACTCCGTTGATAACACATACTATTTAAATGACTCAGTGGTATGTATAAAAAGGTGTAGATCGTGAGATATAGAAAGTCTTGTCAGATGTGCAGTAGAAGAAGAGAGGAGGTGGAGAGGAACATTATGATTAGTTGGGAACTTCCCCTTGCGTACAAATTGGATCTACGCCACTACCACTACCATTCTTAAAAACAATTAATTATATTATTACGAACGGGATATACAGTCAGAATCAATATCTGCTTTCCACACTCTGTACTTATCTCTTAACTTTTACGGATGAGATTTTTGGCGTATAACTTATCCTGATTAAATCTATCTATATATATATAAATGAATTGCTGTTCGTTAGTCTCACTAAAACTCGAGAACGGCTGAACGGATTTATCTTATCTTAGTCTTGAAATGTTCGTGGAAGTCTAGGGAAGGTTTAAAAGGCGAGAAAAATTCGAATAATTTCCGGGAAAACCCTAAAAACAGCCCTTTTCTATTTCCCATACAAACGTTTTCTAAATAAAATACAAATCTACAGCAGTCGAGCAATTTTCACCAAATTTCGTACACGTGTTCTTTGCGACCAGGAAACAAACACTGTCGGGGTGAGACGCGTCTTCCACCCCCAGAAGTGGGGGTGGAAATATTTAAACATACTAAAACAGCCGATATTTGAGTCGGATAAATATTGTTAGGGGTCAAAGATATTGATAGTGTTTCTACCAATGTTATCTAAATACAATTTTCATCCCCTACGCCCTGTGAAAAGGACACCCTTCGGGTTTGGGGTGGAGATGCTTTACAGTAAAATAACGCGAATACAACCGAGATTGGAGTCAAATCAAAGGTTATGGAAGTCACTGTGTTTAGTTACGACATTCAAATTGGCATTTACCCCTCAGATGCAGGGGTAGCGGGGTGCAAATTTTGAAACATGCAAACACGGCAGATATTTGCGTTGAAGAAATATTTTACAGAGTTAATTATAATGATTAGGGTTCGAGTAGCGTTACATAAAAATTGCGCAAAAGCAGCCGAAATTGTAGTCATATCGGGGGTTATAGATAAATGACATTTCGGGCAACGCCGGGCACCCAGCTAGTATAATATATTTTCAAGCGTCAATGTTTTCAGTAACAAAGGTTCATGTTAAACTGAGCTTCGCCCAATCCCCACAACAATTACAGGCCAGTGGGACACTGCTCATCTGATATCGACACGGCTTGCTATTTCTCGCAACCTATATTATGATTTTGTAGTTATACGAATGCGTACATGATATAAGTATCAAATATATTATATATACTAAATAGCGAGATAATTCACTTAATTGAAATTCTGGGGGCCAGGAAATTGGCCCACTTGTATCCGAAAGACCATAACGGATCAAGAGGGTAGCCACTTTATAAATAGGACTGAAATAATTTAGGTTGAACAGGTTTGAAATAGGATGAATGTAAGGCAACATAAAACTGTCATATGGATAAATACAAGAGGAACTGATTATACTGACACTGAAAGTGAAGAATAATCTATTTAAGGAAAGTGTTTCCAATTCCCTTGATAACGCTGTGCAATACGAGTACCGTCAGCACTGTATGTGGTAATTAGTTTGAGGTAAATCTGCGGGCCACGATGTCGCCCCTGATTTGACATGGACGCCGACCGCACTGCCAATTAATTTAGTTTGCTGATTGCTGGCGCCCTTTGAAGCGACGCAGAGGTAACAGCGTTTCACAACACGCCGCCTTCCTCATTTCCATGTCGTCAAAAGGCACAATACACGTGCTAAGAGCGGAAATTAAATGCGGATAAAACACCTACTTTTCGGAAGAGAGAGAGACCCGTAATTTGTGACGCCCAGGCGTCGAAATTGTTAAATGTCAACAACTTATGCCTATCGAGGCATTTATTTGATCAACAGTGATTGTTATACGTCAGAGGTACCTACCAAACTTTCTTGTGTAAAATTGTTTCGTATGTTACAGAAGTAAATATAAATTGATAATTGATTAAATATTTTTCATTCTAACAAAGACGATTTATTTTGTCCTGTTTAAATAAAAAATCGTAAAGGTAACATAATTAGAAAGACAAAAAACAATGCATCTATTCAATTAACCCAATTTTCTGAAAACAATTTAATCGAAAAGTGTACGTGGATGTTTTATTTTTAATTATCATAAATTCGTTAATTAATTATTTAAATTTTTTTATTTTGAATTTAATTACAAAATTATTAAAATTATAATTTTTAGCCAAAACTTATTTTCTCTCAGAATGATTTATTGGGGAAATAAATGACATATAGACACTAATTTCTGTGGTTATTAATTACGTTAAGATAATCATATCAGTTAAAGCGATCAATCCTGGCGTCTGCATCTTTGAATTTTCTTCTGGTAAGCTTTCAAGCCTGCATATTCAAAGTAGTCAGAATTTTTGTGGCCGTATATTATTCCTTTAATGTTTCAATACTCTCTAATTCTAATAATCTCATAACGTCGTGTGAACTGTTGGTAACCAACCTCATTTTCTCCTCCGCGATTTCATTATATTTATTCACAAGTCAATATCTCCGTCTCCTTATTTCAACATTGCTCTCCGATAATAGCCTAATTAAAGTTAGCTCACCCTTACAATCCAGACCGCAGATGACACTTAATATTTTCTGACGCAGATCTCAACAACGCTCCTTAATGCTCTCTTAATGCAATAACTGTATTTATTTCGTTTTGATATTGGTTTGGTTCCTACTAGGCTATTTTCTAAATAATCAGACATATAAATTGAAGCCTCATTACAGCATTTTATAGTATATTATGGTTTGGAATAATTACGGCATATGGACTTAAAAATTTGTCATTTTGCCATAATATAATTATGGAAATAATTTGAGAGACAATAATACAACCCATGGGATATTTGGAGTTACAAAAGGTTTAAAAAGTATTACGAGTCCATTTCCTGCTGTGTTCTACTTTCCGTGGCACTTAATACTTTCTTAGAAAGTATGTAGATGGTCGTTAATTTCCTGCATATTCGCTTGTTAATTTCAAGAACGCATCTTTTATCTTATTTTTATGCGTTTGGATTTAATATTCGTCTATAATGACATTGTTTTTTTTACGTAACGATAACTTCATTATTTAATTTTAAATATTACGTGATAAATTAGAAATAAAAATACATATTACATTAATACATCCAAATCGTTTCACTTTACTAGTACAGTCCGTTATTTCGTTGCAATTACAATAGTAAAATTATTATTAATTGTTCCGTATGTATTGAACTATTGTTAAAATTTCTGCAACTGTTGGGTATAAAAAATTATTAATTATATTCCAAATTTTTTCAGTGTCCACTCATAATGAATTATCTTTTTGTTAAACAAATTTCAGTATATTTTACATTTTTGGTGACCTCAATCGATGAGAAAACTAAAGTGCTCATAGAATAACTGTTCACTGTTTACATTAACCTAACTGCACTAAATGTCAAATGTGATCACGAATATCCTTAGCCTAAACTTTTCCAAAATTCATTCTGAGGAAACTAAATTGCAGAAGCAGTATATCAGTCTGAGGCGAGCGAGAAAAGAGTGCGTGAGCTAATATGATATAAATCACTGTTGAAGAATATTTCGGCCTCACGAAAGTTTTTGCGCCGGCTGTACTTCGAGACATCAACATTCGTTGTCATCAACATAAGGTAACAGTATCATATATAGACTACACGAATATCAATATTCTCTCTGCGGAAATTGTGTATGAATACTTATTAACTATTAAAATTTTTATTAGAATTCGGATATAAAGCGGAGCGAAGAAGCTTTTGAAATATGAAATTATTTTACGTTACAGTAGTCTGTCGCAATAATGAGATATTTTTGTTACATAAATCAAAAGTTTATTCCAAGCAAATTCATTCATTTTTATCCATCTTTGTTGAAATACAATACAGATTTACCAAATTTATTATTTTCCAGGAATATAAACCAAATGAAAATATATTTATGTCAATATCAAATATATTTACAATTTTCTGTAAAATATCTGTCTTTGCGTCTGATATGGTTTGCAACATCAAAGTAGTCTGAAGAGGAAACAAACTGTTGTGTTATATTATGAACGTGAATATGTTTTTAGCCTGCCGTCAATAATAAAACGTTACGAGACACGAAATAATACCATTCTTGACGCTACATCTGTGGATGAGAGAACGTACGTCTACTATACCGACGGGATCTCTGTGGAAGAGAACATGAACGTCTTCACTGAGGTCTATATTGTTTTACTCATTGTGCGTATCGCATATCCGTATTATAATATTTATCAAGCACATGATCGTAACTACAAAGAAGGCTAAAAATGTTTTCAATCAATTTTAAAATTAAGGATCAAGTACGATTCATAGATCCGAATAAAACAGACTTTTTTAATGTATAATATCAAATACATAATTATTATAAGACAAATTATTATACAATCATAGTAACGAACTATTATTGAATAACATATTAAACAAAACGTCTGTAATAACTATCACAACAGTTGATAGAAACGTTTACATATTTTTAAATTATATTGTTTAATTTAATTTCTGCTTTTTGTCTGTTACATGGATCGTAAATTTATTGTGTTAACATATTAATCCTGGTAACGTGATTTATTGCCAGTTTTGTCTAACCCATGTATTTCATTTATACCTCTATATTTCGTTTCAATGTTTGTAAGAAATGCTATACTTTTAAAACTACCGTTTTTTTATTTCAACTGAACCACTGATGAGGTTTTATTTGGCAATGATAAAATAGATAATTATATTTATTATATTCTTTATTGTTACATTTCACTCCTCACAATACGGAAATAATTTTGTCACTCTTAATTTAATAAATTACGCTTGTTATTTGAACTACTTAAACCATATTTGTAATTATTTTCCTATATTAAAAACAGAATTTAATACCAATCTTGTGTATAAGTACACGTTTAAAATTAAAAATTCTTAAGATGAAAAAATATCCGATTATTTATAATAATATACATAAATATACGGCCTTGAATCAGAAAATTATAATGTTTATTTAGCAAAATTATTTTTCTTTCTTTTTTGGAACCTCTTCAAGTTTCTAAATTTTATGCATATAATAGCATTAAAATAATTAGAATATTTTTTAGTTGTTCTTAAAAACCTTTATAAATACTTATGTTATTAATTTCTAAATAGTAGATTAAAAACTGTCATATATAGGGACGAAACGTCGTAACGTTATTTTTTGATAATAAACATAATTTCTGACTCAAGACCGTATATTTATTTATTTAAAAAATTCTAGTTAAAATAACATGTCTTAGGGGAAGGAAAAAATTGAAATTATTTTATTAAGACAATTCGCTTCTACCTCCTCTACAAGATATTCTCTGGGAACATATTCCGCCCTTCCTGAGTCGGCACCGAATCTCTAAAACCATCATATTGATTTAAGGTCCATTACCCGACATGCATTACAAGGATATGGATAGGATGAATTATGTTACGTCAATGTTTATGCGAACGGTAGCTGTTGCATCAATAAATGTAAAACGAATTCACTATACACACAATATTCTCGTAATTTATCGACATTTAAATAAATTCACAAAAATCAAGACGGATTGCATAAGTTTTGCTGCAAATTGATCGGATTTGGATAAATCATACGCTAATTATAGAGTTATATCAACTATTAGGGATAAATGAAATTGTCTTCTAAATCATTTTAGAACTTCACTAATTTAACTTCAACCACATTAGTGGCTCGAAAACCTGATAGAATTATATTTAATTCAATATTTTAATTTTTCCTGCCTGAGATTTTTATAACATTATTACGAGTGATTTTAGTGTGATTTCCTCCACGCGACGCTCAATATATAAATATACTATATATATATAAATATATTATAAACGTTGATTTATAATGTCAGAATATGGCTCCTATTTATTTATTTTTATCACTGGAATGGTTTCAGTCTAATCATCGGTATGAGAAATTCTGTGGTAAATTATAAGATAATGGTGGTTCGAAATAATTGTGACATGAAAATAAATTATTACATATTTCTTTATAATTCAGAAGAAATTTTAAAAATACTTACAGAACATAGAATTTTATTTTTTGTACACTTAATATCTTACGACATTAAAGACTCTTAATCTGCTTGAGATTCGAAGGAAATTTCCAAAATATTGTTAGATGTATAATTAATTATTGAAAGTAACGGAAAATGTAAAAATGCATCTTTCTTCCGTTAAATTTAATCTTAATTAAAAGTTCGACTTTTAAATGCCTCTACGTCAGTTCACTACCTGAAACTGTTACCGAAATTTTATTGTAGAATTTTTCCGACTTTCCTTTTCTTCAGTGTGAAGAGCTTAATGATATCAGATTGTAAACTTAAAATGAAATTGATTAATTTTATCAGTACAGTATTAAATTGGTTTATGTCTTACAAATTGTTGAAAGTGAAAGGATTCCCAATTGTCTGTAGCCATTTAAATATGAGTACTGTGATTTCAAGATGGCTGAGGTATTCAGTTTAAGCCCGTTTAGTAATTACAGGACGATATTGCCTTCGTGTCCGGGCTATTGAAAAATACTCCAGCCACAAAATCGGACCTTCAGCTGTAGGAATCTGCGTAATTAATGGCACGTTTTGTTGTGTTGCTCATAAAGCTGGCCAACGTCGTGATTAATGTTCCCGAGCTAGTAATAGGAATGTCAATTAATTTGCTCAGTATTAATCTAGCATTTTGAATGGCATTGCTAAAGCGTGTGGTGCAAAGAGGTAGATACATACCGCGAAATCCTTAATGTGTTTCATTACGTCCGAACGGAGATATGAAACGCGCTTCAGGTGAATATCGTCCAATGTTCAATTACGGGATGCACCGCAAACCCTCGCTATTTCCGCAATCATTACTGAAAGTCTGTATTTTGAATATGTGACATGTCTCTCTCTCTTAGTTCAGCAACCGTGAGGTTGCCTTCCTTCTCAGTTCGTAATATGAAGGACTATTCATGTATTTTATTATTTGTTTAACGTAATCCAGTCTGGGTCTTCCTCTACCGTTCTTTCCCTCTGCTGCTCCCTCAATTATCTTCTTTAACAGTCCATTGTGTTGAAGGATATGGCTTGCCAACTGGGTTCGTCTTCGTTTTAGCTGTTTCATGAAGCATCTCTCTTCTCATATTCTTCTGAATACTTCCTCGTTTGTGTCCATGTCTCTCCAGCTGATTTTAATAATTCTTCTATAGCAGCAGGCTTCAAAAACTAATAGTCTATTCCTTTCTTTTTCTCCTATACTCGACACCGAAGTCTTCAATACGTTTTTTCCTGACTTTGAGACTTATGCTTTTTGTAGTGAGTTCTTATTATTATTAAATATTATCTTAGCCTGACATGTCCACTTTCAAATCTCAAACATTTCATAAGTGGTGTAAAGATCAAATCACAAATAAATATAACATTTTATTTATCTAATAGCAAAAACAATAATATTCTTGAACCTTAAATGTTGTAAGGAATAATAAAATGTAAGACCATATAATATTTAAATCATGAATTTTCATAATTCTTGTCGTCTAATCAAGAAGGTCATTGATAGACAATGACTTTCCGTTGCGTTATCTAAATATTAATAAAATAGACTGTATTAGATGTATTCTTGATAATACAAGCTAACTGTAAGGTATTAACTAGAGTGAGGTTTTTTATTTAGTTATTTGTAAGACATTTAAATTTTTTAAATAGTTATTTAACTCTGAAATTATTTAATTGTTTGGAAGGTGAAATTAATTACAATAATTAATATATTTTTAATAAACAGTAAACAAACATTAACCTCTACCTCTCATAATCAATTTAAATTCCCAGAGTTATTTTTCTAAACATAAAAATAACAATAATAATTTAATAAAACAGAGACAATTTCTAACAACGGTTGGTGGGCCTACTTTGACCCGACTTTGATGGCTATTATATCCGGTACAATACCACTTGCAGATCTGGTCAGGCCAAGCAAGACATCGCAGACGGCTCGCGTGGACGCTGCAATCCCACGTAATTCCTGAAAAAAATGGGTCACCCAGCTGGTTTACAGGTGTTGTCAGCAGAACAGCTCCATAGTCTTCTCAAAAACTCGTTCTTCAAACCGCAATCATCATCGGAAACTTGAAAACTAACTTCCTCTCACAAACAGGGTTATTAAAATTTCGATTATTAGGGCGATTAGCTCAGGTTAGTATTTACAAAAGACTCAAATTAAAATATTAATTGGTTCAAATCAAAGGGACATGACTCGTGGGCGTCGTGTAGCAAAAACCTCGTTAAACGCATCTCCATGTGGAAAAACAGACTCACCTGATTGTTTTTATCTCGTCGGTCGGGAACATGGACGGCAGGTGTCTGGTGGCTCAGGGATGATTCTCGGAATTTCAGGCGGGGTGTGCAAGATTCCGTTGGGCTTCCTTCTTGCTCAGCGACACGTAGTCTCGAAGTCGGGCAATGAACTCTGGTTCATTGGTTTGGGATCGCAGATCTGTGGCTGCGTTGATTTAGTTCTCTCTCTCTCTCTCTCTCTCTCTCTCTCCCTCTCCCTCTCTCTCTCTCTCTCCCTCTCTCTCTCTCTCTCTCTCTCTCTCTTTCTCTCTCTTTCTCTCTCTCTATCTCTTTATCTATCTATCTATCTCTCCCCAGGCTGGTTACTTAACTCGTGCGTTGGACTTACACGGTTCTTCCTAGACTGCAACGATAGGCTTCCTCTCTGTCGTTTTTCTCTGTGATCTGATAAAATACACTTCTCCTCTTTGTCTTCGCTCGCCAACCATTCTTTCTTAGATGAGATCTTATAATGCCTTCCCGAGCTCGCGTCTCGACAATTTCTTTCCCACACCACGTGAAAGCAAACCAAATCACTTGACGTTTCTTTGTAAATCAATTTAAAATATTTTAATTCACGAAGCCCAGTACTGAGTTGTGGAGTGAGGTACCCATCGGAATATTTCAGGGTTAATGTCCTCTGGGAAAAAATTCTCATGCGAGCCTCCTAATCCCTTCGAATTGTAGTTTGGTATATACGCATCCTGTCTTCCCGACACGGTGGCGCCAAAATGTTAGGATCAGTAATTATAATGTCCGACTTACTGCTGTGTCATGCTTAGATTCCAATAAAATATAATATTAAATAATTTGGCGGCGCGCTTCTTCACTACATTGGAGATTTTTCCTACGGCCCTCTTTCGTTTATGGTGCATAATTATGTGGCTTGCATTCTCTATCTGCCATGCCACCTTGTCCAATCTGATAAATACTTTGTCTTGAGTCATCGCCCTAAAACCCTTACGAATCTTAATAACAAATATGTTTTTTATATTTACTTCAGAACAAGTATTGCATACAAGTGATACTATATGCTATCTATTTTCGTCAATTGTTTACTAATATGAAGGGAATTGTTAAGTTAATCACATAAAAAGAGCTAAACGAAATATTTTATGGCAGTAGAAAAAATAAAAACAAATCCGTGAACTATTTTTCTGATACATATACACTTACCTGAAGAGTTCGGTTAATTATTAAAGTAGTTTTTGTAATATCACAAATATTATGAAAGCGCATATGTTATAATGTAACAGTGTTTTTGGTTACAGTATTGTATGGTGCTACAGTCCATAATGCGAAAAATATTTTTTTACATTTTAATGTTTAGTAAAAAAAAAGTAGCAGTGAACATTCAGCTGCTGAAATGAAATTGTTGTTCGCCTATTAAAATGAATCCTAACTTAGACGCTCTATAAACTAGCTGTCTCAATTAGATGAAGACATTTCGTGATGTCACCTGCCGGGATTCTGCGAGCGTCATGTATTATTCTTTTGTAACCACAACGGTCTGATATTAATACTGAGTTCCTCTTGGGGCTTAGTGTATTGGGAATGACGTTGAGCCACGTGTATTACAGGAGTTGATCCCTGCAGGTGATTTATTGTCAGGTGCATCTGAACAACGGCCATGTTGATTACAGTTAAGCGCCCACATCGTTGGAAGCTCAACTCGTGCATTAGTTGCATTGCAGGACAAATCTGCTAATCCGACTTTTCGTCATTGTGTATTTTTATAAAAATATTAGAAATGTCTGGATGAGAGCCGAGAGTCGATTCTATTTAGCATATTTATCGTATCTAACCGTTGTAGGTAATTACTTCAGGAAAGTTTTATGAGACGAGACAAAAGAAGTAGCACAGCGCAAATTTCCAACAATATTTTTCCCTAGACGAAGCTGTGTAGCGTAGCGGTTTTTATTTAACTGAAGTTGTGTACAAAACTGTAAGGTAAACTTTAAAAAAAATTGAACCGTGAAGTGACACTTTTTCCCAAAACTTATATTATTACACCTATTAATTCTATTAGCCCTCATTTGATGAAATGGAATACGTTATTAAATTAAATTTTAAATATTGCACTGATAAAAACAATGTTACACAAGATACAATTAATACAATCGAAAAATATGCAATTTAATTATCCCAATATGCAACACAAGCGGGAAAGTCACCAAATATGATAAGTGGGAATGCAATACGTAAATTTCACGAAATTATGTATGCGATTCCATCAGCAATCAGTATTAAATTAAATGTATGGAAGACTGAAAGCTCACAAAGAGAATACAAACTACATAAATTGAAGGAAGGTGAAGTGCTAATATTTAATTAAATCGATACATATATTTTACGCAGTTAATGTGTTTCCGCGAAAGGTTTCTTTTCAGGGAAGATTGAATTATAACCTGAGGACAATTGATAATTATATTTTAATTTAGTCTTTATTTCTGGAGTGCTTGTAGCTACCAACAAGTGTATACTTCAGTGCAGTAAAAATAATTCATTCATTCAATTAAAATGAAGATTTTCTTCAAGGAATAAAGACTGAACAATATAACCTCTTAACTAAATTAAAACATTGGAAATTTATTATTAAAGTCTCCTCATAAATCTCGGGGAGACATAACTTCTTAAATAATAAAATAGCCAATAATTCAGACAAAAATTTGTGTGAAATATTATTTTATCATATATACCCTCCTGGAAGTTTGTATTTCGACAGTTGAGTACGTAAAAAAAGCTTTACACGAAATTCCACATACGTAAAATCGATGCTTTTTTAAATTACTAGTCGAGTACCCTTCGTTACCCGGTATTTGTCTATATTAGAACGTAAAATTAATTAATTCGACAAGAATAATTTGGTTATTTTTAGTATTTTTTTTAATGAACCTCACGTCAACACGTGAATGAGCGCGTGACAAAAGGTATCGGTGATGGGGCTGAACATCAACTTAACTGGCATGATGGACAAAGTCGTTTTCGCATTATTTTTGTCACCTCATTCTACTTCCATCGCTATTGATGCTTCCCTCCCATGCTCTTAGGGGTTGAAATAATACTTAAACAACGCAGTGACACTATTAATCTCAACAATCCCGAAAACTCTTTATCGCATTATTTTTAAATTCCAAACCCTTCCACCCACATTCGTAAGGGATATAGATGTACCTTACCTCCTAAGTAGTTCGTAGTCCGGAAACAACATGTGTAGCAAGTTTGTTTCAAATTACTCTACGCGTTTAAGATTTTATACGGAACATATACAAATACACTTACATTTTTTATTTATTACAAGAAAATATATTAAGGCCGAAAATTTTTTAATTTCGATTTAAAAAATGGATTATTCTTTAGAATTTCTGCAGGTGAGACTACGCTAGTACATTTTTGTTCTCATGAATATAGACTTTCTTTTATAATCGAAGGAAATACTACCTATAATCGAGCCAAGATAATCGCCAAAACGTTGAACTCACTCGGCTCGAATATACAGGATGTTTTCTTCAGTCGAATGAATATTCTGTGTCTTAATTGCAAGAGACATTGTAGAAAAGGATGAAAGGGTCAGGAAATCTGACTGCAGAATTAGTTCTTAATTGTACACTAAAGTCTGTGCGTTATTTGAACTGGGTATTATTAGTCGCCCACTGAAGACATTTTGCACAAATTTGAACGAAGAACATCACCATAAAATGATACTAAATTTATTAAACAAAATGAAACAAATCACACTATTCCTACCCGAATTTAGCATTTGCTTTGTAGATTGTTATTTATAACTAGCTGAGTGCCCGGCGTTGCCCGTGTCTTATTTATATAAACCCGAAAAAGAATTTAATTCTATATTAATCTTTAGTCAAGAAGACACAACCTAAATCTAACTATTCCTAGTTCCGTACACAATTTCGACCAATAGTGCTTTAATTGAACAGCTATAAAATACATTGAATTTTATTGCATCAATCTCAACAAACATACCTCCGAATTTCTTTACCAATACATAAATATACTGCATTAATTTAATAGCTATAAGATACATGGAATTTAATTCCATAATAGGAACAAACATACCATCGTTATCCTTTAGAAATATAATTCTCCGCGAACAAATAATTGTCAGTAAGTCTTCAGACAGTACTTCTTGAGTATTTCAGGATATAATTGTCCATCAGTATTCGCACATTACGAAGGATTGAAGTGATCAAATTGATAGCTACATTCCAAATGTAAAGAAATGGTGGCCATATTGCACTCACTAAATTAACTAACATTTTCCGCAACGATTGTAAAGTATTTTGTATTGTTTTTTATTATCACTCGATGGAGTATTACTGGATAGAATTATACTTTTATTCAATGAAAATATTTCATTTCATTACGGAAAAATCGAACTATTTCCTTTGTTCGTCGCGTAGTAACGTCTCTCTCTGTCGCGTGATGTCATGATATATTGGCGCGCAGTAATTTATCACTTAATGATCACTTTTTAAAATTATAATTCTTTTCACATTTATGCTAGGCGTTTCTCACCCTAACAGTACCGTTTCTCGTATTTTGAAGAATAAGTGTACCAATTTTTGTTGCATTCTGTTCACGCGATAAAATTTGTATAAAGAACAACGTAAATACATACATACATACATACATACATACAAATATACATCCTTTTTTATTATATAGATGGCCGGTGGAACACATGCATATTTGCAATTGTTTACGAATAACTCTTTCTTTTGCGTAATGTTTTATTTGTTACACGTATGCTATGTTTCCTTTTAGGACGACCGGTATATTTTAATGCAAATCAACTATAACGGTTCCAAGCAGCGAAAGAGAATTATATACTGCAATGGTTTGTTTCTATAGGAGTCGGGCTGATTAATGATGCATGGAGGGTCTGAGGAGTTCCCTGGTCTCCGCCTGATGTTGATCCTCAGTACCATAACCCTCTTGAGCTAGTTTATTCTTCATTGTTTGAGCTGGAAAATCAGTGTGAGTCTGAATATAAGGAGCTTCTGTTATGAAAATGAAGTAACAATGACTGAATTACGGGCTTAAAGTGACAGGTCTCCATTTTTAGTGACGCCGAGAAAGATCTTTAAAGTAAGTCTTGTGTTGAAGGGTTTTGGCTTGAGTATCTAATTAAAACCCGTAATATCACAGGAATTAGGTGTCTGCGAGTTAAACCGTTACTATGAGCCATAAAAAAGAGTATTTTCTTTCCGAATAAAAGTTGAACTAATAACTTGCTTATTGAAGACTAAACTAACTTCACGAATGGACGGATCTAACAACTGATGCGAAAACTACTTAATTTAAGAATTCTACTCTTAGAAGAAGCCTTCTTTATATTTTATTGAAATTTATATTTTAATATAAAAGTCACTGTTACGCCGACCTGCAGTGTTATAATGGTCAGCGTCATGGCCTGGCGTCACAGAGGCCCCGGAACGGGTATAGATGTCGCGTTTCCATTTTCACCTTTATACATCTCCTTACGTCCTCTGGGACAACCCGAAAAATGAGGTAGCGCAACTCAATACTTCGGCTTGTGAAACGGTCTTCTTTCTGAAAAAATACAAAACAGGTCTTATCCCAAATGTATGTACATGTATAAAAATGGATGTGTTCGTCTGTATATTCCCCGTGCACGCTGAAACGTAATTTCAATGAAACTTGGAAACCTAGGTAAATCGCTTTGGAGGTAAAACACCCTCAGTGGTTTGGGAGGTTTCAGGTTGCATTAAAAATAATGTGAACAAATTGTTTTCTGAATCGCAGAGATGAACAGTGGCACTCATGATACTGGTATACACGTTTTGGGCTGCAATCGGAATGAGGCGAGGTTAAAACGGATTAATTATATTATATTCGAAACAACCGAGAGATCGGTGTCGAATGCATAATTTTTTAGAGGAACCGAAGCTGATTGGTAACGTTGTTTAAGTTCAATTTTCCCCACTTAGATATATAGATTCTCCATTAGCCCTCTTATGACAAAATAGAATTCGTCACAAATGTTACATAACTACATAGATAATACATAAGTTTCTAAATACAAGAGACAAATTATATATAAAATGAATGAATATTAATTGTAATAATTAATAAGTTACACAAAAAAGTTCAAATCAATAAGGCACTGTTCACATTTGTACACACTTTCTTTCAGATACACGCACACAACACTTAACACTTCCTGCTATTCATCTCCTGTCGCTAGTTGCGGAGGGATGTCATAGATGTTTACTAAAACAGAAAGCAGGGACAGGAAAACAGAACCAAAAGGGGAAAACTTGACACACTATTTACAGATTATTACTGACATATTCGACAATTTTGTAGGTAAGGCAGTTCAGCGAATTTGAGACCGATTCAAAAACTCTTCCACGGAGTAATAAGTTCCACTTACAAGAAAAGTTTTACATTCCTTGACGAATGAGTTACAGTTGTTGATGTTCTTTACACGTTGAGGAAGACTGTTAAATAGTGCGATACCGGAATAATGAACGCTAGACTCGTAGAGACTGAGGCTGAGTACTGAACGGTTCCTCCATGGTTGTCCCCGTTACTTGCAAAAAGGTTCATGTTGCGTTTAACAAATTTTTTCATTTCTAATATGTAAGCGCTAGGTGGAGTCAGAATATGAAGTATTTTGAACAGAGGTCTGCAGCTTTCTCTAGAATCTGAACCTGATATAATTCTACTGGCTCGTTTTTTCAGTTTGAAAACTTCCACACTACGAGAAAAATTGCCCCAGTTGGCAATACCGTAACACACATGTGAATAAAATTAGGTAAAATAGCATAGTGAAACAGTTTTGCAATCAACTTGTCTCAATGAGTAACAAACTGAACTAAGTTTGCGATCAATGTGCAAGTTTCATTTAAATTTACTGTCGACCTGCAAGCCGAGGAAAGTCGCATGATCTGAGAACTTATCAGTTACGATGTTGTTAGTTTCTGCTGTAAAACGAACTAACTTACTTTTCTGTACATTGAGTGTTAATTTATTGGCGGCGAACCAGGTTTATAGATGCAATCTCAATCTTCGTATTGAGACTATTTAAATCACTGTCCGTAATTAACAAATTAGTGTCATCTGCGTATAAGACAAATTTTATAGGTTCCATATATTCTTGAAGATCATTAACATACAAAAGAAATAGCAGTCGACCTAACATTGAGCCTTGAGACACGCTCCAAGTAATGCCTGAAAAGTTCACCTCACCAGCTTTGTTTTGTAAGGCTACCTTCTGTTTCCGATTGTTCAGATAAGATTCAAAGAGTTCTAAAGCGTTGTCTCTGATCCCATAATATTAAAATCTTTTGAGAAGTATGTTGTGATATACGAGATCAATTGTAATTGGTTTTTTAATAACAAATGTACAAAATAGCCCAGTTTTTTCTGTGAAGTAATTCATATATTACATTTTTCATACATTTCCGCATGAATAACTTAATATTATAGAAAATAATAAAATTATATACCAAAATATGAAATTATTTTAACAACTGATAAATTATTATAAATATATAGAATGATTGATGTTTTCAACAACAATTGAACGTAATGGTCAAGCGCCAAAATCAAACGTAGCAAAATTAGATGTTCAGTATACAAAACTGATTTTAAAATTTTAATTGGATAAAATTTATGAAACAATCAAAATCTGAAATAATTGTTTCGTTGAAACTGTTTTATCCTATAGAGTTCGTTATTTTTCCATCCGTTAAAAGATTGAGATAAGTAAATACATGGGAAACTCCGGGAAATGAACTAGTTACATATATAATTTATATTTTTTTAATTCAGGGATATGGATGGAGAAATATCGACCGTGGCAGGAATCGAACCCAGGTCCTTCCGCTTACCGGATGGCTGCTCAGACCACTAAGTCAATCCTAGTGTGACATTCCTCCATTCATAAGCCACAATTTAGCTCGCCTACAATATACTTATATCTTAAACCTGCAAGTTCCATTAAGGATCTAATGAAAGGACGGACTATTAACGTACATTGATCGTAGGTGTTTTTATGCAATTAAAATAAACCCTCAGAGCTTTATTGCAGCCTCAAAGCATAGTTAAATTTTAATTAAGGAATATGGATGCAGAAATGTCGAACGGACCGGGAATCGAACCCAGGACCTTTCATTAGATCCTGAATGGGACATGAAGGATGGAGATAGAAGTACATTGTAGGCGAGCAAAATTGTGGGTTTAGGACGGAGGAATCTCGCACCGGATTGGGAGTCGACTACTTTCGGCTTAGTGGTCAGAGTAGCAGAAGGTCCTGGGTTCGATTCCCAGTCCGGTCGACCTTTTTGCATCCATATTTCTTAATTAAAATTTAACTATCATTTGAGACTTGAATAAAGCTTTGTGGATTTCTTTGAAATTATTATTTTTTTGATCTGCTAGACAAATTATTTCTACAACGATAAAGTTTCTTTAATAAGTTGAGAATAGCACGCTAATTTGAAATATCTTCTTTGGACGAGATTTCAGTTTGTTCTTTGTAGACTGACTTTATGGGTAACAGCATATCGAGCGGCAGATTGCTCTGAATTTGCGCGTACTAGTTTCCGGTGGGGGAAAAAATGGCGAGAGTACATCAAAGGGCATGCACTTGAATGGTAAATGCTGCATTGAGGCACCTTTTTTGTTGTCGGCAATAGGATGTGCACGCCGCGCCACATCACCAGCCGGAAATGATTAAGCCCCTAACCGCAGAGGCTACATTTCCGCGACCTTGCCCCCGGATGTGCACCAGTTCATGCACACTTTCCTCATCAATCCACCATGCCAGAATACTTGCATTAGCATTTTGCACTGCGATCCGCGCCTATGGAAATGAATCGTATGTTTCATTTAAAAATTGTCATCAAAAAGTAAGTGTTAATATAAATTAATCTGATTTAAAACCTCTTTAATATGGTCCCAATAAAAATATTATAGATTTCTGTCCTGAAGGAGCTTTCGATACAATTGGTTCATATACATAATTTTAAAACTACATACACAATATAAAAATATTTTTTTTGCCGATCATGTCATAATCAATACACAACTGTTGTTCTTACCATACACATTTCATTCCATTTAATATTACATTGCATCACACTGCCTAGTTCATACTGGACTTCCATCTTGGTCGCATTCGTCCATTCTGTGTTAACTCGATATTGTCTAAAATAATACATTATTTACGTTTAGTTTTCCGTAAGTGCAAATTTGAAGTAAAAAATTTTGTTTTCCTCAACGACTAAAAAAATTGTAACAGACCTTCTGCATTACTAAATTTCGCAAAGAGTTCGAGCATGTAGGAAAATCTAAAACAGCTTAACGTGAAACGAAAAATTCTGAGTGTTTCAAAATGTTTAGACAGGACGTAATTTCAATATACCTCTTTCAGTGAATAGCGTCTTCTTTATATATATATATATATATATATATATATATATATATATTGTAGCAATAGTTAATTAGTTAACCGCCGAGCAAAGCGACAATGAGCGGCGAGCTCTGTTTCTTTGATGAAAAGCCGAAAAATGGCGATTGCGCGCACAAAAGTAAAGTCAGTCTTCAGTCGACAGTCTACGGTCAGCCACGAGAGGAGTCACATTAAAACAAATTTTCTCCGATTGATAATAAATTATTTTGTTTGTTAATTTTTTATAATCGTTTAATTTAATTAAACTTTTTCATTTTGATAATTACATAAATGGCTACCACAACGTGGGGCAAAAATTAATTGTTGATTATTACAATATATATATATATATATATATATATATATAAATGTCTGTGAGTATGTGTGTTCCATATACACTCCTAAACCATTCATCTGATTGCGACGAAACTTTGGTAAGTTGTGCGTATCCCCGCGAAGGTTTCTGTCGGGTTTCCGTAGCGTTAGGAAAGTTCCCAGGGTGAAATTTAAAAACATGGTAAAACCTCCGATATTATTGTTTATTAATTAATTTTCGGGGTCTGTGTGATTAATAGTTTCTTTCCAGGTGTTTTTAGTGTATAATTTCAACCCCTTAAAGCAACAATAATGCACTGGTTGGAGGGGTTTTACGTAAAAATAACGCCAGCAACGGACATTGGTGTCAAATCCAGTGTTAGAGATGTCAATGACTTTAAATGTGGCATTCACTATGTCAGTTTCATTATACTACAGCCACTAGATGTGGGGGTAAGGGGGAATTCCGGTGAAAGGCCGTAATGAATAATGAACTGAAGCTGGTGTTGAATTTACGGTTATGGAGACTGGGGTTATGGATGTCACTGAGTTTAATTCCGGCAACTACCATACTAGTTAAGTTATAGTTGCACTCCTAGGAGTGTGGGTGGAAGGGGGTGAAACAAATTTCCGTTTACAATCTTAAACGCGTTGGGGTATTTCTACCAAACTTTATACACATGATACTTACGATAAAGGAACAAACACTGTGCGGTTAAGACACACCTACCGCCTCTAGAGGTGGGGTGGAAGGCGTGGAATATAGAAACATCTGAACGACCATTATAAGCGTCGAATGAAACGTATCCGGAGTCGCTTAATTTGATAGTGTCACTCTAGAATAATAAGGGTCGAATTTCAACTCCGAAGGGCAAGGGAGGGAAGCACCACTATGGTGCAAGTGGTGGTGGAAGGTATTTACATAAAAAACTAATGCAAAAAAGACCGACATTAGTCTCGATTCGGGGGTTGTAGGAGTCGCTGAGTTTAAAACTCGCATTAATCTTGGTAGTTGATGAAATTTTATGTTTCTCATTGTGGAGGGGGACTCGGTCGAGAATAAGTTACCCGGAGTAGTTTTGACCCTCTTAAGTTACCGGGAATTTTTTTTATTTTCTTAGGGTACGAACTATATTTTGGTCTTTATTTAGTTATTGGTTGTATCTCTTTGCTCTTTTAAGTGACCTGGGAGTGGTTTTAGACTCCATTAAGTTAGAGAGGATTTTTTACTGTTTTAATTCGTCGTGATTTTTAGACACTTTTATTTTATGTAATAGGAAACTTTTCGACTAACGTCAGTCATCGTCGTGGATAAATTGTAGTTAGATGCCGAGGCGTTATGTCGGGGAGGGGAATGTAAAGAGGTAATAATATTAACAGTGCCCTATTGATGTTGGTTAAATGAAATGTTTACCAAGAGGTTAGTGTTGAATCAATTCCTATTCCGGGTTAATTTTAATAAATACCATAGGAACACCGAACACTCAACTTGTAATAATAACAATTAATTGGTATTTGGAGATCTGATTTATATATAATAAATTATTTGACCTAAAAAATCTATTCTTTATTTCCTACACTATGAAATAATTAACAGAAATTAATATCAATTTAAAATTTAATAGTAGCAAAATCAATTTTGTGTGATATTTTCATGGTTTCTTGGTGGTGATTGAAGGGTAATGGTTTCGATTCATAATTTAAAATGAAATGTTTACATTGAAAATTTATTTCCCACATTCAAAGTATTTTATGTGACTTTTATGGCTTATTGATTTAATTTGCAAATATTGAATCTCATCAATTCATTTTGAATTTAAATTTACAAATTTTATTAATATGTTAATTAAAAATAATTTCTCAGTGTTTTCATGGGGATATAGTGACACGTAATAGGCTAGAAATTTGTGTAGCTTATTTTTGAAAATGTTTGTTTGTTATATGATTCTATATACTGACTTTTCAGCGTTCTGTTGTCTCTCGGCTGCTTTCCTGCTGCTGCTGTTTCACGACTCCTACACCAAAATGTTCCCGATGTTTCGTAACGTATTGGTTGCGTCTCACCTCGAAGATGAGATTTCTTTCTTTCTTCTCGCCGCAATACGTGACGATTTCTCTTTTCTCAGAAATAGCTTCATATTTTCCCTCCGCCTTGATACATCGCCGTGACTAAACAACTCAATGTCTCTTATTGTGTTTTTTTTTAACTATCTCTGTGAGAACCATCTACATCGACTTCTTTCCTCCCTCCAACAACGAAACCGAACGACAGAACTGAATTGAATAAACGAAAGCTAGAACTTCAATATTTATCTTATTATCCCCTCACTCATTTTTCAATTTAATTCTGATTACTATTGTAATTTATTTTAATTAAAGTCTTACTAACGTAACGATACTAAAATTGTAATAAATTTTCAGTTGAGAAATTCACCCTACAGACTTGAAAAACAGACGGGTGACAACGTTTTTCATCGCTGTCATCAAAAACTACTCTTTACTTATCCTAGAACGATAAATAAGAAAAGTCACAGACTCTTGACCGTCATCTTCATTTTTATAAAAAACCGAGTACATTTAAATAATATCTCATTACAATACATATATATTAAATTGCAAATCGAATATGTACGTTATGTGCTGCTATGTGTTGACTCGAAAACTCGAGTCATGGCGTTTGTTAAGCTGTCTCTGAAGAATATTGGAGCGCAGGAGATATGCCTTCCAGGCTTATTTCGCCAAAACTAGATTTTAGTTTGCTGATCGATTTCATCTTATGCCATTTTATACTACACAGTGCCTCGTGTGATATTAAATGGCATATACTGTAGATAGTAAATGATCTTCGAGATTCCGTCCGACCAGTTATATTATTATAATCTACCACTCCAGCATAATTTTCTCGCTTTGCATTGTGATAAAAACCCCGCAAACCTCGTTATCCGTTTTTTTTTAAAAAAACTATATAGTAACAAGCCATATTGCAGTGATTTTACTGGTCTGCCTTTCCCTTATTCAGAGAAACTAATTCTTTCTGCAAGATTTCGAAACTCTGCACAATTATTCTGAACAAGCTTTTTCAGTTGTTAATCTCCCCTTTTGGTGTTTTATTAATTTATTATGGAGAGAATGTGAACTTTACTTTATTTTCTTTCTCGTAAAATTATTGTCAAGACCATAGCACCTCGTTTTAAAGTCTCCTGCTGCTGGGTATAATGAATTAAATAAATTATTTTTAAGTGGACTTGAACACATTAATATTACCCAAATTTGAGGGGTTGAAATTAAAAATTACCGCGTTTTGCACCATTTTCACGAATAATTGACATGAAACCCAATTTGATGATATTTGGTGTCTTTTAGAACCAGTTTGCGTCAAATTACGATTATCTTCAGTTCAAGCTTCTTCAATAGAAGTTTGTTGACACTTCACCAGAGACCTTCACCATTCAACAAATAGTGAATGCCCACACTCAGGTTAGGTCACATTTTAAACCTCAAATTCTTCAGACTTGGCACTCGAAGTACGACTCAGTTTAAATACCGAATACATCCCTTTGCCATTTTATCTGCGAATCTTGTATTATTCTTTTCTACAAATGACATATTATTTTTCTGAGAAATTAGTCAAAGTTTGATGTCGTGACGTTTCAAGTTTCAAATTAAAAGAAGGAAAAACCTTACGGTAAGATATATTTCATTCCTAAACCTCCAACAACTATTAACAAACAGAGATTGACAAAAATGGGAAAGGGCACTCTTATTTAACCCTGTTCTTTTTCACATAATATATTGACACGACAACAGTAATTTATTTTTTATAATTGGTGGTCTATGGACGTTTAAAACGCATACTCATAATCATGTAATATATTGTAATACTAATTAAGGGGGCCATTATTTGTTGGTTTACAATGTTTTGTTTGGTGGCGCCGATCTCAAAGAACGACAGTGACGGCAGGCTCTTATTGATATTAAATTAGGGAGACCATGGATTGTTGATTTTAAAATAATAATTTGTTTGGCGTTACCAATCTCAAAGAATGACAGTGACGGCGGGCTTCTTTGTCGCCGAGATTTGTTGGGAACTGCGAGCGTGAGAACTGAGAGTGTGAGAACTGCGAGCGTTGTACGGAGTTCAGTTGGTGGCACTCTGGCGAAGATAGTTGGTTGGTGATCGTCAATGAGAGAGGCAGCCTTGGGGCGATAGGAAAGATCGAACAAGGAATATTGAAGAGTTGAAAAGAAAAGTTATAAACCATTGTAAAGAGTATATCTGCCCATTATTGGGCAAAGTTTGTATGATTTGGCAGCCGATAAACTTGATTTCTGCTAATTTTGTTAGTTTTGTATTTGAACATTCAATAGGCTCGTGTTGACTGGCAAAAATCTTGTAATCTGTGCATTATTTGGATCACGATAACATTGACCGGAGTTGCAGATAATTGGGTTCCTGGAGGAGTAATCCACGAGGTGCAACCGTGTGTTTTGTTCAAGTGTAGAGTCTGTGAATAATGGCTTTTATTAGTAAAGTGTGTGCCCAGGCTCTGAAAACGTTAAGTCTGGTATCAGAAAGAAAGTTGTAAGTACAAATAAAAATAATAAATGTTTGTAAACAGTAATTAAGGGTATAGTCAGATTTTGTTTCTTGTCATTTCATATTCCGTTCATTTCAATTTGTTTGAATTTTTAATTTTTAATTTAATCTTGATTGTTTCTTACTTATCAAACCCAGCAAAGACCCTTAGAAGAAGAGTTATCAGATTTGTTTTGTTTGTAAAATATAAAAGTTTGTATTTTCCTAGAATGCCACAAATTATAAAAATAAATAATTGGTTTGTAAATTTGATTGAATGTGGCGTAACAAAGTAGGGATAATAAATTGTACCTTTAGAGAATAAATTTATTTTGAATAATTAACAATTTTTTTAATTAAAGCCCATCTTGTTGACCATTACATTTTGGCTTCCACAACGTGGGGCTATTTAATTAATTAATCATTACAATATAAATATCAATATGCTGTTTTATTTTTCATTTGTAATAACTGTTAAGTAAATGGCAATTTCAAATAAAAAAAATCGAGGAATATTAAGTTTTTAAATAATTTTTGGTCTTTTTTATATTGAACTTGGCTAAAATAAAGACTTATTGTTTCTCCTGAGTTTTCCTCGGAAGTTTCCTTTTTTGTGTTTTTGTGTCATGATCTTGTCTCGTGTTGTTAAATGTAAAAATAGGTGCTAGTGTATTTCCGTGTGACATTCATTGGTGTATATTGGTTTAATACCCCACTGAAGACAGGTATTCCTTTTAATAATAGGCCTGCATTATTTCTGATTTACGTAAGGTAAAATAGAGGTAGATAGTACGAGAGTAAGCAAAACTAATTCCCATTTACCCCTACCGTGGCAATGACGGTCAATCGGTGTAACAAACTGTGTTGTAGTGTGACAGATCCATGCATCTATGGAGTGAAGATAAATTAATATTGATGATGCATCGTGTTGTGTTGCCGAGTGTTTAGTGCAGCGGATCCGCGTCCCCTAAAATTGCCTTTCTAATATCGATAGCAATTCAGCCTTCCCTAATTAAACCTCAAGTTTTTGTATAATTTAATGTTCGCGTAACACTCCTATTAAAATGCTGCAGCAGGTCAGGATCTGCGGTAAGCATTTTGCGTAATTGGTAATTCTGGTGAAACTGTTTACTTTAGTCTTTCGCGTGGTACTTATAAAATCTCCGGCCGTACTCCAGGCATTCCCATTATGAAATTAAATAAAATATTTATTACAAACAATACATCCAGTTAATTATATTCTTCCTCTAAGGAAAATTACTATTTAAATATGTGCAATATACATAAGACGATATCAGTACAGAACTTTGAGCCTAATATCTTATGTTATTTGAAATAAGAATAATACGTCTATATATAAAATAAATAGCCAATAACAGACAAAATTAACTGATGATATAAATATATTTTTTTCCAGTCGCCTGAAGAACCCAGTAACGTTCTGCGGTATTAATATCATCACTTAATTTCGTCTGGATTTGGCTATTTCTCTAATTATCAAATGTTATTTGCTGTCAAGTACTTAATTAGAAATCTTGCCCACTGTACCGCGTCCTCTGCCCTATTAACACTGGAATTCAACAAATTCAAACTTAATTTTTTGTTCGATTAGTTCAACTTAGTTTCCGAACCTTGATAGTATTTTTATAGACACAGCAACTTAAGAACGGACGTCTTTTAAGTTTATAAAGTATATCGTTGAGTCAACTGTGTTTTCTCTTGATCATCTAAGAAGAATTTATTTTGGGGTGACGGAACAGTACTACGGAAACATACTTTGAGAAAGAAATGCCTAGGAGATTCTAGTCTTGTTTTTGTGCACGTGTATAGATGGCGGATGCGTATTTATGCACACACAACGTGTACTAGACATTTTTAGGACATTTACCTATTTCAGGGTAAAGCAGCATTATATAGATTTTGCACCCTAAGCGGGTGAACAGTTGTCATCTTGTTAGACATCACAAGCAGTTCTGTCTTGAAGACATGTCGCTGGGAAAAGGCAATCTTCATCAACATATGTCATTTGTATTGAACCTTTTGGCTTCTAGCGGTGTTTTGAACATGAAGTTGCGACGCTGAACGTCGCGGGACGACGCCCACAGCGCGGAGCAAAACAAGACATCGTATGAATAGGATTCGTCTGTCGTATAGCAGAAATTGCTTATACATCTGTGATTAAAGAACACTGAACTATGAAGCACCTGTAAAATAATGAGTAAATATAGCAATATATTAAAGGTACAATAAAGAATATGCTACAAAAATAGAATTTCTTCCAGAGCTACCAAGTGTTTCTCACATCATTGGTAAATTTTACGTTTTAGTCAGCCGTATGTCCTATTACACTCAGATTTATTTTTAAGATATTATTCAATCCATTGCACTATTTACTTCAATTGGACCAAGTGCCAGTAGAAAGAGGTTTATCTTAAAAACACATTGAAACATGCTCATTTTGACTACTAAAATTGTGAACAGAGTAAAAGCTGTTACATCCTCATAAAATAAACACGAAAACATTAATGCTGCATTAGTGGCGTTGTTCTGATGGAATCCAGTATTGGTTTGTTTGTGTGGAAAAGGAAATAAACAGCAGAATTACTCAATTTCCGACCTCTTGTTCCTCTCTGAATTGTGCTTTAATGTATGTTTGCAATATTTGCACATTATTTTTATCGTTGTTTCCTTGTTTGCTAGGGATAAATGATTTTTATACTTGATAAAACAAATAATACTAGGTCAATTATAATGTTATCGTGATAACACCATTCTCATTGTTTCATTTAATTTCTCTCTGTTGATAAGTTATTTTTTAATTATAATTTTGTCCGAACTATAATATTTTCATTGAAACTTATCAATAAATTAGGTAATTTTAAATTATCTTTCACTACTATTTGGAGTCAATTTTAATTATACTCTTAATCTAAAATCAATTGTTCCAATAATTTAATTATTTCACTTTTTTCTTCTTTGAGTAAGATTTTGTTTATACTCCACAAAAGTAATTTTTCTTCTCGATTTCAGTTCTGAGAGACCAATTTTTTTATATAGTTTTCAATTCATTTTTCTTTCAATAATAAATAATTTTTTCTAAATTTCTTAAATACTTTTGTTGTAACATTGCGCCAGTATATTTAGTACAGATTGTAACGATAATAGCAACAAAAGTAAGAAATAGTATAATTCTGTGAATTAGAAAAATGAATTTCATAAATTAATTTGTCTAATATTAATACAATAGCAGATTAATATACAAAATGTCTTGTAGCACATTTGAAATTAGACTACATCGATGTACTAAAACATTAAATTTTATATTTAACTTTTGTCTCTGTAATGCCTAAGAGCACAATAATAACATTATATAAATCCTGCTTCCTACTTTTTATTATCTTACCAACATTTACATTTTAAATAGAATTTTACAGTATCAGGACATTATATGTTATAAAATAGATTTTTTTTACGTCCGTACAACTGTTTCTTTTTTATATAAAAAATTATCAACATACATCTCTTTAGACGTTAGTTTGTTATTTCTTGAAACGTTCTAATCCGTTCCACATTCTTTGAAATACTGAATGGAGGTTTGGAAAGTGATATGAATAATAACTAAATTCTGCTAAAAATAATCTTTCCCATTGTGGTGAATTTTTCTTATATGGTATTTAGTCATACAAAATGTTAACAAATAGTTGAAAATTCACTCAATTTTATATTGGATTGAAATAAGTTTTCTAAAATATAGTTTACAATTAACTATTAATCCCTTAATTTATATTTTAAAATTGCTTCAAGTAAATACTATATTTTGTTAGAAATTATAGTATTAAATAGCTTGTAATGAATTTTACGAAACGTATTCAGTATATTTTAAAATTATTGTATCCAGTACCAGACGTTACGTTATTTAAGTTTCAATATAAATGATGGAGTTCTTTATCTGTACGAGTTCTCCAACGTAAGAAGTTATTTAAATATGAATCTCTAACAGAAACATCATTGCATATTGTTTCCTTAGGGGTGGGAAGCGAAAATATTTCAACTCAAAGTAGAACCTGTTAAAATTACTAAAAGCTTTCAAAACACTAATTTTCTTTTTCTACTACAGTATTTATCACGTCATAAAACTGTTATAATAGAAGAATCCCTCCTCTCTGTATGGTTTAAATGTTATAAAACCCTCAGAAATATTGTAATAGTTTAAATTCAATTTATCATTATTTTTCTCCTTAATTATAAATTAATTAAAATTGCATTCTAATATATTCAGGTGGCACTGCGGTAGGGGTGCTTGATATCCCAGTCTTGAAGTCCGCATCATTACACAATTAATCACGCATTTTGAACACTTACAACTAAGAAAATTAATTTACTTTGAAGTTAAAAGAACACTTTTTTAAAATATATCATATATATACGAGGGTGGTTCAATGCCTCCTAGTTTTTTTGTTAGTTATGTGAAAATTTTGAATTTGGAGCGATTCTTTTACATTCTTCTACAATTTCTAAGTCAACTGATGGCAGCACTGCACCCTCTCGCAAAATTTCTGACATTGACGTACGTATTTGACAGCATCTGTGATTGAATTCTTAAATGCGGAAGGTGAAACGCCCGTTTGCATTCATGAAAGGCTGCGAAATGAGTGTGGTGATGCAAAAGTGGATATCAGCACTGTTCGGCGATGGATTCGTCGCTGTAACGGAGCTGAAGGCCAAACACCGTCGGCTGATGAAAAGCGAAGGGGCAGGCCGGTTACTGCAGTGACTCCACACAACATTCAGCTAATTTAATTAATGGTGTCTCACTCTGTCCATCAGTAAAGGTAGTGTGATGACGATTATTCCACAATTGGGATACTCAAAAGTTTGTGCACGGTGGGTACCAATGTTAACCGACAAGAAAAGAGCTTTTTACCGCAGTGGAATATATGCTTCTGTTAAACGGTGGACAAATACTGTGGAAAAGGGCGGAATTTAATAATAAATGTTGTGGGTTTATGCTGTGTAAGTTAAATTTGATTGTCTTGGAGTAATATCGTATAGATTATGATTTAATGATGTAGGATATTGTTTGATGTTTTTTATTATTTCTTTTGATTTATTTCAGGAACTGCTAGCGCTACAGAAGCAGAAATCGTTCACTGTCGTTATGGCGTCTGCTTTCAAAACTCCACGGAAGGTAAGAAAGTTTATTCCCTTTAAACTCTTTCGTAGTTTACTACCAATAATAATACCTTGTGGCAGCATTTGGGTAAAATGTTACTTGAATTGGTTTTGGCAGTGTATTAACATTAATGTTGCAATATAAGCAAGACTGGATATAAATTTAACATGTAGGTATGGACTTTGGTTGTTACATAAAAATATAATCTTCATCAGGAGTCATCAATTTGAGTTATCTTGACAACTCTAACAGACAATTTGGCCTCTCTTCTTCAAGTCTTTAAGAAACGTGACAGTTTTGCATGTACCCATTGTATTCTTGTATGTTTAGTTCCGTGTTGATGACCTTACATCGCGCTTGCCGAATCTCAATGACCTACCGCCGATCAATCAAATCAACAGGGTCTTTCGTCTCCCACACACCAGTGCCTCTCGCCTGCCAAATCACAAGTGTATTTAGTTGATGGGTCTCCTCGAACACTTAATCACAAGCGTCTCTTGTCTCCTCGTACCACGAGTAACGATTTTATCATTGATTCTCAAAATCGTCTGATAACACCCGTTCCGTCGATCATTGACAAATCAGTTAGGTTCTCCCAGCTTCACTCTAATCTTCTATCCAAATACCATTTTAGTTTTTCTTCATATCAGTTATCTACTTTTTCGCGCTCAGGTCATCACCCTCGATTTACGGCCCCTTTTTCTGTGTGCATCGTAAACATTGTCTACTCCGCCATTCCGGTGCCTCAACGGGACACATACGGTAACCAATCTACCCTAACTTTGTTATATTCATCGAAAATTATATATAATATATTAAATATGGTTATTATTGTCGTAAACCAGTCAGGAACGTGTTCTTACAAATTGACAACACGCCTTGTTGACCGTTTTAAATAGTAATCAGCATGTGTATAATTTTTAAAGGATTAATTCAAGAAGAATGAGAAATCCTTTCAAATGAAGCTCAGCCATGTAGACCATGAAACTGAGTTAAAAGACCGCAATGGAAAAATGTCGACTGCACCGGTCATCAATCCCGGGACTTCCACTTGGTACGTGCTCAACAATTGCTTAACAATCGGAACTATCCGAGCCGACTCCACGTTTGGCATCTTTTTCCATCCGTTTGCATAGATCTAAGCCTAGAGGATCACCTACAATTTACTAGATCACATTCTTAACAGCCTAATTTTAGCACTTCAATGAATGTCCGTTAATTCATTTTCATAACTTTAGAGCTGAGCTTGGTTGAAATAATTTACCCCATTTGGACTCCCGAGGTTTGATTTCCGGTCCGGTCGATATTTTTCCCAAACTGATTCTATATGTCTGTTAAATGATTTTATGTCTTATTACTACTGGATTATTCCTTAGCAGATAAAAGCATAGTATTAATATGACATAATGTCCAAAGATTCTTAGTAAATTTATAGAATTTGAAACAGTGTGGTTGAATTCCAAGTATCTAACCTTAAAACAGTCTTAATAAATCATTGGATACACGATTTTGCTATTTTTTCATTTTGACTAAAGATCTTGGACCGTTATACTCATATTCAGTGCCTATGTCGCTTTCTGTCTTCCAAGCTCCTTTCAAACCGCACTAGATCCAGCTTCATACATGACGGTAACATGTCCATTGTCACCATCCAGAGGGCACTGAATATGGTGAAGATCTTCGACTGTTATACTCATATTAAGTTCCTATGTCGCCTTTTGTTATTCAAGCTTCCTTAGAACAGCAGTAGATCCAGATTCATACATGTAGATACCATGCCCATCGCCATACCCGTCAAGCAGGCAGCAGGCTACTTCCCAGGAAAACATTCAATGCCATGACGTATATCAGATCTCATTACAGCTTGTGAGAGTGTAATAAAATTCTGATAAACTTATATGTGCTTATCTGTAAAGCTAATAATTCATGTAAATCAGTTTTAGATTAACGTAAAATAAATTTGTTTCAGTTCTCGTCATTCCTTCACGCTACTCCAGTTTTTACGTGAATAAACAGCTTTCGGGATTCAACAAGGGCAATTGTTTAGAATACTTTTTTCCCCATAAGGGCGTTTATGCAACGACAGCCCGTATTGTGAGATACTCCTTAAATTTTAATTATTAAATCTGTAGTTACATCAAGTTTTGTTTAGTGTTCAGGATTAATGGTTGAAAGTTATACAGCAAGGCCGCTCTTTTCAAACTTTGGCACTTTTTCGATTTACAGCCCACAATGTTTCGATATACGGCCAGCAATAACGACTCTGTGTCTTGTTTCTTCTTCTCTCTTCAGGTGGCTCTACAACATGTTGCCTTTCTCATCACTTTATTTACTATACTATCACTTGAGTGTTTTTCAGTTCCTCTAGTTTAACGTGCTACTTCCTGTTTGTTTTCTTTAATTTTTATTTATTTATCTTGCGATTTTACAGTTGTGATAATAATGATTATTGAAATCAGCATGGTTACATGTGGTTAGTTTCAACCATTATGTTATCCATAACAGTTATCACTTATTAAATTTCATCGAATTCTTTTAATTAAGGTCTAAGTTTAGTAAGCTATAAATTTTAAACAGTAATTATTAGAGGAGGTCTGGTGGACGTTTTCGTTGAAGTCGTCTTTGTTGGGGCTCTGGAGGAATTGAGGTAGTAATTTCAGACATGGTTGGATTGGTATCCGCTGTTGAAGTTTTAATGAGGGTATTAAAGGATTTCTTATAACGTATTTGACTGTAGGTATGTTGAGGTTACTATGCAGCCTGTTGTTTTTTAAAAACCATGGGCATCCTGAAATCATTCTAAGGAATTTATTTCGGATTACTTGGATTTTGTTCAGGTTTTTTTTGGCTGCTACTCCCCAAATGCCATATTGCCAGGTGGGCTTGATTATGAAGGTATAAATTAACTTTTTTGTTGCTAGGGATGTTGCGGATTTTCTGTTTAATAATGGATTGAGTTTGGCTAATTTATTGGTGAGCTTAGACTTGAGATTGCCAGGTTAATTTGTAGTCTAGCGATAGTTCGAGATATGTATGAGTGGATTTATTCGGTATCGGCGAGATATCAAGGTAGAGACTGTTTGCGAACTGGATTTTTTTTTAGCGAGAGTGGAATGATGGTTTATTTTCTGGAATTAATGGATATTCGCCATTTCTTGCTTGAATTAAATGAATATTGTAAGCATTGGTATTGGCACGTATGAATTCGTTATATACGAATTAATAAAAAATACCAGCGGAACGTTTGTAGTTGTATATTGATACTGATTAAAATAGAAGCTGAAAGTCTGTCACGTTAGAGACCAAACTAGAAATTTCATGTCGCATAGAAGGCGGTGAAAAAAAAATTTGTAATGCAACAGAGCTTGCGCAGTATCTAGGCTTTAAAGCGAGGTTTAGGTGTATTAACATGTTACAATACATATAGATCTACGTTAAATATACACGTAATTATACTTGTATATACGTACATTGTACTGATTTGGAAATTTATCCTATATTTGTCATGATAATAACATTGCTGTCATATAAAATAGATAATTATATATTAACTATGTAAAATATGTACTTGTTAGAATATTCTAAGAAATCTGGAAGCAAATATTGCAAGATGCAATACAAACGACATAATTGCATTGTGAGCCAAGAAAAAATTAATATCTTTATATCGCGTCCTAAAATATTAACAAATTTAAGAATATTGAAATCTTCTTCAAATAATTAAAAAAACTGTTTGTTTGTATATATGGTTGTATGTATGTATGTTTCGCATACAAATCTACATCCGTGGAGCAAATTTCTCCAAATTTCGTACACGTGTTCTTTGTGACCAGGAAACAAACACTTGTCAGGGTGATAAATGTGAATGATTTCGGCACTGGAGGGGAGCACCCTTAGGGGTGGGGGTCGATCGGCGTTCCAAGACGATAACGCGAAAACCACCGAGGTTCCAGTCAAATCACATTATGGATGTCGCTGTGTTTATTTATGACAACCAGGGCAACACTCTGGGCGGAAGTAGAAATTTTCAAACATGTTCTTCGGACAATTTTTGCGTCGAATTAATATTTTACGGGACCAATGAGATTCAAAAAAATTCTCTACATGTTCTCTGTGTATAATTTCAAACCTTTTTCGGCTCGGGCGGGGAGCATCCTTAAGGGTGGGGGAGGAGTGGTATTACATAAAAACACGCAAAAAATCGATATTGGACTGAAATCCGCGGTTATGGATGTCGCTGAGTTTAATTATGACGTTCAACTTTCCGTTTAACTACCCCAAGTCCGGTCGGGCGTTTAAATTTTCAAAGAGTTTAAACGGTCGATATTTGCATGGAATAAATATTTGTCGGGGTCAGTGTATTAGATGGGCATGGGATGGGATGGGATCACGCTTAAGGGGGTGGGTGGAGCGGCGTTACATAAAACATCGCAAAAACAACCGAAATTGGAGTCTAATCGGGTGTTATGGTTATATGACAACCCGGGCAACGCCGGCACCCAGCTAGTGTTAAATAAGAATAATACGATCCCCGAGAACATTGATGACATAATTGCTTACAGTACTATTGTAATGTACAGGCATAATGTGATCTTCGGAAATTCAAATAACATGAATAGTAATAAACTAACGATTATTAAATAACTACGGTAACTTAAACGTGCCAGTGACGCTTCAAGTTATGTCGAACTATTCAAGTAACGGCCCGTGTTTTAAAAGTATTTACGTATAACTATATTAAAGAAAGGAGAAAGTGTGGCGAAGGTGTAATGAATTCATTGTAAAAGTACTTGAAATGTTTCACAGCGATGTCAATATGTTTTTAAACAAGGTAATATTCAGTTTCACGAAGATTTCTCGTATTAAAATGAAGTGCTACTTTTAATTTCAGTGGAAAACTTTATTTTTCTCACTTCAGCTAAATTTATTTGCTCAATTTTGCTGGAGCGGCGCTAGCAGCTTGTTTTATAGGGGAAGTATTTAATTCTACGCTATACATTTTATGTCGTTTGGTGGTAACTGCGAAAAGTGAAGTGCACTGCTGATCCACAATAATAAATATTCATTCATGTACACACCCGCAACGTATGAGTAATTTACTTTGAACTACAAAAAATAAATTTCTGTTCGCAATCAATTATTAAGCAAATTGCTACCTGGAAATATATTTTTAAATATTGAAGTTATTGGAGACTTAGACAGTTCCCAGAATTCGCGAAACTCATGTACCGCAGTGTTATTATAATGTTGACACGTAGCTGGAAAGACGAGAGTTGTGCTGGGTAATGTAGTAGCACAAATCACGGCTCCATCTGAATACAAGTATTCGCCCACGCGGCACTGCTGCATTAGGACTGGCAGCTGACAATAAATCACGCGGGCGCAGTTCCACGAACGTTCCTGTCCTTCCTTCCTGCCTGCCTCTACTTTCTCATACGCTCACGCAAGAATAGTCGAATAACGTGACTGCTAGTCCGGACATCTCAATCTTAGTTGCCTTATCTTTTAGCTTCTTACGTAATCATTACCAGATGAACATGAAAACTCATTTGCAAAGGTCAAAACTAAACGATAAAACCTACATAGTCTCATTGAATGTTCTCTCTCCATTAGAAATACCAGGCGATCCATAAAATCCTCTCATAAACTTTCAGGACTTGTAGTTTATGATTTTAATAAGAGCTTACGTCCGGAAACGTACTGTCTGAAGCCTACCTTAGCTCTCAACCCTGGTTCGAGCCTCATTCACGTCTTTCTCAGTTTCCGATCAAGTCATTGGATGAGACATGGTCGTCCTGTAAGGTACTCAACGACACTGCTCATCACCTTTATCAAGATCGTTATCCGCAACGTCCGATTCCATTGCACACCCTTATCGCAACAATTGTCCAACGACTTCGAGAAAGTGGTATCTTCACCGTCAGTAGGATTGACCGTGGTGTTCCAAAGGCCCCGCACTACCGAATTTGAACAGTCCGTACTGCATCAAGTTGAAGAGATCCTGTCAACGAGCAATGTTGCTCCCAGCACAGTCTGGGCTGTTCTGCATCAGCAACACCTACACCCACACCACTTACAAAGGATACAGTCAATACTTAACGGTTTTGTGCCACGTGGTTTCCGTTTTCTCTTCACAGATGAATGCAAATTCACTACGGATCGAAACCATCGCAGCCTGCAGACTTCTAAAGATTCAATCAAATCTCTAAAAAATTACAACCTAAAATAAGAGAAATCAACAACCAGGTCTAGTATCAAAAAGTCTCCCTCACCACTGATAATTCCATCTGGAGAAGAACCAGAGCAATACTTAAAGAAAAATCATATATCCCCCCAACAACTTAGAATGGCGCTCATACTCACAAGAAAAAGTAGATCTTTTCGCCAAAATCCTCTCCTGTTAATTTACACCCTATCTACCCACCAACCCTGCTCTCGACTGTCACATTCAATTAGTTCTTTCCCCAACGAACAATAATACTAATTCCGAAACTTTCTTTACCTACAAAACCATTGTGACAACCATATACAAATTAAAAAATAAAACGTCTTCAAGCATTGACCGAATAAACACGAATCACTTAAAAGCTCTACCCAAAAAAGCCCTAATCCTATTAACACAAATTTATAACGCAATACTAAAAACTTCCAAAATTCCCAATAACTGAAAAATTGCAACGATAATACTAATTAACAAACAGAATAAACAAAACCCCCAGCAATTACAGACCGATAAATATTTGCAATACTTGCAAAAGTATTCGAAAAACTACTTTCACGACAACTAAAAAAAAAATCAAATCTCCACTTAATCCATAATCAACAATTTGAATTCCGAAACAACCACTCCTTTCCTCAACTTCTTAACATAGTAACAGAATACATTAACACATCCTTTGAAAACAAAAATATATGCCTAGCCACATTATTGAATTCTGAAAACGCATTCAACAAGGTTCATCACTTCTCACTCCTCTTCAAATTAAAATCTCACCTATCCACCCCCTGATTTAACCTCCTATCCAACTATCTAACAAACTGCTCTTACCATCTGAAATATCAAATCCATTTCTCGCCAATATACCGTATTCACTCAGGAGTTCCTTAAGGCAGTGTACTTGGTCCACTATATTCCATCTATAGGCCTACCCATGATATCCCTCAAACAACATCAACAAAAAGTGCCATATTTGCCGACGATATAGCCATACTTTGCCAGTCACATTACTACGAATCGCGTACAACTGCAAACTGCCATTAACCATGTAGCCATTTGGGCAAATAATGGAAGAATAACCATAAACCCAAACAAATCCATCACAGTTTCTTTTTCCCTAAAAAATACCATTGACTAACAATATCTATATTAACAACACACCCATTCCAAACAAACAAAAGCATAAATACCTTGGACTAATACTCGATTCAAAACTAACAACGTCCAAACACAGCAGTCACATTAAAAAAAATCAACTACCGCTTTAAAATACTAAAATAATTAATTAATCCTAATTCTCGTTTATCACTTTCAATGAAAAAATTACTTTATATATCCTTCATTTCTCCATTATGGAAGTACGGCTGTAACATTCGGGGTTCCGCAGCCAAAATACACAGAAACAATATCCAAACATCCGCAAATAAAACCCTTCGTTATAATGCAAACTGTCCCTGGTACTTCTCCAATTCCCGCATCCATAGTGACCTCAACATTCCATATATCCACCAAAAAATAACCAAATACATACTTCTTTAATATAAAAAAGACATAATTCACCCAATCCCGCTAATATCCGATACAGCTGCCTCTCCTCCATATATATAGTATAATATAAATATACAAATATCACAACAGTAAAATCATTAAATTGTAAATTTTCCTGAATTAAAAAAACAACAACTACGGACTGTGTACTCAAATCTCGAAACGAACAAGTCCGGATTCCTTCAACAGAACTACCTGCGGGACGTAATGATCACTCGATTCCTTCCCGACCGTTCAGAGGCAAACAATTGGAAATGAACCCGATTGCTTCCATACTAGAAGAGTGTGAAATAAAATTAAGTGGAACTATTTTAATCGTGAATTTTTATATTCGCGGCTTGTTTTAATAAAAATACATTAAAATATAAAAAGAACCATTTAATTAACGACAGTTGAGAAATATGTGTTTCTATATGACACAGGTTGAACAAACTCCATCTTAGGTATTTTACCAGTCCTATACATCTCTTTCATTTACATTTTCCGTGTTTTCATTTTCATTAATTGTATTTAATATAAGCTTAGATGGTCATTCGCAAATGCCTTTCACTGCTTTCAGTTTCAGGAAGTTATGAACTCGTTTTTCGCAATAGTGCTGTCATCTTCCGTCTCATGATTGTGTTCTACAAATGTTTCGATGACGAAATACGTCTCTACCGAAACAGTCTTCAAGAAATACTTTGTAGCGATAAGACACAACGCTAATAAATATTATAACTTTATGTATTTATGTATACCACTGTGATAAAAAAGTAAGGTGAAATTGTCATTTAAAACTGCCGGGTATTAGGAAGGCAGGTAATTTTTTTTCCTGGGTTGGTAGGACTGTCTATAATATTATCCAAGCGTCTGTTTGTTAAAAGGTTTAATTATCTCCGAGTTACACGTGTTTTTGTAAACAACCAAAAGTGAATTTTTCGATTTTTTTGCAATGGTTGATTTTGTTAAACAAAAAACTTGCATCAAAATTTGTTGTTTGCGGAACGAATATTCATGTGCGGACACGTTGAAAATGTTGCGGAAGGCCTTTGGCGATCAAACTATGGCACAAAAAAACGTTTATAAGTGGTACAACGCGTTCAAAGAGGGCCGAAAACGCGTTGAAGACGAACCGCGCTCTGGACGACCATCAACGTCTACCGGCGAGGGCCACGTCAAAAACATCAACGATTTGGTGCTTGAAAATCGTCGATGGACAATTAGAGATCTCGCTGATAATGTTGGAATATCATTTGGCTCAGCCAAAACCATTTTGGAGGATGTGTTGTGTCTCAAACGCGTCAAGTCTCGATTAGTGCCGAAATCGCTCAATTTTTTTGGGAAAAAAAAGCGTCGCGTTGATGTGTTTGAAACTTTGCTGTCTGACTATCAGGACCACTTGAAATGCATCATTACTGGAGACGAGACTTGGATTTACGCATACGACCCTGAAACCACCGACCAATCCAGCGAATATCGTGCAAAAGGTGAAGCAAGAACGAAACGACCACGGCAAAGTGCGGACACGTTGACAGTTTTCTTTGATTATCGTGGTGTGGTGCACTATGAATTCCTTCCGCTGGGCCAAACTGTCAACAAAGAATATTATTTGAGCGTTATGCGTCGTTTGCGTGAAGCTATTCATCTGAAACGGCCGGAATTATGGACGAACAACTCTTGGTTCCTTCATCATGATAATGCATCATGTCATACTGCATTGGTTCTTCGCGACTTTTTTGCCAAAAACTCAACTCATATCGTTCCACAACCACCGTATTCGCCTGATTTGGCTCCGTGCGACTTCTGGCTATTCAGCAAACTCAAAAGACCAATGCGTGGACGCCGTTTTGACACGATTTAGGAGATAAAAACCGAATCGAAGAAGGTCTTGAAGGCTATAGCGGAAAAAGACTATTCCGACTGTTTCGAGAACTGTAAAAAGCGTTGGAAAAAGTGCGTTTTACCGGACAGGGATTACTTTGAAGGGGATGAAATTGATTTGGAAGAATAAATAAAGAATTTATATTAATTAAATAAATTCACAGTGGTATATGTAACATTTAAGAGCACGAAAGGGTCTCGATAGTGTAACCGGGAATTTTTCGGAGCCGACGCAAAGGGACACAAGCAGCTGTTGACTGTCAAGGGATGTAAAACTCAGAAAAGCGGCACCCGATTTGGAATGTGAATGGTAATATCCATATTGCGGTGGTAAGTGTGGTGAATCCCGCCACAAAGAAAGAGTGGACAGATGATGATGGGAGACTGTTGGAGACAGTTGAGTGTGAGAGAGAAATTTTGCCTTGATTGAAGCCTACAGTTTGGACGTCAAATAATTTTTGGCTTGGAAAGCTTGCTTGCTTGGGTGCCTCAAATTGAGTTTTGCAGTTGAGGCGATTAAACGTCTCAAGGGTTACCTCCAGTTACAATATTTCTGTATTTGCGACACTGGGATGCGGAAGCTGAGGAGAGCGAGCTGGACATCGCTAGCCGCTCGATTGTCCAATATGACCATCGGTATTGTGAAATCTAAAGTTTATCATATTTTGTAAACCATCTCAAAATTTCCTCAACGCTGCCAATTCTTGGTTAGGATATCGCGATATCATTTATAAAAGTTTTGTGTATAAAATAATTATTAATAATAATTATAAATCTCCCCATTATTTTAATTATATATATATATATTCTGACTATTGAGAATAGTAAATAGTAATAAATAAATAAACATCAGCCATTTATACGTCAGAAAATAGAATTTATTTCGTCGCTTATTTTGCGACCTCATCAGGTTCAAGTTTTAAAAAAAATTGATAGACATTCTATGAGGTCGCAAAATAAGTGACGAAACGTTGTTTAATTTTACATTAATAAAATATTTTTTCTGACTTAAAAATTGGCTGATGTTTATTTATTTATTTGAATTATTACTGCTCTACGAGAAGACCCTGAATTTAAGTCTCATATTTTTATGATTTTGTTGAATTTGAATGTTGAAATGTCATGTAATATTATTTTATTGTAAATTATGGTATTATTAAATGGAAATGAATACGTTCATGAAAGATAAATATATAGTTGAATTTATTGACTACCTACCATCCATAAATATAATAATTTAAAATTAGTAGATAGTAATTATAAAACTCCCCATAACGTAGGTTTGTTACAACCTGCAACTCTTCACTGTGTATATCCATCTTGCCAAGTCACTTTTAAAAACCTTTTATCAACAAGTTTCTCTCTTTTCGCTTAGCAGTACTTCAGGAGAACTGATTATAAACACAAGATACACGATATCAGCAGTCGCTCTCCGCCTATTTTCTTTGCATACTGTGAAGCGGGAGATTTGAAATCTATTCGATCTTCAAACTTATTTGGCATCTTTGAATGGTTCCTTACCAAAACTTTATGTACTAAGTCCCCTCCACAATCCCTTTAAGTCTGTAATAATAATACTGAAACACACTATATATATTGTCATTAGTGACTTCGTACATTGTTGCTCTTTGGGGATGTAATTAGTGGGAGTTTCTCGGTATAGAGACACAGACACGCTGCCGGGATTGGAACCCGAGACCTCTGTGAAGAGAGACAGTGACGCTGATCATTAAACCACAAATGATCGGCTATTCATTTTATTTTAAACTTAGTTATGGTGTTTAGGCCTAAATCTTATCGGCATATGTATACTTATTACTTATCTGGAACAAGTAATAATAATTTTAATTTTGAGTTCCAAAGACATATAAATGTTTTTATATAATAAGCTTTTTACTACAGCCAATTAAATAGCGTTATAACTTCATCAATTTTTGAAAACTGCTGTATTCATTCCTTCTAAAAAGTATTACTCTTTATTGCTACGGCAATCTGAGGATAGTCAATGGTAGTCGAGATAAATATTTCAATGCTGCCGGTTTCATATAATCACCAACCAGTTCAATGTATGTGGTGAGCCGTGGCACAAGCTTCTTTATGCCTTCCCCGAAGAACTCTCCCAACAGCTCCTTCCCCCACTTGTTTCAGCATCTGCGAGACAGTTAATAATTTAATTCCACCCATGCTTGCCTTCAGCGAGGTGAAAAGATGACAATCTGAAGGCGCAAAGTCAGAGGAATACGGAGGGGTGGTTCAAAATCTCAGCCAAATCAGTCGACAAGCCCCTTGGTGGTGAAGGCTGCGTGAGGACAGACGTTGTCGTGCAACAAGCACACTCCTTTCTTCAGCATTCCCCTCCATTTCAGTTTTTTAGGATTTCACAATATCGTTTAGCATTGATGACCTTCTCATGAGGCAGAAATTGGTCCAATATGATGTATTTTTAGCACCAAAATACTGATGCCATGGTTTTTTGCCAGAAATTGTGACTTTAAATTTTGATTCGCGAAAAAAAATTGGTAGGTGTTATTCCTTCCTCGAGCGGATCTAAGAACGTGGCTCACACTTGGCGGTATTTCTTACATCTTTCAACTGGATACTAAAACGCCAGTTTACGAACTACCGTGTTTCTGCGATGCTCGCTCTGTCAGAAGATCATTGCCTCTAACCCTCAAAAACCAAAAAACCACAGTACTCTTACTTTCTGATCATGCATCGTATTTAAAGTTTATGTAATTGCTTTCCTTGCCTAATCAGCTCATAATGTGAATAGTTTCGTATGCATAGTTAATGTTCATGATGATCAGTTCCTGATTGAGACGTACAACTGGTCAGTGGTGACGAAAATCCTTATTTTAAAATTACTTTCAACCTGACATTGGGCATAGAAAATATTCATTCGTATACTTCGGTATTTCATAGTTTACTAAAAGAAACCAAATCTTGAATTCTCAATTTTCTTTGCAGGGACCTACCTTAACCAGGTCAGATTTAAAGTCCTGTCACTTTCAGTCAATTGCAACGCTATAATGATACTAATTTGAGTAATTCAAAAGTATTTCGATAATTACGTAGATATTTTTTGCCAAACGGGGCAGAAACTCGCTTTAATAACTTACGGTGCTTGCATGCCTCGGCGCCCATTTGTCATACAATACTTTAGAAGTCGCCGGTTTCTTGTCCCCGCACTAAGTGAGTTTATGGCGCACATTACAATGGCCATTTTACCTCAAGTCTGGCTGCAGATACCGCACCAATTACACTTCCCCCATCCGCCCCCACACGGCCATTGTTCTAACACGGCGAGCTTTATGTGCATGTTGCGCTGTGTAATTGAATCTGTATTGTATTTGTACACGCTTGCTCTTCCACCTTTCTCACAACAATGCAATTGTTGCAAACAGCTTCTTCGTGCTCCTCGTCATTCTGTATTTTATTCATGACGTGCGTTATGTCCTCCTTGCAGGAAATGTAGCGTGTGTACTTCGGAATATATTACGTCTTGAAATGCTGCAGCAAGCCCGACGGGCACTGTTAATACGAACGTGAATCGTACGTTATAATGGCCTTTGCTAATTGTCTCTTGTTTTTTACTTAACCTCGTAAATATTTTTCGAGTAACACAATTATAAATGTTTTCTCTTATAATTACTGTTAACAATATCGACAAAATAACGCGAGAAATAAGGAATTAAGCGTATATAAAAATAATACCATATAATAAATTTTCATTTATAAACTTGGTGTCCGTTCTTCATTATTTTAAGAATTTTGTACCTTATTGGTTCTACCTATAAGATTATTGTATTGGAATCTTTCCCCCTATCTTCTCACCAAAGATTATCTTTTGGTTATGGCCCTTAGGAATTAAAGCAAATAGTGCAAGAAGATGTAATTTTTTTTCAAATGGAGAATGCCAATTTATTGTACCTCCAAAGAGTTTAGCGCTTTAGAGGAAACCGGTTTAGACGTTTTTTTCTGTTGCCTTAATATGGCGGATGTCATTTACCATTTCTAAAAACTTTTTAGGGTATATTATATAATAATAACATGAAGTTTCATAGAAACCCATCTCTTGAGGAAACCAAATGAAATTTAGGTTTCCGATTGTCCACCATTTTGTCTCTAGATTCGGTAGGAATCTTTTCATGGCTCTGTTGGACAATGTTATGTTTAATAGAAATATTTCTTCTGAAAAGCGTAGGAAGCGAGAGTAACAGACAGAAACTTAATTTTGTGATCCTCTAATGTCACACAGTCTGAAATATAATTTACGTAACTTCAAAGTTCTTAACAACAAACACAAAATTTATCAGAGCACTTTATTTTACTCACACGTATTATTTGTAAAAAAATTATTATAAACATACTCTGGCTGGGAGCCAATAGCCGAGCAGGTGAACCTTCCCAGAGAGCTCTAGAGCAGGCTACCTTTGGCGATATCTTCACATCTCTCTGGTTTTTGAACTAAGGTTCCCACATGCCGAGCCACCTCGGCCTGTTTTGAGAGGTGTATGTTCCGGGGTCGCAGACCTTGAGCATACAATAAGAGTTGTCCGCTATTCCTATTGGAATAGTCGGCCAGCTGCCTCCTAAACTGGTCCAGGCATGGCGAGGGGTAAGCTGCGGAAACCCCTGCAAACCTTTCTCCCGCCTATCGGAAGGACGTGGAACAAGTACCCAATGCCCGACCTACCTGATGCAGGTTTTGGTAGGGTTTTCCCTGCATCAGTTTTAGGCGAATTGCCGGGTAGGATCCTTAAACCATAGCCCGGGGGCCCTAGTTAACCCTTGGCTACCTTCCTATACCCTTCCAAATCCCTTCTTATGCTATTAAAGGGGAGTTGCCACCATGTGGATTACCCTCGTGTAGCCTGTTCCCTAAAAAAAAGGGGGGAGCCAATAGTTTAAAAATAGTTTCTAAATAATTTACTACAGAATAATGAGATATTCATTAATACAAAAGTGTGATGGAATAATTTCACAATTTAAGAAAACAGAGCAATCGTGCATAAAATAGCTAAATGAAAGTATTTCTCCGAAGTAAATAATAAAATTGGTTTGATCTTACATTTGATGTCATTTGGACTTTCTCTGAATTTCGTTTTGACTCTCTGGTCACACCTGAGAAGATTAAGTTAGACAGCTCTCCTGTGCACTTGCGACTTAAAAACTCTATTCAAAACTCGTATTTCTCCTGTAAGTACAATGAAGCAATTCCTTATAATATTTACTATTCAAATATTATTGCTACGGTTTTACAGTAGTTTTGTTTGCCGTGAACAAACGTGGCCTACCTACGACGAGCGTTTGTCCAATTTTTCATTCATGCTGTCCCTTGGCTTCTGAAAATTCACCCAATCACAAAATCTCTTATTGCTGCGGCATATGAAACTAAACAAATCAAAATGTCCGTCTTAAACGATTCATGGAGTTAGCCCTGATACGTCCCAACAATACCAAAATTATATCAACAAGCGACGTATGTATTGTGATACATGTGGACTCACTGTTACGAAACGTACAATTATTTCAACACGCGATGTCTATTCTCTACAATATTAATCAACAAATGTGGAAATGCAAAATATTCGGTTCATTTCTGATCTATTACGGTCGACAATTTTCGACCCTGCCAGAAACATATTCATGCAATTCATCGTGGAATGGAGACGGGAGCTTTTCTATTTTACTTTCTAGGGTACTTCAGAAAGGGAAATGTTCGATTTTCTCTCAACTCTTATTATTGCTTATCCTACATTACTATGACACAAAATAGCTAGAAAACGTTCGTCCACTGCCGAATTACAAATCTAAACTCCGACAGCCTGCCTGCTCCTCACTACTACTGTGAAAGCCATTAATCACATGAGCGACATCGGCCCTGTGACGCTTTGAAATCCCTAGTGTTGGTTTATTTCTTAGCACAGCGGGAATTCCAAAACCTGTAACACTAACTCCCGGCTCCGAAACGTCAGCAGCGAACAGACAAATAGCAAGAGCTTCTCTTATGTTGAATTACCGGAGACTGTCTTTTTCCTACAGGCCCGTCATCAAGAAAAAACTGATAGTATGCCATCTTAATTTAGACCAGAACTGCGAACTTGGAGATTATTTTATAACCAAGACTTACCTGATTATCAGTTGAAATTGTTGACATTTAAATTTTTTATTAATCTATTTCATGGGGTCCGGGGCCCCTGAGGGCCATTTAATAGGACAATTGTAGACAAAAATTATTGTCCTGCAGTATTCATTTATATAAACCAGGCATGGTGGGTTTCTTCATAAAATAAAACTCTGTCAACATCCTATCTCACATTCACAGCGCTTGAAACGAAGGGCGGGTCAAACAGCGTTGCCAAACAATCCTGGTGTTATTCCACTGTTATTTTTTATATTAGACAAAACTTTTATCTTAAGATTATTTGTTGTTATATAAAGTTTACAGTATATACAATTAAAATTCTGTACATAATTAACCTGGGAACTTTGAACTTACGTTAATCCAGCAATTAACATAATTTTGGAAATTAGTTCCACTGTTATGCGTGAGTTGTATAGGTTGTAGACATTTAGTTCCCGCGAGGGGTGTGACCTTGGGAGCAAGTGGCAATACTGCTACCCTCCAAGCAGCCACGCCCGGAGACTTCGTATTTAAGACGGAGTATAGTTTTAGAAAACTATATTAAAACCAGAGTGAACGTATGACATCGAGTTCTTCGTACGCGGCAGAAAATCAAACATCGCCAATGTTCAAAGCTGCCAATCAAAAATATTCTGATCTATGACGGATGCATTCTGGATCTTAGCAAACGACACCAGTCATACCCGGACCAAGGTTGTCGTAAAAAAAAGCCCAACATCAATAGAAAAATAGAAAAACACATTAACACCACTCATAACTCGACAGTGCACTAGAAGACGCACACATATTGATCTCCAATCTAAAACAAGAGCCCCCCCCCCCCCCGTGTAGTGGCCCTCAATCCTGCCATATATTGTAATTGTTTGACTAAAAGATAAATTAACAAATTATCTTATAGAAATTATACTTTTCTGATTGATAATTAAATAAATAAGACTCGAACCTCTTATTTTTTTACATGGTTCTGACTCACATAATCGAAAAGGTAATTATCGTATTTCCGTTAAATACAAAACGTTGGCTCAGTTTCTTGCCGAGTTCCGATTCGTTGCCCCGACTTTGTAAGCTGAAGCTCATAGTCGAAGAAATGTGAATTTTCTGCAGAGGAATGAAATGTACCGAGAAATTGGGTTTCTGGCAGCAGCGCATTATTTCAATTTGAGGGCGTCGCCCACAGAAAGACTGCTTGAGTTATGACAGGGGCTGTCAGGTTCCGCTGTAAGGTGTTTACCTCACTCACTTGAGTTGGCACACCCATTAGTCTTGTCTCGTAGCCGCCTTGTTTGCTTACAATCTCTATCTTGGCGGACCGCAGACGTCTCCACTGCTGCTTGCGAGACAAACTAACACTTAAAACTAAATAAATATTTTAGTGAAGTCTAGATGGGAACTTGTGTCTATTAATTTGAATGACATTTGCACTCCCGTCGTTCGCCTTCTATCTCAATCTCTGTTTCCATGGTCGCCAAACACGTCAATGTCTGTAGCTACTTTGGCATTTAGAAACTGCTTGGAGAGCTACCGCAAGATACCTCCCCCCCCCCTCTTTCTCAAGATTTAAGTTAATTAAAGATTCGTTTTAAAATTTACAACAAACCATCTTCAATTAAACTTATTCTTTCTATCATTGCACCCAATTTAATATTTTAAATTCTAGAAATTCCAAAATTAAATTTACAACAGAATTAGAAAGAAATTAATTCAATTCAATTGCAAGAATCACTTTCCTTCTCTGACTACGTCTGTTGGAGAGTTGGTCACTGCCATTCGGATACAATTATCGAGGCGATTGTCAGTCTTTATGCTTCTGGATTTTTTTTTTTAAAAAAATAGAAAATCAATTTAGAAAAAGCATAGCTATTCGAACCGTTAGTTTGAGCTGAACGAAGTCTTCACTCTCAGTGCGACTCGGACCAACGCTGAATATTTTTATTCGTGGTAGTGGCCAGATTTGATTCGTTGGAATTGATTTTAGAATCAAATCTATTAATTCAAGTTCAGGTACTGATGCGTCTTCGTTAAAATGTTCTGTCACGCAGGCAGAAAATTCTTCTGTCGGCACTTGCAACCAACGTGATGCAGTAAATTGTGCAAATTTTAAGGTCCTGAAAGCTGAGATGATATTTCTCTCTTAAATCGGATAAACTTCTGACATTTTTCTGGTCAAAAAGGGTTGAGATCAGGAAAGCTTCTTTCTAAAAGCACCAATTTATGTGAAATTGATATTATGTATATCATTTTTAGTAACTCCTTTTCCTTCCCCTACAATTTGCAATTTAGTACATTTATAGTATTAATACAGACTAAAAACAAAATTGATAACTATGTTAATTGAACTCAACAGAGCTTCCTTTTTTTTTAGAGTAACAGGCTACATGAGGGTAATCCACTTGGTGGAAACTCTTCTTTAAAGGGGGTATGCAGAAAGGTAGAGGACGGTAGCCGACTACGGTTTAACGATCCTACCCGGCATTTCCATAAAAGTTATGCAGGACAAACCCTAGAAAACCTTCATCAGGCAGGTCGAGCACCTGGTACTTGTCCCACGCCCTTCAGATGGCGGGAGAGCGGTTTGCTGTGGGGACGAAGTATTTCCTTCTACGTGCCTCGACCAGTTTAGGAGGCAGCTGACCGACTATTCCAATGGGTGTCTAATAACCTTTCGCGAGCCACCAGAAACATCCTTGCGAGTTACCGTTTGGCAACCCCTTCTCTATTCTCTCTATCCTGTCCATTTAGAACGTGTAATGTGCCCATATTTAACTTGTTCCACTAATTCAAACGCTTGTCTTTATCACATTTGTGTTCTCTCAGTGAAAAGTGTCATTGTTGTTGCGATCTTATGTTACGGCTAGAAAAGTAATAGAATGGCAATAATTAGTCGTCGTATTTACATTACATAATATATGTACAATCAATAATAAGTGGCTTGATTTGGATTTTCCTCCCGCATCAAACTTCAAAATGTAACCTTTGTCAGCTAAAACCCGGAGTTATAACCTCCATTCTATGCGAATGTGGAACCACATACGTAGGAGTAACTTGAAAGTTTTCGCTATCGGAGTCCACCTCACAAAAAGTGGAAACTGCGAAATAAAAATTGCAGAACGCTCATGGTGCAAGTTTCAGATTCCTCTTTGAACAAATTTGCACCGTGTTCAGAAAATCATAGAAGTAGATTTTTTTATTATATCGAACCATGCAATTTCGCGGCCACGTTTCACAATCCTCGCCATTGGTCCTGACCTGTAACAACCTCAAGTCATGTCATTTCTTCCCCGCGCAGCCTGTGGCTCCGAATAGAAAAAACGTTAAGTTAGTTTCTCCAACCCGCTGGCTGACCCTGTAGCAACTTCCCAGATTATCACCCAGACGCAGAAAGCTGAACAGTCGTTCCCTGGGCTGGACTCAACTGAATAGAATTAGGACTCACGTGTCTATACTCTGAACTTATGATCCGAGGTGACGAGCAGGATTTTTTTTCTGTTCGAAACGTTGGATTATTTCACTACTTCCTCCGTCACTAATGTTTTCCCTTTCTTCATGCACTTTCTCTGAAACCAAACAATGGAACACGAGACATGCACTAACCAAATATTAAATCAATGGCGTCCGGACGCCGTATTTTGAGCGGCCGTTGTTTGAGCTTTCCCCCAGTCTTAATCCATCCTTTCTCAATTCTGTCCGCTGAGTGAGCAGGTATAAAGTTTCGGAAGAGTAACTTTATTGCTTAAAGAATCAGCCTTGGTTTTAACATTAAGTGAATGTATTCGAAGCTTAATTTCTGAAACTTATCTGGATTAATAATTTCTATTTATGTCTAAAGATGCTCCAATTGATAGTGATTTGTTTAAAAGATCTGCTTATAAATGATAAATTAAGATATTAAAGAAATGTTAGGTTAGAATCCCTTCGGTCTTCGTAATTTTGATATTTCTTAATTTTCCCGAATGGAAAATGTGCATTGAAATCTAAAACTAGGTTTCTTTCCTATTTCCTAAAATAAACATTAAAATAAATGCAGCGAATTAAATTAAAGCATTCTTAAAATTAACTTCACGCCTAAAAATAAAATAATTATTTTGAACATAGATTTTAGGCGAGACAAAAATTAATATTGCTGTAGTCGTTGAAAAATAAATTCTTCTTTGGGAGGAAGAGGGAAATTTTGAGTATTCATTATATGAAAATATATTGAATAATGTCTGATGGTTTATGAAATTTACTTTCAAGGCTATAGAAATATTGATAACTTCAGTTAGAAAATTGCTTGTTTATTCTTCTCTAACAATTATTTAGTCTATAATATAGAGTTTGAAGCAATTGCCATTTTCTTGAGAACGACAAGTTCCATGAGGGTAATCTACGTGGTGCCCTCTCTCCCTTTAATAGCAAAGGTAAGGGGGAGGCGGAAGGGAGAACATGATAGGTAAGGGTTAACTAAGGCCTCCAGGCTATAGTTTAAGGATCCTACCCAGAATTCATTCACCTAAGTGTGATGCAGGTCAAACTTTATAAATCCTGCTTCTGGTACTTGTCCCAAGCTCTTCCGATTAGTGAAGTGAGGTGTGCGTTGGGGCTCAGCATTCACTACACCGTGCCTTCAGCAGTTTAGGAGGCAGCTCACCGACTGTTCCACTAAAAACAGGCAACAACTGTTACCGTTTGTGCAAGGTCTGCGACCCCGGAACATACACCTCTCAAAACCAACCGACGTTCCTCGGCTTAATGGAACCTTACTTCAAAAAAATGTTGTCTACTCTCCAGGGACGTTCCCACCAGAGAAACCTAATCTCTAAGAGACCATCTCCCACAGGCTTCCTTCCCGTTTAACCATGCTCTCCCTGATTCTTCAACGTGAACCCTAAGTTATTCTGACTCTATCTTCCAACTCTTTCCAATTTCTTTTTCTGTGCGCGGTCTCCGATCTTTATCATCTTCGTCAAACCAACTCATTTTGCACTTTTCACTCACCAACTCAATGCTCTGGCCGTCCTAGAAACTGCCTTCATTTTATTCACCAAGATTCACTCCTCGAGTGTTGCTCAAATTTCAGTTATGTCTCTTAAAGGTTTTCGTTAATAATTTTCCCTGCACAAAAAACAGTCTCAGGTAAATTGTGACAAATTAATATCCGTTACTATTGCAACAAGAAAAGTATTTTCTGAGTTCGACAAAGGTTGAGACTTCCCATTTCCTATCACATCTGTTGTTTTGATAAAATGTTGTACTCAACAACGTTTTTATTGTTATTTCGCTATAAATTTTGCAAATATCCATTTTGATTTCTGGGAATTCAGTTCCTTCTCATTTTCCAAGTAATTCTTTATTTCCTTTCTATGGTATAAAACTATATGGTATTTATGTAATACACAGACCGTTTTACTGCAACAGAATCTAATAAAAACGGGAAATTCTTTTAATAAACTGTTCGGATGAGCAACATATGCTAGTTATTAATATTTTAATGAAATATTTATATTATATGTTATTAATCTAGAGATCATCTCTAAGGTGAGCTACAAATGTCCCTTATTGCTTCTGTTTCTTGCTTTCGCAAGAATCATCGTAACTTTTGCTTTACCGCCCTAGAGTCACACTCCCCGTAGTTACTAGTTCACACGTTAATGCAATCTGTTTACAGACATCTATTACAAGGGTAATCCCAGAAGTATCTTACCTAACAAAGATAACAAAAAAAATTGTGGGAAAACATTCACTAAACAATGTAGTGTCTTCAAACTTAAGCTTTATATGTCTGGTAATTTAGACCACTTTTGTTTTTCAAAAAATAACCCGCCATCTATACGTCATGTCAGGTACTTCAGGAACTACCCTCATACATTGGCTCAATGCGTAACGAATATAGTCCAACGCTTATGTATAATAAGAAATTTTATCACAAATATTGTGAAATTATTAGTTTTATGAATCTTTTATCTTGAAATTTTTTGTTGTAAATTCATTGATAAAATTGCTTTATGTTTACAGGCAAATGTAAGGAAAAACCCTCCCCTCTTGAGCCCCCCAGAGAAAGAAGCGGCTCTAGGCCGCACAAGCAGCCTTCCAAAATATTTCACAGAGAGTCCAACAAACAGGTAATTAAAATATTTCACTTTTATTCTATAGTTACTGATACAACGATGAAAACGTAATAAACTATTCTGTAAAATTTTTATAATTTGAGACCAAAATAAATCTAAGCTTATCTATATTATCTAAATTATATGAGTTTTAAATACTATAATAAATGCCTGACTTCTAATTGGAATGACTTGAACATTGCTAGTAACTTCGTTCTGAATTACAATATAAAATTACATTATAAAATGCATGTACGAATTGAACAATATAATTTGTATTACCGAAATTATAAAACATATATACAGAAAAACAGGGAAGTAATATAACTGTCAAACACCAGGCATGGTTATGAAAATAATTACTAGAATAATACATGAGAATTGGCAGAAATCCGTCCTTTTGTGCTGAACCGAGTAATGCCAATGAAGGTATTTCTGCCCTTCATCATTGTACTTTACGTCAGATATGTTTAATAAGGTTATTCATGGCCATATATAGTGAGTATATATTGTAACGTGTGCATTTTGGTTTAGTTTTGCTTTGTCTCGGAAGTGTTGTTTGCTGTGGTTTGGAGAATTCGTAATCGTGCACGTGCGTGGGGGTGGAGGAGATAAATATTTCCGTCCATGCCATGTCATGTCTCGATTGTTGGCCTCAACATGACAGAATAGTTGGCCATTGTTGACTACGGAACTGCAGCTGCGTGCTATAACTCTTGTAACAATGGAAGAATCAGTGAAACTGACATTTTGATGAAGTTTTCTAATAATGAAAAAAAAGTAAAAAAAATGGGAGGCTATAATGGAGGGAACGAAGATAAGGTTTTGAAACTGGACAGTTGTTCTGCGCTCACCGCAGTTGTTGGATGTGATTATGAGAGGCTCCGTACTGCGTTACGTGTATACGTTTTAAGTGTCACCGATCTACAAATCTCATGAGTTCTGCTGTAAACTTTTCCAAGTTGTCTCTGATATAGTCCGAGGCAGAGTCGTCGTGAGAAAGGGGCACAATTTGTTAGTGAAGAGTTCATCGAAGCCACACAATTTAGTACGACGGCTTGCCAGCAATCAATCCCGGAGGCCGACGCCTTGTTATGGTCATCACTGAAATTAACCCGCTCTGCCAGCTGTGAGATACGGAGACGTCGGTACGAGAGCTACAGCGGGCAACACAACACGGAATAGCAGTACGTATTTGGTACGGGCAGCAGATCTCTTCTATGTAAAAACCACAGGTGCCTGAGATAAGAGTTTTTCATGCTTCACTGTAATAAACTAATAAAAAATTTCTTTAATGGTCAATATTTTTTTGATTTAACGAAAAACCAAGCCCACAAAAATAATTCTTTACAATATATATATATATATATATATATATATATATATTAATACTAGAGGCCAGTAATTATTTAAATAATTGGATTGTTTAGCGGTACCAATTTCAAAGACAACAATGTGTCGGCGGTCTTTGTTTGCGGGCTGTGAGCGCTTTCTGAGGGCAGTCTGTCTGAAATCGGAGGAGGGAGAAGTCGTAACATTGAGAGAACTAACAGCGTGGCTCAAGTTTAAAATTCAACCAAAAGAGTTATAAGTTCTAAAATCTAAGTATAAAGTTTGGACAGAGAGATACATCTTTACAGTTTATGATCATTGTAGGTAATTTAGTTCGCACCATTGTAAACTCACCATGTATTTTATTTGTTTTTCCTTTGTTCGGTTCAGTCTAATGCGTTATTCAAACCACATTGTAAACACTTTTGTATAGACATGTAAATTAAAATAAAATTGTGATTACAGGTTAAATAAATGAAGTAATATTTATTTAACATCGATTTAATGAATTTATTTACAATCATTTAATGAAATATTTAAATTCGCACAATTTAAATCCACTTAATAAAATGTTGAAATTATTAATATTAATAGTAATTGTTTGAAATGATGAAACAGAATTTGATTAGTATATGATTTAAAGAATTTATTTAAATATGTTATGAATTTTGTACATAAATCTTTCGTAAATTTGCCTCGGCTATTATTATAAATTTTGACTTATTTCAGGGTGCTTTATCGGACCTCGTCAGAAATATTAAATTTAAAGAATATTTTTGAGTTGAAATTACAGAAATTTTAACTTATAATATCCCCCAAAATACGAACAGAAAATGAAATGATTTTTCACGATACAACAATTATGCTAATTTTACAACACAATAATAATTTTACTAAATTTAAAACAAACTCAACAGACCATTTTCGATCATTCCAAAATTATGCATAACACACTATCACTAATTATTTAAGGACACCTTTTGAACTTTGAAATTATATGCCATATAATTGCAAGTACGCTTTCTCAAACACATCCGATTTAATACTTTACAAGCTCCAGGCAGTAGACAGTATGATACCGCCTATGGACCCACGGTGTTTCGCCCACAGATACCAGTCATTCACCCAGTATAATCGCAAGCGCCCAAGATGTTTTGACTGTGGAAACCTGTCAGTGTTACAATAATAAAAATAATGAACAAATCACGAAATAGTTCGCCCCTAAGCACCAGTCAATTAAATGTTCCAGATGCAATAATGAACTAATTTTCAGAGTTCAATTATTATCTGCCGGTGAATTCTCTAAACATCTCTGCATGTAACTATTACTTATTCATAATCAAAGTACTCTTCAAATCTATTTGGCCTACCTCGCCCAATGAGGACATTCTCCCTCGACATTTACCTAGGTGTTTTCGTTTTAGAAGAGCGAAAAGTGCGAAAAAACGCGTGCTGTTTCGGGCAGACATTTTTTTAGATCGATTCAAGTCGGACTCGTCTCTAGGGAGCGAGCCAGGAGAGGCTAAAGGCTCACTCACACCAGTGCGGGACTGTGTGAACGGGAGTGGGAATCCCGTTGCAGGTACGGGACGGGGTACCACACGGTCCTTCATACCATTCCGGCAACGAGAATTCATTTTTTAGACGTTATCCCGCAAACACAGGAGTTTCACTTAAAATAATTACGCATTTTCAATCATTTCGAATAAAAAATTTTAATTCAAGTTAAGACAGTGTGTTCAATAATGTCTTCCGATGAAGTAGAGGCTCTAATTTTTCTAGCTCTAGCCGAAGACAAAAAACGTGCCAATTAAGTTATTAGAATAATAATTATTTATATACCTTTAGGAAAAGAAAAATATGGATTCACGAAATTCTAAACGTAAAACATTTGGTGAATATCACACGTTAATTCCAGAGCTACGAAGAGATGTTGCAAGATTTTATATTTATTTCAGAATGCCACCTGATTGTTTTGATGAAATTTGCAATTTAATTAAGAATGGCATTAAAGAGCAATACACGAACTACCGTGAACCCATATCTCCAGAAGGACGACTTGCAATTGTTTTGAAGTATATATGTTATAACATATAACGAGTGTGAACGTTTTAGAATACTTAATTTAATGTATTATTAAGATTTTCTTTGGCGGCTTGTACCGAAACAATGGGCAAGCGCACAGCAAGCCACGTGCGGGACGCGGGAAATACCGTGCAAGCTGCGAACCTTCACTAAGACGCAGCAAGAGGCGGGAAAGTTCGTGCAGCTCTGAATATGCCCATATCCCTCAATGAAAACACGTCCCGCACCTTTCCCGCACCCGTTCCCGCAGCCCCTCACTGGTGTGAGAGAGCTTTAAATGTGTCAGGGAACACGAACCTGCGTCTAGTTGTTCATCGCGGGGAACACAGCACAGAGAAACCGCTCCCTACCGCTATATATGCATTGCCGTGTGACAAGTTCCTGTGTTCCGACACACGGTTTGCATTCCAATGACCGTCGTCCCGTAGGACGCGTAAAAGTAAATTTTGGCTAAACATTTTAAATTAGAATCCGGAATCTAAAATTGACTTTCCTTAAACTTAGATTTCAGTAGTATGAATTAGAGTGTGAATCCAATTGCAACACTTGATGATTACGGAGCCTCGTGACTGAGCGCGTAGAACGAAATTGTGATTTAATTATTGTAAATTAAATTTTATTATGACTGTTAACATTCTGTTTTTATTGACGAATACCCCCGAAAGACAGGTTCCTTGAGAAACGAAATTTTCAGTCCCTCACGCTCTACTAAATTAATGACCAGTCCCGGCAAGTTGTTTATCAGTTCTCAGTTTGCATCACTTAAATTTAACTTGTTATAAGACGATTTACACATTTCAAGATAAATGAATCAAGTCTGCATATGCAGTGACGCTCACTCCATCCTCTGTTTGAATGACGTTTCTCTCCCATCTAAATATAATGCCTCTTTTTTTAGGGTAACAGGCTACGTGACGGTAATCCACATAGTGGCAACTCGCCTTTAATAGCATAGGAAGGGATTTGAAAAGGGGGATGCGGAAGGGTGGAGGAAGGTAGCCAAGGGTTAACTAGGGCCCCCGGGCTATAGTTTAAGGATCCTACCCGGCATTCGCCTAAAAGTAATGCAGGGGAAAACCTAGAAAAACCTGCATCAGGTAGGTCGGGCATTGGGTACTTGTCCCACGCCCTTCCGATAGCGGGAGAAGATTTTGCTGAGGGGTCGCAGCATTCCCTTCTCCGTACCTCGACCAGTTTAGGAGGCAGCTGGCCGACTGTTCCAATGGGAACAGAGAACATCTCTTATCGTATGCCCAAGGTCTGTGACCCCGGAACATACACCTCTCAAAACAGGCCGAGGTGCCTCGGCTTGTGGGAACCTTAGTTCAGAAACGGAGAGGAAAAGGCACCCCCAAAGGTAGCCCCTTCGTATCTCTCCTACAAGGTTCTGCCTGTATGTCTCGTTTTACCATTCTTATTTAACATATTTATTCACAAAATCAGCTAAAGGAATGCCAGAAAATATTATCGTTGTATTAAATCCTCCCTTGTAACTGAGTCACTTTAGGATCACTAACAGGACTCAGTAGATGGTGTAAAATAGACCCGTCAGTATATCGTGATACAGAATTTTGCTGTATTACTCTTCAATTCAAAACATAATAACTTCGGAAACTACCCCTCACAGATGATTATGCTCACCATTATTTCTTTATCGGAATCCCTGTATAAAATATCTTAAATTTTTCCATAACGTTCATTCAGCATCTTTATAAATGTTTGTAACTTTTCTTGGCTGCTAATTCCCTCTGTCATCGACACAGTTCTGACGCACTCTCATCGTACCCATAACCAAAAACCTCTCACAGGTTGACTGGCTCACATCTTTAAAATCTGATTCAGCCGAAATTTCGGATTTTCTACTGATTTTGACAGAAAAAAATTGTTATAATTTTCCCCACATAGTTACAGTTTGATACTTCTTATACTATTATTTTATCCGTTTACTTTTAACAATGACTAATTTACCGACTGATTTTGCACCGCAGCCGCCTCCAAAAACAGAATATTGATGATTTACGTAAAAAAATTATAACTGACATGTAAAATCTGACTCAACGTCAAAATAGATATGGAAATTATACGTGTGTAAACTTGAATTGGTAATGCGGAAGTAAATTTAGAGATATCAACGAAATATTGAGTATGATACTTTCAATTTTAACATTCCTCTAACTCATAATTCCCCCCAATTCCACTATAACACGCGTCAGAAAGGATGGCGCGTGGCGCAGATTGAGGAGGGCTTTGCATCCTCTCCATGTACGAGTTTTCTCGGTGTGCGCGGAATAAACAAACACGAGAACGTCGATCTAATGAGGTTAAGCCCTACGCGCTTACTGAAGCTTATTGGCTACGCACGGGGAAGTGGATAGGACCTGCGGAAAATAACACTAAACTGACCCACCCTCAAACATGATGCTTATTTTTTCTCTCGAAATGAACGTTTATCTGTAATATTGATAATCGTATTTTAAAATCTAAGATTAATTTTTTGTTCTGCACTTTTTTCAGCAAATTCACCCATCGACGGCATCCAGTTCAACGGGCACCATCTCGTCTCTATCGAGCTGAATTAAAGACTAATTTTAGTAGTACTGCCAAGTATTATTGTCCCAACACATGCATTGGACCTGAGTTTGTTGTCAGAGCTTCTCATCCAAGTAAACTGTTACAACTGGATACCAGATGTTCGGTGAGCAAACTTCAAATATAGTAACAAAATGGATTTTTTAAAAATGAAAGTCTAAATATAACTCTTATAAGTACGTCCATAATACATGCTGAAGTAAGACGACCAAGTGAATACAAATTAATGTGTGTCATCTAGCGTTTTTATGTTTCAAAATTCATAAAATAGATATGTAAGTAAATGAGAGTTTGTCATTTATGTATCATTTACGCTAAATAAAAATAACTGGAATCGACAAATACATCAGCAGATACTGATTAAAATTATCGTAAAAAAGAGGAACAGGTTGATAATTATACTAAGTTTGTTCGATAAGTCTAGAGAATTTTTATGAAAGAAAGGGAAATTTTTCAATTTCCGCCATTGTTGGTAAACATGATCCTTTCAAAGATATTCCAAAAAGTTTTAAATATTCCTCTAACTCATAATTCCCCCCAATTCCACTATAACACGCGTCAGAAAGGATGGCGCAGATTGAGGAGGGCTCTGTAGTGTTAGTTGTGTAGTCAGGCGGAGAAAATGGAAAAATATGAATTTCGCGCTGTCCTTATACACTTTCATTTGAAGTGTTGGACAGCCGCACAACTCAAAACCGAATTAGGTGAAGTTCATGCGGACTCTGCACGACCATTGAAGATCATTTAGTCCTCGATTAATGACTTTAAACTACGTCGCAAAAGCACAGAAGATGAAACTCGCTCCGGCTGCCCAATTGAAGTCACCACTCAGGAAAACATAAAAAATTCTCAATATCGTAATGGAAGATCGCAGGCTAAAATTCCGTGAGTTATCTGATGCCGTAGGCTTCTCAACTGAAGTCCATTGACTCTTCATGAAAAACTGGCCATGAAAAAGCTTCGGCGCGATGGGTGCCGCGACTGTTGACATTAGAACGAAAACGGATTCGGAAAAACATTTCATTGCAGAATATAGAAATGTTTAGGCGTAACCCACAATCATTTTTGCGCACATTCGTAAGCGTCGATGAAAAAAAATCAAAACAATGGACAAAAGCTGGTGAAAGTGCACCGAAAAAGGCGAAGATCGTTTTGCCAACTGGAAATGTAGTGGTCACTGTCTTTTTGGATTCTCAGGGAATAATATTCACAGATTTCTTAGAAAAGGGCACAACCATAACAGGACTCTATTATGCTGCTCTGTAGGATCGTTTGAGAAGAGTGCTGATTGAGAAACGACCAAGATTGGCGCGCAAGAAAGAACTGTTTCACCAGGACAATGCGCCAGCGCACACAGCAGCATTCTCAATAGCAAGTGTACGCGTTGGGATTCGAATTGGTTTCTCACCCACCCTATTCACCAGACCTAGCACAAAGTGACTTCTTCCTTCTCCCAAAACCTTAAAGTTTGTCTTGATGGGAAGAAATTTTTATCAAATTAGTAAGTGATCGAGGCTGTGTTGGAGTATTTTGCAGAGTTTGACAAAAAAAACTATTTTTGTGATGGATTGAAAAAGTTGGAAATTCGCTTATTGTCAAGGAAGGAGAGTATGTTGAGTAATAAATTACGTTTTCTAAAAAAAAAAAAATTTTGTTATATTTTTACCAGACTTATCAAACAAGAATAGTATAGCACCAAATTTTTTCATCAGTCACATGAAGAAAATAAGGATAAATTTATTTCTAATCCACAGTATGGCCACTACCCACTTATAGCGAGGAAGGGACTGAAGGGGGGAAGCGGTAGTGAAAGGTAGCAAGGGTTAACTAAAACCAACGGGCTGTAGTTTTAGGATCGTACTCGTCAATTGGCCTAAAAAATATCCAGGGACAACCCTAGAAAATCCTGCAATTGGTACTGGTCCTTCCAAAAACAGCACTTTGAATTTTTGTGGGGATGCAGCATTCTAAACTCCATGCCTCGACCGAAGGGCAGCTGGCCGACTGATGCCAATAGGAATTGAGAATAACTCTTGCCGTATACGCAAGATCTGCGTCCTCGAAACATTCACTCCTCAAATCCGGACTTATGGGAACCTTAGAGCCTGGGAAGGGGAGACCCCCCCCCCCCCCATACAGGAAATTAGCTCTTTTGGACTTTCTTCTTTCCAGTGATACCGGTATGATGTATGGTTCATCAAAGCTCAACTTATATAGGTTAAGTGGACCCTCGGGCGACCAACTCTTCTAGTTACAAACAACTCAGGTTACAAGCAACCGTTTGGAAACAAATATACCTTCTGGTTTCGAACACAACTTCAATTTGCGTACACACGCCGCTAACTCAGTTCTTAAATTTCAGCCTGTTCCTTCCTTCTCCTCTCATAAACAAAGCATTATTTCAAATAAGTAGTCGGTTTCTGTCGCCTCAAGAGAAAACGCCCTATCGACCTCATCCTTCCCCCAGAACACTCTGGCACTTCCTAACCCACCTCATCCTCATGCTCGCAGACCCTATTCCATCCCATCAAATTCAACATCACCAGCGAACCCTCAAAACCCAACAATGTATGCAACCTTCCCCAATTAATATTCCAGTAAACACCCATCTCATCTTCCACCCCAAACCCCTCAGAACAACAAATCAAGAACTCAAGGCCTGGAAAGTCACAGGAATCTCCACCTACACAAGCTAACATATGAATTATTTACACTTAATTTTTGTAAATACTTGTAAATTTTATGAACCAAACTGTATAATCAAAAAATAAAAGTTTTTAAGAATAATAATAATAATAAAAAGTAGCCGGTTTCATTGTGATGAAACGTCGGCCCCTATTTCGTGTGCGGTGCTACATTTTTAAAACTTAATCTTAAGATAGGTGTTTCTTAAAAATTTCTTATGCTTCCATCAATTGTTTGTTGTTTGTCCCGTGATCGCTTAATGGCCTGGAAAACCTCTTAGCGTTTATATGGTTTATTACTTCTTTTGTTTTGACCAATTATTCATCTTTTATCAAGCTGGCCGTGGTCTATTGACATCGGACTTTGTACCCCACGTATTAAACTAATATTTTATACTAACTTCGGTGTTTTTCTTACTACATTTTACAAACTTTTGTAGAAATATTTAAAAATGAATTATTGTGTTTTATGTAGCCTATTAATTTATTTTTTAAATAAGTAACATTTTTATTGTTTTTAAATTTGTTTTAGGTGAATCAGAAGCGCCAGATTCTTGTAATTTTATTGAACGGGCAGAAAATAGAGATTAGTTGTGATTCAAGTTTAACCACAGCGGGTCATATATTTGAAGTAAGTATTATACGAGGGTGGTCTGAAAAGTTTCTGACCCAACAATGATAGAAGATATTTTTCACCAGTCTCCTTGTAACTCTACACACTTCTCCCAGCGATGCTCCCATTTCTGTAACCCGTCCATAAAGTACTCGGCGTTTTTCTCAGCAAAATCATTGTTCACGAAGGTGATTGCCTCTTCATTTGACGAAAATCTCTGTCCTCCGAGTGCAATTTTTAGATGAGGGAACAAGAAGAAGTCGCTTGGTGTTTGATCTGGATGGCCAAGCAGTTCAAACCGTAATTCGTGGATTTTCGCCAGGTGAGGTGTGAGACGGTGCGTTGTCTTGGTGAAACATGATTTTCTATTCTGCAAATGTGGCCGTTTTTCCGCAAGTTCTGCCTTCAGCTTGTCAAGTAATGATGCTCCTGTAATGGTTTTTCTATTTTGAAGATAATCGATTAAAATAACTTCATGACTATCCCAAAAAACAGTCGTCATCATTTCCCCAGCCGAAAAAACAGTTTTTGCTTTGTTTTGGAGCCGGTTCCCCCTTTGCAGTCCACTGTTTGGACTGTATTTTTGTTTCAGGCGTATAATGATGTATCCAAGTTTCATCTACAGTAATTAATCGGCGCCAAAACTCGGATTTATTACTCCTAAACTTCGCCAACAGAGCGTTGGAAACGTTAATTCGAACACGTTTTTGATCTAACGTGAGCAAACGCGGCACCCAACGCGCTGACAGCTTTCTCATGCCTAAATGTTGATTTAATATGTGACAAACACGGTCTTTTGGCATGTTCATGACCTCTGCTATCTCTCTCACATTAATTCGGCGGTCGTGTAGCACCATTTAGTGAATTTTGGCGATGTTTTCGTCGGTAGTTGCAGTTTTTGGACGTCCCCAACGTTCATCGTCTCCAAAGCTCTTACGGCCACGTTTAAATTCAGCTGCCCAAAATTTCACTGTGGTAAATGGTGGTGCAGTGTCCCCATACACAGAATCCAACTCATATTTGATTTGTGTAGACGTATTGCCTTTCAAAAACAAATATTTAATAACTGCTCGATACTCGATTTTCTCAATTTTCACAAAAACACTCACATCAACTCACTCAAACGACTGTTACATAACAACTGCGCGTCCAAATTCGCTGAAACTTTGGTGACTAACTGTCAACAGAAATTCACTAGCTTTTATTTACTAGTGCTGCCATCTTCACGTTGAGGTCGGAAACTTTTCAGACCACCCTCGTAGACTTATTATTTATTTATGATAAAATACATAATATTATGTTTAAATTATTTTAAATATATATTTATTTCTGAATTTGAGCTATTATTTGTGTTGAAATGTAGAGAAGTATCAATATTGTAATTTTATTTCTTGATAATGTCTCTCTATCACAAGCAGAATTTTGTGGCAAAATTTTAGATCTAAGGGTTCACTATTATCCTACTTAAAAACCTCCTCTAGTGTCAAAGTGAACATACAATCTTAATCATGTAACTTATACAGCTATTTGTAATAATCAAAAATAAATAATATGTTTTCGATTTAATCATGTTCGACGTTAGCTGTTTCACTTTCTCATCCGTTGTTGCACTTTCCCGCCGAATACGTAGTTTCGATCAGCTGATTTACGATAATGTGAATTTATGCAAGATTGTAAAATTAAGGTTTTAGTACTTCCCAATCCAATCAAAAAAAACTTTTGTTAACTCTAGGAATAGATTTAATACTGGATTTTATCATTTACAGCACAATTTTGCGAAAAGTTTTGTGCGCTAGCAGATTGAAAATTTTACAATACTATCACAAAATTACACCGGCTTCAAAATTCACCATTAAATTTATGATATCACTTTTTCTATTGGTTGTTGTAGGTCAGGATTGGCAAATTCAGAAACGGAGCTTTTAATTTCACTAAGTGAAAGAATCTAACACGTCTTTTAGATCTTACAGTTTGTCTCAGAATCACGAAATCACGAAATATCAGCACGGCCTCCGTACATCAAGTAGAAGCGTAGGTGGATCTGGAAAGGTCTGGTCTCAGTAGAACGTATAGTTTTCTGCCCCCAAAACTGCAACATAGACCTGTTTTCTCCACATACTACGTGCCTAAGTCCAGACCGAACTGATTATCTATCCGCCACGGCGGCGCCTGGTCAAATTCCAACTTGCCAAGCTCTCAACCCTTGTTAATATCTAATTACATTAAAATAAAATCTATATATACCAATTATAAAACTATCGTGTTGACCCCGGCAGGACTCGGGATGGAATAATTCGCTCCAGAGCGAATTTACGAATATCACTACTCGAAAATTCGCTTCGCTCCTTAGAAAATTTCTCCGTCGCACCACCGTGTCTTAAAAGTTATTTATAGAAATTTGCAGTGTGTTCTACAAAGTTCTTAATCTACTGCAATTCAAAGAGGTTATATTGATTAATAAAACCTGTTCTCAAGGCCATAGATGCTTACTGCTTCGCTACGATGGCGTAGACCGCTAACGAGCATAACCCAGCTTGGTCAGATTGGTCGCCCACTCAATCACATACTTTCTATCACACTGACGCACTGAAAAATTGTTCATTGAAATTTCTGTTTCTATCAATGGAAGGATTTAGTCGTGGCGCCAAGCCAACAATGATAAACTGTCGTTATTATCACTGTCACTCAAACAAAACTTAACTGTTAATGTTTGAAATTTTACAAAATATTACAATATTCTGCTGCCACTAAGAGCACATAGAGGCAGGTTTAGACAGCAAATTGCCATTTGGCGCGTTTCACTCTGGTCGTTAGTTAACGAGCTATATTCGTCGGATTAGGTCCAAAGTGACAGTAAAAGAGCTTGGCAAACAGCATGTATGTGTGAAATTTTGCTATAAACTTTGGCAAAACTTTTACAACGGCATTACAATTGCTCAATCAAGCACACAGGGAGGACTGTATGAGTCTCCTCGTCCCAAAAAGCATCCATGAGTTGGTCAAAACAAGAAATTCTATCGCGTTTGTGGGATACCGAGAGCAGGAAAAGAGAAAACCAAACTTGAATGTTGCATCATGACAATGCGTATTCTCCGGAAGCCCCAGCAGACTTTTTCTGTTTCCCAAACTTAAAACCACGTTGAAAGACGTCATATCCAAACCATGGAGAAGATTCAAAGGCAATGTGACAAGAGACCTGCGTGCCATCCCAGAAAGTGTGTTTCAGGAGTGTTTCCAAAAATGGAAGCAACGTTGGGAACTGTGAGGGACTACTTTGCGGGAAATATGTTATACAGTGAGTAATAAATATACAGTAACAAATTTTCGTTTTCTTTTTGTACGCACCTCGTTTAAGTGGCAATATTTTGCTTCAAACTCATTATCCTGTTATATGAAAATTGGTCGTTGTGATCTATATAATTACTATACTATCTAGGCATTGGCCACAGCTCTATTATAAGTGTGTACCAGCACTCAAATCATGAAAGTTTGCAATCTACACAAGACAGTAATTGTTGTTAATTTTACTTTTGTAATAAGTGAGTACACAAATCTTGGCATCAACAGATTCTCCTTATTTGCTAATCATTTGATTCACTTGATGAATATGAAAGTTGTAATGCTGTCATCCAAAATATTTACTGGAAAGATGTTTCAATCATAGGTTTCCAAAAAAACCCTTAGTTTTACTATCTTAATATTTACTAACTTCGTTACTCTTTCTTCATAATATTATTTTTGAAATTGTATTTCATTATGATGTGACAAGAGTAAATATTGCATACTTTGATTCTTGATTGCGCAAGAAATTCTCATTTGAATACTTCTTCAATAAATTTGATGTAATCTTATGTTTTATTAATAATGTATTTTCATGTACTAGTTTCTGATATAAATTCTACTTAAACAAATTGTTTCTGAGAAAACAGTAAAATTGATCAATTGTTAAGATATACATCATATTCTTAAACAAATTTGGTTAGAAATATATTTAACAATAATAAAAATTTTCCTGATGCTTGGCAATTATCATCTAAGTACCCAATTTCAATGTTACAGGCTTTAGTTCGAAGTGAAGGTATGGCTGATAACTTCATGCTTGGCCTTGCAGCATTAGTTGGAGGAGACTTTATTTTCTTACATCCTGAGACTAGGCTAAGAAAAATTGCACCTCCCACATGGGGCAAAGATTCCTTACCGTCATGCAGCCTTACCCTTTATTTGCGAATAAAGTTCTTTCTACCAAGTTTACGGGGTATAAGGTACAGATTTATTTTATTTTTTGATAAACTCTTAATGTTAATTGTGTATATAAATTCAAAACTAATTTATTTAATGCTATCAGTTTGTTTCTTTACTAGTAATGTGTTTCAAATATATTCTTTATTAAATATAAATTAAATTGTATTATAATAATACACTATTAACTACCTGCCAAATTTCATAATATCAATATTTCAGGAACTGGACTATGAAACATCAACTATATTTACAACTTCGTAGGTGCTTGTTGGAACAACAAATAGTCTGTGACCTTACAATATATATTATGCTTGGAGGCTTAGCTCTGCAGGCTGAATTTGGGGATTATTCGGTTGAGGTAAATGATGAGATCTTTAATACAAAAAACTTGTGTTAATTTTGTCTATGATAATTACACAGAAAATACCTATATTTGTCGATTCTAATTGTTCAGAAATGTTTGTTATGGATCTGGATGCTTCTAATATTTATACTGTATATTAAAAGAACAGTGTGGTGACATTTCATAAATATGAAGGATAGGAAAGGAAGGCAGGGTTCATGGCCTATCTGACTTGCAATCAAAAGATATCTCATAATTTTTTAGTGTTATAATGAGTAGAAATAGAATATCTTCTTCATTTTTTATCAGGTATCAACACAGTCACAGATTATATGAATTTCTTAGTAGCTTTACACTATTATTATGTTGCTGTACTATAAAATTATCAATCAGTGCCACATTAAACTTAAAAATCACTAATTGATCAACATATTGTTTAGGTTTTTTGTCACACTGTATTTACAGATCCCTCCATTTTTATATATTTGCCATAGCATTTTCTGCTAAATCTGGTTATAAAGAGGATTCAGTGTGAATATTAAGAGGCAACTATTTCATTTTAAATATCTCATCACTTTTATTTCTACTTTAGTTCTATATCCTGTACTGTAAAGAGATGAAAGATGAAGAATTCACTTTTGATTATTGTTAGTTAAAAGTATTAAGAGGGATTTTGTATATCTGTATACAATGGGTCCATATATTTCAAATGTTATTAAGTTTACATTATTATAAATAGCACATGAGAATAAGGCTAAATCTATCGATTGTCTGTTTACCAGAAGAGAACGGCCATCAAATTAAGTTTTAGTGAATAATTACCATAATTACAGATAAACATTTTCCTTTGTTATAGGAGCATGGGAGTAGTGACTATTTCTTCCTTGAGCACTACATACCAGAGAATCAATTAGAAAGGTCTGGACTAAAGACTGACCTACAGGAGGCCCATAAAAGAAGAAAAGGTCTTGATCCGGGACGTGCTGAAGAGCAATTTGTTATTCAAGTGCAAACACTAGAAAATTATGGATCTCACTTTTATCACACAACTATGGTAGGATAATTAGTTCAGTATTTATCATTATCTGATTGATGACAAATGATAAGTAATGCAAAAAAATATTATTTGATAGTTTAAGTAGTATAGAAAGCATATTGGATGTCCAAGCTTTATTTTCAAGTTAATATTTCATTACATAATTTATTTGAGTACAAAATTTGAGTGCACTATGGATGATGCAGTCTATTTTTATGACTTTAGTCTCTGACATATGGAAAATTTTCCTATCTAATGTTTTTGCTTAAGAAGAAATAAATAATCTTTCTATTACAAGTGTTCAATTGAAATTGTAGTGTTACTTTAGATTCATTTTAAAATTATCTTGATATTTATCTGCCTGGATTTTCAATTCAAGGATTGAATTTATTTGAACTAGTAATTGAAAGTTATTTCTTACTTCACACATAAATAGTTGCAATCAGATTACCAAACATTTTATTATTTAGGTTAAGAAAGATATGAAACATGCTGATGTACGGATAGCAGTAAATCCAGAAGGAATAACATTATTTAAAACTGAAGCTGAACATGAAAATAAAACTGAAAAGATGATTTTCTTGTGGAAAGATATTCAAAAGTTATGGTATAATAAGCATTACTTTATGCTGCAGCCTAACAGTGTGGGAAAAGCAAGCAAGCAAAAATATTTCATGGATTTCAAAAAGTGAGTAACTGACTATTTGAATGTTTTAAATTATTCACAATTACTTAAAAAAAAATTAGTTGTGCGTGTGTTTAAAAACTAAAAATTTTGTTTTGGTGAATGAGAATGGTTTGTTGATATTGACTATTGATTTGGGAAAATAATATAAAAATTGCTTTCTCTATAATGACATTTTTAAAATCAGTGATAAAATGAAAATGTTCATTACTAACAAAATAGTGATCTTACGTGAGATAGATTCTGGAAAAAGAACCAGTCTTTTAGAAATTAAATAACTATTCTGTCTTTATTTTTACTCTTCATTTTCTTTTATTGCAGAAGTTTTTATGTATTTCATCTAGCAACGTCTCATCACCAGTTCTTTCTGAAATTCAGAAACACTCTTAGTTCCCTACAGCCTCTGTCAACACGTATGTTGGATGAATTCATTAGTCACTAATAATTCTTTTATCTGTAAGGTGTGAGTGTAATATTAACTGTGTTCAAAATGTTTTAACTTTTGTAGAATTTGGAATAAAACTAAAAGACAGCACAAAGGATATGAAGAATCAACATAACACTATGCAAATAGAAGAGAAATATGGTACATTGCAAAGACGAGATGTAGCTGAACTTCATAAGGTTTCATCAGTTTTATGTGATAATACTAAAGCTAATTGCAAGACAGTAATCGTGGAAAGTGATGGCAAATGCAATGGTTATAAACCTCAAATTTCACTAGGTATTTGTAGTGTAGAAAGTCAAAGGGACAAAGAAAATGAGAACCCAGTGAAATCAACACATGTTGACCAAGATGTAGTACCACTGAGGACATCAGGGGTTGCTAACAATTTAATTTGTCGTCCTCGAGTGAAGATGGGCACAAAAGTCTTGACTTGTACTGCTCAAAGAGCATTATTTGTGAGCCACGGTAATGTCCCTGAAGATACTGTTTCTTTACCAGAACTGTCAGATGGTTCACCATGTGAAACACCTCCACCTGAAGCATATGTTATCAGTAAGTATGGACAAACCCAAACAACTTCTCCCTGAATGTACTGCTAACCACCACAGCACTATCAATGTCAAACTGTCCAAAACCCAATTTCCAAAGTCACAACACCAACAATTTTGACCAATGCTTCACACTGACCATATTTAAAGCCTTACCACCTGACTCGTCAGATGCTGAACTCCATCTTTAGGAACTCTCCTTCCAGCACATCTAACCGTCATGGTAAAGTCCTGGACGAAACATCCTCTAATATTATTACAATAATCATTATTGCAGTAGTTGTAATATTATATTAATATAGTATTATAATAATGGTAATTATGGTGATTATTATTATAATTATCTGTTGCACCATTTCCCCAATCTCATTCACTTTTTAACTTAGTTTTCATTTCTTTACTCTTTACTTTGTATTTGTGTATATAATTATTCTGTTATTTTTCAATTGTTGAGATCTTTTCTTGAGAGAGAGAGTTGTTGGCTTTGTTAAGTGTCGATTATTTCTGTCTAATGGCTGGTCCACCACAATTTGATATCTCAATTCATGCTGGCACACAGTTCAGACCTTATTTCCTGATGAAGGGGGCTCAGGGTGTCAAAAAATTGAGTTTTTATTTATGCACATCCTAACTGTTGATTTCAGCAATTTGACAGCCTCTCTTTCCTGTCCAAATGTGTTAAAATTTGAATTTCTCACATTTTACCTAAGTGCTTTATTTATATATACAAAGAGGGCTAACGCCTCTAATAATTGAATAACTATATATCATGCCCTCAGCCTTAAATTTCTACTATTTCTCTTTCCTTTCCATACCAATTATTTTAACTATTCAAAAAATGCAATTAGATAGGTAATAGGGAGAGAGAGAAACTGACTTACCTTAAATTAAAAGTGGGAGTCACCAGACAGGGAACCAGTAATATGACAGGAGAGTAGGTCTGAACATCTTGCATGCAGGTAATAATATCATTTTTGGCCCTGGAGGTTGTTCGAAGGAGTCAAATTTTTCTGTTAAATGATTTATATAAATTCACATCATATCTGGTTAATTTTATAAAACTAAAGGGGTACCTAACTAAATAGGGAGGATACATTTTATTGTCAAATGTAAATTTTAATAAATTCAGACTATTGGTCATTATACACTACTTATATTTAAAGAATTATAATATTTTTCACTTGTGATATTAAAAACCATGCTTCATTTTCCCCCTGGTTTCAATATTGTTGAGAAGTTCTTCAAAAGAAAATGTAATTCTTTTGATGTTGTGGAAATGAAGTTAATTCTTCTGTAATAATATTTAAAGAAATTTACTTGACTTATTGAAAGTATTTCTAAGTTTCATAATAGAGTCTCTATGTTTCCACACTTTTTGAAACTGTCTGTCTGTTTTGATTTTAACATTCACTTCATTTACCTTTGTGTGTGGAATATTCTTCAGAGTTAATGTAAACTTTGGATATATTGTTGCATATATGTCTCTCTTAATTTATTCAAAATACTCTTGAATTAAAATTATTCTTGCATAATTCTACAGTTTCAGTGAAAATATCAATTATTCATTGTTATGAGTTTTATTTAGTTTGGATGTAAAACCATACTGGGCTTCAACTTCATAATAGTTCAATTAATCACTGCCTCCAAGAAATATCATTTTTGTTCTAAAGTATGTATGCTTTATTAACCAACAAGTTAATAATATGCAACTTAATTCTGATAAAGAATTAAACACTTCTCATAAAACTCTCATATCTTGACCCTGTGCAAGCTTACAAGTAAATGTTTTGTTTACAAGTAAATGAAAACTTCTGAATAAAACCAACTTAAAAAATTATTAAGTAACCCATTTCCTACTTCTGATGAAGTTATAATTTAGTTAATTTTAGTAATTTGTTTTCAGACTCTAGTATCAAATCAATAGATGAGCAATTTGAAATTGACTTTCAAGAATCATTAAGCGAATCACTATTAGAGAAATTTGACCAAATGCCATATGAAGAAGAACGACATCTTCAAACAGTTAGGTAAGTTCATATGAAATTTTGTACGGAACACGAAACATAAATCAAAAGTATATGCATGAATTGTATCATATGAAAATTTGAATATGAAGTACAATATAAAAATAATTTTTCAATCTGCTAATGGTAAGATCTTAAAATGTGTGAATCGTTATGTAAATACTTCCCATTTAGCTTTGGAAGTAGGCATACATCTTAATATCCCTACTTATTGCATTATTTTGCAGCATTTCTAAAGATGAAAATGGCAGTTTGGGAATACAAATAAAACATATTGATGGTGGTATATATATCAGTGACATTCTACCTGATGGACCTGCTGATAAGCTTGGTACAGTAAAGAAGGGTAAGCCAGTTTTAAAATAATATATTAAATTGAAAATTTTATTTTATTCCTTGCCTCAATTGTTATTGCAAATAATGTATATATATAAAATTTATTGTCATATTTGCTCCAGGACAAGATGAAGTAGGAATATAACTCTGATGCTATTGTAAGAAACCCAAGCAAAAATATGTACACAATGTTTATACAAAAAAAATAATAATGAATGAGTATAAAATTTAAGGCCCATTTATCAACCCAACTGCATACCAACTGGGGCTGAATTCATGGCTTAAATTGTGTTGGGAACATCACTGATCATGTCTTAATGACAATTAAAACTGTGAATTAACTTTAATATGTGTGGGCAATCTTCACAACCTTGCTTAAGAAAGATGGACTTAAGTGGCATCATCAAAGTTCCTAACCAACTCAAGGAACTCATAAACTCTGAATTTTACACCATATATTAGACATTTTATAGTTAACCCCTTACCATTTTGAACAGTCTGAACTGAAACTTAACCAACATTGGAAGTGTCATTTTTTATCTCAGCAACACCAAAAATGTTGGATAAAGGAAACACATTGAAAAAATTACAACTGCCATTGGTATGACTTTTGAAAAGTTCAATTCATAAATATTCTTCAATCATAGAATAAATCAGCTCTCACATTTGGAAGTTTAATGATATTGAAATTGAATATATTTTTATGATCTAAGAGGAAGGTATTTGAGCATTGTATACTCTGGTACTGACATGTTAATAGAGAACTGGAACAATACATTATGATAGTTTGCACCAATGTATGTTACCAAAGAAGTACAGAACAAACAGACCACATGAGGACAGATGTAATGAGAAGTCAAATTAAAGTTGTACTGGAACAACAAATCTCGTCATGACATATTACTTTGTTGTCCTCGAGTGAAGATGGGCACAAAAGTCTGAAAGATCTTAGGCAACCAGTAGATTAATAATTTACTCTGTGGTAGATAGTACAATGTGGTGTTGAACAGAAACCATCAGTAAACAGTTTTTTATGACACTAGTGGAACCATAGACAGGGAAAGTTACTCATTGAAAATGGTTTTCTATAACTGATTAAGATTCCTCAAATATAAAAAATGAGGCCTGTACCTACCATACACAATTTTCTTTAGTTTGCCTGAGTGTGTGCATGTTTATGAGCCAGTTTTCTTTCTTATATCATGTAAACAATTTCCTCCAATTTCCTTTCTTAAAACCTTCAATCAGAGTTTTTTTTTCATAATTAACATGACCAACTCTGTTTATATTTTGTATATATATATATATATATATATATATATATATATATATATTTCATATATAAACTATTATGATATTCATAAATTTTTCTCCCAAATCTGGTTTAATTAGTAGTTTAGTTCATTCTTTCCAATCCTATGTTTCTTATGTTACAAATTGAGACTAAGCGTAGATAAACATTACACTAATTAAATAAATAGCCAAGCCAAAATAATTACTAAATAAACACACATAAGTATTTTAGATTTTAATGTTAAAATTAACCTTTAATCCTGTAAATATATAAAATTTCATAGATCTAATATATCTATTTGTGTTAAGAATTTACCAGAAGTTTTCATCAATCTTCAACATAGAATATGTTGATAAAAATAAGTGATAAATAAATATATATAAGTATTTTAGATTTTAATGTTAAAATGAAAATTTTTAACTGGACTAAAGGCTAAGTTTCACCTTATTTAAATTTGATATAAATATTTTAGATTTATAATGGTCTTGTTTCCGTTTTTTATTTGTTCATAGATCAATAGTTTTTGTATTTAACTTACCTAGACCCCTGCTATCTTCAGTAATGTTAGATTAACTTTCAATCGTGACCTGAAATTATATTTTAAAGTACTATTTTTTTTAGGTGACCAGGTAATTGCTGTAGATGGCAACAGTATTTTTAACCTCAAGTATGAAGATGTTCTGCGACTTCTCCAGATTCCAAGCTGTGAAATAAAATTGTTACTCTCTCACCCAAGCACAACATCATATTGTACCTCTGAAAACTATTCTTGTGGTTTTCTTGAGCCTAATGCAATGGAAAGACATGAATATAATGAGAACTGTGTGCCCAAAACTTTAGATATTTCTTTGAAAGAGAAAGAAATAAGATTGAAGGCGGGTGTATTGAATAAAACTTTAGTGAGTTTGATCCATATAGAGGGAAAACCAGTTTCTTCATTACTTCACTGTCCAGAAGAAGATACATTTACAAAATTGAAGACTAGTACATTTGTTGAAACCAATAACTGTGAAGGAATAAGGTCTGTTTGTTGTGTGATGCCCAAAGATGATGACTTTGATGAATTCTTAGAAGTGCAGACATGAAAAATATTCTACAATTATTCAATGGTATGTTAATATTTTTCAAAATGGCATTTATCTGTATTATTTTTATTATGATGCATCTGAACACAAATTATAGTAAAAATCCTCCATTGTTGACATTTGGGTGATAGGTGATTCATAAACTGATGAGATTCTCAGGAAACTTAGCCAAGGATTTGACACTGTTTGTACTGTTCTCTTTGGTGTATCAATGTATCTGCATATGGAATATGTCCTTAGCTTGTCCTTTATTCTTACACTTTGAAGCTCCCTTGTGTATATAATTTTGTGCCTAGCTAGCATGCAGTTCAGATCTTCTAGTTTGAAAAGAGGGCTCAGGCCCTCAAAACTTTGCAGGAAGGAGTGTTACAGCATTCCGTGCACCAGCTAGCTGTGGACTGTGGAGTTTTGACCACCGCACGGCTAGTAGTCCATAAACAATTAACACCCCACCTTTCTCCTCTCTCAAGGGAAGGTCATGGCATAGGAAAGGTCCTGATAGTGATCATTCATATAAAGCACCCTATACATAAAATATGCTTAAACATCCATATACATATAGACATGCACACACTTACACACACAAATATGTATTCATACACATACAGACATACTGGGGGGGGGGGGGGGGGTAGAGCTTTAAGGATGATGAGTGTGACACATTGGTTGAAATAGTTTATATTGTATATATATATATATATATATATATATATATATATATATATATATATATATACAATATTAGGAGAATCCATTTAAGGAATTAATTCACATTCAAACTTGGATAGTGAGGAAGGATAGAAATAAATAGGAGAAATAGGAGGATTGCACTTTATTTGAATTCATATGCTCGGGCGAAGAATTACGCACATAGAAAAGCATATGTTCAAAGCAGAGAGAAGGATGGAAGAAGAAGGAAAGACTGAAAATATTTGACCCAGGCGGGACTTGAACCCACGTATTCTGCTTAGTACACAGAAGCCTTAACCATCTCGGCCACCGGGTCAAGTTCCCGACCAGGCAAATATAGACAGTCTTATTGTGGACAATTAATAGTTTTTAGTGGAGGAATGGATAGAGTAGAGGGAATGAAGTATTAGGAGCTTCTATTAAGGAATAAATACAATATTAGGAGAATATATATTGTAATTAATTAAAATCAATTTTCCCCACGTTGAGGGTACCAAAATGTAATAAATACAATGTAATTAAATATTAATGAGCCAACATTGAGGCACCAAAATGTAATGAACAACAAATATTAAATTTAATTGGTTGGCAATACGTTAATAATGCAAATTGTAATGAATAAACAATATTAAAAAATTAAATGGTTGCCTAATGGATTAACTTTGTTTTATTAAATTTAATGGAAAAGATTCTAAATAATTTACCAAATCTTAAACTTCACAAAACAATTAATTTATTCCAAGTAAAAATTACAACATTTCTCGATGTGATTATTTACATTTGAGTTTTTGCTATTTTACAGATTTTATCAACTCTCATCTCAGGGTCGTTTATTTGTGCCTTCTAAATAAAGAACCAATTTTTTACATTTAGATTAAACATTCAAATTTTCTTACAATATTAGAGTTAAACCATAAAATAAACGTGAAACCAAATCTGATGATTTGATCCTTATTTAACGTTTACAAAATTTATTAAATTTTTTTTCTACTTACAGTCTCTTTGCTGGTTCCAGGCTTACGTTTTGGGTTCAGATGCACTACACTTTTCACATTTAACAGGCCATAAATTCTTTGAATTTAAATTGATTACAAAATACTGTCAAAAACTTTGGTATCTGTCAACTGGAATGACTACTCCTTCTAAATTAATGGGCAGTCAGATTGTTACCAACTCTTTCTTGGTGAATTCGAATGGTCTCTCTACTTATTGAATTTTTACTGCAGCTTGATTTATTGTTACTTTCCTGAAATTTTACTTGATAAATTTCTGTCCAAACTTTTACTTGATGAATTACTGTCCGAAACCTTTTTGATCAATTTCAACCTGCAAGATTTCTTGATGGATATCTGCCCACAACTGCCTCCCGCCGTTAGACTCTGGTTTTAGAAACACTTGTTGTCGACAAAGGCTTGCCTGTACATTGTGGCTTTTGATATTCGGGCCGATAACAATCCACCACAAATTTCCAATTATCAAATCACGAATGGCCTCTAATTAGTATTACAATATATATATATATATATATAATTTTTATGGAAAGAAACGAGAGATAGTTGGTGGCTTACCTGAAATTGAAGCTGGCATTGCCACTCAGGATAGAAGGAAGTTTTTCAGTTTTGCTGAGGATCTCAGCAACCTTCTTCAGAAAATAGATTTACACTCTGTATGCTGGTAAGCATAACTTATCCTGAATATTCTGGTTAACAACTCCAATTTTATTTCTGTATTCTGTGACATAAAATTTTTTCACTCTTTCGTACATCAGAATACACTTAATATACATTTAATATATTTGGAGGTGATAATCTTCTCTTTTAACTAATGCTCATCTTGGTTGTTGCATTCACAGTGTTGATTTAAAACCCACTCTCAGCCCTACAAACATTATCAGATTTTATGTGGACATCAAACTATATTTATCCTACATCAATACCTCATCTTTGCCATTTGTCAGTTTTAACATTCCACACAACCTATGCTTGTGTGATGCTTTAATTTTATCCCCTCTAAACCTGTGTGAGCAGTTCAGCAATAACTGACCAAACCAATGTAAATAAGTGTAACCTAAGCATTTTGTAGCCTAAAATATTCACCTAAATTCTTCATTTCTCCCACACAAGACTTCAATCAACTCTGAAAAATAGAAATATATCCTCTCTGAAATGCTTTCCAACTGCCCAAGGATCACTTTTATTTTTCCACTCTGCGTCATTATAATCTACTCATGGAGAGAGATACCACTCTTTCTCTTTCCCCACCAATGCCAGATTGCCATCTGTATGCTAAGAATTGATACTATGCCTGTGCTGTCCTTCATAATTATTCTAATGTCCACATTCCCTTACAAAAAGTTACAATCAGAATCAACTAAAACATTACATCCTTTCCTTCCAAATAAGATTACCAAAAATTCCAATTTACAAAAGTACATACACCAAAAATTAAGAGCTAGAGACATATTAGTAGAAAGGATCAAATAACTCTTTGAAAATCAATCAATATTCTGGATGACAGTTGCTGACTTTTTTTCTAAATCTCATCAGATTTTCATCTTTAAATATATTTACATATATTAATGTGTAAAACATGTATGATCATACATTAATATGGTACAATAAATTATTTTAGTTATTAAATTTAAAAAAGAAAAAACACTCCAAAACATTTATGACTTTTTACTTTACATATGAATTTATCATATTGTTTTCGTTCAATTTAATTTATAAGTTAATTTGTAGTTATGTTAAGTCATTAATCAATACAACTACTTGGAAACGGTAGGAAGGAGGATATGGGCACTTGTAGGTTTTCTTCCATAGATCTAATTATGTGATTAGTAGTGGGACAAGTTTCTTTCAGTATCTTCTGGTGTTTTCTTCAGTTTATTTGTTTTACAAACTCAAATTGTAATGTGTTTTGAAAAACATATGAAGTCATAAGAACACAAAGAACAATATTTTTGTTTATAATGATGTTCAAGAAAGGTAAGTAAGTATTTTGTTAGAATAATTTATGATAAATATTTTATGACAGGAAATTATATTACATACAAATTAACTTTCAAATATAATTATGTAACAAGTCTCTGGGAGTTAAAAACAGAAAATAGCATTACTTATTATTAATTGTTGATTTTATATTAATTTGTTATTCATTCCCAGAGAATTGTGTAATTATCTTACATATCAATTAGCACAAGGTTTAGTATTACCTTAACTACCAAGTTATATTTAAATTTTTTGTATCCTAGATCAGCTGATATTCACGTGTCTCATTTGAATTTTGATAATATATGCAGAATATTTTTATTAAATTAATTACATCAAGTGGTTATCACTGCCCTTCTGAAAGAGTGCTATATGCATTAAATTTACATAAAATATACAACGTGATGCAGAAGAATATTGTTCCAAATTAATTTTAAATTGTATCAATCCCACTAAGTGATCAATATAAAGCATTTAAAGTAAATTGGAATACAGTAAACAACTATGATGACTATATAAATACTGAATTAATTCTAATAAGGCTTATATGAAACATGAAATTAATTGAACAATTAATTTTATAATAGTAAACAATCTTATCAGTGTTAAAACAAGTATTTACAAAAAGTTCATACATCAAGGAGTGAGATAAAAATGTGTCATAAAAGATGTTCTATTAACATTAAATTATATTTCATTTGTAAAATCTTCCTAGAGAAGTCCTATTTTAATATTACGGAATATTAAATGGAATTGAATTCTTATTTTATTCTTCAATTGTATGAATTACTGAATTGAATACAAGTAAGAAATTAAGAAGTAGTTGTTGTTTGAATTTACTTCTCTTATTTATTAACTGTTTAATATGATCTTGAAATTTATTATAAATAGAATACCATTTTAATGGATTGCCATTTATAAAAAGTATAGTGATTCATCTTGTTTGTAAAATATTATTTCATGAATAAAATAAAAAAATCTGTAAAATGTATAATAATGTGATAAATAAGTAGCCAAATATCATACAGTTCTAAATAACTACCACACAATATTTTTGCAATTCTTTTTGCTTTTGTCTGGTAATTTAAGAAACACAAGAGCAGTAAAAACAAAACACTGAACAAACCAGGTGACAGTTCTTGCGTTTCTTCAATTTTACTAAAGAATTTTTGTCAGTTATTTAGCTACTTCTTTATCTAATTACTTTCCTATGAATTGTGAATAGTTGTGCAAACAAAGAAGAAACTGTCATGAACAATCCATTAGCATTGCAGATGTCTTGATGTGCCAGAAAATGTATATTCTTTGTTTTGAAGTTTTCAAAATCTTTGTCCCCATATCAAAGAAACTTCTCATTATCAGAATTTGTGGTTCACTCTTCTGGGAATATATTTTCCTCTGCTGTTCTTGGATTCTCTGAGCTTACTCTTCTTTGCCCATATTTGATAAATGGTTCTCTTCAAGTTGAATTTTGAGGAACCCATCTGGCTGAAATACAAAGATATCAAAGCATAATGAATGTTAATCCTGAGAACTGAATCAGTGTTTCTTAATAATTTTCTGAAATAATTATGTTTCAATTTGGGTGGCATCTCCATTATGAAAATGACTACCACATTTCTTCTTATTTTGCTATACCCTAATAGGGACATTTCAGATATTGTAACTTCAAATAGGATTAACAGACTGTGTTTTCAATATATTTGAGCTTAAAGAATGTAAATTTGTTAAAAATTAGCTTTATTTTCTGCTTCTCACTTTCAATAACAATTGACAAAAGTGAGAATGGGAGAAAATAACTTGCCACCTCAGGTTGACTAACTTCAGTACAACCCTACAACTTCTCAACACACTAAAAATTCAATTTTAGTCAACATCCATTAAATAATATCAATTTTATATATACAGCATGACCAAATACCAGATTTGGAGAAGTAGGGACAAAATAATCTGAAGCTTTCAAGTAATACTGTGTATATTAAACTTCTGTGAAATTAAATTAACTTTGTTTTTTATGTGTTGTTCCAGATTACTGTGATTTGCTGCCTCCTGTTCCTGCTCCTAGGACCAAGAAAAAGAACAGAATTGCACATGAAAATAAAAACATTTCCATTGTAAAAGAACCCACTATTATTTCTCATCAAGAACCAAATATATTTGAAGCAGCATATGTTAGCCAGTTTAATATGACTGAAACTTCAAATAATAGTGAGCTAATTGATAAATTGTCTAATAGAAGTAGTTATGAAATGTTTAAGGATCTTGAAAATGATTATATGATTCATATCAATTCTTCATTAACTAGTTTCCAAAAATTAAATAATGTTGATAAATTTGAACAAGTTAAATCTACAGATGTAGATAACTGTTTTAGTAATTTGAAAGATGAATTACAGGAAGATGATGATAGTGGTGTGTATACTTCAGATAGCATGCCTCCAGAGGCAAAAGAAAGTGATAATGTTCTATATGATACCATTAAGATTGGTGACATTGCAACATTAGAATCTATTTCAGGTAAAGATACATTTAATGTTGATTGTTTGACAGGATCCATGCTTCTGCCACACAATCACAACATTAATGAAAATTTTGATTTTAAGCAGAATGTTACAGGAGGATCATTGCCTATAAGTAGCACTGAATATGATAAATATTTTCTGATTGATATTTCTCAGGATGGTGACAATAATTCTGCCAGTTCAGAAGTGCTTACAAATCAAATCATTAAAAATAAATGTACCAGGAATTCCCTTGAAGTCTCTGTGCACATGCAAGGTGAACCATCTGTATTGCCAATATTTAATGATGTTTGCTCACAACTAAATGTTAGTTTAGAAAATAGTAAACATGTAACTAGTATCTCAACTAATGAGCATCCTGAAAATGTTAAAGAAGGGGAGTTCACTTCAGCAGTTGAAAGTGATCTTTGTTTAAAAACTACTGAAGTTTTGACTGTTGAAGAGAAAACTGCTGATGAATGTGGCACAGTACAGCAAGTTGGTTCACCAGTTGAGGCTCCAAAATTAAAAGAACAGTCCAAACCCAAAGACAATGGTATAGGAAGCATTTTTGAAACTTATAAGAATGATTTGGTAGTAGATGATTTAGAAAATAGTGAATTAAGACCAAAAGATATCTGTGTTATGAAGACTGACCATTACTCCAATATATCAAAGGATTTCAGTTTGTTTATCAGTAATATGTTAAATGACAAAACTACAAATATTGTCATAGATAACATTTCTATTTCACAGAATAGTAATTTTGTTAACAAGACAAATATTTTTAATAATGACTCATTAGTAGTTGATAAATGTATAGAGAATTCTTGTTTTGTTGTCAAATCACATTTAAAGGAAGATATAGCAGAATCATTTGCAGATTGTAATGATAGCAATTCTAGTGATAGAGAAGAAAATATTTTAAATGTAAGAAATGCAGCCTTGAATGTTGATAGTAATGAAAATTTTAATAGCAGTAATGCTTATGAATCCACTGTGGGTTTATATAATTGTGAAGACAAGTATAACTCACAAACCAAAGAACATATGGATGCCTCAGAACAACTCTGTCAACTTGAAAAATTAATTCATACTGAAGATTTGGAGAAAGTGAAATCAACTATTTCTGATTCTTTCAAACAGTGCACCATTACTCATATAGAAGAGAAGACAGATTGCATGCTTCCAGAGGACAGTCAAATAACACAAAATTTAGACCATAAAATAGGGGACAACCTTTGGGGAAGTGATTGTGAAACAATTACAAGAAATTCTAAATGTTCTTTGCCTTCTTTTGAAAGTTTTATTGCCAAATCATCTGATGAAAAGGTTACTAAATTTTCTTATAATTCAAGAAGTAATTCTCCCTTTGAAATTATATTGGACAATAATGTATGGAACAATCTGCAAAGGAGCAATTCAAGTGCACAGGAGTCTGATTGTGAGTACCACAATTCTATAACCAACCCAATAGGAGTTTTGTGTCTTGAGTGAACATAGTGTAGAGCTGTTAAAATTGTTGAAAAGTGTTGCCAGTAAAAGTTAACTTTGATTATTGCACCTTCTTATTAAGTTTTCTTTCTAAAAGATTACATCGTAGCTGCTTCAAGTAGTTTGTATTTCACTTTAAAAATTGAATTTTTAAAAAATGAAATATAATATATAAACATTTTTAAATTAGTTGAATTGTCTTTGACAAAGGAAGCAATGTAACACCATGTATAATTTATTTTAATATTTTTTAAAATTTATGTATATAGAAATGATTTATAAAACAGTCAATTGGGAGATATTTATTGTGTAAATATAAAATAATTTATTTTCATATAATTTCATGAACATACTTTTATTTACCAAATAAATTGCAATTTATTGAGCAACATTTTAATAATGATACATTGCAATAGCATTGAATATTATATATTGTAGGTAAATTCTAGGGTGAAAAATGTGATTGTAAATAATTATATTTTTTGTTTGTATAAATTAAAAATAAACTATTTAAACTACATATTTTTTAAAAATATTATTTCCTCCCAGAACTATTGTTAAGTGTGAAGTAATTTATAACTGAATTGTCTTATTTGTTACATTTTCTGTGAACTTGATCTTCATGGTGTAAGTATATTTTAATTACCAATGAACATATTAACACATATCTTGAAAATTTAATTCAACATTTGGTATAGGTCTAAATGAATTTATCTGTGACTCTCCAGCTATATTGCAATTTCTAATTTGCATATAAATTCTATTTCAATCCACAATGATAAACTTTCATTTAGCAGTAGAGTAAGTAGTTTTGCGAGTCTATTCATGTAATAAATGTGCCATTATGTAACAAAATAGATACAGTAGAGTTGAAGTATTTAATTTACCATTTTTATGCATTTGTGTTTATCAAATCAAAATTCTTAGAAATTGTATGATTCTGAATGGTGTAACTGTAAATAAAAATAAATTAATTGTGACTGATAGTCAGGTAAGTGACTTTAATAAAATTGAATAAATGAGACATTGCTTTTGTGGCTTTTTTTAAAATGAGAAATAATGAAAGGAAGTTATAGAATGACATATTTCTTTTAATTTTATTTTTGCCACATGAGCTGCTATGGTCATTAGCGACTTTGCACACTTTTTTCATTTCACTAGTCAGGGAACTAATTTTGGATAGGGTTCTTGGTATGGTACACACACATAACGTCCATGCCTTTGATGGGATTTGAACCCTGGACCTAATTTATGTGAGGTAGTGACGCTGACCACTACACTACAGGAGGTCAGCAATGAAATTTTAACACATAGTTCTTCATTAATAAATTAGTAAAGCTGTTTTTAATTATTCATTATTTGTTCCAACTCACCTCTTTTATTAAGACCTACTTCAATTGTTGATCCTTGTTCACAGAGTTGCATACTTACCCTGTTCTTATCAACAGTTCTGTTTAAAGTTAATAATGCTTTATTATGAATTATGTATCAGATTTTTGTTTGCTTTCTTGTTATATGTTAAGAACCTTTATGATTATCTACTGGATAGTTCAATTGTATATCCAAACACGTCTCAAGTAGAATTTTGTAATGATGTCTGGCATATACAATTATTGGAAATTAATTCCTTAAAGCTGTTTGCTGTAACCATACTTTTCTTTAATCATCCCAGCATGGCTCTCTAATGAAAGTCCTCCAAATTAAATTAAATCAATTAACACAGGTTAAACTAGATTTAAAAGCTGTGACATGCTATTACAGAATATAAGTTTTAACAAAACGCTTTCATTTTCTACTAAGCAAATAATTTCTTAGATAGCTTGAATATATCAGTTACAAACTCCGTAATACTTGAAATGATTTACTGGAATATGTTACACATGGCACTAAAACTTCAGAGTTTATTTATTGTATTGACAAGGAGAAAATCCTGATCTCACTGTTAATATGGAAAGTGTTTATTTATTATTTATATCAGGGCCATGCCATGCACTGTAAGGGGTATGAACCATTCAACTAAATTAAAAATATTATTTTCAATTAGTTTATGTTTTCTAAAGGAAAATAGGATTCACACATTCCATTTTTTACTAAAAATAACAATAATTGATAATTCTAAGTCTGGCATTACACTGAGAAAATATACCACATGACCCTGCTGTATATCATGTACTCAATGAAATTTCAAAGCACTAACCTTGACATATAAATAAATTGGAATAAAATGTAGGGATTTTTCACAGTTGATAATTAAGTATGGATACAAAGAATTTTAATGGAAACTTTGCATCACTAAGCACATATTATGTTAAGTAAAGGGTACATACAGTTTGGACTTATGTTAGTTTTTTTAATAGTGTTCATAGTATGAAACATCAAGTTTGTTTTTGATCAAGTGGCACATTACACTTTTACACTTTGGGTGATTAGAAGTATCACAAATATGGTAACTGGGGTGCCTGATGATGTAAGAAAGTTATTGGTATTGTGTAGCACTAGTCGTTTGAAGCACTTCTGTGCATATTGTGTGTTCAATGGAATGATTTCTGGTGGATATCATGTGGAATGAAGCATACTGTTTCTTGGGAAGTATCAGACCATTTAAACATATTTACTCTAAGAATTTATCAACATCTACAAAAATGTATGACAGGGTGAGATTAGTATACAGTTATTGTTTTATGTGTTTGACCTTAAAGCAGGTCTCGAGATAGTTGGATTCTTTGTTATTCCAAAATTACCTTTACCACTTTGTGTGGATATAATAATGTTTACTGAAGTACTTTATAAGACCCCAGTCCTTGACCCTCCATATCAATATTTCAATTTGTTGGTTCTACAGCCATTTCTTACCTTTATTTGAAAATGAGTATAGGCTCAAAATACTTTGCAGAGAGAGACATACATGGACTATTCGTATGTATGAATTGATATTACCCACAATCAATACCATTTTTCTTCTGGGTAGTCTTTGCAAGAGAATTATATTTTTTCTTACTGGGAAACCCTGACAGTCACACGGTAGCTTGAGAATTGTAATTTGTTTGATTATGGATTTCTTTTATGTGAATCACTCATTTGATTTAGAATGTCTACATACATTAAGAAATCATTGATAGCATTACGACATATTCAACTATTGACACACTTGGAGAACAGTGTTGTAAAGTTGTACTTTGAAACAGACCTGATTAAACTAGAAAAATTTCATTATGACATCAGAAGATCAATGAAACTTACTAAATTATTTTAATGCATTTATAGAACAAAGTAGCTAAACTTTGGAGTGACACTAAACTGTTCCTGACATATATCCACAAAAAATTTTAAATTGTCTGCAGCTAGATTGAGGAGTCAATTTAGAAAAGTATTATATTAATTTCAACTAAATTATTTTATTTTAAATATAGTTGGTGCAAATTCAATGAACTAGCATACTCTTAATTTTATTGTACTCTATGTTCCAATTAAATATCTTAATTCTTGATATTAAACAGTACTGTCCTGTAAGTATATATAATAACACTTAAGGAAAATGTGACGAGGTCAAATTAAATAACACGTTGGGATAGGAAAAAGGGACAGCAATTTCAACTTACCTGAAACCAATAGTTAGTCCAGTCTGGCTTGGGAGAAAGTTCCAAATTTTTGAGGACCTGAGCATGAATTCGTGCGAACGCAGGTCAGATATTCCTTCCTGACGAAGGGGGGGGGGGGGGGGGGGGTCAGGCCCTCGAAATTTTGAAACTTTCACCTTAGCCAGACTGGACAAACTATTATCAAATATTGAAGTCTTTCCCGGTGAAGTTGTTCAATAAATAGTTCTCGGAATTCACACGGGTTTGGCATACTTATATTTACAACGCCTAGAAGATGACAGTGCTTTCAGTCGTCGAAACGTTGCGTGTAAATATAAATATGTAAAACCCGTGTGAATTCCGAGAACTTTTTATTGGACAAACTATTGATTTCAGGTAAGTTAGGATCGCTGTCCCTCTTTCCTATCCAAATAAATATATTAATTCTGGGGTAACCAAAGTTATTAACGGTAACATTCAAGTTCTATTCACACACATCAGGCACGTCATCTTACCGAATCAGAACCGTCGTCGACCAGTCTCAGTCAAAATCGTGGTTGTATTCACATCTACCCGTAAAAAGTTTTTTACTCCATCAGATTTTTTTTCCTGCCAACTGACCTACGCATATTTTTGTGATGTAATTTTCGTAGGAGGATGTGATTGTCGTTGCACTAATTTGGGACGAAGAAGAGGAACAACAAAAGCAGAATAAAATAAAATAAAATAAAATGGACTCACAAAGCTTGACAAAAAATATGAAAAATAGAGTGTTTATCTCGTTATTTAAAGATTTGACGGATGATGAAACAATTTTTTTTTTCAGTATTTCAGAATGAAAGAAAGCTGATTTAATATAGGCCTACTGTATACTAAACTATAATTCAATTAATGAAACGAGGTAATCACTGAAGAAATGCCATGAAACATTCTAAGAACGTTATAAATAATCAAATATTGAAGTCTTTCCCGGTGTTCGATAAACAGTTCTCGGTTCTCACACGGTTATAATATAGTTAAACGCAACGTTATAAATGATGACGTCATATTTAAGGAGATGATGCCTAAACTTGAATAAATTAATTTTCTCTGAAATGTATACAATTTGAAACTTTCGAAAATGCTTGTGTGTTCTGTATGATTAACATATTACGATCCCCGGAAAAATATCTTTATTTTACCACTAAGAAAAGTTTTCCACTCGTTTTAATGGCACTTGTATACGCTCATTACAGTTTTAATGCTGTGAATATTAGTGCGTATTTCCAAGGTAGTGATGGTGGGATATTTGCAAAATCTAATCACAAGAAATTATAAATATGGAAAATTTTCCCATTCGATGTTGAAATGCATACGAGAGCTTATTAAAGTATGGGAAAAGTTTAAAAAACTTTTTCAGTCCACAGATTGGCAGCAGTATACTGTGGAAACACATAATAATTTAACACATGTGTTTTTACTTATCTAAATTTACAAATATATTGTCTGAAAGTAATTTTATTAATAAATTAGGTTACATACATACACACACATAATCAATTTTATTTATTAGATTTTAAATTTTTACATACTATTATACACTCACTATAACGATTATAGTTTTCATATCGTTCTTATGATCGACCCTGGATACTTTAGATCGTCTTGTCAATGTAAACTTGATTCTGTAGTAGCATTAAGCTTGTGTAGCGAAACTGTTGACGAAGTACAAACAAAACTTTACGAACCTCTGTATAATGACTATACTTTAATTTTACTTGGAATAACTATAAGGTATGTTTTTATGTAAAGAAAATTCATTTTCTTGTACTCTCTTCAATAGTAACATCATTCTTGTAAGGAATGTAATAATTATTTTTAGATGAATACGACATAATGTGTCAAATGTTTCCGGAATAATAAATATATACTCACCTTGGACGTTGTATACTACGGGTGCTCAAACGATCGATCACGAGGCATATGAACGTCGATCCCGGAAATATGTTCATATTTTCCCAATAAATTAAAAAATGACAGCGAGATAATTTTGAAACGAAAAATGGCTTTGTTATTAAACTTTGTTAACAAATGTGCCATGTCATTTAAATAGTATTAACTTGGAGATAGGTCAATCCATACCAAGTGGTCCAGAAAAAAGGAATTGGTTGCCGCACCATTTCAGAAAAATTTAACATTTTTGTGAATTCCTTTTATGTTATGGTAGTTTTTTAAAAAATTATTTTGTCCGGTTTATTATTTTCGATCATTTTTGTAGACGACATGCTGTTTTTTGAGTTTGCAGTAATCTACGAATTTCGAAATTACCGAGCGCTATGTTGCCCTATCCTTTTCAAATAAACCGCGACGTGTTCAGTACACTCTGACCTATAAATAAAACCTATATGTAGACTCCGTTTTCGGTATTATAATATTCTGCGAGGGCAAAACCTTGTAGGAGAGACAGGAAGGAGCTACCTTTGGGGATGCCTTTTCCTCTCTCCGTTTTTGAACTAAGGTTTCCACAAGCCGAGGCTCCTCGGCCCGTTTTGAGAGGTGTATGTTTCGGGGTCACAGACCTTGGGCATACGGTAAGAGTTGTTCGCTTTTCCCATTGGAACAGTCAACCGGCTGCCTCCTAAACTGGTCGAGGTACGGAGAAGGGAATGCTGCGTTCCCACAGCAACATTCTCCCGCTATCGGAAGGTCGTGGAACAAGTACCCAATACCCGACCTACCGGATGCAGGTTTTTCTAGGGTTTTCCTGCACTATTTTTAAGCGAATGCCGGATAGGATCCTTAAAGTATAGCCCGGGGGCCCTAGTTAACTCTTGGCTACCTTCCTCTACCCGCTTTCAAATCCCTTCCTATGCTAATAAAGGGGAGTTGCCACCTTGTGGATTACCCTCATGTAGCCTGTTACCCTAAAAAAAGAAGGCTCCGTTTTCGTAAGCTAATTTCTCCGAGAAGAAACAGTTTGTGAACCTCAATATATTTTTTGAATTTACATATAACTGTATATAAACTATCAATGGTAACTGACTTACCCTTTACAAATTATACTTTTTAAATAATGTAATTTTTTGCAAAGTATGAGTTGCAATATCTCTGTTGGGTTACAAGCTAAAATTTTAAAAATTGCACACTTGAAAGATCTCTAAAGTATCAAACTGCGGTATAAATTTCAACTTTGAGAATTAACTAAAAGTTGGTGTAAGAAATTGTTAAATAGAGAAAAAAGGTTGATATCCACACGTGGGATAAGTGGGTATATAATAAATTGCAGCTACGAATTAATCAACTAAATATAAAAGATTTGAAAAATTTCCGGGTTTGGAAGCAAGGACATGTCGTGAGTTACATTCCGACATTTACGTGACAGAAGTAAGAAATATTCTGAGTGAATTTGAAAGACATTTATCCGATTTTTAACAAATTACTGAATATTTTAACTTTTAAGAGTTATCCGTCTTGTGTAGATGTTGAAAAATCTGCTACTGAAATATTAACACCTTCTATCTACACTTGTCTTCTGTCTAAAATGAGATATTGCAGATCATTTCAGATGTACATCTCAAAACCAGAGCAAGTGTCGCAAAATTTTGGTCACTTTTATATCTGAAGAAAACTTTTCCACGTTTAAAATAAATTCCGCTTCCAATAACCGGATTATTTTGGCCAACTTAGCTATAGAATCTGAGTTTTTCTGAGATGAAAATTATTAAATCAAATTATCACAGTTTGTTACTGACGAATATCTGTCCTGCTCGCGATTGTGTATCAGTGCCATCGTATGAAAAGTACGCGAACGACAAGTGTAATATATTATTATGTGAATAGAATTATTTAATATTATGGGGGGGAGGAGGATTAATTTTATATGAAAAAATAATAAATTTGATTTTTATTGGCTTTAAATTTAATTTATTTATAATTAAGGGTTTCTGCAAATTCAACAGGATCATTTTCAATTGCATTAGGGTTATTAAAATTTACTTACTCTTGAGTTTAAATTTTAGATAATTCACTTTAACTACATTCAGTATTCCACACCATGCCGCTTAATAAGTTGAAGTTTAGTTCCAATCGACTTGAATAAAAGTTGTGATAAGGGGAAAAGTGGAGCAAAATGGCGCATATTAGTAACGAGTCCATTGTTATCTGTGTCGTTGATATGAACAGTGACACTACCGATGTTGAACAAGTCAAGTGTTCAATCATCGTCTGCATGCGGTGGGATGAGAAGAGGCTAATTATAAAATATTCGAAATGAATCTGAGATTAACATCGAATTAATATCTTTTCTGGTCTAATATAAGATGGGATACATTTAATTCATTCAAGTCACAGAAAATATTTATACATAACGTGAATATTATTTGTCCAGGTTATAATAATAACATTTTAATTATTAAAATATTATTTATTATATATTGTAATAATTTATTCTGGACCGTAAACAATCACATTTTCTACAGAAGTTTAAAATGGTCACGTATGGAAAAAATTCTAAATTTATAATTTTGCTTAATTATGAATGTTTAAACCTTCTCAGGTGACGAACTTAAGAGCACTTTGGTCTCGGAAACAGCAGCACCAGCTTCAGGATTGTCGTCTCGATGCTCTACTCCACAATCAACGGGTTCCTGCTCACAGGTAAGAGATTTTGGTCTGTAAGAAACCGAATTACAGTAATATTTCCTTCTGTAAATATTATGAATAGTCAAAGTTCCTAAAAATCTCATACAGCTCTGAACTTGCACGAAGTTATCGAGCCATATTTTGTTGTCACTATTAGAATAGGAATTAATTACTGTATATGATACAAAAGTCTCAAAGTTCTGACGAGTGATATTTTCTGCAGTACTTTCCTGATGTTACAAGTATTTGCTCTGTAGACTCCGAAAGTCTTTGTAAAACTTTTTTTTCGAATAACAGGTAACGTTGATTTTTGGGAATGGAAACAAAAGTTTTCTCACTCTTAAAAGATTCAAGAGAAAGATTACAATAGTATTTGCTAGTTCACGGAATTCTTAATGGGCATGTAAGTAATAGTCGACTGTTTTTGAATAATTAAAAGTAATACGGATGTATTGAATTTATATAAATTGTGGTATTCAAAAGGTACTGAAGACAAATATGCCAAAAAATTATGTGGTATACACTTTTAATTAAAATTAACAAATGACAGCACGTTGTAGCCAAATTATGTAATATAAAAGGAAACAAAGGAAGGAAGTTTACGTTGAAATTAAACCAAAATTTTTAAAGTGATAGCAAAGATTATTTAATTGATAATTTTGATTTTCGTTGACTTTACATTTTATGTTTTTAAGTAAATGTCTCAGCTTTCATGAGAATCTAAATATAAGGACCGCTTATAGGGCCTTTAATAAAGAGAGTGATTTGCAAATTTCAACAAGTTACAAAAACAAAAAATGAATTTAATTTACAATAACAAAAGTTCATACAAAGACTCTTACAACAACAAAACTGTAGATATATGACGGTAAATTTATATTTGTATAAAGGTTCACAACAAAAAGTTTTTACGTAACCTTTTGTTTTGAGCTGTCTGGTATCTATTTGTGCACTCGTGATTATTTTAAATTTTTAAGAACAATATTTTTATTGACAGGCCATATCACTGATTTTATACTTTTCATAATACGTCGTAAACTTTACAACACTTTCGGCGCCTTTCTACTTCACTGCCGTACGTATCATCGCACTTGGTTTTGCTGTGGAAAATCACTTTCATAGTTAAGGTGATATATTCAGCTTATACTTTGCTGAATTCGGCCTCCATATGCTGATTGGGCTCAACAAATTGCTCCAGCTCCGAGAACACACATGACTGACTGACTGAATATTACAAAGTATTGAACTGATTTTACTACCATAAGAAATCAGTAGAAATTTGACGGTACGGAATATTACACCAGTTTTACAATAAAATTTTGGTACATATCAGACATCGGAGCAGCTCTCGTATCACACTTATGATAAACTTCACTAATTATTTATTTTTTCACAAATTATTTTAAGGACTTTAATTATTCTACACATGAGCTTGAATGCCTAACACCACAGACAAACCTCTGTTGATATCCAAATATTTCGGCAAACAGTAAAATTTAACACCAAGGAAATTGGAATTACACTTTACAATAACAGTTCGATTCAACTCACTATGAATTCTACCCATGATATCAGTTCAATAACAGCCAGTACAACTTTCCCTACAATATACACGTGTCTCCTTCAATTTCTAATGCCAATAATATTAACATCTGTCTTTGACTTCGTCGACTCTTACTTGCACACTCATTAACTTGGTTTTCTAACAATTATACCTCACGATCTGACTGCCACATTCAATATCTTTTTCACATACACCTGTATCAGAGACTCAGACCGACCATCACTGTTTAAGTTCGTATCGCACACTTTAAACGACCGCTACCGGTCAGCTGCTATCGCAGACTGACTGTGCTTTTCTGCAACGCTTTCAACATTACACATTGCCAACAATAATACCGTCTGAAAACTCCACATTCTTAAGCAACGCTGACTGTTTTCTACAATACCTGAGACACAATATTACACTGACAATACAAATATTGAATAATTTATCAAATCCTTTCATTACATATATTGTTGGTCGTCACCATATATATATATATACTTATAGATTTTTAAATTATTTTCTTTAATTTACTTTGAGAAGCAATTTAATGAAACATTGTGTAACATACTTCCAACCGCTGCCGCGATGTAATATCCCGCCTGTCATCATGTAACACTTCACCTCTGCGAACATGTCACATTCCAGCAGTTGGAAATGGGAAGTCCAGATAGATCGTTCACCAACCGAGCTATACCTCCGTTAGCTCACCTGGCTACCGATCTAGAGGATAAAGGAAGAATTAAGAACAGGAAATAGGAAAGTCGGTAACGTGAGGGTTCGGGTTCAACTAATTGAACCTAGGCGTAGTGGTTGGTGTTTCGCTGCACTTCAGTCAAATAAGAGTTGAAGAAGAATAAAGAGATTTAATAGTTAGACATAAAATAAAGTAAGACAAACTGGCGGAGCCACCGACCCGTCTGGAGGTTGGATCACGACTGACTTTCCCCAAGAGCTCCGAACTATTCGAAGACTCCTTTCCCCCTCCCTGATGATTTTAAGTCTCCAATGAGAAAAACTCTTACAGGGTGGAGCTTTCTGCTGACGTGTACATGTCTGCATAAAGTACTTAAAATGCTGACGTCCGTCTAGACGCAGCGTCATCTCAGCTGCCTAGGCGCAAGGGGTGAAGACTCATAAAGTACTTAAAATGCTGACGTCCGTCTAGACGCAGCGTCATCACAGCTGCCTAGGTGCAGGGGTGAAGACTTATGTGTTGCTGTGTTTAGTTACTTTAACTGCATCAGCGTTCTGCAGCTGCGCCCTCTTAGGTCCGCTATGCTGAAGAGACGTTATGATTAGAGGACACGTGTAGACTATTATATTACAATTGAAATTTGAAATATTTAACGAAATTTAAATTTTATTTTTCAATACAGATTATGATCATAAAATGAAATATTTTATATGAACAGTTTCAATCAAATTAATGAAATTTTGATTACAATTCTTAATATTAAGTGAATGATAAAACTGATATTAGATTAATATAATATTTAAAGAATTTATTTGAAACACACAATGAATTTTTCATATAAATTTTACATAAGTTTGCTTCTGCTATTAATTTAAATAAGACTCTTATCTCAGTTCGTTTTATCGGGTCTTATGGAAAGTATAGATTTTCGAATTATTTATTGAAACATAGAATTTATAGAAAAATGTTTTGTTTTAAATTTACAGAAATATTAACTTATAAAATAGCCCCAAAATACAAACAGAAAATGAAATGGAATTTGACGGTACAAAAATTATGCTGTTTGCTTTGTATTTTACTAATTTTATAATTAATAATGAATTTCAACCTCACAGAATTTACGCAAAAGATTTAAGAAAACTTTTACAATTTGAAATAGGCCATTGTGTGCGTAAATTTGCACACACACTTTCTTACACATTAACACTTGAACAACAAACTCGTTTAAATGTTATAAGAGCCTAGATTATAGCAGATCTCGCCTATGGACCCAAGGTATTTTGTCCGTGCCACACGGTCAACCAATATTACCCCCAAGGCCCAAGATATTATGGCGTTCGATATCGGTCAGTATTACTGTCATCCTTATTATATAAATATCACAAAATAATTCGTCTTTGGTCACCAGCCAATTATAATGTTCCAACAACAACGATAGAGATCAATTCTGGTCTGCCACCAAATTCTTTTAAATACACAATCTCCGCCGTATTATACTTGTTTCACAGTCCAACAATGCGGTTCAACTCTTTAAAGTATTTGATATATTTTACTTTTTCAAAACTTCAATACTACTTGGCCCACTTAATCGTACCCCACCCAATGGTAACTTCTTCATTCGACGACCTCTAACTGACTAACTTCTTGACTGACCAATATTCATCCCCTCAAACTATAACTTCCTCACACCACAGTGACCGAACAATTAGACTCATTGCGCCGCCACTGACTGTGCAACTAATACATAATCACAAAAGAAAAAACCGTCTGGGAATGCTGCCTATTCAATTTTCTCACCCCCACACTGACTTAAAATATTCCTTAAATTGCATGACAATTATCTTAAGCAACAAAATTTATAACTCAACAAAATTTTAAATTATCTTATTACTAACATTGGTGCGTACTACGTAAATCGGTTCGTTTGCCCATCAGTTTTTCGGGCAACAACTGCGATACTATGCCGAGGCTTTATTTTCTTGCTATGGAATAAGTTTTTGAGTCTAGTTTTCGTGCACAAATCAGTAAGATTCGTCGATTCTTGGGCGCCTGGTTATTTTATCAAGTAAATAACCAAACGTTGTTGATTTTAATAATTTATTGATCGAGACATGAAACAACTTACTCAAGCGTTGTTTTGACCAACACAACACGTAGCTTTAAAGTACAATTGTTTATACGAAAAACTTTTTACGCTCTTCATGCCTCGCACCGTTCGAGCACGTGGTTTGAAAGCTACCGTCTGAACAGCGAACTGCTAAAGAGCCGAAATACGGACTGATTTTGCAAGCACAAACAATACCACTCGCGCGCCAACCCCGATTGTTGAAGTTCTAGCCACCAAAGGAGAACTTAACAATAGACCAAATACTTAATAACATATCCAAATTACACGGATACTCCCGTTGATATGTTACAATTTAAATATATATTAAAGGAACCACCAGAAATGTGACGCATCGCATTCTACGGTCACGATTTATACGACTTTTATATTCAAATAAAATAAACTTGCTGTATTTATATTAAATATTTGAAATATTAAATCATTTTGAAATAGTAACGAACTATATGATGTAATTGTTGTACCAAATTTAATAAATTTTCATTATTATAGCAGTTATTCATTTAGTTAATGAAAGTCGCCTAAACAAATTTTAGTTTTGACTCTCGTTAATGTAACATTTTTCATTTGTTAGGATTCCGTTTGGAAAACTCACGAGGATATTCTGCTTCAAAACGAAGAAGAATCCCTAGTAGTGGAGCCTGATCAAGGTAAGGGAGAAATATTAAATTATTTTTTTAAAAATAAAATTATTTTACTAGTTTTTAAAGGGCAATCCTTTTGTTTCAATTAACTGCTAAAAACTGATGCGGAATTAACATGTTTAAAAATATTTTATAATAGTTATTCAGTAATCCGAATGTTGAAGGTGTTTCTTTTTCTTCTATTGTACAAACTTTTAACATTTTCAGATAACTCTCATAAATATAAAATAAAAACTATGTCATAATAGCAAATCATCTGTTCGTTGTTACGGGAAGAACAGAGCTAAATTTATTCTGTAAAAGTATTAGTGCAACGATTAGATATATTTAATAGCTATTTTTATGTGTGAAACGTTTTCGAGTTAATATATGTAGAATACAATATGTCAAAAATTGTTTGATAAGGGAAAATTTATATAATAATATTCAGAGTATAGTTCGTCTGAGAGAGCAAGTGTTTGCTACGCAAATAAGTTCGACATTTGATTTGTCGAAAATTACCCTGTAGTGCGATCTTTGAGAGTACGGAATATCTGAGCGGTTAAAATTAACATCGGAGTGCAGCGATTGTTGTTTGGCAGTGAAGTTTTAGTTTTGCGTGTATTTTTCTCTGGCGACGGACGGAAAAATGTTCTGGCATTGCAAACGATCTCTCATGTAGATTTATTGTACATATAAATTAAAGTTTATTGTTTTGGAGAAAGTGTGTTCTTTCCTGCATCTCAGGACAAAGTTCTCCCACAATAGCCCAACAGTCTTTTCAGTGATAATTCATTAACTTTTATGTAAATCATTTGTTTGTGAGTCTATTGGAAATCGACAAGTGAGGGCATTAGAATAATTCTCTATGAAGCATCTACCGAAATTGTTCTATCCATAACAAAGAAACCCACAAATAGTTAATATGTTGTATAGGATTGAAGAAAACAAGAAAGGTACCTCATTTTTGTGTATACTACACTCGTTCCATTTTAAATTTTTTTTTTTTTAAAAAAACAGTTTCTTCGATTTGTGTAGGGAAAATAGAAAAAATACTACGGTTCGCATTTAATCACAGAAAATTGAATGCTAGATTTTCTGTTTTCCAAATATATTATAACAGTTTTCAATTACTATCCATTTTGATCTATTAATAAGAAAAATCGTGGTCCAAAAGTAAATTATTTACTGCTTTCTTCCTCGAACGTATAATTTGTAACCTGTTCACAAGTTTTGTTGTTTTCTTATGTGACTTATCTACTATTTGTATAACAAAGTGAATGTGTATTGAAGACCATTTCAAATAAAATTGTTCCGTAGAGTAACTCTAAAAATGCCTGAACTTTACAATAATTTAATTTAAATTTTACAATAATTTAATCCATTTTTGAAACTTTAATCCATTTTTGAAACTTTAATTCATTAATCGGAATTCGGTAGTCTTCATAGAGAGTAATTTACATTAATTTCACAAATATTAATTATAATACATTCGTACAGTTCAATTATATTCATTATACTCATCGGTTCGTAAATAAAATATTGTTATTTATATATTTTACTGGTAATACTATATTCTATGCAATATTTGTTGCTTCGCTATTAGTGTAAATAGTAATAATTTATATGTATACATAATTATGTTTTTATTGTACGTGCCAATAATATTCTTTCGTATTAATTTAGCGAAGTTAAAACGACTGATGAGATTTAAATAGGGATATTAAACAAATAACCTTGAAAAACAGTCTTCAATTTATCGAACATTTATTTTTACGTATATCAATATTGCGTAATAGAAGCCGTAATCTTCTGATGTATGACTGACAAAATAAATTAATTCTCGATAAAATGAAGACTGTTTTTCAGGGTTCTTTAGTTATTTACTTTCTAGAACCTAATGGTACAATTCGAATGTCTTGTGTTTAATTTGCTCCATTTTGGTTTTCGTTCGCCCTGAATAGTGACTGCTTATTGTTAAGTTATAAATGGGTTACGTATACTTGTGCTTAAATGTGTTTAACTAATTAGAGCACATCTTATGTTACTGGATTTAGTTAAACGTACTATTTCCAGTAAAATAGATAAATCGATTGACATCGTCGTCCTCTAAGGAGAGTACGACATAGAAGCTGACACGATTAAGTGTTGTAGAAAGAGATCAGAAATGTTAAATAATCTATTAAATGTTCAGAGAATGATAGAGGAAAGAATTAGTGATAGTAATAATAACGACACAAAGAGGGAAGTCAACAATTTAGAAAGAATATTTCAGCTAGGTCTCGAAATCAACGTATCAAGTTGCTTAAAATTCTGCAAACGTAAACCATCTTTAAGTAGGAGCGATGAATTTTTTTAATTTACCTGTTGCAATAATATATTTTCGAAACAAGAAAGGCTGGGTCGGGACTCGAACTGGGAGCGGAGCATCCAAGCAGCATTACAAACCAGATCCCCTATGAAGCTTATTATATTTTGTCTCTTTAAATTTATTCTTATTTGTGTAAAGGTATATTTAAAATGAAAATCGTAAGTCACAACGCGATTTAAATTACCTCCAAAATCGATGGTTCAATCAGCTCAGTTTCTCTTTAATGCTTGTAACGAAATTATTTTGGTGGGGTTGTTTAATTTACATAAATAAGAAAAAAGTACTTTACCATTGAAATTATTTATAAAATATATACAAAAAGACTATATAAGTTTAATAATTTATTATATATTTTACAAAACTTGATATAATCTCAGGGTTTCGAAATTGCGAGTCGCGTAGGTGATGATTTGGGAATACGTACTTTGGATGCTCTTCAATATCGATTCTAAGTCGATACAGGAAAATGTCGTCGTGACGTTATTGGCTTCGTCGATTGAGGCCTTTTGAAGTCTTCTGGTTCGAGTCGTCCAAATCAGCGTTTGCAGGTCAGCTGGATCTCTCAGGAAACTGTAACCCCCTTCACCTTGAATTCTAAAATAAGTCTGTTGTAAATTCCTACCTCAGGCTCAAAATACTTCACTTTCGTCAAGGCTCCTTATGCTCCAAGTGCTAATTAAAACTGTTTGTTTCGTTTCCAATGTTAATCCAAGACTTGGATTCAGTTCTCTGAGCATTCGTTTCCTCGTCAATCTTCTTTTTCGGCAATCATGTTTTAAAAGTGCTGATCACTATGGTTTTGGAAATTTTACTCCAAGGGTGAACCGTCCTTCCAAAACTCTCACGTTCCAATATCGCTGATTTAGCTGGGTACACACTTTCTCATATTGTTGTAGACCCAACTCGTGCTATAGAGGGTCAGATTCGGCAGTGCCGATGGCGTATTTGTGATCACTAACATCTCTAGGTCAGCACGTTACTTGAGAAAGATGGCAGAGTACGTCATTGAAACGTCTTGACTTAATGTTTCTTGGACCCTGGTTGAAACCCTAGAACTACTTAACCACCACTTGTTCATGTCCTTTTGCTTATATTCTGTCTTGCGGAATTTAGACTTATTGTATCTTATTTATAATGAATTTATATTAAATTAATGAATAATATTCCAACTCTGTAGAACGAAATATCATTGACATTTAACAGACCTTAAAAACGCCAATTTGTGGTGCAACAAAATTAAGATTCTGAGTAATGCCAGCTTAGAACCCCGCGTATTCAAACCAAGAGCTTCAGTGTCATTCTGGACATGAATAAAATTGATGTTATTCATTCTAATAATTTATTATATCAGACTGGAAAAAATTTTAATTATTGACTGATTCGTATAGAAAATCAACCCTTATCTGATCGCGTCCTACGTTACTTTTCAAATCATCCAATGAGCCAAAAAAGGCTATGATTTTAATCTCGTTGACGCACTTCTCGATGCACTGAATTTATTTATTTCGATATCACAATTCTGTACTTTTAACACACTTTTATTATTAGCCTGGTTACCACGACCACTGTTGACCACAATAGTACTTTCACTGCATTGTGTCTAATATAATTAAATACACTTGATACTCCACTTATTAATAACATGAATGAAGTTTTCCTTACTTTCGCATCAGTTTTAACTGTAAATTCCCGACAGCAAAATTTTTTCGTGTTTCGAAGCTCCAATATACAACTAAACCTCACAATTCCGTTGCTACGTAAAGTTAACTTTCAACAATAGATAAATTACAATTTTTAATATTGCTACGTTTAAAAGGTTTTTCATTTTCATTAAACATTCCAATTTTTGTATTACTATTAATCTCAACACTTATGACGCAATAAAACTCCATAATTTAAGTAATTCTAAACAATGGTGTACATGGATAATTCTCTCTCTTTCTACCAAGTGTGGCCATCTGTCTGCGAATCTCAGAACTGTATTATTCTATTTTTTCATTGTAATATTTATTATATTGGAAAAGTTTCCTTAAAGGTGTTCGTAAACGAACAAAAAAATTCCACATTGACGGCAATATGTTAGGAAAATGGATTTTGAGGAAAATTGCTCGGCCAGTATCGCCGGCCACATATCCCCGTAAAAGTTTCTCGTTTACGACATGCCTCTTTCCATCTCCCCGATGTTGTTGCAGACATTTATTTTTAGCTATATTCAAGCGTGTGATGTTCTCCGGTCCACAGTCTTCTCTTTGTTCTTCGCAACTCAAAGGCAGTGTTTTTCTAACAACATCGCCTATACTCCTCCAAGCTAAAGCTGCCACTGTATTTGAAGCTCAAAGATACTTTCTATTCTTTACATCTTTTATACGTATTCAAGAGTCTCAGATGGTGAAACTAGACTGAAGAAAGAAATGGCATTGCTCTTGAGGGCGGGCTAAAACGTGTACAGAAACTAAATCGTTTTGGAAAAGATATTACGTATGGTTTCATATCCCTTTCCACAAACGAGATAAAAAATAAAGCAATACTTTCGCATGGAATAAATCTTAATGTTTACTCTGTATATAGTATGTGAATAACATTTAGTTGGTTTGTTCGAAAATATAGTTTTAAAAATATTAACCGGGAACCTCAATGCAGTTATCTAGAAAAAAAAGCATTTAGCTGGAAATATTCAATTAGAACTACAAAATTTCGAGAACTTGCAGCGTTTCCTACTGATTAAATAAAAACACAAACTACAATTGTAAAATAATAATAAATTATCAGGAGTTTAATATTTGGGTGCCATGTGGCAATTTACCACCAAAAAAACGAAAACATAAAAGAAATTTAATTTATTATGTGAGATATTTACATAAGATAGGAAACTACATACATAGAAATACAGAATGAATAATAAATGCTACCAGCTTGCTAGAACATGAACTCCTTCTCAGCTTCCCCGTGTTTAAATAGATCTTGAAATACCCTAAAATTTAAACGCAAATACTCCAGAAAAGAAACCCCAGCGGCTTACTGTTTGAATAGGATTCACTGACTCAGGAATTGCGACGGTGTTGGAATCACTCGCCTCGTGTTGCACCGTTCTCAGGTTGGCGGCCCTCCTCAGCAAAATGTGACCACCGGCTTCCAGTGAAACATCAAGTGCCTCTCCGCCTCCGCAGTCAAACATAAAACTCCTCTGTATTTATACAAAACTACCCTTTTATTAGTATAAATATTCCTAACTAGTAGCGGACTTTCCTATTGGTCACAGGGACGCATCTGACTAGTCTATTTTCTGTTCTTACTAATTATTTACTAATTCCTAGGGATTTTCTGGAACCACGGGCCAGCTACCGGTTGTTTCCAAACTAGTTACGGCCGGGGAAAATCCCTTCATGGAGCTTTTATACCTTTATCCAAAGCTAAAATTTAAAGTTTATTTCCATACTTTCAATTAAAACAAAATTACCTTAAATAAACCCCGCCAAAATAATGAATTACGGGAAGTGCGCTATAAGCTCAAACGGTAGAAGAAATAAATAAGTTGTGAGGATGGGAATTTTTAATTAATACGAACATTTTACATAAATTTGACGTTGCGTCCCCGATTGGGACCTCTTCGGGTGAACGGTTGTTACAATTGGGAAACAAAGTCCTACAAAATGATAAATTTTAAAAATACAATTATATACGAATATACTTTATAGTGTTACAAAAAAGTTGACAAAAAGATTTTAACCTGCGAGATTCCCGAACGTTGCGGCCCCAAAGACTGTTATTGGCACAGATGTTAGGAGTATTATTGAAATTTAAGATAACAATACATAATAATAGCATAACATACTAGATATTTTTCTTCTACAACCCGAGTAACAACGGTATTAAAGACGAGAAGGTTAACTCACAGTGATTGGGAATTTTGACTGTCGATCATTGTTGGCTTACCAGTTTTTTTAAAAAAAATCATTTCAGTTCAGGCGAAGGAAAACTGTGTTGGCCTCTGGGATTTTCAACATGACTGGTTCTGAATTTTATTTGGACTGTGTAACTTATTATATGTCATCTGATTTATTAAATATATTTTAATGTATACCATTTTTTCTAACCTTCAGAAGACTCTCTCTGTATTTGGCAAGTACTGAAATGCTCCATAATTTAAAAATAAATATCTGTTTATAAATTACTTACGTAAAATTTTTTTCGTATATTGACTATTCTTATATATTATTCTCGAAATTGGCGTTAGTATAAAAAGAGCAAATATAAATGTAAGAAATAAGTTTGTTATACAATTGTCATTTTGCATTCCAAAAATTGTCATGATCTAAGAAAAGGTGAATTTGTAAGGGCGATGAACATGGTTTTGAGACATATTTTGCTGCACGTATTCGAGTCTACCTGCCACGATTACGTATTTTTTTCTGCACACGACTGTGCCACAGCACAGAGTGGTCTAGATCCTATTACACGGCTCTGAGCTGCAGAATTCCCTACCTAACGTACCTTTAGTAATTGAAGGCAATTACCACGGCCTCTTGAGATGGGGCGTCTTCTCGAGAGACCTGTGAAATTAATGGTGTGGGCCGGCCCATCCGAAGTTGAAGACGAAGGAAGGATTCTGCTTCAGACTACCATTGATACAATTTTTTGATATACTTACATGAATCCTCCACAGAAATTGTAAGAAATACTTTTTCCATTTTTATAATTACTTTCTCTTGCTGCTATTAGCGAGGAATTTTTTTGTGTGTAATTTATAATCATATAGATGTTTATGATTGTGTATTCCGTCAATCGCTACCAAACCTGGTCTTCGTGTACTCCTGCCAGCTACTTTTATGCAAAAATATAACTTATTTCTCGATCATCTTCGTTTCCACTTGTTATTAAACCTCTGAATACTATATTGTATGTTACTCACCCTTGGCTAACGTACCAAATGTCCGACCTACGTGATGCACGTTTTCTAGGGTTTGTACTGCATAACTTGTAGACGAATGCAGGGTAGGATCCTTAAACTACAGCCCGGGGTCCTATGCTATTAAAGGGGAGTTACCATCATGTGGATAACCCTCATGTAACCTATTACTCTAAAAAAACCTTCTCTACCAAGGAAGCCTGCGAGGGTTGTTTTCTCGCAGGTGAACCTTCCCAGAGAGCTCTGGTGGAAGCTACCTTTGAGGGTCCCTAGTTAATCCATGTCCACCTTGATCTACCTTTCTGCATCCATCCTTTCAGTCCTTTACCTATGCTATAAGCAGGGAGTTGCCACTTAGTGGATTGCCCTATATATTGTAATACTAATTAGAGGCCAGTAATGATTTTAATAATTGGATTGTTAGCGGTACCAATTCTTCAAAGACGACAATGGCTAGGCTAGCTTTGTCGTGAGCCGCTAGCACTGTCGGTTGTTGTGGTCGCGTGAGGAAATCAGAATCTGGAAGCGGAGAACGAACAGCGTGGCCTGAGTATAAATTCAACTGAGAAAGTTACAATTTTTTTTAGAATCGAAGTATAAAGTTTGGACAGCGAGATACTTTGTAAAAAACAACCCTGCAAAGAGTAATCAAATAATTAGCGCCACATTAAGATTCCTACGTGTACTGCGACCATCATCATTTTCCACATAAAGACAATGTGTAATAATATGTCTGACTAATGATCCGGAGGTGCAGCAGATCCAGTTCCCGGAGGAATATTCGATAACTACGACTGTTTGTTTGGCAATCATGTGTAGAGTCAGTGTTTTATGGCCTATTAGCGTAAATTGTGAGCCCGAGCCCAGGAATCTAAGTCTGGTACCAGCCGAACATTTTGTAAGTAGAAACCAAGTTAATTAAGTTTGTAAACGATAGTTAAAGGTATTAGTCAGATTTCGTTCCTCTCGTTTTGGTTTTGATAGTTAATTTATTAATTTATAAATTCTATGATTGTGTAACATAAATACAAAAGTTGTTCTTTACTTATCAAGCCCAGGTAAACGACCCTGAAAGAAGAGTTATCAAATTTCTAAACATTGAAACTTTAAATGTATTTAACCTCAGAGAAAATGTTATAAATTTCTATTAAATAAAATAAATGGTATCGTAAAGTTTAAAGTAGTAATTATTTCTCGATCCTTCCTGTTAAAATAAAATAAATTGTTTCAGAACGAACTATCAATTTAATAAAACTGCAAATTAATTGTTTAAATAATAAATTAAACTTTGTTTAATTAATATCAGTTTAAAGCATTACATTTTTGGCTGCCACAATGGGGAGTAATCAAATTGTTAATTAATCACTATTTAAATTAATTATTACAATATATATACACACATTTTTATTATTTCATGCATTATTCATTAGTTTTCGGTTGTTTTCTCCGTAGTTCACTTACACTGTCTGCCCTTCTCTATTCTATCCATCGATTGAGTCTCCCAGATTCACTTTTACTCCAGTCTCATTATACAATTTTTCTACATATCATGCTAGTCTACTTCACTCTTTGTCTTCCAATATCACCTTTTACTTTTACCATTTCATAGATCGGACTCTTACTTGCATCTTTTCACTATCACTATATTTTCAAACGTCTGAATGTCCCCTTTTTTCTCCAGTTTGTTTCAACCACTTTATTTTTCTTAAAAGTATCTGACATGTTGATTAAGTAACGTGTTACTCAGATGTTTAATTTCTGGAAACAAAAGACTATATTATATATATATAGTCAAGATTTGATGTTCTCAATCCATTCGTTGAGTGAACTAACAAAAGGAAACAATCAATCGGAGTTATAATTGCATTTTTAAGAAATTGTCAAAAAAAAGAATCTTACTAAACTACCTAAGAATTTGAAGTTTTATGAGAGGTTCGAAATCATATGTACACAAATTTATTTATTGTGTATCAAAACAAGAGGTTTTGATCATATTTGATGATAATAATTTATTCTCACAATTCAACATACCGTAGACCACCCCTAAAGTTCTCAATTTGGTTTTCATGCTTGTGCATGTATTGTTCTTCGGGCCGTACACGTTGCTATAATTGTTCGAATATGTAAAAAAGGTTTTATTTTGTTAAACACTCCCTAAACACCATTACACCTTACATGTTTCAATACATCATAAAAATAATGAAAAGTACGGATCATATATATATATATATGTATATATATATTGTAATACATACATTAACAAATTTTTGATTAACGAAATTTGCTCCACGTTGTGGTAGCCATTATATGTAATACCTCAAATAAATAAAATTAAACTACCAATTTAAACTAACAATTATCATTTATTAAGCCACAATTTACAATTACACAAATCTGATGAAATTTTACAAATAAAAACAATTTTATTTACCTAGAATACGTTTTAAATAATTGGACTTGGTACCCTCAAGGTCTTTAGTGGGTTGATAAATAAACGGAACAAAATGGAAAACGAAATGATTGAAACGGAATAATTGAAATGATTGAAACGAAATCTTTGAAACGAATTAAACAAAAGTAACGAAATCTGACACTTTTTACCCTTTATTAGCAATTTACAATTATTAATTCAGAAAAAGAAACTTACACGCTCTCTGGTCCACACACTCACTTCATACAGGCTTAAAAGGCCCTAGGCTGAGCTCACTCACTGCTATCACAGCCACCTCTTCTTGACGACGTCACCCTCTCGACGAATTCAAACAACTCTGCTTTCAGACAGAGCTCCACGATGAAACTCCCAACTGTTGACGACTGATGTCCAGCTGTTTACTCTCGGCCCTGCGTCCGCCCTGCGGACCTGCACCACCGCTCTCTCCCACTAACACGTCCGTCTCCCGTCCACACGAAATGATAATGAAGCTTTTCGCTGTTCAACTGCCCTCTTATTTATATCCTGGCTCCAGAATATTCCCTTGTTTTTCACAGTTTTTGCATTTCCACTTTCGCCAAACAGACCCCATATGTTGCCGTTCTACCGCTCCGAGAGCCACTCAAACAATTAAATTAAACGTTTCCTTTTAATATAATTACCTCGTCCCTCTGTTATGATGCCTTTCAGGGCTCCGTCGTCCACAACCAATTAGCCCTAAGAGCTGCAAAATGCCCCAATTATTTGTCCTTCCCCTCACTAAAATCACTTATCCGTCATTTTATCATTATTTTTTTATATGTTCAAACCACTCAAGGATCCCCAGTATGAGTTCGTAAACAAATATGACAAAAATAAGAAACAGAATTCCTGTCTTCTGAGCTGGTTATTACAATATATACCATATATAACTTGTACAATAAATTTATTAAAATAAAAAATAAAAATTTTAACTTTAATAAATTTATTTGCATTATTACATTAAGATCATAAGTCGTAAAATTATAATAAAAAGCAATAATTTTTTTTACAATTAAAAATATTATTCTTGTCAATATTTTGGCATTGGAAGTTGTTGTAATAACACGAAATTCTTTCTGTTAAACGGTTTATATAAAGTCCCATCATGTTTTGTTAATTATAAACAAATTAAAAAGGTTCCTGAACATATGGGTCGAAACGTTTTGTAGTTAAATGTCTATTTTAATTTTAATAAATTCTGACTTTTGACCATTATGAAATTAAATTAATATTTTACACTGTTGTATTTAAAATGCAGTTGTAGGAAATTTTTATTTTCTTATTGAGAAACCATTGGTAATTTATATTTGAAGTTTTAGATATGTCTGCTGTTATAGTTTGAAATTTATGGTTCACAGCAGGCATCGACAACGTACGATAAAATATGGATTGGTCCTCAGTTATTGGAATTCCATTGGTATGCAAAATACTTTTTTAACATAAGTGCTTAAATTAGCGCGATATGTCTACTAACTTCATACAAGAAACCGAAACAATTATATTTACAGTGTTAAGTTACATTTTCGGCATTAGAGAAGTCAAACTAATCAACCTAGCAGATAAATTTTGTTAATTTATAATAAAAAAATTGTAGGAACTGTAAAGAAAAATTTAAAACTGAAAAAAATAAATATTTATATTCCAAATAAATTGTCAAAATAATATTAATTCAGTTATTGCGTCCATTAGTTAAAGAGAGTCATATGGATAGGATAGGTAAAGAGGAAGTAGGTGGCTTACCTAAAATTGAGGACCGGTGTCGACAACGAAACATTTCTCTTTTCCGGAAGTGCTAGCCTTCTTCTTCAGGAGATAGAACTACAGTTGATGCTGTATATACATAATCAACTAAGAATGATGTATATTGTCATATTAATTAATTAGTAAGAACAAGAAATAGAGACAGAGAGGTTGACTTACCTTAAGTATGTCTGTGTGTGTAATCTTGTAACGTCGAAGAGCAGTATGATGTTGGAAAAATGAAATATTGTTTTACGGTTCTGGATGAGCTGAATAATTTTTGCACCAAATATTTAATTGTTAATTAAGGTTTCATTCTGATGGTGTTATTAATATGAGCCATATCATTGGAACTTTAATAAATAATTTTCAATTTAATAAAAAAGTTAACCAAACTGTTAACAGTTTGTAGAGAAAAAGCGCGTCTTGCACTTATTTAATAATTTATTTCATTGGAATCTAAGCACAAGCTAGCAGCAAGTCGGACATTGGAATTACTGATCCTAACATTTTGGCGCCGCCGTGTCGGGAAGACAGGATGCGTATATGTCAAAATACATGTTGAAGGGATTAAGAAGAACTCTTTGGAAAATTTGACCCAGCGGATATTAACCCTCAAATAGTCCGAACTGCACCTCCCACCACAACTCAGTGTTGGGCTTCGTGAAGTGAAATATATTCAATTGATTTGCGAAGAAAGGTCAGGTGATTTGGTTTCCATCCCTGCGTTGGGGAAATAAATTGTCGAGCTCGGAGGAGACGCGAGTTTGGGAAGAGCAGTACGAATTCGCATCTCAGAAAGAACGGTTGGTTAGCGAAGACAAAGAGGTAAGTAACCAGTCTAGAGAGAGAGAAAACGGCCACAGATCTGAGCAGATGCACAACCAATGAACCGGAATTCATTGCCCAACTTCGAGTCTACGTGTCGCTGAGCAGGAAGGAAGCCCAAAGGAACTTTGCACACGCCACCTGAAATTCCGAGAATCATCCCTGACCTGCGTCCATGCTCCCGGCCGACAAGAGAAAAACATTCAGGTTTTTCCGCATCGAGATGTGTTTGACGATATTTCTACTACACGACGCCCACGGGTCATGACCCTTTGATTTGAACGAAATAATGTTTTTGAGTCTTATCGACCTAATATTCCAAATTTTAATAATCCTGTTAATTGATTTTAAAATTTAGTAATCAAATAAATTAATTTATTTTATTAAATAATATATTCAATACAACCATTTGAAACAAATTACAAATCTTACTTACTTTTACCGTACCTCACATTTTGCGTTTCAAATTGTACAAGTATTGCTACATCAGGGATCCATTGCAAAAGCAGACCATTTAGTTGATGGTATAGTCTGCCAGTTTTCTTGTATCTTGATATGGGATTTAAAATATATAATTCAGATTTACTCTGGACGTTAGAGTAAATATTCTAAATTAGGAATAAGTGTCAATGTAAGGATTGAAGCAGTAATATGGATAACTGTTACCCGATATTCGACTCAATATTTTGCTTCAATTTTTTAAGTGTAACAAAATACCTGTCGTAAAATATTCGTCTAGTATTTAAGCTTAAAGATGACACCTTAGAAAGAATAAGAATAATAGTTAAAAAATACGACGCTATGAAACGGTACTGTTCAGGAATACATAAATTATATTTCGATGCACTAGTTAATACACACAGTATACTTGTAATAATTAATTATAAATTAATATGTACATAATATGGTTATAGTTGTTATTAGACTAACGCAATAGTCTGTATCATGTAATTAAACATTTGTAACTCTTTTTATTTCTACCAACCGTCGAGGCGCTATGATACATGAACTAACTAACGATCTTCGTGAATGAAAATCAAATCCTCAATAGAGATATCGGTCTGGGAATTACAATTCGTCAAGCAGCCCTCGTGGCTTGTACTACGTGATCATGAAACACAGCATGTCGCGTGACACGTATTTATGAACATGGATCCAGAGTTTGATGAAGTTCGGCTCATGGGACTCATACATAAATTCGACATCGCTGGTGTGCAGAGCGGGCTCTGCCACATCAACTCCAAAGAGAGCACTCATTGGCATTACGTCTATCTTGGTATGTTTAGATTCTTAAAATTACCCGACATTGATATGTGAGGGAAATTTCTAATATTATTTTACGCAAGGTGAAAAAATATTTCATTTCAAACAACTGCATTTGAATATGACAAAAAATAATTAAAATTGTAAAATATAACACCGACTCATCAAATGTTTATATGGTGGTTATTTTACAATGGTTGTATGTTCCTAAATTCTAGTTAACAGAGATCGTTTAGTCTGGCCTATATAACAAATTGGGCAATTAATGCAACTAACTTAATAAAAAAAACATTATTACAAAGTATTGCGTTTTTTAACAAAATAAGACAAAGAATCAACAGATTTTAAAATTACTGATATATTTATTTTTTGAATAACATTTTAAATTTAGTAGACAATAAAATTGTTGTTATGATAAATGTAATTAATTCTGAGATTATTGAATTTGCCAATAAAATCAATAGATTAATAATTATCCATTAAAATTTTGAATACGTAGTTAAGATTATCTGATTAATGTGATTTATCATACATTAGTTTATAATACTAATTAAAAACAATAGCCCTTTTTTAATTAATGGGATGATTATAAAAAATTTAAAATCTACATGAGGCAGTACATTTATGAAACCATTTCAGAGATTAACAACGATTCTGACGGAAAATAAATACTTTATTATTATTTAGCTACTATTGGGCATTTTCTAGGTGGTAGCTATATCTACATAAATAACATAACACAAAAATAACATCTATACAATTATATGGGTAACCTAGATCAACTGGATTTGTAAATGATTTATTATTATCATTTATCTGAAAGAAAAACCAAAACAGCAGAGACCGCCTTCCCCCCGATTTCTTTTCACTGCTGCACTTCACTTTTCTATTTTATCTTCATTTTTATAAATCACTTCACTACGCTGACCAGATAAAAATTGTCGCTTTAGGTTCTTCTTAGCACCCGAAGAAAGGCACAAGGCTTCCAGAAACATTGATTAGTATTTATGTTATCACTTATTTGGGTATCGTATTATTAATTATGCTGATAATACAAATATTGCATAGTTTATAAAATGCTCTCATTAGGTAAATTGATGGTCATTACAATATGTTTATATAAATATTTATTTATTTAAGAATATATTTAAGTATATATATATATATATATATTGGTGATCACAAATGGAAGACAATTAAATAAAACAAATTTAAAATGTGCCACACGTTGATGAGACGAATTTGTAGTAATCACCAATTAATGAAAGTTAAATAGCCACGTTAATGCGTTAATTTTTGGTAGTAATTTAAATTATAAAAATGATTCTTTTTTAAAAAAACAACCCTGATTTTGAACGTCAGAATTAAACTCAGCGACTTCCATAACCCCGGGATTGTCACCAATCACGGCAGTTTTTAATTAGTTTTATTTAATGTAAGCCGCCTCCGCCCCTACGAGTGATTGAGATTCGGCATCGACAGCTTAGAGAATGACTATAAAATTTTGTGACTACTAAAACTTTTCGGTAAACGTTAATAAATACCGATTTAAAATGTTTTCAAAATGTCTCCTCCACATTCGCCCCTACACATGCTCATTTTTCTTTATGCACACAATTTTTGTTCCTGGATCGTATGTGACGTATGTAAAAAGTTTGGTGTAAATGGTTGTACGCGTTTAAGATTATACTAATTTTTCAGGAGAGACGGAGAAGGCTACCTTCTTCTTCTCTCTCTGCTTTTGAACTAAGGTTCCCACAAACTGAGGCACCTCGAAGTGTTTTAAGAGATGTATGTTCCGGGGCGCAGACATTGCGCATACGGTAAAAGTGGTTTCCTTGCTCCCATTGGAACAGTCGGCCAGCTGCCACCTAAACTGGTCGAGACACGTAAAAGGAAATGCTGCATCCCCACATGAAAAACCCTCTCCCACCATCAGAAGGGCGTGGGACAAGTACCTACTTCACGACCCACCTGATACAGGTTTTATAGGGTCTGTCCTGCATCACTTTTAGGCAAATGTAGGATTCTTAAACTACAGCCGCGGGGCTCTCTCTATTCTACCGCATTCTCACTTTAAAATACCTTTCTATTTTTCTAAATGGGAGTTTCCACCATGTGGATTACACTCATGTAGCCTGGTACTCTAAAAAAACGAGATGGTATTCGGAACTTTTCTCAACTTCAACAATCACTCCTAGAGTGCTGAACTACTACCTATCCGTTATGTTGAATGTCACAGCGACTTTCATAGCTCCGGATTCAACAGCAATCTCGGTTGTTTTTGCGTTACTCCCATTTAACGTACCTTCACCCAAATCAATAAATTTGCTCCCTCCCATGCAGAAAGGGGTTGAAATTATAAACAACTTTGGGATAAACACTACCAATCTCGTTGAACCCGAAAAAGAATTATTCGACGCAAATATCAGCCGTTTTCGCATGCTTTACATATTACATCTCCGTTCACCCCTGGGGTTGCCTAAGACTTGGATAGGCCGACACAAACCTTTGCGGACCTTCGGACTACTCACTTAAGTTTCATCTCAATCGTATGAATGATATAACAACGCATAGATTGAGATATATTTATATATATATATATATATATATATATATATATATATATATACAGTATGAAGGTATATTTTCCGGTATCTATAAATATTTTTAAAATTTTTATGAATTTTGAGGTTTCTAATAATTTAGACCCCTCTGTTCATGATAAGGTCCAATGTTGAGAAGCACAAAAAAATATAAGGATTGAGGTACGCCATTGAGCGTTGGTAAAGGAATACCTGACGTAGTACGCTGGCGTGAGACTAAGTAGGGAGGAATCTGGAACGCTATTGACGTTAGCACGCCGCTACCGCCATTTGCGAAGTAGAATTTCCCCCTGGCCCCTGTGGGATCAGTTATCTTGATTTCTACGCCATCTGTTACTTCCCTGCGTCCTCTATCTAAGTTCCTCGAAGGCGAAGGAAAATTTATCAAATCTTGGATTTTGCAATGATTTAAATCGAATAAAAGAACAGTAGAAACGACATTAGATATGAGATATTATATCAGTCTTATACGGTAACTTTTTTCATAATTTATTTTTTCATTAATTTCGAAAGTAGCACTGAACTTTGTGAATTAATAATACTTAGTGAACTTATTGCCGCATGTAAGTTAAATTAAACCCATTGAAGAAATTTTCAGAAGGCTAAGGAAAATAGCCTGGGGCTTTTCTCATATTTCTACGCTTAGGTGAAACTTTTATTTATAGAAATGATATTAACAAGCTTACTCTTAGAATAAATTAAAGAAACTGTGTCCTATTTATTTTATAATTTTCTGTGTTTTATTATCATACTGTAAGGGAAAACCTTTCACCTAATTTTTCTTCCAGGAACAAAATATTATTTAAACGTAAAAATAATAAGAAGAAAAATAGCGAAATACCGACAAAAGAAGTGGTAAAATAAATACCACACGATTTTTCTGGAAACCTTGTATATTACTTCAGGTGCAAATAAAAAACAAAATCATTTTCTAACTACCGGAATTTATATGAACTTAGCCACATCGCCACAGATTTCCGACCGATACAGAAGTAATACTATCCAAGTTGGATTTTTAAATTAAATTGGCCAAATAATTTCATTGCACGCTGTTATTTGACTTGTTTGCTGAGTCGTTATCCTAAACTTTTAACTCAATTTTTGACCTGATTCCTGATTTCTATTGACATTAAATTTGCTCCAATTACTGGACTCGAGTGAAAATACAATCCTACACGATAATAAGTTTATTCTCTTCTTCATAACTCATCAACCGATAGTCACGCAGCTATCATTAAATAACACAATAAAAAGCATGAAGTTTCCAATGTTTCATTCACATAATTAACTATTCGATCTGTTATAAGCTTTGATATCTTTTAATTCGAAAATGAAAACGCTACTTCAAAGCTTAGTATTTAAACATCAGGACAAGAGTAACTGATGTAATGGTACATTAAACCAGCAAATAATGGTTATTAAACAATTTTGAACATTATAATCACCAAAATTCGAACCTCAATCCGTTGAGGAGCTGTGAATAAAAACAAAAATATATAAATTTAAAAGAAATTAGAAAGTCCCTTTCCTTTGGTATTCAATTAAAACTTAGGGCGTTGAACATTTTTATGGCTAAAAATAAAATCTTGGGTCACCCTTAATATATTCCATACTGATAAGTTCTTATAAACCTAAAAAATCCGAAGGTTGTTGAAAATATTTATATTTTATAAATGCTACAATGTATGGCAAGAACGTTCGTGGTAATGCAGGTTTAATCCAAGAATTTGCATCTATTAAAAATATTGCGAATATTATAAATTATCGAATAATAGATTAATGTCTTTTAAATATCGATAAGAATTGAAGAAAGTTAATTCAAAAATTCTCGCCCTAAATGAACTATTTAATGCAATGAAAATACATCTGGATTTTCATAACTATTTTCAAATCATGTGTATATTTGTATATATACATATTGAATCAAATTTAACAAACATACATGAACGATTCTGATTAATTTGCTATGAGATGTAATATAATTTTATGAACGTATTATGGGCATAAAATATAGTTAGAGCCTTTCTGTTTCATTTTCAGTTATACAAATTTCAAAGTTCTCAGGTAGCAGAACAAGGAACTTTATTCTTTGCGTCATCATGGAAACCAAAAGAGTATTTCATAAAAAATATTTTTATTTTTCACTTCACAATACAATTCTTTCCCATTTTTAATTTTGTACTGGTGCTCTTGTAAGTTTCAGTAGAATTAAAATCTACTTAAAAACGAATATAAGGATGTTCAAATGAATTAATCAATCATTTATGTTCATATTAATTTTTATAATATCAATATTTCTATGTAATTAGTTTAATTTAGCGCCCCAGGTTATCAATCATAATTTAATATACAGTTTTAATTATTCAACATGTGTTTATTGGATGAAACTTTCGGCTTGTTGTCATATTCACTTTCATTATAGTTATACAATTTCTGTAGATGAAACCTGAAATTAAATAAAGATTATTAAAAATATTAAACACATTAAAGAACATTAATTCAGATTTATATAGTTGTACTATAGTTGTTAATATTTTATAAAAAGTTTAATGTAAATTTAATATGTTGATAATTTTTTATGTTTATATAATTTGGACAATAGGTTATTATTCCGACTGTATCTGGTATTTTACCGATTTTAAACTCATTTAGGATTACTCCTATTATGAAGTTAATACAGTAATCAATATATATTCACGGCCCCCTACCCCTAGAGGTGTTCCCCGTGCCGGTAGAGGTTGAAACTAGACACTAAAATCATTGAGAGTGACTGTAAGAAACTGCGCAACCACGTAAACTATTTATTCGACGCCATTTAGGCAGTATTCGCTTATTTTAAAAATGCCACCTCTTCCACTCCCACTTATAGGGTTACTACAGTTGTCTTACATATGTAGTCTTTTATATGATCGTAAGTGACACGAGTACCAAGTTTGGGTGAAATTGTTCCACGCATTAATTAATAACTTATTTATCAAAAATAATAATATATAATACCATAACTAAAATATTAAATGTTCTATTAAAGTAATCCTTAAGTTCGTAAGAACGCACCTTTAGGGAAAATGACCCATAGTGATATTGACCTGCACGGCAACGTCAATCGTGATAATAACCTTTCGGGAAAACGTCAATCGGGATAATGGCTTCTCGTGAAAACGTCAAACTGGATAATGTCGTCAGGAAAACGTCAGTCGGGATATTTATGACGAGAAAACAACCCCGTATAGTCTTTGTATTTGCTACATTGTCATTTTAGTGATTTTAAATCCTTGTTTTAAGAATTTGTGCCAGTATACCCGAAATAACTATTTTCACAGGTAGCACACATTAAATTTCCATCATACCATTGACGAATTATTAACATTGTTACGATGTATATTATTGTTCTGTAATCAGTTTAATAATTTCAATAATATGTGCTTAATTTTAAGTTGTACCAACAAAAATTGAAAATAATATAACACTGCAGATAAATATCACAACACGTCTGAAACACTTGGTAATAAATACCTTGATGTTAATATAAATTAAACTTTTCACGTTTTACAATCCGTTATGCTGAACAATTTAGTGACAATGATCCAAGAGAAATTTTCAAATTGCAGAACTCCTAAAATAATTTCATTTAATTGGACGACATTTTGAAAAAATTAATTTTAAGTAAATACATTTTTAGGCGTTGATTAATGTTTTGTTAATAAATAAAACTGGTTTGTTTGTATGTGTGTATGATCCTTATACAAATCTACACCCGCGGAGTAAATTTCACCAACTTTCGTACACGTTTTCTTTGCGACCATGAAACAAACACTATCGGAATGAGACACGTCTACCATCCCCAAGAGCGGGATTGGAAATATAGAGACATGCAAAAACGGCCGATATTTGCGTCGAATAAATATTTATTGTGTTAATGAGATTCATAATATTTCTCAGTGTATAATTTCAACCCCTTTCGGCATGGGAGGGGAGCACGTTTAGGGGTGGGTGTAGGGGACGTTACATAAGACTAACGCAAAAATAACAGAGACTCGACTCAAATCGGGGTTATGTATGAGGGTGGGGGTGGAGTGGTATTGCATGAAAATAACGCAAAATCATCGAAATTGGTTGTCACTAAGTTTTTTTATGGTATTAAACTAAATGTTTAACTGTCCAAGCGAGGATAGTCGAGGGTGGAAATTTTCAAACATGTCATACGATCGATATTTGGGAGGAATAAATATTTATCAGGGTGAATGACATTGTTAGTATTTCTACCGATGTTGTTTGTGTATAATTTCAACCCCTTTCGGCATGGAAATAGAGCACGCATAGAGATGGAACTGGAGGTGCGTAACATATCTTTGATAAATACATTTCACGGGGTACATCAGTAGAACCTAAAAATTTCTCAAAATAATGATTACTTCATGCTACTAAAGATTAAAATGAAAAATTTACGTCTCAATGAAAATTAATAAGAAAGATAGGCAAATATAGACAAAATAATTGCTAATGTAAATAACACACAACGTTTCTGGGATCCCAGTTCCTTTCTTCAGATGCTAAGAAGACCCTAGAGAATTTTTTTAGTTTTGTCAACTGACGAGTGCAGTTGTGTCGCTCTAGGCTCTTCTTAGCACCTGAAGAAATGAACTAGGATCCCAGAAACGTTGTTTGGTATTTACATCAGCAATTATTTTGTCTATATTTGCCTTTCTTATTACTTATAAAGATTATTTGAAATTATTATAAGTTCAGGATTAGTTTAAAATAGCAATTTTAGAATTTACTTTAATTAAGGGTAAATTTGGAGAACAAATACGGTCGTGATTGTATTCCAGCATTGTCTTTCCTTGCACATTTTGTCTGCATTGAGTCCTACAGAAATAGACTCTTGAAACGAAAAGGCAGCTGAGGTATTCCACCGACCCCTACACTTGGAGATAGATTTCATTATAGAGATGTCCCGGACAGACGTGCGGTATTGTGCCGGGCCTCGCTATTGGAGATTATCCACGATTTGTGTTACAATTAAAATGAGTCTGTGCTGAGGCCGCCATAAATATTCATGCAGCGCATTTCCCTTCTTGTCCGAATAAACCGCAGTTGCGGCTCTGTTGAAGCTGATTAAAAATTCACTCTGACGTCACCTACTATCAACGATATTTTAGAAATCGCAAATGAAAAAAGGAATAACCACAATTCAGTATGTGAGAGAGTGTATGAACCTGAAGGTATTAATGAAAATATGTGTGTCGCTGGCAGTTTAAAATTGCTCTCATAGAGGTGACACAGGTAAATACTTATTAAAGCGAAACAATGGAATTGAGTGATTCAAGAAAGAAAGCCTTTACTTATTTCAAAGAACGTAAAATCCCCTACTTTCTTAATTCCTCAACTAAATTCAGCATAAAACTAATTAATTTTATTTTTATTTGAAAATAATTATGTTAAGATGTAAGCAGTATTGACTTATAATTTTAAATGTATATCATTCGTAGATTTTATTGTCGGGTTTTCCATTGCCTTGATCGTTAAGAAGCCTTAAGAAATACAGACGTTGAAAAGTAATTCTTAGCTATGCAGAATTTGTAGAAACAGGCCTAAGACCAAAAAAACCTATTCCTACATCTTATCAGCATCTCCAACTTATTACGTGTCTTCCCTTGCTAAGAATTCCTTTTCAACTATCTCCACAACTTTAACCATCTATGGCAATGAAAACCGTAACAGAAATATCTAAAAATGATTCCACACCTTCATAATAAAATTTAAATTCCAAATATTATTTGTATGTCGTATGTATTTCGACATAATGTTACGACTTTAGTTTAAGGGGAAAAAATTACAACGTATAAGCGACGGATCGCTTTTGGAATTGTATGATAATTTAGAATGCAAGAAATACGTCGCTAGTATAATAATAATTGAAATTGCCATTTAGGGTTTTTCTGTTGGCCCGATAATAATGCTTTGAGGTAGCTGAATTTAGTGTTTTTCTGCGGACGTACAAACCCCTTCCACATGTGCAGCCAATCACCTTCAATAAGTGCCTAAAGCTTGTCAACGTTAGATCATTGTTGAGAATGTGTTTATTCCACACGTATTTCTCAATCTGCGCCACCCGCCGTCCTTGCTGACGCGTGGTTTAGTTAACTGTCACGCAGGGTTACCAATTTAACATCATTTCTAGAAATATTAACTGATATATTATCTAATTCCGTTTCCTTTAATATTTCCGGATGCAACCCTCGGTTTTTGCACGATAACAAGCTCCAAAGAAGGTGAAGACGGCAAAATCGGCCAGGAAATGTTTGCGTTAGGTTTTTTTGATGCGTGACTCTTTAGTAAAAGTACGAAGAATTAATGAAGACTGTATTGCATCGTTATTGAATTCCCATTGATTGAAGTACGCAAATTGTTGACACTCAAATTGTGTAAAGTGTAACAGTGCTTCACTATTTCATTCAGCTTACTCCATCACAATTTGAGTTTCCAATTTATTGTGTTCGTGTTAATAAAAATTACGTTCCTCTTGAAAATAAATCATATATCAAGGTTTCCTTTCTGTTTGTGAATATCAAAGAAAAGAAAATCCGAATAACGAAAGAATTGTGTGGCGGGAAAGAGCAGCCCATTATTCTTCGTGTTGCTGGGAAACACCTGCAGTGGGCGCCATAAATTTCGTTTCCATACTCGTGAACTTTCTTTTCCGCAGTGCCAAACCATCTTCAACGAAAGCAGCGTATGGAGAAGGCGTTAATGACACCGCAAACTGACGGCGGTTACTAGGAACGATTATCTACAACATGCTTCAGGGTCTCTCGTTTCTTACGTAACTCGTAGCGAGAACTTTTGGCTGTTCTGTTCCGATGAGGTAAACAAAAATGAAAAATTTATGAGAACTGATTTTTGTAGCCAAGTTTACTTATTGAAAAATGAAATAAATATTTTCTTAACTTTCCGGTAATGCTACATAAATGAACTGACATGAAGTCAATCAAAATCTGTGGTATAATTGTAGCCCGTGATTTTACAGTATATAATGTGTTAGTCGGTTCTACTTCAAACATGGTCTAGGCGTCAGATCCTGACGCGAGTGCGTGTTTTCGTTATCGGTCTTCAGTTGCCTCCTGACGGTTGCGTAATGTCTTCATTCCAACGATTAAAAATTTCCCGGAGTAACAGTTTTTTTCTTAACTCTTCACCTATGTAGTTTTCTGTCCTTCTGTAGCTTCTTTTTTTTTCCAGTACAATATTTGTTTCGATTCACATGCTGCCATTTTCTTGTCCATTCATTTTGATTCCACACTTACCATACGGAATTAAAGAAAACTTCTGTTCACTCAACACGAAATTACAATATTTAACTGTTTTGTAACAACCCGCCGCAATTTTTAAAAATACTGTCTCTCTCTCCGGTTATTGATTTAAAAAACCAATCATCAGCGATTCTCCGCTTTCACTGATAATGCCGTAAGTCAAAGCAAATACAACCAATAAAAAATATTTGAATGTTCTCTGAAAGAGACAGCTTGCGTATTAAAATACGTAATATTAAAAATTAAACTTGCTAACATGTACGACCAGTTACAATATATTGAGACATAGGATGTTTTACATATTTGTGAGAAGTAAAACTTTTTTAAACTTTGAACACGGTTCGTTGGCAGAAGAAAGCTAAGCCAAGTTACCACATAATATTAATCTTACCGCGTTCGGACACTTTATTTCGTTGATGCGTGTCGTAATTTCGTTTGTGCTGGGGAGAACGTGGTGGCACCGCTATCTCGATGTATCATAGTGGTCGTTGAAAAATATTCTAAGCTGAGTTGTGGATAATTAATATATTGTAAGGTGCAGTCAGTAGAATATCCCTATATATTGTAAAAAGCGATTGGTCAAAGACTAATATTCACTATTCGTCCAAATTATACTTGACATAGATAAACTTTGTGTCATAGCATGGATTTACACTAATGCACCAATCCTCGTACATTAATTACATAATTTTGACACCTACGAAAAGCTAATATAATGTAATACCAATTAAACAGGCTATTAATTGTTTTTAATATAATTTAATTGGTGGCGGTACGTGTGCTTAAAGACGACAATCGCAGCGGGTCTTTCTTTGTTAACAATGGAAACTGGAGACCGCGCGCTTAGAGAACTCAGTCTGCGTCAAGAACTGGGACATGGCAGTTCGGTCCACATAGAGTAATAAAAACAGTAAAAGCCTGCGGATCAAGAATTATGAATAGGGCTATCTAGGAAGTCCAACGGCGAGATATAATAGTTTACATAAAACGCACGTAAACAGTGACGGAGAGACTCATCAAATCGCAATTTGGAAGTAGAAGTTTTGCTTCACAAACTGAACTAATTTTCTCATAGACAGACTTTGAGGAGATCTACGTCCGGCAACTGGCTGAGAGTGGGCTAATCCCGGTTCCAGGATAGTGGAGATCCAGAGCAATTACCGTGTGTTCAAAATCTAATGAGTAGAATCAGTGTATAATGGCCTGTTTAGTGGGTGTTGACTTCAAACTGCAAGAGTTCAAACTGGCACCAGTAGCACTGTCGTGAGTACAGAACAATTATTAATGACTGTAAACGATAATCGAATAATCATTCGTTTTCTTTTATTTTTGTATTTAATATTGTTTTCTGTTAACTTCAATGAGTTTGGAATGCTAATGTTTTAGTTCATTGTATTTGTTCTTCCTATCAAACCCAGTGATGACCCTGAGATAAAGAGAAATTCGACGTAGTTGATTGTTAAATATATAAAGCGGTATTTTCATAGAACGCCACGAATTAATAAAATAAAATTGAAATTTTTGTTTGTTAAATTGATGGAATTCGGCGTGCAATGCACGGTTTATAATGTGCAATTATCAACAATAAATTTTTAAATACATAATAATTTTGTTATTCCTATTATTTAAGACCACCTTTTTAATCATAACATAAATGGCCCAACAAAGTGGGGCAAATTTAATTCATCCCCGTTTTTAATCATTACATAAATTGGCGTCTTCAACGTGTTGCTAACTATCATTCAAATTTTAATAATTTTTTTTGTTTAAGAATTTAATTTAATTAAATATTCTTGTTAATTATTAAAATATATTATTAACATTGCAGTATTAATAAATTACTCCGGTGGGGCTGCTACAAGCCATGAAACTTGTAATGCAGATTTAATCCTCAATAGACTTAATTGATTTCATTTTTCCTGTTTTTTCCCAAATAATTCAAGCCAATTTAGCCATTTAATCTCAATTTCCCTAAAAAATTGGTAATCGCTATGATGACGTTCTTTTAGTCATGACGGTTGCAAAAAGTCAGGCGCGAAGTTAATTATAAATTAAGTAATGATAATTACTGAGTTAGCATCGGAACAGGTCGTGTATGAGTATTCAATTGCTATTCGCAAATTTAAGCATAGAACGTCTGGATAGATTTTACAGGATTAATAAAATTGATTATGTGCTTTCAGGTTTTAATAGATCAACGTATCTGTGATAGAAACTGCGTAAAACGAAGAAATTATATTAAATAAAGCGAACACTCCTAAATTGTGTTTGACGCGAAATGTATAAAGTGGCGTCTTTTATCGAGAAACTGTCTTGTCGCGTGGGAGTAAATATTTACCTGGTTCGTGTAACTTGGAAATTACTACCGACGACAACGTCAAGAAAACAAGTAACTATTTAGGTGTAGGTGCTCTGTTCATCTCATCGGGACAGAAATTGCAATAAGAATAGCTTTAGAAAAGTTGGCATCATTATTTTATGGTATAAAACCGTTAGTATTCTTAAGCAGATTTGGCTATCAGTTATTCCTTAATGTCTTATGGGATTATATTTTGGAGCAACTCCACACATTAGGATAAAATATTTCTAGTACACTTATGGCGAATTCATTTATTAGTTGTTTGTAATATATAATTGTGATAAATGTACTACCAACTCACATATGGATAAAAATAATATGTTTAAGAGGTATTAGGGTTTGCCAGTTGCACAATAAGGTGTAGAATACTTCGAAATATTAATTTTTAACAAACTTCCTGATGACTTTAAAGAATTAATTAATTAAACAACGCCCCATCGTATTTACCCCACCTTTTACCGTTAATAGATCTCTGCATAATTCAAGAAAATTGTTTATTTAACGCAATTTTATTTTTTTATTCGGTTTCTAAAATATTTTAGGAATATTTATATTTGGTGTATAATGTTTTTTTTGTGATTTTTATTCTTCAGAATTCTGTTCGGACACTTTTCAGCTGTCTCATTTTTAAATAATTTAAAATAATTCCTTTCGTCATGTCTAGATAATGACCGTTCTTCAAACTGTATTTAAAACATTTTGGACAGTTATTAAGTACGCACATATCTAACGTACCTTAAAATAAATTAAAAATTATTTCGGAATACTGTGTTATAGATTTTAATAATAATAATGTTTGATAACGTTGTTACACCTCTAAAATAACAACGATATGAAGAATTAAACTGACAAATCGCGACCGGATCGGGAATCGAACCCAGGACCACCGCTCAGAACGCGATGCTCCTACCACCAGAGCTACCCTGGCCGATTTCCTGTCATTCGTGTGCCTTCTCCATGCATACATTGTAGAAATATGGGGACAGACACTCCTACAATTTACTAAATCACATTTTTAACAGTCTAAATTCAGGAATTAAATAAAAAATGGATATTTTGTGGAAATTGATTATAGATACAATGATTTAATTCAAGAACTGAAGATATTGCGGTACAGAAACGATGTAAATTAGTTAAATGACTAATAATAAGTTCCTAAATTAAATATTATTACTAGTGTTTCTCTGTCACTAACAGAATTTCTGCAATTAAAAACAACCCGGGTTTGGAAGATGAACAATTATTAGGTTGGATTGTGTCATAGAGTAGTTGATAATTTGATGGAAATATTTAATAAGTTGCCCAAATTATTAAGATGGGAAACGAACAAAGTAGAAAACTGATATTTAATAATGTCATTAATTTATAAATATTTTTAATTTATACCAGAATAATTTACATAAATCTAAACTGTTAAAATGCCTTCATAATCATAAGCAAGTACATTTTCTTTATTAATAGTAATAAAATATTATCTAATACTTTCGCGAAATTTGTGATTAGTATCCATTCTACTATTCCATGCGATACTTTCTACAGTTGATTTTTAAGGAGAAAGAAATAGAAATTCAATTTAAAAATAACGTCGTAGTTAAGTTTCTCTAGAATTCTTAACCGGATAAGCTTACATGGACTAGTTAAAATCACGAGCGTTCTTCCTGGTAATATCGAGCAATAATGAATGCACAGAGACTGATTCCATATTACTCATGTTTTTAATCGCTGACTACAGCGCAATTTCACTCCATACATTAGCGTAATAAACGGTCCAACCACAGGGTTTTCCAACCCTTTGCCCGAGGGAATTATGTGGCTAGCCGAACCGTCCATTATGAGCCAAAATCGCAAGGCTCCCTTTAATTAATTTCATGTGTACTGTAATATAAAAATATCTAGTTAATTTTGTTAATAATGGTAAGCAAAAATACAAAGTAATTTATTATTACTGTAAGTCAGTCACGAGTTGCACGAAACAATAAAAGGTCTTGTTTCGTTAAATAGATAATGCACTTAAATCTGATAAGTAGCCATTTACATGATATATAAAAAATACTATCGCAATATTTTTGGTACAAACAGAATTTTCATTACATTTCTATTGTTAGGAGGCAATCTCACTCAACGTTTGGAATAGCAATAAAGTTAGTTTTAATATATACTTTAAAAGAAGTAACAAGTCTGGACCTAAATGCTGTCAAGAGAGGATGACTATAATAATTTGGTAGATGTTAATACGTCGGTTACTCAACAAATTAAATATTTTAAAACAAATCACCATATTTTTATAATACTGTTTGTAAAACGTTTTAGAAATAAACACTGAACTTTTTCCAGGGTTGTCTAGTATTGCTGATTAGGTTCATTATATTACAAAAATTTGGTTTCATTTGAACTTTCATTCTAATGATATTTATACTGAACGATTCATTCCAAATCGCACATAACAATGCAATTTATCTGCGCTACAGAAAATGTGTTTTATTTTATATGTCGTGCCCCCTAGTATCAACTTAAAAAGTGACATTCTCAATTTGGTGAAGAACGTGGTCATGTTCTGGTTGCCTTTAGTCTTACATTCAACTGTTTTTGGCAAGGTTTTTTTTTAGAAACAGCGTTGGAAGTGGAATTAGGACTCTATCCTTTCTCGAATGATTTTGGGAACCAGGGAAATCCAAGAGCAATGCAGTAAACAAAAATAAGTGTTATATGGGTTTCTGTTTTTTATGCTTTAGTTTAACTCAGCACAATAATATATATTTACAAAAGAAACATTGCCAATTCAAATTTATGCTCTCATTCCTCAACGGTAACATTTAAGAAAGAAAATATTCTTCCAAGAGGAATTTTTGGTCTGAATTATCTGTAATTGGGATATAATGCAAATGTGAAAAGTGTTAAGTTTTCCTCTTCAAAAGTTGAAATGCAGGCAATTTTCTAGAATTTGATGGCTAGCGGCGACGCTTGGCTACAACAATTAGAGTATTTTTCCTTACATTACTCATAGTTTCAAATAAAAATCGCATTCCATTTATATATTACTATCACAAAAACTTCCTAATGTCCCGAATCCGCGAGGGCTATTCTCTCGCAGGCAGTACCTGCGAGGGTTATTCTCTCGCAGCCAGAACCTTGTAGGAGAGGCACGTAGGGGCTACCTTTGGGGATGCCTTTTCCCCTCCGTTTTTGAACTAATGTTCCCAGAAGCCTAGGCACCTCGGCCTGTTTTGAGAGGCTTTTTCCGGGGTCACAGACCTTGGGCATACGGTAAGAGTTGTTCCCTGTTCCCATTGGAACAGTCGGCCAGCTGCCTCCCAAACTGTTCGAGGTACGGAGAAGGGAATGCTGCGTCCCCACAGCAAACACTTCTCCCGCTATCGGAAGGGTGTGGGACAAGTACCCAATGCCCGACCTACCTGATGCAGGTTTTTCTAGGGTTTTCTCTGCATTACTTTTAGGCAAATGCCGGGTAGGATCATTAAACTATAGCCCGGGGGCCCTAGGCAAACCTTGGCTACCTTCTTATACCTTTCCGCACCCGCCTTTCAAATCCCTTCCTATGCTATTAAAGGGGAGTTGCCACCATGTGGATTACCCTCAAGTAGCCTGTTACTCTAAAAAAAACTTCTTAATATTAATCACTCATTTTAATAATCTCACTTCACTTCACAGTTTCTCCCGTTCACTATAAACGGTACCTACCTAAATCTCCAAAGACTTCCGCGTACCAATCACAGATAATCACTGGTCGTCTTTACACTTTTAATACTTATACGTTCAGGGTTCAACGTTGGGCGGCGCTTTCTAATAAAAATGATTTGATTTATTTACCATAATAATTTACTAATAAAAATAAGGCACATAAAATTGAATTATTACAAAAATGACAATAATTAAAAAGAACGAAACATGGATTCTGTCTCTCAGGAATAACATGGGGTGAACCTCAACATGGCAAAATTGAAATTATTGGTATAAATAAACTTTTTACTGATCCAAGGCATAAATGGAGGTACCTGGCATTACGATACTTGGATTTAAACAATTCAAACGATGCCGTGCCGTTGTGGCCCCACAGCTGGTGGAGACTGGTTGCGGTGAAAGTGTCCGACGCTCGTTCTTGGACGGCATCTCGATGGTGGCGGATGGATTGAGCACACCCCCACAATATTATCAGGATTCGCTGCATTTTTCTGAGTCTGGTCACCGACCGCTAAAGTTCTGCAAGATTTAGACCTTCCGAAGTCTCCAAATTCCTCCGGAAAAAGATTTTAATCTTTCATGCCCGTTAGCTCAATATACGTAAGCTTCGGCAGCTCAATTATTGACACCTAATAAGTTTGGCGTCCCTTCGAACTGTCAGCCTGCTTACGGTCTTTTGTCACCAAGATGGTCCTTTGTCATTGAAACGGTGTTAGAGCACCGTCCGATTTCGGCAGCTAGACAAACAGCGGCTTCCGTCCCGAATTAGCGTGTTTTAGGTAAATGTTCGTTACACACTAAAAACAGCACCTTGTAACAGTTCATTTCTCTCCACTAAATTGCCCTCCATCGAGACTATTGATCAAGAAACCTTTGATGATATCTTACTTTGAAATCAGAAATTCTTACCACTTTCTCGATAGAACTAAAATGTCATATTTTACGATAAAAGTAGTATTAACAATATGTAAATGAGGTTAAAATAGTGTAATAATTAAATTAGATGCATTTAATTTATTGAGTTTTGATTTATTCGTGCCCCACGTTGGGGAAGCCATTTTGTAATATACAAAAATGGGTGTGCTTTATAAATGAAAGCATTTAATTTCAAACAAACAAAATGTTTTATTTTTAAAACATTAAAACAATTACACAAATAATTACAAATAGAATTTATCTCAGGGTCTATACTGTGTTTTATAATGGCGAATCATTTTATTTCTCAACTTAAATACAAATTCCAATTTAAAAGAGAAAAGATTTGCTCGTCAATTAACGATGACGAAAATTACTTGTCAACTAAATTAAACTAAAAAGATTGATTCTAATTCTCAAATTTTAAATTAAAAGAAGGGAACGAAATCTGACGTCTATCCTTTAATCAGGTTTACATAATTATTTATTTTATATTGTTACTCCCGGCAGCGTTCCAGGATACCTTGTACTTGACGAGACACTATGGCGGGGTTTTTCACTGCTTCTTAAAACTCACAGATTCTAAAATTAATATTTTTAGATAAAAAATCAGGAACCAGGATGAACCTCCTTTTCGTCTCTCCCTCGGTTGACTTCTCCTCGGCTATGTGCTCCAAATACTGTTTGTGTTTACCAGGTTTCGTAGTTCTACTGAAATGAATATTTCGTCTTGAGCAAAATGTTCAGGGACCAATCAAAGCTGTTGATTGGTAATTCTCGATGTTTCTCTGCAAATTTTCTTTGAATATTTGAAATTGTCTTGTCTATTTCAACTCGATCAACTTCTGTCGTGTCTGACTGCTCACTGCTTCTACTTAACTTTACTTTTTAAAAGAATATCTCGTCTATTTTAATACGACCTGTACTTGACCAAACCTTCCAGCCAACTTGACCGGAACTCTACCATATCATAATGTGAACTGGCACTCTCTCGTAATTTTGAGCGCGCATTGCTTCTTCCGACAAAGGAAACAATACCTGGCTACATTGTTGCTGTGTTCTGTAGCGCCGAAAGAATATATTTCTCAAACTATTTATATCTTCAAATTTACAATTAATGTGTTAATTAATTAGCATTACAATAGATTAAGATTAAAAGTCGGCAAGCATAATTTTACTGATGGGTTTGAAATAAATCATCACGCAAGGATCCACTACTAAGCAAATCTTTTCGCTAAACTCCACCTATTTTACTTCACGAAGTCTGTTACCGCGTCATTACGAGGAAGAGATCTCAGATTCTGGCAGCAATAAATCCACTGCGGGGAGAGAACGAGTTTAAGGGTGAATCCAAGATTTACGTGATCAGGAAGTTACTTTCAAAGTTATAAGCTAGCTCATCTATCTGTAAGATTCACGACCGTTTGGTCTTTCAAGCAGGAAATTGAATTCATAACAGTTAAACAAAACACATCAGTTGCTGCGTTAATCCCTCTAACATGAAATTTATGATGATTGATTTATTCAAAACCGGACTTCAGCAACGTTTGCATCTAAATTAATTTATCTTCCATTATCTTTGAAGTATTATCTTATTTGCAAATGGAGGAATTCGTGTAACATCCACGCGAGTTTCGTAAATAAATTCAAGGTTTATGTGTATTTCCACATTCACATCATTATAGTGGGTCAAATGTTATCTTTCTTCAAAAATACGGTATATTAATTGATGGAAGCGGTGAAATTTTGCTTTACCATTTGCCGAATCTTTTATAATTTATTTGTAACATCCACTTCTTACTTGCCGGTCAGATCGACTGAATTATTATTCAGATTCAGATTACTTGATGCTCATATGGATTTGATCATTCCCGTGGACGAGGCGCTTTCTGGTTTCGAATATCAGAGATCTTTGAGGAATTTTCGTTGATAGAGATCAAATTTTTGGAAGACACCGTGCAATAACGGCTAAATAGAATAATAGTTTGAGTCATAACGTATTTATACAATGAACTAAATTATTACACATTGATTTTAATCACATAATGCCATTTTGAAAACTTAATCGTTACTTGTTGTCATGTGCTACCTACATCAGATATTCTGAGTTGCAGTCTCATTTACTTTTATTTCATCTTGTAAATATAGTTGGTTCAGTTTGTTTCATTGTTAAACATTAAGAAGAAGAAAAAGCATAGATTACAAGTCACCTGTGAAGAGAATAATATTACTCCAGTTTACTGAGAAATATTACAAATGTAATTATTGAAAATCATTGCACGCTTCAATCAAATTGCGGATGCTCATCAGGTGTACATTTCAACACAAAAGATCCTAACATTATATACGTAATGACATGCGAGGGTTCTTTTTAAAGTAAGTATCGATATTTATATAACAATATTTTTTCCAGATATTACACTTCGCACTACTACTCCATATAGTCACCATCGTTATTCAGGCACTTGTAACGGAAACCAGCTTTTGTATGACTTCGTTAAAGAAAGATGCCGCCTGTGATGAAAGGCAAGTCTGCACTTCGTGTTTCACATCATCATCGGTGTTGAAAAGTTTGCCAGCAAGGAATTTCTTCAGATGAAGGAACGGATGAAAGTAACTTCCAAGAGTGTAGGGATGGTGCTGAAATTGTTCCCAACCAAATGATGCGATCAGATCTTGAGTTTGTCTGACGGCGTGTGGTCGAGCGTTGTCGTGAATCAATGTTTCCACGCCTTTTGTTCTCTTTTGCACGACGGAGCTTTCGTACTGTCTCACAATAAACGTCTTCGTTGGCTGTCACAATCCTTGTCCCAGAAAACCGAGCCCATATTCTTGCGAGTGGATACCGTCTGTTTGAATTTTTTCTTATCGGGAGATGTTGTGTGCCTCAACTCCGTTGATTGTTCCTTTGATTCATGAGAGAGGTCTCGTCACTTGTAACGATGTGCGTTAGCAAATCATCACCTTACTCATATTTCGTTAGAAAACTCAATGCAGCAACTGATCGCTTGGTCTTGTGTTCATCAGTAGGATTTTTGGGCTCCCATCTTGAGCACTTTAAGCGTTCCCTTTCAATGTTGTACAGGACTGACCTTTAAATTTGTGAAAAATTCGAAAGACAAAACCGACATGGAGAATCGTCTGTACAGGTGAATGTTCTCGTCCATAGCTTGCACAGAATCATCCAAAACGGTCTAATCAACTTACTCACCATTCCATCTATCATTATTGTTTCCCCAAACACCTCCCACAATTACCGATTCTTTGCATTGCAAGAAACGAATCATTGATCTGACTTCACGGTTAATTGTTATGAACATTTCGAAACGCTCTAAAAAAAGGAAGACACAAAGTGACGATGATTCACAGCTGCATCTGGTTTGGAGGATCTGATCGCGCAGGCTCAAAATCGCAACTAGATCGCTGTAGCGGTAAAATATTAAAACGGTACTTACTTTAAAAATAACCCTTGTAGATGTATTCTATCATCAGAAAAAATAACAAATTTGTTTATAAACATTAATAACAGTATTTGATGCGTGAGAAATGTGTTAATGTAGTTGTATGTGAATATTGGAAATGATTAGGGAAATGTATTACCCGAAGTTTTAATTTAATTTAAGCAATTACTTACTTTTAACTAAATCAGAATATTTAATAGGCTTTATACTCATTTTTAGTTACGTCTGTCGAGTCCTTAATTGCGAAATGATTTGTAATGCTTGTCAACAGTTACTGCTTATAGCGTCGTTCAAATAGCAGCGTCTAAATATTTAAAAAATTGAATTTTGAAATGAAATGTTTTTGTGGTTTTAGTAATATGTGTTTTTACCTAATAAAAAAAACTGTTTTTTTCCCCCTCATAAGATAACGACAAGATTCTTTACATTCGCTTAGATACCGACGTATTGACGTAGTTCTCTTCTCGCTTGATTTAAAGAACTCGGTGGAGTGTGGAAATTATTTTTTTCTCACCGCTGCATCAACGCATTTTAAACGCCAGCGTCTGTCAAAGACGAGCTATCACTTTTACACTTGAGTGAGCAATGCTGGCGACGTCGCCACGCGGTAACCATGTCTTCGTCACATTTAGATTCGCACCAAGAAATATTCTCAGCTGCGGACTGTTATGATTTCGTTACTTTATCGAAACTGTAACATGACAAAAAATGATGTCTGACTTCGGAGTCACTCGATGAAACAGCACCTATTAAATCGAAATATATTACGAGTACGTGATGATTGTTTCCACTAATTTTATTTTTTCGAGGAATAAATTAATAGGAATAGGTTGGCACGATATAATTGTTTTTACACTTTCTTTTCTTATAATTTTGACTTTATTTGAAATTTAAATATAAAATTACAGCAGTGCCTAAGTTTGTACCGACGAATATTTTGTTAATGGATATGACTCTGAAAGGTATATTAAAATAAAAGGATTGTATGAATTTACGAATTCAAGTTTATTCTGGCTGTTGGGTAAGCTCGAGTTAGTACACAAGAATGTTTGTGTATCATATATACTGTGTTATTCAAAAAATTATAAACAAAATGCCAACACGTTGTGGCACCAAATTAATTAAATTGAACAAAGGAAGGAAATCAAGATTAAACCAATATATTTAATTTAATTTCCATATCTTCATCTAGACGGTGATGATACGTGTATTGTGATGAGCCATCATGTTGGATCACGTCTCAAACGGCCGATATGTTGGATAAATATTTTTTGCGGTAAAAAAGAATGTTAATATTTAAGCCTATGATTTCTGTGTATATTTTCAATACGTTTCGGCATAGGCATAGGAGGGGAACACTCATGGGGGTAGGAAGAAGGGGTGTTACACAAAAAAAATTACAAATACAAATGAGATTGGAGGAAAATCCGCTGTTATAGATATCGCTGACTTTAATTGTAACATTCAATTCTACCAATGTTTTTTTGTTTATTTTCAACCTGTTTCCTAATTAGAGGGGAACACCGTAAATCACATTGTTCACGACCTAATGAAGAATGAATATTATATGTAAAGTGATCATAGGTACTGCGATTGAATTCAAAAGGTCGTGAATTCGATTCCCGGTCCGGTCAATTTTTTTTGCATTGTTCCGTTAATTTAGTTTCATAGCCCTCCACGCAGAGCTGAGCTTTGATTGAAAACATTTCTTGACTTACCTAATTTAATCTCAGTCATTTGGTACTATTTAACACACGAAACCTAAACTCATAATAACGAAACGGTTCGTTCGCGTTTGAAGTTACAAATGACAGCTTGAGTGTCGCGCTAAAACTTGGTGTAAATATTGTGGCAGAGATTCCGGGTGTCGTTAATCCATTGAAGCAAGGCGTCGCATGCACTATTGCAGCATAATCTGGCAACAGTGGGCCTGTTTAATGCAACGCCGACAGCTTGATGAATTTGCCGGAGCGTTATGTGACAGGGCGAAGTCTGTGATATAATGAAGCGTTCAGCCTCCCGTAACCCCAGTCCCCTGCTGCATTCATAAGTTAGCCGTTCATGAATCCTTTGACATACTTATCGCGGAATTTAAGGGAACAAAGGGAGTGAGGCTCTGGAAAGTATTCTATATAAAGAAGAATGGTAGGCAAAAAATTATATTCGTAATAGGCTTCCTTTGCGAATTTTCATCGATTTATTTTGAGTAATTTTGCACTGGTAAGGGAAACAAGTTTTCGAACTGACGGTAAGATATTAGATTACAGCAATTCTGTGCACTGACAAATTTAATGGCGCATTTTGGCAAGTGCATCTCACAGAAATAATAATAATAATGTTTATTTACCATGAATTTTATTAATACAATATTAGAAATAGTCAGTCTTAAAATATATAATAAATATATATAATACATAATTTACATACAATAACGCATAGTTTTTAATTCGATTATAAATCTTTCATACTATACATAAATTTTTCAGATAGATACTATTTTAGTCTACTTTTAAGCCTGTAATTGTTTTATATGATGTGGCACTCTGGTAAATAATATAATTCCTTTGAGGAGTGGGTCCTTCTTCGTTTTCTGAAAATTCGTCCTAACTCTAAAATAATTATTCCCTCTAGTTTTTCTAAGGTTTATTAAACTTTGACCGGGAAGAGATTTTTTCTTTTTTACCATAGTTATTATATGTATTGTAATACTAATTAAGGAGGCCATTAATTGTTTAAATTATAATGAATTGTTTAGCGGCACCGATCTCAAAGACAACAATGGAAAACCTACACTAGCTTTGTTGTGAACTGCGCGCATTGTACGGAAGGTCAGTTGGTTGCTGTCTGGCGAATATTGCAGTTGGTTGAAGTCTGGCGGCGAATATTGTAGTTGGTTGCAGTCTGGCGAATCTTATGGTCGAGTGAGGGAGCAGAATTTAAGAGTACGAACAGCGTGGTCCAAATATAGAAATTCAATTGAGTCACTTATATGTTAATCATTACATTTGTAAAAATATCTGGACGGAGAGACAAGTTATATAAAAACCTGAAAAGCCGAAACAAAAGGTTTAGCGCCCCGTTCAGATACATACGAGCTCCGAAATAACATTTTCCGCAAAAAGGCATTGAAATTTAATACGTCTGACGGTTCACCGGATAATCGAGTTTCTGGAGGAATAATCCAAGAAATACAACCGTGTGTTTGTTCAAGTGTAGAGGCTGTGATTAATGGCCTTTTTGTGAATTGTGTTCCCAAGCTTCGAAAACGTTAAGTCTGGTACCAGCAGGACATTTGTAAGTACAAACCAAAATAATTAAATTCTGTAAACGGTAATTAAGGGTATAGTCAGATTTCGTTTCTTTTCATTTTGTTATATTTCGTATTCTGTTCGTTTCAATTTGTTTGAATTGTTAATTATTTGATTTATAATCTTGATTGTTCTTACTTATATAACCAAGTAAAGACCCTGAGAAGAAGAGTTATTAAATTTGAGTGTTTGTAAAAAATAAAAGATTGTATTTTGCCTTGAACGCCACAAATTATAAAATAAAAATTTGTTTGTAAATATTGATTGAATTAGGCGTTCCAACCCTAGGGAAAATCATTTGTAAAACTAAAACTAAAAACACCTGTTAAAATAATCTTTGGCAAATTAAATTTTTTTAATTTTAATAAATTTTGTTAGTTAATACAATTTAATTAACCTTTCTATTTTGCTCATTACATTTTATATTTTCCATAGACAGTTAATAAGTTGTTTTCTCTAAAAGTTGTTCTGCAAGATTCTCTTAGTTTCTTTCTAATTGTTTTTTTGTGTGCAATTAGTAGTCGATGAGCAGAAACAGTCTCCAAGTTTTTAATTTTATTAAATAATAGTTGAAAACTTTCAACTATTTTGTTTTAATCATCCTGAATGGACAATCAAACGTTACTACTTATATAATACAACATCAAGTTAAGAATACATTGCAAAACCATCAGCATAACATACCTTCCGGTCCTATAATTAAAATAACAATAACTTTTAAAAATTAGTAGTCTACCCATATATATATAGCTGCAGCACAACCCCACATTTCAATACCGTAGCTTATATCTGGATAAATTAACCCATAATGAGGTTGTCCCTATCTAGTTCTCTAGATAATCTTTTTATGGCATATACATGGCTGTTTACTTTCCTGCATATATTTTCAGGATAGTTTAAAGTCAAGTTGAATACCTAGGAATTTTACTGAATTAACAAGCTGTACATCGGAATGATTTATATTTTTTCGCTCCCTCTGCGTGGTTTTATAATGACTAAGTAATATAACATTTGTCTTAGAGGCATTGGCTTTCATTTGAAAAATTGCATAACAATAGGAAAGAGAAAACACTATGTCAAAAATATTGTAAAATATAATATATACCTCTAGTTACAATTAAAAATTGACAATATATCTAATTTATCTAATAAATAAAATTGCATGTATGTCTGTATTAATGTATGTGTGGGCGCAGTTGATCGGGGGATTAAATTTTATAACATTTAATATGTATATCTGCATCTCGAGGGTGATGATATGTGTATTGTGAGCAGCCCCCATGTTGGATTACGTCTCAAACGGCCGATATTTGTGTTGGATTAATATTTTTCGCGGTCAAATAGAAAGTTAGTATTTAAGCCTATGTTTTCTGTGTATAATTTCAACCCGTTTCGGCATAGGCATAGGAGAGGAGCACCCATAGTGGTGGGGAGAAGTGATGTTACACAATAAAAAACCGCGAATACAAATGAGATTGGAGGAAAATCTGGGGTTATGGATATGGCTGACTTTAATTGTAACATTCAATTTTATCAATGTTTTTTTGTATATTTTTAACCTGTTTCGTAATAGGAGGGGAGCGCCGTAAGGGTTGGGGGGAGGGGCGATACAAGAAAATAACGTCAACACTACCAAGATTGGATTATGTATGTATGTATCCAGGATTATGTATGTCGCTGAGTTTAATTATGACATTCAACTTTCTCTTTTTACCCCCAGGGGCGGGGTGAACGGGAGTGAAATATTATTCATGTTTAACGGCAGAAATTTGCGTCTAATTAATATTTTTCGGGGTCATACAGATTTATAGTGTTTCTACTTATATTATTTGTGTATAATTCCATCACATTTCGGCAAAAGAGGGGAGCCCCCTTAGGGGTGCGGGTGGAGGGACGTTATATAAAAATAACGCGAAAAAATCCGAGATTGGAGTCAAAGCCGGAATTATGGACGTCGCTGAGTTTAATTATGACAACCCTGGTAACGCCGGCACCCAGCTAGGATTAAATTTAATTAATGAAAATTGACAGTCAGCATACTTTTATATACAGTAAATTTTACATTTATTTTATAATACAATTATTATAACTTTATAATTTCCGGCGAAGCTGGTCGTAATGGTCAAACTGTGCCACGAATGTTTCACGAACGTTTTCCGCATCGCGTATTATTCGAGTGACTATTTACATTAGGGTATCCAAGTTGTGACAATTCCCTTTTAATAGTATAGGAAGAGATTTAAAAGGTGTGATGCGGAAGGGAGAGTGATAACATTTTTGTTGGACTACAACAAAGGCTCCAAGAAAAAAGGTACTTTCGAAGCTATGAGGGTTGTCCGTGGGGCCTGTACTGTGTCTCATTTAGTGCTCAAGGACTGAATAACAACTGATGTGAACGCCGACTCAGCAGAACTGATTGAAAACACAAGACACGCGATATCAACAGTCACCCACGGCTCATTTTGTGAAACGGGAGATTTGAAATATATTCTATCTATAAACTTATTTATCATCCGAATGGTACATTTCCTGATATGGATTCCATATCATAAATTTATTTTCTAAGTCTCCTCTACAACCCTTGCATGTATCTGTACGTAACGTTTATTATAAATTTCTATATGTATATTAAATTTGGATATATATAACTAAAATATGTTATAATGTTTATAAATACATATTCTGACTGCTGGCTTATTTCTACGAATTATATTCCTGTAGTTGTTGCAGGATCTGAGAACGGATTAAAGGTCCTGCTTCAGTGTACTAAGGTACTTATTCCTTGTCGCCTATCTTGAACGTATATATTCATTTTCCATGGTTATTGATTGGGTTCTCAGGTCCGGGTGCAGAATTTTGCCTGTTTATTTGGAACGTTGCCTGGAACGAAGTACTTAGATCTTTCTATAAATAAAATTTCAAGATTTATTAACGCACCAGCCGTAAGCACTTTTCTCTAATGCCGTTATATGTAACAGTAGAGGTTGAAACATTTCAGTCGTAACTAAAACTCGAATTGTTGAGTATATCTGCTATGGTGACCTTCAGACAGTAAATCAACATCGAAACACCGATGTTTCGATAACTTTAGACTTTATTTATCTGAACTGAAATTTGTAACCGATATTCACTGTAAGCAAATGCTGGTAGTATTCGCGGCCAGGAAATTAGGCGGTTGAGCGATGTTGCGGTATTGTCATTTTGCGTTCACTCGTTTCCTCTAAAGTTCGATCAAGGTAAAGCAGTGCTATGGATGTTCCTTTTCGTACGCTTTGTCAATTCTATTCTTGCAAGAGCAACAGTGTTTGTAGCAAACAACCTATAATCGTGTTCGTAGCAACCTCCTCAGGTGAGGAATGTGTCCTCAAACATTCACCAGATCTGTTGAATTAAATAATATTGAAACGACGTTTATAACAGGCAAAATTAAAAAAAAAAGCCTAATACAAGTAAAATTTAAAGATGCCGGATGTTTCGACGCGGATTAGCGTTTGAAAAGGAACACTAAAGGAGGAGACACACTGTCATAACATCATATACTGACACACGACGTCACGACCATAAAGTTGAAGTGTGACTGTGGTCTTTCACGTCACGTTGTTCACGGCCAGAAAATAGTCTGCTTTGACAAGTGACAGCAGTACGTAGGTCGGAGCAGTTCTTATTCAATATACCAGTCTACATCTGTGTACCTATCACCCGTACATTACCCTTCTAATCTAATACCATTACGGAAATACCAAGTATTGTTTCCGTTTGATCAGCATGCAAGTCTAAAACTACTGACAATAACATATAATATAAAATATTATACAGATTCTGTTTGGTTTATAAGAATAACACTGTATTGTGCTTTTTTATTATTATTTTAGGTGTAGACAGGCTATGTATAGGGTAATTCACATAGTGGCAACTCCCCTCTTATAGATAAGAAAGGGATTTGAAAGGAGGGATGTGGAAGGGTAGAGGAAAATAGCCAAGGTTTAACTAGGGTCCCCGGGGAATGGTTTAAGGATCCTACCGGGCAATTCGCCTTAAAGTGATGGAGGGAAAACTCTTGAAAAACATGCATGAGGTAGTTCGGACATTGGGTACTTGTCCCACTCCCTTCCGGTTGCGGGAGAGGGGTTCGCTGTGAGGTCACAGCATTCTCTCGCCGTGCCTTGACCGGTTTAGGAGGCAGCTGGCCGACTATTCCAATAGGAATAGCGGACAACTCTTACCGTATGCCCAAGGTCAGCGACCCCGTAACACACACCTCTCAAAACAGGCCGAGGTGCCTCGGCTTGTGGGAACCTTAGTTCAAATAACCAGAGAGATGTGAAGGCATCCCCAAAGGTAGCCACCGCCAGAGCTCTCTGGGAAGGTTCACCTGCGAGAAAGTTCTCTCGCAGGCTTCCTTGAAGTATTGTACTGATTAGGACAAATTCCCGACCTACCTGTTGCAGGTTTTTCTAGTTTTCCCTGCATCACTTTTAGGCGAATTGCCGCATAGGATCCTTAAACCATAGCCCGGGGACCCAATTTACCTCTCTGCTAACTTCCTCTACCCTTCCGCAGCCCCCCTTTCAAATCCCTTCCTATGCTATTAAAGGGGAGTTGCCACCATGTGGATTACCCTCATGTAGCCTGTTACCTAAAAAAACCAAATATATTTAAACCTACAACTTTCCTTCTATGAGAAATTGGTGTACAAGAGACCATTTTGGCGATATAAGGAGTTGTATCTTCATAATGGTTAGGTTTTAAGGAATTTCTAACAATAATACTTAGGGCAATTAAGTAAAATAATTAATTGTTCCATTGCACAAAAGTGACTAGGGATCCTCAAGCGCCTTTGTTTATATAACTTTATTATTACATTCAATTTAAAAATGTTATTTATTTTTTTATATCACCAATACACTCAAAATTGTTAAAATATAATTATTAAAAGTCTTTCATATTTCTTACAACAGTATTATTTAATGAAGGGCCTTTCTGAGGGTATTGCCTGTCCAATACTCTTTGATAACGTTTAAAACAGATTGAAAAATGTGATACGGCGTGACATCAGAAATGTGTGCGAGCTCAGAACACAGAAACGAGACAGAGCGTGACGACCCGTGATATCGCAGTTACGTACCGTGATGGAAGTTTGTCTCTGGTCCGTAATACAACATTGCATCTATGCTACTGAATTCAGTATTGCCAGTTTCCATTTTAATATTAATATTATCATTACAATTTTATTATTATTGCTGTCATTATTATTATGATTATTATTGACAATTTATCATTGTACTTATTATTATTATTTACATTTTTCCTCACACTTTTATCCCACTCTGGGTAGTGAGCAGTGCGATTGATGGTTCAAAAATTGAAAGTTTTTTTTGGTGTTATTCTGATGCACATATTATATAATTTTAGTTTTATTATTTTTTCCATATTGACGTTTATTTATGGACATTATATAAATTATAAGTTAATTTCAACCCTATACACAAGGAAGTACATTTAATCTTTATTTTATCGTTATTTCTAAGTCGTTATCCTCTGGACACTATTACACCAGCTTTACTTTCAGCTTCGATTTAAATTTTTTAAATTTATTTTTTAATAACGAGTTAAGCACTGCCGGTTTCATATATCACGCTCTACTTACTATCGAGTTCCGCTTCAAATTACAGGCTTCTACAACCTTAGAAATCGTAGGTGTAACTGCTGGATGAATAAATCTTGAGATCCCAACCGGGTCACATTTATTTGCTACAAAGTTTCGTTTACTTTCACCGTCATCATTTTCTGGTTAAGCGACCACACTTGAAGTTTTCCTGAAGATGATGGTGCCAGAGATAGAAACGTTGTGGTAAATGTCGTCACCCTGATGAAACCACAAAATCTCGTCATTGAACAACCATGTTTTTCTGCGATGTTTGTTTTATTTTTAGACTGACTTTACATTTGCAGGGTAGAATTGCTTCAATAATTTGCGCTGTCATACTCCCAGGCGCAATCGAGTGTAAGTGGTTGCACGCTAGTCCTCGGAACAATCCGGGAAACTAGTTCTAGAGACAATTTATTTGGAGTTGAGCAACAAGCATCTCGTGAGTTGTTACGTCACGTTTTTGTTATCAATATGGTGATCGGAGGACAGCTGTGCTGAACGTATTTTGTACCCTTGTTGTGCAGTGCAGTATCAAATATAAATTTTTGTTTTTTATTCACTATATTTATTTTTCTGAAATCTCACTAATTATAATGAGAATTAGGGCACAGGTGGAACAATTTTTATTTCCAAATTGTATAGTAGTGAAATATACTTCCAAACAATTGATACCTAAATATTACATCAGACATGAACATGATTTAATGTTTAATCATGTTAAAATATGTTAATATTACTTGTCAATATCTTAAAATTTTCATACCAGAGGAAAATTTTCATTGAAACGGATTATTACTAATTTAAGGTAATCATTTAATGAACGTTTTGATTCAATGGTCATTTTTTTTATTGTCATACATTCATTTATGTCCAGTCATATCTAAATGTATAAAATTAAGTTATTTCAAGAGGAACAAATAAAAATAAATAGAAAATTCACTAATATTTTCCCAAAAATATTATACACATGGTCACCAATGATGCTTCTTAAAAATTTGCAAGCACTTGCACAAGCTCTGGTGGCGGGTGCCTACTCTACAGATCATGCTTCTTGCATCTCTACGTGAAAGATATTTCACATCCATTTGACAGGCACTTTACACTTACAATTTATGATTGCAATAAGTGAATTCCTGCAATTACACATGTAAAGAGATACTACTCTTTATCTGTAAGTATATCTCTTCCTCAATTTGGTGAGGAACACCAGCTACTTTGAATAGCGATTAAGGGTTTCCTCTTCAGCAGCGTAATAAAAAAACTGCAAGTTGTTATACGAGACAGTTGTCATATACACAAAACGTTACAATTTTTCTAAAACTTTTCATTAATTTTTTTAAATCCATGGATCATTTGGATCAGAGACATTCAATTTATACTCATACAATTCTCAGTGTCGTCATGCAATTATTTAAAATAAACCTTTTCGTCCACAAAATTATTTTAGAAACTGGGTGCCCGGCGTTGACCCCCGAATAGACACCCATCTCGATTGCTTTTGCGTTAGTTTTGTGTAACGCACCTCGACCCCTATCTCTAAATATTCTCATCTCCCATTCCGAAAGGGGTTGAACGAATTGACACCGATAAAGTTTCTTTCGACGAATATATCAACACGTTAGAAAATTTACACATTCGTCTACCTCCCTCTACTGTGGGTTAAACAAGAAGTTGAATGTCATAATTAAACTCAGCAGCATCCATAACCCCGAATTTGACTCTATTATCGGTTGTTTTTGTGTTATTTTTATGTAGGACCCCTCCACCCCCACCCCGAAGCGTGCTCACTTCCCATTCCGAAAAGGGTTGAAATTATACACAAAAACATCGGTAGAAATACTATCAATGCCATTGTCCCCGATCGACACATATTTATTCAACGCAAATATCGGTAGTGTTTGCAAGTTTCATAATTTAACCCCGTCCACCCCGCCTCTGGGGGTTAAATGGCAAGTTGAGTCTCATAATGAAACTCAGTGACATCCATACTCCTGGTTTTGACTTCAGTCTCAGTTGTATTTGCGTTATTTTCTTGTAACTCTACTCCACACCCACCCCTAAGGATGCTCCTTTTCCATGCTGTAAGGGGTTGATATTATACATAGATAACATCGGTAGAAACACTGTCAATCTCTGTGATCCCTAATCATATTTATCCGACTGAAAATATCGACCGTTTAAGCATGTTTGAATATTTCTGCCCCTTTCCACTTCCGCTCCTGTGGGTTGGTAGACGTGTGTCAATCATGACAGTGTTTGTTTTCCTTGTCGCAACACGTGAACGAAATTTGGTGAAATTTTCTCCACGGGTGTAGATTTCTATCCGGAACATATATACAAACAAACATACATACATACAAACCCACTGTTTTATTTAATAGAAGAATATCATAGAATTTACGTGAACTTTATGAATGTTAATTTCACAAATTTCCATTTGGTGTTTATGAAATCATAAGACTAGTTGGCGGTATTGTATTACAAAGCATTATTATACTATAACTCATATTTCAAGAATTATTAACTCAGACCTCTTAAAGAGAAGGACAGACCATTTAATAGAGCTTCTCTTTGAGTATATAATAAAATAATTTGTGATTAACTTAATATGAAAACTAAGCAAGTCGATTACTTTTATTCGTTTGATTCATGATTTTATGTAGGTAAAGATAATATCATAAAATAACGTAGATCATTTTTCGTTATTTATGGATGCTCATAAGTTTCGGGGTTCAATTTTCCTGAAGCGTGTGTTAGTAATATTTTTTAACTTCTTTGGGGAAATTATTTAATGTTGGGGATTTATGTCGTAAATATAAAACGATATAACATAAAAATTGTGTAATATTTTCACTTGAAACAATGAGTAGTTGTTGCAGGGACTCCCAGTGCGGTTATTTGTCAGATCCACGCGCTGATATCCCCTCCTCAGACTCGTGTTACAGGGTTATTCATCACCGGTTTTATTAGACTAATATGTTAGATCATATATATACACAGCATTACATGAGTATTAATTCAAGAAAATGATATTATATCTGCTTTATAAAGACAATTAAAGAGTAACATAAAAAATATTGTTGACTATTTCTATAAGACTACCAAGACTGAAAATGAACATTCATTTATTGTTTATGTTAAGTGACTCGAAAATAGTGTAGGTCGAGAATCCATCTTATAATTAGGACGAGGTAGGGAAGCTCAATCTGTCAGTTAGAAGAATCATTTATCAACTGACTGAGCTAACGAAAATAGTCAGTCAGGAGTCTTATTTAGCTAGTGATGGTGTCGACATAAAAAGTGTGTGCAGTAGTACGAATGTAAACAAAATAGAGAACTAAACTTAAATATAAACATTTATAAATAAATAACAGCCAATTTTAAGTCAGAAAAATTATATTTATTTAAGGAAAATTAAACTACGTTTCGTTGCTAACTTTGAGACCTCTTGAGGTTGAAGTGTAACACTAAAAAACCAAACAAAACAATTGCAATGATTAAAATAAGATTTTTAAAACAAATTTGACAGGAAACAATTATAGAAATTTAGATGGACTAACAAATTTTGTTAGTCAGGTAATTTTCCCTTGATTACCTTGACCGAAATACACAATTTAAAACGAAAACGATCAGTAAAAAATAAGTTACATTGTTGAGTGTGGTTCCAACGCAAACCATTTAAAATTGTAACAATATATAAATTAAGTATTACAAAATCGAAGTGTCATAAACTTTGCTCAAATTATAAGTTACTTCAACCTGAAGAGGTCGCAAAGTTAGTGACGAAACGTAGTTTAATTTTTCATAAATAAATATCTTTTTTCTGACTTCAAATTGGCTGTTGTTTATTTATAAGTTGTCTCAATAGTCAGAATATATATATTGTAAATAATAACTAATATTAAAGAATTCGGCCCACGTTGAGGCACCAAAATGTAATGAATTGAATTTTAACAAAATTTAAGCAATTGATTATTGGGTGAAATTTTATTTTATTAAATTTTAAAAAAATGAGAAAGATGCTAAATAATCTACCAAAGTTTAACATAACAAAACAATTAATTTATTGAAAGTAAAATTACAATTTTTTTTGACGTGATTATTTACATTTATGTTCTTGCAATTTTACAGATTTTATCAACTCTCATCTCAGGGTCGTTTATTTGGGTCTTCTAAATAAAGAACCAAGCTTTTTACACTTAAATTAAACAATCAAAATTTCAACATTAAACAATGAAATGAACGTGAAAACGAAATCTGACAATTTGATCCTTATTTAACGTTTACAAAACATTTATTAAATTTCTTTCTACTTACAATCTCTGCTGGTACCAGGCTTTTGTTTTGGGCTCTGATGCACTATACACTTTTAACATCTAACAGACCATAATTTTCCAGAATTTAAGTTTTTTTCGAAAACACTGTCCAATCTTTAGTATCTATCAACTAGAACGATTACTCCGTACAACTCCTGTGATCCTCCTCTCTCTCTCCAGCAAATATGGTATTTCTCGTTCTAACTATTGGTCAGCCAGATTCTTCCCAGAGAGCTCTGGCGGAGGCTACCTTTGGGGATGCCTTCACATCTCTCTGTTTTTTTGAACTAAGATTCCCATATGCCAAAGCACCTCGGCCTGTTTTGAGAGGGGTACGTTCCGGGATCGCAGACCGTGGCCATACGGTAAGAATTGTCCACTATTCCTATTGGAATAGTCGGCCAGCTGCCTCCTAAACCGGTCAAGGCACAGCGAGGGGAAAGCTCCGACCCCACAGCTAACCCCTCTCCCGCCATCGGAAGGCCGTGGGACAAGTACCAAATGCCCGACCTACCTGATGCAGGTTTTTCAAGGGTTTTCCCTGTATCACTTTTAGGCGAATTGCCGGGTAGGATCCTTAAACTATAGTCCGGGGGCCCTAGTTAACCCTTGGCTACCTTTTTCTACTCTTCCGCATCCCCCTTTCAAATCCCTTTCCTATGATATAAGAGGGGAGTTGCCACTATGTGGATTACCTATACATAGCCTGTCTACACCACAAAAAAAAATGTTATGAACTCCTTCTCGATGAATATTTCCCCGCAACTGCCGCCTGTTGACTGGAGTTTTAGAAATGCCTGCAGCCGACAAAGGCTCGCTTGTACATGTGTACCCATTGTTGTTTTTTATTTTGGCCGATACAATCCACAACAAATTTCCAATTATCAAATAACTAATGGCCTCTGATTGGTATTACAATATATATATATATATATATATATATATATATATATATATATGAATATACATATATACTGTATTAATTGTAAAATTTATTTCTATGAAGCTGTATTTTTCCAAAGATTTAAGTTATTTTAGAAAATATTTTATATTATTTTTTAATAATATGATATATATCTTGTATCAGAGCAATGGAACACGACAGTGCAACCACTTTAGAAGATTATTTACAACGACAAAGATAATACGTAACACATCAAAGAGAATACAGCAAAGAAATATATATTGTTCAATTTATATAACAGGAGGAATTTTTGCCACTCTCCAACGGTATATGAAGTTCGGGAAGATTTTCATTTTTATTTCAGTAAACACCATGGTAATATATGTAATGAAGTGTAAAAATGCCATGGGAGGAGTTTAGCGAAAAAATGTAAGTTTGTTGACGAGCTTTATGTAGATATATCACTTTTTTGAAATTGGCAGTTAACTGCGTTGTACATATGCATAGATATAATTTGAGCGCCGTCGTTCAATTATGCTCAAAGCAGACAAAGTGATGCAATAACATTGTCATAGACTGGACTACAATGTTTTAATAATTGTCATTTCGCACAGACAGCTCAGCTGGAGTATGAATATTACCTACGCTATCCAAATAATGAACACAAGTACACCAGACGGGAAAGCCTGTGAGAGCAGTGGTTAGCTCTCACAGGCAGACCATTTTAGGACAGAGGGAAAGGGTTATCTTTGGGGTTGACAGACCTTGGGCATACGGTAAGAGTTGTCCGCTATTCCTATGGAGTAGTCGGCCAGCTGCCTCCTAAACTGGTCGAGGCACGGCGAAGGGAAAGCTGCCACCCCACAGCAAACCCCTTTCCCGCCAACGGAAGGACAAGTACCAAATGCCAGACCTACCTGATGCAGGGTTGTCTACGGTTTTCCCTGCATCAATTTTAGGCGAATTACCCGGTAGGATCCATAAACCATAGCCCGGGGGCCCTAGTTAACCCTTGGCTACTTTCCTCTTCTTTCCGCATCCCCCCTTTAACCCCCTTTACTATGCTATACGAGGGGAGTTGTCACTATGTGGATTACCCTATGCATAGCCTGTTTACACCTTCTTCTTCGATGACTTCTCCTCTCTTCGTTTTTGAACTAAGGTTTCCACGAGCCGAGGCCCCTCGGCCCGTTTTGAGGGTGAATGTTTCCTGTCGTAAATCATATGCATACGGAAAGAGTTGTTTACTGTCCCCATAAGAAAATTTGTCCAGCTGCCTCCTAAACTGGTCAAGACAAGGAGAAAGGAATGCTGCGTCCCCACAGGAAACCCGTCTTCCTATGTCGGAAGGGCGTGTGACATATACCAAATGCCAGAATTACCCGATACTGATTTTCTGTGGTTGTTCCTGTATCACTTTAGCCCGAGAGCCCTTGTTAACTTACCTTGTTCTACCCTTCCGTATCACCCATTTCAATTACCTTCTTGTGATATTAAAGTGGAGTTTCCACCACGAGGATTACCCTCTTGTAGCCTGTTACTCTAAAAAAATTAACACTGTGGGTATTTTATTTTGTCGGAAATATGTAAGCCCGTTTTATTTTTGTTTTCACGAAGATGTTTCCCAAAGCCGCCATTAATTTGCATGATATTGATTTTTCTATTCTGAACCGTGTTAGAATGTATGTTTCCTTTCTCAAAATCCATGAGAAGGTTTAATATTTTCTCAGAATAGAAACATTATCTTCAACCCAAAATATAACTGAGTTCGTTGTTACGTTGCTATTTTTCTACCTGTCCGGAACTGAGAAGTCCGCCGTTCTCAGACACCAATGATAGATTATTGCTCTGAGTGAACAATGGGTTACCTATTGTCGTTCCTTCTTCGGCCACTAGAAGTGTTCCCCACTTTTACTTTTTCCAGTTCACTTTTTCTTCGTCTGTGGTTATATATATATATATATATATATATATATATATTGTAATGATTTGCCTTTTATTACTTAATATTAAAAAAAATAAACTTTATTACATTGAAACTACAAAAAATACAAAAATACATTAAAAAATATTGTTGGGCGCCAGCAGATATACATTGGTCTGCATAAAATTAAAATTAGCTCCGGCTTGATTAAAAAGTTCTCCTTCTCAACAGGGTAATGTGGGCGGTTTGGTGGCTATTCAAAAACAGAGTCTATTTCCGCACTGTGTAAAAGAATTCCACTTTTGAATGTACTTTACATATATTGTGATGCTTACTTTACTTGTGGCTTCAGCACACGATCTCCTTCTTCGGCCTCCCCGCGATGGTGGTTCCTCAAAACCTCTGCGTCTCCGTCTCCCTGCGTCAACCTGTCTGCCTGCGTCTCTTCTTGCGTCTCTCTGTCTCTCCGTCTCCCTGCTTTTCCCTGCGTCTCCGTCCCCGTCTGCCCTGTTTGCCTCACGGGTTCGGAGTATTTATTCGAACTCCGCCCCCCCCAAATGATGCAAAAAAAAGGGACGCGAACCCGCGATTTCTTTTGGCCTTCTCAGGCAGAAACACGTGCGCGTTTAATATATTCATACTCAGGCCTCCTCAGGCCCGCGGTGGACACAAGGGTGTCCAGTTAAGGTCGTTATCAGAGGCCATTTAATTATTGGATAGTTATAATTGATTGTTAGCGGTACCAATCTTCAAAGACAACAATGTATAGGCGGGCTTTGTTTAAGCCGAGAGCACTTTCTGGAAGTCAGTCGGTCTGGTGTTGAAGTCGGGTGTGGAAGTAAAAAAAATTGAGAGCGGACAACGAACAGCTTGGCCGGCGTATAGATCAGGCCAAGAAGGTTACAAGTTTTAGAATTTGAGTATAAAGCTAGGACAGTGAGATACATTGTAAAACTGCAAAGAGTGGCCTAGTCATCAGCGCCACATTAAATTTCTACGAGAACCGAGTCCATCATCAGTTTCCACATAGAGACAATTTTGTAACAATCTATTAAACTAATAATCCGGAGGGAGCCGCAGTTCCAGTTCTAAGAGTAGAGACTCGAAAACTACGACCGTGTTTTGTACAATCAAGTGTAGAGTCCGTGATTTCATGGCCTGTTAGTGTGAATTGTGAGCCCGAGCCCAGGAGAGCTAAGTCTGGTACTAGCCAAATATTTTGTGAGTAGAAACCAATTTAATTAGGTTTTTAAAATAATAATTAAAGGTAATCGTCAGATTTCCCTTTCTCGTTTTTGTTTTGATTGTTTAACTTCTTAGTTTGTAAATGCTATGATTGTATAACATAAATATAAAAGTGTTTTTTTTAGTTAGAAGGCCCAACTAAATTCTATATAAAATATTGTTTGTTAATTTGATTTGATTATTAAATTTTGGGCAAAATAATTATCAGTTCATCGATTTAATAAAAAAAATACAAATTAATTGTTTAATAAATCATTCAATTTTGTTTAATTAAGTATTAAGCCGCTAATGTATTTATTACAATATATGTATAGATATATGTATATATATGCATATATATATATATACATATGTATATATATAAGGTTGTTTTATGTTAAACAATTATAAGTTCCTAAAGATGGAAGGCTTTCGCTGTGAATTGCAAAGCTTCTCGGGTTTCCACCAGGCTGATGTTGTTACAAAGCAACGTTTCGATGGCTATAAATGCCATTTAGCTTAAGCTGAAGACTTCAGTCTAGAAGACTACGGCAGTGATATCCCTCGCAACGTTGCTTTTTAATAACATCACCTGGGTGGAAACTCGATAAGCTTTTGTTAATTATAAGTTCATAATAATTTTTTTTCTAGTACAATGGTACGCAATATTTATGTTGATCTGATGTTTATGTCGTGCAGAAGAGTATTCTTTTATTTATATTATCAGAAGGACCGTGTTTCCAAAGGACGCAGACAGTAGTGTACGAAATAAGCGTGTTTTCATTATCGTCTTTGATACGATCGGATGCATACATTTGTTACCGTGCGAATCTAATATAAATATTATGCCAATCGCGTGGCTTAACCTTTCTGCATGCTTCCACATTTTTAACTAAACATCGTGGTTTCATTCAGTAAAAGTTTTTGCAGTGCTGGGCCCAAAGCTGGGGCACATTAGTGCATGGCAAAGCAGCGCTGTGTGTGCACTCAGGATTTAGCACATGTGGCGTGGCGCTCGCATTACTCAGAGCTCCCTCGCCTCCGCCCTAGATAACACTCCTGTACATACACAAACTATCTACTGTTTTCTGGTCACAATCAAAATGTTAGCAAGTTTGGTAGTGTTTGTCGTACCCTGCGGCTATTATTACTACCGACGGGGGAAAGTAATTAATTATTTCATATTATTGGTACTTCTCGATAATTACCAAAATTATCTCAGTAAAAAAGATTCTTAATTTCAATTTGCGAAAGCGTCCGTCAGCGTCGGTCAATAAACGTGTTGGACAATGAAATTGTTTATGTGTAATAAGTATTTATAGTATCGATAAAATATATGGAACGTAGATGGAATTAATTTGGTATAATATTAAATGAGACAATTAAATAAAATAATAAATAAGTTTTATTAATTTCCCTCATAGTTATAGATTGGTGATAAATTGGAGTAGTATATTCTATAATAATCCTAATAATAATTTTTTAAAAAAATCAATTGATATACAACAAAAACTAAAACGATAATATATGATTTGAAACAAAAAATTTCAGATTCGTGTTATACAATTGTATTTATTTTTTAATTCACGAAAACAATCAAAAGTTATGATTTATACGTGCTACATAAGGTGCAATAATTTCGACACTGTTGGTGATTCGCTGATTTTCGGTATAAGCGCAAGTTTTTAAACTTGCGTTCTATTTCGTGAATTGTGCTACTCTAAATATTCGCTTTTGTAGTTTAAAACATTTTTCAGATGCGTCCAAATTAATATGCAAACACTGCGTGCTTACTGCCCCTTTAAGAGTACATAGAGGTGACAGGGCTACCCTGTTTTCGAATAAGCGCAGCTCCAGTTTTGGCAGAGAATTAAAGTGTACGTGTGGCCGAGTGGCTGATTAAAAAAGTGTGTTCATCCTGCGTGAGGCTAATTAAATGGTTGGTGTTATTCTGTGTCCACGCATGGTCTTGAGCTCGTGGCGAAGATTTGTCATAGTGAGGACATACTGTACGTTTCGATAGAAGAGATCAACAATATGTAATGTTCATTTTGTTTAAGAATTTTTATTTAATATTATTGTCGGCGTAACTTTGAGGCCTGAGCATTGTTTGGCGCAAGAATGCAGAGACCGAAACTGTTTATACGCGATTATTGACAGCAAAACGTATGTAATACGCACAGAACTTTGGCGGAAACATTCAGTGTGTTGTGGGAACCTGAGGAAAGTGTTTTTAGAGCCTGACCGGAGTGGTCATAGCGAGTCTGAGTGATTCGGGAGCTTGACCAGTTTTTTTTGGGGAGCTCAAATGATAAAGTTGATGATGGAGTCTGTTTTGAGAGGCTGACCAGTGTCGGTCATGGCGAAAGGGTTTGTTGGTCATGGAGTCCGAGTCTGGTTTAGAGTGGAAACGATAATGTTTTGAGAAGCTTGACTCAGGAACTTTAACCATCCTAAATAATAAAGGACGACGTAAAGTTTGTTAACAGTTTTTAGAGAGGTGCCGAGATTTTGTGGTATACGATATAGTAATCAGTGTTATAGCCTGTTAATTAAATATTTTTCTTTAAACTAAAATAACTATGCAGTGCGCAAATCTGTACCAGAGAAGCGCTAAATAAAATCGCATGTATATTGTAAAGTTTTATGTAAATATAATTTACAGGCAGATTTATCTAGATTTCTGTTAGATTTTTTTTATAAAATATGCTATTGTAAAATTTAATTTGTATTTCTTTTGTAACTCTTTTTAAACTATTGCAAATCACCATCACTATTAGAGGCCCAGTAAGCGGCTCTCAGGTTATGAGTATCATTACAACTGGCAATTCGATTAAAAAAATAATTATGTACAAAAATTAAACTGAAATGAAAATTTAATACATAACTTTTTTATCTTAAAAAAGTTTTGTTTAAATTCAAGGAAAAAATCCTAAAAATTGTATTTTCCTTTCATTAATTTAGATACCACAAAATTATTATATGATTTTGAAAAATTACAATATATATATACATATACATATATATATATATATATATATATATATATATATTTAACTTTGAAGAACAATTTTATGTATTAATGAACTTATTTAAATAAATTTAATTTTTACTTTAGTTTACAATTTATGATTCATTAATGAAATCTTTAATTGATCAAATTTTAATAACTTAGAGACAGATTTGAAATGATAAAACTGAAATCTAACTAACAAAAATAATTTAGTGAAATAAAGATTATTTTCCATAAGTTTTGTCACGACTATTTATTTAAATGAGATCCTGTTTTATCTCAGGGTGTTTTATGGGGCCTCTTTAAAAGTATAGAATTAAAGTCTAAAACTTATAAGAAAAGTTTTGAAATAAATTTATAAAATATACAACTTTAAAATACTGGAGCTTCGAGTATATAGACAATACATAGAGCTACGAATTAAATTTGCCCACCAGAAGAGAAAAAACTTCCGTTTCGTTTCTCCTAATGTACTGAAATTAGAAGCTTGACTTTAAACACAAAGAAAAGAAATTAAGTCCTATATCTTCTAAATTACTGTCGTATAATAAATACTAACATGAACGAATCATCAGACAAGACAAAAAAGATACTAATGAACTCCATGTTTGTCCTCGATCGTATGTAATTATATGCGTACGAGGTTTGGTAGATGCTGCTTTATATTTGTAGGTGGAACTTTACCTGCATGTTGTTGTCCACATTAAACTCGGTGATTTCCATACCATTTGATTTGACACCAAACATGACTGTTTTGGTATTATAACTATGTACCTGCCATTCAACTTCATCCTCCGATACCCCAAAACCTAGGGGTTGAGATAGAATTTAACCCGGATTTTGAATGTCAGAATTATACTCGGCGACTTTCACAACACTGGAATAGACGCCATTCTCGGTAGTTTTTGCATTATTATTATTTAAATAACTTCCGCCCCCACCCCTATGGGTGATCCACTTCATTGTCATTAGGTGTTGAAATTAGGCATTGACAGCCAAATAATTGCTGATTTAGAAGATTATAAAATAACATCCCTGCACTTCTATCCCTACAGGTGTACGTGATTGTTTCTGGATCGTAAGTAACATGTGTACAAAGTTTTTTAGAAATTTCTTCACGCGTTTAAGATTCTAACTTTTTTCAGTCGTTGAATGTAGGAATTAAACTCAACAATTTCCATATTAATGGATTCAGTGCGAATCTAGGTTGTTTTCGCGTTATTTTTATGTAACGTCCCATCACTCTTACCCGTAAGGGTGCTCCAATCCCGATACGATGGGAGTTTAAATTATACACTATTATACGTTATGTTGCAATAGTCTACGCGTTTAAATTTCTATGTACAATCATACATCCTGTTTTAATTCATATATTGAAGAGAAATATTAATTTTTTGGTGATCAGAATAAAAAAATATACTTGAATAAAATTAAGAGTTGAGTCAAAAATCACTAAAAACTTTCAGTAAGCATAGAATTTATAAGAAATATGTAGTATTTACAACGTGTAACTGAATCTCTTACTAATACACCACAGTAAAATGTTTAACGTGTCTGTCACAGGAGCTTTGAAACAGGGTGACTAAATTACGCCGCTGCAATGACATCATCCACCTGAATATTCATGTACCCTCTCCTTTGCCATGCCGAATTTGCGTCATTTGCGACTAACGTCTTTGAGTGAGGGTGAAACACGCGGCTTCCGTTGTGCATGTTCGCGTACTTAATCACAACCCCCAAACTAACACCACGGATTTCTTCACACTCCTCAACCGTTGTAATCTAGAACATTATTTAATAGAAATACTAATATTATGACTAAATTGAAGTTGAAATTAATTACCATTGGTATATCACATATTATTTATGTGAAGAATTAAAATCGTCACAATTTTAGTGCGTTAGCAACCAGAATGGACGGGATATTGAAGTTATTACTATAAAATGTAAATACGACATAGTTGCCAACCAAGTTTCTACATCATCCAGTGATCATGGGATATCTGATAGTTTTAATAAAATTATTTTATATTCCTGACAATAGTAACAGTTTGATACACTAGCGTGAGTGTAATTTTAATAAATAAAAAATTATTGGGTTTCCGTCCGTTACAAAGTTTTAATGGCGTGTTCTGCCATAATTGTCAGGTGTCGAAATATGATGATGATTGCAGACCACGACATTAAAACTTAGTTTTAATAAATAACTGGAATTTAAACCCGAGAATGTTATTTATATGATGTACCATTTTCTCTCAGTTCGTTCTACACTAAGTTTAATTTTGTGAACCCAGAACTGAGCTGAGATTTATTGGTAATTTTGGCCGTAAAAATTGGCGCCGAGGTGACGGGGTGTCGAGGATAAACCGTGCCTTCAGACAAAGGTGGCGGTGACAGGGTGTTGAGGAGAAACCGTGCCTTCAGAAAAAGGCGGCGGATTATGGAAGAACACTGCTTCAGGTGTAATGGTCTGACCAAAACCCCCGAAAGTCAATCCTTCCAAAAGACGAGAGTAAGCCAGCAAAAGTGTAAAATCGACGCAGATTGGCAGAAATAAAATCGATGAAGACGTTTCCACCTTCTGATGTGGAACGAAGAGAGTCGAGCTGGAAGGTGTACAGTTTCTATTTATAACTTCGTGAACGAGGAAGTCTGGGGAGGGAGAAATCGTAGGAGTAAAAAATATAAGAGTTCGAAAGACGTTCTTGGAGAGTACAGTTAATAGCTACAACGTGGACTGAAAAGTAGGAGTTTAGATCTATAACATGGAGTGTAATGTATAGTTCGCATGTACAACTTGGAGAAGGAAAAAAGGCTCGACCAACGGAAAAAGAATCTAACTAGAGATTATAAGAACTGTTACGCCGATGAGGAAATGTAAAAGAGATACCTGCCAGAAATTCCTGTGAAGATTTCCGGTTAGGCTGGCGAAGCCGACCACAAAAGATGAACTGATGTGTTTCTGTCTGCGACGTAAATAATTGGGATTTCTGCCGCACGTAAATGCTCTCACATACGACCCCCTTTTCTTGGTTTATGTTCAGAGTCTAATAAAATCACCCTGAGATTTTCCCATTTAACGTATCAGAAATGTATTTTAATATTGGATGCAGTTAAAGTAAGTTATCCAAAATTTAATCTCAAGAGTGTGTAAAATTTAATTACCATGATGCAATTGAAAGGGTCCTTGTTGAATTTATGTAAACCATTAATTATAATTACATTAAATTAGAAGTCAATAAATTTTTTTTCATATAAAAGTAACCCCCTCTTCCCAGTATAATATTACAATGGAAATTAATACATACCAGACAACAAGCTTCTCTTGACCTGAAATCATCTTTCATTCAAAAACAAAAATCTATCAATCTAACAAAGCAAATAAATATTCCTAGTAGAGGCAATCGTGAATCATTAATAGGACAGGTTCCACTAAACATAAAATTGCACCAAAATTTTGTAGGGTTCAAAAATATAATAAATAATAATCTAAAAAATTAGAATAGATCTAAAATAATAGGGTATCCATTCCTAGTTTACGTAATAGGTTTAATAGAAAATAAGAATCAAATATATAATGATATACAAACAATAAATTTGTATTCGTATAAGTGAAATAAATAGAGCCACCTGAAATTTTATCCTGATAATGTTGTATACTCGCAGATTATAAAAACTTCTGAATTCAAAATAAATTACAATTTATTAAGATATACTACAATAAATAATTTTTCATCTATAATTTGTACATAAAACATTTTAAAAGATTATTCAAAAACAAGAATAAAACCTTAACAACTAGGAAACTAATAAATATGCAAAAGTAATGTATATTACTTTTTTAAAAAAATTCTTTTTCATCAAACATCTTTGCAATTTATGGAGTTCACAGATACATTCTTCCCGGCTGCATTCAAATATATTTCAACCATTTCCCGTCAGTAGCGCTGTTATTTCATGTCTTCAAGATGGCTTCTGTACTTGACATTCGTCGAAAGCAACGTGCTGTTATAGAATTCCTGTGTTGTGAGACCGACATAGAGGGAAAAGTGCACAAGAGGATTAAAAAAGTGCACGGAGATGCTGCAGTCTCTCGCAGTTCAGTTAATCGGTGAGCAAGCAGATTATGTAATAAATGAGGGCTCGCCAATATTTGGGATACTCCTCGCAGCGGCAGACCCCAAACTTCACCAGCTACTGACAATGAGCAAAGAGTTAACGGCAGGATGGGGATTCTATGGGAGAATGAAATTTTGTTCCTGAGGGAAGTATCTACACACTGTGAAAATAAGAAATCTGTAGAATGGAAATGTAATTTTCAAATAAATGTTGTTGAGTGATATTCGTAATTATCTCTGTTTTGTTCCGCCTGACAAAGCATAAGATATATTTGGAACTTTAAGTAGTAGAAGCTGAGGACTGATTCATCGACTACTTTCAATTGTTCGTGTTACATCTATATATGAACCTAAAATTTTGGATGATACAACACGTTGCCGTTCCGATACTTTTTACCTGAAAAAACCTCGTGAGTGACGATATGATCTTCGTGTTAAATTTTTCCAGATTATACTTTCAGATATTTTTTCCATGCCATTTACCTTAGTGAATTTGTGACTAATTAAAGTTTCTACTGAAAGAGAGAAGTCATAATAATAAGAGGTCTGTCTACATACGGACCAAAATATGCCTTAATTAATAAGTACGTATAACAAAATATGCCTATATTTGTCTGTTTTAGTGGTGATAAATCCAAAAGCAATCCTTTCTTACGTAGAACAATTATCAGCTTGTGATTACAAAAACTATCTGAAACTGCAAGAGTTCAATTTGCGGTATTATCCTTACTGATCGATGACCAAAGAAATTACACTGACAGGTCTTATTGGGAATTAGAATATAGAGTATCGATTTCCATAGAAACCGGTATTAACTGGAATCAGATAAGACGTTTTCTGGGAAATAAGTTTCTCTAGATTGTTTTTTCTTACGTTGGAGTTGTGACTTTTTATCTAAGCTTTTAAGTAGCGGATTCCTCAAGAGTAGCAAATCTGCGACAAAGTTTTCGTTCCTCCATTTAAAAGGCGCCGACCTGAGTGTTCTTTCTCCTCTCTCTGAAATATAGAAGATTAAACTCCTGCAAACAGCCACAGAATTCATTGAAAATTATTAAAAAATTGAAACGTATTGTGTCCTTGCGCCATTCTTATGTGGATCTCACGCATTATATTTTGTATTCAAATTAAATTTGCTTCAATAACATCGATATCAAAACCTTCATTTATTAGATGATACGGAACAGTTTCATAACTAATTTTAAAATTAAATAAAAAACGAGTCAATCTTGTTTTTCTTCCTCCGTAAAGTTTAAAGCAGCAGTATTTAAATAAATTTACCTCATACCTCGTTATTGTCGGCTTTTCATGTAAGTAATTACATCAACGTATTCAAATATTATGAATCTATACAAATTATTGCAAACTGTTTTCTAGTAATAAATTTAATTTATTTGCCTTTTTAATGTTTTTCTGTTTCTTTATGATATTAAAAATGAGGAATGAAAGTAATTTTATGTAAAATTATTTTATTCATCATTATTTGGTAAAGGATCGTATTGTAATTATTAAACTTTATTACCATATATAAAAAACTTTATTACATAAAATACAAAAAGTACATAAAAAATTGATTAGGCGCCAGCAGATATATAGTCTGCAAAAAATATCAATAATTAGTTCCGGCATGGTTAATGAAATCCTCCTTCTCTACAAGGTAATGTGGGTGACTCGATGGAAATTCATAAACAGAGCTTAGTTCCGTACTATGCAAAAAATCTTTAACGTCTGAAGGCACTTTACATTAATGGTGACCCTTACTTTATCTCGTAGCATCAGCCGACTTGCAGCGAATCACTGGTCTTGTAGCACCTCACGATCTCCTTCTTCGGTCTCCACGCGATGGACGTCCACACTCCAAAACTTTTGTTCGTTACAGCTAGCCAAATTTTGCACCCTCTCGCCTCTCTCACTTCACTTTCAGTCCTCTGGTCAGTCTCCGGGGTGCGGAATATATACCCTTACTCCGCCCCCCCCCCTAAACGATGCAAAAAAAAGGGACGTGTACCCTCGGCTTCTTGGGGCCTCTCGGGCGCACGTGCACTTCCTTCTCAGGCCCGCGGACAAAGGTCGGCCACTTACCGATGTTATTCACTACAGTATATTAGAAAACGCACAGTTAAAATTATTACCGATGTATATCTCTGCCATTAAAATATAAAAATAAATATATATTGAATAAGAAAGATAGCCAATTCAGACAAAAAAGGTAATATAAATACCACTCATCGTTTCTGGGTTCTTGTCCCTTTCGTCAGGTGCTAAGAAGAGCCTAGAGAAACACAACTGGACTGGTCAGTTGACAACATTCAAAAGCTATTCTTTTTGGAGTGTTGTTAACTGACCAGTGCAGTTGTGTTTTTCTAGGCTCTTCTTAGCACCTGACGAAAGGTACAAGGATCCCAGAAACGTTGTGTGGTATTTATATAACCTTTTTTGCCTGAATTGGTTATCTCTCTTATTCATTATTTTCTGTCAGACGTAATATGTTTTATAATTATATATTAACCACAAAATCAGAAAATGTATATTTAATGTCTTGTTAAGTTCATTAATTATATTTTCAGTGAAAGCATCTACACAAAATAAGCACACGACGTGTCGTTCTCAGTTTAGGACTTCATCGGGTCATGCATATTCATTAATGAGAAAAAAGAGCCTAATTAATATATAATATTTGATGGTTTTTTTCATGAATGTGCATAGAGTATATTTTAAAACTGCATTGACATCAAGAACGTGTTTTTCATAGATTTATTATATTTGCCTCACTTTTTCCTCATTACTGTATGTGTCACCGATTATGTCTAAAAAAGAGAATCAAACGCGTGTCTAGTTTGTATTCATTCTTTCAGTGTGTAATGACATAAATATATTTTTGTTCGATGATTTACTTACATTTCACTGTTAGATATTATATTTTCAATAACTTTTTTCACACATCAATTTTCTTACAAACTAATTAGGAAACCTGATATAATTTCTGGGAGGGCTTGTGGGCCAAAATACGTCTAGGATATTTTTATACTAAAATTGGCATACATTAAAACATTGAACTTGCTGACATCATAACGAACCTCTCTACCCTTTCTAATCCCTTCCTATGCTATTAAAGGGGAGTTGCCCAGTGTGGATCACCCTCATGTAGCCTGTTGCCCTAAAAAAAAAAAAAAAACTGCAAGGGCTATTCTCTCGCAGGCAGAACGTTGTAGGGGAGATGGAAGGGGCTACCTTTGGGGATGCTTTTTCCTCTCTTCGTTTTTTCCTCTCTCCGTTTTTTGAACTAAGGTTCCCACAAGCTGAGGCAACTCGGCCTGTTTTTAGGGGGAGGTGTATGTTCCAGGGTCACAGACATTGGGCATACGGTAAGATTTGTCCGCTGTTCCTATCGGAACAGTCGGCCAACTGCATCCTAAACTGGTCAAGGCAATGCTGCGTCCCCACACAGAAAACTCCTCTCCCGCTATCGGAAGGGCGTGGGACAAGTAGCCAATGTCCGACCTACCTGATGCAGGTTTTTCTATGGTTTGTCCTGCATTACTTTTAGGCGAATGCCGGGTAGGATCCTTAAAATATAGCCCGGGGGCCCTAGTTAACCCTTGGCTACCTTCCTCTACCCTTCTGCATCCCCCCTTAAAAATCCCTTCCTATGCTATTAATGGGGAGTTGCCACCATGTGGATTACCCTCATGTAGCCTGTTACCTAAAAGAAAACATTCGTTCGTTAATACTGACTGTGAAATAATATTTGAAATGCAATGTAAATAGCAAAACTGAGAATCTGTATTGTGGCAATTAGAAGACTAGGAATTAGTTGCCGAGAATTGCATAACAACTTTCAGTACGTGGAATTCTTTGATTGCGTTATAAAATCATTTATTAAATATAAATTAAATAATTTTCTCAATGACAAACATTGACGCATATAATAAAATAAGATTTTTTTAAATCTTGTTGATATTTTCTTTAGTCGTAATTTAATACACAGGGCAACTTCCGCCATATAGGTGCTATAATTCTCAGCAGCAAAGTAGTTTCTTGCAGCCAGTATTCGTCCCACTTCCAAAGTAACATTACCAAACTTTATATAACAAGTTCTGCACCAAGACCTTTCAGAAGTCTTGAGCAAACCACAACCGCATTTGCTCCGCGAACACGTGCAGAGTTCTACATATTAATGTGGTTCGAGACCTCTTTAGCTTTCAATAAGTTAATTAAAAATCATATTGTGTCTTCCGTTGTGCGTTGCGGTATGATGAGTGTGTGAACGGAACTGTGAATGCAACCATGTTCATGCTGTAGCTTTTAAATAACTAATATGTCAAATCGAGGTTTTATCTCCTTTTAAAGAATCTAACAACACTGATATTGATAAATATAGTTAGTATCTATGGATAAATAACTTTTCGGTATAGCATTGACAGACATTCACCTGGATAAAATTTTCCTTACTGATACTAAACGAGACTTAAAAGTAAGAAACTAGTCTACTGTACTAAAATTCCTACCATAAATTACGTAAAACAGTATTACATATCGTCCTGTACTAAGAGAAGCATAAATAATAATCTGCGTAATGCAGCCATGAGTGTATTCTAATGAAAGCGTAGGAATATTAACCTATAATACAGGAGAAAATTAATGATGAATCGTCATTCATGTAATAAAATACGAGATTATGCTCTCAATTTCTGAGTGTTTGATTTAGACTTAATATTAAATGGAGGATGGGGGATTATTAACATATCTGTTCAATCTCTCCCTTTATGTTAATTTGATCTCTGTTTGCGTGGGTTGCGTACCGTGTGTAATGCTAGTTTGAAGTTGATTTTCTTTTTTGGGTTGTATTATAAAGTGCGAAGGTGATCTAAGCCTAACTTCGTGCTTGTTTCCAATTCCACTGAACGAGATTGCGCCGTAGAAGAATCCAATTTGTGGAACTCGAGGCTGTCTTCGAGTTAATGGGAATGGATCTGAAAGCGCGCGCATCTCCTTGCAAGATTAATGAAGATTTCCCTTCGCAACCTCCGCAACAATCACCTTGCGTTTATGGTCTGAAACTGAAACCATTACAACGCTCACTTCATTTCAACGCCTTAATTTATTCCAACCTTATGCACTCTTAGATAAATTACAATGGAATGTCGTAAGAACCGTTAAAGAAAGTATTTTATTCCTTATTGTGAATTTTCATTGTCATAATTCTGGATTGGCATTAAGTGTAAATTCATTATGTCTCTCCTCTCGTAGACTGGGTTCTTAGATTTGTTTACAATATCTGTGCTGCCATTCATATGGACACTTCTAAAACATCGAAAACACTTCACCTTACTGATATTTTGTAAGCTTAAATAGAGTATAATTCCGAAATCATTTGATTTACTTACCATTGCTCATTTTATAAGTAACGTAAGATTTGTCAGCCATTATAAGCTACTATAATTGCCAATAGGAGTTTTTGCCAAAATTACTAAAGCAATTTTTATATTGCTTTAGAAATTTTCTTTAATGTATTGTTGTAAATCAAGCGAGGTACAGCTTTGGGATTTTACTACCACGATCATAAAAACGAACCTGCGAGGTATGTTCTCTCGCAGGCAGAACCCTTTAGGAGAGCTGGAGGGGGTACCTTTGGGGATGCCTTTTCCTCTCTCCGCTTTTCAACTAAGGTTCCCACAAGCCGAGTCACCTCGGCCTGTTTTGAGAGGTGTCAGAGACCTTTGGCATACGGTACGAGTTGTTATCTGTTCCCTTTGGAAAAGCCAGCTCCCTCTTAAAATGGTCGAGGCTTGTAGAAGGGAATGCTGCGTCCCCACATAAAACCCCTCTATTGACATCGGAAGGGCGTGGGACAAGTACCCAATGCCCGACACACCTGATGCATTCCTAGGGTTTGTACTGCTTCACTTTTAGGTGAATGCCAGGTAGGATCCTTAAAATATAGCCCGGGGGCCCTAGTTAACCATTGGTTACCTTCCTCTACCCTTCCGCATTCCCTATTTCAAATCCCTTCCTATGCTATTAAAGGGGAGTTGCACCATGTGGATTACCCTCAAGTAGTCTGTTACCCTAAAAAAAATATAAAACAACCACAATCACAATTTATTTAATCTTTAATCCTCATGACATTGTACGGACTTCTCAGATCTTCCTAGTATTTCTTTCTACTGTAATTGTGTATGTGGTTTTCATGTGGGAACGAAAGAGTGTTGGAGTCGCCATGTTAGAAAGTAAGGAGCATGTTATATTTTCAAGGGTCTGAGTCATCTTCTTCAAGTCAGAACAGAACCGCACCCCTTGACAGTCCACGTTCGTTATTTACTAACCAACGGTTCAAAATTATTATTTAAACTTGCTGGGTGCCCGAGTTGCCCGGGTTGTTATATATCCCTAACCCCAGATTTGACTCTAATTTCTATTGCTTTTGCGTTATTTTTATGTAACACTCGTCCACCCCATCCCTAAGCGTGCTTCTCTCTCATTGGAAAGTGGTTTAATACACAAATAACACCAGAAGAAATACTATCAAACTAAGTAACCCTAAAAAAATTAATATATGTAAATATCTGCCGAGTTTGCATGTTTAAAAATTTCCACAGCCCGCACAAGGGGTTTAATTGGTAAGTTAAATGTAATAATTAAACTCAGCAACATCTATAACCCTAGATTTTACACCAGTCTAGGCTGTATTCGCGTTGTTTTCTGGTAAATCCCCTCCAACCCCACCCTAATCGTGCTTCTTTCTCATGCCATAAGAGATTGAAATTATGCACCCACAACATCGATAGAAACACTATCAATATCTTTGACCACTAGAAATATTTTTCCAACTCAAGTATCTGCCATTTTAAAATGTTTGAAAAATTCCACCTCCGCTCCTGAGGATGGTAAACGTGTTTCACCCCCACAGTACCGTTTCTCGTGTTCTGAAGAACATGTGTACCACTTTTTGTTGCAATCTTTCCACGCGATTAAATTTGTATAGAAATTAACGTAAATGCATCATCCTTTTTTTATTTTATAGACGATTACGCAACAAACTTTAAAATTGAACAATTGTTAAAATTTATATTAATACTAACATTGCTGTATATACATGAGCACTTCGAAGAACTTATAAATTTGGTATACAATTTAGGCCTACCATTTGTTATCAAGAGTCCATGGTTGTTAATGATTTATGATATAATTTCTTTCCTTTCGTGAATTGTAGTGATCGTGGTGGAGTTTTGAATATCGCTTCTAACCTTGTGCAAAAAAACATTTGCCGATGCATTAATACAGCCGTGTACTGAACAGGACTTCAGCTTTGTTTCCTCGCACATGATGAATGCTTTACTCTCTTATCTGCGGATGGCGGGTTGATTTACGGCGGCTGAATTTCCGCAGCTTTCTTGTGATTTCCATCAACAGTTAAGTTATAGTAGCGTTAAAGATTAAATAAAACCTTTTTAATTGGAACTCAGTAACTGTTTCTCTAGATATTGTATACAGTTGAATCTGCTTTTTCTTACTTCAGTTTAGTAATGTAGGAATGAATTATTTGTTAATAGTATGGTATTAAAATTGTAGGATAATGAGCGCATTATCATTACATGGCTTGATATTTAAGACGGTACGGATTTATCAAACTCGTAAGACTTATACGGTCAAGTGTTCCTTTCGGTATATGACACAGAAATCTCTAAGTGATGTAAAATGAAATTTTACGTTCTCGTTTGTTTCTAACTGTATATATATATATATTGTAGTAAACACATTTAAAATGATTTAAATTAAATAAAGTTAAAACGTGACACACGTTGAAGACTCCAAAATGTAGTATTTACTATTAAATAATAATTAAAATAGGAAAATTAAAATTAAAAATGATTGGCTTTTAATTAAAAAGATCAGATTTTAAAATATGCAACAAAATTAATTTATTAACATCAAATTAATTATAATCATTGAAACTATATTACATGTTGGTAAAGCTTGATAATATACCACGGCTTGATCTCAGGGCCACAATCGGGCCTCCAATAAAGAATATTTACGACAAACAATTAAAATTTACAAAGTGAGAAAATTCTTACTTTAAACAATCAGTGAAATATTGAAATCGGAAATCTGACGATAAAATATCATTTACTATTGGGTTTACATATAATAAATTGTTTAATTTACCTTATAGTTTTGCGATGCGAAAAAGAAGGGGCTCGTACACACTCGATTATTTCTTAACACTGTTATATACAGTCCATGTTTTTCACAGAATTTACTTGTGGTTATTATTTCCACATACAACACTTCCTGCTTGCTGTATTCGACCAGACTAATTTTTTCGCTGTTCTCTCGACCAATAAATTATTAAAATCATCAAAGTTTGGTTATTCACTTGATAAAATAAGCTGGTGCCCAAGAACTGACGAATCGTATGATTCGTGAACATATGCTAGACTCCGAAATTATTCTGCATCAGGGAAAGAAACAGTCGGTATAGTATCGTCGCAGTTGTTTACCCAAAGACTGGAAACCGGCGACTCCTAACACACTCCAGATTTTCATAACATATTCTCCTATGTTCTCCCAAAAACTCACTCGTTCTAAATATCTGAATTTTCTGACTACTTATTGCTTTGCTTCCGAAGAACACACTCTTTTGTCTGTATCGTACTGTACTCCTCTGCCTCCGAAACACACACTGAAGGTCCGCGCGTCCAGCAATGTTTCACGACAATACACACAGCAAGCAAGCATTATAGCCCCATATTCTTGTACACAAATCATGTGTTTACGCCGCCAACAATGCAAGTCCCAAATTCTTGTTCATTAATTAATTACGTTTCTTTTTAGTTACCACATTATATATATAATCTAAATGCAACAGATTCTCTTTTATAAAGCGATGTTCCAAGATAATTTTTTTTAAAATATGTAACATACTATAACATAATCTCACGAAAAATTCGAAAATAACCATCATAGATTAAAATCAATGTTTGTATGGAAATATCAACAGAAGTCTTCCAAAATATTAGTCCAAAAGAGGTGGTAATAAATTACCTGCTGGACTGACCGGTTACCGATAAGATCAACACATTTGGTGTTCATAAAAAGTACAGATTCCTAAATTTCTAACCTAAACATGACGTTATTTAATCAAATAATAATACTCTTTTACACAAGATCAATGATAAGTGCTTGTAACTAAATCATAATGGAGTACTGTTCCAGAAAATTGTTTAATTCTTGATCTACAATAATATATTACACCTATTTTTTGTTTAATGAAATAAGTTAAAAAGTACAGTACATAGGAACATTGCAAAAATATTGAAGTACGGAAGGGCAGTGTAGCCGCGGCCAGGATGGAAGAAACATGGCGAACACAAAAACTGAAAACCACCAAAGGCAGAAATATCTATTAACAGCTGCCGTTTCAAGCTATCAATTTACAAACATATAATATTTAATTTAGATCCGATAATTGTATAAAATTTCATATCGTCCCGTTTAGGATTTTATCACTTGCGTAAAGCTTTGAATAGAATGATTTCTGCGTTTGGTGTTTGATGTTTTGATGACGCTGATTGGTTTTGGTGATGTCGATGGATGATACTTCGCTGACGACTGATCACTGAAAACTGCTGTCCTCTTATTCTTTTCTCTTGGCAATCAATTCTTTTTTTTTAGGTAACAGGCGACATGAGGGTAATCCACATGGTGGCAACTTCCCTTTAATAGCATAGGAAGGGATTTGAAATGGGGGATGTGGAAGGGTAGAGGAAGGTAGCCAAGGGTTAACTAGGGCCCCCGGGCTATATTTTAATGATCCTACCCGGCATTCGCCTAAAGAAATGCTGGAAAAACCCTAGAAAAATCTGCATCAGGTAGGTCGGGTACTTGTTCCACGCCCTTCCGATAGCGGGAGAGAAGTTTGCTGTGAGGACGCAGCATTCCCTTCTCTTAGCCTCGACCAGTTTAGGAGGCAGCTGACCGACTATTCCAATGGGAATAGCTGACAACTCTTACCGTATACCCAAGGTCTTTATATTTTCAGATTTTTATAAATATGTCTCCCCACTTTTAATTTTCTTTTACATATTCTGACTGGGTTTTTGAAATACAGGAAGTCTATCTCAATTTTGACTCATTTGGTTTATTTTCTTCAAAAGAGGTGTTCAAAACTTGCTTTCTGCTAACACCACAGAAAAGAACTTTCTTTCTTTTGTTGGGCCTCAAAGCGTCTGTTCTTAAGTGGATCCTTTAGTCCCAGAAATTTTCGCACAGATGCTGCTGACTTCTGTAGGGTTTCCCCTCACCCGCCGTCCTGAAAGCAAAATTTAAATTTCTATAAATTATTATAAAAGTTCGAATCGTTCAGTCTCACACAAATATCTTTTTCCAGTAGGAATCTGAAAACAGTACCATCTTTAAATGTTGCTTTTATAACGTCGTGGAGATGTGAAGGCCCAACTTTAGTTTTATTGTTTAACAATTCCTGGTTCTGAAAGATTTTTCTCCAATAATTCATCCCGATGACCGGTTTAACTCAATATTGATGTTAAGAATTTGATACATATAAAATGTTCACGAATTGCTCATTAATTAGCGTTGGCAATCAGTGGGAGAGTACCACGAAGAGACCTAGGGATCGATTTTCGATCTCGCAATCGAGACTTATCTCTGGTTGCCATTAATCGTCTGAATGGACAAACGCTGGGTTTCCCTCCCGCTTGGCAAATCCCTACCTTTCATCAAAGCAACTGCGATTACATTCATAGAAGTAACCAGCTCTTCAAACAATAACAACAGCTTCAAATAAGATGTCAAGATTTGGAGAGGTTTTCTTAATGCAGATTTTTGATTCTACGACGTCATGGACAAAATTAGGTGTCTGCAGAATAAAATAAGTTGTAATTTTTTTGATGCATTGTTATTTTCTGAAAGATATTTTTCTGTAACAAATAAATATATTACTTGAAATTGTAGCGGCAAAATATTTTTCCTATTATGCATAATATAAATTGAAGGGTTGTAAAGAGTTTTAATATAAAAACGACGTTTCAGGGATGGAAGAAAATAGAAATTTTAAATATACAGAGCTGGGATGGTTGAATAGCAACATGCTCCGTGTGTGGTTTTAAGAAATTTGACACACACAACGGAATTCAAAACTCAGTTTATCATAATTTTCTGAGATTTTGTTCAATATATTTGCACGTTTATTTGTCTTAGTTGGAACAATTATTTTATGATATTTAAGGTGTTAAGAAATTAGTATGATTCATTTAATCAACGACAATAATTGAAATTATATCAAGATTATTTAATCCATCAAAACGAATTCAGTGTTTTTATTTTAAAGTTTCACTCAAATTTCTGAAATTATTTCTATCTCTTATCATTATATAGACGAGTTATTTAATATTTTTAGGTTAGAAAAAGAACGAAGTTTAATGGCTATAGGGAAGAGAGATAATGATGGGATGATTACTATTTCTGAAAATCTGGTGAATTATTTTGATGGTTTATATATTAAACATATGTTTTTATGTGGTGTAACATGAAATAAATTTTGGTAATACCTTTTTAAAGCGACATATATATATATATTGTAATAATAAAAATTTGATTTAATATTTAATATTAATTGGATTAGGTTCTTTAAATTCATAAATTCACAATAACACTTTTATTAACAGAAAATTTTAAAATACAAATATTATAATTGCTCAAAATTGTGAAGTTAAATCACAAACAAAATTGTGTAAGGTTCTAGCTTGGTTAAAATATAATATATAATTATATACCAGGGAGTTAAAAGTAGGGGAGCTTCAATTATCTCTTGAAATTGCAGGACGAACTCTACTGCAATAAAAATCTAGTGATTTGACCTCACACTGCCTAAGAGCCGACCACTCGTCGGTGTAAAAGTGGTCAGCGTGACCGACTCGCATCACAGAAGTCCCGGGTTCGAATCCCGGCGAGAGCTTGGATGGTTTTGTGCTTGAGAGAAACTCGTCATAATACAGTCCCAGACAAAGAAAAATGAGTTTCCTTAATTAGTCGCTAATAACCTGATGTGTTTGTTGATGCGACTGTAAATAAATCAATATAAAAAAACGACAATGAAGTAAATTGGCACTCTCTTACTTTTACTGTTCTCTAACCGACGTACTGGAATCAGTCAAGATGTCCACAGCTGATCAGCAACTCAGGTGGTGTTTCTGCTACTTAGCTAACTACTTGACAATTATAATGTACCCTTCCATTCCCCTGATTGTCGCTTCCGATATTATAGAAAACTCCGCGCAATTTTTACATTTTTGATGAATCGCGCCAAAACTGGTAGCTTCTATAATGAATCAGAATAATTAAAACGCAGAATTTAACAGTAACAAATAGAACTGATCCAAATTAAAAAGCTTTCAATTAGAAACATAATAAATCAGTGGATAAATACTCAATTTAAATGTTCTGAATGAGTTAATACGTAGATAACAGTTTATAATTACAATACAAGTGTTTGAAAATAACTTCCTTCATTCTTGTAGATTTAACAATTGCAAACAAAGACAAAACCAATAATTAAATCGAATCATTATAATATATATATAATTATATATAATATATATAATAAATTAAATTAAATAGTTTATTAATGGTTTATTTATAACTTTTACAAGAAATATTGAAGTTACGGAAAATCATTATTATGAATACACAATGATATACAGAATGTTTCCTCTTGTTTATACAGCATTCGACATCTAATTGACTTGATAAGTTGTAGCGCAGAAGATCACCCCCGAAATAAATTGAAGATTTTTATATGATTTGAGTATAACATCTATATAGCGAGTCGAACTTAAGCATTTTTTCAAAATACGGTCATAAAAATTGGCGCCTGGGTGACGGAGACGTCCAGAATTAATCGTGCCTCCGGACAAATGACACCGGATTATGGAAAGCAAACAAGACCCCTTGTTCAGGAGCCAAAGACCTCTCCAAAATACCTAAAACGTCAACCACTCCAACAGGCGAGAGCAAGCCCGCGAAATTGTAGAACCGACGGAAATTGGCTGAACAAAACCATGTGAAGAGGTTTACACCCTCTGGTTGGGAATGAAAAAAGTCTAGCCAGGAGGTGGACGAGCAACGAAACGGCAGTTCAGATATACAACTTGGAGAAGGAAGAAGTCTTTGAAGGGTGGGAGAGTAGGAGTGATATGTAAAGTTTTGATATACATATTGGAGAGGAAGGAAGTCTTGGAGGTGTAAAGGCATAGGAGAAAAATGTAAAGTTACAATCAATCGCTTGAAGAAAAGGGCTGCCGGCGGAAGAGGAGAAGAAGATGGGTAACCTTCGCCGATGCCGAGAACTATTACGCAGACGAGAGAAGGAGGAAGCTGCCTAAGGATACATGCCCATATCCTGGGAAAGGTGAATATCGATCAATTTGTACGGATTCAAAATTTCATTTCATTGAATTTGGTTCTGCAGAACCTTAAGTTTTGATTGGATTGAAAACAGAATGTTTCATGTTAGAGGTAACTGAATTTTGAAAAACAGTAGAAGATTAATATTCTATTTCTATGTGTTAAAATGCCCTCTTAAATGTGCAATTTTCGAAACCGTTACCGTGAACTAACTTGCTATTTTAAAAAGAATATTGACATGTTTACATAATTCCTTTTGTTATGTTTATTTTTTCATTTGTTTTTAATAATATAAAATAAAATATCGTTTATGGCGAATGATTCACAGTTTACTTAAAAAATCAGTTTAAAATAATGTTTCGGTACCTATTAGTAGCACCTTCATGTTATGACTTGAATAAAAATTATGTAGTCATAGTAGACGTTCTAAGATGTTCTGTAACGGTGGAAACCAAACCAATTGGCTTCATAGTCAGACTGAGTCAGCGTTTATAGTTTCAGTAATTTTTCTTCATAACTTTTCATCAAAGATGATACAGGTAGGTACGGAAGCGCTGTTATTTTAAACAGAATTATTTTTAATAAACTGTCAGTTATTGGTCAAAACTTAAATTATATTTATTGAAGATTATTTGTAAAACATTCCATTAAAACGTATGGATTTTTATAAGACGTGAGTATTACGGCAAGCAAATAGTTTCTCAAAATCCATATATCAGTTTTTTATAAACATAATTCAAATTTGGTGCGTTAGAAATAATGTTAAGATACAGAATCGTGTTTGAGGGTTGCATATCCAGCTCCTAACCGCTACATCAAGAACCCAGTGAATGCCTTTTAATTTATTTACAGTAAATAAGCTGAAACTAGTGTCAAGTTGAAGCCAAATAAAGAAGCTTTGAAACTAATTTTTACAGTTTATTAATATATTATTAGTTTGGTTATGAGAACGTTTTTCCAATGTGATATAATTTGTGACGTTTGGATTAATTTGTTAGAATTATTAAAGATTTGAACTTTTTAGAATGGATTTGATATGTTTTGGCTTTTTTCAATTCGCTCGTCGTATTTCTAATGGTATGAAATTTTCCACGTTAGAGTTCGATCTCATCAAAACTTACAAAAGTATTTCAAGATAGGTAATCAGTTTTGACAGTTTCGAGTCATGATATATCGTCAATAATAGTTGAAATAATGGTTGCTTCGGCTGATAATTATTGTATGTTCCTAGAAACATTAAGAAGTAGTTGGTCGAAGGACGAAAACTTTACACTCACGACTTTCTAAGCTCTTTGTCTAGCTGTGAGATTACTCGTTCTGACGTGCGAGTAAGTAGCTCAAGTTCGCCACCAACTGCTTTTGTTTTCGCGCGTTGTAATCCTCATATCGCAACAAAAAGGGGTCCTGTCTGCGTGTCTGATATTACGCTTAGCTGCTTTGATGATAATGGGCTTAGCCTCTTGGCATGTCTGTGCACCTGGGGCTAAGAAATACGTCCAGAACAAAAGACCTGCCTTCCCACTGCGTCTTATACAAGACAAAAATACGCTGCTAGGACTTTCGAAAGACTTACAAAATTGTAAATTTAAATTTCATTCACACGATGACTTGGGATTATACATACATACAAAAGTATATTGTAATAATTTATCAACTTCTTTTATTATCTTTTGACAATAATTCATGATATGAATTATGTGGCGTTTTTAAATGAAAAAAACTATTACGTGAAAACTATTAAACAAGATTTATTAACAATTTTAAAACAATTATAAAATATACAAAATAATTGGGATCTCAGGGTCTTGAACTGGGTTTGATAATGGCAGAATTTATATAATCAAAATCACAAAATTACATTTACTTTATATGGGAATCGATGCATCTGAACATAGACGAAATTTGTTGCTGAAGAAATAATACTAAAGCTTGAATTTAAACTATTTCAATTTTTATCAAGAAATAAAGAATGATCTGAATAATTAAAGATCTCATTTTATCGATAATTAAAGAACTATTTGACGTTTATCTTTTAAACGTGATTTACAATGATTTTAAAGTTTTCTTTCTACTTACGGCAGCCCAGGTCTCATTTTAACTTTTCGTGCACAATTTTGGGAATATCACTGATTCTAAGTACTCACAGACTCTAAATGTTCACAGACTCTAATTAGCGCAGTTTTTTAGTTGGTTTAAAATAACTTTGTCGATTCTCAATGATTTACTGCAACCTGGATTTGTAGATCTCTTGGATTTTTGTTGAAAATGCACCTCATTGGTTTTGTCTGTTGACTTAAGACTAGTTCAGTTTCTGCATTTTTGATATAACAGCGTACTGGTTACTGGAACACTTTCTCGTTCTTTAAATTAGACCTTTCAGTCTTCACTGCTGACTGACAAAGATTGTTCAAGTTTTCGTGAATTAGAATTTTAATCTGTACATCTCGCCGTTTACTGCCCAACTGTTCGTTCTTTTACTGTGTTCTACTTGCTGTCCGCTCCCCAACTGTTCATTCGTCTCGTAAATTTTGAGCGCGTAAAACCTTCTCGACCGATCAGCAATACTTTCTTTGCCTTGCCGGTTTGTTGCGGCGTCCGCTATATCCACCAATAATGAGTCCTCTACAATTCAACTTTTCAATTAGAACAATGCCTTAATTACCAATTACTACAATATATATATATATATATATATATATGTTACAATATACAGAAAGAATAAAATATTATTTTAGTTAAAGTTAATCGTAATAAAGAAAGATAATATTCACTGTCAGCTGTTCTGCATACGTCACACCAATCAGCTACTCACATATTCTTATGTACCGGCTGAATCAGGCTGATTTATAAACTGGGATAATAAGACGACAAAATTAGATTTTTAAACACATAAAATTTTATAAATTCTAAGACACAAATATTTCTTAACATAAAAATAAAAGATTTAAGTATTTAGTTTACGAATTTATAACACATTTTTCGTTCACACTTTTTGGAGCTAGCAGTTAGTATTACCAATGAAAGTTATAACATTAATTTACACCAAATTACAATTTCTCCGGAATTAGATATATCATTCAATTTTATGAGAGATTTCTCACATCAAGGTATTGAGGATCGATATTTGCCAATTCAAAATATTAGTACATATAATCGAGATTCATGGACACGTTTAACAGAATAATTAATAGAGTCCATTTTTTAGCTTATATTATTCTGAGTTTTCCTCAAAATTGTGAATGTTCCTACTCAGCTTCCACACGGTATATTAACGCTAACTTCGATCGAGAGTTGCTCCTCTCCCACGTTCTTGTCTGGATGTGATGTATCCTGCCCCCCAAAACACCAACGTGTTGTTCTCCGGTTCGTACTCCGCAGCGAACAGGATGTAATAATTCGCCCAGTGCGAATTATTGCGTTGACGGCTCCGGACACACGTCTTGACTCTCGCTTCTTTGACGATTTCGTGATTATGAAGAATTTTCCAATCAAATAACTTTTATCACTTTCTGGTATCAATAAAGCGTCCCAAAAATTGTATGTTTCACACAGCTTAGGAATTTAGTCGTGGCGTCAAACCAACTAATGAATTATGCCATTATTAACAATTAACTTTTAACTGTCGCTAAACAATGTCTAACCGAAACTTTGACGTGTTAAAGTGGATGTATTTTTTCGAAAAGAAAAGAATCATCTCAGTCATATAGGCCTTGAATTCGAATTAAAGGATCAGGATGGAAAAATCTCGTCCGAACTGTGAATCTAACCCAAGTTTTCCGGTTTATTACTCGGTTCTCTACCACTTTGTCGACCCGAGTCGACTCCAGGCTCGGTACGAGACATCACCATCCATTATATACCTTGAGCCCGTGTTCACCTCAGAATTATCCTAGCTTTAGGACTTAATGAAAATTCATTCATTACACCTTTGATCAATTCACATTAATATACGTTCTTCATCGAATCCTAAAGACGAAAAATTCATTATTATATATAAATGATTCCCTCAATCAAATACATATGCTTCATTTCTCAGCAGACTACAATTAATATAATTATTGACTCCAGATGGCAAGGTAAACTAAAGACAACAATTCTAAATCACGAAACATTTCCTCTCATAATGAGGTATCTATGACCCAATACAAAAAATACAAATAAACTTTAAGATTTTCTGGATTTTGAATCCTTGCAATGTACACTATGATTGATTATTAATATCAGCCTATTAAATAAATATCAGTCAGAAATAATAATTTATTAATGTAAAATTAAACAACGTTTCGTCGCTTATTTTGCGACCTCATCAGGTTCAAGTTTAAAACTACAAAGAACAAAAAAGTTACAATAATTAGAGTAACATTTTAAAGAATCATTTGGCAGATAACAAACAATATAATTTTTTTAGACTTACTAAATTTTGACTACAGACTGTTGTGGCTGTATAATTTAAAACGAGAGCAACCATTAAAAATTAATTTACATTGTTGGGTGCAGTTTACAATGTCAACAATTTAGAATTTCAAATTATAACAATATTAAAACATTACTAAAGCAAACTGTCTGATTCAAATGGTATATTTTTTTATATAATAGCTGTTTTATAGAATATATAGAATTTCACTCATTAATCTCGACAAGTAGTTCGTTTCCTCGTCCAAAATTGATACTTTACACCAATATAATTTTTGATTATTTAAATATATATGTTTAGACAAACCAGAATAATTTTGAATACTACTAGCTATATTATTTTTATGTTCTTTTAAGCTCGGTTTGACCAATATATGCGGCCTGACAAACCAGACAATTAATTTTTTAAATTACTTTTTGCTTATCTAAATTTTCAATTTTTTCCTTAATATTTTTTACCATGTTTAAATATTTAAGAGCCTTAAAAATAATTTTGACACCATACTTATCTAACAGTACAAATAATTTGTGTTATAAACAAACAATATGAGGTAAAACTATGAAACTACATTCTTTACGTCAATTTTAATACGTAAATTGGTACTGTTAATATTTGGTATTATTTAAGCCTATCACTAGCCACGATATCTTGCCAATAATTTCTGAGTATTGTTCTGTACCAATGTGCTAAAGCGCATAAATAAATGTAGGATGAATAAATTTTTCTCAACTTTAAGAACCTTTATAATATTTGTTATGACAGAGTGAATTTCCTGTTCGATTTCGAAAATTTTGAAATGCCCACCACGCTCCCGATCTGTGCTATCCACGGCTCTGCACAAGAACACCTTCTGGAATCAGAAATGCGCATGCGCAGTATTCCGTTTAACCCACTGATTGTAATTCTCAACATAATGCCTAATTTCGGTGCTGTGAGTCAATTAACTTTATTTAAAATATGTACGAAGGAAAATTGATTTCGTGTTACAAATGTGAGTCAACTTTACTCAATTATTCTGCTTTTAAAAATTAGACGCTATTGGAAACTAAGTAGCCGGCATTAGAAATGTAGTATATTACGGGTTGGGTCAGAGTATTGGTAACTCTATCGCAGTTGTAATGTTATTAATTTTCATATTCATCTTCGTAAAAATTTTTTAACCTTGTAGGAGAGACACGAAGGGGCTACCTTTGGGGATGCCTTTTCCTCTCCGTTTTGGAACTAAGGTTCCCACAGCCGAGACACCTCGGCCTGTTTTGAGAGGTGTATGCTACGGGGTCACAGAACTTGGGCATACGGTAAGAGTTGTTCTCTGTTCCCATTGGAACAGTTGTCCAGCTGCCTCCTAAACTGGTCGAGGTACGGAGAATGGAATGCTGCGTCCCTACAGCAAACTCCTCTCCCGCTATCGGAAAGGCGTGGGACAAGTACACAATGCCCGACCCACCTGATGCAGGTTTTTCTAGAGTTTTCCCTGCATTACTTTTAGGCGAATGCCGGGTAGGATCCTTAAAATATAGCCCGGGGGCCCTAGTTAACCCTTGGCTACCTTCCTTACCCTTCCGCATCCCCCCTTTCAAATCCCTTCCTATGCTATTAAAGGATTATCCTCATGTAGCCTGTTACCCTACAAAATAAAATTTCATTACTTGAAAACTTCATGAGTCGCCATTCGTTTCTACTTAAATTCAACTCATTATTAGAATGGTTACAGAAGATTGTTTTTGAGATTAAAAGATGATAAACCTGTTACTGCCATTATTAAGGCAGTCTGCGAAACTAAATTAATGCCAAAGAAATTTATGTTTCTATTTTAAATGGCACTTTTTAAAATTATGTTTTCAGCTGCCTTGAACAGACAAAATATTTAATTAAATTTTCTGAAGTTATAAAGTGACAATATAAAAGAATTCATATTACACTCACCATAAATTCCTGACTAAACTGGTTAATATCGACCGCCCTGCACTAAAGAATTTATAGATGAATTTTACTGCCTACTTGAACAGTGTTCATAGTAATTGTACCATTCTAGATCGTTCTTAATTAGCGGGAGTGGATGTCACAGAAGCGTAATAACAGCTCTAATTTGAAAATGAGTAACATCTTCGTTAAGGAATGAAACTGCAACAAGCTTTTATTGTGTATTGAAGTTTTCCGAGTTAAACCTGCTCCGCCTTTCTGTTTGGAATTGGATCGGTCTAACGAGTGATTATTCTCTGCACGCAGACCTTATATTCCGCGTGATTGCAAGAGGGAATATTGAGTTTCAGACAGAATTGCTTCACCTGACAGAGTTAAAGATTTACTGCTGAACTTCTGAAGTTCTCCTACGCATTATGAGCAGCATAAGACAACCTTGGCTCCTGCGCCACAAAAACTTTTTTTTTGTGGACTCAATATTACACCTTGTTTAACACAACGAAATCATCTTATTCACCATTGCATACGAGCACATCCAACTCAGTCTCAAGTGCACTGTCTTTTCAAACTTAAGTTGGAAAACTTTTTGTCATATTTCCGCCCACAGATTGGAACAGTCGGCCAGCTGCCTCCTAAACTGGTCGAGGCACGGAGAAAGGAATGCTGCGTCCCCATAGCAAACTCTTCTCCCGCTACCGGAAGGGCATGGGACAAGTACCCAATGCCTGACCTACCTGATGCAGGGTTTTCTATGGTTTTCCCTGCATTTATTTAGGCGAATGCCAGGTAGGATCCTTAAACTATAGCCCGGGAGCCCTAGTTAACACTTGGCTACCTTCCTCTACCCTTCCGCATCCCCCCTTTCAGATCCCTTCCTAAGCTATTAAAGGGGAGTTGCCACCACGTGGATTACCCACATGTAACCTGTTACCCTAAAAAAAATTAATCTCTCTGGTTTTTTTAATTAAGTTTCCCACAAGTTGAGGGATCTCGGCCTGTTTTGAGAGGTGAATGTTCCGGGGTCGCAGACCTTTGGCATACTGTAAGAGTTGTTTGTTGTTCCCATTGGAATATTGGCCAGCTGCCTCCTAAACTGGTCGAGGCACGGCGAGGGTAAAGCTGCGACCCCACAGAAAACCCCTCTGCTGTCATCGGAAGGGCTTGGGGCAAGTACCAAATGTCCGACCTACCTGATGCAGGTTTTTCTAGGGTTTTCCTTGCATCACTTTTAGGCGAATTACTAGGTAGGATCCTTAAACCATAGCCCGGGGACCCTAGTTAACCCTTCCACTACACTTCCACATCCCCCCTTTCAAATCCCTTTCCTATACTATAAGAGGGGGGTTGCCGCTATGTGGATTACTATATACATAGCCTGTCTACACCTTCAAAAAATATTAAGGAGTTGCAAAAAGGCTGCTAGTCGCAAAACGTAATTAAAATCGACAAAGTCGCTAATTTACGAATTATTCACCGTCGAAACACCTAAATAATTTTCAATATTAACGATTTGATAAGAATTTTAATAATAAAATATATAAATAAATATTCTGACTATTGATAAAACTAATAAATAAATAAAAATCAGCCAGTATTGAATTTCGGTATTGTGACCTACTGCTAACTGTAGTGAACGACAGAAGTAGTAAAACGAACGAATTGCCGGTTCATGACGGTGTGGTGATATTGGAATCAGATTTTACGTGACGTTGCCGGTACGTGACGGGACTATGACGTTAGGTATAGTCTGAATCGACCTTTAAAGTGGAGAAACACTGCTATCACCTCACGTACTGTCACGTGACTGACAGGCCGCCGTCACGCTTCAACTTTAAGACCGGAAGTTCTCTTCTTGATCTAATATAAATGTAATCATTGCTAAATTACCTGTATCATTTTTTTTCTTCAAAATACCAGTCTACATCAGTGTACCTATGAGCCGTACATTACCCCCCCCCCCTCTAATCTAATACCGTTTGAAGCAGCCTGCAAGTCTAAAACTACAGACAATAACATAAAATATTATACAGATTCTGTTTGGTTTATAAGAATAACACTGTATTCTACTGATGATCTTATATTACAACCATATACACGTGTGTGTGATTCTAAATATCATATAAAAATTTAATTCCATGTACTTAGCTTAGATACGCGCCAATTATCGGGGTTATTAAATAACAATAAATGGACCTGACTAGTAAGTCAGGTTGTTCTTTTTTTTCTATGAAATAATTAAATTAAATGTCTTGATAGATTTCAAATTCACTCAAGTAATAACAACTCGTGTATTTATCTTTCTTTCGTTTGAATTTAGGCATATTTTCGTAAATTGTAGATGATTACAATTTACCCGATAATCCGGTAAAAAAAAATAATTAAATTCTCTAAAACTTTCCTTCTTTGAGAAATTTGTGTTCGAGCGACCATTTTGGAGATATCAGGAGTTGTATCTTCATAATGGTCAGGTTTTAATTAATTATTAACGATAAATAATAATAATGGAAATAATTACATTTTAGAGAAAACTGATCTTGAGATCGTACTCCCTTATTACAACTTTCTACATCACAAATTTGTCCAAATATTCAAAGAATATCAAATATCTATCATTTACAGATCCACTAATACCCTTTCATATTTGATTAAAAACCACAAGGACCCACTTGACACCTTCAGCAAACATTGTGTTGTTTACAAAATCTATTTCTCTAATTGTAATTCCTGCTACACAGGGCAAACAAAACGTTCCCTTAATACACGTATCAAAGAACATATATCTAATATCAAACTTCCCAACTTCCAAACATAGAAACAGTTCTAAACATGCATTTGATTGGCAAAATGCTAAGATTTTAGACATTGACACCAGGTACAATTCCAGACTCATTTCACAGATGCTTTACATTAAATCCAACATCAGAGATATTAATGTACAAACAGATACTATTAAACTCAATAATTGCTATGACGCATTATTATTACGCTAAACCTTCTGTTTTCCCATTGTCGTTGCTCCTTTATTGTTACGCCAACCATTCGGCTCTCACATTGTCGTTGCGTTTTCATCGCTTTTGTGTTTCTCTAGGCTCTTCGTAGCTCCTGACAAGAGGTACAAGTATCCCAGAAACGTTGTGTGGTATTTATATTACGTATTTTTGTCTGTATTTACTATATTTCTTATTCAATAAATAATAATACTTAGGGTAATTAAGTAAAATAATTCATTGTTCTACTGGACAAAAGTGACTAGGGATCCTCAAGCGCCTTTGATTATATAACTATATTATAACATACAGTTTAAAACTGTTAATTATTTTTATTTTATAACAACAATACACTCAAAGTTGTTAAAATATAATTATTAAAAGTCTTTCATGTTTCATACAACAGTATTATTTAATCGAGGGCCTTTTCTGACGGTATTGCCTGTCCAATACTCTTTGATAACGTTTAAAACGGATTGAAAAATATGATATGGCGTGACATCAGAAATGAGTGCGAGCTCAGAACAGAGGTACGTAACAGCGCGTGACGACCAGTGACATCGCAGTGACGTGATTGTATCGTGATAGAAGTGTCTCTCTGGTTCGTAAAACAACATTGGCAGGTAGTATCGCACAAGTTTTGGGCGTTCACGTTAAGTCACGTGACGTGATTGATGTAGTGTGTCTCCACCTTTACTGTTACCCGAGAGTCAGCCTGGCGAAAATGGCTGAGCTTGCCGTAGAAACGTTGTTCAATAAAACATTGGCCCGGTTTGAAAGCCGAGAATTTGAATTTCTAACAATTTCTCCGGGAAAGCCTTCCCTATATTTACAGCCCATACGAACCTCTGCCGTAGTTGCAATAAGTATACCAAATAACCTTGGTGAATGGTTCTTCTCATATAACAGATTGCCAGAGAAATATCGGAGCGATTTGAAGTAAACTAAACAGAGAGGTGAACTTATTCCGTAGTCATGTGTGTGGGTAATTTAAAACTGTGACCTCTGCAATTTGTGAATTCCTGGTAAGACGTAGTGCTTGGCAAGGTTCCGGGATTATAAGTAGAGCAGCCCGAGCCCGAGCGCAAGCCCGAGGGAGAAGGAAGTGACCACACTGACCTCTGTTATTCATAGGCAGCAGAGTAAACTGACTGACAATCATAAGGCTCTAATTATATCACGCCAATCAATGCAGCGTCTGCTTGGGACCCCGCTAATGAACACACTGCTGCAAGTAACTTGCAAATATGCTACAATAATGAATTAATTATCAGGGAAATGTTGCAATGAATCGGCAAATATTTGATAATAAAAGTGAGCGATGGAATACTGTAAACATTTCAATTGTGAAAATCTCGTGAATATAAAGAGACGAAATGTCAGATCTCATTAATCAAACAATACATTTACTGATATTTATAGTTAAAAACATTGCTTGTTGCGTGAAATATATACAAAACCTATTTATAATTCTTAGTACTACATTATTAATTACACCAAATTCAGATTTGAAATTTATTAAATGCACTGTAATAATTTATATTAAGGTTTCGTTTTCTGCTGACTAATTTTTTAATTGTAATTGATAAAAACTTATAAGTTTCTTGTTACATACAATTTAAAACTGTTAATTATTTTTATTTTATAATAACAATACACTCAAAGTTGTTAAAATATAATTATTAAAAGTATTTCTTATTTCTTACAACAGTATTATTTAATCAACGGCCTGACCAAATTCTGTGGTAATTCATTTAAAAACTGGGTAACTCGTATATGTATCATTTATAGGTCTCTTATCCTAATTTCCAAACTGGATATTCGTGATTGAGCTTGTGGCACTCCTTTCGCCACCAGCCGTAGAATGTCTCCGACGGTCCAATTCCTAGAACGGCTTACCTGCCGTAGGAGGAAGTAACTTTTGGAAAACAACAGCCCTTTCCATACTTAGCTAATTTATTAAAGATATAAATATGTTCAATTATAAAATTTTGCCCCCGTCTAGCCAGTTATGAAAATCTCAGGTATGTTGTGGCAAACTAGGCCCGGGAAACGAATTTATACCAAGTGCTCTACGGAACCATGAAACATGCGATTTTGGTTACCAGACTGGGGTCTCAGCAACACAGCGACGTCCCTCGCAGCTGGTCATCGATTGGAGTGTCTGATGGAGTCTCGCTGTTAAATTCATGAAAAACCAAGAGCAACCGCTCACTGCAACCTCTCCAGTCAGAATGCCTGACCAGGCATTCTCTTCTCCCGACCTATGAGACCAACTGTTTCTCTATTGGTCCATTTAATTTGTTATGGACCAATCACAGGTCTTAGGCAAACCGACGTAGAGAATTTCAACAGCGAGACCCTCTGCACCTGCTGTTTGCTGACGGGAAAACCCCCCGATGGAGGTACAGTTAAATCCCCAGCCTGACTGGCACCAAACAGTACTTTCTGCTGATGTTGGCTAAACATGGTTGCTCACGCGTTTAAACAAACTGACTAAAATATCAGTATAATCAATGAAAAGACGCCTATCCTAAATAACGCGCTATAAGCTTCGAATGAAGACGGTCACACAAGAACCTGCATACAGCCTAATTTCCAAACGGATCTAACAAAAATACGTTCACCTCACTTTAGATTTCATTTTCAAATAACTTATTATTGTTTAGGATTCATTACCATTCTGTTATATTTCGGCGACTAATTGTATTTTTATCCAAACGAAATGCTTCTGATTTCGTACAAATTTGCGTTTTTTTTCATGAAAACTTTAATATCTTAATTGGTACAGTTAACCAATTGTGAAAAATGTAAATTTGCGTGTAATACAGTTACGATTGTTCATTAATTGAACAGCTGAATTCAAATAATGGATACGTTCAAGCTGGATATCCTAAAATGACTCCCCGCAAGCGAATGAATTGTTTACCATTTTTGTATACTGCTCCATCAAAAAAAGTGCGGATGTTTTTTTCATTTAACATTTAAAAACCTTGACTTGTCATATGGAAAAAAATATTTTGTAGCAGCTGAGACATGGTTTTAAAGTGTTTTATGAAGTTTGGCTACGGAGCTGCCCGCTATTCCTATTGGAATAGTCGGCCAGCTGTCTCCTAAACCGGTCAAGGCACGGAGAGGGGAAAGCTGCGACCCCACAGCAAACCTCTCTCCCGCCATCGGAAGGGCGTGGGGCAAGTACCAAATGCCCGACATACCTGATGCAGGTTTTTCGAGGGTTTTCCCTGCATCACTTTTAGGCGAATTGCCGGGCAGGATCCTTAAACCATAACACGGGGGACCCAGTCAACCCTTGGCTATCTTCCTCTACCTTTACGCATCTCCTGTTTCCTATGCTATAAGAGGGGAGTTGCCACTATGAGGATTACCCTATACATAGCCTGTCTACATTTTTTTTTAAAAAAAGGGGGCAGTGTCACAATGTGGTTTTAGCCTCAAGTAGCCTGTTGTCCTACAAAAATTCCTCTACCCTCATGTACCAAGCCTGTGAAAGCTATTCTCTCATAGCCAGAACATTGCCGGAGAGACGCAGAGGGCTACCTTGGGGATACCTTCTCCTCTCTCCGTTCTTGGACTAAGGATCCCACAAGCCGTGGCACCTCGACGTCTTTTGAGAGGTGTGTGTTCCGGAATCCAAGACCTTCGGCTTACGGTAATAGTTTTTCACTGTTCCTATTGGAAAATCCGGCCAGCTGCCTCCTAAACTGGTCAAGCATAGAAGAGAATGCTCCGACCCCACAGCAAACGCCTCTCCCGCCATCGGAAGAACGTGGGAGAAGTACCTACTACCCGACCTAACTGATGCAGGTTTTGTAGGGTTTGTCCTGCATCATTTTTAGGCAAATGACAGGTAGGATCCTTAAACTACAGTCTGGGGGGCCTCGTTAGACCTTGGCTACCTTCCATTACCCTTCAGGATTCCCAATTTCAAATCCCTTCCGTTGCTATTAAAGAGGAGTTACCACCATGTGGATTATCCTATATATAGCCGGCCTTACCGTAACACTTCCTGTTAAAAGCAATAGTATGAAAAAATACATTGTGGCAGTTTAATAAAGTTATTTCTTATTCAGAACACAATATTATTATAATCGAATTTAAAATGTAAAAATTAAATAATAGTAACATTTTTACCAACCAATTATCCAGAAATCTTGTTTTCACTAGTAGATTTGTCAGAAGCAATCCAAACCTAATATTTACAAAAGTCATCACAGCCATTACAGTTTCTCTTGATAGAACTGATTACATAAATAAAATAGAAAGTGTATTGGAAAATAGTTTAATAGATGAAACTGGTTATAGTGGTTGTTAATATCTAGTAATAGAGAAATTGAAAACAGTTTTTATCACTCAGCCATTTTTTCCAGAGCTTGTGCCCTCAAGAAAAAATTCATAAACGCCTATTTAAAGACACATGGATTCATCTGATAGTCCTTTACATATCATTTTCAAACTAATTTACACTTTATTTATAAAAGAGTTGAATGATGCTCTTTTTACTGTCAAAAATTCTTTTGAAGTTATTAATAAAATAGACAACTTACCTTTACCATATTCGTTTCATGATTCCTATATATAAATGGAATAATTTTTTAATATTTTCCTCAACTTTCACCCTAATTTAAAATACACTTGTGAATTATAGCATAATTTACAAATAAATAACCAAGTGAAAACGCAATGGAACAGGGATTAGAAAAAATGAAGAAAAGTGACATCCACAAAAATATGAATAACTCTAACAACATAAAAACAAATTCCAAATTAAACCCCATACAACACGTAATTGTATCCATAACCAGAACCGGTCTCTCTAAACTAACACACAGCCACCTCCTAAGCAACCACTAACTAGTCCCCATATTGTAAAGAATTATTTTTGTGGGCTGGGTTTTTACGTTAAATCAAAAAAAGTATTGACCATTAAAGAAATTTTATATAAGTCTGTTGCAGTTAAGCATGAAAAACTCTTATCTCAGGCACCTGTGGTTTTTACATAGACGAGATCTGCTATTCTGTGTTGTGTTGCTTGCTGTAGCTCTCGTACCGACGTGTCCGTATATCACAGCCGGCAGAACGGGTTAAGTGCAGTGATGAGTTTAGTCAGAATCATTGCAAGGCGTCGACTCAGGGGTTGACCACTGGCTAAGGCGTCGGCCTCCGGGATTGATTTCTGGCAAGCCGTCGTACTAAAATTGTGGCTTCGATGAACTCTTCACTAACAAATTGTGGCCCCTTTCTCACTACGATTCTGCCTCGGACTATATCAGAGACAACAACTTGGAAAAGTTTACAGCAGAACTCATGAGATTTGTAGATCGGTGACACTTAAAACGTATACACGTAACGCAATACGGAGCCTCTCATAATCACATCCACCAGCTGCGGTGATCGCAGAACAATTGTCTAGTTTCAAAAGCTTATCTCCATTCCCTCCATTATAGCCTCCCATTCTTTTACTTTTTTCATTATTAGAAAACTTCGTCGAAATGTCAGTTTCACTGATTCTTCCATTGTTACAAGAGTTATAGAACGTAGCTGGAGTTCCGTAGTCAACAATGGCCAAATATTCTGTCATGTTGAGGCCAACAATCGAGACAGGACACGAAAATTACTTGGATGGAAATATTTATCTCCTCCACCCCCACGCACGTGCACGATTTCGAATTCTCCAAACCACAGCAAACAACACTTTCGAGACAAAGCAAAACTAAACCAAAATACACGCGTTACAATATATTCTCCAATAGCAGCAGACATAACGGCATCAGAAGAGCTACAATTGCAAAACACCACACCTCAGACCTCTGTACTTCAAGTACAGCTGCCATGAACCTCATAAAATTTATCGAGGAAGTAAACCTAAGTCGACAAATATAGAAACCAAATCGCTAATAATTTTAAGCATATCGATGTATATTAATAGTAACGCTACGTAATCTATTGTAAATAACGTACGGATCGTCAATGACCACGATGTCGACGCGACCATTATAAACCTTCATAAAAAAATAAAATAAATAATTTAGTTTTCACGAATTGATTTCTGAAACCTATTAATAATAAATTTTTATTTCAGAATCAGAAAATTTTTGCACTCGCAACTCGCGTAATAAAAGAACCGAGAATCGATTCACAGATTCGATTCTTTTAAAAAGAACCGTTCTCTAAAACGGCTTAGTAGATAGAGTTACGGCTCACAGTTAGAGTCGTATCTTCGTAAGCGAGTTACTTGAGGCGTAGGGTCGTGAGCGCGTCTCTAGAGTTGAGCCGTTGAAGTACTCTTGGAGAGTGAGTTACAAGTTTAGTCGTTGAGTTGAAGAAAGACTGGTTCTGAATCGAGAAATATTATTAGCGGCACTCTCCAAGAATTAGTAAATAACAACACTCGTAATAAATTTTGTAATAATAGACTTGGATCCTTTAACAGGCAGTATGGTGAAATCTTAATTACAACCATAGTTAACATATTATACCCATCATTTTTTGTCCTTTAGATGTACAAAGTCTTGTTCAACCTCTCGAATAATTCTTTTATGTCCTCACATCACTAACCCACTCACATATAAACAATAACAGCTTTAATTTACAAGATTACGTACAACGAATTTGCTGAATAAATTTTATTCAGATACATTGCAAATTATTCCACACATTGCTTGCGTTGAATGTTCCGTTTCCAATAAATACCGGAACGTCGGCTATGACGAGGTCAATGACCTAACCAGGGCTTAACCCATGTTCTCAAGGACTGTGAAGCCGTATGGTCGCCAATCCAATTTTTACAAGGAACTGCTGGTTTTCCCCGAACGTACAATTGGAGGAAGATCATGCCTGAAAAAAAGAAGTCGTCTCACTTCCCAAAACCTTTCCCAAATGCTTTAGCTAAATAGCAATATTAACTTTGTAAATAGTTGTATAAATATATTTATATTACTTTTAATAAATAAATTACTCAATAATTGTTCCATATTTTGTTTCTTAACATTTTTTCCTCACTTACTCAAGTTATTAATGTTCGACCTTGAGAATAGAATGGGAAGGGATTCGGAGAGACGCAGAGTCGTTTAAAGGAATCGACCAGTAGTTCGAAGTTGTAGAAATCCGTTTATATTATTTTCCATAAATAAAAAATGTTTAATTCCATATTTTGTTTCTTAATTTCTGTGTTTTTTCACACCCCCTTCCTTACTCAAGTTATTAATGTTCAACATTGCGAATAGAATTGGATGTGATTCGGCGAGCGAAAGAGTCGTTTAAAAGAATCAACTCGTAGTAATGAGTGAATAGAATGTACTATTAACATTAAATATGAATACAAGTGATTTAAAAATGCAATAAATTTCCTTAAAGAAAATAGAGGTTTGGATTTTTTTTATCCCAAAGTTTGGCAATACAAATATATTACAGGAAAAGTAATTATCGTTTTTTAAAACAGTTTTGAGGACATTTAAAAGTATTGTTCCATCAAACCTAAATTTATTTTGTGACTTAATATAATGCTTCTTAAATAATAACTGCAGCCGAAGATTATGCTCATTCCACCAAGTGGGCCATAAAAATGATTGCTCCCGAGAAGTGAAAGTGTGTCAAGATTATTGAGTTATAATTTGTTGTTCTGCCCAAATACTTAATTTTTTACTTACCCTAAAAACTATACGTATTTTTTAGTTTCTTACATATTGTAATGCCAATTAATTAAGACATTAATCGTGAATTTCAAAATCTAAATTGTTTGAGAAATCTATTCTTGACGGCGGTACAGAACAGAACAACAATAGACAAGAAGAGTATTGTTTCTTTGTCGGAAGAAGTAATGCGCGCTCAAAATTGCGTGACGGGAGTTAGTTGGCAGGAAGGTTTGGTCAGATACAGGTCGCATTAAAATATTGAGGAGTTAGTTAGCAGGAAAGCTTGGTCAGATGCAGGTCGCAGGAAGATATTGAGAAGTGTGAGTTGGCAGTCAGACGCGACAGAAATTGGTCGTGTTGAAATAGACAAGACAATTTCAAATATTTAAAGTTGCAGAGAAATATCGAGAATTACCAAACAACAGAGTTGATTGGTCCCTGCACATTTTGCTCAAGACGAAATATTCACTCGAGGAGAACTACGAAACCTGCTAAGCACAAACAGTCTTGTGAACATAGTTGGGCAGAATTAGCAGAAGTCAACCGAGAGAGAGACAAAAGGGAGGATCATCCTGGTCCCTGAGTTTTGATCTAAAAATATTAATTTAGAATCTGTGCGTTTTAGAGGAAGTGCAAAAACCCGTAATAGTGCTTCGACAATTAAAGGTTTCCTGGAATGCTGGGCAGCCGTGAGTAACAATATAAAAACAACTAAATTATGTAAACCTGATTAAAAGATAGCCGACAGATTTCGTTTTCTTCTTTTGATTAAAAATTTGTTAATTAGAATCCATCTTTTAGTTTAACTTCGCTGACAAGTAAATTTCGTCCTAATTAATTGACGAGTAAATCTTTTCTCTTTTAAATTGGATTTTGTGTTTAAGTTGAGAAATAAAATGATTCGCCATTATCAAACCCAGTAGAGACCCTGAGATATATTTTTAAATTGTGTAATTGTTTTAAAGTATTAAAATAAATTTATTGTTTGTTAGAGTTTATAATCTTTCATTAAAAGTCCATATTTATTAATTATTACAATATATTATCATAAATATTTATCATCCACCACTATACCCAATTTTTTTTGCTCTACAATTTTAACTTTTATGCTGTCTATTTCAATAGTAAAAGAGTTCTTTTTTCTTTTGTTTTGATAATAATTAAAGATTTGGTTTTGTTCATGTTTAATTAAAATTTATTTTCATTACTGCATTTTAAAAAGTTTTTTGTGATCGTTATTTATTATTGTTCGCACATAACTTAGATTCTCACCTATGTTATCTATAATATAATCACCAGCAATCGTGTGATATTTACAGTTTGTCTAAATATTCTCCAGGTCATTAATATAGAGACCAAATAATATAACCTTGGGGCACTCCATGTTTGACTGTTATGTCATCTCCCAATGCATTGTCTCATTTAACCCTTTGGTTTCTGTTTGCCAGATAATCAGTAAATCAGTTCAATACTGTGCCATGAAGCTCATATTTTTCTATATAACATAATTCTGTCTACTATTTCACAAGCCCTTTGTAGATCTGCAATGACCAGTGCTATTGTAGATCAATATCAATGTGACATTTCCATTTATTCAGCACTCACTGGGATGCAGTTTGAAAATTGTATTTTTTTTAAAACCCTGACTGATTAGTGGAAGAGATATTATTATCCTCTACATACTCAATGAGCTGTAACTAGACAGCATTTTGCTAAAATCTTTGCTAATGCTGGTAATATTGTAATAATTAAAAAGATGGTCTTAATTAATATAACTATTAAACAGAAAAAAAAATTAAAAATTTGAATGATAGTTAGCCACACTTTGATGACACCATTTATGTAATGATTAAAAATGTGTTGTTAATTAATAGGAATAATTAACAAAATTATTCTGTATTTAAAAATTTATTGTTGATAATTACACCTTATAATCCCTGCTTTGCACGCCGAATTCCGTCAATTTAACTAACAAATATTTCAAATTTTATTTTATTAATTTTTGTCGTTCTACGAAAATATAGCTTTATAATTTTACAATCAATTACGTTGAATTTCTCATTATCTCAGGGTCACCACAGGGTTTGATAGGAAGAACGAATACAATGAACTAAAATATTAACAATCCAAACTCATTGAAGTGTACGGAATACAATATTAAATACAAAAGTAAAAGAAAACGAATGAAAAGAAAAACGCGAACGAAATCTGACTATACCCTTCAATTATCGTTTACAGTCGTTAATAATTGTTTGTACTCACGACAGTGCTACTGGTACCAGTTCGGACTCTTGTATCATGAAGTCAACACCCACTAAACAGGCCATTATACACTGATTCTACTCATTAGATTTTGAACACACGGTAGTTGCTCTGGATCTCTGCTATACTGGAACCTGGATCTTCTCACCCTCAGCCAGTTGCCGGACGTAGATCTTCTCAAAGTCTCTCTATGCGAAAATTAGTTGTTTGTGAAGCAAAACTTCTTCTTCCAAACTGCGATTTTATATGTCTCTCCGTCAAAACTGTTTACTTGCGTTTTATGTTAACTATTATCTCGCCGTTTGACTTCCTAGATAGCACTATTCATAATTCTGGATCCGCAGACTTTTACTGTTTTTTATTTCTCTATGTGGACCGAGCTGCTATGTCCCAGTTCTCGACGTAGACTTTTCCCTTTCGCGTCTTGCCGCTGACTTTTCCGTTTCGCTTCTCGCCGTAGACTGCTTCCTTAGGCGCGTGGTCTCCAGTATCCCATTGTTAACAAAGAAAGACCCGCTGCGATTGTTGTCATTAAACATCCGTACCGCCAACAATCAAATTATTAAAAACAATTAATAGCCTGTTTAAATGGTATTACAATATATTTATGGGCCTGTATTTATCAGGAGTTCTGACATTTACTACTGTTGTATAGGAACAATAGTTGATGTTTTAAGCAAGGAAGGAACTGTACCAGAAGGAACTATTTATAAAAAGTAACAGATGATTATAAAGGAACTCGAAACCTTCTTTTAATACTTTTATAGTTATGTCATCAGGACTACCTTTGTTTGGAAGTAAGAAGAAAATAGACGTTGACTTATCATAATTAAATAATTTAAATTCACCCTACTTGATAATTCACCTATTCAGGTAGAATATTAAATTTGTATCTAAATCACAACTTCCGACACAAAAAGACCTATAGTTCTTAATTTAATTGGCAAGGCAGTTAAAATATCTCATCACAAGGAGAATTTGAGCAAAAGTTTTAACATTCTAATTTTAGATTCTTATTGTGCCCAGTTACATTAATAAACATTTTAAAAGTAGGTTTAACTAATTGATATATAAAAACAATCACCCACATCCACGATTAGTAAAACATAACTGGGCTACATAGTTATAGAAAATAAACAGTTTGAATTAATAAACCTATTTGCCAATTCAAGCGTTAGGATAATATGTAAATCATATAGTAATTGAAATTATATTAAAGTTCTAATGACGTTACCTACAAAATTGAGTGTTTGGATTGCTGAGCGTGCTATATCGGCCTAACGAAGCGTAAGATCCGAACCAGAATGCAAATTTAAAACAATCTCTGGTTAAACAATCCGTTTTAGCACATCATGTATACATGACCAATCACAAAATTTATTGGAATAATATACTAATTAATGCAATATAGTAATTAATATAGATGTTGAATGTACTTATTACCCTCATTTGATGAGCGAAATGCTGCTTATTCGATCCAATATTAATTATTTTAATGTGAAAACAGATACAGAAACTTTAAATTCCATATATGATTCAGTGTTGCTATGATTTTTAATTATGTATATTTGGAATATTTTAAGTTTAATTCTTGTGATAAAAAATCAGTTTCAACAATGTAAAATTTTGTGATGTGTGTAGTCACACAATTAAACTTAAAATATAATTTTTTCCTCTCATTTCGGCCGTGGAATTTGTTACAAGAAGTCAAAATTTCGTCTGTTAAATAGTTTACATAAATTCATAAAATATTTGCTTATGTAAGTGACCATGTTATACTAAATTTATTTGTTTGTTTGAGAGTCAAACTATTATTATCATATTCATCATATTTATTTATTAATTTTAGATACAACAAGAGAGATCCTGAAAATACGGAGGAAACGTTTTCTAGTTAAATGTAAATTTTAATAAATTCTGAATTTTGGCGTTTATTCAGTAATTATATTCATATTTAATTCAAGTAATATTAAATTTTTATTTATAAATATGATTATATATATAAACTGGTATTCATGTTAGTATTGTTTGTAACTATTTTTTTCTACATCGTGAATTATAATATTGTAAATAGAATTTTATGTATATGGAAGCAAAAATGACATAATTTAACTACTTACTAGTATATTTTCAATTTTTGTGATGGAATTTGTCAACTATTTTTCCTATTCTTCCATAATAATTTAAGCAATAGTAAAGTAGTCATTATTTTGGAATTTGTATTTTACTTAATTTTGTTGGTGTTGTTTCTTCTATGGAAGGAACCTTTCCATAATACATTTTTCATCGTCTCTTTCTTAATTTTACAAATAACTGTTATTTTTGGTCCCATCAAAATTTTAATGGTGTTTCCGACCAATACACAAAAACTTCATAGCTTTGTACATTTTTTTTGAGTAGGTACCATACCCTAATAAAACACACTTATACCAATTTAATGGGAGCACAAATTACGTAGATTAACTGGAGGTGCGCCTACACTTGTTAGCAGGGTGTTGGGGATGCCACTGTTCCAATTCTATTATAATTTATTGCTTCGTTCATTTAAGCTACTTTAGTACCTTTGTATTTCACAGTTTGTAGTGGCAAATTTTACCTGTACTCTTCGTAATGGTCCAATGCGATTGCTGAGGACGGAACTGTTAAAGAAGATCGATAACAGAATTACATTTGTGCGCTATCGCCTCGAGAGCCGGCACCATCTATCATGTTCACAGGAAATACGATAGATGTGCCTTCGATTTCCAATGTTCGGGATATTTCTGCCGCGGGCTTTTCGCGTCTGTTTAAGAGGGAAGAGACTTAACTGAGGAAATTCGTCTATTTGTAAATTCCTTTAGTTATTAATTGTCTAAATGTTATATTTTTAATTTGACACAAATATTTATTAGGATTCTACGAAAACTTTCCGGTATTCTATTATTAATAACAACCAATTCCAAGACATCAATAATTTAATAATTATTATTATTGTACTTGTTATATAACAAACCACATACAGTTCTCTTCATATTCTTTATTTTCTTAGATATATAAACTACAGGAGCGTTCGGCGTTTGCCATAATCATAATAAAAAGCATCAATTATACATACATAATTTTACATACGCCACACATTTATTATTTTCAACATGACATCACAAATAGTTTCATTAGTATTTTCATACCTTTCATATACCTAAAATGTCTTCACTGACTTTTATCAAGTGCATTTCGGCCATTTTTTTCTTGTTCATAACATAGTATATTTTTGCGTCTATCACTTCAAACTTATCTCAGTCTTTCATTTACGATAATCGACTTAATATTTTCTAGTATATTTTTCATAAACATGATTTTACAATTTTCATTAATTTTTATTTCCTAAACTTTCTTTCAAAGCCTACTTATTCTAACAAATATTTGCGAATACCACATTTTTCGACACTAATTTTAAATTTCACGCGTGTACTGTTACCCTTTTGCCATTCTTTTTATTTTTTCGATTATTCTGTCATAGAAAATTTCCGCATTCTCCGCATCCGTTCTTTTATTCACAAGTTTTCTAAATATTCTTGAATACATTTTATTTTATATATTCAATTCGTTCTTGGGTTCTTTTCAGTCATATTCTTCTTACTGTGCGAAAAAAAAGTGTATCGGTATGACGAGTATGGATGTGGATAGTAGGATCCATTAACACAAGGGAAATATGAAAGAGCAATCAAAGACAAGCACGTCATTGCCATAACATATACAGGACACTGGTCAGAAATGTGAGTGGGCTAACAATGAGTTGTTAGATTTTGAAAACTCAAGATATAAAAGAGGGTTGACGGAAGGGCTATATTTTCAAGAGAATTTAGGAAAACTTTGAATAGAAAACGGATGCGGGGAATACGGAGGTTTTCTGTGCCAGTATAATCGAAAAAAATAAAAAGAATGGGAAAAGGGTGAAATTTAAAATTAGAGACGAAATTTATGGTATTTGAAATATATGTTAGAATAAGTAGAAGGAGAAATTTTAGGAAATAAAAAGTAATGGAAATTATAAAATCATGTATATGAAAAATGTATGTACTAGACAATATTAAGTCAATTATCGTAAATGAAAGAGAGTGATAAGTTTGAAGTATGAGAAATTGATTAAGCAGATACAGTGATAGACGTAAACATATAAAAAATTACGAAATGCACTTGATAAAATCAGTGAAGACATTTTAGGTATATGAAAGGTATGAAAATACTAATGAAACTATATGTGATGTAATTTTGAAAATAATAAATGTATGGTGTGTGCAAAATTATGTATGTATAATTGATGTTTTTTATTATGATTATGGCAAACGCCGAAAGCTCCTGTAGTTTATATATCTTAGAAAATATATATATGAAGAGAAGTGTATGTGGTTTGATACATAACACAAAACCTTTAATTTACAATTAATAATATTTAAAATTCACTAACGAACACCTGGATCGTTACCTGCACATATGTGATACTCCTTCGTTTTTCACACATAGCTGCACAGTTGATATTCATAATAAACTGTCAAAACGTCATGTTTACATCTACGCGTCTCTAACACCGGTCATTTAGAAATATTGTCTTTAATTTTACTCTATACATTATAAGCTTATTATTTATTTTTAGTATTTTAATTACTGTCCAGTTTATTTAACAAGCCTTATAGTGCCCAATTTTATAAAAACCTTTATATATATATATATATATATATGTATATATATTGTAATAATCAAAAATAATGGTATGATTAATTAAATTGCCCCACGTTGTTGGGCGCCAAAAATGTAATAATCAACTGAAATGATTAAATTAAATAAATTTTCTCCACGTTGTTGGGCCAAAATGTAATGATTAACTGAAAGGCTTTACTTAAAAATCAATTAATTAAAAAAACAAATTTTATTCCTCAAATATACAAATTATCAGCCTCACTTTGCACATTTAATTTTCTCAAATTCAAAAATCAAATTTTATATTTTTTTATTATGTGTGGCGTTCTACAAAAATACAACTTTATAATTTTTCAACAATTACATCTAATTACTCTTTCTCTCAGGTCTTTACTGGGCTTGATAGTAAGAACAAACAAATTTAATAAACTAATTAACAAATCAAAATTGAAATGAACGGAATATAAATTCTAAACTCAATAAAAAAAACGAAAACTAAACAAGATAACGAAATCTGACATATACCTTTAATCCTCGTTTACTGACTTTAAAAATTGTTTTTGTACTCACGAATGTCTTTCTGATACCAGATCTGATTCTTGGAGCTTGAGGTCACAACTCACTAAAAAAGCCTTTATTCACTGATTCTACACATCATTTTTTAATAAATACGGTCGTAGTTCTCGTTGTTATTTCATCTGGAATTTTGGGATCAGCCGCTCCCTCGGTCAAACCTCGGACGTATGTCTCCTCCATGTTATTTCGCATCTGAGTGGTGCAAACTTTTTGCTTACACTTTGCGATTTTATATCGTGAGTCTCTCCGTCAAGAACTATTTACTTGTGTTTTTTAGAATTTAATAGATCTCGCAGTTGAACTTCCTGGACCACGCTATTCGTACGTTTTAGGTCAGCCTCCTCGCTCTCTCGAAACGTTTGCCGGACTGGACTTCCGTACGAGCGAGCGTTTTTTCAACTATCGCCGACAAAGAGCCGTGATTTTTGCTTTAAAGAAATGTACCGCTAACAATCCAATTATATTAAAACAATTAATGGCCACTAATTGATATTACTATATATATATATATATATATATATATATATATATCCTATTCTAGTAACGTATATACTTTTACTTTTTTAAAAAATATATTCAAAATACATTGTTTTGTTAAAACTGTTGACATATTACTCTTAATTATCTTCTACTATAGTAACATATATAGTTATTACTTTCTTTTTACATTTTAAGTCAAATACACCAAAATGATTTACAACTTATTCTTTATAAAATCATGCTACAGTTTACATTGTTTAACATTAATCTCTGAATTCATTTTTTAATATTATATATGAGATTCTAATATTTGCTACTATATTGATCTTCCTTTCCTAATAATTTTAAAAGATCAGCATATTTCATTTGTCTTACTTAAAGCCTTATCTATGTTATTAAAAACGTATATTCCTTCCAAAAGTAGAACGTTCAACGTGTAAAATGTTAATATTTTTCCAATTATCTTTGTGGGTTTTATTATTCAGGTGCAAATAAAATGCTGTATTAGTCTTAACTTGTATATTTGCATTATTTTTGTAGTGGTAATATTCATTCCAATCATACCGATTGTTACAGTTATTAAATTTATCATGTAAACAAAATTTTTCATATCCTCAATCCTTATCCAGTTCTTGACTAAAATATTTATAATAAAGATTAAATTATTGATGGCGTATTAACGTGATAGAAATATTTATTATCCCTTAAAAATTAGTGTTTAATTAAAGAAATGTTTCCTCTGTTAATGTCCACAACTTTCCAAACTATGTGTTCGCGTTAATTGCTTTTCTTGAATTTGTGTAGAGCAACAGCCTCTATTGTGCTAACTAAATTAAGGAAACTTGTGTCTGTAGCAGTGTTCAAGGCGAACGTAATTTCTACTTTGCTTCCTTCCACTCTGATACGTACAACACCTCAATTTCTCCGATACTAGACAACTTAAACAAGGTCTTTTGAATAATTAGTGCCGCATGACTAATCACAAAATTTTATTAGATTTTCCTGAAAGTGCTGCAACTACCCAAAGGGACAGCATAAACAAATAATCAGTTTTATTTCCATCACACGAATAATAAAGAGCTGACAGTTACGCCATTTTGTAACTGTCCTGACATTCACGTATTAACTGCAATGGTGATGAATGAATGTGTTACGGTCGAAGTACAAGAATGGTTCTTGCAGCCTTTCGAGGAGGGTAATCCCGAAACTCAATAAAAAGCTCAGTGTTGTACATTTAAGGAAGTTTTGTAGAGAGTAGTGAATCGCTGAAAGTCCTCCTGAACTTTCGGACTTACACTCCTCTTGTCCGAGAGCTCTCGTCGCAGTTTCTCCATCTCTACGAATTTAGTAAATTTAGTCAGTAATCCAATAACAGTAGACATTAAAGAGTGTGCTCTGTTAAACGTTTCAGGCTAAAATTAGGGAAAACATAAATATATAAGCATTCTTATAATTTTATCAGAATTTAAGAAATATGTAGTGTTTGTCACTGACGGTTCGAAAGTATGTTCGTACACAGAGCGCAGTGTCCGAAAAATATCGGCATTTAATATACGAGAAAATAGTTAAGAGAATAACACGTTGCGAAGCATGATATATTTTTAAGAAAATTAAAGGGTGGGTGGTCGCCAAGTGCGTTAGAAGTGAAATTTTAAAGAAAGAATAAAAATTAGTAACCTTGGTAATAAAAATTAGAAATAATTTCAAATGTGTTATCAGTTGAAAATACGGGAAATAATTAATAACTTTCATAATTTATGTTATAATTTCATATATGATGAACCGAAAGAACTATTTTAGCGTGACGCAGGTCGGAACCCGCGAGAATGTTCTACATCCAGCAGCCAATTGGTACTAAACACATATTTAGACTAAAATTTTGCGCGAAGTTAGTAGTTGCTTGGAATATATAACGGTGCAGATCAGAGAGTGGAACTTATATTTAGTCGAAAGTAATATTAGTAAGAGTGGTTAGTCGAGACAAGATTTTCGTGTAGAATGCGTGCAGTTAAATTAAAGATGTAGTCCAGGTGAGGGTGGAAGTTTGTTTATCCTGAGAGAGGCAATCCGTATATGGTGTGTGATGATATCCTACTACTTCTGTGTTTCCCCACCCACATAGTCTCTTGTCATCCTGTGGACATCCTGGGCGTTTTTTTAAAAAAAATCCTAGCAGTCAAGTTGCCAAACAGATCAGTAAAATCAAATCCAATTAAGATTTAATTTAAAGTGAACAGTGTCACTAGTCTAACATATATTCCTATTTAGTTATTTTTTATTCATAAATGGTTATTGCTTCATTCTAATATGAAAAATAAAATTTATGATTGCCGAAATATAAATAATATATATTTTTAAAAGAGACAGTTATTTCAGGAGGCATATTTTCTATAATAGTATAGGTAATGATTGAAAGGGCGGATGTGGAAGGGAGAACAAGGTATTCAAGGATTAACTAACGACCCCGTGGACTAAAGTTTAACGATCCCACTGGCGTTCAACTAAATGCAATAGAGGGAAAACTATAGAGGAACCTCCATACAAGTTTGGCGTAAAAATAAAACAGTTTCAATAGAACACACCCTTCTATAAGCACATTGAATAGTCGATTAATGTTTTAAATGTCCAACGTTTTCATATTTTGAAGTACATATACATGAATCTCTGAATTACTGTTTAATGTTTTATATATTAACGTCAGTCATTAATTATATTCCACATAAGCTTACATTTCACAGTTTCACGCGGCTAAAAAAAGTTATTTGATAGAGTTTAACATAAATTAATGGCGCACGTTAAAGTAAAATACAGAAAAGATTTAATGTTATGATATATATATATATATATTGTATATATATATTGTATATATATTGTAGTATATATATATATTGTATATATATATTGTAATGAATAAATTACAGTGATTTATTTAAATCGGCCCACGTTGAGTTGCCAAATTGTAATGAATAATTAAGTTAAATAAATGAATTGGCCCACGTTGTGGAACAAAATGTAAGGCATCAATTGATATAATTATTTAAAATCTTTAACAAAAAATTATTTAATGTTAATGTTACAATTAATTTGTCCTACGTTGGCACGCCGAAATTTAATTTAACAAGCAAATTCTATCTATAATTTGTTCGGCCTTCTAAATAAAATAAAACCTTTATAAGATATAAGATTATTGAATATAAATTTACGACATTTGCTCAGTGGTTAAATACATTTAAATATCAATGTTAACAATTAGATAACACTGCCGTCAGGGTCGTTTACTTGGGCTTGATAAGTAAAGAACAAAAAAAGTAATTAACAATCCAAAACTTAAAATGAGACGAACTAAATCTGAGGAATCCCTTTAACTATCGTTTACAAACTTAATTAATTTGGTTTCTACTTACGAAATGTACTGATGGGACCAGACTTAGTTCCGGGGATTGGAGACAAAAAAAATTGTTATTATTACTTCAAATAAATTAATTGTTTTCTGAGGTTTAAATTTTTGTAAAGTATTTAACATCCTTTCATTTTAAATTTTAATAAAATAATTTCATCTATTAATTAACCATTGATTTAATTAATCCTTTTAATTACTACATTTCGGCGTGAGGCAGAATTACTTTAAATTCATTCATAATTAATTAATTTTAGTTTAATTATTACAATATATATATGTATATGTATATATATATATATGTATGTATAAGCAATTAGTTTATTCCCCACTGCAGTCTGGAAATGTCCAATCATTGAGTATTATTATTTTTACATTTGAAAATAATTGCCCTATCATAATACAAAATTAAATCGCAAAGGTTTTTTTCTGTAAATGACACAAAATATCCTTCAAGGAAGTTTCCTTGTGTAAAAAGAACAAATGAAAAAAAATTAATATGGCATACTGAAATCGATTGTGACCGAAGTACAGGAAGAAGTATAACGACTTTTTTCAAACTCCGTAGAATACTCAGTCACGGCCTGGATCACTTTTTCAATAAGTGAAAATTTATTCCCACCAAGACATATTTTTAAGTTCGGGAACAAGAAGAAGTCACTTGGAGCTAGTTGTGGTTAATAGGTTGAATGAAAAAGCAATTCGAAACCTAACTCGTACATTTTCGCCATTGAGACTGCTGCTGTGTGTGCTGGCGCATTTTCATGGGGAAACAGCTATTTCTTGCGCGTCAATCATGGTCGTTTCTCAATCAGCAACCGTTTCAAACGATCCAATAGAGACCAAATATGGTTGTACCCTTTTCCAATAAATATATGAATATTACATCCTCAGACATTACATTTGCGGCTGTCAAAACGGTCTTCGCCTTCTTCAGTGCGATTTCACCGGCTTATGTCCCTCATTTTGATTGTTTTTCTGGTCTCTGGACTGTAGTGATTGATCGAAGTTTCATCGACGGTAACGAATCTACGTAAAGCGTCTTGTGAGCTACGCGTAAACATTGCTAGATTCTGTGTTTAAATGTTTTTCCGAATCCGACTTTGGTCCAAAGTCAACATCGCGGCACCCATCGCGACCAAGGCCTTTTCAAGGTCAGATTTTCATGGAGGATTAAATGAAATCATTAAGTTGAGAAGCCTACGGCATCATATACCTCACTTTTTTATGTTTTCCTGAGTGGTGACCTCAGTCACTGTGCTTCTGCGACTTCGTTTGAAATAATTAATCAATAAGTTAATTGTATTAAATACTGGTGCAGACTGCTTATGAACTTCATCCAAATTGGTTTTGATTTTTTTTATAGAGTAACAGGCTACACGAGGTGGAAACTCCCCTTTAATAGCATAGGAAAGGTAGATCAAGGTAGCCAAGAGATAACTAGTTTTTTTAGGACAACAGGCTACATGAGGGTGATCCACATTGGGCAGCTCCCCATTAATAGCATAGGAAGGGATTTGAAAGGGGGGATGCGGAAGGGTAGAGAAAGGTAGCCAAGGGTTACTAGGGCCCCCGAGTTATATTTTAAGGATCCTACCCGGCATTCGCCTAAAGAAATGCAGGGAAAACCTTAGAAAAACCTGAATCGGGTAGGTCGGGCATTCGGTACTTGTCCCACGCCTTTCCGATACCGGAAGAGGAGTTTGCTGTGGGGACGCAGCATTCCATTCTCCGTGCCTCGACCAGTTTAGGAGGCAGCTGGCCGACTATTCCAATGGGAATAGCGGACAACTCTTACCGTATGCCCAAGGTCTGCGACCCCGGAACATACACCTCTCAGAACAGGCCGAGGTGCCTCGGCTTGTGGGAAGCTTAGTTCAAAAACAGAGAGGAAAAGGCATACCCAAAGGTAGCCTCTTCGTATCTCTCCTAAAAGGTTCTGCCTGCGAGAGAAAATCCCTCGCAGGTTACCTGGGAGAGAATCCTCTCGCAGGCTTTTGCTTTCAGAGAGAGAGTCTCCGGGCTATGGTTTAAAGATCCTATCCTGCAATTCGCCTAAAAGTGATGCAGAAAACACTGCAATTTTTTTTTAGGGCAACAGGCTACATGAGGGTGATCCACATTGGGCAGCTCCCCTTTAATAGCATAGGAATGGATTAGAAAGGGAGGATGCGGAAGGGTAGAGGAAGGTAGCCAAGGGTTAACTAGGGCCCCCGGGCTATGGTTTAAGGATCCTACCCGGCATTCGCCTAAATAAATGCAGGGAAAACCCTAGAAAAACCTGCATCGGGTAGGTCGGGCATTGGGTACTTGTCCCACGCCCTTCCAATAGCGGGAGAGGAGTTTGCTGTGGGGACGCAACATTCCCTTCTCCGTGCCTCGACCAGTTTAGGAGGCAGCTGGCCGACTATTCCAATAGGAATAGCGGACAACTCTTGCCGTATGCCCAAGATCTGCGACCCCGGAACATACACCTCTCAAAACAGACCGAGGTGCCTCGGCATGTGGGAACCTTAGTTCAGAAAAACCAGAGAGATGTGAGAGCATCCCCAAAGGTAGCCCCCGCCAGAGCTCTCTGGGAAGGTTCACCTGCGAGAAATCCTCTCGCTTTGGTTTACTGCAATGGTATGGTCGTGAATTTGTTACTTGTTCCACGCCTTTCGGATGGCGAGAGAGAGATTTGTTGTAGGGACGCAGCACTCCCTTCTCCGAGCCCAAGGTCTGCGACCACGGAACATACACATCTGAAATCAGGCCGAGGTGCCTCGGCTTGTGGGAACCTTATATTAAAAACAGAGAAAGAAAAAGGCATCCTCAAAGGTAGTCCTCTCCGTGTCTCCAGAAAGGTTCTGCCTGCGTGAGAACAGCTCTCACAAGCTGAGGTAGTTTCGATTTTGATTTGTGCTGCTGTCCAACCCTTCAAATGAAACTGTCGAATGACAGCGCGAAATTCGTTTTTTCATTGCCTTCGCCTGACTACACATCTAACACTACAGAAGGCTGTCAACAATAAACTACGACTGGCATATGTTTGAAACTTTTAGGAATATCTTTCAAAGGATCATGTTTACAAACAGTATCACTAAAGTGAAAAATTTCCCGCTCTTTCATAAAAATTACCAGAATTATCGAACAACCCTCATGAATTGCACATCATAATTTAATATTAATTAGATGAAATTGTCAGTTTGGTCAAAGCCAATTAATTTGGTTTGCACTTTACTTATTTAAACGTAGCCGTTGTCTAATTTTTTTGAGCAATATCAATGACAATATTGAATTGGGAAATATTAAATCCTTATATTTAAATTTAGGTGGCTGATATGATAATCATTAATTCTGTATGGAGAAAAATAATGAACGACTGTATCGACAACATGATGGAAATAATTCAGACGATAATTCGTTTATTATTGTTACGCGCAATTACTCCTAAGATGTTAAGGGAAAATTTAGTTCCAAAAACCTTTTAAGTTTCGTCAACTGTATTGTGGAGTTGTGTCGCTCTATGTTCTTGCTTTTTTTTAGTTATCTCAGCACCTGAATAAACGGACAAGATTTCTAGAAACGTTGTGTGGTATTTATATCATCACTTCTTTTGTCTATATTTGGCTATTTTACTTATTATTAATTTTCAAAACAGGCGTAAATTTTTCATTTTACTTCTAGGACGTTCACATAATTTTCAATATAATGTAGTAACTTTGTCAAAAGGTTGACGCTTCGAACCTTTTCCACAGATAGGGCAGAATATGCCCTTCTAACTTTACAAACTACGCTGTCATTTGTTCCGGACAATGTCGTGACAAAAATGGCATTGCTTTATAACACTTACTGTACTCATAATTAAAAATGTGCAAGGAATAATTTATTCCACATACAAAACGAATGTACTCAGTCGACAGTATAGTATCACACGCAACGGCACCCGAATAGAAACTTGTTGGGAATTTATAAAATTTTGTGAGATTCACTTTTAATTAGAAGACGTCAAAGGAAGGAAGTGTACGAGATTTTAAATTAAATATAAATTTTATAAAGAGATAACAAAGATTATTTATTTGACCGATTTCATTTTCCTTGAATTAACATTTTATATTTTAAAGTAAATGCCTCAACTTTTATGAGAATATAAATTTAAGGACTTCTAATAAAGACAATGATTTGAAAATTTCACCAAGTTACAAAAGCAAAAAATGAATTTAAATTTACAATAACAAAATTTTATACCAATAAAAAAAATTATAGAAAGCTGAAAAGTCTGACAAAGCTATAGAAATATCAGACAGTTATAGAAATATGTGGCGGTTAACAATATTAGCGTAAAGGTTTACAAACATACCTTTTTGTTCAGAGCTGCTCTTGTTTGTGTACACGTGGTTATTTTAATTTATAACGGAACTCTATTATTTACTGACAGGCCATGGCATTGATTTTATTATCGTCTCATTTTTCTTCATAATACTTTGCAACATTTTCGACGCCTTTCTGATTTACTGTCGTACGTATCATCACATTGAATTTTCTGTGGAAAATCCTTCTAATAGAGAAGCTGATATATTCAGCTTATACTTTGCTGAACACTCTCCACTCTCCCAGAACACACATGACTTGACTATTTCTTAGAACATACTGCTCTTTCACTGTCCTGTCTGTCTCCCGAACGCACACTGACTGTCCAAAGTTCTGAGCGTCTTATATACGCTTTCTCAACAACCATTAGTAGCACTCATTTTAGTCTCTGCATTCTCGCGCCAAACAATGCTGTTATTACTAATGCTGTGGCCTCAAAGTTACGCCGCCAATATTTAAAGAAACAATTTATATAAAAAATTTCATTACACATTTGTAATCTATACAAAATATTATCCACAAATAGTGTTCTTATTACTGTTGAGAATTTAACTATAGGTATTGTAATGCCAATTAATTAGGACATTAATTATTTGGACACAAAATTTAATTGTAGCGGCAGGAGCTTCCAAAGCGACAATGGAGTCACGCTCTGTTACTTTGTCGGAAAGTCAAAATGGCGTATGCGCGCTAAAACTCGAAACTGCGATAGTTCAGTTGGTGGCGGAACATTACTGAGGACGGAACAAATAATACTAGAGCAGAGACTAGCCGTCGTTTATGTATCATTAAACAAAGTTGTGAATTTAAGACAAAGTAAAAACATTCACGGAAGTATTATCCCGTAAATATCGCTAAGTTAGCAGTTTTTTTACGTCTATCAGCAGCCAGGAAAGGAGTGCAGTTTTTACGTCTGTAGCCAGCGAGGAGTAGTAAAGTGCAGTTTAATTCCCAAGCGGTAAAAGACTAGCAAATCTATGAATCACAGGATTCATATAAGGCAAGCAGTTATCTGATAGCTGAAAAAAGGAGGATCATCGGAGTTCCTGGGAGCCTATCAAGATTGACTTCAAGAGTGTAATATTAGAATCAGTGTAAAAATTTTGCATTAGTGTACTCCCGAAAACAAAAAGGAATGCTGGAACTAGCTGGACAGATGAGAGTAACAAAATACAAAAATAATGATTTATGTAAACGTAATGAAAGGATAGAAGTCAGATTTCGTTCTACTTTAATTATCAATCAGAGTTAATTTCTTTTCTTTTAATTTCTTCCTATCGACATATTGTCTGGGTGAATTATAAACTTTGTGTTAAATAGATTTTTAAAACAACTTGTTTGTCCATTACCAAACCCAGCAAAGGCCCTGAAAAATTAATATTTTAAATTGTAATTGTTTTTGAGTTAGAAGCCACAAAGTGAAAATAAATAATTTTATGTATTAAATTTTATTCATTCTTTTATTTAATTAACCCCTCGGTTGATTATTACATTTTTGGCGCCCAACGTGAGTCAAATTCTTTAAATTAAAATTAAATTAAAAAGTCCAATTGTTGTTTATTACAGTATTTATAGTAATGTGAGATCTTTATTTGTTATATTCCTCGTTGGGCGTTTTACCTACTTCTAAGGGTTTGGATTTGGGAAAGCACGTGCTTATTCTCACTTTCCTTGACTATTTTTGATAAATCGATAAGAGCTGCCCTTTCTTTGTGTTAGGACTTCTAAAACTTCCTTCAATGTCTTGGAAAAAGATGGGGAAACATTAGGAAAATAATACTTTCGGATGCCATTTATTACAAGTTATGTAATTTATTACAATTTGAGGAAGAGAACTAATAATTTCTTTCCGTAATTGCTAGTAATGTATAAAAGCGAATCTAATCTTCTTTCAAATTTCTTCCTCCAAGACAAAATTAAATACAAACCATCATTATTTAATGCGTCACAAAGAGGTTTGCTGCTCCTTTTTATTTAGTATCATTTCAAGGATTAAAAAATAAACGTAAAAAATTTAATTTTAAGTTAAATTAATAAAGGGTATTTTACCGTTTTTTAAATAATTTTCTATGTCATATGTCATCCATATGATGCAATGCAAATGAAATAGACAAAAAATAAATTCTTATGGGACTTTTAAGTGTTCAATGGAAAACGTCTCTATATGTGGTTTACGGATAAATTAATTAAGACAAATTAAACATTTCCTATATATTTATTGCCCTTTAGTTGTTCTTGAAGTGTTGTAGATATGGTTTAGTAACTTAAAAACGAATTCCATATATTTTCAGGTCTTGGGGTGGAACAACGGAGAATAATGTATTTTGTGGGACTTATTTGTTTGTGGAACTAGAGCAGTAAGAACGGAAAGCTTACCCTCCTCTTCATCCGAATGTGTCCCAAAGGGAAAGTAAACAACATGGCGGAGAGGCTGCTGTCTGATCAATGGTTCCTAGTCTGTACTCTAAAGAAAGGGTATGCAGATTGGCCGAATCCTCCTAGATTATTATCTAACCATTTCATGAATTTATCAATATATCGATAGTGTTCACGGCCTTACGCTGTCTAATCCCTATAGCAATTTATTAAATATTTCTCACCAGTGTATTGTAATATAATGCTTGGGGATTAATTTTAAACGAAGAAAAAATTAAAATTGGATTTTTATTGGCTTTAAATTTAATTTATCTAAAATTAAGGGTTTACAAAATTATGACAGGGTCTTTTTCAATTGCATCAAGGAAAGTAAAATTTACTCACTCTTGAGTTTAAATTTTAGAAAATTTACTTTAACTACATTAAATATAGAAATAAAATTCTGATACGTTAAATGGGCAAATCTCAGGGCGATTTTATGAAACTGAACAAGAAAAAAGGTCGTTAGGGAGGGCATATACTTGCGGCAGAAATTTTAATTATTTAAGTCGCATACAGAAACACATATGTTCATCTTTTGTAGTCTGATTTCCCAGGATAAACGGAAAATCTTCATAGGTATTTCTGGCAGCTTCCTCCTTTACACTTCCTCCTCGGCGCAACAATTCTTAGCATCTCTAGATAGATTCTTCTTCAGTCAGTCAAGTCTTTTTTCCTTCTCCAATTTGTACATACGTACTCTACATCACACTCCAAGTTATAGATCTAAACTCCTACGTTTCACTCCAAGTTGTAGCTATGAACATCTTTCAAGCTCTTACATTATTTACTCCTACATTTTCTCTCTTTCCAGGCTTCCTGGTTCTCCAAGTTATAGTTATAAACTGTCCACCTTTCAGCTTGACTCTCTTCGTTCCCCGCCCGAGGGTGGAAACGTCTTATCCGGTTAGATGTCTTCAAATCTACGTCGACATTACACTTCCGCGAGCTTACTCTCACCTTAGCAAGGTTGACCTTCGGGGATTTTGGTCAGGTCTATACCCCTGAGGCAGGGTCCTCCCATAATCTGCCGCCTTTGTCTGAAGGCACGGTTTCTCGTCGACACCTGGTCACGTCGGCGTAAAATTTTATGCCCGTAATTTCCAGAAAATCCCAGCTCGGCTTTGAGTTAACAGGCGTTTTAACTCATGTGTTAATAATTAATCTTGATTTAATTTGGGTTCGCCTGCACTTCAACAGTAAAAAAATTATTTTCTAACGTAAAATTATCTTAATACTCATTTATAAATTGTAATGGTTATAATATATTACAAAAGTTGTGTTTTGGCGGTACGGCGGTAAAAATCAGCGGTTTGCTTATTGCATTCCAGAGATAATTATAATTGAATGTTGACTGTAGTAATATCATTGATCATTTGAATTCCGAAGCCATGCATATTATTTGATGCTTTGCGATTGAGCAGATATTTCTTGCTTTGTGGCTGAGGGCCGGACTGCTGTGCTTATTTAGGCAGACGTTCCCAAATCCTATTTGGCTGCAGCTCTGCGACTCAGGTGTTGTTCGAAGCGAAATCGGCCGCAGTGCAGTGTTGAACCGCTTTAATGCTGCGCTCCCTATTCATACGCACTATTGTTCATCGTAACAGTAGTGCATACGGGTTAAATCTCCCTCGGTCACAGATAACCTTCGTTTAAATAGTATTTCAAATTATTTTATCAATTTAAATGTAATTATCGGACAAACGATCATATTACAGTTGAAAATTTTCGAGTATATTAGCGCTTATTTAATTAAACAATGCCTTAGGCTATAGTCAACGGTGTTTGTATTTACGCTTAGTGAATTCAATTTATAAGAATACCAATTATGTAATTATGGTTAGATTAAAGACGAGAGGACCAATGTAGGTTGCATTATTTTGTTTACCTATTTTAATCATCTATACTTGTTAAAAATTCATCCTGCTTATTAGAATACAGACAATTAAATTGTCCTATTGTTCAATATCTCCATTATATGAAGTTATAGTCCGCATTATAGAACATTTCAAGTTACGTTTCAGTGTCTTCATTTCTCTCGTTAATTCATAAATTCTACTAACCTAATTATTATTTTTTCAATATCTCACGCATGCTAAACATTTTTAATAGGAAAATAAAATTCGTTTCTAAAATAAAATTTTCTTAATACATCACGTGAGTCGCGTAGTAGCCCAGAAGCTATATACATCGTACCGCGCAAAGGTCCAGTATTTTATTATTTTTTCAAACTTCTATATTTTGTGGCCAATAGTGGAAAACCAAGTTTTCCATTTCAGAAGACCTCAGGAAAAGTTTCTGTGGCCTACAAACCATTAAATTTTGCACACTTTTCAGTTTTTCGCTAACAGTAAAAGCATGAAGCATTCACTTGAAAATAATGTTCCGTAATAAATTGTAGAAAATAAAATTCTTCATCGAATGGAGTACTAAAGTACGAAATTTTGTTGTTAGATGTGGTTGAAAACGTTCGTTAAATTTACATTTTCGTAGAGAATGCAGTTTGTCATATTTCCAGTACAGTAATTTGTCATAGAATCAAGATTTTAGAGAATTAAATTCTCTTTCCAACGCATGATCTGGTTTTAACAATCCATTGAGAACAGCCGAAAATACACCCATTTTGAATAGCAATAATAACTCGGGACTTGTGTTGGAGCACTTTTGCTATTGTTTCTTCCTAGCAAAAAAAAGAATATAGATACTCTTTGGAACGCTGGACTCTTTCCTTCTCTATATTCTTCGACATTTTAATATGGTCTGCAAAAGAGAAGTTTCACCCTCACGTTCATCCTCAGCTTCAAAAATATGACCGCAGTCGGTCCGGCCGCAACCGTCCAGCAAAATGGGTGTATTTTCTTAAATTCTGAATGGATTTTTAAAACCAGGGTATGCGCTGGAAAGAGAAATTAATTCAATAAACCTTTTCTTCCCTGACCAATAAGTGTACTGGTCATTCTGCACATGATATATAGACAACTGTATTCTTTTCGAAAATGACGGGAAATGTCGTAAATTTGACGAACGATTCTAACACTTCGTTCGACAGAATTTCGTAATTATGTACACTATTCGATGCAGAATTTTATACTCTACAATTTATTACTGGACATTATTTTCAATAGAATGTCTCATGCTTTTTCTATTAGCGAAAAACTGAAAAGAGGTGCAGAAATTCGGGATTTTTAAGCATCAGAAACTTTCCGGAGGCCTTCTGAATTGGAAAACTTAGTTTTTCACAATGGCCACAATATATGTAAGTTGTGGAAAAAAATAAAATACCCGACCTTTTTTTCGCAGAGGTCTTTTTTTTCAACGTACCTACTGGGCTATAGGCGAAATTCAGAATTTCTTCCTTTACCCTTCTGCATTCCCCGTTTCCAATCCCTTCCTATGCTTCTCGTATCTTCCACCAATCTTCTCTCATTCTCCCAATGTATCATACTATGTTTCACACTATATTTTCCAACTATATTCTTGGTTCGAGGTTGTTTCCACATTGCGACTATAAACATGAAGTTTAACGTCACTTTCTCCTCTCACGCGGACACGTTCCAAACGTGTTTTCCGTCGCATTGGAGCGTGATCTTCATAACTATGGATACCGTACGCCTAGCGCCCTGCCACAAAACGAATCTCCACAGGTTGCTTAATTGTTAAACGAAAGAAAAAACACGCGCGTTACAAAATAAAGTGATGTAATTATGTAAATTTATTTTATCCCAATTTAAAACATTTATGATTTTTTAAAATTGATTTATGGTCGCGTCAACCTGTTGGTTATTGGCGACCCTCTAAAAGTATTTACATAATTAAGTTACAGCAGGTTAGAAAATTTCCAATTGTGAACAACGTTTCAAATAGCGGATGTCAGTTTTGCGTCGGAGACGAACTCCAGGAGGCTCTTAATCGCCGTGGTGTGTGTGTAGAAGTCTTCTCCAGAGAACTCGGCTAAAGTCCTCCTGCGTATATCCTCATATTTTGTGCATTCAAATAGAATATGCTGGATGGTGAGGGCTTGATCACATACATCACAGGTGAGCTGATCTGTTCTGGAAAAAATATATTCGTGAGTGAATTGGGTGTGCAAAGATCTAATTCTGGAGACTATAATCGTTGTTGACCATGAAAATATTTCACTTCTTTAGAGGAATTGAATTGCGTTAAACTTAACCTATGGATAAATTAACTGACAATTATTAGTTGTACATGTTACCAAACGGCGACGGATAGAGTTAATTTTAGAATAATAATAATAGTTTCCTAATAATTATATATACGTATTTTGAACCTCACTAATAAGTCACGGCAATTTTGTAAAATCGTTATTTATTCAAACCAGCTCAATTATATCAGAAACTTTCAGCCATTTTTTGGTATATTTATCTGATCTCTCAATTGATACAATTAGGCTGCCATGTAAATTGTCAGAACATTTTTTGTCTAATTATATGTGTTGAGGCTTTGAATTATATGTGTAAACTATACCCATCAATTGCGTATAATTACGAAAGCCATAAAACGTATAAATAGGACTAATCATGTTCGGACAATTCACACATGACATATTTTTAAATTACAATTAACGTCGCATTAACCTTTTGGTCATTAGCGACTTACATCTGTTAAGTTCTACATGTGTATAACTTTTAAATTACTTTATACAACTCAGTCTTCATCGTAAAGTCTATGAGGTTGTTTATTGCTGCTGATGAGTTGCAAATCTCCATCATTGAATGGGCGGCTATGGTTGATCTTCTTATCTCGCTATATTTGGGGCAGTCAAAGAGGACATGAGGAATTGTTGTGGGCTCCTTGCATGAGCTGCATACCGACTGCGGAGATCTGGAAATCAAAAATGAGTGAGTGAAACTGGAGTGCAATGTTCTTATTCTGGCTACAACAACCTGTTGCCTTCGAGATAGTTCTTTAGGGTGCGATATTTCTCTAATGCTGTTGACATTTCTGAAGATGACTCCGCATTCCTTTGGTTTCACTGGTCTACTCCACTTTTCCTCCAGTTCCTTGTAGAGCCCTACTCTGCAGTCCCTGCTGGTGCAGATTGGCAGGTTGCTGGATCTTCCTTGATGATCAGCTTCCATTTCCCTAGGAGATCTGCCCTGTAGTGACATGACATTTAAATTATATCAATTTCCTCATCAGATAAATATGTCAATAAGTTACCCAAGGCTTTTGTTTTAAATGAGCTGTTTTAAATAAATGAATTGATAATATAGTCGTGACTGTTATTAGCGAGATGAAAATCGCGTATGTATACACCTTTGTAACAGTCTTCAACCAATATACACAATCAAAAATTCTATCCAATCGTAGAATGTTGAAGGTAAGCGTTCATAATTATAAACAACCAGTATTTACATACGAAACAGAGCAGGGACGATTTGACAGAAAAAAAAACATGGTGTGAATTATTCTGTAAGAACCAATCTTGTGAGAGAAAGTAGAAGAGTAAAATAAGACAGTATGATGCAGAACGGTTATCGACAGATATCTTTGCAAGAAGGTCAATTTGTCCATGAATGAGAGTTAGGAAGCGATAATATAAAGATAACAGTGACTAAAGTAAGTTGAAAGACTTTTTGGGTGTATAAACAATTATACACAATAGTCCTCAGGAATAGTCAGCTTATTATGAAACTCACATCAAAGCACAGGAGCTGTAGGATCTTTAAACCTCATTCATCTGTAACAATTTCCATGGTTATATATAATTATTATGATTGCAAGTTATTTTATCTGCATTTCTTAAATATCACCTACATTACACAATTTTAACATTTCATACCTGTGATTCGTAATACGTATAAACAATTTTATTGTACATTTCTGTAACGAAACTTCAACATTTTAGAAATATCATAACACTTAAACAGTGATCGTCGTAATACTGGCATCCATACATTACTACCAAGGTTATGTAACTAAAATGTATACTGCACAAAAATAATGTTTTAAATTTGATATATAAATTATTTAATTCCTTTCTAATGACTCTTTTTATATACTACATCATTTTTAGTGTATATATATATTTCTATGTTGTGGTAATTAAAAGGCAATTAATAATTAATAATTAAAAACATTGAGTACTTGAATTGTTATCGGCAAACAGACACAAATCACACACAAGAATGGACAAGAATAACAGGTCTAAAAGCATTGTAGGACTGGTGGCGCGTTAAGAGAACGTATAGGTAGTCGGCGATCAAGTACGGCAGAAAGCGGTCGTAATAAAAATAGACGAGACGTTTTCAAAAGTAAAGTTAAAGTAGAGGTAGAGTACAGCATTTACCCGGATAGTGCTGCAGAAAGATTTCTGAGTGTTCCAGTTCACGCCAAATAATTTTAAAAACTCTACGTATAGGAATTATCTGAATTACCGCACAATTGGTATAATAACGGAATAATTTATCTACAAGATATAGCCAACACTTGCTAATCCAACAGTGAAGTGTTAATTCAGTGAAAGAATGGCTTGTTTTTATAAAATTGTGTGTGTGTAAGTGTTGCTGAAAGAGTTAAATTGTCCTGGTACCAGAGAAACTGAAAGTCATACCTCATTTAAATTATTATTGTAAACGTTAGATTAAAGATTAAATCGTCAGATTTCGATTTTTTTAATATTGTAAATATTAATTTGTAATTAATACATAAAAGTGTAATCGTCACAGAAATTTGATTGATTAAAAAGGAGTAATACCTTTCTTTATTTAAAGGCCCAGATAAAGACCCTGAGACTTAGGGTAAGAATTTTGTTTGTACGTAATAAATGTTGTAAAAGGTTTATCGAATATTTATTTATAATTTGAAATCTGTGTGCATCGAATAAATTAATTGTTTGGTCAGTTTAAATAAATTTTCTCATTTATGATCCTTTCATTTAAAAATTTCCATTATTTAAATAAATTCATTAACGTGGGCATTATTATTTCATTTTAAATTCTTTCATTTTTGAGTATTACATTTTGGCTTCACCAACGTGTGGCTAACTTTCATATTTAATATTATTAATTGTTTAAATACTTAATTATTACAATATATATATATATTATAATTAAGTGAATTTGGTTAAATTATTGGTTTTGTGTATGTTTAAAATTGTAAAATATACAAGAATAAAGGAAGTTATTTTCAAAGACATGTAATTATACGTATCAACTAATTAATCAATGTAAGCTTTCCCGGTGTAAATTATTAAGTAATTTTTCGCGGTTAAACACCACGTTCAAATTTCTCGTGTTGGCGTTTCTGCGGTCATTCTCATTCTCTACCGCTGTCTTCAGACAGTCTGAAAACAGCGATAAAGAATGACCGCAGAAACGCCAACATCGAGAAATCTGAACTTGGTGCTTAACAGCGAAAAATTTATTAATACGTATTAATTCTTTGAGAATAGTTAAATTGAGTTTTTAACTTCTTGTTTATTATTTTTATAATTGAAAACTCTTTATTTTGCTTAAGTTCTATTTCTTACTGTTACCATCTGCGTTTTTATAATGTGATTCATTGCGAAGCTCCCAGTTATGGCTCAAATCATCAAGAATGTAAAAAAATGGTTGGAGTTTTCTATAATAGAAAACGCAAGTTAATAATCGGAAGCGACAATCAAATGAATTGGAGCAAAAATTGTCAATGTTGAGTACTAATTTAAGCGGCCGGAAATACACTGTCCCGCGAGAGTTATAGACCAGCTGTGGAGGTTCTTGTAGTACGTCGGATCAAGCACAGAGTACAGTAAAAGTAAGATTGTTCCCTTTTAGTTTTTATGCAGTGTGGGGTTAAAACACGAGGTTTTTATTGCGGAAATGTTCAGCCTACAATTTAAACCACCCTCAATTAACTCTCTGACGAAAAAGTGTATTTATGTCTACCGACTTTTCATTGAGCTCGAACCTTGTACAATTTTGTTTGTAGTTAACTTTTCAATTTTGAATAATTATAACATTCGTATTTTTAAATTTTGGGTTAATAAATGTGTTCTTTAGACATTATGAATTTAAGAAACCAATCCAATTAATTTTAAATAATTAATGCAATAAATTGTAAAAAATAAATAATAATATACATTTTATAATATATATATATATATATATATATATATATATATATATATATATATTGTAATAACCACCTGGAAGGCTTTAATTAAATTATAGGAATTAACAACAGTGATTGAGCTTAAAAGGAATTTATTCTTGTTGATAATTAATGTTTAAAATTTACAAAACCTATTTTCATTCCGAATTTCATCCATTTAAACAAATACTTTAATTTTCATTTATTAATTCACGGCAGTTTTGAACATACAATTCTTATATCATTAAAATTAAATTCGTCGAATCTATCTCAGGGTCACTACTGGGTTTGATAATTAGAACAAAATCAATGTATTCACTGTCAATTAACAATTCAAATATAAAAAGTTAACCTAAAACAATAAAAACTGAACGAAATCTGACTCTTCCCTTTTAATTATCGTTTACAAATTTATATAAAAGTTTTATTACTTACGGACCGTCTGTTTTGTACCAGAACAATCAATTTTAGCTCGTTCAGACACTTTTACACACTTTAATTTTAATATCAGGCCTTGGTTTTCACTGATTCTACACTTCACTTTAAAACTTGGCAAGATTGGCTGTATTTCGTTGACTGCTCCGCTCCACAATAGTTTACCAATGTTCTCCTGGAACAATTCCTCTACGAAGATTTTGGAAAGTTCTATTCTGACAAAACTGCTATTACTTTCCAATATTTACGATGCAATACTTTCGTGAATGTTTTACTTTGTATTAATTCACAACTTTAACTGCTAATACATTAACGACGTCTAATCTCTGCTCAATTTTTATTTGTTCTGTCTCTTGCAATGTTTCGCCGCCAACTGGTCTTTCTCCAAGCGCACTCAGTTCGCTAAGCGCTGTCTCCATTGTTAAACAAAGGAAAAACCCGCCTTCATTGTCGCCTTTACGCATTCGTACCGCTAACAATTTAATTATATTAAAAACAATTCATGGCCTGTTTAATTGGCATTATAATATATATATGTATATTATCAACTTCACTACTTTTGTTTAATGCATAATTAATTTCGTTATAAATGAAAACCATTTCCAATCTCTCTTAAAGTTTCAAGTTTCTCGTTGTAAGATTTCATAGTTTCCCCAATCACTTTTATTCCCAAATTCTTTTAAGTGTAGGTTAATGCAGTGTTAAAATCCATTGATTCTAAACAACGAAATGAATTATGCATGAATAAAAATGAGACAAGTGAGCAATGTAAGTATTTATTATGGAAACATTTTAAATCTCGTTAAATTAAAAGTATATCAGATTTGAAAAATAAATATATATGGCCTATAAAATAAAAGTGATGTATAAAAAATGATCCATTAGAAATAAATTACATGTTAAATTATTTACATATAAAATAAATTGGTTGAATGAAAAATGAGCCATTAGAAATTAATCATATGTTAAATTATTTATATATAAAATAAAAATATATATATTTTTGTGGAGTGTTTTGTTTGTATATCTTTTGCTATATAAGGTTGGTGGTAGTGTGTGGTTGTCAATATTAGGGCGGTCGCTGTTTAAGGTGTTATGATTTTTGAGAAATGTTGACGATTCTCACAGAAATATGTAATGAAATGTTTTAAATTTAATGTTTGATATGATGCATGAAGAAATACAGGTATGATTCGTAAATGAATGTTTTATGAAGGTGATATTTTAAAAATTATAGAAAAAAATGAGTTGGTGTCATCATGTTTAAACTGTTTACATAAAACTTAGGATTTTGGTACAAATGAATATGTCGTAAAGAGCTGAAACGGCCTGTGTTGTTTTATCTTTATAATAAAATGACGTTTCCTGAGGACTGTTATGATTGTTTTTTTAATAATATTAGATCTCAGTGACTTTTAGATGGCTGAGGGACAGAAGAAGTGAATAATGGAGTGAAATAAATACTGCTTAAATAGTCTATAGTGAAAGCTGGTTTGAATAGCTAATAACACAAAGTGAATCATTATTACGTGTTTTCCACATTGACTGTATGGAGGTAGAAAAATTGCAAAATTTGAGATTAAAAACACTTAAGAATGTGGGCCTTAGTTTAAAATTCGATAAGGGAGATGTACGGGATTTACAATTAAGTTTCTACTGAACAATGTGTTTGAACTGTGAAAATGTTCATCTGTAAGACCACGAAGCAGTACATTACACGCATCTTTTCAACAGCCAGAAGTCAGTAAGCAGAAGATTTTGCAGGCGACTGACACACTTGTTGCAAAGTAACGAATTGCTTGGGAGGCGTAAGCTGGTGATGGCAGCGTTTTTATGGGGATTTGCAGGCAGAATGCGGAGAAACACTACAGTTTCACGCTCCGATTTAACAATGTTTCCTTTCACAGATTTTCCTTTAAAGGACCACAATATCTGTATTAACATACGACTAAATGTAAATTATCTATTTGCAATATCAGTCTACTATAAAAATTATACAATTATAACGTGGATTCAATATTTGCTATGAAATTTTAAAGAACCATAAGCATTAAAATATGGTGCAATTGTTCCGATTCAAATGTTGACTGTTAATCTTTATGAAATTTTTCTGGTAAACAAATCAACTCATTCACTATTTTTAATATTACTGGGAGGTCGGCGCATTAATGAAATATTTTACACAATATTTGACTAGAATCAACTCGAGAAAAGTTTAAGATAGCTGAAGAAAGATTATATTATCGAAAGTTAAATATTAATGGTCATTAATTGTTTGAGAATAACGAATTTCTTATGAAACTATTACAAAACACACAACACATATTTTTAATCGTAGCATATTTATTATTAATGAAGGAAGGTATCATAAGTGGTGTATGGCGACGTCATTCCGAAGATTACAGAATTTTCACACGATTTCATAGCATCACTTGAAGTATTACTTAGCTTCAGTAAGATAAACAAAAAAATGATTAATAAAAGTTTGTCATAAATAAATCTGATGGGAATTTTTAGTACATTATATTTATTATATACTTACTTATAACCGCTTCTGTGATAACCTTTGATCGTTGGCTGTCTAGTTTAGAGTCTTTTTTCGTATGTACTACCTCTCCCCGTACGCAGTAAAATATTTTGAATAGGCGCCTAGAGCATGGCCTCGTTAGGTCTTTGTTGTGTGGGTTTTCTCCGCGAGCATCGTGGCAACGTCGGACTTGACTCCTCTCTCTCAATATGCGCCATCCGCCATCGTTTGTGATCTCTGCTGTACGGTCATGCCATAATTTTTCTAGGGACACTATTCCTTGTAGAACGGTCTACAGTAAGACAGAACAGAATATCGTAGGTATATAAAAAGCAAAACTAACTTTCGCTGCGAAGACGTAGAACCTACGTCAGTGCATGGAGGACGATTATTATCATTTGAGTATTAGTATTTACTTTTATTTCTATGATAATTCAATAAATAAATGGCGAAACAGTCAGAAAACGTTTATAAATCAACAATGATATTGAAGTAATTTATCACTACGTTTCGTCCCTTATTTGGATCTTCAACAAGTGGACAATATAATGAAGAGACCTTAATGATTGATTGATATTGTAATCTAGAATTATTTCAAAGATCTTGAATATTCTGATAAATTTGATTGTATACACAGCTAAGGTTTCGAATTGTTATTGTTCCCATTTCCTTTGAATTTCATATAAATGACTTTTCATTTCAAAGCCTGGTCTTTCTTCATTGTTTTGCTGTAACAGTATTAATCAATCATTAAGGTCCAATCGTCTTTTTTGTGTTGTCCACCTGATAAAGTCTCAAATTAATGACAAAACTTAGTTATTTACTACATTAATAACATTATTAATTAATAAACCTTTTATGAATTGTTTGGACATTGTATTTATTTACATATATTGAGGATAAACCTTGTCGTAATCGGGTACGTCGGCCTTTCCGAAGATGCTCGAGTTGCAACGAAACGCAACACGAGCAAATACCAGTCATTTACTTAGAAAGCTAGAAAACTGTTTTTAAAAACTGTATTTCTTTCTTAATAACAAACTATAATTTGCGAGAGCAAAGCTAGAACATACTTAGCAAATAATAATGCGTTTTTATTGCGAAATAATTTTGAACGTTTACCAAGACACAGGCCTATTGTACTTAAGAAAGTGTATTCATAAAACATAAATAACAATTTAGTTGGCCATTTTTTTAATATTTAATTTTCACTGCCACCAAAAGGAGTGAATGTTTATAGTGAAGTCTCTTGCCTTCCATTGAGGGAAATAATTACCTTACCAGCGAGAGTTGACATCCGAAGTTTTCTATGCATTTAAACGGCGTGTAATTTGGAGCGGAAGCTGTGCCCTTGCTTCATGTAAACGCTTCAAAACTAATTTTACCGAAGATATAACTTTAGCCTTCGTAATACCATCCAGAAACTTTACATTTCATTTTTTGTATCAGAAATTTACACTCTGTTATTCAGATTTCTCATGAAATTCGGCCAAGAGACATCAAATTTGTATATAAATTTAGCACACATTAATTGTATTTTATCTATAAAACTAAAGAAAATGTATAGTTTAAAAATAATTGTCAGGAAATCCGATCGTTACAAGTGAAGAAATTTACGGAGTGACAACTTCTTTTTTGAGTGGTTATATTATTCACATCCTGATGTTGTAATCCTTCCTCATATTATCCTTACATTCCTTCGTACCTCCAATGAAAGTGCTGGTGAGTCCAACATAAAGCATTTATTTGAGTGCTTGTTTTAGTTTCTGACTCAATGTAACTTTTTTATGTATTCACAAAACAATAGTTAGCTTTTGTCAGTATCGTGGCAAGATTTTTGCACAATAATGTCCCTTCAATTTTTCATTCAGTTCGAAATAATTAACTTACAAAAATGTTACAATTCATAATCCGATCAGCGATGTTGCTTCTGAGATTTTCAGTTACTCTTCGAGCCTGGTATTAAATTTTTAACTCATTCGCATCCTTTAATGCCTGTATAACTAATCAATTACGGTAATTGAAAAGCAATCTTCTGAATATACGTGACGCACTCCGTATTTTCTGTGTTTAAATATTGTTTTAAACAGTTACTGATATTTCAACCCTGTTATAATACTCAGTTACGCTAGTGAAGCAACAATATTCTGTTTACTATTCAACAGCCGCATTCTGTTATATAGATATTTTAATGCTGGATATCAGCTTACTAATGAAGCAATTTGAACATTTACTTACTGATACAGTGGATGCAATTTTGGTGTCGGTCATTTCGGTAGTGATCAAGTGAAAGTAAAATAAGAAATTAAAAAAAAAATATTGTCCTTTGAAAATAATAATATTAAAACGACCTTTATAACAGAAAAAGCTCTAAAGAACTTAAAACAAAATATCATGTTGAGACTTTCTGTGTCTCGTTTAATATGAACAATATTTGTATGCTTTTTTATATAAAGAATTTTAGAAATTAATATTTTCCGATAGCATCGTTGTCTGTCTAAAATGTAGTGTTGTCCAAAGCGAATCTGTGATTAAATTTTATACAATGTTTAATGATAGGGCGATGTTTCCACGATGACAGTTTGAATAATAAAATATTAAATAATAATAAAATAAGAAAAACAATCATTGTCAAATTTACGCATTCAGAAATAAAATGTTGTCTATATAAATTTTACAAATATTTATCACACACGAGAAATTATTATATTGCGACATTCAGTCAATGAAAAATGAATAATATATACAGATACATATATTTACTTACTAAATTGTGATATTCGCATTGAACAATTGATTAATAATAATAGGAAACGTGTGGTTTGGAATAAAATGTTGAACAGGTACTTCAAGTAACATTAAAGTGAGACATTAATTGGTTTCATTTCGGTGTTTGAGAAACTGGAGATGAGAATATTAAATACTGCAGGATTATAATAATTATTAGAAAAATCAATAAAAACATTCGAAAATCTTCGAGTACAAAAGATACGTCAGAAAATTTCTTTTTGATTTATTAACTTTTACTTATTACATTCTTTTCTAAAATTAATCAATAAAGTCCCAGGACTTTCAGGAGAATAATTAAATGTGCGAAAGTTGAGGCTAGTTTTACCTCTCCAGAAAAAAAGAGTTAAACCTTACTTACTTTGTCAATTGAGTTACAACCAGGAGAATATTATTTGGCTTTTAGACTCATTTAGAATTTTGAATATGTATGCAGTTAAAATACATATTCATAGCTAATGTTAAGGCCGTCGCTGAAAAAGTCAGCGTCTTCTCTGCTATAGATCGTGTAGACGACGTAGATGTCGCAGCCGGTCCTTCAGCTGACGGATTTGACCAATGGAACTGCATGCTAGAAACATATTCAATTTGAATTGAATGTACCCGAGAATATTCTGTACAAAAAAATGTAGTTGCATTAATTAATATAATATTATAATATGGCATTTCCAGTCTGATAAAAAGTACTTATGAACTGTATTAGATGGTTCGTTAAACTGAGAGGAACTGTTAAATACAAGTTCTCTGAATCATAGAAAATGATTTTTTTTAAAAAAGAAATTAGACTATATTATAATATTAATCTGCTTTATAAGCAATAAGAGGTGATTTAAAAATATTCCGTTTTGTATAATATATGTAATGTGACTTTTTATTATAATAATTTTGAATATTAAACTAGTACATATATGCGGTGAATGACATCAATATTTGTCAATACCGGAAGTCAGTGTGAAGTTACATATAAGCGGCCATGATTTTCGAATTAAAGCGATTAGGAGAATAGTTATAAATTTAAATTAATAAAACACGCGGTGTGAATGATATTGATTATTATTAAAGTTAGTGAGGAGACAGTAATTCAGTAAGTATTCACACTGTTTGTTGTGTCTATTAAAAATTTCACTCTGCCGCTTTTTATTCTTCTCAAAAGGGTTGAAAGATCTTGCGCATCAAATAATAGCCTTTCCTCAATAATATGTAAAATTATTCAGAGAATAATATATATTGTAGTAATTAGTAATTAATCCATTGTTATAATTGCAAAGAAAAGAACTCATTATTAGACTATATAAAGCATACACCGCGACACAGGGCGGCGAGTCAATAGAACCATTGTTGAGACGTACGCAGTACAAATTCTACGAGACGAAGACACAGTCAGCGAGGAGGAGCGAAACGAAAAGGTTCCAAGTTAAAATTGAACAAAAAGTTTTTCAGTCTGTAATTCATCGAATAAGGTTACAGGAAAGTTTCTCAATAAGTAAAGCCACAAGCAGTAACCTAATAATTTCCTGCCGCAGTAAAAAAAACTCAATAAGTAAAAAGAGACCGTCACCGATGTCATCGAGAGGAAGTTGTTAACAATCCATCTAACCATTAATCCGGAAGGAGTTGCAGTTTCCAGTTTCCAGAAGAGAGACCCAAAAGTTTCGACAAGTGTTTTGTAACCAATTTAAATTCAGTGATATCCCCAAAAACGTGTGCACAGAAAACCCCAAAATTGAGACCTGGTCGGCCGTAAGTAAAAGAACTCTAAATTTATTTGTAAACCATTTCATTAAGATACGTCAGATCGTTCTTCAATTATTTTCTATTCTTTAATTATTTCTTTTCTTTAATTGTTTTGTTAGATAATATAAAATTCAATTCACCCATTTATCAAACCCAGTAAAGACCCTGAGATTTTAAATATTAATGTGTAAAATTATATGTAACTTTAATAAATTTGATTAATTTGTTCACTTAACATTCTTTTTAATTATTTAGACGCCATTTTAACCTGTTTATTACAATATATATATATATATATATATATATATATATATATATATATATATAAATATAGTAATAATCAACTAATGGCCTTGAATTAAATGAAATATTAATCAAAAGGATAGGCGTTAATTAAATGAATGATTAAACAAGAATTTACAAATAAAATATAATTTATTTTCAAATTGTGGCTTCAAGAATCAAAACAATTACAATTAAAATTTTAATATCTCAGGATCTTTACTGGGTTTGATGATTAGGACACGATAAAAGTAGAATTTGTCTAATTAACAAATCAAAATATTATTTGCTTAAAATTAATGAAAGAAAACTAGAATAAAGCGAACGAACGAACGAACGAAATCTGACTCTATCCTTTAATTAGCGTTTACAATATTATCATCGTTTTGGTTTTGTTACTTACATACTGTTCGGTTGGTACCAACATTCTCTGTAGCTTCAGAAGTACACTATTGCAACATTTTACACTAATTCTAAATGTCGACTCACAGATTCTACACTATTTGAATCGAAATGGAATTTCTTGGTTCCAAGGAACTCGGATGATCCTCCTAATTATCAGTTATCTGATGTCTGCATTACAGGAATCTTACGAGATGCTAATTTATTAGTCTTTTACTGATTTCGATTTAAACTGCAACGTAGCTCAGTGAAGATTTGTTTTAAATGTTTATTCTCTCATGGCTGGTCCTAAATGTAGACTCTGCTATTCCACTCCTTGCTGCTGACCGAAACTAACTTTACTTTTAAATACTTTAGATCGTCTCGACTATGTTTCTGACACACCATTTGCTGTCCTTTCTGGCCGCGGACTCTAAACTTCATCTGTCCACATTAATCTTTCGGCACCAACTAACTATCCTAGTGCCTCTCGAGTTTGAAATCGCATTTCCATTTCGGCATTTTCTCAAAAGCAACAGAGCTCAGCGCTATTGTCGCTCAAAATACCGCTAACAATTTATTCGCTAACAATTTAATTTCTAATACAATCAATTAATGGCCTAATTAATTGGCATTACAATATATTGTGGTAATTACGAATATGTCATTATTCAATAAATAAAATTTTATTATTTTCATTATCGGCGGCGTTAACATGAGGCCATTGCTTATAGCTTAAGGATTGTCTACAAGAATATGGAGCCTATAATGCTTGCTTACTAGAGTTGCATTGTTGCCTCAGGCAGCATTGAGACGTACGGAAGTTGATAATTCAGAGCAGGATGGAGGAAGGTGTGTAGTGAGGAGTCCGTATTCAGAGTTCCTGCGACCACGACTGAGCAAGTGTGATTTTGAAGCTGAGAAATGTTGTATTAAAAGTCCCCGTGTTTTGGAATTGCAAATCGCCTATTTGGAATTATATTTCGTCTATTGCCATGTTCGAGTAATTATCAAAGTTTTAGAGAACAAAGCTATCATCTGTGATTATTCAAGCAAAGTTATCAAAAGTTGGTGATTTGTGTTTGCAAACTAAAATATATTTAAATTCAGTGAAATATGGCCTGTTTTTGATGTGTTTAAAAACAAGTGAGATCGGGCACAGATGACCATACAAGGGTAAAGTAAATAAAAAGATTTTTGTAAACCTTGTAGTGTAAATATAATTATCGTCAGATTTCAAATTTCGATCATTTAAAATTATAATAATTTAAGTCAGGAATATTTTGCCTTGTAAGATTTAATTTTCATTTATGCAGCTATCTTTATTGGAGGCCCGATAGGCGATCCTGAAAATTAAGCCGAGGTACAACAATATTTAGTTGTAAAATTTCAACTCAGATAAAAATTGGTTTTATTAAATTATTTTTTTTTATATTTCAAATTGTTGTTTTCATTTCAATGCTTTCAATTTTAACTTATAATTTGTTTATTACAAAATTGGCACCTCAATGTGGAGCTTACCTACAGATAAAATTAAACATTAATTTTGATTATTGCAATATATATTGTAGTAATTAGTAATTAAGACATTGTTATAATTAGAAAGTTGGATTGTAGAGGACTCATTAAAAGGGGATAAAGCGGACGCCGCAACAGGGCGGCAATGCAAATAATGTATTGTTGAGCAGCTAAGAGAGTTGACGCGCTCAAAATCTACGAGACGAGGAAGTTCAGTTGGGCAGCAGACAGCAAACAGTTCGAAAGCAATCTTGGGTCAGGCAATGAACGGCGAGGCATAAGGACCAGCAAAGTTTTGTACAAAAGTAATAGAGTCAGGAATGTGCAGCCGCAAATAGAACAGTTTGATAGCAGTTACAAACATGCTCTAAAATATTGAAAAAGTAAAATAATCTTCAGTAGGGAAGGAGAGATTGAAATTAACGTCGTAATCGGTGGCAGAGTGGAAATTCAACTTGCTGACCATAGACCATATCCAACTAAAACTACACGAGATCTGCAAATCCAGGTTGCAGCAAAGCATCGAGAAACTACGCCAATTAGAATTGTTGACATTTAGAGTCTGTGAATACTAGAATGAGTGATATCCCGAAATCTTGTGCACGAAAAACCTAAAACGAGACCTGGGCGGCCGTAAGTAGAAAAACTTTAAAATCATATTGTAAACCACTTTTAAAAGATATGTCAGATCGTTCTTTAATTATTTAGTTCTTTAATAATAATTATTTAATTATTACATTTAAATTCAATCTGTAGTGTTATTTTATCCACAACCAAGTTCGTCTATGTTTCAGACGCATTAACTTCCATAAAAGCTAAATGTAATTCGGTTGTATAAAATTCACCCATTTATCAAACCCAGATAAAGACCCTGAGATCCCAAATATTATATGTATTCAAAATTGTTAATAAAATTGTTTGTAGTTTTTCACGTAATAGTTCTTTTTATTCAGCCATCATTTGTAGTTTATATTATAATTATTACAATATATATATGGATCAGCATGGTGTAGTTAAAATTTTTCTTTCGGTGATCATGTCGCATTTTTCCAAGTGTAACTTGATGAACTAGACAATTCTGGTAGAATTAATGCCACAATAATAAATTTCTCCGCGTCATTTGATGAAAATTCACATGACGTTTGGATACAAAAACCAGTCAAAATAACTTCTGACAGACGTGATATGCTCTAGGTTAAGGAATTCCTAAAAGCCTATGTCTATACAACAGAAAGTTACGTCAGGGGTTCCTCGGAAATTTGCAATCTGACCTTTACTGATCCTAACATAAGAAAACCCAGCCAATTAAGATTAATTGTAAAATTAGACTTGTTGAGCAAACAGTTTCCTTACTCATCGTTTGATCGTTTTTTAATTTTTGGTACAGAAATGTTTATTGCTGGAGCGATTGTTAGTTCAGTTGATCATCGGAGTCCGTACGATACACACCGACTACTATAAACGTTTCTCTAGCTACATTATATTATCAGTTATGAAATATAAAAAATAGTCTCTTACACTCTTAAAAGTTTTTATTGCACATATACTAGCTAGGGACCTCGGCTTGTTTTCAGAGGTGTACGTTCCGGGGTCGCAGACCCTGGACATGCGGTAAGACTTGTTCTGTGTTCCCATTGGGACAGTCGGCCAACTGTCTCCTAAACTGGTCGGATGCTGCGTCCCCATAGTGAACCCCTCTACCGCCATCGGAAGGGCGTGAGACAAGTACCCAATGCCCGACTTAACTGATGCAGGTTTTCTAGGGGTTTTCCTGCATCACTTTTAGGCTAATGGCTGGTAGGATCCTTAAACTATAGCCCGGGGGCCCTAGTTAACCCCTGGATTCTACCTTTCCACATACCCCTTTTCAAATCCCTTCCCATTCTATTAAAGGGGGAGTTGCCACCACGTGGATTAACCCTCACTCTAACAAAAGCAGTTCGTTGAGTAGAACTTTTTATTTTATTTATCAATTTTTCTTTTTAATGTCTTTGTTTTAAAGAAATAATTTTCATGTGAAATTTTGACTGATTAATATTTAGTTGGGTAAAGTGCAGTTTTAAAATTCAGGCCAATCTGGGGATTATATTACCCTTTTTTGTCATTATTTTCAGTCAGACGTATTTTTTTTCATTTAATATAATAAAGAGTTCTTTTATTGTTAATTCTGATAATAAATATGCATGGAAATTATATAAATACATAAGTATTGTAAATTTTTAGCATAACACTCCATTTTCATGATTCCAAATTTTTCAGCACTGAAAACTGACGTCAACTCGAATAATAAATACTTTCCTTGCTCCAGTTTTTCATATTCCATACGTGCTTATTATTTTTAATTTGAGAATAATATTTAATACAAATCAGGGACGACATATAATTTAATAACTGACCAAACTGTCGTAGATTATTTATCTAGTAAATTTTATTGAAATCTGGTCCGGGGTACAGTTTGTAATTCATTTTGTCATTTTTGAGAGGAAATACGTAATAGAACTCTGTGTTTACCTGAAAATGTTTCGAGAAAGGAAGCAGACGTTATGTAGAACGAGGGGAATTTTTTTCCGCCTGTATCGTAATGCTCGGCACCGTTGAGCCATACGTTTTAACTGTTCTTTCGTGCCTCTGCATTTTGAAAACTTTTTTCCCGTACTTCTCTCACGGTTGCGAGTTGTTGGGGCATGAAGTGCTGGAACTCAGACAACGCCAGTGTGGGCTAACTATCGACCTCTACATCAAGCACGGAGCAAATACCGCCGACCTCAAAAATTCTTATACAAAATTTTCTTGGCAATTTCACTGAAATTCTCGTCATATTACGAAACCATTACCGTGAAAAAAATTAATTCCGCACTGAAATAACTCAGTAGAGAATGTTTCTCTTATGCAATAGTAAACACCAGGATATTTTCAATTACGAAGGACGTAATGGCATGAAAATTAACTGTAAGATCACTAATTAAGTGTCCATATTTGTAATTCAAGGTACCTTCGATTTCCGATTGAGAAATCATTTCGTTCATCGGTCACAGTTTCTTCTCGTAATTTTCCTGCCTACTGCCATATAGTCTGACACTCAGATTTTTATTTACGATATGTGACTTTTGCTATAGTTATAGGCATTTATTGAAAAATGTTTAATTTAATCCCTTATTTTACTAAAGTTTTTGGTTTTTCAATTTTTTTCTGATTCTAGGAACTTGATAATGCGAACTTTCTCTTTTCCTTTCTCTTATTTTGCCTGTAAAAATTCATTTATTCATTCAACATACATATAATATATTTTTAAACTAAAAGGTATCTCACATTGAAGAAATATAATAATTACTGCCACTGATAAGGCAAAAAATATAATAAGATAAATAAATAAATGAAATAATTCTTCACGTATTAACAATAATTTTGATTCCTTCAATATAAATATTAATTCAACTGTGTTTGTGTTATGATGATGTCAAACATATAGATAAATGTAATATAATGATAATTATTTATAAATCGAATATTAATACGGTACAGAATACAGTAAATAACTTCCATTAAAGTGACACATGCGTAAAACTGATAATTAACATAAAGAATTAAATTTAAAATTCGAAGTTTTAACTGACATAAGGAGAGAGAGAATTTTATAACAATAAAATTAAAATAAGATTCTGAGCGTCATTCTTCACATTAATTACCGTATTGTTTGATCTGTTGTTAAGCTTTTCGCTCATTAATCTAGTAATTTCACTCCTCATAAAATTTTGTCATTTGTCTTATGATTATTAAAGTAAACATTCTTAGTTAAAACAGAATGTTTTGGAAAATGACGTTTTAAAAAAATATATTAAACATGATAAAACGGCCGATATTTCAGTCGGATAAATAGTTTTAGGGGTCAAAGAGATGATTTTACAGTATGGGAAAGGAGCATCCTGAGGGGGGGGGGGGAGGGGAGAGGGGCATTACAAGAAAATATCGCGAATACAAGAGAGATTGTAGTAAAATCTGGGGTTAGAATGTTCAATTATGCTGAGTTTAATTATGACAACCCGGGCAACGCCGGACACTAAGAAAGTTTATAATACAATTAAGTCAGACAAATATAAATGTAAATAGATTTTATGTAGAATTTCGAAGGCATGTTCCATTACATTACAACTTCAAACCATTAGATGAAAAATTGTTAGGTATATGACAAGTTTAACTGAAAACATTTACGTCTGAATGAAAATTAATAATAAGGAAGATAGCAAAATACAGACAAAATAAGTGATAATACAGCGATTCTGGGGTCCTTGTCTCTTTCTTCAGGTTCTAAGAATAGCCTATGGCAAATTCTCAAAAACCATTAATTTTATTTATACGGGCTGCTACGAGACTCCAGATGTGAATCTCTTGAACGTGAGACTTGCAGCTTTATAAGGCACTAGAATAAAACATTCACATGAAACGTCGCGGTAAAGTAGCCATGAATTTCAACCGTCTGGAACTGCGACTCTTCTTGCGGAAAGGAAACGGAATACTTTCGCATACAAAAACTTGATGAGCAACAAAAAAAACTATTAAAACTAAACGATTGCTATCCAAAATCACAAAAATATGCTTTTGCACAAATCGCGGTCAGAAAGAAAGCAGAGCATAATTAATTAACAAAACCGCAAAGTAGTTGAAACACTTGCAACTTTTATTAGAAGGAAATCAGATTTATGTAATCGTTAGTAGCAAGATAAGTCAGATTATTATACCAATAAAAAAACTATTAAAAATCTGAAAAGTTATATACATCTGGCAAAGTTACAGAAATCTGGCGGTAAACGATTTTTACGTAAGGGTTTACAGACGAATTTTTTTTTTTTACATACCATTTATCTAGAGCTGCCTGGTTTGTGCACACGTGATCATTTAATTTTTATTAGAACAGTATATTTCATAGGCAGGCCATAGCACTGATTTTATTATCGTCGCTCTTTCCAACACTTTCCAACATGTTCGGCGCCTTTATACTTCGCTGAATTCGTATTGTCATGGACTCTATCTTGGACTACCATGGTCAGATCCTCTCTGGATATCTCAGTTCTCCGCAGCTCCGAAACTCAGCTCTCTTAATATCTGAGTTTTTCTGACTAAATTCTGCTACCTATTTAAGTGTTTACTGTACGCCTCCAAAACATACACACACTTCCCTGAATAAATGAATAACTAGATAATGCTCTCTGACTATCTAAGTGTTTTACTGTCCTCTGCTTTTTTGTTGAAGGTGTTGACAGGCTATGTATAGGGTAATCCACATAGTGTCAACTCCCCTCTTATAGCATAGGAAAAGGAGTGAAAGGGGGGATGCGGAAAGGTAGACCAAGGTTGCCAAGGGTTAACTATGGCCCCCGAGCTATGGCTTAAGGATCCTACCCGAAAATTCGCGTAAAAGAGATAACCTTCCCAGAGACCTCTGGAGGATGCCTTCACATCTCTCTGGTTTTTTGAACTAAGGTTCTAACATGCCGAGGCACCTCGGCCTGTTCTGAGAGGTGTATGTTTCGGGGTCGCAGATTTTGGGCATACGGTAAGAGTTGTCCGCTATTCCTATTGGAATAGTCGGCCAGCTGCCTCCTAAACTGGTAAAGGCACGGCGAAAATTCCTAATGTCTTAGATTCCTTTTCGACAATACATTATCGTCTCTGCAATCTCGCGCCAAACAATGTTGTTCTTTACAATGCTCTGGCCTCAAAGTTACGCCGCCAATAATAAACGAAAAATTTATTAATATTTCGAAACGTTCGAAACGTTGAGTGGTATTTATATTATATTTTTTGTCTGTATTAGCTATCTTTCTCATTCGTTATTTTCAATCAGACGTATATTTCATCATTTTATTAATATTTCATTAGATATTTGTAATCTCTACAATATATTAATAGCCGGATTAAAAATTGATAATGTTTTGTAGAAAATTGACTAATTGACAAATAATTAAACTATTTGTTTTTTAACACTAAAGTTATTGTTTAAGTGTTTTTAACTCTAAAATACACACTAAATAATTTAGTGTAGAGTAAACGAGCTATTTTTAAAATTTTCATATATATCAAATTTTTTCGTTTCTACTGTCCAGTTATCCGAATTTTTTCTCATCCGCCTCGCGAATTATTTATTAATAACAGAGATGGCTATATACAGACAAAAGAAGTGATTGTTGTGTTTCTCTAGGCTCTTGCGTTTTTAAACTATTTGTTTAACTGTATGTAATTATCTTCGGTTTAATTGCAACTCTTTGAATTCTAATCAATGTTTACATGTCTTTCACGTATGTACCGTAAAGTTGTTTTGGCATTGTTTTAAGCTAGTAAGTTTTTATTTCGACCTTAATCTTTTCTTGAAAAGATATGGTTCGCTAACTAATTATGCATTATTTCTGTAAATTTTTACAACCTGTGATTGTATCTTTAGTTGTTTATTTTTTATGCTTCCGAATTGTATGTTGGATCAGTATAACTCGTGGAGTCGAAAGCTACCGAATAGAATTAACGATTTCATTCAGACAACTGTATTGGTTATTGGAATTATTTACATCTAAATAAAGTACTGGAATTGGCATGGAATAAATGATAATACAGAAAATTTGGAAACCAGTAGTAAAGTCGCCTTATGTGTGACGTAATTGTGATTTCCGTGTGAGTACTAACATAATTTAACATTTAATGGTGATTAAATAAATGTTTTGGTCGAATTAGTATTTTTGTTCTGTTCTGAATTCCAATTCATTTTAAATGAGCAAACTTTGGAAACTTTTTCGTTCAGGAACTTGTATTGCCATTGTGTTTGATGGATGAACACATATTGTTGTATTTTAAGAAACAGGATAGCGACAACTGATAATCGGTTTGGACATTTCTTCTATAGAAACAATTGCTAGCGGTTACTTTGGAAATGAATGTAAATTTCCGGCTATGAGTGCTTGTAGGTTTGGGGGATGGGAAATCGGAAGGGGCAGTACATCACACAGACTGGGCCCAATCGATTTCCAGGCAGCGAGGAGAACACGAACAATTACACGACAACAGCTCAACATTACTATTACGACTACTTAGCTTCACAACTCAAAGCGTTCATTCGCCATGTTTCATCGAAACATCAACTGACCGGAACGTCGTTTGATTGTATTGAACTAAAAAAAGGAAAATAATTTTTCCTCGTTAATGTTGAAGGTATTTTATCTAAAAGCGAACTATTATTTTAAATACTCGTGTTTATGGAACGCATTTTGTAAAAAAAAAGAGATAAGTAATATATTGATGAAGGAGATTAATCGATATTACCTTACACTGGTTTTCTACCCCTAATGTCATGATATACTAAAGTTTAACATTGTTTTTTTCAATTTATGGTGTTTAAAAAGTTAATAATTGTGGAAATCTGAAATAATAAAGTAAAGTGAAGAAATGAGAGCCTGAATAATGCTCCAATCCAATCCAATTTAGCGAAATGCCGAAGTGCTTTATCGTGTTTCCTAAAATTTTATGTATTATGATATTATCATTATTTCTGCTAAAACTATTTGTGAGGGTTGTTGACAAATCCCGTTCAGAAAAACAGTGAATGATGCTATTATTTCGGCCTCCTCGGGGTTAACATTATCTGCTGGTCATTTTACTTGAATTTGCATGAGGAATTTATTTCTGTAGAGCATTTGATGATTTCTTGTTCGAGAAATATCGCCATTGTCCGACTGAAGGAAAATAATGCAATGACGAGGACATCTGGTCGTTTTTAGTTCATTATGCATGGTTTATAGTTTGAGATACCCACAAAATTTATTTAGTAACGGAATATAGAAATCGTGAAGTTACAAAACTGGTTAAAACAGCTTGAAAGTTATCTTTTTATTAAAATATTATAGTCATATTTTAAAATCCAGTAGCTTCTGATAACTTTTTCGGCATAATCATTGATGTAGCAGTTTATTCATACGTAAAAATTAATATAGTATTTATAGTTATCAAGTTTTATAAAATAATGATAATAAATACACACTTAATATCAATTACTTCGAATGAAAGAATAACATGCTAAAAACAGACTTAGGTATGGTGCGTGGAATATTTATTGGCGGCCTTGTTTAGTGTACAAATCAGCTCAAGTAAGCACATTCAGCTTGACCGCATAAGATGTCGTGTGTGTATTTATTCCGCGGTGCCACTCCTGCCCTCCTTGAACATGCACCACACACCTTCGTTGCTGACGCGTGGTATAGTAATGTTATAACTAATTTGTGTCGTAAAAATTGTTAATCTTCAACATTCAGACTTCTTTGATAAACTCTTAGCGTGAACTTGTCAAATATTACTGTAATGTAAGAACGTTATGGAGAAATCCTGATGTCAAGTGAAAAATTAATTCCATTCATTTAATTCCTTCAATCCAATCGTTATTTCTCTGTATTTGAGAACAAAAATTAATTTGTAATCCTTTTATTTTTATATTGTTCGTTTTTATTGAGTTTGTCAGCTAGATCATAGTTTATATTGTGTTTGAATGTGTTTATGATGTGAGTATAGTGCCGCGTTAGTTCGACTATTAAGTTTAAATATATTTTTGTGGTTATAATTTCTCGTTTTAAGTTGTTATAAAAATATGCTGACATCGGCTTAATTTTTAGAAGGTACGAGTGAAATTGAATGAAGATGGAAGAATAGTACTGAAATTCAATGAAATATTACAACCTACTTTATTGGACAAGTTCAATGGCTCAACCATCCGGAATTTGGTTTGTACATTTGAATGAGTTTTAACCCTTGATTGATTAATTAAATTTTTTGAAACTAAATTTTTTAAGATAATTTTTTGTGAATAGAATACGGAAAAATAACCAAAAAATAAATAAACGTGACCAAAGTCTATTTGACTCATGATGTTGCAAATATTCTATATAATAAATTTAATTATCAATAATTCACATTAATTGGATAATTATTATTTTAGTTGTAAGTAGTATTCCCCGATAATGACGCTTAAATTTTATTTCTTGAAAAGAAAACGGAAGAAAAACAGAAAATAAATATTTTGAAATTGTCCGGCGGGTAGAAAAATCTGGCCTGAGGGGTTGACTCATAAAAAACTACGGCAGGCATGTTTTAACATGTCCACGGATGCCACAAATTTCACAATTCCTTAAGCGCATGTTGTTTCATATCTGCATCACAATTTAGCTCTCTTAAAAACCGACAGATGTCTCTGGGCTGATACTAAAAGTTTTGTTGCATATATGCTACACTATCCACTAAAGGGTTTAATATCCAGATAATTGTCAATTTAATTTTAAAAAATTGTTAAACATAAATTTCTTGAATTCCCCTGTCGTAATGAGCTTGCGTGTAATTGTTGCAGAAATTCTCTCAGAAAATTGAGTAGCCTATTCTAACACTTTCAATATTTAATGGTCGCGGTTTTCCACCAACATATTAACCTAAATTTATATTTGTTTCGTGAGAGAGTCATTTTTCTTTAAAAATAAATAAACTAAATTACCTTCATTCTTGGTGGACATTTCAATGTAAATTTTTTAAAAGTTCATGCGCTACCGTTGATTCAGCTTTTTGGGGAAGAAATTGCTGTTGGACATAGTTTTGTGGAAATGTCATGGAACAATAAAGTTGATTCAGGTTAATCATTTAACGTAAGTTCCTTATTGCAGGAATCTTTAAGCCTCAAGGACCATATTCATCTTAAATCAATGTACTATTATTCGACGGTCGTAATGAACTAACCTGTATGTAATTTTTTAAAAAACCTTTGGGAGTTTGTCCACTGTATTCTGCGGTTGTGTCGCTCTAGGCTCTTGGGATTTTAGTTTTCTTAGCACCTGAAGAAAGAAACAATGTTTCCAGAAGCGTTATGTGATTTTTATATCATCTCTTCTTTTGTCTATATTTCACTGTATATCTTAATATTGTTATGCATGTAACTTTTGCCGACAGTCTCTCAGAGACTGTTCTAATAGCACTTTAAAATTTTTATTTGTTTTGATATATGGGTTGAAAATAATTGAATCAACGTATTGTTGTAGGCCGAAAACGACTGAAGTAAAGGTTTTAAATAAAATAAAAATAATTTGATTTTGGTTATCCTTACCGTTGGATAACTAAATATTTGTTTACTGAACCTCTAGAGTCTGATTAAACCAATTATTTATTTTTTGAGCACTGAAGATAATGTTCAAGTGTTTTAACTCTTAAATACACACTAAATAATTTAGTGTAGAGTAAACGAGATATTTTTAAATTTTCATGTATATCAAATTTTTTTGTCTCTACTGTCTAAGTATCCGAATTTTGTCTCATCCACATCGCGAATTATTTATTAATAACAAAGATAGCTATATACAGACAAAAGAAGTGATTGTTGTGTTTCTCTAGGGTCTTGCGTTTTTTCGATACCTGGAGAATGGAACAAGGCTTCCAGAAACGTTGTGTGGTTTTTATATTATCACTTCTTTTGTCTGAATTTGGATATCTTTATTATTAATTATTTTCAATCAGACGTATATTTTTTCATTCTAATATTTTACTCCTATCCGTATCATTAGCGACTTCAATTTTTCATTCGAATTATTTATCCTTTATTATTACTGGTTCTGTCACACGTAGTTATTGGCCATACAATACATTTTCTGGCAATTTTTGGTATAACCAAAGCGTCATCTTGTCACTTTTCTGTGCATTGACAACGCTGATAGTTTCCGAGATATGCACCTTAATTTCTGCATGTATTGAAGTGTTAGTGTTGGAAACTACTGAGTGTGGATATTGCTAAGATGTAAAGTACGAGAACTGCAGCTACGAGTGTATTGGAGGCGATGGGGAGGTTGCGGAGGCCCCGTAATGGTTTGCAGGTACATTACTGTAGGGGAGGCCTCCAAGTGCTAATTACCTTGCTCCTCAGGGGCCCGGTGAAGCCCCAGGCAGTGGTTTCAATTACGAACCTCAAAGAGGGCACCCATCTGCTAATTGCAAAAAGCGCTTTACATCAGCGTAACGTCCTACAGCTTTTCTGTGTGTTTTAAAAAGAATTCTGCGCTGCATCGTACACAGGTCGACGACGAGTAATTAACAGTTTCAATTAAAGGGAATAACTTCAATGAAAATGTATGAAAGAAACATAATGGAAGTTGCTGTCATCTGTTATCCTGTCTTATAAAACTGAACGAGGAACTCAACATTTCCTGCGGCAATTTATGTCTAATGTATTGTGAATAATTAACTGAAGCAAGGACGCGAATTCTTGGTTTCATATAAGAAATTGCCAATATGTTACAGATTTTCCAGTTGTCTCAATCAAACCTTGGAACAAGTTCAAACATCATTTGTTTATAACTTCTAATTCCATTAATCAGTTATTTGACTTTGGTGAACCATTTTTGCGCTTCCCCAAACAAAACATAATTTTAAGGTTTTGTAGCATAAAATACTGTCTTCACAGCATATCCGCGTAGTTGAAATATCAATGATTTTTCCTAAAACGGAAACCTTTAAAGCACACCGATGCTGTCGAATGTGGATTTCAATGCGGATTTTTCAAAATAGAAACATAAACCTTCAAAATTTTATGAAAATGCTTGCAGTTCACTTCGGACTCAGTAACGTTGTTAACATTTTGAAACTATTAAAATGAAAAAATTTACGTCTAATAGAAAATAATGAAAAAATAAAGCATGCAATACTCGACAAAAAAAAGGGGGTAATATAAATAACCACACAACGTATCTGATATCCTTGTCCCTTTCGTCGGGTGCTAAGAAGAGCCTAGAGAAACAACTGCACTGGTCAGTTGACAACACTCAGAAGCTTTTGATCCCAGGTACGTTGTGTGGTATTTATATTACCCTTTTTTTATGTATTGGCTATCTTTCTTACTAATTTTGAAACTCTATTGAATGCTAACGCCGTATATTATAGAACAGAATTCCCTTTGAATCCAAGTATCTTAAATATAATCGCTGTTCAAATTGAAATAACCTCGGTTATGAACAATATTCACTATTATTTTGTAAATATATTGTAATGACCACCAATGAAGGGATTTTTTAAATTATTCAATATTTGTGTTTTCAGCGTAATATTGTGGCCAGGGCATTGTAGGCAACAGTCACAACTGCGTAAGAAAGTAAAGTGTTTGGAGAGTATTGTTGTCGCGATGTGGAATATTAATAACTTTGACGAAATGTGCAGCGGATCGTGAACGGTAAGTTTCAATCTCTGTGCGTGGCAGTCAGACAGTAAGGACTGATTATTATGATTGCTTGCAGACCCTGCTAATGAGTCTGCATGTAAAATTCGACGTGTAAAATATAGATTATCAAGTTTTCTTTTGTTAAAGGGATAGTTAAACCCTTTCTAGCTATTTTTTTATAGAAACTTTTATAGGAAATGTTGTCCTGGCTGCCGTTGGATTGATTTCAATGATACAATTTATTGAGAGTTGAATCGAACTGATATTTGGAAAGTGTAATTCCATTTTCCTTGCTGTAAACATTATTACTATTGGCCGAAATATTGGAAATAAACTGATGATTGTCTGGGGTGTGGTAGGGATTTAATCGCGTATCTGACTTCAGTAGTGTAGAAAGTGTAATACTATGTCCTGTTTAACTGAAAAAGGTATTTAAATAATTTGTGATCTCAACTCGAGAGTGTAAAAGTAGTAAATTCATTCCAATATTTTGTAATATTATATTACTATAATACTATAAAAACACTAATAGAGAAATGGTATATATATATATATATATATATATATACCATATATATATATACCATGGTATATATATATATACCATATATATATATATTGTAGACAGATCTATATTTTTTCCTCCAAGTTCCATCAACTCACAAATTTGATTAATAAACACATAAACATTAGATTGTCTCCAATAATCTCAAACTAAATTTTTTTCTCGTATTCCCTTATAACAAATTTCTACTTTACAAATTCGTCCAAAATTTTAAAGAATATCAAATATCCATCATTTATAGATCCACTAATACTCATTCCTACTCCACTAATATTCATTCCTACTTGAATAAAAACCACAAGGACCCACTTGACACATTCAGCAAAATTTCGTCCTCTTATTGTAATTCATGCTACATGGGGCAAACTAAACGTTCTCCCTTAATACCCATATCGAAGAACATATGTCTAATATCAAACTTCCCAACTGTAAACAATCAGGAGTCTCCAAACATATCAACAATTCGAAACGTATATTTGATTGGCAAAATGCTAAGTTTTAGACATTGACACCGGGTACAATTCAAGACTTATATCAGAGATATTTCACATTAAATCGAATATCACAGAAATTAATGAACACACACTATAAAAATGAATAATTGCTCCTATTCCTTATTATTACGCTAAACCTTCTACTTTCCCATTGTCGTTGCGTTTTCTTCTCTTTTGAGTTTTGTCAACTGACTAGTGAAGTTGTGTCGCTCTAGGCTCTTCTTAGCACCTGAAGAAAGTGACAAGAATCCCAGAAACGTTGTGTGTTATTTATATTATCACTTCTTTTGTCTGTATTTGGCTATCTTATTAGTAACATTTAATCAGACGAAAATGTTTCATTTTACAAGATAATCGCTAGTATGTCTAATTACTATCATGAATAAAATAACAGTATTTAAAACGCATGTAGGATTATAATTGTTTTTGGTTAAAGTGATTGAAGCTGTGGAATAGATTCGGGTAAATGCACTGAAGCAGTTTGGATTCCACCGAGTGCCAAGATCAAATTGAATTCCTGCTACAGGCTATTTCGCTCTTGAGAAACGCTCTGTGCTCCCAAGACGGGACATTTTCTCTGCCAAACTTAATCAGTCGCATTTGAACTTTTCCGTAATTAAACTCGTTGGCTTGAAATATTATTATTTCTTTAATATTACTATCCCGTTACAATCCGCTAAGATCTGCAATTTTTGTGTGCGTTCCATTTTTTTGTACGTAATTAGGTTCAGATTTTGTTTGTAGTATTGCTGAAACTGTTGTAAATAATTATTTTTACGTAAAAACACACACAGAGTATAAATGCTTTTTCAATTCATAACAGAGTTACGGTAAGGTGTTACAATTTTTTTCGTAAGTATAATTTAAAATTTAAACGACAAAATATTTTAGCTTTTGCTGATTTTGTAGAAGAAAGCTAAATAAAAATTGTTTTATCTGCAATTGAATTTTTCTATAAATTTAAGAAATTAAAGAAAGGAAATAAATTTAAAATAGTGTTAATTAATAGCCGTCATATTCAACTAAACTTTCGCGTGTTTTGATAATATAAGTTGCAAGCGAAATACTCTTTCTCCTGTTATTAGTCCCCTCTTTCAAAGAAGCTATTCTGAGCACGTGATATTCCTTGAAGGAAAGCCACGTCTTTGAGCTTCGTAAGCCTAAGAGGAATTCCTAAAGCCATCTATCTCATTCCTTTGACAGAAGCCAATAGTTCTCAATGGATCACTTCCCTTGCAGTGCAGTTTCCGCTTTTCGACCTTATTGTTTATATGTTCTTCCACAACATTGAATATCATAAATATATAAATAATTGGAAGTTTATTTAGGACTTCTTGTAATAACAGAAAATGATAATCAACGTTTAACATTTTCGATAAAGTAATTTATGAAAATACCAGTTATACTTCATGGTGGCTGCAGAATAGACTCTTCATGCTTGTATTTTTCAGACAACACTGAATTCATCAGAAATTAAAATTGAATTGTTCATGGAAGTAGTGCCAGAATTACTGGAGGAATAAAGTGTTATAGAATGTTAGAGTACTTATTCCTATGTCAGATATTTTGTAAATATAATTACTGCCCAGACAAGTAAGCAAAAATATAGAATAAGGTTTAATAAAATTGTTGTTTCATAATAAAAATTGCATAAATATCGTCGTTTCGTGCGAAAGTTGCGGGCCTCATCAGGCAGTAAAAATAATTAGAAGACCTTGACACTAAATATAAAATTAACCGAAATATTATTTTCATGCTGTCGAACATCCAGCTAATTATTAAAATGAAACTGAATGTTACTACAAAGCTTTATTTACGCTTATAAAAATTTAAAAAATAGAAAAATGTGAAAAACAGACAACTCCTAAATTAAATTAAAAATTTGAAATTGAATTAATTAAGTTAACATCTGTAAGAAAACCATATTAATTTGATTGATAAAGACTGTTCACAAATTAATATTCAACAACAACAGTTTGTTGGACTTTTAAAAGTATTAACCTTAAGGCTAAAATTGTAAAATGTGGTTGAAAATGACCAAAAACGTCGAAAACTTCCGACTAATATTTTTTTAACACTATATGGGACTGTGTGGTTTTGCCTCCTAATAGTAATCTATATTTAAGCTTAATCTAACCATTCCAAAGAAGCTTTAGCGATTTCTGGCCGTTTTACATAATTTTAGATTTCATGGTTGTATTATGAAAGTAATTAGTGAAAATGGTTAAAGAGACCGTTTAAATAATACTTAAAATACCAATCTGAAAATATTTTAATTTTTCATTCAGCACTTTAGCTAAAAATTCGACTTTGGTATAATACAAATAGTAGCGTATAATCAAATACGTCTGACTCGTATTTTTATTTAGGTTTTAGTCCACATTTGATATAATTATTTACAGTAATACTCTACATACTCTTGTGAATTTTTCTCACGAACCTCTTCACTGAACTCAATAATTCATTAATTAAAATTAACTATCATTAAGAAACACAAGAAGGCCTATATCTTCCAAAATAATTCTTCAAACAAGTATTACACACCACCCTCTGCCTACAAAAACGTGAATTTAGAAAAATAAATTACGGAAACTCGTCTGAAATAATTCGAATAGATTCCTGTTTTATGCATGATTTTATAAATATCAAACAGTCAGATGTTGAGAGGGCACAGGCTCTCATATTTTAATAGTTTAAACTCAGTTTATAATCATTTCTTCCCTTGAATTGTGACTTTAATTTTCGTACACTTAAATTCAAATATACTATTAAAAAAAGTATTTATTGGGAGGTTAAATATTTATACACGATGTTACCATTTAAAATTTTCATTCGGTTTCCTTATATTGTGTATATTAAAGGTATTGTAGGATAAAAAAAACCCACTTTTTTCGTTAAGTATCCAATATTTTACATTACACTATTATAAAATAAGTTTTTCTACCACATATTTATTGTATTTCGGCGTATTTAAGAAATTAATGTTCTCTTCGGACCATTAAAGCTGTCTACAAAACATGAACTCAACCATTGTTATACGTAGTTTTTCCCCTCTGACGATATAAATGTGAACTCCATAACCATTTATCATTTTATAAATGTTAGTGGAAAGGCTGGAAAATTCCATTTGGCATTTTAAGCCGCAGGGTTGTATTCCGATGTCGGTTTCAGGATAGGAAGGCTCCTAACCAAAACGATTTGTATGTTGAGCGATCAGCTTCTCGAATGAATAAACAACTGCGATTCTGTTTTAAAACAAAAACAATCGCTTTTGAAGAGTTGTTTCGGTATAACAAAGACCGCTTTTGAACGCAATTCCGCAGCATGCCGCGAGGGTTGCCATAATGGCCGGCCGATTGTCGCGGTTGCACCGCCATTTGCCACGTGGAATTTAACACGTGGTTGACTATGAATAATGGCTCAACCTCCCCCCCCTCTCTCCACCACACGGACAGGCTAAGGCTGTTAAAACGCTTGGCTATACATCCGGTTGTCCTTTATGCACTCAAAACATGTTCGTTGAGCATTCATGGCACATTCTCCCTCATTCCAATGAGCGTAACACGAAACAATCTTCTAAAGTGCAACACCACGGGAAATTTATGTAAACATTAAATGTATCTGATCTAAAATTATTCTGAATTAGTTACAAAAATCTCCTTTCCAGAGTTGAAAACTGTGTAATTGACTTTTACATGCTGATTTGTACAATTTTTCAAAAACAAAAATGTTTGAGAGTGCGGAAAAAAGTATAACAAAATAATTGAAATACGTAGACTTGAAATATTTCAATCAGCTATGTATCAGTTTGTTTAACAATAAACTAAGTAGTGCGCAGGAGTTTTGAAACGGATGTGGTGACTAAAGTGAGCACAAAAATTCACTGTATTATACATTAGATGCTCACAGGAAGCAATATAAAAATAGTTCTCTATTTCTTATAATACCCTGACATAATTTGAACAGTTCCTTAGTTTCAACAGTTTCAACAATACTGCTTAAATGATGAGGATGGAAAACTTTTGATCTGATCTTGTAATTCACTTTCATGGCCTTCCCTTGAAAGCATTTCGCCTGGTCTTGAAATAATATTGTTTTTGGAATTAGTAAAATTATTAACCTTTTTAATTACCAATGTTATTAAATTAAGTTTTCAGAGGTTAAACTTATTGTGTTAAATGAATTCTTAAATTTCGCAGTTAACCAAATATATTTGACGTTGTGTAGCCTCATATGTGTGATTTGTTAGTTTTAAAAAACTATTTGGAGACAAAGCCCCAATGACATATTATTAAAAACAGAATTATCCTCTCAATATATTTTTACATTGCCCCAACCAACCCCTTTGAGTTGTGGCCAGTACTGATCACTGATTGTTTTTTCTAATGTCGATGGTTTTTGTATCGCTGTTCCTCTTACACCTAACATATTTGAATGTAATTTATTTTAAGGTAACAGGCTGCATGAGGTAATACACATGGTGGCAACTGCCCTTTAATAGCATAGGAAAGGATATGAAAGGGAGATGCGGAAGGGTAGAGAAAGGCAGCTAAGGGTTAACTAGGGCCCCCGGGCTATAATTTAAGGATCCTACCCGAAAATCGCCTAAAAGTGTTGGAGGACAAACCCTAGAAAACTAGCATCAGGTATGTTGGGCATTGGCTACTTGTCCCACGCCCTTCCAATGGCGGTAGAGGGGTTTGCTGTGAAGACGCAACATTCCCCTCTCCGTGTCTCGACCTGTTTAGGAAGCAGCTGCCCGACTATTCCAATAGGAATGACTGACAACTCTTACCGTATGCCCAAGATCTGCGGACCTGGAACATTCACCTCTCAAAACAGGCCGAGGTGCCTCGGCTTGTCGGAACCTTAGTTCAAAAAAACCTGAGAGACCATTATGTACTATTTTAACAGTTTATAAATTATTTTTTTACGACTATGTTGCTTACATGACAGATATAATAGTCAAGTAAATTGAATTAGAACATAATAACCCATTCCACATCCTCGTCATTTATTACAAATCGAAAAACGATCCGTAGTCCCAGAAGTACCCGACCTGACGTATATATAGGAGTTCGTTGTTCGTAAAGTAAAAGTTATCTAAAGTAAAAAAAAATGTTATAAAACTCAAGTTTGAAGACGGTACATTGAGTAGTGTTTGTGTGACAGCCGTCAATAATCAACGCTCTCAGGGAATTTGTAAACGTTAAAAATTTAGTCATCGGTATGTGATACAATACTTTCATTTAAAAGGTCTCAGTCCAACCAATATCTAATCGAGCTAGATTCTATTCCGAGAGTTAATGCGTTTGCAACAATAAAACATTGGGTGGCAGAGTTTAAGTGAAGTCGTACAAGCTGCTAAGACGAACTTCGAAGTGGTTTTGGAAATCAAGAAGTACCGAGAAAATGTCCAAATTTATGGAGTGGAAAATTAAGATTTTAAGAATATGTCTTTGAGAATATTTCTCCAAGTTTTTAAAAATAAGAAATCAACACATACGTGTCTACAATACGTCAAATATAATTTATTACAGGGAGTCATAACCTTTAAATGCAAAACTTAAGTATTTATTTAATATAATAAGATTAATCTCGGAAAGCTAAAGTTGATAATAAAAAAGGTAAATAATTTTACTACTTACAAAAATTTAAGTGACCAGAAATGGTGACGAAAATCCACAAAATGATATTGGATGGCCGTCGACTAAAAGCGGAAAACAAGATAGTAAGAGAATGGGGTTGTACATTGCACATGGACTGAAAATTTGGACATGAGAAAGCTGAGCACAAGATGTTTACAATGTATCAAAAACAATGTAGTGAGTGTTTGGCGATGTTTCGAAGCAATAAAGTCTAGTTTTTGCGTCGATTCTAAGCGATAGATGAAACACGGGTCCGTAACGTCACAACTGAAACGAGGGTACAGTAAAAACAATGGACTGAAAGGCGAGAATCGGCTCCAAAAAAGAAAAAAGGCAAGACAGTTCCTTCTGCTGGAAACATCGTGGCGTCAGTTTTTCATGTGCGTGTTTTTTTTTTTTTTTGTAAGGCAACAGGCTACATGAGGGTAATCCACTTGGGCAACTCCCCTTTAATAGCATAGGAAGGGATGCGGAAGGATAGAGGAAGGAAGCCAAGAGTTAACCAGGGTCCCCGGGCTACAGTTTAAGGATCCTACCCGGCATTCACCTAAAGAAATGCAGGACAAACCCTATAAAAACCTGCATCAGGTAGGTTGGCCATTTGGTACTTGAGTGATGTCATCAAGAAAAAAAGGCCGCTTTTTTTATTTTATAAAAAAGGTGTTGTTTCACCACAATAAAGCAACAGTTCACCGTGATGACCAAAATGAGTTAATTAAAGTTCTAATTGCTTCCTCACTCACTTTTTTCGACAAATATAGCTCTCTCGGATTATTTTCTCTTTCGAAACTTGAATAAATGTGGTAAAATATTTTCATTTAATGGATATTTTGAACGCCATAAACAGGATATTGAAGCTATTGAACATCGCTGGGGGAAAAATTGTATCGAGCTTAAATTAGAGTAAGTTAAGAAATAATTTCTTTTTGTTTTAATTTTTAGATTGGGTACTTCTGGGACAAAGGAACTGGTTTGTTAAAACTCATAAACCAAAAAATCGTCTCAGATCTACTTCAAAATAAAATATGTAGTCACTGGTTTAATCAGAATCTCGATTCCAATTCGCTTTCTCTTACGATATTCATTTAAGTTTCCATTTGTTCAATTTTAAAATCAAACTATATATTCCAAATCAATGCCTTTTTCGTCACACGCTTTACAGATAGCTGACACATTATCTGTACATTAATTAAACCTGCATATCGTCCATTTGACAGATAAGGCTACGCATCAATCATTCGTGAACTTTAACTACATTGATCAATTAGTTATTGGTTTCGTGGTTCCCTATGCAGTTGGCCTGGTACACTTTTCAACAGCTATGAATGAGGTATTAGTAACGGTTGCTTTAATCGCTATAGTCACTCTAAAAGTTATTCGCATGGAGAAATATATCAAAATGAATAAATGCCAAATGTACATAAATAAAATATAATTTATGACCAATAATTGACATTTTATTCATAAAAGTTCAGTTCACTACAATAACGTTTCAGTTAATATTTATACTTTATTGAGGTTGTGACGTTATTGAAACGTTATGTAGTAAAATTAGTGGCTAAAAAAGCGTGAACTGTATAAACTTCAAATAATATATTTGAGCGAGGGCAAAATTTGAAGGTAAATAATTTGTTTAAAACATGCAGCGTTCCTTTAAAATAACTTTATAAATTCAAACTCTTTACTCCTCTTTTTAACAATACAATAATTCAAAGACATTCTCCGCACCAAAGTAAAAAAATATTTACTTTTACATAAAAAGATAATGTACCATTTTCGTAAAATATAGTTCACAGATAACATTTATCAGTCGACCAACGTCATCATATCTCTCAGCGAGTGACAATCACCCGCTGCCAACTGAAAACACTAAGTTTTGGGGACCGAAAAATATTTGTTTCGGTTCAAGGGAAACTTGTCATTAATTATATAAAATAAAATTTTTGACAATTACAGAAGAAAAATAAGAAATATATAAATGTTACGAGCACGTTGCGAAAGAAAAGAAAATTAGAAACTGAAGATAAATTTTGCACAATTTATTACATTTCACATTTGGTTAACAATTTTTTTTGCTCCAACTTCAAATTACTTTAGTTTTAATTTATTTTTACTCAGAGACTCGCAACTCCCTGCGGTCAGAAATATTCCAGTCTTCGAAAGAAAATAATTATTATGAACGATGGAAAGTATATTCATAAGAATTATTTATAAAATATTATGAATAATTCTGGTTATATTTATATATAACATTCTATATTACATAACTAATTGACCAATGTCGTTAAAGTTACTCTATGGAAGTAGTTGAAATGAATGCATTTAAAGTAAGAATTATTACGCTCATTACATCATTGACGAGTCCTTAAGGGATGGAGAGCTTTGTTGCATTTATGGAGTACAGAAATTATTATTAACTTTAAATTTCTTCGAATCCTCACTCAAGGGATAGTGCAGCCCAGGTTCTTGTGCAGCAACAGTGTTTGGGGTTTGTAGGCAATATTGACGTAAATTAACTCCGGCTTCAGATCCTATTTCACAGCGTCTACGAGGGTCAGGTACTCCATGCCGAATTGAACCGCACTGCAGTGTTTAAGTGCACTAAAGCTGCTCTGGACCATGTTCACATTATGTGCTCTTGCGCTGTATTGTTCTGGTTGTCCCCGGCTCCTGAAAGCTTGAGAGAACGAGAGCTGCAGGCTGGGTGTGCCAGAGAGAGACGGGAGAATTTTCAGTCCCCCACACCTACATCTAATCAGAATTGTTATGTTTAGTTTGACACCCCAGTTTGAACTACGTTTTATACTATTAAAACAACAGCCTGTTAGACAGAAAAAAATATTATTCTACGTAAAACTTAATATTTAACTGACACAACGTTTCGTCCTTGATTAGGGCCTCTTTGGGTGTACATTTACTATCCTATTGTAATGTATTATGATAAAATTTAGATGACCAAATTTGCCTACATGTTGTGACCGGACAAAACGTTGTGTTCGTTAAATGTCATAATTAACCTAATAAATTTATGTGACTCATTGACTGTTGTTTTTAATATTTAATTTAAAAACAAATCATACTTTTATAACTATAAGTGTTTTTTCTTTTAGTATATTTTGTAGTTTTGAAAAAATGTATATATATATATATATATTGTAATAAACAACTGGAAGGATTTAATTAAATGAATCAATTAACCAAAAATTAATTAAAATTGGAATAATTAGCCACACGTTAATGACGTCATATCTATAATGATTAAAGAGGTGGTCTTAAATCATAGGAATAATTACCATTTACTAAGCTTAAAAAGAAATTTATTATTGTTAATAAATTTACAATATACAAGACCTATTTTGCACGCCGAGTTTCATCCAGTTAATAACAAATACTTTAATTTTTCATTTATTAATTCGTGGCAATTATGAAAATACAATTCTTATATCATTACAATCAAATACGTCGGATCTCTATATTTCAGGGTCACTACTGGGTTTGATAATTAGAACAAAAGCAATGTATAAACTGACAATTAACAATTCAAATATAAAAGTTAACCTAAAACAATATGAAAATAAGTGAAAAGAAAACTGAACGAAATCTGACTCTACCTTTTTAATTATTGTTTACAAATTTGTATAAATGTTTTTTTACTCACGGAACGTCTGTCTGGTACCAGATCTCTCTCTTGTAGCTTGAAAGTACCACACTAAAAAGCCATTTTTACACTGACTCTACACTTCAATGAAAATTTTAATACACACGATTAAATACATGTCCTTTGCTATCTGGAACCTCGGATGAGCCGCCTCCTTTGGTCTGCTAGTGGATTCCGGTCTCCTCTATGCGATAATTTAAAGCAACCATTTGCTTCACCGTGTGCAAATTGTTATATAAATCTCTCCATAAAAATATTTGCCTGCTTTCATATAGAAATACAGGATCTCGCCATTCGTACTTTATAACTGCAAACTTTACTGTTTGTTGCTCTAGGTGAACTGTACTGTATTATATCTCCCGTCGACTTTTAACTGTTTCATCTCTCGTTCGCAGAATTTTGACTTCTTCACCTTTCAATCACCGATTCCAGACTGGCGTTCTCCAAGCGCATATTCAGTTTTCTCAGCGCGCGGTCTCCATTGTTGAATAAAGGAAAAACCCGACTTCATTGTCGCCTTTACGCATTCGTGCCGCTAACAATTTAATTATATAAAGAACAATTAATGGCCCGTTTAATTGGCATTACAATATATATTGTAATGCCAATTAATAAAATTTAATTGTAGCGGCAGGAGCTTCCAAAGCGACAATAGAGCCGAGCTTAGTTACTTTGTCGGAAAGTCGAAAATGGCGTATGCGCGCTAAAACTCGAGACGACGATAGTTCAGTTGGTGACGGGACATTTCGGAGGACGGAACAAATGAGTCTAGAGTAGAGACTAGCCGTTGTTTAATGTATTATTAAACTAAGTCAAAGTAAAAACATTCACGGGAGCATTACATCGTAAATATTGCTAAGTAAAAGCAGTGTACGTCTGTAGCCAGCCAGGAATAGTAAAGTTGCAGTTTAAGTCCCAATCGGTAAAAAGACTAGCAAATCTATTAAACACATAATTCATATAAGACAAGCAGTTATCAGATAGCTGACAAAAAAGATGATCATCCGAGTTCCTGGGAGCCTATCAAGGTGGACTTCAAGAGTGTAAAATCTGTGAGCCAATATTAGAATCAGTGTAAAATTTTTTGCAATAGTGTACTACCGAAAACAAAAGGAATGCTGGAACCAGCTGGACCGATGTGAGTAACAAAATACAAAAATAATGATTTTTGTAAACGTAATTAAAGGATAGAAGTCAGATTTCGTTCTATTTTAATTGTTAATCAGAGTTAATTTCTTTTCTTTTTAATTTCTTCCTATCGACATATTGTCTAGGTGAATTATAAACTGTGTTAATAAGGTTTTTAAAACAACATGTTGTGTCTATTATCAAACCCAGTAGAGACCCTGAGATCTAAAATTTTAAATTGTAATTGTTTGTGAGTTAAAGCAACAAAGTGGAAATAAATAATTATATGTTTTAAATTCTTGTTGATTATTTTATTTAATAAAAGCCTTCCATTTACATTTGACATATCACGTGAGGTAAATTCATTAAAACTCTTTAAATTAAAATTAAATTAAATAAAGCATAATTGTTAATTATTACAATATACATAGATTAGTATAAAAATATGTCATAAATACCGTTTATAATATTTCTGTATTATTTTACGTTAATGGCCGAATATAATATGTAATATCTTGCTCATATATCTAGAGTAATATTTGCATTAGACTGCGAATTTATATTTTAATTAAGTTTTACTCTTGAAAAGGTCTCAAATTTAGGAACGAAACGATGTGATTTATAATTTTTAAATAGGATATTAACAAATCACTGACTAATTTACTGATATTTTTTCATTAGCTTTTCGTACTGATCTCGTTTATTTTCGATATTACTACAAAGGCGAGAAGGATATATAAAACCGTTCCGAACTTTGCTATAAAAATGGGTTTAAATTTCCAATAAACCCAGTTGAAGACCGAGAAACATGAAAAAGCCTTGAAGCTTAAATGCAAAACATGAGTCGGGAAGCATAGCGTGAAATTTGTTGACTCCTGCTAGCGATCCGAGACCAGATAAACTGCTTGTTGAATTCTTTCCAGTCCAGAGCTTTTGGCGAGGACGAGAGGGAACAAAGTCATCTGTATTCAGGGCCACAGCACCCTCAAGCGGAGCCGAAAGAAACTCAATTGCATTGCAGGGGGCATGTCTAAATCAAGAAATAATGGATCAAACGGAGTGTGCCTGAAAATACTCATACGATCGCGAGTGGTTAACGGCCGACGCAATTAAATCTTCAATCTTCGGGAAGAATTTAAATTTTAATTCAATTTGCATTGTGCATATATGCTGAAGGATTGTCGTAAAAATTAAAAATGATATTCCGTGCAATTATATATTTTCAAACAATTTTCATATACGAATTAAAGGCTCACTAGACTTTCGACAGTGTCCAGACTCTATTGTTACTTAACGTATATGTGCTCTTAAAATGCACGATAGTCCGTAAATGAAGAGGACTGATAACTGATAAAATTTCGGATTTTACGTATGTAAATTAAGACCCCCCCCCCGAATAATTTGCTGTCGACTCTTAATATAACGTTGCTGAGCGAATGTAGAGTGAACAGAGAAAATAATACCATAATTGATTAATTAAAATATATTTCTGTACTTTAAATACTGTTATAGGAAAATTTCAGCCTCATATTTGAATTGATTTCATGAAAGTTATTATTTAAGAAGTATATTTTCCTGTTTAGTTTTCAGGATAATTACTTAGTCATGCCCCAGCAAGTTTATACTTAGCCTGCAGAATTTTCAAGTTTACACTTTTGTTTCCAGGACCAGGGACAACATAATATGTTATGATTGCCTCAATTTTATAGCCAATTATATAGCCGAACACAAATGTTTCATTTAAGTTAAATAATGTACAAATATTACTTATTTAAAATTGAGGAAAGAATTTGAAAAAGTAAAACATTCGTTGATAGTCAAAATCTTTAAGGCATACGTTTAGGTCTTAATTATAGTCCTTTATCAATCTTGAAAGATAAAAATGAACCCTCCACTTAAACATACATTATAATCTCCCCTTTTGAGTTAACTTCTCGGGTTGCTTTAAGGTCCTCAAGATTATAAGGCTTGTGAGAAACAAACACGCCAAGAGAAACTTATCTTGGGCTTGGAAAACCGAATTTTTACATTGAACTCTTACAAGGTTATATTTACCGTTGAGGAAAAAGGATTGTTTTTATAAAAAAACAATGACAAAAAATTCACACAAAACACAACTATAATTACACAAATTCATTAAATATACAACAATATAATTGAGTAAAGAAATTGATGTTATGACCTCAAAATAAGCATCACTTAGACTGTTTAAAGTTTATGAATGTTTCAAAATTTTGAAACGGCAAAAGGATCACAAAAATAATTTTTTCTGTGTCTCTGAATAATTTTTTTAAAAACAGGAGAAATAAACAAAAAAGAAACAAATTTCTTTATATACGCCTTGATGTTAACAATAAAAAACACTTTGAATTGAGAGAGGTGTATGTTCCGGGATCGCAGACCTTGAGCATAAGGTAAGAGTTGTCCGCTATTGCTATTGGAGTAGTCGGCCAGCTGCCTCCTAAACTGGTCAAGTCACGGCGAGGGGAAAGCTACGACCCCGCAGGAAACCCCTCTCCCACTATTGGAATGGCGTGGGACAAGTACGAAATGCCCGACCTACCTGATGCAGGTTTTTCTAGGGTTTTGCCTGCATCACAATTAGGCAAATTACCTGGTAGGATCCTTAAATTATAGCCCAGGGTTCTAGTTAAGCCTTGGCTACCTTGCTTTACATTTCCGCATCCCCGTTTCCAATCCCTTTCCTATGCTATAAGAAAGGAGTGACCATTATGTTGATTACCCTATATATAGTCTGTCTACCTTGTTTTTATTCTTGTGTACGTACGGGGTCCAACGCTGCTTACTTAAACGGGCCATATATATATATATAATCGTAACCGTGAATGTAATTAAGAAACACACTATTTTTCACCAATTAGTGAAAAAATTTGGAACAATCACTATATCGGATCAGTTGTTGTTATGCGACATATATTTAGACTTTTGTCCTTTGTGGTATGTCTTTACGTCTGTACAGTTTAAATTGAATTAACACAATAAACGAAAAGAGACATTTAAAATTAGAATTTAATTAATCGAGCAGCATGGATCTGTCATTACGTAAGCCCTTATTAGGTTTTCACAAGCCTGATAAGGACCCAAACATGCAGTTTGATTAATTAAATTATAATTTTAAAATTCTCTTTAATTCTTTTGTTTATCCATTTTTTGTTTATATAATATATATTGTAGTGAATAACAACCTTAAGTGGTCGCTCTTGTGTCCGCGGGCCTGAGAAGGAATACATTAAACGTGCACGTGTGCCTCCCCGAGAGGCCAAAAGAAATCGCGGGTACAGGTCCCTTTTTTTTGCATCGTTTGGGGGGGGGGCGGAGTACGAATAAATACTCCAAACCCGGGTGAAAGTGGACAGACGTAGGCAGACCGACAGATAGAGGACGGAAAGTGGAGTGAGAGGGGCGTGAGGGTGGAAAATCCAGGCGAGCGGGAAGCAACAAAGGTTTTGGAGAGACGTCCATCGCGGGGAGGCCGACGAAGGATATCATGTGCGCTTACTACAAGACCAGTGACCCACTGAAAGTCGGCTGACGCCACAAGTTAAAAAGTAAGGATCACCATTTCTGTAAAGTGCCTTTAAAAGTTGAATTTTCTTACACAGTGCGGAAATAGGCTCTGTTCTTGAATAGCTACCGAGCTGCCCACATTACCCTGTTCAGAAAGGAGGATTTTATAACCAAGCCGGAGCTAATGTTAAATTTTTTTTGCAGACCCATGTATATCTGCTGGCGCCCAATAATATTTTTTTAATGTATTTTTGTATTTTCATGTAATAAAGTTTTTTTTAATACTTAGTAATAAAGGCTGATTATTACAATATATATTGTAATAACCAAATAAGGGTATATAATAAAAAATATATATATAAGCTTTGATTTTAACACACAAATTTATTAACACAAGAAGAATTTACAATTGAATTTACTATTCTAACATTATAATAAGAAACTCTTGCTCTCACGGGTCTCTACTGGGTTCGACAACGGACAGAATCGAACTATTAAAAAGACCCAACATTTAAGTTTTAAATTAAACAAAAGTATTTACTAAATTTATTAATGAACTTAACCTATAGATTGCTTCTAACTTTATTATCAAAAGAAGAGAACGACATCTGACTGTTATCCTTTAATAACGTTTACATCTGTTAATATTATGCATTCCAACTTACGGTTTCTCAGGTTTACTTCGACTCGTTCTTAAGACACTCACTATATAGCCTTGACATTCACTCACTGACTCTAACACAATATCACTGGTTCGCCGTGACACCCCTTGACGTCGTTGGCTGCATCCAGGTCGCCTACCATCGAAGACAGGTCAAATTCTCCTACTCATACAGATAGAGCTTCTGTATTTTAAAAATGTTTATAGCTGTTATGGTTTTGCTGACTCTCGCTGACCGTCTCTCGTTCCTCTCCCACGCTAACTGTGTCTGTCTCCTCTCCCACGTTAACTCCAACTGTCTACACAATAGGTTATTTCCCCTATATATACCACCAGCCTCCGTGTTTTACTCTTGATGCAAAGTTTCGTCGCAACGGTGCGGTGACAGAATCCCATTACTGAAATTTACGTCCCGGCCACTGGATTCCTTACGCCTTCCGAAACCCGACAATCGCGACAGGTCCAATTTGTCTTTGGACCTCTCCGCTCACAAGTGCGCGATACTAATTTCTCCAGATCCTAAGTCAACAAGTGCCTGGACCCTCATCATTCCAAGTAATTGCGCCATTCGACATGCTTGCAGCTGCAGTATTTCGCCCCCGCAATTACTCAGGACTTGTCGGCCTCACCCGGCTCGCACAAAATCTTTTCTTCCAAGTCCCAAGCAACTACGCCACTTGTCAGGTCATTCGTCAGAGACAATAGCCTGCTCTAACATAGCAACTTTGGGGCCATCTGCTCGACCACGTTCTGCGTTACGAATTCTTCACGCCGTTCCCCAAATCAATAAGTTACTGGACCCGCAATCACTCTTTAGACCTAATTGCCGCACGGTCACACTGTCTCTACAAATTACGGCTTCCTCTCTGCCGCTCACCAGCACTCATCCTAGATAAATGTCTTACCGCTCCGTCTTGTCTCCTCGTGACAGGACCCGCGGTTACTTTTCCCACGCATTCTCTTTACGACATGTGCGCTGTTTTTAATCCAATGCATTATATTATATGCATTACAATATATATATATATATATATATATATATATATATATATATAGAGAGAGAGAGAGAGAGAGAGAGAGTGAGGTGACGAAATTATTTTACATTACCATCGTTGTATTGTTTACTTATTTAATTAAATAGCATTCTGCTTCAAATGCCGTAATATAAAATTAGCGCATTATAATAAAGGACGTTGTATCACCATGCAAAAATTATACGCTTATTTAAAATATTATGAATTTTTCTGATGGAAGACGAAAATTTAATCTAAGGACAAAACAGAAATATTAGTAGAGTACTATTATATGAGATTAAGTCTCATATATCAACAAAACTTTCCCCAATATCAACGAACGCAGTTGGAAGACCCATACTGGAGAACGTTAAACAAATAACAGATGACATGAACTGAACTTCATATTACTAGCTGAAAAGGAAAGCGGTGAGTCAAAAAGAGTGGAATGAGATGTCTCGAAATGTAAACTCCAACAACCGTGGGACATCAAATAAAGACAGCAATATTCACCTACAAATTAGGGAATTTCAAGCAATAAAAACCGACCCCAAAGCCACCCGAAGAGACCGGATATTAATATCAAGAGTCAGAACACTCGAAGATGACACATCTTCACATAATTAACAAGAGTTCTCCACCTATTTGTGATCTATGGAGTTCCGCAGTTACAATCAAACATAAAGTAAGTGAATGTCTTAAATACGAACAAGAAAGAAAATATCTACTCGACAGTAAAAACCTCATTGAAGTTCTACGCTTATAAGAATATCATAGATTAATAATTGATTACCTGAAAATGACTAACTTTTACAGTGAAATATAGGGAAAAATAATGAACTTTGTAATAACTAATGTAAAAGAAATAAGTGGAACAAGAAGTTGTTTATGCGACTCAAAATAAAATAATTTTTTTTTAAAAAAAAATCTCGTATTCTAGCATATCTGATTTATAGTCACTAAGGAACAAAATATAAGGGAAAATTTGCTTTCATAAAAATTTGGTGGTAAGGAATTTGCCTTCAAATAGGGCAAATTAAATCTTTGGCTAGAATCTGGAAAATAATATTTAATGCGAGGAATATTCGTTGTAAAATAAAATTTTCAAGTACTAGAATCTTCGGTAAATTCTATTAGCAAGATACGCAGCGTTGTAATTTCGGCTGGTCTGGAATTCAAGCCTGTCCGCGCCATTCATCTTCACTGCGTTCGATAATAAAGCCACCATCCACCTGACTCACATTATCCATCCACGTTACACAAGACGTATATCAGGTCTCAGGAAGCTACATTCCTCCGATATCAAAATGTATTTTAAACCGGCTCTGGAAAAAAAAATTGAGCGTAAATATTTATTACGAAAACAATTAACCTTATCCACCACAGTTAGTTTGAACGTAACACCTCAAAGAAATTATACCAAGGAAGCATACTAGGGAAAAATTTCTTCTCAATACATATAATGATGTAGGAGTAGCCAATTTACCTTACGAAATTAAGGGCAAAAATAAATACTACGCAACGTTTCTGCAGTCCTTGTTGCTTGCGTCATGTGATTCAAAAACGTAAGAGTTGTAATAGCCACAGACCGCACAAACCAGGCGACGAACTCAAAAGATTCAAACTCATTTGCAACTGATAATTATTACTTCCTCTGAAAATTGATGTACTACTATGTTTATTTCAGTCGACTTTTTAAATTTAAATATCAAATAATAATCTCACCATTTGCAAAATTGTTCTTCATGATTAAGATAATTTTAAGATTATTCCTTTTAACAAAAAAGAATCCTGAGAGAATACTGTGGAATATATTGAATTTTTTTTCAGTAGATGTGTATGTTACAGCATGGTGATCAAGAAAAATTGTATTTCTAATTGGTCCAATATTATTTTAATCTTACCCTGATCGAGAGTATTTCATTGAAGTACTTCTACCATGGTCATCCGGAATTTTGATCAAAATGCTACGTGAGAAAATTTAATAGTGTTTTTTTTTACTGTATCGTGTCCTCGACCTAAGTGAGAAACTATGAGCAGCATTGTTTATATTTGTTTTTCAACAATATTGTAGCTCTCTTTCAGTAAATTTATTTACTTTTATGCACTATACAAAGACAAGTTGTCAGTATTGTGTTTACTGTTGAATTGATCACTTCCAACTAAACTGTCTTTAATCCCCGTATACTACAAATTTTAAAATTCCCTTGTTGAGGAAGAATAACTAGTGTGAAAAGTACATGAATATACCCTCAAAGGAAACGTGTTTATAATTCTATCTAAAGAGGTAATAATTTTTATTATAGAGCAATTAAAATTGGCTGTGTGGGGTTTGATCCTTGACTCCATCAATCTAGACGCTTAAAATGAGGGGTGGGAAAAGCAGCGTTGCCGAACAATGACAGTGGTTGGTATTTCAAGGAAGCTTTAGTCGTCATTCGTCGCTTGTGGTAATTTAGATTTATTATTAGCAGTCCTCGATCGAGGAAATGGGATATAATATAAGAATACAATAAAATAATTAATAATTACAATTAAAAGTTTAAAAAACAAACAATGTATTTTACAAAAAATGTGTAATTTAAAGCGACGTTAAATATATTAATATAACAGTAATTAAAGCAATGGTAGGTATATTAATCTTCAATTTTCATTCGACGGAGTTTCCAGCAGCAAATCCTACTTGGATACCCGTCAAACGTGAAAAATAAAATAAGTCGGCAGTTAAATTCTTCAAGATTATAATCGTAAAATAATAGCGTAATCTGATAAGATACCAGCAAACTATTTGATTAAATAGGTTCTTATCTGCCCTCTCTATATACAAACACTTTCAGCGAGTAATATGATCCATTAATTAACATAATTTAAAAATAAATAAATTTTGATTAGTTAAAGTTTTTATTTCGTCCGGAAGACTATTGTATAGATTTATCCCGGAACAACGAATGCTTGATTCAAAAAGGTTTAGGCGATGTTTTTCAATGAGGAGTTGAGAGCGATTTCTTGTGTTGTATAAATGATATGTTCCATTTAGGGCATATAAATTGATGCTTCTGACAAACTTTAAAATTTCTAGAATATACGTTCAAGGCAATGCTAAAATCCCAAGATTCCGAAACAAAGGCTTGCAACTGGCATTACAATTCGCATCCGATATGGTTCGTACGGCCCTGTTTTGCAGTTTAAAAATTTGAAACACGTGATGTGAACGACCCCAGTTTGCTATGGCGTACATGGCAGAATATGTAGATATATCACTTTCCCGAGCTACCAGTCTTAATGTGAAGAAAATTTTGCTAAGTATGCCCGAGAGTTTAAATAATGATGAGTAATCCATAGTTGAAATATGAATTTCATTGTTTGCTGCGTAATTTACGATGAATTCTACTGTACACGTTGCTGCAGATTTTCGAAGTAGAGGCGAGGAGGAAACGCATTTGCCCAGCGTGAGGCAATCAATGTTTGCGCCGCAAATCACGTTACATCACAGCGTCCCACCGCCGCTAATCACGCAACCAAGCAAACGGGGAGACCTTTCACTCACACTCCACTTCACGTTGATTGACGGCTGCTTCCTCAACTTCGACTCCAAACCTCGCTTGCACTGTACGTTACGTCGCATTATTCCCACCGGCTGGGTTCCGTCAATGTTTCACGAACACTTCCCGTCACAAAAATTGAGCGCGCCTTCCTGAATGTAACGTTGGTGAGCACTCAGCATATGTAACACTGTGAACAAAAAGTAAGGTGAATTTATTTATAAAATATAAATTCTTTATTTGTTCTTACAAATCAATTTCATCCCCTTCAAAGTAATCCCCGTCCAATAAAACGCACTTTTTCCAACGCTTTTTCCAGTCCTCGAAACAGTCGGAATTGTCTTTTCCCGGTATAGCCTTCAAGACCTTCTTCGATTCGGTTTCTATCTCCTCAATCGTGTCAAAACGGCGTCTCCGCATTGGCCTTTTGAGTTTGCTGAATAGCCAGAAGTCGCACGGAGTCAAATCAGGCGAATACGGTGGTTGCGGAACGGTATGAGTCGATTTTTTGGCAAAAAAGTCGCGAAGAACCAATGCAGTATAACAGGGTGCATTATCGTGATGAAGGAACCAAGAGTTGTTCGCCAATAATTCCGGCCGTTTCAGACGAATAACTTCACACAAACGACGCATAATGCTCAAATAATATTCTTTGTTGACAGTTTGGCCCGGCGGAAGGAATTCATAGTGCACCACACCACGATAATTAAAGAAAACTGCCAACATTACCTTGACTTTGCCGTGGTCTTTTCGGTCTTGCTTCACCTTTTGCACGATATTCGCTGGATTGGCCAGTGGTTTCAGGTCCTGATAGTCAGACAGCAAAGTTTAACACACATCAACAAATTGAGACTTGACGCGTTTGAGACACAAAACATTCTTCAAAATGGTTTGGGCTGAGCCAAATGATATTCCAAAACTATCAGCGAGATCTCTAATTGTCCATCGACGATTTTCAAGCAGCAAATCTTTGATTTTTTGGATGTGGCCCTCGTCGGTAGACGGTTCGTCTTTGAACTTGTTGTACCACTTATAAACGTTTTTTTGTGCCATAGTTTGATTACCAAAGGCCTTCCGCAACATTTTCAACGTGTCCGCTCAAGAATATTCGTTCCGCAAACAAAATTAGATGCAAGTTCTTTGCTCAACAAAATAACCATTTGCAAAAATCGAAATATTCAATTTTGGGTGTTTACAAAAACACGTGTAACTCGGGGATAATTACACCTTTTAACAAACAGACGCTTGGAAAATATTATAGACGGTCCTACCAACCTAGGAAAAAAAATTTACCTGCCTTCCTAATACCCGGGAGTTTTAAATGACTATTTCACCTTACTTTTTGATCACAGTGGTATGTCAAAATAAATGTCCGCATAAATTAAACTATGTTAAACACCAATTCTCACAAATTTTGTTCAGACGTTAGTTACGATATGGAACTAGGCTGGATCGGAAAAATACACGTACAGAGGTGGAAGTGGCATATTAAAGACATTCTATATTCCTGGCAATATTTTTGACCAATAAAATTCCGGTATGTTTTTTAACCTGTAATATCTTATTCTTTTAGGGTACCGGAAATATTTATCACTTTATTACGGTATCGAGACTACTTTTCCACACTTGAGATAACAGAAGTAAATTAGGCTGATGGGAATATTAACAATAAGAAAAATAGCCAAATACAGACAAAATAAATGAGTATATAAATACCAAACAACGCCTCTGGAAACCTTGTTCCTTTTTTCAGGTGGTAAGGAAACTAAAAACTAGAGTTGAGTTTTTTCAACTAAATTGTGCAGTTGTATCGCTCTAGGCTCTTCGTGTGCTACTTTTATTTTTATTAATTTTCAATAACAGACGTAAATTTGTTTTATTCTCTTGATCTAAAAAAATATTTTATATTCTAATTACATAACCGGGAGTATTGTGTCTTTTCAGGTATCGGGAATATTATTTGGAGTATGTCTGACTCCCTTAAGGTACCGGGAGTATTTTTATCTCTATTACGGTAGTGTGAATCTTTTTCACACTCTTAACGTAACGGAAGCTTTTCTGTTCTTAAAATCCCGTATTTTTCATTCTCTTAAACAACCAGGAGTTCTTATCTCTATTTAACAACAGAAAATAATTTTCACTCTCTTAGGCTATCCGTATTATAAATATTTTTGACTCATAATTTTGGTTCTTTTAAGGTATTGAAAGTACTTTTTTCTCTGAATTATACCGGAGGTGTTATTTGCACTCTCTTGGTACTTGAAGAAACTTTGATTCGCTTAACATAAGATATGAAATAATTTTGATTCTCCTAAGGTACTCTCAATGGTATCGGGAGTATTTTGTACATTCTTAAGTTTGTGAAGAAATTTTGAATCGTTTCTGGCACCTGAAGTATAGTTAACTCTTTTATGGTAGTGTGTGTGTATTTTTGACTGAATTAGGTTACCCAGTATATTTTGCACTCTCTTGTGATACCAAGAATATATTTGACTCTCTCAACACACGCTCTTATGGAACTAAGCGTATTTTTTTTAATATTTGGTATCGGTAATATTTATGCTTATCTAGTGTCACAGAGAAGGAAAGGGGGTGAGGGTGATGATGAAATATGCATTCCTTCTGGACTGGATGGGTAGGTTAAATCACTTCTTGGCCAATAATGTAGAATTAAATAGTTTTTCTGGTTTATGTAAAGAAACACCCGGCCAACTCCGGGCACATTTCTAGTTAAAAATAAATAATAGTGTTCCCATAAGAGGTGTTTCATTATAAAACAATAATTTTTGTCATCCTATACAACTTTTGACGAGTGACATGGATTAAATTGTTCATTCTGACTGTTCGAATAGAACATCAATTCTACTTTAAATTTCAAAAGCATAAATGAGACGTAATTGTTATAAAAAAGGCGAAATAAAAACTTAATTTGTTTTCCGAAAATTTTCACAATCTGCACTTGTAAAGTAATTTGGAATATGCAGCGATAATATTATGAAAAAGAACTTAAATGTCTAATAATAATAGTTTTTGGAATATTTCTGAATTTCATTTTCGTCTCTATCGAGCCCGAACACTCGTAGCCAGGTGAAAATGAAAGTCAAACCACCATATATTTTTCTGTTTTATAGTCAAACAATTCGCACCGGAATACTTATTTCAAACAATTTAATTAATAACGTATTTATACTTTGGAATATATCGCGAGTATTTGACGATTTTCACTTAACAATTCAAATATTTTGTTTCTATTTTTCCCTGGTCATACAGAAAACTACTTCTGCTGGTTTTAATTACAATAGAAACATTTTGAGCTATGACATGGAAATGGTTTTAAAACAAAAATTATTTAGAGTCAACTCATTTTATTCGGAAGAGAATAATAAATTATTTATACCCTAAGAATTGAGCCTCTAAACTTATAAGTGCCTTAATGCATGTTGCTATATTGTCAGTTGGTTTGTTTAGAGATAAATTTGTAGCGTTTTACAAAATTTCCTGTTAGATTATCGCAAATCGCTGTTTTTTTGCGAGTTTTAGTACCTTTAGGGCTTTGATTATAAATATATGAATTCTATATTAATGAGGAAATATTCTAATCGTGAAACTCTGCGTAGCATACTTGTCACACGGCCTTATAATGGCAAGGACTAATTTCTATCACAGTGAATCGTAGTTGCATAAACACACAGAGACAAATATGTGTTGCGTGTTGCATCCCGGTAGGGGCGTTTCATTTTTTTTCTACGACTCTATGTCAGTGATAGCTAACTGGGTCTCTGCCATCTGTGATATAAATCTGACAACAGCGCTGAAATGCATTATAATAATTATATTAGTTTACTTAATATTTGCGTTTGCTCTCAGTTGAGGAATGAAACAACTTAATCACTCAATTCACAAAAGTGTACAGTACAAGTATCTGACTGAATGGACGTCTGTGTAGTGCATCAAATTAATGTTGTTCCAAGCTGATTGACGTAATATTTGATACTCCTTCTTTTATCAAATCAGTTAAAAAATAGACAAAGTGCAAATAGATATGCACGAATTGCAAAAAAGGTTTTTAAATAACACAACACAGGTTCAGAAGGTAAAATATATGTGAAGAGGTCCACGGAACTAGTGCACTATCCAGCAATTTACAATTACTGTCAAATGTCTTTACATCGTTCGTCAATCGAATTTGATTCAAGATATCTAAATAAAGTAGTATAAAGTATAAAACTAAGTTGTAAATAACTATATAAATAAATATACTATAGATCGTATGTTGAATTTGAATTCTGTTCACCTTTTATTGGCACCATTAGTTAAAAAAAGTCAATGTTTCATAGATAGATTTATCTGACATCAATTGAACCAATAAAAAATTAAACCATCCAACATGTCAGAAACAGTTTAAGAAAATAATTATAAAAATTTTCACAATGTGGCGGTGGAATTGTACGCAAAAAGCACACTATTTTATAAATTTCTCTAATTTCCTTATTTATTGGAATTATAGGCAAAAAATTTAATTTAAACTTGTGGAAGTCATCTCTACCATTTTACATTTTATTTTTTACGTGTGTACCTGACGTAGTTCCACGAAAACGATAGACACGTTGCGACATTTTTTAATATTTGTTTTACAATATCGTTTCTGTCATGTTAGTAGATTTAGTTATTTATTGAAGTCTATGTTTCGTTTTGCAGACCATATATGATTGTGGCGTTATGATACGGAATTGAGTATATGTTTTTACTTTTTAAAAAAGACTGAAATCTCAGAATTTCTACTCAGTAAAATATCGCTAAATGTGTTATTTTAAACATCAGAACCAATATGAAGTAGTCTAATACTGGTATTACGGTCCAATCCCTGAATTTCTGTGAAATATTTAAGAAAATGGCTAAAACGTAAGCCAGGATGGCTGGAAATAAATTCGAAATGCATTTCTCAGCGGATTTGAATTTGTATTTCTGTTTTCGTATTCACAAGGCTATCATATTGTTAAAAGTAGAATTTAATGTTTTATAAGCTGACGTCTTTATGTTACCCCAAAGCTCAAGTTATAAACTCTCACGAGTCCTTAATTGTTGTTGAGAAACATGTTAATATTTCTAGGGCGTGAGATTATTACAATGTGTGAGCGTAGTGCAGCCAACGTTTAATTAATAGTTGTTTGCGAGACTTTTAATCTCAAGCTTACTCTGCACCCAAAGTTTAATTACTATAAATGACTGAGTTCCGTAATAAGCAGCGAACAATATAAGACAGCCGCTGAGGTTAAAAACTCTGGCTCCAAGTTTAAACAACGGAGAACAAATTAAATTACGGGAGGCGGAGACACCACGACGCTGTGTTATGCGGGCTCGCGAACAGTAAAAACATTGTCCACATAGTTTTAGCACAGAGTATCAGCATATTGCAACGGTGGGCAAATACGGCTCCCATTAAAATTTTAGTCCAAAGACCGTAGTTAGATGTTACTATGCCTTTTATTATTAAATATATATTCATTATATTTGATTTTTTAAAATTAATTTATATTAAATATGAATTTTATTCCTAAAATTCATTTCATAATTATATATTGTAATAAACAAATTTAATTAATTAATTTAATCGGCCCACGTTGAGGCACCAAATTTTTTAAACAACAAATAATTAAAAGTATTCAATGGTTGGCCACACGTTCATGACGCCAATTTGTAATGAATTGAATATTAACAAAATTTAAGGAATTGATTTTATTTTATTAAAATTTAAACGAAAAGGATTCAAAATAATTTACCAAATTGTTAAACTTCACAAAACAATTAATTTATTCGAAGTAAAAAATAACAACATTTCTTGACGTGATTATTTACATTTGCGTTTTTGCTATTTTACAGATTTTATCAACTCTCCTCTCAGGGTCGTTTATTTGGGCCTTCTAAATAAAGAACAAACCTTTTTCTTTTAAATTAAAACTATCAAAATTTTTCTTTAATACTAAAGCTATACAATAAAATAAACGTGAAACCGAATCTGACGATTTGATCCTTATTTAACGTTTACAAACCTTTATTAAATTTTTTTCTACTTACAGTCTCTGCTGATACCAGGCTTCCGTTTTGGGTTCAGATGCACTTTACACTTTTCACATTTAACAGGCCATAATTTCACTGAATTTTAATTGATTACAAAACACTGCTCAAACTTCGGTATCTCTCAACTGAAACGATTACTCCGTATAGCTCCTGTGATACTCCGCATTAAGTCTCTTTCTCAACGGCAAATATGGTATTTCTCGCTCTAACTATTGGACAGCCAGATTAGTATAAGCTCCTTCATGATGAAATGTGAGGGCTATTCTCTCGCAGGCAATACCTGCGAGGGATGTTCTATCGCAGGCAGAACCTTTAAGGAGAGATACGAAGGGGCTACGGGGCTACCTTTGTGTATGCCTTTTCCTCTCCGTTTTTGAACTAAGGCTCCCACAAGCCGAGGCACCTCGGCCTGTTCTGAGAGGTGTATGTTCCGGGGTCACAGACCTTGGGCATATGGTAAGAGTTGTTCGCTATTCCCATTGGAATAGTCGGCCAGCTGTCTCCTAAACTGGTCGAGGAACGGAGAAGGGAATGCTGCGTCCCCACAGAAAACTCCTCTCCCGCTATCGGAAGGGCGTTGGACAAGTACCCAATGCCCGACCTACCCGATGCAGGTTTTTCTCTGCATTTCTTTAGGCGAATGCCGGGTAGGATCCTTAAAATATAGCCCGGAGACCCTAGTAACCCTTGGTTACCTTCCTCTACCCTTCCGCATCCCCCCTTTCAAATCCCTTTCTATGCTATTAAAGGGGAGTTGCCCTACGTGGATTACCCTCATGTAGCCTGTTGCCCTAAAAAAAAAAGAAATTCGCAAACAGTTTTTACTATTTAAATTTCTTCATGCGTGGCGTTGCTTATTGAAGAACTTTTACTGCAACTTTTCTCGACGAATTTATGTCCAAAACTTTTACTTAATGGATTCACTGTTCGCAACGTTTACATGATCAAATTTTTGCCCGCGACTTTTCTTGATGAATATCTGCCCGCAACTGCTGCCTTTAGACTCGAGTTTTAGAATGCCTGCCGCCGACAAAGGCTCGCTTGTACATTGTTGCTTTTGATATTCTCGCCGATAACAATCCTCCACACATTTCCAATTATCAATTCCCTAATTTCCTCTAATTAGTATTACAATATCTTATTTGTTCTTATGGACTTTTATGTAATTACATTAAACACATGTTTTTGAATTTGATTATCTTCATTTGGTTCTTTATAAAGTGTAAAATAATTGCGGCTTCCTTTGGCCGCATCTGTGCCCAACCTTAGCATATTCGAATGGCAATAGCGATGAAACGAACCACTTTGTTCTGCTTATTTTTATTGATTCAATACCTCTAAACTCATTATAAATAATACACACGAGATCCAAATGTCATCGATCATGAACATTTATCTAGTTATTCATTTATAGGACGTATGGAAAAACAATATTCATTACGTTTTTAATTGTATTAACTCGTAAATAGATTTTTCAAATAAGAAATTCATACTAAAAGGTATGGGTAATTATTTTAAGTAACATTTACTCTTAAATTTAAACACCTTTCTAATATTTGTTATCAGTAATTCAATTTCATACTTGAGCGTACGCCATTACGACAATAATTTCAATAAAATACCTTGTGACATGGAATTTTTATTTGAACATATTAATTAAAGTATACTCCAAAACAAATTATGTAGGAAACTTAACTTGTTTCTGAAGCAATCAGGCACAGGCTGTAAAAATTATAAATTTAAGCATTACGATTGTAATTTTTTTTTTAAATTATTTACGTTAAATGTTTCTTTTGGAACGTGTGAATTTATTCAAAATGTGAGTTTTATTTACTTATATGGAATTTAATTTAAAAGAATTTTAATAAAAATAGACCGAAAATGAACTTCAAATTAGAACACAGAACGTATGTTTTACATATCCGTAGAGATTTTCAGGTGTGTTTCCTTTTCAAGATTAACTTGTAATGAAATGCTTTACATTGAAATGAATTACTGTAACATGTTTGGAACCAGAGAAAAAATCGGTGGCGTTGCTGAGAGATGATAATTTTAGTCGTGGACACCAAATAAAATACGTAAAAAAAATGTATGTAAAAAGTATGCAAACCGTATAAAAATTAATTTCAATTTTCTGTGCGAGTTAATATTACTATAAACTGTCAATTAGTCAATTCAACAAAAGACCCTGTAGGTGTACGAAGAAGTTAAAAATAACTGTACAAAGAAATATGTATATAAAATAGACGTTGCTTAATTACTCACAGCGAAGATTGTAAATTTATAACACGTAACAAACTCTAAAATCGCTGTTTTTCTATAGGCTAAAATATTTTGAAAGTTTAGTATTTTCATGGTATTTATATCACAAATGTCTACAATATGAAGAAGAGAATGTTCTACTCAAGAAACTGTGCGTAGCATATTTGTTGGATACCTTACAATGGCAAGAACTACTTTCTATTGGGCTTCGGAAGTGTGTTGCGTGTTGCGTCCTGATGGGAGCGCACAATTTTTGTGTCGACGACTGCTTATCAGAGATAGTTAATGCGACACTGCGTCTTGTGAGCTAAATCTGACAACAACGCTGAGGTGAATTATAGTGATCAGATTATTTTTTTAGTATTCCCTTTTTTCTCAGTTGAAGAATAAATTTATTTCTATAGTTATGTTTAAATTCTTTGTACACCTACAGGATCACTTGTTGAATTGAAAAATTTATAGTTGACAATTTTAATAATTTTGCATACATAAATAATACTTATATACAGTAGAAATGTTGAGTGTTCTAATTTGAAGTTCAAATTGTGTTTGTGTTGCGGGTTCTTCAGTATATATTTTAACATGCCAAAGCCATTTTTGTTTCACGTAACAATTTTTGGGTAATAGAAATTACTTTCAATTTATAATTTTAATAGAAAGAATCAAATCAGTTTATTGTACATTTCAACAACATTCTGAACAATGATTTTTTATTCAAAAGATTTATATTAATTTCGGTCTCATTTCTCATTAATATATTATCTGATAAACTCCTAAATACAAAAGTGAAACTATAGTAAGTTTAAAGTTTTTATGGCTAATTTATTTATTTTAAAAGGGGATGCGTTATGGTGGAATGTATCAATAAAGTCAAAAGTGCACATTGTTATAAATGCGTTTTAAAAGGATTACGATTTTTTAAAATTTAATTTCACTCATTTATTCAAGGAGGAATGTCGTATGACCATATAGGTTAACAAAAGATAATGTATGTCAAAGCGTCATTATGTTTGATGGAGTTATTCCTTTGTCTGCAAATTTGCGTGAAATAATTGACGCCGAGATTGAAGAAATTTGTTTTATTTAAAGTCGTGTGTATGGACTGTCTTTTTGAACTTGTAATTGGCGATTAAAAGAACTTTTGCCGAATATCTTGAGATACCTAAAAGGTATACTCTAAAGGTTTTTAAGTATTATGTAAATATAGAAAAGAAAAAATTTACGTCTGATTGAAAATTTAAAATAAGTGAAAATATAAAAACCACACAAAGTTTCAGAGATCCTTGTCCCTTTCTTCAGGTGCTAAGAAGGACCTAGAACGACATTTTCACATATTTTGTTTGTATTTGGCTATCTTTCTTGTTAAATTTTATCTGTGTTTGTGTCTATAATTTTTGACTTCCAATAAATACATTCCTTGAAAAAAAATGAGTTGATAACAAATTATATATTATTTCTGTAATTTTTACAAATTGTGATTTTATCTTTGGCTTTTGAGTTTTGTCAACGGACGAGTGAAATTTTGTCGCTCTCCTTAGCACCTGAAAAAAGGGACAAGGATCACAGAAACGTTGTGTTGTATTTATATTATCTCTTATTTTGTCTGTATTCGGCTATCTTTCTTATTATTATGTAAATATATGCAGCACGTGAAGAAAACTTATCAGTATTTGCATATAAGTCCCGTAGTAATTTAGCTGTGATAATGATGATGACTGTTCTATTAAACTTTGACATCCAGCACCGAAGTGTACAAGGCCTGAGAGCGACTGCGCTGCAGCTTTACAGCGAAGAAAGATAATAATATCACTGCCAAGTACTGGAAAGGGAGACCGCTAATGAGTTCATTGTCACAAGCAGCTCATTAGTAACTAACAATCCAAGGTTGAGTAGGGAAAGAGGCGTAATGCTATCGAGACCAAATTAAGTATCACACGTTATACAGAACAGCAATTAGACTAGTTTGGGGGTTTCTGCCTCATCACGTCCTGCATTGGATGCAATCAACTGGGTATGTGAAGAAAACTTCGTCTATTTGAACCAGATTACTACAACGTCAATTTGGTAGATACAGAAAAATTCTGTAAACAAAATATTTAATTAATAAATTTTTTAGAGTAAAATTACATTAAAAGTCAGAAAACTGTATAGCGTTTAAAAATTTCTTTGTCTCTCTAAAATATTAATTGTAAATCGATGAAATTAAAAAAGTTTTAGCATGATAAACATAGTTTTATAGTTGATAGTGAAGAACTATTAACTTTTATAACTTTACTAGTTGTATGCCCGGCATTGTCCGGGTACCTATTCAAATTAATCCGTAGTAGGAATTGATTCCACCCTATGGTAAACATTTCAAAACTACTCTAGGTAAAAAACTACTCTAGGTAAAAAACTACTCTAGGTAACCTTTTATAAAAATGAAGAGTATTGTAAAATTTCATCAACAACCATGATTAATGTGAGATTTAAACTCAGCGACTCATACAACACCGGAATCGACAATTATATCAAGTGTTTCTTTTTGCTTTATTTTTATTTAAACCCCTTCAACCACCACCAGTACGGTAAGGGTGCTTCGCTTTCTAACCTTTTGTAGTTAAAATTAGACACAAAAAAATTCTATAATGACAACATCAAATTAGGAGAGCCCGAAAACGTTTTATTCGACGCTAATAAAGTGCTTTAAGAAAGTTTTTAATTTCCAACCCCAGCCCTAGAGGAAGTAAGTGTGTCTTAACCCCTCAGTGTGTGTTACTGGATTGTAATTAACATTACGATCCAGGAACAAACACTGAGATGTTTTGAAGATTGTAAACGGAAATTTCGTTTACCTCCTTACATCCTCACTCCTAAGGACTGAACTACATCTTAACGATGGTAAATGCCCGAATCAAACTCAGTTACTTCTATAACTCTGTTTTTGACGCCTATCTCGGTTGTTTCGCGTTAATTATATGTAACGCCCCTCAACCTCCTCCCTTATTTCTGTTTTAAGGGGTTGAAATTATACACTACAAACATCTGGAAGAAACTATTAATTACATAGACCGCGAAAATTAATTAATCGTCGCTAACATCGGCCGTTTTAGCATGTTTTCAAAAGTCACTCCCATTCACACCTTGGGAGTAAATCCAACAGAAACCTTCTCCGGCGTTAGTAAAATAAGTCACCAAAGTTTCGTCGCACAATTGCCATCATTTGATGCGTCATAAATGTAATCTATCTATCTATCTATCTAATACTTAATGATGATACCAAATAAAATGGAACAAATATTAAAATTTCGCCACACGTTGAGACGCCAAAATGTAATCACCGGAATGAAAACAACTTTAAAATGAAATTAATATTATAATGAAAAATTATATACTGAATGAGCATGAATAAGAACATTTATTGAAACTGACCAAACAATTGATTTATTATTATTCAAAATAATAAAATAATTACTCTCCGACCTTTTACATTTTATTTCATACAATCAAATAAATTTTCTCTTGATCTCAGGGTCTTTTCTGGGCCTTTAAATAAAGAATAATTTACTCCTTTTTTAAACTAACAATTTAAAACTTAATATTGACAAATATTTAATAAACAAATCGAAATCTAACGAAATTTTACCTTTAATATAACGCTTACATTTTAATTTAAATGATTTAAAACTCACTGTTTTGTTCTGGTACCTGGGCAATTGGATTCTTTCTACAACACACTCTCACTTTAAACAAATTACGAACAGGCCATTTTTACACTTCATAACTGTTGGACTTTCACTATTGGCGGCACCTTGTAGAATTCTTCCTCGTCGATTCTCAAGATAATTTGGCGTAACACTCAGAAATATTTCTGAGTCACTATCTGCATTAACGCTGTCCAAATTTACTTTTTAATAATTGTCTCGACTTACAGGTCCACTCTCTGTCATTTTTGACCGCCAACTATCTACTTCACCAACTCCGCACGCCATGTCTAAACAATACCTTGCCTGATCATATTATCGTCCATTATTGTGTCTTTGTGTATGTTTGCCGGTAAAAATTCCAGTTCAACAGTTTATAATTAATAAGTCTTAATTGCCCTTTAATTTTTACAATATATATATATATATATATATATATATATATATATGTATATATATGTATATATATATGTATATATATATATATATATATATATATATATATATATATATAGCGGTACGAATGCGTAAAGGCGACAATGAAGGCGGGTTTTTCCTTTGTTGAACAATGGAGACCGCGCGGAGAAACTCAGTATGCACTTGGGGAACGCCAGTCTGCTGCGAGAAACGGAACAGTTCAAACGTAAAAGTTTGATGATCTAAAAGTCTGGAATCGGCGATTGAAAGGTGAAGGAGTCAAAATTCTGCGTACGAGAGATGAAACTGTTAAAAGTCGACGGGGAGATAATATTGTTCAGCTCACCTAGAGCAACGAACAGTAAAGTTTGCAGATATAAAGTACGAATGGCGAGATCCTGTATTTCTACATGAAAGCAAGCAAATATTTTACGGAGAGATTTATTTAATAATTTTCACACGGTGAAGCAAATGGTTCCTTCACGCTGATTGAACAATTATCGCATAGAAGGGACCAACAAGCACTAAAATACTAAAGGGGCCGGCTCATCCGAGGTTCCAGATAGCAGAGGACGAGTGTTTTAATCCTGTGTATTAAAATTTTCAATGAAGTGTAGAAATTGTGTAAAAATGGCCTTTTAGTGTGGTAGTTTACAAGATAAAAGAGAGAGATCAGGTGCCAGACAGACGGTCCGTGAGTAACAATACTTTGATATAAATTTGTAAACGATAATTAAAAAGGTAGTCAGATTTATTTCAGTTTTATTTTCACTTATTTTCATATTGTTTTAGGTTAAATTTTTATATTTTAATTGATAATTGTCATGTTATACATCGATTTTATTCTAATTATCAAACCCAGTTATGGCCCTGGGATAAGAGATTCGTCGAATTTGATTGTAATTATATAAGAACTGTATGTTCAAAAATGCCACGAATTAATAAATGAAAATTAAAGTATTTGTTTTAACTGGAAAGAAATTCGGCGTGAAAATTAGGTCTTGTACATTGTGAATTTATCAACAATAATAAATTTCTTTTAAAGTTTAGTAAATGTTGTTAATTATTCCTACGGTGTAAAGACCACCTTTTTAATTATTATATATTCGACGTATTTAACGTGTGGCTAATTATTCAAATTTTAATCATTTCTTTTGTTAATTGATTGATTTAATTTAAACCTTATCAAGGTTTTTATTGCATAAAATGGCTTCACTAACGCGGGGCAAATTTAATAAAGCCATCCTTTTGTTTATTACAATATATATATATATATATATATATATATATATATATATATATATATAATATAGGGAAAGAAGATTAATACCTGTATGGTCTTTCAGTTTGGTTTTCCAAGCTTAAAATACATTGTTGTTGATTCGTAGTGGTAAAATTTCCATCTTTGATTTAAAGGCCGTGTATTGTGTAAAACCGTAATTTATATTTGAGATTAAGTTTTGAATACAGAGAAGTAATGGTTAAAAAATATTGTTTGGTTTCTCCCTTGTCTATTTCTTGAAACAGAAAGGGAATAATTTGTCCATTTCTGCTATGATTTTTATCATCTCAGCTTGCCCACAAATATTAAAGGAAAACTTACTGGCTTCGAACTTTTAAAACTTGAATAATGTTTTTTCATGGATTGTATATAATCTAGTGGCTTTAGTATATCTGTATGTTTCATGTGTCAGGGGGCCTAAACCCTATGCCACCCTAATTCCTGTGTCTGTCACATTATCTTGGTTCACTTTTCTCAAGACAATGTCTGGCCGATTACGATGAAATATATTATTTTTGGTTCTTGGAAATAGATGAAGAAGGTTTTTTCTTAGCAGTACTATATTCCATGTAGAAAACCTTGATTTACATCGCTTTGCTCAAAGAAGCGTGATGGCATATTTTAGTGTTTGTTGCTAAATAGAGCCGTAACATCTGGATAAGTAATATGAAACTGCCATCCGCCATCTTGAGTAAATCATTCCGGACGTTACATAATCTTGATTTAGTTCTCTTCTGACTATTAACTATTAATTTGTCATCCATGATTTTAATGAGTCAAAATTTAAAATCCGATCAGGCCAATTTATTTTCTTTTTGTGATGAACGTTATTGGTGAGTAAGCAATATCTTTATTGGATAAGTAGTTATTGGAATTCCATCCGGATGAAAGCAAGTGAAAGCCACGACGTTTCAATGGCGGACTCTTGTCAAGTGAAATGAAAAATGACAGACTTCGCTTAACCTTGCTTTGATCCGGGTGGAATCCCAAGCTATTCAGCATATAAACTGGGAAAAACCTATCGATCATTGATAAAATCTTTGTTGTCGAGAGTAGACAAGAAATAATCTTGCAGATTGAACCTAGAAGTATTAAATAGAATTATAAATTATAAGTAACGGGATAAAGAAAAAAATACTCAAATATTTTCCTTTCAGTTGTAGTATCATTGTACTGAAATATTTGTGCCAAAATTAAACCCTAACGTTAACAACAGTGAATAAAGTTTTCATCCCCGTATGGTGCACGGATAAACACGAAATCTGTGGATTCGTACATGAAGAGGAATCCAAAAATGTCACGTTGAGACCGGAACGGTTTCATTGGTCGTGAAGGTTATTTTCAGATTGACGCTAGGCCACAAATATATTCATGTTAAATCTGGGAAAATACGAACAATATTTCTTCAAGCATGTGATACGATACTTCAGTAGAAAGACCAAGACCGTTTTGACCTACTAATATATATCATTGTTAGTATTCAGAAAAATGAATAAGAATGATAGCCAATACAGACAAAAACAGGGGGGGGGGGGTAATATAATAAAACACAACGATCCTTGTTACCTTCGTCAGGTTCTAAGAAATGCCTAGAGAAACACAACTGCCATGGTCAGTTGGCTTTTGAGTGTTGTCAACTGACCAGTGCAGTTGTGTTTCTCTAGCCTCTTCTTATCACCTGACGAAGTGAACAAGGATCCCAGAAACGTTGTGTCGTAGTTATATAACCCCCATTTTTTGTCCGTATTGGCTATCTTTCTTATTCATTATTTTCAATCAAACGTAATTTTTTTCATTTTATTCCGAAAAATGTTAAAATTTGGTTATAGTAATAGAAAAGTTTGTTATTCTGATGTTGGATCAGATAACGTTACGAGGGATATTTTCTCGATTAGTTTTGAGTGTCTATTAAAGCTTTACTTCCCTAGAGATCACAAAGTTTCTCTGAGCGTCTACGACGTGGCGTAGAGACTGTCCAATCCTGTGACTGACGGACGCTTATGCGCTCACTTCCTACGCTCTGGTTGACATGAATTATTCAGCTCGAAGGGGAGACACACACGACCCATTCAAGTCCGTGACTCTTTCTCGAGGTCCATACATTTTCAAAACCTTTTGGGAAGCTTCTACAACTTTACAAGTTGCGTAATAACATCCAGTTTTTACCGGCTTCTAAATATTTGTCTACCAATTCGATTGGCCTGTCTACAGAATGGTTTGATTTAAAATATTCGTGCCTGGAATCACGCGAAATGTATTTGTAGTTTGGTAGTTTACTAATACCTCAGTGAAGAAACAATTAACTTATCGTTGTTTAAGTAACTTGTTGATATTTTTCAAATATTTGACTGATTCAGCGGCACGGGTCAAAATGTATTATTTGAAGTCTAGTATTTTTTTAATGAGGTTTATAACGGTCGCGTCGACATCGTGCTCATTGGCGACCCGTATGGTATTTAAAATCGTTTACATAGAGTTATTATTTACATGCATAGATATTCTTAAAATTATTTTCTATTTGGTTTCTATATTTGTTCACTTATGTTTGCTTCCTCGATAAATTGTATGAGATCCATGGCGACTCTCGTTGAAGTACAGAGGTCTGAGATGTGCTGTTTTGCGATTGTAGCTCTTCTGATGCAGTTATATATGCTACAATAGAAGAATATATGGGGAATAGTTAGTGGTTGACTGCATTCTTCACAGGTTGGTTGGGTAGATCTGGAAAATAGGAACGCATGAGTATAAACTGATACATTCTTACTCTAGATAGCATCACCTGATTTTTCAATGTATGGATTTATGAATTGTCATGTCTTCGTAGTGTACTAGTTCAAGGTGAATTATTCCGTTGTTCTTCCTTTTGTCGTTCCACCTGTTTTCGAGTTTTTCATTGCATTAGTTCCACGTTTCCTTGTTGTTGCACGGAAATTCTTTTTCTCTGTTGTGTATGGTTTTGGGTATATTATACCACACGAAATTTAAACACGCTGGAGTAAAATGATTCATAGGTTATAAGGGGAGAAACGGGCCCCGAGTAAGGAACGGTTTTTTTAGATCGTGGAAAATGGCTACCACTAACCAATTTTATGAGGATTAAAGGAACTGTTAAACTTAGGAGTGCTATTTTTTGTAAAATAAAATTTCTTGGGTGTCATGGAAGTAAAAGCGATGGCTACTTCGTGAAAGAAATGTACAAGGGACAGGTGATGAGAATTGTAATTAATTTTATTATATTAAAGAAAAATAATTATTTACCATTAATAATTGAAATGTATTTTATTAATATTATTGTTTTGAGCGTGAAAACTCTGATCACAGGCACCTGAGGGTTTACGTCGTAGAGATTAGTTGCTCGCACCAAATACGTACTGCATGTTCCTGTTTGCTTTTGTTGCACGCTGTAGATGGAGGTTCCGGTTTTTCCCTTATTGAATCCTGCAGGTGGATGGAGCGTCTCTTTGCTTGTTCTCAAATATTCGGCGGATGGCCTCGTACAGCCAGTTGATGCGCAGGTGCAAATTTACTATATGCTTTTCCGCTGCTCGGATAAGCATACACCTGTACCCTTCAGCATCCTATCACCACTCTCCTCAACGTCTTTATTCCAACTCTTTCCACGTTCTTATTCCAACTGTTTCAAAATCTGGACGTTTTTCCGCTCCCAGCGTCACCGGGCTTTTTGCTGTTCGAAGTCGCACGGGATTTTCCCATGGGCCGAACCAAAGGTTTACAGTGCCGCGATGTACGCTATCTCTGGGTTGCTAATCATTTAGGTATTCAAATAGCCACGTGCGGCTACCTGAGACGCGACAGGTTCTGCGTCTCGAGTTGGGAAACAAAAGGATCATTCAAACTACAGAAAACAGCATTTCCGAAAAATAAAAATTAATTAATTTAAAATACGTCCGTTACAGTATAATAGACAAAAATATAGAATAATCAGAAAGATAGAAAATACAGGCAAAAGAAGTGATAATATAAACACCACACAACGTTTCTGGGATCTTTGTCTCTTTCTTCAGGTGCTAAGAAGACCCTGGAGCGACACAACTAGAGAACACGCCCTGAATATGTAGGTTTTCGGAACCAATTGATGAGTATGGAAAAACTCTAAATATTCAAGGCGTATTGTCAATTTTCTTTTTGATCATCCTCCAAACCAAATGAGACCTATGGTATACAATCTTGTAGACAGAGCTATATTACTTTCTAACCCAAAGTTTCATCAACATAACTTAAATATTGTCCGAAACATTTTAACCTCTAATGAGTACTCTTTAAATTTTATTAATAAACACATAAACAGCAGACTAAACAAAATCTAATATCCTACTGTCAATCGTCCCCAAACACCTCAATCCAAATTTTTTCTCGTACTCCCTTATTACAAATTTATACATCATAAATTAGTCCAAATTTTTAAACAATAACAAATATCCACCATTTACTGATCTACTAATACTCTTTCCTACTTGATTAATAACCACAAGGACCCACTTGACACCTACAGCAAAAGCTCTTGCTCTAATTGTAATTCCTGCTACATAGGGCAGACTAAACGTTGACTTAATACCCGTATCTAAGAACGTATGTCTAATATCAAACTTCCCAACGATAAACAATCTAGAGTCTCCAAACATATCATCAATTCGAAACTTACATTTAATTGGCAAAATGCTAAGATTTTAGACATTGACACCAGGTAAAATTCCAGACTTATATCAGAGATATTTCACATTAAATCGAACATCACAGTAATTAATGTACAAACAGACACTATAGAAATGAATAATTGCTCCTATTCCTTATTATTACGCTAAACCTTCTGCTTTCCCATTGTCGTTGCGTTTACGTCGTCTTTGAGTTTTGTCAAATGACGAGTGCAGTTGTGTCGCTCTAGGCTCTTTTTCGCACCTGAAGAAAGGGACAAGAATCCCAGAAACGTTGTGTGTTATTTATATTATCACCTCTTTTGTGTTTATCTATCTTTCGTATTATTAGTTTTCAATCGGACGTAAATTTTTCATTTCAAATAGTACAGAAGCCGGGAAAGCGCGGATCTGAGATCAGCAATCTTGAAGAAACATTTTTTTATATAAAAAGTTTATTGTTTATAGTCGCGTCAATATAAAAGTCATTTGATACTTACCATACCTACTACATGAAATAATTGTAGTAATTTCATGTAATAGGTACGGTAAGTCCCCAATGACTTTTATGTTGACGCGACTATAAACAATAAATTTTAAAAAAAGAATGTTCCTTCGAGAAATTAGAGACAGGAAGCTGTACTGTGTCCTGGCAATAGGAAGTCATTAGACGTTGCCCTGGATTTATGAGTGTGAACCGATCATCGGTCAAAAGTGCATAAACAGGTTAAACTGCAGTTGGTTCGGATAATTGATTTTATTGGAGGGGAGGCCGTGACGTAGTTATTGCAAAAGGAGTTGTGTTTTGTACGCTTTGGGTACATTGGTTATGTGAGCGGGGTAGATTGGATCTTTACTAAAAGATCAGTTGGAGCAATAAATGTTCATAAATATATAAAACAAATTATATATTTTCGTTTCCCTGAAAATATTTCGGCTGTTCGCGTTGGCAGTGTTAACAGAGCTGTTGGATGGTAACAGTCCAGCTAGTTTACTTTCTGGAGAGGAGCTATAGACGTTGTGAAACAGGTAGAAATAGTTGAGAGTTGTCAGTATGCCCCATTATTTTTTTAAAATGCATGAGAATAGAAAAACATTAAAAATTGACACATCGTTTCGCCCTCAATATAGGATTTCATCAGGACTTAAAGTAAGTATTTTTTTCCATACAGTTACAAATTATGCTAGGATTATCAGTTAAACATTGATGTTATATAATTTATTTTAGAGTAACAGGTTACGTGAGGGTAATCCACATGGTCGGAACTCCCCTTTAATACCATTTTGTATCTTCATTGTATATTTTTACAATTTATTTCATTTTTTTTACTTAATGATTTAATGGTTATATCATCGTTCAATTTTCTTTATTCACAAATATATTAAACAAATACAATCTGTTTACTTGTGGGTTGTGGGATGTTGTTCCACGATGTTCCGCGATAAGCCGCCCAAAGTTCAACAGCAAGCACGGTGCCGATAAATGCCTTTTCTCACGCGCCCGTGGTCGAGATTGTATTGCTCGCTCTCTCTCAAGAATTATAACGGTTCTTGCTCGCATAGGGTCCAAATATATATAATGCTGCATCACCCTCCTCGAGGCAAAACACAAACTGGAACTCTCAGTTGTCGGAGGCTGAAGCAAATAATGTATCTTTTATGTTTTATACGCTATGCCCTGCAAGTGTCAATAATACCCATAGTCCCTTCAAGATACACTTGTGTCAACAAGGGTTAGCGGAACCTCAAAATTGTCAAACAGAAAACATTTATTTTTGTTAGCTACAGTATGAGCTGTATTAACGTTACATATGCAACGCTACAGCTGATTCCACCCGAAGGGCGTGATAAAATACTAAATTATATTTAAATAAAATAATAATCAATTCTAATTTTCACTAAATCGTTAACTGAAGAGACTGTCTTTAAAATAGTAAATAAAAATCCCACATACCGAAAACATAAATCAGCATTAACTCTATATAAATTTTCAACTGCAACAACACTTCAGGTAATATTGAATTGTAATCAAAATACTAAGTATTCTTGTGCGTTGCAATTGCTTCATAATAAATTTCAGAGAATCTTTAACGTCCGTTGCATTATTGCAATTCAAATGACACTTCTATTTTAACAAAGAGTTGTTCTAGAAAATGGGGGTTCCCATGGGATAATAAAACACGTACCTCGAACCGGCGAATATATGACGGTAATGTCGTTTCTGCGTATGTCGATATTCGTCTGGCATTTATCAGCTCATTTTGTACTTCAAAGTTATGCCAAAGTCATTTAAAGTTTAGAATGACTTTAACTCGTAAATATTTAAGTCTTATTTTTTTTTGTAAATTTAGGTGAACTGGCCAGTCAAATACCTGACGTGATGCATATCCGGCATTGTATGCTTTTTGAGTTTCACAAGGGGAGTGTCACAACAGTTGCTACCAAAAACATTTGCGATGTTTATACAGGTGCATTAGACGCTCGTAAAAACCAAAGATGGTTTTCTAAGTGCAAATTAGGTAATTGTGAACTTTGCGTATCGGCCAGGAACACCAACAATGATATCTTAATGGCGGATGTGAGAGAAAATCTTTGTTGGACAACCTAGGAACTGTCAAACACTCTTAAATAACCTTCATCGACCATCCAAGAACATTTTCAGCAGATTGTTAAAGTAAATAGATCAGGTGTTTGGGTCCCGCATAATCTGTCCAAAGAAAACAAAGCGAAAATGCAGGTTATTTCTCCGTCACAATACTGTAGCACACATCAACTTGAATTAGTTGACACGAAGGGATAAGGTGGAATAAATTAAACTTAATTCCTGATATAAATATATCTCTATATTTTTCTTTAGAAGTTTAAATAAATTGTCATGACTTAATCCAGGGGCTAGCTGGGCCTAACGGTGAATTGATATCCAGTGGCAGGAAATCGCATGATTTAAATTTTTCTTTTATATAATTATAAATTAAATTTCCTTGACGTCTGTACCTCGCGTCACGATGGCTTCCGCTGCTCCGGTGTTGACCTTACAGGCGACTTGGATTCAGTCGTGGTCAGGCAGTCACGGCTTCACCTTTGGGTGAAATATTTCCGGGTTCCCTTCCAGATACTTCAGACACGTGGACAGGATTGCAAGATATTATTGTCTTGCATCACTAATACAACTTGCCAAGCTATACACAAGTCCCGTGTTGTCCGCCGTGTCTCGTCCTTACACCCTCAACCACATCTGCCGTTCTCTCTCCAAGACGCGCATATTATTAGAGGACACTGACCACGTTGTCAAGTCGCCCAGCAACCCTACGCCACCGTGACACGGCCGGTTTCCCAACCCGAACTAAAATGATCGTTACAATACAGCAACGTTTTCTGACTGCTTGATCACTGGAGATGAAAAATGGGTCCTCTATGATGATCCAAATCGCGTTCTTTCCGAAAAATCGCCACGAAGTACAGCTAAGCTCGGTTTACAGCCCAAAAAGCCGCTTTTCTGTGTTTGGTGGAGTATTCGTGGGGTCGTTGATTTTGAAGTGTTGAAACCTGTACCAACTGTGAATTCTGACTTTTTCAGTGATCATTGGGATCGAATAAATCAATCTTTAATAGAAAAGTGTCCAGCGATAGTCAACAGAAAAGGTGTTATTCTGCAACACGATAATGCAAGTCCCCACTGATAATGAATTGGGGTTGGATGTATGGACTCACTCACCATATTAGTCCGATATTGTGCCGTCGGATTTTCATTTATTCCGATCATTACAAGATTGTCTAAGTGAACAAAAAATTTGAAAATTTGGATGATGTCTGAAACTCTACTTCCAAAACCAATTCATTTTTATCCATCCGGAATTTAAATTTGCACGCTAGATGGCAAAGGTTGTTGATAACGAGGATGATTGCATCACAAATAAAAAATAAAAACTTAATAAAAAATAATCTGTTTGAATGTAATGTAAAAACAGCATTACTTTCCGGTCCACCTAATTTTTTTGCTGAAAGGAAATTGTCTGTAGCATGAGTTTTATGATTTTATTATTAAAACAGACAAACGAATCACTAACCCCGTTTATTTTTGTCTTTGACGCCACATTAATCTCGGAAGACTTTCCACTCTAAAAGACCACTACTGGATAGACTAAAAACCCTACACGAACAGACTTGCAACAATAGGTAAGTGGCTATATTCAGAAATATTCCGAATTAGATTTGTTAAATAACAAATATGGACTGTTTATTGTAACAGCATAACGCAGCCTCTGTAATTTGTGTAACGCGTGTAGCTTACATGCATTTAAACAAATCGACTGTCTGTAAATTACTGTAATGGAGTAAGAAAAGGGAACGTGTAAGATAAATTATTTTTTAAAGAGAGAAAATGACTATGACTACGTCCGAAAATATTTCTCATAATTATAGCGTTAATAACTCTTTACCACGAGTCATCCTAACTTTCTCCTAAGCTAATGGCAAACTAATTGAGTTGAATTAAATGCTTACGTAGAAATTTCTTTTTTTACTTCTGTAATTCGCCGATTACGTATTTTATTTTGAAATATTTAACACACACACACACACACACACACAACATATATATATATACATATATATATATATATATATATATATATATATATATGTGCTTTCTTGCTAACTTCGCTTATCTACGTTTAACAATAGCCATTTCGGAACAAAAATCATACTGAGGTTATGTCATCTCCATGATTTCCAAAAAAATTTATCCAAGATGAATAATTTTCACAAAAATATATTAATAAATTTAAAAAGATAATAAACTCCTGTAATTATTTATTTCTGTGACATGAATTCATATAAATATATATCATTTTTGCTTTTTTTAATCATTTTTCCTTTGAGATGTCATTTCTTATGGAATTATTTGTTATGATTTACGTCTATTATATTTTTCTACGGCAATAAACACTACAAATTCCTGTTGTTTCTAATTGCAGTTAAATATTTAAATTGAATCATCATAAACGGAAAGGAACTATTGAGAATAATTTTGGAAATTTAATAAAAAACAGAAAAGAATATTATCAAATACTGTGAAGGGTTCCTTATTTTATTTTTCTTTCTCAAGGACATATATATATATATATATATATATATATATATATATATATTTGGGTTACAGGCTACAGGCTACATGAGGGTAATCCACGTGGTGGCAACTCCCCTTTAATAGCATAGGAAGGGATTTGAATTGGCGAATGCTGAAGGGTAGAGGAAGGTAGCCAAGGGCCGGGCTATAGTTTAAGGATACTACCCCGGCATTCACCTAAAAGTAATGTAGGAAAAACCCTAGAAAAACCTGCATCTGGTAGGTCGGGCATTGGGTACTTGTCCCACGCCCTTCCGATAGCAGGAGAAGAGTTTGCTGTGCGGTCGCAGCATTCCCTTCTCCATACCTCGACCAGTTTAGGAGGCAGCTGGCCGACTGTTTCAATGGGAACAGTGAGCAACTCTTACGGTATGCCCAAGGTCTGTTACCCCGGAACATACACCTCTCAAAACATGCCGAGGTGGCTCGGCTTGTGGGAACCTTAGTTAAAAAACGGAGAGAGGAAAAGGCATCCCCAAAGGTAGCCCCTTCATGTCTCTCCTACAAGGTTCTGCCTGCGAGAGAACATCCCTCGCAGGGACTGCCTGCGAGAGAATATCCCTCGCAGACAGCTTCCTTAGGACATATATTAAAAATGTAGCTTTTATATTTTAAGAGAACTAAAAGAGTACGAGAGGGTGAAGTATCCATTGTATATACTTTCAACTATATTAATTCTTGTTGTCTATTCCAACAATATTGCGGTGGGACGTACAAATTTTTATTTTCATACTACAAAATAAAGTTAAACGAGTTACATCCTGTGAAAGGAACACCTTAACCTTTTTCTAGTCCACTTAAAAACATACTTTTTGAGATAAAAGTTGTCCGGAGTTAAAAACTAGAATAAATTTTCTGAACAACTAAGATATATTGTAATAAATTACCGTTATCGTTTTGTAATTTTAATTTTAGTATGAAATTGTAGAACGTAACTTGGCTGGTAGTAACTGGAAAGAAATCGTAGAAACGGTATTAAATTTTAAAAATAATTTTTAAGTAACAGATTGTTTTATATTCAACCCAAATGCTTTGCACTCATCAAAAAAATGTTTCGTTTTTAATTGTAAATGCGGCCTGTAAAATAAAACTACCCGCTATCATAGTTTATATGTAAATTTAAATATCATACTTAAATTATGCTTTCTGTAATTTAGTATTAATTGCTGCAAGCTTAAAAAGATGTTTAGTATGTAATAGTACACCTATGGATTTCATTTAAATTTAAACTATAGTCATCTCTATCTTCTTCTGTGTAGGATTGAGAAAAAGGGGAGGTCTGTGTTCCATTTTTCAGTAGCCTTGTCTCGGAAAATCGAATTTTGCTTTCTTTTTCCTTTGTGCATTATTTAAGGATTCTACGTTACTTCTAAAAATATCCAAGATAAATGTCATTTGTTAGCAAAACTAACTAATGTAGCATACATTTATAACTCGCTCCAAACAGTTAAATATATGGTAATATGCAATTAAAATAATATTGTAGTTATGATTAAAATCAACTGTGATGAATATATAAAGGAACATCTTCAATGATAAAGTTAAAAGGTAACCTTCGCCGTCAGCTCTTTCACATCTCAGACGTCACGCCACTCAGATAATTATGCGCCTAACTCAATCAGTCTGATTACTTAAACGAGGAAGTTGGGATCACAAATTTAAGGTTTTCAAACTCTCGAACTTTAATGCAATACAAAAACACATGATTACTAAAACAAAGTTAACAACTTAAAGTAATGAAATTTGAATGTTTTTTTAAAAAAAAAACGATCTTAAACGATTGGGGCTAGCAGTCTGACTGCAAAGTTAAACATAGATTTTCAGTGCATAAAAATAAAACAAATTTTTCGGCTTTAAAATTATTAATATATTCTTTCGTCAAGGTATTGTGGGGTCGATATTTACTGATTTCAAAACAGGGCTTTCGAAGTAAGACTGCATATAACGGAGATTTGACAGAAAATTTAGCAGTTTACATATATTTTAGATCGTCTTCGAAATTAAACGTTGATGATTCACATTCACAGATTTGGGTACAAATGGTTCGGTAGTGTATTCTCTGGAGGACGTGCAGATTTCTGGATATTTCCTCCCTCAAGTACAGCAGAGTTGAACTATATTTCGTGGCAGCGAACAGGCTGAAATAATTCCCACTGTGCGGCGGGGGCAGCTGCAGACCATCGCCTCGCGTAGTTCTCGCTCAGTCTTCCAAACTACGACGTTGAAATAAATCTCAGAATTTGTTATTTTCAATTTTCATTAAGCTGTCTGCGAGGGCTATTCTCTCGCAGGCTGTACTTGCAAGGGATGCTCTCTCGCAGGCAGAACCTTGTAGGAGAGACAGGAAGGGGCTACGTTTGGGGATGCCTTTTCCTCTCTCCGCTTTTGAACTAAGGTTCCCACAAGCCGAGGCACCTCGGCCTGTTTTGAGAGGTGTATGTTCCGGGGTCACAGACCTTGGGCATACGGTAAGAGTTGTTCGCTGTTCCCATTGGAACAGTCGGTCAGCTGCCTCCTAAACTGGTCGAGGTACGGAGAAGGGAATGCTGCGACCCCACAGAAAACCCACTCTCTCACCATTGGAAGGGAGTGCCCGACCTACCTGATGCAGGGATTCTAGGGTTTGTCCAGCATCATTTACAGGCAAATGCCATAGTCTGGGGCCCTAGTTCACACTTCCGCATCCGCCCTATGAAATCCCTTCCTATGCTATTAAAGGTGAGTTGCCACCATGTGGGTTACCCTCATGTAGTCTGTTACCCTAAAAAAATTCAATTTTCTATTTAACACTTTTAATTACTGAATTATTTAGAATGTTTTTTCGCAACAGAATCCAGCGGTTCACTGAACACGGCGAATTTCAGCCGAAAGTGACCTTACTCCCTCCATTTGTCACGACAGACTAATCTCGTAGTCCTCGTCTCCAGCAGCTTGCAGAGGATTATGAGGAATTTGCCAGTCAGATAATTTCTAACATTTAGCGGCTTCGAAGACTTGACCAATAGAATTGTCTGTTTCACACGGCGTAAGAATTTCGTTGTACCGCCCAGCCACCCAGTCAATGCTAACTTCCCTGCTGATCTTGTCTCCAAACAATCCCTAACTGATAATGATCAAAATGTTAATATAATTTTGGAAGAAATAATTTAAAAATGTAAATGGTTCTAAATAAATGGCCAATTATCTAAATTATGCATATTATGAATATGTATAAGGAAAATAACCTATAAAGACAAAAAAGGGTAATATAAATACCACACAACGTTTCTGGGATCTTTGTTCCTAAAGTCAGGTGGTAAGAAGAGCCTAAAGAGACATAACTGTAATGGCCAGTTGACAACACTCAAAAAAAAAAAGAGAAGAAGCTTTTAAGTGTTGTCAACTGACCTAAGCAACTGTGTTTCTCTAGGCTCTTCTTAGACCTAACAAAAAGGGTTAAAGATCCCAGAAACGTTGTGTTGTATTTATATTACCCTTTATTATCTGTATTGGCTATCCTTCTTTTTAATTATTTTAATCAGACGTAAATTTTTTCATTATAAATATGTGTTTATATGTCGGAAATTTTTATCACGTCATATTTTCTAAATTACTTCAAGGAGGTGTAAAAACATGTAGCGTAAACAACAGATAGAAAAAATACAGTTACGTTGATAGCAAGATGGCGTAGCTTAAGGTTTCTACGCTCACAAATGTTGTTTGAAGTGAGTCGAAATTCAAGGGTCCTCGCTGATTGGGTCCACAAAGAGGGAGTTGAGATAGGAGATGTGTACAATGGAGAAACAGAAAGTAACAGATTTTTTCCAGTGGAGAAATCACAGAGCGGAACTGGAAGTTGGGGAATGGAATTACAATGGATCGAACTTGCGAAATTGAGTCGAAACTTCATGGTGGAACCGATAAGTATAGGGGCGGCTGAATTAAAGTTTGTAATGGAGAAGAAACCATAAAAATTATTTATTTACGAAGCGAAAAAATTATCTTTTTCCTCAGAAATAGTCATTTTAGAACAGATCGGTACAAACAGAATGATAGTTAGCCACACGTTGAAGACGTCAAATATATAATGATTAATAAGGTGGTCTTAAATCATTGAAATAATTAACTAAATTAATTTAAGATTTAAATTAAAAAAATTATTATTGTTGATAAATTTATATTGTATAAGATCTATTTTGCACGCCGAATTTCATCCAGTTAACAACAAATACTTAATTCGTGGCATTTTATGAAAATACAGTTCTTATATCATTGCAATCAAATACGTCGAATCTCTATATTTCAGGGTCATAACTGGGTTTGATAATAAGAACACTCCAATTAAAACATTAACAATTCAATTCATTGAAGTTAAAGGAATACAAACTTAAAATACTAGAAACCAAAGGAAACGAATGAAAATAAAAACGCGAACGAAATCTGACTATACCATTTAATTATCGTTTACAATTATTAATAATTGTATTGTACTCACGACAGTACTTCTGGTACCAGTTTGGATTCTTTTTGCTTGAATTTAATACTCACTAAAACAGGCCATTCATTACTCACTGATTCTACACTTTAGAATTTGAATTCACGTGGTCGTTGCCCTCTCGTGTCTCTGCTATCCGGGAATCTGGATTAGTCCATCCTCAGCCGGTTGTTAGATGTAGATTTCCTCAAAGTTTGTCGATCCGACAGTTAGTTCAATTTGGGCAGCAAAATCTTCTGCTTCCAAATTGCAATTTTATGTATCTCTCCGCCAAGCTGCTTACTCGCGTTTTATATAAACTATCATATCTCGCCGTTGGACCTCCTGGATAACACTATTCATGCTTTTAGGTTATCAAATTTTACTGTGTTATTATTTTATGTGGACCGTTCTGTCTCGTTTCTCCGGGCAGACTGCTGATCGCCAGGCGTGCGGTTTTCCAGTTTCCATTGTTAAACAAAGGAAAAACCCGCCTTGATGGTCGCCTTTACGTATTCGTACCGGTAACAATTTAATTATTAAAGACAATTAGTAGCCTGTATAATTGGATTTACAATATATTGAAAATTCGCTCTGTTACTAATTTTACACTCTCAAGACCATGAACGAAAAAGAGTCATAAATTAAAATACTACTCTGAGACGTGTTAAATATTTCATTACTTTAAATTACTTGCATTTATTTCCACGATATAAATTAAAAGGTCAAAGATTAATTAAATTATGTTTAATAAATGATTCCTACACACAATTTGAAAGTCATATAAATTAAATTAAAAATTAAAGAATTTCTTCCCAAAACCCTCCCAATTATTACACTGTTCAATGAGACGCACTAACCAATTGTCAACGTATAGAGTTCTTTCAAAATTAATAATGTCTATTTTTGCTGCAGTGCTTGGTCCGATATTATTCTTCTCCAATATTCGTACATTTCCTAAATATTTCTGTAATAAATTTTCGGAACTCTAATAACATCCATTTTTGAGTCCAGTTTATGCACAGAAATTAATAACTTAGCGCAGACGCACTTGAACCACTTATCTGATTACAACTGGCCTTTATTATGCTGCTCTGTTGGATCGTTTGAAACGGGTGCTGATTGCGAAACGACCAAGATTGGCGCGCAAGAAAGTGCTGTTTCACCAGGACAATGCGGCAGCGCACACAGCAGCAGTCTCAATGGCGAAAGTGTACGAGTTGGGATTCTAATTGGTTTCTGATCCACCCTATTCACTTGACCTAGTACAAAGTGAATTCTTCTTGTTTCCGAGTTGAAAATTTGATTTGGTAGGAAGAAATTTTCATTTAATGAAGTGATCGGGGCCTTAACGGAGTATTTTCCACAGTTTGACAAAACCCATTTTTGTGATGGGTGAAACTCGCTGGGCCAACTATATAGCGAAGGAAAAATAATTTTGTTATATTTTTACCAAACTTGTCAAACAATCTCATTTTCAATTGTCCGTTCTCCCAATTCAGTTGTACAGATTTTCGTCATGTAAAGCCAAAGGCACATAGACTATGCAAGTAAGAATACTATTCTAAGGATGTGAACCGCGTAAATTCCCCCCCCCCCCTTTTGATATTTATTGTTGTGTTTTAAATGCATTGGTATATACCGCCTTCTCAGAATTTTTCCTCAACTGTAAAGAATTAAAAATTTATTTCATATAATACTGATGGTTTGTTAGCTTTTTTGTCAGGTTTTTTAATTCTCATATACTCTTCGTTCTTATCTACGCCTTGTAATGTTTCGTTGTACTATCATCATAATCTCCGGAACAACAACCAACTGATTTTACTAATGTATTTATATAAAATTACAAAATATCGTCCACTGCTGCAACAATGCCAGATAAATTACTAATGGCGTAACGATGACTTCGTAGATGTATGTATGCATATATTTAAGAATCTACTATTGGAATATATCCCAATGGAAGATTCATAATAATATTGTCTACAATAGATATTAGTTATAATTTAACTTATACTAAAACTAGTAATTCATTCTTCTTAGTAATAGTTGTACCCCTTAAAAAGAATCACTGCCTGGAATAGTCACGGTTTAACATTACACTTCACTTTCAATTGGATTATGATTTTATTAGTTTACGGAAAAACTTCACTTGTAGGTTTTTTATATACAACCTAAATTTATTTTCTTGAAGACTTTTCCGATACACTCTCAAAGGTAAATTATTCTAGTTTTTAAAAAATCTCTTAGCAACTCCTGTTTACTGTCGAATATCTTGTGTTGCAAACAATCATAAAAAAATTGGAATTTTGGGCTAGCTTTGTAAATATAAGGGAATAAAATGATCCGATTTTATATAAAAAAAAATTTACTACTTGCGTATAAGAATTTTTTTTTACATACCTGGACTTACTCCTCGGCGTTACAGTCCATGTAGGACCTTGGCCTCTCTAACGATCATAGCCCAATCTTGCCGGTCCTTGTTTCCTCCATCTTCTAACACCCATCTTTCGTAAGTCGTCCTCCACATCGTTTTCGTGATCTCCCTTTGCTTTCTGCCACCTGGATTTCCTTTGCAGATCTTTTTGACAACCCTGTCTTCTGACATTCGCTCTACATGGCCCAACAATCTCAGTCTGTTCCCCTTTATTTCCAATTCAATATCTGCATACCCATACTGTTCCTCCAGTTCCCTAATTCTTCGTATTCTCCATTTCCCTGCTCCGTTTACCGCTCCAAAAATCCTTTTAAATATTTTCGTTTCCCGTCTCCTCAAACACTCTTCTTCTGCCGTGGTCATTGTCCATGTTTCCGAGCCATATATGACCACCGGTCTTTTCATTATTCTATAAATCCACTTTCAGTTGCCTGTTCAGACTACGTGTTTTGAGAGTCTTAATTAGGGCCCAGTAAGCTCTATTTCCTTATGAAATCTTTGTTTTTATCTATTTTTTATTTTAGAAGCGAATAATTAGTTTTGAAATGAACTCTTCTAATGTACTAATCATCCAGCTCATTGTTGGAAAAATTTAGATTTTCACCAGCATCCATAATATTCCAATTACTCATCGTTACAAAATATGGTTTAAGTAGGATATATTTCCACATTCGTGAGTTGATTATTCTTACATAATTTTTTTTAACTCAACTAGCTATTAGAGGATTATTTTCAATTTTGTTAATATTGATAATGGAGAAAATACTCTTTTGCCGTGATTCACGCATATATGTTTTACAGAAATTGTAATACCGATTTTGGATGCCGTTAGCAATCCGTTTACCGCCTGTTTGATTATTATCACGGTTTTTCCGAAACGTTAAAGCCCCCCCCCCCCCCCTGAAACCGTCCGCACATGAAATTCGAATTCATCGACTGCGCCACCGTTGGTCTGGCTTGTTATCGGTAACTGAGCACATGTTTATACCCAAATGAGCAACGCACTCCAGCCTCTGGGAACAAAAGAGCTTTTAGAAAACACGAGCCTTTATTCAGTTGCATATCCGAGCAGTATGTTGCTCTTACGATGGAACTAACAAAGCTTCAAACGAAAAACAGCCGCGGATCGGAACAGACAACTCATCTCATCCAAATACGAGTGTATAGTCCTGAAACATGGGGTTATAAAAGCGTTTCAGTTTCGCGTCTCACTACAGACCATCAAATGTATTGCTCAATTTGTTATTGTCTGGCACTGGATATTTTTTCAATGTATGCCCAGCAATTAGCACAAGCTTCGCATTTGGACAGTCGCTCTTTCGTTTTTAATTACCGTTTTAAGCGCATCAATGAAACACAAATATCTTTCCTACTATTTGCCTGGAAAGAAGAAGTTAAAATTTTAGATTCGATTACAACTTCAATATAATTTTCACCCCTATGTTCTCTTATGTATAACATTTTATATGTCCATTGACGAAATCTGCGGGCGCGTAATTGCGTCCGGATTCACATAAAAGTGTAGTGTAGTGTGATGTTTATTTTACAGCCATTTACATTCTACCTTCATTCCCTCTTTTAATGGATTCAATAAATGAATCAAAATGTAAATAATTGTTTGCGGACGCCACCAGAAAAACCAAATAAAAAAAACGTTGTAATACCGCGTTGAGAATACGTTTCCGTAAATTTCTCCAGTCTATTTCGTCTCCATTTATCTTGCTATCGTTAGAATGTAGAAAACTAACTTAGCTCACATTTTGAGTTTCCGCGGGCAAGTATTATGTCCATCCAAAAGACTTAACCCCCGAGATTCCATCTCCATCATATTATGAACGGCATACAGAATTTTCCTCTCACCAGACAAAACAGTCTGTTACATTTTGAAGGAGGAAGGGCATGTTTCTGAACAGTGCACCACCATTCAAACAACAAAGACGAGACACACATCCCTTCCCCCAAGCATCCTATACCAGAATGAAATCAACTCGCATGAGCAACCCGTAGAAGTCGTCATAACCTAACCCAAACCTCACAAACCGAAGCACCTCGGTCAGACCTTGGGCATCCGCTAAGAGTTTTGTGATATTCCTATTGGACTAGTCGGCCAGCTGCCTCCAAAACCGGTCGATTCACGGCAAACCCTCCTTCCGCCATCGAAATGGCGTGAGACAAGTACCAAATGCCCAACCTACTTGGTGCAAGTTTTTCTAGGGTTTCCCCTTCATCACTTTTAGGAAAATTCCTGGTAGTATATTTAAACTATAGTCTGAAGGGGGCGGACATCAGGTTCCGCGCCGAGGCCGTGATTGTCACGTCACTCAATTATGGTCCCCTCTCACGGATATATTTTAACAGATCTTGCCGCAAGTCTTTATTACCAACTAGTGATTTCTTTTGTTTATCCGGGTGTAATTCATTTCTGTTTATCGCAGTTAAGAGTGGAAAGAATATATATTCTAAAAATGTAAAGGTATAAAAATTAATTAATATATACAGTATAGCCTTCACTTTGGAATTAAAATCGTGTTTGTTATACAAATAAAAACCACAGTGGGGAAGTATTAGAAGCAATACCGTACAATAAAATTCTGAAAAAACACCTGAGGACAGCAAGGATCACACTGCCACAAATTGAACAAAACACATTCGCAAGAACCCCACCGTGGAAAATCTTAGATATTCCAGTAGATCTAACCCTCCTAAATCGAGAAAAAGATAACTAAAAAAAGATAGCTTCGTCAAGGAACACAAAGAATTAATCAAGAAACACGATTATCCCATATCAGTTCAGATGGATCCAAGTCCGCAGCAGGAGTAGCAAGTGCAATATACAGCAGCTCTAACCAGCGCACTAGATCACTAAATAACCAGTCATCACGCTATCTACACGGCCACCGAACTCTGCATAAACATCCCGGATAACAATAATCACAGTCTAACAGACTCATCCAAAGCAATCAAAGATATACCCCTCAAAAAAGGAACAAAACATTGAACCTCATTAGGGACAATATCACCTAGATAAGGAATAGGAATCAAAACATCTGTCTAGCATGGATCCCAGCGCAAAGAGGAATACCTGGAAACCTCAGGGTCGACAAGTTGGCAAAAGTAGAATCAAGAACCATATACAACGGAAAAAACGAATTCCAGTGCAACAGTAACGAAACGTGGAAGTTCTGTAAAGAAAAACTCGAAAACAGATGGAACGAAAAAAGGAGAAGGAAGAACAACGGAATAATTCACAGTGAACTATACACTACAAAGATATAACAATTCCCAAAACTATAATCAGAAAAAAACAGGTAATGCTATCTAGAGTAAGAACCCTCCACTCAGTTTGTACTCATGCGTTCCTATTTCCCAGATCTACCCAACCAACCTGTGAAGAATGCAGTCAACCACTAACTATTCCCCATATACTATGCTATTGCAGCAGGTACAACGACATCAGAAGAAATACAATCGCAAAACACCACACCTCAGACCTCTTTACATCAACGACAGCTGCCTTGGACCTCATCAAATTTATCGAGGAAGCAAACATAAGTGAACAAATATAGAAACCCGATTGAAAATTATGTTAAGAATGTATGTAAATAATAACGCTAAGAACTATTGTAAATAACACATGGGTCGCCAATGTTCACGATGTCGACGCGACCATTATAAACTATAATTTTAAAAAAAACGCCACAAATAAGAAATATCAGGAAATTGTAGATTCATTTCGGGATGAATACCCGGAAATTATTATTGATTCTATAAAAACTATATTACAGAAATAAAATAATAAACATAGCAACCTATTAGTTAGAAAAAATTAATTATTTAATTTAAAGCAAAATAAACTTTAATTTTTTGATGTTTTGGTCATAGCTTAAAATAACCAATTGGTATCAAAAATCCACATATTGTGGAATGCAAATATTATGCCAGATTGATGAGTGAAATTTTACATATTAGATCTAATATTTCAGCCATTAATGTTAAAAATGACACATAAAATTTATAATTCTTTATTTTTTGATCTGTCTGTTGTATTATATGAAATTTGTATTTCCATTGTTTTTCACCAATTTGAATAATACTCGTAAAGTAACAATGCAACAGTCACGTAGGCCGCAAACCGCAACTTATCATTTTGTCAACATAAATAATTATTATAAAAAATTGTAAGTAAGACTAAAAATTATATTTATACATAATTGTATTTTTAAATTATCATGTATGTAAGACTTTTGTTTCTGAATTTATTTGTTTAGATAGCATAATGTAACATATGAAGAGGTCACAATCAGAAACAAAACGTCGTGTTTTATATTTCTTATATTTTAAATTGAATAATTTACTTTTTTCTGCCTAATATGCTTCTATTTTTATTATTTAATTTAATTATGAAGTCAGATTGTTATAATTGCTTAATTGCAGAACTTAAGGTCTAGTTACCTAAAGTAAATGGAATAAGTGGAGGCTTCTGAAATAAGTGGTAAACCTTCACGAGTTGAACTTACAGTGATAAAAAAAATATTTTTTACCTACCTTCACTCATTGACATTTTATATATTATAATATCACATTTTACAGATACTTTCAATTATTATAATTTTTAAGAGCGATAACAGTTGAGCCGCCAGGGCCGATGACTGGTTATTTAGTGTTCTAGTGCTGTAGATCGCGCTCGGTACTCCTGCTGCGGACTTGGATCCATCTGAACTGATATGGGATAATTGTGTTTTTATAATATATCTAAATTAAATTATTGAAACAATATTAAACTTTACCTGATCAGCGTAAGTGAAGTTCCCTCTTTATACGAGAAGACAACACTGAAAACCGCGGCCCGTATCCGTCGCCTTTAGAACATGCACAATAGGCCAGAACCGCAGGTAAATGACAAAAAATCCGTTGCTTTGGCCCACTGACTTAGGTGTATTTTAACGGTCGCGGCCTGTTAGTGAATCGGCGACAGACAGGCCCGGACTGGCGGTTCCTGTCCGCGAATATCCGTGACTTCGTCCCGTCAGAAAAATCCGCTCGTGTATGGCTAGCTATTCCCCGAATTATCTGTCAAACCCAGAGTCACAAAAATTAAGATCAAAATAAAACAACACCTAAATGACGAAATCTTTGATTCAGACACCCCTGACTGAAATGCAACGAAGGAACGTAACTGCAATGTAATCATAATGGTTTCTTCACCAGGCTTCAAAACCATATTCCCAAGTGCATATAAACCGAGCCCCTTACTCGATCCAGGCAGGAAATTCACCAGAAGAAAAATATTTTTTTATTATTTGGGTGTAGACAGGCTATGTATAGGGTTATCCACATAGCATAGGAAAGGGATTTGAAAGGGAGGATGCGGAAGGGTGGAGGAAGGTAGTCAAGGGTTAACTGAGGCCCCCGGGCTATAGTTTAAGGAACCTACCCGGCATTCGTCTAAAAGTAATGCAGGACAAACCCTATAACCTGCATCAGGTAGGTCGGGTATTTGGTACTTGTCCCAAGCCCTTCCGATGGCGGGAGAGGGGTTTGCTATGGGGTCGCAGCTTACCCCTCGCCATGCCTTGGCCAGTTTAGGAGGCAGCTGGCCGACTATTCCAATAGGAATAGAGGACAACTCTTACTGTATGCCCAAGGTCTGTGACCCCAGAACTTACACCTCTCAAAACAGGCCGAGGAGAAAAATAATCAAATTATTACTAATTTGTACCTAGAAATGTAATGTCACACTTGTACAAGTCGCTACTGACCCAGCCGTTGATGCGGCTATAAGTTAAATTAAATAAATAAAAAAAAATCTTTTTTAAATTTATTGTGGTAATTCAATAAAAGGATGATAATTATTAAAAGTGTGTAAAATTGTATGTTTTGTGTTTGTGAATGATGCAGAAAATATCATCAACAGAACAACAATAACAAAGAGCTTGAAATTGTGTTTGGAAACGAATTCATTTTTTTTAGGCCAACAGGTTACATGTGGGTAATTCACGTCGGGCAACTCCCCTTTAATAGCATAGGAAGGGATTTGAAAGAGGGGATGCGGAAGGGTAGAGGAAGGTAGACAAGGGTTAACTAGGGCCCCCGGGCTATATTTTAAGGATCCTACTCGTCATTCGCCTAAAGAAATGCAGGGAAAACCCTAGAAAAACCTGCATCAGATAGGTCGGGCACTGGGTACTTGTCCCACGCCCTTTCGATAACGGGAGAGGAGTTTTCTGTGGAGACGCAGCTTTCCCTTCTCCGTACCTCGACCAGTTTAGGAGACAGCTGGCCGACTATTCCAATGGGAATAGCGGACAACTCTTACCGTATGCCCAAGGTCTGTGACCCCGGAACATACACCTCTCAAAACAGGCCGAGGTGCCTCGGCTTGTGGGAACCTTAGTTCAAGAACGGAGAGGAAAAGGTAGCCCCTTCGTATCAGAGAATGATTCTTTTTTTTTTTTTTTAGGGCAACAGGCTACATGAGGGTGATCCACATTGGGCAACTCCCCTTTAATAGCATAGAAAGGGATTAGAAAGGGGGGATGCGGAAGGGTAGAGGAAGGTAGCCAAGGGTTACTAGGTCCCCCGGGCTATGGTTTAAGGATCCTACCCGGCATTCGCCTAAAGAAATGCAGGGAAAACCCTAGAAAAACCTGCATCGGGTAGGTTGGGCATTTGGTACTTGTCCCACGCCCTTCCGATGACGGGAGAGGTGTTTGCTGTGGGGACGCTGATTCTGATTCTAAATTACGTAAAACAGTTTCAGAAAAGAAAGGACTGCGAGAATCGTCTTTAAGGAAACCAGAGATTTATATATAAAAACATATATTCAAATTAGAAACAGTAAATTTTATTTAAAGTCATGATTCAAATGTTTTTATTTAAGTGAAATATTGAAGCTTTACCCAACGTTTTTGTATGCTCTGTATTCTGATGTGAATAATGGAACACCATGTAAATAAATTAGTCATTGATGGTTGGGAATGATGCCGCCTTTAATATTTTGTATGAAGCTGAGAGAATTGAATTTAACCTGCAATTTTCGTTAAATAAAATATATGTTGACAAAAAACAATGTTCTCTTTGTGTACTTTTGGTGACGAAAGTCCAGAGATGCACTAGCAGAAGTAATGAAGATATTAAGCAAAGGTGAAATATCACTATTTTATTTCCAAAGTTTTTATCAAGGTTTTTAATTTATCAATGGTGGTGTTGATTTCAAATTTTTGAAAGGCTTTAAATTTTTTAAATTATAATTTTTATGCCTGTTTGTTTTCGCCTTATTTAGATTTAATTACTCCTAAAAAGCTAATATGCTGTTATTAATTTATCATTGTGTTTACAGAATATTATAAATATTAACAATTTGAAATAAACAAAGGAAGGACATACAATTGTTATTATATCGCGGATTTAGCAATATATGTAATAGTCTTAAATTGAAATGCATTACTCATCAACTCTCAGAAATAGCAATCTTTAATTTTGTCAAATTGTTAGTGATGGATTTTTGGCCAATAGAAATGGTATTTATAATTGGGAATATCTGATGAAAGCATGTATAATTTGTTACTTTCCAGTGGCTCTCTCTCTACGCAGCGGCACAGCTCCATATATCCTCCAAAACAACAATTACCTTAACAACATGTATAGCTCCCATTCCCTCGCTGTATATCTAACAAATGATATGCTCTGGTAAATGGTATGCGATCAATTCTGAGAACATTTTCAAACTCCATTATTTATGTTTAGACGTAGCAGTAAACATTTCCATAACGTTAAATAAATTGTTTCCCTTTTATCTGGTCATATACACATACAAAATATAGGTCGTCACATATTTCAATCAATTTTTATCAAGCAACATCGTTTACTTATATTTTGTCATTCTTATATTAATTACCATAGTTAAACAAGTGGACTGTTTTATTTAAGTAAAACACTAGCTTCTTCTTAAAGCCCCGTAATGAATTTATACTCGTAAGAAATATTTACTTTATCTCTGCACCTGAAACTACAGTATTATAAAATTATTGCGTATTAAATTCGCACTACCTATTAAGTATTAGGACAGGAGGAAATTAAATGGTACAGCCGTTAGCAAATTATATATTAATAATAAAAATTCATAATATTCCTGCTCTAATTAAAATTGTTAAGCACACGGTTATGGACATATATAATTAAAAAAAATTATTTCTTAGCGGCTAAAAATACTGTGCTCATAAATATTTTTAAATGTAGACTACTGCGCTTTATAACGCCGACTCTGACGGTACATATTACCTTTACCGCTTCCTTCCGGGATCTGCCAGTTAATTCGGCTGCTCAGATAGCCCGAACGCCGCAATATCTCGTCTGCGTAACTATTGCCGCGTTCCAGGAAGAGGGTCGCACAAGTTGCCAGTCTTTTTCTCGGGGCTCGTTCGTCTAAAAAGTTCTCTTACAATTCTCAATTCGAATTAACTATTTGTTCGTTCTACCCTAGTGCCGCTCATAAATAACTACTGTCTTCTTTTCTATTACTGAACTGCTACTTTATCTTTTCTCATCAATCACCAATTAACTACTCTGCTCCTTCTACATCACTGTCCAACTTTTCCTGTTCCCCACGACTAAACTTCTCTATGTTCTTCAAATCAACTCGACACATCAGTGAGGAAATGAGAATCTAATCCGTGCCCCCACAAATCTCCATTTCTCGATAGCAACTACCTTCCGCGGCTACATAGCTAATTCAAAGTCCCCGAGAACTCATGTTCTTCGAAAATTTCGGGTGCGAGTTAAATTATCGGGAACATACATTTGCTTTGTCAGAAGCTTATACCTACTACGCGCCTTCTTGACCATACTTAATCCTCAGCCGTTGATGGCTGTTTGCGATCACTACCTCAGTTTCGTACTATGACCTGGCCAGCCCAGACGCTAAAATCTCACAAAATCGGCACGTGAAATAATGACAAAATAAATAAAAATAACCCCCAATTAATTCCGTACACTACAGTCTCGACTATAAAATTGCATCTTATTGATATTCTACAATTCATATTGGTCCCGTTGACTGTTAACTTTACAAGACAGGTCTTTGACCTTTCCGATTTATTATTTAGTCCAAGTATCTGCAAAGACTGTATGGTATTTTGCACGATATTATTCATTACATGATCTCCTCTATTATTCCATATCATGACTTTCTCCATTGATCTCCGAATTGAATTAATTTTATTAACATGTAGAAATAAATACAGTGATTTTGAACGAAAGCTTATTTGTTTCGGGAGTATAAGTACTTCTTGTTTTATGTGGTATGTCATTCATGAATTCCTGCTTACTTAAAATCTCCTACAACTCAATCAACTCCAGATTTTCCTTTTATATTACTTTTATGATACATCTTACATTTTACATTAATTCGTCTAATATAAAACAATGTTTAGGCCCGTAATACAAATTTTCTCTTTAATCAAATATTCTTGTTAACGAATCTTTAATATAATCTATGTACTTAATTTCAGTCTTCGCTAATAGTAATTAAATGCGGCAGCATACATTTCTAATGTTAAGTTATTATATCTGAAGAACGTTACAGTTGCTGGAGGAAATGTAACGAAGTGTGCTTATTCCATCTAAATTCTACTTTGTTCTTATTAAATAGTGAGGTTAAATTTAATTAACATCTTAACAGGCTAAGCTATTTTAGTGGTAATTACTATTAGTTCATTCTTGTCAGTTGCCAGCCACGTTATAATAAGTCACAACTATGCTTACTCTGCCTGACTCCATTCAAACTTGCACAGATCTTCTTCAATTAGGAAATTTTATTTGGTACAGAAACGAGGTTAATTTCTTAGCTTTATAAATTTACGTGTGTGAAATAATTAAATATGGAAAAAACAGAGTCATAATAAATTTATTCCCTGAATTAGTTAAAAGTTACATTAAAAAGTCATTAAAGTTGTTTAAGAATGTCTAAATTATATATTGTACATTAGTTCATCATTATTTTGTTATTCAAGTTATTTTGAAAAAATCTAAATATATAGCACCTGAAGAGATCCCAAAATAGGGAAGAAACGTGTTTACTTCAGTTTTTAACAATTATAATAAACTGAATTAATTTTCTAAATAACCGGCTTATTAGGCAGAAAATGTACTTTGGATTTTATTAACTTTAAATTAATTTGTAGAATAAATTAATTCGGGCTGATTTTGGCCTTAATTAAGCACTTTAACCCTTATAAATGATCTTTTTCAATTTTACGTGTGTTCCTTTCTTATGATTTTTATGACTATTTACACAATTTCAGTTCCTCTAGGCGAAGGTTTTCTTTGTTGTTGCTACATAAGTTTATGTAATTTATTAAAAACTAGCTGGGTGCCCGGCGTTGTCCGAGATGTCATTTATCTGTAACCCTCGATATGACTCCAATTTCGGTTGCTTTTGTCCTATTTTTATGTAACGCTCCTCGAACCCCATCCCTACATGTGCTTTCGTCCCATGCCGAAAGGGGTTGAAATTATACACAAAAAACATCAGTAGAAATACAATCAATATAATTAACCCCTGAAAAATATTGATTCAACGCAAATATCTGCCGTGTTTGCATGTTACAAAATTTCCACCCCGCTACCCCTGCATCTGAGGGATAAATGCCAAGTTGAGTGTCATAACTAAACTCAGTGACATCCATAACCTTCGATTTGACTCCAATCTCGGTTTTATTTGCGTTATTTTATTGTAAAGCATCTTCATCCCAAACCATAAGGGTGCCCTTTTCTCAGGGTGTAGGTGATGGAAATTATTTTCAGATAACATCGGTAAAAACACTATCAATATCTTTGACCCCTAAAAATATTTATCCAAATCTAATATCGGCTGTTTTTGCATGTTTAAGTATTTCCACCACCGCCCATCCCCGCTTCTGGGGGTGGTAGACGCGTCTCACCCCGAAAGTGTTTGTTTTCTGGTCGCAAAGAACACGTGTACGAAATTTGGTGAAATTTTCTGCACCGGTGTAGATTTGTATAAGGATCGTACAAATATATATATATATTGTAATAATTTATAAAATTTGAGCTTTTAAAATGAAATACACTAATAACTTTAAAGAACAAACAAAATTTATTATGCCAAATTTAAAAACAATTATACAAATCACAAAATATTTGGGATATCAGGGTCTTGAACTGGGTTTGATAATGGCAGAATTTATACAATCAAAGAACACCAAATTTTACATTTACTATATATAGAAATCGATGCGTCTGAACATAGACGAAATTTGTTGTGGAATAAATAATACTAAAGATTGAATTTAAACAATTTCAGTTTTATCAAGAATTAACGATCTCATTTTATCGATAATTAAATAATTAAAGAACGATCTGACTTTTATCTTTTAAACACGGTTTACAAATGATTTTAAAGTTTTTCTCTACTTACGGCCGCCCAGGTCTCTTTTTAGCTTTTCGTGCACAATTTTGGGGACATCACTGATTCTAAGTACTCACAGACTCTAAATGTTCACAGGCTCTAATTGGCGTTGTTTGTTAGTTGGTTTAACACAAATTGGTTGGTTCTCGATGCTTTTCTGCAACCTGGATTTGTAGATCTCGTGACTTTAGTTGGAAATGGACTTCATTGGTTTGTCTATGGCCAGCATGATGAATCTACGCTCGACCACCGAATACACACTAGTTGCTCTGTCTCCTTCCCGACTGAATATTGCTTTACTTTTTAATATTTGAAAGCATGTTTGTGACTGGACCACCTTTCGTTCTGACTGCCGACTGTAAAACTTTTCGTCTGATCTATTCGCTGTCTGCTGCCCGACTATAAAGCTTTCAAACTGCTTGCTGTCCGCTGCCCGACTGAATTCTTCGTCTCGTATATTTTGAGCGCGTAAAACCTTCTCAACCGATCAACAATGTTTTCTTTGCCTTGCGGGTTTGTTGCGGCGTCCGCTCTATATCCACTAATAATGAGTTCTCTACAATTCAACTTCTCAATTAGAACAATGCCTTAATTACCAATTACTACAATATATATATATATATATATATATATATATATACATTCATACATACATACAAACAAACACTCTGCTTTATTTATTAGATAAAAATATTTTATAATAAAGTACATTTATTTTTATAAAACTCTTTGACTCTCATCTCATTTTCTAATTACCACACTTCTGTCACCACACCAGGAACGCTATTGTTGTAGCTGGAATTCATATTTTCGAATAACGTTCAACTGAACAAATATATTCCCCGTAATATCTTCTTTTGACTTTGCCGCCATTTTCAACTCAAAGAATAGCTAAATAACTCTCGAGTGGAGTATGGACCGTCAAAATTCTGTGTTAGGCGAAGAAAGATTGAATTTGTTGATTCAATAGATGCTAAAGTCATTATTTCCAAAAACCTGTCAGATCTTGTTAACGTCTCCAAGATTTCTGTAAAATATATTTGCTGCAATCCTACGCTCGCTGGAAAATTTCTACATTTATGGCCGTGTAATGAAGTAATGGACGGGGTGCGTTAGAAAAATCAATTTTAAAAAATTCTTTGAATTATTAAATAAATATTATTATATAAACCAATTTTAACAGTGACTTGAGCTTTTTAATTAAAATAAATTGTGAGACGAAATTTTGAGCCATTTGAGGCGGTATTTAGAATTTAGACGGACCTTTTTAATCGAGGAAGAAAGATCTTCATATCAGTTTTCCCCATTTATTTCATATATATTTTATTATTATAGGTTTCGCCCTTTGCTGAAACCGAACCAGTGCTGAGTATTTATGTAATAATGCAAGCAAGTATTTAAATTAAGCCATGAATTGTGTATCAATAACAAGAAATCTTCATGTTTCGAAGAACTATTGTTATGGTGATCAGTAATTTGTAAGCTTATAATAGACTACTCTCGAAACTCGGTTCGATTGTATTTTGCAGATAAATAATTCATCAATATTCCACTGTTTCTGTAGTTTTCTGTCTTGAATAAAAATTAACGTTTTGTGAAGCGCTCAAAAGTCATTTTCAACTCGGTGAATATTCACGACAGAAAAAGAATAAGAACAGAAAAATGTAATTGCCAAACTAAAAATCTTCTACCAAAGAAAGATCTGATAAAATTGAGTTTTTACTCGAAAAATAAACTTGAATTAACTAACCGCCAACTACTCATTTAAACGGAAATAAGAAAGAAAGTAAAACAAATGATCTGATATAATAATAATAATAATTTACAATATATAGACTGTCCTGTAACAATCTATTTTTTAATGTAATATAATTATTAGTGAATTATAAGGCACTAATGAAAAATCCCATTGTAGAACCCCGCGATAATTTAGAGAATAACGAAAAAAAGTCTCCAACGGATTACTGACTCTTAACCGTAGAGCTAAATTCACGTAGTTAATTTTAAAGCTAAAAAAAATTGATTGGAGGGCGATATAGCGGTATGGAAACTTGAAGAAAATTGGAAAAATTTTAAATCAGCGAACTTTTGAAATGGTCTTCAGGGCCAAACCGCCATTAAAATATTTGAGATATTATCTACGTGTACACGTTAAGTTATTAAGGATTACATTACTTTCATATTAAACGCTTAAAAATAAATTAAATATAAAAAGTTGGTAAAACCATTACAGTCCCTTGGAACTGTTCGATTTAACTGAGTTTTCGTTTACGCACACTTCCCAACCCAAATCAATATTATTTTTTCCGGACTTTTGGGCCCCAAATTCAGGTGGTTGAAGATCAATTCTTTACTTTTTTTCATGCGATAAAAGCAGCTAAATAAAGGTACATAGCAAATTTAATTTTTTTAGGGTAACAGGCTACATGAATGTTATCCACATAGTGGCAACTCCCCTTTAATAGCATAGGAAGGGATTTGAAAGGGGGGATGCGGAAGGGTAGAGGAAGGTATCCAAGGGTTAACTAGGATCCCCGCTATAGTTTAAGTATCCTACCTGGCAGTCGCCTAAACGTAATGCAGGGAAAACCGTAGAAATACCTGCATGAGGTTGGTCGGGCATTGGGTACTTGTCCCACGCCCTTCCGATAGAGGGAGAGGGGTTTTCTGTGGGGACGCAGCATTCCCCTCTCCGTGCCTCGACCAGTTTAGAAGGCATCTGGCGTACTGTTCCAATGGGAACAGCGAACAACTCTTACCGTATGCCCAAGATCCGTGACCCCGGAACATACACCCCTCAAAACAGGCCGAGGTACCTCGCCTTGTGGGAACCTTAGTTCAAAAGCGGAGAGAGGAAAAGGCATCGCCAAACGTAGCCCCTTCCTGTATTTCCTACAAGGTTCTGCCTGCGAGAGAACATCCCTCGCAGGTACTGCCTGCGAGAGAATAGCACTCGCAGGAAGCATCTGCAAATTTAATGAAATTCGTCGAAGTTCTTCCAAAAAAGGAGAGATCTGACTGCGAGGGTTATTCTTTCGCAGGCAGAACCTGCGAGGGATATTCTCTCTTGTAGGAGCTACATTTGAGGATGCCATTCCTCTCTCAACCCTTCCGCATCCCCCCTTTCAAATCACTTTCCTATGCTATAAGAGGGGAATTGCCACTATGTGGATTACCCTATACATAGCCCCCCCCCCTGAAAAAAAAACTCTCCCTTTTTTAACTAAGGCTCCCACAAGCCGAGGCACCTCGGTCTGTTTTGAGAGGTGTATGTTCCGGGGTCACAGACCTTGTGAATACGTTAAGTGTTGTTCTCTGTTCCCATTGGTTTGTTAGCCAGCTGCCTCCTAAATTGGTTGTGGCCCGGAGAAGGGAATGCTGCGTCCCCACAGAAAACTCCACTCCAGCTATTGGAAGGGGGTGTGACAAGTACCCAATGCCGGACCTACCTGATGCAGGTTTTTTATAGCGTTTGTCCTGCATTACTTTTAGGCGAATTGCCGGGTAAGATCCTTAAACTATTGCCCGGTGTTCTAGTTAACACTTGGCTACCTTCCTCTACCCTTCCGCATCCCCCCTTTCGAATCCCTTCCTATGCAATTAAAAGGGAGTTGACACCATGTGGATTACCCTCATGTAGCCATGTTACCCTTAAAAAAAAGTTCTTCCAAAAAGCTCATTAATCTTCAAGAAGAATTTTGACGAATAAATAAAATTTAAGACAATTGTGTAACGGAAACTGTTCATTATACAAATGTCGTCTACATCTCATTTTAAAATATAAAATGAATTAATATTTTCTCTATGCGTATGCAAACACAAAGGCGAGGTATGCTCAGAATTTTAAACACATCGCGCACGACCTGTCGAATTCAGATTGGCAGAGGGTGAGGGCGGTTGTATCTCGATCGCGAAGCTGGATAAGGCAGTTATTTTTATACAAAAAAGTAAGTTTGAAAAGCTACTACTGTTTTATGATCAGAAATTACAGGCTTCGGAAGTAATATTACATATAATTTTTGTCGTCTTCGTCGGCTGTATTTTACTTTGTCCTAACCGTCAAATGCTTTTATTAAGAAACCGTCTCGGTAGGTAAATTAAGTAATTTTCATAATAAAACTATTGTTAACATCTGTACAACAAATAGTTAGTAGTGACTATTTTGCGTGAATTTAAACGACCATATGCAGTATATGCGGAGGCACAATTAAACAGAAGGCAAAGATCTGTTAGAGGACTGTACAGGAAGCCACGCTACGCGGCATGCCAAAATTACAGTACGGAATAATGACGCTATGAATATTCCACCATTCTTTAAGCAGGTACACTGTCATAAAATACAGAGTTTGTATGTATGGACGCATAAAATTCGTCACTTCATATTTCAAATGAATTCATTGAGAAGCAAATTTGAGTTTACAAGAATATCTCCCACCCAGTCTGCTTTAAATAGCATATTGTGAGATGAGATACGTGTGTGCTCGAGTACATCCACTGGAAGATAATATTGAGTTTTGTCAAATGGTTGGATGTTGAGCCGTAAAATAATACTAACAAGGCCACAAGAATTAACAAACAGTAAAAAAAAGGAAGCTAGAATTCGTTAGGATCCTTTTACAGTGATGGTGAACATATTATATTACTTTGATTTCATCGGCATAAAGGGTTACGACTTTCATATACACTACGTTTGACCCATGTCTTAAGTGATATTATATATATATATTGTAATAATTAAAAGGTGGCCTTTATTAAAATAACTAATTAACAAAATTATTGGGGTATAAAAATTTATTCTTTAAAAGTACAAATTGTAATCCCTACTTTATACGCCGAATTTCAACAAGTTAACAAACAAATATTTTATTTTATTTTTGCAATTCGTGGCGTTCTAGGAAAAATACAACTTTATATTTTACAATCAAATACGTCGAAATTCTCTTTATCTCAGTGTCATTACTGGGTTTGATAGTAAGAACAATCCACTTTAATAAACATTAGCAATTCAAACTCATTGAAGCTAACTTAATACAATATGAACATAAACGAAATGAAAGAAACTAAATGAAAAGAAAAACGAACGAAATCTGACTTCTACCTTTAATCTTCGTTTACAGATTTTAAATAATTGTTTTGTACTCACGAATGTCTTTCTGGTACCATATCTGATTCTTGGAGCTTGAGGACAACTCTCACTATACAGGCCATTATTCACTGATTCTACACATTAATTTTTTAATACACGCGGTCGATGATCTCGTTCTCTGCCACCTGGAACTTTGGATCAGCCGCCCCTCAGTCAGTCCTTGGACATAGGTCTCCTTGATGCCTCTATGCGAAATTTAGTTCAGTCTGTGTGAAGCAAAACCTTTTGCTTCCAACTTTGCGATTATTATTTGAGTCTCCGTCAAAACTGTTTACTCGCGTTTTATGTAAACTAATAGATCTCGCAGTTAGACTTCTTGGACCGCGCTATTCATACTTTTAGATCAGCATCCACATTTTCCCGTAACGTTCGCCGGACTGCCTTCCGTACGAGCGCAAGGTTTCGCAACTATTGTCGACAAAGAGCCCTGATTGTTCCTTTCAAAACTCGTGCCGCTAACAATCCAATTATATTAAAACAATTAATGGCCTCTTTAATTGGTGTTAAATATATATATATAGCGTTAGTGATTGTCTGATGATCTTCTCTTGGACGCTCGCATCATTCCTTTTTTTAGTTTGTCATTTTTCTACAATACTCAGTGCACATCACCAAGTAATTTCATACAACAACATTTTTTTCTTTGGTAATCAAGTCTACTTTTTTGGGCAAAAAGAAGAACATGATGGAAGTTCTGCTTTCTGTTTCAATTGGAAGAAATAGGCTGCTGAATTGCATCAAATGCTTGTGACGGCCTACGGCGACAGTGCTTTATGGGAAACAACGTGCAGATATTGGCTACGTCGCTTCAAAGACGGAAATTTTGACCTGTGCGACAACAAGCGTGAAAAAAGGCCCCGGATGGCTGTGGACCTTCAATTACAGGGTCTTTAGGAAGAGGCGATACCAAATCGCTTGCTGAGCAATTTGGTGTTGCTCATCCAGCCATTTCCATGCGCCTTCGTGCCACGGGAAAGGTTCAAAAGGATCGGAAAATGAGTGCCGCATGAATTGAACGATAGACAGATTGAGCGAGGTCTAAAAAAACCTACGAAATCTTGCTCGCCAGACAGAAAAGAAAGTCTCTCCTGTATGGTATTGTGGTTGGCAACGAAAAGTGGATATATTTCGAGAATCCTAAACGGAAGAAATGCTGGGTTGTTACCGGACAACTATCAGCATCGTCCGCAAGCCAAAATCGCTTCGGACGGAAGACGGTACTGTGTATTATTTGGTGGAATCAGCAGAGTTCGTCAACTTTGAAGTGTTATTTTTTTTGCTTTCTCTTTTTCTGACAAAAAACCTGCGGTTTTAAGTTATACACTAGATATATATTTTGTGGTGACCACCAATATGTATTATGAAAGGATTTTTTATAATTTATTAATAGTTATATTTTGAGCGTAATATTGTGGCACAGTCGTTGTTGGCAACAGTCAGCGTTGCATAAGAATGTTAAGTTTTCAAACGTATTATTGTCGGCGGTTTTGTGAATTTAAAAGCTCGGTCTGTAATGGGACCGGCCAGTAGTGGTCGTGTTCAGCATACGTATTAAATGAAACAGTAAAGTGTTCAGGCGGTGAAAGGACCAGGACAGTACAGTACAGTAGGCTGGTTGATATTGAATGTAAAAGTTCTAGAAGGAATTTTGGAGACGTGTCCGGTGGTCAGTTGGCCGGAAATTTGGCAAAGTAAAACTTAATTTACGGAATAAGCTTTTGGAAAGTGGTGATAAGTTGATGAGAGAGATATAATATGAAACAGTGAGGTTGAGTTCAGTCTCTCCAAAGGGAGCTGAGCGATGACGGTCGATTCGAGACTTAGATGTTAGATTTTGGACCTAAAGTTTGTAGAAGGAATGTTGGAGACGAGTCCGGTAGTCAGTTTGACCGGAAATATGGAAAAGTAAAAGACTTCATTGACAGTGGTTACGTGGAAATCTGGTTTGTTGTGCTGATTTAGGTTGTTAATAGTGAAATACCATGGTCTGTTAAATAAAATGCGTTTAAATTATTGTTAAGTGAATAAGTAGTGTTTTTTAAGAGCAGTTCTGATTATTTGGTATGTACGAAATTTTCATTGTAAACGTAGTACAAAATTGCATACCGTCAGTTTTATTTAGATTTCTTAAAATTCTTTAGATTTCTTAAGATTTCATAAAATTTCTTCACAGTTCTGTAGATTTTTCCTATGTTAATATTTCTTATGTAAATTTAATTCAATATTTTGTAAAAATTTGTTTTCATTTAATTTGGTTATAATTGCGGATTACTATAACTGATAAAGGCCTGATAAGCTACGCTGAAGATTTAAGAATTTCAATAAAGCTGAGACATTTTATGTAAAAGTTTTGTACAAAATCCAACCAAATATAAATTTGTAATAACGTTTTGTATATAAAAGTTAATTGTTTAAATTCATTTATAAATAATTAATTTATCACGTTTCCATTGGCCACAACGTGGTTTTGTTTAAATTCATTTATAAATAATTAATTTATCACGTTTCCATTGGCCACAACGTGGTTTTCTTTAAATCATTAATTTGAATATTATATTATATATGCATAGTCCGTTATATTCCTAAAACCAAGTCTTAGGTTTAACTATTGTTGTACGTCTTATCCCTAGTACGCAATCTGCCAGAATATTGACATTAATATCTGTAATATGACCTTTTTCAAAACCGTTTGTAGGACATCTTTCAATTTATTTAAACTTTTCCACAAGTTTTTTACTGGCCTACGGAGTAATTGTAGAGGATTGTCTCAGCTTCACCAAAATAATATTCTATGGCCGCTAGTGTATTTTTAAAATGTAATAAAATAACTCTTATCAATAATTAATTGTTATTAATAAATATTTATATGATTAGGATGGAAAAATCTCTAATCGATCGCGGAAACCTTCGCTTTATACGCAACTGCTCTCCCATCTGAGGTATTCGAATCGGTATCTCAGATGTGACAGCACTTGCGTACAAAGCGGCGGTCACGGGTTCGATTCCCGGTCCAAATTAGTGACATTAGTATGTACATATATACTGTTCCCTGGCTCAATGTCCCGTATAAAAACATTTTATATTGAAAGAGCAGATGTTAAGAAACATGTAAATGCCCTACAGATGTTATCTTAAAAACTTGGATTCACAATTGCAGTTCGTTGAAACAGCTGCGATCTGTTTGTCATGTGTAGGATGAAATATGTTGGTAAACATTCAGACACATTGATTCATAACAATGTGTCTGAAATTCATTAAAACAATACAGACCTAAAATGAATTACAGTTATTTTACTTCAAATAGAAATATAATACGTCTGTGTTAAAAGTATACTAATTAGGTAAATAAATACCTAAATAGACTAAATGACGTGATAACATAAGTATTATATTATCACTTCATTTTGTATGTTATTTTGCTATTTATTTATCAATTTAGAATTATTCTACTTCAACTCATTGGTTAACTGTTTACGTTTGCGTTGTCATTAACTACTTCTGATAGCTGCTTTAGTCGTGTGTCTCCCCTTGTTTTGGAAAGAGGTAAAATGGACTGAGACCTAATGGAGTCGGGCCAATTGGATCCTCCATTTGTGGCGGTATTTACGTTCCTCGGAAAATTTAGTGTCCGAAAAGGAGAAGGGATGAGAGCATTAACATCAGGTGTCTCGTGAAAATTAAAAAGTGCTTAAGAGAACTTGTCAAATATTATTGAAATAAAAATGTTGAAACGGTTCGAGAAACTATACGTACAGCCCGAAGATTGAGTGTCCGTGATGTTTGTGAATGTTGCAAGAGAACAGAAAAAGTGGTTGAAGAATTTTATTAAATAGTTAAACATGATGTATTTCTGAGAAGTAATGATACTGAATTTTTTGTCATGTAATTTTACGTTACATATTATGAGATAAAGGATATCCAAGTGGTAATTGATTGGGAAGCCCCTTTTTAACAGGGTAAAAGCACGCATGAGTCGTTCGAAACTTAAGTCAATGCTTATGTTTTCCACCGATATTGTATAAGAACCCAGTTTATAAACAGTTAACCAACAGTATTATAAACAAATTATGAAAAATTTGCTTGAAAATGTTATAAACAAGCGCTCAGAATGGAAGAACGAGTGGATCTTGCACCTGGAAAATACGCCTGCTCACAATGCTTTATCAGTCAAGCACGTCTGACCAGTAAAAACATCACAGTCCTCGAACATAATCCGATTCACTTGATTTAGCACCGTCCGAATTACAAATTCCCCAAAATGAAGACGGCGTTCAGAGGGACTAATTCTCAACGGCGAATGAGTTAGAAGGCAAAACGACGGAGCACCTGAGAAGCCTTGGAAGGAACATGCAGAACATTTTTAATTCAAACGGGCCCTGCTTTGATGTTGAAGTCGGGAGTCGATATATTTACATTACAAGTGACTCCCATTTTTTATATATCTATATAAATCAATAAGGACGTATTCAAATAATTTTAACTCGAGACATTACCTTGATATGTTAAATGATTTTACAAAATGCTCTAATGCCCGACCTACCTGATGCAGGTTTTTCTAGGGTTTGTCCTGCATTTCTTTTAGGCGAATGCCGGGTTGGATCCTTAAACCATAGCCCGGGGTCTTAGTTACCCTCGGCTACCTTCCTCCACATATCCGCATCCCCCCCGTTCAAATCCCTTTCCTATGCTATAAGACGGGAGTTGCCTCTATATGGATTACCCTATACATAGCCTGTCTACAACCAAAAAAAAAAAGAATTGAATGCCACCCAAGGAAGCCTGCGAGAGTATTTCTCGCAGGTGAACCTTCCCAGAGAGCTCTGGCGGGAGCTACCTTTGGGGATGCCCTCGCATCTCTCTGGTTTTTTTGACCTAAGGTTACCATCTGCCGAGGCACCTCGGTCTGTTCTGAGAGGTGTATGTTCCGGGGTCACAGACCCTGGGCATACGGGAAGAGTTGTCCGCTATTCCTATTGGAATAGTCGGCCAGCTGCCTCCTAAACTGGCCAAGGCATGGCGAGGGGTAAGCTGCGACCACACAGCAAACTCCTCTCCCGCTATCGGAAGGGCGTGGGACAAGTACCAAATGCCCGACCTACCGGATGCAGGTTTTTTATAGGGTTTCTCCTGCATTACTTTTAGGCGAATGCCGGGTAGGATCCTTAAATTATAGCCCGGGGGCCCTAGTAGCCCTTGGCTGCCTTCCTCCACCCTTCCGCATCCCTCCTTTCAAATCCCTTACCTATGCTATAAGAAGGGAGTTGTCAGTATGTGGATGACCCTATACATAGCCTTTCTACACCCCTCCCCCCCAAAAAAAAATAATAATAGAATGACGAAAAAAGCCTGCGAGAGGATTCTTTCGCAGGTAACCTGCGAGGGATGTTCTCTTGGAGGCAAAACCTTGTAGGAGAGATACGAAGGGGCTACCTTTGGGGATGCCTTTTCCTCTCCGTTTTTGAATTAAGGTTCCCACAAGCCGAGGCACCTCGGCCAGTTCTGAGAGGTGTAGGTTCCGGGGTCACAGACCTTGGGCATACAGTAAGAGTTGTTTCTGTTCCCATTGGAACAGTCGGCCTACTACCTCCTAAACTGGTCGAGGCACGGAGAAAGGAATGCTGCGTCCCCACAGCAAACTCCTCTCCCGCTATCGGAAGGGCAAGTACCCAATGCCCAACCTACCTGATGCAGGTTTTTCTAGGGTTTTCCCTGCATTTCTTTAGGCGAATGCCGGGTAGGATCCTTAATATATAGCCCGGGGGCCCTAGTTAACCCTTGGCTACCTTCCTCTATCCTTCCGCATCCCCCCTTTCAAATCCCTTCCTATGCTATTAAAGCGGAGTTGCAACCATGTAGCCTGTAACCCTAAAAAAATTGAATGAAAGGTACATATCACAATCAGAACAATTAATGATAAATTAATTTAAGTATCAGGATGGAAAAATGTCGACCGGACCAAAAAACGTTCCCGGGACCTCCAGCTTAGCGAGCGGCCGCTACCAACTGAGCAATCCCTATCGATTCCAGATACGGTTAGTGCGAAATTCCTCCAACCATTACACATAATGCAGGCTCACCTACAATTTTAAGTATTGTGATTCGTAAATTGTAGGAGAGCTTGCTTTAGGTATAATGGATGGAGGAATATCGCACTTGATCTGCAGTCAACAGGCATTAGCGAAGTTGGTAGACCTTCCACCCGGGTTCGATTCCTGGTCCGGTCGATTTTTATCCATCTTTCAACTGAACCTCGGCCTGTTGCGCTTGTGTAGGCTTTTTTTTTGTATTCTTGACTAATTAATTTGAAAACGTATTGATTTTAATAAAATTTAATAAATTGGAATGTATTATTTCAATAGAGTACATTTGAATTATACGATCTTTCTACTAATTGTAGCAATATTAGAATATGATTATGATTTACCAAAACTTCCATAAACACTAAACCACTAACCATTTATTTTTATTTATACTGATTTTCAGTGGTTTTATTCAATTGTACTTTAGGTGTGCTTGCAAGTTTTTCCTGTCGTTTTGAATGTTACCGGTATCCAAGAAGTCGAACTGACTTTCTTTCTGATGAATCTTAATATGACCTCAGTATCCAGGAAAATTTAATATACGAAACAATTACACAGAAAATAATTTAAATAGCAGGTTTCGACGCTACTTGATCAGCATTTAAACATAGAATAATAAGTAGAGAAAATATCCAAAACCAAGGATATATACAGAAATACAAAAGATTTGAAATAATGTGCATAATTTGTTGAGATTTTCAGTGCCAATTTTAATATTGATAGCGTTTTAATGAACAACAGTTCTGAAATTTTTATTTTACCATAAAGAGGTTTTCTGACTAATGTAGTGCCGTTTACAAAACTAAAGCAGTGTTTAGTAATCTGATTTTGTTAGTTTGCTGTTAGTTTGAAATTATATTTATATTGTTTAATCCTCGTTACTTTATGCCGTTTAATAAAACCATAAAACGAAGGTTCCGGTGTATAAATAAATTAAATTTGGAATCATTTATATGAAATAAATTGTAGGACAATGCATCACAATTTGGCAATACAATGAAATCAACTGTGTTATTCTTTATAACTCTGTTCCGGTTGGCGCTGAGATTAGTCATAGATATTCTAATGTTAATATAGTTATATTTAAAATCAATAGGATAGTGTACTTCAACGGTACATTTTATAAGTAATAGACATTTTTATATAATAAAACAGCTTTATCTACTAAGTTGTAACAACGAGACACACCACTTACGTCAAAGAGGAAAAAATTGACATTATATTTTCATAATAGTACTTTATAAAGTCTATCAATAATCGAACCTTTTTAGTAGATAATTATTGTAAAATATTTACAATATAATCGTTACCTTTAATCTGTCATTTTAGTAACAATTTTAATATCCGCATTTTTTGTACTTCCGAAATCAGTCTTGTGATGTTATACATACAAAATATGTGAAAGTAATTTTATAATTTAAATCATCAAAAAACATATAAATTATTGAAAAATACACAGAATTTCCCAACAGTCTACACAACAACCACTATGTACAGGTGTACTTTAAATTTTATATATTATTTACAAAGTTTTACATTTTTCCTTTTTAATTCTAGACAATTGGCATAGTAAATACCTGCAGTTCCTATTTCATTATTTTTATTTAACACCATAATGATATTCTCTTGAATATATATTCCTTTAGTCAATTATCTCTTAAAACGGGATCTCCCACTCACTACGTAACCTTTTAACCTGATCCCATTTGCATACATGTCCATTTTGATAGTTAATTCTGTTTTTAATACACATACATGTATTCCATATACATATTTTATATCACAATCCTGGAAATCAAGCATATATATATATATATATATATATACATATATATTGTGATAACCAACTGAAAGATCGATTAATTTTTCCCACGTTGGTGAAGCCATTTATGTAATGATCAATTAGATTTAATTAAATTATAGGAATAATTAAAAACAGAGATTGAGCTTAAAAGGAATTTTTTATTGTTGATAACTTTTACAATTTACAAAACCTATTTTCATGCCGAATTTCATCCATTTAAACAAATACTTTAATTTTCATTTATTAATTCGCGGCATTTGTGAACATACAATTCTTACATCATCACAATCAAATTCGTCGAATCTCTGGCAATGAACAATTCAAAATATTGTAGTAATTGGTAATTAAGGCATTGTTCTAATTGAAAAGTTGAATTGTAGAGGACTCATTATTGGTGGATATAGCGGACGCCGCAACAAACCGGCAATGCAAAAAAAAGTATTGTTGATCGGTCGAGAAGGTTTTACGCGCTCAAAATTTACGAGACGAATGAACAATTGGACAGCAGCGGACAGCAAGTAGAACACAGTAAAAGAACGAACAGTTGGGCAGCGGACAGCAAGTAGAACAGAGTAAAAGAACGAACAGTTGGGCAGTAAACGGCGAGATGTAAAGATTAAAATTCTAATTCACGAAAACTTGAACAATCTTTGTCAGTCAGCAGTGAAGACTAAAAGGTCGAATTTAAAGAACGAGAAAGTGTTCCAGTAACCAGTACGCTGTTATATCAAAAATGCAGAAACTGAACTAGTCTTCAGTCAACAGACAAAACCAATGAGGTGCATTTTCAACAAAAATCCACGAGATCTACAAATCCAGGTTGCAGTAAATCATCGAGAATCGACAAATTTATTTTAAACCAACTAACAAACTACGCTAATTAGAGTCTGTGAACATTTAGAGTCTGTGAGTACTTAGAATCAGTGATATCCCCAAAATTGTGCACGAAAAGTTAAAATGAGATCTGGGCTGCCGTAAGTAGAAAGAAAACTTTAAAATCATTGTAAACCACGTTTAAAAGATAAACGTCAGATTTTTCTTTAATTATCGATAAAATGAGATCTTTAATTATTCAGATCATTCTTTATTTCTTGATAAAAATTGAAATTGTTTAAATTCAATCTTTGGTATTATTTCTTCAGCAACAAATTTCGTCTATGTTCAGATGCATTGATTTCCATATAAAGCAAATGTAAATTTTTGTGATTTAGATTATATAAATTCTGCCATTATCAAACACAGTTCAAGACCCTGAGAGCCCAAATATTTTGTGATTTGAATACTTGTTTTAAAATTGTTAATAAATCTTGTTTAATAGTTTTCACGTAATAGTTCTTTTCATTTAAAAACGCCACATAATTCATATCATGAATTATTGTCAAAAGATGCAAGCTATCGATATAAATTATTACAATATAAAAAAAATTAACCTAAAACAATATGAAAATAAATGTAAAGAAAGCTAAACGCAATGAAAACTGAACGAAATCTGACTACCCTTTTAATTATCGTTTACAAATTTATATCAAAGTTTTGGTTACTCACGGACCGTCTGTCTGGTACTAGATCGCTCTCTTGTATCTTGATAACTACCACACTAAAAAAGCCATTTTTTTACACTGACTCAACTTCATTGCAATTTTAATACACACGCTTGAATTTATCGTCCTCAGCTATCTGGAACCTCGGATGAGCCTCCCCTTTCTGGTCAGCCAGCGGGTGCCGGATTCCCCAATGCGAAAATTGTTCCATCAGCGTGAAGCAACCTTTTGCTTCCCCGTTTGCAAATTGTTATGCAAATCTCTCCGTACAACTATTTGCTTGCTTCCATACAGGAACTCGAGATTTGCAATTTATATTTGCAGACTTTACTGTTTGATGCTCTAAGAGAACTGAACTGTATTATATCTCTCGTACTCAGATTTTAGCCTCCTTCTCATATAATTGCAGATTCCAGACTGACTTCCTTACGCGCGCGCATATCCCATTTCGGCTTTCAACAAAGCAACAGAGCTCGGCGCCATTGTCTCTTTGGAAGCTCCTGCCTAAACAATTCAATTTATATCCACTAACAATTTAATTATATTAAAAACAATTAATGGCCTGTTTAATTGGCATATATATATATATATATATATACATATATATTATCTTCCTAAATAATTTACTGTTGCTCGGTTTTGAATAATGGGGCGATCATATAAAAAATTCATAACACTAACACAAAAGGTTATTTTACGGATTCCATTAATATTTGGACTAAGATTATGACGGGAAATAGATACCTCTAGAAAACTAATAGAATTATTCTGTTTACAGTCAGAAGTAATGTATGACTTACTAGCTGAGTGCCCGGCGTTGTATTTATTTAAATAAACCCGAAGTAGGAATTGATTAGACTACTTGGTTAACATTTCATTAATCCACCATCAATAGCGCAAGTGTTATAAAAATTACCCATTTACTTTCCCCTCCCCTACCTAATCCCTCGGCAGCTAACTTCAAATAAACCAAGACGATGACGGACAATATTCAGGAACTCTCCTACTACACAAAAAAAAAAGTGTCTAAAAAATCACGAATAATGAAAACAGTAAAAAATACTCGATAACTTAATAAAGTGTAAAACTATTCCATACACCTTGAAGCAGTAAAGAAATACAACTGTTGACTAAATAGACCAAAATAAATAGGGTACATTAAAAATTATTGCCGGTAACTTAAGAGGGTTAAAAATACTCCGGGTAGCCTATTGTCAACCACGTCCACCTTCACGAAGCGGAACGTAAAATTTCATCCACCACCATGGTTAATACGAGAATTAAATCAGTGACTCCTATAACCCCGGAATCCACACTAATATGGGTATTTTTTGCATTACTTGTTATGTAAACCCCTTCCACCACCATCCGTACGGTATTTGTGCTTCCGTCCCTTGCATTTTGGAGGTGAAATTAGACACTTAAAAATTCTAAAATTACACTATCATTAAGAGACCCCGAAAACGTTTTATTCGACACTAAGATTGTTTTTAATTTCCAACCCAACTCGTAGAGGCGGTAGGTTTGCCTCATCCACTCAGTGTGAATTCCTGGATCGTAATGTTAATTACGTTCTTAAGGTTGTAAAAGGAAATTTGTTTTACCCCCTTACACCCCCACTCTTAGGAGCTGAACTATATTTTAACCAGTAAGGTAAATGCCCGAATTAAACTCAGTAACTTCTATAACCCTGTATTTGATACCTATCTCGGGTTTTTCGCGTTAATTTAAAATAACGCCCCTCAACTTCCTCCCTTATTGGTGCTGTAAGGGGTTGAAATTATACACTTAAAACATCTGGATAGAAAGTGTGAATCATTTACACCCAGAAAAATAATTAATCGACGCTAATATCGGCTGTTTTAGTATGTATGTACTCATCCCCGTTAACCCATTGAGACGCTTAGGAAACACGACGGAAACCTTCTCCGGGGGTGCGCACAACAACTCAGAAAAGTTTCATCGCAGTCGGATGAATGGTTTTGGAGTACATAGCGGATACACGTACATTCATTCTTGTGTATAGAGAGCATATTAACATAATTTATAGTGTTATAATAACTGATAATATAATTGACTTTATTTCTATTCTTAAACATTGGTTTGAAGAGTATTTTTATAGCCCATTGTATAGAAAAAAATTGTAAAAATTGATTTCATGCACACGGTTGTAAGATTTTTATAATTTCCCTTGCTCCACAGTCCGATGCTCACGTAATTTTCTTTGCTCTTAACAACATGAAACACCATTGGTGGCAAAATTAGTTTTAAGTCCACTTCAAGTGTACGCCAGAGGATTTCTTCAGGTCATGGAATGGACAGCTTGGCATCGAAATGAATGTAAATGTGTGCCGTAGCAAATGAGAAAATTTCCATTCGCCTCATAGCAGGAAGCGATTGACTTTGTTGACGTCGCGACGGCTGCCGGCGTCGGACGGCGAGGTCCGAAGGCCCACGTGCCATGTGCGACGTGCGATCGATGTCTGCGCGGCTCGCAGTCAGTTCTGTTCCGTGTGCTGTTCTGTTCTGTGCTGGTGCTGGGGGCTGGGGGCGGAACATGTAGCCGACGTCCTGGACTGCCTCCTGTGTCTCTGCCGCGGCGTCTTCCGCCACAAAGGTACTCGTCAATCTCCCTTTACACATAACAAATCACGTACGCGGATGACGAAAATTATCCGATTCTATCCTTGATATAAAATATACGTCTGTTAAGATTCATCCTATCAGAAAGAAGAAGACAGTCAACCGCAACCAACGTTATTAAGCAATCATTTTTTGTCTTCCAGATCACCATCGCATAGCATCGTTCATGGATAGATACTTTTTTTATATACAAATCTTCCTAAATTTCCAAATTGATGCTATAAATGTCATTTTTTGGTTTTGTGTCGGTAGAAAAGAGGACTTTGTGCAGCTCGAGTAGTGAAACTGTAAACGATTATGCCGCTTAGAACTTCGCGAGTATCTTCGCTTATAAGGATTACTCTGCGAAGTTTGTGTATTTCATTTTCTGCGCAGTGACGTCAGCGAAGCGTAGGCGTCTCTAAACCAATATCTTTAAGCTCGTCACGGCTATGCCGAGTGTGCCCATCACTCTTCGTCTTAAAGTGTGAGCTATAGTAAGTGTTAGGTTCCCAGAAGTAAGAAATTCAACTACCCTTTAAATATGAATCCACCAGCTTCTGTTTATCATCTGCCATGAATGTGTGGGGGAAGTCGTTTCGATTACGATTTTTACGTAATGTTAACGAATATAAATATTGTTACATACCTCATATTAGCATAACAGTTAAATATATAGATACATATTTATACTGCACTCAAACTTTATCAATCAAACGGAAAAAATGGAAATATAGGACGTCTTTATATTGCATAAGGGCTTGTTAACGAAAAATTGTAAATAGTTTTAAAAAAAATTTAAATTTGAATTTTTTTTATATTTGAAGAAGTTGTTAAAGATCGTTTACATAGAACACAATCCATAATCTGTGATCTTGTTTCCGGCCTTCCTTATTAAACTTATTCCACCAATCCGAAGAAAATGTTCCATATAAACACATCAAAACACAGTTTTGAGTCAGAAAAGTAATGATAATGTTCATTAACAAATATATTAATAGTCATATATCTTTTAATAATTATTTAAAAAATTCCAAAGTTGAAGCGTATCTGATACAAGCTCTTATCTCCAAATTAAAACAATACGAATTTCGCTCGAAAGTATTTCTTAGAGAGAATTCTAAACAATGATTGTAAAGTAATGCGATAAAATAGGATGTAGGAGATAATTCCAAAATATTTGGTATCTTCATGACCCTAATATAGAATAATAAAGGTGCGCCTGCTAAGGCATTTGATAGTGAGATTATTTCAGATCTTCGCATGTTAGCTTAGAGTCTTATTCTTGTGCGGGCACTTTGTTAAATGGTATCTTCCACATTTTAGATTGCACAATTCGCATACACAACTTTCAGACGGTTCGTGGTAGTTCTTTGTCCTGCACAATTTATGGTGGAAACAGTGTATCGTGAAGCGAGTTATTATATGTCTTTGAGTCTGATTCTCTTTTACCCAATTCTCTCTACCATAGTTTGGACAACGATTCATAATAAATTATTGAATAACCGCGCACTCCGTAGCTTAAATTGTCAGGACAAAGTAACTACATTTCGAAGAGATTAAAAAATCGTTTATAAATAAACCATTAACCGCGCCACAATGTGATGATGTCACGTAATGGAAAAACAGTAAAAGCCTCGTAATGCGGATGTTATATATTTTTGTTTTTAAAAAAAGCGTAATAAACGACACTTTTCACTTTGCTTTTAACAGCCATTTTGGGATATAATATTTATTTGACATTAAATATTAAAACTCACGGTCATAAATTCCGACACACTAAAAGATCTCAACCGATATTTTCTACCAGAATTGTGAAACTTTTGATGAGTTGTGCATCCGACGGTGATTATAATACAAAGTCCTTAAATTTAATTAATAGTTATTAATCACAGATATAATATAAAGAATTTTTCCTATTAATTTAAAGAATAGAAATATTTCTATTGATACCATGGAACCACATTTTATTATGCTTCAAATAAATTCAATATATTGTAATTATTATACTCTATTACTATATATAAAAAACTTTATTACATAAAAATACAAAAAATACATAAAAAATTGATTGAGCACCAGCAGATATATATAGTCTGCAAAAAATTAACAATAATTAGCTCTGGCTTGGTTAATGAAATCCTCCTTCTCTACAAGGTAATGTGGGCGGCTCGATGGGTATTCATATACAGTGTAAAAAAGTCTTTAACGTCTGAAGGCACTTTACATTAATGGTGACCCGTACTTCGTAGCATCAGCCGACTTTTAGCGGATCACTGGTTTTGTAGCATCCCACGATATCCTTCTTCGGCCTCCACGCGATGGACGTCCACACTCCCAAAACTTTTGTTCGTTACAGCTAGCCAAATTTTGCACCCTCTCGCCTTTCTCCCTTAACTTTCAGTTCTCTGGTCAGTCTCCCGGGAGCGGAGTATATACCCTTACTCCGCCCCCACCCCACACCCAAACGATGAAAAAAAAGGGACGCGTACCCTCGGCTTCTTGGGGCCTCTCCGGCGCACGTGCATTTTTAATTAATTCCCTCTCGGGCACGCGGACAAAGGGCGGCCACTTACCGATGTTATGCACTCCAATATATTCCATAAAACTCATGTTTACATTAACGTAATATCTTTGTAAGAAATAAATCGTTGAAAAATTCTTGTAAGTACTGACTGTTACGATACATTACAGTGGGACACACTAATTTTAATCCTTCATTTTAATTACATCCTTAAACAAACAAAATTTTTATTGCTAGAAAATTTTTCAACGATACCATACAAATTGTTATTGCGCGTCAACTACTAGATTTAATTTTTAAATAAAACAACATTTTAAAAAACAGAAATACATGTTCCTGCTAAAAATTCTATATATTCCAAGTTTCTCAAGAATATTTCCTACTCAAAGTTATTTTTATTACATTGAGTTTCTTTCATCCTTTAGTTTCAGAATTTACGTTTTCTAACCTTCCAACTGTGTTTAATTCGTCTTCTAGTAATCTTGAGGATGTAAATACAGATATACATATTTTTTGTTTGCTGTTCGAAACGAAGCAATGATCTCTACTTTTACTTCACACTATCCTCTTGATTCATATTTCATCTTTGCTACTTCGCCTCCGTCACTTCGCTTTAAAACTATATTTCTACGTTTCGCTTGTCACTGTTGATTTTCTCTGGTGTGTCACTCACTACCTTGTAAATGTTTGCACTTCTGTTTAGTTAATGGTTTTTCTTTGTACTCATAATTGATATTGATATTGGAATCCCCGATGAATTCTTCTATATCAGGAAACCTCTTTAACAATGTGTAATGTAATTAAGATTTACAGTTTCTTCCGTAACTCCCACGCTTCTTCTACGAAAATCGTTCTTCATACACTAGTAAACAAATCTTTGTGACAAAATATTAAAAAAATAATAATTTGAATTTTTTTTCGCTCAAAATCAGATGTGATAGCACGTGGTAAAAATTGCAGTCCATTAAAATTTGCTTGAGACATTTTTTTCGGTAAGAGTATTGAACGTGCTTCAAGAATGCCTGGAGATGGGGCAGTGGAATTTTCACTACAATCGCGATTGGCGATAATGTTCGGTGGTAAACTAAGGGCGAAGATGGGAAGACGGCCATAGAAGAGTTGTGATAAGGGAGTAGTTAAACGAAGATATAATTTTTCATAAAAGGACCCGAGTCCTTTGCCGTTATATAGTCAGAGGCCTTCTTAATGATAGGATTTGGAATGGTGGTTCTTTTATTGTTTTGATGGGAAAGTGGAGGGAGCAGAAATTGTAATTATTTTTTAACATTATTTGTGTTTGTGAGTTGATATATTTTCTAGTTGTTTTGGTGTCGGGAAACTAACACAAACGGGCACTTTTCAGTTTAAGCTTTGATTTTCAACATATCTGGGATGGGACGGTTATAGTGAGGTGGGAAATTGGGGAGTACCAAGTTTTGGTATTTTTGTTTCAGGTTACAGTGGACAATTTACTGGGGATAGGTTTAAAACTTATAGGATGGTGGAAGGTGGAAGTGACTTGGGATGTTCTTAATGAACCAGTGTCTGTAGGATGGAAGACTTTGGTGTATAGGGTGGAAATTTAGGAGATGGCTTTGTAATAAGTTGATGGATGAGTATAGAAAGTGAAGTGAAAGACAGACAAGAAGGTTTCGCATATATTGGAGGAGGTGTGAAACATTGTGGCTGTAGTAATGTCTTAATCTCTCATGCTAAATCTGTTCATATCGATAGATAGATAGATTTATTGTAATGAGGAAATAGGATTCGTCACAAATGTACAGTAGATAAATTACATATAAACAGAATTAATATTAATAGGTTACACACACACATACACATAAAAATCTTTTCACATTTGTCTAGTCACCACAATCATACACACTATCTTTAAGAAAAACGCACACAACATTTATCACTTCCTGATATTCATCTCCTGTCGCTAGGAACGGAGGGATGTCGTCATGGATATTTACTAAAACAGAAAGCAGAGGCAGGAGAACAGAACCAAAACTAGACAAACTATTTACATATCTACAGAATATTCGGCAATTTTGTAGGCAATGCAGTTCAACGAATGTGAGACCGATTCAAAAATTCGTGTACGGAGTAATAAGTTCCATTTACAAGAAAAGTTTTACACTCCTTGACGAATGAGTTGTTGTTTTTGATGTTCTTTACATGTTCATGAAGGCTGTTAAATAGTGCGATACCGGAATAATGAACGCTAGACTCGTAGAGACTGAGGCTGAGAACTGAACGGTTCCTCCATGGTTGTCCCCGTTACTTGAAAAAATGTTCATGTTGCGTTTAACAAATTTTAGTACTTCTAATATGTAAGCGCTAGGTAGAGTCAGAATATGAAATATTTTGAACAGCGGTCTGTAGCTTTCTCTAGCATCTGATCCTGATATAATTCTAATGGCTCGTTTTTGCAGTTTGAAAACATCCACACTACGAGAACAATTGCCCCGGTTGGCAATACCGTAACACATATGTGAATGAAAGTAGGCAAAATAGACTAGTGAAGCAGTTTTTGGATCAACTTGTTGCATTAATAGTCTCAATGAGTAACAAACAGAACTAAGTTTGCGCTCGAGGCGATCAATGTGCAAGTTCCATTTTAATTTACTGTCGATTTGCAAACCGAGGAAAGTTGCATGATCTGAGAACTTATCCGCTACGATGTTGTTTTTTTCTGTTTTAAAACTAACTAACTTAGTTTTCTGTACATAGAGTGTTAATTTATTGGCGGCGAACCAAGTATTTAGGTTTCTGGATATTATAGTGCAGTTTAAAGTTTTGTAAGTATAGAAGAGGGTTTTAGGAGAACAGGAGCCGGTTCTGAAGTGTAGGAATTTGATAAGATTAAATCTTTTGGTGACCTGTTTCAGGAGAATTTTTACGTAGGATGTGGGGGAGATTTAGAGTTCTTGTTGTAGAATGGGGTAGTTAAGTCTACATTTAGCGAGAGAACGACTTAGAAGATGATTAGTGAGTGTGCGTAATTTTATTAAATTTTAGAGAAATTAACAGTAGAAATGGATAATGAATTTAAAATGAGAGCTACACTAATTTATACGCGCGGAATATTTTGACTTGCTTTATTCATGCCTTTGTAGTCAGATAAAGAATCTGCAATTGTTTGCAGGTCGTCTTTCGACGGGTAAACGTAAACGTAAACATTGTCCCGACTACAGACTCTTGAGCCCAAACATTCCGCTTAGAAAATGACTTCTTAAAATGTTGATCGCTTGTAACGTTAAATAAATTCCTTCTTACTTTGAAATTTATAGTTATTATTTCTATTTGTAGTAAAAATACAAAGTAATCGACAATAAATCTATAAAATCGCAGTCAATTCCAATTTGATTATTACAATACGAAGTATTTTAGTCTTCCTCCATATTGATTTTATTATTTTATGTTAGCGCTAGTAATTTTCAGATGCACGATACTGACTCGTAAGCAGGAATATTTGAAACCAGTTCGGTCATTGATAGCGTAAATGAAAAAAAAAGAAGGAAGAAGAGCTTAATATATAATAATAATATAATAATAGAAATAATAATTATTTAAGATGAGGTAATAATAATAACAATCAACAAATACAGGCAAAAGAAGTGATAATATAAATACCAGACATAGTTGTTGAAAAACTTGTTCCTTTCTTCTGGCGCAGAAAAAGAGTAAGAGCCTAGAGAGACACAACTGCACAACTCAATTGAAAAAACTCTAAAAGCTTTTTAGTTTGTAGTTGTGCCTCCCTAAGCTCTTACTCTTTTTTCTGCGTCAGAAGAAAGGAACAAGTTTTCCAACAACTATGTCTGATATTTATATTATCACTTCTTTTGTCTGTATTTGTCTATATTTCTTATTACTAATTTTCAATCAGACGTAAATTTTTCATACTGTAATACTTCTTACAATATTTTGAAAATTCGATTTGAAATATTATTTTATTTTCAGGACGTCAATTATTTATAGTTCATATTTTCGTTTAATTAAATCGAAGTTTACGCGAAATCTTTCAACACTTAATCACATTCATCTGAAATATATTAGACAATGGTTTAGAATACTTCATTTAGACCACATCTATTCACACACTTATAAGAAACAGGTCAACAGGATACGTACTTGTTATATATCTTAATCTCTAAAAATGTTATTTTTCCCATTCAAAAGGCAGGAAAAGTGGATGCTGGTTGCACACCTTTGTCATTGCGTTAAAAAAATCGATATTTCCACTTCTTGTAGAAGTTCAAATTATTTATATCATATTTAAATTTACTATGAAAGTCGGGAGGAGTAGTGCACATAATTTGTTTTAATACACGTTGTTTGGCAAACACTTCAACATACTTTAATTCTATTTGGATATTTAATCATTGTGTTACACAATTTTCATCGGACTTGTTTGTTTTTGTTAATGTTTTGATTATACTTCATCAGACGTGGTCCCAAATTTCAGGATTATTTTATTGCGTTTTGAATGCAAACGTTAAATATTAAATATAATTTATATTACCTAACGTTTTTTTATCAGACTAAACTGGCCGTGAATATTAACATAAATTGTCAGATAATTTTCTTCATAGAGCAGTTTAATTTCGTCTCCTTGTCAAACCAATTTGCCATATTTTGTTATGATGGACTTATGAATTCAACTTCCTGCCGTACGATTAAATTTTCTTTCCATATATTTACTAAGACTTCGTAATCTGTATAATATCGCATATACATTTTATATTATTATTATTGTGTTTTCTGTACATTTTTGTTAAACTTGACATAGAATAACCATTTCACTATTCGTAGTGTGCCATGAAAAATTATTAATTATGTTTAAATATAAACGGGAATTTAATAAAGAATCAAAACAATTGACATAATGTTATTTAATTTCTACTATCACCGTAACGGATTATATTTTAATTAACAACATTCCTAAATTATTTTTTTAACCAACAAAATGTTAGACATTGAAACCATATAAGTAGCATGAAAAATAATTAATGGAAATTGGCCAAAAGTCATAATTCGAGATTAATATTAATTTTAACGTTTCATCCCGTTGTTCTGGGTTATTCTTCAGATGTTTTTAGTTAAAGAAAGAATTAAAATATGTTGTAAATATGTATAAATCAATTTAACAGAAAAACATTGGACATACTGCATCAACTTTTATTTGGGCCATGCAAGCTGATGGCGGATGTATACAATTACCGGACGTGCTGCAAGGGATGTTCTCTCGCAGGCAGAACCTTGTAAGAGAGATACGAAGGGGCTACCTTTGCGGATGGCTTTTCCTCTCCGTTTTTGAACTAAGGTTCCCACAAGCCGAGGCACCTCGGCCTGTTTTGAGAGGTGTATGTTCCGGGGTCACAGACCTTGGGCATACGGTAAGAGTTGTCCGCTATTCCCATTGGAATAGTCGGCCAGCTGCCTCTTAAACTGGTCCAGGCACGGAGAAGGGAATGCTGCGTCCCCACAGAAACTCCTCTCCCGCTATCGGAAGGGCAAGAACCCAATGCCCGACCTACCTGATGCATGTTTTTCTAGGGTTTTCCCTGCATTTCTTTAGGCGAATGCTGCCGGGTAGGATCCTTAAAATATAGCCCGGGGCCCTAGTTAACCCTTGGCTACCTTCCTCTACTCTTCCGCATCCCCCCTTTCAAATCCCTTCCTATGCTATTAAATGGGAGTTTCCCAACGTGGATTACCCTCATGTAGGCTGTTGCCCTAAAAAATAAAAATAAAAAGTAGATTAAACATCTACATTCAGTTTGGAAAGTACTGATTTATTAGTTTCGAAACATAATTTAAGATGCTGTTAAAATAGAAAGAATATTCGTAGGATTCTGTAACATAAAAGAAATTGATAAATTATAGTGGTTTATATCAGGTTTTACTTCAAAAGTTTGATGGTCTCTTTGAAGTGTCAAAATTATTTTGAGTAGCAGTGTAAAAGCCCGCCGCAAAGCTAAAAGTCGGATATGGAATTCGTAGCTCTTAAAAGGATTGTGAAGGTTAGGGACTTGTCCTCGGGAAGGTGTGAAACGGCGGCGGGGAGTGCAATATTGACTTTCGCCATGGACAAAATATTCAATATACGCATTCCGAGAGAAAACATCCACGGTTTCATCTATTTCGTAGCTCATGATTGGGCAAAAATCGAATGATATAACTTTTCACTCACACGAGTTACATAAAATTGATTTTAAGCAAAACAAGCAGTATACTTTTATTTATATCATATTATTTTATTAGTTACGGTATTCAAAAATAGGAAATGATTTGATACGGAAGTAAAATAAGCTGCAGTATATTTATTCATAGAGCAGTTATTTCTATTTAAGATTTACGTTCTTAAGCCGATTACATTTTCTTCTTTCCTATCTTTCCATTATATTAAAGTTAATAGCGTTGTGAACCACATAAATTATTTCAAATTCGAAGTCAATGTAAAAAGCAGCTTATTATTTCGAGAATACTTTCGTAGAATTTGTTTTGCAAGCCCTTTTCTTTCGAATAATCTAGACACTTCTGTATATTCATATTTCAATTTCCCTAAAACTATTTAAATTTCCACTACTTAACCACGAATTGTCCTTCTACAGTATGCAGTTTGAAAAAATTAATCGAAACACGGAAATAAAAAACTATCATTATGTCAATTATAGATTCTGGATTCTTTGATTATCATTTACAGTCGTTATAAATTTGATAACAAATCACAATCATATGTTACGAATGAAAATAGAAAAAAATATTGTACGAGTTGATTTAGTATTTCTTAAACCTCACAAAGTTTTATTCGGACATTTTATACTTCTTCAGATGTTACAATGCTATTAATTAAACTTTAACTTCCAGATGTTTATTAAAATGCCTCCCAATCATACATAACATCAAACGAGGAGAGATACGAAAGGGGTTACCTTTGGGGATGATCCTCTCCGTTTTTGAACTAAGGTTCCCACAAGCCGAGGCACCTCGGCCTGTTCTGAGAGGTGTATGTTTCGGGGTCACAGACCTTGGACATACGGTAAGAGTTGTCAGCTATTCCCATTGGAATATACGGCCAGCTGCCTCCTAAACTAGTCGAGGCACGGAGAAGGGAATGCTGCGTCCCCACAGCAAACTCCTCTCCCGCTATCGGAAGGGCGTGGGACAAGTACTTAATGCCCGACCTACCTGATGCAGGTTTGCTAGGGTTTTCCCTGCATTTCTTTAGGAGAATGCCGTATAGGATCCTTAAAATATAGCCCGGGGGCTCTAGTTAACCCTTGGCTACCTTTCTCTACCCTTCCGCATCCCCCCCTTTCAAATCCCTTCCTATGCTATTAAAGGGGAGTTGCCCAACGTGGATTACCCTCATGTAGCCTGTTGCCCTTAAAAAATAGTTAAATATTGTGATATAACTGGAAGTTAATAATGAATTAATAGCGTTGTAACACCTGGAGAGAATATATATGTCCAGATTAAACGTTTTGTGGTGAATCGAATATCAAATAAATTCATGAAATAAATTTATGGCTTAATTGGCCATAAATCATTATATTAAATTATAAATTTTATGATAATGTTTATGTTATAATATTACTTTTTGGTCGATCTCTTAGGTGAGTCTTTTATTTCAAATAATAATTATTTTAACTGAGTGTTCTCTACTAATTGTACTTAGCATTACAACCCTTGTCTTGTCGAAGAGTATCTGTCATTTACTTTGCAGTACGTGGTGGGTGCAACATCACTTAAGAGATTTCTCGAAATTTTGATCGCTCCTCGCAAAGGCGCCTGCGTTGTAGATTGCGGTTACCCTGCTCTTCAAAGCTGATTGCATGGTTGCGTTTCTCCGTGCACCACTTCCAGCACTCGAACGTGACTTATTTGTTAGTAACACCAACTTTCATTTAAATGAGTAAACTGCAACGAATACCAGTAAAACATTTGGATAATCACGTTATTAATTCAGTATTTGTTGTTTGTTTCAAATAAAATAGCGTAGGTACTGCACTGTTTTCCTTCGTCCCTGCTAACAAAAGTCATTTAATCAGTCAACCCTAGAGTAACTATTTATAGAAATATCTTAGACCCAATCGACAACTTGATTGACTTTCGCTTGGGATCTGGAAATTTTTTATTATTCTTCCATTTATAAAGAATATACATTTTAAAGTAATTTAATTACTTAAATCTCACAATACTGATATCATATATAAAACCCCAAATACTTAATAATTTATTATAAAATACTAAAAATATTATATCAATAATTTAAATAACCACAATAAATACATTTCATTTAACGACTGTAATGTTTGTTATATAGGACGAACAAAAATGGCATTAAACTCGTCTGTTAGACAAACCTCGTGAAAAACATTCAGGTCTCAATAAACATGTAAATTCAAACAACTGCAGTTGTGATTGGAATAATGTTATAATATTAGATTTTAAAATCAAATATTATGCGATATTGTCAGAAATATTACGCATTAAATCCAACTATTGATCCATTAATGTTAAACCTATACGAATTATCTCAGCGGAATTTACGATTTTATCCTCAAATAAGCACTTTGATCTCCTCGTGGGTATATCTTTGTTTTTATTTATTTGTAGTGCACACCTGTTGAAGTCCAAATATTAAGAACAGTGTGTTATTTTAATTTATGGTGATATACCCGTTTACAAGTAATCTTTATTTATAATTAATTCTTAACTGTCTCAATTAATAATTTTTAATGCCAGTTACAACAACGTCAAATATAGAAACCTTTACTGCATGATTTAATTTAGGTAAATAAGGAATAGTAAATTGCATTACTTTCAGTTGACCACCCCTTACACTCAGATAATTTACTATTTAAGAACAACCTAAATATATGGGAAATCATTTGAAAATGCTTTTTACGTTTGACGAATCCATTATCTTTTCTGGGCTGACGTTAACTTCAATAAATGTAAACTGCAAATCATCATTCATTTACTTTTTCGTGTTAAAAAAAACGATTCAATGTCCAAACCGTAAACTGATAAATAAAAATTTACGAAAAAACTATATTATTTTTAATTTACTTCTTCAGGTCAAAAGTTTGAAATGAAAAAAAAAGTCTTTATGAAAGCTTTTACTTGTGGTCACGTTTAAATAAGTGGTGGTTCCTGACGTGTTACACTACAATTATTATATATGTAAATTTATGTCATCAAGCGTTATAGCAAATTCTTATACAGACAATATTTAAAAAATAGTAACGATAGAAAAAAGGGCTGTAGACGAAATTACCCCAAAATTTTCAAGGAGGATAATGTTTTCTACATACGTATTGTTTGTCAGCCACTATGATGGCGCCGACGTTAGACTCTGGCCTTATAATAAGAAAGGATTGAGATATAATTCCCTTCCCCATATGATTTGGGTAAATGCTGTGTTAAAGTGCTAATAAACGATTCCGTCTCTGTCCCCTTAAAATTACGAATGAAAGCGAAGCAATGTGCAAAAATGAAAACCTCACCTTTGGACACGTGACGATCAAAATCATTAATTGTATCCTGTAATTTATTAGTCTTGCACTTGTTACGGTCTCTACAATTGACTGTACAATTTCGATTTCGAATCGTTTGTATGTCGAAGAAGTTCACGTCTTCTCCGACAGAGTTCACGTAGGAAAAAGTATCTTCTCTCCACAGATGTCGATTAGAGAGCGTAATACTTTTCTATTGATACCAGGCTGAAAACATATTCGTGTTAAAATGATTAAATATAACACGCCTTTGTTAAAAGTATACTAATAGACAAATAAATAACCACATAACAGTCAACAACAAGAGCTAATTTATATAGCATACAACGTTTCTGAAATCCTTGTTGATTTCGTCAGGTGAACGTAAGAACGTCACACCCCACAAACCAGGCGGTGAACTAAAAAGAAAAGATAAAACATAGTTAGACGACCTGCTTCGGTGTAACTATTAGCATGGCCATCTCGCATCACAGTGGTCCCGGGTTCGAATGCTGGCATGGGCATGGATGTCATAAAAAAACTGGAGTGAAGGCTGCAGGAGAATCGCTAGCCTGACCACACGGCAATTCCAGAATTGTGTCATGGAATATGGCAATCTAACAGCCGTCCTTATACGCCAAGGCTCTTAATGGGCTGCAGCACCTAGGAGAACGAAGAGAAAGGAAGCAAAGTTAAGCGCAAAAGCATCGGAAAAGAAAAGAGGCGTTAGCGTAACTATAAGGGATCATAGCCTTTGTTGAGTTTCATAGTATCTTTTTGTACATTAATTGCATGTATGATTAATTTAATAGGAATCAGTTTTGGTGTAATATATAACAATTTTATATATCAACATCTAAAATATTTATATATTGTCAATCAAAGAAATGTTTCGAATTGATTATATGTTTGGAGACTTCAGGTTGTTTGTCAATAAAAAGTTTGAAATTTGTCATATGATCCTTGATACGGGATCATTTTGTTTGTCCTATGTAGCAGGAACTACAATCAGAGCAAGAGATTTTGTAAGCTACACACAATGTAGATCTGAAAATTATGAATCTGTGATATTCTTGAAAAATTTGGACGAACTAATGACGTAAAATTTGTAATCGTGGACAACGAGAAAAGTCTTCAGATTGAGCTAATTGTTTTGTATGACGTGTCTTGCGTTTCTTGAATCACGGGCGAAAGCATTGCAGAAACGCATGTTATTTAATTCAGCACTTATTTTTGTTTCTTATATGGCTATTTATTTGTCTAATTATCATTTTTATTAATATGTATTATGTGACAGTCCAAGATTACATAAATTTCCATCCACATCAGTAATTGTTAATTACATTCAAGTACACAAATTTTTAAATTTGAACAGTTCCCACGGTAATTTGATTAATTCTACTTGTTAACACTAATTTCACAACAGCAAAAAAGTTTTGCAAAAATAATTATATATATATATATATATATATATATTGAAATACCAATGAAACAGGCTATTAATTGTTTTTAATATAATTTAATTGTTGGCTTAAAGACAACAATCGCAGCGGGCCTTTCTTTGTTAACAATGGAGATTGGAGACCGCGCGCTTAGAGAACTCAGTCTGCGGCGAGGAGCGAAAGAGAAAAGTCTGCAGCGAGACGCGAAACAAAAAAGTCTGCGTCGAGAACTGCGACATGGCAGTTCGGTCCACGTAGAGAAATAAAAACAGGTAAAGTCTGCGGATCTAGAATTATTAATAGGGCTATCTAGGAAGTCCAACGGCGAGATATAAAATATTTTACATAAAACGCAATTAAACAGTTTTGACGGGAGACTCATAAAATCGCAATTTAGAAGCAGAAGTTTTGCTCCACAAACTGAACTAATTTTCGCGTAGAGAGACTTTGAGGAGATCTACGTCCGGCAACTGGCTGAGGGTGGGCTAATCCAGGTTCCAGGATAGCAGAGATCAAGAGCAACTACCGTGTCTTCAAAATCTAATGAGTAGAATCAGTGGATAGTGGCCTGTTTAGTGGGTGTTGACTTCAAGCTACAAGAGTCTGAACTGGTACCGGAAGCACTGTCGTGAGTACAAAACAATTATTAATGACTGTAAACGATAATTAAATGGTCAGATTTCGTTCGCCTTTTTCTTTTCATTCGTTTTCTTTTATTTCTTGTATTTAACATTGTATTCCGTTAACTTCAATGAGTTTGGATTGTTAATGTTTTAGTTCATTAGAGTGTATTTGTTCTTACTATCAAACCCAGTGAGATAAAGAGAAATTCGACGTAATTCTCCCAACCCGCGCATTGACCAGGTTATCATAAATAAACTCAGCAATATACATATCTCCGGATTTTACTCCAAACTCTGTCTTATTCGCGTTATTTTCATGTAACGTCTCATCAAACACAACCCCTAAGCGTACTCCTTTCCTACGATTTAAGGATAACATCGGTATAAACATGTCTTATATAAATCTCTTTGACCCCTAAAAATATTTATCCGATTCAAATATCGGTCGTTTTAGCATTTTTTAATATTTCCTCACCAGTCCACCACCGCTCCTGGGGGTGGTAGACGTGTCTTACCCCGACACTGCTGTTTTCCGGTCACACTTTTACGAAATTTTCTGTAATGGGTGTAGATTTTTATATCGAACATACATACATACAAACGCACTGTTTTATTTATTAGAAGATAAAACTGCAATTAAAAATATAATTTAAAAATATCTCTGCCTTTGATCCTCATATATTCTGTATATGAAAGCCTGCATGCTTTAAACCAAGTGATTATTACTCAAATTAGTTCCCTGAAGTACAATGCCTTTTGATTACTATTCTATCTATAGAGAGTCAGCGTTCCGCAAACGTATCGAATTCAGATTACAAAACCATTTCCGTCAACATTCTATTCTTTATACATAATAACGTACAAACATGTGCTCGTTTCATTGCTCTTTTCTCACTTTGAAGCAAGAGGGGATGATCTTCTGGATCGCACCCATCGTCAATCCGACTAAGCTCTAAGAGAAAACGGTGAATGATTATGGTGGTACAGCACATATTTGATTGGGAAAAGTTATAATTTTAGATGAAGAATTAAGGTATTTTCCTAGACTGATGTTCTTAGATTGATGATACACATACGTTCCACTCCAACAGCTTTAAATGTAAAATCTGATACTAATAAACAAAATTTATGACACTTTTTTATTTAATATTTTAGATGTTTTTGCAACATAATGTGGTAATTAAATTTAAAACTCAAGATACAGACAAAAATACCTGATTTCGGCCATACTTCACCCCTATGAGTTTCAACAGGCAAGGCAGCAAATTATTTTGTATGATTTATGTTCAAAATTGTAAGTAAAATTAAATTAATTAAAACAGTTAGTAATTGTTCCTAAAAACTGTATACATAATTATGTTATTAATTTTTAAATTGTAGATTAAACCTGTAAAAGAGAACGCAACGTCGTTTATTTAATGTTTTGTTAATAAACATATGTTTTCTCAAGGCCGATATCAATCGATATCAGCAGTTGACGATGAACATTAACCCCCTAGTAAATGTTAACGTAACTTGAATGAGTACACACTGTATCAGATTTCTAATGTAATGAACGCATTTCCAATAGGAAATTATTGTCTGAACCCTTAGCACAGTGCTGAATACAATTCCATAATGATGTTGTTACGCAGTGGAAGAGAATTTCCTGCAGAGATGAGCCGCGTTGTTCCGCATCGGTCTATATCTGAGGCAGGAAGAGGAGGAAATCAACAGGCGCTAAGAGCACGTGGCTGCTGACCCAGTTCTCCAGATCAATGCCTACTGCAGGCTCCAGCAGGTCAATGTTCCACTCCATTCAAGGGAACAGCGAAAGTCAGCTGAAGCTTTGATGTTCGAATACTGCAAGGCTGTGGAGCGAACTTAAGTGTTTATATCTCACGCCTGTGGTCAGATTTACCTCGAGCCCTTTTTATTCTTGTACAGTATAACCTCGATTAACCGTCAGTTACCGGGCCCGGAGAGAGACAGAGCCAGCCGATGAATAGTAAACCAGCGAGGGTGTTGCACAACAATGGTAGCGACCGTTTGTAAATTTTTCCGTGAATTATAAATCATGGCAGTGATGCATGCTCAATCAGAATATTGGTGTAATGCTGGTAGGCCTTCATCCAAAAAGAAGATCTTGAAATAATAAATCACTTTTCATGCATCATGTTCACAGAAAAACATTATATTCCACGTATATTGAATTAAAATGTGAGTATACGGTTGCTTAGCATTGCTGGTGTCGTAAGAAGCGGGATTATTTCTTTTTGTGTTCTTATTCTCACGGTCTAGTTCTGAGTGGCGATTCTTTTATTATCCAATGTGACGCACTTTGTTTTATGTCTCATTTTATCTCTCCAAACCCCTTCAACACCTTCATGCACACTCCTTTATTTTTGGACATTATTATTTTATTTAAAGTGGCAGCAACGACCAGTGGTCATTGATTAACAATTGTGATAACAATTTTAAAGAATAAAAGGATTTTGTGATGTAGAAGTTAGCTGATTGTAAATAGTAGATCCTCAATTTAATTTCGCTCGATTTGGATTCGAAGTGCCGGTGAATTCTTGATTGTGCATGTATCCTGATGTGCCGGACGTGATTATTTCGTTTGCAGTTCTTTTGGATGTTCTTATAGTGGCGTTCTTGGCTTCTACGTCTGCGATGACCGTTCCAAAGATGTTTTGGTGCGAAGGAAACCACGAGATTATTACTGAATTTCCAGCTTCAGTAATTGAGTGAAATGAGTGAAATGTCTCTTGGGTTTGCATCTGAATTTCATTCAAGGCTTCAGTTTTGAATAACTTGTGGAAGGTGAGGACTTTACTTAGAGGAAGCAATGTGTTTTAGGACCAAAAGGATAGCGTTCAGTTCTGCGGTCAAAATTTATGTTGAATAAACCATTCACCATAAATCTTGGCCGCAGAATTAATCCTCCTGTAAATGTTAACGTAACTTGAATGAGTATACCATTGTGAACAAAAAGTAAGGTGAATTTATTTATAAAATATAAATTATTTATTTAGTCTTCCAAATCAATTTCAACCCCTTCAAAGTAATCCCCGTCCGATAAAACGCACTTTTTCCAACGCTTTTTCCAGTCCTAGAAACAGTCGGAATAGTCTTTTTCCGGTATAACCTTAAGACCTTCTTCGATTCGGTTTTTATCTCCACAATCGTGTCAAAACGGCGTCCCCGCATTGGCCTTTTGAGTTTGCTGAATAGCCAGAAGTCGCACGGAGCCAAATCAGGCGAATACGGTGGTTGCGGAACGGTATGAGTCGATTTTTTGGCAAAAAAGTCGCGAAGAACCAATGCAGTATAACAGGGTGCATTATCGTGATGAAGGAACCAAGAGTTGTTCGCCAATAATTCCGGCCGTTTCAGACGAATAACTTCACACAAACGACGCATAACGCTCAAATAATATTATTTGTTGACAGTTTGGCCCGGCGGAAGGAATTCATAGTGCACCACACCACGATAATCAAAGAAAACTGTCAACATGACCTTGACTTAGCCGTGGTCTTTTCGGTCTTGCTTCACCTTTTGCACGATATTCGCTGGATGGTCGGTGGTTTCAGGGTCGTATGCGTAAATGCAAGTCTCGACTCCAGTAATGATGCATTTCAAGTGGTCCTGATAGTCAGACTGCACAGTTTCACACACATCAACGCGACGCTATTTTTTCCAAAAAATTGAGCGATTTTGGCACCAATCGAGACTTGACACGTTTGAGACACAAAACATTCTTCAAAATGGTTTGGGCTGAGCCAAATGATATTCCAACACTATCAGCGAGATCACTAATTGTCCATCGACGATTTTCAAGCACCAAATCTTTGATTTTTTGGACGTGGTCCTCGTCGATAGCGTTGATGGTCGTCCAGAGCGCTGTTCGTCTTCAACGCGTTCTCGACCCTCTTTGAACTCTTTGTACCACTTATAAACGTTTTTTTATGCCATAGTTTGATCACCAAATGCCTTCCGCAACATTTTCAACGTGTCCGCACAAGAATATTCGTTCCGAAAACAAAATTTGATGCAAGTTCTTTGCTCAACAAAATCACCCATTGCAAAAATCGATTAATTCACTTTTGGTTGTTTACAAAAACACGTGTAACTCGGAGATAATTAAACCTTTTAACAAACAGACGCTTGGCAAATATTATAGACAGTCCTACCAACCTAGGTAAAAAAAATTACCTGCCTTTCTAATACCTGGGAGTTTTAAATGACATTTTCACCTTACTTTTTGATCACAGTGGTACCCCATATCAGATTTCTGAAGTAATGACCACATGGCATGGCATGACATGGGTATGGAGGTCTTTGGTGGCGCAGCCTCGGCGTAGAGATTTCTTCTGGGCTTCTGTGTTTGTTCGGATTGGATGAATTTTGCAAGGCGGGATATTATAATATCGGTTTTCTTCCAATTTTGGCTAATGTTAGGTTTAAATTTTGCTTGAGTTTGGGTCCTCTTGTGAAATAAGGGCTACTTGGACTGGGTTTCACAATGGATGGAGTGGAGTAGTACCATATTGTTTCTGATGGGGTTTCGAGAGGTGAGAGATTTTATGCCAATATTTATGGACACAGAGTATCGTCAGTGTATGAGTTGTTTCTTAAGTTTCAGTTTCGGCTATAAAGATCCCAATCGGGCATTATGACTTGTTATTATAATTTAGTTTGTTCAGTATATTTTAAGTAAAAAATATTATTATTAAAATTAAAATATAAAATAAAAACTGTAGTGCAATACTATAAACTTTAACCGTCCGCAATTACAAACGATTGGTGACTGTGATTGAGAATGAAAATAATGATTAAAAATGCGATTCATAAAATATTCGAAAAAAAGGAATTAATGGTGTAAATTAAATTAATTAAAATTATATTACAGTGTTTGTATAGTAATTATTAATCATTTCATAAACAAGTTTAACTTCTTGTGTTTATCCAATTTTACTCATTTTTAATTTTCTTGTAGTTTCAAACATCTATCATTGTAAGATTTCATCCTTAAAGAGGCCTGTAAACGAGCAAATTTTTACGGCAAAATGTATCCGGGCAATATTGCTCTAATTCCAGTAACATTGTCGGCAGTATATACATATTCCCCGTAAATATTTCAGTATTGCCGGACAATGTTGTCAGTATTTTAAGTGTGCCGGTGTTGCCGGTGACATCGACCCTGTGTCCAAAGAACGAAAATATTTCCGGGCCACAATAGTTCCCAGACCTCACGTGGGTGGGTGTCTTCGTAGTCAATCAGCTGTGTTATAAATTAATATTTCACTTTGTTCGCTGTGTAAAATTATTGAGTATTCCAGTTATGAATTGGTCAAACGAGAAATGTATTGAATTTTGCTCAAATATATCATTCTGGGGCTACAGATGGAGATCGCCAAGCAATAACCAACAACAGCTATGACGTACGCGAAAAATGAAAATAAGAAGAAAAGTTAATTTATTACTTTTTAAAATAAATATTTAGGAAATAAAGAGGTATAGTCTTTACATACTTTAATAAATTTATTTGATCTTTACAGTAAACCTACGCATATTTCGCGAACGATGTGCGAAAATGAACAATCGGATACTCTGATTGAATACATCATAGATTTCTAGGAGTCTCCGGTCGCCAAGTATCGAAGAGTGATTGCCAATATTGGAATGATCAGTATTGCTTTCGTCATCACCCTGTTTTTTTCTCTCAATCATGGACCCAATTTTTTAAGCAAATATTCAAAGTCACCCTTCGACATTCTGTTGAAGTTAATAAAAAATTAATTGTCAAGAATTAATTAGTTTCTTAAATTGTGAAGTGTTTCTCGTATGTCTAAATAAGGTCGAATCCAGGTTCTTCTATTCTTAAATTACTTGAATGTTCTGATCACAATTAATGCTGCGCTAATAATCACTTAATTTTCGGCCATTATTATTGTACTACGTGTACGCGGTAAATGTCCGGGATACAATGTGGCTAGAGTATTGCTTGGATATTACAGGCAATGTGGAATTTTTGTTACTTGTTTACGAGTACCTTAAGGTTAATCATTTTTGTAGTCTGACGACACAACGCCTGCCGACGAGTAAAATGGTTTTTTAAAATGATTAGCCTTAATGCTAAAACTTACAATGAATTTGAAAACGATGAAATAGGCTGAAAGATTGTCTATTAATTATTTCACACTACATGAGCCTGTGTGTGGAATTTTCCCCCAAATATTATTCCGTGAATAGGTGAAATAAATGAAATTGACTATTCAATAGAATAGAACCATCCGGTAAATTGAAATCCATAAATGAAGTGTAATAATAATGCCGCCACGTTCTTCACCTACACTTCCCTATAGTAATAACGTAAAAAACCACACTTATTGACCGTCTTAATGTGTTTTTCTTAGATAAGATAGTCATTGTCGTTTTAGAAAAGCAATCTAATTCTCCATTGACCTATTAATACATTTCCTTCAATCACTTATTCTCAGGATAATCGCTTTAACAGTTATAACTTTCGATCTCTATAGGGAATTCATGGCGATTCATTCTCGTTGGAAATATAGAGAACGAAGTGCGGCCATCTCTCTTCTTTTCTGCAGAAACTCTTAATAGAACGTTTGATAGCTAGAACTTCAAAGGAAAATCCATTCGTTACCCGTTTTTTATTATTTCACCAAATATCTACAGAAATCTTCCCAACTATTGTACAGAAGGACGCCATGCTGTGAGGAATTGTAAGTAAAACTTTCTCTTCCTCCTTTTGAAATACATTTTTAAAGTAATGCTTGCCGCGCTTAATTCACTCAATTTTGTTTACATTATTTTCCCCGCGAGAAATCTTCATTAAAATATTACGTGCAACAAACTACATCGTTTCACACTACGTATTTAATTGTGAAGGTATCACCACGTCTGTGTAAATATAAATATATTTTGGACAGTTATTTGCACTATATTTTGTTATATAAATTTGTTTATAAATTTCTTTAAATATTTGAATAATTACATTTTATTGACTCTAATTTACATAATTTCATTCAAAACCCTGCGATATAATATTTCTTGATGAATTTATTTAATTTTTTAGTCGAGAAAACTTTGCATATGCCATATTCTTTTTCATATGTCCAATCCCACTCACATACGTACACTCGACTACTGCTACACAGTTCTTCCTAAGCACTTAAACAGATATAACCACCAGTGCCAACTTAACTTCACATTTACAATCTAGGACTTAAATATTTAATACAATTTCTTATCAATTACAGTTTCATACATTCACATACATTCATAGAGACATATATACATCTACAGTATTTTAATATTCAACCTAATTATTTTTATAATTGGACAAATGAAGACGAATAAGGAATAAACCGAAAGATTCGTCAACTACTAACTTAATAAATGCTTGAATGAAAAACACATGAATTATTATATCTGGAGTTTTAAATGAATTAGATTAGTATTATATATATTTAACGTCTGATGCCATTCTTGATTATAGACTATAAACATTAAATTCTTTAAAAAAAAATTGTCAGGCTTCGGCTTGTCTGCTTTTGTCAAGCAGAGGTTTGAGATAATCAGAGTAGTTTTTTGATACAAAGATACAATAACAAATATGGTATAAGTCAGGGACTCTGTAGTAAATTAGCATATTGTTACAAATATCGTATCCTGTTTGATATATGTGTAATTAAGTATAATGTTCAACATTTCAGAGACATTATTTTTAAATAAATAGACTCATTCTCTAAATACGTTTTCTGAAAGTCGAACATATTATTTAATTCTAAACGATATGTTGATAGTTTTGTAATTTGGAGATTTAAAATATTCTTTGCGTTCTTTTATTCTAGTAACCAAAGACTGCCCGGAATAACAAAAAACACAATTTTTACGTTAATATTGTAACAATATTCTATTGACCGTATCTTAATGACCTTTCATAAATTTCAAAAAGATTGTATCGATGTATAAATAATAGGCATTTCATATTTTTAAACAAACAGAAATTTTATATATATATATAAATGAATTAAGAAGCATTATTTGGACGGTCTTTTATGGAACCTTATTTATATTATCGCTTGATTTTGGTGGGTTGGCGCCCCTAAGCCAGAGCATCTTTCTTTCCGCCATTCTAATTAGTGCCCTGGTCGCGATCCTTCCGCGAGGGGACCTATTCAAGCACTCCACTTCGTGTCTCTGGAGAGAACGGGAATTTGGTTCTGTTGTGGTTCGCACGTGTGTTGGGTCGCGCTGCCGGTCTTGTCATGATTCGGAGGTCGAGTTCTCGAGATTGTAGTATGTAATTTGAGACTGTTGAGTGTTTGATTGTAAACCTTTGTTATCATGTTGCTCTTAATTAAAAGGTTTATTTACAATTGTGAGTATTATTTTACGCCTAGATTCCGTTGTAGCTGCCCTTTACATCGCTTTAATTTTATGACATTGATAAATTTGTTGATGAACTCAAATGGGTAATAGTAGTAATAAGAGATTATGAATTACATATTTCAGATTATTATTTTCTACCTTCATGAGAATTATACAATCGAACGCAAAATGAATTGTTTTCTCATTTTATCTCGTGCAATAATGAATTTAAATAGCTGATTCGATATTATTAAACTTTCCATATCTCAATATTGCGTATCAGAGAAACGTTTATTTATTATTTCAATTAAAAGTCCGGTCATAATATTTGTATGTTTATTTAGAAAAACTATCTATAGGAATTGAAAATTACTTTTCAGAAAGTTACTATGGTTGTTCAAGTTTCGAAACTTGTACTCCGTTATCTGAAAATATCAACACCGTTTTCAATAATAAATAACTGTTCCCTATTTTGTTGTCTCTGAAACGTACCTTTTTTCCCCGCAAACTGCTAGTATCGTTCCCCTTACAACTTTCCCAGACTGTTGCCCGCCGACATTACTTTTTATTGCACGTAGTTCGCATCGTTCCTGCGCCATGTTTCATTGGGAAATCTACGGTGAGATTTCCGAATCTCTCAGTTGCGTGGAACACGAGTCCTCCGTAATTTAGTGGAACATTTACGACCGCGCTTAATCATCTCGAAATACTTGAGAACGATTTCTTTGCGAGTGGGAAACACGAATTTCTAAAATATCTGGATGACGCAAAAAGATCATATACATGGGACACGTCATGGGGGCATATCCATAAATATGATATTATCTTACATAATGTCCGATTAAATAAATATGTACGGTTAAATTATGGGATTTATTGTTATCGAAATATTTTTTTATTATATCCTTATTCTGATTGAATCAGTTTAATTAAAGTTAGAAGAGAAACTGTGGATCTGTCTGCGAAGGTTGTAGAAGAAACAATTCTCCGTCCTGGGAATTCACAGTCAAAATACATTTTTTTGATAATGAAAATAAATTCTCACTAGAAGATTAGTAATATTAGTAATTTGACGGTACGAATATTACTTCGACTCCATAAGTGTAAGTACTTGGTAAAATGAGGGTCACAGAATCTAAATATATTCTGGGGTTTCAGAAGTATCTAATCGTAGAAGATAAGAATATCAATCTCAGTACGATTCAAGATGCCCAATATGGCTCTAATTCAAACAAACAACACATTTCTCATTTTGGACGTAATGGGTGGTTCAGTTTTATGATTGTCGGTGTCCGTAAATAAACGCTTTGGAGCGGAAAATATCCCCAGATTTTATAAGATAAATTAAATAAATTAATGACAATTATAACAGATATTTTCAAATATTTTAATCACCGCATCCACATTTCTGTACTATCATAAGGTCACATTTCTACGGTGACATAAATTATATAATAGTAAAAATAATAATATTCTCGTACCTTAAATGTTGTAAGGAATAATGAAATGTAAAACCATACAATATTTAAAATCATAAATTTTCTACATTCTTGTAGTCTAATTAGAGAGTGACTTTCCGTTCCGTCATCGAAATGTCATAAAATATACTGTTTGCGTGTATGTACGTTCCGCATACAAACCTACGCCCGTGGAGAAAATTTGACCGGAAACAAACACCATGGAGAAATTTTCAAACATACTCAAACGGTCGACATTTGCGTCGGGTAAATAATTTTCGGGGTCAATGATATTGATAGTGTCTTCCGATGATGTTTGTGTACAATTTCAACCATTTCCGGCATGGAAGGGAGCACCCTTATGAGTGTGTTGGGGGGGGGGGGGTACCTTACATAAAAAATAACCGAGATTGTACTCGCTGAGTTTAATTGTGAGATTAAACTTGCCGTTTAACCGTACGGGAAGTAGTCGACGGTGGTAGAAATTTTCAAACGTGCTCAAACTAAAATAAAAACTCGGGCAACGCCAGGAACACAGCTAGTTTAATCATAAATGTCACCAATCGTAAAGTAATAATTACCCTTAATTTTTCAAATTAAAATAATAAATTTCTTATATTTTTTAATTATAAAAAAATTAAAAAATAATCATTATAAACATTAGTTAATTTTAGTGTATCATTATGTTAATTTAGTCTGTTTACAGTTGTTTTAATATGTACCATTTCTATTAAATTACTTTTTTAAATGATTTCGTTCAATCCCTAAAATTTCAACATTATTCCAATCTTATTCATGGAGTTCTTCTCATTTGTGTACAGCATTGTAATTCAAAGTTTTGTGATTGCCGTTTCAAGAGCTCGTTTAGTTGATCCTATATAACATTTTCCGGAATTATATTGGTCACAATTAATTATATTATAATTTGTATAAATATATATCATTGTTGTTTTCCTTCTTAAATTTTGTCTTTACCTGCCTGATATGTAATAATTTTAAATTTGTTATTTATTCTAAAAATTACTATAAAATTAAAATTTATTAATTTATTTTTTAATTTTTACTCATTGTGCCATAATACGGTAATTTTATTCATGGTTTAAATAGTTTTCTATTCTATTCTTTAGTATTTTACTTTTCATTAGTTTTCTTCTTAAAATTAATATTATATTTACAGATATGAATTCTTTTTGAATATTTATTATTTTTATTATTTATTAAAATATTTTTAACAATTTTAATATTTTCAGTGTGGTACTTGTATTTTTCTAAAAATAATGTTTTATCAACCAGATTAAATATCATATTTTTTTATATATAACCAGATTTGTTTATCAACTTGAAATATTTCAGACCCTTGTTATACAATAATTTTCTCTTGTATTTTACGAACAAACATAAATTTATGGGTAGTCTACTTATTAAATGTGACAATGATGTCGTAACGCTCATATTATTCCATTAAAACAGTGAGAAACGTCTCTTTTTGTAGTTATTAAGTAATTTAACACCCATTTAACTGTTCATTATCTCATGTTCTACGTCTAAAGTTCTCGTTCCTGGAAGATTAAATAAAAAAAAATTACTGTTATAAAAGTTCGTTTATATTTCTTATTCTTTCCTTGTGTACAAAATTTGGTCACTTTCTACAATATCGTTTTATTTTCTCCCGTTTTGTACAGTTTCAGTCCTACATCTTTCTTTTTATATGATCTTACAATTCCTATTCTTTTACCTCAATTTACTATATTTCTTGTCTGTCAATGCCTGCATTATTATTCTTGTCTCTCCTTACTCTGCTCTTCTTTTTAACACATACATTTGTTTGTAATATTGAAAGTATGATACAGGGGGAAATGTATCATAGAGTTCTAATTTCAAGTCATTAAATCCTAAATTTTAAATTAATCCAGGATATCTAGATGGATAATATTTTGATTTGGTTTAATTAGTTACCTACTGTTGAATTAGTACGTTTCTATTGAATCACTAAATAATTACACAATAGGTAAAATACGTGATGGTGAAAGTGCATATATTTATTAATAAATTACAGCCTTTTAACGTCATAAAAAAGGCCAAAGAAATAATTTATCTTCAAATATCAGAATAAACATATTATTACATATATTCATAACTGAGAGCATTCGATTCCTGGTTTAGAAAATAAATAAGATAAAAAATAGTCCATGGCCGACATGCTGTGCTGTACTAAACACGACGTGAGGTGTAAAGGTCAGCGTCATTGAGGTCTCGTGTTCGAACCCTGGCAATTCATTTTACCTATGTTCTTCAACAAATCAACAGAATTCCCATGTGTTATCAGTCACAAGTAGCGTCGCTCAGCCGATCCCGTAGCAGCGCGATGGAGTCTAGTCCTTATAAATGAGAGAATACAGAGCGTATACGTTAAAATTTAATACATATATTACAATAAATGAATATCGTAGGGCATACATGAATTCATAAGTTTTTTCAATAAGGCCCTTATTTGCGTGAAAGTAAATAAATTGATCAAGTCCTGTGCCATAACAATTACTATTATAGAGAAAATAAGAGACGTGCTGGCATGAATTGTTTCTAAACAAAATTTACTCAAACCTCGGATTACACACAGTGTCCAAAATCGTTCTTCTAGGAGAGATATCATTGTGATGACTTTTAAAAATGAAAATAAATACTAAGTTACACTAATCTATATAATAAAAAAGCATTATGTTTTTGTATCTATTATTAATATAAATTTAAACGCATTGGCAATCTTTCAACAAAACAATACACATAATCTTAAAAACACGGTGAAAAGTCCTGTGGAGTCAGAAACTCCTTTCATAAAGGTAAAAGGAATTTGAGTTTAAAAATATCATATATATATATATATATATATATATATATTGTAATGATTAAAAGGAAGCTAATTAACCAAAATTAATTAACAAATATTAAGATTAAAAGAAAACTTTTAATTTATCAAAGACTAATTTAACAGGTGATTATTTAGTTTTTACAAATAATTTGCCCTAGGTTGGGCGCCGAATTCAAGAATTACAAAATTAACAAACTAATATTTTATTTATAATTTGTGGCGTTCAAAGTAAAATACAATATTTTATATTACACAAACAATCAAAATTAATAATTCTTCTTCTCAGGGGCTTTAACTGGGCTTGATAAGAAATAACAATCAAAAAAATATATCAATTAAATAGTTAACAATTCGAAACCAAATTGAGACGAACAGAATATGAAATCTAACAAACTGAAAAGAACTAAATCTGACTAATACCTTTAACTGTCGTTTACAGGATTTAATTAGTTTGGTTTGTACTTACAAATGTTCTTCTGGTACCAGACTTAGTTTTCGGGCTTGGGTACACTATTTTTTTATACTTAGAAGGCCATTAATCACAGATTCTACACGTCATCTTTTTTATTTTTGCAAAATTGGCTATATTTCGATGACTGCTCCGCTCCGTAATAATTCACCAATGTTATTCCCCAACAATTCCTCCACGAAGATTGTACAAAGTTCTATTTTGACGAAACTGGTATTTCTAGACAATATTCAGGTTGCAATATCTTGGTGAATGATTTACTCTGCTCAATTTTTTAAAGACCGTTCTCTGCAAAGTTTTCTCCGTCGGCCGCTTCTATTCTCCAACGATTCACCAACTTTATTATACTATGCTCGACGATGTCTGACCTCTGTACTATCCAGACCAAAACCACCAACTGCCACCAACTTACGTTCCCGTACAATTCGCGCAGTTCACGACAAAGATAGTCTATGTTTTTCCATTGTTGTCTTTGAGATCGTTGCCGCTAAACAATTCATCATAATTAAAGTCATTAATGGCCTCCTTAATTAATATATATATATATATATATATAAATGTATATATATATATATTGCTTTGTATGCTATTTATGTGTATGTGTTGTCTTCGTTTATTGTTACATTTATGTATTTTCAAGTTGTGTATGTTGAATATGTAAATTTCTTAGTAGAGGACAAATGGAAAAATAAATAAATTTAAATCTAAAATCTTCAAGTTCGCGTTACGAAATGAACTAAACCAGAAACATTTCGATGGAATGGAAAGTACAATAACATCCGGCAATTATGCAGGTGACATCGAATTATGAATTATGAAAAAAATAATACGAAAGGTTTCACGGTAAACGAGAGAGAAGCATTTGGAGAGGCTAATATTCGATTTCTTGAGATCCGATTTTTAAAAACTGAATAAATTATTTAAAGTGAGAATTATTGAGAATCATTGGTTATGTGACTATATCATTATAATTTAATATATTTGATTGTCAATGTGCAAAGGCTGACGAAATAATTTAAAGTATGAATTCTTGAGTATCTGTGGTTATTGCACAAACGTTGTATGGTATTTAATTTAGCACTTATTTGTATGTCATTTGGCTATTTATTTATCTCATCAGTATACTTTTAACACATGTTTTATACTTTACAATTTCAGCTTACTAAATTAATTCAGTAAGACTGTTCATAAGCGTTGAAAAATAAAACGTTTAATACTGACCCTGCTCTATTGCATATTCTGATTACTTTCAGACATATTAATAAATTCAGTATAAGAGTAATAAATATATTAAGTGGGAAATCTCGAAAACTTGGTAGCAGGTGTAACTAGCTAACGGATGAGAGATTCTAAAAGTGACAGTATTTACAATATTTACTTTAAGTTCTGAACTATTATACACTCACATTATTGCGACAACAGAGAATAGCAACGAACGCGTGGTGTCCTTTTATATATGTGTCTTTCTAGAAGACTCTAGACGTAGTGCATATTAAATCTTCTCGAATTGACTTTTATTTATGACGTACCAGTTTTGGCTCCTTAATCAATGAACTAGTACGTCAAAGAGGATACCTCGTTCACGACAATATTAATATTTTTATAATTTCTGATAAGACTGTTCTACATTTTCATTAGGAAAGTTAACTTCAGCTAAAATATGAACACTATGTTTATATGGCTTAATTATTAATCCCTTTCTACTTTTCTTTATGTTAAAATTTCTATCATTTAGGGACAAATACTACTATGAATAATAAAGTATGGATATGATCAACGCATTACAAACTTTCGTGGCTAACAATCTGTTTCTGGATGTAAGTGGACAGGAAACTTTGTACACGTCTACTAAAGTGGGCGTCTTTGAGTGACGTTAACTAATGCCGTTTGGCTAATGATCCAATAGACTTTAATTAATCGACGCGACCAAGGATATGGAAGGAGAGTGATTAGGAACGCGACAGGCCAAGGTCTTTGTTGTTACCGGTCCATAATCCAGCTAAATTTGCAAACTGATGAGAGATGATAAAGAAGCACTTAAATTTATTTTTGGAGTCTGGCATGGTGACGTTGCATAATTTATTGAGAAAAGTCTAGTGACTGGAGGTGACCGCTTTTGGAACTTTGGTATGAATAACAAATTTATGCATGACGAATGTTTCTACCCGTGATTACATTTCACTCTGACGTTCATAATAAATAAAGTATAACATTCCTTTTCAGTTTCATAAAAATATGTTATAAAGAACTATTTGAGCAAACATTCACAACCCGAAAAGTACCTAAACAGAAATCGAGAATAGTAAATATGGACCTGTTACAGGTTTTAATATTAAAAGGTTTATAATGCAGTCTAATTTTGTAACACATTACATTTTTGCTTAAGAAACATTAATTTTTAATATTCGCTCTAACGAGTAAATTTATTAGCATTTATCAAAGGAATACTAAGCACAATAAATAATATACATAGTAATATTGCTAGGGGGTTATTGAAAGTTTAACACACAAAATTTAAACTAATTAATATTGATTTATACCAGGACTCAGGGCACATAAACGAGACTCAAAAATGTATTAACTTGCATCAATGGGTCATAACTTTTGGGATTCGTGTAGCAGAAACTCATCATAAGCGTCCCAGTTCGAAAATACACACACCTGTTTTTGTCGTAGTCTGCGTCCGGGACCATCTTCTGGGCTGCAGGTAGACGACGTTACGAGGGTACGTTTCCCAGAATAAGGACAGACGACTACTGGTATCACGGAGTTGACTTTCACTGTTGCCGTCACAAAATCTGAGTGTCAATGACCCGCGCGATAAACTGTAGTTCATCCAGTTGTGAATTATCTCAGATTGGCGTGAAGCCCTTCTCTCCTCTCCAAGTTATTTTGTTTTAACTTCCCTCTTACTTTGAAATACTTCTCCATGATGCTCCGTTGAACTGCAAACGCTAAGCTTAACTCTACTCTGCAAGATCATAAGTTGAACTGCCATTTGGAAGTCTCGTCCAACATCCTGCTGGCCAATTTTATTCCCCACCCAAAGGATATAAATCAAGTCACATGGCTGTTTCCCGCCAATCACTTTTGATTTTACATTTCCGCGGAAGTCAGGTTTAGGTCGTGGAGGGAAATTTTGTGTGGTTGTTGCCCTGCCGTTCTAACTTTCTCACGGACTCTGTTTACGTAGGCGCAGAATTGTCGCAGGTTCATCTCACATACCCACGAAACGGAGGCGCCTAAGTTTATGGTCGGACATTCCAAAGTCTCGTCTTGGTGCTAGCTATGCTTTTTTCATTAAATTTACTAAATAAATTGTTAATTAATTTGGTGGCATACTTTCGCGCTAAAATATAATATAATGAAATTTAAGGAGTTGATATTAACTGAGCAGTGATTATATTACCTTGACAATTTATTAAAAATCAAATGTTTACTTCTGGTAACAGTAATGTTCCGTCCACACTGCATTTCAAAAGGCTCTTGTGTAGTTGAATATTATAATGAGACTTAAACTGATGTTATTATACCGCGCACATTACAACCGAACACACACACACACACTAGTAAACATATCGTCTCAGCGTTATTTATTTTGATGACAAAATACTGTAATAAGCATAAGAGTAATTGCATAATAGTTTGTAAAACCGCAAGCAATAAAATTATGTGCGTATATTCGTAGCAACCATGAATTAAACAGTATGTACATTACTATATGATCGTGATACGCTATAGTCCATAAAAGAACCACGGCATATTTCAACGTATATAAATATTTAAATTAAAGCTGCCCATTTCAATTCTGTGTACTACCACATGTAAGTTGTACAATGAACGTAATGATGCCGTTTATACTATCAATTATTTTTTTATCTTTAATGTTTATTGCATTCAAAAGATAAAATATTACCGATTCCTTCTGAGATTTTAACATGAGAAAGCCTCACTGTTAGGGCTTCCATGTAGAAGTTACCGTCATTTTTATGGAGCATAGTACGTAATAAACTTAATGTTCCGATATATCTTTAGGTGGCCCGACATATATATCAAATGCCTCCACAATACCTTCCAGACAGATATCCTGTCAACAGCAAGAGAAATAAAAGCGAATATATATGCAATTTTTTTAAAAATTTAATTTATTTGTAATTCTACAATTTAATCAGTCGTTTAAGTTTTTGATTTAATTTTCTTCAAATCATTCATTGTAATTTAAAGTTGAAGGAGCTTTCGGGACATGTGGTATTCGTCTTCAGTACGTCAGAATCAAATTATAATAATTTAAAACCATAGATGACCTACTATGCTGTAGTATGTAGTGTCATTGCCTCGCAGTACACAGGTCCCAGGTTAGAATCACGGCACAGGCATGAATTTTTGTCCCTTTCGTGGATAAAAAAAGCGACTGCTACATGTCATTAATTAATTGTTATACCAAATACTTATTTTCCGTATACGAGGAGTTAATAATATATTCATAAATTATACTTCTGAATTATAATATAAATAATGACGTGTTTGGAAATTTAAAGATGGGACATTCACTTAAACATGGAAGAAACGTGTAATATCAAAACTTAAAATTTCGGGCAATTTTCCGTAGTCGTCCGGACCTATATCCAAATCGAGTTTGGATATTTCTAGTACCGCTGGGTTATTAAGATACTAAATCTATTGAGGATATATACATATATTCTTATATATACTTTCCATCAGTTTCATAAATGTAATCGGCATCATTATATAAATCGTGATATGGTATGATTTTACATTTTCGCGGTCGTGGAGGGAAATTTTGTGTTGTTGCTGTCCTGCCGTTCTAACTTTCTCAGGGTTACTGTTAATATGTAGGCACAGTATTGTCGCACTTTCGTCTCACGTGCTCACGACACGGAGGCGCCTAAGTTTATGGTGTATGAGAATTTCTTAATTAATATCGACAGTAAAGAGAGACAGAGCGTATGACTTATAAATTGAAAAAACTATATGGTCGGCCGACTTTATGTACAGTCCTGTTCTGTTCTGAAGAAAGGGGCTTGGGTCTTCCAGAATAATAAAATCTCACTTAAGGCCTTTCATATTAATATATACAGCATAATAATACATATTTCCAAGTTCTTTTTAAGAATTAAAATAGTAAATTTTAATTTTCAAATTTTCGAAAAAATTTATCTATGTATTGTACATTTGACTTTTACGTTTTAACTAAAATTTATGTATTGTAATACTAATTAAGGAGGCCATTAATTGTTTAAATTATAATGAATTGTTTAACGGCACCGATCTCAAAGAACAACAATGACAGCAGGCTTTTTGTCGGCGAGCTTTGTTGGGAACTGCGCGCATTGTACGGGAGGTCAGTTGGTGGCTGTCTGGCGAATAAGTTAGTTGATTTCAGTCTAGCGAATCTTGTGGTAGAGAGAGGGAGCGAAATTTAGAGTACGAACAGCGTGGTCCAAACTTAGTAATTTCAACTGAGAGACTTATACGTTAATCACTACATTTGTAAAAAGATCTGGACGGAGAGACAAGTTATACAAAATTCTGAAAAGCTGAAACAAAAGGTTTAGCGCCCCGTTTAGATATATACGCGCTCTGAAGTAACATTTTCCGCAAAACGCATCGAAATTTAATACGTCGGATGGTTGACCGGAGTTGCAGATAATCGAGTTCCTGAAGGAGTAATCCAAGAAATACAACCGTGTGTTTGTTTAAGTGTAGAGTAATGGCCTTTTTGTGAATTGTGTCCCAAGCTTCGAAAGCTTTAAGTCTGGTACCAGCAGGACAGTTGTAAGTACAAACCAAAATAATTAAATTTCTGTAAACGGTAATTAAGGGTATAGTTTCTTTTCATTTCGTATTCCGTTAGTTTCAATTTGTTTGAATTGTTAATTCGTTAATTTATAAGCTTGACTGTTCTTATTTATCAATCCCAGTAAAGACCTTGAGAAGAAGAGTTATTAGATTTGATTGTTTGTAAAATATAAAATTTTGTATTTTTCCTTGAATGCCAAAAATTATATAATAAAAAAGTTTTGTTTGTAAATTTTGATTGAATTTGGCGTACCAAAGTAGGGCTAATAAATTGTACCTTTAATGAATAAATTTGTTTTAAAAAATAATCATTTTGTTAATTAATATAATTTAATTAACCTTTCTTAGTTAATCATTACAGTATATTATGACTTATTGAAACCTGAATATGGCATCTGCCCAAAACACCAAATGGGTTAGACATTATAAAGAGTACTAGGAAACGCATACGTGATTATGAAGAAAAACTAATTTGAAGTAGTGACGTTGGTAAGTCAATTGGATAATGTCATTACGTCATCTTCGCATTACGACTTCCAAAAATATTCACGCCAAATAGAGACATTTATTAAGAAAGAAAACACATTTACATAAAACGGAAAACAAAAGAAATGAAGCAATAGGTTGCAGCTGTACTGAACGACGAAAAGGATCACAGGTGTATGTATATATTATGATCACATGAAATGACTACGCAAACAGAAATGGAGATGCGTGATACTATAAATAATTAAAGTCATACAAAACCAGCAACAATTCAGCAAAGAAGATTGTAATTTCGTCTGTATAGCGGTAGGTACCTTATCATAGCAGGAAGGAAGAACGTTGAACAGCCTTGCTGGCGCCGTCACGTGGATTGCCTGCTGCGTCATTTAATTCCGATTGCGCATTGGACACTCGTCATTTCTCCACAACGATTCTCAGATACATTTATTAAATACCGTCCGAGTATTATAAATCGGGCAGTCAACTGACACATTAAATCAAATCCTTTCAAATTTTGCTGTTATGTTCTAAGTGATTCACAGTGAATTGAAAATTAATTTTATTTCTTTACAACACAGCCTGGTATATAGTTTTGGACAGACAAAATCAATTAAGCGCGTTTTTTAAAAGAAATTATAGAATTTAAACAATAATATTATTCTAAAGTTGGTGTCCGTTTTGTTGTTTCTATGAATATTGATATGAAACTACAAATCATTTAAACGAGGAATGCAAAATGAACTGAAACATTATTAACTCTAAAAAAAATAGTTTGAAATTACAAATAATTAAAATGTGATATTCAAAATTAAAAAACTGGAAATTGGAGGGAAAATAATGATGTTTTATTATGCACTAATATGTATTCTTTGCGGAGGGACATTATCTAAAATGCTCGTTTCAAGAGCTGAGCGTTCGGAAATTGTCTCGTTCCTTATTTAGTGATTCAATCAGGGAGAGTGGATGAGCCAATTTTCTCTTTCCCCTGGAATCTTCAAGTCAATCAAATAGAAACTTCCTGTACAATTGCAGCATATGATTAACTATTCAAATAAAATTGTCACCTTAATATCGTCTCCGGCGAACACAAATTTATTTTGAAAATATTAAACACTCCAGTTGACATAAATTCAGATTCAATTAATTCAGTTAAATAAGGCTATAACATTATATACGATTACAGCAAAAGTGTAGGAAATGACAACGTGAAATTTATCAAAGAAATTATTTCTTATTTGCTCCAGACGAAAAATATTATAAGATATACTTGCAAGATATGACGTTTCTGTATTAACACTCTTTGAAGAATATAAGCCATGAATACCAGGGTTGTTTGATAAAGTTGTTAAAAAAGTAACAAAAATAAATTTTATTTTAGAAAACTTACTTTATTTCTCCACATAGTTTCCTTCCTTGGCTATACACTTGCCCAGCGAGTTTCCAATTTTTCAACCCATCACAAAAATAGGTTTAGTCAAACTCCGTCACGGCATCGATCACATCTTCATGTGATGAAAATTTCTTCCCACCAAGCCGAATTTTCAAGTTCGGGAACGAGAAGAAGTCATTGGTGCTAGGTCTGGGTGGGTGAGAAACCATTCGAATCCCAACTCGTACACTTTCGCTATTGAGACTGATGCTGTGTTCGCTGGCGCATTGTCCCGGTGAAAAAGCACTTTATTGCGCGCCAATTATGGTCGTTTCTGAATCAGCACCCGTTTCAGACGATCCATCGGAGCAGCATAATAGATCCCAGTCATGGTTCAGCACTTTTCCCAAGAAATCTAAGAATATGATACCCTTAGAATCCCAAAAGCCAGTGGCCATCAGCTTTTCAGCTGGCAAAACGCTCTTTGCCTTTTTCGGTGCACTTTCACCAGATTTTGTTCATTGTTTTGATTGTTTTTGGATCTCTGGAGTGTAGTGATGGATCCAAGTTTCATCGACGCAAAAATTATTGTGGGTTAAGCCTAAACATTGTTCGATTCTGCGTTGAAATGTTTTTCCGAATCCGTTTTGGTTCAAAGTCAGCAGTCGCGGCACCCATCACGCACAAAGCTTTTTCATGGCCAGTGTTTCATTGAGTTGAGAAGTCTGAGGCATCAGATAACTCATGAACGTTTAGTCTGCGATCTTCCATTACGATGTTGTGAACTGTTTCGATTTTTTCCTGAGTGGTGACAATTGGACGGCCGGAGAGAGTTTCATCTTCTGTGCTTCTGCGACCTTGTTTAAACTCATTAATCCAGAAGTAAATGATCTTCAATGGTCGTGCAGAGACCGCATGAAATTCACCTAATTCGGTTTTGATTTGTGCAGCTGTCCAACCCTTCAAATGAAAGTGTTTAAGGACAGCGCGAAATTCGTATTTTTCCATTGTCTCGCCTGACAACACATCTAACACTACAGAAGGCTGCCAAAAATAAACTACGACTGGCATATGTTTAAAACTTTTCGGAATATCTTTGAAAGGATCATGTTTACCAACAATGGCGGAAATTGAAAAATTTCCCTCTCTTCCATAAAAATTCTCCAGACTTAACGATCAACCTTCGTATAGTCGATTCGCGGTACAATACATTTTAAGTTATTGTTTACTTTCAAAGCACATTTCCAATTTTTTGTTATATAAATTAAGAAGGATTCGTACATCGTGTAATGAAAATCTCAAAGTTCCATGGAAACTTAGAGAAACCCAAATTTTAAATGTGAGTTTTTGAATAGATGTAAATTTACAAATCTACAGAAAAATGTTATTTATTTAAAAACAACTTGATTAAAACACCAGCAACGCAAAGCTGAAGTATTCTCACCTTTGTGAGTTATTATCAGTATATTTGGTCACATTAGTGTCGAAATGTTTTTCCTCGCATATAATGCAGTATATTTAATCTCTGTAGTTAATTATTCCTGATTTTTGTATTAAGGTCCTGGATATTCAGATTCAGCCTTCATAATTTTATTCATGGTGAAAATTACAAACGGGCGTTACCGTTGTTGTGTAACACACTCACTGGTTTACTATTCTAAAACTAATAAACGTATAGTTTTAATAGCCGAATGTTTGAGTCCCTAGGAATTATCCTGTTTGTATGGATTCCAAGTAAACGGGAACCGGAAACAGTTCACAAATATGTCTGCTCATGCGGCACAACTTATGATCCTAGAACCAATGCTCACCCCAGAAATAAAAAGCTAAGTTGTACATGGTGTTATATCGGCCCAACTAAACGTTTTATTCAGAAAAAAACAGAAGCAAATTTTTGCTTACGAAATTATATACCGACATAGGTAAACATTGTTTCAAAATTATTTAATTTTATTTAGAGACATAGAAATAACTCAAATTACAAGGAAAGCAAATGTTTCATTTCTGATAGGCCAAATATATTTATTTTATTATTTTAATCATGGGAATAAGAGATGCATTACTACTAATTGATTTTCATTGGAGCATTATTATTGGCAGAATGACAACGAAACGAACTACAAAATAAATACGAATACATTATTCAGATCGTAGTTTGAAGGACAGGAAAGCCTGTGAGTGGTGTTTCTTCACAGGCAGAACCTGTCTGGCGAAACGGAGAGGGCTTACCTTTGGTGATACATTTTCCTCTCTCCGTTTTTGAACTAAGGTTCCCACAAGCCGAGGCACCTCGGCCTGTTTTCAGTGGTGTATGTTTAGGGGTCCTTGTTCCCATTGGAACAGTCGGCCAGCAGTCTCCTACGGAGGATGTAATGCTGCGTCCCCACATAAAACCTTGTCCCGCCATCGGAAGGGCGTGGGACACGTACTTATTTCCTGACCTATCTGATGCGAGTTTTCTACGTTTTGTCCTCCATCCCTTTTTGACGAATGCAGGGTAGGATCCACAAATTGAGCGGAGGCTACCTTTTGGGATGCCTTCACATCTCTCTGGTTTTTTTTATTGAACTAAGGTTCCCATATGCCGAGGCACCTCGGCCTGTTTTGAGAGGTGTATGTTCCGGGGTCGCAGACCTTGGGCATACGGTAAGAGTTGTCCGCTATTCCCATTGGAATAGTCGGCCAGCTGCCTCTTAAACTGGTCGAAGCACGGAGAAGAGAATGCTGCGTCCCCACAGCAAACTCCTCTCCCGCTATCGGAAGGGCGTGGGACAAGTACCCAATGCCCGACCTACTCGATGCAGGTTTTTCTAGGGTTTTCCCTGCATTTCTTTAGGCGAATGCCGGGTAGGATCCTTAAACCATTGCCCGCGGGCTCTAGTAACCCTTGGCTACCTTCCTCTACCCTTTCGCATCCCCCCTTTCAAATCCCTTCCAATGCTATTAAAGGGGAGTTGCCCAATGTGGGTCACCCTCATGTAGCCTGTTGCCCAAAGAAAAAGGATCTGCAAATTATACCCTTAGTTAACCCTTGGATCCATTCCGGTACCCTTCCGAATCCCCCCTTTTAAATCCCTTCTTATGCTATTAAATGGGAGTTGCCATCACGTGGATTACCCTCATGTAGCCTGTTTCTTTAAAAAAATTGAAAAAATACATCGTAGTTTGCATTTGTGATTATCTATTTTATTCTCTAATTATTTGTCATTTTTACTACAATTTAACTATTTTCTAAATGTATTCATTCTAAAAAAAATGAAAAGGGTACACGTGTTCTTATTTGAGTTTTATGACTGGAGTTCGCATTGCATCTAGGAGCATAAATTATGGTTAGTCCATCAAAACGCTTTGTGGCCGCTGTACCAGTTTCCCCGTGCCCGCTCATATACATAATATTTTCTAGCAACACAAACAGTAGGTTATTAAAAGTATGCGGAGCACTAGTTTTAGAGCCAAGATAACCGCAACGAAATAAAGTAACACAAAGCAACTCCAAACTGTTGTAAACAGTACCGACTACGAAACAAAATTAACTGTGGAAAATTTTTAAGTTCGTCGTATGTTGTGAAGTTCAAATTAGCCGTATCATTGATTGTAAACTTGATATAACTGAATATAAACATTATATAAAGTTAAGGAATTACTGTCAGTTATATTCTATTTAGGTTGCGTAGAGAAGATAGAATACATGTACAGTGTTCGAAATGACACGCAAATTTACACTTACATTACAACATACCACTGTGAACAAAAAGTAAGGTGAATTTATTTATAAAATACAAATTCTTTATTTATTCCTCCAAATCAATTTAATCCCCTTCAAAGTAATCCCCGTCCGATAAAACGCACTTTTTCCAACGCTTTTTCCAGTCCTCGAAACAGTCGGAATAGTCTTTTTCCGGTATAGCCTTCAAGACCTTTTTCGATTCGGTTTTTATCTTCTCAATCGTGTCAAAACGGCGTCTCCGCATTGGCCTTTTGAGTTTGCTGAATAGCCAGAAGTCGCACGGAGCCAAATCAGGCGAATACGGTTGTTGCGGAACAATATGAGTCGAATTTTTGGCAAAAAAGTCGCGAAGAACCAATGCAGTTTGACATTGTGCATTATCGTGATGAAGGAACCAAGAGTTGTTCGCCAATAATTCCGGCCGTTTCAGACGAATAACTTCACACAAACGACGCATAACGCTCAAATAATATTATTTGTAGACAGTTTGGCCCGGCGGAAGGAATTCATAGTGCACCACACCACGATAATCAAAGAAAACTGTCAACATGACCTTGACTTTGCCGTGGTCTTTTCGGTCTTGCTTCACCTTTTGCACGATATTCGCTGGATGGTCGGTGGTTTCAGGGTCGTATGCGTAAATCCAAGTCTCGTCTCCAGTAATGATGCATTTCAAGTGGTCCTGATAGTCAGACAGCAAAGTTTCACACACAATTTAACACGACGCTTTTTTTCCAAAAAATTTAGCGATTTTGGCACCAATCGAGACTTGACGCGTTTGAGACACAAAACATTCTTAAAAATTGTTTGGGCTGAGCCAAATGATATTCCAACACGATCAGCGAGATCTCTAATTGTCCATCGACGATTTTCAAGCACCAAATCTTTGATTTTTTGGACGTGACCCTCGTCGGCAGACGTTGATGGTCGTCCAGAGCGCGGTTCGTCTTCAACGCGTTCTCGGCCCTCTTTGAACTCGTTGTACCACTTATAAACATTTTTTTGTGCCATAGTTTGATCACCAAAGGCCTTCCGCAACATTTTAACGTGTCCGCACAAGAATATTTGTTCCGCAAACAAAATTTGATGCAAGTTCTTTGCTCAACAAAATCACCCATTCACTTTTGGTTGTTTACAAAAACACGTGTAACTCGGAGATAATTAAACCTTTTAACAAACAGACGCTTGGAAAATATTAGACAGTCCTAAAATCCTAGGAAAAAAAAACCTGTCTTTCTAATACCCGGGAGTTTTAAATGAAAATTTCACCTTACTTTTTGATCACAGTGGTATGTCCAAATTAATCTGGTTATCTTATGAATGAATTCTAAGGCCCTGGAACATTCGGATATTTCACACGCAATTGGACTATAACAAATGAATATGAACGACTGGCAAAATAATGTTCAACAATGAACACTCGTTTTCTTGGAAAACAATGTGTTAACTAAGTTGTGAACTCCGCAATACTCGTGTAGGTAATACCGGAGGAGTTATCTTGTGGTAGTCGATAGAAATAATTAAATAAAACTGCAATTTTCATACACATTTATTTCAATGTATACGACTTTTCGACCTCTCGGTATATATTTATTATTTTCGCAGCGGACGATCGGACAAATATTTTCGACTCCAGCGTTTCTAATAGCCGTTTTGCGACTTAAACCGCTGACGTTGATGTTTCTCAGTTGTAGCCAATTTAGTCCTCAGCACGAGGTCGAAAATAACTCTCCTTCTTTCGTGCCACTGATTTGGAGAAGTTAAGGACTCAACTTTGCGAGAGAGAGAGAGAGAGGCCATAAAGCGTGCCTGTAATAAATTTATCACGGAGAACTTCTTAAATTGAAATTCTAGAGTGCCAAAAAAACTGATTCTTTAAATAGAAATTAATTTTGTTGTCTCAGTTATAAAATTAATGGTTACAGTTTAAAAAATTATAATAAAGTAAAATATTAATGGTGTTTACATGCACTCAAATTGATCAAAGTTTGATAAATACAGTCAATAGATAACAAGTGACAGTAGATTCTACGACATTAAGATGTATTTTATTTGGTCCTGTGAGACTTGCTATTTCAATTTCCTCCTTCATGTAATTAACTGTAATTCAGTGGCGTTCTGTTGTACATCACCGGGGATACATATTGAAAACAATGTGCAGTGTAGAGTATGATTGACATTACTCTAATTACGGCCATGGAAGTTGACAGTGAATCTAATTTTTTCACGTAATTTCTTTATCCACATTTAAACGATTAAAATGTTGAAATTATTAATTTAATAATTATATAATACTTTATTGATATATTGAGATTCAATTTTTTACTGATATTTGTTTCATTATTTTCTCAAATAATTTTAGATTTTGTCTGAAGAGTTCCCTAATTAAAGGGAGAAACGTCATGTTGTATTTTGAATGATGTAATATGAAATTTTTATGATTGTAAATAAATATTCCAACTGTTCGCCATTAGCTACTAATTTTTTTACGAGCTGGGTGCACGGTGTTTACCGAGTTGTCATAATTAAACTCAGCGACATCAATAACCCCACATTTCACTCCAATTTCGGTTGTATTTGCGTTATTTTATTGTAATATCCCACCCCTCCGTAAGGGTGGTCCCATCCTATGCCGAAAGGGGTTGAAATTATGCACGATGAAACAACGGTAGAAATTCTATTAATCTCTTTGACCCTGAAAAATATTTATTTTACACAAATATCGGCCGTTTAACATGTTTCAAAATTTCCACTTCCATCCAATGGGGTGTTTGACGTGTCTTACCCCCACAGTGTTTGTTCGCTGGTTGCAAGGAACACGTGTAGGAAATTTAGTCAAATTTTTTTCACGGGTGTAGATTTGTATGAGGAACACACACACAGCCATATAAACATACAAACACTGTGTTTTATTTATTAAAAGATATAAACTGTCTGTTAATAGGGCGCTCAATAAATCCTATTAAAATTAAAAACGGAAGTTAAAATAAATTATAATTCATAAGGAATAGAAGGAAAGCTTTCGATAAAATTTGTATTAAAGAATCAGGATGGAAAAATCTCTTTCTGAATTAATTAATTGTATTTCTCATTAATGTTCAGTCTTCAATAACCTAAAGTTAGACCGTGAAGATGAAATCCGGTGAATTGACTATATACACAATGAATGGAGTCGGCTCGGATGGTTAATTGGAAAACGAGATTTTTCCAGTATAATTCTTGAATATAAAATATAATTGAAATTTTTCTCCAGCCAGAAAATTTAACTACATTTAGAGTTTGAATTTATGTTATAATGTAGATCTTTATTCAATGTACGTTGGGCGCTACATTTTGTTATTTTTGTATCACAAGTGTTTCGTCATTAATTTTTCTGCGTTTATTGGGTGGATCATTTCCAGTCATTCTTATTAATTTACCGGCATGTAATATATCCGTGGCGTTATTGAACTTTATTTGTGGTTGCCTTTAGGCCACCGTCAGTTAATATGTATGTATGGCGTTTAGTGTTGAGTGGTCTTTCCCAAATTGTCTTCTTTTATACTCGGAGCTAGAACCAAAAATTTTAGTACAAGCGTTCTTTAATCTCACACAACTAAAATAACTGAATAAAGTCAAGAAATGCGTAATTTTGAACTTAAATGTTTTATATGACGGGTGAGACAGAATTAAAGGATAATTATATATGACGAAGGTGGATGGGACTAGAAGGAAATGAAGCTACATCAACTATTAATTTAAAAGAATTCATTTAATTTATTTGACACAAAACACTCTTATTTATAAAAATACTCAGGAGTGCATATTACTTAAAATTAATTTGATATTTACATATAAATTTATATATAGTTAGACTTAACAGCTGTCTAGGTCAATGGAATATAATAGATAGATAGATAGATTTATTCACCATTAACCTTCTAATGGGAAATAGGATTCGTCACAAATGTACAGTAGATAAATTACATATAAACAGACTTAATATTAATAGGTTACACACACACACACACACAAAAAAATTTCATACCTGTTCACATTTGTCTAGTCACCACAATCATACACACAATCTTTAAGAAACATGCACACAACACTTATCACTTTCTGGTAATCATCTCCTGTCGCTAGGAACAGAGGGATGTCGTCATGGATATTTAGTAAAACAGAAAGCAGAGGCAGGAGAACAGAACCAAAAGGGGAAAACTGGACAAACTATTTACATATTTATAGCATCTTCGGCAATTTTGTAGGCAATGCAGTTCAACGAATGTGAGACAGATTCAAAAATTCGTGTACGGAGTAATAAGTTCCATTTACAAGAATAGATTTACACTCCTTGACGAATGAGTTGTAGTTGTTGATGTTCTTTACATGTTCAGGAAGGCTGTTAAATAGTGCGATACAGGAATAATGAACGCTAGACTCGTAGAGACTGAGGCTGAGAACTGAACGGTTCCTCCTTGGTTGTCCCCGTTACTTGCAAAAAGGTTCATGTTGCGTTTAACAAATTTTAGTACTTCTAATATGTAAGCGCTACGTAGAGTCAGAATATGAAGTATTTTGAACAGCGGCCTGCAGCTTTCTCTAGCATCTGATCCTGATACAATTCTAATGGCTCGTTTTTGCAGTTTGAAAACATCCACACTACGAGAACAATTTCCCCAGTTGGCAACACCGTAACACATATATGAATGAAAGTAGGCAAAATAGACTACTGAAGCAGTTTTTGGATCAACTTGTTGCATTAATAGTTTCAATGAGTAACAAACAGAACTGAGTTTGCGCACGAGGCGATCAATGTGCACGTTCCATTTTAATTTACTGTCGGCCTGCAAGCCGAGGAAAGTCGCATGATCTGAGAACTTATCCGTTACGATGTTGATGGTTTCTGTTGTAAAACGAACTAACTTAGTTTTCTGTACATTGAGTGTTAATTTATTGGCGGCGAACCAAGTATTTAGGTTTCTGGATGCAATCTCAATCTTCGCATTGAGATTATTTAAATCAATGTCCGTAATTAACAAATTAGTGTCTGTGCATATAAGACAGATTTTATAGGTGTCATATATTCTGGAAGGTCATTAATATACAAAAGAAAATGCAGGGGACCTAATATTGAGCCCTGAGTCAAGTAATGCCTGACAAGTGCACCTCACCAGCTTTGTTTTTTAAGGCCACCTTCTGTTTCCGATTGTTGAGGTATGATTCAAAGAGTGCCAAAGCGTTGCCTCTGATCCCATAATATTCTAATTTTTGGAGGAGTATGCTGTGATCTACAAGATCAAATGCCTTCGAAAGATCAGCAAATATTCCGGCTACTTTCATTTTTTCATCAAGTTAATTTTGTATACTTTGAATGAACTCGTACATAGCGGTGCTCGTGGATTTTTATTTGAGGAAGCCGTGTTGAGCCGGAGTAATTACTTTATACTTCGTCAAGAATTCAAGTAACTTTTTGTGTAGAATTTTTTCTAGTATTTTTGAAAATATCGGAAGTAGGGAAATTGGTCTGTAATTTGATGCGTCGGTAGGCGAACCCTTCTTGAAGATCGGAATAACTTTTGCAGCTTTAAAGGAGTCGGGGAAAAATGCTGGTAGAAAGATACGCGTTGAATATGATTTGAAGGGGAGTAGCTGTGACGTCGATACAGTGATTCACAACTTTGCTTGAGATGCCATGTATATCCGCAGATTTGGTACATTTTAACTTTCTTATTACGTTTATTATTTTGATATTGGTAACCCGTTGAAGGAAAATGGAATTCTGAACACTGTGTACGGCGTTTTGTAGCAGTTTATAAAAAGCACGACCTTCTGATGACTTATTGTTTGAAAACTGATCCGACACGTGAACAAAATATGAATTAAATGTACCCGCAGCGTCTCTGTTGGTGAAAGTTTTACCGTCATCGACTGAAAGTTTTACCGTCTGTACGTTCATATTCAATTTCGGTTGATGAATGGATCTTCAAATACCATTGAATAAATTATATCTATCTGTGTAATGAGACTTTTTGATGAATACGAAAATATTCCCACTTCTGTCTGTGGAAATATAAAACGACTGCATTGAGTCGCGCATGTTTTATACGTACAAAACAATTTTATTTCGTACATTTATGAAATTTGATGAGGAAAATGACCTTAACAGAAATTATTATAAATTATTAAGTGGTTCATCTGTTTCATGAAGTATTTTCTTCTAACTGCATTTATTCGTAAACTTCTAAGGACACCACGTGGCTGATTTATGCAAGACTGCATGTGTCGCAATATATTTACTTCGTGATTCCGTTTAAATCCGTGTTACAGATGTTGGCAGGACATGTGTGTCTAAACGTCCGTTACAGTTTGTAAGTGGAAGCCGCTCTGCCAGAATACCAGGACAGGTGATCTAGTTCAAAAAACATGAAAATATCTTGGAATGAAATAAACAATAAATTTTAAAACTTCTTCTCTATTTATCTAATACTGCTTGCTATAATAAACTAACACACATCAACTATATGTAAAAAACGATTGAATATGATGAACAACAAAGCTTTTTCTTTTCTTTCCTACTGGGCGTCCCAGTTTAGAAACTATAGACTCTAGAGGACAGAATAATTTCTGCATCCTCTCTGGGAAACCAGCAGCAACGGATTGTCTTTCTTTTCCGGGAATGGTGAACTTGAGAGCTAATTTCGAATATATTCCATAGGATACCACAGAGTGCAATACACAAAAACAATAAAGGAAGTTAGAAAACAATCCCTGAGAAACCTAGTGGATATATGCAGAAAATAATTAGAAAAAAATGGTACCAATAAAAGTGGCTTCTTTCTAGTGTCTAAAATTTTTCATGTTCCTTACTCAGACGTAAAACTGTAAGCTTCTATTACCATCACAAAACATTAGGCTAAGAAAACATTTATTTCTAAAAATCAAACCAAGTATTCCGAACGAGATCCTCAGATTGTTTGACAATTTGAAAATTATAGGTTTCTAGATTTGGAATTAAATTTAATGTATGAAAAGACTTCATATTACACTTACAATCGATCTTACAGACCTACAAAACGATATTAAAGTACAGGTATTTTTTATCAACATATAGGATTATTAGCGACTCAGTATGGGAAATCATTTTGCCTTGTCTGAGGACAGATTTGACGAGAGTTTCTCTCACGCACACAAATGAAAATATCCATGTCCTCGCCGGGATTAGAACCTAGGACTTCTGTGATGCGAGGCAGTCACGCTGCCCTCTTCTACTAGTATTGTAGGGAAGCGTTCATTTATATTTCCCCGTAAGACACACAATTAAAAATCGATTGAAACTAGTTTCGTTAATAGTATTTGGTCAATAAGCTGTTAGAAGTTGGTTCTTATCACTCTGTTCAGTGTCTTGAAAATGAATAATCAGAAGAAATAGCATTCACGAAAATCCTGTTTCCTTCGCAATTTCTCAATGCAGTCGACCTTTGCATCTTATAATCGCTATATAGCAATAATGTCAGAGATTAAACACTCACTTTCTTCATAATAAATGTTCTGAGGCTTTTTGCGTATCCTAGTGTGCTTCTGTGAATATATTTCATTAGATTTCCTGACGTTCAACAAAACCATCCGTTATATATTACAACAGGGTTCGCGATTTAAGTGGTTAAGACTTTTTACCAGTTATGCCGTGATCTTCTGTGTTGTGAAGAATATAAAAGTCGCGTGACTCATGAAACAGTTGTGAATTATCAGATTTTCGAGATTCTGCTCCACATTCTGACGAGACAGGCGTAGTTTTTGATTTCGAAACGTGGAAAAACTTCAATCGCCCTTCATGTAAGGACCTAAATCTGGATTCCATTCTTGGGTACCTCTTCAAAAATTAATATGGATGTCCCATATGACGATTAACGTGATTGTAGACAAGAAAAATCGTCCAGGTTCATGTAGATTGCGACCTGAAAACTGAGACAGTTATTCAGGACAGGCTGAATAAATCAAATTTATTCGATTTTGCACTACAGATAGAATTAATTCTAGAACGAAGGTTTTACCGATGTAGAATGTGGATAAAGGCTTCTCGGGATACCAGCCGGGTAAAGTCGTCGATAACACTCGACGTTTCGATGACATTCAGCGTCATCATCTTCTGGCGAAGTTGAATGTCATCGAAACGTTGCGTGTTATCGACGAGTTTACCCGGCTGGAATCTCGAGAAGCCTTTATTCATAATTAATTGAACCTGATAGGTCGCAAATTATGCGATGAAATGTTGTTCATTTCATAAATTATTTTTTTCTGTTTAAAATTCGCTGATGTTTATTTATTTATCAGGATTAATTCTGTTTACTATTACAATAATGTGAAATATAATTACCGGAGCAGGCTGATTGAATGAAATAAGTAAATACGACATTCATTTATTTTATTATTGCGCTTGCGTAACTTAAAGTTATGATATTTGGGTTCTGAACCTGGAATAAGGTACAATAATAAAGCCTGTGGTTGATTTAAAACGCGTTGAGCTTCTGAAGATGAGCCTTTAGTCACGTGCCAACGACAAGCGCCGACGTGTATGCGAAAATTGGGACCACGAAGGACGCCATCTCTAGGCCGCACCGGACAACACTTGGCAGGGAGCGCGTATTTCATAACCTGGACCTACTTCACAGGTGCTTTCTCGGTCAGTGCAGCGGCGGCCCGCTAGCAGTGAACTTGGAATTCGACTGAGCGCTATTCCTGATGTTGGAGGGGCGCCAGAGCAGACGAGCGGCCGTCTCAGTCAGTAGCGAGCGAACGAGCGCCGACCGCGGCATGGACGAGGCCGGCGTCCTACGACTGCGCGTGCACGTGCGCAAGCCCCGACACTGGCGCTGGGCCCTCAGCACGTGCGCCTCGGCGCCCGCCGCTGACGTGCGCGTCAGCGAGGACGATGGCAGCGTCGACCTCCTCCTGGACCTGGGCTCTCGGCCCTCCAGGCTTCCGGTGCCCCGATACCGGAAGCAGAGGTCTGACAGCGCCTTGGGCTTCGTGGGCTCGGGGCAGCCGACGAGCGACTCCTCCGGAGGTGGAAAGGTGCCGGAGGACAGAGAGAGGCGTCCCGCCGGGAAGAACGAGAACCGACTGAGAGCGACGAAGAGTGACCGAGCGAAAGAACCTCCGGTCCAGACACCCGTAGTGCGTTCGAGAATCCCGACAAAAAAATCGGAAGGCTGCATCGTGAAATGCGGGAACAAAATTACTGAACAGAAGAGCGATGTCGCGATGGATCTCAAAATTAACCTGGCAAAGTCGCACAGCCACCCGCGATCGAAACTGGCTGGCGAACGCCGTGAGAGGGACACGAATATCACACGAAAATCGGCGAAGAATAGGTTTGATGACAAGACAAATCCCGCAGCCGGCGAGATGCTGCCACGCAGGAGGCTCCAGAGTCCGTCTAAGGTTGTGAAGCAGCTGTCAGATCAGATATCTCGCCCGCGTAGGAAGTATGCGCTCGAAACAACCCCGGATAGGACGACGAGAGCGGATAGCGAAAAATGTTACGGCAGCTATAAAAAGATTTCCGGAAAAGAAGAAAGTAAAACAGTTCCTCAGGTGTCTAGGATCCCGGTGATGAAGCCGAAGGTGATCGAGAACGTGGAGGCGCGCTACGTGGTCCAGGAGCCACCCACGCGCCGCAAGGACAAGCAGGACTGCACGCGCAGGATTGACTCCGGCGTCTATTCCTGGAGGGAAGTGGACCTGCTCTCCAGGGGAGAGGCAAAGCCGCGGAGGAAGCGGAGGCGGCGGGAAAAACAAGGTGGGTCAGTCCCAGCCTCCAAACCTAACATCGTCCCCTTTATAGTTAATCAGACTAAGGAACTTCTTGCCTGTTGCATAGTTTCTCTTCATTTATTCTGGTTGGTCTTTGCGTTTACAAGCTGCTTCCTATGAGACTCAGACTATCGATTCCTTGTCTCGTACAACGATTTATCCACTGAATGCTAACACGACGCTGTGGCTTGATAGGCCGTAATCCGCGGTAGACATTTCGTAGGTTGGCATCTTCGATATAGTATTATGAGCCTATTTCAGATACAACACAAGTTACCCCCAAAATTCCACATTCAGGCGTTATTGGTTCACATTAAGGTAAAAAGGACTGTCGACGTTGATGATCAGAAATAACCATAAAGAGTCTACAAGTTTTTAATTTGATTAAATAATCGGTTGGAAGCTTTCAACTATTTTGTTATAATCATCCTTCCTGTCCTATAATTAAAATCACAATAACTTTAAAAATATTAGTACATATAGGTACTTCGTCACGAATATGAAACTATCTTGTTTAGTCATCAAGTTGAAAGCTTCCAACCGATTATTTAATAAAATTAAAAACGTGGAGGCTGTTTATGGTTATTTCTGCACATCAACGTTATTGGTTAATTGCAATCGAATGTAGTTTTATTCCCTCAAGGAACAGAATTGCAGAAATAGGGAAATAAATAATGTGGGAGAGAACCTATTATTCTAAAATTAATAATTGATTATTAAAATTAAAAAATAAGAGAAAATAAATTGCATAATGCCTGTGGTCTAGGGGTCAGCGTGACTGCCTCACATCATAGATGGTCCCGGATCGAATCCCGACGAGGGCATGGATGTGTTCGGTAGAGGAACTCTCGTCAATTAGTCTAAAGACAAGGCAAAATGAGTACTTATAATGAATCGCTAATGACCTGAGAAGTTTATGCAGCTGTAAATTAATCAATTTATTAATCTATCTATATAATAAAAAAGGATGTATATTTGTATGTATGTATTTACGTTGTTCTTTATACAAATTTTATCGCGTGGACAGAATGCAACAAAAATTGGTATACGTATTCTGCCAAAATCGAGAACCGGTACTGTGGGGGTGAGAAACCCCTAGAATAAACGTGGAAATAATTATAATTGAAATAAGTTACGAATTAGTGTTAAATTACTGCGCGAGACGATGACGTCATAAGTTTTCAAGACATTGACGCATCCTAAATATAGTTCTGTATTTCGTAATGAAATAAAGCAGAAATATTTTGATTGAATAAAAAGTAAAATTTTTTCCAGTATTACTCATCGAATAGTAGTAAAAAACAATACGAAACACTTTACTTGCGCAAAGTTAATTTGGAATAGTTAATTATCCCGCTATCTTTGATAAAGCCAATATGGCGCCTTATAATACATTCAAATGTGTGTCGGTCGAGATTTATAAAATTTCATAATATAACGTACTATTGTATCCTGTATAATATTTCAGAAGATAATAAGATTTGTCTGAGGTACGACTGCTGAATTATATGTTTGTAACTATAAAAGTATTGAAAATGACGTACGGAACTCCGAAAGTTTTTATGGTCGTTATTCAATTAATGCACTATCAGTCAAAGGTATGTACAGAAATAGGAACATTTAAATTGAATTAAAAGTACAATTAATTATACTTTACGCAACGTATTTCTATAAATTTGTACAAATGTAAACAAATTATTGCGTGCAATTTGTGTCGTGAAACAAAAATTTGAGGTTAGGATAGCAATATTTGTTTTCCATTTTTTAGAACGACGTTATAGATGTTAAATTTCTGAGAATTGAAGCTGAGCAAAAATATTTTGATTGAATAATAAGTATAATTAAATCTACCAATACCACATCGAGTGATAAATATAATTTATTATGAAAGGTTATACAATCCATGGCATTAATTTTCTTTTAAATAACTTGACTTTTGACGTGGAATATTTAATGGGATCAGGGACCAATATGTTTCCCAATTATATCTTGCAATACGCACTGGAAGATACATAGAATTATGATAAAAACAATACTTAAATGTTCAAAATTTGTATTTTTTTTATTGAAGACAGCGTATTTCGTAATGTTTTGCATTAATTTTATACAATGATACCAACTGCAGATTGCTAAAACCACCAAATGGTTTAATTTCAGATGGAAAAATTATATGTCTACAAATTTAATAATTGTTTTAAATAGTGTATGTATATCTATCTATCCATATATATTATATAAAATTGTCTTATACGGGTATGTATGTGTGTATACATGTGGGTATGCATATGGGTATGTTCCGCTTACAAATCTACACCCTCGAGGAGCGTTACATAAAAATAGCACAAAAGCAACCGAAATTGGAGTGTATCGGGACATCTCGGGCAACGCCGGGCACCCAGCTAGTAAATAAATATTTTTCCTAAATTCCGTTTAGGCAATATATGGTCATCTACATATGTACGTAATAATCCTCCCTTAATTTTGTCTTTTAATAAGGTAATACAGAATTTTTATATGAATAAGAAATATAGCCAATACAGACAAAAAAGGGTAATATAAATACCACAAACCTGACGAAAGGAACAAAGATCCCAGAAACGTTGTCTGTATTGGCTATCTTTCTTATTCACAACTTTTACATATTTTCAACAATAACGCATACCCGTATTATAAGCGTGTTATCTATTATAATTTTTACAATTTGTGTTTTCTATCTTTTAGCTCAATTTGGCTTACACGCTTTTTAATTTGTTCAAAAACTGGTTGGTAGCTTTGCAATCAAACAACAAGGATTGCATAATCGTTTATGATATTTATTTCATCGCTGATTTTCTCTTTTTGGTTTGGGTCTTCATTATCTAATTACTAAACATTATTTACATTCAAGAACTATACGTTCAGAACGCACATAATTCTATAAGTTATACTTAAGTATTGCCGTAGAAAAAGCTGGAAAACTTATTGAATTAATTCCAGACCCACTGAATATGCAAGCAAACTCATTAATTAACGTGTCATTTTACAGTTATATTTTTAGGCTCTGAGCTCCTCTAATTCGATTAATATGTTAAGTAGCATTACCTCACAGGATGAAAATATCTTGAAAGTTCTTTCCTAAAAACAATTCTACGTGAAATTCTACGTAATATGGTAAAACTATGTATATTCGAACGATAACTGAATTGAATTTATAGTCGGAACATTTTTGAATGATCTTGTACTATTCCGATGTAGATAATTCAATCACGTAAGTATCCCGCTAAATCATTAAGCTACGACATGCACCACTTAGGAATACCGCTAATTGCTCTAATTAAAACGATTTACTCAGCCTGGAACACGTCACGAAGCTCTACATGGGATTGCGTAACAACTCCTAATACGTATAAAAATTAATTTTAATCAATCACAACCGTGTAAATTTTAACTGGTTACTAGAAAACTGACTAATATTGTGTTATCCTTTGCGTTTAATTAATAACTCGTTATTTTGGTTGAAAAGAATGTTTTGAGATTTATTATGAAGGTTCACTGTTTTCAAACATATTTACAATTATCGCACATTTACCCAAATGGACCTTCAGTACTCATATTCTTAAAAACACGAGAAGCGGTACTGTGGGGGGGGGGGGTGAGAAACCCCTAGCATAAATTTGGAAAGAATTATAATTAAAATACGTGATAATTTTGTGTGCAATCACTGCTCGTTAAGAGACCATGACGTCACAGAGAGAGATATATTACTACGCGACGATACTGCACAACAAAGTAAATAGTTCCTTTTTTCGTAATGAATTAAAGTAGAAATATTTTCATTAAATAAAAAGTATAATATTATTCAGCAATACCCCATCGAAAGATAATAAAAAACAATACGATCTGTGGAACTAATTTTTTTTAAAATAACTTGACTTTTAAATGGTGACATGGCATAAATATAGCACGTACCATGATTTTGCCCAATTTGGAATGTACTGGAGGAAACATGTAATGATAGTGAAATAAATTCCTAATATTTGTTAATTATTATAATGTTTTTAATGTGCTTAAAATGACGAATTATTTCAAGTGATATTCTTGAAAAAGTTTCGTTATATGTGTATATTATTATAATTTCACATATTTGATTGTGAATGTTTAAAGAATGAGTACCCGTGCAACGCTGGGCACCCAGCTAGTAATAAATATTATACAAGGGTTTATTGTATAATCTGTTTAGAAATCCTAGATGGCACTAATCTCGTGAAAATAAACATGGTAGGGCTGTGATAAGTACTCAATGTTGGGAATTTACTTACCATGTTAAACGATACTATTAAATAATTAGCATAAAGTCTCCGTTGTGCCTTATCTCGTTGAGATCATCACTCATAAAGATTATATTCCCTTAAATGCAGAAATTCTATCTCGCTGAATGATAGAACAAAGTAACTGGTGCATTTCACTGTTGTGTATTCAGCAGTCGTAATGTTCTCCTTCCTCATAACCCAGGAAACACGATTTCTGCTAGATATTTCCTTTAGCATTTCCTCAACCTTTCGGTGATAAAATGTTAATGACCTTGAGTTAGCGGAAAATGCTAAAGACCCATTAAATGGAACTGGAGTAGAATAAAACTACTGCTCAAGTATTTTACATTATTTTTTTTTCAAGATATTTTACATTTATTAAGACTTACTTTTATTCTATTATGTTTATTTATCCCAAAATGACTTTAATAAGTCGCCAATTTATGAAACGAAAAACTTTTAAATTTCCAAAGATTTTCCCGGTAAAATGCTCTTGGGTTACCAGTAGGGTACTGTTGACTATGCACTACGTTTCGTCAACTATAGTGCGTTGCGTATTTCTTGGCGGCCCAGTTTAGTGTCTTTCTTCGTAGGTGCTATCTCCTCCCCGTGCTTCAGTAAACGCCTAGAGGTTCACTATACTTGATATTTTTCGTGTATGTGTTTATTATGCGCTGCCTCCCAAATAACCGCCTTCGCTGCTGACGCGTGCTATAACATCGTCGACCTCTTCAATTTATACTTTGATATAATAAATTATTTTTGCTACTTTTCTTTATAATAATAATTTATACAAACCTGATTAAAACCATTTGGGGTAAAGATATAAACATATTTTGTAAAATTTGCTTTTCTTTCGAAGACGTCATTATTTTACTTCAGATATTAAACAAAAACATTCTAGAACTAATTGGTCTTAATTATTTTACGTAATTGGAAATTCCTTTAAAGGTAATTTAAAGTCACTGATATAAATAATATTTTCTGAGTACGTGAACAAGTACTCACAAAACAATACAGCACATTTTTCGTGCATTCATTTTTTTTTGCAATGTGCTCTCCGTTTACAATTCGCCCGGTGGTGTAATCAACTTTTTAACTCGCCCAAAAATCAATTGTAGAAGGTCGTCTAAATATATTGTAATAATCAAATGAAAGGTCGATTAATTTGCCCCACGTTGTGGTACCCATTTATGTAATGAACAACATGTTAGGGTCATTTAAAAGAAAAAATTATCAAAATTTAACAAATAAAATAATTTGTTATTATAGTCACTTGTGGCTTCCAAAATTAAAACAAATACAATCAAATTAAAATATCTACTCTCAGGGTCACAACTGGGTTTGATAATTAACAGAAAAATTATTTATTAACTAATTAACAATTCAAATATAAATATTCACCTAAAATAATATGACGATAAATGAAATGTAAAGAAACTGAACGAAATCTAACTATTACCTTTCTAATTATCGTTTACAAGTTTATCAAAGTTTTGTTACTTACAGACCGTCGGTCTGGTACCAGAACAATCAATTTTACTTCGTTCGAACACTTTTACACACTTTAATTTTTAATATCAGGCCTTGGTTTTCACTGATTCTACACTTCACTTTAAAATTTGGCAATATTGGCTGTATTTCGTCGATAATTTACCAATGTTCTCCTGGAACAATTCCTCCACGAAGATTTTGGAAAGTTCTATTCTGACAAAACTGCTATTAGTTTCCAATATTTACAATGCAATACTTCCGTGAATGTTTTACTTTGTATTAATTCACAACTTTAACTGGTAATACATTAACGACGTCTAGTCTCTGCTCAAGTTTTATTTGTTCTACTCCTTGCAATGTTTCGTCTCCAAGTGCATATAGAGTTTTAGCGCGCATTTCCCATTTCGGCTTTCAACAAAGCAACAGAGCTCGGCTCCATTGTCGCTTTGGACGCTCCTGCCGCTACAATTAAATTTTGTTAAAACCAATTCAAATTATACCTAATCAATTCAATGGCCTAATTAATTATTTCTACAATATAATGATCTCGTTCCAGGTGACACTTTTCCCGGTGAGTCATTTGTTGTGAAAAATTCTGTTGCGTACAAATCTAGCGAACTCGGTGAATACGGAAAGAGGTCTTGTTTCATATTGATTTATCTTTATTTTTTGTTTTAAGTAGGCCAATAACGACGTCTGCATTTATCGTTCGTCCTTTTTGAAATTAATCAATTTGGATAATTCTGCGTACAACCGAAATAAACATCATCACTATTCCGGCGGATTTCACCGTCTTTGTTTTCATCGGCGAAGTTCACCTGCACCAACCCACGGTTCCGATTTTTATTTGCTATGTGGAATGTAGTGGTGGATCCACATTAAATCTGCACTTGTGTACAAAAAAGGAACACCCACTCAATCGCCAAGTCAATAGCTATCAGTTTTCAGTGTTAGCATATATGACACCCAAATTGAAGGTATTATTCGAGACGAAAGTTTTCAATGAAAACACTGAGCTATGGGGAAATCCTTTGGTTTCAACAAGTGTGCGTAATTCGACTCAATATCATGTCGTGGATTTGGCCGATAATTTTGGTGAAATATTCCCCAGATCACCTTAACTATCATTACATTAAACAATATTTTAAAATATTCGACACATCTGCAATGAACTTTATTCAAGTCGAATTTGATACCTTCAGGCGTTTGGATTAATCACTGCCGGAAGCAAGTTTTACATTCCTGTAATAGTCTACTTCATTTGTCTGATAGTAAACCACGTAATAGCTAAAAATGTGACATCAGAGTATTAATAGATGGTATTTTTAAAAAATATCATGTTTCTATGTTACCAGCAACATCTTTCAGATTTTCTAAGTACTTAATAACCTACCCGTATGTTAATAGCCTTGAATTGTCTAGCAAATGCCTATTTTAATATTTGATATTACTTTACTGAATGCTGTTTGGTCTGTCAAAGAGAGTTCCCACTTTATTCTGAGTCATTTTAAGCATTACCACAGATGAGTTACCCAACAACTCATTCGAAAATCCATATTATTCATTTAAAGAAAAATATCGACCCGGTTTCGTATACGTCCACGAAGTTTCAGTTCTTTTTAAATTCCAGCAGTTTTGGATCCGAAGCAATTTCTTTTAATTTATTTTCTATTTCCGTCGTTTCTTTCGGAAATATTTTTCTAAAGGGTTGTCCTAACATATATTCTATCCACCATACCCGTAATATAGTTCTAAAATTAAATTTTTAATAAATGCTACATTGAGACACGTAGTGCTGTAATCGTTTCCTGTTTAACAGAAATAAGTATTGTGATACTGTTTTATTTCTATCAGCAGTGACCTGTCGAATTATTTAAAACCGTTTTTACGGAGCCTGTATGTGAATTAATTTATTTATTTAGTGTAGTGGTAGGTTTAATTAATGATGAAGTAAAGGGATATTTTACAGAATTTAATAATCATTTAACTGAACGTGAGAAAAATAAAATAAATACAAATTATGTGTGTTCAGCTAACCGGGCAAAACAATCGTATCCCTTAAATCCCAAGTTAAACCATTGTTTACGGTAATTCTCCCAGACGCGTCTAGGATTGAGATACTTGGTAGTTACCTCGCGTTGATCTCTGGCCGTGATCATGTGGCACCCTCGATCTCTCAGAGTCCTCTAGAAAACTGCAAGTTTGGGGCCGTACGTCCGTCCCTGGTGACGGTTCATTGAGGAGTCTCTCTACACTTGCTTTACAGTCCCCTTGCTGCATGTGAAATATCGATGGTCTCGATCATCTTTGGATCGATCATTCCTGAACCAAGAAATGTGATTGGTTCAGACAGTCACGTGCTAATTTAAATTCTGGGGTTTTTGGTGAGACGTTTCCCACGGCGCGACACTCCAGGTAACTTCTGAGGGTCAACATCCTACGAGCCTAAGCCCAGGCCTTAGAGATTATCTATCCGTCCCCGCGGCGCCTCGTCAAATTCCAACTTGCCAAGCTCTCAACCCTTTCTAATAATTAATTATATTAAAATGAAATATATATATATATATATATATATATATCAATGATAAAACTATCTATCTACATTAGGAAGCAAGATAAAAAATGTGGAGTGAAACAGGAATGAAACCTGGAGCCACTGATAAGAACACAATTTCTCTATCTGAGTTACCATGTTGAATTTTACGTGTTCGATTCCCGGTTCTGTCAAGTTTTTTTCTGTTAATTAATTCAGTTAATTTCACTAAGCGTTCGTTGATGTAATTAAGATTAAACATTTTTGTTTTTATCATTAACTGTTTGGGAACAGTTCAGCGTATGGTTTTACAAAACGTGTCGGGCATTGTGAAAATAATTTGTTCATGAAGCTGAACTGGGTGCAGTGCGTCTGAGGTTCTGCTGTTCCCACGCAATGAGCATTCTTTGTTTTACTCTCCGCCATTACGAATGCGTGACGTGCGAGCCCCGTGCCGTACGCAGCTCCGCATTACAAATGAATGGCTACTTTGCATCCAGATAATATGAGTCTTCCACGCCGGTCGCCAAAAAAAAATCATATACGTAAAACAATTTCCCCGAGCTGTCATTGCCGTTATCCCGTAAGAGGATTTGCCGAGGATTGTTTCCGAGGTTCAAAAGTTAACCGAATCAAAGCGAATCGGCGGTTTTGAAACGAATGGAGGGTATATATTTAATCTTCAATAGCCGACGTAAAAGAATTTTAAAGTTGAGTTTTATTTTACGCCGACTGGCTGACTTGCGAATTAGCTTATGTGTCAAAGATAGATATAACCACAAAGAGATTCCAATATTTTGGTACAATACGAACGTTTTTTAGCTAAAACCTATATGACGTACAGAGTAAAAATAAATACTTTTTGAAAGTGTACGATTTGTATCATATCTCAAAGTATTTTCCATTATTGTAGATTATAGCAATAAACATGAAAATAAGCACAATGCTCAGAGACACCATTATTTATAGAGCTCACAGGAATATTCATACGTCTTATAAATTTTGGTTGAGAATAAATATTTTAATTATAGTGCGTAATGCTTATGTTGAAACATGCATCAAAATTTTACACTCGTAAATAGGAGAACAAGGGAAGACATATCAAAGAGACTGAAAGAAAGAGCGATTCACAATCTTTCACAAGTAAGGGATCGAAAGAAAAGATTTATTGTTACCAGACTGCAAGCTGTAGCTGATAGTTATTTTAGCTTTGAAAATATAAGGCTTTAATGCTGTTGTTCGACGAAATGAACCAAAGTTGGACTGAGGAAAAAATGAAGCGTAAAATACAAAAAAAAAATTGGCACTTAAGTTAAGAAGCACGAAGTTCGTGTTTGGACTTCCGGGAATATCTGCGAAACAATATTTCTGTTTGGCTGCCAAATTAATGATTTTACATGGACGAGGAGGAAAAATTCAAATACTGCATTTCGACAAAGTGAGTGTATGGTGTCGCCCGTGGAGTTGCTCCGGTGAGCCTGGAGCTTCGAAGAGTACAAATAGGAGAAGAAATTGAATTTGGCTCTCAGCAAAGGAGTATCGGCTGAGATGAGTAGAGAGTTTTTATCGGAGATTGCCGAACAGCAGAAGTCTGTTCAAGTGGGCTTACGAACAATCCACTCAGCAAGAGTAATCCACGGACTTCGTAGTCCCAGTCAGATCGACTTTCACTTACGACTGAGTTCAGAATGCAATTTTCCGACTTAAAAATATTAAACAATCGATTCTGTCTCCTTGTCTTGCCCAATCGTACATGACATGTCTTACCATATGAGTTTATTCGCTATTCCAATAAAATTTCAAATTAAATTCCAGTTAAATTTCATTGAATGGCTATACATAATTTAAATACAGTCCTCATTCTTAAGCTCACCTTATGACCCTGAGCTTTAAGAGTATCACATAATATTATATTAAGAATTTAACTTTTTTGTTGAGGGACAAAGTTCCTCTCATTTTAAATCTAAAAAAAGAATTTTCAATATATTTTATAATGTATATATCTATGAATATATATATATATATATATATATATATATATATATATCCTAATACTAATTAGAGGCCATTAATGATTTTGATAATTGGATATTTGTGGTGGATTGTTAGCGGTCCAATTTCAAAGGCGACAATGTATAGGCGAGCTTTGTTTGGCTGCGAGCGCTTTCTGAAAGAACAGTCGGGTGTTGGACGGCGGAGTCGGGTGTTGAAGTCGGAAGTTGGAAGTCAGACGGCGAGCAGTTGTGACAGTTAATTTCAGCGTTAAAGTTACAAGCAGTAACCAAATAAATCACGCCGAAATAATAAAATCTATAAGTACTGTGACCGCTACCAATTCCAGAGAGAAATAATTCGGAACAATTTGTCCAACCAATAATCCAGAAGGAGTTTGCAGCTCTCAGTTTCCAGAGGAGATCCAGAGTTACGATACGACAGTGTTCTTTAATCCATGTAAATTCAGTGATTTTATGACCTTTTAGTGTGAATTGTGAGGTGAGCCCGATCCCAAGAGAGTTAAGCCTGGTACCAGCAGATGTTTTTTTAAGTACGAACAAATTCTATCAAGTTTTGTAAACGATAATTAAAGGTAAACTCGTCAGATTTCGATTTCACGTTTTATTTGATTGTTTAACTTCTTAGTTTGTAAATGAATTTGATTGTGTAACGTAAATATAAAGGTTGTTTCTTTACTTAGAAGGCCCAGAGTAATGACCCCGAGAAAAAGAGTTGTAAAATCTATAAAATTGAAAAGTTTTAAATGTAAATAATCTCATATAAAAATGTTGTAAATTTCAACTGAATGAAAGTAAATTGTCTCGTTAAGTTTCGTAATTATTATGCAATCCTTCACTTTAAATAAAAATGAACATAATTGATTCATAAACCAACTATGGAATTCAAATCATTAATTAATATTTTGCAATAAAGTGTTTAATTAATTAATTCTTATGTGTTCATTACATTTTTGGTGCCTCAACGTGGGGCGATTAAATAATCTCATTTTAATTATTACATATATATATATATATATATATATATATATATAACAAAATAAAATAAAATTCATTAAAGTGAAATTATTTGTTATGAATATAAACGAGAAATTTCAATGTCATCAGCTGTTTCACTTCTCTGACGTCACCCCAACTCAGCTGCATCTTACCCGCCGAACGCAATCAGCTGATTACTTAAACGTGGAATCAATCACCACAAAAATCAAGCTTTATAAATCCACAAGCTTTTACAAATTCTCAATCACAAATATTTATTAAGACGGAAACAGCTTTGACAAATGAAATTTGAATATTTCAAACAGAATTTTAATTAACAATGTTGGGCGCCAACTGACTGCAAAGTTTTTATAGATTTTCAGTACATAAATTTACAAAAAAAAATATACAATTTCTCGGGGATTAAATTTAGTATTAAATTTGTGAGTTTTTTAAAACTTAAAACAGAGCTGTCGAAGTATACTGTATATAACAGAGATTTATGAAAGTATTTAACAGAAAAGCTTCTGATTATGAATTTTATAGTTTACAGCTTTGTTGAATCGTCCGTCTTGAAAATTGTTAAACATCCACCTTGATTAATAAACGCACACGTTGTTCAGAGATGACACTTCTGGATAACGCATAGATTGCTGGACTTTACGACTTCCAAGAACTATATTTCGCCAGACAGCTTCGAGTTTTGAATCCGTCGCAGCGAACAGGGTATATAATAGTTCACCTCGTACTAATTGTGCTATAGACAGCTTCACTCCGCCAGTCTCGCGTATTGTATTTACCAATTCTCCAGCCTACAACTTTGAAATAAACTTCAGAATTCCGTTTTACATCTTCTTGATATATTCGATAAACGTTTCACAATCTAATCCGACGGTTCACAGTTCATGGCGGCTCCCGCCGTGACCCTGCTTATTCAAAATTTCATAGCAGAGTGATTTTGTAATCTTCGTCTCAAGTAGGCTCCAGAAGATTCAGAGGAATTTGTCAATTATAAAATTTTTAACATCGCGGCATCGAAAAATTGATAGATAAATTGTCGGTTTTACACAGCTTACGAATTTAGTCATACGAAAATAAGTGAAAAGAAAGCTGAACGAAATCTGAATATACCTTTTTAATTATCGTTTACAAATTTATATCAAAGTATTGTTACTCACGGAACGTCTGTCTGGTACCAGATCTCTCTCTTGTATCTTGAAAAATACCACACTAAAAGGCCATTTTTACACAGACTCTACACTTCATTGACAATTTTAATACACACGATTAAAACGTCCTCTGCTATCTGGAACCTCGGATAAGCCGCCCCCTTTGGTCTGCTAGTGGTTGTCGGTCTCCTCTATGCGGTAATTGTTCAATCAGCGTGAAGCAACCATTTGCTTCACCGTGTGCAAATTATTAAATTAATCTCTCCGTAAAATATTTGCTTGCTTTCATGTAGAAATACAAAATCCCATCATTCGTACTTTATATCTGCAAACTTTACTGTTCGTTGCTCTAGGTGAACTGAACTATATTATCTGCCCGTCGACTTTGAACAGTTTCATCTCTCGTACGCAGAATTTTGACTCATTCACCTTTCAATCGCCGATTCCAGACTGACTCTCCAAGTGCATACTGAGTTTAAGCGCGCCGTCTCCATTGTTGAACAAAGGAAAAACCCACCTTCGTTGTCGCCTTTACGCTTTCGTACCGCTAACAATTTAATTATATTAAAAACAATTAATGGCCTGTTTAATTGGCATTACAATATATATATATATATATATATATATATATATATATATATATATATATATATATATATAATGAAATCCCTTCCCCGACCGATAACAAAAAGGAAGTGGTTTCTACTAAAAACGCATTTTGTAGTATCTAACTGATGCAGTATGTATGTGTTTTCTTTAAATACAGGTAGCAAAACAAACTTTATTTTCAAATTAAATATTGGTAAATTAAGTTTACTATACAGCAGTTAAATTCCTACTTTTAGTAAGTATAAAAGAATTATTTTGAATAACAATCAAGCGTTTTAGAATTTTTATTTGAATGCTTTCTCACATTCATGCCATGAACTTCGGCTGGAGAAAGAGAAACATCGTCAGTATTCAATATTTTTATAGCCTCTCATATGAATAGCTTTCATTCAAATTTTTCTGTTATAAAGTATAATTTTGGAACATATGTCAATATAGCCAACCGACCAATTTGCCAAAGTATCAAGTAAAGGTTTCCAAGGTCTGTGAGTGCTGTCTGCCAACTGCGTATCTATCTAATAACTGCCAACTGGCCGGCCATCACATTCCCCCGTAAATGAAACTAATCGGCATATTTATTTCTCTTATATAAAACTGTTCAAATATGAAGAATATTGGGAAAATTAATACTTACGTGCTCGATCACATGAAATTTCGCAAAGTTTTGTTTGGACGTAAAATCCTGACAAATGGCTGAATTTGCGCAAGAGATTACTCAATCCCAAACAAATATATACAACATAATATCAATCATTTTAGTTTCATAAACGCATAAACACAGTTGAACACTAACACCTATTATTGTAACTACACGTTTGACAATATTCCTATCTAAATTTCGTATAATTTATTTGTATATGGATAATTTATTTGTAAAAATAGAAGTAATAAATTTAGAAATAAAAATACGTCCTGATGTTTAATAAAATGTCCTGAAATTTTTCTACACTTCTTAACACTTCACTTTACTTTTTGAGTAAAACACTCCCTTCACTTCACGAATTTATTTAGTTTATTTTTAAACCTTATTGTTTCTAAAATATTAAAAATTAAGTATCTGAAAATATTTTTATTCAAGTTTTTCACTAGATCTATTAATTTTTATTATTTTTCTCAGTTTTACTTCCCTAATATTTTGCACGATGATTCTTCTGGTAGTTAAAAATATATCATTTATAGAATACTTACATTTTATATTGGGCGGCAACCATATAATTTACCAGTTTAATTTTGAACGCAAATTAATGGAATTACCGCCAATCAGAATTCACTCTCTACTGTTCAAGAAACATAATTAATTCAAAAACCTTAATACATTTGTTCTCTAACAGTTTCAACTTGAAGGAAAACAGATTCACGTATTATCAAGTACTTCCACTCTTACAGATAATTTATACTTCTATGTTTCTTTATCCAGGGTGTTTTCTGTGTTCAATTCTGTAATTTTCAGTACGACAAATACTTGCAAAATTGAGTTCGGTAACCATATTCGATTTAAGTATCAGTTAATTTCCTCCAGTTTTGCTGAATTCTATAAATTACTGCTGAAGAAAGTGGTATTATACTTTTAGCTAGCTTACGAGTTATTACTAATGTTTAAATGTGTATAAACTCCCTTAAGAATTATTATTGTTTTATTTTAAATCACCTTAGATGATGTTTTTGTATTTATTTTGCTATTATGTTATCATTCGTACTTAAATGGAGTTATTTATTTCCTGTTATGAGGCTTAAGAAAAGAAAAACGATGATGATGTAAGATTTACAATGTTATGATATCGACTGATATATATATATATATATATGGAATTTCTTATAGTATTATTTCTTATAGTATGAAATTGCTGAGTCATCTATGTTATAAAGGCCAAACGTGTCAGCGTTGAGATAAAACTGCGGTAAAGGCACTAGCTTCGTCCATGAGAATTTCCCCCTCAAAGCTCTACGGTACTTCCAATTGGGTTTAGTTTTAATATATTATTATATTCGATAATATTGTTATAACATCTTGATATATTCCAATTTATACATTTCTATTCATTGATGATATTGCAGTTTACTTCTTAGAAAGTAAATGATCAAATATTTTCTAATCGTGAGTCACAGACATTAATTTCGCTAATCACAAATAACAATTGTAATGTTTCTTTAACACTAGGGCACCTACAATGAGACAAATTATATTCTAATACCTCATCTGAAGGTGAATAACAATGTTATTATTGTATCATTAAGGAGGAATACCTATTTACTATATAGGTTATAGGCTGGCATAAGCTTCCATATCCTTGCATACTATAACATTTTAGATTTTATCTCTAATTATCAAATGATCTACCATCCAATAATAATCGTATTTTCCAGAACATAATATTGAAAATCTGGAATGTCTTTTAGATAATTCCCTTCATTTTCCCGATTTGTAGAATTATTGTGTACACGAAAGCGTACTCTTTATATATATATATTTTGATACTAATTAGAGACCATTAATTGTTTTAATATAATTGGATTGTTAGCGGTACATTTCTTGAAAGCAACAATCACGGCTCTTTGTCGGCGATAATAGTTGGAAACCGCGCGCTCGTTCGGAAGTCAGTCCGACGAACGTTTCGAGAGAGGAGGCTGACCTAAAAAGTACGAATAGCGTGGTCCAGGAAGTTCAACTGAGAGATCTATTAAACTCTATAAAACACAAGTAAATAGTTCTTGACGGAGAGACTCATGATATAAATTCGCAAAGTGGAAGCAAAAGGTTTGCACCACACACATGCGAAATAACATTTCGCATAAAGGCATCGAGGATCCAAAAATTCCTGGTGGAATAACAACGAGAACTACGACCGTGTTTATTAAAAATTATGTGAAGAATCAGTGAATAAAGGCCTTTTTTGTTGAGTTGTGCCCTCAAGCTCCAAGAATCAGATCTGGTACCAGAAAGACATTCGTGAGTACAAAAACAATTATTTAAAGTCTGTAATCGAGGATTAAATGTATAAGTCAGATTTCGTTATCTTGTTTAGATTTCGTTATCTTGTTTAGTTTTCGTTATTTTTTTTAATTTTCGTTATTTTCTTTAGTTTTATTTTTTTATTGTGTTTAGAATTTATATTTCGTTGATTTCAATTTTGATTTGTTAATCAGTTTATTAAATTTGTTTGTTCTTACTATCAAGCCCAGTAAAGACCCTGAGAGAAAGAGTAATTAGATGAAATTGGTGTAAGATTATAAAGTTGTATTTTCCTAGAAAGTCACAAATCAAAAAAATAATATAAAATTTGGTTTGTAACTTAGAGGAAATTAAAATGTGCAAAGTGAGGCTGATAATTTGTATCTTTGAAGAATAAAATTGGTTTTTTTTAATTAATAAATTTATTTAATTTACTTTCCAGTTAATCATTACAATATTTCTGAAGGAATAATCGGGTTATTTATTTCGGTGATTAATGCTATTAATTAAAGCACATGAAAGTACTGTTAATAGACATTATTTGAACGGGTTTTTGAATTTAAAGTGTAAAACTGATAGTTGTGCTCGTAACTGAGAACGTCAATGACGCTCACAGAAATATTGATTGATGTAGAGAATGATGAGGAAAATTAAATAATTCCATTAGCTATTTAGAAAATGATCGGGGAAGAAATTTAGGGCAAGCGAAAGAGCAGCTCAAAGGGAAAGGAATCGGTGAAGTGGACAACGTCTAAGATAAATTGTCAGGAAAGAGACTAACAGATCAGTCACATATCGAGCTACACAATTTTCAACAAACGTTACCCGTAATTTAATTTTACCCGGCGAATTTTTAATGTACCTATGGCAATGCCTAATTTGAAAACAATAAAATATCGACAATTTTTCTCGTCATATTGCCACCGATTCAGAACAGCCTAAAACGATCAAAAATGTAACTTTACGAATTGCTAAAAAAACGGGGGGAAAGCTTATAGAGATGACGGGGATTTAGTCTGGTTTGTAAATCGGCAAAAGTTTCTAAGAGTTGCAATTTTACTCTTATAATGATTCACGTTACCCATGTCGCAGATTGTTGGTAACAGTGGTTCCACGTACGATTAAGTACGATTATAAATTTCTACATATGTACATGGCACACACGTGATCTGACAGTACGAGTATGTTAAGTCCTGAGCTCACTCGTACGGGAAGTGGTAATGACGGGTTGTTTCACCACACGCCTAATCCTACGTCACGTTCTCCTCCGTGCAGGATTTAGAAGAGATCACGTCATGTCAACTGCAACGGGTGATATTCCCTGTCAGTTAATTTACTCCGACAGTTAAGTAAGCCGATACGAGAAAAAGCTTCCACGTGCATCAATCACCTACACTTGACTGGTAAAAAAGGATCTATATGCCCGGCTTATTGCCATCCACCGACGTCAATTAGTTAACAATTGCCAAGGGAAAGAATACCTCGAATCAAAATTCATCATTTGGACGAAGAGAGAAATTCACAATCTGCATTATAATTTTTTCCCGTTTTCGTGGGTTCTTTCTTCTACTAGAAATTGTATAACAGGAGAATAATCCCATTTCCTTCAGCCAAAATGTTGATATTACAAGAGACCAATGACATTTTCCTCAACAAAACATTTTTAAGATAGTTTGCGCAATTCACATTTGAAATTTAAATATAATTACGTTTCACAATTCCCACAGATTCAGTCGTTGTTTATTACTCTCATTTTTCAAAAGTCTTAATTTAACGACTGTTTTGAATTAATAAAAACAATAGATGACCCTATACGGACACTTTTTATTTTTTATTTATATTATGAAGAGGTTTCGATACCATTATGTATCTTCATCTTGTTTACTTTTAACAATTATACTATAACTCTAATCATTTGTAAATACCTTCTCTGTAGGAAAATACGTGAAGAAGATACAAAAATATATCGAAACGTCGTTATAATATAAATATAAAATAAAAAGTGTCGTTTAAGGTCATCACTGGTTTTTATTTATTCTCCTTTTTCATTTCCTGTTTCCGGTCTTTTGAGTCCGGTTGCGAATGAAGGACCTCCACATTAGTTTATTTCTCCACCACTATTTTCCTTTATTCAGTATTCCTTCTACTTTTCCTTCTTCTTTTCTTTATTCAATATTTCTTATACTTTTTAGCCCCTCTTTCTCAGTGCTTCCCTTCACCGTAAGTATCCACCTCTTTCTAGGCCTGCTCCGTAGTCTCTTTCCTGTTACTTTCTCAGCAAATTCACGCTTCGTGAACCTTATCTACCTTCATTCATAACGAATGCAGCAATATATATATAAGGCCTGTGAGAGCTGTTCTCTCGCAGACAACATTTCGGGAGAGACGGAGAGTGCTACATCTGGGGATGCCTTTTCCTGTTTCCTCTTAGAGAGGTTTATGTTCTGGGGTGGCAGACCTTGGGCATATGGTTAGAATTGTGCGCTGTTCCCACTAGAACAGTCGGCCACCTGACCCCTAAACTTGTCAAGAAGGGCATGCTGCGTACTGACAGTAAACTTCTCTCCCTCAATCGGAAGGGCGTGGGTCAAGTACCCAATGCCTGATCTACCTGATTTGGCTTTTCTAGGGTTTGTATGCATCAGTTTGGTGAATGCCGAGTAGGATCCTTACACCATATCCCAGGAGCCTATTTAACCCTTGGCTACCTTCCTCTACAATTCAGCATCCCCCCTTTCTTATCCCTTCCTATGCTATTAAAGGGGAGTTGCCTCCATGTGGATTAGCCTTATGTAACTTACATATATATATATTGTAGTAATTAGTAATTAATCCATTGTTATAATTGCAAAGTAAAGGACTCATTATTAGACTACATAAAGCGTGCACCGCGACACAGGGCGGCGAGACAAAAGAACCATTGTTGAGACGTACGCAGTCAAAAATTCTACGAGACGAACATACAGTCAGCGAGGAGGAGCGAAACGAAAAGGTTACAAGTAAAATTTGAGTAAAAAGTTTTAGACAGTAAAATTCGTCGAACAGTTACAAAGAGTAACCTAATAAATCACGCCACGATAAAAATCTATAAGTACCGTGACCGTCATCAATTCCACAGAGAGATAATTTGTAACAATCTGTCCACCCATTAATCCGGAAGGAGTTGCAGTTTCCAGTTTCCAGAAGAGAGACCCAAAAGTTTCGACAAGTGTTTTGTAACGAATTTAAATTCAGTGATATCCCCAAAACGTGTGCACAGAAAACCCCAAAATTGAGACCTGGTCGGCCGTAAGTAAAAGAACTCTAAATTTATTTGTAAACCATTTCATTAAGATACGTCAGATCGTTCTTCAATTATTTCTTTTCTTTAATTATTTCTTTTCATTAATTGTTTTGTTAGTAAATTTAAATTCAAGTCACCCATTTATCAAACCCAGTAAAGACCCTGAGATTTTAAATATTATTGTGAAATTATATGTGTTTTAACTTCAAAGAATAAAATTTGTTTAATTGTTCACCTTTAATAATCTTTTTATTTAGACGCCATTTTAATCTGTTTATTACAAATTGGCGCCCAACGTGGGGCACGATTTTTTGATAAATAGGGTAGAATAATTAAAGAACGAAATCTGACAAACCTCGGTATTGGTGCAAGAGAGTATTTTAATTTGGATAGGATGTGCATGAAATTTTTGGAAATGAATTTTACGCGTGTGAAAGTTAGAGGGTTATTGAAAAGAAAGAAAAATGATTAAATGTGCATTTAAAGTTAAAGATAGTAGCATAAGTTTAGTTTTTTTAAGTTAGATTAAAATTTAGAGAAAATGGGCTCTAGAGTTAATAATTCCCAGAGACAGGTGGGAGGAGATAGTGGATATATGATGATATTAGAATTATTGAATAAAAATTTAGCAGAGTTTAGAGCTGAAAATAATAGAAATTTAGCAGATTTGAGTGCAAAAGGGGATAAAAATGATCAGAAATTGGAACAACTAAATAAAAATATAGCAGATTTGAGTGCAAAAGGGGATAAAAATGATCAGAAATTGGAACAACTAAATAAAAATTTAGCAGATTTAAGTGAAAAAGGGGAAAATTTGGATAAAAAGATGGATAAAGTTATGGAGGAAAATAACAAAAGCATAGCAGAATTAAAGACAGATGTAAGAGATTGGAGAAAAGAAAATAATGAGTGTTTTGATAAAGTTATTGAGAGTATTAGAGAGGACAGGAAAGAGATAAAATTTGGTGGTGTAGAAAAAGTAAACAAAGATGTAAACATTGAAATTGAAACATGTGAAGTAGCAAATAAAGTGGGATTATTGGAGGTTAAAGGTGATGAAAATGTTAATGAAATGGAAGTGATAGTTAGTGGAAAGGAAGTAGAAAATAAAGTGGGGTTATGGGGTTATGATGAAAATGTAGATGAAATGGAAGTGGTAGCTAATGAAAATGTTGAAAAGAATTTAATTTTGTTGGAGCATAAGGATGATGATGTTGAAGGAGAGATTAAAGGGTTAAGTATTGAAGGTGTTGATGAGCAGGGAGATGAAATAGTGGGAGAAATAGGTGAGATAGTGGAAAACGTAAATGAAATAGAAAGTTATGAAAGGATAGAAGAATTACAGGGAGGTGTTGTGAATCAAAATATGATAGAAATGTTTGTTTACAAAGATGAAGTGGGAACAGCTGATGGGAGCATTGCTATGAAAACATTGAGAAATATGGAAATAAAATTGATGATGATAAAGCAGATGGGATTTAAGAATTTAAAACAAGTTGTGGGATATATTGAATGTTATTTGAACATAGAATTTGGAAATAAGATTTTAACATTGGTGAATGGAGGGGAGAAAGACGAAAATAAAGAACAGCTGATCAAATGTAAATATGGAACAGCTGGAGAATTCTGGCAGAATGCAGGTCAAGGCATATTTGAGTTCAGAGATACTGGATAGATGTAAAGTTTAGAAGGGATTTAAATAATTAGAAGGATTAACGTTCTTTGTTAATTACACGTGTGGCTAACGTGGTTACTTCAGCTAACAGAACTATTTTTCCTATATTTTCAAGATTCTGTTTTTCTTCCATCTTATACCTGAGGGGATAGTCATGTTTAACTATCATAGGTCTAGCACACCTAGGGAACCTTCTTGCTACAAATTGTAGTTTCCTTTCAACAATTTGGTCTTCATCACCTTTAGGTGCTTATTCTGTTTAAACTAAAGCTATTCCTTGTTTTCTTCAAATTGAATATTGATGCTGTTCTAACCAAAGTTGGTGAAAGAAAAAAGCAGATGTTAGGAAGGTGGAAAGAAAGACCATTAGGATATGGGTTTCTTATGATTTTATCGAAATACTGGGGGGGTCAAAATTCTCGCTTAATTCATTTTGTGATAGGGGACCACTAGGATGTGTTTTGCGGATAGGCGAGCGGCATTCGTGACCGAGAACGTTTCTTTATTTTCTTGATAATTTCGTGGCGTGTTGCTACAATGTTTTTGTTTACTAAAGATAGTGATGTTAAAGAAAAGGGGGGCGTGACATGTTTAAGCTGTCACATGAGAGAATTTAAGTTTTGAATGATTGCTCACTCACAATTGAAATGTTTTGAAGATGACTTTGAGAGGTTTAATGTGTAAATAGAGGAGAAGGTGTAGAATTAAGATGAAATAGTTTAAGATAATTTTAAGAGATAAATTAAATGTTGAAAAAGAGAAAAAGGGGCGTGGCATGTTTATGCTGTCACATGACATGAAATAGTTTAAGATAATTTTAAGAAATGTAAACTAAATGTTTGAAAAAGAGAAAAAGGGGCGTGGCATGTTAAGCTGTCACATGAGTGAATTTAATATTGAAGCAGATGTTGTGATGATGATTGAACATAGGTTAATATGCAGAGAAAAAGGGGGCGTGGCATGTTGAAGCTGTCACGTGGTTGATTTTAAATTTTGTGTTGATGTAGAAGATGTGATGTTTCAAGTAATATTTGTTGTGTAAAGAAAAGGGGGCGTGGCAGTGTGCTGTTGTCACGTGAGACAGTTGAAAAATGGAGGGGGTAGACGTAAACAAAAGAACAGCTGACATCTGGAGAAAGTAGGTCAAAGCTTACTTCAGACTAAGAGACAGCATAGATATTTAAGATGAATGATAATTATAAATTAAATGAATTTAAATTAAGTTAATTGAAGATTATTAAAAAAATAAAATAAAAAAAATTTAATTTTTTTTAAAAAAAAAAAATTTAATTTTATGGCATTAGTTTTAAGGAATGCACAATTAATTTCAAACCGTAATAAATTGTAGGATCTAGACTATTTTAAATTATTACAAAATAATAAGTTGCACCAATATTTGATGGGAATGTGTAAATCTTTTAAATGAATGGTAATTAGGTATAAGTTTCCGAGCGATCTGACAAAATTAGGGCAAAATTGTAGAAGAGAGAAAAGAATAAAATTCAGTTTTCGAAGAGTAAAGTCCAGACATTTCCTTTCTCAAACGGAATTTGGGGCGTAATGTAGTAATTAGTAATTAATCCATTGTTATAATTGCAAAGTAAAGGACTCATTATTAGACTACATAAAGCGTGCACCGCGACACAGGGCGGCGAGACAAAAGAACCATTGTTGAGACGTACGCAGTCAAAAATTCTACGAGACGAACATACAGTCAGCGAGGAGGAGCGAAACGAAAAGGTTACAAGTAAAATTTGAGTAAAAAGTTTTAGACAGTAAAATTCGTCGAACAGTTACAAAGAGTAACCTAATAAATCACGCCACGATAAAAATCTATAAGTACCGTGACCGTCATCAATTCCACAGAGAGATAATTTGTAACAATCTGTCCACCCATTAATCCGGAAGGAGTTGCAGTTTCCAGTTTCCAGAAGAGAGACCCAAAAGTTTCGACAAGTGTTTTGTAACGAATTTAAATTCAGTGATATCCCCAAAACGTGTGCACAGAAAACCCCAAAATTGAGACCTGGTCGGCCGTAAGTAAAAGAACTCTAAATTTATTTGTAAACCATTTCATTAAGATACGTCAGATCGTTCTTCAATTATTTCTTTTCTTTAATTATTTCTTTTCATTAATTGTTTTGTTAGTAAATTTAAATTCAAGTCACCCATTTATCAAACCCAGTAAAGACCCTGAGATTTTAAATATTATTGTGAAATTATATGTGTTTTAACTTCAAAGAATAAAATTTGTTTAATTGTTCACCTTTAATAATCTTTTTATTTAGACGCCATTTTAATCTGTTTATTACAATATATATATATATATATATTATGGTAATTACCTTTTTAAACAATTTAATAAAAAAACAAGGCATCACGTTGAGGTTCCAATTTTGTAGTATTTACTTTAAATTAGTTTTCAATTTGATTTGCTTCACGTTAAGGCGTCAATTAACTATTAAAATGATCGGATATTTTAATAAAAAAATCAAGATTTAAAATATCCAAACAAATTAATTTATTAAAGCAAATTATTTAAATCACATTACATCTTAATATTTTACAATAATACCACGGCTATTTCTCAATAAAGAATTCTTATTAAACAATAAAATTCATAAAGCTATCAAGGCATTAATTCAAACAATCAATAGAAAATTACAATACAAAATATGAGATATGAAATTTAAAATTTGAACTCTGAAATCTGACGATAATATCATTTACTTGCGGGTTTACAGATAGTAAATTGTGCAGTTTTACCTCAATGTTTCTGGTACCAAGTATATTGGCTCGTTCACACACACAATTATTAACAGTTTACAGACAGGCCATTTATACACTGAATTTAATACTCAAAACTTTCTGCTTGCTAACATGACTCACAATGCTTGCTTCTCTTTTCCGTCTAACAAAATCTTACTAACACACTCCAAAGTCTGTTAACTGCTGGATGCAATAACCTGGGGCTCACAATAATCGAAGAAAAATGTCTAGCTCATTAATGTAAGCTAGAGACCGAACTATAATAGTTGGTGTTGGATCGTCGTAATTATTTGCTCACCGACTGGAACCTGTAGACCGTTTTTGAATATTTGAGCTGTTAAATTAGATACAGCCAGACACTTTCGGCAATACATCACGGAGAACCTTCATTTTGAGCATTTAAAAAATGAAAATGAAAGCAATTATTTTTTCAATAGTTTTTTATCGTTAAATAAGCACAAAATGTACGGAAATACTATTGCTGCTTCAAACGACAAATAGTTATTTAATCAATCGTGGCATGACGTTTTGCCAAGGCATATAATTGAGAACTGTAAAAAGATATGTATTGATTTTTTAATTTTTTACTGCATAGTTATCAGTAACTTTGAGTTACCACAGGAAAGAAATAGCCTAATTCTTCCTAATAAAATGAGGAACACTGTTTATTACTTTTCCAAGGAAAGCGGAGTTCTGCAAAAATACTCCTACAAGACACGTGCATAAGAAAAACAGGCAGCTGTGAATCGGAATATGCTTGCCACAGTACAGAACATTACTATAGTCAGATTAAAATTATAAAGCACTTAGAGTTTCCACTTGTAGGAAGGCGCTGTTGCCACTTGCTTGGAGTTGCAGAATACAGTGCGATTTTTCGCCAACGGTGCTTATCCCGCTCTTCATTTTAAGTGTTCTGATTGGACAATTCAGTGTTACACCCCTTGCTGAAAATAAAGGCTAAATGGCGTCTTAGTTTAATCACACTATAAGATATTATAATAGTTGATAAAATATTGAGAGCGAATTTTTGTAATTATAGGGTGTTTTCTAGTATTAATAATAGAAAGAATACCATTACATATAGAACTCCTGCCTCGTTGTTTTGTTATACGGCCTGCTCTCCCCCACATTATTTCACTTATATAAATTTGAGGGCCGGAAGGTAGTCATAAAAGTATCCGACCTAACAAAACATAAAAAATTGGAAAAAACATTTAATTATTAATGTATCCTCATTTTAGTTCGATACACTTTTGCCAATAGTTTTGATACCTTGTTTAAACTGATAATCATCCAGCTTCTCAATTTAGCCATCAACCAGAGACTCCACTTTTTCATTGTTTGAAAAACATTTACCACCGATTTATTTTTTCAAGTTCGGAAAGAGGAATGCTTAATATGGCTAATAGTGTGAGGCAGCAATTCCTACTTCAGCTCGTTGATTTTTGCTCATTGCGATAATGGATGTGTGAGCTGGTGGATCGTCGTGATGTCACAACTTGCTTTTTTGCCATATGTGGCCCTTTTTACTTGATTTCATCACTCAAACACTGCAATAAGTGAACATAATACTCGCCGTCGACTGTTTTTCTATTTTGAAGATAATCAATGAAAATTATTCCACGCCCATCCCAAAAAACTGACGTCACGATGCCAACAGATGGAACTGTCTTCGTCTTCTTTGGAGCCGATCCTCCCCTTTCAGTCCATTTTTTCTACTGTTCCTTCGTCTCAGTTGTGAAATGGCTATGAATCCACGTAAAAACTCGACATTATTTCTGTGACACATAGCTAAACACTCGATTGAAATATCCCCACACGCTGCTTTTGTTGCATTGAAAGCAAACGCGGCACCCATCTTTCTTAAAGTTTTCTCGTGTTCAAATTTTAAGTCAACATCCGATGTACAGCACATTTTTAAATATTTATCTTGTATACCAGCTGTCACACTTTCATTCGACGGTCAGCCAATACAATTTTGTAGCCACTACATTTGATCGGCCACTGCGATCTTCATCTTGGCAGCTTGTCCGGCCTCTTTTTAACTCTGCCATCCAATTTTTATTGTTGTAAAAGAAGGGCCAAGTTCCCCCAGAGTAGAATCTAGCTCGACTTTGATATTGTTAGAATGAGGCCTTTCAAATTAAAATACTGTATGGCCATTTTGTTTCTATTCACAGAGATCGTTCAATATTGATGGCTGTCAAGCAAACATTCAAACTTAAGCTACGTATTGTTGTTACTTAAGAAAACTTTTGTTTTTCCAAACAACAAAAGATCATTTATACGTCGGGCTGGGAATTTCGTGGGATTACTCTTACGTCAGGCAACTTTAAAACTTGTAGTTTATTCTTATTTGAAATGCAAAACTATATTTAAATGTGTTATTCGTAAAGAAACTCCGATTAATTTGCAAACAGTTACGTTACACTTATTAAAATATTTCAATACATTGATTTCACAGTTAAATTAGTTACGGTACTTTAACGACTCATATTTTCCATGTTCATGTAAATACAAAGCCGAACTGTTTTAAAAGTTGCTACAATGCTTTCAAATGTTGTCAAAGCCTAGAACTTGCAAAAAAAACTTTCAAATTAATATCACGCCTCTTTCTTGAAACCAACTTTTATTTCACTTTATTTCCATAAATTTGTGGTTTGAAAATATCGAGTTTCTTTCAGAGTAATAACGATTTTATCAAGGAAAAATTTAGCGGTGTAATTCATCCCTAAATTAAAAACTTTACTGAAAGTACAGAACAATTTCTTTTTGTGGTTAAACTTGATTAAAATCTGACTCTTTGCTGGTTTCGCTAACAAGACCACCGCTACTTCCTTTCCGTCCGTTCCTTAACTTCCTCGTTCTACTGGCTTTTAACTTTCTTAGGGGTGCACACTTTTTCTTCTCAGTCGCCTCAAAGGGAAACTTCACCGCAAGAAACAAAGTCTGCGACGGAACAAACAGCAAGTGAGATGTTTTTTCCCAGAAAGTGTGCTTTTTGACTATAGAACTTTATTATGATATTTTATTGATAATAATTATGAAATTCATATTAAAGAACAACTTCCGGGTGTAAAAATATTTAACAGATTTTCAATGTATTGTATAAATATCATTCCTACTTACCCCGACCCCCCAACAAACTAGAATTATATTCCGGACTACTGTATGGATTCGTAGAGAACCCTAAAGCCCAGTTTTCAGGGACAGCGAAATTCGACTTATTACAGTTAATGAATGTTTCAGTTAAATTAATTAATTTGTAATTTTACATTTCATAAAAATAAAATTTATTAATGTACAGTAGGGGTGCATCTCTCAACTACTAGTGACAGTTCTGACATTCCCTATGTGAAAGCGTGGGATAAATTATTTTTGCAGTAAATTGTGAAAAATAATATTAAATCACGACTCGTTTCGTCGGTGGCCAGTTTCTTATACTTTTCCTGGGTCAATTGTAAGTGAAACGCCGAATTTAAAAAATAAGTGATTTTATATATTGTAATGAATAAATGAAAAAAAAGATTGATAGAAAGGTTAATTAAATGAATGAATTGCCCAACGTTGTGAAAGCTAAAACAGGAGATTAATTAATTAACAAACAAAATGCTATTGAATTATTTAAACAATTAATTTGCAGTTTGATTAAATTGATAATTCGTTCTGGAACACTTTATTTTATTTTAACGAATTAAGAAATTAACAAACAAAACCAAAAAGATACGAACGAAATCTGACGAATACCTTTAACTATCGTTTACATACTTAACTAACTTGGTTTCTACTTACAAAAATGTTCGGCTGGTACCAGACTTAGTTTCCTGGGCTCGGACACACAATTTACACTAAAAAGGCCATGAATCACTGACTCTACACTTGATTGACAAACGCACGGTCGTAGTTATTGAAATTTCCTCCGGGAACTGGATCTGCTGCACCTCCGGATCATCAGCCAGACATATAGTTACACATAGTCTTTATGTGGAAAATGTTGATCTCAATACGCGTAGGAATCTTAATGTGGCGCTAAATACTTGATTATTCTTTGCAGTTTTTACAAAGTATCTCGCTCTCCAAACTTTATACTTGGATTTTAAAACTTGTATCTTTCTCGGTTGAATTTTATACTTGGGCCACGCTGTTCGCTCTCTCATAATTTTTACTTCCTCTCCCGCCTACGATATCAGACACACTGCCGGTCCAGAAAGCGCTCATAGCCCACGACAAAGCCCGCCGACACATTGTTGTCTTTGAAGAATTGGCACCGCTAACAATACAATTATTAAAATCATTATTACAATATATTTAGGAATAATACGGTACTTTAACCTTTCCCGTATTTCATACTTGAGAGGGAAAATGAACATAAGATAATTTAATGAAAAAAATAAAATAATAATATATGTTGAAAGTAAGTAATGAAACCTTTTATACAGTCCCAATTACTTTATTTTGGTAATTTAAAACGGAGTTTTTGTTCTACTAAGATCATATTCATCGCACAAACCTGTAAAACATTCCAATTAATACTATAACTTGGCATTGGCATATTCATTTACAATTATATCATTTATACATACCCAAATTAAATATATTTTTCCTCGTATCGAGAATAGCCTCAATTTTGTTTTATGATAAATTATATCCATAATATAACTTTAAAAAATCTTGGAGATATTTCCCTGTGACACATTATTTTTTTGAAAAACACGTACAGGCATTAGATGACTATTTACTATGTTTTTGATTCAGAATTGAAAACGTATGTTTACAGTGTTTTATTGGCCGTGAGACATCAAGTCGCGCAAGGGCGAAGGTGAAGGAGTGCATTGTCGTCAGTTGGGAACTCACACTTGCGGAGAAACTGGAACTATACCTTTACCATTCTCAAAAACATTACTTATATTCTTAGGAGTTGTAAATACAGACAGCACCAAGGCCTCTTAACTTTATTTGTGATTTTCTTTGTATCTTGAACTAAACACAATATATTTGCGTATATATGCGTCAGTGTTTTCAGGATAGTTTTCACACTACTAGTTGCCGTAACAAAGGTTAGTGTTAATCTGAACTCAGAACTACCCCCACTACTATTACAGGGCATTAGACTTCTGCGCATCTTATCTTTACACGACTATACTTTTATCTATGAATTAATATTAAAAATTATTTTCTGAAAAAGTTATTCTGTACTTAATTATTTAACAACACAATTAATTTTACATAATTTCAAAAGGGTTCTAAATATAATTAATAATATTTTATAATAAGTTTAAATGTAACTGCCTTCATTTTTTGTAATTTACAATATTCTCCCTATTAATACTTATAAATATGCCTTCTGCAAATATTAGTTTATATTTCATTTTATTTTGAAATAAAATTTCCGCACCGTCAAAACTAACAACAGCAGCGACGTCTGACTAGAAGTGAAGCCTCCTTTTCTTATGTCAACATTAAATTGCTGTATATATACATCAATTTGGTTCATATTGGATATTACTTGTCTTGTAAAGAACTTTTATGTCGCTCTTTGTTCCGCAGCTAAATTTTTTGTCGGCTTGACCTAGGTCTGGCGTCACTAAGTCGGGAGCCAGGAAACGTGCCTTTAAAATGAATATCGAAATATTTTAACGTCGGAGTACGAGAAATACGTCCGTTAAGGGACATAACCGTGGAAGACTTCGTGAGAACGCCTACGGAGAAGAAATTTGTATTTGAAAGGTGAAATTTTAAAGTCATATTGGGCACAGCACGAATGTGAGGTTTGATGAGTAGCTTCCGCATTTCGACGTTTCAAAAAGGGACGAAGGAGCTAAGGAGAGGCAGAGAAGGTGATAGGGAAATAGCTAGAGTTTAATGCTAAAATATTATACAGCAGAAACTTATAGAGATAGAACAGAAACTTATTCTACAGAAATTGATAGGTTGACGAACGTTCACATACAGAAAACTCTAAGCTCCACACTATGAGTTGTTCCGCATCGAGGGAGACATCTAGTTTCGCCACGAGGCAGGTTTTTAAAAATTTACTTAAAATGTGATGTGGTTATTGGCTGGAATTAAAATTTTGCTATATCTAAAAAAACATCAGTCGATTAATTGGGAAATAAGACCTCACATCTTAGATTTTCTTTTAATATTATACTTTCATAGAAATTGATTTAATAGTCATTGTGAGCTAAGTGGAAATAAAAATTGGTTCTGTAAGCAGTATCTTGTTATGTATATGATTTTGGTATATTCATAAAGTTAATTGTTATATTCCTTGCACAGAATCTTACGTTAGTTATATTATCGTAAAGATAATAATTATGTCATTGATGGACTCAAATTTAGTTTTTGATATATATGAATATACCACATGAAACGGCATTTTTTATATATTTTATAAAAATTATTATTAGTATAATGGCGTTAATTGACTTAACTACTGTCATACAGTAAGTGAAGGTTTTAATCCAGTTGATATTGATTACGATATATTTTATTGATTAAGAAAATGCTCAAGAAATGAGATGATTAGTTATTTCCTTGGGGTAACCATAACTTATATATAAGTAAAAAATGTCTGTGTAAGAAGTATAATTATAAGATAAAAAAATAGCAAAATAACTACTTAATTAAATGCCGCACAACGATTCTACATTCCTCGTTGCTTTCGTCAGGTGATTCAAGAAACTCAAATGCAGGAAGAGTGCCTCTCCACACAAATTAAGCGACGAATTCAAAACAAAAGTTAAAGAGGAATATCTGCGTTTAACTTTGCTTTAAGCTCGTCACTTTTTTTTGTGTTGTGTGACGTTTTTCCTACACTTGTGGTTTTTGAATCACCTGACGAAAGCAATACGAAATTCAGAATCATTGTGTGGTATTTAATTTAGCACTTATTTTTTCTGTTATTTTGTTATTTATTTAACTAATTAGCTTACGGATATAATATTGATGAATTTATTTAAGGAATTATTTTATCGTCGTTTATGGACCTGAAGACTTCATTCATTGTTAATTTCCCATCATTAAAATTCATCCAGTGAAAAATAGAGACTGTCATAATTTCGTGACAACTAAGTAAAAGAGTAACATCTCATCTTCAACATGAGGTGAAGAAGGATAAAATCGGTAAATGAAGTGTAATAGAGTCAGAATGGCGTGATTGGTAGCAGCTTATTGTTTTCCAAAACGAATTTCGTATATGTGACGCTTGGTATTATTCAAGACCCTTTACATAAATCAAAGGAAAAACCTAGGGGGGAAAATAATGTAGCAGGAGCGGTGATAAAGAAAATGTGTTATGGCACGAATAAAAAGTAGTAATATGATTTATGAACCCGGGAATTCTAAGTATTTTTCTGAATTGAATTAGAGAAAAACGTAAAGTACTACTGAAAATGGCGTGTAACTGTCTGCATAACTTTGATGCAGAAAACAAAATATATTCTACATATATCTAAATAACATTCTTAAAAAATATTAGTATAAAGAGAAGACGGACTAATGTCAGAAGCATACACAAACATTTCTAAGCATTTTTTAAAAAGGTCTCCCAATTGCATACTAGCATTTTATTTTTATCTTGATAATAACTAAATTTACCATTTTATTGTTCTTTGCAGAAATTTGGTTTTATTTTTATGTAATGTAGCCGCACAGGTTTATTTAATTACTCTCCCAAATAATTTTGAACCGACGACCTATCCGCTGCTAATTTTACCATATTTCTCTAAAAAATTATAATTTTATAAACCATTTACAATTTTCGAAATCCTATATATATGTATATATATATATATATGTTTTTAAAATTAATTTTTTATCTATTTATAATAATGCCATATGAAAATTAAAAATTATTTATAAAATATTATTTATTACACATATATTTTATTGGTCAAAATAATTGATAGTTTTGGTTTATTATTATAAATATATAAAAAATATTTAATGTTCACAAATCACATATGTAGGATTTTTAAAATATTGATAGTTTTATAAAATTATAATTTTGTTTTTTGTAGATGGATATGGCTTTGAAAATTATCGTCCGAAAGCTCCTTGATTCAAAATTAATAAAATTAAATTACCAAAATTAAAAATCAGGCATTTAAATATATTTTCTTTTTATGAAATTCGTGTTATAAAAGCGGAATGTTTCGTCAGAATTAGATTCTTTTAATTCATTGCGGATTACCGACCTGTGCCGAGAGCAGAAGTGGATTTGTGTCAGCTTCTTGGAAGCCTGCCTGCTCTTGCTTCCAGGTTAGCAATTGGAGCCAGTCAGGCTATTCACACACACAAATATTTCGTAAAATCTAATAATATCTAATAAACGTAAGGTCGTAGGCGTGTAGAAAAACAAGACCAGAGGAGAAGCTGCACGGATTGCAGCGGCAAAGATGGAATACCAGAAATCTGTAAGGAGGGAAATATATTATTTATATTTATTTTCTAAAATACAGTAGACCTGTGTTTTTTTGTAATATTAAACGTGGTAATCTTAGTTCTCAAACTAAACCAGTTAGACTTGTATTCAATTTTATTATAATTTGATCTATATTAATATAAATGAGATCTGTATTGATGAAATGGGATAAGTAAAAAATAAATAATTATGACAATTCTATAAAACACTTTATATGAAATCACTTAAAAATACAAACGTAATTATCCGAGTAATAAAAGCTGACCTTGATTGGAAACATTTATTCTGCTCTTGAATTTGATATATAAAATGAATTTATTTAAATATATTACATAAATGAGATTTTCGAATATAAAAACAGCATGTAATACATAAATATAAAAACTGAATATATTTAGCGTGAAAATTTTTGCAATATTTTATATCCTTAAGAAAAAGAAAATTTAATGGTTGAATTAAAATTAATACATCAATGAATTAATTTCATACATAAAAGATGAAAATATATGGGATAAGTGAATAATCGTAATGAAATATTCAGAAAAATTTAAGAATATACTAAAGGAATTGAAAATATGTTGTTATAAAAAACGTAACGCATTTCAGGTAGCAAACCAGCCGTCGGAACTATTTTTTACGTAAGCAGAAAATATAAAATAAGAACAACGTCAGCAGTACTGATCATAAAATTATAGTTATATCAAAAAGATAAAAAAACTGACACGTGCAGTTGTGTCGCTCTAGGCTCTAGGCCTAAGGAAAGGGACGAGGATCCCAGAATCGTTGTGTGGTATTTATATTATCACTTTTTTGTCTGAATCGTCTATCTTTCGTATTCATTATATCAAAAATAGCTTTCTCAGCTTCAACACGTGACAAGAAAATTTCCGAAAAATTATTCCCGTAATTTAATTATCTGCAAAAAAATTAGTTGACAAGTAGGCTTCAATTAATATACTCTTTATACATGTACCAATAAATACATTTTCCTTACTTATGTGATTTATATCCTTTCTAAGGTGATTATATTGTTTTATTCCGAAATACTGAATATTTGAGTACAAAATGTAAATTATATGCTTCTCAACTCGTAACGGAGAACAAATTTCCAGTATTATGATTCTCTGGTGTCTGAAAGAATTTACGGATTATAAAGGCAACGTTAAAATAGGACATAGTGAAAAAAAGCCTCGGTAAAATATTTTGTACAGCTTTGGTATGAGTAACTAAACTTCTCAGAGTGTAACAAATAGACCCTTTTAACACTGAAAGTGTACTAATGTGGTGGAACCACTTAAATTTATCATAAATTAAGAAAACGGTGAAAATATACTATAATATTTCCAACATTAAAAAGCCTTCGTAAAATTAATTTGTTTTATGGAAAGCTCTTGATGGCGTGAATGTGGTAGCCATTGTGATTTTAATTGAAATCTGAAATATCTTTCGGTAAAAAAACTGACTTACTATTCCATTTTTTAATGAGATGTTGGATGTTCTTACATGTCACAGCTAGACATCACGTCTTCTTACAGGGCATCAAACTCGAATCCCCTCTGTGATATTGTGTTCCACGTACGAGACGCAAATCTCCAATAAGCAAGACTACTGACTTGAATGACTGATGGAAACAAAAGAGAAATGAACAAGTTATTTATTTCATTTACTATAATTCTGCCACCCCTTGTAAATCAGTCGAAAATTAAAGATTTGTAATAAAAATTTCCCGCAAGTATTTTTTTCATAATAAAGTAATTTTAGGAGTTTTCAGCTGAAGCTTTTTTCTTGAACATATTTAATTATTTTAGGGGGAAACTTAAAATAATATGTACACAATATATAATTAAAATTATCAAATATTATGTAGAACAATAATTCTTCTGTAAATCTATCATGGCCAGAAGTGATAATTTATTAAAATTAAAACAACATGATTTGTAGTTATGTAAACCGTTTAACAGGGTCTTGAATTTGTTGGAATCACTAGAAATTTTTTTTCCTTTTCAATGGTTTATATAAATTGAAATCATATTTTGTTAATTATATACAACTGAAAACTCTCGAACATAGGGAGGAAACGTTTTGTTTAGTAAATTTGAGTTTTAATTTTAATAAATTGTGACTTTAGGCATTAATACATTTATTATATTTATATCAAAACCAGACATATTAAGTTTCCAATTTTATTAATAAATCTTCTGATTTACATTGTTTAAAATTGAAGATTAAAATTCACATTATATTATGTATAATTTGATCCGCGGTTACGTAAGACCAAATGAGTCTTAATATGTCGGAATTCAAGGAATCATAATGATTCCCAAGTCCCTCGTAAAACCTGAATGTAATGACAATTCTAGTTGGAGATACGTGAGAACATCGTCAAAAATTGGAGGACAGAATTTTGAATAAATACAGCTGGAAAATCTGGTACATGTGATTAATTTTCAATTGATCAGCCAGGTTGAAAGAATTACACAATATTAAATTTTAAAAAATCAGTGATATATAATAACTGAAAAATGTGTACAAAGAAATAATTTGCTGTAACATCCGTAATGAGTTGTAATACTATTACAATTGTGGCAATGTGGTTAAATAAATTATTGTGTATAAATAATATTGAAAAATATAATTTTTCAACTACTTGCTCTTAGGTTTAATAGTGGGAAAATAATTAGTACACAATGAAGGCCAATAAAAATAACACCTGCCAGGAAAAGACCTCAACTGTGTATTTTCAAACTTACAAAAAACGTAAGGAAGACGGGTAAATTGTGTGTAGCAGCATGAGGCCCATGGATGTGACTTGTGGTAGATAATTCCTACATAATGTAGTCTTTCAGGTTGATGCTCTTCTGTATATTTCCTATTCCTCGTCTCTAGCTCGCCAAAAAAATTACAGCTAATACTTAAAATATAACAATTAATTGTCTTGCAACAACTCTCAGAACTATTATTCACCTCAACTCTCAACTTCCAACTGAAAACTCTGCTAACGACGTCTCTCAAATACGTCACTCAGGGTGCAATTCAAAATGTCAACATCATCTGTCCAGAAGAGAAAATGCATCTCTAAACAACATGCAGTTGTGTCGATTCACACGTGCACAGCACGCACACTCACAACTTGCATTTATGTTCTTATTCTTAAAATTTAATAATATATATTACCAATTAAAAAGTAAATATGGAACCAATTTTTTTTAAATTAAATTACATACATAAACTAATTTTTTATATTATTATATCAAAAGTTTAAAAACAATGGTTTGTTAATATTACTTAATTCTGAAGAGTTATTTGAATTTGGTGTGTTAAAATTTGTTTTGATATACAGCATTAATTATAAAAAATTAAGTTTTGATAAATTTTATTCACTGTCTAAAATTTCAACACTATCCCAATGAAATTGACTATTTTCTTCTAATTTATGTAAGGCAACGGCGTTATGATTTAAAGTTTTGGAATTGACTTTATATTATTTAAACTTGTTTCAAGAGCACCTACCGTTTGCAATACGTAACACTTTCTGCAATTATGTTGGTCTCTATTTATTTTATATATGATATTATATTGTTTTCAGTTTTTAATTTCGCCTTTATCTCAGTTTGTAATTTTAAGTTTGTTATTAATTTTAAGATCACTTTAAAACTAAAAATCAATATTTTTTTAATTCTTCACTTATTTTATCATAATATTATAATTTTATCATAATATTATAATTAAGTAATTTATCTAATTATTTTTATTTTCATTAGTTTTTTCTCCTTTAATTTAGTATTATACATATTGCTAATAATTATTTCTGATGTATGTTTAATTAAAAATTTAATGGGTAATAATGATTAATTAAAATATTGTTCTTTTAAATGTTTCAATTAACTAATTATATATGTTCATATATAAATAATAATAAAAATTGGGATCATATTTACTTTCTAATTGGTAACATTATTATTAAATTTCCAGAATGTTTATAATTTCTTATTTTAATTTAAATATTATAGTATGTGATATAAAGAAATATATATTGTTAATCTGTAATTTGCACTATTGTATGCTACAAATTTGTTATCGTAGTAACATAACAAATTTATTGAAACTTGGTGTAAGTACAAAAACTTACGGAAACGTTGTTAAAGTGTTAAATAAGATATTTTAAATTTTATGAAAAGTTCGTTATTTTATTAAATGCATAGAATTAATTAAACATATGAAAATAAAAATATTATTAGTTCCGCGACAAAATAAAATGCAACTGAGTACAAATTCACTAATGAATGATGATGGTACTATAAATAAATAAATAAAATATTATTGATTATAATTTTGTAAACCCCTAATTTTATAACAATAATTCAATCAGAAATTATTATTTTCTTGTTTTAAGAAACATATTGCCAAATTCAAAGGAATGAAGAGAGCATTCTCACATTTAAGTCTTGACCTAAATAAAATTAAGATTTTTTTATAAAAGGAAACACAATCATTTAGTTATAAATTAGATGCTATTTGATTAATAAGTATATTAATGAACATTATATGTTACATTTAGTAAATATAAAATAATTGGACATAAATTCATAATTTAGAGGCAAAAATTGTTGAATTCCTTCTCAAAAGAAACATGCTTAGGTTGAACGTGATTATTGGTTCATTAATAAAAAGTGGCCTATGTTTCATAATGGTTTATTCACACACATTAACACACATAATTATACAGTTTCAGCGGCTGTGTTAGGCGTAACAGTAAAAATAAAGGGAGTGTCGGAGGGCCCTTAAACCCATTAGGCTGTGTGGGAATTCACCGGGGAAATGCCTCATTCGCAGGAAACGCGTACGTGCTAGAATGTTTTTTGACAAAAAAAAGTGCGTATCCTGAATTTAATCAACTCGAAACGTTTCTGCATATTCCATTAGTTATAATAGTACTTAACACCACCCTCTCTCTATTAAAGAACTCAAAATATAAAAAAGTGTTTTTTTTAATCATGAAATTAAGTTTTTAAAGTAGTAATAATTTTTATGAAGTTACTCAAGTCATTCACGCACTTTAGAACACACACACACACACACACACACAAAATTTAACTTGATCTCAAAGGTTTTATTTTAGGTTAACATTACAATACCTACACAATATTATGCTAGCCTACACCAAGGATTTTGAATCCCTTCTATATATGTTAGCCAAAGTTCATTTCCGTATCACGGAAAGTGCGATCCAAATCTGCATCACCAGACTTAAAAATAAAATGAAAAAACATGAGGGCTCAGAATCCGAAACTTCAGACTAAACCCCATGTCCGAATGAAAAGCCCTACAACGATCTTACAATGGAAGTTAAATGGTTTCCTCACAAGACTGCAGTCTACGTACATCTATTCAAAAATCGTTACCTCCCATCCATAATCTGCCTACAAGAGACAAACTTCAGAAAACAAGAGCACAAAACCCTAAAACGATTTGATTGCTTCTTCAAAAATCGTAGAAACTCATCCCACGCAAGCAGGGGAGTATATACCAAAATCTATCTAGCAGAAGAAGAACTCCAATTAAACACACACATATTCATAGCAATAACTCTAAAGGCCCCCTCGGAACTTACCTGCCAAACAGTTACAATTTTGCTCTAAATGAAATAACATGTATCATAAATCAGCTATCTAAACCATATATACTCCTAGGCGATTTCAATTGCCACAACACTGCACGGTGATCCGCAAATAATGACCAGAGAGGCATCAAAATGGAAGACGCCATCCATCAACATTACAATAAAAGATAACCAATTTTATGGAATTGTACATATATATACTGTAATATGCAAAAAAAAATAATGAAAAAGCCGACACGTTGGGACCAAATAAATGAAAATATAATTTATATGACTTATTACCTGAATTAAAAACAAATTTTTAATTATAACACAAAAAATTAATACAATTTCCGATATTAATTTAGTTTCCGTTCGTATTTTAAATAAACGCCACAGCTTTTAAGGAAACTCAATTCTTCAGGGCCGCTTATTGGGCCTCTAATAATTACAGTAATTTACATCAATAACAAATTATATAGAAATGAAAAGAGTTACAAAAGAATAATAATTAAATTTACAGTAACAAATAATATAAAGGAAATCTAAATAAAACTGAAATTCAGCCAACTTAAAAGGAATTTAAAGAAATCTGACGGGATTTATATTTATATAATGTTTACAATAGAAGATTTCTACATACCAGTTTATTAGAGCTGATCGTGTACCATATTTACTTATGCACTTCACTATTTTTCTTCAGTTGGTATAATAATATTATATTGTTTCACTTCGCCGAAATCCAACCACCGAGTTTAATATACACCTTCTACTTGTACTAAGAATCCATGTCGACCAAGTATTAATCTCGCGTCAGAAAGTCTGTAAGATTTCTGGAATAACCCTAGTATCGTGGCAGACCGCTGCTACCTGTTTACTCGCGAGAACTGAGTTTTTTATGATTACCTCGCCCGGCCTCCAAAACCAGACTAGTCATGACCATTATCAGTCAGGCTCCCAAACCAGACTCAATATGAACTTCATCGTTCGACCTCCCAAACCACACTGCCGTTTTCGCCAAAATTATGCGTATTACTTACGCTTTGTCGACGATAATAGAATAGAAAGCATTCCAATCTCCGCATTATTGCACCTCACTGACTGTTATTTATCTGGCCTCAAAATACGCCGACATAATTATTAAAGAAAATTATTTTTTAAAAAAACTTTCATTACACATTGGTGATCTCTAAAATATATATTGTAGCAATTACCAATAAGTAATTAATTAATAAATTTGTATCTTTCATTATTGGTGGCGTAACTCTGTTGGCATAGCATTGTGAGTGACTGTATTGTTTGGCGAGAATCCTGAGTCGATAATGCTCGCTACAAAGTAATTGTCTGAAAGATATAAATATACGTGCAGAGCATCAGGGTCGTGTGAACCTTCCCAGTGAGCTCTGGCGGAGGCTACCTTTGGGGATGCCTTCACATCTCTCTGGTTTTTTGAACTAAGGTTCCCACATGCCGAGACACCTTGGCCTGTTTGGAGAGGTGTATGTTCCGGGGTCTCAGACCTTGGGCATACGGTAATAGTTGTTCGCTATTCCTATTGGAATAGTCGGCTAGCTGCCTCCTAAACTGGTCAAGGCACGGAGAGGGGAAAGCTGCGACCCCACAGCTAACCCCTCTCTCGGCATCGTAAGGGCGTGGGACAAGTACCAAATGTCCGAGCTACCTGATGCAGGTTTTTCTAGAGTTTTCCCTACATAACTTTAGGAGAATTGCCGGGTAGGATCCTTAAACCACAGCCCGGGTTCCCTAGTTAACCCTTGGCTACCTTCCTCTACTCTTCCGCATCACCCCTTTCAAATCCTTTCCTATGCTATTAAAGGGGAGTTGCCACCATGTGGATTACCCTCATGTAGCCTGTTACCCTAAAAAAAAAATTTAGCTAATTAGAGTGTGCTTTCGGAGGCTGATCTGTGTGTGTTAGGAGTTGCCGGAGCAGAGTTTCCAGTACAGAATGTATTTGTCAGAGAAAGAGTTTGTGTGTGTCAAATATAATTGTAAAGAAGTTGATGCGACCTTAAATAAAACATAATAATAATAATACGTACGTATTTAATTACCGCGTAGAAAAGAAAGGGAAAATGTATTAAAATATCCAATTATAGACAAAGGGATGTATGTGTGCGTGCATGAGTATTTTACACCAACAATTTCGACTAAATTTGGTTTACATGTGCCTTACACTCCGTAAAAAAAAACACTGACGAGGAGAAAAGATTGCCGTAGGGGTTGTTTGGGATGACATTTAAAAATAAGTAGTTTCATGAATCGTTGAGATTGATAGTGACACGAACGATGCAATGTATGTCCAATTTTAATCCCCAACGACACGCGGGGATGAGAGGGAGTAATCAATTAAATGTCCAAATGACTGAAATTGAAATCAAATGAATATATTTCAGGGTCCACGAGATGAGCTGTGACCTCCTCCATACTGGTTATGCCACGATTAAAGCCCCCATTGGTAGGCTGTCAGAGAGGAATGGTTTAATTATATGTAAAATGGAGGAGATATTAGTCGAGCCTGTAGTTTTGGGTGTCACTAATCTCATGAGTAGGAGGAGGAGATAATTGGTCGATTATAAAATATCCAATATAATCGATATTATTGTCGAATAACTAACTTCATTGAAACTTCGAGAAGTCTGTGAGAAAGTAACTGGTGGGAAATGTAACTGAAGCGACTATCTTCACAGCAAATGCAGAGCGTGAAACAGTTTCTGTTATTCTTTTTAGAGTAACAGGCAATATGAGGTTAATCCACATGGATAACTTTGGTTGTTTGGGTCACCCATATTTAATTGATTATTCTTTCTAAAGTTGAAACCAAAGATATTGTTAATCATATTTGGAGATATTTTATGTTACAGATAAAATATATCCTTTTTTCTATATAATACTAAGTTAAGATAATATCTGGACAACGCCAGCAATCTGGTACTTAAACACACGGTGTATCAAAACATTATAAGCTTGTAAGAAAAATTGAAACAAATAATTGAAATGGTTAATGTGTCATTTTAAAGCAAAACACATTAAAGCATAATAACGGATAGCTGCACGTTGGTAGTTTTAATATTAACCTTTAGTATCTGGCCAACTGCAGACAGTTTTTAATTTCTACTTAAACAATTCATAACGTTTCATCTGCCAATTGGCAGATCTTCTCAAAAGCCGGGAAATAGTCAGAATCTTTATTAAATAAATTTTATAAGATTCTGTGGAAAATTGATGATCCAACAAACTGCGCCAGATGCAAGAGAATGATTAGGAGGAAAATCGTGACAGCAAAGTTAATTAATCCAGTACCATAAACGACGTCTGCTGCCGTAGCCTCAACACTTCGACTACCATCTTGGGCCAAGGTGAAGAATGTGAAATTTTTGTCTAGTACGAAACCACATCTAAAATCCTTGTGTACACCAAGATCATCTATCTTATTGGGGATATCAAGAAATGTACATAAGCTGATTAGATGATTATGGAGAGGGCGACTGTATGAAGAAAAGACCTGTCGAATAATTTATATAAACCGATACACGACCCAATGGAGGCAGTCAAAAATATCACATTCCCAGATCCAAATTGAAAGGTCATTATTCAGATTCAAAATTCGTCATTTAATGATTATTACTCAAATGTTAGTCGAGTAAATTTTCAAAGTTCCCTAGTCCCATGCAAACAGGTACAAGCGGTTTAGAAGCAACAAAGCAATCGGAGATTTTGCCTGAAGTAGAGCTTCCAGCCGCCTAAAATAGTCGAGCTGATGCACTTCGGACGAAGCCAAGGGAAAAAGAAAAATCAGGCGCGGAACATCAATGACCGGTTTTCAGAGTAAATCCATTCAGACATCCCTTAACTTTGTAATGCTGATTCCTGACTTCCTTCTTCTTTCAGTATCTCGCATTGGACATTGATTTTACATTTATTTGAATAACGAGTTTTCAGTGTCTCTCTGGCCAAAGAAATACTACCAATAGATTATTGATTGTACTGAGCTAGGAATTTAGAACAAGGGAGATAAACATAAGACATTTAAATTATTTTTCCATATTGAAATTAACGTGACTTTTCATTTTATATATGTTTTGGTTTATATTCATATGTTTCAATTGTAGTGAAAATTAATTAACGCAAAAATTCATTTGATTGACGCAGATTGTCCCAGATCAATGTTAGGGGAAATAATTAACACACACAGTCTCTTATAGAGATATTAAAGTTTAATCGCAACCTTTCGACCTAACTGGTCATTTTCAACCAGGTCATGTTCGACGAGCAGAAAATTAACATAATAGGGGGAATTACAATAATGTTATAAATATCACATAGCGTTCATAGGATAAAAAAAGTGTTCACAGAAATCCCTGGTTCGAATGCCGGCGAGGGCAGGGATCTCTCATAAAATAAGTCCTCCGACAAGGCAAAATCAGTTCCCATAATGAGTCGCTACTAACTCGTGCTGTTGATGCGACTGAAAATAAATAAATATAAAAAAATACATATTTACACAATTGTGACTTATTACTAAATAATTAGGGTGTCTATGTAAGGTATTTTCTTTCTTTTTAAATAAAATTTGGAGAACATTTCTTAGCACATACTTCTATATAATTGACGGTAATATTTATTACATATTACATAATATTAATATATTTTGCCGTACAGTTACTCAATTAAAAATTTCTAAAACGACTGAAAACTAGCCTTGAAGATTACAGCCGTAGAATGTTACAATTATTAGGATAATTATCCATTCCTAAGTTCAAAGTTCAACTTCAAGTGTTCTGTTTTAATATTTCCATATATTAATTTGTCTGTCAATATTCAGAGATCATTAATCTAATTAAAGTATAATAATAGCAGATAATAAGCTATGAATAACCTTAAGTCAATTATTATGTAATGTTTAGTAATTATTAAAGCCAGACTTTATTAAAAATTACAAATAATATAGTTTAGACATTCTAGTTAATTATCAATAAGTCAGACTTATCTAAACTATGAAAACTGTGTGATAAGAATAAATTATTGTAATTCCCACTTTTATCTTAATTTCATGCTGTTTTTCTGCTCGACGAACAGGTTGAACAATGACCAACTAGGTCGAAAGAATCCGAATATATTTTACTATCACTATATGTGTTATTTTTCCTTTGCTATAAATTTAAACATTCTGTTCAAGGACACAAGAAATTCTATCAATCAAATCTCAGGTCTAAAACCTATGAAACTGATGAACAGTTGAGGATAAAATAAATCTCGCCCGTCGGGGAATCGTACCCACAAACCTCGCACTTCGCACGTCGCACGTCGTGTAACCACGTATCGACTCCCATTCAGTTCACCTACAATTTATTAAATCACATTCTTACACGGCCTAAAATTAGGGTTTTAATGAAGAAAGCCCTTTAATTCCCTTTCATTGTTTTGGAGCTGAGATTGATTGAGAGCCGTTTACTTCAGTTCTTGAATCATATTCATCATAAAATGAATTTCCCGTGGTTAGGAGGAAAACGTTATGAATAAAATATTATTAAAAATTGATTTTTTTACTTGTTTTTAAAATTCTTGTATAAATTTAGAGTAAGATATTCTGCGGCTACACAAGATTAAAATTTGCTCCTTAGCTGTGTCATATTACTGATTCCTGAATTTTCTAAATGGTCTATTTAATTTTATTTAGTTATCTATTCCGGTGATATTTTCTATTGGTCACATATACAGTATACCTTCCCCTTCTTGCCCAGTTCATACAACCGTACAGATAATTCTCCACAAGTGTAGAGATTAAGCGATATTTATCAGAAATGATGTTATTTTAGATATTTATTTTTTGTGTTTATTTGAAACGATGAGATTTTAAACAAAATAATCGAAGGAAATATTCTAGTTAGAGTTCTCATACACACGACGATAGATGGGTCGTTAAGAATATGAAAACAGATACAAAACTTTTTAAAGTCTTGAATATTTTATAAGATTGTTTGTTCATCGAAAGAGACACCGAAAAAGATCTGTGCTGTATAACATCACAAAGTGACTTACAATTATTTCTGTTGTGTAAACAATAGCTTTGAATCCCTGTGGAAAGATCCATGGAACAACGGGTAATTATTTCGTCCCTGTCACGGAGTTCGGTGTTTGGCATTTCATCGAGTCCGTAAATAAATATAAGTTAGTGCAAGGTGCAGCAGGTATTTGTGTGTGTGTAGACGTATTTGTAGGCCGAATTAGCAGAGTTTACTGTTGCGTGATCGATGGGCCGCCTGGACGACTTCCAGCCAAGACGGACAAACAAACATCGTCTCTCAGCTAGAAACAAGGACTGCATTCATGACATCAACCCAGCTGAATGGCCTGAATTTCTGTGTAGCTAGCCTCATACCACTCATCCTGAGAATGATTTAGCATATGCAGATTATATACTATCAGCGCACAATAGCCTCTATGAATATTGCATCAAATTGAGGAAGGCTTTCCTTAACACTCCACAAAACTGATGTTAAATTTTATATAATTATTTACCACTATATTTACGGGTAGTCATATTTTATTTTATTCATATAAATAGTAATGGAATTAATTCAGCTGACTAGTATAATAAAAACTTAATTTACGAAGTCAAAATGTTAGTAAAGGTTTTATTTTCATGGAATATGCCTATCGGATAATATTTTAATTATTGATATTATAAGTGATTAAACCCTTTTCTAATCACAGTCACATATAAAATTTTTATTTCAATGTAAATTACATTGAAATATCAGGATTTTAAAATAGTCTGGCAGGATCTTTCACCATATTCATCTGTAAAATTATTAATTACATCAATGTAATTAAATTATGTGTATAACTATATTAATATATTATCTCACAGATATTAAATTACATTTTACATACCTGATTTAATTAAAATGTTTCCTTAGGCTAACTTTTTCTGACATGGGTTTATATGACTTCATATTGTTTACAATATAGTTACGTGTTTAATGGCCTACTGACTGATGCGTCTTGTTTTATCTACCTCAAACAACTTCCATGTCGATATAGTAAGTATATCGATTGGAGTCAATACTTGAAAATTCTACTTAAATTCAAATTTATCGAATATCCAAAACGTTTGCGTAATTCTTACCAATATAACCTATTTCATTTCTAGTGTTCACAGAGATTTTCTTATTTTTTTTTGTAAATATATTTTGATTCCAAACTTTTTCGTTTTTGTAAAAGCGTTTACTCGTTTATAATATTTTAAAGATTATATTTTTACTTCTGTTTATATTAAAAATAATGCAGTTTTTCGACCAATATCAGACAATATTTTTTATGGCAACGTTTAGGTACGTGTTTGTATCTTCATCCGGTCTTTCCTGCTAAATAGTAGGAAAGATCTAATGTAGGTAGAAACACGTACAGAAACGTTATCGTAAATAAATAAAATATTTTCTGATATTGGTCGAAAAACTGCATTTTTTACTATTATAATATTAACTAATAATACATACAGTCCTTTATCGGTTTTATTATACAAGTAATATTTTAATTATATATAATATGATAATAATAATATTGAAAGACCATTTGGATACTATGCCTGATATAAAATCTTAAAAACTTCCTCTTAGACATATGCTAAAAATAAGGCACGATCTTCCTAATTAGTTATATTTCTACGTAATTAGAACCGTCTAATGATTTAAATCAATTTTTTCATCCACTGTTACGACCAATTCAAAACATATTCAATATTACGTATAATTTAAACTTACGTTGTCGTTATTCCATCTGATCTATCCGATTCGAATGTTATGTATGATCTTCCTCCATACATGTAAGTACTTAATTATCAATAATAAAATTCGTTAATTAAATGTACTTAATTATGTAATGACAAGTTCATAGTAATTGGGAAACAATAACTTTTGATATAACCGTCGTGAACTGATTAGTTATACTAATCAATACATAACATATCATTGTAGAAGATCAAGAAGAAATTTTCATGGGCTGCCGCTGGTGCCAAAGTCTAATTAACACAATTCCACCCCCGGCTAGAAGTTGAAGATGGAACCGAAACGTTTATTTTCATGTTTTAATCTCACGAAGCCGAATAAAAATTTAATCAACTCGAAACGTTTCTGCATAATCCGTTATTTATGCATACATAATAACCTCACCGCCCCCCTCGCTCCCCCTTAAAGAACTCAAAATACCCAGAAGTGTTTTTTAAATCATTCTATTCATGAAATTAAGTTTTTAAAGAAGTAATCATTTTTATGAAGCTATTCATGTATTGAATGTACTTATTTACAAACACACACACACACACACACACATATATATATATATATATATATATATATATATATATAATATAATATATAATATAATGCTGAAAAATCCCAAATCGAATGTTTGTGGAACTTTAAAACAATACATTATAAAAATGTGAAAGAGTATATGCGTTGGTAAACTTCACCCTGATGTTTACTTTTATCATTTATTTGATGTATATATATTTGTTATTGAAGAGCTAACCAAACGTCATTACAATTTTACAATCGTGTTTGGTGTTAAAGTTTGATTATTAACGGTAATATGAATAAATTATATTCATAAACGTTTACCATTTTCTTTACTCTTCTGATATTTACAGTTCAATAATCACTACAGATTATAGAAATTATTTCCATTCAGTTGTTCAAATCGAAATTTAATTATTAGTTTTCAATGCACGTCACTTCTGCTGTTTAAATTCGATATTCAGTTTATAGGATAAACAACAGTGGTTTTGATGTGACTTGTGAGACTTCATATTAAATTCCAACAAGTATATGCACCGAAGAATAATACCAAATTAAATTAAATCTTTAAACACAAGACTTAGTTGACAATGGCCAGGTGAGTAAGTAATTATTTCACGGAGTTCGATAAAGACTTCGGTCATGTTTGAAATACTCGACAGCAGACTCTTTGGAATATGCTGAATATAGTAAGTTTATTTCGTTAAGAAATGTTCGGACTATTGTGCTGATATATGATTCTTAACCCTTTCCCTGAAGACGAACTCTGTTTATATTCTTCTTCCACCTTCTCAAATTCTCTGCTAGTATAGACAATGGAACACTCGACAAATTCTTCGCCAAAATTTCAATACCATTAGCAACAAACTTCAAAACCAGAATAAAAATCTATCACTCGATAAACAAGATATAAAAATTTGAATGAGATGATAAATTTTTTTTATTAATTTAAACACTAAACAAATCATTCTAATCCAAAACACGTTACATGCGAAGATAATTTGTAAACGCCTGGAGTTAACCAACACCAAAACTTTCTTACTTTTCCACGCTGTTTAAAAATATACCAGAATAATTTATATTCATGAAATTCAAATAATAATTAAAAAATAAATTATTTTCTTTACCATGCAATTATTTTCTATTTGACTTTAAATAATTTTTTTTCGTACCGACATCAACTTATTTTATATTTATACGTCCACAAAATAAATAAAACGTTACATGAAAACAGTGTTGTGACTCTATTGAAATTTAATTTCACTGCAAAAATATGAACAAATATGAAGTCGGAAATATTTTCAGTGACAGATACAATATTAACCTCAATATTGATAAATTATATTCTGAGTTGTAATTAACGAACTGTGTGTACATTATTTTGACCATATACTTTTATTACTCAGTTATTATAAACGTTAAAGTTATTTAACTGCACCTTCTGTTGTTAAACATTTAAAAAACGTTAGTGTTCGTCGTCAGCTGTTTAGCTGATGTCACATAACCCAGCAACTCCAAGATTCGTATACATACTCTAGCCTTATGTCAGCTGATTTGAGTATAGTGAAATGGTAGGACACCACAGTTAAGATTTTTGTCACACAAAATTTAAAACAAAAAATTTATTAACAGAACTAATTAATTTAATGATTACATCATAATTTTATTTAAATTGATAGACGCCAGTATATTGACTGCAAATTTTAGTATACTACCACAAAAGTAAATTATATTACATTAAATTAACCATGAAATCCATCTGACACCTTTCTCAACAGTGTATTTTGGGTCAAAAGTCGCTAATTCAATAACATATTTGGATTTTTAATGTATGCAATTGAACTGAATGATACAATAAATTCAAACCTGAAGTTTGCTGCCCCCGAAACAACAACGTGGAGCTGTTTTCAGCACACAGCTCCCAGATAGTCCGCCACGTTGGTTCGGCTTCTTCGTCACAGCGTAGATGATGGAATTCGCGTAGGTAGATCCAGTTTCAACTAAGAACTTTGAGATTTATTTTAAAATTTTGTAATGCTATTTCCGTGTTTATATGAATTACTGAAGAATTTAAAGCTGTAGTGTCTGGTGATTTTATGGTAATGGTGTTGGCGTTGCGATTTCAGGATTATGATAATATAACCAATTCGCATAATTTCCATTCGTCCAGAAAAATGTGTTTCACGAGACGTAAGAATTTATCCGTGGCGCCTATCCAACATTGTTTAACTGTCATTATTAACCGCTGTTTTTAAGTCACCCAAACAATCCGAAACTCTTAATAAAATTTATAATAAAATAATTTAATAAATTATTCTTATCGGTGATACCTGTTCAGTACAGTACAAAGTAGTAAATTTCTGCTTATATTTAGTCGTATAAAAAATAATGACTGATAAATGTCTGAAACTGGGAAGTATGAGTAATTTTTATATTTACTTAATTTCTTAGACAATAATGGTTTAAAATACAAGGTTTATTTTAAGACGCATCTTTTATGGGGTCGGTATTATTGACGTTGAAGCTGGAATATATTTAACTATATGTATATATATATATATATATATATATATATATATATATATATATTTTGTAATAATCAACAAGTTAACGATTAATTTTCCCCACGTTGGTGAAGCCATAAATGTAATAAACACCGTAATAGGTTAATAAATGAATCAATTAACGAAAATTTATTTATATTTAAAAATTTATTGTTGATAAATTCACATTGTATAATATCTATTTTTCACACCGAATTACATCCAGTTAACAACAAATACTTTAATTTCTCTTTTATTAATTCGTGGCATTTATGAAAATACAGTGCTTATATCATTACAATCAAATACGTCTACATCTCAGGGTCACTACTGGGTTAGATAATTAGAACAAAATCAATGTATAAACTGACAATTAACAATTCAAATATAAAAAGTTAACCTAAAACAATATGAAGATAAGTGAAACAGAAGAAAACTAAATGAAACGAAAAATGAACGAAATCTGACTATACCTGTTTAATTATCGTTTTCAAATCTATATCAAAGTATTGTTACTCACAGACCGTCTGTCTGATACCAGATCTCTCTTGTAGCTTGAAATCTACCACACTAAAAAGCCATTTTTACACAGACTCTACACTTCATTGAAATTTTTTTATACACACGATTGAAATACTCGTCCTCTGCTGTCTGGAACCTCGGATGAGCCGCCCCCTTTGGTCAGCTAGTGGATGCCGGTCCCCTCTATGCGAAAATTGTTCAATCAGCGTGAAGCAACCATTTGCTTCATCATGTGCAAATTATTACGTAAATTTCTCCGTAAAATATTTGCTTACTTTCATGTAAAAATACAGGTCTCGCCATTTGTACTTTATATCTGCAGACTTTACTGTTTGTTGCTCTATGTGAACTGAATTTTATTATATCTCCCCGTCAACTTTTAACTGTTTCATCTCTCGTACACAGATTTTAGACTCATTCACCTTTCATCGACGATTACAGACTCCAAGCGCGCGGTTTTTCAGTTTTCATTGTTAAAGAAAGGAAAAGCCGCCTTGATTTACGCATTCGTACCGCTAAAAATGTAATTATATTAAAACAATTAATTGCTTGTTTAATTGGTATTACAATATATATATATATATATATATATATATATATATATATATAACTCAAAATATGTCCGCATTTGTTACCAAATGATTATTTGAATTTATTCCTGTTTTCCACTCTATCACACTCCAATTTTTTCCGTATGCAAGTGATGTACAACTTTTAATCCGCTAAATTTCTGATCTCACAATTTATTTTACTTCAAGTATTGAACGTCAAAATGAAATACATAGATGAATGAAACATAAAAAATTTATTTTTATTCAACAAAATTTAATACATGTTTGATTCAAATGTTAGTCTTTTGTATGCTATAATACTTTTAGTTCTGTCTTTAGCTATTTAATTACACATTTTCGTCGTCATTCATATATGACAGAGATTCCAATATTTGTTCTAATTCAATATCTAAAATGAAAGCTTTAATCATGCGTTATTTTATGTGAAACGCATTAGTAATTCGTAATGTTTCTTACTAATGAACTATGAATGGATCTAATTACTGGGAATTGTAATTAATTTCATGTTGATTCTATGATTCGTGCAATGTTCGTAAAAAGCAGTTTAGGTAAATATCATTAATATTTGCGCGCCTGATGTATTTTCATACAGCGCATTTTATTAAAAAAAATAATATTTCTGAACTCATAGAACTTTAAGAATTTATAATCATAATCAAAAGCTTATTCCGCTAGCATGACCTTTAATTCAAACTACTGTCCCTTTTAAAGAGCTTTTTCATAAAGATCCTGGTTTTTAATTTTCACAAATATTGTGTGCATAAGTACCATTTAAAGCCGCAACATTTTAAATAGAGGATAACTACTGCAAATAAGAGCATCGTAAGCCAGAGCCGAGCTTTGCACTTGGACCGCTGTTTTTCTGAGAGTATTTATAGCTACGTTTACGTGGGAACAGTGCGAATATTTAAGCGAAGCCGGGTTTTTCACGGCAAAAACAGCGTGAGTCGTCTTATTTAAATATAGGAAGTGAGACTGGTCCGTTTCAAAGAGCAAGAATTCACTCTATAAATGTTACGCATTAAATGTTACGTATTCAATTCTATAATCATTTGTAACATCAGATTCTCATCAATAATTAAACTCAAGTAATCATAAAACTAATGGGTTTTAATAACGATAATCAAATATTTCTTATTTATAATAAGTTAGATAAATAAACGGTCTTGAGTCAGAAAATTATGGTTATTAATTAAATATACCGACGTTTCCTCCTTTTTAGGAACTGTTAAGGTTTAATCTACAATTTATAATTTAATATGAAGATATTTAAGAATAATTAGAAAATATTTTAGTTAATTTAAGATTACTTAAAATTTAATGTATAAATCATTCATAAAATTACTTTCTGTTTCAACCGAAATTAAACTACAGGATTAAACGTCGCAATATTTAATTTTTTGTTTAAAAATATAATTTTATTACTTATTTAATGGGGTTTAGCTTACAGTGCGATTAGGCTGCGAAATAATATTGTCAAATTTGAAATTAAATATTATTGAATACAATTAAACAACGAAGGTTTCTTAAATTGTTAATGATAAAAATATTCCGCGTATATGCACAGAGTGATTTGACTCCGGTTTTATAGGAATTGTGCTACGAATATTTTCTGACGAAAAAAATTATTTTTCCGTTCTGGTTCAGGTTTAATGCACATCGATTTAGGCTTCATTGGGTTCTTATCAAATATTAATAATTTAATAGATAACACGTTTCGTTATTTTTCTTGCACCCTCCTCAGGTGTAAAGTATAAAATAACAAATTTGGTATAGATGAATTATTGAAATGTGAATATCTGAAAATTTAAAGAAATCCATTGTTTTATAAATATGATATCAAAAATATTATAAAATAGTGTGAATTTAAAATATAAATATAAAAACTATAACATATTCTCATGGTTTTGATGTTAACGTTTAAAATTTATTTAAATATTCGAATTTTTGTGGTACAATTCTGAATGTGTGTTAGACTGGAATTAGTAGGCTTATTCCTATTCTTCTTCCCTGAAAACTAAATGAGATTTTTACTGTTTGAAACGTCAGGCTTTATCGACATCTTATACAAGGGAGAACCCGAACAATGCTATTAATAATCATTTTTCTCATTTATATGTAAATATCACATCTTGTTTTCTTTTAATTATGTATATAATGTTTAATTATGTTTATAATATTATTGTTCAATAATCCCTATATTAGAGGACTAATGGAATAAATAAATAAAAATCTAAATTCAGTAGATTATTCCTGTTGTTTGTGTAACATTTGTTTATTATTACATTTAACTATTTAGCTTAAATTAAAAAGTACGAAGGAAATACATAACGTCTTCTATTTGTCATGAAGCCTGATTTACAATTGAATATACATTGATAATTGTAGACATTTCAGTCTCGTATGAATAAAACTATGGTTTTTTTAGAGAGGAAATTTCATCTAACTCGCTGTGGACGAGATTCGGCGTGAATGCCGCAGACACGACCTTTCGCCATCAATCAAGCTTGGGACATTCTTTATCTCCAATCGATGTCTTGGGCGGAAGACACGGTCACATTTCACTCCAACTTCTCTCATCGATTAATACATTTACCACGGATGCTTTATGCCGGTTCCGGAGTTCCAAATTGTTCTACATAATTCTAAAATTAAAGGATCGTTTCCTTTGGAAAAGCTTAAGTAATGTATTTAAACGTACCACTGTGATCAAAAAGTAAGGTGAAATTGTCATTTAAAACTCCCGGGTAATAGGAAGGCAGGTAAATATTTTTCCCTAGGTTTGTAGGACTGTATATAATATTTGCCAAGCGTCTGTTTCTTAAAAGGTTTAATTATCTCCGAGTTAAACGTGTTTTTGTAAACAACCAAAAGTGAATGGGTGATTTTGTTGAGCAAAGAACTTGCATCAAATTTTGTTTGCGGAACGAATATTCTTGTGCGGACACGTTGAAATGTTGCGGAAGGCCTTTGGTGATCAAACTATGGCACAAAAAACGTTTATAAGTGGTACAACGAGTTCAAAGAGGGCCGAGAACGCGTTGAAGACGAACCGAGCTTTGGACGACCATCAACGTCTACCGACGAGGGCCACGTCCAAAGAATCAAAGATTTGGTGCTTCAAAATCGTCGATGGACAATTAGAGATCTCGCTGATAGTGTTGGAATATCATTTGGCTCAACCCAAACCATTTTGAAGAATGTTTTGTGTCTAAAACGCGTCAAGTCTCGATTGGTGCCAAAATCGCTAAACTTTTGGAAAAAAAAATCGCGTTTATGTGTGTGAAACTTTGCTGTCTGACTATCAGGACCACTTGAAATGCATCATTACTGGAGACGAGACTTGGATTTACGCATACGACCCTGAAACCACCGACCAATTCAGCGAATATCGTGCAAAAGGTGAAGCAAGACCGAAAATCAAGGTCATGTTGACAGTTTTCTTTGATGATCGTGGTGTGGTGCACTATGAATTCCTTTCGCCAGGCCAAACTGTCAACAAAGAATATTATTTGAGCGTTATGCGTCGTTTGCGTGAAGCTATTCGTCTGAAACGGCCGGAATTATGGGCTAACAACTCTTGGTTCCTTCATCACGATAATGCACCATGTCATACCGCATTGGTTCTTGGCGACTTTTTTGCCAAAAACTCGACTCAACCCCCTTATTCGCCTTATTTGGCTCCGTGCGACTTCTGGCTATTCAGCAAACTCAAAAGGCCAATGCGGGGACGCCGATTTGACACGATTGAGGCTCCTCGGCCTGTTTTGAGAGGTGTATGTTCTGGGGTCAGAGACCTTGGGCATACGGTAAGAGTTGTCCGCTATTCCCATTGGAATAGTCGGCCAGCTGCTCCCAAACTGGTCGAGGCACGGAGAGAAGAAAGCTGCTACCCCACAGCAAACTCCTCTCCCGCCATCGGAAGGGCGTGGGACAAGTACCGAATGCCCGACCTACCTCATGCAGGTTTTTCTAGGGTTTTCCCTGCATTTCTTTGGTGAATGCCGGGTTGGATCCTTAAAATATAGCCCGGGGGCCCTAGTTAACCCTTGGCTACCTTCCTCTATCCTTCCGCATCCCCTTTCAAATTCCTTCGTATGCTATTAAAGGGGAGTTGCCCAACGTGGATTACCCTCATGTAGCCTGTTGCCCAAAAAAAAAAGATAAAAATTTACGACAAAATTTTAAAATATTGATAGTAATAAAGCCTATTGTGAATCAATTTTGCAAAATGAAACTTGAGATCAAGTAATTCAGATGAATGCGTTTTTACTCTCAAGTCATGGTCACGAGTTCCACTGTTCTCAAATTGACTAAACTCTGGTACAAATCTCGAGGCCCCATCGAGATTTTATCCCAAGGGGACAGTGCCATCATTTTGCGGTGCCCATAAAAACAGTACAATTTCCCTTACCTTCCCAAAAACCATAAATCAACATGGAGGAGAAGCAAATTCCGAACAGCATCTACGACGTTCGAAATTTTTATAAGAAAATATACTTAAGTATATGGTTAGTTATGAGTTGCAGTTTAGTTTCTGTTCATTTGTCAGTAACAGAATAGGAACCTAAAAAGAACTAAGACTACATGCCTCTCAACCAGAAAATTTGTGTCTTCGGAGCATAAAGTAAAGCAACTTCTCAGTTGGCTGCGTGCTCCATCAAGCATTAGACTTTCATGCCCCACGATACAAATCTTCGGCATTACCAGATACCTAACCCGGTCCATAATGTATAGGTTGTTTGTTTCTTCGAATTTTCGTAATAATAAGTTATTTTACTCACTATTGTAATAATCAACTGGAAATGATTAAATGAATTAAATTTGCCCCACGTTGTTGGGCCAAAGTGTAATAATCAACTGTAAGTCTTTAATTAAATAAATTTAATTAATTAAAAAAAAAAATTATTCTTCAAAGATACAAATTATCAGCCTCACTTTGCACATTTAATTTACTTAAATTTACAAACCAAATTTTATATTATTATTTTTATTTGTGGTGTTCTAGGAAAATACAACTTTATAATTTTACAACAATTTCATCTAATTACTCTTTCTCTCGGGGTCTTTACTGGGCTTGATAGTAAGAACAAACAAATTTAATAAATTAATTAACAAATCAAAATTGAAATGAACTGAATATAAATTCTAAACACAATAAAGAAAACGAAAACTAAACAAGATAACTAAATCTGACTTATACCTTTCATCCTCGTTTACAGGCTCTAAATGATTGTTTTTGTACTCACGAATGTCTTTCTGGTACCAGATCTGATTCCTGGTGCTTGAGGGTACAACTCACTAAAAAGGCCGTTATTCACTGATTCTACACATCATTTTTAATAAACACGGTCGTAGTTCTCGTTGTTATTCCACCTGGAATTTTGGGATCAGCCGCTCCCTCGGTCAGCCCTTGGACGTATGTCTCCTCGATGCCTTTATGCGAAATGCTATTTCGCATCTGTGTGGTGCAAACCTTTTGCTTCCACTTTGCGATTTTATATCATGAGTCTCTCCGTCAAGAACTATTTACTTGTGTTTTATAGAGTTTAATAGTTCTCTCAGTTGAACTTCCTGGACCACGCTATTCGTACTTTTTAGGTCAGCCTCCTCTCTCCCTCGAAACGTTCGCCGGACTGACTTCCGTACGAGCGCGCGCGTTCCAACAACTATCGCCGACAAAGAGCCGTGATTGTTGCTTTCAAGAAATGTACCGCTAACAATCCAATTATATTAAAACAATTAATGGCCTCTAATTAGTATTACAATATATATCTTTAATACATAATACATATGAAGTTTAAGCAAAATAAAATTTTATCTTGTTTCAGGTAAGAAATGCAGATGACTTAGATCAGAATTCAGCCCTCATATGGATTTGAGGTATGAATACTATTTTATTGTTATGAGAGACGTTTTATACCCAGTTTTAATTCTCTGAAAAGAAAAATTTCAAACGAAAATAATTTCGTTGAATTTAAGATTAAATCTGATAATATAACTCAAGTTTTTCTCAAGGTAAAATTTGTATTAAATATTTATTTTCAGATAATATAATCATTCCACTGGAGTACAGTTTTCCAATAAATAAAAACTGGTGGAAGCATAAACCAGAGAATATAATTGAAAATGAAAAAGTCGTGAGGGGCTTTCGAATCCAAACCGACCGCCACTTGAAGCACAACTTCCCGGACATCTCTCTGGTCGAGAATTTTTTTTTTGTTGAGGTGTAGACAGGCTACGTATAGGATTATCCACATAGTGGCAACTCCCCTCTTATAGCATAGGAAAGGGGGGATGTGGAAGGGTAGAGGAAGGTAGCCAAGGGTTAATTAGGGTTATACACCTCTCAAAAACAGGCCGAGGTGCCTCGGCATGTGGGAATCTTAGTTCAAAAACCCAGAGAGATGTGAAGGCATCCCCAAAGATAGCCTCCACCAGAGCTCTCTGGGAAGGTTCAGAAAATAAATAATTTTTTTTAGGGTACATGAGGGTATTCCACATGGTGGCAACTCACCTTTAATAGCATAGGAAGGGATTTGAAAGGGGGGATGCGGAAGGGTAGAGGGTTAACTAGGGCCTCCGGGCTATGGTTTAAGCACCCTACCCAGCAATTCGCCTTATTGTGATGCAGGGAAAACCCTAGAAAATCCTGCATTTGGTAGGTCGGACATTTGGTACTTGTTCCACGCCCTTCCGATGGTGGGAGAGGGATTTGCTGTGGGGTCGCAGCTTTCCCCTCGCCGGTCCTTGACCAGTTTAGGAGGCAGCTGGCCGACTATTCCAATAGGAATAGCGGACAGCTCTTACCGTATGCCCAAGGTCTGTGACCCCGGAACATACACCTCTCAAAAGTAGGACGAGGTGCCTCGGCATGTGGGAACCTTACTTCAAAAAACTAGAGAAATGTGAAGGCATCCCCAAAAGTAGCCTTTTCCAGAGCTCTCTGGGAAGGTTCACCTGCGAGGGAATCCTCTCGCATGCTGCCTTGAGAAAAAATGTTTCTGAATTATTGATATAGCAGTGCCCGGAAAGCTCCAAGAAAAATAAAAATAATTAGTGGTGGAAAGATCTTATAATTGAATTTGGATGGATCTGGGAGAAGATGGCCACTATAATACCTATAATTGTTGTCGCACTTGGAGCAACACTATCAAGCCTTCAAAAGTTCATGGATTGTATAGGTCTTCATATCATAACAACTGCACAACTACAAAAAGCAGTGTTGTTTGGAACAGCACATATCTTACGCAGATATCTTTCCTGTTCCTAAATTCTTGGTTATGAACCGAACCCTGACGAGGCAACAACAGTTCAGACAAGGCTGTCTGTGATTTATTAGTATATTAATAAGAAGGTAATAGAATTGTATGTAAAGTACCAGGTTTCATCATTGCATCAAGACTTCCCTGTTCCACACTAATATCAGCTAATTCCCTTGATTCACCTCCTTACCCTTACCCTCGAAAAAATTCTCCATTGTCACTAATAAACGCTTAATTTATTTTACGAACCATGCATCACAGTATAGATTCGTCTTTTTATCTTAATGTGACTTTCTTGTTGATCATATTTCAATTCAGCGTTTGTATACAATTAGAAACGTTATAATATCGGTGAGCCAAAACTTATTTCCCCTAATATTCCTAATATTGCCGTTGTGGATGAAATTGATTAGCGAATTTAGGCTTTCATTGGGAATTTTCTAAATATCGAGATCTTGGTTTCAACAAGGTCTACAATTCGAATGGAACTCAAAGCTTGGAAAGCTAGTTCCTCCATCTGATTCGATAAGCTGTGGGCGATCTCTGAGAAAGCCGTCCAAACTTTTTAATCGAGTAAGCAAATATATTTATCAACTCCTATTACATTGTATTGCAGTTAACAAAGAATATTCAAGTTCTGAAAGTCACCAGCGGCCAAAATGCAATCGGATAAATGAGAGTTTTATGCTGGATTTGAATAAATATTACTGTGAAAGCAGACAATGATCTCATTAGTCACTGATTAAGAACGTCCAATTCCGTTCTCATTTAATTATATGTCAATTTTAGAGATCGTTGAAAGACCAAGAAATTTGCTTTGACATTCGCCAAATGCAGTCACACTATTTAATTGCAACAACCACGTCGTTATTTTAGCAAATTACTCAAGTCCGTTGTTAACATTTTCCAATATTTTATTGATATTAAGAAGAACGTGCTTCCATGCAACACTAATTTTCGTTTATCGTACGTTACAGTCAACTTCCAATATCGTTGGGTAGTATTTACATGTATCTTATTATATCTACCTTCTCATAAATAAAATTGCCTTATGTGTTTGTGTATGTACGTGTCTGTTCCGCAAAAAATCTCTACACCATCTTGGTACCGTATTTTTTGCGACCAGAAAATAAAACTATTTGGTTGAGACACGTCTACCACCTCCAGGAACGGGGCAGTGGATGTTTTCACACATGTTAAAACGGCCGATATTTGAGCCGGAAAAATATTTTTAGAGATCAAAGAGATTTATAGTGTCTAGAGATGTTATCTGTGTATAACTCCAACCCCTTACAGCATGGGAAAGGAGCACCTTTATGGGTGGGGGCGGAGGGGTGTTACAAGAAAATAACGCGAATACAACCGAGATTGGAGTCAAGTCAGGGGTTATGGATGTCGTTGAGTTTAATTATGCGTCCAATAAACAAACACTGAGAGGGTCAGACACGACTATCACCCTTAGAGGCGGTGTTGGACGGGCGTAGAAAAATTCAAACATGCTAAAACGGACGATATTTGCGTCGAATAAATTTATGACGGCGCCAATGAGATTTCTCCTTATGTCGGTAGTGTATAATTTCTTCCTCTTTCTGTATTTGAAGATAACACCTTTAGGGGTGGGGGTGGAGGGGCGTTACATAAAAATAACGTGAAAACAACTGAGATTGGAGTCGAATCGCGGTTATGGATGTCGCAGAGTTTAGTTATAACATTCAATTTGCTATTTATCACCCAGGGTTGGTGTGAACGGAGGTGGAAATTTTCAAACGTGTTAAAATGGCCAAAATTTTCGTCTAAATAAAATTTTTCTGGGTTAATGAGATAGATACTGTTTCCTGGTATTTTCGTGAATAATTATAAGCCCTTTAGGGATAGTGGTGAACGGACGTTACATAAAAATAACGCAAAAACAATCAAGATTGGAGTCAAATCCGGGGTTATGGTGTCGCTTAGTTTAATTATGACTACGCCGGGCACCCAGATAGCCGTTAAATAAAAGTTTCCCAATAGAAATCAGAAATGATTAAAAATCGTTCAATCCATTACTTTTCTACAGTAATTTAACCATATCACGCCCTTTTAATAACAAACATATTAATTTAAATAATATTTTTTATATAGTAATGTATGGATAAATTTTATAAATACTCAAAAATAACATTAATATGCAAGTTATCCGTAATTAACTGATGTCAAAACGTTCTTTATGGTTGCAAAATACCATTTTGAATAAAGCATGATCCTATAATGATACCTCCTCCGTAATCGAATTTTGACAGAACGGCGCGAACCAACCGAAGATCGGGCGTGTCTGTAATTTGATTACCATATTCCCTGCACTTCACTAGTTCACCGGCAGTTTTTCGGAATAATTTTCAAATAGAATATTCCAGAAGTTGTTAAGTAACCGGATCGCTAAGGGAAAATGTGGTACTCTAGGAGAAGGAGTTTTGATTCCTTAAGTTTACATACGCTCACTGCATATAAAAAGACCTTTTCCTATAGAAAGCTCCGTCAATGTAGCTTGAATTTTATTTTCAAACATACGTATTAATTTATGTCATAAAAACTGATTTTCGTGGCAAACAGCAATAAAATATTATTAACTTTTCGAAATTGTGGGACATTGAAAATTAATTTTAAAAAATGGTGTTCTCGACTTTGTGTTATATTTCTCTTCTGAAATATGTAAATAAGTATGGTTTCATTCCTTCTGAGAATGACTACAACGGTGTACTCCACGGGGAAATATCGTCTTTCCCGCTCCTACGGCAGAATGGAAAGCGTAGACTTCAACGCAGGGCTAAGAAACTCATCTCACGGAAAAAGAACAATTGCATGAAAAAATAGACATGAGTTGAAAAGAGACTTTTGGGTATATTCATTGAATTTGGATACCTGATCCAGAAATAAACTATTTAGTGCAAGCTTTTACACGCTCATTAGTCCGTATAAATAATTAATAAATTTATTAGTTTTCTGCAAATATACAAAATATATCTGTTTTGAAAACTGTAGAAATATAAAATTTTCAAAATGAAATCAAAAGAATTATTTATCATATTTTTAGTGTTTTTTTTAGGGTAACAGGCTACTTGAGGGTAATCCACATGGTAGCAACTCTCCTTTAATAGCTTAGGAAGGAATTTGAAGGGGGATCCGGAAGAGTAGAGGAAGGCAGCCAAGGGTTAACTAGAGCTCCCGGGTTATGGTTTAAGGATCCTACCCGGCAATTCGCCTAAAAGTGATGCAGGGAAAACCCTATAAAAACCTGCATCAGATAAGTCGGGCATTTGGTACTTGTCCCACACGCTTCCGATGGTGGGAGAGGGATTTGCATCACATTAAGGCGAATTGCTCGGTAGGGTCCTTAAACCATATATATATATATATATATATATATATATATATATATATATTGTAGTAATTAGTAATTAAGACATTGTTATAATTGGAAAGTTGGGTTGTAGAGGACTCATTATTAGGGGATAAAGCGTACGCCGCAACAATTCGGCGAGGTAAAGAAAGATTGTTGAGATTCTACGCGCTCAAAATCTACGAGACGAAGTTAGTCAGTCAGGCAAGGAACGGCGAGGCAGAAGGACCAGCAAAGTTTTTGTACAAAAGTAATAGAGTCAGGAATGTGCATAGAACAGTTTGATAGCAGTTACAAACATGCTCTAAAATATTGAAAAAGTAAAACAATCTTCAGTAGGGGAGGAGAGATTGAAATTAACGTCGTAATCGGTGGCAGAGTGGAAATTCAACTTGCTGACCATAGACCATATCCAACTAAAACTACACGAGATCTGCAAATCCAGGTTGCAGCAAAGCATCGAGAAACTACGCCAATTAGAATTGTTGACATTTAGAGTCTGTGAACACTAGAATCAGTGATATCCCCAAATTTTGTGCACGAAAACCCTAAAATGAGTCCTGGGCGGCCGTAAGTAAAAAAACTTTAAAATCATATTGTAAACCACTTTTAAAAGATATGTCAGATCGTGCTTTAATTATCGTTCTTTAATTATTTAGTTCTTTAATAATAATTAATTATTACATTTAAATTCAATCGGTAGTGTTATTTTATCCACCACCAAGTTCGTCTATGTTTCAGACGCATTAACTTCAATAAAAGCTAAATGTAATTTGATTGTATAAAATTAACCCATTTATCAAACCCAGATAAAGACCCTGAGATCCCAAATATTATTGTGTATTTAATTTTTATAATAAATTTGTTTAATTGTTTTCCCTTTAACAATCTTTTTTTATTTTGAAAAACGCCTTTTTATTTAATTATTACAGTATATATATATATAATTGAACATTATTCAGAGTAAACTATATTGAAGGAGAGCGTGGCGAAGATTGAACAATCTCAACCGATCGGATCTCCGCTTAAGAACCACACAACGGTATAGAAGGAACACAGAGACTTTATAGGCACAGAACTGAGAGCAGATCCAAACAGTAAATAGAAACAGTGAACCGAAAACACAGTCAGTGGCGGAGAAAAAACAGAGCAAGCCGTCTAAGGGATGAAAGCAGAGTGTAAAGTCGTCACAGAGAGACAGAGAGACTCAATATTTTTATATTTGTGCATCGAGAATGGTAAACATGGAACCATGTACCTGGAACTACACCGATGACTTCAGAAATCCCACAAGTTCTGGCCCATCACAGTGTATTTCCACCATTCGGTAAATACCGCCTTCCAGAAATCTACATGTCAGATGAAATGTACTATGAAGCATTTTTCTGAATCATCCACGCGACATCATCTTGCTCCCGGCAATTTTGAATATGACGCAGTAATTAATTTTTTTGAATATGAAAGATAGCCAATTCAGGCAAAAAAGGAATAATGTAAATACCACTCAACGTTTCAGGCTATCCTTGTCCTTTTCCTCAGGTGCGAAGATAGGCCTAGAGCGACACAACTGCAATTGACAGTTGACAAAACTAAAAAGTTTTTGAGACCTGAGGAAAGGTACAAGGATCTCAGAAACGTTGTGTGGTATTTATTGTAATGATTAAAAGAGAATCTAATTGTTTAATGAATTAATTAACAAAAAGATTGCAATAAAATACTTTTAATTTGCCAAAGATTAATTTAACAGGCGTTCATTTAGTTTTTTACAAATGTTTTGCCCTAGGTTTGCACTCCGAATTCAATAATTTCAAAATTAAAAAACAAATATTTTTTATTTTTAATTCGTGGCGTTCGAAGTAAAATATAATCTTTTATATTTCACAAACAATCAAATTTAATAACTCTTCTTCTCAGGGTCTTTAACTGGGTTTAAAGGAAGAACAATCAAAAAGTATAAATTAAATAATTAACAATACAACCCAATTGAAACGAACGGAATACGAAATCTAATAAAAATGAAAAGAACGAAATCTGACTAATACCCTTAATTACCGTTAACTGAATTTAATTAGTTTGGTTTGTACTTTCAAATGTCCTGCTGGTACCAGACTTAGTTTTCGGAGCTTGGGGACACAATTCACTAAAAGGCCATTAATCACTGATTCTACACATCATGGCCCAAACGGTTGTAGATCTTATATTATTCTTCCGGGAACTCGATCAGCCGCATCTCCGGTCAACAGTCGGACGTATTATTTCTCAATGCCTTTCTGCGGAAAAATGTTTTTTGGGTACTCGTATGTGTCTGAACGTGGCACTAAACTTTTTGATTCAGCTTTGCGGTTTTCATAACGTGTCTCTCCATCCAGACCTTTTTTTTAGATTTTTAAACATATAAGTCTCTCAGTTGAATTTTTAAGCTTGGTCCAAGCTGTTCGTACTCTTAAATTTTGCTCCCTCTCTCGACCATAATATCCGCCAGACTAAATTCAGCCAGTCCTAGCAGCTCGCAACAAAGACCGTCGACAAAGACCCTGCCGTCATTGTTGTCTTTAAGAATCCAATTATTTAAACAATTAATGGCCTCCTTAATTAGTATTACAATATATTATAACTTTTTTGTCTGAATTGACTATCTTTCTTATTCATTATTTCCAATCAGACGCATTTTATTCATTTTAAGTAATTTTTTTAAAAGTAAAATTGTTTAGCATGTTTTTAAAGTAATTAATATATTTAAGTCGGTTATATTGTCATAACTTGATTTGTCAAAGTAAAATAACCTTTTTAATTTAACTTTGGCATATCAAGACATAGAATTGATAAAAAAGCATCACTCGAAAAAATTTTCCACTTGATAAGAGAATATTACTAAATTTAACCCTCTCCAAAATATGTAAGGTTAATAATTGAGGTTTTTGTTTCACCCTCTATTTAAAATTGTCTTTTGAAGCAGGCACAAAAGCTGTGCTCGATATGGTTTTTATTTCCTACGAAATGGATGCTCTTGAAGCGGAGAACGACCTCGATGCACGTGAAAGTGCTGTTCCGGGCTATAAAAAAAATTCACTGTCATTTTCAGGCCTTTAACTTCTCATTATTCAGCATCATTTGGGTTTTTGCGACTTCAGTTGTCGATGTCAGAGAAGTTAAAGAATTTTAAGTAAGGGGTTTGAGTACGAAAAGGTCTTATGAAGTCTACCGGACTGTAATGTCGTTGAAGCTTGGATGAGAAAATTATGTTGGTTTTTTTTTTGCTCACTGTACTGTTCTCTAAATGTCACTTCGCATTAGTCGCCTTGAAAGCAATAAAGCAGCCTACTGCTCATAAATGTGTCTCAGCAATAATTATTCTAGCGATACAAAGCCTGTAGCAAGACCTCTCTGATCGATATCTAGCAGCGTTTGTGAAAGTGGGATTCCCCACATCAAGCCATTAGTCGTAATTACTGCGCTCGACCCGCCAAAGCACCTATTTAAAGATTCTCATTAAAAACAGTGGTCGTGATTAAATTTACTCTAAGTTATTTAAAAATTACCTACCTCATTTGTAAAATAATACCAATACCAATTGTAATTAAGACAATCTTAGTTGAAGAGATCTGTGACAACTATCTCCTATTAAAAATATTTATACGCTTTAAATGAGTCAGTATTCATTCCGAAATGTTTAATATTGATACGACGAATGTGGATTCTCGCAACAATGAAGACTGTAATTACTGAATGGCATGAAACTATATGATATGATACAGGTGCGTGACGTTTGTTCCGATCGGTGACAGCTGAGTTTAATTTAAACAGCTGAGTGTCACGTTGAGTGACGTAATTCGGATGGTTATAATACCAATGTTTAGTACGTAGATAATTTATTAATTCATTACTCTCTTCTTATATTATTTTATATTTATTTTAATATAAATGTGTACAAATTACTTTTTCGTGCATTTGGAAGCCTTTTCTTTATTTATTTCCTCTAAGGAATCTCAATTAAAACCACAAGTTTGTTACTTATAAGAGAGATTCCTCATCTTTTTGAACTAAATTGAACACTTGGGGCATGACTGATGTAATTTTTTTAAACTATTTACGTCTCTACTTACTACATATTGAATTTGCGTCAGTTCAGAATCCAAACACCGAATTTTGTTCTGGAACTGCAGAATATATATATATATATATATATATATATATATATTGTAATAATCAAACGGTGTTATCGTAATTTACTCCACGATGTGGTGCCAAAATGTAATAATTACACGGTTACTTTTTAATTTACCCCGACTTTATTGTAGCAAAATGTAATAATTAAATATGATGGGCTTTTAAATGAAAAATTATAGACTTTAAAACAAACAACATTTATTTATCAATTCTTGAAACATTATACAATTTAATAAAAACATATATCTCTTTCTCTCATGGGTCTTTACTGGGTTTGATAACGGACAAAACACTTAAATAATCAAAGAACCCAACATTTATCTTTAAATTAAATAGAAATATTTAATCGTCTAGACATCGACGAAACTTATTAACGAACTTATTCTACCAGATTGATTCTAAGTTTAAAAGAGTTTATTTTATTAACACAAAAGAAAAGAACGATATCTGACGGTATCTTTTAATTCCGTTTACACATATTAATACCATAAATTTTCAACTTACGATTACTCAGGAACATTTAGCTCGTTCATTACACACACACTTTATAGACTGGACGTTTAAACACGGACTCTAACACATATTATTGGTTCGACGATAGCTGATTCTCCATACTCGATGCTCGCCGTACGCCTCCACAACTCTCACTCCCCTCTTGACTCCAAGACTCAACTGTCACCTCTTAGCTCTCACACTCAACTCTCTTCCAAAAATCTTATCTTCTCTTTTTATATCACCGTCCCTTCTCTTTTCCTTTGTTCCCAAAACTACGTCGCAACTGCTCGTTGACAGTTTCTCCATTACCCCGAGATTTACATTCTGCACGTGCAGTTCCTTAGCAAATAGCTAGCCCCTCCGTCATGTCGCATTACTTTGCACTTGTATCCTCACCCCCACACGTGTGCGTTTCTAAATTCTCCAGACCGCCCAAACTGCACCCTCAATTACTCTGGACTTGTCCTCTCACACGACCAGCGCTCCCAAGAACCAAATAAACACATTACAGAATGTCTTATCCACTGTCCAGGCCATTATCCGAAACAATGCCGGCCTTAACAGTTTTATTTTGTGACAGGCCCCCGCACATGTGCCTTGCCCTGACTTCTCCATCCCGATCCTAAGTCAACAAGTGAACTGCCCAGGCCATTAATCTAAGACAATGCCTGCCTTAACAGATTTATCTTCGACAGGCCACCCGCGCGTGTGCCTTTCCCTGCCTTACAAATCCTAAGTACACATTGCCACTTCCTGTGACGGCCAAGACCATTAATCCGAAACAATGCCTTTCCTTCAAGGCATTACAAAATATATATATATATATATATATATATATATATATATATATATATTGTAATATTTAACATAAACTGTTGCATATATGTGTTCTTTTTAAATGAAAAACTATTATTAACTTTATACAACAAAAAAAATTTATTATCCCAAATTTAAAACAATTATAAAATATACAAAAATAATTGGGATCTCAGGGTCTTGAACTGGGTTTGATAATGGCAGAATTTATACAATCAAAGAACACCAAATTTTACATTTACTTTATAAACAAATTGATGCGTCTAAACATAGACGAAATTTTGTTCATGAAGAAAATTATGCTAAAAGATTGAGTTTAAATAATTTCATTTTTATCAATAATTAAAGAATGATCTGAATAATTAAAGAACGATCTGACGTTTATCTTTTAAAAACAGTTTACAATAATTTTAAAGTTTTTTTTCTACTTACGGCAGCCCAGGACTCATTTTAACATTTCGTGCACAATTTGGGGGTTTTCACAGATTCTAATTACTCACAGACTCTAATTATTCACAGACTTTAATTAGCATAGTTTGTCGGTTTGTTTAAAATGAATTGGTTGATTCTCGATGATTTACTGCAACCTGGATTTGCAAATCTCGTGAGTCATGTTGAAAATGCAGCTCACTGGTTTCGTCTGTTGACTGAGGATTGACTTAGTTTCTGCGATTTGATGTAGCAGCATACTTATTACTGGAACACATTCTCTCGTTCCTTAAATTAGACCTTTTTCATTCTCGCTGCTTACTGACCGACTGTTTAACTTTTGTAAATTAGAATTTTGGTCTTTATGCCTCGCTGTTCATTGCCCGACTGTAAAACTTTTGTAATTAGAATTTTCTGGTCTTTACACCTCGCTGTTCTATGCCCGACTGTCCGTTCGTCTCGTGAATTTTGAGCGCGTAAAACCTCTCAACTGCTCAACAATCCTCTCCTTTCATTGTCGGTTTGTTGTGGCGTCCGCTACCGCTATCAATAATGTGTCCTCTACAATTCAACTTTTCAATTAGAACAATGCCTTAATTACCAATTATTACAATATATATATATATATATATATATATATATATATATTGTAATACAAATTAAATAGGCCATTAATTGTTTTAATTAAATTGGATTTTTAGCGGTACGAGTTGCCAAAGAACAACAATGGACGGTAACTCTGTGTCGGCGGAGTTTTGTTTTGAACCGTGTTCTGTACGCGAGTTAGTCTGCGGCGAGACGCGAAACAGAAAAGTCTGAGGCTAGAAGCGAAACAGATCAGTTCGGCAAAGGTTAAAGTAAAAAGTGCTGATTTAAAAGTATGAATAGCGCGGTCCAAGAAGTCCAATCGCGAGATCTATTAGTTAACATAAAACGCGAGTAAACATTTTTAACGGAGAGACTCAAATAATATCGCAAATTTGGAAGCAAAAGGTTTTGCTTCACACAGACTGAACTAAATTTCGTATAGAGGCATCAAGGAGACCTATGTCCGAGGGCTGACTGAGGGTCGGCTGATCCAAAGTTCCAAGTGGCAAAGAACGAGTACATCGACCGAGTGTATTCAAATTTTATTGTGTAGAATCAGTGAATGGTCTTTTTAGTGAGTGTTGTCCTCAAACTCCAAGAATCAGATCTGGTACCAGAAAGACAATTCCTGAGTACAAAACAATTATTTTAAAATCTGTAAACGAGGATTAAAGGTAGAAGTCAGATTTCGTTCGTTTTTCTTTTCATTTAGTCTCTTTCATTTCGTTTATGTTCATATTGTAATAAGTTAGGTTCAATGAGTTTGAATTGTTAATGTTAGTTTATTAAATTAGATTGTTATGAATATCAAACAGAGTAATGACCCTGAGATAAAGAGAATTTCGACGTATTTGATTGTAAAATATAAAGTTATATTTTTCCTAGAACGTCACGAATTGCAAGATTGAAATAAAATATTCGTTTGTTAATTTGATGAAATTCGGGGTATAAAGTAGGGATTACCATCTGTACTTTTAAAGAATAAATTTTTAAATCTTAATAATTTAGTTAATTAATTCTTTTAATTAAGACCAACCTTTTAATTATTACATAAATTGGCATCCACAACGTTGGGTTAATTCATTTACTCCTTTTAATTATTACAATATATATATATATATATATATATATTGTAATGCCTGTTAAGTGAGGCATTGTTTGTGATTGTAGTGTGGACTGTTGAAGGGGCATTTTGTAACGTATATATTTAGGTTATTGGAAGTGCGGGCTTGAGAATTCGGAACCGTGCGCGTGCGTGTGGCCTTTCTCAAATTAAATCTGGGGCATAATGTAATGCCTGTTATGTGAGGCATTGTGTCTGATTGTAGTCTGGACTGTTGGAGGGGCAGTTTTGTAACGTGTTTATTTAGGTCTTGAGGGTGCAGTTGTGTGGTCTTGAGAAACCGTGTACGTGCGTGTGGGGGTGGAAAAAGACAAGTCCAAAGTAATTGAGGTTGCTGTCTCGATTGTCGGCTTTTGACATGACACAGTAGTTAGCCATTTGGTGACTACGGAAATGCAGCTGAATTATGTAAATCTCGGGATAATGGAATAATCTGTCAACTGGCATTTGCGAACAATGGACAAAGAAAAAGGCTGGGAGTATATAAGGGAGAGATAAACTTTTGAGAGTTAGTCGTACTGCGATCACCGAGACTGGAGGATATGATAGGGAGTGGTGCTGCGATCACCGAGGCTGGAGGCTGAGATTAAGAGAGACATCGTTTAAGGGAGGAGAATGTGTTATAAGTTGCAGTCTGCGAGAGAAATAGCCAAATATTCATCGATAAACATTTTGTATGCTGAAGTCTAATCTATTTTATTCTCAAATTAGACCACTGTCTTCGATTGTAGGAGACTAGGACACTGCATCCGGTGTCTAATAATCTTCAGAACGAGCAAATAATATTTCCTTAACGAATGGAGAACCAGCTTATGTCAAACGAACAGTGTTTATTAGAATCAGTGTTTAAAACTGCCAGTATTTAAAGTGTGTGTGTATGAACGAGCCAAATTTTCCTGAGTAATCGTAAGTTAAAATTTCATTGTATTCATATATGTAAATTATAAAGATAAAGTCAGATATCGTTCTTTTCTTTTGTGTTGATAAAATAAACTCTTTAAATTTAAAATCAATCTTGTAGAATAAGTTCGTCGATTATTAATTTCGTCTATGTCTAGACGTAGAAATATTTCTTTTTAATTTAAAGCTAAATTTTATGTTCTTTGATTATGTTTATATGTTCTGCCGTTATCCAACCCAGTTAAGACCTTTGAGAGATTGAGATATGTTTTTAAAATTGTATAATTGTTTCAAGTATTGCTAAATAAAATTTTGTTTCTTTTAAAGTTTATAATCGTTTTATTTAAAAGCTCATCATTTTTAATTATTACATTTGGCTACCACAACGTGGGGCAAATTAATAAGTAATTGTTTGATTATTACAATATATATCTTATTCCACTATACTAAAGTAAAATTTATATTCTGTTAGCCCTTAATTTCGAGCTTATAACTTTTTTCGACATACCATTATGTAAAAAATCAAACTGAGAATTCTCTATTCAGTTACAATTGAAATTATCGTCATGCTTATTGTTATTATTTTTGTCCGCCCCCCCTCCCCCAACATTGGAACATAGGTACTTTCTTCTTATTCAATAACCATATACAATTTTTTTCACCGAACCACAAAATCAATACATAGGATGTGACAAATCGAGTTACTTTTCGTTATGAGAATTTTTATTTGCTGGGCTTTGGCTGATATTATTTATAGATACTTTTCCGTATTTTCCGTTGTCTTATTAGAATCTTATTCAGTATTTTAGGACAGATTTTGCTTCAATGAATTGTGAAGTGGAAGAATAAAAGACGCAATTATAGAAGCTATTTTTCTTTTAGATGGAAAACTGATCGATCAGTTTTGTTACTGTAGTGTACATAGGCGTAATAAATTATTTGGGGGTTATTCATTTATTTTATTTTACGTGAAAAAATTCAGAAATTTATACTCTCGCGTCCGCTAACTAAGGTAGTACAGAAAAAACTAACGGCCACAGCGGCTTTCATTTAAGGAAATTATAAACATCTAGCAAAACAAATCTATGGTCACAATATTTTAGCACGACAACTTGGCGCCGTACTGAACATGTGTTCCTAGTAACTTGGAAGTAACTATGCGCCACGTAAAGGGAGAAAATTAATATTTGAGATGGCACAGATCAAATTCTCATTGCCGAATGTCATTCAAATTTCAATATATAGATGGAAGTCAGCTTGGGAGTAGTTTAGTTATAGAGGAGAAGTCGTGAAAAAAGTAGTCATGGGGAAGCTATTGAGTAGTCAGGAAGTTATTTGGAAAGTGTGATGTTATTCGGAATTGCTGAAGTCCTGAAGTCAGCGAATGATAAGATACAGTAAGTTTGATAGTTTTAAGAAAAATTTGAATTGAACGAGCCCGTAATTCCGGTTCACGAGAAGAATAAAAAAAGACTATGCCACCCGTTTCCTGGAACACGGAAAACATCAGCCAAGAGATTTTCCCTTCCCGAGGTGTAGAGTTCCCTGGACAGATACCGGAAAGAACCGGTAAAGTATTTAAACAATATGTCCGTCAAAGTCGGTGCTATGAAAGCCACAGTAGCCAACATCTACAAAAATTTATGACGACAGTATTTTGGGCCCCTGAGAAGAAGTGTCAGTTTTGTTTTCTTTAGGTACATAGCCAGAAGTAATTACAATTTGTAGCTTACGGCGAAGAGATCAAGTAAAATTATCGTAAAAATTAGAAAAATATTACATTATCTTTTTTTATTGAACATGATTCATTCAAGTGTGAGTAGTAAAAACAACGGAGGATATTTCGGAAAAATATTAACTTAAACGCGGAAGAAGTTCCCGTCAAAATTGCCTGATTAGAATTCTTGAAGTAATACATAAATGTTTCATGCAAGTCCCTACAGTGTAATTACAAACAATAACGGGCGCAATATGCCCAACACCAGCTTAATAAATTATTGCCTTCACTGAAAGAAGCAGGTTGTGAAATATTTCCTCTAAAATCGCGAACAACATTGAGAATATCTCCAGCCGGGGTCACGTTAATTGTGGTGCCTCCTGCCTTCGCTTTATCACGCCTTAACACCTAATTAGATTTCTCTGCTGAGAACAATCTTCGCAATCTTTCTTTTCGAGCTTTGCCGTAAAATATTATTACAGCGCCAGCAACAGCTATAATTCCTTCCGCAAACGCTACGACGAATTCTCTTGCAGACAAGAATGAACTCTTCGTGAGTGGAGGTGTCTGCGAGGGCTATTCTCTCGCAGGCAGAACCTTGTAGGAGAGATGGAAGGGACTACCTTTGGGGTTGCCTTTTCCTCTCTCCGTTTTTGAACTAAGGTTCCCACAAGCCGAGGCACCTCGGCCTGTTTTGAGAGGTGTATGTTCCGGGGTCACAGACCTTGGGCATACGGTAAGAGTTGTTCGCTGTTTCCATTGGAACAGTCGGCCAGTTGCCTCCTAAACTGGTCGAGGCACGGAGAAGTGAATGCTGCGTCCCCACAAAAAACTCCTCTCCCGCTATCGGATGGGCGTGGGACAAGTACCCAATGCTCGACCTACCTGATGCAGGTTTTTTTAGGGTTTGTCCTGCATTACTTTTAGGCGAATGCCGGGTAGGATCCTTAAACTATAGCCCGGGGGCCCTAGTTAACCCTTGGCTACCTTCCTCTACCCTTCCGTATACCCCCCTTTCAAATCCCCTCCTATGCTATTAAAGGGGAGTTGCCACAATGTGGATTACCCTCATGTAGCCTGTTACCCAAAAAATGAAAAAAGATATGGCGCTCATTGTATCCTCACGTTACATGGAATTAGGTTTGGTGTACGTAAAAGTGTGCCGAATTTCATGCCATAGTAATGATCCCAGAGGGCGAACTCATATTCGAATCGTTGGTTTCATTCTTTAATACATTATATTTTATTTTCAAGACAATATAAGAACACTGCACGAAAGGTCGTACGATTTTGTATTGAGCCGTTTCCGAATTTACGTGACATAGGATATAAAAGGCCTTGTATTTGGACTCATTCAACTTCTTGACCGATTTTGGGAAACTATGGCAAGTTTCATTGCGGATGACTGCAAGGTGATTTCATATCAAGATCGTCTATGCTATCTCGTAGGGCCGGTCATTTCCATGTTGAGTGATATTAATCGGTAGCGGTTCGACAGTTTTTTAAGTTTCCTTCTACATAACCCGAAGCAACAACAATAATGTTTACAGGATAACTATGTAAAATACTACTACAGCGATAGTGATGCAAATACTCCGCTGCAAATGAACCGACCCGTAATATACTACATTTCTAATTTTGTCGTAATATTTTGCAATAGCGTTTAATTTTTAATAACGGAAAGAATTAAAAATATAAAGTGGATATTAGTAACAAGTCACGAATGTTGAGACTGTTGTATGTACTCATTCGAACTGAGCAACAAAGAAAGGAGGGAGTTTGTTGAACTTAACGGGGAGTGCGAGGAAGGGAAGGGCTGAACTGAATAGTGCGCATGCGCATTATATATGCCATTTCATGTGCTCAGCATATAGTCGTTTTTGAACTAAGGTTCTGACAAACAGAGGCACCTCGACCTGTTTTGAGAAGTGTATGTTCCGAAATCGCAGACCTTTGGAATACGGTAAGAGTTGTCCGCTATTCGCATTGGAATAGTCGGCCAACTGCCTCCTAAACTGGTTGAAACACGGAGAAGGAAATACTGCGTCCCCACAGCAAACCCCTCGCCCGCCATCGGAAGGACGTGGGACAAGTACCCAATGCCTGACCTACCTCATGCAGGTTTTAAAGAGTTTGTCCTGCATCACATTTAGGCGAATGCCGGGTTGGATCCTTAAACTACAGGCCGGGGGCCCTAGTTAACCCTTAGCTAATTTTCTCTGCCCTTCCGCATTCCCCTTTTCAAAGCCCTCCCTAAGTTATTAAAGGGTAGTTGCCACCATGTGAATTACCCTAATTTAGCCTGTTACTTTAAAAACAATCAAAGCAATTCTCTATTTATTCTACCTGTTGAAACCAAAAATTGTCGGTTTTCCTCAAAATTTTTATTTATATAATAACAATTTTAGGCCGTTACTAAGAGAATGTATAATACTACAAATGCATTGAACACCTGACGAAACGTCGTGTAGTTGTTTGTTTTCAGTTTCTTTATTAATTTTTTTTCTGACTAGTAGTTGATTTATTAGCTTAACATGAAACAACATGTAAATATACCACTGTGAACAAAAAGTAATGTGAATTTATTTATAAAATATAAATTCTTTATTTATTCTTCCAAATCAATTACATCCCCTTCAAAGTAATTCCCGTCCGATAAAACGCACTTTTTACAACGCTTTTTCCAGTCCTCGAAACAGTCGTATTTCAAAGAAAGCTGTCATACTTATCTTGATTTTCGATCGACTTTGCCGTCGTCTTTTCGGTCTTGCTTAACCTTTTTCACGATATTCGCTGGATTGGTCGGTGGTTTCAGGATCGTATGCGTAAATCCAAGTCTCGTCTCCAGTAATGATGCATTTCAAGTGGTCCTGATAGTCAGACAGCAAAGTTTCACACACATCAACGCGACGCTTTTTTTCCAAAAAAATTGAGCGGTTTTGGCACCAATCGAGACTTGACGCGTTTGAGACACAAAACATTCTTCAAAATGGTTTGGGCTGAGCCAAATGATATTCCAACACTATCAGCGAGATCTCTAATTGTCCATCGACGATTTTCAAGCACCAAATCTTTGGCTTTTTGGACGTGGCCCTCGTCGGTAGACCGTTGATGGTCGTCCAGAGCGCGGTTCGTCTTCAACGCGTTCTCGGCCCTCTTTGAACTGGTTGTACCACTTATAAACGTTTTTTGTGCCATAGTTTGATCATCAAAGATCTTCCGCAACTTTTTCAACGTGTCCGCACAAGAATATTCGTTCCGCAAATAAAATTTATGCAAGTTCTTTACTCAACAAAATCACCCATTGCAAAAATCGAAAAATTCACTTTTGGTTGTTTACAAAAACACGTGTAACTCGGAGATAATTAAACCTTTTAACAAACAGACGCTTGGAAAATATTATAGACAGTCCTACCAACCTAGAAAAAAAAATTTACCTGCCTCCCTAATACCCGGGAGTTTTAAATGACAATTTCAGTTTACTTTTTTATCACAGTGGAACACGCTGAACATTAATATCTGGTTGAATCAAATTTTTGTTGTCAGTCTTGTTATGAAATACAATTACTTGAATGCTATATGTATTTAAAATGTCTGTAGCAGGACGGACCAGCTGAAACCACCTCTAACGAAAGTGACGTTGATCTTGTAAGGGAATTAAACGACGATTTTAATCAGTTTGTCCCTACTAAGGTCCATTAATTAACAACGTTATGGGGTATACATGTGGATATTAGCGAATGCAAGCAAATTCGCTCAGCCCAAGGTAATCCCGATAGTAGTGATAACGCATTAGCATCGATTGAACTCGTGCCACCAACTTCGACGATGATAGATCCATCGCTGCGGGCACGAAAGCTAAAAATAATAATCTAATTGTACTCACATATACAGGCGGTTTGTGCTTTGGGTCAAGGAATTTCTTACTTCAGAGAGTAAATAGTTATAGACAACAATCAGAAGAACAAAGACTAACATCAGAGGCGGCCCAATAATCAGTAATCGGGTCCTGATATGTATTTGTGACCTCTCAATAAAATTCAGTCATCAAATTAGACTTTTTGTATATCGTTCAACAAATATCGTACGTATATACTAATGGGTTATAATAATTTTTTTAATAAAATCAACATATTTTTCCATAACTATTTTCAACATACAAAGTTTTTAGAACACAATTTAGATACGAAAAATAAAATGTCCTCTACTTTTCCTCACACACTGCTGAAGTCTTACATTGAAATTAGTCTTGACATCAAGGAACATGTTTATCGGTATTGCTCTAATTTTATATTCGATAGCAAACTTTACTTCTTCCAAAGAGCGTGGTTTAACAATGAAAAGTTTGCGCTTCAGATTACCCCACAAAAAAAAATAAACTCACGCTAAAAATTGGGAAATCTCCACGACGTGAAATTAGGCTTTGTAAAAACATCTCTCGAAGCACTGCCATTGAAGCTCGGGATGTCCTTCTGGAATCACACTTGGACATTGTTCAGTCGCATTCTTCGAATTTTGGATTTTAGGAAGGTTGTGAACATCAAAACATATCGGCTTGAATTCACTGTAGCAGCTTGGCAACGTGTGAGGAATAATGGAGAACATTCCGAAGACATTATTTTTACACCTAAATTGTGTTCTAAAAACATTGTACGTTTTAGATAATAATGGCAAAACATGCTGATTTTGATAAGAAATTAAAGCAATTTGCTTTTCAAAACACACTTTGATTCTAACAGATACTTCTGCCGCACCCTTTATAAATGAGGATGGAGTACCTAAAGTAATCAGCTGCGAATATATTGGAACCTTTTTGAGCTAAAATTTAGGGTTGGAAGAAGAAGTAAATTCAGTGTCTCGTAAAGCGTCGAAATCCTTACATTTAGTAAAAATAATTGTATAAATTGTCTTCATCTCAATGTCGATCTCAAAAATGCCGCAAATGTCGAAAACAGTTTCACTGTTAAGTCTTGATGAAACTGGCAACTCTAAAAACATTTTGCATGAAAAAAGAGCATGTTGTTCATCGCACATGATAAAAACTGGTTGCTTTGTTGCTGCATGTGACAAACTAGTATTTTGCAACTGTTTTCCAAGATTTATAAATGGGGGTTGTCCCCATTCTTTTGTTTGGTTTGTTAATCTTTTGAAGCAATTGACATTGTTTTTCTACAAAATCTCTTAATTACAACGTTGGCATTCTGACATTTCGAGATTTCCAACATGCTGCTTTTCCCATTCCCTTTTTGTATTCGAGTCAAGTTTATCTGCAATTATATACATTAGTAGATTATTCCAACTTGCTGTCCTAATGCTTATAATGCTCTCATGTGCCCTTGTATTGCATTTAAAAAATCACGTAGCAAGGATAAACTTTGTCTTGTAAACTTTGGATATTCCACAATACCTTTGATGTGATTGTGAATCATGAGTCGTTTGTTTTGATTGGCACGCAGCGTTGTAATTTATTTCGGAAATTTCCAATCCTCTAATGACTTCTGCTGCTTCACCAACCAATGAACTGCTTAAATAATGAAATTTCTGGACTGCGGATATAATAATATTAAAATCAAATCAAAAGAAGTTAGGTATAAATCTCTGGGTCGCCCAAACTCGAGTATGGTGCAGCTTGTTAGGATCCTTACAGAAAACTCCACGTAGAAGACAGAAAAACTTCGGAGGGGAGCCGCAAAATTTGTAATACCGCGGGGGACCTGGTAAAGTGCAAGATTTGGTAGAGAAATTAGGGTGGGAATCGTTGGTAACCAGAAAGAAAATATTTTTAAATCGGACACGGGACTGGATGAACTTGAAAAACCAACTTACATTGGGAGAGCTGATCACAAATGAAAACGAGGTCGCAGAAAACAGACGTGGGGAAATTTTCATTCTTAAACAGTTAGAAAGGCGATTGCAAGATTTTGTCTGCAACACTGATCAAGCTTCCAACAAGCTGGAAAAATAATCTAAATAGATTAATGAAGGGAAAAAAAATATTTCATTTTTCTTCTAAAATTATCTTTTTGTATCTTTTATTTTAGTGAATTGAAGTGTTTAAAAGTTATGATAAATTTTGGAGACATTTTAATTTCAATAGTGTTTATTTATTTGTTTACACTGCTATATTGTAACACCCTCTTACCCATACCAACAGCCGGCAAAACCCATGGGGTCGCGAAGTCCTACTGCAATACTCGGGAAAAGAAAACACTAATACAGTTAATACAAAATATAATATTATATTGTTCAAAGTGACAGGTTTAATATATATTTCAACAAATATAATAATGTATCTCTCCCGCGGATGATTATTTTTAAAAAAACAATCATCAGCGATTCTCCGCTAAAATGAGAGAAAAGCCTGCGAGAGGATTCTCTCGCAGGTAACCTGCGAGGGATTTTTCTCTCGCAGGCAGAACCTTTTAGGAGAGATACGAAGGGGCAACCTTTGGGTATGCCTTTTCCTCTCCGTTTTTGAACTAAGGTTCCCACAAGCCGAGGCCCCTCGGCTTGTTTTGAGAGTTGTATGTTCCGGGGTCGCAGACCTTGGGCATACGGTAAGAGTTGTTCGCTATTCCCATTGGAATAGTCGGCCAGCTGCCTCCTAAACTCGTCGAGGCACGGAGAAGGGAATGCTGCGTCCCCACAGCAAACTCCTGTCCCGCTATCGGAAGGGCGTGGGACAAGTACCCAATGCCCGACCTACCCGATGCAGGTTTTTCTAAGGTTTTCCTGCATTTATTTAGGCGAATGCCGGGTAGGATCCTTAAAATATAGTCCGGGGGCCCTAGTAACCCTTGGCTACCTTCCTCTGCCCTTCCGAATCCCCCCTTTCAAAACCATTCCTATGCTATTAAAGGGGAGTTGCCCAATGTGGATCACCCTCATGTAGCCTGTTGCCCTAAAAAAACGATTCTCCGCTTGGAACGATATTGCCCCATGTCAAAGCACAGACAACGAATGAAAAATATATTTGTATGTTCTCTGGAAGATAAATCTTCATATTAAAATACTTAATATTAAAAATAAATGAAAATTAACATTCTAACATTTACGGTCCGTTACAATATATTTGTTTTCAAAGTGACGTCTGGATCAATTTCATTCGCAACAATAATATACGTAAATAAATAAATAATTTATGGAAGTAATGTATCGTCATGTACATGCTCTCTATGCACCACGTCAAAACTTGTCACCATTGTGGAATTGCGTCCGCGATAAAGATTGCCAGATAATTTAAATATATTTATATATTGTAATAGTTATTAAAGTCCATTAGCATTTTGATAATTGGAAATTATAATGGATTGTTATCGGCGAAAATATATCAAAAGAAACAATGTAAGGTCGAGCCATTGTTAGCGAACGCACGCCAAAAGTTCTAGCCCAAACGCCAGTCACGGACAGATTTGCTTCGAGTAAAGATCGCGGTTTGAAATTGAACTACTGTTAAAAGCGAGCAGAGACTACACCTTGTTAATGCATTATAAAAAGTATTGGAGAATATAGAGCAGTATTAAAGTAAAATATTCATCAAATTTTGCATAAGTAAATATTGCAAAGCAGTAGCCGTTTTGTCTGGACTGAACTTTATCAAAATCAGCGGGGAGGAGTTGGACCGTGATCGAATTGACGAAATTGTTGCGGAGTAGAGCAGCGTTCGAATTACAATTTGCAAAATTATCAAGTGCAGTGTTAAATTCTGTGAAAAATAACGCCTGTTATAAAATAATTAAAGTGTGTGTGAAAGTGTTCAGGAACCAGGTAGAAATTGATTGCCCATGTACCAACAAAACAGTAAGTTTAATTGAAAATTCATAAGTTGTAAACGCTAACTAAAGATAGAATCGTCAGATTTCGTTTCAGGTCTGATTTATTTGTTTGATTTCGTTTCACGTCCGTTTTATTGTTAATTTTAAGTTGTAGAGTAATTTGATTGTTTCATAATAATTGTAAAGTCTGGTTCTTTATTTAGAAGGCCCAAAATAAACAACCCTGAGATGATAGTAATATAAAATCAAGAAATGTTGTAATAAAATCTTACTTGAAATAAATCAATTGTTTTGTAAAATTTGGTAAATCATTTAAATTCCTTTAGTTTAAATTTAAAGATCAATTGCCTTAATCTTTTAATTGTTTAATCATTACATTTTGGCCCAACAATGTGATCAATTTATTTTAATTAATCATACAATTCCCTTTGATTATTACAATATATTTAGTTTAATTTTTACCAATTTGACCAGTTAGATCGTACGCAAAAAACGGACACAATCATAGTGGCAGATTTTTCAATGTTTTCTCTCTCTCTGATGATGTGTGCACAGACTGAATTGAATGATTCTACACGGACTCTTGCCCGAGTTGTTTTCCAGCGACACTGACGGCTGCCCACAGCGTGACTCCCCTGACTTGATTTGATAGCGTGTCAGGGTCGTAGGACACTACAGAAAGGATAAGTGGAATGAATGGCGTTTTCTTTCCTTGTAGTAGCCTCCTCGTGGCTTCGAGAGCAACTTACAAGCTCAACATATCACGTTCAAATACGATCGTAAAATTGATATACAATTTGTATACAAATTGATCACGGAAGTTCCTGAATAATAAATTGCTTACATAAATTACTGAGCTTTATTAGTTAATTTTCACTATTATTGGAGAATTTCCTTTTCAATTTTTTGACTATATTAACGTGATTCTAGGATTTGTATCAGTTGACATAGTACAGTAATAATAGTGTATTACATGCATTGTAATTAATAGGAATTATTAACTAAATTATTATGTATTTAAAATGTATTGTTGATAATTACACATTATAAACCCTGCTTTGCACGCAGAATTCCATCAATTTAACAAACAAATACTTCAAATTTTATTTTCTTAATACAGTTATATATTTTTACTATCAACGACGTCGAATTTCTCTTTATCTCAGGGTCACCACTGGGTTTGATAGGAAGAACAAATACAATGAACTAAAATATTAACAAATCCAAACTCATTGAAGTTAACGGAATACAATATTAAATACAAAAGTAAAAAACAACGAATGAAAAGAAAAACGCGAACGAAATCTGACTATACCCTTTAATTATCGTTTACAGACATTAATAATTGTTTTGTACTCACGACAGTACTACTGGTACCAGTTCAGACTCTTGTAGCTTGAAGTCAACACACACTAAACAGGCCATTATACACTGATTCTACTCATTAGAATTTGAATACACGTGGTCGTTGCCCTCTCGTGTCTCTGCTATTCGGGAATCTGGGTTAGCCCCCCTCAGCCAGTTGCCGGACGTAGATCCCAAAGTATCTCTATGCGATAATCAGTTCAGTTTGTGAAGCAACACTTCTGCTTCCAAATTGCGATTTTATAAGTCTCTCCGTCAAAACTGTTTACTTGCGTTTTATGTAAACTATTATATCTCGCCGTTGGACTTCCTAGATAGTCATAATTCTAGATCCGCAGACATTTACTGTTTTTTATTTCTCTACGCGGACCGAACTGCCATGTCCCATTTCTCGACGTAGACTTTTTCGTTTCGCGTCTCCCCGCAGACTGAGTTCTCTAAGCGCGCGGTCTCCAGTCTCCATTGTTAACAAATAAAGACCCGCTGCGATTGTCGTATTTAAGCACCCGTACCGCCAATAATTAAATGATATTAAAAACAATTAATAGCCTGTTTAATTGGTATTACAATATATAAATTTTTATTACGTTTATTAATTTTTACCCGGTCAGAGTAGTAAGCGGTGAAATGAAGTGATTTATAAAAAGAAATAATTATAAAAAGGAAAGTGCAGTGAAAATAAATCAGGGTGGTTCCTGTTGTATTTTTTAGGTAAATAAAAAAAACTTTGCAAAGCCGGTTAGTTTGTTATATAGTTTTGTAGACAGCCGAGAAATTTTCCATTAGTAGCTAATAATAATAATAAAATTAATGTACTCATACATTCAAAGTAATTATTATTGCTGTTAGTGATCAATAATATTAGCTAATAATAATAATAAAATTAATGTACTCATACATTCAAAGTAATTATTATTGCTGTTAGTGATCAATAATATTAATTATCTCACAGCACGGGGCGCTTCACAAATAATTATCGCATTTCAAAACTTCATAATCTTTTAACCCTATGTGGTTGAATAATGTTCTGTTAAAAAGACTAGAGTTTCACGTGGTTTCCTGGACGAGCGAGAGTTTTTAAATGTTAGGCTTCCTCGGCGATTGACAAAATGATTCAGCCTTACATCACTTCAATCCAAGGTCACCGGACCTCACTGCAAGAAAACTTGTAGGGGGTTATAATAGACTCCATTTATGACTCCACTTCCATCAACAATTGTGCAACTGCGGAACCGCATTACTACAGCCGTGGAAACTGTAACTCAAGACATTCTCGTCAGGTGCCGAATTTGAATACCACGTAGAGATGAACCGTGGATCACAATGGGGCGACATATTGAACACATTTTTGTTGTGTAAAAACTATTTATTTATTTTCCTTTATTACAACACATTAATTTTCAGTAGTTTTCAAAATATATACAAAAATCGGAGGATTCTTTTTGAAACATTTATATGTGCTTCATTCAAATTTAAACTTTGTGAATAAGGGGGAAAACTTACAATCACGGCAAAAAACTTGAATGGCACGCACAAATTCTATAATATGGTATCGCTACATACAATGAAACACCAAGACTAAATTAAATAGTAAAAGTTAAACTAAATTTAAGAAGTTAAATCAATCTTTCATTATATCCTAAAAATTAAGTATTTTTAAAATTTATAAGTTGACATAATCAATAATCAATTAAGTCAGAAGAATATTAGCTATTTATTAGAAATTTAATTTACTAATTGAAAATTTTAATAATACAAATAAAAGAAACTATCGTCCCGGCATTTGGGACATCAGGTGTAACTTAACATTTCATAAACAAAAAAAAGAACAACATATTCTACGAAGCTTTAGAACATCTAGATATTGTAATACCAATTAAACAGGCTTTAATTGTTTTTAATAATTAAATTGTTAGCGGTACGAATGCGTAAAGGCGACAATCAAGGCGGTTTTTTTTTCTTTTGATTAACAATGGAAACTGAAGTACCTCGCGCTTGGAGAACAGTCAGTCTGCACGGAGATACGAGACAGAACGGTTCACATAAAGTAATAACACAGTAAAATTTGCTAACAGAAAAGCATGAATAGTGTTATCCAGGAGGTTCAACGGCGAGATATGATAGTTTATATAAAACGCGAGTAAGCAGTTTGGCAGAGAGACACATAAAATAGCAATTAGGAAGCAGAAGTTTTTGCTGCCCAAATTGAACTAATTGTCGCAACAAGAGACTTTGAGGAAATCTTCATCCGCAACCGGCTGAGGGTGGGCAAATCCATATTCCCGGATAGCAGAGACATGAGAGGGCAACGACCACGTGAATTCAAATTCTAAAGTGTAGAATCAGTGAGTAATGAATGGCCTGTTTTACTGAGTGTTAAATTCAAGCAAGAAGAATCCAAACTGGTACCAGAAGTACTGTCGTGAGTACAAGACAATTATTAATCAATTGTAAACGATAATTAAAGGGTATAGTCAGATTTCGTTCGCGTTTTTCTATTCATTCGTTTTCTTTTGTTTCTAGTATTTTAATTTTGTATTACTTTAACTTCAATGAATTGAATTGTTTATGTTTTAATTGGAGTGTTCTTATTATCAAACCCAGTTATGATTCTGAGTTATAGAGATTCGACGTATTTGATTGAAATGATATAAGAACTGTATTTTCATAAAATGCCACGAATTAATGAATGAAAAATTAAAGTATTTGTTGTTAACTGGATGAAATTCGGCGTGCAAAATAGATCTTATGCAATGTAAATTTATCAACAATAATAAAAAAATTTAATTTAAATCTTAAATTAATTTTGTTAATTATTTCAATGATTTAAGACACCTTTTTAATCATTATATATTTGACGTCTTCAACGTGTGGCTAACTATCATTCAAATTTTAATTAATTTTTTGTGTTAATTAATTCATTTAATTAAACTATCAAGGTGTTTATTACATTTATGGCTTCACCAACGTGGGCAAATTAATCGTTAACATGTTGTTTATTACAATATATATTACAACGAAAAAAGGTACAAACTCTTCTCATATTTCGTAGTTAACTATGGATAAGTATATTTAAATATAATATACATAATTTTGGACATTTTACTAAACGCACATTGCTGATTATTTTTCTGCATTGTACGATTGGTAATAAGGTCCAAATTATGTACGTTGAATTTAAATTTACTTATCAGTTATGAACTATGAATGTTGGAGGGAGTTTTTCTTTTAATGTCAGTTATTTTTCAGACTCTTAATGCTTTGAATCTGTTTTCACTCTTAAATATTGGATTGAATAATTTTAATGAATTTTAGACATATTTGAATAGTCTCCGTTTTTAAACGTATTTAGTTCTCCTTTTCCCGAGTTTGAATGGTTATGTTACACCTGATGAGGTTCCAAATGTCGGGACGTTGTGTTCTATTTGTGTTAATTTTTTAATGTAAAAGCAATTGAATAAATGTAATTTCTTGGAACTAACATATTTTTTTCTGAATAAATTGGCCATTGATTATTAGATGCTGAAAAATATTTGTGTGGTGTTGCTGTAATTTCTGTATAATTTATTACTGATTACTCGATGCCTATCTTCTGGATTGAGTTCATACTAGAACTAAAACTAATGAATAGTCTTATTTCTTTCGTCAAGAAACTATGACGTAGGGGTAAGAAGATAAGTAAGATCGAATTATTTCGCGGACACAATCACTTTGAGGCTAAATTTCCGAGTGAAGGAGCTCATTCGGCATAATTACTTTGATATAATCATGACATTGACACAGGACTTTTCTTAAACTCCATTAATAATATTTTCTGGATTTAAACTTCCAATACTTCACCAATCGTGGCTTCTGACGAAACGTTGGGAAAATCTCAAGATGTTCTCCGCCCTCTGTTTTTACTGTTGAAACTTCTAAAATGTTTTCTCTGAGGCGCCTTCGGAAGTCTCTTAATGTAAATAATAAACAACCGAAGTACTTAGCTTAAGTCATTCAACTTAACGTCGCTGTCGTTTCAATACTCACATCACCAAACCACATCGTTCCTTTCTCAGAAGTTTTAATTAAACATTTAATACCATAAACCACATAATATGAATGCTGAATTATAAATCAGTTTCTTTGGTCACAAGTAGATTTAAACTACAAGTTTATATAATAAATTAGATTCTTTGTCTCAAGGTAATGCGGGTAAGAGTAACTATTGAAAATGCTTAATATACACCCGCTAACTTTTCTGTGCATATGTGCTTAATGACATTATTTTACATATATTTTCATATTTGGGTCGTCTTACGATTTTTTGAAAAGTCCTTATATACACGTCAGCGTCCCCAAAACTCTCACGGGATACTGTTGTAACCACCACGCCGAGGGTCCCTCTCTGCTTGGATCCACCAACTCGAATATTCTGCGTGGGCCCCACCCAAAACGACACTCGTACACCGAAAATGGACTCGTATTGGAAATCCAGTAGACCTATAACAGAAAACCTATACTAAAAAGTAAACTTGAAACAGAATATTGCCATTTGAATTAAAATGTAGTAATACTAACTGCTCGGATTCGTCCAATTCGGATATTATCAATGTGGTTTAATAACGGTAGCGTCAGCAGTGTCAGTCTCAGTCAAGTTTTCAAGAGCATCTCCTATGTGTTTCACACCTTCTGTCTCTATTCTTCTGAAAATTTACCCAATCAGAAAGTATCTTTTTGCTGCGGTGGAAAAAAATAGGCCAATCAAAATATTCCACTCTGATGATTGTATGGATGAACCGTTGTATATCCTAACAATTTTTACAAATTGCCGTTGACCCAACAACAGTAAGCTGTTCCATGACTGTAAGGAATCATATGTTTAAAAATAAAAGACAACATTTCATACTTCATGATCCAATCGGTCCGTTGCAACTCGATTGTAATAATCAAAGACCAAAAATAAAATACATATCATGATCATTGTATACTACACAAAATTATTACACTAAGCATTTTTTAAATCTGTGACCTCTAAAATGCGGGATGCGGGTTACAGATCAAAGATACAAGAGGCGTTAATTACGCAGTGGTATTTTTTTCAGTTTTGTACCATGTATGAGTTGGACTTTCCAAATAATACGAGCATTTACAGTTTCAGTGGCTATAACATAGTTTCCCAAATTCAGAATAGTCAAATAGTCTTAAAATAATTTCCTATATCAATTTACCTAACCAACTGCAAAAAAAATATAACTATGATAATGTTAATATCTACATAAAAGCGAAATAAATTCTAAAGAAAAAAAAGTGAATCAATTTTTTTACACAAAAATCATGATAAAGGTTTAAATTGTAAGAAATAATGTGCAGATATCGGACTGCACAATACCAAAACATTACATTTGACAACTAAAAATTTTTGAAACCACATTTACTTTCATAATTATGGCAACTGTATTCTCAATCTAATTTCGATAGATATCGAAACATAGCATGATAATTATATGACACCCATGTCAATAATTACTTTTATCGATATAAGTGATCGACACACGTGGTAATTAAAAGTAGTTTATGTCCGAATAACTAGGCCTTTGATGACCGGTTTTAGTTAAATAGATTGAATATCTTAAAAAAAATGGTCGATGTTCTAGAAATATGCCGGACTATGTAAAATATAATTGCCAACTATTCAGGAATTCCAAAAAGCGATAATACATTCTAGAAATACCGAATGAATTTAATACTGGTAGTATGTATCAGTTAAATTGTTTATTTTTACTGTACGAAATTTATTCAAAAGTGTTTTCTTAATATGAAAGTGATGATAGTAAACCCTTAAAACTCTTCATTACAATAAACTACTTTTTATTATTTTTGTACAACTATATGGAGTAGATAACACAGATATAATAGAATTGAAGACAATTATAAAAAAATAAAAAACCGGAAAGCATCAGGTTTAGATTAAATAAAATTAGAATTGATTAAATACGGAGGAAATCTCTTAGAATTCAGAATGATACACCTTTTTAATGTGTGTTGGGAACGACATGAAATACCCACGGAATGGAAAACAGCAAAAATCATTCCAATATTTAAAAAGGGGGGAAGAAGTAATACATCTAATTACAGAGGTATTAGTGTCCTGAATACTGCTTATAAAATATATAGTAAAGTAATAATAAATGAAAGGCTTCTAAATATCTGAGATACAATTTTAATAGAGGACAAGCAGGCTTTTTAAAAGGAATATCGTGCACTGACGATTTTTTCACATTGAAACAGATAATACAAAATAGACGAGAATTTAATTTGGTAACACACCTGGCCTTCGTAGATTTTGAAAAAGCATTTGACAGGATTAACAGAAATAACTTGTGGTTAATAATGGAAAAAAGAGGAATTCCTAAAAATTTAATTCAGATATCACAAAGTCTATATACAAATACAAGAATTAGAATTAGTAATGGAAAAGAGATATCAGAAGAAATAGAAACGAATCAAGGAGATCAACAGGGATGAAGCCTGTCACCTACATTATTAAACATTTACATAGATGATATGATACGGGAATGGAAAAGAGAGAAAACACCATCAGGTATAAATATACGGCAGAATAAATACATCAACACGATGCTTTTCGCTGATGATCAAGTCATAATTCAGGATAGTGATGACAAACTACAAATAGCTCTACATAGACTAAATGTCAAGGATATAACCTGAAAATTTCCATAAAGAAAACAAAAACAATGGCATTTTTAGGCAATTATTCAATAAGAACAAAAATAATTCTAAATGATAAACCAATTGAACAGATATCACATTTCCAATACTTAGGATGCGATATATCATATGAACAAGATGAAGATATACGGAGAAAATTTAACATTTTTCAGCATATATGTGGCACAATAAGAAGAACCCAGAAGGGAAAAACAAGGAAAAAAACACAAATAAAATTTTATAAAGTTACGGCAGTTCACACTTTACTATACGGGGCGGAAAGCTGGACGCTTAGAAGTAATGATCTAAGACAACTAGAAACATCAGAAATGATGTTTCTAAGATCAGTTAAAGGATGCATTAGAGAAGAAAGAATCAGAAATGAAACAATAAGAGATAAACTAGGCATACAATAACAGAGAAGGCGTACGAACTTAAAGAGAAATGGAAAGAACATGTACATCGTATGCTGCCACAAAGGATTTCCAAACAAATAATAAAATATAACCCAATAGGAGGAAGGAATGTGGGAAGACCGTGGAAGAGATGGTGAGACCGGAACAGGCATAAGGCCTAATCCTGGATTGTTAGAAGAAGAAGAAGATTTTTTTCATGGAAAAAGTATGACTTCATAATTACAAAGTTCCTTAAAAACAGTCTTAGTATATTTTTTTGGTAACAGGCTACATGAGGGTAATCCACATGGTGGCAACTCCCCTTTAATAGCATAGGAAGGGATTTGAAAGGGGGGATGCGGAATGGTAGAGGAAGGTACCCAAGGGTTAACTAGGGCCCCCGGGCTATGGTTTAAGGATACTACCCGGCAATTCGCCTAAAAGTGATGCAGGGAATACCCTAAAAAAAGCTTCATCAGGTAGGTCGGGCATTTGGTACTTGTCCCACGCCCTTCCGATGGCGCGAGAGGGGTTTGCTGTGGGGTCGCAGCTTTTGTCTCGCCGTGTCTTGACCGGTTTAGGAGGCAGCTGGCCGACTATTCCAATAGGAATAACGGACAAATCTTGCCGTATTCCCAAGGTCTGCGACACCAGAACCTACACCTCTCAAAACAGGCCGAGGTGCCTTGGCATGTGGAACTGATAAGCATAAAGCCAAATATTAATTATTATCTCACACTTCAACGAAATTAATTACGGTTGTGTTGACTAATTATATGCAGTATAACTACCCTAAAATTGGCAGTGTAATTGAAGTAGACTATTCTCAAAGTCTTACTAGTAAATAATTTACGACATGAAACGAAAAAATGAGTCTTCACCTAAAGCCGATTAAAAATTGTAATGCTACAAACCACCTCGTATAAAAATACTGAGTTCGGGTAAATATAGATTGTTTTTATAAAAAGAAAATTGTTATTTTGTGAGTTCGTCTGAAACAATTAAAAAAAAGAAACGAGTTATACCTAACCGAATATTGATTCCTGACACGAGTTGCATTAAGTAGCGTGTGAGACTTCCGCGAGTTTTGAACTTGAATCATGCTGAGGAAGTGCCAAGCAGGTCACGAGGCTACTTGATGAACCGGAAACGCCGGTTGTTTAGCAGCGACAAGTCAAGCGATCTCGCACAGTAACAGTCACAACCAGATCAACACCCAAAAAAAAGATATAATTTACAGTCCCATCCCCAGCAATTAGTTACATTTTTCCTGTCGTGACTGATTCGCCATTTTCAAGCATAAAAATGCTTCGAGATAGTAGTTTAAAGTATCGAATAAGAGTAAGAATTATCACACTTTTACATCACATATCGAAATGATCTACTTTGTAGTACGCATCCATCCTATAGCCAGACGCAACTTGATTGGCGGAATGCGATGTGCATTACAACATATTATGGGATCATTTGAAATGAAAAATTAGTTTGAGCAGTCTGTACATAACTTTTGTGTGCTTGCTAATTTTCTGCATTCTTTAGAGCAATTTGCAGAGTGCGCGATACATCTCACGAAACGGGCTAAGAGTTGCATGAGAAAGACAGACAATTCTATTTAAAGTAAACTAGAACCAGCAGCTAGCAAGTAACACGTGGAAACCTATATGTGACGTCACATATATTAAAAAAACTATCGTGTTGCGTTGGATGAAGGGCTGCAACATTTGCTTTGAAGCATCAGGTGTATACGTCACTATTTATAGTTCCCCCTCTTTCCGTGTAGCGCCAGCATGCGGATCCGCCTTCCGAACTGCGTCGGGCTATATTGCCGTTCGAAAAAAAATTACGAGAAAGAAAGGCAAAGCCCTAGACTGAAATCGAGTTATATAGCACGTATCTTAGATAGACCCGAATTTTTACATGATCCGACTTGTATTAAATTAAACTTGTTGACATTGGCGAAAACTGAGAAGTAATTTATTTACATTAAAATTTACAACTAACTAAAATACATTACTTTTCATCCATACGTATAGTATTAAAGATAATTAGTGGAAATTGGCCAGAAGTCTGAATTTATTTATAAATATTAAAGTTTACCATAGAAGTTGATGGAGGACGTCTAAATATTTTCTGAAAAAAAATTTTATTCAATTTTATGACATATTATAATATCTCATTTAAAATATAATCTTAAGAGGTCCCTAAACAATGCGATGAAACGTTATGTATTTTAGTTAATTATAAATTTTAATTATGATTTTGGCCAGTTTCCACTAATTATATGCATTCTGGTAAAAAAGGACTGTTGACGTTGATGTGCAGAAATAACCATAAACAGTTTTAAATTTTATTAAATAATCGGTTGGAACCTTTCAACTATTTTGTTATAATCATCCTTCCTGTCCTATAATTAAAATCACAATAAGTTTAAAAATATTAGTACATATAGGTACTTAGTCAGTGATATAAAACTATGTTGTTTATTCAACAATGTTGAATAAACAAATGATTGCTTAAAAAATTTAAAAACTCGGAGAGTTTATGATTATTTCTGTACACGGTAAAAATAGGAAGTGAAGCAATTTCGATAATCCATAGCCTTCAAATATTAGCAGTTAAACACGTGAAAAATTCAGCTGATAGGAAGCGTATACGATGTAACGTAAACGTGATGCTATGTTTCAGTCGGTTGTTAGCTTCTGGAAATTTATTTAACGATTTAACAGGAACACGAGTCGGAACTAGGCTCTGATCGACACATTTGCATTTAAGTTGCTCAGCAGATTGGTAAACAAATTCAAACATCAGTACTTCCAGCTACCCAACAGAGTGTTGTAATTTTAATATATAGTAAGAACTTGACATTCGTACACTTTGTAATAAAAGGTTTTTTTTCATGTCACATTAAATCAAACATTAGTAAAGAACGATAATTATACAAACACAACATGATTTAATCTCTAGAGTTGGTGTGAGATGAGACTGAATGTTCCTCTGGAGCGTGTTATTTGCCACGGAAAAATCGTGCACCAAATTGTAATAACGAATACACTGTAGGAAACAGAAAAAAATAAAATTACGAAGTGTTGAACAAACATATCAGCGCCAGTGTTTTTCGTTTATTGTTCTTGTATGAGTTTGCACGCAATAACAAACAAAATGTTATTTACTTTTTCCTCTCCATAACCGATACTTTCAGAGGGTTTAATGTATTTTTAGGTTAACGTAGGCTCTGCTAGTTGATGCTCAGTTACGCGGAACATTTATTGACGCGGGCGGTTATCCTGAAGCAATAGATTATTTAAATAACTTACCACATTTCAATTAAATTGTTAGTGATTTACATGAGCTGCACTTTCGGATTGAATGTTTGAAACGTTAATGAAGCCGGGCTGAATATTGTTTGTTGTTGCTAATGAAGATGCGAAACGTGTTAGCGTCAACTGCAATATCCCGCAATATAGTTTATAGTTTCCTGTGTGCACCCGATTCACCGTTACGCAAGATGCAATGAATGTAACACAATCTCGCTTCTCTCGATAACGTTACACATCTTTTGTATGCAAATTTCCGTCTCTGGATCTTTCTAAGATCGGCTAAAGATACAAGAACAATGGAGTTTATCTCCGTATCTGAATGTTTGTCTAGCACTTTCAGATCCGGCTGCCAAGTAAATGCCAAGAAATGGTAAAAAAAAGTTGCCATTTAATATAGGAAAGAAATATTCTAAATCTAAAAATAATACTCCTTAAGATTATATTTATTTTAAGAATTGAGAACCATACGGGATCTGTAAGATATTTCTATTAATGTTTTAAAAATAGAGGAGAATTTATTACATTAAGTAGAAGAAAAATAAACCATATTAATTGTATTAAATGCCACATAAAGAAAGAAGGATTAAATTGACTTAATACATAAAATAGGAAGTTGGCATTCCACAACATTGCTATCAGGAAACTTTAAATAAAAGTCATATATAAATATATTCTGACTATTGATAAAACCAATAAATAAATAAACATCAGTCAATTTTAATTTAGAAAAAAGAATTTATTAATATATATATATATATATATATATATATATATATATTGTAATAATCAACGGGGATACTTTTTATTTCGCCCGCCGTTATTGTAGCAAAAACGTAATAATTAAATATGATAGGCTTTTAAATGAAAAATTATAGACTTTAAAACAAACAACATTTATTTATCAATTCTTGAAACATTATACAATTTAATAAAAAACATATATCTCATTCTCTCATGGGTCTTTACTGGGTTTGATAACGGACAGAGCACTTAAATAATCAAAGAACCCAACATTTATCTTTAAATTAAACAGAAATATTTAATCGTCTAGACATCGACGAAACTTATTAACGAACTTAATCTACCAGATTGATTCTAAATTTAAAAGAGTTTATTTTATTAACACAAAAGAAAAGAACGATATCTGACTGTATCTTTTAATTCCGTTTACACATATCAATACCATGAAATTTCAACTTACGATTACTCAGGAACATTTGGCTCGTTCATTTCACACACACTTTATAGACTGGACGTTTAAACACTGACTCTAACACATATTACTGGTTCGACGATAGCTGATTCTCCGTTCGTGAAGGACATCCCACTTCCTCGTGGTGAAACTACTCGATGCTGGATGCAATGTCCTGGTCTCCTACCATCGAAGACAGTGGTCAAATTTTGATATTACAACAGATTGAACTTCTGCATACAAACATGTTTATCGTTGAATAATTTTGCTATTTCTCTCGCAGGCTGCTAAATTTCTCCATACTCGGTGCTCGCCGTACGCCTCCACAACTCTCACTCCCCTTCGTTGCTCACATTATCTCTCTCCCACTCTCATTCCAAAACTCAACTAACTCCACCTCCTAGCTCCAAAACTCAACTAACTTCCAAAAATCTTCTCTTCTCTTTATATATCACCGTCCCTTCTCTTTTCCTTTGTTCCCAAAACTACGTCGCAACTGCTCGTTGACAGTTTCTCCATTATCCCGAGATTTACAATCTGCAGCTGCTGTTCCTTAGCTAGCAAAATATCTAGCCGCTCTGTCTTGTCCCGACGCCGCCAATCGAGACAGGTCTAATTTGTCTTTGCACTTGCCTTCTTACTCTCACTCACACGTGCGCGTTTCTAAATTCTCCATAACCCAAACTGCCCCTCGATCCCAAGTCAGCAAGTGACCTGTCCTGGCCATTAATCAGAAACAATGCCCGTCTTAACAGATTTATCCTGCATGTTCCTTGCTTCCGACGGCCCAGTCCATCAATCGGCAACAATGCCTTTCCTTCAAGGCATTACAATATATATATAGTAATAAACAAACAAAATCTTTAATTTTATTTTAATAATTCGTGGCGTTCTATGAAAATATAGCTTTATAATTTTATAATTAATTACGTTGAATTTCTCATTATCTCAGGGTCACCACTGGGTTTGATACGAAGAACAAATACAATGAGCTAAAATATTAACAAACCAAACTCATTGAAGTTAGCGGAATACAATATTAAATACAGAAGTAAAAGAAAACGAATGAAAAGAAAAACGCCAACGAAATCTGACTATATCCTTTAATTATCGTTTACAGTCATTAATAATTGTTTTGTACTCACAATAGTGCTACTGGTTCCAGTTTGGATTCTTCTTGCTTGACACTCACTAAAACTGGCCATTCATTACTCACTGATTCTACGCTTTAGAATTTGAATACACGCAGTCGTTGCCTTCGTGTGTCTGCTATCCGGGAATCCGGTTGCCGGACGTAGATTTCCTTATAGTCTCTCGATGCGACAATTAGTTCATCTTGTGAAGCAAAACTTCTGCTTCCAAATTGCGATTTTGTGTGTCTCTCCGCCAAACTGCTTACTCGTGTTTTATATAAACTATTATATCTCGCCGTTTGACTTCCTGGATTATACTAATCATGCTTTTATGTTAGCAAACTTTACTGTGTTATTACTTTATGTGGACCGTTTAATTTCAAATTCTAAAATGTTTCAATTGTAAACAATGTAAATTAACTTTTACTGGTCGTTCTCATTTTAATTTGTACATTTCGGTCACGGCAGTCAGCAGACAAAATTTATAATTTTTTGTTATCTGCCAAATGATTCTTATAAATGTTATTATAGTCGTTGTAATTGTTTTGTTCCTTTTGTAGTTATAAACTTGAGCCGCCAAACATGCGATGAAACGTTGTTTAATTTTACAATAATAAATTATTTTTTCTGACTTAAAATCGGCTGATCTTTATTTATTTATCTATTGGAAATCTCAAATAAAAAACCTTATATATATACTTAATTTCCTTACTTATCACAGATATGTAGATGATGTATTTCGTTCGAATTCTGGCTAACAAAGTTGGTCACGGTATTAAAGAAGAAAACTAACAAACGTTTTGTACACATATTAAGTTGACCAAAATCAGTGCTTAAATTTGAGAAGTACCTTTTAACCGTATTCAACTGCACATGCATACTAATTAGAATCAGAATTATCAACATTATTTAGGACCAGCCGACTTTCCAAAAAAAACATACTGTTGTTAAAGTTACATTGTTGTCTCATTAAATTCGTCAAAATGATAATATAAAATGTGTAATTACATGTCTTTTATATAAATATTTTTCATTTCAGTACATCAACAAATTTATTGTCATAACACTTGTGCAAATAACGCCGTATTAATGTCAATACTTTTTCACACACAAAAAACACCCCAAACAATTTTGAACCAAATTCCTATATTTATACCAAATTATTATATTTTTAAACAATCTATTATTTCTACATATAATAAACCATTTTCCAAATTTATAAGAGACCATCAACAGATTTGATTAATGTAATGTAGTTTAAATGAAAACTTTACGTCTGTTAGAAAAGTATAATAAGAAAAATAGCCAACTGCGAACTAAAACAAGTGATAATATAAATGCCAGAAAACGTTTCTGGAAGGTTTGTTTTTTTGATTGATTTTTGTATTTAGGGTAACAGGCTACATGAGGGTAACCCACATGGTGACAACTCCCCTTTAATAGCATAGGAAGGGATTTGGAAAGGGAGATGCGGAAGGGTAGAGGAAAGTAGCCATGGGTTAACTAGGGCCCCCCGGACTATAGTTTAAGGAATCTACCCGGAATTCGCCTAAAAGTAATGCAGGGCAAACCCTAGAAAACCTGCATCAGGTAGGTAGGGGCATTGGGTACTTGTCCCACACCCCTCCGATAGTGGGAGAGGTGTTTTCTGTGGGGATGCAGCATTCCCTTCTCTGTGCATCGATCAGTTTAGCAGACAGAAGGCCGACTGTTCCAATAGGATTAGCAGACAATATGCCCAAGGTCTACGACCCCGGAACATACATCTCTCAAAACAGGCCGAGGTGCCTCGGCATGTGGGAACCTTAGTTCAAAAAACCAGAGAGATGTGAAGGCATCCCCAAAGGGAGCCTCCGCCAGAGCTCTCTTCCCTTGTTTCTTTCTTCAGGTGCAGAAAATATGTAAGAGCCGAGAAGGACACAACTGTGCGAGTCAGTTGATAAAACTAGTTTCCATCAACGTTTATATTATCACTTCTTTTTTTCTGTATTTGGTTATCTTTCTTATTATTAATAATTTAGTTTATCAAATTAATTGTAACTATTGTGTCATGTAGTATATTGACCAGGCCTTTTATCAATATAATGAAATAACACAAAACAAATTTTATATCTCCAAATTACGTAGTCACATTACTAAACTTTGTTTTTTTGAGCCTATGTTATGTATACATAAACCTCTAATTGTTATTAACTGTAGATTCTAATAATTATTTTCCAATTTTATTATATGACGTATCCTATATCTCCATTCGAGGACTAATGGAATAAATCAATCAAATATAATTAATTAATAAGAAAGATAGCTAATTTAGACAAAATAAGTGATAATATTAATACCACACAACATTTCTGGGATCCTCGTCCCTTTCCTCAGGTGCGAAGAAGAGCCTAGAGCGACACAACTGCATTCGTCAGTTGACAAAACTCAAACATTTAAATTAAGGCAATTAATATTATTAGTAATATAATTATATTTCCGATGAATTTATCTTATCCACACCACGTACAGATAAACAAGTGGTCAAAATAACATTATCAGATATTTAGTACTTTTTTACTATATAAAAGTGTTCATATACGAGCAATGTAATGAGATCGTAGATACGAGGCAGAACGAGTCGGGAGCTGTTGATCGTTCAGTTAGGTATCTATAGAATGCTTATTGGCATATATATTTCATCATTAGCAGGACTTAACAGCTTGCAGTATTGCTGCAAACACGATAAAATGTGAATTACGGGAAATGAATGAAATTACTGGCCGTTCCGATTGTGTTCGGAGCCGTTACATTTCGGTTTAATTGTTCCTCGCGGCGTTCGCTCGAGCTCGGGATCTGGATAAATACCCACCTACGCTCTGATCTCTCAAATCTTCCCTTGAGAGAGGGAAAACAGACCATAGGGAGGAAATATATAATTCACCTTTGCAGAGTGGAACTTGTAATGACGAATGCCAAAATTTCGCGTGTATCGTTTTTAATTGCAGTAAAAAATATTCAGACAAAATCGACGATAGAATTACAAGGCAAATTTTAGTCACGTCGTTGCAATTACGAAATGTGTAGACCGAAACACGTGTTTGCCTTTAAACTACAACATGCAATACGAATATATTGATTTCTTGCCCCGGTCAGTTCCAAGCTTCAGCCGTCCCTATACAGAATAAAATAACTACTTACGTTCTTTCAGTATCTTATAGCGGTTACAAACTATTTATTTTTAATTGAAAGGTTGATCAACATTACAGATACAATTGTTAAGTTTTGTGCTAACCCAGAAAAGTGATTGTTTCTTAATTTCGGAATTCCATTCAAGATTATCAACACTTACAACTTCAGGAAATGCGATTTATCATCGTGATTTATCTTCGTGATATAAGTTCCTCTTAAAATTATTAACAGAGCTCGGATATTGGATTTTGTAACTCGATTATCCATGGATCCAAATTATTAGGATGAGACTATGAAGTTTTAATAAAGAAACACGGATCAATGATCAATCCAGTCTCAGATCCAAATGGATTAGGGAAATTTTATTTAGCCTACTAGCTGGGTGCGCGGCGTTGCCCGGGTTGTCATATATCCATAACCCCGAATAGACTCCAATCTCGTTTGCTTTTGCGTTATTTTTATGAAACACACCTCGAGTATTATCCCTAAATGTGTTCACCTCTCATGCGAAAAGGGGTGTAGATTATACACAAACATCATCGGTAAAAATACTATTAATATAATTGATCCCGTCCAATATTTATACCACGCAAATATCGACCGTTTAACATGTTTGAAAATATCCACCCCCGCTTCGGGGAGTTAAACGGCAAGTTTAATGTCATAATTAGTGACTACCACAACCCCGAATTCGATTCGAATCTCGATTGTTTTTGCGTTATTTTTTTGTAAATGCCACTCCATCCCCACCTTTAGGGTGTTTCACCCCCACCCGTAAGGGTGTTCCACTTCTAAGCCCGAAAGGGGTTGAATTTATACACAGAAGACTTGATATGTAATAAATCTCATTGATCCCGAAAAATATTTATTCGACGCAAAAATCAGCCGTTTTGAAAATTTCTACCTCCGTCTAATTCCTCTCACCACCCGTCCACCCCCGCCCGTTGCCCAGATTGTGATAAATAAACTCAGCGACTTCCATAACACCGATTTGATTCCAATCTCGGTTGTATTCGCGTTATTATCCTGTAACGCCTCTACTACTAAGCGTGCTCCTTTACCATGCTATAAGGGGTTGAAATTATGCACATATAACATCTCTCTGACCTCTAGAAATATTTATTCGACTCAAATACCGACCGTTTTAGCATGTTTGAATATTTCCAATCCCGTCCACCCCCGCTTTGGTTTGATTTCAATAACTCTTCTACATACATACATACATAAATTATATATGTATATATTGTGGTTTCCCTTTTAGCCCATTAATTAATTTCTTAAAAAATATTTAAAGCAATTTAAATTTAATTTGTTTTACAATTTAAATCAAATAAATAAAAGTTTGAATTTATGAAATTTTAATAGACTTTCTTAATCTAGTGACAGGTTTAAAATTTATTAAAATGAAAGTAGTTAATTTAAAAAATAAGTTTTTTAACAGAATTTTTTTTATACAAGTTAGACATATTTTTGCCACGGCTATTTATTTATATGAGACTCTTATTTTTCTCGTAGGGCGTTACACCGGTCCTCAGAACAATTATAGAATTAGCATGAAATATAAAATTTACAGGAAAATCTATTCAAATCAAATTACAAATATTGTACATAAATATTCCCCCAAAAATATTAAAAATAAGTGGAATGAAATCTAAAATTTTGCGGTACGAATAGTTATACATCGTTTACAAAGTATTTACCAAATTTAAAATGAACTTTACCATCAATTATTAGTCTTCAGTTTCACTTACACAGAATTTACAAAACACATGAAAAACTCTTAACTTGAAAAATTGGCTATATTATTTCACAACACATACAGTTCAATCCTTAAGGATATATATATATATATATATATATATATATATATATATATATATATTGTAATGAACAACTATTTAAGGTTAATTAAAAGAAATGAATGATAAAATTATTCATATTTAAAGATCTTTTACTTATTAAAAATGCACATTATTAGCCCTATTTTTGTACGCCGGTCTTTGATCAAAATTTACAAAACTTTACTTTAATTATTTACAATTTATGTTGTTCTAGCAAATACACATCAATATTTACAATTCAATATGTTGAAAATCTCTTAATCGCAGGGTTACTACTGGGTTTGATAATTAGAACAAAATCAATGTATAATCTATCAATTAACAATTCAAAATATAAAAAAAAAATTAACCTAAAACAATATGAAAATAAGTGGAAAGAAAGCTGAACGAAATGGACTCTGAACGAAATCTGACTTTACCCTTTTAATTATCGTTTACAAATTTATCAAAGTTTTCGTTACTCACGGATCGTCTGTCTGGTACCAGATCTCCCTCTTGTATCTTGATAACTAACACACTAAAAAGCCATTTTTAGTTACACTGACTCTACTTCATTGCAATTTTAATACACACGCTAGAATTTCTCGTCCTCAGCTATCTAGTGGTTGTCGGTCCCTCAATGCGAAAATTGTTCCATCATCGTGAGGGAACCTTTTGCTTCCCCGTTTGCCAATTGTTATGAAAATCTCTCTGAACAACTATTTGCTTGATTCCATACAGGAACTCGCGATTTGAAATTTATATTTGCAGACTTTACTGTTTGATGCTCTAAGAGAACTGAACTGTATTATATCTCTCGTACTCAGATTTTAGCCTCCTTCTCATATCATCGCCGATTCCAGACTGAACTCCTTTCGCGACCCAGGCTCCGTGCAGACTGCCGTTCATTACGCGCGCGGTCTCCGTTTCGGCTTTTCGACAAAGGAAAAGAACTCGCTGCCATTGTTGCTTTGATAGTTCATACCGCTACAATTTAATTTATATCCGCTAAAATTCAATTTATAACAAAACAAATTAATGGCCTAATTAATTAGCATTACAATATATATATATATATATATATATATATATATATATATATATATATATATATCAAAAAATAAAATTACATAGGTGGTACAACGAATAGAATAAATAATTGGAAAATAACAAATATGAAATTTATTTGGGTAACTACCTATGAAAAATAAATATATTTATCTGACTTCAATACAATTATAAATGTAGTAGCACAGCCAAATTTGTCAGATATAATTTATTATCAAGAAACATAAAATTCACATCGTTTCGTCCTCAATCTAGGACTTCATAAAGTGTACAATGGCGTATTTATAAAATTCAAGTAAAAATTTATTTTAATCAAGTCTTGACTAAAATGAACACATATTTCCATAAATATTGATAAATATTTGTGTTACATAACAATTCAAATTTATTCAAATTTCGCTGGTTCATACATTTATATGAAAAACATGAAACTCCCATGAATAATTACGGTAAACTACGTGTACAAAATAATACTTTTAGACTGTACATCGCTTCGAATAGAGTGATTTTTATTTTCCCTTTACGTTTCACGCATCAGTGGATCCCAAACCGTAGCCATCTGAATTCCTGTCTGCCTGTAACGCTTTGTTCGCTTTTCACGACAAAACGGTCCGGCTGATTTTGATTAAAAATTTGTTACTATACATGAACGGAAAGAACTTCTTTGCAATATAATACCGCCATGACGGAAAACCCCAAACTTTTAATTTTGTTCGCTTTTCACAAGAAACGGTCGGTCCGATTTCGATTTCATTTTTATATGAAGCATTAAAAAGGAGTTTATCAAACGCAAAATAGCATGAGCTATGGTGGTCTTTCCGAAACCTTATATTACATGTTTGGACGTGGATTTTGAGCGCTGTAGGCCTACAGAAAAACGACAACGTTATTTATTGCTAACCTACATTTACCACTGTGAACTATTTATTTGTGAGTTTATTTATAAACTATAAATTCATTATTTATTCTTCCAAATCAGTTTCATCCCCTTCAAAGTAATCCCCGTCCGATAAAACGCACTTTTTACAACGCATTTTCCAGTCCTCGAAACAGTCGGAATAGTCTTTTTCCGGTATAGCCTTCAAGACCTTCTTCGATTCGGTTTTTATCTCCTCAATCGTGTCAAAACGGCGTCCCCGCATTGGCCTTTTGAGTTTGATGAATAGCCAGAAGTCGCACGGAGCCAAATCAGGCGAATTCGGTGGTTGCGGAACGATATGAGTCGAGTTTATGGCAAAAAAAGTCGCGAAGAACCAAGCAGTATGACATGGTGCGTTATCGTGATGAAGGAACCAAGATTCCGGCCGTTTCAGACGAATAGCTTCACGCAAACGAAGCATAACGCTCAAATAATATTCTTTGTTGACAGTTTGGCCCGGCGGAAGGAATTCATAGTGCACCACACCACGATGATCAAAGAAAACTGTCAACATGACCTTGACTTTGCCGTGGTCTTTTCGGTCTTGCTTCACCTTTTGCACGATATTCGCTGGATTGGTCGGTGGTTTCAGGGTCGTATGCGTAAATCCAAGTCTCGTCTCCAGTAATGATGCATTTCAAGTGGTCCTGATAGACAGACAGCAAAGTTTCACACACATCAACGCAACGCTTTTTTTTCCCCAAAAAATTGAGCGATTTTGGCACCAATCGAGACTAGACGCGTTTGAGACACAAAACATTCATCAAAATGGTTTGGGCTGAGCCAAATGATATCTAACACTATCAGCGAGATCTCTAATTGTCCATCGACGATTTTCAAGCACCAAATCATTGAATTTTTGGACGTGGCCCTCGTTGATGGTCGTCCAGAGCGCGGTTCGTCCTCAACGCGTTCTCGGCCCTCTTTGAACTCGTTGTACCACTTATAATTTTTTTTTGTGCCATAGTTTGATCACCAAAGGCCTTCCGCAACATTTTAAACGTGTCCGCACAAGAATATTCGTTCCGGAAACAAAATTTGATACAAGTTCTTTGCTCAACAAAATCACCCATTGCAAAAATCGAAAACTTCACTTTTGGTTGTTTTCAAAAACACGTGTAACTCAGAGATAATTAAACCTATTAACAAACATATGCTTGGGAAATATTAAAGACAGTTCTACCAACCTAGCAAAAAAATATTATCTGCCTTCCTAATACCCGGGAGTTTTAATTGACAATTTCATCTTACTTTTTGATCACAGTGGTATGTACAACAAATATTACGATCATTTCCTCTCAGATATGGTGATATATCAACGTGAAAATGGCAGAACTTCCAAACGTATGTCGAAAACTATCACTTTCAAATAAAGAAATGGGTTTCCTAAATTTGGTTTCTGCGCTTTTCACAAGAAAAGATTTTTCTCATTAATAATTTTGTTTAAAATATCGTTACTAGCAACTGAGATTCTGTTTATAAAATCATGTCCGATTAATCGCGCTTATCACAGGAGCATTCCATGTCGTCATTCAACCAGAATTACTAGGATAAAAAAATGTAGCAGAATTACTCATAATATCACTAAACGAAGTAACCATTCGTACGTGCAGAGCCTGGAAATTAAACTAATTAAAGGCAGACAGTCTGCAATGGAGTCTGGTGGAAATGGTCAATGAAATCAAAGTTATATTCGGAAAGCAGAAAGGCTGTTATTATTTGTAAGTACAGGTTGAGGTCATTAAGCGCTGTAAATGGAATACAACTCGTAGAATTTTTTACAGTAAAATAATTAATAATAAATTTAATGTAATGATAAATGTGAATAAAAATTTCATCTCATGTATGTTAAGGATTTATATGACGGATAAATAAAAATAAAAACTCTAATGGAAAAGTAATTTTCAGTCGTACAACCATGCGAACCGGTTATGATTTTTCGACAAAATAATTTAGGAAAATCTTCACGTAGAGATAAATTTCTAATATTGTAGGTATGTACCAAGAAATATGATGAACTATCCAGTCAGTGACGAACATTTCTAATATAAAGTGGAACAATAAGAACAGTGGTCCAATTTCGATGTTCCTCGAGACCTAAAATAGTTCCATTGCATCCCAACAGGTGGCAGGTTTTCTCCGACAGGACAATTTTTGAAGCAGACTTTGCCAAATCAACAGTTGGTTCTCAGCTATGGCAATACCTTAGTCTGAAGATAAGTGCTATTTCATTGCATCTGTGGTAATATTTGAGAGAACTTTAATTACTTTTATGTTTGAGGAACGTTTTTTGAATCAAAAAAGAGGATTGAAAAATCTCGACCGGCTCAGGAATCGAATCCGGGACCTCCGTTTACCGGGCGGAAGCTCTACCAACTAGAGATGGGTGAAACCGTTCCTATTCGTGATGGCATCGGAACCACTCGCTCAGTCGAATGAGCTCGATCTTTTTCGTGACTCACCGCTCCAATTATAAATAATTAGAAATTAACATAAAAATACTAAAATTCAGGAACACACATTTCCACGTCCAACGTAAGTAAAATATATTAATAATACCAAATATCTATACTAAGGGTATAATATAATATTTACAGTTATAATAAAAAAAATTCAATATGTACTAGTAAATAATTAATTACTCGAAAATTAACTATAATAAAATATAGAATTACACACCACACAAGAATAAACGCAAAATTTGACACACGCACACTAGGAGGAAAAACAAACGACGGACAAGTCACTTCACGAAACACAGCGACGAGGAATCTGCAAACTCCAGGGCGTACATGAAACAAACAAACAAAAGAGCTGAAAAGACCAAAAGAGAATAAGCAAGTTATGAAATAAGTGGTTTTATTAGCAACACATTCAACACTTTTGCACTTTTTTAACAATAAAAATTAATTTCTAGGGAAACGACCAAGAAACTCCTGTACTGAGTAAAACACCGGCGCCTTTCAGTAGAATATTTTTACATTGAATCCCAAAACTCTTGAAGTTATTATTGTTCTTTACATCTGGAGGGAGACTATTGTATAAAACTATCCCTGAGAGGTGAATACTTCTCTGGTAGAGAGCAAGGCCATGCTGAGCGATTTCTAGTCTCGTAATCGTGAGACTCGCCATTCCTTTGAAAAAGATTCCTGTTCCGCTTAACAAACTTTAAAATTCCGTGAATAAACACGCTGGAAAGAGTTAATATTCGCAGACTTTAAAAACGGTTTACAACTGTATTTATTATCCGTAGTAGAAAGTATTCTGATGGCACGCTTTTGTAACTTAAATATTTCAATACTTCTGGAGCAATTTCTCCAATTTTCATTGCCATAACACATGAGGGAATGAAAATACTCAAAGTACACCATTCTCGTAGTGTTTTGAGAGGTGTATGTCCCGGGGTCACAGATCTTGGGCATACGGTAAGAGTTGTTCTCTGTTCCCATTGGAACAGTCGGCTAGCTGCCTCCTAAACTGGTCGAGGCACGGAGAAGGGAATGCTGCGTTCCCACAGAAAACTCCTCTCCCGCTGTCGGAAGGGTGTGGGACAAGTACCCAACGGCCGACTTACCTGATGCAGGTTTTCTAGGGATTTCTCTGCATTACTTTTAGGCGAATGCCGGGTAGGATCCTTAAACTATAGTCCGGGGGCCCTAGTTAACCCTTGGCTACCTTCCTCTACCCTTCGGCATTCCCCCCCCCCTTTTCACTCCTTTTCCTATGCTATTAAAGGGGAGTTGCCACCATGTGGATTACCCTCATGTAGCCTGTTACTCTAAAAAAAAGCCGATCTGCATGGCGAATCAACTTTTAATTATTATCAGTCTGAAGACCCAGGAAAGGCATCTCAGGCGAGAACTTCTCTATAAGGATGTTACTACCATCCGCTGAGAACAGGACGAACTTGGTTTTATCTAGATTTAGTGATAGTTTATTGACTTTAAACCACACGTTTAGTTTTGTCCAGAGTGATGTTTACGTTTCTAAGAAGATTATCAACATTTTTATCTGCAATCGCTACATTTGTATCATCCTCGTAGAGAATTTATTTTAGAGGAAGTACGAATCCTGGAAGATCATTAATATAAAGAATGAAAAGTAAAGGCCCAAGTATCGAGCCTTGGAGTGCACACGCACAGTCTCTTTCTGTATCGATCCTACAGTTCGCATTTTGTGCATTATTCAGTGAAAAATAAAGTTCATGGTAGCGACCGATGCAGACTCTGAATGTGGGTGTATTGTTCCTGGACGTTCGCCGCAAAAGAAGAAATGAACTCCAGAAATCTCACGGGCTCAAAGGATCAACATTTTCACATTACTACGACGTAATTTACGGATAATTATTCACAAAGGCGGTTGTAAGTCTGCTTAGCGTCCTGGCGTCATAAGAAACGCTATATTTCGAGACTCATCAGCTACGATGAATTTAGTTCTATGTCTCTCTTCTTTAGTCCCCTCTCTCTCCCATTATAGTCATTTATTTTAATTTACATTAATCATAGTTTTATAATTACTAATAGCAAAATATTATATTTACAACAAGAATATAATATAATAGAAATTGATGATAAATTTAATATATAATAGCAATTATATCACAAACAAGTATGAAATATAGACGGGCGCAGTCCTAAATAATTGGCTATATTGAGCTTGAGAACCAAAATTGCCTGATGGAGGTTGATAAAAGTCATGCTTCCAAAAATAAACAAAATTCGAGGAAAATCAGTGAAACGAGGTAAATTATATCAAAGTATTTATATACTAACCACTGAGTATATCTTTGGTAATCACATTATTTTTTTATAAAAGCAATATGGATGCTAAGTGATTATAATAATAATAACTGAACCAAAATGAGAGGCAAGTAATTGTGGTAGTAAACACGACCAGAGTTATGGAGAGTGTAAACGTTGCTTCTACAGAAACGGGACACATTGTGGGAAACATGGTTTTTTCCAGTCATTCATATATAAATAGTAAAACAATTGATGACCTTATAAAGACACATTATTGTTTATTTATATTATGACAACGTTTCGATACCTTTTTCTATCTTCTTCTTCAAAATTAATATAATAGACTAGCACAACTAAACGATTAACACAGTTTTGAAAAAGGGGTCCGATGCACACAGTTCACTTAACGCTAACAAGATTGTAACAAGACTGAATGGCGGTGCTCTAGTTTATTATATTAATTTAGTAAATACCTGAAGAATATACAAAAAGGTATCGAAACGTAGTCATAATATAAATAAAAAGTGTCTGTATAAGGTCACCAATTGTTTTATTGATTCAAAACAGACGTTAAATTAAAACTTTCATGTATAAATAAGTTTACGGTAAATGCGATGACTTCAAAGACCGAAATAGCCATTCACTAGGCTGACATCCACTAAAAGAAAAGCCGTGACAGTTTTAGTGCTTATGTGTCATTTTTGAATAATGCAAGTTTAGAGTGGGGGAAAAAAGTAGCTTAGTCTTGGGGGGGGGGGGTTCTGAGAATTGTCGGGGAGGGCCATTGAAATGTGAGTGCTGTAGACGGGCCTTGACAGATGCGCACCGGAAGTCGGAACAGAGAATCGTGGCGTGACACCGGAAGCAGTCGTTATTCCGGCAGTCGTGAGCAACGCCGCAGTGGCGACGAACCTCTGAAACACCACAATCTGTACCTGGAACACTTCATAAGGACAAACATTCGTGATTATATGGAGACAATTACGGCAATCAATTTATATTAATTGGATAAAGGCATAATTAAGTGATAAAATAAAACATCACTTAATAAAAAATCACTTAATTTATGTCTGTTCTTTACCTAATTAGTATACTTTTAGCACAGACGTTTTACATTTTAATAATTCCAAAATTAATTTACATGAAAAAATACAATCTTCCTTGACATGGACCCTTAACTAGAAATAAAATGCGTAATTTAGTTTGTCCGTGCGTTTTTATGAATAAATAAGAGAAGTTTGTACATTTCCGATCATTCATTATATTATGTGGCGGCTGAAAAATACTAGACAGCAAAATTCACCTTACGAGCCCAAATAATTAAAAGAAGAACTAATACCGCTATGCCAAAATTTAGCCAGTATATAGCATCAATTTAATTTGCGCAGTAAAACATCATATATAATTTTCTAACTTCGCTATCTTACTTTTTAAATATTTACTGCATTAATTATTTATCCAAAAATGTATCAAAAGGAATGCGATCGCTACTGAGTATCAAAGCCATAAAACTATTTACTCTTACACTGAAAAAACAGAAAAATTTAAAAGCAGCGGTTTATAGCCACATAAAAAAATTAATAAGTTATGGAAACAGCTGTACAACCTGATATTAAAAGGCGTATGTTAAAAACGAAAAATTGATAAGTCTTAAGGGAATACTTAATTAAGGATCATACATAAATGTATACCGTTTTCTATATCAAAATAATATATGATTAATAATCGTCAATCGCAGTTTCTTAACTGTGTTAAGTTTTTATTTCTTGTTGAATAAGTTACTTTGATAATTAAATTTATGCATTTAAAAATTAATAAACAAGCCAAATTAGTCATAAATTCATTTTAATAAAATAATAAATTATAACATATTATTAAAATAAAAATTGACACTACTCGTCGAATGCGAATATAAAAATTTTATAAGGCTGATTATATTTATTTATTTAAATATCAATATACCACTAAAAGTTTTGAGGAGACAATTTCTAAAAGTGTGTGCGATACGTAATACCAATTTTTAACCATAATAATGTATTCTAATTTTTTATTTTAATAAAATATATTTCTAATAAATTTGACTGATGTATTCATTTATAATTCAATAAAGTCAGATAAATATAACTATTAGTTATGTATTTATTTATAATTCTGGGTGTAATATGAGAATTCAATTTCTCTGCATCTGTTAAAGGGGTCTAATTGAAATGAACAATTCACTTCTTATACGCCAAAGAATTTTTTTTGTTTCTTGTTTGCTTATTTCTTGATCTGTATCTCCTTGGGACATAAATCCAATCTTACCTGACTTGTGACTTAACTAGAAAAATAAATGCGCAATTTAGTTTAGCTGCAAGCAATTGAGATAAAATTCATTTCCTCTGCGTAGAATCCCACAACTACTTCTGTTAGAAACTTAGCTCGTATGCCTCCGGTCAATTTAATTTTCACAAAACGTTTCATTTCATCAGACTCAATTTTGTCCGCAACGCAACGCAGAAGCACTGAAGAAACTGGGCTTCTAAATAATTTCCGTGAAACGTATTTGGCTTTAATTAAATTCAAATTATTCATAAGTTGCTGTAGGCCTCAGTCTCTTTGAGCCTAACTTAAATTGTTTCTTCAAAAGAATTAAAAATTGAGAACAAAAATTTTGTGTGTGGAATGAAAATTATAATTTAGAAAATTAAAATATTCTCGTATATCTATGACCTATGCGTCATTCCCAATAAATTTCAAATAATATAACGATTTGGTTTTCCTCCACAAGTAAAACAAATACTCCTTCCGAGAGCAATTATTTTCCCAGTCCATTGTGGTGATAAACATAAATATTGGTAATATTTGTAATCGGTTATCTCATCTATAATTTCTTGAATATTATACTCCTTCACATGCTCAAATGAGCCATTTTTTTATCTGCATAACAACGTCATTACAGGTTATAAATACACATTCATAGATGATAACAAATTGTTACAAGAAGGAATTTGGAGCATGAAATGCAGTGTACGTATTTTATTTCATATAACTCTATTATAAACATTTAACAAGTTTTTCACGATACCTTTATTTATCATTATCATTATTTTTTATTACTGCTATTTCTGCTCAAAAATAATCCTAAGGCAAAAACAAATTATTATAGACGCACATTTGTCGTTCAGGACTACATTTCAAAAATATTTGAAAAGCCATTTCTTCAAATTTTCCCTTCTTTAGAACCTCCCGGGCTCACAATACAATTTTCAAATGTAGCATTCAATAATAGCCCAATTTCGATATTATTTAGCACAAAACCAAGGTATGGTGAAAATTTGTACTCATTAAACGGAGAAGGTTTCTACAATAATTTAACATACAATACTCTTAAACAGAAAGTAACTGGTTTCTGTCTTCTGAAACGTTCAGTATTTCTTCTGTTCTCGAATTAAATCATTTTACCTACGAGGAGTACCGAATCTAACAATGAAAACAAAAAAACTCTAAAAATGTCTACATTTCTGTAGTCTCCTTTTAGCCTAATAGCTTCTATACTCTTTTTAAAGTGTGAAACATCTAACTTATCAAAATAGACGTCAACCGCAGACTCCACTTCATCATTGTTGACTAATCTTTTGTCTCGGAGCAATTATTTTTTTAGTTTGGAATGATAAAATAATTCGTGGCAGATAAATCTAGTGAATAGGGTGCGTGAAGAAGAAATTTCATCTTTAACTCATTGATTTTGCAATCGCTATTATGTATTTGTCAACTGGTGCGCTGACGTGATGAGACACATTTTTCTTTTATACCAAATGCGGCTGTTTTTCGTTATTTCACTGCAATACGTTCGCGTAATAGTCGCAGTCGGCCTTTTAGAGAGATTTATTTTCCGGGGTCGCAGTCCTTGGGCATACGGCAAGAGTTGTCGGTTATTCGTATTGGAATAGTCGGCCAGCTGCCTCTTAAACTGGTCAAGGGACGGAGATTGGAATGCTCCGTACCCACAGCAAACCCAAATCACGCCATCAGAAGGGTGTGGGACAAGTACTAAATGATCGACCTACCTGACGCAGATTTTTCTAGGATTTTCCCTGCATCACTTTTAGGCGAATTACCGGGTAGGATCCTTAAACTATAGGCCAAGAACCCTAGTTAACCCTTGGCTGCCTTCCTCTACATTTCCGCATCCCCCCTTTCAGTCCCTTTCCTATGCTATAAGAGGGGGTTGCCACTATGTGGATTACTCTATATATAGCCTGTCTACACTTTCTTCTCTTCTCAAATCCCTTCCTGAGCTATTAAAGGGGATTCGCTACCACGTGGATTACCCTTATGTAGCCTGTTACTCTGCATAAAAAAAAATTAAAAAATTACACGTGAATCCCAAAACACTAACGTCATTTCGAACTGATTCTCTCCAAGAACTAAATGATAGACCCGTGTTATGAATCGTCGCAAAAACTTGACTTTATTTCTGTGAAACACCCTCACGACGCTGTTTTTGTTCTATTGTAAGAAAACGCGACATACATCTTGCCCACGGTTTTCTCGTGTCCCCAGATTTTCAGTCAATATGCGACGTACATCTCATTTTGAAAAACGTACCTTATCTGATAACTCGCACACTTTCATTCGACGGTCATGAAATACCATTTTGTGGATTTTTGTCACAATTTCAGGGCGTGTTTACATCATTTGATCGGCCACAGTGATGTTCGTCTTGACACCCAATACTTTATTGATGTAAACGAAGGCGCAGGTTCCCCAGAATTTAATCTAGCTCGAGTTTGATGCTGGTTGCACTGAGACTTTTCTAATGATAATCTATCACATATCGATGATGTATACAAATTCACTATTGGTAGCTTTGAATCACTAAATAATGTAGACCCTTCAAACTTCAGTTTTATAAGTTTGGTTTTAAATAAACAACCCGCAATCTATACGTCCGGTCGGGTTCTTCTGGGACTGCCCTCGTATGTTCCGTTCTTCATTGAAACCTTAAATTAGGCCGTGATAAATATGATTTGGTAAATTGTTTACAGAAAGCTCACCCTTCACGAGAGTAGCTCGCGTACTAAACGGTAGTCCTCGGTTTAATTCCAGGTCCGGTTCATATTTTTCCATACTGATATTTTAACGTAGTACAATAATATTTCCACAAATGTATTTTTACTCGAGTTCAATGTCCTCATTGTAAATGTTAATTTCATTTAACCATCATATAATCGAAAAATTAAGCGTACTGTCATCTCTACGATTGAATCGAAAAATAACATTTACGAAAAATAAGCACTGAATTATAATAAATAAATTTAATAGATAAAATTTGGGGCGAGAATACAAGCTTAATAAATCATTGATCGATTTATTTCTAGGCATCACCAAACAACAAAATTTTCAGGGATTGTCGGGTGGAAAATAATGTGTTTAATATTACACTATCGTTGAGATATGAGAAATACTTCACATGTAATAGATTTGTATTTCGTGTCTTGAGTTGGTTATTCGTAACGTGAATCAATTCAGTCGACGAATATAAATGCAAGAGAATTTCAGCCGAGAAACAAGGAGAAAAATGGTTAGAAAGGAAAAAAATTACACCATGTTCTGAAAGAAATGTCCCAACATCCTATAATTATATTAACGTATAGTTATAAGTTATGTTTACAAACAAAATGCTGACTAATGAGTTTCACTCGCGCTTTCATCGTGAAATTCTGCTTCCGACTTTCACCAACTTGCAAGAACAATATCAAAGGAATAGCTGCATTGTTCTGAAACGCCCTCAGACGGTCTCTTGTCAGAGAATTTGCCACAGTCATGACTCCACTTATTGGTTCACCGAAGTCAAAAGACAACTCAGGAAAATAAACGCGAAAGAGTTTGTGAGATTTCAGGATCCGAGAAAGTAGTTCTTAATCTCTCCCCCGCGATTTCACGTTAAGCCAATGAAATTTTAAAACTTCAGAGATACATGTAATCGTGCGCCGATTGGTTGTTGTACCATGCACAGTTCTATATATATATATATATATATATTGTAATGCCAATTTATTAGGCCATTAATTGTTTCGACAGAAAATTGGAATTGTTTGAGAAATCCATTATAGCGGTCTGATCGAACAAAGCAATAATGAGAGAAGCGAGCTAACTTTGCTTTGTCGTAAAGTAAAAAATGGCGTATGCGTGCTAAAACTCGGGAGAACTAGGAGTCAGTTTGCGGAAAAACATCGTGAGGAGCAGAACAAGTAATATAACTGTTAGTTAGCGGAGAAAGATTGTTAGGAGCTGATGGCGGAAATACATTATGAGGAGCAGAATAAGAAATATAATTTGAGCGAGATTAGACATCGTCAATGTATAACTAGTTAAAGTTGTAAATTAATACGAAGAAAACATTCACGCCGCAAGTATTTCAGCGTAAATAATTGAAAAGTAAGAGCAGTTTAAGTCTACAGCCAGGAGCTAATGAAAAGTTAGTTCGCTCCGAAAGAATAAACAGTTGAAATAAATCGTCAAAGAGATACGCTGCAGTTTACGTCCATTTCAGTAAAAGACTAATAAATCTACGAATCATAGGGTTCCGGTAAGGCGAGCAGACATCAGATAGCTGACATTCAAGAGGATCATCCGAGTTCCTGTGAGCCTATCAATTTTGGCTTTAATAGTGTAAAATCTGTGAGTCGACATTTTAGAATCAGTGTAAAAGTTTTGACATAGTGTACTTCCGAAACCAAAAAGAATGCTGGTACCAGCTGGGCAGATGTAAGTAACAAAACAAAAACTAACGATTAATTGTAAACGCTAATTAGAGGACAGTGTCAGATTTCGTTCTCTTTTAATTGTCAATCAGAGTTAATTTCTTTACTTTTCAATTTTTTTCGACATATTGTTTAGGTAAATTGTGAACTGTTTGTTAATAAAATTTTTAAATCAATTTGTTGCGTCCATTATCAAACCCAGTGTAGGCCCTGAGAGAGAGAGAAAGATCTCAAAGTTTGTTTTAATTATCTTTATTGCCACAAAATAAATAAATATTATGTTTGTTAATTTTTATTATTATTTCTTTTAATTAACGCCTTGCATTTAATTATTACATATTTGGCGTTTCTACGTGAGGCAAATTCATTAAATTAATTAAAGCTCAATTGTTGATTATTACAATATATATGAGTGTGACGATTGCGGTTAAAAAATTTAACGATATTTCGAACAGCCAAGGAGCTACGTCTTCAGGAAGAATTCAGTGCAGAGACTTCTCGGCGACACCAACATGTACTATTTTCAGGTGATTCTAAAACACGTGGCGTAGACAAAGTGCCTGGAGAAAATGCAAGACTATCTCAAAGTGTAATGACTTTAGTATTTATAGCAGGTTGGTGGAAACGAACTAACGCTTCAGTTCGGTTCGATACGGCGGTGTAAGGCCGATTATGGCCAGAGCCGTCTCCGTCGACTCATGCGGGCGAATCAATGGCTGCGCGAGTGGCGTGTCTACGGCGTACGGTCTTTGCCTCTTTGCGCCAGTCACTTGTTTCCCGCCGAGGCGCGGGGGTCGACTGCTCGCTGGCGGCATCGCGACGCTCCTTCACTCAAACTGTCACCACGGAAGTCACAGCGTGTCACCAGCGGCGGAAAAGTGGAAGTCATCATGTTTTAGTCTGTTCGGAGTGATTCCTTTTGCCGGCAAAGTGCGTGCGACAACACCGTCATACTAATTAAACAATTTAATATCACCCGTTTTCGACATTGTTGTAATTTGCTTATTGAAGTGTCCGCGTTTCGAACCGTGAACATTTACGCATATCCACGGCCCAAAAACATTACCAGAGACGCAAAATTTTGCTTGTGCATTATCTTACCAATGAACTATGAAATAGCACGGAGCTGAATCACGGTAGGAAAGAGATTACGAGCCGGTGGAAAGTGCCTGAGGTATGTCACGACTTTTGAGTCACAGTGTATTTGAAAGGCTTGTGCGTATGATTGCGTGCTCGGATGCGAAGAAGAGGGAAGGGGGGGGGGCGAGGGGTACTTCAGACCTATGCGAGAAACGTATTACTTCTCGCCGTAAGGGATTCGTCAAAGAGGAAACGTTTTGCAATCCCTCCTCTGTATTACACAAATTAAAGCTTTCATAAATAAAATATAAGAAATTTCCTATAGTTTAAAAATTACACATTTATTTTTCTAGGACGATTTATTAATTTTTATGAAAATAACATTAAGTATTTAGGAACACAATTAGTCTACAGTTGTTTTTCCTGCAGAGCTTAGTGACACCCGCAAGTGTTCTTGGAAGTTTTAAATAATTTCAGCATAATCCTGTATTTAACACCTCTAGAAATATTTTTACACATTCAGATTACTTTTTACTGGTGTTTATATATGTCTATCCCCCTTCACTCTCTCCGACATGCTTTCGTGCTCCCGAGAAGTTAAGATAAAAAGATAAACAGCACGATGGATTCAAAGATAACTTCTCTGAATAAAACGTACTTCGCCTAGAAATTGACAGTACTACTATTTAACGCTTTCTTTCTCAATTTATTGTAAGCTAACCGAAAATTCTGATTTTTTTCCCTTATTTAGCTCAATATCTTTCCAACGCGCTGAACGATAAGTTATCTTTGTAGAATTCCTGGTATCCGCTATCAGTTCTTGAAAAAAATCGAGTGCTCTATAATCAATTAAATCTCAATCAATGGATATTTTCGTGTCTGTTTAATTGTTGATTGAAAATTAAAATATGGTCATATACCGACAGAATAAAGTAAATTAAAAACACGCTTCCTCTGACATTGCAGATCTTGTCAAGAGTACTAAAAACTTATGATCCGGAAAATCTAGAATTAATCAAATTAAATTGAATATATCCAAACTATTTCAATATAATTTCAAGTTCTGCAATGTCAGACGATACGTTGGGGGTTTTCAAATATTTTACTTTATTATGTCTGTTTATAAACGTATTTAAATTTCACATTTCAAATCTCAATCATTTAATTGGAAAACAACTTATTTCATTTTAATTAACTTCTACCAAAATATACGCAATTAAGCTGTAAATAATTGTTTATCATTTTAATACTTTTTATCTTATTAAAAATTAAATCGACTCCATAACATGAATAAATTGTATGAATAACATTTTTCTTATGCAAAGGATAACCTTTTACAGTCTCAATAGTATTTATTTTGAATCTATACAGTTTTCAGCTTTCGGCATCTAACCTGGCCATATTCATAAGGATATATCTATAGATTAATATTAATATAAATATTAAATTAGTTTATATATTAAAAGATTTATAATATGAAAATAACAACCACTGTGTGTCAATGTACATAACTCGATTATCGTTAAGTATTTCTATTTATGTAACATTAAAACTCCATTATATTACTGAAACTTATATTTAGGAGTTGTTTACACCTAGTCAACATTCCTTTGAATACTCTTGTTTCACTGAGATAACAGGGCGGACGGAAACAAATACAATTAATTCCTTGTTCTGTAATAATGTTTCTCTGTGACGTTGCTATGCGATAACATTTTTATTATTATAAAAAATGTTGTCATAAAATGTTAATATACTTAGTGGGACAAAACAATCAGCAATATATTCCTTTACATGTAAAGGAACTTTATTCTAAAATATTTATTAGGGATACATTCTCAATGCTTCTAATACAAATTAGGTTCTCAACTATTTTATTGCCCTGGAAATGGGATTAAATAACTTTAAAGCTCGAGGCTCACAATATCAATCCGTAGAAAATTATTTTTCATGTTAATCCGCGATAAATAATTTCAATCATAAACGAAAGGAAAAAGATGTTTTTGATTTAAAAAATGTTTTTGCACGCACAGAAAGATAAAAATTATTCCTGATGTAGGCCTTCGACCTTTGTAGCGTGCAGGTTACGTTCGATAATAAACATTAATAGCAAAAGGTTGTTTTCAAAAAGAAAAAAAATTAACTTACTGGAAAACTGGCAGCATTGAAAATATATTCACCGCTAGTTTACTGATTCGGTACGAATATACATTTAACTTCCTAATTCAGAAGAATTTAAATTAATGAATGAATTTATTGACTGAAATTAGTGTAAGATTGGTGACAGCTATAATGATATATAATTTCTATATCTAGAACTTAAGTTACAAAGTAAACAAACAAAAAGATATATCACTTACATTTATTCAATACCTAAAAAAATATTACTCTGTTTTTCAAACCTTTACTATTCTTAGGTAGAGTTTCTACAGCTGTCCGCAAATTAGATCAGTTTAATCTACGCGATGCATATAAGATATAACAAAACTTATTAGCGGTCTGATGGTAAATTGATTTCTAATGGGCCTATAGATAATTAGCTTAATAGATTCATAGTTTCCCTCCATCTGTAAGGAAGTTGATTAATTTATTAGCCCAACTAGGACGCGACTGAAAGCTTTGACTCGACCTTTCCTCACTCACATTCTAAAATCAATAACTATGCTACCATGACTACATTTGATCGATATCTGTCCGCATTGATGGAGATTTGACATCATTTCTTATTGCACAAAGAATGAGGTCACGTTCTCGGAATTCCATTCGAAGATTTTAAGCTTATGGATTTGTAATAATTGACAAAATACTTCGATTTATATATTTTTTCTGACAATAATTTTAATCAGATATAAGTGCTTAATATTTATATTCGGACATTTGATGTATTATACGCTGATTATATCCTGAGTGATCAATTTTAATTATAAACGTCCACCGCTAATATTATACAACAATACGATTGTTTAATAATTTTCAAACAAAAATTTAAAATGTAAATATTTTACATAATTGAATTAAGCTCTATTTAAACAATGAAATAATACATATAAAAACAAATATTTTTCTACATATACAATTTAGTATAACCTCAAAGTTACTTCCTGGCTGATAGTAATTAAAAATGTATTCACCGTGATATGAAAATTAATAATTCTAGACTGTCTTTCTCGGCGGAAAATTAATAAAAAAGTAGAAAAGCTAGAATTAAGGATTATATAAAATTCTAGACTATACTAATATCAGGAGAGAAAATCTTCCCTTCGCAATCGGATCATTTCATTGTCATGTGAAAAATGTTAACGTAAAACAGGTTTTTAGATTGAAAAGTTCGTGATCAAATACGTTCTGAGGCAAAGCACGATTTACTACTTATCTTATCATTTGTCAAAAATGCACCAAATATACATCAGTCCTGTTTTCTTCTAAGATATACTGTAGTATATAACAGGTTCTGTTGCAGATCAGTGTCCATTATATTTATTTGAAGAAAAAAATTAGTGGTAGAGTTAATTACGTAATGTGTTTTCGAAATTTCTAGATATATAAAAAGTAGATTGAAAGAAATAAATAAAAAGCTCGTTTAGTTACTACGAGGGTGGTTCGGAAAGTTGTCGGCCCGATAAATTAAAAGATTTTTTAACTATTTATCCTCCTTTGAAATAAATACACTTAGTAATAATAATAAATATAGTCAAATACAGACAAAATAAGTTATCATATAAATACCACACAACGTTTCTGGGATCCTTGTCCCTTTCTTAATGTGCTGCGCAGTTGTGTCACTCTAGGCTCTTCATCGCACCTGAAGAAAGGAACAAGGACCCCAGAAACGTTGTGTGGTATTTATATTATCACTTATTTTGTCTGTATTTGGCTATCATTCTTATTATTAATTTTCAATCAGATGTAACTTTTAATTTTAAATACAATTTGTCCAGAATCTTCTGTGTAAAACAATTTCTTAAACTCCCCAAATAAAGGGTTTGTGTTAGCTACGGCTTCCTCATTAGCAATAAATTTTTTTATTCAGAAGCATGGAATAATCGCTTGGACTTCAATCTGGCAAAATGGTATAGCTGGAAACAATTTGTGCAGCTTAGTAGCAACAACTGTTACCGTGTATTGTCGTCGAGAATTAAAAAATTATTAACGGCTTGCTTCATTCGTTACAAAAAATGCTGCAAAACGGTAATTGTTTCGTCTTTTGCCAGTTCGTCACGAGTAACCCTTGACGTTTTTCCCTTTTTGGGATCAATTTGGACTGTTCAGGGGTGTAATAATTAGCGCACGATCCATCAACAGTAACGTCTTAGAACAATCAGTTTCAAAAGATCAAGATCAAAACACTGCCGAGAAAGGTTCATTCGAGTGCGTCTCTTCATCGTCTGTTAAAACGCGACTGCCTTTTTCACATCAATTTCTCAAAATTTTATGCACACAATCTACCGATTCTTTTAAAATAAGAGAGCTCGTTTATTCAATCGATCATCTTCCAACACTGCGTTATGGATTAATACGATATTTTCCTCGGTCCTAGTGGTCACTGGAGGGGCCATGAGCGCTCATCATTCATAATGGAGGTTCCATCACGTTTGAATTCAGTCACGCATTTCTTTTCCGTTGGAAACGATAGGATTTTGTGCATTTTCACCTGTACAGTCGTTCACCTCTCTTGATTTCGAAACTCCAAAAATTGAGGAAAAATTATGGAATCTACTTATCCCCGTCAGTGCCAGGCTGATAACTTTCATAACGACCCGCGTCAGTCTCAAGTTGATTAAAGTTGAAATAGCACTTTATTATCGAAGTACAACAAGTACCAGTATTTAAACAGTGCTATTTTGTATAATTTATTCCTGGTTAGCTATAGTTAATATTCCGGCATTTTCCAGACTCCTCTATTTATTCTGATAACTTAAACTTACCCATACCTTCAATCTTATCCTACATGTTTTTTATTTAAAAACTGCCAAACGCATTTGAATTTATAAAGGACTTTCATAAAAAAACACTCAATCGGACCGTTCTTCTATTGCTGTTAATTTTAAGCCCTTTTCGCTCCTCAAGTAAGGCAGTAATAAAACCAATATTGTCAGTCAATATTATTTATTTATTTTGACTGGCAATATTGGTTTTATTTTTGCCAAAACTGAGGACCGAAAAGGGTTTACAATTAATAATAAGGGACTTTTTGGAATTATTTCAAGCAAATCTGTTTCAATGCTCAATCAGGTTATTAATGACATTCGATTCAAACGCTGATATATTCGGTCCATGTTGGATATTTGGGTCATATTCAAGTTATAAATGTGGTTTCTCTATTCACATTCGAACACATGCACTTATTATTTATTTTATAATATAACTTTGTAATATGAATTTTGAGGCTTCTGATATAAAGAAAAATATAGTCTTCGTAGCACCCGCAATGGTTAAGCATTCACGATGTTACTTGGTACACTTTGTATATCGACAAGCTGCAAATGATAGAGATCTTCACGACCTCGTACGCAACGTTAATCTGCGTTTGGCGTGCCTGGGAACGACGATATTGGTCCTGCATGCTGAATCGTAAAGGGGACTTCTTCCCTTCGGCGGTGAAAATAAAACGTGAAATGAACGCACAAATATTGCAGTTTTCCGAAGGACAATATTGGAAGCGTGGGACAGCAATACGAAACTGTCTCACTTACATAGAATGCACGATATGACATAACGCGACGTTATTTTCGTTTCGAAAGTCTGAGTGGCAACTTTGTTCTCAAAAGAACTGCTACAAATTATTTTCGGCGTGATGACAAACAACAAAACTTTGACGTCGGATAACTTGCCCGAACTGACACAAAAGAAGAAAATCGATATTCTGCCCCGGCGAGAAGAGTTGGTTGACTTGCGAAATATCGGCGTTCTGAAGGAACTATGTAGCCACTTTAGTCATGCAGAAGTGACGACTGGCTCCTGGCACCAGATCCTTCGTCAAAAATATCCTCTCTCACTGTTGCATTATGATATTAAACATTCCTCACAGGTTCTCCGGGAATATTAAATTCTTCTTAAGATTTTTCAATAATGTAAAAAGGCCTGATTTTTTATTTTTATAAATAAAAATAGAAACTTTATCTGACTTGTACTCAAATGTAATTAGTTTAAAATGGCCTAAAGTCAGAATTTAGTAACATTACAATTTAAAATTAAGTACAAAACTTAACGTTTCGTTTCTTTGGTTAAGAACCTCTTCAGTGGACACTTAGAACATGATGCGAATCCAATAATCAATTTAACAGAAAAAAAATTAGACTTATTCCACCACCTTCCATGGCCACTTACTTCGCCAAAATGCTTATGTATTAATTTGATTTAAAATGAATTATTAATAGGGAAAACATTTACGTCTGTTTGAAAATAATGAATAAGAAAGTTAGCCAATTCAGAAAAAAAGGCCTTTTCTCAGGTGTGAAGAAAATCTGAAACTTTTTTGAGTTTTGTCAACTGAGAAGTGCGGTTGTGTCGCCCTAGTCCCTTCTTCACACTTGAGGAAAGATACAAGGATCCCAGAAACGTAGTGTGGTATTTATATTATCACTTTTTTTGTCTGAATTGGCTAAATTTCTTACTCATTACTTATTAATGTTCTTTTGAGGTCCAGTCCAAATTTTATATTGATTTTTTGTTAATAATTGTTTATTTAAATTCATATAATATTTTAATTGTTTCTTTAATTACATACAACTGAAGTGGTGCCTACGCAAAGGCAAGAAACGTTACGTTATGCACATAATTATAAATTTTATTCTGAAATTTGGCCATTTGTACACTAATTATATTTTATTTTTAATTTAACGTCCAGTTTAGCAGCCGAAAATTAAACACTTGAACCAGATTTTTCTCAAATATTTATTCAATTTACGTGATGAGCTTTCGGCTAGACGCCATCTTTTTGATCAAAATTAATTATTTTAGGAGGAAACTTATAATTAAAAAACACAATACATTGTTAAAATTATTAAATATCTTATATAACATTAATTCTTCTGATTTACATTTTTTTAAATTAATTCAAGAATAAAACTCACACGATAGCATAAAAAATTATCTTATCGAGCACACCTGCATGTTGCTATAGTTTTGTTCCACATACCGAATTACCTGGCTCATTCGTAATTCCTAAATGAGTTGGTAAAGTCAATCGTGGTCCCAGTTATGTAAGAATAATAACAAAATGCGTGTTAATCACTTCTAAAGATTTAATTTATACCCACGTCTTAATTCACACACACACACACACACACACATATATATATATATATATATATATATATATATATATAGAGAGAGAGAGAGAGAGAGAGAGAGAGATAGTTATTATGATCCATTTAATTCTCAGCAAAATACTGACGAATTAATTTGATTTAAAAAGAATTATTCATTTTCTTTTGAAGTAAAGTCCAAAATTTGTAAATTCATATTTTGTTAAGAATTAATTATAAACAAAATTTATTTGCACATTATTATATTAAAAAAAATTTATAATACACTACAGTTCTTCAACAATCCGTGAACTTCATCAGGTGTGCATTACATAAATTGAAATAATCATTTAACAATGTCATAAATAAGAGAGACCAAAGAATTTATTTGAGATTATAATAATAAATTTTGATTAGATTAATTTCAGCGGTTTGAACGTTTATGGGTGACAAATTTCATTTAATGAGTAACATACAAATATGTGGGTATAATTAATTCTTAACTGACTCCTTGGTAATTATATATTAATTTCTAATGCCAGTTACAATAGTATAAATTAATGTTTTGTTAATTCCGCGCTTTCTTCTATAATTCATCCTTTTATCTTTGTTTAAATATATATATATATATATATATATATATATATATATATATATAAACTCGATAATATTTCATTTATTCAAAGAACGTTATTATGGCTTTTTGAATTATTTAATTCGAATAAATGCTTGTGGAATAATTTATTGCGGCTGATAAACCAGTTTCTAAATTAAATTAAATTATTTTATTAAATACGCTATTGTTTAATACTTATTCAAATTAATCTAAGAGAGTAAGTTCTATTATTTTTTCTGTCGAATTTTTATATATAATGCGTCCAACGTAGTTCAAATGTCACATAGTATTTATTTAAATTTTTAGTGAAAGTTTTCCCTATTTTATTTTCATAAATTGTATTATTTTTATTCCATAGTTTCTTATTCTAATTCAGTACAAAAAATATCTATAGTAGTTTTCCGGTTCTCTAATTATAACCCTGAACTGAGTTCCTTTCTGGTAGTTACCCGTTACGTCCTCAAAACCTTTAGTTCTGAACATTCTTTCTATCTGCTAAAAGCAGTCGTAAACCTGCCAAATCTATCAGTTACTATTTCAGGACATGGGTTACTAACAGCCAGAATACTCATTTGGTGGGGAAATTTTCTCTGATCGATTCTACGAAACTTCTTACAAAAGGTCTAACATTGCGGTTACCTGTCTCGTAATTATATGTAATATATCACTAGCGGAATCCTTTACTTCTTAAATAAACCGCTCTGTTTTCTGTGGTTGAATTTGAAGTGCATAATACTCGTCAGAGGAGAGAGTTGTGACTAACATTTGGGAAATCCAACATTTCGTAAGTATTGACATTTTGAGCATGTTTTTCAGGTCGTTACAGGGGTTTTGATTTATATTTGCCAACTTGGACATTTCCAGAACATGAGGCGTCTTCCTAATGCGTAATAATAGAAACTCGTTTACATTTCCACAAAATTAAATAACTCGACGATGAAGAAATTATTGCGACAGTTTGGTGTGATTTTTCGTTTCAACAAATACTAAAGTAACGCAGATAAAAAAACATCCAAAAAGCCGTCAAGAAATTTCTGGAATGATCGTGTTCATTGCCAAGCTTAGAGATAAATGGTCCGACAGTCACAGATTTATCGAATGGTTGGAAATAAAAGAAATTTGTGTTGCCAATAATTTTTGTTTAATATAAGCGTAATCAAATATTTCTTACGTGGTGCGATGAATTCCACAGAAATCTAACATAACGGTTCATAGACTGGCATCTACCTCTCTGGATTCTAATTGTGCGACCAACAAAAAGACGCTCAGATCTAATTAGGTCAATGAGAACAGCGAGTAATATTTGGCTGATGACCAAGAACGGGATGGGTATTCCGGCTCATCAGGCCATTAGAGCCCATCTGCGGAAAGAAGCTTACCAAAGGGATTAAGAAAGGAAACTGCTCTTCGCTTGAATTAAATAAAAATAATAATCCAGAAAGCAAACCTAGCATTAAATTTCAACTGGTGAAGGGGAAAAATGCCCTAATACTTCATAGGTAGAACTGAATATTTCTTATTTAACCGCTTAATTTTTTCAAGAGTAACAGGCTACATGAGGGTAATCCTTCAACAACATACGAAGGAAGTTAAAATGGGGAATGCGAAAGGGTAGAGGAAGGTGGCCAAGAGTTAACAAGGACCCCCGGCCTGTACTTTAAGGATCCTACCAGGCATTCATCTGAAAGTGATGCAGGACAAACGCTAGAAAACCTGCATCAGATTTTTTTGTTAATACATATCAATAAAACGACTTGATCTTAAAAACGTCTAAACTGATAACAGTGAATACCGAAAGGTATTTCTATAACACAGTCTCTACACTTTGGTGGATTTCAAGTCCTCAATATCTTATAAATCCTTTCCCTGTGATCAATCAGAGCTCAACTGACACAGAAAGCACCAATCAAAAACCGCTACGGCAACTTTCGATGATGCTATTACCAGTACTTTAATAACCTTAACGAAAACTACTTAAATAAAATTTGTACAATTATTTTATTATTAAGTATACCTTATAAATAAATTAAACATTAACTTGTGTGTTCGCCCGCTCGAACAGGTATAAACTAAATTACACTTCAAATATTTCAACGAAATTCATGATTACTATTTCTACTTTGTAAAGTAGAAAATAGCTGTTCTGTTTGTCGAATTTCAGGGACAAGTGAAAGTTTCGCGCAACGTGAACCAACTTTTAAATTATTTTCTAGGGATAACTACATTGTATTTGGTTAATGGCCTTTAAAGACGGGTATGACGCATTTGGCACTATGAATTTCAACAGACGAAGGTACTTTCCAATAAAAAATGTCTTAACTACAGTGAATTTAATAAGATATAATTATATATATTTTTATTTTATTTTTTAGGGCAACAGGCTATATGAGGGTGATCCACATTGGGCAACTCCCCTTTAATAGAATAGGAAGGGATTTGAAATTGGGGATGCGGAATGGTAGAGGAAGGTAGCCAAGGGTTACTAGGGCCCCCGGGCTATGGTTTAAGGATCCTACCCGGCATTCGCCTAAAGAAATGCAGGGAAAACCCTAGAAAAACCTGCATCAGGTAGGTCGGGCATTGGGTACTTGTCCCTCGCCCTTCCGATAGCGGGAGAGGAGTTTTCTGTGCGGACGCAGCATTCCCTTCTCCGTGCCTCGACTAGTTTAGGAGGCAGCTGGCCGACTATTCCAATGGGAATAGCGGACAACTCTTACCGTATGCCCAAGGTCTGTGACCCCTGAACATACACCTCTCAGAACAGGCGGAGGTGCCTCGGCTTGTGGGAACCTTAGCTCAAAAACGGAGAGTAATTATATATAAAGAACAGAATGTTTTAATATTTTCACCTTGTATTCTCAACTGTCGTAAGTAACATTTTTCGTCAGTCTTCTGTAAAAACACCGCATATTTACTTGTATTGTTAAGGATATAATGAAAAACATATTATTTCTTTCAACAGCCTAACTAAGCTAGTTTTCGTTAAGTATACAAAAATGATTTCGTAGAAAAAATAAAGAAATTTCGATAATTTTCTAATATCAACATTTTTTGTAAATTTACTATTTTTTATATTGATTTATTACAGTCGCATCAACAGCTCTGGTTATTAGCGAATCAGTACGGAAAATCATTTTTTATAGCCGAGGGACTTATTTTCCAAGAGTTTCTCTCTCGCACACAAACATCCATGCCCTCGCTGGGATTCAAACCCAGGACCTCTGCGATTTGAGTTAGTCACGCTGAAACCTACACAACAGGAGGTCGGCATACGAAATTTCGTAATTATACAGTCCCATATTTTCTTATCGATCACATGCTTTCACGCATTTTGAATAATCAGTTTCATGAATTAAACATTTTTGTGTAAAATTCCTACAGTACAAATATACAATTTAACTAATCGAATTATTAATTTAAAATTATTAAGTTATTGTATTGGCGACCATTGTAGCACATACGTCATTATAATATGCTCCATAATTATTTCGGACTATGATCAATATTAAATACTTTAAAATGAAAATAATTACGTCTGATTGGAAATAATGAATAAGAATGGTAGCCAATACAGACAAATATATAAATGCCACACAACGTTTGTGGGATCCTTGTTCCTTTCGTCAGGTGATAAGAACAGCCTAAGGCTATCTTTCTTATTCATTAAATACTTTAGTTATTTACAGAATTTCGTAATTATGAGATGTTTGGATGTAAGTCTAAACACAAAATCGTCAAAATCCTTTCCTTGTGTCGAATCAGAGCTCAGCTACTACGCACGTCACTGACTTAGCAAGCACCTTTCAAAAACCGCTACGGCATATTTCAATGCTACAATTAGCAGTACAGTAGTACAGTTTAGAATTATTTAAAGAGTTGGTAATCATGTGTTAGAACGTCAAGAATATTTTTGAAACGTCGGCCAGGGTTTCTTCAAAATATGAAATTCATTAAACTAAAACTAATTTTAATTATCACTTCACTCAATCATTTATATGGATTAATGTTGTATCATATAATTACCACTATATTTTACGATACTAAAGAAATTAGAATGATAATTTATCTGTTACAATTCAGAAAGTAATTTGTCTTAACAAATTTTATAATAATTTATTTTGAGACATTTTATACATTGTGAAATTTTCCTGTATAACAAAATTATGTAATTACGAAACTGAAAATATGTATTCCAGAAAACAGCAAATCGACATTAGTAAGAAGCGTAAAGTCTTGAGATGAAATTAGGTCTGTACTTTGAAGGTCCTGCCTTGTAAAACAATTCTTCTGCTTGAATTGCATTATAAGACGGAATGTTTCCGATAGTATCGTGTGTAATGCATAGAGTTTTTCCTGTGAGGCTGGAGAAGGTTTTCTTACCTACTGGCACATTTGTTACGACTAGGCGAAGGTAGGTTTTGCCCTTTTTTGAGCCCGCGGTGCCATCACCTCCATGATTCGCGTCGTAAATCTGTCGTGTCTGTCACAGGCGTGCGATACACTCCGCCGTGCCCAAGACTCCCCCAAGAACAAATCGAACAGGATCAATCTATAATTTGATGCTCGACACAGAAAACAGGTGGGACCGATTCCAGCGATGTGAGCCGAGTGTTGAGTAATTTATTTGTGAGAGAGCACAGTTCTCCTTGCCCGGAGAATACTCGTTTGTTAGATCAGTGGCGTCACCGAAGGGAAGGAAATCCCACGACCATTCGTCTTACCCTGTAGGTACTTGGTCCTTAGGTATACAACTGAACCATGTTCTGAGTATTCTTTTCTGAACAGCAAGCCGCTAGTTAAAAAATTGCAAATTATTTTAATTCACAACTTTCTCTGACAGTGTACCTCACGGGTGCTCAAACGTTCCGTCGCGGAAATATGTCCATATTTTCAGAAGAAATTAAAAAAAAAGACACCGAGATACTTAAAAACATCTTAACAGATGTGAAATGTCATATTAAATGTCATTAACTGGGAGCTACAAGGGAAGGATAAAACCATTACCCACGTGATTAGGGACATAAACACTTTCAAAAGTAAATTGCAGCTTCTAATTATTCATCTGAATATAATCGATTTGAAAAATATTTTGGCTTTGAAAGAAAGGACAAGTCTTGAGTTAAATTAAGACATTTTCGTAATGGATGCAAGAAATATTCTGGGTGATTTTCACACACGTTTTTCCGAATTTAGCAAATTGACCAATATTGTAACATTTTTCAGTTATCCGTTCTGTTGTGTACCTTGAAAAATCTGCTACTAAAATATCAAACACTTTCTATCTAGACTTGTCGTCTTTCTGATATACATCTCGAAACAAGTGATGAATTTCTTTTTATCTGAAGAGAAATATTAATGTTTAAAACAAATATCCGGATTATTTGGGTCAAATTATCTATGCGAATGTGCGTTTTCTGAAACGAAAATTATGAAATAAAAATATTGCAGTCGCCCACCTGTAATCCTGCTTGCGATTGTTAATCGGTAATTAAGTGTCATCCTATAAAAACTACGCGGGCGATACGCATCTACGTCGTTCGTTAATGCAGAGATATACATATAATTATAATTCTTATTATTTATGCACAACTTGAATTTACAATAAAAATTTAATTTGTAGTTTTTTTCTCCTACTAGTAGAATTCAGATTTTTTTACTGGCAAGTATCCAAACAAAATAAACATGGATCGTAACTGCGACGCGCTGCAGTAGAGCTCAGTTTTACTTTCACCCGATACAGAAACATTTTGGTTCAACTGAATAAAACAGTTATACAGAATTATAATTGGAAAAAGCTTCTTAGAAATTTGTTCAACTTAATGAAATAGTTCCTCAGAAATTTAATCGTAACCCTCTACAAAATCTTCGATGTACTTCGTTACAAACGTATGCTTTTGTTATCCACTGTCAGAAAATAACTTTAATAGTCATATAGTTAAATAACATATTACCAGTCGCAATATTGAAAAAAAATGTTGAATTATGCACATTATGCCATTTTCAAATTTGAAATTATGGACGCTAACTGAGCCTCAGCGCCGTCATCTTTGCTTTTTGGAAATAGTCAAGCGTCTGATATACTGTAGCCAAAAAGCAAGGTTGGATGACGGCGCTCAGGCTCAGTTAGCGTCCATAATTTCAAATTTGAAAATGGCATAATGTGCCTAAAGCTAATTTTTTTAAAATATTACGACCGTTAAGTTGGATTTTAACTATCATAACATAAATGCTAATAGTCTGCTTAATCCATATCTAACTTAAATGTGTTTTTTCTGTTTATTAATATAATACACTGTTGAAGGGCCAATGACATGTGTTTCATGAATAGTACGCACAGACACACCGCTATATATTTTTTAACACTTGAAATTTTTTGCGATCGATAATGCACGATGTTTTATGAATCAATGACGGAGAAATGACAGCCGGGAAAAATATGGAAAGAATGTTTTAATAACAAAAATGAAATTTTACTGGGTAGCACTTAATTGTATAAATAAATAAAAATGAAAAGGAATGAGCATAAATGTCTATTAGTAGGCGCAAACAAGACAACCAGACTTCTCATAAGAAACTTGTGGTATCACCTAAAAATGCTGTATAGCATCGTCGTGATATTTAGCAAGGTTTACGAACTGCACAGTAAGAGAAGGGAGAAGATAGTATTGTCGTCAGGTGGGAATCGCCCTTGGAGAGCAACGCCAGTCTTAGAAACGGGATATATAGGCAGCGGAAACCTGTACTTTTCATCTCTTAACTTTTACGTATGAGTTTTTTGACGTACAACATAACCTGAACTGAACCCTATATATTTATTTGCCTCAATGTTATCAGAATAATTTTTACACGACATCGTTTCCGTAAAACAGGTCGTGATAAAGTAAATTACAACCCCAGGTCAGTGGACGACTGCACATCGCAGTTGTCTCCAGTTATACCAACAATTACTACAGAGTCATCAAAAGAAAAAAAGACGCGTTTATAAATCAGTGGCACTCCAAGTCGGTAAATTTGAAAATGCTTTCCAAAATCCATATCGTAAATCGGGTTATTGACGGTAAGAGTCATTTCATGTCTACTGTATTACATTTTCTATGAGAAAGTAAAGTAAGTAGAAACGGAATGCCCGAATAACGTCTCTAAAATGCGTCAAAACCTCATTGTCAACGTATTTAAAACTACGCCTTGGTTTAATATTATTTTACGAAGTATGGAGAAAAAATACTTCAACGTTGTGTGGAACTTCAACCTATTCAAAATTTCGAACCTTTTATACGTAGCTGAGGAACGAGTACATTTTCACTCTACAATGGAACTCACTCTTAATTGGACAGCTCTCCTTTCATCATTCAATATACTTTAATTCTATCTTTTTAATTTTTTTGTGTTTCTCGTTTCTCAGCCGCGTGAGAAAGAAGAAAAATATAATTATGTGGGTTTCGAACAATTGATATCCTTGGTTTGTGGGTCGAAACTGGTTTTGTTCCTTACTAACACGATTATTATTATAAACAATAATCGAATTATATACCAACTGGAAAGCGATTTTTATATACCTACGTCAATTTCGTGGCTCCAATTGTAAAAGAAATTTATTTATTTGCCAGCTAGCTCGTCGTAAACTCAGGTTAATAGTACAATAGAAACAAGTTTACCCCCGAAAGGAAACTTAATATTTTCTGCGCACTAGTAAGATATTTAGGAAAGCAGGTTACCGAGATTGTTTGATAGTCTAGACACAGTTATCAACGCCAGTTGAATTACTTATGCGCAATCAGTGAAACATTACGTATATTTTGGCGGTAAGAGCATGTTAAGAAAATCAAATCCGAATTAAGCATAAAATATAGACTATACTATTGGCTAATTGGAAGAAACTCCAAACTTTCAATTTCCAAAATCTACTGATTTACAATAAAACATTGAAAGAAAAGTCCTTAAATATTTACAATATTGTAAACACATTCGATAAATTGGTTCAGAGGCCCATTAAGTTGGAAATTTGGATTAAATAGAACCATCGAAATTGGGGGTAACCAAACCTTTCACTTGTTATTATTACCACAACTTCTTACATATACAGTCACGTCTGGAGACTGAACCACTTGTCCATAAGCTCAACCATACATTTATTGTCAACATATTATTGTGATTAATAAAAAAAATAGCAACAATTTGAGCAGTGGCGACTTCTGGGGTTTTAAAATTATGGTTGCATCACACAAAGCAAGTATAACTATGAAAAATATTAATAATACTACAACAGCGACAGTGTTACCAACTCTCTGACGCAAATGCAAAATCATTAATATGCTACATTTATAATCCGTATACATAGCTTACAATAGTGTCTAGTTTTAAAAAGTTAACACGAAAATATTTTTCCTCTGTACATATTTAAATAAATATTACTTTAGGAACGAGCCACGCATGTTGCCCGCATTCTATGTAGGGTCGTGATGTATATTTTCTCAGTAAATATTTGAAATGCCGCCCCTTAAATATTTTTCTTCTTTAAAATAACTTTTGATTGTGATTTTTAAAAAAATACTACGCAAAATTTAGGAGTATTACTTAAAAAAATATAATTTACTTTAAAATAATATTTTTAATTACTAAATGGTTGAAATGTATTTTGTTTTCGTTGATTTATGCCTCCTGATGCGGCCGCGTCTGCCTCACAGTCCTGTTTCTAGGTCTCTGCTAGTCCACAGTACGGAAAGGACCCTTTTTTAGCTTTATAGGTGGTGCAGACAGAAATGGTGTTTTACAACCGTGAGCATCATTGGCATAGCCAGCAGGCAGCATTAGCAGGAGTGAGTGCGGCGCCAGACGGGCAGTTTAAAGTATTATAAATCGAAGCAGGAATTATAGTTTTAAAACGCAATTTTTAAAAGTTTTCATTAAAAATAACTAATACAAATGGGGAATATATTTCTGTGGTTTTAATTGAGGAGTGTGGGTTTAACGACTCTGCTACATTCAGCGTATACGCACTGCCCGTAACGTTGTGATTAAAATTTATTATTTATAAACTCAGATTCGTTCAACTATCTCCAAAGGTCATTCTATTAAAAGCTCGCAAAAAATAAGAAACCCAACGGCTAAAAACATTCATGCTATACAGCTGCGTATTATGGAGCCTTTTCTTGTGCGCTATAACTACTAATAATAATTTCATTTCTAATATTATTTCTAAATCATTATTAAATATTCCCTTGCAAGAACTTGCGTAAGGTTTTCTTATTTCTGGGCATATTTGTCGCCGTAACAAGAAGCAATTTCTTTGGTAGTTGGACGATGGGACGCGCATGAGGATATAAATCGTTTTCTGACGGTCGTTGAGTCCGGGCAGGACGGCCCATAACTGAGGACTACAACACGCTATATCAGATAGGCCGTATCGCTAGCGGTGCTATTCACAGACTACAATCTCTCCTGGACGACGTAAACACAGCTGTTGGCGCTTTGCCAGCCGGGAAATCCCTCCAGAACCTGGCCGTTACATGTACCTCGTTGACCCTGCCTGCACTTTACTCTGAAAAATGGTCACATATTTAAACAGGAAACAGAATTATATACATATAAGCGTAAATATAAAGCGTCTAGATTTTAATCAAATAAAATGTAGCTCACGTCTAATAATTTATTTTTAAAAAAATTCAGTTTAAAACAACGACATTTCTTCTTTAGATTGTGACTGTACATAATTTTCATCACAAAAATATTTTTCAATAATACAATTTTTTGGCACTATCACACAATATCAACATGATAATAAACTGTTTATTAAAGACTTATCATAAATTAGTGTTCAGGGAGAAAAACCACCCACAATCATGGCGTAAAGTCAGAAAAAAAATTGATAGGTGGAAGATTTCGACCTATTTGGTCGTTTTCAACCTCTTAAAAGCAGTATAACCATGTATCAGTTAACAATTAACATACAAGTGGGCATTAAAGTTTTAAAAAAACCTTCAAAGAATTGTGCTACCATTACTACACTCTTAACAGTGTCTATCTGAACTCTATTAATTACAACTATAATAAAAAAAATCACTGGCACTCATTCGTATAACACAATAATTATTAAACTTAGTTACAAAAACGATGTAACTAAAATTAAGAATTTAATATGCCTTGTTTTAATATAAATATAAAGTCAGAATTTATTAATTAATTAAAATTTACATTTATTACAATACTACAAAATGATTCATTTTCATTTGTATATAGTTAACTAAATATTAATTAATATAATATAATCTATCAAAAAGAAAAATTTTGACTTCTTTCAATAACTGTCCATGATACAGTAATTACATTTAAAGAACAATGAATGTAATTATTCATGACACATTATTAATTATAATTCATAGCGGTTATAAAGGTATATTTAATAACAATTTGGAAGGCAAATGGTGTTCAGCAGCATACAATCATCTAATAATTACGAAACACTCCTCATTTTAAGGTTTGAGACTTAATGATATTCCTTTTAAAAACTATCTAACACGTCGGCATTTTGTTGTCTGGTTAAAAAACGGTTGTTCACGATTTCCACTAGTCTAGATATCGATTACAGTACGAAAGTAATAGCATAATTAACTATTTTTAAGTTCTAAAATATTAAGTTATAAAAACAATATTCTGTTCGTTATCTACTATTTTTTGGGTAAATTGTATCAATGAATTCGGCATATTGATTGCCAATTTCGGAAACTTCATTTCTACAATTTAGCAATTGAAATTTATTAACAATATTCGAGACTCTGTGTGGTTTTTCTCATGAATAATAATCATGAATGTTATTTAAGTTACTTATCAGACATCTTATGAAATAATATAAAATAAAATGATTTCCGTTAATTTCCGCGCTGGCTGATGAGATATTCTGGGAAACGTCATGGGTTTGGTTACATCCGCCGCGGTCATGCAGAGTTTAACGTTCCTTGTGTGGCAGTGTTGAGTTGTAACACTGGAGATAAGTTAGAATGAGGCGAAGCCGTTGTCGTAAGGTTATGCTGAATAGAGTGATGACGCAGAGTCATCTGTTTCCGGCGTAAACATACCTGCAGCAGTGTTGCCAGTGGTCACTACAGTTTCCCCTGACGGAGGAAGCTGCGCGCGACATTTCAACAGTCAGCGTCCGCGCTTACCAGCAGCATGGCCGTGGACAACGATTCACTGCTCTCAGGTAGGCCTACGCGTCTTCGGCAACCGTCATTATGTGTGAAAAGTGCGCCTGAGATGTATTTCAAAAGATTCGTCTGTCATACCACTGTGATCGAAAAGTAAGGTGAAATTGTTCTTTAAAACTCCCGGGTATTAGAAAGGCAGGTAAAATTTTTTCCTAGGTTGGTAGGAATGTCTATAATATTTGCCAAGCGTCTGTTTGTTAAAAGGTTTAATTATCTCCGAGTTACACGTGTTTTTGTAAACAACCAAAAGTGAATCAGTGATTTTGTTGAGCAAAGAACTTGCATCAAATTTTGTTTGCGGAACGAATATTCTTGTGCGGAGACGTTGAAAATGTTGCGGAAGACCTTTTCTGATCAAACTATGGCACAAAAAAGCGTTTATAAGTCGTACAACGAGTTCAAAGAGGGCCGAGAACGCGTTGAAGACGAACCGCGCTCTGGACGACCATCAACGTCTACCGACGAGGGCCACGTCCAAAAGATCAAAGATTTGGTACTTGAAAATCGTCGATGGACAATTAGAGATCTCGCTGATAGTGTTGGAATATCATTTGGCTCAGCCCAAACCATTTTGAAGAATGTTTCGTGTCTCAAACGCGTCAAGTCTCGATTGGTGCAAAATTCGCTCAATTTTTTGGAAATAAAGCGTTGATGTTTGTGAAACTTTGCTGTGTGACTATCAGGACCACTTGAAATGCATCATTACTGGAGACGAGACTTGGATTTACGCATACGACCCTGAAACCACCGACCAATCCACCGAATATCGTGCAAAAGGAGAAGCAAAACCGAAAATACCACAGCAAATTCGATCAGAAATCAAGGTCATGTTGACAGTTTTCTTTGATTATCGTGGTGTGGTGCACTATGAATTCCTTCCACTGGGCCAAACTGTCAACAAAGAATATTATTTGAGCGTTATGCGTCGTTTTCGTGAAGTTATTCGTCTGAAACGGCAGGAATTATGGGCGAACAACTCTTGGTTCCTTCATCACGATAATGAACCATGTCATACTGCATTGGTTCTACGCGACTTTTTTTCCAAAAACTCGACTCATATCGTTCCGCAACCACCGAAATCGCCTGATTTGGCACCGTGCGACTTTTGGCTATTCATCAAACTCAAAAGGCCAATGCGGGGACGCCGTTTTGACACGATTGAGGAGATAAAAACCGAATCGAAGAAATTCTTGAAGGCTATACCGGAAAAAGACTATTCCGACTGTTTCGAGGACTGGAAAAAGCGTTGGAAAAAGTGTGTTTTATCGGACGGGGATTACTTGGAAGGGGATGAAATTGATTTGGAAGAATAAATAAAGAATTTATTTTTTATAAATAAATTCACCTAATTTTTTGTTCACAGTGGTAAGAGAGGGAGGACTTTCCGGGTATAAATGATCAAAAACGCATTATCGGGTTTCCAACCGGGTTAAATATTTATTAATACACGACGTTTCAACGACGAGCTCCGCCGCCGTCTTAATGAGGGTTGCAGTTACTAATTTTACAATTATTTTCGATTACAAAATTTTTTACCTCACGAAACTCAGAAAAGTGTAGAATACAAAATAACTCGTGATGCAATATAATGTCAATTAACAGCAAATAATTGTAATGCCAGTAACCGCAACACACCAGACGACGACAGCAGAGTACGCCATCGAAACGTTGTCTATTAAAAAATATTTAGACACGGTTGGAAACCCGAGAATGATTTATTCGTGTTCTTTTGTCATCACGAAGATCTTCCTTTTCACACTTATCCGAAATGCCTTTATCGGAATTAGGGTTTGATACAGCATTACATCTTTCGAGTCACCATTAATTTTCTCTCAGATCGTGTGGCGGGAAATCTGATATTAGTATCTCAATAAAAAGTCAGTTTAAAAGTATGAAATATTGAGACTATGAAATTCTAGCTGGGAATCGTAGATCAGGTTGTCTTGCTCCAAGACAAGTCTTGGAGAACTGCAGAAATAAAGTGAACAACGGAAGGAATAAAGAATGGACACACTTAAAGCGACCGTGAAGGGAAAAACACATTAAATAATAATGATAAAAAAATTCTGACAATAACAATATTATAAATAATCAAATACACGGCCTTATTTCAGAAAATTATGTATACTAATACATTAAATAATCGACTTTTAGCCCTCTTTTAGGACTTCATGTTTAATAATTTGCATGATTTATATAGAAGAGGTTCTAAGCAAGGACGCTCGTCGTTTATTTTTTTTTGTTATTAAACACAAATTTATGACATAAGGCAGTGTAGTTGATTATTTAAAACACATTTAGTTTTTTTTCCATTATTGATTCCATGTGGTTGGCACTTGTTTCTTAACTCTCAGTTTACTATCCCACAATACTAATTGCCAAATATGAGTGAAGAAAAGCATTAACAAATTTTTATTATGTAAATGTTTTATGCATGATTATAATATTTATATATTAGTCGGTAAGCCTGAAGTTGTAAATTTAATGATTTGTTAAGTTCATTGATTACATTAACATTGAAAATATTCATTTTCGTCCCAAATTTGGAACTTCATCACATTACATATCATATTAGTTAGGAAAGATATTACCTTAATAGCTACCTTATTCGTTTTTCATTATTAAATTTCAGTATCAATTTCAAATTTGATGCTTGACCCGAAAAATTTGCATACAGTCATAAAGGTCTCATCTTTTCTAATTAATATTATGGATCACATGATGAAGTCCAAAATTGTGAACTTGAATATTTACAATGTAAATGTATTCATTGAGCTTAACGATTAATTACAATTATAAGCTCTGACTTATTGGCTAATATATTCATTTTGTTCTTATGCATTATATATTCCCAAATACTAAATCATTTAAATTAAGCACTCGTGGTTTCAATCGAAATTATTTTATTTTAAATAACTTATTTAATATACAAATCCTTGAGTATTATTTTGCGTACATTACTTCCTATTTTCCGTTATTGGCCTGTTTATTAAATTGTTCGTAGTAATAAAAACCGTTAGCACAGTCTCCAGTAATATCTTCAGTTTGATATATATAAAAATTTTGTCATGCTCATTTTTGAAATATTCCAATTTAAAAAACCTGTCAAGTATTAGATAAAACACTAAATATTTATTAAATCTTGACGTCTTTTTGGTGTTGGTGCCGATACATTCGTCACACGTTCTAATTTCCTCATATCTTGTAGTTGACAAGTTTTTTATTTACAAATTGGAATATTTAAAGAATGAATATGACGCAATGTGGAAAGCTATCAATCTGAAAAAATTAATATTACTTGAGACTGTGCAAAACGAACTAGCTATTTTCCTTGAAACCGCTGAGAGCATAGTGCACTTGTTACTTCCGCTTCTTCCAAGTCCTGCACGCAACTGCTCGCTTCTTAGAATAGAGCCAGACGTCATAAAAACAAGTGAAGTCTGGAATACTGCGCTTGCTCATAATACACTTTTGACCAAGACCATTTCTAAATATATGTTTTGGATGGAAAAAATAAAGATGATTCAGTATGTAAGGCCTGTTTTAAATTCCGTAGGCGTACTGGACGCTGTAACCCTATGAGAAATCTCAATTAGACAACAGACGGCATATCCGAAAAATGCACCTCCCGTATTATCGTTGTCGTTTAAATAAAAATTCAAATTATTTTATAGTGTCAACAGCACAAAATATTCAAACATATTTTAATTGTTATTATAATTATTTTTTTTGGGAGGGGGGGGGGGGAGGATGGAGATTTTATGTTCGCGACTGCACACTCTTGCCATGAACGTTTCTATCGTTTACTTTGTTGATAAAGGAAAATTTACTGTAAATAATTATGAAAAACATGGCAAATTTGAAATTTGGTAATCTTCAATGATGTTGAACAAATGAATAATTATAATGGCCAATAAGCCAGATACCCACTTCTAAGGCTATATTGACACTTAAATCAATACAAATAGAAAAAAAAACTACGTTCGTCCCTTGTTTAACAGTTTATTAGGCGAACATAATCATACTTGGAAAATATAAGACCTTAATAGTTTTTCAGAAAGAACAGAAGAAATTCTTTCAAACAAAGCTCAGCCATGTAGGCCATGAAATTTTAATAAAGGAATCAGAATAAAAAAATCTCGATCGGACCGGGGAATCGAATCCTGGTTGCCTGCTAAGTACGTAGGTGCTCTACCCCTGTGCCACTGGAGTCGACTTCAGGTCAGGTACGAGACTTCTCCATCTACTTTAGCCTGAGCCCAGCTTCACCAACAATTCACTAGATCAAACTCCTCACGGCCTAACTTCAGGACTCGATGAAGAATGGAGACTTTCCCGTCATGATCTGAGTGTTAATTCAGTGCACCTTTGATCAATTCACATTAGTATCCATTCTTCATTGAGTCCTTGACTTAGACCGCGAAGAATATTATCTAGTGAACTGTAGGTGAAGCCGGGATGAGACTATAATGGATGAAGAAGTATCGTAATGGGCCTGAAATCGACTCGGGTGGCCCAGTGGTAGAGCACCCATATTCTACGAAGGGGGGACCCGAATTCGATTCCCGGTCCGGTCGAAATTTTTCCATCCTGATTGTTTAATTCGAATTATAATTTGTAATAAAAATGTCTTCAATGATATTGAAATTTTGTATGAATTTCATTGTATAAAGTGCTGATATATTTATTTTGTAGGTTACAAAAAATATAGAATGTGATTGAAAATAATTTAGAATAAAATTTTAAATTACTTTTCATTTTTTTTAAAAAAAATTAAATGGCTTTTCGTTTTAAAGTTACAGTCTACATGAGGCAACTTCCCTTTAATAGCAAAGGAAGCGATTTGAAAGGGGGGACGAGGAAGGGTTAGAGGAAGGTGGGTAAGTGTTATCTAGGGCTCCCGGGCTATGATTTAAGGATTATACTCGGCATTCGCTTAAACGTGATGCAGGACAAACCCCAGAAAACATGAATAAGGTAGGTTTGGCATTCATTTGGTACTTGTCGCTCGCCTTTCCGATGGCGTGAGTCGGGTTTTCTTTGGGGACGCAGCATTTCCTTCTCCATGCCTCCACCAGTTTAAGAGCCAGCTGTCCGACTGTTGCAATACGAATAGCGGACAACGCCTACTGCAATTTTTTTAGGGTAACAGGGTTATCCACATGGTGGCAACTCCCCTTTAATAACATAGGAAGGGATCTGAAAGAGGGGTGCGGAAAGATAGAGGAAGGTAGCCAAGTGCTAATAGGACCCCCGGGCTATGGTTTAAGGACCGTACCCGGCAATTCGCCTAAAAGTGATGCAGGGAAAACCCTAGAAAAACCTGCATCAGGTAGGTCGGGCATTTGGTACTTGTCCCACGCCCTTCCGATGGCGGGAGAGGGGTTAGCTGTGGGGTCGCAGCTTTCCCCTCTCCGTGCCTTGACTAGTTTAGGAGGAGGCAGCTGGCCGACTATTTCAATAGGAATAGCGGACAACTCTTACCGTATTCCCAAAGTCTGCGACCCCGGAACATACACCTCTCAAAACAGGCCAAGGTGCCTCGGCATTTGGGAACCTTAGTTCAAAAAACCAGAGAGATGTGAAGGCATCCCAAAGGTAGCCTCCGCCAGAGCTCTTCTTAGTGCATTCCATGCTAGTTATAGCCGACATTGGACCTAATTGTTCCACCTGCGGGAGCTAATTTCTTACACCATCTCGCACAGGTTCCTTAATGGATAATTTTTTAGTAATAGGTTAGTTGAGGGTCATGCATACCTCTCACCTTAAGAGCATAGTAAGGGTTGGAAAGCAATGTAGCAAATAGTTACCTATGATTCCCTATCTGTAATTATAGTTTGATTGACTGGCTACTAAGTTTGTTTAAATCTTTTCGCCGTTTTCAAAACGACTTCTGGTGGAGCATTGGCGTGGAGGACTGACGCAGTTTCATGACGTTAGGCTACGTTCGTTACGCACGAGCGTATTTCCCAACATAGCAACTTACTTTTCCGCGATATAAGAAGTTTCACTTAATAGAAGTGAAGGTTTTTAGTTACAAATGTAGATATATTTGTCTTCATCTCAACCTGCTTAACGATTGGTACCCATGATGACGTACGAAAGTTAAGCAAAATAAATTAGTCTCACTCACGTTTACCCTGAGCCAAAACACTTCCCCTCCCATAAATATGAACAATGCTTGGGTCTCTACCTGGATCCAAAACTAACATGGAGAAAAAGTTCATCGATACTGACCAGAAACAACTCGATCAAAAACTCCGACAAATGTACTGGATGCGATGAAGGTCAAAACTATCACTACTCAATCAATTTCTGATATACTAAACAATACTTCAATCTGTATGGACCTCAGACCTACATCTCTGGGTATAAGTTAAACAGTCACCCATATGTATTATACAAAGATTTCAATTCAAAGTTTTAAGAACAATAACAAACGTCCCATGGTACACCAGTAATCGCACTTTGCACAACGACCTCAAGACGCATTTTATTAAAACTGTGATTTACAGATTATCTGACAGCTACAAGAAACTAGTTACAAACCATTGATACAAGCTGATAAAATAGCTACACAGAACCTTGTCAAAAGACTTATTGATTAGCAGCAAAGTTGGACATAAAAAGAAAAGGGAACACTAATCATGTGTACCTTACTATAAAACAAAAAAAAACTTAATACTCTGAAAAGAAGATTATTGTAAATAAAGAATTGTAAAATGAAAAAATATATATTTGTCTTCTTAAAATTGGACTGAATTAATAGGACCATACCCGTTTGGGAGATTTTTCCTTCCTTCATTTTTTTTCTATTATTTCTGATTTGAAATTGTTTCAAATTCGTAATAACCCTGCACTTGCTTATAGATTTACGTTCCATTTTCATCTCTTAACGTCTGTTTAAACAACAATATTCATTTAAAAAAAGTGTGACTATGGAATACAAGCTATGTTACTATTTCCCTTCGAATTTGAATCGTTAACTGATGTCAGTGCCCGTCTGCGTGACATCCAAAACCAATTTTAAAATATCTGAAGTGTTGGTCGTGGACGCAGGCGTGTGATGCGTGAGCAGGTGAGGTCGCAGCTCCGTCATTGAGGGGAGCAGCTCCATTCACAGGTCGCGGCCGCCATTGTTCCCTTACGCAAGGACGTTTTTCAGCTCTTGCCCGCGGTGCCAATCGATGCAAACATCAGCCTCGGACTCTGTTTACTGCAAACACTTTAAATTATTTCTCGCCAAGGGAAACGTTAGCTTTGTTTAACAAGAACCAGTTGGCCGAGTGTTTATTTTAGAAATAACTTTAAACTCGGGCATTCTCTCGGTGTTCAAATACAAAAACGAGCCTTCCACATTTCCTGCTCAATTACCATTGTTTTACGCTGGTTTCATTTCGAGCGGCCATGTTCTCGTCGCATTAGTTTGATTATTTTAGCGATGGCGCGTGAATTAATTTCGACGAGATGTTACTGTCAGCGTTTGGAAAGTTACACCAAAATATTCCAACGCAATTCTCGCTCCTGTTTGACGTCATTATATTTTTTAAAAACATAAATACCCAAATAAGACCAAGGCTATCGTAGCTTAATAAAAAAATATCTATAGTTGAACGGTTCACACCACAAATGTCGACTCACGTGAAGTATCCGTTCCTAATAGCAAAAAAAAAAAGTTAAAATACCAAAATTGTCCTTATCTTTTTTTTAAAGTATATATTGTATATAGTATATTTCAGGAGATTTCGATTACTGAAATTTTCAACTGAAAAAAAGGACAACTACACACATCACTAAAAACGTTTTAAATAACTTACAGCGATGTAATCAATGCCTGACAGTCGTTTTTATTAGTTTATTTGTGTGCGTCCTTTTGTCAATAATAATAGGCATGTTATTTGGTATTATTGTTAAATTATTGTTTAAAAGTATTTCTAGGACGAAGTTGACATATTCGAACGTTATTTTGGTGAGACTCCAGCGTCAAGTAGACATACTCGGAACATTTTCCTCCCCGTTTGTCAGTTTCCAAATCTACCTTCTGATTTCATTCAAAGCTTCCAAAAAATGATTTTTCTCGTTCTTAATCACCCTACATTTTTTGTATATTGCCTATGTATTTCTATCAAATTTTATTTTCCTCTGCATTTTATCTCTTTCGCTGGTCCTCAATCCGAGAACATTGGTATACGTCGTTCCCATTATTCCTGCCTCCCTCCTTATACTCATTATTTCTCATTTATATTTGTATTTTAATATTATTTCCTAACAGCCTTAATTTTTGTAGTTTTTTCTCTCTTTGAATATTATTTCTAATCGCTTTTTCTTTTCCATATGTAGCGACAGCGCCGTCTTACTTTTACTTCCTCTTTCATATTAAGTCTGTGATAATATAAACTGTTTTTATATCCCTCCCCTACAATTTTAACACCAAATTTTTATATATTACATTGCTCTCTTGCAGAATATTGGTATTTTTAAACAATTGCAACACGCGTCCTTTATCGAAAGAAAAAAGTTTGGCAGAGAAATGATACGGCACGGGCATTGTAGAGAATCAATCTAATTTAAAAATTTAATTTCGATAATAAACAGCTATATATCTAATACAGAATCGAACACTACAAGAAGCATCGAAATAAATGCAGAAGATTATTTCAATGATGAGTGGGAGATTTTTTTAAGTAGTGAAGTGGCATGTCAGTAGCAGATAGTGAATTATAAATATTTGTTAAAGAATTTTTGTGCATCAGTCAGGTAAATGAAAAGAAAAAGCAACATTTTTGACGATAAACTGCTTATGTTGTTCTTATCAGATGTAAGAATATAAAGGAAGGCAGGGTTTATATTTAAGAATTTTGGAAACATGTTTCTTCAGAAGGGACAGAAGAAAACTATGGAATACTTAAAGACTGGTTTATGTCATAACTAATATGGTGGGGAAACCTACATTACAGTATACAAAATATGTATTAATGTTTGAGATAAACAATTTAAAAATTTCGAAAGCATTTTAAATTACAGAAAAAAATAAAGTAGTGAAAGTTAATAAATCTCCAATCTCAGCTGAGAACGAAATATGAACAAGCTGTCTTGTATTGAAAATTATCTGACTTCCTTAAAATATAATTATTAATTTCCATATAAGTCAGAAGAAATAAAGTTTAATGAAAATTTGCAATATTTTCATATATAAAATTATTATACACCCTAACTACGCCGTTACGTCCTAAAACTTGGACCTCTTCAGGTAATACGTAGTTAGGAGAACTTTAAAACTAAATGATAAATTATATACATTTTGATGTAATGGTGTAGCCCATCTATAAATAAAATTAATGAAAATTAAATATTAAAACCAGTACAACGTCATCTGCAGAGATTAAAATACAATGTATGTAATATACATGACGGAGAATTATTTTAATTGCGCATAATTGATATTTAATGTCCATGAATGATTATATTATTTGTCTTTCATGTGGTACAAATTGAATATAGAGTGTATGATATTCAAAAATGTTCGATCACTAAAATTCAAACCGCAGAAAATTGAAAAATCCATGTTTTTACAAACTAATTATACTGCGAATTGGGGCAATTCTTCCTTTACATAATAGTGAGAAGAAAGATAATTTACAGTCTCAAAGTGATGTAATATCGAAATATAATTAAAATCTAAAATAATATAGTTTTCCTGTTAAATCACTGGTTACAAAGTGTATCTGGTTATTCACATGTAAACACTATAAATTACCTATAAATAATGTAAACAAAAATTATTTTACGGGATGCATTACATTCTGCATTTACGGAAAGCAAGGGGCGAAAATACAGTTTATTTCAATACAGAGTAATAAGGAATATATCTGAAGAAATCAAGTTTTCTGATATCAGAGATGAAAATAAATTGGTAACTTTATAATTTCAAAACTATTGTTCCATTTACACAGGAAAACTCACGTAACTCATTAGCCGATGAAGTCAGATTATAAATTAGACTAATTTTGAAAGTAAAAAAAAAATTAAGTAACTTTCTTCTGGATCTGTTGTTTTATAAATCCTTAAAGTCAGTATGATGAAATGTAAGTTTACAACTATTCAAATATATTGGTCCTAAATTTTCAATTTTGATACGCATTGCACATGGATAGAATATTAAATGTTTATTCACTAGCTTCCGTACCTTCACTAGAAGCCAAATTATCGGTAATAAATCCCCGATGTTAACGTAAGGAAGGCAATATTAATTATTTATTGTTCAAAACTTTAAAAATTCAAACTTGATAAGACTAAATTATGCTATTTAATATAAGATATCTTCTAAGAAATAAAACAGGAGCGGGGGGAAAAAATGGGGAATATTCAAACATGAGAAAACGACCGATATTTAAGTCAGATAAATATTTATAGAGGTCCAAGAGATTGATACTGTTTCTACTGATGTTATCTGTGTATAATTTCAACCTCTTACATCATGGGAAAGAAGTACCCTTAGGGGTGGGGGTGGAGGGGCGTAACAATAAAGTAGTGCGAATACAACCGAGATTGGAGTCAAATTCAGAGTTATGGATGTTGCTGAGTTTAATTATGATATTGAACTTCTTGTTTAACCCCCAGGGGCGGTGATATACGGGGTTGAAAATTTAGAAACATGCACTCACGGCAGATATTTGTGTTGAATAAATATTTTTCAGGGTTAATTAGATTGATATTACTTCTACCGATGCTGTTTATGTATCATTTTAACCCCTTCGTACTTTGGAGGGGAGGACCCTTAAAGGAGGGAGAGACATCACAATCACATAAAAATAACGCAAAAACAACCCAGATGTAGTCGAATCCCGGGTTTTATATGTCACTGAGTTCAATTACAATATTCAACTTGCCGCTTAACTCCCCCAAGCGGCAGTGGGGAGGGTGGAAATTTTCGAACATGAAAACGGCCGATATATTTGTCGAATGAAAATGAGTTCAACCCCGTTCGGCATGGGAGCTGAGCACATTTAGGGATAGGGGGTCAAGGTGGTTTCATAAAAATAATGCAAAAGCAACCGAGATTGGAGTCAAATCGGGGCTTATGGATATACGACAACCCGGGACACATCGGGCACCCAGCTACTTAATAATAAAAAATATGTTAAAAAGCAATTTCTATGATCCGCATCCTACTTAAGTAAATGAAGAGTGAGTAGCAAATTATAACCCAAAATGTAGACCTGTTTTCAATTATTAATACATTGTAATGTAAAAAATAGTGGCATGTATTTATTTGCATGAAGGTATGTAACATTAAAAGATATATGGTTCACTTTTCGTCGTGTATATATCGTAACTTTCCTTCGCCATACGTTGATATATAGCCTATATTTATATTTAGTTCCGTAGAAATAAATATTAAATAAGTTCTGTGGTCTGTCTGTATTTGGTGGTAGTCTTCAACCGTGTTATAAAATTACCCTTATAGTTCGATCAGGGTTGTGGGTGGGAGGAGAATTGCGATGGCGTTCCTTGAATACGCTTCCTCGAGAAATACGATCGAAGACGTTGCACGTGCCTTACCTGCTTCCGTTACCCGTTTGCCCTTTTATTTTGGAAAGGCATAATTGAAACTTAAGCTTTTAATAATGTCATATACCACGAATATGATAACTGCAACTGTTTACACTGAAAACATATAATGTAAACAATTCGTACTGCAACATAGAGATAAAGATGAATGATCAACTCTCTGCATCGTCACGAAATGTGAGATAATTATTTATTTAATATTTAGAATCTGTTGTCTGTAAACAATAATTAAATTTTTTTATAAATACTAAATTTCTAATCTAAACCAGAAGCTTGCCGAGAACAACCCTTTGAAAGATCTCATGATTGTAATAAATCATCTAATATTTTGTTTAATTGCAGTTAATTCATATAATAGAGGTAATTTATTTTAAGTCTCCTAATATACCCTTTCAAATCCCTTCCTATGCTTTTAAAGGGAGTGCGACCACGTTGATTATCCTCAAGTTGCCTGTTACTCTTTTAAAAAATCTAAAAAATCTACTTCTCAAGTCCGAAGGTTTAAATCGCTTTAATTTTCTCTTTTCCTTCTTCGTCAGGTGTCTGGCTAAATTATTAGGAGTCAGTGAAAGTATTTTGTTTTGTATTTAACACAAAAGTTATTATTTCACCCCGCACTGGCCCTATATTTAGATCATTTTGAATTATGTGATTAGGTGAATTGACAATGCTTCTGAGTACTTTAATGTGAAAATCCTTGCAGGATTTCAATGTTGTAAGTGCTTGCAGTTCACTACAATTATATCCCATATAAATATGATTATGGCCTTATAGAGTAGTATCTTATTTCCGATGTTCATTTGGCAGTTTCTACCAATTATCCAATTCATTCGATTCCCAGTTGCTTTCTTTTAGTAGATATATGCTTACGCCATGTAAGTCTTTTGTCGAGGTATATAAAAATATGTCTTATCAAATTTAAGAGAATGAATTTAAGTCTCTTAATATTTTTAGCTGTGTTCATCGTTCTCGTAATACCGGTGAAACTCACTGAAGACTCTCGTACCGGTCGGACTCGGCCAAGTCCAAAGCATAGGTGTAACATGCAGAGGTTGGGCAACTCGACCTTCCTTGTCAAAGTCCAGGAGCAGGCTTATCTTTCTCGCGATCTCGACGTCTGAGGTCTCTAGACCCAAAGTCTCCTCATCCAGTTGGTGGCCCACAAATTTCTCGGAATAGCTTGTGGACCAATTATAATTTGAATCTGTCCAAGTAGATATTTCCCCGGCGCCTCTTTAACAATACGACACCATCTCTACCAGATCCGTCAGATTTTTAAGTTACGTGCTGCATCACAATTCACCATAAGCAACCATTTTACCGAAGATAAGTATGTAAATTATTAATTATAATAACACAGTGATAGTGTTAGAAGTGTTACCAAGCCGTAATAAGCTGCATTTCTAATTCCGTCTAATTTTTAAAAGGGAATAATTTAGCACCAATTTTAAACGCATTTCAAACACGTAAATATTTTTCCTTCGTACATAGAAATTAAATGAAGTTAATTTTTGGAACAAGTCACGCATGACAGTATTGTATGCAGGGTCGTGGGCTATATATTTTCGCACTTTGATGAAACCCAAGATAATTCTTAAATATTTTTTTCTTTAAAATAATGGTTGATTGTGTTTAATTAAAAATTAAATACTACCCAAAATGCACGAAAACTATTTTTGTTTTGAAAATATAAACTTCTTTAACATGCGATTTTTAATTACTGAATGATTCAACTTTATTTTGATTCGTTGCTTAGCAGCCTGACGTGGCCACCTCTCTGTGTCATAGTTCGGCAGTGTCTTGTTTCTATGTACTGTCAGCTCGATAGCACCAAGCAGAGACAGTTTGTTGAGCTTTGCGGGTGGTGTAGAGGTGTTAAAGCGGAATGCTGCCCGTGAGCATTTCTTATTAAATTCAGAAATCGTGTGCTACATCCGTGAGTAGCACAGACATGGCATGCTGGCTGCATTAGTGGGAGCGAGTGCGCCGCATGGGGTGTAGTTTTAAGTATTCCATATCTAAGCAGAAATTCGCAATTTTAAAACAATTATTGTAAAGGTTGTCAAACTTAAGAAAAACTAATTCTTATTAAATTAATTTTTGGGCTGTAGATCGTGAGCACATATGCACCAGCCGACACTGGACACAATACCGACCTGTTGTTCAATAATTACAAGGGCTTACAGTAACTAAGCCGACCTGCTGTAGTATAGCGATCAGAGTCAACGCTTCGCATCATAGAAGTTCCGGGTTCGAGTCTAGACATGGGCTTGGATGTTTGTGAACATCATGGTTATGAAAACTGAGATTACGGTTGAAATAGTATGACTACGCTGACAACATGGCACTCAAAAAAAATCCGGAATGCGTCATGGAAGATGAAAGTCATTTTGGTAGGCCAAAGCCATCAATGTGCTATACAGCCAAGGAGAAAGAAATATAAGTTATGATAATTAAAGTGGTTATGAATACATTATACATCTTTCGGATCTAATTTTATGCAATTATAAGTTAGTTTTACTTTATGAACACTAGCGAAGGACAGGTATCTGACGAGACGAGACCATTTTTTAGGGCAACAGGCTACATGAGGGTAATCCAAATGGTGGCAACTCATCTTTAGTAGCATAGGAAGGGTTCTCAAAAGCGTGGATGCGGAGGGGTAGAGGAAGGCAGCCAAGGGTTAACTAGGGCCCCCGGGCTATAGTTTAAGAATTACTTCGCCTAAAGTAATGCAGGACGAACCCTACAAAAACTGCATCAGGTAGGTCGGGCATTGGGTACTTGTCCCACACCCTTCCGATAGCGGGAGAGGAGTTTTCTGTGGGGACGCAGCATTCCCTTCTCCGTGCCTCGACCAGTTTAAGAGGTAGCTGGCCGACTGTTCCAATGGGAATAGCGAACAACTTGCCGTATGCCCAAGGTCTTTGACCCGGGAACATACACCTCTCAAAACAGGCTGAGGTGCCTCGACTTGTAGGAACTTTAGTTCAAAAAACCAGAGAGATGTGAAGGCATCCCCAAAGGTTGCCTCCTCCAGAGCTCTCTCGGAAGGTTCACCTGCTAATGGTAGCATACCAAATGCCATATCGAGAAAGTCGTTTATTATAACAATACAATTGTTTCCCATTGCTTGATCGGTTCATATAGAAGCCGCACTCGTATAAAATATTAAAAATTCGCGCAGGTAGAGTGAGAGTTAAGAGTTTGGGGAAAAAAGGATGAGAAATAATATTAGGAATATTAAAAGATAAATCTTTTGTCTTCAAACAAAATAAGACATAGGAAATTTGTTTATATGTTATTGGTCCAGGGTTTCCCAAAAATACACCTGTATCACGTATTGCAGCTGAATCCACTTAGAAAATAATTAAATATAATAATTTATTATGCCCTGACGTATAGTCCACAAAAATAATCGAGAAACTTAATACATTTAGAAATGTTTTCATAACTAAGAACTATTTCCGCAAGATGATAACAATATAAATGTGAAAAACAAATTTTGAGACCCGAAAATTTTTCCATCTCCTAATTCCTTATGAAAGCTGCGTACGTAAGTTCTTCACAACAATCTTGAACACTAAATTAGCCAACGGAAAAGAAGTAACCATTTCCGTAGGAAATATAACCACACATTTTTAAGTACGTATTTTGAAATGGATTATTTCATTTCACTGACTCTGGGTCAATTTTATTGAAACATCGCTAGTAACTTTATCGGCGTCGCGGAAGAACACACAATCTTATATGCGTAAGTTATTCTTTTCCGATACGTGTTCACTTAAATTTCGCTCTCAAGAACTGCGTACTGTATTGGTTGTTTTCTTACAATACACACACTTGTGATGAATGGGAATACAGATAAAACTCAGCAGTCGAACTTCGCGCACGTAAAACCAGTCGTCGTGTTACTGCTCACATTCGTTTTCATTTCCTAGTGTGGAATTATAAGTGGTCCGTACATCTTTTAGACATTTATTTTTTATTCAATCGAACTTGTGCTGAATTTTATCTGTAGACTCCGGCAAGCGGCGAACGGATTTGAACAAGGAGATAAAGTTTACATAGAAGTCAGACGCTGATAGATTTCACATTAAAGTTAAAAGTTTCATTTGTTCTTTGACAATATTCCCACTATTTACTTTTCTACTGCGTATGTAAGTAAGCACTAGATTCATTCACATTAAATCTAAATTTATGAATGCCTCGGGGTTAGCCGTCTTGATTTTTATGTGTCTTAGTTGGAGTTCAGTTACCGGAATCGAATATTAACCTGAATATATTTGAGGAATGGATGTTTTTCCAAAAATTCTGTAGCGGTGTGTATTGGACTATGAGAAAACGTCCTTATTGACGCAACAGAATCGGTTTCAGAATACGTATATGAAGTTACTTCTACGGAATTATCATTGGCTTGGCGTGGAAACTGTTTAACCTTGATTTGGTTACGTTAAATGACCGGAATATAATAGAAACGCGGATTGATTTTAAAACTAAAACGAGTTGTTACTTCTACGTAATCCTGTATATTTAGCGTTTCATGTTTTAGTAATCTGTTAAATCGTCGATAGTTGTTTCACAAATACAGAATTTTTTTCCCGGAAGAAGAAAGTAGTTGTAGTAAACTGGCAAAATTTAATAAGTGCTTGTTGAGAAACACGGCATTTGAAACTGTACTTGAAAGCAGTGGCAGTTGGAGTGCACAAACAGTTTCGTAACAGTACATGTCACTCGAGGTACATCACTCATCTCAGAAACAGAGATTCATTCACGTCCTTCGATTTCCAGTATTTGTTTCAACTAAAATATGACTATCAGAGGCACCACAAAAACAACACCCAAACTCACATGACAAAAAAAACTTCATATTATTATTGTAGTAAATTTAAGTTGCCTAAACAGTGTATAGTTTTTAAGATATATTAAATATATTTAAAAATCGTAATCATAGAAGTGATTCATTAAACACATAATTGTTTCATATTATCAGTATAATTGAACACTTAGCACGATTACTCTTCGTCCGTCTAATCAATCAATTACTAATTAATTGGCCTGACGTCTCATGAACCATCCATATTAACTAGTCCGGATTTAATATATCCGATGCACAGTTAGTCTAATCAGCACAGATCATCTATTTTAATTAACACTTCGGAATGTGTACCTCAACCGAAATCACCTCACTATATCATTCAAATAAATGGTTAATTGATTTCAGTGAAAATATTTAGACCTTTTCCATCAATTTCATCGCTTGCTCATCTTTGCATACAAAAGGCACAATAATATACGTATTTTATTTTTCTTCCAAATTAAGTTGATAGTGAAGGTCTAAACTTTATCACTTAAACGGTGTTTATCGTAATTTTAACATTTATAACATACATAAATGGTTAATTAAAATCATTTACGTTTATTTATTATTTTCAGATTTCACAGTAATAGTGTTTATGACTTTTAAGTTCGTTATTAACAAAAACATGGCAAGTTTGCTGAAACTTTTATGCGATAAAAAATTTTTTTCATACTAATTAATAAGTAAGTAATTAGATCAAATGACGTATGTGTCGCCTTCAGAGACACGTTTTACAATTAATTTTAAAGAAGTTCTCGAAACAATGATTTATAACTTACCTTGCGTTAGTGTGGTAGAAGAGGTGCTATTAATTTAAATTATCTTTTGTTATGTTAACGACCTGTCCACAACGATTAGTGTTGTAATGGTGAAAATAGGGTTTGTGTCTCACATACATAGTTTTTACGAGTCGCTTGAATTAATGTTGTAACAATTACTATATTTTTTCTAAATTATTACAACACCTTGAGCACCATTTATGTTTAGACTTTTCTTGGGAGTTATTTATTTAAAGTTAATAAATTCTAATAGGACTGATAATTGCCATATAAAGTCCTCCGTTTGTTTAAAAATATTTATTGCTGAAACATAGCAATATATCTTACACTTTGTACGGCTACGAACACCTACTAAAGTTGCGAATTATTTACCAGACAAATGTATGTTGAATTACTGTGTTTAGGTTATTTTATTGATCAAATTAGGACTATACGTAGAAAGCAGCTGAAATCTACTGAACAAAGATATGTTTCAGCAATAAAAAATTTAAAACAAACAGAGGATTTTATATGGTAATTATCAATGCTATAACATTTTTAGTAGTCTTGCAAAGTAACTTCAATTAATAAAGCCTTATCTTTGATTAATATCAAATATTGAACTAACAATTAAAACCTGAAGGTAAAAAAAGATACAATTTTACATAAAAAACGTTAAAAACAGGGACTCTTCTTTCAGAGTAATTTTTGGTGGAGATTATTTGGCAAAAGTTTTGTGGCAATATAATAGAATTTTTGTTACAATAATTATTCATTATTATCTGCTTTGCTGATTTCGTTTCAAGATGATCTTGGTGGATCCGGTATCCTTTAATCAAACTACCGGCCACTTTTCTCCAAAAACGTCTCGCTGTCTCAAATATTTCTCACTATATATACACCCATTTTCACTTCCAACTTCACTGATACAGATCCTGCGAAGGATGTTCTCTCGCAGGCAAAACCTTTTAGGAGAGGCGGATGTGGCTACCTTTGGGTATGCCTTTACCTCACTGCGTTTTTGAACTGCGGTTCCCACAAGCCGAGGCACCTCGGCCTGTTTTGAGAGGTGTATGTTCCGGGGTCACAGATCTTGGACATACGGTAAGAGTTGTTCTCTGTTCCTATTGGAACAGTCGGCCAGCTGCCTCCTAAACTGGTTGAGGCACGGACAGCAAACACCTCTCCCGCCATCGGAAGGGCGTGATACAAGTACCCAATGCCCGACCTCCCTATGTAGGTTTTCTAGGGTTTGTCCTGCATCAGTTTTAGGTGAATTCCGGGTAGGATCCTTAAAATATATAAATATATAAAAAGAACTTCACTATACTCTGTTCTCACTAAAATTCCTTTTTACTCTGCTTCATTCTTATAACACAACTTTTCCATTCACTCGTCGCACTTTATGTTCATATTTAGCTAAGAATATTTTGTTTCGTTGCAGACGAAATCCCGTTAGTTGTATGCAGAATCGTGGCTGGGCCTGATTCAAATATCAGTTATCAGAACATATTGGTTGCATCATCGTGTCGATATCAATACAAATACCCCAAATATAACCGCAGAGTGAGGTTGGTACTGAAAAGGATCTGTCCTTCACAGAATGCAGATTGTCAACTACCAGTAATTTAATACTTACCCGGTTTCTATCGTGGATACCAGCGTGAGTGTACAGTTTGCAGGAAACTCCGCATAGGAACGAGAATTATGACTATTGTTTGGCATCCGTGTGTTTTTGAAATGATTCACCCGGGCCATTGTGGTCGTTTCCGCCTGGTCTTCAAATGAACCCTTATCTCAGTCCCGGTGATAGCCGTGCACAAGACATTAGTGTTCGCCCGTATTAGTTAAGGTCGCTGACACGTTTTTGCGATTAGGTAAAATACCTGCAGTGAGAACAACGCATTCCAGGGCGAAGGATGAAACCACACAGAAAAGCAGCGGAAGTCTCGTTCATGTTTTACTCGTAAATTATGAACCATTTAGATCAACGGCAAGTTCAAGAAACACAATCGTCGTATCATCAAAACAGGAAGGTACAAGGCTAAATACGTCTACTGGTTTTAAGCTTAAGTAGTTTATAATGTAACTTAATAGAACGCATTCAGTGCAGTATCTCAGAATCCCTCATTCGTCCCGGTAATTTGTCTGATGATATAATACATTAAAGCACCATGTTAGTGTGGAAAGTTTCCTCCCTTACTTCAAAATTAGTCTTACAGAGATGTGTTGACATGAAACATTAGCAAAGTCCCTGAATAACTCGGTGCTACTTTAAGCTTGAGTCTTTTGTCCGCCGTTTGGGAATCACCTCAGGGTGATAAATAACAAAGCTCTTTGGTCTGATAACCTACGCAGTACTTACTCAATCTTTGCGTACAAAAGACACAATAATATACGTAATTTATATTTAAATTTATTTGTTTTTATATTAGTCCTCGAAAGAGAAAATTAAATACGTCAATAAAATTCATACGAAATTATATAAACAGATTAACTTAAGAATACACTCTTTGTCCTAATTATTTAAACACTTAATATGTGACGCACAACACTGCAACAGTTCGTGCGACGATTAACATCGTACAGCGTGGGAGGATCAGGTAAACTATGCTACAAGAAAACCATGGAATACTTCGCACTTTGTAGTGAGATCTGTCAAAAAGGGAACTGTAAAATCCAAGGAAATAGCATATCTATCATTACTACGCCCACTAATGGTATATGGTGCGGCATGCTGGGATCCGTATTGGATAAATCGGATAGAATCCTTAGAAAAGAGTTCAGATAATGACAGCGAAATTCGTAGAGATAGAGGACCTGGGCAAGGGAGCGAAAAAGTAAAGCTGCTAGGGTGGGATACGCTACAGACGTTTTCTTTAAAGCCTTTGCAGGTCAAAAAACTTGGCAAGGAATTCGAGATAGATTGAGAAAACCTACCTGTAAGAGTTTTCGGAGAAAGTCCTCTAACAGAAAGAAAATTTAGACTTAATCTGAATTCTCTAGTGAATATAGGATAGTGTAGTGAATTGATAGTGCTCCGTTATAAACTAAAAAGGAAAATGGTAACATTCCTTGTCTCCTTAGTTAAATAGTTTGTTAACCTCTATTTTCATATATATTTCCACTTTTCTTATTTTCAGGCCAGTACAATATTATTTCTTTAACTTTTCCAAAATTAACCTTCAATTAATACAATTTTATATACATCTATTTATAGTTGAAATAGTGTCCCTAAACCTAGCCTATATTGTAAAATAATTATATTAATTTACACTAATTTCTATTATTGTAACTTCCTTTTTTAATTATTAATACAATTTAATTTCTAACATCTACCACCGCACACATTGCCGATTTGTAGATTAAATAAATACGTACATACATTCATGAAGAACAAAACAGAACGGCACTATAATTCAATAAAGAGACACGAATATACATATTCACTTAACTATTACGCAATTTCAGCAAGCTATCAAGAATTTACGTTTAAAATTTAACTGTATAAAATGCTCCATTAACCAACAAGTGTTTAAATATTTTATAAAATAAATTCTGAGTTTTAAAATTTTTTATATCATTTGTATATCAATGTATAAGTTTATACCGGAATAACTAAAACTGTATTCAAGGAGGCTAAGGCGATGCTTTTCTATTCGTAGTTGGGAGCGATGTCTCGTATCGTGCAGATAATTTATTTTAAATGTACCGATGTTACGCCAAACGAACTTTAACATTTCAAGTGCATAAGAACTCGGTAAATTTAAAATACCTAGGTTTCGGAACAAAGGTTTACAACTTGCATTCCAATCCGCAGAAGCTATTATTCTCACGGCTCGCTTTTGTAGTTTGAATATTTGCAACGCGTGACTGGAGCGACCACAGTTTGCCAATTCGTAAGACATTTCCGAATGAAAATAAGCGTGGTATACTATTTTTGCGTTATTAACGTCATCTTCCTGCACTCTTAAAGTATAGCAGATTGAGCTCAGATATGCAGAATGTTTAATGATCTATTATTCCCAATTCAATTTGTCATCTATATCGAAGGCGCGAGTTTCGATAAATGATTGGCAGTTTTCATAAAAGTGTAGCAATTTTTTCTTTCTCTTAAATTTCAAGTCTATTTTCAGGGAACTATATATATATATATATATATATATATATATATATATATATACATGTGTGTGTGTGTGTGTGTGTGTGTGTGTGTGTTCATGGCATTGTCGATTTTCGCCTTCAATTTTTCAGTCTGTATCCGTAATGACCAAATTGGTATCGTCTGTATAAAGAACTGGCTTTAGGGGATCTAAATAACTAAATTGTTCATTTATTGTAATGAATAATGGCGATCTAATTAGTTAAATTATTTAACAAAAGATCATTTAATTAATGTTACAATTAATTTGCCCCACTGATTTTATTTAATAGAAATCTATAACATTTTCTCTGAGGTTAAATACATTTAAAGTTTCAATGTTTAGAAATTTGATAACTCTTCTCTCAGGGTCGTTTACCTGGGCTTGATAAGTAAAGAACAATCATAGAATTTATCAATTAAGAAATTAACAATCAAAACCAAAATGAGACGAACGAAATCTGACGAATACCTTTAACTATCGTTTACAAACATAATTAACTTGGTTTCTACTTACAAAAATGTTCGGCTGGTACTAGACTTACTTCCCTCGGCTCGGGCACACAATTTACACTAAAAAGGCCATGAATCACTGACTCTACAGTTGATTGTCAAACACACGGTCGTAGTTATTGAATTTTCCTCCGGGAACTGGATCTACTGCACCTCCGGATCATCAGCCAGACATATTGTTACACATTGTCTTTATGTGGAAAATGTTGATCTCAATACACGTAGGAATCTTAATGTGGTACTAACTAATTGACTATTCTTTGCAGTTTTTACAAAGTATCTCGCTGTCCAAATTTTATACTTGGATTTAAAATCTTGTAACTTTCTCAGTTGAATTTTGTACTTAGGCCATGCTGTTCGTTCTGAAACAATTTTACTTCCTCTTCCGCCTACGATATCAGACAGACTGTTCCAGACAGTGCTAGCGGCTCGCAACAAAGCCCGCAGACACATTGTTGTCTTTGAAGAATTGGTACCGCTAACAATCCAATTATTAAAATCATTACTGGACTCTAATTAGTATTACAATATATATATATATATATATATATATAGTAATGAGGCCATAATGGAGCCTTATGGAACGGCACAGTTTATAGGCTCCCATTCTGGCATTGAAATATTACCGTCCGCATTTTCGATAGCGACATATTTGCCTTCTATTTTCCAAGTATGAACGCATTATGGAAAGGAAATTCCATCTAATTCCGTAAAGTTCTAAATTTTTAAATAAGATATTGTGATGTACTAAAATAAATCCCTTGAACAGGTCTGCGAAAATGCACTTGTGTGTATTTATTTGACGTTCTTGATGAACAGCCAATAGTCTCGAATTGATTTAACTGACCGGTAATTCATTATAAAGTTCCTATTAATATATTTACTACCAAAGGGAGAATCCCGGCGGAAGCTTCCTTCGCACGATACGTTCAAAAGACTGTAACAAATTATAATTAGCATAAATACATAAATGTTGGACTGGACGTCAATTAACCTGAATGTGCACATCACACTACCTAAAACATCATAATACCGTAAAGGACAAAAGTTTTCTGTAAGCAACGCAAGTGTAACAAGTGCCATTAGACGACAATGCGATCTCGTCCGAGCCTCAACGCGTCATCCCGATTGAGTTTAGCTTTAATATATTTTTATATTTTGTAATAGTGTAACAAATATCTTGTTCTGATCCAATTTCAATACTATAAGGCATTCATCTGAATTCAATATACTTCAAGTCAAGTAACGGACGTAATCTATAAAAAAATAATACTCCTTTCTGTTTGTTTCTTATAAATCAAGTCATTTTATTTTATCTCTGTCTTTAAAGTATTTGGGATTGAATTATAAATCCCTATGTTCAATCTTCATGTTATTTGATAAATACTGCTTGTTTATTCTTGCCCTACAATTGAAGCTCAAAAAATTTTGTAATTCAATTTCGAGTTATTTTACACATTAAAATAATTCATTTCATGTCCTGTCTAATAAAATTTTTGGATGAATACATTCGAGGGAAACGTCGGGAATTAGGTAGTTAATATATGTAAACGTCACAATTTAATGAAATATTAAAATATTTTAGAATTGTAAATTTTAATTTGTATTTAAGAAATAAATGTGTAAAATAAAAATGTCAAAACTAGTAATGACCGGAAGTTTCTACTCCATTAAAGACTTGTTCCAACTGTCATATCACATATTTTTGCCGCTATGTATAATTTAGTGGACCTCTTTGCGTGTAGCCATAATAAATATGGATCTAAATGTAATACTAATAAATGTAATTAATAATTATATATATGACTACTGAAGAGTAAATTATAAATATGTTTTATGTCCCTGAATATCAAAGTTTTGTAAAACTTCTTTACCTGAAGCGATCGCAAATAGCAACGAAACGTTGTATTAATTTTATTACAAATCGTTTTCTGATTTCAAAAGGCTGTGTTTAATTTGCAATTTAATAATCTGTTTCTGTCTCTTTTTTTCTTTTCGTTTACACTAGAAACTAAAATGATGACTAACTCAAAATTAAATACTTTCTAATTAACTTAACAATTAAACGGCCTTGAATTTTTCGGACATTGAAATATTTAATTACATTAAATGAAGAAATTATATGTGAAATATTTTGCGTTAAATTAGCGTAATTAAATATTTGAATATCTGCACAATTCATTGGGCGTTTTGCTTTTCAATTAAGTTTGTACTACACACGAAAATATTCTCAATATACGTAGTACTTGCTGCATTGACTCTTTAGGATATATGTTAAGGACCGACACTCGCCAGCTAATGTATAACTTGATTCACTTAGCTGCTCTCTATGTATACAATTACATATTTGAATTAAAAGAAAAAATAAATATGCTGGCTTTGATCATTACTACTGTTCGTAACGCAGAGCCTTAGATGGTTGCAAGCGTGTGAATAAACTAACATTGGTTTTAGAGAAAGTTCAATTAAGAAGTTTATTGTTTTGTCGCTACATGCTTACACCTAGACGTAAAATCAACAAACTAACTAATCCAGTCTTAAGCAGACATTCATAATCTCCTCTAAAATAAACTTCAATCTAGTGAATATATTTTAAAGTAAATTTAATATGACCTAACAACAGTTATTGTCGAAAATAGAATTGATTTTATTGTATATTCAAAACTGAGACCAACTTCACAATATTTCATAAAACGCACAAATACTAATAAAAAGTCAACTTGTTGAAATTGTAAAGAGGTGAGGCCTTTAAACGAAGGACTGTAAATTTTCCGACACATAAGGCAACAACAGAACAATGAAATTGGTGTAACTAGGAAAATTTCTTGCATAGTTTAAGCGAAATTTCTCTCTGCACTTTCCTTTGTTATATGGAATTGTTATTCATGCGTGAGCAGTCGCGCAGTGTTTACGACACCCATAAATACTGAGAAGAGCGTCGCAGGACACCCTCTAAACACAACCCGAAGGAAGACTAATTACTCGCACCTTGAAACCAAGTTCAGCAACAAAGCAACAGAGGAAAACAAGAAACGGCAGAGAATGTGTTTAAAATAAAAATAAATATGACGCACCTGCCATTCTGATATTTTCAGGTGATTTTTATCTTCCTCTGAGTTCCTTTGTTGTTGTTTTTTTGGTGACTAATATGTTACTTGAAAGTATTCCTGTACCTATTACGAGAAAGGAAAGGGACTTAAAGGAAGATGCGGAAAGGTATAACATGGTATTTTTTATGATTCTACCCGGCATTTCGCTTAAAAGTGATGCATCAGGTAGGTCGGGAATTTGGTAAATTCTCCACGTCCTTCCGATGGCGGGAGAATGTGATGTCGCAGCATTCCGCTCTCCGTACCTTGAACAGTTTAGGAGACAGCTGGCCGATTATTTCAATAAGAATAGAGGACAACTCTTAACGTATGCCCCAGGTCAACGACCCCGCGACCTCACTTGTGTATACATGTTCTGTAAGACGCTCATTCGCCTGAAAATCAGGCAGAAATTTTGAACACCTGACAATTTCATTTTTAAATCTATCGAAAGCGGTAAAATGTATGTCATCTAGTATATATTCTAAAAAAAACAATTCAGGCTCAGAAGAAGCGGACATAATTTTTATCATATACTTAATAGCACATATGCGTTCAAGTGTTATTAAATATGTGTCATTAAGAGAACAAAATATTATTCTGTATATTTAATGATTTTAATTTTTACAATAAATTCATCATTCAATGTTCTTTAGTCGTTAACAATTTAGGCCAAATTGATATTACGCATATCCAATATATTCATGTGCTGTGTAACTCTTATTTGTATGACTCTGCGTTGTGAGGTATCTTCCCACGATGCCCCGCTTTGTACAGCTCCAACCTCCAACGACAGTCCACAACTCCTACTATTTGTTCAGGGTGCAATTTTATTAAATACCACTTCATCTCAAATGAAGCTAATGTCCCCCCAAAACACATTTACTCTTTTATCGGACCCCCTACGCGTGCTCAAAAGCAAGCAGGCTGGACCCTCCCGGACATTACACTTGTGTCAACAAGGGTCATCTAAGTCTCAAAGAATCCTCGACACAAATCTATCTGCAACACCGATTATCCTCTCTCCATTGTAATCTCAAATGCGATATTAAATTGTATTGAAAATAAGAAAACGTTTACGTAAAGCATTTTCCATTTTATTTTTCAAATTTTTTAAGTCATACTCTAAGTTGGTGAAATTTAATAGTCCATTCTATCGTTTGGTACAGATAATTCCAAATTCAATGCAATGGGGGACCAAATACCTTTCAAATAAGTTTTTTTGGACCTTTCAAAGAAGTTTTATGGGCGAACAAATTATTCCCATAAATTCATACTGTCATTGGAAGAAACTATGAATTAAATTATGTTACCTGACGTGTTCAGTTTTTGTTTCATCATCGTATGTAATATTGGACGTTATAATCAAATTTTTGTTCAGCAGACTGTTTTCATTGTATAGTAGTCGGCATCATTAGACGAAATAAGATTGAAAAAAGGATCAGGTAGGTCGGTTTTCATAAATTCAAATAGCATACAGTTATAACGCAATTAATTTTTATATTCTGTCTATAGTAACTATAACTGATCGCAAATTAAGTTACAAATACTGTTCAGTTCGTTATGCCTAGTTTGTCCAGGTAATCAAATGAACGAGATATCATTTATGTAAAACATCTTTTTGTCTATTTCTCAAAAAAACAATTGTTCAATTTGCACTAGCTAAAAGGTTGACTAATAAAGTGTTTATTGCGTACTAGAAGGATGTATATTACATAAGTCGTAGTTCTTAAATTTTAAATGGAATACGAGTAACGGGGTCGTCTCTTTCTATCTTAGTGTCCACTCACCGCCTTTCAGAATGAAGTGACAGTTATTGAGAACGTGATACACTTGGGGCGAATTCCTGCGGCGTTTAATAAAGGTTATTAACGTTAAAAAGAACTTTACGATGGGCCTGTAGATCGTGAGTCCTCGGTACTAACGGCGGGTTTAACGGCAAAATGTGATGTTGGAGATCGTAATTTGCTGTAATGCTGCAGTTTTCACTAAGACAAGGGATCTTACGCCCAATTTCACTCCCCGTTTATTGTTTTTTATGAGATTGCCTCCGCCAAGTCCTTTACGCACTGAAAAGAGAGTGCAAAAGTGAAACGTACGTACGAATGCAACAAAGGGAAAGGTACTTTATTTTTTTTGGATCAAAATGTTTCATGGCAGTAATTCCCATCGCTTTCAACTCGGGGAGACGTTATGGAAGGCCTAGACTCTGCAGTTCCCACCATCGCGGCGTGAGAGACTGAATATGGGAAAGTTCTTGCGAAATTCTTTATAGACAATCTGACCTCTTTCTTAGAATTAAAAGTTTGTAAATTTGTAAATCATGGATAGATGGTATTAGTATTCAGCGCATCAAAAATTACATTCATAACTAAAGCAACGGACCGAAATATTAATAAAAGTAGATAAACCAGTCATATATATTGTAATAAACAACCTAGGGGGTTAATTAAATAAAAGAATGAATAAAATTTAATACATAAAATTATTTATTTTCACTTTGTGGCTTCTAACTCAAAAAAAATTACAATTTAAAATATTAATTTCTCAGGGCCTTCACTGGTTTTCATAACGGACACAACAAATTGATTTAAAAATATTATTAACAAACAGTTCACATTTTACCTAAACAATATGTCGATAGAAAGAAATTAAAAAATAAAATAAATTAACTTTGATTGACAATTAAAAGAGAACGAAATCTGACTCTATCCTTTAATTACGTTTACAATTAATCATTAGTTTGGTTTTGTTACTTACGTAGTGTCCAGCTGGTTCCAGCATTCTTTTTGGTTTCGGAAGTACACTATTGCAAAATTTTACACTGATTCTAAGATTCACAGATTTTACACTATTGAATTCAAAATTGATAGGCTCCCAGGAACTCGGATGATCCTTTTGAATGTCAGCTATCTGATGTCTGCTCGCCTTATACGAATCCTACGATTCGTAGATTTGTTAGTCTTTTACCGCTTTGGACTGAAACTGCAACTTTCTTTCCTGGCTGCTACAGACGTAAAACTGCACTCCTTTCCTGGCTGATTAAAGACGTAAAAACTGCTAACTTAGCGATATTTACGGGGTAATACTTCCGTAAATATTTTTACTTTGTCTTAAATTCACTACTTTGTTTAATAATACATAAACGACGGCTAGTCTCTGCTCTAGTATTATTTGTTCCGTCCTCTGTAATTTCCCGCCACCAACTAACTCTTAGTGCTCTCCAGTTTTAGCGTGCATACGCCATTTTTGACTTTCCGACAAAGCAACAGAGCCGGCTCCATTGTCGCTTTGGAAGCTCCTGCCGCTACAATTAAATTTTATTAAAACCAATTAATGGCCTAATTAATTGGCATTACAATGTATATACTCGTAAACCGTTGTCGGTAGTGACCTGAAAAAAAACGGAACTGTCTTCAGTGTGGCCGATTCTAGTAGAGAATAAATCTTGTTCAGGCATATGACGTACAGATAACACGTAACAGAAAAATGGATGTAACTGTTGTCCATAGCGACCTGGAAACAACGGAATCGTCTTCCGCGTGGCTGATTCGTTTAGAAATGAATGTCCGTGTGTCCCCCATGCGCTCCTAAACCATCCATCCGATTGCGATGAAACTTTCGTCAGTTGTGCGCACGCCCGGTAAAGTTTCTGTTGGGTTTTCGAAGTGGTAGGAAACTCCAAAAGGTTGAATGGGGGGAAATTTAAATACATGTTAAAACGGCAGACATTAGCGTCGATTAATTACTTTTCGGGGTCTACGTGATTCATACTTTCTATCTAGATGTATTTAGTGTGTAATTTCGACCTTTTAAAGCACCAATACGGGAGAGGGTGTTGAGGCGTTACATAAAAATAACGTGAAGCAACCGAGATTAGTGTAAAATCCAAGGTTATAGAAGTCAATTAATTTAATTCTGACATTAATTACGTCAGTTAAGTTGTAGTTCAACCACTACGTGTGGGGTTGGGGGACAATGTGGGTGAAAAGCCGTTACATAAAAGTAATGAGTAAAAAACGGAGACTGATGTTTAATTTGGAGTTATTGAATTCACTGAGTTTAATTCGGGCATTTACCATACTGATTTAAGTGTAGCTCAGTCACTAAGTGTGAGGGGTGGAAGAGGATGAAACAAATTTACATTTACAATATTAAATTTCTACCACACTCTATACACATGTTACTTATGATCCAGGAACAAACTCTGATGGTTTAAGACACACCTACAGCCTCTAATTGTGGGGGTGGAATTTTAAAAAATACAAAGTGCTACAATTAGCGCCAAATAAAAAGTTGTACGGGTCGCTTCATTTGATAATGGCATTCTAGAATTTTTAAGTGTCTTATTTCAACTCAAAAGTCAGGAAAGGGCAGCACCCTTACCATACGGGTGGTGGTGGAACGGGAAGTACGATATTAGTGTCGATTCCTGTGTTATAGGAGTCGCTGAGTTTAATTGTCGCATTAACTATGGTGGTTAATTAAATTTTATGTTCTACTTCGTGGAGGTCGACGTGGTTGACAAAATGTTAGTTTTGACTGTCTTAAGTTACCGGGTAAATGTTTGATTTTCTTAGCGTACCAGCTTTGTTTTGGTCTCTGTTTACTTAAAGTTTAAATTTATTTATTCCTTTAGGGACCTATTTTAGACTTTACTAAGTTAGTGATTATTTTTTAATGATTAAATTCGTCGTTATTTTTAGACACTTTTATTTTATATAGCAGTAAAATTCCCTAATACTCTCAGTCATCAGCTTTGTTCATTTGAAGTTATATGCCTAGGGGTTAGATCGGGGAGGGGAACGTAAGTAGGTAAACACTGGCGCTATTGATGCTGGTTGAAAGAAATGTTTACCAAGAGGTTAGAGTCAAATTAATTTCTTCTCGGGAATAATTTAAATAAATACCCAGGCATCTAGTGCTTTATAACTCCTACTAATGTGTTATTTGGAGCTCTAAACAATATCACTGTTATTTTTAAATATACATGAGAAACATTTTGTTCTTCAACACTGATTATCTTTATTGTTTCTAAGGTTCGTTAACATAAATTTGCCATTAGCGCCTATTAATGAAATACTTCACTTTACGATGTTCATAATGAGCTACTCATACCTCGAATTTTCTCTTCAAAGCGAACAAAGAACTGAACTTTCACCCAAGGACGTGTGAACGGAAACATTCCCAAACAGACATAAAATAATTCATTGAAATACATCAATTTAGGACTATATATTTTTGTATTCCGTTTTTCTATATTATTAGTGTTAAGTATTTTTTTGTAGTACAGGTTCACATAATTTTATGAAAATTTATATCTTCTTTAATTTTATCTTAAGATTTCATTTCCAAAGTGGATTTTTTTGTTCTTGGAATCGTCGACACACTGAGCACGCCGTTGTCCAGGCCGAATAAAGTTCTTCGTATTTATCTGTCCTTCATTAACTTTAACAACCGTTCCTTCTCAGAATGAGTCCGTTCCATTTCGTATTTTTCCGAATAACTTTCTCAATTGGATCTCGTTTCGTATATTCGTACCTCTTTATTTGTTACACTGTTTGTCCACTTCAATTTTTCCGTTCTTCTCCAGCATCGCATTACTCAGTTGTTCCTTTCTCTAAGACTCTACGGCCATTATTTACATACTAATCTAGTTTTAATGATTTAAACTATAACTGTCGCCATATAAAGCCTGTTAGAACCTAACAGCACCTACACACTTTTTTAATTATTTAAATGTTATTTTGATTCTCATTAACGTCCGAGTCTTTAGCGACTATACTAATTGACTTACATACTTTTCCGTCGACTACAGGCCCGGTACGAGACTTATTCATCCATTCTGTAGACTTGAGACGACATGGATGGTTCAGTGGTCGAGGCCCAGGTTCGATTCCCGGTCCTGCCAAGATGTATCCATCCTGATCCTTTAACTACAAAATTTTAAAAATTAAAGGTTATTTACATTCTATACATTACATTAATTTTTCACTTATTTAATTGCTTTTTTAGTCGTGTACCTGTGAATTAACCATGTATTTTGATACAATGATAATGATAAATTACTTTAATTAATTTTATAATGTCCGTTTGGTACGTTGATTTATTTTTTCCAAAGACATGTTTTCTGTAGTACTTGTTGCTGCTTTGATAATATGGCTAGTTGCTCCCACGTGTTATTGATTATGTGGTTATAAGTTAATTTACTATGACTTTGTGAATACTTCTGCCAATGAGCTTATAACTGTTCCGGATTTTAAAACATTAATATAGTTCAATGTCTATACATTGCTGGAATAATTTTCTTAATTCAATACTAACCTGTACTGGATTAATTGTATATGCTTTTCTATTATTTAATACGTGTATTAATGTGTGAATATTGAAGTAAAATCCGCTGACATGATGTAATCAATGTATTTTCTCTTCGCAGTAAATATGGACGTTACATGACTTTTCCTTTATCATAATTATGCTATATTTCTTATTTACGGAATTCTCCTTTTCTCTTAAAATATATTGTGATTGTTTAGTTTTTAAATGTGACAAGATTTTGATGTTAGAAGTCGTTCTAAGCATATGTCCACCACTCTCTCTCCCTCAGCGCCACAATATAACATTAGCCGATCCAGCCGCAGCCTTCCAGCAAAATGGGAGTATCTGCAGCCATTTTCAATTGATTTTTAAAACCAGATAGAGCATTGGAAAGAGAATTATATTCTCTACAACCGACCAACCATTTTTGGATATAACAGAAGTATAAATGCGACAACCTGCATTCTTTTTCAAAAATATTGACGAACAATTTCTATCATTTCATTCGATCAATTTTATTTATTAATTTTATTGTCGCATTAACAATGGTAGTCATTAGCGATTCCTAAAAACTGTTTACATAAATTATTATTTACAGATTATGGTTCTATTTTACATAATGTCGCTTAGTTTTGCTTGGTAGATGAACTTCGGCATCTTTAGGATCGTCGGACCAGATGTCGCTAGATCGGATACATGACAGCTGCCTATGATGTTGTTTCTTGTACTAGCGTAGACTTCACAGCTCAGCAGGATGTGCTTGGTGATAAGGGTTTCTTTGCACTGGGAACATAGTGGTGGCTCTGTTCTGAAAAAAATATAGTTTTTGGTTAATTTGGTGTGCTCTGATCTAATTCGGGTTAACTGTTTTGGAATCTTAGCTTCACTGAAAGCTGTAATTTTTGTATAAGCTGATGTGTTTATCTTCTCGAGCAATATCTTTGTCTAAAACTCTATTATTTTTTTATTGCAGATTTTTATATAGTGTTGAACGTTTCTTCTACTGGTATCAATGATGTTTAAATTTTCTTGAGAACTAGTTTTCTCCGTTGGCGGGATCTCGAGCTGTAGTTTGTTAATAAGGGTATGTAGGGATTCCCTATAGGGTCTATATTTGGTTGCTCCTGATGCTGTTTAGGGGATTCATTTTCCTGATTATAGGTCAGCTGGACACCTGAGCCCTGAGAGCATAACGTATCGTTGTGAGATCCATCCTACACCAGATGTTTGGTTGTCCAGCTTCAAATAGGAGTTTTTCCCTATTTCTTGAACTCAAGCAACCAGAAATTGATCTGAATGCTATATTTTTAACTGTAGCTATTTTGTTAATTAAAGATTTGCTTGCAGTTTGATGAATTTGGACTCCATAATCGATTTTAGATCTTATAATCGCATTGTATGTTAGGATTAAGGTACTTCTATCAGCGCCTCATCTTTTTGCAGCAGTACAGATAAGAATCTCCTTTTTACATCGGTGCATAGTTCATGTATGTGGACTTTCAAAGTTAGTTTTTTATCCCATGTTATTCCTAATATTTTTATGTGCTGGAGGAACTGTATATTTCTACCTTCTAATAGTAGCGGTAATTGCTTAATTTTCTTTTTCCTAGAGAAGATGTACCCTATTTTAGCGGCCTGTGACGTAATCCTATCCTATGTATTTTGCATTTGTTTCGTCGTCTCTTCTATACTGTAGCCTCTTTCAAATAAAATGATATCATCTGCACATACAACGTGTCTGATTGGCGGTAGGATGGTAGATCAAATTTCATAATCATAATTATGCGTATACCACGCATAATTTCATGCTCTACAATTCATTACTGGGCACTGTTTTGAATAGAATGCTTCGTAATTTACTTTTTAGCGAAAAGCGAAAAAGGTGTGCCACATTACGCGGTTTTTAGACCGTAGAAACTTTGCTCGAGGTCTCTCTAATTGTAAATCTTGGTTTTCAACTACTGACCACAACAAAGACACGTAGGGGAAAAAATCAAAGGGCCGACAATTCGCGCTGTTAGATGTAAATATTTACTGGGCAGAGTGCAGATTTGACGATTTTTTTCCAGATATAAATTATATATTTATGAGTGTTTGAGCGATGGCGTGTCGTGATTTCGTACTTGAGGGTTATAACACGCGTCACCAGGGAAGGCGGGACGGTGCCACGATGCGCGCTAAATAAACACACACATGACACAATGTAATGAGGTCAAGTTCTCAGCAGCATAATGGAGCTGATTAACTGCGCTCAGGGAGTACCTGAGACGAATAACACAAAAACCGAGCCGCCAACGTTAGCTACTCTTGCTACAGTGTTCAATAAATCTACTCTATAAAAATTCCTTTTATATTTTTTGTCTTGTATTTGCCTCGATAGAATATTTATTATCACTATTTATTTAATATGATAATTTAAGTATCATGAATTATCGAGTAATTCACATGTTTCCGTCTTTTCTTGAGTTTTAACAATGGTCTCCATATAGCCATTATGTTCCGAATGGTGGTTAACTTATTGTCTTTATTTGGCTTTCGTTTTTTATGTTATATCGATATTTATCCACGCTACTGGGGTAATTACTTGCCGTCTGGTCATATTACAATTATCGTACATCCAATAACTGTCTCAAGAATATTTTGCCTCACTAAAGTACTACTTTAATTAAACAAAGATAACATTTTTCTTCGAGAAGCCAGGTTTTGGATTCACGCACTACGTAGAGAATTTTGAGAAACTGCGGAATCCTTCAGCTTAGCTCTAGATCCCGCAGCACGACAATTTCTTTTACAGTTTGTGGGGGATGCAGAGAGCCACTGGAGCCGTAAAAGATGAGTTTTCCTTGAGGAGGAACGCTTTTTAATTAAATGTGGTCTGCTGTATTCGCGGGCTTTGCACGTCAGCAGGCCGCTGTAATCCAGAGCTTCCAACTCAGATTACGATGGGATCGCATTTCCGCCGCCTACATCACGTATGCCCCATTTATTAGAAATTGATCCTGGGATTACTTATCTGCGACCGACGTAATTCACGGGAAGGAAATGAGTCAAGGCGTGTGAGTATTTTATTAACACCGGAACTAAGTCAGCGTCCTGCCATGAGAGGAAGTTCCGGGATAACGTCAAGGCATTACCGCACGTGACTGAAGAACGTCAACTGTTGTTAATATTGTATATAGTTTTGTACAAAGTAGGCAGATATGTTACAACTGAAATAATAAAACTTCTATTAAAACAATCTTTGTTACGTCAATGTAATGTAACAATAGCTTTGCTCCGGTTCCGGACACATTCATGTACACTGTTTTGATAAATTTACAATAAGACTTCAGAAAGTAGCGGTCTTTCCTTACAATTGTATCAGGACTGGACTGCCAGTTAAAATCACAATTCCGCGAAATAACCCTTCCATTAAATGTTTGGTGCAACAATGCAATAGCCTCGAGCGCTGAGTGACAAGTGGCACCGTTCCGTTAAAATGCGACATTGTTCACACATCATTTCCCAACTGAGAAACACACAATCCGTAATCATATTTTTGTACCGCTCATCATTCACAGTAGTCGGATTGCATCTAACGTCTTCAACATATTTATACACGATGTCTGCCTTCTATTATTCGAAAATTATTATTCGTCTTATAATGTTAACACCGTTCATTCATTATAGTAATTGATTACGTTTGTTATAATGGTTTCGTTGTAGCCATTAATAACGATTTGAGGTATCAGTTAACAAATATGTGACTCAGTGCAGGAAGCAGACAGGATTCTTCAAACGCAATCCACCTTATTTCCAGATGAGGTCATCACCTAGTTGAGGGAGTGATTGAATCAACTGTGGTTTCAGTTTATTCATTAAGGTCAGCGTTGGGGAATAACATCAAGTGGCAACGACCATTTAGGCAATCGACGTAGAAGCTCGCTAGTCTTTAGTGCTTCTTTATAAACAGTAAATCGTCTTCGAAGCGGAGTGGGTCGCTATTCAAATCAATTTCTCTTCCCCAAAATTATCTATTAGTGATTTTTACCTCTTCTTCGCCGTTACCAGTATGTTAGAATCGATATCATATTTCAGTATAACTGAAATATTACATGGTACTTGTCACTATGCTGCTGTGTAGACATTTCCGCTTTAATAAGCTTTTTATGAGAATACCTGACAAATATAAATTATTGGAATAGTTTTTAAATGATCATTTCTATTATAAAGAAAAATTTAACCCTTAATTATTTTCCCTTGTGTCAATTTACGTTAATTCATTCATTACTACATTATGCATGAATCACAAAATTACACATTTTTCATTTATATGCTGCAAGGAGTCAATTAGAGTTTCTCAAATAGAGTTATAAATTTCCAAATTTCCTTATGATGTACGAAAAGTATGAAAAGTAGAAAAATATGATGAAAAAAATTGTTTGAGCCAGTGGAACGAATAATTTGGAGCTGTCAACATAGGGGACTTTTCAATTGCGGTCACTTTATACGTAACGGGAAGGGTGGAGCCGAAAAAGGGTTAATAATGTCCGAGATTGGCCATTTCTATGGGGATCACTAGGCAGATAGTGACAGTCCTGATGATATATTTAATAAAAAGGAAGTCTGTAGAATCTTCTAGAAGGCTTTATATATGAAGATAGTTGGACAATTTAATTCGACAGACTGCCTTAACGGAAAAGGGAGAGGATAAAACAATTTTTACCCAAGGATAACACTCATTCCAACGGATTGATCCCTCTTTAATTTAAATTTAAAAAATTGCAAATTACAATAAGACTTTCGTTATCGATCACGATCAACATGAACTGCTGAGGGGATCGCCTATGGAAAATCTTGTTTCATCAAGGTAGGGTTCGGTCAATAATTCATTTTTTCTTGGTCCTGCAGTTGAAATTGAAACCTCGCAGGTGAACCTTTCAGTAGAGACGGAGAGGGATACCCTTGGGGATGCCTTCTACTCTCTGTTTCTGAACTAAGGGTCCCACAAGCCGAGGCACCTCGGCTTGTTTTGAGAGGTGTAAATTCCGGGCTCACAGACCTTAGGCATACGGTAAGAGTTGTTCTCTGTTTCCATTGGAACAGTCAGACAGCTACCTCCTAAACTGGTCCAGAATACTGCGTCTCCACAACAAACCCCTCTCCCGCCAGAGTAAGGGAGTGGGACAAGTACCAAGCGCCCGACCTACTTGATGCAGGTTTTCTAGGGTTTGTCCTGCATCAATTTTTTGGTGAATGCCGGGTTGGATCCTTAAACTATAGCCCGGGGACCCTAGTTAACCTTTGGTTACGTTCCTCATCCCCAGTTTAAAATCCCTTCCTATGCTATTATAGGGAAGTTGCCACCACATGTGGTTCAGCCCCATGTAGCCTATTTATAAAAAAAAATATTAATATTATAGTAAGTTTGTAAGAGTTATACGTTATTGTTTGCATATCGAAGTAATCATTTTAAATATATGTAAAAATTAATTCGATTTATCATAAAAAATATATAGCAGCCACATTAAACTCAGAGATTTGTCATATGATGTACGTATACCATATATCTGCAAGAGACTTCCGATATAGGGCTGCGTAGTCAGCGTCGGCAATATATAGGTCAGCCCTTGTCTTACGTTTTCTGCATGGTGCAGTAGACGTTATTTCTTTGGTCATTTTACACGGCATATTTGCATTAATTCCATCTGCTTCCAGGAGTTTCAATTAGATCCGGCGTTGGTTCTGGCTGATTGCCTTCGTCTCGTGTTATCGGCGTAGGATCCTAAGAGTTTAGTGTGTATACTTCAGCTAGGATAAAAGTGAGACGCCTCTGCGTTGGCAGCTCTGGAATTAAATGATTATAGCGAATTTTTCGGATACACAGACCAAATATTGCTGTACCTTGAGAAATTCCTTATATTTAAGATAGCTCTGTCGTTAAATCCAATCTCTCGCATCTAGTTGTGGTTTTGGACAATGCAGCTCACACCGTAGCAGAGAGAGAATGGTGCTTAATATAAGGGTTTTAAGAATGATCGGTCCTCAAAAACGTGGCAACAATTTTATCATTCTCTGTTGATACGAACGCCAACTAGGGTGATCCTTCGAAGCATCGCTGCATTTCCCACATTTCTGGTCTTCTGGGCCGGACTGCGCTAAGGTGCTGTGTTAACACTAATCCTAGTGGAATTTACTATTATCTATAAGCTATAGGCATGAACGAAGAGTTGAATCATGTTGGTCGTGACAACAATGATTAAAATCGTTGCAAAGAAATTAAAGAGCGCAGCATTTTAAAACTCTCCTTCTCCATCACATTACAACTTTTATTTAAATAGATCAATATACAATAATCACACGTTGTTCTTCTCGAGTTGATTTATTTAACAAAATAGATTCCTTTCTCTTATGCAGAGTTGAAATCGTTACTGATTGTTCGAATGTTTTCTGATTCCTTCTTGTAACACGACACGAGGTGATAGAATCTGCTTTAAGCCAGGATATCCCACACTGCATAAACGCGGTGTTTCAAAGACACCAAAGGGAAAGTGTGTGCCTGGTCTAAGCATCTATTCAGTGTTGAAAGACCTAAAGACCGTTTTGTTTGAAGTAAAAATTACCTACTCGACGTGGAGCAATAAGCAATTATACTCTCGAGCACTTTGTAGAGGTTCCGAGGGCCGCAACGCGACGCCTCCATTCTCTCTCAATAATATATTCTATATTGCCGTCTAAAATAAAACGAATTAGGCAGTTTATTCATCTCTCGTAAATTTATAAGCCGTATAAAATACGTTGTTGGATTGGCTCTGATAAAATGCCATCCATTTATTATTTCCTTATTCTCTTTATTTTGTTACAAGAAAAATCTGTTCCTGTAACGTATCTCCTTTTTTTGGTGAATAAATTATAACTGCTAGCGATATGTATATTTCATGTTATTAGTACTACTGACGGCATTAATTTTTGTATATTTGTATATTAACTCATTATTTATGAAGCGAAAGATTCGTTTAATCGTTCTTGCGGTGCATCGTCAGGATGCATAGTCATTCATAATTAGGCTTAATTATGGATAATAACATGCCAAAAAATAAACAAAGGAACTGTAAATGTTTTGTAATACTGGAGGTCATTTAATTTCTTGTTATAAAGCCTCTCATGAATGCAAAGGCATGTTCAGTTTATAGTTTACACCATATTCCGTCGTTATTTATTTATTGCTTACTAATGTTCTTATCTATTCTTTCCAGGTGAGGTTTTGTTTGACGAAGCCATTTGCTGCCCAACCGAGTGAGTAGCAAAGTAATGATAAATTTAATTTGGAGTGTCACCAAAAGAGATGTATGGATGCAAAGAATATGCAAATTTTTGCAAATTTTTTATATATATTTTTAGAGTTATTTTACGTGACGGTGTAGAATCTGTTATCTGTCTAACCTGGCACGGGTCTTACGTGATTGCAGACGGCGATAGCAATTACTCTGCGCAATTACTGCACGCAGGTTAGCCTTGCGTGACATATAATTAATGCAATCATTGCTGTCGAGTTCGTATGCCAGCAGACTAATGAAGCAAACAACCCGACCTCTAGAGGAATAGGTAGGAGTATCGTTAATCAGAAGGGATTTGCATCATCAGTGTTGTCAGAGTCCTCAAATCTGATGAGACAAATTGATACGTTACTTTGTCTACCTACACGTCGACACAGATAATTGAACAAAATTACAGCGTGAATTAATTCGATAACAAAAAAAACTGCCACTTTTGATCAACAATTGTGTATCTTATTAAGATTAAAGTATCATGAGCTTAGATATTATAGTGTTGTGTAAGCCCACCATAAACTTATAACAATGAAAAATTAATATGCATTTATATATTCACGCAAAAAGACGCAGATTTGGGAGAAAACGAGAAAAATTTGAAAAAAAACGACCAGAAAAACGGCTATTTCTCCTAAACAGCTGCAGTTAGCGACTTGTGGTCAACGGCATCGTGTTCAGCGTGGCCGCTTCCATGGAAATAGACACCTAATTCACGCAAAAAAACGCAGATTTGGAAGAAAAAGAGCAAAATTTGAAAAAACATTAAAACGGCTATATCTCCTAAACGGCTGCAGTTAGCGACACTGCGGTCAACGGCATCGTGTTCAGCGTGGCCGCGTCCATGGGGATAGATGAATATATTGAAACTATCGACTCGTTTTCTTTTGATTTTGATGTTCCATTTTTTTAAAAATGTTATCGAATTTTATCTAAACGAAAAATCAACTCATCTGTAAAATCTTACTGATTGTAGTCTACAGTAAAATACAACTAATATATAGTAGGATTTTAGTACTTACAAAATCTACGAAATGACGCTGGTAGTATCGAAACAGCTATGTTTCTGAGAAGAGCCATCTTTTAAGATTTCCCATGGCTCGGTGGTTACAGTTTTCCACGAAATATAGTCTTAAAAACTACGGCATGATGTGTGCCGCGTTTGCTAACCGTGGAGAACAAACGGTATCGTGTGGTCGCTTTTCGTCGCAATTCTGACGAGTTTGTACATCACTGTACACCTATTGATGAAACATGGATCTACCACTACGCTACAGACACAAAACAATATTCGAAGCACTTTGTTTTTCTTGTCAAACCGGCTCCAAAGAAAGCAATGTAAGTGAAATCGGACGAGAAAGTGACGGATTCTTTTTGGAAGGATACACGTGGAATTCCGCAATCCAGAAAAAGACCGAATGGTATATGGGAATATTATGCGTCGTTATTGAACCACTTAAGGCTAAGAAATAAAGAAAAATAATTAGCATTTAGCCAAGCATCTATGGCATAAATTGTCCAGTTAAAGTTTTAATTGTTTCCAAATTGGTCCCTTTCGCCTTTTTTAATATTTCCTACTTGAAAAGATGGCTCACGGGAGATCATAAATAAAAGAAATCCATACTTTACGAACCTTCTTAAAGATTACTTTCTGGACAGCTAGAAAAAAGTTGGAGAAACGCTGAGCGTAGTGTAAAGAGATGAAAAGAGATTATATTGATAAATAAAACTGAATAAACAAAATATTTTTGTTCGATTGCTGTTTAAGTACTTCTTACCGATCAACCTTAGGATAACAAAGAGTCATAAAGATACAATAGTTGCCCATGGGCCAAAAAATTTAAATCTCTCACTTCAGCTGACTGTTTCCGATTATTTTAAAATTATATTACTTTATAATTCCGGAATCGCTTGATAACAACGAGTTTCGACAGCATTGCCATATATCACAACGAAAAAATTATAAACAATTCCTTCCAGTTTGCAATTCCGTAATAATTACTAAAATTATTTACTCATTTGAATACGCTTTGAGGACATGATCCCATATATAATTATTTGATATTGCTATTATAATGCTGTCACTTTAAAGAACAGTATCAATTTATATAACAAGAGTACTTTTTTAGAGTTCGGGAAGTAAGCCTGCGAGAGGATTTCTCGCAGGTGAACCTTCCCAGAGAGCTCTGGCGGGGGCTACCTTTGGGGATGCTCTCACATCTCTCTGGTTTTTTTGAACCAAGATTCCCACATGCCGAGGCACCTCGGTCTGTTTTGAGAGGTGTATGTTCCGGGGTCGCAGACCTTGGGCATACGGTAAGAGTTGTCCGCTATTCCTATTGGAATAGTCGGCCAGCTGCCTCCTAAACTGGTCGAGGCACGGAGAACGGAATGCTGCGTCCCCACAGAAAACTCCTCTCCCGCTATCGGAAGGGCGAGGGACAAGTACCCAATGCCTGACCTACCCGATGCAGGTTTTTCTAGGGTTTTCCCTGCATTTCTTTAGGCGAATGCCGGGTAGGATCCTTAAGCCATAGCCCGGGGGCCCTAGTTAACCCTCGGCTATCTTCCTCTACCCTTCCGCATCCCCCCTTTCTAATCCCTTCCTATGCTATTAAAGGGGAGTTGCCCAATGTGGATCACCCTCATGTAGCCTGTTGCCCTAAAAAAAAAAAAAAAAAATTTTAGAGTTACAGGCAACATGAGGCTAATCCACGTGATGACAACTACCCTTTAATAACATAGGAATGAATTTGAAAGGGTGGATTCGGAAGGGTAGAGGAAGGTAGACCAAAGGTTAACTATGGTCACCGGCTTTTTGTTTAAGGATCCTACCTTCATTCGCCTAAAAGGGATCAGGACAAACCCTAGAAAAACTTCATCAGGTAGGTGGGGCAGTAGATACTTCATCCACGGCCTTCCGACGGCGGCAGAAGAGTTTTCTGTTGGGACGCAACATTCCCGTAACCGTGCCTTGACCAGTTTAGGAGGCAGCTGGTCGACTATTCCAATGAGAATAGCGAACAGCTCTTACTGTGTGCCCAAGGTCTGCGACCCCGGAACAAACACCTCTCAAAACAGGCCGAGGTGCCTGTGAGAATCTTAGTTCAAAAAATAAGAGGGAGTAGAAAGCATACTCAGTTCTCTGTGAAGGTTCATTTTTTTATTTCAGGGTAACAGGCTACATGAGGGTAATCCACATGGTGGCAACTCCCCTTTAATAGCATACGAAGGGATTTGAAAGGGGAGATGCGTAAGGGTAGAGGAAGGTAGCCAAGGGTTAACTAGGGCCCCCGGGCTATGGTTTAAGGATCCTACCCGGCAATTCGCCTAAAAGGGATGCTGGGAAAACCGCAGAAAAACCTGCATCAGGTAGGTCGGGCATTTGGTACTTGTCCCACGCCCTTCCGAAGGAGGGAGAGGAGTTTCCTGTGGGGACGCATCATTCCCTTCTCTGTGCCTCGACTAGTTTAGGAGGCAGTTGGCCGACTATTCCAATAGGAATAGCGGATAACTCTTACCGTATGCCCAAGGTCTGCGACCCCGGAACATACACCTCTGAAAACAGGCCGAGGTGCCTCGGCATGTGGGAACCTTAGTTCAAAAAAATCAGAGAGATGTGATGGCATTCCCAAAGATAGCGTCCGTCAGAGCTCTCCTCCCTATATGAGTAATTTCCCATTAAGGTAATTTTATAATTCCATGGGGTATTTCATCAGAAAGACATAAATGTGTTTAGGTACAATTTCACTCGATAATGCTACCCTCAATGAAATTCTGTTAGTTGTCAATCTAATTCTACCACGTAGCATGAGTTACACGTTTGTTTTACTATATTCATTACTCAGCGGTAAATATCCTCGGTATTTTCGCAGGTGCAAAGTGCAATGGGCCTTTAGGGTTTTCTCGCCCCTCGGCAGGAATTAGATGATAATTGATATTTAAGAACTATATCCTTGAGGGAAGTGTTCCTGTGTTATCTGCTACTACTACAAGCGGGGTGACTCGAGGCGGATAATTGTTGCTTGAAACATGCTGCTTGTAAACCACTCCAAGAGTGAACTCTAATCTGAATGAATCGCTTCGCATGCTCTGTATCTCACTAATCCTACTACAGAGCATATGCCTTCAAATAATGCTTACGATACATACGTGCCGTATTCAGGAATATTACAATGACAATTTCGTGGACTCTACAATGGAATTAACAGGAGACTACGTAAGGTAATTTTGAAGTGAAACTTCATATGTCGCGGTAGGATAACCTGGTATTATGGGAAATAATAACCTACACTTCAATGACCGCGGCTGCAGCAGAAAAGTGTAGTGTAATATTTAATTACTGTTACGGAGACTTTTTCTTTATGTCTACAAAGTAAGCTACAATATTGAAATTTAACTTATATAATTGTGATCAAAGTAAAATTTAGTAGTACACCCGTTAACACTTTATATTTATAAAAACAAAAAATCATTACCTTCCTGCTCTAATTACAAATTGTAATTAGTCCCGCTTATGTACATGTCTAACAACAAGAAAAGGACACTCTTTTCCAAAGGAATTGAGGGATAAAATACTATGGTCACAAATCGTTGCAAATGTTGGTTACTGTGGCTTGCATAACACCGACTTTGACGGGTATATTCTTTCAATACTTTACTGACTCCTTCCGATGTCAGGAAGGCAAGTTTACACCTCCGGTAACGCAAAGCTCTCGTCTGTTGTTTCCGCGTTCCAGGAAGAAGGTGGCACTATCTTACTTCTCGTGGGCTGGAATTACGGGCTCGTTCAATTCAAACTTCTCTTATGACTTTCAACTTTACTGTCTCTCATCATTAGCTAATTAATTACTCTCCAACTTCACCTCTTCCTAATAACTTCACAACTTCATGACTGTTGAAATTATTAGGGTATCCATGTCAATATTTATCGTTCTATTTAGACGTAGAGAAATAATTTAGGGCAACATTAGAAAATCTTGCTATATGTTTGTTCAAGTTTACTGTTCGTTTCGCAGCTAACTCACTGACAAAAAACAAGATCGATTTTATTGCGAGATTCAACATTAAGAAACATTTAATGAACTGTTTTCTTTGTGAAATGCAAATCAAACAAAATATAAATAAAAATTGTGACGGATATCCAGTCAGATACAGTCAGCATACTATTCCGACACAGATTAATTAGCCAAGAAATCTTAACGTTCTTTTATATCAGAATCAGTCGTCAAGTTGTAATAAAGACGAAGTTAAACTATTATAATTTGTTACGAAGCTTTGAAGGTTATTTTCTGAATTATCAATTATTGATTTGCAAATCTTTTTGAAATGTGTTTTTGGACCATTAAGTCCTAAATTTCTTAAAATTATCAAAGCAAAGAGAATTTCAACAGATTACTGGATCTACTGGGAATCTAAAATTTCTAAATACAAAACTCATGTTGTCAAGACATGTTAATATTATTTAACTAAAGTCTGCTTTGCTTTTAGTTATTTTCAAGTTAAATAAACCGTTTCTTCTCGAAATTCACGATTCTAATATTGTGTCGGAAATGGAAAAGATAAAATATATAAATATCAGTTTAAAATTATACATTACTATAAACAGTGATAAATTACTTCAATATGCTATAAAACGAAATCAATAATGTTTATTTGATTTACTTAGAGATCTTCATGAATATCTCGATTGAATTAGAAGTGCTTTCATGCGTAATAAATGTTAATTTTTAATGGTTTCCGTTCAAGTTATCGAATATTTAATACGTTTATTACTATCTGACACGAACTTGTTTAGAACACAGACGTTGAATTATTGTGCTCAATGGAACACTTACGCGTGTTTTACACGTTTATAATAATTAGCACATTTTATGTTTCGCGAACTTGGCTGTACTGAATGTTTTACTTCTTCCCTCAGTTTTATTACTCCGAGTTCTAATTACACTTGTTACTTCAAAGGATGAATGTAATTGCAGTGTAAGCCTTTGAGAAACTGCACACAATGAAGGAAGCATTTAGTTTCTCAACAAAAAAAAACCATATTCCGTTATGTCTGTCTTAGGGTGAACACTGCAGGGAATGAACACTTTGCATCCAGGTTGTCAGACGTGCGGTTACGGAATTATTTTATTCTTCCCAATAACCAATTTTGTTACAAATGACTCTTGTTTTGTTAGGTATTTTATTAGACAAAAATTATTTGCATCATTTGGAAGATTCGGTACAAAATAATTAGTTGAAAAGAATTAATTACAAAATATACAAAATGCCCAGTGAATGAACAAAACATCGTGTGAATGAACAGCAGACGCCCAGTAAATGAACGTACTTCAAACAATTTAAATGAACGAAATCTTTTTTATAATAAAATATAAATACATAGAAAATAAATATTTAAAAATAGCATTAAATACTTCTCAGATTGTGTACATTTTAAAAAAAATGCCCGGTTTTCAAAAAGTATAAAAGATTGATTAAAAAATAATTAAAAATTGGCCTACTGATCTAGTGACAATTTTCGCAAATGTATGCTCCTGTAACTCATTAATTCCCAAGCCACCACAAAAGACTGAGCATTCAATCCAGTCTTCTTTCGGAAGTTTCTCATAAATTGTTTCACATTCTAGACATTTCCAATTTTTTTGCGATTTACAATTATTATTAATTCTATCAACACTTTTAGCCGTCATTTCTGTAGGAAATACTTCTTTGATGATTTCCGTCTCAGTCAACGGTTTGCTGGCACAGTAAAACTAGAGGGTATAAGGATATGCAAGGAAGGAGGAAAGATGGGGTCACGGCTCATTTCAGTTTCCGGTTACCGCCACCTTTGGGTGTCCTGTTTTCCTTCCGCAGGGTTCAGCTTTCTTGTGGTGTTGGAAGAATTCTCAGCAAGTAATGATATGAATGGATGGATATATTTCTGCAATTAAGTAACCACCTTGTGGCAGAGACAAAGAACATACACATTTAAAGTAAAGTTTAATTAAAAATAATTCCCTGAAAATAGTTGTCCTTGAAGTACTCCACGCAAGCACTGACGCTGCGCAGAATCTTCTCATTTTCGTTAAATAATTTCTCTGAACTCCTCTTTACTTTTTTTAAAAAAAATTCAACGCTCGGAATAGTAAATATCTATTCAGAGATGAGAATCGTTGCTGAGCTCAATTAATTCAGTCTATAACAAATAACATTTTTAGCGCCGACTGCAAACGTAACCTTCATTATTTTCCATCTCGTCAGGATATTTCGCAAATAACACATTTCAAAATTTGTTAAAAGTCGAAAAATTTCAAATACTCGAGGCTTTCAAAACATTATAAAATGTTTCTTTCTTATAATTTATTCATATTTTGGCATATCGTATTCAATCTTATAGCCAAACAGTTTAGGGCAGGGGATTCACTCTAAATTTCTAATGAAAATGCCAGGAAATTAGGCTGAACTATTTAAATGAAATTTTTCTTTATTTTTATGTTTTTAAGATATTTATTCGTCCCCTTAAACCCATGCACTTCAAAAATATGGTAATTTTGTGAAACAAATGGAAATTGCTGAAAAAGAAGCCTCGAGAGCCTTTATAGACGTAACCAAGAATCTAGCAATGAGAAGGATCCAAACTACAAATTAATCGTTGATAACTTCCTACAGAAGTGCAAAAATTTAGACTGCACCATGAAGCTAAGATCATTTTCTGATTCGGCGCTAAAAGTACATAAAAATCAGTTATCAAAATTTTTTAAAAAAACCAGCACACTCCTTTATAAATGACTGGTAAACAGAATTTTTTACTCTAAAGTTAGAGTTTTTATTCTTTGTTTCACTAATCTATTATAGACCATGAAATATCCAATAACGTACTTGCAAAATACCTGAAAACCCTTATAAATAAAATTCAAATCAATTGTATTTATTTTCGTTTGTGATCATTTAATTTTTATTATCCAGTTTTGTTCGGAAACATTACTTCTTTTGTACTTTTCCTTAAAATTATTTTCCTGAAAATACCCCTCCAAGTAAATATTTCAAGTTCTTTATCGCCCTATGTAAAAGCAAAAAATTTTCCTTCATCAGTTTCTTCCTTCCCGCATCAATTATAATATTCTGATTCCATAAATAGAATTAAATTCTTGATCTATGACTGCTTGAATGTTATTCTTCATCTAATCAATACAATTGTAACGTTTAAATAATCAACAAAATTTAAAAACTTACAAATTTTATTGAAAACCAACTAACTACAGAATCTAAAAAAAATAATTTTCCGTGAAAATTAGTCCTTTAGTAAAACATGTTCTTACTTTGACCTACTTGCTTACCCGTCATTCATACTGGGATTGAACCATTGCTCACGGTTCTTTAGCTGTAAGTTTATCTACTGGATAAAGATTTGTCTACGGTGTATACTAATTTAATGCGTAATTTATAACTGTTCCAGTGTCAATTCTCTCGGCGAGGCTCTGCGGGAGTTTGTATTTCTTCTGAAAATTTATTTTCCTTGGTAACTTTACATCTTACTCAGTAAGGATAATTCCAGTATTTCATTTCTGATCAAGAATACGCTAAAAGATTGTTAGCACGCCATAACATTACAGGGGACATTGTGTCCCACCCTAAATGTCACGTTCGAATTTTACATTCGGTTGGTATCTTTCAGTAGAACCTGCATTTCGTCCATCGATATCTATTTTTAAAAGTTAAAAACTCGGTCATCCTCTATTCCCATTGAAATAGTCGGTCAGCTGCCTCCCAAACTGGCCATGGCACAGAGAATGAATGGTACGTCCCCACTTCAAACCCCTCTCTCACCATCGTAAGGACGTGGGACAAGCACCCAATGCCCGACCTACCTGATGCAGGTTTTCTAGGGTTTGTCCTGCATCGCCTTTAGGCGAATGCCGGGTAGGATCCTTAAACTATAGCCCGGGGTCCTTGTATACCCTTGGCCACCTTACTCTTCCCTACCGCATCCCCACTTTCAAATCCCTTATTATGCTATTAAAGGGGAGTGTCCACCATGTGGATTACCCTCATGTAGCCTGTTACTCTAAAAAGAATCAAGAGCAGGATAAAATAATCCATAGTTTTGTAAACAGGTTCTCCAATACTCATTCATGTTTGCTTACATTAAGAATAGTGTAAATCGTTCAATGATATTGTACCGTTTATTGCCAACTGAGGAAATAAAGGCGCTACGAAAGATACGTGGATACGTATACAAAGTCTGACATGAAAAATATCAACACTGATGCTTTATTCACCTGATATGTAAATTACCGGTAGTCATCTTCAAAGGAGGGCCCCATTGAGTCAACACACTTCAGCACGTGTTCCTCCAAACATTTCAGTATATCGGATTCTTTCCGCGAGGCTTCGCGGGAGCTTGCATTTCTTCCGCTACTGAAAAATCTCTTCCTTTGATCTCCGACTTGATTTTAGGGAATCGCAAGGGGATAAATCAGGGGGAATCTAACCATTATTCCAGAATTTAAGATGTTTCCATGTAATACGAGCATGTAATATTTCCAATGCTTGTTGATAATATTTTTGATTAACAGTCAGGCTATGCCCTATTTATCGCTGCAAAATGGTTTATGGATCGCACGTAAATACATTCTTCTCATCATCTGTAACATTCTTTAATAACCGGGATCCCCGTGAATCCGACTTTTAAATTTGAACCTGATGTTAACGCGCCGATTTCGTACCCTTTATTTCACGTCTTACAGTAATCCACATATATATTCAAATGTGGACCCACTGTTTCTGAGTCGTTTTTTGCAGTTATAACTTCTCACCACATCTCAGTGTAGACTCATAGTATCCGCGCGGTACAATACAAAAACCAATTCCCAAGTTACATCATCAGTGTCGTTATTTTTTTTAAAGTAGTTACTCGGTACTCTATGTTTTACTATCAGTTCTCACAAATCTTTATCAAGTTACCTGCTTCAATTAAATGAAGAATGAACTGAATGGGTATTCAGATACAAAGTAAGTCGGCAGTGTTCAATTCAGTGGGTCTAGATCACAGAAGGTTGTGGACTACCTTTTCCACCCAGCTCATGAATCCATTGTCAGGAATTTTTCTTTTGGAAACGTCGGTATATCTCTTCGGTTAATTTACTCTCACTTTTACATCGCTTCCTCTCTCGACCAGACCAATTCGTCATCATTTTAATTTTATATACTATTTTAATCGACCTAACTGATTCAGACGTATATTACTAACCCAATACATCGTATAGTATAAATAATTTTGACTGAAATAAAACTTGAAACCAAATTTTTGAAAATGTTTTGAAACGTTTTAGGGTTGGGATACTGAGGGGAGTTTTCATTTAGCACGTGCCGTCAGATTCATTCCACAAGAATTACAGACCAAATTCCAACCATATCGTTCAATTCTAGTGTTAAAAAAAATATCATTGAAAGATAATTTCTGTGCCAAAAAAATTAATAGAAGACGAATCGGCTGTTAGAGTCTTGATATGTTTGATCCGTACTTCTATCAGGGACAATTGATAAGGTCTTTAAATTTTTTTACTATCCAGCGAGATCTTAAATTCATGAAAATATCTGCTTAATTACTTTTCTGTTTATCTCATTGCTTATTCCAGTCCATGAAAACTCTTAATGGAACAGTAAACTGGCGAATAAAATATAATTAATGTTTGAAAAATAAGCGTATGAGAAAACTAAAATCCCTTTAACTGACTGGATATGAAGCTTGGAGTGGGCTGAATACCAATTTCAGAATAAATGTTCTTCTTAAGAAGTGTACCGAAATATTTATGCATTGATTTCTGAAAATGGACTCAGGAAAGCGAGTTCCCTCGGGGCATACTCTCAGACTGTCCTGGTAATGCTGTTACCTTGTCCCCCAAATCCCTTGCTACGGCTCTTTCAAACCTTTAACGGACCGGAACGACTATCTGTTCCGACATCTTCATTGTGTTTCATCCCCGCTTTTAGGTTTACATTCCACTGTTTCGTTCTTCAACCCTAGCCTGACCAGGGGCAGTAAAAACTTTAACGCTCATTTTTTCTGGTGTCTGTACGATAAATAAATGTTCTCAAAAATAAAAGAACATACTTTGGAGCTCTATGAGTAGCTGTGTGAATAATATCTTAAAGAAAAACGTGTGGATGAGTTACGGGCGTAGTTAAACTAACATGCAAATAGCAGGATTCATTGCAACAAGAGATGATGACCGTTGAAGGAAACTCTGCTGTTATAAACGATGATAAGTGGAACAAGGAAATTATGAAGCTAACATGGGTAAACCAGGCAAGTATAGAGATAAAAACAGAGATAGAGTAAGCATGTAGTTAAGGAAGTAGTTACGAGTACAGTAAACAGAAATGTTGCTTGATGTGCGTCTGATTGTACTTTACTGAACATATCGTGACATGATATATAACTTTATAGTTACATTAGCGAAAGCATATCTTCGACAACATGGTGCAAAGTCCGTGCTTGGAAAACTTGACTGTCACGCTTCCCAGTCACTTACACTCCCCCGCTCTAAGCGCTTCACAATCAATAATCTGCGTACGAAATACGGGTAACTCGCTTAAAACAAAAGCTTCTACGTCAACATCAACTCTTCCACAGGGGCCTTATTACGCAAGAAAGCCTCCAAACTTGGCTTAAAGTCACACAATGTTACCAGACGAGGAGTAGCGAAGACTGAACGTGTTAAATTAATTTAGTCCGTAGCCAACCAAGAAGCTGTCTAAATAAACAAATATTTGTAAACTCTATACACGAATAACCAGTTCAATCACACGATTATACGCTTTGAAATACCATTAACATTATAATTTTAAATGTGATTTTCCTCCGTTAAATAACTATTTTTCGAAATCAAACACTTAGAAAAAATCTCTATCAGTTCAAGTGCCTTGGAAGTCTTTCGATCAATGATGGCTGAAGCATTTACGAAATAATGTCACTATCGCAATGACCAGGGTAGAATTCACCATTAAAAGACCCCTCCTGAGAAGCAAATAAATATAAAATCTGGTAAAGTTCTACGCCTGGAGAAGGGCTTTGAATGGATCACAAGCAGGGACACTAAGATAGAGGGAGAATAAATAACTGGAAAGTTTTAAAATGATGAGAGTTGAAAAAAATAAAATTGAAATGTTTAGTACACAATTAAGAAGTCAAACTGAATCGGACACATCCTAAGGATAAATAATGATGGAAGGACTCATGGTCCAGGTCACGGGAGAAGAATAAGAGTGCAGCTTCTAGACCGCTTGAAGGGCGACAGAAGAAGATATTGGGTGAAAAAGGAAAAAGTCAAGGACAGGGCAGGGTGGTTAAACAGCAACTATTTCTCTCAAAAGGACTCGAAAATCAGGCGTGGCAACATTTGCAGGTTTTTCTAGGGTTTTCCCTGCATCACTTTAAGGCGATATGCCGGGTAGGATCCTTAAACCATAGCCTGGGTACCCTAGTTAACCCTTGGCTACCTCCCTCTACCCTTCTGCATCCCCCCTTTCAAATTCCTACTTATGCTATTAAAGTGGAGTTTCCACTATGTGGATTACCCTCATGTAGACTGTGACGCTAAAAAAAACATTTCGCAGAACCGGCTCCACCTTTGAGGATGCCTTCTTCTCTCCCAGGTTTTTTGAACTAAGGTTCCCACAATCCGAGGCACCTCGGCATGATTTGAGAGTTGTATGTTCGCGGATCGCAGACCGTGGGCGTACGGTAAGAGTTGTCCGTTATTCCCTTTGGAATAGTCGGCCAGCTGCCTCCTAAAGCGGTCGAGGCACGGAGAATGAAATATATTGATACCACAGCAAACCCAAATACCCGACCTACCTGATGCAGGTTTCTCTAGGTATTTCCCTGCATCACTTTTAGGCGAATTTCCGGGGACCCTAGTTAACCCTTGGCTACCTTTCCGCCTCCCCCCTTTCAGTCCCTTTCCTATTCTATAAGAGGCGAGTTGACAATATATGTAACCTGTCTACCCTTCTTCTCTTCATTTTTTGGAACTAGCACCACCCATGTTTTTTCCCTACCTTTCCAAGAAGAATAAGTATCCATGGTTGATGGGGGAAGTCCTTTTTCAATTGCGTTTTGACTTTCATCGTTTTGCTGCATAATCCAAGCATTTTAAATAATGCCTCATTACATACGAGATACATTTTCTCAATTATTTATAAGGATTTGTTCCATACGGCTATAATTACACCCTTTTATAACAGCAATAAATATCAAGATTTTCATTGCCGAATTCTAATTGATGTTTCCTCTTAATGGTATGGGATACAAAGTGAACAGTAAACACATCACTTATTCATTTTTAGTCATAATATATGCTTGCATGCAGTCATAACTATTTAACACCCCAGAATTTTTTCTACTATTAGCCGCAACCACTTCAGTACAAATTTTAGGTATATATGAACTGCAATGTGAAAACCCCTCTCCCGGCATCAGAAGAGCGTGGGACAAGTACCAACTACCCGAACTACCTGATGCAGGTTTTCTAAGGTTTGTCCTGCATCACTTTTAGGCGAATACCGGGTAAGTTCCTTATATATATATATATATATATATATATATCTTAATTTATTTACAGTCGTATCAACAGCTCTGGTATGGGAACTCATTTTTACTTGTCGGGGGACTAATTTGACGAGTTTCTCTCACGCACACAAACAACCATGCCTTCGCCAGGTTCGAACTCTGTTATGTGAGGCAATCTCTCTGTCCTCTACACCAGAGGAGGTTGGCGAATAACTTTTATTCTAGCGTGTTTATTCACTTTGTAGAAAGTAATCTTCAAAACTTAATCGCTAACGAGGAATAAATAAAGCCATTGTTCAGTATCTGAAGATTGTTTTATCTATTGGACAATGACTTCGAAAATTATAACCGTACCATAGTTGAGTGATATTTGTGTAGGGAACGTTCCAGTTTTACTGATATTTTTAGTCCAGTGATGATAATGCTTCAGAGTGTTAACTGTGTGCTTTAAGCAGAAAGCTACCTTTTTCATGAGCATCGGGAAATAAATAACAGAACGGATTTTTTTAAACATAGTTGCGTCAGACTTTGGCGAGAGGATTGAGAGTTGGCAGACGTTCTGATCCAGGATACAGACTTTGACAAAGCTTTGTGGGACGTCGGGCGACAAAGTCGTCAGGGCTGGCTTCCAAATTCTAGCTTCTGCTAGTGAAATAGTTGATTTGAGATTTCTCCATAATGTGTTACAAAAACGGATTTGTTAAGAGCTATTGAGGAAACCATAAAATATATGCATCAGGTTAAATAATTATATTCCTCAGTAAACCGTCTATGATCATTTGAGTATACATGCCAAACAATTTACGTTTAACTATGCAAACTAATAATTGGAATCTTATTGAAAACACAAATTGAGATAACAAGTAGTTCACTGGTCTAACGTTAAACACTCACACGCTTTTAGTAATATTTTAGGAACAAAGAACATGATTTTATCTGTTCACAGTCAAGGAGCATACCTGATTTGGCCTTCACTTTGACTTCTGGCCTTCCAAGAAACTCAAGTAGTAATGACGCCTTCGAGTGACTCACTGGCAATCCCAACGTGACCCCAAATACCTAAATGAATAAAACGTTTACTAACGTGTCTGTTTGAACGGAATGAACACTAAAACGACGTAACAGCTTTTAACGTATTTTTTATATTTGTAATAGGTAAGCTATATAATTTGACGAATTTCAAGTCAAATATAGAAATTTAGAGGACAATCTGAACACATCTGAATTATTCGCTACGCATAGGTGCAGTGTCTCTGGCTTAATAACACTTAAAGAAATATTCTTACCTCTTCAAACATCTTCAACGGCGGGTTCACGTATAAATGAGAGATGTGGTTACTACATTTTATATTTTAAAAAATGGTTACTGTTTTAGAAAGATTAACGTTTTGTGCTTAATATCACATTATCAATATAAAAGTGTTTTTTTTATAATATTTCCTGAGTATTAAATATTGAAAGTACGGAATACGACTCCTTGAATACCATCGCGAAACCGCCTTTTTAAATATTGGAGTACACTCAGAGGCTACGTTTACTCGTATTAATTACAATAATAATAATAAACACCCAAACAGTCCTCAAGATAAAACTAGCAACCCCAGGAACTTTCTACATTATATTCCATAATTACTTTAAAAAAATACAGTAAATTACAGTTTAAATCAGAATACTTCAACACCTTATCAACAGTCATTTTAACTAAATGAGTTGAAAACATGAATGTATACATGGAGAATACAAACACACACCACGTAGGTCTATTATATACACCAATAATATATTATACACTGTACAATCCTGCTAGGGATTTCCCGAAAACAACCTTAAGGTGTCGTATTCCGAGCGGCCGTGGCCTGAGCGGACAACAGTCCCTTCCTCAATCGTCCCTTTATTCAAATTATCATGTTTGTAAAATCCTGCTTTGTTGGAATTTTTAGAAACACGGATTTTGAAATTAGATCATTTAATTGACTTTACAACACCTGAAGAAGCCCTAATAAATTAGGGAATTAACTTTGAGAACGTTTTTTCTACTATCACGTTTAAAAAATTAAATTAATAATAGATTTATAACTAAACAGGTTGATGTTTTCATTTATTTAAGGACGTCAGATAAATATAACTGTTAAAATATTTGTATCGTAATTGATCATTTCTAAGCATATTCATTAAATGAATCACTACCAATTGAAACAGTTTCCATATTATAGATAGAGATAAAAATTATAAATACATATAAGTTTCAAAAATGTTATACATTAAACTTGTACTACATTCACTTAATTTTTAAACCAAGACTGATAAAATTGCTCTTCGGGAAACTTTATACCTGCTCATCTGTCAGGATTGAGGACTGTTGTACGCTCACGGCACGGCCGATCAAAATACGGCGCTCCTTAACATACCTTACATCTCATTCGCGGACGACCTGGCGATACTAACAGAGGACGAGGAGACTGTTGTCAAACTTCTCGAAATATTTAAAGAATGTGCTTAAAAAGTCTCATTTGAGAAAACTGAATTATTTTGTTCGAAAACAGAAATTGCGAGCCTGGTAAAATCAACACGGTCCAATACTTTAAATATCTCGGAGAATTCATCGAACCGACAGGCCTTGAAAAAATTTCACAGAAACACCGCCTCCAAAAATACAAAGAAAAAGGATTAGGATTAGTGCGAAACCCCTACAACAACAAAATTTATGTCTAGAGGGACAAAAATTCTGCCCTATAACACATACATAAAATCAACAATCCTCTAAGCAAGCGAAACACTGATCCTTAACAGAAAACAGGAACTTGAAGAAATTAAAAAACAATCATTAGGAAAATTATAGGTGGAAGGCATACCCAAGACGGTTACAAGCTACAATCAATAAAAATAACATAAAAGTTTTCAAACGTCGAAATTCATATTAGGAAAAGGCGAATTAAATTTTTGGTCATCTCAGCAGAGCACCAGAAAATCGAATGACAAAGAGGATAATAGATTACGTAACCTCACTTCATAAATCCACACCTTGTTAGACGAAATTCGAAGGGATCTCAAAAACGCAAACGTAAGATCAACTGACATTTCATAAAGAGATATCAAAAGCAGACAAATGGGAAGTTACATCAGAGCAACCAAATCAAATAAAAACAGTACAGACCATAGTGGTCAGAAGAACATTAACGAGACCTCTCAGAAAGAAAGAAAGCCTATTGGATCAACAAGAAGAACACAAAGAAAAGTTTAACGCATTATTTGCTTAACGTCTTCTATTTCTGGGAATAATTCGTTAATAATAATAATAATATACTGTAATGTTGATAACGTTGGCCAAATATAGACAAATTTGAAAATGGAACCATCACAACGTTTCTTCTGCTTATCAGAAGATCCCATCACGTGCTATATAATACACTGTGCCCGAAAATTGACTAAAGTTGTATGTAGTTTATTCAAAAAATTCTGCGAAACGGTTCTTACCTCATAGAAACGAAGTATTTTGTGAGATTCTCTGTTATTGAATTTCTGAGGCCTTGGCGCAATTCTTATCGAAGAAATTTTGTGCTCCTGAAGTAAAAAAACAAAACTCTAATTACTGCTAATTCCGATTTGTTAATTATTAAAAATTTTAATGACATGTTTTATATATACCAATAATAAAATGCAAAAACTTGAGAGGAAATAAGAATTCAAATATTGAAAATGTAGATTACATGAAAGTAAACGTTTATTTAGAAAAATGACACCATTACTGGTGTATTATCACAAGGATCAAAATTCGTGTCGTTTGGAATTAAAGTATTAAATTAATTAAAGTCAACTTCGGATCATTGTTTTGAACTTCTGATTTCGAGACTGAAAGGCTCGATGAGGTCATCCACGCGGCGGCCTCTACGCTTTAACAGTTTAGGGACTGATTTGAAAGGGGGGATGCCGAAGGGAGAGCAAGGTATACAAGGGTTAAAACTAAGGTTCCCGGGCACTCGCCTAAAAGTGGTGTTCCTTGGACACTACAAAAACATCCTGCATAAACTGAGATCTACTCAGTACTTATCTGTTCTTGATGTTTGACAGATTGGCTTTTGTAAGGGAACACTTGAGCACACGTTGTTTACTGAAGCCCAGCTTTCGTTTGTTGAGTTGTTATGACTGCAATTGGCAGCTCTCCGACTACAAGGTCGCCATTATGTAAACGGGCCCGGAGGCCTCAAGCGTTACCTCGACTTTTCCGCAACAATTTAACACTTTTTGTAAATTATTCGATCTATTTCCCTACTCATAGCTACATTTTTTTCGAATGATCCCAAAGAAACTAATATTTACATCAAATACAATTTACTTCGCCGGACAACGATTATATAAAGCAATTACTGAACTGTTTTCAAGTCCTCATTGCCCGAAGAAAAAATAGTTATTCAATTCAACCTGTTATCAATTTTAAAGATCTATTTCTAAAAATATGAAACTACTAAAGAATAATTATTTAAAAAACGAGGAGGTGAAATGCATTGCTTTCAAATAATGTCAAAACTTGCTATGCGTGCTAGAAACGCATTGGGAGGAGTAAGTAATATAACATAAATATTATTAAGCGCTTATGTGCTTCCTCGTGCGGTATCACTCCACTCCTCTCTGCAAAATGTATACATATTGAAAACTTAAAGCTTCCAACATCACGCAGAGTAAACAAAGTTGAGCGCGTCAGTGTTTAATATCGTAGATCGCCGGAAAACGTTATTTGCTGCTGAAAGTCCTGATTCCAGTCAATATTTCGACGTCTAATAAACAGCTTTATTAGCCTAATGAAATACATGCAACTGATCAGCATATTTTATCATTTACAAAGGTATTATTGTCCTACAACACTTCTTTTTTATTCTTAATAACTTTTATCTTTCGATTATTCAGTTTGGATCATAAATTTACAAGTATTTACAATAAATATGGTAAATATTTCACATGTTGGCTCGTGGAGGCGGAGAGTCCAGTGACTTTCCAGCCCTTGAGTTCTGTATTTGTAGTTCTGAGGTGTTTTGTGTGTAAGATGAGATGGGTGATTTGTTAATACTGTAAACGTTTGGAGTGTTGGGTAGAGAGTGGCGTAGGTGGGTTATCGGGCAGGGAAGTTATATTGGGATTGATCGGAAGAGGATTTGTCAGGAAGTGCCTGAGTGTTGCCGGGGAAGTATGAAGTCAATTGGAAGTTTGCGTTTCAGACGGCGGTCTGAGTGGGGCTGCGGGGAGCGATGGCTATGCATGTATTCTATGGTCGGATTTGGGTGATTGAGGATACTCTTGATTAGAGAGGATATGTATTTGTTGATTATTGTGTTGATGGTAGGGATTTGGATATCTTTGTGGATTGTAGAGTTTCTTAGGAACCACGGAGCATTGGTAATGGAGCGAAGTGTTTTCTACAACACTCGTGTGAAAAAGAAAAGTAATTGATTCACAAAAAATATTCTTATGTCGCAACCACGCATTGTCCTGAAAACGAACTAAAACATGTTAAGATTTAGATTGATTTATTGATTCCATTAGTGCCTCTACTGAGGAAATAGGGCAATAGTCAACATATACGTCAATTAAGTAAATGTAACAATAAACAAAGGCATCATACACATATTTAAGAATACGTATTTGAAAATATAAATATAAAATAACATATAAACAAATAATATTTATATATATATAATACTAAACATAAGATGCAGACCATTTGAAAATGAGTAAATATTAATGATACGAGACAGAATATTCATATACCACTGTGATCAAATAGTAAGATGAAATTGTCATTTAAAACTCCCGTGTATTAGGAAGGCAGGTAATTTTTTTTCCTAGGTTGGTAGGACTGTCTATAATATTTTCCAAGCGTCTGTGTGTTAAAAAGTTTAATTATTCCGAGTTACACGTGTTATGTAAACAACCAAAAGTGAATTTTTCGATTTTTGCAATGGGTGATTTTGTTGAGCAAAGAACTTGCATCATATTTTGTTGGCGGAACGAATATTCTTGTGCGGGCACGTTGAAAATGTTGCGGAAGGCCTTTGGTGATCAAACTATGGCACAAAAAAAGGTTTATAAGTGGTACAACGAGTTCAAAGATGGCCGAGTACGCGTTGAAGACGAACCGCGCTCTGGACGACCATCAACGTCTACCGACGAGGGCCACGTCCAAAAAGTCAAAGATTTATGCTTGAAAATCGTCGATGGACAATTAGAGATCTCGCTGATAGTGTTGGAATATCATTTGGCTCAGCCCAAACCATTTTGAAGAATGTTTTGTGTCTCAAACGCGTCAAGTCTCGATTGGTGCCAAAATCGCTCAATTTTTTGGAAAAAAAAAATCGCGTTGATGTGTGTTAAACTTTGCTGTCTGATCATCAGGACCACTTGAAATGCATCATTACTGGAGACGAGACTTGGATTTACGCATACGACCATGAAACCACCGACCAATCCAGCGAATATCATGCAAAAGGTGAAGCAAGACCGAAAAGACCACGGCAAAGTCAAGGTAATGTTGACAGTTTTCTTTGATTATCGTGGTGTGGTGCACTATGAATTCCTTCCGCCGGGCCAAACTGACAACAAAGAATATTATTTGAGCGTTATGCGTCGTTTGCGTGAAGCTTTCGTTTGAAACGGCCGGAATTATGGGCGAACAACTCTTGGTTCCTTCATCACGATAATGCACCATGTCATACTGCATTGGTTCTTCGCGACTTTTTTGCCAAAAACTCTACTCATATCGTTCCGCAACTACCGTATTCACCTGATTTGGCTCCGTGCGACTTCGGGCTATTCAGCAAACTCAAAGGCCAATGCGGGGACGCCGTTTTGACACGATTGACGAGATAGAAACCGAATCGAAGAAGGTCTTGAAGGCTATACCGGAAAAAGACTATTCCGACTGTTTCGAGGACTAGTAAAAGCGTTGGAAAAAGTGCGTTTTATCGGACGGGGATTACTTTGAAGGGGATGAAATTTATTTGGAAGAATAAATAAAGAATTTATATTTTACAAATCAATTCACCTAATTTTTTGTTCACAGTGGTATAAACCAGGATGGAAATATTATTACATATATCTATAACTCTATATAATAATATCATATAATATAATAATATAATACAAAAACGCTGTATATTTATATGTATTTACGTTCATCTTTACACAAATTTAAACGCGGGGACAGATTGCAACTAAATTTGGTACACATTTTCTTTAAAACACGAGAAGCGGTACTGTGGGGATGAGTAACTCCTTGTAAACAATTATAATTGAAAAAACGTGATAAATTTTGCGTTAAATTACTGCGCGTCAAAATACCGTGACGTCACGCGATAGAGTGACGTTACATCGCGACGAACAAAGGAAATAGTTCCTTTTTCCTTAATGAAATAAAGCAGAAATATTTTCATTGAATAAAAACTATAATTTTATCCAGCAATACTTCGTCGAATGATAATAAAAAAATAAATACCAATTACTTTACGTTCCTTGCGAGAAATGTAAGTTTATTTTCGTGACGCCAATATGGCGACTATTTGTTTACATTGTGAATCTAGCTAAGAATTTCATAAATTTAATTTTTACTAATGTCTGAAGACTGAGGGACAATTATATCCAGCAAAACTCAAGGAGTACATTTAAGTATTTTATTCGTAAAGAAATTCGGAGGTATGTTTGTTGGTATTGATGCAATAAAATTCAATGTATTTTATATCACTATCGATCTAAAGTTTGTACGGAACTAGGAACCGTTAGATTTAGGTTAAATCATTTTTTGACTAATGATTAATATAAAATTAAATACTTTTTATGGTTTATATAAATAAGTACACAGGCAACGCCGGGAACCCAGCTATTTATAATAATAATAAAATAAAAAATGAAAGAAAATGTCTACTGTACAAATTATTTATTTTACTGAACTAGTGATAAAAAAACTTTAATAATAATCGTCAATTAATTTAATTTTACACTTTACTACTCTTATTCTTTACTTGTTTATACCGAAACACGATCATAACACTATTTAACCACAGATCCTAATCGTATATGTATACATTTTTCTCAGAAACACACTTATTTCACACTGATACTCTGGTCGACAGGAACCCTTGCTCTCGTCATAGTCGTGTGAGTCACGTCAGTTCTTGTATGAATCAGAAGAGTAAGAGAAAATTTAAGAAAATATCTAGTCATTAAGTATCTTAGTCCTTGATAATTCCAGTACCTTTGTGGGGAATCCTAGTTCTAATCAACTGCTAACACTCCGATTAACGAATTCATTTACTGAGTAGTACGCACCACACATTATGATAATTTTACATTTAAAAATAAAAATTCTAATATTTTTATGTCCGTAGGTAGACTATTAAATAACTTAATCCCGGAATAATGAATGCTAGATTGGTAAAGTTTAAGCCGATGTTTGTCAGTTCGTGTTAACGAGTGTTTTGAAAGAAAAAAATAGAAATTAGCAATTAATTATTTGACAAATGGGACTATTGTGTGTTCTCAAAATTAGCTCGGGCTCAGAGTAACACAAAGGTTTCTTTCACGGGAAGGACGCCAATGTAATGAGAGAATCCAAACATAATTTATTAGTTGAATCAGTGTTGCTTGTGTGATACAATTTGGACGTATTGTTCAAACAAACAGGGGCAAACGTTTCATAACAAAAAAAACTTGACGATTCGTCGTTCCAAGCTTTGTGACCTGATTGTGAGGTTCACAGGTAATTGAAATCGATAGTAAAATGATATCGCAACAGAATGCAATCATAGCCTCTCATATGTACAATATTAATTAAACATAAATAACAAATAAATAATTGCAGCAAGCGAGACATGAAGATCAAATAACTAAATCGTTGACACAAAAATTAATAAAATAGCTATAGACAAAAATTTTATGATGTAATGTAGGGTTTTCCCTTTATATCGTCAAAATTGGTTACTATTAAATACAAACTGTTCTCATTGGACTTTTCTCCATTCGTAATAGACCAAATTATAAGTTAGTTTTTAATTATTCAGAAATACACTGTGCCCAAAAAGTAATTTTTTATTAAATCGGGCGCTTTATTGAATAAAATTTATATTTATCTGACTTTATCAATCTTACCAAATATAGGAAAAAAAATTCTCCGTACGAGTAATCACATAGGTAATAAACTGCGGAAAAATTTATTTAAACTTTAATTTCAGCTCATTAGGGTGCCCGTAGGCCAAATAATTTCCCGTATGTATAATTATAAAAAAATCAGCCAATAAATAGGAACAATTTGTATCTCAAACAATTAAATTACAGAATTGTATGTCATGAAAATACCAAAAAATAGAGTCCAACGTTTCAACACAACTTCAGTACCTCTATGGAATACAACAGAAACTCTCCGTTACTTTTTGAAGCCAAATTTTGCGGGAACCAGTGAATGACCTGGGGGCTCTGAAATCCAAGGTCCGTTGATTCCAATTTGCGGCTGTAATCTTCCCGGCAGTGTTATTAAGTCCATAGAGCAATAATTTTTTACAAAAGAGATAGGGCTCAAACTTTAATGATGATATTGAGTACTTTTGAAAATTTAAAATTAGTAAATCGCTTTTAAAAAATATTTAATTTATAATTAATTTAATTTACTAATTTTGAAAAAAAATTGTACAGGGATCTTTATTAAAATGTAAATGTTTCTGAAAAACTTTTTCTTTGTACAGATAAATATGGCAAACTGCCGAATGTTTCGCAAAATTCAAAATTAAAGATTTTGAAACTGTGAAGAATTTATTTCTCATTTAAACTTCTGACTGAATAAAAATTGGGGAAAATTGCAAAAATTATAAAGCCAAATTTAAGCATGTAAAGACCTGTGCGAGTAGTGTGGTGCCCAAAAGTACAGAAATTTTTGCACTGGGTATTACTCAGAATTTTCTAAGTTGAACCCCTTACAGGAAAAGTTACTCTTTCCCTTTTTAAAACAGGGAACATTGTCTACAATATAAGTCCAAACCAAGCTTAGTGCGTCAAGAAAATTAGAAGAAACATCTCTTCAAAAATTGTCATTTTTTTCATAAAGTGAAAAATCTTACCAAATATCAGAAAAAAATACTTTCCCGACGAGGACCCTCATAGGTGATACAATTGTAAAAAATTTATTTAGCTTTAATTTGAGCTCTTTCGGATACCTGACAGCAGAATAGCTTCCTCAAAAATGGCATAAAAACCAAATTTTTGGAAGCCCAACTCATACAGGTGTTTTGAAACTGAAAAATTGGATTCAGACTTTTGGCCGAAGTCATGACACCTTATTAAAAAATTAGAAAAGACTGGGCGTAACGGACTATAAAAATTGATCCTTGATTAAAACTTTGGTTTGATAATTCGCGGTACCCGAGGCGTATCTTTAAATTCGATGACGAAAATTATCAAATTAGATTGAATTTGTGATATTTTTGAGACGTTTGGAAAATAAATACTAATCTTACTCAGCTGACAATTTTAAATTCAGGGCTTTAGCACAAAACAATCTTAATTATGATTCGTGAACTACGAAACATTGCTGGTTTCGATCAAATCAATTCAGACGTCCGGATCTGCAGAAAACCAGCATTAAAATATTGTAAATGGTGTATCTGGCAATCGAATGTGGGAGGCTTCTCAGAAATAGCACCAGTGCGACCCACACTTTTTAATTAGCTTTCTGTATTTTTCCTCTTCAAGTCTTTCTATGCTCGCTCATTCAAATAAACGGAGTGAAACACTTTCCATTTAATATAGGTTATTAACTCCGAAGCGATGAAGTGGGAAATCTGATTTAAACACTGAAAACGTGCATTCCTTTTCAGCTAATTACGAACCAAGCAATTAATAAAAGCCCGAAAAGAAATATTTCTGGCATTCAACCCATTCAGACCGTCGATGTTGAGCATATTCTATCAAGTTTATCAAAGGTTCATCTGTCACGCTAAAATTGAAAATAGAACCTAAATACTCAGATTGAGTCAATATTAATACATATTTTATATATGTATACTATCTCATTATCTATTTTAAAAAGAATTCAAGGATGAAAAAAAAAGTTTTTGAATGTAGGCCAACATGTATATTGGAAGTGTCAAATTTTATAATTACAAAGAAATTACAAATTAAATAAATGCTCTGAAACTTCATGTACGGATACTCCTGTCTGGTCAGACGGCTCGATAACAGACGTTTTTGGTGTCGTCCGGGATGCTGCTCCCCGGATAGCAACCGATGTCGAGCCGAGGAGCAGACCACACGGTGTCTACTTTTAAAACTGGTCTCGGCGCTTCTAATCCCATGTAAGTGGGTAACAGTCTCGCTGTTTCCAGTAGTAAAGTGTGGTAGATGTATGCGAGAGCAACGTCGAACAGTTACTAGTCTCAGTTGGGGGAGGAGTCCCCCGAATACTGGCACTGTACGGAGGACTCAAAAATGGTGCGGCATGAAGAGAGGAGTGGGTGAACGGTGGGATAACAGTCAATTGAGGTGTCGCCTCCATGATCTTATCATGGTTGGTAGTATCCGAGACGAGCCCCAGGGCATACCTACCACATGGTGTCCACTCGTCAAACTGTCTGCTCTGCTTCCAATCCCACGTATGCGGGCAACGGACTCAGAGCTCTCATATTTAATGTGTGGGAGAGACTGCGAAAGCACCCTCGAACCGTGACTATTCTCGGTTGTGGGAGGAATACTGCTGACAATAGAACTCTGGTAGAGAGATCTTTCTGCGGTTGCGGCACGTGGGGAGGTGAGGAGGAAGGGAGATCGCATGGTTCTCCTGGGGGTCGTTCTGAGAAGCTACCATCCTGTCTTGCCAGGAGGTGGTGGAGACTGACTCAAGGCGGTCGTCCAATCTCTCTGGGTGTGGAAGTTAATGGTGACCCCAGCATTAACCACACTTCGGGTGGCTAATGTGTCTCCACTTCTTAGTTATCCGATGACGAAATCGCCTGGCCATAATTCATCTCATAGAAATAGCCTATTGCTATACGAGGGAGACAGCCCTAACTTGAGAGGCACTCTGGGGAACTGGGGTGTGCCAACAAGTTTCAATGGCCTTCGGGCAAGTACATCTCCACCCTGCGGGCGACCCTGAGCACTCGTGCTAACGGAGCAATGTGCGTACCAACGCACATTGGAGTTGGACTCGAGGGAGTATGTGATTTTTTTGAGCAAAAACTTTTTTCTGATTTCCTCCCCTGGGTGCAGAACCCAGCCCGCTTGAGATTCAGTAACGCAGGTATCTCCGCTCCCTTCTTTTGGAGGGTTCGAAAAAAGTATTGAAGGAAAGAAAACAATACAATACTCCTGTGGGTACTCACCATAAAATAAACTGCATGAGAAAACATGGCACTATTTTCCATGACTCAAATTAATGAGTTAGTTATTTTTCTAACTCCTCTTTACTTACCAACTTACCAACTTACCCAATCTCTTGCCGTTCTGTTTAAAAGTTAAAATTAGGAAACGTGGGCTTGTTTTCATTCTCCTTGTGCAATTTAAAATGCAATTAAATACACATTATTTATCCACATTATTATAAAATAACCAAGTTGATACATCAAACTCATACCTTTTAAAATAGTCCAGTATCTTATACTCTGCGAATATAGATGAATCAGTTACCCTATTAACCCTTGTGGTGGAACCAGAAGCTTTATAACTTACCGTTTGGCAAACAACTTGAAATATCTGAATATTATATACTGAAGAATTTTTCCTGGTATATTTTCCACTCAAAAATATAAAACGTTTCAAAATTTAAAAGCGGAATTAAACAACAGCAGAAAATATCAAAGAATCAATACACTAATTATCTGTCTGTGCTAATAACATTAGATTGCAATAATCATCCAAAAAATCAAAAGCTGTAATCTTCTCCAAAACCAAACTGTATCATATTCATAAATTGAAAAATTAAAATTATGATTTAACACTTTTTTAACACTACGTGAAAATTCTAGGGGTCACATTTGACAGAAACCTATCATTTAACAAGCATATACGCGAACTTGTTAATGAATGCAAGCATCGGCTGAATATCATCAGGGTTATCGCTAACAAAACATGAATGTCCTTAGACTCACCTATTCTGCCACAAGTAGATCAAAAATCGACCATGCCAGCGCCATTTACGGATTTGCAAACCGATCTCTTGTTACTTGAGGTAACATAGACAAACAAATCGCAAACTCAATGGATAAAAGCCTTCATCTTGCTTTCTGAAGAATACCCTGACTATCAACAGACATTTACGTACGGTACAAAAAATGAAACCGAAGTCGGCAGCTCTCAAGCAACTACAAAATGTCGTCTCTACCATCATAAGCCAATCAATACTTCCGAACTAACTACCAGAAATAATAATAATAAAGAGCCAAAAAGAGACAAAATAAGTGATAATATAAATACCACACAAATTTTTCTAGGATCCTTAGAATTTTTTTTATTTCAACTGCCATAAAATTGGCCCTAAACGTTTGTGAAATAGCAAGTGATAATCACTTCCTAGTAGTCATCAACTCTTTCTATCAAGCAGATCACGAACTTAACCCCTGTAATTACATGGATAACAGCAAAATTCAAGAAACACCAATTAGCAGGAAAATATTGCAGGGAATGAGGCGGTTGATGCTCTACCAATTGCCTCCATTGCGTTTCCCCTTAGTACTACGAACATCCAAGAGTACTCATGGTTATTCTTAAGAAAAAATATCGGCCAACTATGGGAAATACTTTCAAGACCAGCCAACTCCTTACAATCAAGTTCCCACCAGGTATTTCTAGAAGTGAACAATCAGCTTTATCCACAATCAGATCCAACCACTCCAAGCACTTACGATGTGCAAAAAAAAGTATTACGTTTCTTCAAAGAAATAAGCTATGAGTAAATATTGTACATATCAACTTAATCATGTACTAGTTTTTAAGCTTCACGTAACTGGGTAGTCGCTAAGTAGATGCGACTTAAAATAAATATATAAAATAATTGTCCAAATACTTAGGAATCTTTCTTTCATCGTCTGTATAATTAATAGGCCTAAATTAAATCATACTTGAGTAAATTTCATTATTCTGGATACTATCATTGATATATTTTATTACCTATCGTAAAATATTAAAGTTCTGATCTCGATGCTCGTAAATCTCGCTGAGAGGGTACTTTTATTATGTCGTGAAATTTCGACCGCGTTCTGTGCTGATAAGTATATATTGTGATGCACATCAAATATCAATTTACCAAGCACTTAGAAAAATTAATATAAGATTTAATAATAAATCAGTTAATGACCTTTTACAGACACTTTATTTTTTATTTATAGCGTTACGACGTTTCGATACATTAACCGATTTATTAATTCAAAAACAGACTATAAAATTTAATAGTCTGATAAAATCATAAGGGATAAATATTAACTTGAAAATAACAAAGGTTATGAAGCAACAAATTCGCAGACATGATTGAACAATATGAGCTGAAAGCATAAGAATAGAAAAGTTAGCCTGTTCTGTGTGCGTGGAACAGATAATAGATAAATAATTTAAGTTCATGTAAATTAACGGCTAAGAGTAAAAGACGTAGTCTCAGACACTGTATGATATTCAATTCTGTGATATAAATGATATATTAATTGCATGGACGTCCAGTGGCCACTTCAGAAAGACGCACAATAAAAACAAATGGTTATATAAGAAAAAATTCCCTTCTGCCAATCGAAAGATTGAAAGTTGTGTGTGTGTGCTGAGACTACAACTGTTGATAGTTTGAGGTTTCCGGTGATCAATAAATCTTGGCACAGTGAATTACTTTAAACTTTATATTTTTTATGCTTTTTACCGAAATTTTTGAATAGCTAAATAAATATAATTAGGAAGTAACACTGCCCTCGGGCTTTAAAGCAGTCGTAATGGGTAATTAAATAAAATTAAATTAATGGTACGATTTTCGTTTGGGAGAAATCAAAGTTTTGGACGACAAATTGTATTTCAAGGGTGTGGCTAATACTAAGTATCGTTGTACAAAAAGTACATTTGTAGCACACGAGGTATTGAAGTTAAGCGATTAAGTGGAGTGTTTTTTATTCCTGTTGTAGCAATGTACATATCAAGTTCCTGCAGCGTTTTATTTACATGAAAGCGAAGCCACTTATCCACGCTCTCCCCCATCAACAAGGGAAACCACTTAACTGTTCGGACAAGAGGATTTTCGAATACTCGTAGCTTAACAAATACAGTCGTCTATTTAGGGATATTTCCTACCGCTCAGAAAGCGTAACAATTTTACATCATGATAACGGCAGTATAAGAGTGTAAATAAAAAATATTTGACCTGAATAAGTTCCAATTTTGGGCACTACATTGCAAGTACCTTCTTGGTTGGTAAATACAGATTGTTGAAAGGGCTGATATGTACTCATATGCAATGAAACCAAAATAAAATAGATACATGGAGAATATTTAAGATGTTTTCATATAATTTTCAATACGTTCCAATGAAAAATCTACGAGTACAAATTGGAGGAAGAATTAGAAGAATACCGTGAAGAAATCTACGATCTGTAACACGGTGATTAATTATATTAATAATAAAGAATCATCATAAAACAATGATAATTTTCAACGCTATTAAAATAGTAGGCAAGCCGCAATACTAGTTTGAAAACTATAATTCTATAGCACAAGTCGCGAAAAATAGCATGCCATGTTAGATGTGCAGTAGAAGAGAGAAGATGATGGGAAGTATTGTCGTCAAGTGAGAACTCGCTCTTGGAGCAACTATCTTTCTTAAAAACATTCATTATATCTTACGAACGGGATTTACAGACACCAGCAAGGTCATCTTACCACAAGCTTTACTTATCATCTCTTAACTTTGACGGGTAAGTGTCTTGGCGTACAACACATCATGATGTAAACACAATAAGTTTCCTTGCGTCCATGTTTTCAGAATGATTTTTACCTACTCACTTAATTATATATATATATATATATATTGTAATGCATTGAGGGAATGAATTGTTTTGGAATACCGCACATATGGGGGTGAGGATGCAAGTGCAAAGGAATTACGGGTCCTGTCTCGATGTGACAAGACAGAGCGGCAAGATATTTGTTTCGGATTAATGGTCTTGGCCGGCACAGGAAGTTGCAATGTGTACTTAGAATTTGTAAAGCAAAGAAGGGACACATGCAGGGTGGCCTGTCGCAAGATGTATCGGTTTAGGAAAGGCATTGTGTCTGTTGACTTTGGATCAAGGTCAGAAGAATTGCGAGTTGCGCACATGTGAGGAGGAGGATGCAAGTGCAAACTAATTACGGGTCCTGTCTCGATGTGACAAGACAGAGCGACTAGATATTTGTTTCAGATTAATGGCCTGGGCAGGTCACTTGTTGACTTGGGATCGGTATGGAGGTCTTGAGAATCCGAAGCGCAGGACGTGGGCGAGTAGCCTGTCCCAAAATAATTATGTTAAGGCAGGCTATTGTCTCTGATTAATGGCCTGACCAGTGGCGTATTTACTTAGGATTTGTAAGGAGGGGTCAGCGCAAGTCGTGTGAGGGTGAGAAGACAAGTCCAGAGTAATTGAGGGTGAGGATACAAGTGCAAAGTAATAACGGGTCCTGTCTCGATGTGACATGACGGAGGGGCTAGCTATTTGCTAAGGAACTGCAGCTGCAGAATGTAAATCTCAGTAATGGAGAAACTGTCATCGCGCAGTTGCGACGTAGTCTTGGAACAAAGGGAAAACGAAGAGACTAGTAGTATATAAGGGAGAGATAAGCTATTGTGAGTTAGTCAGCGTGGGAGAGGGGTGCTGTGTGCATCGTGAGTTGAGTTTTGGAGTTAGAGTGGAGGAGGGATGCTGTGGGCATCGAACTCGGAAGTCGGAAGTTGGAATTGAGTGTCAGAGCGGAGGGGAAGCTGTGAGCACCCAGTATGGAGAAAGAAAGCAGCCTGCGAGAGAAATAGAAAATTATTCAACTATAAACATTTTCATGTACAGAAGTTCAATCTGTAGTAATATCAAAATTTGACCACTGTCTTCGATGGTAGGATACCAGGACACAGCATCCAGCGTCGAGTAATTTCAGCACGAGGAACTGGGATGTCCTTCACCGAGTATGGAGAATCAGCTACCGTCGAACCAATAATATGTGTTAGAGTCAGTGTGTGTAAACGTCCAGTCTATAAAGTGTGTGTGTAATGAACGAGCCAAATGTTCCTGAGTAGTCGTGAGTTGAAATTTATGGTATTAATATATGTAAACGTAATTAAAAGATACAGTCAGATATCGTTCTCTTCTTGTGTTAATAAAATAAACTCTTTTAAATTTAGAAGCAATCTGTAGAATGAGTTTGTTCATAAGTTTCGTCGATGCCTAGACGATTAAATACTTCTGTTTAATTTAAAGATAATTGTTGGGTTATTTGATTATTTAAGTGTTCTGTTCGTTATCAAACCCAGTAAAGACCCATGAGAGAAAGAGTTATATGTTTTTATTGTAATGTAAAATTTCAAGAATTGGTAAATAAATGTTGTTTGTTTTAAAGTCTATAATTTTCACTTAAAAGCCCATCAAATTAAATTGTCGCCTTTTGTTTATTACATTTTGGCTACCACAACGTGGGGCGAATTAAGAAGGTGTCATTTTTGTTTATTACAATATATATATATATATATTCGATTTGGTGCAAATTAATGTTATATTAAAACTTATGAGAATTGAATTTATTTAACTCTTAATTTGGAAAATGAAATAACTACTAACCAGTTTAATTTTAAATACAGAAACATTTATTACAATTTACATTTAATTATATTTTATACAAACTTTTTACATAGATGCCACGGCTTTATTCAAATTCTTTAAACCTTCAGGGTTGCTTATCGGGTATCTAACAGTAATAGAAACCCGCAATGATATAACCAAATTTAAAATAAATATGAATATATTACAAAGTATTTAATAGAATTTACTTGAGTATTATTAAAGATTGAAGATATTCCAGTTGTAATTGTTGTATAAAAAGTTTTCGGTTTTCACTCGGGTGCCAATAGCGATTAAACCGCGACGTTTCGATACTTGAAGAAATACATAAGAAACCTGAAGAAATCTGACGGTATGAAATATTATACCAGGTTTACAATAAAATTTTGTAAATCACCAGACTTTAATTAAACAGGCCACGTTATCACACGTTATACTCAACCTAGGTCAACATATGCACTTGAATGCCTAACATCACAGACATACCTGTGTTGATCTCCAAATATTTCGGCAAACAGTAAAATTTGTTGACAGCAAGGAAATTGGAATTTCACTTTCCAATAACAGTTCGATTCATCTCACTATGAATTCTACCAACGATATCAGTTCAATAACAGCTAGTACAACGTTCCCTACAATTTATGCGTGTTTCCAATGCCAATAATCTTAACAGCTGTCTTTTCTTCCAGACTCATTAACTTGAATTTAAACAAACAGTTCTCACGGTCTAACTGCCACATTCAATAACTTTTTCCGATCCACCCGTATCAGAGACTCAGACCGACTTCACTGTTTCAGTTCGTATCGCAGGCTCGAAACGACCACTACCGGCCAACAGCTCCTGTCGCAAACATAAAACGACAACTACCGCAGTTCCTTTCGCAGACTACTTGTGTTTTTCTTCACCGCTTTCAACATTACACATTGCCGACAATAATATCGTCCGAAAAGTGGCCATTCTTATGCAACGCTGACTACAATAACTTGGTCACAAATATTAAATAATTGATAATATACTTTCATTACATATATTAGATGTCACCACAATATATATATACTTAAATCTAACATAGGTGCAGGGAGTTGTTTTATAAATGTCCGATTCCGGTAATAACCATACAAAACGACACTTGTTCAATTGTCTCAGCGATAATACATAATGCATTGAAATTCCTTTAAGAAATAATCTAATTGATTTATACAAAAGAAAATGAAGAAATAGTAATTCAATATTATCATTAACATATGGCTGAGACCAAACATAAGATTGTACTTGATTCTATCAGTATTTTGGGGGAGTGGGGGGGGGGGAGAAATAGAACGATGTACAGGTAGAAAAAGAATAAAGGTGTTAGGGAAAAACAAACTAAGATTGTGAAATATGGGCAGGAAATCAGTATCATGAAATTTATTCAAGTAATAGATAAGTCTCGAGTTTAATTTTCTGTTATTTCTCCATAATTGTTGACGAACTACAATAAACTCTGATATACGTTTGACGGTTTAGTTATTCGTTTTTGTTTCCTTCACCTGGGGGTTTTCGCTCAATTCCTTCTTTTTCCGTTAATGCGACATTCCGTGCGTTCAGTTTTGATTTAAAACTGAGTTAGAATTCCTATTCAGTAGGTCCATGGATCCTAGGCACTCCCTCACTGCAGTTATGTTGTCATGGGCTAGGCGAGGCTCGCTTACGCAAGCTTCTGAATCACCACAGTCAGCACATCCAGTCTCAGACCTAACATACGTAATCTATTATTAGTATTTACTTCGAAAGGAAAAATAGAGTAATTCAAAATAAAGTCTAAAATGGTGTTTTACCCAAGGGACAAATCTCATCACCACTGCAACCACATTTCTCGGGCTGAACTTAGCTACTACATTTAACAGTCAGTGCTGACTTCATATGTACTTCGCATATGATGATAGGTTGGTAAGTACTGACAAAACTAAACGTTATTTTTGGTTCATTCATTTTGGTATCTTAAAATAATGTCTTTTCAGATCTTTACACTTACACAACATTTCACCAACTTTCTTAATTGTTCAAAAACGGTGGCTTGGGGAGGTCCACAAAATAAACGTATGTCCTTAGGAATGATCTCGTCGTTCAGCATGATTTTTTTTCAGGTAGGCAATTATCAGCTTAGGAAAAAGAGAAAAGTCACATATCACTTTACGGTGGATGCAACAACAGTCCCAACTTTAATTCAACAATTTTCGCCATATAACTGCGCTGGTTTTTAGTCGTGCATTGTCTTGATGTAAGAGAACATTCGTCTTGGCCAAATTGGTCTATTGGAATAGTCGGCCAGCTGCCTCTTAAACTGGTCGAGGCTCGGAGAAAGGAATGCTGCGTCCCCACAACAAACCGCTCTCCTGCCATAGGAAGGACATAGGACAAGTACACAACGCCCGACCTACATGATGCAGGTTTTTCTTGGGTTTACCTTGCATTACTTTTAGGCGAATTACCAGATAGGATCTTTAAACTGCAGCCCGGGGGCCCTAGTTAACCCTTGGTTACCTTGCTCTACCTTTCCGCATCCCCCGTTTCAGTCTCTTTCCTATGCTATAAGAGGTAGTTGCCACCATGTGGATTACCCTCATGTTGCCTGTTACTCTAAAAAATATTTAAAATCTTGGCCAAACTGGCCTAGTTGGCCCTGTCTGGACACTGTTTTTGCATTGTTCGGGTCATGCAATGGAAGCAGTAACCAGTGAATAGGAAAAGTAAATATTTTAACACACATACCCTGAAAAATGAAAGATTTTTTTTATTAAAATTTGAAGAGCCATAACTTCGAGACACAGGTGGCCCTTACTCCCGGAAGTCGAATAGTCTAAATATTAGCAACTATTGGTTTGACACCAAGTCCCATAGCACCGAAAAATCGAACACTTCACACTTAAGCACGCATCAACATCGATGGCGTGTGGCGCAGATTGAGGTAGTGCGGAATAAACACATACACAACAATAATCTACGCGAAGAGGGGGTAGCACCTGCATGGAAAAACACTAAACCGGGCCGCCAAGAAATGTGAAGCACACTATAATGACAAACGAAACGGGGATAACTGTTACGAGAAAAGCATGAGTGCTGGTGAAACTTCAACTAAGGTTGAATACGTCAATATGGGTTAAAATTTATGGCAATGATGATATATATATATATATATATATATATATATATATACATATATATATATATTCTACTTCTAAGACCGATGTATTATTAAGATGGAAAAACCGAATGGAGAAGGAGTAATCATGAGTGTATACTTATGTAATCAATAGCGCCCTACCCTTAAAGAAATGTTTTGAAATAACTCATAACGATAATTAGTTTGTATATGAACATACCAATGGGCGAAGCGTTTATCCCATATTCAATTACACCCTTGTGCCATTATTCCGAACCATTCTAGGTGTAGATATAAGCTACAAGTAAATAGCTGGTTCATCTTTAAAATTAGAATTCCCTTTATCGAAAATATAAAACGATTTATTACAACACATATGCTTGTAATTACCTATTCCTCAACCGAACAAAACAGACATATTCGTTCATTCAGTAACACTAAATTAGAAATTAAAATACAAGTTTACTCGTCACCTGCAACTTTTCAAGTATAAAGGAAATCAAGATATTAAAACTAGTTACAAAAATTATCTAATGTGAAATGATCACTGTTTTGAGTTTGGTAGACAAGCACATTAATTCTTTTTCAACAAAATTTTCCAACTGACCCTCAAAATACTAAACTGTAACACTTATTAGCATGTAAAAAACAATTAAAGTGACATTAATATTCAAAATAAAACTACGATGAACGTATAATAATATGCTGTGGCGAGGGTCGGGTTTCGGTTCCATTTCCAGATATGTTAATTTGGGCGTGGCTTCCATAGCTTGGCTACAAAACGCTAAGATTCATATGCAATCAGAAAAAAATATCATTCTTCTGTATTGACGACTACAGGCAGGGCAGATTACTTCAATTAAAGACTGAAAGCAAGTTTTTTCGTAAGTCTCTGCAAAATTGGAAAACATTCTCCTTAAATTGAAATGAAAAATTACGTCTGATTGCAAATTAATAATGAGAACTAGAGCAAAATATATACAAAGAATAGATAATATAAATACCACACAACGTTCCCTTTTAAGGTAACAGGCTACATGAAGGTCATCCACATGGTGGCAACTCCCCTTTAAAAGCTATAGGAATGGATCTGAAAGGGGGGATGCGGAAGGGTAGAGGAAGGTAGCCAAGGATTAACTAGAGCCCCCGGGCTATGGTTTAAGGATCCTACCTGGCAATTCACCTAAAAGTGATGCAGGAAAAACCCTAGAAAAACATGCATCAGGTAGGTTGGGCATTTGGTACTTGTCCCACGCCCTTCCGATGGCGGAAGAGGGGTTAACTGTGGGGTCGTAGCTTTCCCCTCGCCTTGCCATGACCGGTTTAGGAGGCAGCTGTCTGACTGTTCCAATGGGAGAAGTTAACAACTCTTTCCGTATGCCCAAGGTCTACGACCCCGGAACATATACCTATCAAAACAGACCGAGGTGCCTCGGCATGTGGGAACCTTAGTTCAAAAAATCAGAGAGATGTGAAGGCATCCCCAAAGGTAGCCTCCGCCAGAGCTCTCTGGGAAGGTTCACCTGCGAGAGAATTCTCTAGCAGGCTTCCTTCTACGTTCCCTGTAAGCCTTGTACGATTCATAAAGTGCATAAAAAATGTAAGGGCCGAGAGAACAACTGAAGTCAGTTGACACAACACAAAAGCTACCCGTTGGTACCGCTTAATAACATTGCCAAAACTTGTAGAATATTTACTATATTTTCTCATAAATTCAATATCTTTTCATTGGTATTCGCCGTTGAGAAACTTAAATCAGTTATAATTTACAGAAACGTGTTATTTATAGTTTTTCGGACTCCTGAATAGAGGTTTCTTAACAAAATAATCACGAGAAACATTTAACTGAAGTAAAAAACTAACAGAATCACTAAAAAATAATTACTTATCAAGATTATTATTTAATTAATTATTTAATTTTATATGATCAAAATATTATTTTTCGGAAGGCTTTCGTTTAAGTGGGGGAAATTTTGGTGAAATTACTAAGTTGAATATGCGAACAATCCTCCTCATAATGATATTAATATTCAGTACCATATGATGTTCTAGATACAGGGAAACGGAAAATAATTGAATGTAAAGAAAGCATCAAAAATTAATTCTTCAGATTTATTACAACGTGGCTGTTTATTTCTCGGTTAGAGAAGCGTGACCCGACACTATATATCACTTGGAGCCGTGTAAGGAGACAAATAGTTTACACACGCACATTTCAAATATAGAACACGAAAGGCTTTGGGTCAAGGTGAATATTACTGTCGCTCTTTGTAATTCAGCCATAGAAACACAAATTCTGTTTTGTATTGTTATAATATTTAATTATCTTACATACTATGTAATAATAAAACTATCGGTGGGCACAAATCTTCGAAATCTATATGATTGTTAAAAATTTGCAGTATTATTATTATTATAGGGCAGGGTTAAAAACCATAATATTTTCCTTTCGGTTTCCGCTCCATGGAAAATAAAAAAAGGTTAACTTTTGGCATCCAGATAATAATTCAGGATTTTCAGTTTTCTGATCGACTCTAAGTGATTAAGTTTTTAATTTTATATGTTAATTCTATTAAAAATTATTTTCTACCATAAGTTAGAACTTTTAATAATTAATGACATTCTTTAGTAATAAATATACTACATAACATCATGAATCATGAAACATGAAAATATTATAATAAAAGAAATAATTAAAGTCATACGAAGGTGAACTAATATACAGTAATAGTATAATTTTCTAATCACATATAGACGAAAGAAATCGGTTGATATATAGACAGGGTTGATATATAGACAGGGTTTTGGTTATATTTATAAATAATAAGAATAAAGTTAACCCCAATTATTCCCATGTACTTTCACTTAAACTATTTCTATATTCTAGAAAAAACTTTAAATAAGCTTGGCCGTTTAAACACTCACTTTTTGTGCTCATTCCTCCAAGACTTTCATTGCAAGTGTATAAATTAAGATATTCTATATTCTGAAACTTTTCGAAACAATTTTGATCCAAAAGAATCCCATATGAATTGCGTTTCATCTTCATCCCGTGACCCGATAAAAAATAACGTATTATTTTCGTTTGTGGTTCACTTTCGGTTCAACGCCCTGATAACATAATTAATTTGAAGGGATAGTTAAATTTAATTGTGCGTAATTAGACACCAATTGATCACTGAAAGACGAAAGAAGTGATTATTCATACATAAAGGGTACGGTTGCATGTTCCTATTATTAATAAAAATCGACATAAATTTTTCCTCTTAAATATATAAAGCAATTCAACCGTTTTGTCATGAAACTGTTTCAGATCTCCTTTTGAGTTTAATTCCTATGTACTATTGTAGTACAGCATTTTTAAGTTACGTATTGGAGACCATTGACGCGAAGCGTATTATTACTTGTGAAAAACAAATTGAGTCCATCAGCGGACTACAAATATTATTATTGTGAATTAATTTTGTAAATATTTCTTGAAAATAACGTCTTAAATTTGTAGTACAGCATTTTTAAGTTACGTATTGGAGACCATTGACGCGAAGCGTATTATTACTATTAAACATTTCTTGCCTGGAGTGAAGTGCACCAGCTCACTAGTCCACCAAATTATGATGTGAAGAGTGTCCACTCTTTGAAAAGTAAACAAAGAACTACTGCACGGATGTGGAAAAATACTTGTTTCTGAAAAGTTCGATTAGTGATTGGAATGATTTGTCTGGAAAAATACTAACGACTCTACCTAACAATAGTAAAAGACTGAGAGATGGATTAGATAAATTGATTTCAGAGAGTATAGTAATCATTAGAAGTATAATATATATAATATATTGTGGTGCCAATTGGTTGGGCCATTGATTTTTGGACATGGAATTTGAATTGATTGAAAAGTCCATTATAGCGGTCTGATCGAACAAAGCAACAATGAGAGAAGCGAGCTCACTTTGCTTTGTCGAAAGGTCAAAAATTGCGTATGCGCGCTGAAACTCGGGGGAACTAGGAGTCAGTTCGCGGATAAACATCGTGAGGAGCAGAACAAGTAATATAACTGTTAGTTGGTGGCGGGACATTTCAGAGGACGGAACTAATAATACTAGAGCAGAGACTAGCCGTCGTTAATGTATTATTAAACAAAGTTGTGAATTTAAGACAAAGTAAAAACATTCACGGAAGTATTACCTCGTAAATATCGCTAAGTAAAAGCAGTTTACGTCTGTAGAAAGCAAGGAAAGGAAGCGAGCAGTTTTACGTATACAGCCAGTTAGGAAAGTCTAAGAGAGTTTACGTCTTTAGCCAGTAAAGGAAGGCAAGCAGAAATCAGATAGCTGACATTCAGGAGGATCATCCGAGTTCCTGTGAGCCTATCAATTTTGACTTCAATAGTGTAAAATCTGTGAGTCGACTTTTAGAATCAGTTTATAATTTTGCAATAGTGTACTTCCGAAACCAAAAGAATGCTGGTAACAGCTGGATAGATGTAAGTAAAAAAACCAAACTAATGATTAATTGTAAACGTAATTAAATAATAGAGTCAGATTTAGTTCTCTTTTAATTGTCAAAGTTAATTTATTTTCTTTTTAATTTCTTACTATCGACATATTGTTAGGTAAATGTGAACTGTTTGTTAATAAGATTTTAAAATCAATTTGTTGTGTCCATTATCAAACCCAGTGAAGGCCCTGAGAAATTAATATTTTAAATTGTAATTGTTTTTTATTTAAATTTACAAAGTGGAAATAAATATATGATTTTATGTATTAAATTTTATAAATTATTTTATTTAATTAAAGCTTAATTGTTGATTATTACATAAATGGCGCTTCACGAGAGGTTAATTCTTTTATTTAATCAAACCCAAATTGTTGATTATTACAATATAGAATTACGTAATAGTGTAGTAGCATAACAGTGTTACATTCAGCACGTTATAAAAGGATTACTTTACCTTAGTGGAGTGCAGTGTCTTAAACAATGAAAATGTTTTTCATATTAAAATATTCCCTAATACTAGTGAGTGGAATTTTTTTATTTACAGGGGAAAAAACTAAAGGTATAATATTTTTGTATTGTGTGCTATATTTTAATTTTACCTTTATTTATAGTTATCACCAAGTGTAGTTAATAAATTCAATTCGTTATACTGAGGCCTATAGTGTAATCTATAATTTCAGAAAATGCCTTCAGTTAAGTAAAATTTCACTATATTATTTAATGGAGTGGCTTGTTTTTTTCATTCATAAACCTATTCTACTACGAGTAGAATTGTTCGTCCTTTTTCCTTCACGTCGTTGTGTTGACAGCAAACATGCGAGGTTGCTTTGAACAGCACGTACAAAATAAAAGTTTTATAAATTTACAGGGCTAACATTTATTTAATTTTTCAACACCGTATCCCTTTAAGCTGATACATTTTTTCTCGCTTTCTCCCTTGTATGATGCATTCCACAGGAGTGTGAATTGAAGGAAAACAACTTCTTTAAATACTCGAAATTTGATTTTTGTTCTTTAATCCTCGAAATCATTGCTCTTTTGTCTGATGTAGTGGAACCTACACTTTGAACAATCACTTTTTGAAACTACATTATTTAAGGTTAAAATATTGGTAGGAACTTCATGTTCTTCAATAAAACCAGAAAACGAACGTTTAGATTTATAAATAACAGACATATAGAAACTTTTAAAAATATGAATTATATTGGAGGACAAAGCACCTCAATAATTTCAGAAATATTATTCACAAAAATAATTCAAACACAGTCAATATTAAACCTGATACTGAAAAATTTCAACAAATTATTTTAAGTTCTTTGGTATTTCTGTATATATCCTTGTTTTCAGATATTTGCTTTGTCTATCATTCTAAATTCAATTCAAAGACGCTAAGTAGCGTCCAAACGTCGAGATATGTTTAAATTATTTTCAGTGTAATTGTTCTCTCTGTTTTTGAACCGATTGTGGAATTGTTACCTTTGGACTTATTAGTACTCCACAGGTGAAGGAAGCGATATTGAAACTTTTTAAAGTTATGTGCTACAATACCCGAAGAAAAAATTTTTACGATGATAATTATGTAAAATATTAATAATACTCGTACAACAGAGATAATGTTACCAATACTCTGATCCGACCCGTAATGTGATACATTTCGAATTCGATCTACGAAGTTTCCGAGATAGTCTAATTTTTGAAAGGACAATAATTTAGCACCAAGTTGACGTACATTTCTAATACGACAGTATTTTTCCTTCGTTCGTATTTTAATTAAGCTAATTTTAGAAACAGGTTACTCATGTTGGCAGTATTGTGTATGTGCTCACTGGTCATACAGCACCGAACGAAGGAATTGTGGAGCTTTTCAAGTAGTGAATGGGGGAGAAGCGGAATACTGCGAATGCTCATTTCTATGCTGAGGAAGATTATGCACAGGGCATTAGCGAGAGTTAGTGCGCTTAGGCGGGCAGTTTAAGTCTTTGAAACTAAAGCTGAAATTTATACTGTTAAATAAGAATTATTTTAAAGGGTATTAAAATTAAGAAAAAGTAATTATACCTAAATTTATTTATTAGTTGTATCACATGAACACATTTGCACCAGTCTTGCCGGTTACAATAGCATTAAACAGACAGAATTTCAGCTACTTATATATTGTGGCAATTAAAAGGAAATAATTGATTAATGAACAAAATTTGAACTCGTATTGTAAAGATAAAAACACACGAGTTGTATGCAAGAATATGTGGCAATAATGCATATTTAGTAGACGCAAAGCTCCAGTTTTGTGGGGAGCAGTGCTCCAGAGTGTATGGTAGGAGAAGGTATAGAAAGGAGATACATTCAGAAAGTGTGTGGCTGTATATAGTCTAACAGCTATAATATCCAGAACTATCTACGGTTTTCGAATCTATGAACGAATAACTGCAACAATACAACGCCGACTATTATTTTCCCTGAGGCGGAATAGTTCGGAGTCTAGCTTACATACATGAGTTAGACATTTTCCTACAGTTATTGGGAGCCCCAGGTTATTGCATCCCGCAGATAACAAACGTTTGAGTGTGGTAGTAGGATTTTGATAGAAGGAACAGCGAAGCAAGTGTAGTGAGTCAATTTGGCAAGCAGTATGTGTTTCCCATTAAATTCAGTGTATAATGGCCTGTCTTTTAAGTGTTATTAATTGTGTGTGTGTCCGAGCCCATGTCTTTGGTTACATTAAGGTAAAACTGCATAACTTACTATATGTAAACCCTCAAGTAAATGATATTATCGTCAGATTTCCGATTTTAAATTTCATATCTCATATTTTGTATTGCAATGTTCTATTGATTGTTTGAATTAATGCTTGATAGCTTTGTGAATTTGAGTGTTTAATAAGTATTGTTTATTGAAGGCCCAGTGATCGGCCCTGATAAATAGCCGTGGTATTATCGTAAAGTATTAATATGTAATATGATTTAAATAATTTTCTTTAATAAATTAATTTGTTTGTATATTTTCAATCTTGATTTTTTAATTAAAATATCCGATCATTTTAAAGTAAATACTACAAAATAGAAACCTCAACGTGGGCCTGTTTTAATTTAAATTGTTTATTTATTTTTAATATTACAATATATATATATATATATATATATATATATATAAAGATAAACCATTAATTGGGTTCGATTCAATGAGATGATATACCCGGAATATGAAAATAATGGAAAGAGACGTGCAACGTTTATTAATCAAATTCCAGGCCAACGAAGTGAGAACGTAGAAGGAATTGAAAAGTTTACTCAGAAAACTAGGGTACACGCTCTTTATAATTTACAAACGGAGCGTGAAGCATGGAGAAATATTCACGTAAAGGACGACTGGAATGGATTGTCGTGGGTCTGATCGCAATTGCAAAATTAACACGAAGATATACTGTAAGTAGTGTAAATAAATTTTAATTAAAATTTAACTCAAATATAAAGCAGTGGCCAAATAAACAGGCAGAATTGGGTGATAAAATAAATACAACACGACGTTTCCGCAGAACTAGTTGTTTTCCTCAAATTAGAGGTACTGAAATTCACGCAGGAGCACTCAGGCGACGTAAGACAAATTAGCTTGCATTAGCTGCATGATTTTCAATAGCTGTTACCTATCATCTATACGCGAGGAATGCAACAATGTTTTCAGAAGCTTTGTCAGGCATTTATGTATTTTTGCTTGTCTATTGTACTATTTCTTTATCTTTTTGTAAGTAAGTTTTCAATCTGAAATAGAGCAATTGACTTAAACGTAATACGTGCCTCAGTCTTATTCTGAACTACGGAGAATATTTTAAGGTATTTTCAACCAATTAATGTAGTGAGTTAAATTGCTTCTTCCCTTCTAGTTCTTGCGTGCAATGACTGAGGACAGCATCTGAATGTAATCACCTAGTATTAGCGCTAGTTATAGTGTATATCGCTGTTTATACTGGGACTGTGACCGAACCAAGGTTGAAACGTCTGTCCCCGTGTATCGTTACACGAAATGGCAGAAGTGTGTGCGTGCCTGCGTGGAATGTAGGCGTGGGAACAGCCAGGCTCTGGGAGCGTCCCACTTCACATCGCCTCACTCGCCTGCTTTCAGTCTTATTGACACTCCAACAGCCGTGGGTCGGCATGGTTTACACCTGTTATTTAATATTTTCTACTGATTTTGGAAAACACTCCGCCGCTCGTCACGTTTTCTTCAAATTCGCAACTTAATAATTTGACTTGAAACGTCACTTTATGATAAAAATTGAAGGCTCGTTAATATTCCTTGATTTGTCAATTAGGGTTCTTCTGAATTGAGGGAATGACCTGTCAGATACAATACTCAATATATAAATTGTAGATAAATTAAGTTTTACGTGGGTGTAGATCAATTTTATGATAAAACAGACAATAACAGCCTTTTTTTTAAAAAAAACGTCTTTTATTAATTAATTATTAAATGACTACGTGTTTCGAACCCTGTTCAGACAATTTTTTATTTTTCATATAATGTAATATTCTTATAAAATAATTATATAGGGCCTACTATAATATATAATTAGATTATATATACTCTCATATAGTGTTAATAATTTTAATAGAAGATTTCACCTTGGTCGGTCATTTTCAACTTTCTCTACATAAACTGCTAATAATTAAGAAATATACACCATTGTAAGATTTTAGTCTTAAAGTTACTCATATAAAAATGAAAAATATACATCTTTTTTGAAAATTAATAATGAGAAAAACAGCCAGATACGGACAAAAGAAGTGATGATATAAATACCACACAAAGTTTCTGGAAAACAAAAACACAAGAGCCTAGAGCGACACAACTGGCAAAACTCAACTGTATTAGCACCTGAAGAAAGTTGCTGTTTGATAAAAAGAATTACAGTTAATAATTAGATAATTTTGCCCTTCATTTGGATATTTTACCTGATGATACAAATGCCACACAACATTTCTGGAAACTTTGTTCCTTTCGTCATGTGATGGAAAACACAAGAGCAAGAAGTGACACAACTACAAAATCCAGTTTTGAGTTTGTCAAAAGTTTTTGAAAAAGTTTCCAGAAACGTTGTGTGGTATTTATATCATCACTTCTTTTGTCTGTATTTGGCCATATTTCTTATTATTATTAGTTACTCAGATAAAGCCATTGAGAGAGCAACACGCCTCCAGACGTGTTAGATGACTTTCAATAAGTAACCTTAAGGCTAAAATCTTACAATGATATATGTTGCATAATTACTAGTCGATTATCTAGAGGTTTAAAATGACGAACTACGTTGAAAGCTTTTTCTTATTAAAATTAACAACACTGTTTGTGGTTTATTTCCCCGAATATTCATCAGTTTTCAGTTTAGGTTAATCAAATATTTTAAAGCTTTTGTTGACACAGGCCGATTGTTTACTTGTTCTGGGAAGGAAAATAAGTCATTCGACATAATACTACGCTTTTATTTGAACTTTGTGGGGAGATTTGTTTTGCATTATTGTTATTGCGGTCATGGATTGGAAAGAAGCCAACGGTAAACTGTGGAAAATGGGTAATTATTAAAAATAGATCTGTTTGGAAACAACACAAACAAAAAAACAAATATACATCCTTTTTTATTATATAGATGTGCGCTATTATTTCATTTCAGTTGCTTTGAAGGTCGCACGTATATAGGAGATTAAACACCTTCTGGAATTCAATCTTGTCTCTTAGCTCGTGAATATGTAAGGCTTCTGATGTCATTAAATTTTCTGAACAATTAAAGACTGTGCTTTATATGTCTCCGTGGACGATCCTACTTCACTTCAACTTTCAAAGCTACAAACTTTGATGGAACCCAACGATAATAATTTACCCCGAGTATCGACAGCACATACGTGTCTGAAACCATACTTGGGTGCTACATTATATATGATGAAGTAAAATACAAATGCATAGAAATTACTTGTTTGAAGAACCTTGGAGCCCGTCGAGTTTAATTGCAGCTTAAAGTGAAACACATGAGCAGCTTTCTAACTCTTATTGGGCCGTAGTCATTATTAAAAAAAATTAAATTAATTACAATGAGGTTGCATGTAATCTGATTAAGTATGTGCCAGACTTGAGAACACATAAAATTACAACTACTTTGATTTTAATTTAATTTTACAGGCGTCTATGTCCAAATAAGCTTCTCATGTATTTGACTGATAATTAAATAAAAAGTTGTCGTAATTTTTAAGGACTGTATACCAGGGTTTTCTTTACTTAAAATATAATATAATTATTAATGGTCGCATAAGTCAGAAAAATCTTTATTTTTCTTTATTTGGCCATTAATTTTTGATTATTTGGCCATTAATAATTATATCACATGAATATATCAATGACTAATGAGTTTGTAGTTACACTGTACCGATGTTACTTTTAATTCTTCAGCCATAAAAATTATTTATTCTCCATTTAATTTGAGGCACACTAAGATTGTGATGGTTACCTAAAATATATTTCCTGGCGTACGACCATATGAGATAAAACGTAAAAGTTTGCATTGATGCTTAATTCTAGTACAGAAAATGTATTTTAAGTATCAGACGTTAATTAATTTTCATTGGGCGAAGAAAATACGAACTCTTAATATTTAGTATTACAGTCAGAGTGCTTTATAGAATTACATTACATTTCACACGGCATGTTACTAAGAGATAAATAGAACAAAATCTACCAAGAAACGCTTAGAAAATTAGTAAAACATTATCAATATTCTTAAATATGAAAACAAGTATTTTTCGACGCATACCAGACGTCTGTAAATTTAACATAAAGACAGATATTTTTTCACCAGTACCAGACATATATTTATGAAAATCCCATTCAAAATAACAACGACGTTTCAGTAAATTTTTATACCTTCGTCAGTTTGTGGCTCTTTATTTCTAAATTAATAACTATATTAAAAAGTTAGGATTTTTATAAAATACAAAAAATTTAGTTTAGTGAATTGCTAATTTTTTTGTGATAAAGTTGATAATTTAGGCAGAATGGCTCAGTTTGATGAAGGTACAAAAATGTACGTTCTTTAAATAAAAATAAATGTTATTGTTTGCGCGCAAGTAAATTTAATATAAAAACAAATATTTTCCAACAATACCAGGCATTTATTTAAGAAAATTAAATTCAAAATAAACAGCGACGTTTCAGTACATTTTTGATGCTTCATCAAAATGTGACTCTCAATCTCTAAATTAATAATGTTATCATAATAAATTAGGATTTTAGTAAAATACAACAAAATTTATTTTGATAAAATTATTAATGATGAAGCGTGAAAAATGTTCTGCAACGTCTTCGTTATTTTGAATTCAATTTTCGTAAATAAATGTCTGGTACTGGTCGAAAAAAAATTGTTTTTATGTTAAATTTACAGACGTGAAAACAATAACCTTTATTTTAAATTCCAAAACAGAAGCAACGAGTACTTTCGATTCACAAAATATTAGTGAATATTGAAAACAGAACATGATTGAATTTAATCTTACAGTAAATGTAGCATAATAATAATTCTAGAAGTCATTAGTAGTTCTCTATCACCAATTATACAGCGCTTATGTAATAAATAATTGCTTATTCAGTTCAATATCTAACTTTGTTTTGACACAGTACTCGTTTCTTCAGAGCTCGTTTCTCATATTAAAAGTCTTTCTTATAAGAAATGCATGGCAACTGGCTCCCAAAATAGATATGTTGGCTATTAAACGTAGTAAAACGGTGTAAATTTTATTAAACTATAATTTCGGCCGTTGATTGTTTCGTTTGCCTGATAGTTGTTTATGAAAGTAGAAGACAAACTATTGTATTCTGAACTGAGTAATAGCTTAATATAGCGCCAGAGTCTCCTATTACATACTGATAAACAGGAAACACAGGCAATATCACAATGGTACTAATCTCTTCTGTGTTTAGTTCTGATTCACGTCAATGACACTTCCGCGTTGTTATGCATTACAATTCGCTTTCGTATCTCACCTTGCTAACTATTCAATTGAAGAAGAGCATGCGATATGTTGCGGAATATAATTAGATTCCAGACAAAGTGGTGGCGTAACAAGCGTGAGGTCATCGGTTAATTTACTCTTCATTCTCAGTAACACTGACTACTTTTACTATTGGAGCGTAAAATATTGCTTGACCGAAGCGTCTCCAGAAATCGTCTCTAACGCGGGAGAAATGCGTCCACGCGGCTTCGAGGTTTGTTTTTTGATGAAAATATAAAAAACGTCTGGATTAGATGAAAACTAAGGAAAAGGTAATGAAGTAGCCTGTAAACAGACGTTTCTGCAATCCCTATTGTTCTCGTCAGTTCTAAACGTTGTGTGGTATTTAACGTATCGTTTACTGGCTACCTCATTATCTTTTTTTTTTGTTTGTTTTTCATAAAAATTAATTATTTTCTGTTATGTTTTTCACATTTAAATTTTATCTCCCTTCGAAAAATGTTATCGCGTTTTGGCTGCACGTGTGGTTTGTGACTCGCGTAGAAGCTTCACAATACTACTCTATCAAACCCTACAGAGTGTAAAGACTAGATCAAAACCATATATCATATATGCAAAGTGGTGTTAAGAACTATTAAACACATTTTTTTAGAGTTTAAGTGATGCCATACGATGTTTAAGCACTTAACAGCGTGAAAGTTTTAACATTGCACCTCAAGTTAATTAATCACAAAGAAAACAGTCTTGGCACAATCCTAAAATGAAAAGAACTTTTCCCCGTTTCCGTATAACGATTTCACTTTTCAGTTTGGCGAATTATGAAAATGAGTTGTTGTAAAGATATTATCTTGTTTTTAATGGATCTTTTCATAATTACTGAAAGAAAAGTTGGCTTTCAGCTGAACTTGTTTTATGGCTACCGTGATAAGTTGCCACTCTTTCAGTAATTAACCTAGTAAATAAGGCTAAATGTAAAAACTTTCTCCCTTGCATGCCAAAAGCTCTTCAATGTCACGGTGCTGTCTGTGCTTCTCCGATAAATACCGGCTCAGTTACATCATTGATAGAAGATAACACTTCATATATCCTTATAAAATGAAAAGTTGTAATCGATATTCTCAGGTAACGAGAAATTTGTAGTTTTTTAATAATAATAATTAGTTATTAATGTTTTTGTGAGGAGAGTTCCTCCACATATTCCGCTTAAATATATATAACAAATATTAAATTACAATTTTATAGTATAAAAATTCTCACCGAATAAATTTATTCTCAAAATCAATAATTTATGAAGTTTTTGTAACTTTAATCTTTTGTCACTTGAACGAGTCCCAAAATAAGGGATGGAACATACTGATTTTTGTCAAGCGGGACAAAATAAATAATTCAATAAACTTTATCTGAGTTACTTGCTACTGGCATTCTTTTTTAATATTAATGGATCGGTATGTTCAAACTTTCTACTTATTTAAATCAATTTAGTTATAGTTACTTATTAGTTATCATTTTAACCAAAATTCTGTTAGATAATATTTTCTATTCTTTTTCATGTATTTTCTTCGATTATAATTTTTCGTCTACTCATCCTCATCCTTAGCCCTAGAATTTTTTCCGTGAATTATTGCTCTTGTTGTGAATTTTTTTTATTTCTTCTTTTATTAAACAAGACAAAAAATCAAATGTATCTGTAATGTATTTTGATGTCGATATTTTTAAAAATATAATATACAATGTTTGTTTCTCGACAAGTCTATACCGCTATGGACAGAAATATGCCACAATATGAGCGATATGTTATAAAGATATTGGAATTTTGATGCCAACAGGAACATTCAAGTTACGATGAAAAATATTTAATTAAAATTAACATTTTTATTTCATAAATATCCTATCACACCCATCCAACTATTCGGAACTTCGACTTGGCCGGTATGAGCAGTGGCTCTGTTCATCTCAGCCACCACCAAAAGATTAATTCGACGCGTACCTTCATCATTTATGATACGTTAATAAAACCCCTTCTCAATCTTCTCCAATTCCGATAGTGGTTAAAATTGGACTCAACTTCATCGGAAGAGTCACTATTAATTTTAGCGATTACGAAAACACTGTTGGGGCGCCAGTATCAATCGGTTGCGCAATATTTTTGGTAAGCCAACACATTTTTTTTTTCAGCCAGCTTGTGTACGAAGTTTGGTTCTTAAATGCGTATCTTCTACTGCGCATCTCACACGCCATGCTATTTCTCGCGACCTGTTACTTATATATTGATTGATTCCTCAACTTATGAATGCTAAAAGTTCACCCTCGTCTTACACGATTCGTAATATCAGCTTCAACGTTTAACCCGTCTCACGCTTCAAATGCGTAACATTTTATTTCAATGAACATAGTCGGTTATTATTCACAACCGCAAGCACCAGAACTGAATTTCTATTCTTCCTAAGTCCTGCGTCTATTGTTAGGGACAGTAACAAGATTGCTTCAATTTGAGCGATTTCCTCAACAAATTCTCAATTGATCTTATTCTGGTTTGAGGATTGTAGACAAGGTGGGGAATCTTTTATCGGATATTCCATCGAGAAGAATAATTAACAAAGAGTTTTCTGGATTCCAACCAAGTTCTTTTTTAGTCGGAGCAACTGCGAGGTCATTAGGGATCCTGGCTACTGTTATTTAGTTAACAGTAATTATTACCAAGTTGATCGTTTTCTATTGATTTCACCGTAACAGTTAGTCATCTTCAGGTATTCAATTATTAAACTTTTATATTCCTGTGAGTTTAGAATCTTGAGGTTCTCCCTGTCGAGTATATGTGTCCTTTCTTTTACATTCACTTATGATGATACATTTTATGATAGCTGGAGAATTGCATTGATCACATGTAGACGGAGAACTATTGTTAGTTATGGAAGGTGTGTCATCTTCGATTCTTCTGTTCTGACTCTTGAATACTATCTGGTTTCCTTGGGTAGCTTTGGGGTAGGTTCTTATTTCTTGGAATTCGTTGACTTGTTTTTAATTATTGCTCGATTTTACTTCTCTACTGTTGAGTTGGAGTTTACTTTGAGTTCTTTTCCAGAAATCTTTGTAATTGTTCTTTGATCTTTGCTATAGGTTTGTGCAGCGTTGTGTGGCAAGATTGGCCTTCAGGTCTGCTATATCGTTTCCATGGATTTCCTGATGGGATGGAATCCAATTACTATGACTCTTTTGCCATTTTTGTTAATTTTGTGGTATATTTCTTGGATTAACATTGGTAATTCTGATTATGTATCTTTTTCAGTGATTTCTTGAATAGTAGTTAGTGAATCATCGAGGATCATAATGATTTTGTTGTTGTTGGATGAATCAATAAGTAATGGTGTAAGAATGGTATAGAGTTCAGCCGTGTTGATGGAGGATGTTGGGTTGAGAGTTGCTGTGGGTGATAAGTCGGTATAAATTTGGTTATATCCAGGGTAATAATCACGTAGTTGGGTAAATTTGTCCTTCCATTCTTCGGATGATAATTGGTTTTTTATGTATTGGATGAGGTTTTTATCTGTTTTAATTGGTGATAATGTCCATGGAGGAAGTCTGCAGTAACGGAGTGTTTCGATTTCTGGTATTTGAAAATTTAAAGTCTAGTTAATATTTCTAATGTATACATTGTTGTTCCACTACGTTTTGATAATAAAAGAAAAATGTATTTGATAGGGTAAGAAGGACGTATCGAATAGTATAAAACTCTTGATGGCAACATGGATAAGAGTATGAGCTACGGATGGCAAAGGACTTCTAATAAATTCAAACCATGCCTCTCATTTTACTGTAGGTATTTCTCGGACTCGCGTACAGTAGTTCTGATTGCTAATTATATTCACGAAGAAAAATCAGTTTCAAACTTATTTTTTTTCAGATTCAATTTTCCCTTTCGTGGCCAGTTGAATTCCAGATATATTCTCAGCTAATCACTTTTGAACTGTCAATGCGATTCCCTTGACTATCGTGGTGATTTCGTCAAGGATTGTTCATGGATCTTCGATGGCACGAGTTTCTAATTTATTTCTGTCCGTTTCAGATTCAAATTCCCCTTTCGTGGCCAGTTGAATACCAGATATATTCTCAGATGAACGTTTTTGAACTGTCAATGCGATTCCCTTGACTATCGTGGCGATTTCGTCAAGGATTGTTCATGGATCTTGGATGGCACGAGTTTCTAATTTATTTCTGTCCGTTTCAGATTCAAATTTCCTTTTCGTGGCCAGTTGAATTCCAGATATATTTTCAACTAAACACTTGTGAACTGTCAATGCGATTCCCTTGACTATCGTGGCTATTTCGTCAAGGATTGTTCATGAATCTTCGATTGCAAGAGTTTCTAATTTATTTCTGTCCGTTTCAGATTCAAATTTCCCTTTCGTAGCCAGTTGAATTCCAGATATATTCTCAGCTAAACACTTTTGAACTGTCAATGCGATTCCCTTGACTATCGTGGTGATTTCGTCAAGGATTGTTCATGAGTCTTCGATGGCACGAGTATCGCAGGTTGACGACCACAGATGTATGGGTACACTTTGAGTTGTGAGGTCTTGCCGGTGTTGTGTGTGGGTGACAGCGTAGGGTAGGGGAGTAGATAGCGCTGTAGAGCGTAGAGCGGAGAGCAGGTGTCAGTACGCCGCCAGCCTCGGTGGCCATGTGACGTGTTTGTTCGCGCCATGCTGCTCGACTTCATCGCTCCTGGCCCAGGTACGATAACGGAAATTTCCTGCGCCCTCGTCGCGTGTCGTGTACTTTTATTTTGGTGATGTGACGAATTGGTATCTGCAACTTGTTAATAAATATATAGCAGTGTGAAGTGAAAGTGACATTATTTAGGAGCCAAAAAATGAAGCGGTGGAAGCAGAATAATAATTATTAAATCGAACATTTTAATCTATTATAGTAGTGATTAATTGTCGAAACACTTTCTTGTGAATGAAATTCACAATCCTGGGAAGTTTTCCCATAACCGTATATACTTTATTTAAACTTGTTTCCCGATTGCTCTATGTTGGTGATGATAATTGTATTTGTGTGTGTGTGGTTCTATTTCGTGATGGCTTTTCATTTAATCAATTCGTTTACCTTTGCCATTCATAAATCTAGATTTCATGACGTAATGATTTCAACTTATTACCTTCTGGATGTAACTAATTTGAAACCGAGAAACTGGATTTGTTTTTATTTCTTCATTTTTTGTAAAAACAGTCCAGCACTGATGAGCTATTGGGACATTTCTTATCTTACTCTAAATATCACTCTCCCAGTGATCACTGAAACTTTCATTATTCGCGTTTAATAGTTTATCTACTTTCCTGATGTTAATTTTGTCTATTTAATCTTTTTTTTTTCAATTCGTTACGACCAATGCAGGGTGATTGGCATTAAATTTGCGTGGAACAAAAAAAACTTCATTTTATTTAAGGAATATCGGTTCGTGCCTCTAATTTCAAATAGATCGAAGAACAAGACTCCTGTCACCACTTTTTTTTGACAACGGAGAACTGCTTTATAAATAATCATTGGAGTATCATGTTAGTTTGCTCAGGTGTTCGGACGTGTTACGATTCTTCTATTCTTATTTTAAAGACTTCTGGATCGGTACTTTTTAAACATCTACATTTTCGACTTCAGTGATTTAATGACACCAAGCGAGAGTGTTTTTCTGGCTATATGTATCTATAAAAACCATTTTTATCTAATGTGTTCATTTATTCTTTACGCAAGCTGATCACAGTGAAGATTCGTGACAACAATGGGGCCAACATTTCATCTACTTTCTCGTCAGTTAAAACAAATGAACGAACCAGAAGTGAGAAACAAATTTGCAAAGCTATTGATAGAAATATAATTTCACAACGCTTCATCATTAAAGTGTTATGCTTTTATCTCATTTCGGTTACGACAGGCAGAGCTTGCCTTTGAAAGTTTACTCAAAATTTATTTGTATATCAAGTTTCGGCTGATATTAAATGGAATATCTTGGGATTGTATACAAATTGCAAGGTAAATCAGTTTTATTTATTTTTATACAACAAATTTTGTCAACGCTCTTTTAAATATATTTTTTCTTTAAATTTTAGAATTACATTGCTCAAAGTATGTAATTTCTCCAATATACACTTGATGTAGTCCTAAATTAAGGACGAAACGTTGTGAAAAAATAATTATATTCTTATCAAATATTCAGTTATTAAATTTTTGTTGACTCTTGGCCAGTAGAATTAAAATGTCAGATAAATGTAATTATTTTCTCGTCACTTACGCAATCTTTTCTCGTTGACGATTTGCTGGTTATGTAAACGTAGACTTACTCGAGACTTACTCTATTATTCGTTTCAATATATGAGCGAGATATGCCCATGTCGTCTATTTTTGGAACCCGTTCTGTTTTTAGAGTTATATTTATGATATTCGGCGTATACGTTGACAAATCTGATGACCTGTGCCATGTGCCCGAATGCTTTGCTGGTGTTATTGCAGTTTGTTTATTCCAACTTTGGAGCGCAGGTAGGAGCTTAAGCTTGACTGACGTCCGATTGCTAAATACGTGACTTCGCCGGCTAAAAGGCGAAACGACCAGCTTCCTTCACGGATTTTGTCACAGTATTTCTTTCTGTATATAACTGCGGTCAACTTGTATAAAAATACGAGTATATCCAGAAAACAGTTGGGGAATACGAAACGAGCATCTATCCGCTTGGGGGAAAGAAAGATGCGTCTGAGAATTTGAAATAAGCTGAAGTTGACGAATTCCAGAGGAATGCTGACCTGTCACACGGTGCATGGTGTAGTGGTGTGCGTCAAACTCCCTATCAGGCAGGCAGGCGCCTATGCGGGACTGCGAAACAGGAAACAAGTAAGTCCCACGGGAACGCGTGCCTCATGCGAGGAAGGTTTCTTGTTCGATGCTGCTCTGTCCAAGTCTGAAACTTGATACTCCCTCGGCCTCCACCTGCAGTCAACATCTGTCGCAATACTCACCGCAAACTCTTTCATATTTTAATAGTATTGTCACGACCGCATTACTGCGTAGATTATCAAATACTTTCAAAATTTAGAGAAATTTTAAATATGGTACAGTTTTTAGCATTTGGTGATAATTAGAAAAGGTAGGATATTACATTTTCTAAATTCATCAAGAACTATAATTGAGATGAAAAATTTACGTCTGATTGAAAATCATGAATAAGAAAGATAGAATTTCTTATTCATTAACTATGATTGAGGTTGAGTTTTGTACAATTTATTAAAGAAATTTAACAATGTTTTAAAAATTTATTCTGTCATAACACAGTATGTGCAAACTAAATAAACTGTCTGAAACTGGCCATAAACTGCATTAAATTATTAATAAAAAAGTATGAAATTATTATTTAAATTAATTTGGCAATTACAATTTAACAAATAAACTGAAAATCGGCAAAAAAGTTGTATTATTCAACTATAACAAAAAATCTAAAAAAAGATTAATATATGAAATATGTTAGAAGCAAATATTTCTCAGGCCTAGCTTCAGAAATTTAATATTTAAGTTAACCTGACAATTGAAATTTATTAAATTTGCATTTAACATATTTGATGGTGTTATATTTGTGGAGATTTTGTGTTCAAGATTTTATTTTACGTCTGTTATGACTTAATATTTTTTTTTTATCTTTTACAGACACTTTATTTATAGAAACGTAGTTACTTTCTAAATTAAATAAATAAAGTGTCTGTAAAACATAAAAAAAGTTGCTTTATATTTTGTTTCAGATGAATAATACAACTTTTTCTGACATATTGGCCATTTTGCTTTTTATTTATTTAAGTATAAAAATACCTTTAGTTTAACACTATTTTTGTAAATTTTGACGCTTCATAAGTACTTTTTTAAAATTTGTGACGTTAGTCCCTCTGCAGGGTTAATAAATTTTATGGCAAGTTCTAATTCTAAAACGCCGTATTATATCAGTCGTAATTGATTAATCTATAATGATTCAATGTATTATAATATATTCGATGTATATTTCAATTCAGTCAATATTCTATTCCTCTGATGTTACGTATTGCAAATTATTTCGGTTGTTATCAAGGACACGGATGACTCACAGTCAGCAATGCAAGTCATATATCTGAAATTTATTGCTGTACTATTTATAACTGTGACACAGTTTTTCTCTTCGCAATGGAAACGTTTTAAACCTGCTAATGACCCAAAGTTACAATCGTACATTATTTGTGGTTTCCTCTGCGCGTGTCTTAATACAGATTATTATACGCATAGTCGGTGTTCCGTAGGTTTTAGAAAACCTATGTTCGCAGAGTTAGATTCTACTCCAGGGGATACAGAAGCTTGTTAATACGACGATGCAGAGCTTGCTACGGCATCCGGAGTGAAGCTGCGCAGTTTGTACTTAAAAGGTCGCTGTAACGCTAAAGCGTATAATTAAGCCATTACAAGCATCGGCTACTGCTTTACGTCGCAGGTAAATAGGCCCCTCTACTTCTCAACTCAAGCACACCAATAATGCGATGAGAGCAATTGTTTCCTTGAACTGAAAGAGCTCCCACTTCTCTCGGCTGAAGCTGATTGTTTCTCTGACTCAAATTATACTTCTTCATGGTGACGGTGTTCCACGGTTGCAGAGCTTAAGAAATACGGTAATTGAAGTCCCCTGATTTCATTTGACAAGCTTTTTTCGTTATCTAAGTTTTGGTCGGGTTACTTTGTTTGATATAAATGATTGAAGACCGTTCTTGAAGTGAGAGCTACCCCACAACCCTACTGTAACAGTTATTTGGGTCTAATTAGGTAACCTAATATATATTGGGGTGAAAAGGAATTTATTATATCGGTTTTAGTTAAAAATTCACTTTAATGGTAGGTCTTATGTTTATAAATTTAAATACAATTTAAATAATAATTTATTTATTTAATTGAATGTGGACATTCGAGATAACTTAGGATCACTCCAAATAAAGGCTCAAGTTATTTTAATTGATCAACAAAAAAATTTTAATTAACTAAATTTTAAAATAGAAATATGTGCATTATGCCAGTGGTATCGTGCGATGCCCGCACGTGGCATGAGGGGACAACCGTCCCCCCGTCTCATCAGTCTTGGTTTTAAAATAAATGACTGTAATCCAAGTTTAATGTATAACATTTCTGAAACTTATCTGGATGTATTCTCTATCTATAATATGGAAACTTCCAATTGGTAGTGACTCGTTTAATAAATATGCTTAGAAATGATCAATTAAGATACAAATCTTTCTAACAGTTATATTTATCAGACTTCCTTAAATAAATGAAAACATCAACCTGTTTAGTTATAAATTTTATGATTAATTTAAATTTTTAAACATTATAATAGAAAAAACATTCTCAAAGTTTCATCCCTAATTTATTAGGACCTCTTCAGGTGTTGTAAAGTAAATTAAATTATCTAATATCAAAAGTCGTGTTTCTAAAAATTCCAACAAAGTAAGATTTTACAAACATAATCGATAATACAATTAATTAAAAATTTATTGAACATTACATTAATTACATTAAATGTAGTGGGACATACATTTCTTAGATGAGATTCGCCCACACATCGCAGACGAAAATTCTGTTATGTTTACAGCTGTTAATATTATTGTTAAGTTTAAAGAAACAATGCAAATAAAATTATTTTAAGTACAATAAATGGATTACAACAATAGGGAATCATAAATTCTATTTAAATTATTAGTATAATTTATTTACGTTAATGGTCATTGGAACGAAAATGCAACTTTTCGTTCATCAATCTGGAATTACATTGTCATTCTTCATTGAAAAGTTTTGCATTATGCTAATCGAAATTGTGCTACATAAAATAATCTATTCTTTATAATTAGATGAAATAGCAAAAAATATTAATGTATTTTTTCAGTTATCAGAGTCAACAATAATTTACTTTAGTTGTGGCTTCCTTTAAGTCTTCTCGTTCCTTGTAATCCGTTTTTGTCTAATCAGCGAGTGAAGCCGAGTAGGACAGGTTAATTGACGATTAATGTCGCCTCCCACTGGACTGTTCATTGATCAGATTCGGAAGAGCCTGATAGATGAGTAGAGGGCGTTTAACATGAAGCAATATCCGCTATTACAATGACTACGGTGACGTTTCATTAAACCAATCATTCAACCTGGTACTGCGTCATTGCAAGCCTAAAGCACAATTTGTATAGAACTTCCAAGCAGTTATCTTCATTGTCGAATTGTTTAACCAATTTTCTGAATTTTTTTCTTGTGTTTTTTTCACACGCATTCCACAGCTCTGAACTTCCATTGGAGACTGGAGTCTTAAATGTACTTCGATAATTGTTGTAACTCGTTTGCAGAACTTATTTCACAACAAAAATATACAATTTAAAAAATTCATGCAGATTTTTTGTAGAATTTTGAGTTTATCAAATAATGTGAACATTCTCGTTCTGTAAATAATATTATTTTCCCACAGTTATTTTTGTTTATTTTATAATCCAGCTAAACTAAACAATAGGAGCCTATGGCAGCTGGTCTCAGTTTCCTGGAAAGACGGAGGGGTTACCTTCCGGGATACTTTCTTCTCTCTCTGGTTTTGAACTCGATCTGTTTTGAGAGGTGTTTACGGGGTCGAAAACTTGGTCATACGGTAAGAGGTGTCCGCTGTTCCTATTTGAACAGTCGACGAGTTACTTCCTAAACTGGTCGAGGTATGGAGAAAGGAATGCTGCGTCCCAACATCAAACTCCACAACACTCATGTGTATGTTCCGGGGTCGTAGACTGTTCCCATTGGAACAGCTGGCCAGCTGCCTCCTAAACTGGTGGATGCACGGAGAAGGAAATGCTGTGTCCCCACAGCAAACCTCTCTCTTGTCAAAGGTAGAGCGTGCAACACGCACAAATGCTCGACCTACCTGATGCAGGATTTTTAGGGTTTGCCCTGCATCATTTTTAGACGAATGCAGGGCAGGATCTATAAACTATAGACCTAGTTAACCCTTGGCTACATGGATGTCCCTTCCACTTTCCCCTTTCAAATTACCTTACCTATGTTATTAGGAGGTAGTGGCTACAACGTGGATATCCCTAATATTGCATGCCATACTTAATATATCCCATTCGTAAAATACGAATGACTAAGGTGTGTTCGGTCTCTTTTTATCATTATGGCTATAATACATCTTATTTACGAATTTCATTTGTATAATTGTCGAAAATTGGGAACCTAAATCACTCGTGTCAGTTATATTGAGGTAAATATTCACGTTATACCCGAATGTGGTCCAAGTTATTTTTTCAGTAAATGATCTACTACTTATATAAATTGTATTGTTTGCTCTCGTTCTTTTTCGACGGCTAACATTGCATCAACACTATCAGTTAATATTAAAAGTCCTGTAATTACAATTACTTCTTTGTCTGAATACAGCGCTTTGTTCACAATTTTGCAGTTGACAAAATTCCATATATTAACTTTTCCTTCAAATTTTAAACATTGCCCCTTTGCGTATGAAATTTCCATTGTACTGTTTCGTAATCAAAGACTAATACAAAATAATTCATGCGTAAAATAATACAAACGTTAATTGAAATTGCTTTAAATTCAGTTGTACATGAAATTATAAAATATAAAACGTCTGTGTTGAAAGTACAGTTTACTAATTACGAAATCAACCGGGATTGCAGAAACTTTGTGGTATTTAATTTAGCATTTATTCAAATGTAAATGTTTGATGAAGTTGCAACTTAATTGTTATATCGGTCTCAAGCGTCGGTTCTAATACCAGTCGTGACAATTTTTTTTTGAAAAACTTCATACACACAGTGTGGAACAATCGTGTTCATTTTTACGGAATAGAAAACAAAGCTGGCAAATGCAGAATAAACTGATTGACCAAATTGACCGAGAAACGGTTTTTGTAAGCATACGTTTGATTGGATTATACTTATACTACATTTCAGGCGTAATTTAATTACAGGAGTGGTGGGAAGCCTACTGTGCCTCAGAAGTAGTTAACTCGACTGTGTATTCAGTGTGGTAATCAACTCGTCTATTATTGGATTTCCATTCTGACTGAGCGGAAGTGGAAATCCAGGCTCGCTCAAATTGACCATGACTGCCTTCCGCTCAGAAACCATGCACGCATTCAGCAATATTCCAAGCTTATATGAATTAACTTTAATGGAAAGAAAAGGAAGAGTTGGCATTCAACCAATTATTAATTAAAAGTTCTCATACACTGGTACACCTTTTGTGTGCAAAGTGCCATTCTCATGCTTTATTCCCTCTAAGGGCTGTGATATTTGTTTCCAGCGTGGCGAGAGTCTAACACTCCTTCACAATATGACTCGTAAATCAGTCGACTGCAGATGTGTTTTATGTGACGTTACGCCGCGTTGTTTTTTGGTAATGTTCTCCAGTACATTTCCACGATATGCAACATCAACGAGAGGGAGATGATGTAAATACATGGCTGGCAGATCTTAGTGCTTACTAAGCTCTCAATGCTTTTGACTCTGATGTAAAAAGCTTATATTCATCTATCGTGCACACAACAGATATTCGTTCTTACAAAATCGGAGTTTTCTTGTCCTGTTCTGAGTGTAGAGAGGAACTGATCTACTCTTGAACGCATCACTGTAACACAGTTTTTTATATATTTTTTATTGTTTTATTTACAGACTGGTTATTAGCGACTCAGTATGTCCTTGTCGGGGGAATGATTTGACGACAGTTTCTCCCATTCCCTTGCCGGGATTCGAACCTGGGACCTCTGTGATTTGAGGCTGTGCCCCTATAGCACAGGAGACAGCAGCAGCGACGTCTAACTTGAGGTCCAGCCTCCTGTGCTATTTGTCAGAGTTCCTTCCTCTTGGAATCTACTCTGCTATGATGATGTATAAAATGACCTGAAATATACTAATTTTTGTCATTATTAAAATGTCGCACTTTTGTTTTTATTAGCATTCATGATAGGTAATAGTTTGCCTAATGGCATCCTAACTGAAAAGAATCATTCACTCACTCATTCATACTTCCATTCATTCATTTTGTGCTGCTGCTGCTTCCTCCTCCACATCTTCGGTCAGCCTTTGATGCCAGTTCCCCTCTTCTATGTATGTATGGGGTTAGGATTATTAAGAAATTACCAAATTAATAAATAAGTGTTAATCATGACGTTCAAATTGTAAATGGATTTGTACAGTAGAAATCTTCTATTTCATTAGCGAATATATTGTTGCACCGGTTTTTACCTTTACAGGAAGATCGACAGGGGTCGATTCCTGTTAGCCTTTTTGTCAGGGTCATATCGTCCTAATGATGAGACCAGCTCGTTACTAGAATCGTGCGCACTGCGGTAAAATCTCTCGTAGATTCTGAGAACCCGCTCCCACAGATGTTCGACTCCCGACATTTCCATTACCGCTGCGTTTGGGATCATCAGTGTTAGGTTGAGAGCTCTCCGTAGGCACCTCCTCTCCAGCGCCATGAGAGCACAGGAGGTCGGTAGTTTTATTATTTATATAACGAAAACCACGCGGAGACACTATCATCAAATGAATTATACAGCAATTAAAATTTCATCAAATTTTCATTGATCTTTCTTGAAACTTACTTTGCGGAAACGTAACATACTTTTTTTTAGGGTAATCCACATAGTGGCAACTCCCCTTTAATAGCATAGGAAGGGATTTGAAAGGGGGGATGCGGAAGGGTAGAGGAAGGTAGCCAAGGGTTAACTAGGGCCCCCGGGCTATATTTTAAGGATCCTACCCGGCATTCACCTAAAAGTAATGTACCTACATCAGGTAGGTCGGGCATTGGGTACTTGTCCCACGCCCTTCCGATAGCGCGCGAGGGTTTGCTGTTGGGACGCAGTATTCCCTTCTCCGTGCCTTGACAGGTTTAGGAGGCGGCTGACCGACTGTTCCAATGGAAACAGCGAACAACTCTTACCGTATGCCCAAGGTCTGTGACCCCGGAACATACACCTCTCAAAACAGGCCGAGGTGCCTCGGCTTGTGGGAACCTTAGTTCAAAAACGGAGAGAGGAAAAGGCATCCCCAAAGGTAGCCCCTTCCTGTCTCTCCTACAAGGTTTGCCTGCGAGAGAACATCCCTCGCAGGTACTGCCTGTGAGAGAATAGCCCTCGCAGACCTTTGTACGTAACATACTTGGTGGTGAGACGCTTTTCAGTGTTGTCATTTAGAGTTTCGGCAAGGGGAATTTAACTAGCGCTCACTCTAATCAACGCAGGGCTATGACCATGGCTATTTCCGGTCCGAGGACGACCTTTACTCGTTTTTCCAGTAACACATTTTTTATTATATTTTTAAAAGTAACAAGGAACATTTAGGTAATCCAGGTGGTGGCAACCCCTCTTAATACCATAGGAAGAGTTTTGAAAAGAGGGATGCGGAAGGGTAGAGGAAGGTAGTCAAGGGTTAACTAGGGCCCCCGGGCTATGGTTTAAGGATCCTACCCGGCATTCGCATAAAAGTGATTCACGAGAAATCCTGGAAAACTTGTATCAGGTAGATCGGGCGCTTGGTAATTGTCACTCGACCTTCCGATGGTAGTATTTGATTTCATTTGATTTATTTTATTCCATTAGTCCTCTATGAAGAAATAGGATACGTCATTACATAAAATTTCAATATAATAATTGGATGCTACAATTATAAATAATTAGAAGTTAACATAAAAATACTAAAATTCGGGAACACAAATTTCCCTGTCCTACATAATTGAAAGAACTATATAGTAATAATAACAAAAATAATAATTCTTTAACTATACCAGTACTAATAAAAATGTTCGATACGTACTAGTAAAAATTAATGATTAGAGGATTAACTATCATAAAATATAGAATTACACATCATACAAGAATAAACGCAAAACCTGACACCCGCACACTAGGAGGAAACACAAACGATGGGCAAGTCACTTCACGAAACCGAGCAACGAGGAATCTGCAAAATCCAGACTGTACATGAAAAAAACAAACAAAAGCGCAGAAAAGACCAACAGAGACTAAGAAAATTATGAAATAAGTAGTTATTATTAGAAACGCATTGAACACTTTTGCAGTTTATAAAAAATTAATTATTAGGGGATTACTGTACTGAGTAAAACACCGGCGCCTTTCAGTAGAATATTTTTACATTGAATCCCAAAACTCTTGTAGTTATTATTGTTCTTAACATCTGGATGAAGACTATTGTATAAAACTACCCCGGAATGGTAAATACTTCTCTAGTAGAGAGAAAGGCGATGCTGAGCGATTTCTAGTCTCATAATCGTGAGACTCACCATTCGTTTGAAAATGATTCATGTTCCGCTTAACGAACTTAAGAATTTCGTGAATAAACACGCTGGGAAGAGTTGATATTTGTAGACTTTTGAAAAACGGTTTGCAGCTGGATTTATTACCCGAATTAGAAAGTATTCCAATTGCACGCTTTTACAACTTGAATATTTCAATGCTCCTGGAACATTTGCCCCAAATTTCAATGCCATAACATATAAAGGAATGAAAATACGCAAAGTTTCATTAAGGTACTCATACAATAAAAAAGCCAAACAGAGGGGTTTGTTATGGAGTCGCAGCATTTCCTTCTCCGTTCCTCCACCAGTTTCGGAGGCAGCTGGCCAGCTGTTCCAATGGGAACAGTCTGCGACCCCGGTATATACTCGTCTCAAAACAGGTCGAGGAGCCTCAAGTTAGTTCAAAAGCAGGCAGAAAAGAAGGCATCCCCAAAGGTACCCCTCTCCAGAAAGGTTACACACCTTCGAGAAATAATAGCAGCTGCCACAGGTTGTATTCCTAGTCGCATATCTAATGAAATGGTAAAATTTTTCATCCGGTTAATTTTCTGGCTGCGACTATGAAGCGTTATTATTTCTATGGGTGTCATTCTGCTTATTATTTATCATAATATAATTATTTATTTTAAAATATTTTACGTGTTCACGTTTCCTCGCAGGCTGGCCAACTTTTCACTTGACTGAACGGCAGAATCACTGCACGATTTGTAATCGTTCGCGGTAAAATTAATATCAGATTGTGATCCAGTCGTTAACCTTGCGGTTTTTAGCGCGGTTTTAAATTATACTGATATGATATTCATATGACCTGAGTGAACGGTTTCTTCAGCGTCGGCGTTGCTCGTTTCCGCCAGGGTATTGTGGAGTGTTGCGGGCACTGAGACGTGCATAATAAGGTCGCCTGGTATAATATGGCCAGGTACAGGAAGTGCGGAGAGCTTATCTCCCCGATAACGCTGTTTGCGTCCAACGAGCGCGTGTGTGTAGCGTGCTTTTGCCAGAGTCATCAATCAGGAACCACCTACTCGCGGAAGGATATCATTTCACGACACGCTCGGCGTGAATGTCCTGTGTGAGTCACTCGGAAAATTTGTGGGTCCCTCAAATTCACAGTCGCAACGTTTTCTAATAGTGTAGATTTCACTCATTTTCGCAAAATTCGGCTTCGGAATTCAAACCCAGAATTAGTTTCATATCGGTCAATCCTCCCGTTTGATTTTCGTCGCTCTAAAACGGAACATATTGCTCATGTGCTAGCCTGAAGAAGAAATTCTGTAGTTTTTTGGTATGAATTCTGCACAATATGCTTCAATCATAATAATTTATATAAAATGTCCTTATTTTTCTTCCCAGTTATCTGTTGTAAATAACTGAGTAAAACTCTGTACATTTATCTGTAGGATACCTTCAGTTTTCACCTCAGTTTCGTCCGATTTTTCATCATTTGTCTCGTCACTTTTCGCAGGTTTGGTTCTAAAAGAGTGTCTCAAAATAAATAAAGTTCAACGGGTGACAAAAAAAGAAGAGCCGCCGTGTGTTGCGTAATTTCAGCAGTGTTGCTAGAAGAAGAAGGAAAAACGAAAAACCGTCGTTAACTTTTGAGCAAAGATTGGATCTTAGGTTATTTATTTTCTTCACTACTCTATCACGTGTTGCATCAGGCTCGAGAGGTTTCAGTTTTTCAATTAAAACATCGTAGGCTTTAACTTTTTTTAACACGGTTGGCAAATCTTAAAACTCGCGATAAATTCTAAAAGCAGATATTTTTTGAGACCATAATCATCTTATAAGTAAAAATAAAAAAACAGGATTGGAACTGAACAAAATGTACGATACACAGTACAGGTTATCGTTGCAAAAGAGTTTTCGAACGCGAATCTTTTGTCTGAGGTAAAAACTGTGTAAACTGCGCAGTTCACACAGTTCAGTCATGACGTCACACGTGATAAACTGCGCAGATAAACGGAAGGTGTGTACCCCCCTATATATTGCAACACGTAATAAAATTTATTTCCAACAAACGATCCATGACCTTTCATGAACAATTACAATCCCTATTGTGAATAGCGATTCGATAACGGTAAAAAAGTGTCGATACTTTACTCAGTTTCAGTCCCGAATCCTTCTAATCGATATCTAAAAAGTATCGGGTTTAAAGTATCGATACCTCAGAGTATCGTATATATATATATATCGGGTCGAGAGAATTTTTTTTTTAAAATATCATTTGAAATTATTTTATTCAACTCAATGTTTCCAAGATGAGGAATTACAAAATTTTAAAAAAAACTATCGTATAAAGTATTGAAAAAAATTAAAATTTGACAGATACAGGTGTTCTTTAATTAAACAATACAACGATATTATTACGAATATATTTATTTACAACGATATTATTATAAATATGTTCATTTAAAAATAAATTCTGATAAAAATACATTTATAATAATATATATGGAATCTTCAGTTATAAAATACATGATGTTGTTTCAAATTAGAAACAAAACGTGTATTTATTTAATGTAATTTAATGTATTAACAAGTTATTAAAATTAAAGACCTGTTTATTTTCTATTAATTATTGAGAAGTGTAATAAAAAATAGTAAATTACAGTAAGGCTAAGTTAATCTCCAATATTTAATATACTGTATATTATATTTTCCTTCGTTGTATGTTTTAATTAATTAATAAGCTAAAATTAAATCTACGCCTTTATAGCCACATATTTTCAAGGAACCTTCAACACACTTATCCTTCAGTTTGACCAAAATTTATTACCTTCAATGGACCTCTACCACAATTACTCTAAATTAGGGAAAGAACCAACGTCTGATTTTCTTCACACTTATAGCTTTTAATTTCAACTTATTTTCCTATTACTTTCTCTTTTCAAAGTCTAGCAATTAAACAAAAAACATATCTGATCATGCACAAAGAATTATTTGTCATTAATTAGCGAACTTTACAGAGCCTTCATTTTATATTTCACTTTAAATTACCAAATCAAACAGGCGAAGTTCTTTTGCCGTTAATCGTGAACCTACCCAGCACGTGATTCCTGTAGTTATTTCTTTCTTTATACATTGTTTCGTTCTACCTGATGCAGTTATCCATGCATCATATTGAAGTGGCTGCCCGGCTCTCCATTCCGCATTCCCCTTTCTATAACATCCTATGATATTGAAGGGGAGAGGCCACAACGTGGATGGCACTCGGGTCGCCTGTTTCTCGAGCTTGTAATCATACAAACCAATTTATGTTCACATTTCTTCGTACAGACAATTTACATAAAAGTTTAATCAACATTTTTTTATTGATTTATGCCCGTATTTCTTGGCTTATTTTTATCAACAAAACTATCAACAGCTCGTTTTGTTAAATTTTTTGGTAAATTGTTTGGTAAAATACTTGAGAAAAATATCAACAGCTCCTTGGATACCAATGTCCTTTTTATATGAATATACACAGGAGAAATTAACGATATGAATAATATTAGGTATTCATTTCTCCCCCGCTTTGCTTACGAAGAGGAAATTGAGACGTATCTGGATAAAGAGAGTAATTATTCAAGGCGTCAAGCTCTGCCAAGGGAGCTTAACTTTCGCAAACAGTAAATTACGCTTTGTGTAGAGTTAATATTAGCCTCTCTAAAGAGAACAGGATTCAGCTGCCGTAACCAACCATTTATCAGGATATCAGTATAGAGAGGAATTTTGCGAGGAGATCTGGAGTCTTTACTGAAGAGTCAGCAAGTCCAGTATAATTGAACTACTAGAATAATTACTTTTTACGATACTTTGAATTATGCTAACAAATAAAAAGTACCTCCCACTATTTCTTCTTCTCTATCGTGTGAGTGGAATTTTGATTGATAGCCAACTTTTCGAATTGGAGGGCAGATTTTCGAAACGGTCTGTTTTCCTCGTTCCCTTCTTCCGAAAACCTATTACTTAGGCCTAAGTCGGGGCCCTTCTGTTGTGATTCAAACGCGTAATTAAACTGAAACGTGTGAATAATTTAGTCACATTGAAGCAGAATTACCACGAACCTACTTAAGTACTTCGGTAACATGAGGTGAAACCTCCAATCCGGACCGAGAAGTTCGAGTGTAAGTTTCTTTTACAACATATACACCAAAATTACGGACATGTTCGAATTGTAAGTACAATACCGCTTGCAAAAAGAAAGAAAACAAAATATATACGTCTGATTGAAAATAATGAATAAGAAAGATAGCCAATTTAGAAAAAAAGGGATAATATAAATACCACACAACGTTTCTGTCAACTGACAGGTGGAGTTATGTCGCTCTAGGCTCTTCTTCGCACCTGAGGAAAGGGTCAAGGATCCCAGAAACGTTGTGTGGTATTTATGTTATTACTTTTTTCTCTGAATTGGCTATCTTTCTTATTCATTAAAAAGTAATAAAAATTAAAATCATCATTATGAGTATGTAAGCAATAAATCTAATTGGCTTGAATCTTAATCAAAATTGTCTGGTCCCACTTTTAATAAAATGTGTATTCATTTAGAAAATGTAATAAATGTAGCAATTATTTATTTACTGCATATTTGTTCTGCCGAAGTTATCGACAGCTCAGAAACGAAATTGAGGTTAGAACTGGAAGTATCCTCTTTCTGTAAGGACATTTGCGGTGATACACACACAACACGGATTCCATTTCACTCGCCTTTCTGGGACATGATGTAACGTTGGGAAAGTATCTCTGATCTCTGAGAGAAAATTTACGAGTGAATATTACTGCTTCGGAAAATTTCATCGTCCGACTCTTCTGTAAAGGATTTTAGGTGACCGTTTGTCGATCAAAACCTGGAACAAATAATAAAGCTGATAGTTACATTAATCTGATTTCAGAATGAAGAAATTTGCGTCTGATTGAACATAAAGAATAAGAAAGATGGCCAATTCAGACACAAAAGTGATATTATAAATACCACACAACGTTTCTGGGATCCTTTTGAGTTTTGTCAACTGACAGGTGCAGTTGTGTCGCTCTAGACTCTTCTTCTCACCTGACGAAAGGTACAAGGATCCCAGAAACGTTGTGCAGTATTTGTATTATCACTTTTTTGTCTGAATTGGCCATCTTTCTTATTCACTTATCTGTATCCTTTACTAAAATGAAAAAACAACAGCCTATTAAGTCAGATATTTATTATGAAAAATTTAAAACATTATAATAAAAGAGACACGATGTTTCATCCTTAATTTTTGGGACCATTTCAGGTATTTGAATTAAATGATAGAATAATTCATTACATGAAATGAAGATGTACATTTCATCCGCAACATGTATGAAAATCCATCCTTAGAAATTATTTTATCTAAAATTCTTGTAATTAATTATTATTTCATGTAAATGAAATTTACAACACCTGAAGAACTAAAAAAAATAGGGAGTAAACGTCAGGTAGTTTTATTACAATGTTTACAATTTTTCATAATAAATTTGTGGCTTAATTATCTGGTTTTGTTATTTAAATAATAAAGCAAATTTAGATAATGAATCCAGATATAAAAAAGGAAACTCTGTAGTGTTGTACTTAAAAAGTATATTTAATTCCATTAACATTAAACAAGATACGATTAGCCTTAACAACATTATAAATTTTATTAATGAATCTCTTACATATGTCATCTTTGTTTTTTATCTATGTTTTTTACCCTCACTTCAACTATATTTTTTTTTAAAAAAGGTGCTGATCGAAACGTTAACAACTAAAAATTTAAAAAATATTAAGAGTTATTCTAGTCTGTAATCAAGGTCAGAGTATTATTTAAATATTATCATCAGACGCTAAATATGTAATGATAAAGCTAGTTTACTTGCCCTTGGATTCTTCAAAACAATGCAACAAATTGACCAAATTAGACCGTCTAAATTTTCGATCCTCTAGAGGTTATTAGTTATAAAGTATAACCGTAGATAATATAGAAATAAGTAATAACTATTGAAGTAAGCAAGTCTAAATATGAGAATAAATGTTTATAATGAAATATAATGTCCAGAAAGTCCGAAAAACATTTCGTTATTTATTTTTCTTCTGCTTGACAACAGATCACGACGTTTCATCACGTACGTAGGAACTTCTTCAGGTGACAAATAAATTACAAAATAGTTCTTAAATCGTTAATTTTGAGAATAATTTTCTTCTTGGATCAGAATTTTGTTTACTAAAAACTTGTAAAGATAATTTTACATTTGTTAGGTACATTTAAAATATGACCTTACAGGTTATGATATAAATAAACTTATAATGATATTCTGTGGAGTGAATAAATCTTAAAAAATCCATAGTCAGGACTGGTGTCCATGACTGTAGGAGCCGAAATGGGCATTTACCGATAATTATAGCTGAAGAGCAAAATAGTTTCAGTGTTAAAATGTAAAAACAGTATCAGAAGAATAATTCATATGCACTGGCCTCATTCAGTTATAATAATAAAGTATCGTAAATATTGTTCAAATTACTGGGGTCATTCATAAACATTAATGGCCGTATTATTTACTGTAATATATAAGATTTTGCTTATCAATCTCGTCAAATATTTTTTTTCTTAATAATTTTGATATTGTGCCAATACTCCAGAAAAAAAAATTCTATAATCATTGTAAATTAAAATTATAAAATTACTTAACAAATGTTAAATAATATTTTCATTTTATTTATTTAGCATATATAAAATTCTTATTGAAGAAGAAATTTATTATCAAAATTAACCATTTACGAGTTTTTTGTAATTTATTTGTATCACCTGAAGTTCTCTCCAAATTAGGGATGAAACGTAGTGATTTGTTTTCAATAAACAAATAATTAAATTTTATTCTGAGTGACTGGCTATTGCATTCATTTTGTAATCGTTAAAAGCCGTAGATAATATAATAATTTTAAATAATAAAATTCTCAAAAGAACATTACTTGTGACATTTTTTTAAGAATATATTCCCACAGGGAGTTATTGGCCACCCTCTGTTATAATTCCTGAAAATTAGCTTTCATTTTGAAAATTAAATTCCCTGGTGCTGTTAAGCTACTTTGCGTAACTTCAAAAGTTTCTGCGTGCGTATTCGTATTATGCATTTTATTGTACATGTTAATCAGATCACTTGTGTTATAATTACGGTTAAACTGTGTCGAGGAGAATGATATTTCCCAAACGCGAAAATAACATTTCTATACAACACATTCGTACACGTTTCAAGTTACAAATTAAATTAAACAACGTCCGTGTTAAAAGTAAAATAATTAGACAAATAAGTAGTCAAAAACAGACTGTTTCTGGCTACTTATTTATATATTTATATTACAAGGTACGTTAAAAATATTCTTCAGATGTGTAAAGCTAACAATTTAAAGCTTCTAACCTTTAACGCGCAAGCAGTCACTGCCTTTGCTTATCATACATGTTTGATAAAACGTCGCTCGTGTGTGTACTATGTAATTTTGAGCCAACGAAGACGTCACATTTCAAAAGGCGGAATACTTCTGCTGACAAGTTGAAGAGTTGGTGACTCAGCTGGCGATAAGGCCTTCGCTGTATTCCTGTTCTGCTATCGTGAACGAAAGTAAGCCGTAGTCATCGTCTAACTGCATTCTGTTTTACCCGGTAACAGATAGTACGTAACTACTTTCTCTGGATTGCTTAAAAGGAACGCTCTAGTGTACGCGTGACTGTTTCTTGTTTATATTGACAACAATTAATGGCTGACTGTTTAACAGCTCAAACCATGGAAATCGGGGTACTGAAATCATTCAAAATGAATTAAAATTAGAACGTTCCAACACTCCGAAGACTATCGTTCATTACAAAATAAAAGTCGCTCTACTGTAACAGATTGTACAGCCACTATTGGGAGCCATAATTTACATATTGAACAGCTATATAATATATTAAATTGTTACGTCTCGTGGTTTTATTCTCCAATTTTATAAGGAATATTTAATTTAATTAAGGGTTGGGCGCCATTAGTTATAAGTCTTAATACCATTAAATAATTAAATTACATAAACTTGATGTTTACAATTACGAAAGAAATTACACTGGTTTCCAGCTTTTCCGATAGGCAAGATATCTTCCTCTCAAGGTGTTACTGTGGGAAGAAAACTTGGCATGGGCTATTGTAGCTTTTTTATGTGGAAACTTAACATAAAAAAAAGTTTATTCGTGTTATCGCGGTCCACTCTCCGTAATTCCTACGTTTTTAAAACTTTCCCGAAGCACTTCCAGTTACACTGAATTTATTTATTTGTCACTATCCTCTGCTTTAAGACTGTACACACTAAAACTAAGTACTTCCATTACCGCGACAGTTCACTGTTGATTGCTGCGCACCTTTATATTAACTTTGATTTGATTTATTTTATTCCATTAGTCCTCGTATGAGGAAGTAGGATACATCATTACATAAAATTACATTGTAAGAATTGGATGCTACAATTATAAATAATTCCAAGTTAACATAAAAATACTAAAATTCTGGAACTCAAACTTCGCTGTCCAACATAAGTAAAAGAACTATATAGTAATAATAACAAAAATAATAATTCTTTAACTATACTAAGGGTGTAATATAATATTTACAGTACTAAAATAATTCAATATGTTCTAGTAAAAAAATTAATGATTAGAGAATTAACTATCATAAACCGTTTTGATAGGTCGTATCTGGGAGATTTAAATGGCTTTAACACATCAATTTTTTAATAAATTGAATAATATTTACCTTACTTTAGCAATGACTTCAAATTTTACTCCCAGACAACCAAATTGCACCATGTTGTTCTCATGGAGCGCCAGCGTCAACAATATTCGTTCACAAATTTTTAACATTGTTAAATTTACAGTATTCACTTATTCTAAACACTAAACATTCCAATTCAATTATTAATAATACTCTTATAATTTATCACTCAACAAAATAGGCCAATTTTAATCATGTTAAAAAGCGGGTTTTTTTCTGCCTCCTGCCAATAAGTATAGCTAAGCTATCAGTCCTTGACTCTAAGGACTACAATTTTACGTGTTAAATGTTATCATCATTAGTATTTTCACTATTTCATGCCACACTACATTTAATTGCAATATTCCAATGATTCGTAAAGAATCTTTCATGAGCTCTATAATACGGCACATAATCAAATATAGTAACTCAATTAAAATCAGTTGAAATATTTCAATTCAGATCAAAATACTCTTCATATTTTGTTTAAAAAAATTGTAGTATTAAATGCGTGTTAACCGTTCGCGATCTAAGTAATTGTAAATGTGCTGAAGAATAGTGTGATAAAATTTCATTACTATTGAGATTACATTTCATGTAGTTATTCTGAAATAGAATTTTTGTTGGCAATAATGCTTGCATAAATTCAATAATATAATATTACAAAATAACATTGGCATACTTACGTAGGTCACTAATTCGGAACATTTTTGAGGCAAATTAAGAAATAATAAATAAACGGTAAATCTTCATACATCAAACTCCTACAACTTACCACTCACATTTACCTCATTCACGATCCTGGCGAGACGGTTCCTGTGACTTTTTCGTTCAGTTGGCGACGTCTGCGGATCTCGGTGATGATGTGAAGTATTTTCGGTCCTCACCTATACTGTCTGCATGATAACATTTCAGAATGCGGTCTCTTCTCTCTGATATCTACAAGATAACCTTCCTGATGGCTTATTTGAATATTGGGCAACCTGACAATTTCTCCCGTACATATCGGTTCCCCTCCTTCTTATAATCATTTTTCCCCTCCAAAAATGTCAGAAATGTAGTGTTCATAATATGCATTTATTGTAATAAACATACCTATTAAAAGCCCCACGTTGGAAAGCCAAATTACTTGCTATTCACAATTAAATTTAATAAAATAATGCCAGCACGTTGGACCAGTCAAATTATGTGATATACACTAGGATATTAAAGAAACAAAGGAAGAAAGTTTACAGGATTTTATGTTGAAATTAAACCAGATTTAACAAAACAAATTATTTAATTTACGTTGAATTATTTACATTTGATGTAATAAATGCCTCAGCTTTCATGAGAATCTAAATCTCAGGGTCGCTTATAGGGCCTCTGATAAAGATAGTAGTTTTCAATTTTCACCAAATTTACAGAAGAAAAATATTAATTTAATTTTACAATAAAAAAAATTATACAAAGAATCTAACAAAAAAACTAGAGAAATCTGATAAAACAATCTGACAAATTTATAAAAATCTTGCGGTAAATGATATTTACCTAAAGTTTTACAAAATTTACGTTTTTACATACCATTTTATTCATAACTGCTCTGGACTGTGTACTCGAGGTTATTTTAATTTTAAATGGAACAATATTTTATTGACAGGCCATAGCACTCATGTTACACTTTTCACGCTTCGTCGTAACACTTTACAACACTTTCGGCGCCTTTCTAATTTACTGCCGTATTACACTCGGTTATGCTGCGGAAAATCCCTTGAATACATAAGCTGATATATTCAGCTTATACTTTGCTGAATTCGGCCACCATTGGCCGGTTCGCCACAACACACTGCTCCATCTCCCACAACACCTCTGACTACTCTCGTCAGGCCGTCCAAACACACACTGAATGTTTTCCGCCAAAGTTCTGTGTGAGAACGCTTTTCGACATTCTTGCTCCAAACAAAGCTGTTCTTTACAATGCTCAGCCTCAAAGTTACGCCACCAAATAATTAAAGAAACAATTTAAATAAAATATTTACATTACACATTGGTAATCTCTACAATATATATAGAAAATTCGCAGAACAAAGAACTCCGGCTCGTGCCGGTCGACGGATGTGCGGTCGACCAGTAAGTATGCTTTGTCTTGAGGAATGGAGCTTACGCCTCTGTTAATTTGGCGTGTTCTTATTATCCAACATGGCGACACCGTCTCTTTATTTAAGGTAAGTCTATGACTCTCTGTCGCTCTCATATTTCTGTTCATATTATACATCACTTTTAGGCGAATGCCGGTTAGGATCATTCATCCATAGCCCGGGGGCCCTAGTTAAACCTTGGCTACCTTCCTCTACCCTTCCACATCCCCCTTTTTAAATTCTTTTCTATGCTATTAAAGGGGAGTTGCCACCGCGTAGATACCCTCATGTTGCATGTACTTTAAATAAAAACTATGTATATTAACTATCTTCCGCAAGCTTCTAGGGTTATTTAACAATCATATAGTTTTATCTCACCGCCTTTAAATTGTAGCTTAATGCAAGTGGTTATTTGTCAAGCTATCAAACAATACCTCACTTTTCAGTACAGTTTCAGTTTACCTAGGCTGATTAAAGAGCAGGATGGTTCTCCTCTTCTCGAATTTCTGCTACCCTCCATTCTTTAATCACGAGTCCATTAGTTAGATTAATGTAAATAACTGTATAGCCTATAATATAATATAACATACTGGTCTCAAACAGAACTTTAATTTTATTTTACACTGAATCATACAAAGTGGTAAAGTAATTTATTAAAGGTAATGAGAGTGAACGTCTCTATTCGTAATTGCAAATATTGATAACATTTCTGTTTTTAACTGAGTTTATAGCATCGATATGATATGAAGATAGAGAGCAAAGGTGCAATCGCTTCAAGCATACATTGATGTTAACTCTGAAGTTAAGTTCTCCCTATCCGGTAATTAAGATAACTCGGCACAACTCCAGCTTGACTCTCTCAGACTTGCCTATTTTCATCTTTCTTTGCTATATTAACCCTTCGTATGTTTCGATCTTTTATTGAATGAATTTCATTCATTGTCTATTAAAGAATGCTTGAGAATAGACAAATTTATTATTTTCCCCTTACAAATGATGAAACGTTAATAATAAAAAGAAAGACAGTTTCTTATGGTATATTACCATATTATTTAAAGTAAGAATGAAAATATTTCGGTAATTTATTAGAAACAGAATAACAAATTTAATACATTATTTGAGGAGATTATCGTAGGAGCAGGATTTTACCCTAAAGTTGAACAGTTTTCACTGTTCAAAACCTTGGGTATGTCTTTGTTCCTTCCTTCATTGATAAGATCCTCTATCATAAACAATGTAATACCGGATAATATCGTTGCCAATGGTTTCAATGCCATTTTCTATCAAGTTTATAACTGACTATTAAACTGAAAACTACTACGTTTGCATTACCTCTACATTTCTTGGTAATTCGAAATACTACAAAATTCCAGTGATAATTTCCCCGTCACCAGAAAACGATTCATATTTGTCGTTGAGAAATTTGTTTTTTGATTTTAGATAAAAATTCTTAAATCGTACAGCGATATAAATAATTTGTGATTGTATTTTACTGTCTACAATATTACTTTGCGTCCAAGAGTAGCTTTTGAAAGGTAGTCCTAAAATATAGCCAACTTGTAATATGTACGTTTAATCTCGATACTTACCCCCGGAGAGAACTTCCACTACTGGAAAATGCTCTATACTGACAATGACATAGTAGAATCGCATATGGCCCCTAACCTAGGCATGGTTCCTTTACTTTTTGAATGTAATTAGTTTCACACCAGGAGGCAGTTCCTCCGAGGCACAAAGCTGAATTATATCGTGTATCAGTTGACCCAGAAAACAGTGAACATGTATTATAACTGTGTTGTATCCCTGGTTGTGATTGATCAAGGTCGTTACTGTGCTGATCTCCAAAACTCATTAGGCCTGTTCTTCAAAACCTCATTTCACGTTATGAGAATCGTGGAAATTGAAGCTTTACGACCGAAGTACTGCCAATTATTAGTTTGTAAGATTGTTCTGTCGATAAGGTAGGGGCCATAAATAAGCTCTTAGGTATATGCTTTACACGATTCCCATGTGCACGGTCTCGCAAAAAAACACTTTAGAGTCGACGTAACTATAAGTTTTAATAGCAATGTAGTGCGAATTAATTAGCTCGGGATGGTTTACATGAAGCTGATTTTACTTTACCTTCATAATTTATGAAAAACTGATCTGGCTATGGGTTAAATATGCAGATAATTCATATGCCTTATCTCTATATAGTTCGAAAACATGTATTGTTATAGTTCAAAGGAAAAGCCTGTGTGAGCTGTTAACTCTCGCAAACAGAACCTTTTAGAAGAGACGAAGAGGGCTAACTTTGGGGATGCCTTCTTCTCTCTCTGCTTTTGAACTAAGGTTCCCACAGGCCGAGACACTTCGGCCAGTTTTGAGAGGGTCGCAGACGTTGGGCATACGGTAAGATTTGTCCGCTACTCCTATTGGAATACTCGGCCAGCTGCCTCCGAAACAGGTCGAGGCACAGAGAATGGAATGCTGCGTCCCCACGTAAAACCCATCTCCCGCCATCGGAACTTCGTGGGACAAGTACCCAATGCCCGACTCACCTGATTAAGGTTTTCTAGGGTTTGTCCTGTATCACTTTTAGACAAATGCCGGGTAGGATCCTTAAACTATTCCCCGGGGACCCTAATTAACCCTTGGCTCCCTTCCTCTATCCTTCCGCATCACCCCTTTCAAATCCCTTCCTATGCTATTAAAGGGAAGTTGACGCCACCACGTGGATTACCCTCATTACTCTAAAATAAAATTTTTATAGTCTCTTGCAGACACACAAAGTTGACAGAAGACCTCATATTATAATTAGGTAACTTTTACGTACTAGTTTTCGCCTTACTGAAACTTCCTGTACCTGTGATCCCTGAACATTTTCTTAAAGTTTAACTGAAATCACACTGCGTAATTGTCATTTAAAGCAGGATATATATTTATAATGAAAATACCATACAGTAGATAAGATTATGAGATATTAAACGGTAATGTATGTGTTCGGTAAATGTGTAAGGGAAAATACTTAATGAAAAGATGTAAGAGCTTTGTATTTATAGATAGGACGGGTTATAGTCAGGTATAGGTTATAATTATAGTAATGATATGTGTCCTATATTAATGACATCCAACTAGGTGACACCTTGGTTAACCGATTCATTTTCAATGGTGAACTTTGTAGTTCCGATCATTCAACCAACTGCAACCAAACAGCTGGTGGAATGTCTTATCTCGAACTCCTTTAAATAATTACTTATTTATACTGTAAATTGGGACAACCAATGGCCTAAAATTCTTCAGTAGTTGTGTCTACCATGAAGTTCTCCTTTATAATTTTATCTATAAAATATATAGATACTACTACTACTCGTTGGCTCGATAGCCAATTAAGGACCTTGACCTACTGAGACGACTGTCAGACTGTCATCTTACATGAAACAGTCTGGATTTAGGAGTGACACCTGGTCAGATTGTCGATTCCCCTCAGCCTTAACCCCAGTTTACCGAATCAATACTTTGGATGAGTTTATCTTACAGTCACCTGAGACGCTAATGGTCAAACTGAATTCTAACAACTGGAATCACCTTTAGAAATAAGGCTTTTAATGAAATAAGCTACTTGAAGCTACTTGCCAATCAGTGCATGACAAAACATCGAAACTAATTAGCAGACAACTGCTGGAATTGTTCTCGGGTTTCCAACCGGGTGACTTCGACTAAGCACGACGTTTCATCGACTAGCACCATCGGCATCTTCACCTACAAGATACTAGTCGACGAAACGTCGTGCTTAGTCGATGCCACACGGTTGGAAACCCGAGAACAATTCCCGAAACAAATACGTTGGGAAAACCTACGGAAATTTACCGGGAAAATGTCGTGTCTGCTCCAATTTTCTAATTAATTTTCAGCAAGCAATTTTATACTCGCCTATATCATTAGTATTGTTATGATTATTACTCTTCTTGTTTTTACGGGCTCATTTCTACTATTCGTGAATTAAAAGCACACCAGTACAAATATATAGCCATTATATAAATTAATTTACGTTAATTGAACAATTATGAAGAATCCATGATCATTATTATGCCTGGAGTTTGCCTTTAATGTCCCCAAGGTTTTCGCTTTACCCCCACTGCGGCAAATCCCTCAGGACTAACGTGCTTTACGTACGTAAATTTGTATCGTCCATTATATAGCACTGCTGCTATTCCCTTATGTTCACTCAAAGGTTTACATAACATGATCACTTTGTTCTCGGCGCTTTATAAATCTCAATGTTCATGAAGGCGGTTTATAAATAGTCCTATAAAATTATCTTTTTCGGAAACTAACAACAAAAATCAGGAAGAATAAGATCACCAGATGACGAATCCTATCAAACCAGATTTTTATTATGAAGCAGTATACTCGGTCATTTAATTATAAATATAAAAATATTTCTAAGAATATTAACCTCGTCAGCCGTGAGGTTTCGATAACATTGAGCGTTATCATCTTCGCCAGATGATCTTATCCGGCTGGAATCCCGAGAGAATTTCATCCAATATTGACCTTGTTTAAAAACTAAAATATATTGATAATTTATTTTTCATACTTTTTATACTTAAATTTTTGTTAAGTTTCGGCCTGTCCAAACACTTTCAACCGGAGGTTGACAAAGACCTACAGATAGGTCGGAACGTAACACAACATTAAATATTATAAATGTACCGGGATCAAGGGCAACATTTTTACAATTTAACAATTAGACGTTAAATATATCAAAAACGTATTTATTGTTACAATAACAAACGGTGCCGACTCGAGTTTTTAAGTTATGTGCTACATCACCTCAAGCAACAGTTTTTACGATTATAAAGATATAAAATAATAATACTGCAACAGCGATAGTGTTACCAATACTCTGACCCAACATGTAATATGCTACATTTGTAATTCCGTCTACATATTTTCCATAGTATTAAATTTTTAATAGCGGAATAATTAAGCATCGAGTTGACACACATTTATAACACAAAATAATTTTTCATTGGCACATATTTTAAATAAAGTTTGTTTTTGGAACAAGCTACACATGATACCAATTTTGTGTGCAGGGTCGTGTGGTAGTTTTTCGTACTATGATGCAAATCTTCGAATTGCCTCCCCTTCGCAACGCAAAATGTTTAAATATTACTTTTTGAATGAATACACTACTTTCAAATTATATGTAATTTGATTTCATAATGAGAAAATTAGGCAAATACAGAGAAAAGAAGTGTTGTGTGCTGTGTATTACATCACTTCTTTTGTCTAATTTTCTCATTATTAATTTTCAAAATAGACGTAATTTTTTCATTTTCATATTATTTCGCTTCTTATGTCGTCCCCTTACGCTATATTACATAACGGCACGGACCTTATTGTATGTGCCAAGCTGAAGTGAGCACGGAAAGGTGGAAGTATGTTAAGCTTTGCGGATAGTGCATGGGAGGGAAACGGAATACTGCGCATGCGCATTTATCATTCCAGACCTACTGTGCTGTGGAAGGTTGAGCACAGCGATAGCCATAATTAGCAGGAGCGAGTTCACACAAGACGGACAGTTTTTAAAGTTTTCTAAATCGGTGTATAAATTCACACTGTTAAAACACAATTATTATGAAGGTTCTTAATATTAATAAAAAATATTTGTTCCCAAATGCATTTATGTTCTGCAGCACGTATATACCAGCCACCACTCTAACAAGGTTTTAGAAAAGCATACGAATTGAAAAATAGTCGTCGTTACATTTTCCAGACTCCATTTTTGGTATTTAATTACTGTAGATATTTCATGGAAATAGAAATGTGTAAACGGTCTTAAATTTGTGGATTCTCTTTGTAGTTTGTTTCATTTCCATCGGGAAAGATATTTATTCACAAAATGGGTGAGCCTGAAAGTAGTAATTTGGAAATGACTGGAGCCCATCCCCATCCATCGCATTTGAAGTATTTATAGAGGAGAAGTGCGCATATCCGGCTTCTATGCGTCACGGTTTTTATGTATCCCGTAGGGTGAGAAATGCAATTACGGCGAGTACGTTCTCTTATGAAATACGAGATCGTGATTACTGTGCCGCTAGGTGTGGCTGCGGAATCGCAAGTGCACGAGAATCCTCTCATCACATCCACAATACTAATTACAAAGAGTTTGCAAACACACATTTCAAAATATTATTGTTTTTTTTTACAAAGGCGTATTGTAGCTCCTCCTGCGTAAAAAAGAGGTTTATACATAGCTCACTGTCGTTATTGAATAACGGTTAACCGATTTATTTTCAATTTCTTACTACTGTAATCTGCTCGAAACAGTAGCCCTACCTCTGTCCAGAAATTCTGGCGAACCGTTTTCTTTGATATTGATTTATTTACAGACGCATCAACAGCTCCGGTTATTGGCGACTCATTATGGGAACTTATTTTTGCCTTTTTGGGTGGACCTGCTTTGACGAGTTTTTTCTCTTAAGCACATGCCTTCGCCAGGATTTGAACTAGGGACCTTTGCGATGGAGGGCAGTCAAGCTGAACCCTACGCCACAGGCCTATATGTGACCAATATTAGTATTATTCACTACACATGTTGTATTCTGTCGTGACTAAATTTTTTTATAAGCAAACTCATTTATGATACTTCCGTGGACCAAGTTTAATTGTAAACTTTGGAAACTTCCTCACTCTGCTACAAAACCAACACCCTATACACACGGCTAAAAGACAAGTTAATGCGCGATCAGGAAGGAAACTGAATCCTGCAAAGCCAGTAAAACAAATTTTGAGCTTAATAACTGAGTTTCGTTACATCCGGGTTTTGCTTTTACTTTCAAAAATTGCAAAAAAAGTGCTCAGTTTATTATTATTATTATTATAAAGAATAAAACTTATTTTGTATAAGTAAACAAATTTGAAAAATGAAATGTTCGTATAAAAAATATATTGACAAATCATTCTTGTTGCACTTTTAAGATAGGTCCGTAACGATGTTGAATTTTAAAACAGGCAATTAATGCTCAGTCAAAATTTCTCAGTTGACTTCAATGACGTTGAGACTGTTCAACTTGACAACCCCAATTTTTTGCACACGTCAAAAATTTTACGCCGCGGCGATTTCTCTTATGACTTCTACTTTTTTTTACTAATCGAAAGACACTTCGCTTTGTTGACTCCGTGTCTATGTCCATTAAATAAAGTTATTTTTGCATTCTCAGGGCGAAATGTGACTCGGTAAAATTCCCCATCAGAAGATGGTTTACAAGCACAATCTTTTTTGCAGACGACATTGCCATCTCCTACCAAACCTCCTCTCTCACTTCCAATATCCAACCTCGTCAGTCAGCGCTCAGCCACCTACAACACTGGTCCAAACAATGGCGAATCAGCATAAATCCCGCCAAATCAGTAACCGTCCCATTCACACTATCCAAAAATCCTCCTCCGCACATCCCCCTCTATCTAAACAGCGCCAAATACCCACAAAAACAGGAACCACCTACCTAGGACTCCTCTTCGATTCAAAACTCTCTTGGAAACCCCAAATTAAACACCTCCTCTCTAAAATTAACCTTAAATTCAGATCTTTATATCCTCTCCTAAACAGAAAATCCCCACTCGCCCTCACCATAAAACGCCTAGTATATCTCTCCATAATTCAACCCACCTGGTCCTACGCCTCATCCATATGGGGAGCAACAGCCAAAATCCAAACCAAACAAAACATAATCCTTCGCACCATCACTAACTCTCCCTGGTACCTCAGAAATTCCATCATCCACCACAACATTAAACTTCCCCAAGTCAACTCAATAATCACCAAATTCGTAACCTCCTTAATCAAAAGCACCCTCAACCATCCTAACACCACGATCCAGCAATTCCATAGCAACCCTCCCCCACCCCCACACGCACGTCGCCTCAAGAGAAAACGCCCTATCGACCTCATCCTTCCCCCAGAACACTCTGGCACTTCCTAACCCACCTCATCCTCATACTCGCAGACCCCATTCCATCCCATCAAATTCAACATCACCAGAGAACCCTCATAACTCAACAATGTATGCAACCTTCCCCAATTAATATTCCAGTAAACACCCATCTCATCTTCCACCCCAAACCCCTCAGAACAACAAATCAATAACTCAAGGCCTGGAAAGTCACAGGACTCCCCTCCTACACAAGCTAACATATGAATTATTTACACATAATTTTTGTAAATACTTGTAAATTTTATGAACCAAACTGTATAATCGAAAAATAGAAGTTTTTAAGAATAAAAAATAAGATGGTTTCTTATGTATAAATAACATTAAACGTTCATTCGACTTCAAATGGTATGGTCTGGAATCACCCGAAATAAATTAGTCACGGTACACAGGTAGTGGCAGGGCTGATGTATGGTTCGTACTTCCGTCTCGCCGTAGCCACCCCAAGGAAGTATCCCAAACTCGTTGTAACAGTTTTGTTCGTCGTTATATTACGATCAATATATTCATAAAAACAATGAATAAGTAAAAATTTCTCTGTATAACCGAATTCGACTGTATTATTTTTTTCTAGTACTCCGTTATTTGCAAAATCGATTTAGAATTATTCCTCTATTGTTGACATTTATGCCAGTTTTATAGTATATGGTTGCTGTTCCCGTATGGCTTGAACTCTACGGTGACACGGATATTAATAATTAGCTAAATGTCAGTACTGCATATGGCGATGAACCCAGCGGCTCTCTCCCAACACAGAATCTAATCTCTACACTATTCACCTCGTTTCTTCTGCTATTAACTAGTTTGTAGCCTCAGTATGGGTCTTGGCATAACTTCTACGATGGTGAACTTTTCTGTCGGATATCCAAAAGGTTGACGCACATTATCATGGCGTCATTCCAACTCATTCTCGTCGATTCTGCCATTTTGTTTGGAAATGATCCCACCGGCACGTTCCAGCCATTCTTGTGATTTTGTCTGCTCTTCTCTATCATTATGTGGATAAAACAATCTGTCATTTCTACCGTTTATGTCTTCTTCAATAAATTCAGGCCATATTCCGTCTGAGGAATAGTCGTTATGCAATGTTGCAATATTTGGAGTTCTCATGAAACTGCGAAGGCTGCGTACATATCAAACACATTAATTCATCATTTCGTTTAAATTGAAACAATTTTATATGACACGTCGTTTCTACTTCTGAGTGGATGCACTGTTATTAGAATAATAGTGGTAAAACGTATTTTTGTTTCATTGATTTAATTCCTCAAAATGTGCACGAATGTCAAGTCTCACTTTCACACACTACAGTTATTATTTATTATACACGCTATCAATTCAGGGTTATTGAAATTCAATTTAAAATAGACAGAAATACCCTACTGACTGATTTCTGTTCATGTGTTTACCAAATGAAATGTAAAAAAGCTGCCAAGCCACACAAATTATATCGTATTGTAATTTTATATGATGTCTTAATTTCCTAATTTTGTGAAATTGCCATATTATTAATTTTTACACTGATTTCTATAGCTCACTGATGTTACTAATTGATATCTAAATATTGTTCACAACCTGTAAAACTCCAAAGAAAACATTAGCAATAAATGTAATGGCCAAGGAGTCAGAAAAGGTTATTAATTACTAATGTAATCAATATAAAATTTTGATTAATTTGATTGTAGACACCTCTAAGATTTTCAATTATTTCAGTTATAACAGACATGGAAACAAGACCATGCTCTTAAAATTTGTTCAAAATACTTTGAAATAATATTAGATAATTATTTGAGCCTAATCATTGAAAATCATAATATTCTAGATCTTTGAAGAAAATTTATATTTCACGTGATGAAGTCCCAAATTATTTCAATTACATGAATTACATTGTTAATTAATAAACCCTTTCTAGACTGTTTGAGCATAATATTTATTTATTTGATAAATACTAATATCGAAAAAATAATCAATTTTTCGATATTCAATGTGGTTATGTAAGAAAAATATTAACTGCAGATCATTTAAATATTTCGTGGTACACCTAACGGAAACTAATTTGTTCTCCTTATTTAATGTTTTTTCAACATAAAAAAATTCTATAGATATGTTATATTTGCAAAATTATAATATTTCCAAAAACAGTAAGACTAGCGTACAGTGTACTCGTAAATACACATAAATCTATATATAGTTGTAATAGACGATTACTCATTATTTTTTATAATAGCCGACCTGAAACTGAACCAAACGTTTTATCTTTATATATAGAATGGTGTCCCATTCGAAAAATAAAGTTTTTTTCTCGTTTATTAGAACTGAATTATCGGGGACAGGATACAGTATATAGGGAGATATACAAAGAGAAGGCTTCGGAAGTAATTGGATTGTGTTCATATTATATTTCAAATCTATATTGAAAAGAGTATCAACTTACGAGGCGCAATTTGCGCTCCGCCAGGAAATTGCTTTTCATATTCACGGAGAAAAGGGCAGGTTCCGAAAATATACAAATAGCCCAGTCTGCAGTTTCATACAGGGCACAGCTCTGTAGTAGTATAATCGTTAATGACAAATATCTACGAAAGTACTTTAATTACAATTCAGTCTTTGAAATTGAAACAGAATGGCAATTTGTGGGAGACCGCTTCTGGTAAGATCATAAAACGGCGACCTTGTATTGGAACTTAATATCATATTTCTGCGCTGTCGTTTAACCCGATCATTTGTTCGTCAGAGAATATTGTTTGTTTCCTCTTCCTCGTATAGGATACTGATGAAAGGCAATATTTAAGTACCATAAACAATGGTTTTGCTCGGCATAGAGCTTTTTGGAGAATAAATTACAAGTTGAAGCTGGACGTGATCGATCATCAGATTTTAGATTTCCAATTTCAGGAGTAATTAATAACGCACCCGTCAATCAAGCTAACAAACACATTTAACCAAAACATTATGAGGGCTTTAATTACTTTAAACATATTTATTACGTACTAGCTTTTGCCAGGGGCTTCGCTCGCGTAAATTATTGCAGTCAACAAAACAGATCTTATCTTGTGATCTGCTCAGAAGCACTTCATTATTCATTAAGTTTATTTTTAAGTCGGTTTAGTTGATAGTTGTATTAATGAGAATTTGGTCATATACTGACAAAATAAAGTAAAGAAAAATAAAACCTTAGAATCACAACGTTTCCTGTGACTTTTCAAGCGTACTAAAACTTATGAGGTAACACCAGTCAATCTCTGAAAAAGATTAAAATTGTCAAAGATGTCATAAAGATAAAGTTTTATCAATATGAATATTTATTCAAGTTTATATTATGATTTCGGAATCAGGTGATAACCATTTAGTGATTTATAACATTTCATGTGCCAACTGTGATACTCTTTATATAGGCCAAATAAAACGAGCTTTAATTACTCGTCTAAAAGAATATCGTGATAAAAACCCACACTTACTAAGGATCACAGATTTGATTGCATTCTGGACATTTAACACGCGTATCATGCTAGGCTAATTTCCGAAATTATATAAATAAGATAAATTAAACGACCATTATTACAAAAATATTTGATACAATGCCGTTTCTGTACACTTTCATGAAGTTGTTTATGTTATCTTTCTACGGTAACAGAATATATTACAATTTTCTCTTTCATGAAGCTCATTGATATGAGTTCTTTTAGTTATTGTATATAACACGATTATTTAGTTTAATAATAAATCAGGTAACCTCCTAGAGGCGAAGGAAATATTTCAACATCTGAAATTACAAATTCATATAAAAATAAAATATATCCAAAAAAACAATATTTATTTGTTATAAAAGGTTTAAAGAACAAACGATATAATAGTTCAACTCACAAATTTATATAACACATTCTTATTCTTCTAAAAAAATTGAAATAGGAAAAACAATAATATTCTTCTATCTTAAATCTTGTGAGGAATAATAAAGTGTAAAAAATATAATAATCAATAAAAAATAATAAATTTCATCATTACATCAATTAAAATTAAAATGTCCAAATCATAAAATAATTTTTTACCAAAAACAAAAAGTTACACCTTCGGACACGAAAGAGCATATAATTAGTAGTACTGGTAATTATAAATGTAATTTATTTTTTAAAAATTATAAATTTAAACTAAAAACTTTATAAATTAAAAAATAACGGATTTTAAATATTACTTTATTTCTTGGTTTTATTATGTGAATTTAGTGTGTTTATAGTTGTTTTAATGTACACATTTCTAAGAAATTACGTTTTAATAAATTTTTATCAATGTAAATTAAAATTTTATTCAGAATGATATAGGATTGAATCTCTCTTGTCTATAATAATATTTTATCTTTCTGAGCTCTTAAACAAATCTAAACTTTTTTTCACGAATTCACTGGTATTTAGTTATAAGCTTTATGGCACTTCAAAAGCTGTGCAAAGTCTTAGGAAACTGTGTCTCAAAGTTTTTAAACTGTTTACTTATTCTGTCTGTATATCATCAAATTCCCAAAAATTTAAGTTAATTTTTCCCAAACAATTGAAAACTGAAATGGTATCCAGCCCGTGTCTGCGGCAGCAAAAAATACATGAGTCAATATCATTTTTAAATTTATATTGTTTAACATAAACAACTATAAAACTAAAATATGGACTTAGTAATCACAAAATCTGAATATAGCAAATATTGGATAAATGTGGTTATTTACCACTAAAACAGTATGAAACACACACCGGTGCCATACTCGGTTGGGGAACTTATAATAATAACCACAAAATGGAATTAACCACAAAATTTATTGGCCGGAGCTACCAAAACACACAGAAAATAAATCAGGATTGAAATAAATTCATTTATGGTGTTTGAATAGGTTTGTATTTTGTACAACTCTGGTGAATTCGGAAATGCTTCACTGCTCACGATAGATCTCAATAGTACAGTCTAAATATGCATTACACCAACAAATTAATAAATAATAATAAATTTGAAGACTTATCACGCATTTTCTCTCTTATTTTTTTGGAGGTGTAGACAGGCTATGTATAGGGTAATCCACATATTGGCAACTCCCCTCTTATAGCATAGGAAAGGGATTTGAAAGGGGGGATGCGGAAGGGTAGAGGAAGGTAGCCAAGGGTTAACTAGGGCCCCCGGAAATTCGCCTAAAAGTGATGCAGGGAAAATCTAGAAAAACCTGCATCAGGTAGGCTGGGCATTTGGTACTTGTCACACACCCTTCCGATGCCGGGAGAGGGGTCTGCTGTGGGGTCGCAGCTTTCTCCTCTCCGTGCCTTGACCGGTTTAGGAGACAGCTGGCCGATTATTCCAATAGGAATAGCGGACAACTCTTACCGTATGCCCAAGGTCTGCGACCCCAGAACATACACCTCTCAAAACAGACGGAGGTGCCTCGGCATGTGGGAACCGCAGTTCAAAAACCACCGAGATGTGTAGGCATCGCCAAAGGTAGCCTCCTCCAGAGGTCTTCTCTCCATTCAAAAATAACTTTATTTATTGTTACAGTCGAAATTCACGTCTATGAGTTTGCCTATAATATTTCATTGATGCAATATGACAAAATATGACAATTATTCTACAAATTCTTTTTTAGCTATTAATATCGGGTATTTCGTTTTTTCTATCTAATGTTTTCAAACGTCTCTCGAGTTAAAATATTGATTCCATTTCTCTATTGAAGCTGGTTAGGCACACATTTGTTCCGTTGCGGAAGTGGAGCATTAATGGGAAACAGTTGAGGGCATTGTGATTCTGATGTGCTGTAGAGGAAGAGCGACGTAGTTAATTCCACGAAGCGGGCAAGTTTACAGGATGCAATATGCATGAGGATGCTGTCTGTTACTTTCATTAACAATATCTCTGGTTTCCGTTTTCGTAAAAGCTCCGATCACTCGCCATTTTTGAAGCCCTTCATTCATTACAACTATTTTGTGTATTTTATAAATTAACTATCTGGGTGTCCGGCGTTGCCCGGGTGGTCATAATTAAACTCAGCGACATCCATAACCCCGGATTTTACTCCAATCTCGGTTGTTTTTGCGTTATTTTTATGTAACGCCGCACCATCCCCATTCGTAAATGTGCGCCCCACCTATGCCGAAAAGGGTTGAAATTCGAAACAAAAATTCCTTGAGAAACGCTATATATCTCATTGACCCCGAAACATTTTCTTTACATGAAAATATCGGCCGTTTTAGCATGTTTGAAAATTTCCACACCCGTCCACCCTCGTCCTGGGGATTAAACGGCAAGTTTAATGTATAATTTAACTCAGCGACACTCATAACCTCAGATTCGACTCCAATCTCGGTTGTTTCCGCGTTATTTTTATTTAACGGTGCTCCCCTCCAATACAAAAAGGGGTAGAAATGACTGACAACATTGGGAGAAACACTATCAATCTCAATGGCCCCGTAAAATATTTATTCGACGCAAATATGGGCAGTAGTCGAGTCTTACCCCCACAGTGTTTGTTTCGGTTAGAAAAGAACTTGTGTTCGAAATTTGGTGAAAATTGCTCCACTAGTGTAAACTTGTATGCGGAACAAACACATACATATACACACAAACAGTCTATTTTATTTATTACAAGATATACTTAGATTTAAGTTGTTTTTAGTAAAATATTGTTATGGTAAAAGGTGTACTATCGTCATCTTAATTTAATGTATCTAATTTGTTATGTATTTATTGACAAATCGTATCTCATCTTCCGAGGACTAATTAAAAAAATCTATATCTAATGGGGAATAAAAAAAAATCGTTTTCTTGATGGAATACGCATTTTTCACATCCCTTCAAACATGAATATGTTTTTGTCTTGGTGTGAATTGGAAAAATCTGTCACGTTACACCCTGAACTCTATATCTTTGGACTAGTACTGGCATCACTGATAAAATTTATTGGTGAGGACGAGAACTTCTTTAACGACGACGTTGACGGTGGCTATGAATGTTTTTCAACTACATACGTTGTCATAAACCTAAATGATAATTATATTTATGATTCGAACCCAATTGGCAAAGTAAATTAGTTTCCCTAATTTTGTGTAGTTTGTAAATCCCGACGTTACGTAAGTCCAATATATCAGCATCTATTGACTTCAGAGGTGAGGGAAGTATATTGGTAGGTAATGATGTCGTATGTGGCCAACATGGTGGTCGAATTAATATTTTCTGAGGGTTAAGTTGAGTCTTAGCCGTCCCGACATTATTTTAAGCCATGGAGGACGAGGGTTGCAACAGAAAAATAAAACATGTTTAAAATGGTTCTTATTAGTTTCGAATCCGATTTTGGGTGTCGCTGAACACTGATTCTCCCGAAGTCAGGTCACATGTTCAGCCACCGTCAATACAAGACGAAAATTTCAGATTTATTTTCATTTTAGTTTGAAAAGACCAGTTTGTATTTTGTCTGAATCCGATTAAAGAGCATCAACGTCGTTTGGCTGTTTCATTTCCCTATAAATAATACATTCGTCAGCGAGGACTCTATCTTACATGAGTGTCCAGAGATACTCAATTCTTGCACACCGCTAAGAATGAAAAAAATTCTCCCATCTTTGACGGAGCGCCATATTGTGAGATCTATATGGCTATGGTTCCTTCTTCTTTCGATTGTTATATTGTGAAAGAATGCGTGTGTTTATAGCCCAGTAGCTACGTCCAAAAAATAGTCGGTTATTTTATTTTTTTCCAACTTGTGGCCGTTGGTGAATAACCAAGTTTTCCAATTCGAAATGCCTCGGAAAAAGTTTCTGGTAAAACCACGAAACTTTGCACCTCTTTTCAGTTTTTCACTAATAGGAAAAGAATGAAGCATTCAACTGAAAATAATGTTTAGTACTAAAACTGTTGAGCATAAAATTCTGCATCGAACAGTGTATTCGAGTACGAAATTCGGTCTAAGTAGTTTGTAGAAATCGTTCGTAAAATTTACGACAGTTTACGTCATTTTCGAAAAGAATGCAGTTTGTCATATTTCTAGTGTTGATATTTAGAAAATGGTCAGCAGTAAACTAATTTGCCATAAAATAAAGGTTTTAGAGCATTTAATTCTCTTTCCATCCCGTTATCTGGTTTTAAAAATCAATTAAGAATGGCCGAAAATACTCCCATTTTGCCAGACTGGTTGCGCTGAATATGGGAGTGAGGGTGAAACTTGTCTTTTGCGGAGAGTATTGTTTTTCTAAGAGGAGGAAGAAGAGTCCAGCCTTTCACAGAGAAACTATATTCTTTTGCAGGAAGAAAGAATAGTAAAAGTGATAGGACTCAAGTCCCCAGTTCTGGTTGCTATTCTGGGCCACAACATATACAAGTTGGAAAAAAATATATGTCCGATCTTTTGCGCGGTGATATATATATATATATATATAGCGGAATACTGGGCTATTAGAAGATTTCAAAAGTTTCGCGGAAAACAAAATCACGATTTATTAGCTAGAAATGTAATACGTTTACTAATTCAAAAATATAGTTAATATATTGTTATTGATGGCGTGTTTCAGGTGGGCCGCAGCATGTAGACGCGATGGGCTCGAGCGCCAGCCGGCAGTCCGGGCTCGCGGGGCGGCGGGCTCAGTCGTCGGGATCCCTTCCCCGCGCGTCCCAAGGGCTCTGCAAGGAGCGCTGCGGCTCGCTGCCCAACCACCTAGACTGCGACGCCGACGCGGGCAACGGCCTCGACCAGGGCTACGGCTCCGAGCGCTCGCCCGACGAGGACGACGACGAGCCTGCGTGCCCCTGCCTCGCCACCGGTGAGTATTCCTTGCGGAATTAAAACGATGGGGAAAATACTCTCACCATTTGGTCCAATGCGCTGTCTATTGAGAGGATACGGCTATATTTGTTTTCTGTAAAGTGTAAAGTACCAACATTTTTAATTAATAATGATGAAAAAATATCCATTTACAATAATATAAATAAATGGTCGATCTTGAGTCAGAAAAGTATAAATATATTGTAGTAATTAAAAGGAAATATAATTAATTAATTAATTAACAAGATTTTTGGACCTGTATTGTTGGCGGCGTAAACACACGAGTTGTGTAGAAGAATATGGGGCTATAATGCTTGCTTGTAGGGGTATTATCGAAGTACATTTTGTGAGACGTACAGAGCTCCAGTGTGTGGGAGGGAACGGTGGAGAAAGGACAGAAATTCAGAAAGTGTGTGTTTGGGAAGCAGAGGAGAATGTAGTTTGATACTCAAATATTCAGGCAGTGTGTGAACAGGAAGCATAGGAATAAAAATTCGGACAAAATTTCAGAAAGTGTGTATTTGGGGGGCAAGATTGCATGTAGTCTAACAGCTCTAATATTCAGAACGATCTACGGTTTCCAGTCTATGAGCAAATAACTACAATGATACTACGCCGACTGTTATTTTCCCTGATGCAGAATAGTTCAGAGTCTAGCCTACATTCACGAGTTAGATATTTCTTCAATTATTGGGAGCCAGGTTATTGTATCCAGTAAATAACCAAACTTTGAGAATAGTAATAAGTTTTTGATAGAGAGGACAGTGAAATAAGTATTATAAGTAAACTCAGTAAGCAAAAAGTATTGCCTATTAAATTCTGTCTATAATAGCCTGTATTTAAAGTGTTAATAATAATCGTGTGTGTGTGTGTGTGTGTGTGTGTGTACGAGCCCACTCCTTGGCACAACAAAACTTTAAGGTAAAACTGCACAACTTATTATCTGTAAACCCGCCAGTAAATGATATCTTATCGGCAGATTTCCGAGTTCAGATTTCATATTTTATATTGTACTGATTGTTTAAATTAATGTTTTAATAACTTTGTAAATTTAATTGTTTAACATAAATATTCTTTATTGAAGGCCCGGTAGTCGGCCCTGAAATCTAGCCGTGGTATATTGTCAAGTTTTAATACGTAATATGATTTCAATAATTTGATTTAATAAATTAATTTATTTGTATGCTCTAACTTTTGATCTTTAATTAAAACATCCGATCACTTAATTTTAATTTGCTAGCATTTATCTTTAAATAAAATACCATAAAATTGTTGATTCAACGTGTGTCACGTTTAAATCATTTTAATTGATTACTACAAATTGACGCTTCAACGTGGAGATTTAATTGAGAATTATCGTATAATCACTACAATATATATTAAGACATTACTGCAACACAAGGATAACCTTGCCTCGTAAATTTTTGTACAAAATCATTAAAAACTCTTAAACCTGATAAGGCGCGAAAAGAGGACGAAACGTCTGGAAATTAATATTTTTTGTTAATAAACTTTATGTAATTTTCTGACTCAAGGCCGTCTATTTATTTATATGTTTTTAATTTAGTACTTTTGCTAATTCGTGGCTCTATCAGATCTCGCCTGCTCTCGTGAACAAAGATGTAGTTTACCAATTAATAACGTGTCCCATAAAATAAAGTTTTAACTTTTTCAAGTAGATCTTTAAATATATATATATATATATATATATATATATATGTCAAAAATATTTGCCGCTTCAGGAGAAAAAACGTACAGCAGCTTTTCTGTAAAGCAAACAAAATCCCTGACCAATGAGTTTTTTTTAATTTTATTATAATTAACTTTTCGTTCGGAGACTTTACAGTTTTGATAATAACATAATAAAAGTATTTAGAATTGTAAATATTTAACAAAAAACATAATAAGGTATTTGCAATTTGTAAATATTTAGCAAAAAACTTGTGGTCTTGGATGTGACTCTTGTCTTTCCAAGTTAGAGACGAGAGAAACCGACTAACTTGTTTACCTCATATTAACCTATTAGCCGGCATAATGTCTGGTCATCGGGGAAAATTCGTGTTTGGAAAGCGTTAAGACGGTTATGGGGGAAGATGGGAAGAACGGATATTTAGAGAGTATGTAGTGCCAGTTAGTAGGAGTGGTTTAGAGTTAGGTAATTCCGGAGTGATTTAGGGGGAGGATGATATCAACCCAATGAGTTTAACATCAGGTTTTTGAAGATCCACCATTTTTGCTCGAGATGTCTGGCGACAGTTAGAAATCTCTTTACTCTGTATAACAACAAAATAAAGTCATTTGGACACAAAGATTTATCTACAATGTATATTATTGATAAGATAGATTAAGCCTCTTTTGCGTTACTATTAACTAACTGCTCCATCATCAAGTATAATATATTAATGTTTGTTAATTCTCGACTCTATTCTTGTGATTACTGTACGACTAGTCTCGCGAACCCTTGACAGCAAATATTTTGTTAACTTACCAATACTTGCCCCTTGAAAGAAAAAGAAAACTGGAGAGACTCAATTTTAAGTTATAACTTTTTAAAAATGGCGGACGACAATTTTTGATGGCCTCAAAGTTACCACTTCAGAGAATATCGTTAAACTGTTGTTGGTTTTTTTGCTACATAGCGAACAAAATCTCTATCCAACCACAATTTTGTTTCTATATGACTATTGATTTTCGATATCGCTAAGAACTTTCTGGACGAAAAGTTTCATCGGCCAGACCATTTTATCGCGAAAACAAAGTCAGCGTAACATCGGTTTCGAATCCCATAATTCCCGAAAAGTAAAGACATAATAAAATCAATCATTTCTAAGCATAGAACAGACAAAAGTAATGCATTATTTATACCGATTCATTATTCAGTATAAATTACATTACATTTTTAATTGGTATACAATATTATTTAAAGCACGTGTGTTATAACAGATAAATACTTGCTCATATGTTGACGAGTTTCCCGAGTTATTAATCCAAAGATAATGCAGTTTTCCGTAGACAATTATTCAAATTATAACAAAAACCAGTACAATGACGTAAGAAATGAGACACTCCGCTCATAAAATTTCCTTGCCTCGACCGAGCCTTTATACTCTTAGGAGTATGAGGTCGAGCAGCGTAGCCACGACGGTAAATTAATGCATACTAGCATTTCACGCAAACCTATTTAGTAAAATAACATAACGTCACGCACAACGTGAATAGGACTTTGCATTGATGTTCTCAGATTTGCGTTAACTGAACCATTCTCTTCGTCCCCAATACCACTTTTGTTGCTACAGACTTTTGTGTTACTAGGTATTATCTAAGGCACAGTTTTTTCCCCCTTATTTGGAAGATTCCGTACAAATAAATTTATTTAAAAACATATAAATGCAAAATACCCAGTGAATGAACAGCAGACCTCCAGTGAATTGTCTACTAAAAGACGCTTTGCTTACACAAATAGTATAAAAATAGTACAATAAAATTATTAAAACTTTTCAAAAATGATTGTCAAAGATGCAATGAAATAGCAGTGAACTTAGACTAGGCTATGACTATGGCTGACAACCAACTGTTGATTTGCTGATGGCTTCCTCAGGAATGTAGAGTCAGAAAAAAAACACAGTTATTGGGATGCAATTGAAGTATGTTAGCTTGCAAACATTTTTATACTGTGGATGGAGGGGGGTCACTTTACTGGATAGTTCCCCGTACTCCTGGTGATATATATAAATAATATATATCAAAATCCTAGAGAATGTTAGCAATAACTAGGTAATTAATTTAGACTTATCGACGACAAGTAAACAATTGTGTAATCCCATTGTATGTGTAATGATAAAGAGATAGTTATTCTGTACCCTTGATAGCTAATAACTAAGTGTTGAAGTGAGTTTAAAAAAAATTAAATAAAAAAAAAGTAAATTGGTGCTTCATAAAAAGAAAAATATTTACGTAATATAGATCTGACAAGGAGTGAAAATGAAATTTTGAACGAGGTGAAATTTTTTTGGGAAGTCAAGTTCCCTTCATTCATTTAAAACAGGACAATCTTTAAGCGACTTTACCGCGTTAGACTCAATTAGGCCACTGTTGTATTTTACATTTATCTGAGATCAGTTGTTAATTGTTACCCGTGTTATTCCAAGGATCAAAACTGACGACAACAGAGATTGAGGAAAACTGTGTGAATAAGAGGATATTTCACAATCCCCGTCGTGCCGCAACTTGTTTCTTCATTGGATGAAACTCAAGAGTGGCCGTGTGTTAAAAGACTATCCTTATGAAGGATGTTAGGTCAACTAAATTATGCAAGAAGTAATATTATTTATAAGATATATTTTTTATCAGAGTGTACTGCATAAATTTAACGACTTTCCTCTCAGCCCTGTTTAGAATGTATGTAAAATCCTTGGCTACCATCCTCTACCCTTCCGCATCCCCCTTCCTATGTTATTAAAGGGTAGATGCCACCACGTGGATTACCATCATGTAGTCTGTTACTCTTTAAAAAAATGGCATTAATTTTCCCATAAAGACAGACTCCAAAAAAGGACGCTTTTCAATAATAGCAAATAATCTAAATCAACCTAAGCGCAAATAGTCTCTTTAAAAGAAGGGTAAGACTACTACACATACTACAATTTGTAATTCAAATAATATAAATATTAGAACAGGCATTTTATTTTCACCCATAAAAGTTTCACTGCCCTTAGATAGGAGGGAAAATTTACTTTTTATTCTCTTTATATAGAATAAAATGTAGTTGATGATTATTAACACACTTTAATTAATATACTCAGTTTAAAGGAACAACATTTCGGTTCATATTCGTACTTTATTCAGGTTGTGACATGAGAGAAATGTTATGTCGAACTTGAAATTCTGAACGTTCACTATCAGTGACGTTTCAGCACCTCTTAGTACCAGCTTCAGGTTGTTTCTTCTGAAAGTTTGTTTCGTAGCTAGACTGAGACAACGTTTATAATTTGAATTTTCACTAATTTACTACATAACATTTCTATGAAGTCGAAACCTGAAGAAACTACGAATCTGTACCTAAACTTTATGTTTTTAAACTGAATTTTTTAAATGTAAACCATCTGCTATTGGTGGTAAATTAAATTTATTGTATATAATCAATAAATTACAAAACGTTAAATCAAAAATATATATATTCTTTTTAGTTGAATTCAAAATAAAAGCGTGAGTTTTTAAAGTATTCGTGTCATTTTTTAAAGGAGTAAATTTGTGCATTTCGTACGCGTTATATACCATTTCATTTGTTACATTTGTCGATATATTTTAATTCAAACTTCAAATTACTGATTTTAATTTTATAATTAAAATGTTTTCGAACGCAGATCAGACGTAATTCCACATTATGTCCACGATATATTCAATATTTAATCGTTTTAATCTGGCATGAAAACTATGTTTGTTTCTCAAACTGTTGAGGAGTTATGAAGAAAATAATAAGCAGAAGTAAGGTTATTAACAGTTGACTGCTGCCGTGATTACGTAGAGTAGTACTGACACCTGGATTCAATAAACATGCAAAAAGTCCATCTGACGAAGGGAATAGGTCAACAATTGAATTAAAAGATTTATAGGTAGACATAGAAATCAAAGTAAAATGAAGCGTTTAATTATTAATTAAATTTTACGGTTGATCAAAAATTTTATTTCAATTGGACAGCGGGATGTGAGCGAAAATTTAATTATACGATTTAGATCCAGAAGCAGAAAATCGTTTCGGCCTTTGAAGCTGATAGAATAAATCTAAATGTTTTCACTTAAATTGTTTATTCAATTTTAAACACTTATAACATTTGTTTCTTTATTAATATAACGTGTGAAGAGAACCCTAGTCAAAGGGAAGATGCGTATTTTAGTTAATATATTAAACTTTTCGTGTTTATTTATAAATTAGTATTCTGACTGTTGGCCAATTTCGACTAATTTTAGTCAGATTTAGTTTTAAGTTTCAAGTCAAATATCGTTTTTGGTAGAAATATTGGGACGATAGGCCATTGTGCAATTAGAGCACTCTTAATTTAGGCCAAATATATTCCTTTGTCGATATAAGTTTATAAATTATGGAGTCATGCTGGTTATATATGAAGGTTGAGTTCCGACCTTAAACTACAGGATTTCAGTATCCATATTAATGATTTTTTCAAACTGTCGCTGAAAACCAAACTGTTCTATGGAAATAGTGGTGTTATAATTGTAATATATACATATGTCATATATATATATATATATATATATATATTGTAATAAATACAAAAATAGATTAATTAATTAAACACTTTATTGCATAAGATTAATTAATTATTTGAATTCCACAGTTGGTTTATGAATCAATTGCATTCATTTTTTATTTAAAGTGAAGAATTGAAAAATAATTACAAAATTCTTTAAAACTTTACTAGTCAATTTACTTTTATTCAGTTGAAATTAAAATATTTCTAAATGAGATTATTTACATTTAAAGTTTTCAATTTTATAGATTTTACAACTCTTTTCTCAGGGTCATTTATCTGGGCCTTCTAAGTAAAGAAACAACCTTTATATTTACGTTACACAATCAAATTCCTTTACAACCTAAGAAGTTAAACAATCAAATAAAACGTGAAATCGAAATCTGACGAATTTACCTAAAATTACAAAACTTGATCAAATTTGTCCGTACTTACAAAACATCTGCTGACACCAGGCTTAACTCTCTTGGACTCGGGTTCACCTCACAATTCACACTAAAATGCCATAAAATCGCTGAATTTACATGGATTAAAGAACACTGTCGTAACTCTGGATCTCCTCTGGAAACTGAAAGCTGCAAACTCCTTCTGGATTAATGGTTGGACAAATTGTTCCGAATTATTTCTCTCTGGAATTGGTGGCGGTCACAGTACTTATAGATTTTTATTTCGGCGTGATTTATTTGATTACTGCTTGTAACTTTTTCGTTGAAATTTTACTGTCCAAAACTTCTTACACCAATTTAACTTTTAATCTTTCCGGATGAATTTGTGCCTGCCACCCAGCTCGCTGTCTGGTTTTCAACTTCCGACTCGGCTTCCAACACCCGACTCTTGTTTCAGAAAGCGCTCGCGGTCAAACAAAGCTCGCCTATACATTGTCGCCTTTGAAATTGGGGCCGCTACAATCCACCACAAATATCCAATTATCAAAATCATTAATGGCCTCTAATTAGTATTACAATATGTATATTGATGATGGCATTAGAGTACGTGTTTTATACCAGAAATTGACTTTAAATACCGTCCCTTAAAAAAGTGCTGTACGTAGATAGATCATGTTTATTTCCATAATTGTCAACAATACAAAATGGGAAATCGTCAATCATATAATAGAAATATAACTTATAATTAAATTAAATAGTACTTATATTTTAATATAACATGATTAATATTTAACATTATGTTTACAGATATTATAATGATACAATATATTTTTAAAGGTCAGCCGTACAGTAGAGCGGCTTTTTAACTAGATATTTTTTATTTATGCTGCAAATAACGTATTCTCTACTTTCTTAATATATTCAGGTAGTTTATTAAACAGTATCGTTCCCTTAACATCTGGGTTGTTGTCTGTGTCTCTTTAATTTGTCCTGATTCTAAAATAATTTCTCTTACCCCGAGCTTTGATACCTGTTATTTCCTTTTGTCTGCATTTTTTTTCACCAACATAATTACTTTGTATACATATAGAGCATATACAGTCAGCTTGGAATTTGACAAAAAGGCTCTCTTACAAGATTCTGACCTTTTTAGTCCCGTTATGTATCTAATTTATTAAAAGCAAACATTTCACGTTTTTTCTGAAGTAGCGCCCCAATTTCGATGACGTAGTTGATTTCGGGAAATACTAAACCATAGTGTATGTTTAGTAGGTATGAGCGACTAAAAATTGCAGATAATATTTTTAAAGCATAAGATTTTCTATTTATATTTTTTCCTAAGTAGTCTGTGTGTTCTTCCCAAGTTAGTTTACAGTCTACATATATTCCTAAAAATTTTGTTTCTTGTTTCCACTTCATTGCACCTATCAATATCCAGGGTCCATCTATTAAATAATAGTATATTCGTTTTTGTCGGATTTACTTGTAGTTGATTATTTATAAAGTATTCAAAGATTTTGTCCATATTCTGTTGCATATTTTGTACAAGTTTATTTTTATCTGTGAAGATTAAACTCATTCTGAGCAATAAATGACTTGTATATATTATTAAAAGTTTTATGATTTTCTCCGAAGTGGGTGGTGCCGAGTCTCGCCGTCTGAAATCAGATTTTGCGAATGTGTTTGTCCTTGGCCCCAGCTGTTTCTCCTGTTCTAGTGAGCGGTGAGATGGCCTTGCACTCCCGTGCATCTGTCTTTGTTGGCCTTCAATTAAATATTTAGTGTTTCTATAAAACTGAACATTGCACTGGATCGAACGCGCCGTTCGTTCACTAAACTAGCATAAAACACATTGGCTGTTGCCACTAAACAACATTCATTACGTAGTTGTAAATCCTCTGTAAAACAAATGTGTCTGCAATTAACTATGAATAATTGAGCTCTGTTAACAGTGAGATATAATCACAGACATATTTCAAAGGAAATTGCTTTGAGCCACTCAGTAAAAGTACGACGTATGGCTCCGCATGTCATACGTTACAAATATATTATCTATTACAAAATTAATTATATTATCATTAGACATTTAATTTTAAAAAATATTATACCGACATTCAAACGAAATTATTTCAGTGATAAACAAAATATTTACAAATTACTTGGTCCTCAGCCGTTCTTCGACCTTTATTCATTGGATCATACACGTGTGAAATTGATACGCATTAAAATATTAACATAAATTCAGTGATGACCATTACATTATTTATCCATATCTAACGACATAGAACTCATAATCGTTTTTTGGGGCCTTGTAGATTATATACCAAATTTAAAATCCAAACAGAAAAAGTACTTCAAAAAAATCTTTAAACGCGTTCCATAAAGAAAGAAAATAATAATAAAAAACAATTTAATTATAAGAAAATGACGTAACTCGCTTCCCTCCCCCAGAATTATTTAATTATTATGTAACACTCGGAAATTGAGAGGGCACAGTTTCTGCTCTTTAACTCAATTTATTATCAAATTTTCTCCAGAATAATGCATTAATTAACACTCATAAACCTTCAAATCGTTTGAATTTTTTTTCGAAATTTTGAGACCACAAATTATTGTTTTCATTATCATTAGCGCGACTAAATAAAGAATTTCATCAAATTCGGTTCAATCGCTCTTCCTGTCACCGCCCTAACCTTGCAGAATTTTTTCGCCACAAAATTTAGAGTAATGATCACGAATTTTCTTCATAGAAACGCCGTTACTTAAAGATCATAAAAATATGGAGATTATGTCTGCTGTATTTCTTATTAAAACGGATGCCTGTGCAAAATGCATTGGCGTCATACTCAACGTCTAAGACAAGCTAGGCTCAGAATAGAGCATTCGTCCACCTTTTATATTACGGCGTGGCTTGTTCATTTTGTCTAGCGGAAAGGAAGTGTTTCTTAAGCGTTGAAAATAATTATTTTTCAAATTATATATTTAATAACTGTTTCTCTATTTAAATTTTTCGTGATAGTTTCAACGGTCTTTAGTCAAGGATAGAGAGAAAGTTTTCACAAGCTCATTCCATAGAGGCCAACGGAAGCGCTACCACTGAGCTACCCGAGTCGACTCCAGTTCCAGGTTAAATAATTCCTCCATCCCTTACACCTGATACAGACTCGCCTGTAATTTACTGAATCACAATTCTTACATGACCTAATTTTTTATTTATATTTATAGTCGCATAATCTGCTAAAATCAGTAGCGACTTCATAAATTTTTATCCAACATTGAAGAGTCAGTTTGTTCCGGTAGTAGATTTTCAGAATATTTATACTATAAGTGACTTATTATTTATGGTCTATCATTCACGTTCTCCTGAGAATCAGCTAATTATGCTCAAATTCATTTAACACAAGTAAAGAAATATTTTTTGCAGGATCTTGGCAAGAAACAAATGCTTGTATCAATGTCAGATTTCAACTTTCATTGCCGGTTAATGTCGCAATTTTGGAAGCTGTGAATAATAAATATCCGCACTACAAATGAGCCACTGAATGCGGGATCGGCAGTTTTTTCAGGCCGTACTTAGAATTTCCAAACATTTACATGCAATTTTTTTTCCGAACCAAGCAACGTGCTGCCAGCTTAGTGGAAGTTTAATATTGTGTGATTATAAACTTATATCCGCTTAAAATGGTTGCTAGTATTCCTGCTTCGCTAAGCTGTTTAGGTCCTTATTATTCGAGAGAGCGACCCAGCAAATGGGCTCCGTTGATCCCGATTACCATCTCAGCGCTGCAAGTAAACAATGCCGTTACCATTCCGTGGCGTTGGAAATTACGATGTTAAGTTACTGAACACTCGCCTACAATTTTGTTCAGCTGCAAATTCCCGTTTCCTATCCTCGCCATGTTTGAAATGCAGTGAAGCGTGGTTTTAACAGTTCTTTGTGTAGCATAAAAGTAGTGATATATCTCGCTCGATCTGTGCTACAACACAGGCAAAAGAATTAGAGCGCGTTAAAATATATTTTTAAATCTAGATTGAGTTCCGTGTTGCGTGTTTATTCTGCATATGTATACTGAATTTACATCTGGGCGCCTTCTTACAGAAACACACGCTCACACAACTTAAGGCAATTATATCTCGAAAAAGAAGCATCGCAGGAATAAATTATCTGATATTAAACTGTTAATATTATCAAAGGTGACATCAGTCTGTTCTAAAATAAAATTATATTTTGTATCACATAAAAGACGTATATTGCAGAATCGAATTAATGGATTCTCAGTTGGAACCCCCAAATAAATTAATTTCGTCGAATACCGTCTGCCACGAATAGAAAAAATAAAAGTTAATTTTCAAATCTACCCCTCCACCGCCCTCTGTCGCACACACATACGCCACCAATAAGGCTCGTTTCACATTTACCCGACAATCGGCTAAACGACATCAGACTCACTACAGAAAGGGCTAAAAACTTATGAGACGTTTCACACTAGGCCGACACGGTGTCGTTGTCGTTCACCCTGCAGCCGACAGTCGTCCAGGGGGCCAGGTTCTCCTACAGCAGAGTCCCGGCTGTCGTCCAAGTGCGTCAGCCTAGAGGGTGATTAAGTTATGGAGCGTTTCACATCCACCCGGCCCGATTCGTCTATTCTACATTCTTCCTGGTTTGTCATATGCGTTCTTTAAGTAAATTTTCTTATATTTTTTCCATTATCATCACGAAGGTTGTACAACTACTTATAAATTTAATTCGTGATCGATTCGTTTTGTGGAACAAAAGTAGAGAAATGTATAAATACAGATTACAGAATAGAAATTCTTGGCAAGAATTTTGCAGAGAATTCAGAAATGGATATGAAAATATCCTATATTGATTTTGTTAAAACTAATTTTAACAGCTTGTAAATTCCGGTAGTTCCAAAAAAATATATTTATTAAACACACATTTTGCCAGTTTTGTTTTCCCATATATTAATGTAAGACAACTGCCATTTTACTGAGTCAGTGTGAGTTAAAAGTAATCATCATCGCGTTTCTTACGTTATTTTCTGAAATTCCTCCACATACTCGTCCACTTCTGGTTGTAATTCTAAACCCATTTATAGACAAAGTATTCGTCAATATGTAGCCGTCTCTTTGAAGAACAAAATTATGTAAAACTTTAAAAGCCTTTACAATATCAATTAAGAAAGTAAGTTCTTTGAAAAATCTTCCATGTTTTACTCATTCTACAAACTTTAGAGCTCTCGAGACGCGATAATTAAAACTCTGTTTGGATTGACATTGAGTATCCACTAAACAGTCGAATTTATTATTTCTTTTTCTTAAAATTTTAGAATCCATCTAAAAAATTCGAAAGTAGGGATGATATGAATTGTGGTGGTAAAATTTTTATTGTATGTTTTCTTTTACGTCTGACGTTTTGCAAATATAATTTATTATAATAAATAAATATTAGATAAATATAACTTACTGTTTTTGCGATTGTGTTTGCAACATTTGTATAAGGGAATACATTCCCTGAATGATGTGTTGTGGCGTTGAATGGATTTTTCTATCCGTGTAAGAAGATCGTCGAAATTTTCAATACCTATACGAAAATAATTAAAAAACGTGTGTTCAAATTTTCTCAACTCCTCAAAGGAACATATAATGCCCCCAACATGTCTTTTTTCATAATCATTGGACAAACCCATTGCATTATTAATTTTGTTCGTTTTTAAAAACATCTATACCAGGCTATTCAAGGGAATAACTTATCACGCCCCATATTCGTAGAATATATGTCGGACCGACAAGCGGCTGTATGTGAAGCTAGCAAGGAGCAGTGGCCGGATAAAATGTAGTTTAAACTGTTGTCGGATAACTGTGAAACTAGCCTAAGTTGGTTAATTTTAGCCCAGGCAGATGTTCCTTTGAAAATATTATCTTTTTATCTCAGATATTTTTCCCGAGCAATGCATATTTTTTCGAGATATTTAGTAATATGAAATTGAAAATATAATATTAATATCCTATGTCTATATCTTATCACATCTGATTCGACGGCGGAACTATCGGGGCCAATGAAGTATAAAAAGATTTGATCAAAGAAGTTAAGGTAAACAAACAATTAAAAATACTGATCCAAATATAAAATAATATTGGGTCTCAAATGAAATGAATAAATTTTCCTTTTTAAGGAAGTTGTATAAAACTAATATTTATTATATTTTATAAATCAATTGTTAAATGAATTAATTTTAACACAGATTTGAGAATCTCTTAAATGAAGGAAAATGAGATATAGAGTGGACTATATGAATAATTATTCAAAAAGGTTTCTTCCGAAAATTCATCGTTTTTGCAATTAACTCCTCGTTAATCTCGTTTTTGGTTGGCATGCACCCACAGTTCCGCTACTCAAGTCTTGTAGTAACAGACACCCAAGTATTTGGATGAGGTTGAAGAAGCCGGCATCAGACTTCGCGACATTTCTCAACTTATCTTATAAAAAGATCGTGCTACTATTTTTACCTCTGGACGTCTACTCAATTACTGTCCCCACTCTGCCTGTGCTGTAAACTCATTTCATTCTCCTTCACATTTCGAACTCAATTCCAGCTCCGACTTTAGCATATATTCACACACGATAGGAATTTCGGTTCAATTCTTCCTTCTCTGGCGGCGCATGTGTCCTGTTCGTCCAATATATTTTCGCTTCACGACCTCACAAGGCCCCAGCAAAATTTGGCGGTTGTTGAAGTTTCTGATGCTGCTCTCGCACACTTGTCCAGTTCAATGTCATTGGTTTAACTTACATCACTTCCTTAATGGCGCCAGAATATGTGTTGTGTTCGTATTTTCACAACTTTCTTGTTTTGTCGGTGTCACTAACTTGTGATCAGTCGCCGAGCGTTGACTGCCGATTGAGAGTCAGACAACGAATCTCTAATACTTTGAAAAGATGGAATAATTAATCGTTCTAAATGTAAATAAACTGAACTGTGAAAATAATGTTTTACAACAAAGAATAATTGCTTATGGTACAAAGGTAGTCCTAGAAGAACCCAACCCAACGTATAGATTGGCGGGTTGTTGTTTAAAAACAAAAGTGGTCTAATGTACCAACCTTATAAATCTTAAATTTGAAGACTCTACATTGTTTAGTGTTCGTTTGATAGACATCAATTGTTAACGCTCTCAGCGAATTTGTATACATGGAAAAAATTGGGTCATACAGTCCAACCAATATCAAAGTCGAGCAAGATTCTACTCTGCGGGAATCTGCTCCTTCGTCTACAACAATAAAATATTCTGTGACAGAGTTTAAACTAGACCGTACGAGCTGCCAAGAGGAACAATGTAATGGTTGACCAAATAAGTGACCACGCCAGATAATATGATGAAAATCCACAAAATGGTATTAGATGACTGCCTACTGAAAGTGTGCGAACTAGAAGACAAGACAGGCATTTCAAAAAGTGCAGCACCTCGCATATTGACTGAAATTTTGGACACAAGAAAGCTGTGCGCAAGATTGGTGCTTACAATGGAACGAAAACAGCGTCGTGAGGATTTTTCAATCGAGTGTGTAGCGATGTTTCACAGCAATAAAGTCGGATTTTTTGCTTCGATTCATAACAATGGATGAAAGAAACATGGGTCCATCACTTCAGACGTGAGACGCAAGAACAGTCAAATCAATAGACTGAAATGGGAGAATCGGTTCCAAAGGGGGCGAAGAAAGTTCCATGTGTTGGCAAGGTCATGGAGTCATTTTCAAATGTCCCTGAATTAATTTTCATCGATTATCACGGAAAGGAAAACAATAAACGGCGAGCATTATGCGAAGCTATTCTAGCATTTGAGTGATGAAATCAATAAAAAAAGGCCGCATTTGTCATCACGACAATGCACAAGTTCACACATTCATTATCGCGTTGGCCAAAATCAATTATTTACTGTTTGAATTGCTTCCTCACGAACCCTATTCGGATTATTTTCTCTTCTCAAACTTGAAAATATATCTCAGTGGTAGAAGATTTGCCAACAATGAAGAGGTAGATGGTAGTCACTTTATAAACATGGTATCGAAGCTATTGAACAAGTGTAACGAGCTGAAAATGAGAAATGAGATATTTTTTCCATTTTTTTAATGTTTTCTTTGGAGTGACTGAATTTAATCCAAACCTAGTAGAAGAACCGTTTTCCAATTTCTTCTATAAACCGTTCATTTTGAATAACTTACTTCCAAAACCCCGGAGTCGTTGAGGAACTGGCTGAATTTCATGAATGCGTTGCCAGTGGAAGACGTATTGTTAATAATGCACGGTAACGGGATTCGTATAATTTCTATCTCCCCGTCTTGTGTGCAAGTGAAGACTTCCTTCGGTTGTTTGCTGCGTGCCTCGGATGCCCCATTGTTCCACTTTCTCCGCGATCCTTCCCAATTTGCATGCGGCCTTATCTGATGCTAAAGCAGGCCAACAACCTCGCGTATCAGGCTGCGATGTATCTCACCTCACTAAAGGAATCTTCTAGTTCGTGAAGAATTAATCGAATTGTATATTCATGAAGATTAGTAGCACACACACATGGCAAGTCTGATCTGAGCAAATGAACTTCCAGAGATTTAAAATTTTACGTCATCTACTATGGAAAGACATCGTCGATGTTTAAAATGCAGCTTGAGTGGAATATTAAGTGAGAGGCATCTCACGTGACCGTCTTGTAATATTTATTTCGCAAAACAGATGAAAATCTATTTTCATAGTTGTAGAAGTAAAAACTGAAGTCTAGCTAGAATTCTGGGGGTCGTCTCTATTTCTCATAGACCTGAGTAAGTTCGTGAAGTCTTATAAAGACGATGTGTAGTTCGACACAAAGACGCAGAGTTAATCGAATCTCAATTCCTTGATTGCTTTACCCTTTCATTTGTCTCCCTCGAGGACAAGAGACAGTAGCATATTTAACAAAGTATAATAAAATGAAATTCATCGCTGTATGGACCAAGGGCTTGAATCTAATGATGTGGTCGTTCTTGACGTATTGCAAAATCGTGAAGTAAAGATTGTTGGAGTAGAGTAGTGGTTAGTAAAAGGTGGTGAAAGGAGCTGCTCCTCTGACCTTTGCTCGCTCCGGAAATAGTGGCCAACCAGCAGACAGGCAATAGCACTGACCACACACTCAGCACGGACCACGGCTTCTCAACCAGGTCAGTGGCCAACTGCTGCAATCGTTCCGATGATTTAATAGATTAGTGATCTGTTTGTTGTGTTGATGATGACTTTTTCAAAGTTGGCTCGTTTTCTTCTTCATACAGATTATTATACTTACAATGTTTTAAGGAAACGATTTTGATATTTCCTTAAATTGCGTCCTTTTCTGGAATAATTTGATTCATAAATAGGAAACATCATATTCTGTGTCGCTTAGTAATTAAGCTAACAAAGTTTTACACGTTTATGTACCCTGCTGCCAGCAAATAGTCGACGTAGGAGAAATTTTCCTTGTCTTCAGAAGTCCTGTCTTTTTTCTACTCTGAAAGAACAGAATATGCAGACTCCTGATATTGGAAACAATTAAACTCGTTTTATAAACGTCTAGTTCTGCTTTAAGTCTCACATCCCTTTTCTAACGTTAATTCTTATATTTATATTAAGTAAGAAGTAGATAATCTAACTTTAACGTTGACTCAAGTGGAAAGATGACTGTTAATTGCAAATTTTCTCCTTAGTGTTAGTTGAAAGACTAAACAAATTTTTATGAATTCCCTGTAGTAATATTTATTTCACGCGTCTTCCTAACACTAATATTATTACCAAAAGATTTTATATCTGCCCGTAAGCAACACAAAGAACATGACTGAACACCGAATAAGTTTAAAACTGTAATTATATGAACACCTGATGTCAGTGCAATCAAAATTGAAGTTTTCAATGAAACTTTAGTATACTATCAGTAATATTAACCACAGGCTACCTACAATACTTCTGTTTTTATCAACTACCTAACCTGATGTAAAAAACTGAATTCTCTTTAAATTGTATTATTCAAATGTCTATATGAGCTTATTTATTTTATTTTGACTTCTTTATTCTTCGTGTACCGCTCATTCTTCCAAGTAACCTATATATTTGTTCTTGAATAACACTCCATAATTATTCCTGGAAATATTTTTTAGAGGTATTTTTTAAATGAATTCTCCAACATTTGTCTTTATACTTCTTATATTTTATTTCTGTTTTACTTCTGTTTTTATCAACTACCTAACCTGATGTAAAAAACTGAATTCTCTTTAAATTGTATTATTCAAATGTCTATATGAGCTTATTTATTTTATTTTGACTTCTTTATTCTTCGTGTACCGCTCATTCTTCCAAGTAACCTATATATTTGTTCTTGAATAACACTCCATAATTATTCCTGGAAATATTTTTTAGAGGTATTTTTTAAATGAATTCTCCAACATTTGTCTTTATACTTCTTATATTTTATTTTGATAATTTGGACACATTTGTAGAATTGGATTGACTTTTGGAATCAATTCAATTGTATGGCTTTTGCCATATATAAGCCCTAAGGTAAGTTAACGTTGAACTCTGTTTAAAAGAACATCTCATAGAGTAAAAAATTTATTCCATGAATAATTGAGACTATTAATGTATGAGTGGTCTCAACCAAAAACAAGTCCTGGATATTCACAATCATTTTTCTGCTGTCATTTGCATGTAGTAGTTAGCTCTTTATTTGGCTTGTATATTTGGTAATGAGAATATTATGTTTTCTGAGCGTACTGAAAATGTTAAGTCATTTTTTATGATCTCTTAATTCCAGTGATAAATTAATATGATGTTCAACAGGAAATCTCTGGCAATTGTTAATCTAATGGCTACAAAATAAAGAAGTTTGTGAATATCACGAGGACTTATTTTGGGTTGAAAGCACTCATGAGTATAAAATTTTCTGGCACTGAAATTCACCTGATCCTCTCAGCGAAGATTACTACTAAATTAATTCATGAATATTCTCAGCTGTACAAACATGCAATTACTTCCTCATCTACTTACATTCCTATTCTTCGTTTGATGCACGAGTGCTTCCTAAACCGACGTCATCTGAAACAACCAGTCATTTCAATTAAACTGTTTGTCGTTGTTATAAAGAACCGAGAGATGTTTCTAATTGCTTACCGTCACCTGGAAACAAAAATACGGACGTTCCAAATCGTGAATTTAACTGCTTCGACAGATGTTTAGTTGACTTTACTAAAAGCAACAACGGTTTTTCTCTGAAGCTGAAAATAACTTTGAGGCTATATTATATTGTTATTCTCCACTTGAAAAAGTCAAAACTTCAAAGTCCATGCTGCCTAATTTACTTTTCTTTTGTAATGGGTTAAAGCAAATCTTTGTCGTCATGAGTAACAAAGAAGATAACAGTACAATAATATCAAGGATAGCGTCAAGAAGTAATAAAAATAAATAAATAGGTAGATTTAACGTCTGATTAAATTACTAATTACTACGACCTTTAATTTCAGATTATCTTAAATGTCAGAAAAAAATAAACATAAATTTTTTTTTACACATTTACATTACTTTGCTTCGAAACGACCAGCTATATTTTTTAAAAAGAATATTTGAATTTCTTTGTTCAGAAATTAAAGTTGGTCTGAAATTTACGGTTGTATAATTAATTATTAGTAACAAAAATATATAACCATATAGGCTTGTTACTAGAGAACCGAGTTACAAGTAGCGAGTTAAAAAAATATAGATCAATCATTTGTAGACAAATCTTTGTGCCAAATTCTAATTCTAGAACTGTGAAAAAAAATTCATTTCCGCATTAAGGACACGCAACACGCTTGTTATAATGAATTAATTCCAAAGGGAATAATAATGAGAAAACTTCGATAATTCACAAAAGACATGTCAAACACATAACTGTTGGATTTGAAATCAGCCCATTTTAAATAGTGAATAGAAAACGTAACGTGTTAAAATCCGAGTATTATAGCTTTATATAATTGTCTATATACTATAGCCTGTCTCAAGCCGAGTAAAATATAACATATATCAACTGCTCAGTTTTTTTATTCTGTTAATATAATTAAAAAACCTGACGTAACAGGCCATTTAAATACTTCAATCGTTATACATATTTATATATATATATATATATATATATATATATATATACATATATATATATTGTAATATTCAAATTTTATTAGGGAAGTTAGCAAAGTGCCCACACGTTCCGACGCCAAATTATGTAATATACAAAAGATATGAACAAGCCCCACGTTGGAGAGTCAAATTATGTAATATTCGAACTTTTAAAAGGAAGAAAGTTAGAAAGATTTTACCTTGAAATTAAACAACTTTATTTTAAAGAGATAACAAAGGATTATTTAATTACAATTTCGATTTAAATTGAATTTTGTACATTTTATGTTTTTAACAAATGCCTGAGCTTTAACGAGAATCAAAACTTCAGGGCCGCTTACAGGGCCTCTAATAAAGATTTTAAATTGTCACCAAAGTTACAAAAGAAAAATACGAATTTAATTTACAATAACAAATATTTATAAAAGAATCTAACAACAACAAAAACTAGGCAATTGACAAATCTAAAGAAATCTGGCGGTAAATTATATCTACATAAAAGTTTACAAAATTACGTTTCTACATACCATTTTATTTAGCGCTGCTCTTTTACCGGTTTGTGCACTCCACGTTTATTTTAATTTTAATGAAAACTATTTACTTTACAGGCCATAACACTGATTATTATATTGTTTCACATCACTAAATTCCAGCGCCCTCTAACAACAGTTCACGAACTTTATGTCATCCTACTTGATGTCACACAACTTTACTGTAGAAGTACATTAATGCCAAGCGTTGAATGTGTTATTTTCAGCCTTTATTCAGCATAGACTTTGCTGAATTCCTAATTATTTAGTCACGAGAATCCTCGGCTGGTCTCCAAAAAGTAGACTCGCACGCCATGACCACACTGGCCAGACTCCCAAAACACTCTTAATGTTTCCGCCAAAGTTCTGCGCGTATTACATACGCTTTGCCGGCAATAGTAGAGTAGCAACCTTTCTAGTCTCTGCATTTTTGCGCCACGCTGTGTGTTCTTTACAATGCTCTGGCCTCAAAGTTACGCCGACAATAATATTAAAGAAAAAATTATTAAATAAAACTTATATATATATATGAATTACGTTATCTATTTCATTGTATGAAGTAGTCATTTAAAGAATGCTGCATTGTGGAGAGAGTAAAATTACATGGTTTTTATTAATTAAAAATACGTTTTAGTAAGAACATTGACCTCGATTATAGACTAAAAATATTGTTAATTTTTTGATACTTCAAGTTGGTTTGCGTTTCGAAACACTGATTGAAGGCTAAAAAATTAATTGTTTAGGCTGAATGGGTGCTGTTATTTTGCAGTATACTTACCAACGCTTTCTTCCATTGGTGGAATATATTAAATTTTTCGAAAATGCCATGAAGGTTTGACAAATCAGACGAATGAAGAAGATTAAAAGTATGTTATACCGTAGAGCTGCTTCCAAGTCATATTTCAACTTTTTTTACTGTAAAACTTTTAATACAATCAGGAAACTTTAAAAATAATTACTTCCGCTTATAATTTGATCTGCATTAGTATATTATTATTTGATCTAAAATTATTTAGACTTACCATATTGCACATATCGCATGAGGCGTTTTGAAAAGTTATATGTGTAACAAATACAGAGTTCATATTTCGTTAGTGTACGCTGGTGGATTTTTTTATGGCGTAGCTTACACGTGGAATCATAGACCGTAATTACATAAGTTGATGCTCTATAGGCTCTTCTTCTGTTTGGTTACTCTTTTTATAATACCATGAAATTTTGTAGATTATTATTATATTCTAAAAAAATTCAAAGTTGCGTCGAAAGTTGTAACTTATTTTACTTATAACACAAAAGACTATTTTAGTCATTTTGAACGTAAATTTTGATGGATGTATTACATTAATCGTTGGCATTGTGAGACGACCTGCCAGATATAGGAAGCTGGATGTTGAATTTTATAATGGTTGTTACAAATTATATTTGAAGAAGTTGTACAGTGCCACTTAGGCTCCTGGAACGACGCCCATCTAGATGGACGTGGGCCAAGCAATTACCATTCTATCGGCTACGATCCGATCTTACCTCCTGAATCTAACATTAAACAATACGTTACACTATAACATAGAAATTAACGTATGTTAAAAGGGGATAATATATACAGACAAACTTTAAACAGAAAAACAATAGCTAAGGAAATTTAAATGTGAAAGTGCCAGACGTTTCGACTCAGATTGGCGTCTTTTTCTAACGGAGAAAAACTTATGACTGGAAATTGAACGTAAGAACTAAAATCAAAGATAAATACATAAAGGCCAAACTACTTAAAATAAAACACCGTATGACTTATTAACATTTTCTCTTGATATTAACAGTATTAGGTTGATTTTTAACACGACAGTTCAGAAATTAATCTTTTACTATAATGTGGTTTTGTGTCTAAAGTAGATGTGTTTTCAAAATATAAACACTGATTAAATGAAATAACATTTACTTCAGACTAGACTATGGATGACAAACTACTCTTGATTGGAAAATGGATTCCTCAAGAATGGACCAGTGGTAAAAAGCAATGATTGGATACCATCTGTGGGGATCAAATGGGCCTATTTAGCTCTTAATAAATTACGAAATCGCTCGGAATATGACGGCAAGTCTGTGGTAGAACTTCTCAACTCTTGAAGGTGGAACCTACCTGGAGAGATGGAGGTGGCTACATTCGGGGGGTGCCTCCTTCTCTCTCTGATTTTGTGAACTAAGTTTCCCACAAACCGAGGCACCTCAGTCAGTTTCGAGTGGTGTATGTTCCGGGGACGCAGACCTTAGGCATACACTTGGGTAAGACTTGTCCGCTATTCGTACTGGAATAGTCGGCCAGCTGCCTCCTAAACTGGTCAAGGTACGGAGAGGGGATTGCTGCGCCCCCACAGAAAATCCCTCTCCCGCCATCGTGGAGGCGTGGGACAAGTACCAAATGCCCGTCCAACCTGGTGCAGTTTTTTCTAGGTTTTTCCTACATCTATATAGGCGAATTTTAGTTAATCCTTGGCTACCTTGCTCTACCTTTCCGCATCCCCCTTTCAGTCCCTTTCCTATGCTATAAGATGGGAGTTGCCACTATGTGGATTACCCTATACCCTGTCTAGGCACTTTTTCTTCTTCAAAATCGTTCCACTGTACTTAACATTCCAGCATATATGAGCAGTGACCATTCACTTGGGGGTTCATTCACTGAACAGTTCACCCAATCAGCCAGTAAATCGGAATATGAAATTTAATTAATCGTCAAGTTCAAGGTTTACCTTATTATAGAAAATATTCATACAAAATAGGAACTACGTTTCGTCCCTATTTTGGAACTTCCTGAGCTGATACTTTATTAATTAGAAACATGAAACCTAATATGACAAATATGTTGAATATAATTCATTGTTGTTAAATTTGGATTAAAAAAATACCAATTTTAAATTACGTGGGAATGACTTCTATGGCAGTTAAAGGCGAAATATTATGATAGATACCTTTTTCTCATTCAACGTTTCCAGAAAATTTGCGATGCTTAGTGTATGCTTCTTAGAATTGTTTTTGATGTAGTTAATAAATATCCCATTTTAATTTTTAATTTAGTTTCGTTGAGATTTCGTAAAGCAAGCGCTCTTCGTTGTCTGAAAATGAAGCCATACGATGAGTCGTAAGACTGAAGCCATAACTACCAGAGCCTGAGCTAAGTACACAAGACCTTCATTAGCGTTAAAGGAAACACACTATTTTTTCTTTCAATTCCTAATATAATTAAAATTATAATCATTCCGCGTTTTCAACCTGATTCGATTATTTGATAGTGTGTTTTTATATACGGTTGGTAAAATATCTTTTAAATTAATATGAAACAAGCATCTCTACCTATATAATGCTTTATTTCCCGAATAATATGCGGTAAATAAATTTAAATCTGGCAGCCTACGTAGATTCCGCGAATCTGATAACTAGTGGACTGAATTCCACAGAAGCTCCATCGTGGTCATCTCTGCATTCCTACGGCCGTTGTAAACGATTTCCTGACTTCAAATTACGGTAAGCATTCAATAAATGCACTGGAAGCGTGAATGTTGGAGTGTGAGCAAATGATTCGTACAAGTTGAGTACGGACAATATGAAACACAACTACATTTGTATTCATCCACACCAGTGTCATGTAACTTCAAAGTAATCTGCATTGCAACATTACTCCCTGCCGTATCGTCTATATATTAATTGTTGCTTCAAATTAGTAGAAAATGACTATCAGACAGAATATTTTTAAATAACATACATATTCTACATAATTTAAACTACTCTTCAGGATATATTTTTTCATCATATTTCTCAAATAATATTTAGATAACGTCTGAAGAGGTCGCTAAACAAAGGAAAAAGGCGTCACGTTGTATTTTAATCAAAAAAAAAATAGGGAAATCTGTGACGTATTGATGAGTTTACTGTATTTCTGCATCTGAAGAACTCTGGAGCTCGGGTGAATAAAGAATTTCTATAGGAGTAAATTCAACGAGTGATAAATATCCAACATGTCATTCAATGCGTAATTAATTGCTCTCATGTAGCCTGACACTTATATCTATCTATACATATAAATGTACAGTGACTCTAATTTCATAAATATATATTGTGGTGGAGTATTGGCATGAAGCTGACATGGTATATACAGTTCTTCACAAAATCTTCAATCTCGTCCATTTTTGGACAACAGCTCGGGCGCGGGACATCATGTTCGAAATTCCAGCTTGAACATCATTTGGCGACCTTGCCTTGGAGTGACGACTGTATGTCCCCACATGAGACAACCACTTACGATGGATAGCTCAGCTCGACGTACCTTAAATGGTGGCAATTCGACGGACACGTTTTGCGGCCAGGTGTCCGTTGACACGTGGCTGAGGACCTGTCTGGTGACATGGTTGTCCACAGTCCAAGATTTGATCTCTTGTGTGATAAGGGAAATGTCTTCTGAAAGAAGCAACACCTGTGGCGTGGAATCTTCAACTTCCAATTCGTTTGCCTTGGATAGGAGACGACTAAGCATGTCAGAGTTTGTTCCTTTGGTCCGACTCGATAATGTGATTCATAGCAATACGCTGCGAGCATGAGAGACCAACGCAGTACTCTAGGAGAGCACATTTCAGCGACGAGTTTCCACCCATCGAAAAACACCACAAAAGCTTATGATCTGTATAAATGTGGAACTTGTCTCCTGATAGGTATGGTCGAAACTTTTTGACTCCAAATATTATGATCAGACCCTCACGGCCAATTTCATATCGGCGTTCGGTTTCGGTCAGCGTTCTAGAAGCAAACGCTATAGGTTACTCTGACTTGACCTCCACATCATGTACTAGTACTGCACCAACAGCACGATTTTCTTATTTGATTGGATGTGTATGAGCAGTAGGGCTTCAATGAGATGATGCTTCAGAAAAAGCTTTACTGTGTTTCACAGTCCATGTCCAGTTTGCTCCTTTGTCCAGTAGTCGATGAAATGGCTCTAAAATATCATTAGCAATGCTTCGGAGAAACTGGCGATAGAAGTTAAGCAATCCCAAAACTGGACAAAATTTCTGCACGTTATTTGGTTCGGGTGCTTCAAGAATGGGTTTTGTTTTCTCAGTAGTCGGAAGTCAAGATATGTCATTGACTGTAACATTAAACGACACTTAATATGAAAAATATACGTCTGTTTTTAAAATTAATAAGAAGGAGAAAGACGCCTAGTACAGTCGAAAGGAGTGATGATATAAATACCACACAACGTTTCTGAAAAACCCTCTTCCTTTCTTCAGCTGCTAAGAAAGGAACAAGGCTTCCAGAAACGTTGTGTTGGATTTATATCATCACTTATTTTGTCTGTATTTCTTCTACTTAATAAAACCATACTTGTTTTCACGACGCTTGAGTCCGTTAGCTTGAAGACACTTGAAAACTTGTCTGAGATGTTGGAGATGCTGGGCGTCATTTTTCCCTATGACTATGATGTCCTCTTAAAGTGCACATATTTGTTAGTGCCCTTCAGCAAGTTATCCATGGTTCGTTGTAAATAACTCGGAGCTGACTGAATTCCGTCCGGTAGGCGATTCACTCGAAACAGCCCTCGACTGGTGTTCATCACGGTGAGAATGTTTCTGCTTTCTTGATCAACTGAGAGTTGTTGATATGCTTCACTGAGGTCAATCGCAGAGAATGACTTACCTCCGGAAAGCGTAGTTCTTCTGAGCGTGGCAGCGGGAATGTATCTGGCTTGATGACCTGGTTGATCGCCGAACGGATGTCCCTTATATTAGGACACTGCCGTCGACTACAACCCAAGGTGTAGCCAATTCAGAGAGTTAAACATATTCAAGATTACAATTCCCTGCAAGCTGTCAATTTTCAACTTCAACTTTATCTTTGAGTAGATGGGGTACAGGTCGTGCCTTGAGAAAACGTGGTGACAACGATTTTATGTTCGATGTATACCGGATTATTTGTGAAATTAGAGCCGCTATTTTTTATTGACTTTGCGGAACTACATGAAATATGCTCCTTCTGATGAGTCACTTCAACGACTGGTATAAATATAAACACTCAATGGTTATCGATTAAGGTCTCTGCTACAGTAAGTTGCAACACAGAACATGTTTGAAAAGAGTAGCTAATCTTATAAATAAAAAAGAGTGTATGTATGTTTGTATATTTGTATGTTTGTATGTTTGTTTGTTTGTTTGTATGTTTGTATGTTCGTTATACAAATCTACACCGGTAGAGCAAATTTCACCAAATTTCGTACACGTGTTCTTTACGACCAGGAAACAAACACTGTCGGGGTGAGACATGTCTACGGGTGCACCCTTAAGGGTGGGCGTGAAGTAGCATTACATAAAAAGAAACCAGAAACTATCGGGAATGTCACTGAGTTTAATTAATTTCCTTGAAAATAACAGGAAAACAACCGAGATTCGAGTCAAATCGATGGTAATGGATGTCGCTGAATTTATTTATGACAATCTGAACAACGCGCGGGTATCGGCTGGGTTGGGATGAGTTGACCGGCAGTTTTTTGCGTCAATTAAATATATTTCGGGATGAATTAGATTAATAAAATTTCCCTACATGTTCTCTGTGTATAATTTCAACCCCTTTCGGACTCGGAAGGGTGCACCCTTAAGGGTTGGCGTGGAAGTAGCATTAGATAAAAATAAACCAGAAACTATCAGGATTGTCACTGAGTTTAATTATGACATTAAACTTGACCGTTTAAGTCCCCGAAGCGGGAGTGGTCGGGGGTGAAAAATTTCAAACATGTTAAACGGTCGATATTTGCGATAGTTATTTCCTGGGGTTAATTACTTTAATAGTATTTATACCGATGTTGTTTGTGTATAATTTAACCCCTGTGAGGGGAGCAAGCTTAGGGGTGGGGTGGAGGTACGTTAAATAAAATCCCGCAAAAACAACCGAGATTCGAATCAATTCCGAGACTATGAATGTCGCTGAATCTAATTGTGGCAACCTGGGTAACGTGACGGGTTTGGGAGGTGTTGGGCGGGGAATAAATTTTCAGACAATGTAATCGGCCGATTTTTGCGTGGAATACATTCTTTTTCATTATCGCATATTTGTGGGGGTGGTCATCTTCTAACATGTAAAAACGGCCGATATATTTAGTCAATGACTTCATCCCCCTTCGGCGTGGGAGGTGAGCACATTTAGGAATAGGGTTCGAGGAGCTTTACATAAAAATAGCGCAAAAGTAACCAAAATTGGAGTCTTATGGATGGTTATAGATAAATGACATCTCGGGCAACGCCGGGCACCCAGCTAGTATCAAATAAAACCTATACTTCGTTTTCGGCATTCACCTGGGAAACCCGAAACGTAATTTTTATATTTTTCTTCAGACATGGAAGTAGTTATGTATGATATTGCGTGAATACTAGCAGCGTGGAATTATTTGCAGCCTTGCTTCAAGGACTTAGCCGACTTCTATGAGTATAATCAGACTTCATTCCGGAGCCATTGTAATATGCAAGGTTTGCGAAGATAACCTTAATGAATGGTACTTGTGTTATTACAGCAGAGGTTTACTTTTTCCCGTGTATTTCATTACTTAGGTATCGCACGATCCAACTTGGTCTTATTCATTCTTGAAAATACCCTACTTACCATCAATGTCGCAATTTTAACATGAAAATGTATTGATGCATAATCAATGTTAGTCAACTACCCTAATAGTTAATTTTTAAAAAAATAATTATTACTTTAATTTAAGTTAATCTTCTTAAATTTCCGCTGCAAACTTGTATGCCTTTAAATTTCAATGTCGAGTTTTCAGCACCAATAATTTTTAATAAAACATCTGGATTTTCAACTCATTAATTCCCTGCAGGAACGTAATTTATAAGCTGAAATAAAACGTATATTATCACGGACAGAGCAAAAATATATACAATTATACTCTTAATATAAGGTAATAAGCCGGTACAGTCTCCATTTATTTCAGTGGATGGTAGCTTTCGACATATCCTGTCATATTAATTCTGTTGAACTTAGACATCGTTTACATTTGGTCTTACATATCAATTTATATTGTAGAGATTACCAATGTATAATTAAATGTTTTATTTAAATTGTTTCTTTAATTATTGGTGGCGTAATTTTGAGGCTAAACATTGTAAAGAACAGCATTGTTTGGCGCGATAATGCAGAGACTATAATGGGTGCTATGGATTACTGTCGAAAAGCGTACTCACACAGAACTTGGGCGTAAAACATTCAGTGTGTGTTTGTACGGCCTGACGAGAGGAGTCAGAGAGACATTCAGTGTGTTGTGGGAGGTGGAGCAGTGTGTTGTGGCGAACCGGCCAATGGTGGCCGAATTCAGCAAAGTATAAGCTGAATATATCAGCATATGTATTAAAGTGATTTTCCGCAGATTCCAAACTGAGTGTGTGATACGTACGTCAGTAAAGCAGAAAGGCGCCGAAAGTGTTGCAAAGTGTTACGACGAAAAGTGGGACGATATTAAAATCAGTGCTATGGTCTGTCAATAAAAATAAAATGGTTCCATTAAAAATTTAAAACAACCGCGTGTGCACAAACCAGAGCAGCTCTGAACAAAAGGGATTGTAAACACGTAAATTTTGTAAACTTTTACGTCAATATCGATTACCGTCAGATCTATAACTTTGCCAGATTTATCAGATTTCTATAATTTTGTTGTTGTTAGAGTCTTTGTATGAAATTTTTGTTATTGTAAATTTTTTGCTTTTGTAACTTAGTAAAAATTGCAAACCACTGTCTTTATTAGAGGCCCTATAAGTGGCCCTGAAATTTAGATTCTTATGAAAGCTGAAGCATTTACTTTAAAACATAAACTGTGAAGTGAACGTAAATCAAAATTGTCAATTTGGTTTAATTTCAACGTAAACTTCCTTCCATTGTTTCCTCCTAATTAATTTGTGCATACTACCATATATATTGTAAAAACAATATTAATTTAGATATGCCATACCTTATAATTTCTTGATATAATATACAATATAGGTCGTGAAATATAGCAAGGCGTGTCAGATTCGCAGTAGAAGGGTCGAGGGTATTATACTGACAGCAGCGAGGGATTTTTAGCACACCTAGAACTTATCATCTCTTAACTTTTACAACAGATCCTCAAGTGAACACATTATATTTCCCTACGTCAATATTTTTAGTATAGTTTTTACAGTACCAAGTTGTCGTAACAAAGGTTCGCGTTAAACTGAGCTCCGACCTGTCACTGTACATCATATCTAGACACGACTTTCTATATCTCACGACCTTTACATAAATTAAAAAAATTATATACTGTCCTATCAGTGGGTGAAGAACCATGTTTTTCTTTGCTGATCGACAGTGACAACTATATCCCTATATGGTTGTATCATTACTTCTTATATACAAAAAACTCTACAATTTACGGTATTTCTTAGTGAATGTTAGAATATTATTTAGTTTTCATAATATATCTATTTCTAGGTACCACTTATATGCAAAAAAAAATGAATGAATAATTCCAGATATTTCTTCTTGATTATTACAACATTAGTTACATAATTTTAGAAATTATTCTCATTAATTAACATTTTAACTAAATCATTATAAATAGTTACGTAGTTATTTATTATTGTTACACAATGGTGCCAAAACTTTATCAATATTTAAATATATTTGATTTATTTACTCATATTATGGTAATGTCAATTTTATTTTCGGAATCTTTATATTTGTTATTTTTTTGTATAATTTGATTTGGTCAAGTTAGTGGCTAGTATTTTTTTATACTTTTTTCAAGATCGATAATCTCGTTGTTATTTACAGTCAGGTCAGCAGTTTACATTATTCGCAAATAGTCGTTACTTAAATTATTGAATTTATTACTGCAATTAAACATACAGTGGGTGACAGCTACAAAGCAAATAGAAAACTACAGTGAATCTTGATTAAAAATTATATTTAAAATGTATTATCAATTGTCTGTTTACCTCTTCACTTCAGTTTAACACTTTATATTGAGCACATTATATTTTTTTAGAATCACTACGCCTTCAATTCCTACTATTGCTTCAATTTACCCGAACTTCCTGAGTATAAGTCACCCTAAGAACTCCTGCAGGTGAAGTTTTCCAGATGTTTATCTTCATATTTAAGTGTTAATCATCCTCGAAATGTGTATTTTCGCTTCGTAAACTATATTTTGAAGTTAACATCCCATCATCCGAAATAATAGGACTATTTCATTGACGAGCTAATTTCATGCCTTTGAAGCAACTGTGCTCTGTCTCCTGTTTCCCAATAATTCTCATCGGAATTGTTCCACTTTTTCATACGCATAACCACACCCTTCTCATACAAATGAAGCTACCCTTCAGTACATATGGTGATTTGTCACATTTTTCGTATAGGAATCCAAGTTAGCCATTGTTGACCTTACTAAAGTTATGAATTCTAGGTCAATTTATTTAAGACTAAACTTTTTCAAATTCCTCATATTGAAATGTAATTAATTTCATGCGTCGATGTCTTACCTGTAAGAAATTACTAAATATTTGCAGCTCGACCGGTTTGAAATTCCTTCATCACTGACAGTAAATTTCACATATGAAAATCTGTTTCGTGTACGAAATAGAATTACTTTTAATATCATCAATTGTCAAATTTTCCCCTTTTTCCCCAAGCATTGACTTTGTTGAGATCTCGTAATTTAATTATTTCTTCCTTATATTTTTTATTAATTCTACGGTCCTCAGCGATAAGACTGACGATCGATTTTAATTGTTTTTTTAATATCATTTACAAATATTAAAAACAGAAATGATCCAATTTAGAGTCTACGTGAACCTCTGCCATTACAATGGCTGGATTTCCAATTCGTTGACCAATTCTAAATGTCAGGGATATAATGTACACGCTGTATTTGTACGCGGCCCAATTGTGCTGCAAAAACTGCTAAAGTAGCGAATGCAGTCTTGATATTACACTGTTCAGACCTGAGGCGTGCATTAATTTTAAAGCCGAGAAATTGTGGAGGTTAGCTCATAATTGACTTGTAGCAACCCTGCCTTCTACGCCCCGAGTACAAGGGAAGCCGACTCAAGTACTAGGCTAATTATGCTAATAGTAGGGTAGGGGTTTAGCAGTTTGCATTTCCATCCATAACGTGGAAGAATCTAGAGCCGAAGCTAAATGTCGGATCGGTGTGTGTGACTTTTTTACATAATACAGAAAAAAAATTTGTTTTCTTCCATCTTCTAAATAAATTTCAATTAATGTACACAACTTTTAATTTTTGGGTTTTTATTTATTTTGAAATATAATGCCTTGTTCTAAATTTATTATCCAAATAATTTATTAAATGAACAAATTAGCCAATAAAGTCAGGAAAATTTTATGTTTAATTTTAAAATATTGTGCTTTCTTGAGACGTAATTTTCGAATTTAATTTTGTTAAATGTCCACTTTTTCTGAAAATTGACTAATTTATTTATACCTAATGACGGATAAATATAAATTTCAGATTTGATGCTTAGCCTGAAAAAATTGCATCAACCTCTCTTAAACTTTTTCGAAATATATTATGAGATCTGTTCTTTATTATTTTAATTTAGGTCTACTTTCTAATTAATGTATTACCTGACGGAGTCTCAAAGTTGAAACAAAACGTATTTCTTATTTTTGAAATATCACAAAATCTAATTCTCGAATTGAATGTCATTAAATATTCTATTTTTATGACTTTATTAACTAATATAATGTTAGATAAATATCAATTTTTGAATAATTTATAATTGACAGAGCTCTGTTAACTTGTGGGAAAACGCCATGATCAATAATATAAAAACAATACGAACGGTATCGTTATGCACACTAATATTAAGTTGGCAAAATTCTTGGTAACATGATGTAGTGACCTTTCCCCTTTAATAGCGTAGGCAGGAATAGAAATTCGGGGTTGCGGAAGGATTAACTACGGCCGTCGGGCTCTATAATTTGAGGGTCTTACCCGGCAAATCTAAAGGTGAGGATGCCTCTCAGTTGCTGACGACTCGTCTATAAGGAGTGCTCGGGCTTCTTATCGTTCTAAGCCGAACAAACTGGTCATTCATCATTATCGAATTGATTCATCAAGCACCTATTGTCATTTCATCGATTTACTTTACTCTTCTTCACGTCATGTGCAATGGATTACTCTAATAACGCACGTTTCATTGTCAAAACTTTCAGAATACTTGCCCATTTAGAAAGTTATTTACTCCACCCCTCCAACATCGCCCCCGTCTCAAAATTTAAGTTGAAAAAAGATGTTTTTAATATTTACAAATTTTTATTTTATAAAATATGTTACAAATCGTCACGAATTAAATTTATTTTAAACTTTTTATAAACTTTCTACCCAAGTACCCTACTTAATACTTTAAATTATAGATATTCCAAAATTAAATTCACAACAGTAGAGAAAAAACTTCAATTCAATTGTAAGCATGACGTCTGTCTGGTGAGTAGTTGGTCACTGCCATTCGGACGCAATTATCGAATTGATTGTCAGTCATTATGTTTCTGTATTTATTTATTTTTAATAAATTCATGTTAAAAAAGCAGCTTCGCACAGGTAGCTTGAGCAGAACCGAGTCTTCACTCTCAGTGTCTCGTGGAGCAACGATAAATATATAGTCATATTTAGTCCTTTGTAATTGATTTTAGAGACAAATCATATTGTAGATCTGTTGATTCAAGTTCTAACTCGTATTCGTTAAAATTTTCAGTCGCGCAGACAGAAAATTCTTCTACTTTCACTTGCTACGAGGGTTAATTGTGCTAGGAGTGAAAAATTTTTGTCCTTACAACGCATATTAAATTGTTCTCTTAAATAGGATATAATTTCTAGAACCATTCTGTTCAAAAGGAACATTTATGTTTTTCAAAATGCTTTTTCAAGAAAGAAAGAAAAAAAGTTTGACGTCTCCCCTTCTTAAGTTTGTCTCCAAAAGCTCCAATTGTGCGGAAAATGATTGTATGTCTGATATAATTTCCACTAACTCCTGTTTCTTGCCCTGTAATTTAAAATTTAGTACATGCATAGCAGTGTCTCATTGTCGCCAAGTGTTATAATAAACACTTTTGTACAGACGAGAAACAAAATTAATAACTATTATAACTGAACAATTCTGGGATTTCTTATTCTCTTTTGTCTACTAATCTTTGACGAGCTACCAGAAACACCCCCGCGAGCTACCGTTTGGCGACCTCTGGTCTAGGAGAATGAAACTATTATTGGCATACGCAATTATCATAATCCCTATTGAAACTAAGGTTTCTGTGACCACGAAGAAATGATGTGCCAGAAGCGACATGGGACATGAAACGAATGGGACAATAGTGCGGGTGATCAACACTCAGGGCCTGACCGGACTCCAAGGGCTTTTATCAAAAACCTGGGATGTGACAGTGTAAAAATAGAAGCGTGAGAGAGACTGGTTTGGTTTGTTTCCCTCAAATGTGGTTGAGGAGTGATTTAAAAGAAATACTTGTGTGATTTGTAGCTCTTTTACGACAAGTGACCACTTTCAGAAACAATCACGTTTCAACTATTTTGTAAAGTAAAATTGCTTTTAAAACAATATTGTGTCTTCTACGCCGACTATGTACACATTATCAGCAAAAAGGAACTCGTTCAGCAGTAGAAGAGTAAGAGTAAGGTTACGAAAAGGCTTACCGTCGGAGTCAGGTACTCCGTGCCTGGTGAAGCGTCTAACATCGTCAGAAGGGTGGTGAAGGTCAACAAACCCCAGGTAGTGGAAAATAATTCTGGGAATTCTTCCCGACTGCACACCTTTAAAATAACGACTTTATTTTGTCACCAAAATACTGTTAAAAAGACTAAGTTGGAGCTTACCAAAACCTGCAGATAACTGCACAAACCTGTTTATTTTTGTAAGGGAGTCAGCTATACTCGTATACCAATGTGAGAAATCGAAAATTTATATTCTAACTTTTAAATTATACGCTTTAGCGTTCCAAGAAGTATGATATATTTAACCGGAGACCTTTTAATCTCGTCACAGACAAAGATATCGCATAACAACATCTCTCTCGTAATTTTTCTACTATAGACTATATAAAACCCGTTAATTCCTTTACCAATTACTTCAGCATTATTGTCAACAATCTTCAATACAAGAACACTCATACCAGTGCCGCAAAATACAATAACTGGAACATATGTCGGTGATAGAGCCTTCTCTTTAGTACCCCAAAGAGCAATGATGAATCCACAGGAACATCTATATGAACTATAAGAATGATTACGAATAAGAAAAATCAACATATGTAACAATTACTTTCCGCAAGTGTTTAAGTCCTGTAGTAAAGTTAAATGACGCAGACATAAAACAAGCAGGCAACATCAAATACCTGGGTAATCACATATAAAAAAAATGATCGTGAAACAAAACATTGCAAAAAATAAAATTGAAAGAAATTCAAGAAATTCTCGCTATTATAATGAAGATTCCAATATTTCATTTGAAAAAAATTATTAATTTATAAAACTGTCACAAAACCCATATGAGCATACGGAATAGAACGATGGGGACCTCAAAATCAAATACTGCAATTATCCAGATATCCCAATCAAAAATCATCCCACGACTAGTAAATGCCGCATGGTATGCATCAAAACTCACTATCCTTGAAGACCTGCGCGTCCTACAGTTCAAAAAGTTATCCATGAAAACGTCACCAAGCACGATAAAGTAGGAGACCAGCCATACCCATTAATAGCAGAATTACTAAGGAAAAGAATAGGTATATGAGGTATTGAGGTTGCAACAGTGGATACAGCACACGCATAATTGTTAGGAAACAAGCACTTGTGAACAAATTAACTTAAATAATGTATCTGATTAACTTAATAAATATCATAATCGTCAACCTTCCTTAATACGTAGTGACCATCCTCAAATTTATTTTCTTGTTACTCCTGCGATACTTATTTGTGACAATCTCATTTTAACGCTCGTTCGGTTTGTTTTCATATCAAACAACAGGTTATGTCTCTTCAGTTAACTAGACACCTAAATCTTGAGAGAAACTCGTGTTCTTGCCCATGCATCTCGAATATATCCATATAAAGTCCCACGTGTAATCTACCATCCTCTTTACAGATGCGATTATAGTGTGTAATAAAAAAAGTTGGATTTAATAACAACTTGTAATGAATTTGATTTACAACATTATTTAATTTTTAGAAAATTTATGAATCGTATAGCAGAGTACATTTTATTAAGTAATGTAGATCGAAAGTACATAGTTTAATCTTCACCCACCTACACTTGTGGTTTACGCTCCTGTCATGGAACGGCCGTGGAGCTCCTCCGTAATTTGTGGGTAAATTTCGGATTCTACGATTTTCCTTGCCGACTTCCAAACGTTCATTCTGGTTCTATGCTACACTTTTTAAAGACCTGGGCCGTGTCGCGACTGCTTCTTCTTTCTCCTCCAATCAAAATTTTTCATTTGGCTCAAATATTCTCTCCTCCAGTTTCTCCCAGCATGTTCGAATAGTCCATGTCACCAATTTTCTCGGCTCGCTGTGATTTGTTCGAGATCTTCGACTGCTGTTTTCCTTACGGTGCCTCGGAGTATGGATTTTAATCTCCCTGTCTCCAGCAACCACGACGGAAGTATCTGGTCCGACGGAATGGCGCCCAATTTCTATCTTAAAATCCCGACCATCTCATATTTTGGAATTTCCTGTCGTCATCTCTCTGTCACAAAGTGAATTGTATATGCTGCCGAAAATTACTGTTTAAACAAAAATATGTATTAATCGTGCAAACATTTGCACGATGTAATTAATGTTACTTATATATGAACAATCTCTGATAGTTAGTTTTATTGTTATTAATCGCTTATTCTTGCATGATTTGTATTTCAATGAATCGTCTCCAGTTTTTACAAGTGTGTTGCTACAGACTTGAATTACGTACCTACACATCATCACGGGGTAATGACACTTATAAATATAGATTATGGTATTGGATTTCCTCATTACAATTAATTATCGGATGACAATACAATTATTGGTTTATTCATGTTAATGAATTGGTTTAACGATTCTGTTTTTCTCGGGGTTTTGCTAGCTACTTGTTTAGTAACTGATATTTTCCGAAGTTAAGTGAAAACATGAACGTGTCTGACAGACAGGCCGCATTGCTTTTCAGAGTCGTCCTTTGAAGTGGTGCTGACGAAGGGCAGCCGAGGTTTGGGGCTGTCCGTATGCGGGGGCGCGGGCTCTGCGGAGCCGTGGCCCGGCCTCGTGCGCGTCAAGCGGCTGTTCCCTCAGCAGCCAGCCTGGCTCTGCGGCCGCCTGCAGCCTGGGGACCTGCTCCTCGCAGTCAACGGAGTCTCCCTCGTCGGACTCACCGACTGCGTAAGTGCGAGCTGTTACATCTCCATTGAGTTGAAACACGGTTAATAGCAGACTTATAACTGTGTTGTCTACTTTCGCTTTTCATGAATTTTCATTTGGACATCCCTACCCGATTATTCTGTAGTCTGGATGTCATTTATATTTCCCGCAAGCTGTATTGAGTCTGCATCCCACTGTAAATATAATTCATTTCTCAAATGACAGCAACTGAAAGAAACTTTTTTTCGCGACCAACTTCCGGATTCAAGACATAATCCGGATCAACACTCATATAGTCGTGAAGTGAGGGATTAACGTGAAATATTTAAGTTAAAGAAAAACACTATAAGGATTTTATTAAGAATTACAACAATTAAAATTAAAGGAAATATTTACAGCTATTTATATAGTTACTTCTTTATATAAAATTAAATTAGTAGTTCAAACATTTTGAACAGTAAAATATTCGTCTTCAGGGGGAAAAAGATTAAAGAATTAGATCTGAGCACCCCTTAACTAAGTAAACCTACTATATTCAGCTTACTTCAGTCAGTGACTTACCTCCACAGTATTATGCATCTCCAGCTTCACTTCTTATTTATCACCTTTTTTTAAAAAAAAAAAACTACAATTTTACATGCTGAAAACTGTGTACAAAACATATACATTCTCAATTTTATGAAATTGGATGATTAGAACTTGAAGAAAGACATGATAATGATTAATTAAACCACTCAGTTGTAGATTATGAAGGCCCAGCAAATTAGATAAATGATATCACTGTCTCCTTTTCTTCCTAATTGGTTGATATAATAATGCAATGTATTGTTACATAATATAATAAAAGCAATATAAACTTAACTAAAGAAATAATAAAACAATATGAGGACATTTCATATCAAAGTTCTGACTTTCCAAAGAAGAGCTCCCATGATTTGGATTATCTCACTTTCATAAAATTATTCAGTCAAATATAATGAAAAATAAGAGTTTATGTTTGGTTAAAATAACAGATTATCATATATTATTATTCATGATATTATTATTAAGTTTAATTTTCATAATTGTACTGATAAATATAAAGAATAACTTGCAATTATTTAATTTGAGTCATTAGATTCCTTTAAAATAAAAACCTAATATTTGTGTGTGATTCAATACATTTTTAACCACAGCAAGCTCTGGAAGTTCTTCGAAGAACGCCAAGTCGTGTTGTGCTTCATGTGTGTCGCCCAGAAAGCAGCTTGTTGTGTGTTCCTCCTCCTCCAGGGCAACCACCTCCACCACCACGAAGAGATCCTCACTGTAGTGCAGTTTCTAGTCATCATCATTTACTAGCTCCACCTTCGTTGGACCCACCTTCTGGAGTAATTTAATATAATAATGATGAATTACTTGTCGTGAGAAAATAAAAATCTCATATAATTTAAGCTTTAACATGATTCAAGCTTATATATATTATTAATAGTTGAAGTCTCTCAACTGTCTATACTATATGAAAAAAGTTTAGCTTGGGTGTTATAAATTAATTGTAAGCCATAGAATACTGTACTAAGATCTTATTATGTTAATAGGAATTTGATATTGTGCTGACCAAAGTAAATCGAAGTCTTGGTTTCACTCTACGCAAAGAAGATGAAAGTGTGCTGGGTCACTATGTAAGAGCTCTAGTGAGGGAACCAGCTCTTTCTGATGGCCGAATAAGACCTGGTGACAAGATAGTTGCTGTTAGTATTTCTGTTTGCTCTTCTTTATTGCTATGGGATTTTATAATGCATACTACTAATTCCAATTAACTGATAAATAATTGTATGTAAAACACATACTCCTCAATAATATTTATAGTACACTTTTTAAATGGATCAAATAGTTATATACATATTTCAGCACATTTTGCATCTGAGAAGTATATTTGTAATACTTATTATTTACTTCACAAAGATGTTACCAAATAATCTTGTTATTTAATTTAATAAATGTATATAATGATACAAATTTCTTAACATTGTTTAATATTATTAAATGTGTTTTACAAAAATTCAGAAAGTCATTCTTAATTAAAGACATCCATCATTTACTTTTACTCATTTGTGCATACCTCCAATATCATGTGTAATGTATAATTTACCAAGTCACAAATTTCCATAAATTTAGTTTGCAATGATTTTATTAAACTATTCCAGGTTAATGATATAGACATATCTCCCATGAGCCATGAGGAAGCAGTTATGTTTCTACGACAGTGTGGAGATGTTGTAAAGCTTCGATTATATAGAGATGAGGGTCAGACTCCTGTTTCTGCACTTTCACCAACAGAAGAAATGAAATTGTTCAAACCAAAGCCATTACTACGGTATGCATAAAGTATGAAAGTTAGTAGTTTGTATGTAGTGCAGTAAAAAATTAAAACTCAAGATCCAATTTATTTTTATTAGCAACAATATCAACTGAAAATAATTTAAAAATATGGCATACAACCTAGGACAGGTGGAAAAAAATAGAAACTTCAAGCTGATGAGGAACTTAGTGTTAAATATGTACTTGACAAAATAGAGAATTCAAAGTTAATTGCTAAATTGCAACAATCCACACCACAAAACCACTGATATATTTCTTTCCCCTTTTCTCTCAATTTCCTTTTTAATAAATGTAATAAGTAACAAGTAATTTCTTATTTATTTCTTATTATATATCTTTTACTGTTTGTTTTTAAGTGTAAATCAAAGTAATATTTTTCTTATTTGCTACATTTTTCTTATACATTTATGTTAATGTTAATTACTCAATTTCAGAAAGGAGGCTCGTGACATGTTAACTGACTTAGCTGTTCGCAAGCTGTCTCCCGGAGATTCCAGCTATACTAAACTAAGAAGAGTATCTGCTGAATCTTCACCTGGCTCATCTCCTCGCCGAAGACGTTTAACTAAAACACCATCTTCTGAAATTCAGTCATCAACTCTTGAAAGTATGCCTAAAAGATTTTCAATAATACAATATTAAGTCAATCAAATATGAAAAGTAATAGAAAACTGTTATAGTGAGAATAATTATTAAGAAGTCACTCAAATAATTCATCCCAAAATACTTTTTTATTACTGTCTCAAAATTATTAATACAATCTTGTAATTATAATCCCACGCATCAATTTTTAATTATTCTAACAATAAATAAATTATGCAGTGAAATTGATACTGCACTTTATATTTGGATTGTTACATAAATTATTCTTATTAACAGTGTTGACATTTTTGTATTATTCATCAATATTGTGCATCTAAAATTTAAAAATTCACTTTTTACCATTTTCCTTTATAATTTTCTTCACTTTAGAACAAGTATTTTTTTTAAAAAAAATATCTGGTTAGCATATATTATACCATTCAGTTTCATATTTCAGTTCATTGACTCTTAAAACTAGAATTGCAAAGACCCCATAAAACCTAAAATCATTTAGTAGAATTAACTCAAATAATTTAATATGAAGCCTCAATTCAAAAAGTAATTTATCATTCTGCCATAATTAATTATGTATGTTACAGGACCTGGTTATAAATATATTGTAGGTAATCAAGGGCTAAATTCTGACTCATCAGAGGACCAGTCTCACAGCATTACATTTACATACTCGAGCACTGATTCAATGAGGGCACGTGGACAAGGAAGCAGTTTCTCTTCTACAGTGGATAGTGTAAATGGTGAAACAAAACCACAGCGTCCTAATTTTCTGGATTTGTGTGGGGGAAATTCATTCCAACAGACAACTCGTAAGCCAAGACTAATATTTGGAGAAGATGATTGGGATGATCATTCTTCACCACCTGAGCCTGCTCCTGGAAGTCCAAGTCATTGTTATTTAGGTGGTAGTAGCAGTGAAGCTGAGCCTGGTAGTTTACCAGCTGAACCTGTGAGCATGCCACCATTATCATCCACTTCTAGTACATCTACAGCATTCAGTTATCGAAACCCTGCATATCAATCAGCTTATCCAAGTTCTTGCTACCCTAAGAAACCTGGTGAAGGATCAGCATCAGAGCAACATGCTTCTGAGATAGATCTGCCTGGTAAAATCCTAGCATCTCAACAATCTGAAGGAGGAGCAGAAGGTCTTCTAAAGTGGAAGGGTGTTGTCTTCTCACCTGACTCTGAATCTAATGAAAATCACCAAACCCTTGAAGTAACTGACAGAAAGCAAGAGGATCAGGTTAGTTGAACTTGGGCATTAAATTATTTATTTATTATTAAGATACGCAAAATACTTTAGTCTAAAGTATAATATACAAAGAAATAATTGATCAGCACATGCTAAATCAACTATCTTTATGACTTCATTCTTTATTTATTTAAATTTTTACAACATTTATGAACAGGAATGTTATAAACATTACTGAGGGCATTGCTAATAAGTTGGCAACATTAGGCCTATATCAAATATTTCAGCAGCAAAATATACAACTATATCAGACTTTCTACAGAAGATGGTTCTATAGCAGGTTAGAAAGAAATACCCTAGCATATTTTTTTATTTACTTACACCTTAACAGTGTTGTGTGTGCTTTTTGTTAATGAAATTAACATTTTAAAAATTCTTCTTTTGTTTACTAATTTTTTTTAAAACATCTCACAGAAAATATTGAAATGAATGGATAAGAAAGAGAGACACGTCATATCTGAACAAGAAAGTTGCCCATAGTATGTTAGAATTTGGGGAACTATTATATCCCCTTGTACAGAAGAATAGAATCTTCACTCGTAAATTTTGTGTGAAATAAAATAAATCTTATTTGGTTCAGTAAAAACATAAGTTTTTCATAATGTTTATGGAAAATATTATAAATTTATAGAGGTTAGAAAATTCTATATACTCTCAGAAAACCACTCTATTTTTAGTTGGAAAAAATAAGAATAACCTTGTAGAAGGAGCCATAAATAAGATAATAAGTGGCTCGAAGAGTAGATTTTGTTGTGATAGAGATGATAAAAACAGATATACAGTGAAAATAAGTGTGGTGAAAAGTAAAACAGTTGTAATTTAACAACAAATGTAAAACCATTAGAGATTGTGTTAAGCTTCAAATATCTAGGGAGTACTATCACTGAATATGGAAAGAGAAATCAACAATCAAATGAGTTTTTATCAGGGTATGAGAGACCTAGTGTGGAACAAGTGAGTGCCAGGAGAATGTAAAACGGTCCTCTCAGTGTATTATGTACAGATATTGACAATTGCAGCAGAAACATGGACAACAATAATGAGCAAGAGAAGCATAATCCAAGAAGCTGAGAAGAATAATAGTTAAGTCACAGAGAGATACGATCATAAGTGAGTAAATCAGAGAAAAAATAAGGGTCATGAAAATGCAGGATGATAGAGATTATTAAGCTGCATTCTTCTTCTTTTATTGGCACTATAACCCAATGTGAGTTTTGGCCTTATTAACCATTTTCTTCCATTCTGCCCTCTCCTGTGTCAGTCTCCGCCATCCTCTTACTTTCATGGTTTGTATATCCTTCTCGATGTCATCTACCCATCTTGTCCAGGGTCTCCCCCTTTTCCTCCTCAAAGCTGGCTTCCATCCAGGCCAACCTTCTGCTCTTGATAAACCTAACAATTTCCTCGTTATTCATGAGCTGCTCTAGTTCTCTGTTTGTTCTAATTCTCCATTCGTATATACAGGTCCGTATATCCTTCTCAGTATATTGCGTTCAAATATTCTGAGTAAGTGCTTATCATTATTATTAAGGGTCCACGTTTTGCAACCGTTGGAAATATGAGAATGAAAGGAGATAGAGTTCCAAAGTGAGTATTTGCTGAGAAAGCAACAGGAAGAAGACCACAGGGAAGAGCTTGGCAGATAAAGTGAAGGGAAGCATAGAGAAGTGGAATAATACTGAATGAAGGAAAAGAATGGTGGAGAGAGAGACAAATGTGAAGGTCATTGATTTGCAACTTGACCCAAAAGACTGGAAACAGGAAATGAAGAAAAGAAGAACTTTATAAAATGATCTCAACAGTGTGTACATATCTAGTCTTTAATTAGCTGAATTGATATCTGGTAAAATCAAATGAACTGAAATTAGAAAACACAGGTAGACCCATATTAATTTATTCAGTTTCTTCCTTAGAGCAACATGCTACCCTGTACTAATGAAAGTTCATCAGGTTTTGTCTATAAGAAATCTTTATGGTTTACTATTTTATAGCCCTTCATCACAATGACTGGCGAAATTGATTCTACTTAGTTGCTCATTCCTACTTCATTGATGGACATTCAAATTTCTCTCTGGTTATTCATTGAGAATACAACTAGTCATTCCAATTTCTGAATAGTCATTTGGTCAATACATGAAAACCTGATAAGATAATGTGGCCGATTTAAACCATTAATAATAATATGCCATAGCACCTCTGACAGAAAACTTTCTGTTTGTATTATGTATCAGGTATAAAACTGAAATTACTTTGAGGTACATTAAAATTCTTTGGCTCAATACTAAATTATTTAAATGAAAATAATTCTGCATTCTACTTTATTCCACATAATATAAAAAAAAACCTTCTTAAATTGTTATTTTTTAAATACCCTTTCACTTTGTTTTGAAATGTATATCTTCATTAACATGACACTTTGAAACATTAATTTAATCAATTTACACAATGAACAGTACACTTGGCACAAAGATATAAAGAATGTGATAAGTGTATTAGTAAATGCTAATGATTTGATAATCTATCTAGATGTGTGTGGATTTAGATTTACGTGGTACAGATACTATTTGAACTAGAGCACCATAAGCACCAAAATAAGAATATAATAGTTACAAAAGTCAATGTTACAACTTAACAGAATTTAATAATGATTAAATTAATTAATGAAAGGAATAAATGTTATTGTAGACAGAAATACAAATCAATGAAACTACACATCTATAAATTTGCTAACAGCAAAAAAAAAGGGGGGGGGGGTGTATAATAAATTAATTTTTTTCCTCCTTTATTTTCTATAATCATAATTTTAAAACAAATAGTTTTTTTTACTACAAGCATCATCAGATCTCCTTTCATTCTTAGAACTATCCAAGACTTTGGATAAACTTAAAAATAAGGCACTTGATATTATTAAAAATGACAAAGCTTAATGTATTTATAAATTATTTATGGTAAATCAATTATTGAGAAGTCAATCACAAAACTACTGATTTGAAATAAATAATATTAGTTTAATATTGTATATTATCATATTTAAACTTATTGATATATTATTTTTGTTGTCGTCATTGTCATAATCATTACAATATATCAATCAATCAATTTATTTATTGCCAAGAACTGCAGAAAACAGCAATATCCAAGTATCAAGTAATAAAAATAATACAGATAATACTTATTAAAATCCCACATTTGGGTTACATTGGAAAATTTCATTTAATGAATCGTAGAATGGATTTACAATTAACCATTTCTTAATTGTGATTTTGTATTTATATTCATCCTATGGGATGGATATACATTTATAGTTTGTATAACAATATTTTTATTATACACAATAATTATTTTAAGATTTGACATTATGAACATATAATTGAAAATTTTTGTACATTTGTATTGTTTTTACAATTTTGACTCTAAACAAAAATAAAACAAATTCTTCAGTTACTCATAAAAAAAATTAGGTTCAACAAAGATTTCAGCAGAAATTATGCAGTACTATCCTGCAAGTATTATACTCAAGAATTCCTCGATATACTAGTTTTTAAAAAATTGTCATAAATCTGAACAATTAAAGCTTCCAAAATTATTAAATTCATCAAATTAGCTCATTAATGCTCTATTATACTGAGTCATGTTGCCTGCTGGGCCTCTACCATTTTTATGATTCTCTAAATGAAATATAAAATTGTTCTATCATAATAGCATGTGCAAAATTGGATACACATGTAAATATTACCATTCACTACATAAGAAAGAGTTTACCCAGTTTGTCGTGGCATATTTCATTATGAAAATAAAATTATTTCAGTATTCCTTAAACTGCTAATTCAAATAATAAAATTATTGAAAATTATATTGATTTTCAGCTACAATAAGCAAGCTGCACTTTAGAAATTTATATTGATCTAAATATTTATATAATGTATTATAACAGAATTTATTTGAAATGTACACCTGAAGATGGATGAAACATGTTTGTTAAATTTTATTGTTTTAAATTTTATAATAAATTTTCTGGTGCTATTCATAAAATTAATTAAAATTAGTACATCTATTATATTTGAAAAAGTGTTCGATAAAAATAATGGTTTTAAGGAGAATGTCTTCAAAAAGTGTTAATGAAGATGTTGTAAATGTTTTTGAAAAAAACAACATAAAAATATACTTTCCAACATATTTTCAATATCTCATAAGCATGCTATTTTCCCTCAGCTGATTTTAAAGCTGTACAAATATTTTTTAACACCAAAAATAATAATTTTAAATATTCACAGATTTTCATGGTTGAACTAACTCGTGGCTGGAACAGTCGTTTGGGTTTTAGTCTGCAGGGAAATGATGGACATACATACATCAGTGCTATTTATGCCAACAGTGTGGCTGCCAAAGATGGGCGCCTTCAAGTTGGAGATTTTGTTTTGATGGTACTATGACTTACATTAATATAAAATATCAATTATTTTTTCATTTTACTGTAGTAGGATTATATGGAAACCAATTGATTTTATATCTAACATTTTAGTGTCAGTAAAATAATAGGTTTTTACTTTACATTAATTTGAGAGTATATATTTTTCATTATTTTAACTAAAACAGTTCTAACTGCATTTAACGGGCCCCTCATTTATCTTGAATACAAACTACAATGTTCAAATACAAAGGAAAACAAAGCAGCCAAGTTTCAGTGGAAATGAAAATAATAAACAGTTGTCGTCTACTATATTAACAATATTAGGACCTAAAGTACCTATATTCTCCATCACACTGCATGTACTCTTCTTATTAGAGACTACAATAGATTATGAGTACCATCCCCATTATAATAGTATGGAAATTTTAAAATAATTTAATTTGACATTTTATTAGTACAGAAAACCTCATTTCTATTGTAAATGTTTACAGGTAAATGATGAAAATGTGGAAGATATGAATACTGCAGATGTTATTGATCTGTTGCGGAAAATAAGAGGGACAATTGGTATCACTGTTTTACGGAAATGTGGACCAAAGCCATTTGTTTCCAGTTCATGATTAATGTGATGTTATAGTCAAATATAAATGCTGTGTCAAAAACTATTTGTCCAATAATTATGGACAATTTTCTGTGATTATAGTGGTTAATTTGAAGACTAGTTGAATCTCTTATTAAAAAGAAATATAACTTTCTTTGTGAATGAGTGTGTGAGTACTATGTATATACATACATAATGCACTGTATTCTAAATGTAATTGCAATACAAGATAATTTCTCACAAAATCTAAATATTGAGCTATAATAGACATTCAAAGTATAATAATTATTTTTGAGAAAGCAGTTGTGTTGATATATGTAGCTAAAAAACATAAGTAGAAAAGTGTATATTTGTAACTTTAGTCAGTTGTGCCAATTGTAAAATATGAGTTTTATTTTCCAGTATTAAACATTCATGACATAAATTAAACTTTTTGTATCCTTATTTCTTATCATTTTTGTGACAATGTTTTTACATGCATCTTTCAGGTTTTTAAAGAAACACATATTAAGAAAATTTCCCACTTATTTTACTGTTAGATCATTTTCTAACCCAGTAGCCACTTACAAGTGCTATTAATTCCACACCAACATTACAAAACACTATATTTTGAGAATATTAATGAGACCTTTTTTCTTAACTGTAATTTGAAATTAAATTACAATACATCTGTTTTGAAATAGACTAATTAGATAAAATAGCCAATGGACAGACAAAATTAAATGATGATATAAATACCACACAACATTTCTGGAAACTTTTTCAAAAGCTTTTGACAACTCAAAACTGGATTGTGCAGTTGTATCACTTCTGGCTTTTGTTTTTTTTAATTACCTGGCGAAAGGTACAAAGTTTCCAGAAATAAAATAGCCAAATGTAGGACAAAATTATCTAATTATTAGCTGTAATTTTATTAGCAAACAGCAATTTTGGTTATACAAATTAATTCAAAATTTCATACAACATATTCATTTATACCATATAATGTTTAACATCAGAAACCAATTAAGTATTTGAAAAGTTGTTTTACTTGTTTACAACATTCTTTATTTGTACATATTGTAGTTTAACCAACCAAAATTATGAATTTAAGACCATGTTGATCATTGTAGGCACAATAGTTCAATCTAACTGTATCTATGTTCAGTGTCAGCTTAGAAGTCCATAAATTTATATTGGTTGGTCCACTAGTACACATTAGGCATACAAACTACCTAATTGAATCACAATATTTTATAATCTATTATTATAATACTCAAAATATGCTACTGAAGCACGGGGTACAGGTTGAGTTCTCCACTAAGAAGATAAACTAGAATTTTGCTGTTTGAAAACAGATTTATTCACCGGAAGAAAACATACTTTATATATGTTACAAGTAAAGTTGAGTTTTTGGAGATGAGAACGTACCTGTAACCTTCTGACAGGCGGGCCATTTGAATCGATTGACATTTTTGTCGTCCGTCAGCCATGGAGAACTTCGATTCTCGGTCCTAGAGCAACATCTACAGTTCGTAGCTATCTCCGGTGTCCAGAAATCCAGTGCCTTCCCTATCATGAATTTGGAACCTTAGAGCCGGTCGATCTCGCGGGGCCAGCTCAATGTTCGTAGTCAAAACGTAGTAGAACTGGGCGTGACCTTCGTGCAATTCCTCCGAAGAACTCTGGGTTTGTTGCGCCCGTAACAGGTGAAGATTGGTCTTGGCTCGGAGGCATTCTTCTCTCCTGTATCTGTGGTCCGTTCGGTAGCTTTCCTTTCCGGCACTCAGTCATAGTGTGCCCGTTGTTGCTGTAATACGAGCACCGGATAAGCACGTGTTTTATTGTTGTGTTGTTGAGGACGTACTTCGGCCTTCGACGTGTATTCTTCTTGTCACCGTGAAGCCGCGATTAGTTCGTTAAAGGAAGACACGTCGTCTCTACGTATCTTTGGCTTTAGCTCAGGTATCATCAGGGCGTATACAATATCGAGATGAGCTTCTGTTGGCAGAGGTGGCGATATTTGCGCCAGAAGAGCTCGTTTCTCGAATATAAAGTTGCTGGGGATTTCTTCTGCGGCGTGGAGAACAATTCTAGGTAGACCTGGTCATTGGGTCCAAAGGGGGACCTCAGTTTCGTGATGGCGACATCCCAGGTCTGAATGCTATCCTTCACTCCTTGCCACCAAGTTCCGGCGAAACCTGTCAAAAGCATGGGAATGCTTGTTAACGCTGTCTTGTCTGTGACGTTTGCGCAGCTCTTATACATGCTAGCTGCGGCTATGAATACGATAACGTCTTCTCCCGGAGCTCCGCTGAATCTCGCAGTGCAGTGTCATGTCGCATTCGCGGTGGATGCTGTAGACACCCATGAGCAGAAGCTGCAGGAACTCAGGCGACATCTGAAGATTCTCCGGTGACTGCGTTCTAGTTGGGCTCCTGGTTAGGGGTACGCGGCGATTGCCAGTCAGTCTAGATCCGTAGGCTCGAGCGCCACGTTCTGGGCGCCAGTAAAGCGTGGAGGTAAAGGTTGAGTTCTCCACTGAGGAGATAAACTAGAATTTTGCTGTTTGAAAAAAGATTTATTCACCGGAAAAAACACAATTCATAAATGTTACAAGTAAAGTTGAGTTTTTGGAGATGAGAACGTAGCTGGAACGTTGGGAGAATCTGCATTGCCTAGTAGCCTAGGTACGTGAGTTTCAAAGAAGGCGACCTAGCACTCTAGATGTGACCTTTAGAAAGACAGACGACCTAGCACCCTAGATGCGTCTTGAGAATGTGTTTCTGAGCGTAAGCGAAGCGAGAAGTCCTAGCACCCTAGAAGCTTTCCCGAAGGCTGAGCCGAGAACACCCCAGGTTCGGATTGAGGAGGGCCTTTTATAGGCCTCCGTAGGGTTGGAGTGGGGAGGGGTGCGTGGGTGAGGCTAGACGGGAGTAGATGGGGTGAGTTTAGGCGGAGGTGGTCTCCGTTTATGGTGCTGCAGGCGCCTATTTTGGGAAATAATTGAGGAACATTGATCTGGCTTCAATGTGATGTTACACTACTTTACTTAATGACCATACATAATTCCATTACAGTTGAACTGATATTGAAAAGTGATTCTATGTAGTATAATTGTTCACAACAGCAATAAAATACTAAAATACAAAGGAAAACCATATAAGAATATCATTTCAAACCTGTACCAGAGGTGACACCATCAGACTTTTAATGAGGAAATGAACTATAAAACATCTGCATTAAAAGTATACTAATTAGATAATAAATAAGCAAAATGCATTCATAAAATTACAATTTGTAGATATTTTTATATTTTATGCTCTTCTATTTTTTAATTTCTCATTTGATAACTTGTAGGTTTATATTCTTGAAGTCAGTTTGTTAGCTTGCATTATTGTACTTTTGGAGTAATTTTTTATGTACTCATCATTGGTATTATAGTTTTATATTGCAATTGGAACAATTTCAGTATACAATCAATCAGTAATTTTACAATTTCTATAAATTATGACTTGATCTGCTGTAGCAATTTGTTTAAAACAAACATAGAATTCAGTTGTTAGCAATTATTAATTTAGGATACCAAAACCTGTTAAATCATTATGCGATTTCAGAACCTAAAAAGACAACTTACGTGAATTATTACAATGCAAACAAACTTTGCTTGGAAATATCCCCATGGTTTCTCAGATACTGACAGAGAAATTTATGATTGTTCCACATTGGTAGATGCCATATGTGAGACAAATACCATGACATCAAGCTGACCATCTCTTACTACCACAATTCTTTTCTGTGCACTTCATTTCTCATGTCAATTACATCTTATACCCTCCACATACTAAGTATTGATAGCTGTAAACTTTGTATGTAAACCAAGAAAGATACTAAAGAACCAACTCTCATGGACATATACAAACTTAATTTTCAGCAGTTAGTTCTTTCGATCATTTCATTTTTTTCTCTGTACATCAGTAAAAATAATTAACTATAAACATTTATGCTAATAACGTATCTGTAGGTAATTTTATGAATTACATGATTAAATAAGAACTAAGTTAATTTTGTTACCTAACACAGATTGTTATTATATACAATTAAATTGTTTCAAATATATTGTGAGTTATCTTGTGCTAAATATAATTTGTAAATATTAATACAAATAGTTATTTTGTATTATGATATCAGGACAGACCATTCGCAAGTCTACTAATCCCATTAAATACTGTGAGACACATACAATTTTAAACCGACATCATAAATTTTACAGGTCTTCTGATATAGACATACTGTTTCAGATTTAAAGTAGTTCCTTGGAATTCATGTAAAGCCAAGACATCATTCTTAAAGACATTTATGCTCTTGAATAATCTGACACATGCTACATGATGTTCATTAGTTACTTTCAAATGAGAGTATTTATTTACATTAACACATATATGATTATGAATTTTTACAAATTTATATTGCAAATATTAACAATATAGCATTTTTAGACAAAAAATATTATCATCAAAATGTTTAACAAAAAAATACATCGATGATCACACCTTTCGAGTATAAAATATGCTATAAAAATATACAAATAAATATTATGTTTTAGTCCTCTTTCTTAACACTCTTTGTGGTACAAAATCTTCTACATCAGATGATAGCGACAAAGATCGTTTACTTTTCTTTCTTTTTCTCATTACTGGAGGTGTAATATCAGAGCTTTGATCAGGAGAAGGTGAAACACTTTGATGCTGAACTATAATAGTATTTTCATATTCACATTCATTACTGTAAGGTGCATTGAAATTGTAGCATAAATTATCTGAAAAGAATCAAACTTTAAATCAGGTGATATTGTATAACAACAATTATATAAAAAAGGAAATATTGGTTGTAAATATAACATATATACTTTATATAAAAAGATGCAAACAATTTATGGTTTTAGCATTGATACTGAATAATAAAAGTAATACCAAAATTCAACATTAAAAGAAAAAACCTGAACAGCTGAAACTTAAAAGATTGAAGTTCTTCCCGGTGTAATTGTTCAATAAACAGTTCTCGGTATTCACTCGAGCGAATACCGAGAACTGTTTATCCAGCTGAAACTTAATACTTTCTGTATAATGCTCAATTAAATATATGATATATAAGTGTTAATAATACTAATATTTGCAAAGTAGAAACACAAAAATTCTATCTCCTTAGAGATTTAATCAAGAATACTATTTCACTAAATTATATAATTAACCTGAATTATTATAATTCATTAACATATTAATTCAAATTTGGAAACTGAGATTGACGTAACCAATTAAATGGGCAAACAAAATATAAATCAACATACCATTTTCAAAACCAGATAACAAACTGATGCTAGCATTACTATCTGAATTACTGTATGATATTTTCCTATTTCTAACTTCATCACAGGAAGAATCCAAAAACATTTCTGGCGAACATTTTGCCTTTGAAGTTTGAAGACTTTCCTTTTTAATATAAGGCACATTTTTGCAGATAACTGGAGATAATGATGAGGGACAAGTACTTTTCTCTGCTATATTAGTATACTCTATTTGATCACGAAGTATATCAGAATCAGAACAGCTCCTGAAAGATACTGAATCTGGAGTTTTTGAATTTTCACTAATCTTTTCTTCACAATTTCTGTGGACATTAACTACTTCAGCACTGGCCTCATCTTTTAAAACTGACTCACTGCTGTCACTATCACTGTCAATATAGTGCAATTTTTTGACACACTTTTTACTTGTAGTGCCATACTGAAAAGAATTCTCAACATCAGAAGAATCTTCGTTTGATTTTTGGTTTTCAGGTATGTTTCCCACAGAAGCCAGTTTAAGGTCCTCTTTCTTCTCTCTTTGCTTTTTTACATTTTCAATAAGAGCATTGAAGCTTGCTTTGTTTTCCTTCACTAGAATAATAATGACCATAATTTAATAGAAGTTACAAGTGAAATAAGGAATATAATAAGTACACTTTATTGGTGAAAGAAAGGCATAAAATAACATATATTAATTTATAGCTATAGCTGACTGAGCAGGTTGCACCCACCAATCCCACCGAACTGCCCTCACTCACCCCATGTGGTTTTGGCAACCAAAGTTCTCACAACCTATTTTAAATAATAATACAATGAACTACTACTTCAATGCATACACACTCTTATTAATTTGCAATAATCATGTCAACAAGAAAAACATTGGCCAGAATACCATCCGTTGTTAAATAATATAACTAAACGTTGGCAGTGCTGTTATCAAATGGTTGCAATAATTTCATGTTACAAACTCATAAATGCTGAAACCAAACACACTCTTAAGTTTTAAAATTGGCCCATTGATAAGGAATTGTGTCAAACTTCTTATAAAATTAGACATTGCAGAAATATTTTTGATTTATTTTGGCTATGTGAGGATAAGTTAACAAAGTTATGAAAATAGACCTTAAAAGCAAATGGTCTTAGAATAACTATAACAAACAGTGCTACAATTTATTTTAAAGTAACTTGAATAATAAGTATCACTACACATAAAATTATTAGATAGTAGTACAATTTCACTTGTTGGTTATGCTTTGTAATAACAAGTGATTAGAATAACTATAACAAACAGTGCTATCGTTTTAAAGTAACTTGAATAATAAGTATCACGACACATAAAATTATTAGATAGTAGTACAATTTCACTTGTTTGTTATTACAAAGCATAACCAACACATGGGGTATAACACATATCATAGTTCATAAAAAACATTCCTTCAACCTGGTACAGCTGGCCAGCACAAAGTTCAGTCCTCAACTCTCCTGACATATGGGACTTAAACCCTAACAAATTTGACATAATGGCTTCCCCAGGCTGTCAACGCCTACTATTGATTTAAGGTAAGTCAGCTGTTCTCTACCCCTCTTCCCTGTCCAGATGAGTTAATATATATATACAAATAATTGAAATGGAAAGGAAGAGAGAAAGGTGGTGGCTTACATGAAATTTCACCTTAGTGTACTCATTCAAAACAGATGCAAATTCTTCAAATTTTCAGACGCATTAGCCAACTTCTTCAGGAAGAAAAGACAGCCCACTTGCATTCCTTTCATGAATGGCAATGCTGCGCTTCAATTTCAGATAAAATATTTTTTTTTTACATACAAACTATTTGAATTATTTTTACAATGTCAGACAGATCCTTATTTGCTTTTATACATACATCTACACAAACACATATATGTAGGATTATGGATAGTGTCGGCTGGGAACGCAGTTCAGATCTTCCTTTCTGACAAAAGGGGCTTAGGCCCTCAAAAATTTGAACTTCCACCTATGCCAGACTGGACCAACTATTGATTACAGGTAAGTTGGCATCACTGTCTCTCTTTCCTAGCCAAATATGTTATATGATTAGGGTGTCAGATAATGTTTTGATTAAATAATTATCAAAACTCTTTTAGTTCAACAAAACAACAAGTTTATTAAAAACGAGACTCAAGATATTTGCAAATTCCCAGGTACACAGTTTCCATTGATGTGACACTTCCTAAACTGATAGTTAATTAATCCCATTTGCGCCTTGCAAGTTTGTCTGAGATTTCAACATCACTGCAAGCTACCCTATCTCTCCTCGCCTTGATATCCTAATTCAGGACTATAACTCTCAGCCCATGAGCATTTATTTCCCCTTGGAGATGAAAAAGGTTTGGGCACATACACAAAAATCGCTAGCCACCCAACAATGTCAGCATGTCGATACAAAACTCAAAGGAAAGCTGACACTGATCAATTGTCATGTTACAATATATACTAAATTATTATTTATATACTAAATTTATATACATATATTAAACAATGTACTTACAATAATCTTTATTCACTTTTTCTACTGCAGCCCCATCAGTATTTTTGTTTAAAGCAAATAACTGTAAATATAAACTTGAATGAATTGGTGTATTAAATTTTTAACAATAATGAATTTACAAGGTGATAAACAAAATTACAGAGAACATGAATTTCTTGCATTTACCAACATTAATACACGCAGTAGGCAGTTCTTCATAATAAGTGTTCCCCTATCAGATGACCTAGGACATGGGAAGGTGGGTGTTTTTTTTTTGGTGGGAGATCAATGGATATAATTTTTGAAGGGGATGGTATGCCCAAACAAAGTGGTCTTTTTTGAATGTAATGAAGGGATTGGGATCAGTATATGTGTTTTCTCATCCTCTAGCTAGCAAAGCACCTCTGCCTTGCACTTCTCTATGTTCATCATGAAAACCATGGTGAAGCCTGTCTTGGCCAGGGAAATGACAAATTCACCATTACTTTTAAAATTACAAAGACCTGTGTTGGCTACAGGTTCGGTTGTTTAGGAAGAATGGTTTTAAAGGATTGTGAAGTTGTATGGAAAACTATATTGCAGGTGTTGGTTGAAGCAGGTGGTTATATATATATATATATATATATATATATATATATATATATATATATATATATATATATATGATATTAGTAAGGATATGACATTTTCAAAAATAATGGCAATATTAGTATGGAAAGGAAAGGGAGGAGATAGGTTGTGGATTACCTGAAAGTGAAGTTCGGTGTTGCCATAAGCAAGTGAAGATTGTCCTTCAAATTTTCAGAGGCTCTCAGCTTCCTTCTTCAGGAAGGAGTGTTACACCATTCTGTGCACCGGCCGTGTGTCTGTGTTAATATTGCAATTCATGCAACCCAAAAGTATCTAGCCACCCGGACACAACACGAAATTGACTTACCTGAAATCAACAACTGGTCCGTTCAGGCTGAGCAGTAAAATCATTTCAATTTTTCATGAGCCTGAGCCCTTCGTCAGGAAAGAAAGTCTGAATGGTGTGCCAGTCAGGCACTGTTGTTAACAGTCAAGAAGAAACAGTTCAGATCTTCTTTCTTGAAGAAGGGAACTCAAACCCTCAAAAATTTGACCAGACCAACTGTTGATTTCAGGTAAGTTGACTTCGCTGTGTAAGAATGTGACAGTCAAAATAATTTGTATGAATAGGAAGAAGAGAAAGGAGGTGGCTTACCTGAAATTGATGCTCAGCATTGCCACTCAGGACAGAAGGAAGTTCTTCAAATATTCGAAGGTGTTAGACTCTTTCCTCAGGAGAAGGAAGACTAATATAAATTATAACTTAGCACAAAAAGAGCTTGCAATGTATAAGACTAACAAGTAAGAGCCCTATCCAGTTCAAAGCCCAAGAACCATTTATTCAACAGAAAGATACTTACACGAGGTTTGGTAGATATGGAAGAAACTTTTTTCTCTTCTTGCTCTTCTGATTCAACTTGTTTAATTATATTATCAATTGGTCGAGGATTTAGTGAATCACATTCAGCATTGTAGAGAAGTGTAAATCTTAATTTATAACAAAATAAACTTTATTATTGCATTTGATTGATAATTTGTTTATAATAATCATGAAGTATTCAAAATAAACATAATACCATTACCTTTGATGTCGATTTATTAAAGCTTTTTTGTCTCCACTAGTACTTAGTCCTATTTCTTTTAGCTTTTTCTTTAATTCTATAGGTTTAAGTAAGTGGTAAACAAGTTTTGTGAGTGGTTTCCGCCTTCCATCAACTTCACTATCAAAAAATAAATCTCTCTGTTAAATTAATATTAACTGTTAAATATATGACTGATTGTATAAATGTTATGTGAAGTACACATACCTCTGATCTGTTTTCTGTTCAGCTCTCCTCAAACATGCATCCAAATGAATGTTTATATTTGTTTCTGGTATAAGTACATCACACACAGGGCATGAAACTTTCTGTGGCTTTGGCACTTCAGTTGCAGACTTTTTAGGGCTAAACATTGATGGAATTTTTAGTTCAGATTTTGATACAGAATTTCCTTGAGAAAAACTACACGATGGTGAATTTGTCAAAATTTCCTCATTAAGCCTTCTTTTAATTTGAAACTGGCCTTCTACAATATTTTGTATGTTGTTGTCAGCAATTAGTTCCTTGTTAAATAATTCAGTAGATATTTTGGTTTGGCGATTCTTCTTAGGCGTAGTGAAGAAATTTTTCTTAGGGGAATCACGATTCTCAGGACTCATATTGATTTCACTTCTACAGGAATCATTTTTTCTGTTTACTAAATCAGAATCTTGCTTAACATTTAGAATAAGAGAAACAAGTTTTTCTCTAATTCCACTATATAAGCTTATTATATCATCTAATATTCTATTATTCCTTAATTGTGACTCATAAGTTTCCCCATGGCAAATAGGACATTCTGTTTTGTAAATAAGGGATTTCCTTATACACAATGAACAATCTAAAAATAAAGAGAATTAATTATAATGAGAAACATGTCAAGCATTCAATAATGACTAAAACATACACATACAAAACATGAACAAGCAATACTGTAAAAAAAAATGCTTTAACAGGAATCATTTCTTGTTTCATAGACTTCTAGGCCAGTAAAATAAAGACCATAGGTCTTCTTAGCCAGTATAAAATTTTTAAATACACCAACTAATAGTAATAAGTGCAAGAAACACAGGAATTTCATTGTTAAAAGGACTTTCATAATATATTTGAATATTAAAGAGCTGAAAAAGGAGAAATTATTTCTTCATTCTTCTTCAAAAGAATTGTGAGACTACAATTTATTTAAAAATTGAACAGCAATACTTACAATTATGCGAGCAAGCAGTGACAAGTGCTGTTGTGATATACTCATAACAAATCCCACATCTAAACAAGACATCTAATTGCTGGAAAAATATAAATATGTATTAATAAAATAATATAAATATGTATTAATAAAATAATATAAATATATTTGGGTCAGATGGATTATATTTCTTCCAAACATTACCCAAACTTAGGTAAATCAAAATAATTTGTAGAAATCCTAAAAACTTGAGAATTGACCTCAAGAACACCAATTTATCAAGATATAATTTGAAGCTTTAAGAATACTACCAAGACTAAATAAAATCCCTCATACCAATTCAAATTAATATATTATGGATCTAAGAACAAATAATTCTAATCTGAGCATTTTATAGAACGGGGACAACAAGCAAGCCTATTACAACTTATTGAGTAGCCATTTCTGAAAATTATTAAGAATAAAATGAATTACAATAAAAAATTAAAGTCTGCCATAATGCATTAAATCAGTCTTATTTAGTAAATATATATGAAAGGTTTATATAGACTTGTCTGTTATGAACAAAAAAGCATAATAAGTTGAAGAATTGTTGTAACATGTAATATTAATGATACAGTTAAACCTATTAGTCTTCAAACTACCTATAAAACCATAAACAGAAGTTCGTTATATTTGGTTTGGCTTAAGATTAATTTTTTTTCTTTTAGTCTGTTACTCAACTTTTAGGTAAACCCTCACTTTTATCTCATATTGCATTTTAAGTTTAATGTTGTCGATACATTATTTCTTTATATTATGTCGATAACAATCTATCCATTCTTAAAAGCTTTTTTTAAAAAATATTCTTCATGAAATGTTTGTCATTCACATTTACTATTAAAAATACTGAATTAATTTTTTAATATATGATAATAATTCATTTCTAAATGTAGCGTTAATTTGATTTAATTGTTAGTAAGTAAAGAAAAATCTAACCTTTAAACATCCAAATTCTTCCGGCCAACAAGCAGTGTTCATTTTGCAACAAAAAAGTTTCCTTTAATTATGTTACTTTAAAATTAATTTATTCTGCATCACGATTTGTTAGAGTTATAACTAAATATAATAAAAAATTATAATTTTTTTCTAGTACATGATCAGTACTTTGGTAGTACCCGCCACATTTTGGATTGAGGCAAAGAGTTTCATCAATTCTCCAATCAAATTTAAGTTTATGTAAATCCGACACAACGATTTGCAAGTATGTATTCCTTATTCCCTGTTTAAAACAGAGACTTAATTAAGTTTGTTTTAACGAATTATTATTACTATTATTTAAATCAACATTCATGTTAATTGTCAGATACGAGAAGATAAGCTACCTTATTTTCTTAGCATGTAATGGTAGCTTACTGCAAATGTCAAGAATTTTAGTAAATATTTTTATAATTGTGAATTATGGAATACAGGAAGAAGCTTAGAGGATTACATGTTGAATATTGGTGATAGAGTTCCTTTCTCATTAATTCGGGAGATAACGAAAGTTTCCACCGTGAAGAATATGCTGGACGTAAATTTAGTTAAGATTTTCGGAAATATTTTTAGGCAAACGGTGAATAGATCCCCTCCAGGTCATATACACTTGCTCACTACCTCAAATAGCCACAGACATTTAGCACCTCGTGAAAAACCGTCAGTTAATCATTAAGTAATTCTTTACTGATCTTTTTGGTCGCTCCTAAAAGCTAGACGAGTTACTTATTAAATGTTTAGTTTATACCAGATGTTTCCAAAGGTTTTTTAAGGCAATAAATTTTGAAAACTAATACATATAAATTACGAAGTACTCTACGGTACCCGAAAATTATATTATAGGAAATCATTAATTCAATTAATGGAACAGCTTGGTGTTTTTAAAATGGTATTAAATTTTAAAACGCTTCCTATCGTTAGTTTTTTTTTAACTTTATTTAGCAGGATCTGCAAGTAAAATGCAATTCACTGCTATGATATAATAAGAGATCATATGGCTAAGAGTATTTGGAGAGAGGGTTATGTGAATATTTCACACCTCTGGCTGATTACATTGGGTTCAGGTATTTACAGGTTGACAATTATTTGTGTAAGTCTTGTGGAAGCTGTCGTTTGAATTTTTTATGGGTGTTTTTTTGTCCTAGATTTAATTTCTTTGCACTTTTACACTTCACTATATTTTTGAAAAAGTTACCGCTTAGGTTGTGGATGTAGCTTGTTGTAAGTGGAACCTTTAATTCTTGGTGTATTTGACTGTTTCGTATGAACCACGGGCTGTTAATTGCAATACGTAGCACTTTATTCTGCATGGTTTGAAGTTTCTTGAGCGAACTTGTAGGTGCGTTGCTCCAAGCAAGAATTGGTCGGAGAATCGATTTATAAATTAGGATCGAGGATTCAACTCGAAGATGATATCACGGGGTAGAGCAGAGAGTCTTGCGTAGCACTCATTTAGTTTGTTATGAATGTGGTATCTCCTGTTGAGTTTTGCATCTAGGTGGGCCCTTTGGATTCCATGATATTTCATTATTGTGCATTCGGAGTGTCGGTAGTTGAGTGTAGCGCTTGAGTATGAACATCTTTGCTTGGCATTTAGTAGTGTTAATTTTTATTTTCCATTTTTTATACCAATCACACGTTACATTTACTGCATTTTGAAGGTGTTGAACTGTAGTTTGTATTTTGGCGCTCTGTGCTAGTATCGCGTTGTCGTCGGCAAACATGGCGTTGAGTCGTTCACTGTGGGCACATCGTGTACGTAGAGGTTGAACAAGGTTGGTCCCAATAGGCTCCCATGGGGAACTCCTGCTTTTGTTGTTTTCATGCTAGATAGTGATGCGTTGATTCTCACTCTGAACGTCCTGTCGGTCAGGAAGGATTCTATGGTTTTCATTATGTAATCCAGAATGTTCAATTTAATCATTTTATACAAGAGTCCTATCAGCCAAACCTTGATGAAGGCTCCTTCCAAATCTAGTAAGACTGCTGCAGTATATTTCATCTCTTCAAATCCCTTTTCAATCGTCTCTGTTATTCTGACGAGTTGGTGAATAGTCGAGTGTGACTGTCTGAACCCAAACTGATGAGATGGTATAACTTCATGTTCGTGTATGTATTCTTGCCGTCTAGTGAGGATCACCTTCTCTAGTAGCTTGGCTGAAGTGGACAGTAGGCTTATGGGTCTGTAGCTATCACGGTCATGTTTGTTCTTGCTAGTTTTGTAGATTGATAAGACGTTTGCTGTTCTCCATGTCAGAGGAAAGTATCCAAGTCTTATACAGCCATTACAAATTGAGGTTAAATAGGCTACAGCTTTCTTTGAAAAGTTTTTCGATATTTCATTGGTTATCAGGTCTGGTCCAGGGGTCTTCCGTTTAGGCAGTCGCTGTATATATAGCTGGATTTCTTGAGTAGACGCGGGGATTATTTCCATTCCTTCCCGCATGTGAAATTCAACTAGGGTGGTTTCTATTTCGGTAGCAAGTACAGGTTCGTCTTCGTCTGCATTTGTTGTAAACACGTTTTCCAGGTGCGTGGCCAATATTTCTGTTTTTTCTTCTTCTGAAGAATATATCATTGGTAGATGATGCTAGGTTGTCTCAGGAGCCTATTGGTTGCCTTCCACATAGTTGAGTCGCCGGGAAGTATTTCATCTAGGTATCTGTTATATCTTGTTATTCGGATATCATCCAGCTCTTGTTTAACTATACGGTTAAATCTATTATATAGTATTTTATAGCAAGGTAATCTAGTCCTTTGCCATTTCCTTCTATATCTATTTTTAATATTTATTAGTTTAATTATATGGTCAGGTTTTTGGTAGTTCTTTGTTTTCTTGGTATTGTTGTTTCTATCGCGCTCTCTTGTATTGCAGCGTCAATGTTTATTGAATTCTGGAGTGGTCCCGTCCAATTCAGTTTTTGGTCGAGCAATTTTTGGAAGTTTTTCCAGTCAGTTATTCCATCAACCGATCTAGGTGCAGGGGTCTTCGCTTGAGGCACATCATAAAATGGCATTATTACAGGTAGATTGTCAGAATACAGTTCGTTTGTTACCGTTTGTTGTATTGTTGTTTTCAAATTCTTGTGTAAGACAACGTCTAAGATGTCCGGTTGATGGGCAGCCCTGAATGGGTAGTAGGTGTATTCATTTGGGGCCGATAAAAGCATGCAATGGTTTATCATTATTTGGTGTAATCTTAACCTTTCAGTGTTATTAGCTCGGCAACCCCAAATGGTATTTTTTGCATTTAGATCACCTAATAACATTATTGGTTCTGAACTGTCGAATAATTTTTGTATTACGTGGTCTAATAATCTTTTATTAGATTGTTTTTATGCAGCTATTAGTTTTAGGGGGCAATTGTTTTCCGTGTATACTTGCATTGAAAAAGTTTCCAGATTGTCTGTATCGCCAAGGTGAGGAAGGTGATGTTTTAGCTTTCTCGTTATTATAATCGCCACTCCCCCTGAGGCCTTATCCACTTCTCTGTCTTTTCTGTGTACTTGGTATCCAGGAATACGAAAAGCTTGTCTTAATTAATTAATTATACGAAAAATAATGTGATGAATTATTTTCCATCTCCGCAGCAAAGACAAGAGACAGGCACATCTCTGGATGTAACGTCATGGCAAGCTGGGTGGAACTAGAAACTACTGAGTCGAGACCGTTTTGGCATCATCCATGCAATAAGCAGCAGGCATAATCTAGACGGTACAGCACTGAACATGACTATATGGGTGTAACAGATGCCATTCTCAAGTCTCTCAGTATTATTAGAACAAATGGACCCGCACGCTACTTCAAATTGATAAGAATACAATCAGAAAAATCAATATTATTTTTAAGCGTTAATTAATAAAATTGAAAATTTTTCATTAGTAGTGCCATTGGACGCCCTGGTTTATCATTGATAAGAATTGAATAATATCGCTATTAATTTTAAACTTTTCCACCATTTATCTTTGAAAATATTATTTTTCCACTTATAGGAAAAAATATCTCCTTCCCTTGTTATCTTTCCGGACCAGATATATTTAAACTTGGGTTTTAGCTTGCAATTTGATAAATTAATTCGAAATAAATTTTATTGCTGTATATCGGTATTTCATTAAATGCTATTTTGGCACGATTTATACGATTTCGTTTCCCGGTTTTGAATTTGTTATATGTCATGCACATAGGGATTTTAAATGCCCTTTATATCTGTACTAGTCAGTACTTTCATGGTGCTATAGAAGTCTGTGAATGTCGCCATTTAATTGATGTTATTCGTTATGTTTAGGAATGCGTAGGTTTGTGATATTTGGCGACTTTTACTATGAACTTCTATTGAGTCCGGACAGAATACGACATGCCGGGATTATTTCGGGGGCGTCTGTGTAAATTTCGTTGAATACGTATCACTTTTATTTTTTAACTTTTTGAAATAGGTTTTAGGCATAAAGTTTGTCTTTTTGTTTCTCCATGTGGAGTCCGGATCAATAACATTCCTATGACTATTTAAGGCAGCTGTGGGTTTGGTAAGTGATCAGTACTTATGTCCAAAATTTTTTTGTTAATTTCAATTATTATATTCTTAAGTTTGGGAGGTTAAAACCTTATAATAATGTCTTTCGGGGGAAGATTAACCCCACTGTTTTGGGTGAGATTGAACCGATAGAAAATGTAATTTACGATACTCAGACTTAATAAAAACCGTGAAAAAGTCTTGCATTACGCCCAAGGAGTAGATAAGCGCCAAGTGAGCCGCGTAATATATCTTTGAGATCCTGTAGTCAATTTCCCTAAAAAAACTGGAGTAAATATTACATTATTTGAGACGTAGGATTGATCCTTGTGCTTGTAATTATGCTGTTTCCCATGGAAGAGCCTCTGTAACTTTTCTGATTTAAATTTAGATATAAATTATTGCCGAATTTTCCTTTGATTTTCGTTTTTAATTGATGTTAGGGTGCAAAATATCAAATGCACCATTGATGTCTAGGTAATAATACCGGTGCATTTAATTGATTGTGTGTGACTAGGTTTACGATCGTGTCTATAGTCGGTTTGTTCCGTATCGTACCATACCGATTGAGGCCAAACAATTGGACCATGATCCGCACCTCAGGCTGGTAGAACAGCGTTGTTACGGAGGAAGATAGAATTAGAACCTCCGAAAACCGAGACAGTTGGTTCCACCTTTGCAAGTCTGAGACCCTATTCCTGCTGCAATTAAAACGGACCGTAACCCGTAAGATGCCAGTATGACCACAGCGGAGGGGAGCAATCCATCAAATGTAAATATGACAAACGGTGTCTTGGCACGTCAATCTAGACATAACACCGGATGAAATTTCCGAGGAATTGATCACCATCATCATTGACATTACAGCCCGGTGTGGGTCTTAGCCTTCTTCAGAAGTTTCTACCATTCCTTCCAATTCATGGCTATGGTCCGCCAATTCTTCACTTTCAACATCCTGATATTCTGGATCACTCCACCTTCCCACTTTAATTTGATCTGCTATTAAACACTTTTTTAACAACTTTATTACTTTCCAGTCTAATGAGGTGCCCTGCCCAGCCCAATCTGTTAATTTTAATATATTTAATAAAATCTGGTTCATTAAATAATTCATACACTTCATAATTATATCTTTTCCTCCAGAGATCCATTTCCTTCACCGCTCCCAATATGCTTCTCCTTTCAAAGATGCCAAGTGCTTTTTCATCTGATGGCTTTAACCCCCAAGTTTCGGATGCATATGTTAAGACAGGGTCTCACAAGTACTTTGTACAACATTATTTTAGTCTTTCTTGAGATTAAGCGTGACCTGAATTGTTCCCTAAGACCATAAAAAGCCTTGTTTGCAACTATAACACGTCTTTTGATCTCAGCACTTACATTATTTTTGTAATTAACTTCAGATCCAAGATATACAAAAGTTTTAGCAATGTCGAATTTGTGTAGCCTAATCTCTATAAAGTTTCTACCATAACTACGATCTTCTTTAGCTACTGGCATGTATTCAGTTTTATCTTGGTTAATATATAGATGTATCTTCTTTGCAGCCTTTTCCATGCAGATGAAAGCTCCCTTCATGGCCAACAGTGTTCTCCCTATGATATCAATATCATATGCATATACCAGAATTTGTATTGATTTATAGAATATTCTCCCTTTTGAATTTACACCTCGATTTGAATCGAATCGTATTAGCGTTATTTTCATGTAATTCCCAACCAAACCCCACCCCGAAGTTTGCTCCCCTCCATGCCGACAGGGATTAAAATTATATACAGAGAGCATCTAGAGAAATATTATGAATTTAATTGACCCCAAAAACAGTAATTGCGAAGCTAATATCGGCCGATTAACATGTTTTAAAATTAACTACCCACGCTTGTGGTAGTTAAACGGCAAGTTGAATATAATAATTAAACTTAGTGACTTACAAAACCTTGTATTCAACATGAATGTCGATTGTTTTGCATAATTTTTAGTAATGCCACACCCTTAAGGATGCTTCCCTCCCGAACCAGAAAAGGGTTGAAATTATACATGGAGAACATGTAGAGAGATATTATAAGGTTCATTGATCCCGAAATATATTTATTCGACGCAAAAATCGGCTGTTTGAAATGTTTGCAAATTTTTACCCCCCTCCCAACATCATTGACCTCGGCGCAACCCCCCTCCGACCGCCACTCAACCACGCGCGTTGACCAGATTGTCATAAATAAACTCAGCGAGTTCCATATCCCTGGATTTTATTCCAATCCCAGTCGTATGGGCATTATTTTGCTGTAACGAACCACCCAACATGACCCCTATCCGTAATCGTCTCCTAAACCCGAAAGGGGTTGAAATTATACACAAACAATGTAAAGACAAATATTCTGAATTGACTTGACTGCGAAAAATATTATACACAAACATCGGGCGATCAACATGATTGAATAATATCCACCCCCGTTCACACTCAGCCGTGGGGGTTAAATCGCATAATTAAGCTCAGAGACATCCATAACACCGGAATAGATTCTAAATTCGAATGTGTTTAATTTTTTTTATGTAATGCCACTCCACCCTCAACCCTTAAGGGTGCACCACTCCAAAGCCTGAAAGAGGTGTAAATTATACACAGAGAGCATGTAGTGAAATTTTATGAATGCCGTTGATCCCGAATTATATTGACGCAAAAATCGGCCGGTTAGCATATCCTCCTCCTCCCAGCCCCTCTAACCCCCGCCAATCACCACACATCCGCGAGTTGACCAGATTGTCATAATTAATCTTAGGGACATCCATAACCCCGATTTGACTCGAATATCAGTTGTTTTTGTGTTAATTTTATGAAACGCCCCTTCACCCCTAAAGGTCCACCTCTACCCGTGACGAAATGCGTTGAAATGATACACAAACAACATCAATAGAAATTCAATCAATATAATTAACCGTGAAAAATATTTATTCAACGCAAATATATATTGCATGTTCCAAAATTACCACCCCGTCCACCCCCGGCCCCGGGGGTTAAATGCTAAGTTGAATGTTATAATTAAACTCAGTGGCATAAATAACCTTGGTTTTGGCTCCAATCTCGAGTTGATGCGCGTAATTTTCCTGTAAAGGTTCCCTCCCCTATCCCTATGGATGCTCCTTTATCATGCTGTAAGGTGTTGATATTTTACTCAGATAACATTGCTAGAAACTTTATCAATCTTTTTTCCCCTAAAAATATTTATCCAACTTAAATATCGGTTGTTTTATCAAGTTTGAATATTTACATCCCCACCCCTAAGCGTGCTCCCCTTTTATGCCGATAAAGGTGGAAATTTTACACAAACAACATCGTTAGAAATACTATAATCTAATTAACCCTTGAAAATATTTATCGTACGTTAGTAACCACCGTGAATTCTTGTTTCAAAATTTCCGCCCCTTATCTACCCCCGCTCCTGGGGGTTAAATGACCAATTGAATATCAGTTGAATATAATTAAACTCAGCGACATCGATGACCCTGCTTTTGACTCCAATCTCGGTTGTAATCGCGTTATTTCCTTGTAACGCCGTCCATCCTCACCCTAAGGGTGCTCATTTCCCATGCTTTAAGGGGTTACAATTATAAACAAATAACATAGGTAAAAATACTACCAATTTCTTTGACAACTTAAAATATTTATCCGAATTAAATATCGGTTGTCTTATTAAGTTACAATGTATCAACCCCTACCCTTAAGCGTGTTCCCCTCTCACGCTGAAAGCGTATGAAATTTTACTAACAACGACGGTAGAAATACTATCTGCGTCAATGGCCCTGGCATTTATTTATTCTACGCTAATATCAACGATTTAACATGTTTGAAAAATTCCACCCCGTTCATTCTCGCCCCAGGGGATTAAACGGCCAATTTAATGTCATATTAAACTCAAAGACATCCATAACCCTGGATTAGACTCCAATCTCGATTACTGTTGCGATATTTTTATGTAATGACACTCCACCCCAGCCGCTAAGAGGAGCTACCCTCCAAATCCCGAAAGGGGTTGAATTGAACCACGGAGAACATATAGCGCAATTTTTAATTTATTTTATTTTATCCCAAAATTTATTTATTCGACGCAAAAAATTGCCGGTCAACATATTTTTAAATTTCTAACCTCCTCTCATCTCCGCCCAACTCTTCCCACTGCAGCCCACCCCTCGCGTGTTGTCCAACATCCCATACTCAGATAACATCGGTTGAAACACTATCTGTGTCTTCGATCCCTAAAAATATTTATCTACCTTAATATCGGCTGTTTTAACATGTTTGAAAGTTTCCACACCCTCCCCTAAGTGTGCTTCCCTCTCATGTCGAAAGGGGTTAAATTTTACGAACATTATCGGTAGATAAATTATCAATGCCATTGACATCGACAATTAATTATTTAACGCAAATATCAACCGTTTAACATGTTAGAAAGTTCTTCTCCCGTCCAGCCCATCCACCCCCGCCCCTGGGGGTTAAATGACCAATTGAATGTTATAATTTAACTAAACAACATCTATAACCTTGAATTTGACTCCAATCTCGGTTGTATTCGCGTTATATTATTGTACCGCTCCTCCACCCCACCCCTATGTGTGCTCTAATGCTAATCACGAAGGTGGTTGAAGTTATCCTCGGAGAACATGTAGAGAAATTTTATGAATGCCATTTATTCCGCTCACCCCTTCTCATCACCGCCAATCCCCCCCTCCCCCGTGCGTTTCTCAGTTTGTCATAAATAGGCTCAGCGACATCCATAACATCCATAACCCAGATTTGACTCGAATCTCGCGTTTTTCGTTAATTATATGAAAAGCCCCTCCACCCCCACCACTAAGGGTGCTCCCCTACCATGCTGAAAGGGGTTGAAATTTTACAAACCACACGGTATAAACAATATCTACGTCATTGACCCCGACAAATATTTATTCCAGGCAAATAGCGACCATTTATTATGTTTGAAAAATTCCACCCCCGACCGTGGGGCTTAATAGGCCACTTGAATGTCATAATTGAACCCACCGACATCCATTACACTGGATTTGACTCGAACCTCGGTTTTATTTGCGTTATTTTACAATATGTCTCCAATTTCGGTTGCTTTTGCGCTATTTTTATGTAACGCTCCTCGAACCCTATCCCTAAATGTGCTCACCTCCGATGCCGAAGGAGGTTGAACTCATTGACATAATATATCGGCCGTTTATACGTGTTAGAAGATGACCACCCCCACAAATGTGCGATAATCAAACAGTATTTATTCCACGCAAAAATCGACCGATTACATTGTCTGGAAATTTCTACCCCCGCCCACCACCTCCCAAACCCGTCGCGTTACCAAGATTGTCCCAATTAGACTCGGCGACATTCATAGTCTCTCAATTGATTCAAATCTCGGTTGTTTTAGCGTTATTTTTATTTAACGTAAATCCACCCCAACGGCTAACTTTGCTCCCCTCACAGGGGTTGAAATTGTACACAAACAACATCGGTAAAAATACTATCAAAGTCATTAACCCCGGTAGCGTTACATAAAAATAGCGCAAAAGCAACCGAAATTGGAGACATATTGGGGATTATAGATAAATGACATCTCGGGCAACGCCGGGCACCCAGCTAGTATATAATAAAAATGAAATCATTTCACTTAAGTTCAATTCAATTAATTGTTTGTCTTATTATTGCATAATTTTAAAAATAAAGGATACAAATTTTTTATTATTACCTTTCAGTAATGTGTGTAACATTTTATGATTCCTTTGGCTGATAATTGGAATTATTGGCGATATTTGAGGTGGCTTGGTGCGAACGGATATTTAACTGTAAAATTATGTAGTTAATAGACATTTCTTTAATTTAATAACTTCCAAAATTAACTATGATTCAGAATTAATTAATATACACATTTTTTATTCTCATATAAATATGTAGTATAAATTAAATATTTTTACCAAAGTTCAAATCAATTAATTGTTTGTATGATTTTTACATAATTTTTAAAAGGTAATTGTGGAATTAAATTTTTATTATTACCTTTCTGTATTGTGTGAAACATTTTATGATTCCTTTGGCTGATAATTGGAATTCTGGGCGACATTTGATGCGGCTTGATCCGAACGGTTATTAAACTGTAAAATATTGTAGTGATATAGCATGATATTTATTATGGGAAGTAATATTATGTAGAAATTGTAGAATTTATTATTATTACGTTAATGTACTGGTTTGAAAACAAACTTTCTTAAAGATTTATATTTTAAAATGAAATATATTTGTAATGAAATCACTATTGTCATATTTATTATTTTAAATACTGTTGTTTATTAAGTTTTTTCTTACCTTAAATGTTGTTAGGATCGTGCAGCATCAGTTTGTCTTACGGTGATGTCCGTGTCATGTTGGATATTATCCTGCAACTTTTCAATGATTATAAATCCTGAAGTGAATTGTTTTAGAAACTGTAAAGTATGTTTTTAGTTTCGTTTCCTGGAGCATGAATGAATAAATTCTTAGGTGATCCGACTCTTGAGCAAGCTACATAAAGTTGACCGTGGGAGAAGCTTGGCGATCTCAAATCTACGCCGCAGAGCTTAATTGATTGTCCTTGTGACTTATTTATTGTAATTGAGAAGGCAAGTCTTACTGGAAATTGCAATCTCCTGAAGTTAAATGGCAAATCTGTTGGAATTAATGGTATTCGTGGGATATATACTATTTCCCCTTCTTCTTTTCCTGTTAATATAGTTGCTTCGATTACATTTTCAAGAATCTTATTAACACACAGTCTTGTGCCGTTGCAGAGTTTTGGAGGGTCCAGATTCTGTAGTAAAATAATCGCTGATCCTTCTTTCAGTAAGATCCTATGGGGTGGTAAACCAGGTGGATCAAGTGAGTTTAGGAACTCTGGTGGGAAATTAACCGCCTCGTCGGTATCTATTACTGTATCAATAGATTTGTACTCAGATACCATGCCTGGTAACATGGTAAGTATTTCATTGTTTATTTCGTGGACATCGTCGTTTTTAGGAGCGAGAATGGCTCTTTCTCGCAGCCAATTCAAGTTTCGATAGTTTTGGCTAACTGCTGGATAGACCGCCTCTATTAGGTCTGAGATGGACGACACCAGATTACAAAAGTCGGATGAGAATTTTAGGTTACCTGAAGAGTCTAGGGGTAATCTACCTTCTACCATCTCTAGAAGTTTGAAAAAGTCTGTGCTGCGTCATCTCCCAACTGCACTCTCATATTAAGGTGTAACGTTATTTTTTGCATATGTCTCCACAGAAAGGACTGTTTTCAACATGCGTGGATTTGATCAGCCGGTGTTGCGTTTGGGATGACGGGCAGAGTTTGACGAAAGTCTCCACAGAGTAGTACGAGAGTTCCTCCCATTATGTTCTTATTTCCTTTAAGGTCTTTCATAGTGTTGTCAAGGGCCTCGAGAGATTTTTTGTGAGCCATGGTGCATTCATCTCATACTATTAATTTACATGTTTTCAGTACCTGAGCTTGACCACTTGACTTGCTTATGTTGCAAGTAGGAATTTCGTGTCTCGCTATGTCTAGAGGCAATTTAAGTGCAGAATGGGCTGTTCTTCCTCCATCCATCAATGTCGCTGCAATTCCTGAAGAGGCAATGGCAAGAGAAATTTGACCCCGAGACCTGATTTCTGCCAGAATTAAATTAGTCAAAAATGTTTTCCCTGTGCCACCAGAAGCATCAAGGAAAACAATACCACCGTTTTGTTTGAATATATTGTCCATTATAATTTCGTATGCTTTTTTCTGATCCTCATTTAGAAGAGGTATGTTTTGCAAGACATACGAAGTAAGTTGCTCCATATTGTAGCTCTTTTCTCGCATATAATCTGGGTGAAACACGTCTTCTTGACTTCGTAATGGCTGAGGCATGCCGAGTTGTTGTAGTATTTTATTTGCAATGGCCAGACATTTATCTTCCAGAATAATCAAAGCCATATTGAAAATATCTGGAGCAAAAGAAATTTCTAACGTCGGATTTTCTCTCCGGACTTTACGTAGTATATCTTCACATAATGCCTCCTTATAACTTTCCCATATTGTAACAGGATTCGACGGACTGCACATAGTGAGTATTATGGCAAACAGATTTCTCATTTGGTCTGGCATGGAGATTAATTCGGCTTCTCGCATTGTGTCATCCCAGCACTGGTCTGTTTGTAAGAGACCTAATTTCTGACAGGTTTCTCTATATGTTTCGCATAGTTCTCCATTTATAGTTTTTTGGTCGGCAAAAGATTTTGGTCCCCTGACGTAGTGAAGAAGCATCCTAAGAAAGAAACATTCGGCGTTATTGGGATGAACTGTATACACACGACCCAAAGCATCGCTTGCATGTACATCATGTCCAGGTACTGACTGGCCTAGTTTTCTTTTAGTGAAACTTTCCTAGATGAATCCCATGTGTAATACCGAGGTATTTCGGGATACAATAAGATTCTGGCGAAAGAATCTTTCTGACAAAGTTGAAAGAGTGCAGTTGTATTTGGTGGTTGATCAATAACTTTCGGAGCGGTCTCTGTGGTGAAATAAACTCGCTGACCATTTTCTAAATGAACACTGAGGTGAACAACAGTAGGATATCTTTCATGTATGGGAAATCCTAGTATTCGCCAAACTGCTTCGTTGCTACTAATGTATCTGCCAAAATGATATTGCGTCACTTCATCATTTGTTGTGTAGTTAGTAATGCAAAATGAAGCCTTTGTTAATATACTTGCACATGTACTTAATGGATTTCACACTGTTACAGTATTCGACATTGATGTGTGCCTGAAACTTTCTTGACAGCAGTGGAGAATTTGCCACAACCCACCTATTGTCGATTTCTATTTCCGTATTTTTGCGTATCTTGAGTTTTGACGTAAAACCGCCATCTTCTGGAGATCGCCGTCTGTACAGAGGATAACCATCACTTCCTATTTGCGTGTCTTTAATAAATTTTATTTGATATTTCTTCGTACACCTTCCGTCTTTCATGCAAGGAGAATTTCGATTCAGATTGCCGCATGGTCCGTGGATCATGTTTGTGGTTATGACAATGGATAGTTGTGTTGGGTCAGGCAATTCAGCTGATATAATATCATCCATTTGTGAGGGGTGAATTTTTTCCTTCAACCATATTAAATTGTGTGAATGTGGATGTCCACGCTTTTGCCACTCTATTGTGTCCATCCAGCATCTTGCGACTCCAAATACATGACCCTTTGTTATAACGTCCATTAATTTCAACTGCTTTAGTTTAAATACTGTCGCAATCAAGTCATGCCGGTCACTGGGTAATTGCCCATTGGTAAGTATTTCCTTGATCAAGGTCTGCGAGGGCTATTCTCTCGCAGGCAATACCTGCGAGGGATGTTCTCTCGCAGGCAGAACCTTTTTGGAGAGATACGAAGGGGCTACCTTTGGGTATGCCTTTTCCTCTCAGTTTTTGAACTAAGGTTCCCACAAGCCGAGGCACCTCGGCCTACTTTGAGAGGTGTATGTTTCGGGGTCACAGACCTTGGGCATACGGAAAGAGTTGTTCGCTATTCCCATTGGAATAGTCGGCCAGCTGCCTCCTAAACTGGTCGAGGCACGGAGAAGGGAATGCTGCGTCCCCACAGAAAACTCCTCTCCCGCTATCGGAAGGGCGTGGGACAAGTACCCAATGCCCGACCTACCCGATGCAGGTTTTTCTAGGGTTTTTACCTGCATTTCTTTAGGCGAATGCCGGGTAGGATCCTTAAAATATAGCCCGGGGGCCCTAGTAACCCTTGGCTACCTTCCACTACCCTTCCGCATCCCCCCTTTCAAATCCCTTCCTATGCTATTAAAGGGGAGTTGCCCAACGTGGATTACCCTCATGTAGCCTGTAGCCCTAAAAAAATATATATATTTCCTTGATCTCCAACCAAGTAGGATTACAGGTGAAGGTGATAAATAAGTCTGGTCTGCCGTATGTCTTTACGTACGTCATAGCATCCTGTGTGTATTCCTGCATATGTCTGGGACTACCAGTGAATGTAGATGGTAGTACGACTAAAGAACCTATGTTTTCAGCGTTCCCATCATTTGCAACAGAATCTCTCAGGTGAATGTATTCTTCAACTCTGAGTTTACGTTGATTTAGACGAATATAAATAAGACGTTCTGTTTCGATTTTTGCATACATGTCAACTATGAATTGATGAAACAAATGCCTGCAGTTTAATATATGGTTCGGTTGAGTATCTCGGACCATTAGTCTGTATGCATAGAAAAGCATCGCTGAAACTTTCTTTGTTGTTTGTTGGCCTGTTCTTGGGTTGACCAGTCTGAGATTGAAATGATATCCTTCTTCCGCACGGGGAAATATGACTCGGTATTGAAGAGCATCATAAAATCGATGTGTTTCGGAAATACGTTGTAGTGAATCACCTCGTCGTTGAATTATGATATCTCGTTGATCAAAGCCATCGGCTGACATAACCACTGCTATTTCGTGTCTTTCAGGAGTATTGAAGCGCCGCTCGTGTTCTCCAGCCGGTGTACGATCTGCTCTTATGACAACTTTATATTCATCTATTGGCATATGTTCTAAGGCTGTTTTGAATGTTTTTATAAGATCATTATGTTGATGAAACAATGTTTGTAAACTTGAAACTATATGTCGTCTTGTTCCTGAGATGTAGCCGCACCTCTGGTTAGTTTCATCGTTTCCTATAAAATATATTTGTAGAAATTTTGGTTCTTGATCAGACGGCGGGAGCAACGATCCCGCTTTAAGGTAAATCTGACCTTGCACCGTGAATGTTGTTGCAAACCCCGGATTTTCAATAACTAATGTGGCTCCGAATGACGTCATTTGGAAACATGAGTTGTATTTCCTCGCATTAGTGAGAAAATGTTTCGATTCTGCAGTATTTCCTGCTGTATATGTCAAAAGTTCTTGTGGTGGTCTTTCCAGGTTTTACTTTTCCATTTTTGCAGCATATTTGCAGGATATTCTGATTTAAATATTTTTACATGGCGGTAAGTAAAAACTATTTCCATTTTACCTATAGTAACTGTTGGAATGGTGTATGTAATCTTTAAGTGGATCATAATGGAATGCTTCTAATTCTAGGGTAAAATGGTGTGCAGTCCGTGCTCTGACTCTCACATTTTGAAGGCGGATCTCATGATGCTGTTCGGTTTCCGATCTTCTAGATGTAATTGCTCTTTTTTTAAATCTTGCAGTCTGCTTTCGCGCTGCTGTTCGGTTTCCGAACTTCTAGATGTACTTGTTCTTTTTTTTTATCTCGAAGCCTGGTCTCGCGCCGTTGAGGAGTCTCTGATAGCCTAGATTCTGCAGCTGTCTGGCGTAGATTGCGAAGCCTTGAAATTCTATCCTCAGGACTCTCTGCAGCTCGCTTTATTTTTATATTTTTAGCCTTTATTTGTACTTGACCAATTGCCTTACGTTTTCTTGGAGGCATTTTTGTACCAATCAATACCTTTAAAGAGTAATATTAAATTACTATTTATACATTACAATGTATCATTTTGGAAATATGATGTATTTGTTTTGATACCAAAACTAAAAATACCAAAACCACAATTGTACATATTGCGATTAAAAAATTGATTTGGTAACAAAAATGATATAAGTTTCTGTAAAATGATAAAACAATTAAGATGCTTCGTATAGGGTATCACCTCTAAAACTTAAGGTACAAAGAATTCATATAAGTATAAGCACCATACTTGTGGTTCAATACTGTTTTGGAAATGTGTACTAATTTATTCATTTTCTAAATACAGGTGTAAGAAAAAAAGGCACAAGTGAGTATAAAGAGTATAAAGTTTAAACAGTAAAATTTGTAGCATTTACGGAAATAGAAATTAGGTGTCAATTGGAGAAATCTTATATTAAAGATAGAATTGATAGATAATATGAAATGTGGAATTCAATTTGTAGCATTTGTGGAATGCTAAGTATTTATAAGATGGAATGTAAAATGAATGCAGAATTTGTAAGTAATACAACAGCTATTGGAAAATAGAAACCAAAGTATTACATTTGACATTTTGCCTAAAATAGGAATTAGATATGAATGGGCGGGGTGGTAAATTAAATACATAATTGGTAGCAATTATAAACTTTATACATATGTGGAATAAAATTTGTAGCATTGATGAAAATAGTAGTAAGCTAGGAATGGGAAGGACCGTAAATCAAAAAAAAATGTGTTTCTTAAAAAGAAAAATTATGTAATTAAATATGTAGTATTCATTGAAATAGGAATAGAACATTATTGAGACGGACTCTAAATTTAAATCTTATGTGCTGAAAAATATAACAGTTTTACGGAAATATTAAGTGAAGGAAAAATTTGTAGCATTTCTGGAAATGGGCATTAGATATGATTGACCTGGACATAAATTGAAAGTAGAATTGGAAGACAATAATTCATTTATTATAGAATATTTACAGTGAAAAAAATTGTAGCATTAATGGTGAAAGTAGTCAGCTAGTAATTTGAATGACGGTGATAGGATTACAGAAATTAGAGGTAATGTAATAGTTTTTAATAAGTACTAATTGAGGAATTAAATGTGAAGAATTTGTAGTAACAGGAATTAGAAAATAGAATGGAACGGACTGAAAAATAAATGGAGGGTTTTTAGGTAATATAACACTTATTCGAATATATTAACTCAGAAATTAAATTGGTGAAATAGAAGATTTATACGAATCGAACGAATTTTAATTTCAATGGAGTTATAATAATAGGAAATAGGTAATGATGAACGGATTGTTAATTCAATGGAGCGGCAATATAACATTTATTCCAAAATATTAACTGAGGAATTAAATTTGTTGGAATAGAAATTATATGCGAAAGGAAATATCTGTAAAATAAATGCATTTGTAATAATAGGAATTAGAAAAGTTTGGAACGGACTGTAAATGAAATGGAGCTTCCGTAGAAAATATAATACTTATTGCAAAATATTAACTGAGGAAGTAAATTTGTTGAAATGTAAAAATTTACTGCAACGAACAGTAAATTAAATGCATTTGAAGTAATATGAATTAGAAGGGAATGGAACGGACTGTAAATTGAATGGAGGGTTGGCAGATAATGTAAAAATTATTCCAAAATATTTAATTAGGTATTAAATTTATTGACATAAAAATTTTATACGAATGGTAGGAACTGTAAATTAAATGAAGATTTGGTGTATAATATAACTCTTATTCGAGAATATGAAATGGGAAAGAAAATTTGTAGCATTTGTGGTAATTGGAATTCGAAAAGAAGGAAATGGACTTTAAATTGTAATCAGGGTTGGTAGATAATATAACACTTATACCAAAATATTAACTGCGGTATTAAATTGGTTGAAATAGATTTTAGATATGGCTGGAACGATATATAAATTGAAACTCGATAAAATGACACGTTTTCCAGAATATTAACTGTGGATTAAAATTTCAATATTTATGGTAATAGTAGAGAGCTAGGAATCTCAATGTACAGAAATTGAATGCAGAATTTGTAGGTAAGATAAATAATTTTGAATGTAAACTGAAAAATTTAATTTGTTGAATTTGTTCTAATTGGAATTGGATGTGAATGGAAAGGACTTGGAAACTGAATGCAGAGTTGGTGGATAATATAACACTTATTTTAATTTATTATATGTTTAAATAATTTCTATCATTTATGGAAATTGTTGTCAGGTGGGAATGAGAAGGACTGGTAAAATGAGTTCTGAATTTATTGCAATTGAAAATATTAAGTGTGGATTTAAATTTGCTGCATTTATTCAAATTATAATTAGTTAAGAACGTCACGGATCTCACTTTTTATGCTGAGGAATTAATTATTTTATTTTATTATTAATAGGAAACAGCAATAAATTGGATGGACCGAAATGCAGTTTAATACATGTCGACAGTCACAGTATAGAGGATGTCTTTGTAGTAATAATAATTTTCATAAATAATATGGACACATGAAGGTATATAGAGAGATCACTGATAAGTTAATTGAGAATAGAATGAAAAAAAAATTTTTGTTGGTATAGAATGTTTTTCCGGAATGTGTGTTGAAGTAGCTTTTAAAATTATCTTCACTTTGATAATTTGTACATTTAAAAATTCCGTAAATCTATTTTTCACATAATGTATGTGAAGAAAAATATTTTAAAAAATCATTTGTGTGACGAGTCAAAATATGTGAAATGTAATATAGAAAGAAACAAATATTTTGGCAGTAATTAAGATAGGATTAACAAAGGTAAAGTAATAAAAATATGTTATATACCATATGTGCGCCAAGTCTATATAATACACGAATTATGATTGATGAATTACGTTTCAGAATAATATAGGGACTAATAGTAAAGATAAACGACGGCGATAATAATATTGCGGCAAAATATCAGTACCCTAATGTATTGAAAAACAAACACGGGTTATAAAATAGTTTGAAGATTGATAAGCGCACCATAATGAATGTGCAACAATCATATTCTAGAATTTAACTTAGGATTGATAGCACGCAGAAAAAAGCAGTAATTGACAAATATTCTTACAAACACAAATATAGGGAAAGGAAATTGAGATAATGTTGATATTGTCCAATATCATAAATGAATAGAGAAAATTTCATCAAGAACTGAACGTAATATTAAGAAATTGACTTTGACTACTCACTCGAATATCGAAAAGACCTTACAACATTGAAAAAAGTTAAATCGCCATTGTGGAATGTACCAATGTATAGTAGTTAATGTAGTTGATAGTCAGAAGAAGTCAACTAAAATAAAACATTATAAAGTTAAGGAACTGATGTAGAAGAAAAGAAGTTATGAAATAACACCAAATATATATATGACTTAAAATTTGGTGTAATGAGAGATAGTTTGAAGTATAGAGAAAAATTAAATGGTAACGAATAAAAGAATGAACTGAAATATAATGGAAAGAAAATTGTGGAAAGAATAAAAAATTCCTTTTGGACTGTTAGAAAAAAATGGAGATAATGCGGTTTTTAATTGTGAAAACGAATATGAATTCCGGAAGCATCGTACAACAAAATAATTTGAGAATTAATTTAATACTTGATGACTTCCAGGATAAATGATTTGTGATGAAGAAGGAATATTTAGGGAAGGGGTGTAAATAATTATTTGTTTGAGATGGTAAGGCAAAAAGAATTTGAATTATATGTTTAGCAGTTATAAAGGAAGTATTTATAATAGGAAGTTGTTGAGTGTATGTATTAAGAAAAGGAAATTCTACAATTGATTTTAATACACAAGTTACACAATAAATTATTTCTTTCCAAAGGTATATCTTGATATGATCATGATGGGAAGGAAATTTGGGCAAAATAACATTATGATAAGAATGCAGAAATATATAATTTGTGGAATACAAACAAAAATAAAAATGTGTAAGTTATAAACATTTTAAACTCTTAAGTAACAAAAGTATGTCGCAACAATATTAAATTGCAAGACTAGATAATATATTATTAAGGGATGTAGCAGAAAAGTGTGTTTTACATTGAAGGGAATATTTAATAAGTTGCAGAATTAATAAGTAATGTCTACATGTATTAGATACATATATATATATATAGGAAATAAATATTAGTAAATTGGAAGATAATTATACATATTCTAGTAGTAGAATTAATGAAAAGTATTAGAAATTGTTTTCACGGAAAATACGAATGTAAATTTTTACGCATTTATTTATTATATTTATGTGTTTAGAAAACCACGGATTTATTTACAATATTGAAGCGTTTAGTCGATAACAAAAACGCAATATTTATTTACATACGTAGAATTATTTACTGTCTAATGAAATGGCGTTACAGAAATATGAATAAATAATAAACTAAAAATGCGAACGATTATTTAAATAATTAAGAATTGAGAATTCTTGTGATACGAAAACAAATATTTTAATTTTTTTAGTTCATAAATAGTTGAGAGTTTGTACTACAGGATGAAACAATACGAACACTATTTATAACGGAAATTGAAACATGGTTTACGAACACTCGTATATGTAGACACATAAATGGGTGAAATGTAAATATATATTACAATTTAATCGTAAATTAATTGAAAAAAAATTTAAAAGTTGGAAGTATTGACATTATTGATATGTTTATAATGTTTGTTTAACTACCTTGAGGAAGTGTGGCTGTCCTGCAATGTGTCGTCTTGGAAGTGTATCGGCGGTGTCCTTAGGAGATTCGTTTCAAGGTGCTGACGATGGTGTAAGACGATCCTCTAAAATTGAGAATAAAATGTATAAAACAACACAGTAAATAGAATTATTTGAAAAATATTATTATTTTAAATTAACTGAAAATACAGAATATTTTTTAAGAAAATTATTTCAGAAATTTTTTTAGAAAGTTTTCTTGATTTTAAAATAACGTACTGTAAAATAATAATAGTACGTAATTTTACAACATAAAGCATGTAAAACATTATGTACAGACTTGAAAAATACGTAAAATGTTTGTGAAATTACCTGAAGTGTGTTTATGTTCCTTAGTTACAAAAAAAATTTTGTAGTGGAAGAAAAACTCGTAATACTTGCAGACGATGAGTTTAGGAGGTCCCAAAAAGTCAACAAAACCTGAAAGAAAGAGATAAAAAATATAAGAAATGGTTGTCCTACTTGCTGTTTGCTTGGAAAAAAAAGATAGGTTGCCGGTAATGTTGTTCGATGTTTGCGGCTGCTTGTAGAAAATAAAATCTGTAAAAAATATTGTAGTAATTGGTAATTAATTGGAAAGTTGGATTGTAGAGGACTCATTATTAGTGGATATAGAGCGGACGCCGCAACAATCCGGCAAGGCAAAGAAAACATTGTTGAGAGAGTTTACGCGCTCAAAATCTACGAGACGAAGAGGACAGTCGGGCAGTAAGCAGCGAGGAGAAAAGACCAAAATTCCATGGCATAAAAATTTGAACAGTACAGTCGGTCAGCAGACAGCGAATAGAACGGACGAAAAGAACTCATTGAAAGTTTTACAGTCGGCAGTCAGAACGAAAGATTGTGGCCCAGTCACAAACATGCTTTCAGTTATTAAAAAAGTAAAGCAATATTCAGGTAAACCAATGAAGTCCATTGTCAATTAAAGCCACGAGATCTACAAATCCAGGTTGCAGTAAAGCATCGAGAACCAACCAATTTGTGTTAAACCAACTAACAAACAACGCCAATTAGAATCTGTGAGAACTTAGAATCAGTGATGTCCCCAAAATTGTGCACGAAAAACTAAAAATGAGACCTGGGCGGCCGTAAGTAGAGAAAACTTTAAAATAATTTGTAAACCGTGTTTAAAAGATAAAAGTCAGATCGTTCTTTAATTTTAATTATTTAATTATCGATAGAATGAGATTGTTAATTCTTGATAAAATTGAAACTCTTAAATTCAATCTTTAGTATTATTTCTTCAGCAACAAATTTCTTCTATGTTCAGACGCTCTGATTTCCATAAAAAGTAAATGTAATTTTGATTATTTAAATTCTGCCATTTATCAAACCCAGATCAAGACCCTGAGATCCCAAATATTTTGTGTATTATATAATTGTTTTTAAATTTGGCTTAATAAATTTTGTTTGTTCTTTAAAGTGAATAGTGTATTTCATTTTAAAGACGCCACAATTCATTATTATATTTAATTATTACAATATATAATATTAAAAAATGTAGTAAACCTGACGTTTGCTGGCACAAAATGCTACTATGTAACTGTTTGTGAAAGGGTCCACAAAAGTTTCTGTAAATTAAACCAGATGCGTTTGGAATGCTTCTACTCAATCGACTGACAAAGTTTAGTTCTGTTTCTGTTTCGTAGCGAATTGGGATTAGAGTGGGGTTTGCTTCACAAAAATATCAGCCAATTATAGTTCTTGTTTCCTTGAAATAGTAAATGTGCCCAGATTTAGAGTTTGAATTATATGGAATGACATTGGCTGGTTTCATTCAAACGCAAATAACACCCAATCATGATTCCTGATTCCGTGGAATAACTTATGTATCCCCTTTAAAAGGCGGTGCTTAGAAATGGAAATTTTATGATGTGGAAATCTTGCTTGTCTGTGATTTAATTTCAATTCTTGTACAAATATTAAACATAGTTCTTCATTATTGCTTGTCTGTGATTTAATTTCAATTCTTGTATAAATATAAAACTCTTTCAGGCTGCATGGAATGACGATTTTTAGAACGTTTGTTTTACTAATATACAATACGTGGATAATAGTTTCATTGAAGATGTAGTAAACTAAATTATCCTATTTGGTAGCAGAAACTACCTGACAATGTAGATTATTTCTTGCATTATTTCTTAACTATAATAGAAATTCAATGTTTTAATGTACGATGAGATAATTAAAATTTCGTCTTTTGTTGATTTATAATAATTGTAATTATATTTTTTAATGAAGTATAATAATTATTTATATCAAGATCATTTTTTCTGATATAAACGTCGATATTCTTGGATTAATTTATATGAAATAAGGATTTTTAGAACATTTGTGTTAGTAATATACAATACATGGATAAATTTCATAATTAAAGTAATTAACATCCATAACCCTAGATTCAACTCCAATCTCGATAGTTTTTCCGTAATTTTTATGCAATGTAACTCCACCCCCATTCCTAAGGGAAGCTCTCCTCCCATTCTCGATAAGAGTGGAAATTAAACGCGGAAACATGTACAGATATTTTATGACTATCATTGTTCCTGAAATATATTTATTCGACGCAAAATTCTACCGGTTAACTTATTTTGATTGTGTTAGCGTTAAAAATATTTATACTACGCAAATATCGACTGCTTAACATGTTTGAAAAATTCAACCCCGTCTACCCCCGCTTGGGGAAGTTAAACTGTAAGTTAAATGTAATAATTAAACACGGTGATAAATATAACCCAAGATTCGACTCCAACTCGAATGTGTTTGCGTAATTTCAAGTAATGTCCCTCTACCCTTAAGGGTGCACCACTCCCCGTCCACCCTCGCTCTTAGGGATGGTAGACGCGTCTAACCCCAACAGTGTTTATTTCCTTATCGTAAAGAACACGTGTACGAAATTTGGAGAGTTTTGCTCCACCGGTGTAGATTTCTATAAGGCCCACACCACCCCTAATAGAGCTCTTTTCCCATGCGAAAAGGGGTTGAAATTATACTCAGATAACATTTGTAGAGACTCTATCAATCACTTACATCCCTAAAAAATTTTATCCGTCTAAAATATCAGGTGTTTTAGAATGTTTGAATGTTTTCACCCTACACCCTATGTATGCTTCCCTCTAATAGTGAAAGTGATTGAAATTTTACAAACAACATGGTAGAAATACTATCAATGTCACTGACCCCAACAATTATTTATTCCACGCTTATATCGATCGTTTAACATGTTTGAAAAATTCCGCCCCCGTTAACCATTACCCTTGGGGATTAAATGGCGAATTGAATGTCATCATTAAACTCAGCTACATGCATAAAACAGGATTTGACTCCAATCTTGATTGTAGTCGCATTATTTTCCTGTAAAGCATCTCCACCCCAAACCCTAAAGGTGCCCTTTTCCCAGGGTGTAGATTATTAAAATTATAGTCAGATAACATCGCTATAAACACTATCAATATCTGTGACCCCTAAAAATATTTATCTGAATGAAATATCGACAGCTTCTGGGGGTGGTAGACGCGTCTCACCCCGACAGTGTTGTTTTCCCGGTCGCAAAGAACACGTGTACGAAATTTGATCCACCGGTATAGATTTGTATTCTCCACCCCAAACGCTAAGGTGGGTGTTCTTTCCCCAGGGTGTAGAGGATGAAAATTATAGTCAGAAAACATCGATAGAAACACTATAAATCTCTTTGAACCCTAAAAATATTTATCAGACTCAAATATCGGCTGTTTTAGCATGTTTAAATATTGCCACCCCCGTTCCTGGGGGTGGTAGTCGTGTCTCACCCCGACAGTGTTTGTTTACTGATCGCAAATAACACGTGTACGAAATTTGGTCCACCGGTGTAGATTTGTATAAGGAACATACACACATATATATACAAATACTTTTCTTTATTTATAAGAAGATTACACAAAGTCGAGCCCTCACCCACAACCGTCCCAATGCAGTAAACGCTTTTCATTAGATCACCACGCCGACGAATGCCGGTCCAAAACAAAACGAGTACGATGTGGTCCCCACCCAGTTGTTAAATGCGATCAACCAAAGGCTAAAAAGTGCGCCCACTGCGATAGAAATCACACCTCACTGGATCAGCGCTGCCTCGATTGTTCCATCTTCAGTTTGCTTAGTGACCAATTATTTATTATCAACCACTATGGCTTCTTCAAGTCTCCTTCGGTACAAACGAGACAAAGTAATCTCAACAATGAAACTCATTGTGAGACCATTTAGAGAACGCTGGAGGTAAATTTCTCAAACAATAACCATATCCACTCCTGCCATACCTTTTGTCCAAGCCATCCAACAAATACCCTGCAAAATTAATAAATTATAGTCTCCACATTTGCTTCTGCAGCTTCACTTGGAAGAAAGCCTTAATCCAACACCACATTTCAGATTTTTGCTTAGCTGAAACATTTCATCATCTTAACATTCAATCCCAAATTCTGAGATACCCAAGACAAATCTATCAGCAAATTTATTTTGCGCCAAGCCAGCACAGTTAAGACCTCCTCTCCCAGTGAAGGGGCTCACGCCCTCAAAAATTTGTAGTATTCACTCTTCACCACCATACTGTATTAACTATGGACTTCAGGTAGGTCAGCATCACTCTCCATTTCCAATCTAAATGGTTTTTTTTATTTGACAATCACATTTTCCTCAAGTGTTTATATATAATTTGAGGGCTGGTGTCAAAATACCATGACAGCACCATTCTTCAAATTCTTGCAGGTATTATTAGCATCCTTCTTAAGAATACACACAGAGTGCTTGCCAATTAAAAACAGGTAGGGACAGGCATATCTTACCTCAGTGTGAGATTGGTTATTCAGAATACAGATTTTAAAAACCCTTAAGGAAATAAAATGATACACAGTACATACCTTCAATACACATACTCAATAAAATTTATTAATCATATAAGGTGATAGGAATAAAACAAAAATTCAGGAAGAATTAGGAATGGAGTTTTTCAAAATTTTGAAGGTTATTCATTCAAATTTCAAGAAACAAGATATATTGACACAATTAATTATTTGAAAGCAAGTTCATTATCATTGGTAAGTATTATGTTACAAATATCTAAATAAACAAAGTTACCAACTATATTTATTTGGTAATTCTTGTGTCAAAGTGGCACTTTCAGAAACATTTCATTCTTTGAAACTAGTTATTCTCACAATACAGCTAATTTTCAACTGGGTTATGTTAAAAACCTAAAATAAATATGCCACAAATTAAAGTTAAATAATTACACACTTCAATGTCTTCAATAATAATGGTTAACAATCAATTCAGCACAACTTGCAGTACATAAGTGATGGTAGGTTAAGTATATAATACATCCTTATATATGTATATATTTAGTCATTTTAAATTTTGTCTAAATCCAGGTTTGTGATAGTTACACACATATTCCAACAATTTTTTATGCATGATATGGTTCTAAAATTTGTCAGAAAGTGTTAAAAATCGTGCAACACAATACTCAAAAGAAAAGAAAAAATATTTGTGACAAGAAAAATTCTTTATGATTAAGAGAATAATATGAATACAAATATATGCATTTATATTCTGAATCATTGCACAGGACAACATAACTGGGACAAAAGAATATTAAGATGCTCTTAGACACAAATGCACAATTTTTAACAGGAAACTATTATTTCATTACTTCCTCACAGCTTATTATGCTGGGTGCAATATTTAATGTCAATGTTCTCCATTAGAGAGCACTGATAACAGTTTGCGAACTTTGCACAAAATCACTTAATCCCAATTTTCTGATGTATTTGCTTGATTCATGTATGAATCAATTTCTTTGTCCAGGTGTGATTTTGTGTTTGCCATATACTGATCTAATTCCATATCAAGCTCTTCCTTTGAAGGTACTGGTTTATTTGTTCTTCCCCTGCCCACACTACCACCTCGTCTTCCTCCTGCTCCTCGTCCACCTCGCATTACTCCTCTTCCACCACGCCTAAAATATAAATTTGGAAATTTCAAATAAACAAATAATGTTACACATTTTGATTATGCTTTGCAAACTATTATGCCTAGTACTTCAATTAAATGACAATTGTTGGTTCACAATTTTTTATGTCAAATTTGAGGTTGCAATTTTTATATAAAAATTTCTGAAAATACACAGTATACTTAATTAATTGAACACTTTAAACTTATTAAGACAGTAAGACAAGTGTAATTAATTAATTAATGTTATAACAGTATTATAAAAAAATCATCTAGATTCTCAGTGCTACATGCATATATAGCATCAGAAATCCATTGAAAAACACAATAAATATTGTTCACTCATTTTCTGATGTTTTAAAAGATATGAAGGTTTTACACGAAAAGGGACTGGCTTACACCTGACGTGCCAATATTCTATAACAACCCCTATCCCTCTACAAAAAAAATGGGGAAAAAGAGTAAGCAATTTGAATAAAGTTTTCTCGGGCTTCTACCCGAGTAAACAATTGTATTTACGACGTTTCAATGATGTTCACTGCCTTTGTCTTCTAGCAATAGTGTTTACTCGGTTAGAAGCCTGAGAAAACTTTATTCATTCTCAACACAGAGAAATACTACATTCTTTAGTAAGCAATTTATTTGAATTATTATGTCCAGCTAAAAATATTATTAAAAGCACAACACTGTTCAGTTAAATACAAGAATACAAACACAACTACTTAAAAATTTAAATGACATATTCATCTAATAAAAATGTATGTGTGTGTGTGTTCCACATACAATCTTAAACAAGGAGAGCAATTAAAACCAAACATGATATTCATTTTACTTACAATAAAGGAACAAATACAGAGCAGGTGAGACACCCCCAGCAACCCTGGTTTGAAATGACTATTAATGGGGCAATCTATGCCAGTGATCCAGCACTGGTTGCCACAATCTCAAAAAAAATTGTTGTTGTTGGTGCATTCTATTATGTTTTGGTACTTACAAACATTTTGTTCAATTTTATTTTTTTCTGGTTCATAAATAGTGGCCATTTTTGCCTTTTTTTTTGGTCTTTGCAGTTAACTACAAATTTCTAAATCACTTAGTACTGGGTTGTCCTATTGTTTTCAAGTAAACTGCATTGTGTTCAGTGCATTCTGGTCTATAAATCAACCTGTATAAGCATTTTTAGCTCTATTTAACAATTTTTATACCAACTGTGAGTTGAATTTTGAAGCTGAAATTTATACTACACTTTGATAACATAGAGACCTTTATGTGTGCAATTTTAGATCTGGTCTTCTAACAGAGACTCAAACTTTGCATTAAAGAAATTAAAAATTCTATTTTAAAAGGGTGTAATTTGTAATTAGTAAGTTTGATTTCTAGAACTGAATTTAAAAAAGAATAGAACCCAGTACTGAGTAATTTACAAATTTGTAGATATTTTTGAAATTCACCTAAAATTTAACATCTTTCTAACTCTAGAAGAAATGCACAACTAATGCTTCCCTGGGTGACAATAGTTTTCAATGGAGTTCACTGAAATCACTATATGTGATAAAACTAACACTTGATAACAATGGCAGAGACCAGCATTGAAACATTATGGTTTAAATTACTTACGCAAGAAATACACAGAAAATCTTTGCTCTTTTATAAAGAAAACATGTTTAAAAAATTTCTGAAAAATTATGTTTAAGTAACACACAGTTCTAGTGAACAACTTAGTCACCTGAAAGAGCCAGTGCCACGCAAGCGTTGTAGCTGTTGTCCTCCTCTTTGATTGAACCGGCCACCTCTGCCACCACGGACCACTGCCCCACCTGAAATGTTAGTGTAGTTAATTAAAACTTTAGTATCGATACTTAAAAATTCAGAGATATCATATTACAGTGATGAATAAAATATATGACTTAATTCTTTTTTTCTACTGTAATTTAGAATTACAATTAGTCATATTTAGGAGTCAATATACAAAGGAAGAGTTTGCAGATAGATCAGTATAGAAAAATAACTGTCTGCAAGCTGCCAATTAACACAAGGAAACAAAAAAATATCAATATGGAAACATTTGAATGAATATAACCACAGATAAAAGAAAAATATTAAAATTTTTAAGTTGCCGAGGGATGTGAGATCACCAGAGGTAAACATTTGAGTAATATTCAAGTCTAGTTCAAAAACTATAAAAAGTGGCAAATTCAAACTTTAACTATTCAGAGGAAGACTATATAGATATTTGGAGATGTTGGACAAGAAAAGGTTTGATTTTGCCCTCGCTTTATAAACCATTTTACTTGGGAAATAAGTAAATTGATAATACTTGTAAGTACTGAATCCAAATAGATTTAATGATATTAGCTGTAAACCATTTATAAAACGTTCAGATAATATATTCATATAAACTCAATTATACATATCTTTACACATATTCTAAAAAAAATGTGACAAAATATAATTCTCTAACACATATTTTCTATTTGTTATAATGAGAATACAATAACAAACCTCTTCCCCTTTTAAATGGTCTTCTTGATGGACTGCGAAAGGTTTGATTTTGTCCTGGTTTGAATCTAAAAGAATTTACTTGTAAACCATTTCTGCTGTTATTTAAACCCTGTCCTCGCCCTGAAATAAAAATAAATAATTAACATTACTTTCAAGTACTTTACTGGGGGTATAATAGTGTTGATATGAAAGAGTTTTATTCAGTGAAAACTAATCACACTTGACACAGAGTATTGAAGTTTATACCCAAATCCAAACTCTAAATCATAAGAAAAACAGATCTTATCAACAAACCCTTTTCCAGCAACATAGAAATAAATTGTTAGTGAAATTTACCTCTGCCTCTGGACATTCCACGTGAACGGCCCCTGGATCTGACACGTCCTCCTTGGTATGACATATTTAAAGTCAACCTATCTTTTATATTACTCACAAGCGGCTGACCAAGACGCTGACGCATACTTCTCTAAAAATTAAATAAATTAATTGCAGTACAATTAAATAAAACTCTTGCACACAATATTCATATATTGATAAAATTTACCTTCTTTAATTTCAATGCTGCCATGACAGCTGGTCGACGTTCCATTTGCTGAACAAGTCTTTGGTTTTTGACAGATGCTTGATGCTGCAATGCCGCATTCTCTCTGATATTTCGAACTGTATTCTCACGATTTCTCCGTAGATATGTGAAACTGCACCATTAAGAAAGGCCTTATCTTATGTAAAACTCGAGTTTTTCAACCATGGTCATTTTTTGTTGAAATTATATTTTCAATAATTAGATATTTAAATGCTCTTTCATGAAGCAAAATTTGTTATTTCTGGTACCGATTCATTTGTGCTGCATTTTTTCAACAATTAGCATGCAATAATAATGACCACACATAGGGTTCATGCCAAGCTGTTTTACTATTTTTATTAAAATATTTACAAAAATCTGAAGATTTAAATAGGCACATAGGCTAATCACATAATAAAAAACTGTGCAATATATTTTAACTCTGCAAAAAAATGCAAAGTCCAATTAAGTGTTCAAATAAATTCAGATGTCTTTCTTGCAATTTATTGCACAGTCATTCATTCATTTTCAGTTCATTTCCTCTCCATTTGCTAGCAGTATTCATCTCAAAACTTTCTTTTATGTTTCAAAAAACAATCATTTGCAACAGAGAAATGCAGCATATTTATAAATGCCAGCTTCTAAGCTTTTAGGTATATTTATTTTAAAGTACAGAATGTACCATTATGTGTTAGCATTTATTTTAATTAGGCAATACATACATACTCATACTTCTTTGATCAAAAGAAATTGCCAAATAGTCCAAAAATATACATTTATAATGTAAATTTGTTAGAAATATACAGAGAAGGGTTTGAGCCTTGTGAAATTAGTTTTGGCCTCACTATGTGCCTTATTGTTTAAGTTGATGGCATTTAGCAATTTAATGTTAACTGCCATAAGACCTTTTTTTCATTTTCCTAGACAATACAAATATGTGTCTTCCCTTGCTATTTGTCACATTATGCTCTAAAGAGCAGTTTTGAATACTCGTAACTAGCAGGAGAATCTTCAGATTTCAACATTAATTATAGTATAAATATTTTCATTACTCAACAGCACTGGGATTTTAAGGCTCAAATTAAGACGTTTTAACTGTATGCAAAAACTGCAAATTATAAGGTTAGGCCCCATATCATCAGTAGCCACTAACAGTTCTGGAATCGTGAACTGTTGAACACAAGATTTTTGTTTATAACTTAAAATATAAATTGCTTATAATAACAAGAGGATACATGTAAAATGAGGATAGTTTCTTTCAATATAACAAATGACACAACTGAAGGTACCTCCATGAGATCACATTAAATTCCAACTGTAATAATACTGAATAAATGACTACAGAATTATAAGGATTGGCATAAAATAATATTGGTTCAACATAAAAATGTTGATTTCAAGAATGCATTTTTAAAAAACACAGTTATTGAACTTCTAACAGAGTACTACTGGGTTATAGCCCAAGAAGTATGTACTCGAGGAAAGAAGTATTTGGAATAATCTGAAAAGTTTATGTAGTGCCAATTTTATGAAGTACATTGGAAAAAATATAATATAAAAGAGCATTATTGACAAAATGGTAATGTAAAAAAGGAAAACCATATATACATAGTATACAAGATCCCAATGCAAACTATTACAGAAATAATAATTTGAATCAAAGACCCACCTCTAGCCATTACATTCAGACTTTGATAAAGTTCAATAGCAATAGTCATTCTTTTCACAAAAAAAAGTATATATATATATATATATATATATATATATATATATATATATATATATATTTCTCCTATTTATTTCTATCCTTCCTCACTATCCAAGTTTGAATGAGAATTAGTTCCTTAATGGATTCTCCTAATATTGTATTTATTCCTTAATGGAAGCTCCTAATACTTAATTCCCTCTACTCTATCCATTCCTCCACTAAAAAACTATTAATTGTCCACAATAAGACTGTCTATGTTTGCCTGGTCGGGAACTTGACCCGGTGGCCGAGATGGTTAAGGCGTCTGTGTACTAAGCAGAATACGTGGGTTCAAGTCCCGTCTGGGTCAAATATTTTCAGTCTTTCCTTCTTCTTCCATCCTTTTCTCTGCTTTGAACATATGCTTTTCTATGTGCGTAATTCTTCGCCCGAGCATATGAATTCAAATAAAGCGCAATCCTCCTATTTCTCCTATTTATTTCTATCCTTCCTCACTATCCAAGTTTATATATATATATAGCCTCCATAAAGCATACAAAAAATCAACTGTGGTAGAATTACAATAAGAAAAGTTTCATAATCCCAATAGGGAAGAGAAGAAATCCACAAAAAATGTTGCCATCAATCCCTAAAACACCAAACTAGAAATGAATAAAGTAAAAAATAGGGTATAAGATTAATTTGGTAAAACAAAATATAGCTAATAAATACATAGAAATATCAGAAACAATAATAGAAAAGTTAAATGAGTATATGTACCTAATTAAAGTACTAAATAATAGGATCCCAAATATCCTACATTTTGCAACAGACCTCACATATTTTAGAAAACTGACATGAAATATTGTAAGGTTTCTGTTAGGCAAAAACTGTGAAGTTTGACCAACAAACTCTCTCTTTCCCTCTTACCAGCCAATATTGGTCTGCAACTGATGGGTCTCAGAACACAGTATATCTCTAATCTTTTGTGCATACATATTAATCTGAATTTAACTAATTTTAACTACTCAACAACCTGTATATGGTAATGATAAAAACACGAAGCAACCCGTTTGTTTAACCAATGATCAAGAAATCAATTGATGAGATTAGTACATTGTGATGCAATGGCAGATTTACAATATGCAATTAAATATGCTATTGAAACTGAAGTAGCTGGTATTGGATCAATTCTTACACCTAATAATCATGTATGGCTCAAAACTAGGACCACAATTTTATTGATCGTATAAAAGATTTTATCAGAAAGGAGCATGGTACATGACATGTATGAGGGTAGTCCCTGAAGTATAGATGACTAGCTGTTTAATGAAAAGCAAAAGTGGTCTAAATTACCAACCTTATAAAGCATGTTTGATGATATTACATTTTTTAATGTTCATACTGATTTTGTAAACATTGTTAAATTATACAATACTTTCATTTGAAAGGCCTCATCCAACCAATATCAAAGCTGAACTAGATTCTACTCTGCTCCTTAGTTTAAAACAATAAAATATTGTGTAGCAGAGTTGAAACAAAGTCATATGAGCTGCCAAGACAAACATTAAAGTGGTCGACCAAATGGTATTGGACGACTCTTTAATAAAAGTGTGTGAGCTGAAAGACAAGGTCAATTTTCCAAAAAGTGCTGTTCACTGCATATGGACTGAAAATATGGACATGGGAAAGCTGTGCAGTTTGTTTTCAATGGGGTCATTCCATGCCAAGTGACCAAATTTTCAAATAAAATTTTAAGTCACCATCTCCAATCTTGCTGAAATTTTGTGTAGGGACAGATATGTGTCTGAGACAATACTGTGTAAAATTTCACCTTCATAAGTAGTATAGAGGGAGCGCCAGGGCCTGCTGAAAAAAAGTCACCTGTGCAATTCAACCGTGCACGTGAATAGATGGTGAAGTTTGAAGTACTACTGTTGTGGAACTGTAGCAGCTAGCTTCCTGAAAAATGGTAACTACAGACAACTTTAAATTCTCTACACGATGGTTGCAGTTTCAAGGTTTAAAAAGTTTTAGTTTTATTGCTGTTGTATCACAAAGTTGCTCAAAAAAACCGTCACATCAATTTGAGGCAGATTTTTCGTGCTTATAACTTTGGAACAAGACGTTCTACAAACTTATGCTTTGGTAAGTTAACTAAACCCATTACTTATTATAAGCTTCCAAAGTATTAGCTTTTAAGCTCTCTTTGTTGTCAAGATATATGTTAGTTAATATGAGGTTCAAATTTTATGAGTCAAATTTTGTGCATTTTTTCACACAAATAGCAAAAAAACATTTGCTACAATCAAGTTATTCTTGTTACCATTGGAAAGGGAAAGAGCAGACGTTTTCCTTTTAAAGTCATCTCATTTCATTTCATTTTAGAGACTCATCATTTAAGGCCAGAAAAATTACTTTGAAAATTGTGTTTATTTAAATACTTGTCGTGACATACATATATGATTCTACAAACAATCTGCAGGAAGTTGATAGTCAGTCTGACTGGAATTACCATACTTTTGATTTTAGGGTCTATTTATAAGTTTAACGTACACTTGCTTTGCTCAATAAAGTTTATTATATACTATTATTTTATTTAGACATTTATTACTTGCTAGTATTCAGTGTGTATGCTAATTGAAAAATTTATTTTATTTACTGCAATTAGCCTATTTATAATACGATTATTGAAATTGGTTAAATATCTTCCCCGACACATTATTGAAATTTGTGACACATATTTAGACACATTATTGAAATTTGTGATAAAGAAGACATTTAAACCAAGTTAGTAATTGTACAATAATTTTCTCAATATTTAATGTAACATTTTGAAATAACAAATTGATTTATAATATGCACTTCAACAAAGGCAAGTCTAATCAACAATGAGTCATTTGCTGCTACCACATCAAAACAAAGTTATGCTTCGTTTACATAATTTTTTAATAGTATCTGACTAAACACCTGAACATGTGTTCCTTTTATCATGGAAACCGAAGAGAACCCACCTAAATGCACCATAGTGAAAATTCGGTGTGTCACTATACAAGATTCTATTCTCAAACAGCTGGCTTAAAATTAATACGCGAGCTTAGTAGGGAAGACAATGAACTTCTAAGTCGACGATCTGGATTTAAATTTGATGAAGGATCTACAATTTGCCTACATCACAAATCAAGTCTGCTAACGAATTTCAAGTTGATGCAGTCAAAGTGTTGTAGCCCTTTTGGAAAGAAAAACCATGCACCAAAGAAAGGTTTGCAACCCATTGACTTGTCAACAGCAGATTACCTAACGGAGCTAACGAAGAAATATGTGAAGCCTGGCCAAAAATTATGCCCAAAATGTAGAAAGGAAATGAAAAACCATAAAGAAGTATCAGCAATTCCATCGCCATCTTCAGAATATGATCCCGATGATGAAGTGGTACTTTATGAAGAGATTAACTCAAGTCTGACAGCCATCGGCATGTGTGCAATTTTCAAAGTAATTTTTCTGGCCTTAAATGATGAGTCTCTAAAATGAAATTAGATGACTCTAAAAGGAAAATGTCTGCTCTTTCCAATGGTAACAAGAATAGTTTGCTAATTTTTTGTTAGGTCAGGTAGTTCTGGGACTACTCAAATAGGACAATAATAAGAGATTGCTTGATGACAGACGGTTTGGAGTAAGACGAAGTTACATATGTAGCAGAGTAAATTTTCCAGAAATTAGTCATCAGGAACCAGCCCATAAAGTATTTGGTCAGTGGACAAGTTATAGAGGAAGCAGTCAAGTGAAAGGTCATTTGATAAGTGTGACAATGACTGTGGCAAGGACTAATTGGATTAAGCAACCAAACATAATGAAAAATGATGGGCCAGAAATATAAGCAGAACAGTGAAAGTGTAAGTAAGGGAGGCCCTGAAATATTGCAATGTGAATAGCTTATAAAGTAAAAAGATGTTAATACAGCAATGAAAATTTAGAACTATTATAAATATAAAAAAGAACTCATAGTTGAGAACTGGATATTTAACTTAATCATCAGCTGTTCTAACTGTTGTTTTTGAAGGCATAAATGAATATTTTACAACTTATAAACATAATTCCAAACAAAGAACAATACAGCATACTCTGCTAGACCTAGTGAAAACAAGATTTATTAAACTTTTATAAACACCTAATCAATCTATACTGATCTACAAAGATGTATGCATGATATACAGATGTTCCAATTAATCCTGGACACGTGAAAGCACTTGATAATCTGACATAAAATATTAATATATTGAAAATTAAGGAACATTCAGTGATAGCATAATGTTTGCATTAATTTTCTGAGACTGATTTATAAGAAAATCATCAGCATTACACTATTGATTTATCAGATAAATAAGATACAAAGTCTAGGACATTTTAAATTAGTGGCACATGCAAACAGTTCAGCTCAATCAAATTTAATAATAGTTTAAGATAAATAATGTATAGATTATGCAGCTAAATTCAAACTTATATACATATTTTGTGCTTGGAAAGGAGAAGATGGTCACATGCCCTCCAAAATTTTAAATTTTATTTTGTCCTAGCTGACTATGCCACTCAATTTAAAGTAAGTCAACTACTCTCTGTCCCACTTTTCTATCCAAATGAGTTTATCAAATTTACCACACCACATTTCCTTATTTGAAATATATAAATAGCTTATAATTATCAAATAAATTAATGAAACTAAACTCAAGGAAATGCCATCAATTCTTTTAGTTCTCAAACTGTTATTACATTATTAAAAATTAAAAGTAATTAAACCTTTGGGAGAATCAACTTCAGGTAACATTTTTGTAACTGAACCTTTAGACAATAAAGTAGGCTAGACTCTATTACAACACATTCCCAAGAAACTCTTATCATATAAATGTAACAAAAATAAAATTAAAATGAAACACAAAGAATTAATTTTCAATAGTTATGAAAATACTTGTTCAAATTGGACATTACACTGATACTAACTTATTATGCCATACCCAACAATAAAGATCAAATTACACATCCATTAGAAATCTGGAACTAAAGATTTGCAAAAACAAGTTGGCTGAATTACAGCATTCATACATTATGTAAATATCTTTGAAATGTATTGTATAATTAAGGCTCTACTAACTGTCCAATCTAACAAATTCATAATTTACAATAGTGGCTACTGTGAAGGGCACAATCAAAAAGTCCCTCAAACAGGATAAAACAAGTGCATCAAAAGGTGTACAATTGCTTCAGTACATTTCTTTTCAGACATCTTTTAAGGCCAATATAAAAAAAACCGGCCGGAAAACTCAATTGGAACACTTCATTTGGTGTATTTTACAGAACTAATTATGTGCCTTCCATTTCACTACACCATGGTTTGCTCACCGTTCATTCAAAGACATAGCTGTGCTCTTATGGAACACCATCTTCTTCAGAGACATTTTTAGATAATCTGAAACAAAACAAACAAATCAGACACATTTAAATGACTGAATTAAGTTACAATGACATTTCTTTGAACAAAATTTATGACGAGTGTATAATATTAAACCACGTAAATAAGTGGCAAATTTAATGCATACAATTGCCCTATTCAATTTGAAAGAACGGTATTATTGGTAAATTTGATTCAAATGTCACACTGAAAAACCAAATACTCAAGTTCGTATAACAACTGTTCTAACACATACCAACAGAATCAGTAGAAAATGTACCCCAAAATCGCTCCACTAAGAAACGAAATGTCACGTAATAATACAATATAATAATGCTTAGTCAAATACTTTCTTTAGCATACAACGCTAATCATTGCTTCAGAGATTTTTAACATCTTTGACCAAATACCACGTACGAAGAAATCGTACATAGCTAACAAAAACATCGAAGATAGAAAAAATCTTAACAAATGTGTTGTTGAATTTATAAAATAGATAACGTCTGTATTAAAGTATAATTTTTTGTTTTGACAAAATTATTGAAGTTCCTATGTTCTTTTTTCCATTGAATGTTGTCCCTTATCTGTCACATCCGGTTCTTACTTATACATTGCTTGCGTATGCGTACAGAGAAATAAGTCATTCATATAAAAAAATTGTTCATAATTTTATTAAAGCGATTCATATCAAAAGCCGAGAGATGATAAGGACCTCACAGGTATATTAGTCGAGCATGAAACTAATGTTTTTTAACAGAGGTATCCTGACTATAATTCAAATATTAGAGTGGTTTTATGAATAAATAAACTTACAATTAAAAATTGAAAGTATAACTGACTTATATAAAATATAATTAGTAAAAATTAGCTTATCAGCCATAATATTAAAATGAGATTAAACGCAATCATATATAAATATCATTCACCCTCAACCAAACATAATAAAAAATACTATGAGCTACATCGTTTTACCATTTGAAGACAATTTAATAACATGCTAGACAATTGGGATAATAATTAAAAAGTAATAATTTAAATTTTGATAAAAATTCTATAGATGTATTACAAATTTTGGACAAAAGCAATGTAATATACAATTTTTATAACCCCCGTTATATAGAATTGAAGAACGTTTTGCTAAACTAAAACCAAAATTAGATAAATAATCTGTTCTAACCAAATCGGATAAATGATCTGAAAATTGATTGTATTACTGAGAAAAGTCTGAAGGTTCCATTTAATCCAAGTTTTATGAGCGAAAATCTACATATTTACTTGGTGTAACAACTGATACACAAAATTTTAATTCCATTTACTACTTTGTGTTAAAATGATTATTAATGTAAAGGTTGGAGTCACGCAAGGTTTCTTTTTACGTCCACTATTATTCTTAATATAAATAAATATATTGTCAAAATTAATTAATCTTGAATCTAATGCTATTCTTTTGATATAAGTATATTAATAAAAAAAACAATAAAGATACTCTGAAACAAATATATAATAGTATGTTTGTAAACTCCGCATATAAATCTACACCCAAGGACCAAATTTGACCAAATTTTGTACACATGTGTTCCTTTGGAACTAGAAATAAACAGTGTGGTGGTAAGACATTACTACCACACCTAGGGGCAGGGGTAGAAATTTTCAAACACGATTTTACAACGACCGATGCACCGAAACAATATTTTTGGGGCCGATGAGATTGATAGTGTTTCTGTTACATGTGTAAAATTCAACCCTTTTCTGTATGAGTGTGGCCAATCCTTAGTGCTCCAGTGGAAAGGCGTACGAAAAACAACCGAAATTGGTGTCGAGTTTGGGGTTATGGAAGTTGCTGAGTTTAATTATGACATTCATTATGTCGGTAAGTTATTGTACTGTCCCCAGGATTGGGAATAGAAGGTAAAAATAATGTTCCACGTCAATCTTTAACGTGTGCACCGAATTCTACCACATTTTGTACAGACGTGACTTACGTTACGAAAAAATACTTGATCAGTAAAAGACCCCTATCACATATAGAGGTGTGGGTGGAAGGGGTGGCATTTTAATGGCATTCTAAATTGCATGAAGTATTTTTGACTCTTACAGTACCGGAATATTTTTGTCTCTCTTAAGGTACCAGGACTACTTTAGACTGTTTAAGGTTCGGGGAATATTTTTAAGGTTTTTACGGTATTTACGAGATTACTTTTGACACACTCAAGGTAACAGAAGTACTTTTGTCTTCTTTAGGCTGAAGGAAATATTTCTGATTCTCTTCAGCTAAAGAAAATATTTTTTACTTTCATAACATACTGTGTAAATTTTGGTCTCGCTGAAGGTACCGGGAGTATTTTTGTCCTGATTAGAGTACGGGGACTCTTTTTGACTCTTAAAGTAATGGAGATATTTTTATATTTCTTAAGGTACTGTACGTATTTTTGATTCCGTTAACCTACCAAGAGTTTATTTTAAAATTCTAATGGAACCGAAAGTAATTTTGACTCTTTTAGGCTACCTGTATTATGAGTATTTTTTACTCTCTTCAGGTATGGTCAATAATTGTGAATCTTTTAAGAAACTAGGAATATTTTTCAGTCTCGATGATACCAGGAATATTTTTGTTATACACAAGTTACGTGAAAGAATTTTAATCGCATTTTTTAAGGTATGCGAAAGAATTTCGGTTCCTTTAAACCGGGTTTATTTTTTTATTCTTAATGATACCTGAAGTATGTTATGATGAAATTAACATTGCCTCTGCATACGTAGGCTAAATCACTTTTGCCTAATATATTAATGTAGAATTACATACTTTTGCTGGTTTATATAAATAAATATCCGGGTAACGCCGGGAGACAAATTATTTAATAACAAAAAATTATTTAATAAATTCAGCTCAGGAAATGTAGTTATAATCATTTCATATTACAGTGATAACTTACTGTTTTATATGGTTAATATCCATGCCTTAATATAGTATGAAAATATATTTTGGGGTAACTCTGCAGGGGAAAACAGCATTTCAGACCCGTAAGCGTGTAATTAGGACAACTTCGCAATGAGTGCTATTCAAGGAATTGGGTACATTTGTAGTATGTAATTATGATAAATTCTGTACTAACTCTGATATGGATTCATTCAATACAAGAAATGGGATTAATATATGCAAGAATCATAATTCTTGAACAAAAAAGGGATGGAATGTACCCTTATATTAATTTTAAACCAACGTCCTGATAGTTTAAAACTGAGACTAAATACTTCTACTCGGTCTCTTCAACTACTCTGTAAATACGTTTTTGGTCAGTAACTGTATTCAAAAATAGTATTGCAATGGTGTGTAAATAGTTATCAAGATCATGAGTAGTCTGTACAGTCTGTACTGTAGATTAAAATGAATAACATTTATATTGATTTTATTGTGTGAAAAATTAATTTTATCATTTAATTAAGATAAATTACGTAATACGTTAAGTTTCTTAATATACATGAGTATTAACTAAATTATATTATTTGTTACACGTTAAAAATAATGTAAAATGTATGACTCTTTCGAACATCGTTGAAACTTTGTAACTCATAAGGATCTATTGAAAATAAATGTATCCTGTTCTATTTTATTTCCCGTTAAGACGTCGTTGCCCAACCCTTATATGCTAGTTTAACTTTGTTCGTGATTATGTGTGACATTTATTTACTTAAATAAATTTAATTGAATATAAATTATGATGATGATAACTCAGATGAAAACAGAAATTTGAGAAATGTTCGGAGGATGTGCCATACGTAAAAGCGATTTTATTTGCACGTATTATTCTTGAGTTATTAAAATCATTTGAAATTCACTTGGACTAAAAATTTTTCTTAGTGTTTAGGTTTAATGGAGTATGCTAGGGAAACGTTAACACAGACATATAAATTGAAATATTTTCTTCGTATTATTTCTGAAAATTTCATGCATTAGTTATTTTTAATTAAAATTTCAACATAAATAATTAAGCATTTATAATTTGGAACAACTCTGCATTGTCGTTAATTTATTATTTTCTTATATAGTAAATTCAAATACAAAGATTATGTTTTATAATTTTAATTTAAAAATTTTAAAAGTAATATTTTGATCAATTTTTTTCAGAGATAACACCGTAAAATTATCAAAGTTGTTATTAATATTATCTTTGGGTGGATTGTCTTTATATTGGGAAATGTTTTGAACTGTATTTCTTTGTGATTAAAGTGGATCTTTTTCCGGTTTGTTCCGTATCAGACATCATGCCTGTATGTATATTCGTCGTGTGTATTGACTTGTGTAATACTATTACTGGTTAAGAATGTATTTTTATACGCTTTTTATGAAAATGGCTACTGTTGGTTGGAAATAAGACTGTTGAAACTATATGAGTAATACTAGAATAATCACATGTGTTCGGCCACATGGGTAGCTTGTGTGCCACCATTTAAGTGTAAAAATAGTCGTTTTGTATTAAGACGTGCTATAGACGTATTTCAACCAGATTATTTTAAGCATTATTGATGTAGTCTTACTTCTAGTATGTAGTTCGCTTTTTCTAACCTTATCTTGACGTGACATGTTGACGTATGGGTAGATTAAAGGTTTTTTTAATGTGGCTGTTCAAATTTTAATAAATATTTTTTACAAAAGTTCATATTTTAACATAATTATTTTCAATTTTTGGTTTAGTTTAAATTTGCATCCAATATCATGTATGCGTAACATTGTGCAACTACTACTTTGTTCCCTATCAGTTATATGTTTATATAATTGCCGTCCGTATTATGAAATATTCCTTGCGAGTTAAGTTGTATCGCTTAAGTTTTTATCAGATGTTTCTATTAGTATGTCCACAACTGTGAAATAATTCCTCTTTGCAGCTTGCTAAAGATTTGTTGCATCCGTCTCCAGTGGAGGAGAAGAAGCGACACAAGTTGAAAAGGCTTGTCCAACATCCAAATTCTTATTTCATGGATGTAAAGTGTCCAGGTTTGTTCACGTTGAATATATATTTTTATGCAATATAGAAACAATGTGAAATTTGTAAATGCCATTAATTCCATTATTAGATGATCAGTGTTGGCCAGAACATATTTTTCTAATTTTAGTGTACATTTACGTTTGGATATTAATCATTTTGTAAATATACACTAATGTTTATTGACATAATTGTAGGTCAATCTAATATCCCAACACAATTTTTGATTCAGCTTTGTTGCAACATGGGAGTGGCAATTTTTCTGCTGTATATAATTATAGTTGCTATATAATTGATTCTTGAAATTTTTATTTTGAAAAATGTGGACTTTTTGGGTGCCACTTATCTATATTTTATACACTTACCAATCATTGTTAGGTTTTATGTCCAAGAAGGTACATATGATGTGATTTTGTTTTATTCCAGGATGCTTTAAGATTACTACAGTCTTCAGTCATGCACAGAGTGTGGTGGTGTGTGCAGGCTGTTCTACTATTCTATGTCAACCTACTGGTGGTAGGGCAAGATTAACAGAAGGTAATATTTTTTAATGAGTTCTTAGTGCAGGAGTATGAGATTAAAGCTACAGTTGTAGCAGAATTGATTGTATGGATATTTTAGCTTTTTCCTTACATTCTGAATGTTAAGTATATATATATATATATATAACATTTCATAAGTCTGTTGAATTATATGTATTGTCCCATAGTTATAAAATCAATTTAAAAGATTGCATGGTTATACTTTTAAACAATTTGTTGAGTGCTCAATTGCATGATTGTTCAACATAATAAATAACACAGGTGGTTATTTTTTGTAACAATACAAGCTTGTTATTCCTTTTTCTTTTTACAAATTACTATTTTATTTATGTATGCCAACCTTTTTTCCTTGAATGCAACTCAAATGTGAATTATAGAATTGCATTCAGAGGGTCACATAATTATAATTTTTTTACGTTCAAATTTTTATTTACTTTGGAATAGGTTTTGTCTTGTTTAACATGTGTCTTATAATCCAACCTTACATTAAGGCTTTAGTGTATTGTAAAACTGATGTGCTGAAAGTTCCTTTTGGGATACTTCCTTTATCTTCCTAACAATTAACAGCCTCAAGGATAATAAGCATTTCTCTGTGTGTTAGATGTGGTTTAATAAGCTCTGTAAGAAATTAAATGATAGAGGAAATCAATTAAATCACACATAAGTTATGTAATATATATACATATATATATATATATATGAATGACTGGTGACATTTACATCCTAGCTCTATATATTGCTAGTCTAGTAATGGTTTCTGAATTACATTCTTAATTAATAAATCATCTACATAGTATGATTAATGTGATGGCTTCTATCGCCAAATTCTCAAACCCACATTTATGAATCCAAATATATCAATCATTGTTAAATGGCAATTCTAGTATCAAAAGCACTAAAAGATCAAGTATTTGGTTTGCAAGCAGGTAAATTAATAAAATGATTGGGAAAAAATGTTGGTAATTGTGAAGTAGGATGGAATATATTTGACAGAACGGGGAATCAAACTAAAGTCTTTTATGTGGAAAGTAAATGCTCTAACCATTTACCCTAACACTTATTTTCCTTGTTCCTGTATAAATATTACTACCCTTAGCATTATTACTATAAAGTGAGAAAAAAAATTGCCTCTTCTGAACATGTCTTATGGTCAGAAATTGCAACACTGTCCATCAATTTCAGGTGAGGCAATAATTCTTTCGTGCTTTACAGTCCATATCAATAATGCCTGAAAATGCTATTTCATCCTTGGATAGTGCTGTTCACTGGTGCCTCAATGCTGTAACGCAAAATTGTTGACGTCACATCTAATTATTAATTGACTTTATTCCTGTAATTATCAATGAATCTAAAAAGTTATTTGACAAATGTACATGAAAATGATCAGATTGTTAATGTTGATTTTCATTTAAATCTGGGCTATTTCCATACCTTTGTTATCAGCCTTCATTTTGTTTAGTCATTTTATTTGCACCAAATAATAGACTTAAAGAAGTGTAAGAGTTTACTCCAATTATGTTTATAATTCTTAGTATTCAGTACTTTTAATTAATTTAAGATTTTGCTTAGTGTACATAAGTAAAACCTGCTCTAGTTTACTAAATTTCAATTGAGTACATATGCTATTAGTGTTTGAATTATATGTATTATTGTGATTTTCTAGGTTGTTCCTTCAGAAAAAAACAACATTAAGAGAATCACAAGACTTCTGGAGCTTTCTTCAGTTTTCCAAGATGTGGTTTGTGTACAAATGCTGTATGTTCACTGGAATTGTGATTTTCTTTTAATAAAGGCTTTCTAAAAGGTTTCTGGTATTTTTCTTTAATTGCAAGTTGATCTGAGTGAAGCAGCAAGTCTTGCCAATCTGGAATAGGAATTATTTGGCAATTAAGTGTCCTGATTTTCTTGATGGAAAAGTCAATCTGACTTGTTTTAATTACAGCTAAGTGTTCAAGAATTTAAAAATTTTAAGACCAACAAAGCTAAAAATGTTTTTTTTTTACGGCTGGGAAAGGAATATAAATCCCTGATCGTCCCAGATCTTTCTTAGATAAGATGCTCTAAAACAGTAAATGTTGCTGACTTTAAACTAACTGACTTGTAGTTGCTGGTTTCTGATCTGTTGGTGCAGTGTCGGAAACTTGTACATCAGATGGATTTTCCTGCATCATGCTTCAAATTTGATCAAGTATTCTTGAAATGTTGATTATTTTTGTGGGACCTCCGCAGTTAAGGGAAGAGAGTATGAATAATGTGGTTTTACATACTGTAGGTAAGCTGCTTGTACTGTTGCAGGTTAATTGCAGAAGCATAGTTAATAAAACTAGAATTTTGGAACTTTATGTACTTGCACGAACCACGTGTCGTTATTGGGATGGAGTCGTGGCCCTCTAAGGAGGTGGGAAATTTAGAAAACTTAACACAGAATGCTAATATCTATATATAAACCGGTTTAATCAAATTAACAAAGAATTGATATTAGCAAAGATAACTGCTTAATACCTATATTTATTTTTGAAAATAATGGTTGGAAACAGTTTTCTAAATATGTTAGATGCAATTGTGATATGGAAATTTCTCCACCACTGAGGGTCCAAAGTAGAAAACTAATACTAGATGATAAATGTTTCGGAAGTGTATGTAAACTTTCGTTGCTGCAGACAATTCAGTAAAATTTGAGTTAGAAACTAAAAAAATGACAAATCTGTAGGGCCAGACAGTATTTCAGCTGAAGATTTGAAGCTAGGAGGGGAAGTCATGACAATGTACTTAATACAACTAGGCCTGTTTGAAATTTCTATCAATAATTCCATAGTTTCAGAGTGCTGGTAAAAAGTGAAGGTTATTCCTATTTACAACCTCTCCATGCTCGAATACTGACTACCTCAGATTCCAAATGACCAATGATACTCGTTACCTACCCCGTGCAACCACGTCATTGAGTGCCGTTACGCCACCAAATTTATAATTATTTTTAATTCATTCCATTTATTTTTCAACTACCTTCCCCTCCTTTTCATTTCCTCTTAACCATGTCATATAAAACAAATTTAGATGTGACAATAAGCAAACAAAATGACGGTGTTTCAGGAACACTGCTGCAAATATTTGGGTGTAACGACGCACCTCGACCTGTTTTGAGACGTGTGTTCCGGGATGGTAGACCTGGGGCATACGGTAAGAGTTGTTCTCTATTCGCAGTGGAATAGTATGCTAGCTGCCTCCTAAACTGGTTGACACACGGAGAAGGGAATGCTGCGTCCCCACATCAAACCCCTCTCCCACCATCGGAAGGGCGTGGGACAAGTACCTACTGCCCGACCTACCCGATACAGGTTTTGTCCTTGGACCACTTTAGGAAAATGCCGGGTAGGATCCTTAAACTACGGCCTGGGGGGCCTTATTTAACCCTTGGCTACCTTCCTTAACCCTTAGGCACCCCCTTTCAAATCCCTTCCAATGATATGAAAGGGGAGTAGCCACAATGTGGATTATCCTCGTCTATCTCGTTAGTCTAAAAAAACGTAAAGACCTAACACGAGGGAAATATGTAAATTTAGTGGCCAATAAGGGATGGAAAACACTAAACTTCTTACGATTTTAAACAAAACACTAAAGGTCTGTTGGTTATAGAACTTTAGAGCGAGCTATTTTTGAGTATGGAGCAGCTTTTTGGGATCCTTATAGGATGGAGTACATTCTGGGACTGGACAAAATTCAGAAAAAGGTAATGACATTTTATTATAATTTTACGGAAAATAAGTTATAGACAAATAAGAGAAAACGGGCTAGACTCAGTGCATTATTCAGGCACTCAATAACGAACCTGCCAGGAGAAATTTAAACTTGTCTAAATGTGATCATTCGTGCAAAATTAGACAGAGGAAATGGCGAACAGATATTGGTAAATTTTCGTTCGTAAATAGTCATTCGGAACTGGGATATCATGCCTGTAAATGTGCTATCGGAGTAGAGAACAATTCAAAAAAGTGCAAACAACTATAGGACACAATTTTTAGCGTTAATCCTGGTTGGTATTAATTATAAGGGTTTACGGATGTAATGGAACTATTTTCTTTATTTTTAATATATATTTTATCTTCGTATTAGCATATAGTTTAACTTCATTATATGTATTTCAAATATTGAAACCGGGCTTTGTTCAATGAAATTAAAGATAACTACCTACTAAAATACCTCAGATCGTTTTCTTGTGAAACGCGAACAAGTCAGCGTGTCAAAATTCAGATGAGGTCGGTTTAGGATTTTCCGATGCATGACACGTAAATACATGCTGGAAATTAATTGTTTCTAAGTGATGTGCGGACAAGAGTACTATTTCATGTAGGTCTGTAGATATAAGTTAAATACGTAATTAATAAAAATGTTACTAGAAACATGGACGGTTGTTTTGTGTTAATTTGGCTTCAGGGATGAACAGAAATGACCAGTAAACGCGTCGAGGGATGTTTACTTCTGCTGGAATTCGCTGATCAGTGAAAGTATCGTGGGTGTGACAAAGATTCCAGGGTCTCAATCGATTGGAAGCACAATAAAATGATGCGTCGGTAGAGAACAGAGATTTTGTACGCGATTGCACCAGGGTTTTATGAGCACACACAGGCAATAGCGGAAAAAAGACCAGTAACAGAAAACAAAAGTAGGTAGAAAGTCACAAGAGCAACCCATTAGCTTTCGCCTGCAAAAAACCACCAGCGAATGTGTACCAGTCCAATACAAAGTCTTCACCGACGACGTCACGAAATATTGCCCAGTGATGGAGATCAGCGCGTAAATACGTATCACTAAGTATTTATAAGAATGTTGCAGTAGTCTATGTCAGCTATAATTTACGTAGTAGCTTTTTTTTCTTTAGAGGAGAGGTGTCGCTATTGCCCTTAGAAACATTGAATAACACGGGGTTATTCAATAATAGAAATAGATTGATTACTTTGTTTTCTTAAGTGCTTAATAATTTTAATAAAGCTAGTTTATTTTAATTTAATACAATAAAACGAATAAAAACACACTTTCCAAATTGAAAGAAAATCTATCCTGCAACATAGAACAGTTTCCTTTTTATCGTACACTTTATTAAGTCAACCACAAAACTAAACCCAAACACGTCAACGGTTGTAACATATAAGTTTATCTAATGTTTCCTAGCCCTACTTCAGAAAGACAATAATAAGGTTTATTCAATTAGGCTTTGAAGTGAATATACAAAGAAAATTCTCACTTCACCATTTGTTTCTGAATATTGATAATATTGAATTTCATTAAGGATCATTGTTTAGAAGAATATTTTAAATGAACAGGTTTATTTGTAAATCTTGTTGATAAATATGCTACATGCAGACTTTCGTGAATAAGACAAATTAAACACGCAAAACAAACAATTGTTAAGTTGGTCTTAAGGTTATTCCAGCTAGTTTGTATTCAAAGCAATTCACAATCTTATTGACGGTACACACAAATGTTTACAGAATCAAATTCAAGAGAATTATTTAATGTGACATAAATACACTTTATTTTAAACTGTTCATATAAATAATTGGTCTAACATTTAAAGACTTAATTACATCAGTTCATCAAAACATTCAACTTTTATCACATTACCAATTTTAACAATGAGGTGTTATGGCTTAAAATGTGATAACATTAAACAACTGTAAAATGTACTTCAGTTTGTATAATGAACACACAAGTTTCACAAGCTATCACTCATCACAAAATTATTGACGCTGTGGTCTTCGAAAATACATTACTATTCCCAATAGGCCAACCAATGTAGTTATAACATAAAGATCCCAGTTTGAGCCTAATGTTTGGTCCAAATTGAAAAGCAGCAGCCATTCCTGCCAGTGGTTCTGTAAGTAAAATCAAAATGTAAGTATCCAGTCCGAAGTCCACAATTAAACCTCTTTTGCACTATATACTTTACCTCTTGTAAATATTTCATACTAAAAAGTAAAGATAGTTTCATGAGAGCAAGAGCAACTGGTACTTTGGCATCTGCGCTTGTTTCAGCAGCCAAATCATAGCAACGTTTGGCCAAGTGAATGTCCTGAAAGTGTCAAATCAATTATTTCAATCTATTTTTAGGTTATATATACAAACACACACACACACACATATATATATATATACATATTGTAATAATAATTAGTCAATTAGAGAATTAATAATTGGGCAATTGAAGTAAATTTTTATCAGTGAGAATACAAACACAAAAATGGGTAAATCGTGTACAGATGTCGGCGGCGAGCGTTGTGAGTTACAGGGTTTACAACAGAAGTCTCAGGCAAAATTTCATTAACAGCAGTTGGACACAGAATTTGATCAAGTAAAGTCGCGGGAGATTTCCATCAAAAAGTTGCGGACAGATTTTCATTACGTAAAGGTCACAGACAAGATTTTCATTAAGTAAAGGTCACAGACAAGATTTTCATTAAGTAAAGGTCACAGACAAAATTTTCAATAAGTAAAGTCGCAGGTACAACTTCATTAAATAAAGACAATTACTAAATTTCGTTGAGAAGAGCTGTTCACTAACATTTTAACAGCAAAAGTTACTCTGAGGAGAATGATGAGAGCGTGATTCTGGAGGCTGATAATCAATTGGTCAGCAGGTATCAGTAGAACTTTGGAGAAGGAGTAGATAACCTTCTGATTTACCCTTAATCAGAATGACAGCTACAATATTGACTGGAGAGAGAGAGAGAGAGAGAGGGACTTAATTCAGAGGTCCGCAGTATTGTACGGAGCAATTGTGTCAGGTGGAAGATACAAAAGTTTCGGAAAGTGATTTGAAACAAATTAAATTCTGTGAAACGACAGCCTGCTACATGTGAACGGTGTATAGTGAGTTAAAGAACCCAAACCAATGTCTGGTACCATTAAAAAAACTGTAAGTAGAGAGAGAAACTTTATAAATTTATTGTAAACATTAAATAAGGATAAATCGTTAGATTTCGGATTCAAGTTTAGTTTATTTGTTTTAATTCTAATCAAGTTGAATGTTGTAAATTTTGTTTGTTAATTTGAATGTAGGAAAAGGTTTGTTCTTTGTTTAAAAGGCCTAATTAACAACACTGAGACAAGAGTAAATAAGTTTGTAAAATAGTAAGAACACTAATGTAAAATAATCACAGCAAGAAAATTTGTTATTATTACTTTAAATAAATCAATTTTTTTCTGAGGTTTAAATTCTGTAATTATTTCACATCTTTTCATTTAAATTTAATAAATAAAGTCATCTATTAATTAATCATAATAATTCAATTTCTTTTGAGTATTACATAAATTGACGTGCCAATGAGAGGCAACATAATTGTTAACTAAATATAATTAATTATTTATTACATTTTGGCAACCTCAACATGGGCCGATTCAATTAATTGTAATTAGCTTATTACATTTTCGAGTCCTCAACGTGGGGCAATTCAACCATTATTTCATTTAATTATTTACTTATTACTATATATATATATATACATATACAATATTAGGAGAATCCATTTAAGGAATTAATTCGCATTCAAACTTGGATAGTGAGGAAGGATAGAAATAAATAGGAAATATATATATATATATATATATATATATATATATATATATATATATATATATATATAATTGTAATATTGGTATGAAAAGGAAAGAGAGATAGCATGTGGCTTACCTGGTGTAGTTACAGGGAACTGAAAAATTTGAAGAACTATACAGTTCTTCAAATTTAGATAAGCCAGAAGCTGTCTCTCTTTCCATACCATACCAAAATCTCAATTATTTTTGACAATGACAATATAATAATCAGCAATGGTATTATTAATATGTTTCAGAATTGTTAGATTATAAAGTTAGTTGCGTAAGATAATGATTGAAAGAATGTTATTGAACAGTGAACAGTCAGTAAACCGTGAGAAAGCTGAACTGACAGAGCTTCCAGACCTTTTTTGTTGTGGATTTTGTTTGTGAATGGTATTAAGCAGTGGTGAATAAGTCAAATTGTTCGCTCAGCATCCTGTGGGAGACTGGACAATACAAAGTTCCCATAGAAGCAACCATGTGGAGGGGTGAATTTGGTCAGTAAAAATTGTTAGTTGGTCTACTAAAATCAAGGAGAAAGGTCTCCATGGGGCAATAGTGTCCAAAGTCAGACCAAAATGTTAATATTTTTGAGAAAGTAAAATTTCAAAATATTTTAAATATTGAATCAGTAAGTAGAGTTATTAGTCTACCTGGCATTGTCGAAGAAGAAAGTCTCCATTGGACGAAGTTGTTCTGGTTTGTAAGTTTGTTAAAATGTTTGGAATATTGTAATTGGGTTGGGATGAGTTGACCGGCTGTTTTTTGTGTCGATGAAATATATTTCGGGATCAATTAAATTAATAAAATTTCTTTACACTTTGCCCTTGTATAATTTCAACATCTTTCAGGATTGGGAATGAAGCTCACCTTAAGGGTGGGGTGGAGTGGAATTACATTATAATGATGCAAAAACAATCAACATTGAAGTCGAAACCACGGTCATGGATGTCAATGAGCCAAAATATTACATTCAACTAACCGTTTAACTCCCCCAAGAAAGGGTTGGCATGGGTGTAAATATTTTTAAACATGTCAAACGGTTGATTGTTGTAGCAAATAAATATTTGTCGGGGAAAATGTCATTGATAATATTTCTACCGATTTTGCTTTTAATTTCAACCCCTTGATACACGTGAAAGATCAGAATTAGGGTTGGGGTGGAGGGGCATTACTTGAAAATAACATGAATAAATCCCAAATTGGAGATATAGATGAATGTATTTATGACAATGTGGGAAATGCTCAGGGGTTGGAGGTTGTGTGTGGGGGTGTGAGGGGCTTGGTGGAGTTGGATGGGGGAATATATTTTCAAAAATGTTAACCGGTCGATTTTTGCTTCGAATAAATATATTACGGCATCAATGAGATTCATGAAATTTCTCTAATGTTCTCTGTGTATAATTTCAACCCTTTTCTGACTTTCGAGGGGTACACCCTTATGGGTGGGCAAGAAGTGGCATTACACCGAGTTTAATTACGACATTCAACTTGACCTTTTAAGTCCCCGAAGCGGGAGTGGTCGGGGGCGGAAATTTTCAAACATGTTAAACGGTCGATATTTGCGATAATTATGTCCTGGGGTTAATTACTTTGATAGTATTTATACCAATGTTGTTTGTGTACAATTTTAACTCCTGTGAGGGGAGGAGGTACGTTAAATAAAACAAATGCAAAAACAACCGAGATTCGAATCTATTCAGAGACTGTGAATGTTGCCGAGACTAATTGTGACAACGTGGGTAACCTGACTGGTTTGGGAGGTGGTGGGCAGGTGTAGAAATATTAAGAAAATGTAATCGGCCGATTTTTGCGTGGAATAAATACTTTTTGATTATCGCCCATTTGTGGGGGGGGGGTCATCTTCTAACATGTAAAATCGGCCGATATATTTGGCCAATGACTTCAACCCCTTTCGGCATGGGAGGTGAGCACATGTAGGGATAATGTCTGAATTGACTATCTTTCTTATTCATTATTACGTCAGTCAGATGTAATTTTTTTCATTTTAAAACCAAATTAATATATAAATTAATCAAGAGGGAAACCAGTTTAGCTTAGAAGCAAAATTGTAATAGAAGTTACATGGTTTAGGAAACAATAACCCATTTATGATTAACATTTTTATATTTTAAAAAATTAAGCTGTCGAACCAGACATATATATATTTTTAAAAACCTGTGTAACTATAATGTTTTGATCTGTATAAATATTCTTTATTTATTTTAAATGGATTAATATATTTTGTTTTTCTGCAAATTGTCAGTTCTTCATACTGAAATATTAGTCATAATTTTTGTTTCACGTCTGTTTTTAACAATGAACATCCTTAACGGCCATTAACAGACGATTTTGATAATTTAAAATAATTATTAAACATAAAATCTTTGATTAACAACACAAAAAACGTTTCTGTACATATTTCTAACATTGTCAGGCTGTCTGAGTGAAAGAAAGGTTTTGATGTTTTCAACGTTTGCTCAGTTTTTATTTTATTTTATGATTGTTGAATATATCTGCTTGGTCACAGTGTAATTAATCTTGAATTTAAATATTGATACCACTATAACTGATATATTGGTAAATTATGATATCGTCTGCTAATGTAACAATTTATATGTTTAATTAACTTTTCACGGTTACGCACCAAACGCAGATTTCTTGACGTTGATGTTTCTGCAAGTCGTTCTCCACTGCTGTCTCCAATACTGTGTGGCACTGCGTGCCGTGTGCGAGCTATATATAGTGTCGGACATGTTGTGACCTGATTGGCCGCTGAGGATCGCCTGACCACAGCGTCAAGGACAGATGCTTTTCCATGTCGCGTCGTAAATGTCAGGCGATCCTCAACGGCCAATCCGGTCGCAGCATGTCAGACCACTATAAATACCCCCACGCTCATGTCACACAGCACCACACAGGCTGAAGACAGCCGTGGAAAACGACCGGCAGAAACGTCAACATAGAGAAATCTGAACCTGGTGCGTAACCATGAAAAATTAGTTAATAATTTACACCGGGAAAGCTGTCTGTATTATTAAAATTATTTCTGTTGTGAGAGTCTGTGAGTTATTTAGGAAGTTAAATTTATCAGTTATTTTATTTAAGATGCATATCTTTAAAATGAGAACAAGAAATGCACATGATTATTGGGATCGGGGCGAAAATTGCATTAGACACCTATTTTTTTTCTTCATATTATAGAAAGCCATTTAATTGTGTTTATGGGACTTTATATGAAAACTTATGGAACGAATAAAAAATGATTGACTATAATTTTACATTTGTAATTATTGATTTAAAAAAATAATTATGGAATACGAAGAAGATGAATATCGTAACGCCAAAATCATTCCGCTTTAAAAAAATTGATTTGCAGAAAAATAAATAAAATTAAACAAAGTTTTTAATTTAAATAAAAATTAATTATTTAATTTCGAAAATTACTAAATTAAGTACCACATTATTAATTTAATTTAGTGAATTTTCAAACAATGCAACCTGGCCTCTTAACACATTTAGGGATAGAGGTCGAGTTGCGTTACATTAAAATAACGAAAAACATCGGGGTGGGGGGGGGGGTTATGGATAAATGACATCTCGGGCAATGCTGGGCACCCAGCTAGTATGAATAATAAAAGAAAGCTAGCTGAAACTTAAATAATGTTGTATGAAAAATTACCTGCTGCATTCCCAACCCCTGCTCATGCATGTATCCCAGATTAAACATTGCTTGAGCATTATGCTGCTGGTCTGATGCAACCTGGTAGTGAGTGGCTGCCATTTCAAAATCAATTGGAGTACCCATGCCATAATAGTGATAATCACCAAGTTTTACTTGTGCTGCAGAATAACCTTGAGCTGCTGCTCTTCCCCAATACATAAGAGCTCTCACATAAGTTTCTGGTTCAACAAACAGGGACACATCCCCTGCAAATAATTTTTTTTATATGAAGATCAACCCAGATTAATTATATAGTAAAAGAATAAAAGTGCAAATTTTTTAAATGAATTCAATGGTTGAAATAAATGGTAGGCAAAATTGAGTAATGGAAGTGTAACACATTTTTAATAAATAACACATAAAAATAAAATAACTCATTTTTTTTTAATAAAACAGATTTACTGGAAATTTAGTCTGTTGACAAGACTTGACATGTAAAATTTAAATAAGTTGCTGTATCTTTTACAATACTATAATGAAGGAATGTAATGACACCCAAAATATGCTGTAGTATTATGAATGAGAACTATGAGAATGAGATTAACGTAACTTCTTAGGCAATTCAATAATCAGTCAAATCAGCATGTTTAGCAAAAACTATTTGCAAATGAATGTACCTTCAACAAAATTAAAACATACATGGCCTACAGCTCTGAAGACAAAATTTATACAAAAACCAACATACTAATGAATTAGTAATAAGAAAGATAGCCTAAATACAGACAAAATAAGTGATAATATAAATACCACACAATGTTCCTGGGAACCTTTTCCCTTTCTTCAGGTGCTAAGAAGAGCTTTGAATGACACAATTTTTGTCAACTGATCAGTGCAGTTGTGTCACTCTAGGCTCTTCTTAGCATCTGAAGAAAGGGACAAGGTTTCCAGAAACATTGTGTGGTATTATATTATCACTTATTTTGTCTCTATTTGGCTATCTTTCTTATTATTAATTTTCAATCAGACGTAAATTTTTCATATCACTGAATTGTTGATTATTATTTGTAATGAAACTGAATTGTAAGTTCCCTAGTTTTAGCAATTATACATTAATTAGAAATCTTTTCTCCCCAATATACAACATTGGGATGTGAAGGAAATATAATTGCAAAAGTTACCTAGTAGTGTAAACACTAATCAAATAATATTCAATTGAAAATTGCATATAAACACATAATTGAAACAAAATTGGTAAGTTACATTCTAAATAAAATCTTACCTCTATCTAAAAGGAATGCAGCATTACTTTGGGCAACTTCATAACCCAACTCAGCCAAAACTGAGTATGTAATAAATGCTTCATTAAATCGCCCTTCACGGTAATGTATATGAGCTTCCATCAACTTTTCCCCCCATTTACCCCGCTCAGCTACATTTTTAAAAAGCTAGAAACAAATAAGTTGAAATTAAGACTTTTTTACTTATTTCCCAAAATATGATTTATTTTAATTGACAAATATACCTCCACAGCTGTTGGACAAGATCTCATCAACCCTGTTCCTGTCGCATGCATTTGGGCTAGGTTGTAAAAAGCCAATATGTGACCAGATTGAGAAGCTAGACTGAAGTACTTATTAGCTAATTTATAATCACGCCGAACTCCTAATCCTCCTGGAAAGAAAGAAAATGATAATAGTATTAGAATTTTATCTTGTCAGCATGAACATTCCCAATTACAAATCTACATACTAAAGTACATGTTTCCAAGTTGTAATTGCCCGTCTACCCAGCCTTGGTCAGCAGCCTGAGAGAAATACTTAAAAGCCTTTTCCAAATCTTGCTCAACACCTTTCCCATAAAGATACATGAGACCAAGGCCACTCAAGCCTACTGGATTATTCAAATCAGCAGCTTTCTTGAAGTACTTCAATGCAGTTTCATTATCTTGCTTCACAATATCACTTCCTTCCAAGTATATCTGAAAATAAAGATATTTATAGTGTCAGCTAATACATAGAATAGATATGCTGCAGATGTTACATAATTGGAAAGAAAAGAGTTTACTACGTTGCAGTGCTATCATCACTGGGTTACCTTGATGGTGAACATTGTTGATTGTACTGTAGGGTTTGTATCTTCACAATTATATTTTATATTGTTCATTGGGTCTTAATAAACATTTAAATGGTACTAAATACAACTTTGTATTTATTTAAAGATTAGCTATCAACATTAGCTAATGATTTAATTAGATTAGATTACTTTTCCACTGCCACTGCTTTGGCATTTCGTATGATTAATCTACTCCTTTTTAAAAAAAACCTACTCACACATGCATGTGCACACACACATCACTTGAGGAAAATGTGACGAGGTCAAATTTAGATAGGAAATGGGAGACAGCAAAGTTAATTTACTTGAAATCAATAGTTGGTCCAGTCAGGCTGAGGAGAAAGAATATTACAAATTTTTAAGGGTCTGAGCCCATCCTGACAAAGGGGGCACAGACTTTCGAAAATTTGTAATATTCTTTCTATTATATTACAATTTATGTAGTAAACAATGTGGGAGAGACAGATTATTTTTTCTTTGATTTTGTAGATGCCTATTTGTGAAGGATTCTATAATAGGGCATAGAAGGCATATTTTCCTACTGTAATCCAGTTTAGTTTGGCAAATGTGAGGGTGAAACCTACAAGGGCGGATGAAGATATTCAATGGGTTGGGAGGGCAGCTGAATATGTATTTAAGAATAATAGTCCAATGAAAGTACTAATAATGCATGGATCATCTATCTGAGAGCACTTTGTTAATAAAATATTTTAACTTTTAATATATACCTTTCCTAAAAATGCCATAGCAACTGGATTTCCAGCATCAGCTGCTTGCAGAAAATACTGAAGAGCTCTCTGATGGTCCTGCTGGACACCTCTGCCTCCTTGGTAATGCAACTGTCCCAGCCCAACCTATATAAATACAATATTTTTACAAAAATACTATTGTTAATTTTTAAAGTTATTTTAAATTAATATAATACTTTCATGAGGATTATAATACCAACCTGAGCCTGCACATCTCCTTTTTCAGCCAACATTTGGTAATATTCTATGAGATCATTGTCCAAAATTCCTGAACTGTAACCAGGATTTTCAACTTCTTCAAGAAGTCGAACCCGCTGAACAGCTTGTCCTCCGGAAAGTGAAACTTCTTCAGCAACTGCAATAACATTTGCAAATGAATTGTCAGAAGAAGAATTGTTTGAATATGATAAATTAATTAATCTTAAAAACAAAAAAAAATTATGCATTTACATCAACAAGAACAGCATTAATTTTGTGCAATACCCATAATTTTACTTCAATGTAAAATGAGTGAAAATATTTCAACCATATTTATTTATTCCCCCACCCCCCTGAGATGGTCAATTGTAGTATCTGAGTAGTTCAAAAGATATATGACAAAAAATTTCTTAAACAAAATATAAACTGTGAAATTTATTCACTTTATTGAATGAGAATGAATCATGGATATTTGTCATGTGCTTAGTATTTTTTAAGTACCAAACTCAAAATTTTGTCCATAGTGAAATTTTTCCAAAAGTGCAGAACTGTATATTATGTTATAATAGACAAGCTCAATTTAGTTTTAATGTGAATATGGGCTATGTGTCATCGTGTAACACTTTTGATATCTACCAGGAGAATATGGTGCGTGGATGGAAGATGAAGTTCAGAAAATATGTATTTGTTTTGTATATCATGAATGTTACATACCAGTTCAATACAGCCCTAAATTAAGTAAACTAGTTACGTAAATCTCTTTTTCAAACCATAGCAATTATGCCGAAAATATCATACAATTGTTAAATTATTTCAATTGCATAATAAAAAGTAATAGAGAATGGTTGACTTATCTTAGATGGAAAGCTGGAGTAGCCAGTAAAACAAGTAACAGTAATGAGGCATATGCACGCTTTCCACCAGTCCCTCCAAGACCACAACCTATCTCTCTTTCCTTTCCTTTCCATACCAATATTGCAATTATATTTGACAATGTCACATCCTTACTAATATCATATATATATATATATATATATATATATATATATATATATATACACACACATACACATATATGTTATGGATTATAATTAATCTGTGACAAAGTCACATTTGATAATTGGATAGCCAGGAAAGATAGAAATATAGAACAAAGGATGGGTATACATTCTGAAGAAGGCATATGCTTTGCTCATAGTAATACACTCAAATGAGGCATATGTTCAAGGCATAGACAGGAAAGGAAGAAGAGGGAAATACTGAAAGCATTCATCAGGGCCGGGAATAGAACCCAGGTACTTTTACTTTTTACATAAATGTTCTACTAACTGAGCCAATTTGCCTTTCCCTAGTCCTAACAAATATAGCCAGTCATATTAGGTGTAGAGCAGAGAGAGTTAAAAGTTTGGAGCATCCATCTGCTCTATCCATTCCAATCTCTACATCTAATAAGACTGGCTATATTGATTAGGACTGGGGAAAGGTATGGTAGCTCAGTGGTAGAGAATCTAAGTACAAAGCTAAAGTACTTACTGGCCCTGCTGAATATTTTCATAGATATTGTAGCATACACCAATGCCTATAATAAAATTGGGTTCAGAATTGTTGAATTGTAACATCTGTTGCATGGGATTGCGGACATCTCATTTTGAGATAATTTGAAGTCACGCTGTGAACCACAAGAGCGGCGGTTTCATAATATTCCCAAGTTTTATTTGTTACATTTTTTATATTGGTTCTGATGGTCAGCGGCGCAAGCTTCATATGCATGACCAGCTGAAATAGTATGAAGGAGCTGGTGAGTCATGTTCTAAATGTGGGAACTCAATTGCTTTACATTCTCACCTCCAGATAGCGCTAGTGTGAACAGAGAAGGGACAAGTTTGAGGAAGTAAAAATGTTCGTTGGTAAAAGGCTTTAGAGTAGAGTTCATTGTGTGTGAAGGTCGGAGGGCAGAGAGGCCATAATGCAGGATAATGTCATCTGGAGTCAGACAATTCTATTGAAATGTAAAGTGTTATTATGTTATTGAGAAAGTAAAGTAATGGTCTGCTCATCATAATTTAAAAAGGAAATATCTGTAGGGCACATTTATTTTGACTATATTGTAGTGAATAATTTCTGGCTGTGGAAGCAGTACATGGCCACCCTTTGTACGTGGGCCTCTGATTCTCATTATAATGCAAGAATCTCTTTCAGAAAAAGAAATGACAGAAAGGAAAAAATGTGAACTTATATATATTTTTGAAGGTGGTACTTGATATAATAATGTGACACTTTGGATTTACTGGTCGATGTGATCTTATTTCTGATTAGAGACCGTTCACTGAATCCACAGTCCACTTGAATACAGGCATTACACATCCTTCTGTGAAAATATTGTTGGAAAAAGTATGAAAGGTAAGGTGCAAAGACCTAAAGGTAATTTCAATATCATTTAGTTTACAGCTCAGCTTACAAAATTTTGTGGGGCAAGACAAAACCATATTATAAAATAGAATGGCCACGATATGGCTTGGTAATGACTGATTAAAAATTGTCTAGTACTTGTTAGCTACAACTGTAGTCATCATAATTTATTGTTGCAAAACCCTTTTATGCTATACATTTTAAAAAATGAATCATAAACCAGACCAATCTTATTACTGCTGATAAAACATACTTCAGAAACTCATAAAACCTAATGGATAATTCAGGTAAATATTTATTACTGTAAAATAAATTGCATTAAATTAAAAGACAAGCATATTTTTTCTTATGTATGAGCAGTATTACTATAGTACGTTTAAAATTATAAGGCACTTGTGGTATCTGCATAAAGGGTGCTTATGCCCCACACATGTGGTTGCAAATGGACTTTGTATACAGCTTACTGAAAACAATAGAACATACTGCGATAGTTCAGAAAGGGTGCTTTTCCCGGCCTTCATTTTAAGGATTGTTCAAGGTCATGCTCTTCACATGAAATAATAGACAAGAGCCTCCTAATTTTAATCAGACTAAATGTAGTCAATAATAAGTATGATACCTTTGTTGGCAACTTTACGATAAAAATCCAATGCTTTCTCACAACTTGCAGGCACTGTAACCCCAGACCAATATCGATATCCTAATGCCATCTGAGCCCATGTGCTCCCTCCAATGGCACCAAAAGTATAATGAACAAGAGCACGAGCCTGACTTACAGGAACAGTTATGCCAGTAGCATACATGTAACCCAAACCCTAAAAGAAATTAATACAATAGCTTTTATTTTAAATAATAATGTAAAATTAATAAATAAACAGTACAAAACTCTCTAATATTTTAATAATAGGAAATATTATACACTATTGTTAAATGGTAAGAAAATTGACCGATTACAGACTAAATTATATTGATAGCTTTGTAATAAAGGTCAATGTTCCTACAATTTCCATATAATATACAATAAATTAATATTCACCATGTGTGCATCACCAATACCCTTGTCAGCTAGTTTTTCAAATGTTTCTTTAGCAGCATTAAAATCTTGTGGTAATGTTGACCCCATCAGTTTAGCCCACGCTATACGTAAAAGAGCATCAGAATGACCCATGTCAGCTGCTTGTTGTAATATCTTGTAAGCTTCCACCTTATTAGCTCTAGTTGCATTTAACATTAACATTCCATTATTATAAAGGTCTAAAGCTGTAATCAAACAAGAATATGAATATAAAATTACATACAGAAATTGAAAGGAGAGCTACTATAAGGACATGAATTAGGATATGAAAGACTGAGTTTGAAGATCAATCACACAGAATGTCTGTTAACAACATAGTTTTCTTACACAAAAATATGCACATTACAGCACTAATACAATTTTTGTGTGCATTTCTGAAATCCTCATAAAAATTACTCATTACTGTATAATGTTTTGGAATATAAATTAATTTAATTTAATCAATTTAAATTACAGAAAAAACATAAGTCATTTTGTTGCATTAATGAATAGCAGATTCAAAAAACTTAAAAGATATGACATTCAGACGATTATTGAATACATAATGCCGGAAAGAAGTTATCAGAAATTGATTTGAAAAGGTTGTATATTTAGTGAAACCACTAATGGAAGTAGAAAGATCAATTCATGTGAAAACAAACAATAAAAAAATAATTTTTTGCTGATATATTTTGTTTTTACACACGGCTCTTCTGTTTATGTATACGAGAGTACAAAACAATTTTTTTTACAATTTTATTATTACAACTTGCATTTTTGTGAGTGAACTGTTTTTGGCATTCAGAGGTTAGTGATAACTTAAATAAATTTTTTTTATTAAGAAACAAAAAAATAATTATATTATTCTCAATTAACAATCTAGAAATCATGTTCTGAAAAAAAAAGTGTTAAGTTGTAAGGAAATAACCTAAAACTTATTGTAAAAATGTTTCAATTAGAAAAAGATTCAGAATTTAGGAATTTTTTTTCCCAAAGAAGGGACTACAATACAACTTTAATTTTTCTTCCCCTTAAAAATATAATAGAGGACAAGACTTTTTTAAAAAAATTGAAACCTTTTAAATGCCTCCTTTAAGTTTTACAGGCCTTCAGATATCACAATTTGTCCAAAGTTGCCTATTTACAAACAGGTATATCTCGTGAAATACTGAATAAAAAAACAAATTTTTCACAAAGTACCCTTCTAGTTCCTAGTAATCAACACACAAAACAAAACAAAAAAGGCAAAAATACACAGTATGAAACACACTGCAGACACCTTAGTGCTAAAACACAAACAGCAAAAACTGGGAAAAGAAGATTAGTAAACAACAGAATGGACTCTTGTACTGGAATTTATTGCTAAAAATTAATAAACCTTGAAACTACAAACATTTTTGGTTGTTTAAAGAAGAAACAAAATGCCCAATAAAATCCAAATTAGTAAAAATACATTTATTTTTAAAAAATCTTTTGTACTCCAAGATACATACTTAAAACAGAGGTTAGACTTTACTGAACAGAACTCCATGTGTAAAAATAAAAGAAAATATGTCAACAACACCCACTGGTTGATTTTACATAGATGACTCAAAACTATTAATAGGAGCATTAAAGAAACACTACCATCATTAAATTGTATCACTGTTTAATATTATTTCCCAAATTTGGGGAAAAAGTTTTTGTAAATTTTACACAAAAAATTATGCATTGTTCAAACCTTCTTTCTCCTCAGCAGTTAATTCCCTTGGTGGTTCTGGTGGTGTTTCAGTCTCCTGTTCACTCGAGTCTTCTGACTTAGGTAAGTTTTCATCATCATCTAAGATATTAGCAACATTATCTAACTCTGCATATACTTTTTGTAAAAGCAGGGTTGTATCATCAGAATATGTATTTTGCTCACTCTCATCCATTATGTTGTTTTCCGCGTCTTTTTCATTATTGTGAGACAAATCAGGTGGAGGAACTATTTTCATTACTGTATAACGCACATCATTCTCATCATATGAAAAAGTGTCAGTTTTTCTGTCTTTCATTTTATCTTCATAAAAGTTAGTCCCTTCACTGTCCTCGTCTTCATTTTGCAATTCTTTGTTTTGCTTCGTTTTCAATTTCCTTTCGTCAGCACCGATTTCCATGAGCAACAGCAGTAGAAGAAAATGAACTGCTAGTTTCGGTTGCATTTTCCTATAACAAACGAGGAAAAATAATAAACTGGGCAGGTGGTATAAAACGTCTTTAAAACTTTTAAAAGATTGGGCGCATTTGGAACTAAAGTTTATTTAATATGTATTGTCTAAAAGTAGTGACTAGAAAAAATTGAAAACAAAAACTACATAATTGAAAAGAATATTTTTATAATGTAATTATTAAAGGTAACTTTATTTCATAGCTATTTATCAAAATTTTAATGTACCTATTGTGACATCCAGGTGTATATTTATCAATTGTCTGTTTCACCTATACCATGATAAATAAGGAACACGTAATACATCCATTCTTCAGTCAAAACATCACTCTTAATACACTCTTGCCACAACGTAAATGCTAAATGCACTAACATGTATGTTTCATTAGGCTTGAGTCAAATAGCTGACAACTTATAAAATAGTTAAAAATTATAAAAATAAAAACATATATGAAACTAAATTATGAATACAAAAACTCATTACACTTGACAATTTCTCTTGGGACGTCACAAATTACTTATAAAAATGGTTAACAATTGGCGATCACTTAAGATCCTCAATACGCGAATGAAGCAAAGATAATAGTTTGGTATGTTTGACACATCGAGTTTAAAACAGCTGCATTGATACAATCGTTGAGTAGCACGATTCAAATATGGTTACGTTTGATACGTTATTGAATATATTGTAAATAATGTTTGAAACTTAATTAAAAGAGTATCCCTTTTGTTTTAAATTTCATTTGGCCCTCACATAAACGAAAATAATGTTCAATTTTATTTATTTGTTTATAATATAGATACTTCGATTGCGTAACCTTCCAGGTTAATAGTTTATCGCTTCAAAAAGTGCAGTAGAACTTTCATTTCTCAGTATCTATCTAGAACAAAAACTATTTGTTTCGATGGTCAAAATAGTTCCTAAGGATATTCAGCTGATGTTTAAAAGACTGGCATGTATATCCGTCTTTGATGGACCTTTTAATTTTGTTGGTGGAAGGAAGGAAACTCCGACTGATTCTTTCAGAAATTCACGTATTTTGAATCCTGCAAAAGGGCAGGAAATATGTGTTGTACCTACTTCTGGAACCAATGATGTTAACCGAGCAGTTAAATCTGCAAAAAATGCGTTCAACTCGTGGAGCAAAGTAATCCATTATACAATTTTTTTTTTTTTACACATTTTGAACTCAATAAATTTTACATTATAAGGCTAAAAACGAGTTAAGTACCGCATGTGACATCATACTTCCCAAACAAAATTGACATCAAGAATATATACCTTCATTTTTCATATTTATAATTTAGCATAATATTTTACTTCATTTCAGCCACACATTTAAAAGTAAATAATAAAATCGAATTAATGCATATATTCCTTAATTGGCTTGAATTAATGAAATCATAACATTTACTGTTATGGACTGTTTGGATGTCTGGATGAATCTGCAAACACGACAGTATTTAAACAAACCTGAACATAACTGTTATTAAGAATTAGGCTTGCTTTATTTATATTCTTAAAGTATAAGTGTTTAACTATTGCAATAAAAGGAAGAATGATTTTCTATTAGCTTAAAAATGTTCTGAGTTGAAATAATAATAGTTTTTAAGTAAGTTTCATTGTTTTTACTAATATTGGGTTAAAATATATATTTTTTAAAAAATTTGGTTTTGTACAATTTTATTTAATCAAAATTTTTAGATTTGAATTGAGACATAGAACCAAATAATTTACCACCTTAAACAGACTTGAAAAATTATTATTGATGTACTCTTGCATAAGAGTGACATACATTTTGGTTAAGGAAGTCTCATGAAATGTCTAGATTGTGAAGTAAAGATTGTCAGTAATGTAGTAGTAATTGCTTCTATCGTTGTAACAATTTTATAACTTTCTCTTTTTGTTTGTTCAACTTTAATAATGCTGGCATCAGCTATTTAACTTTTGCTATTATAACTATTTCTTATGCAACTATATGAGATTTATTTTTATGCTTTATGAAAAGTGTTTTTGTGGAGGGAAAATGTGAACTTCCGAGAAACTTTGTAAAGCCTCTCTTCTATTATTTCTAACTAATTCAAGTGGATAACTCACACAATGCAACTAGTTTGCTTAGTTCAATTTTCTAAAAACAATAAGGAAGTTTAAATGTTGGAAAATATCTGAAGATCTTTGTCTATTATTAAAGTAACTTTATTCTGATTTAAATATTTAAAGCAAAGTTATTATGCCATTAGTAAATTATTTAGGATAACCAAAATGGATATTTTTAATGAGAATTTTAAAATTACATTAGTTTTGTAATCATTTTTTTAAAAAACATACAAAAGATATTGCCTTATTTTAATTAATAGTATGACACAATTTATTTATATACTGACCCATTTCAGTTATCAAACACTGAAAGAGGGAAGTTATTGATTTCTGTAGGACATAAGATTCGTGAATATTTGGAAGATATTGCATTGCTTGAAGTAATAAACAATGGGAAACCTATTTGGGAGGCCCGGCTTGATACAGCATCATGTGCTGATGCTTTTGAATATTTTGGTGGAGTCATTTCTTCTTTCTCAGGTGATTTTTAAATTAAAGTTCAAACACAAAAATTTAATGGAACCAAATTATTTTCAAACTTGTGCTTTTAGGTTACCACATTCCATTGAAAGGAAATACATTTGCCATGGTTTGTCGAGAACCTTTAGGAGTTATTGCTGGAATTGGAGCTTGGAATTTTCCATTTCAAACCTGCTCCTGGAAAGTATGACCCTTGCTTTCTATCACCCCGTTTTCAATAAAGTTGCTGTTATTATAGTCTATTGTTATATGATATAATTTTTTGATATTTTATTTTTTATTTAATAATCTTTTTATTATAACAGCCAAAAATTTAATATTTTATCAATTAACTACTAAATTATTTAATATTTATTTCATCTGGAATTCTTTGATGTTTTGGCAATGTCAATTACCAAATCTTGTGATCATGGTTTTATACTAACAATACATACCTATTTAATATTCAATTTTACCATAGGTAGTAATTTTTGGGATTAATAATTGTTTAGTGAAATACTTTTTAATTAGTTTTTCCAGTGAGACATGCATCTTCAACATCAAATTAAGAGTAGACTTAGATAGATTTTGGTGTTCAATAAAAAAAAATAACATAACATAAGATTATTCAGTTTAGTTTTCCATTGCCTTAAATATAGAAATGCAACATAAAATTGTAGGAAATCAGCAATAGAAAAGAAGTTGTAAAAGAAAGCAAAAATGTTCTAGTGGGTTGAACCAATTAGAACAATTTTTAATATTAACAAAATTTTGCCTTAAATTTTAAGTTAAACATTAACATAGAAGTCCACACAAACTTAAACTTGTTCATTTATCCCAACTTTAGTACAATGGTTTATAAAAAGAAAAGTTCTGGAATAAAAAAAAGTTCTGGTTTCCAATTGGATTAATTAATTAAAATTTGAAACTTAGTAAGAAAATATTAACACCTGTGATCAATTTACAATTTTTTTTATCAAAGTCCTAAAATTAGAATGTCATTTATTACTTTGTAAGTGAGACTATGTTTAGGATATTGAAATGGATAGACAAGTAGTCAGCCAGGGTAGCTCAGATGGTAAGAGTACCATGCACAAAGTGGAGGTCCTTGGTTTGATCCTTTTAATCATAATCATAACTGGGAAAGTGCTTCTTGTCTTATATGTGTGTTCTTTGTTCATGTGGCAATTTAATATTGGAAAATTTCTGACTAATAACAAAATAAATATCTATTTTCAAATATCCAGATTATATAAACATATTTATATAGGAAAGAGAGACAGAAAAGTCGACGTACCTAAAATCAACAGTAGGTCCAGTCAGGCTGAGTAGTGAAGACATTACAAATTTGCAAGAGCCTGAGTCCCCTTCAACAGGAGAGAAGGTCTATGTGCTGGCTGGGCACAAATGATATATATTGTAATACCTCAAAATAAAACTACCATCTTAAACAAACAATTATTATTTATTAAGACACAATTTACAATTACACAAATAATCTAATGAAATTTTATAAAGTCAAAACAATTTTATTTATCTTGAATACATTTGATAAATTAGACTCGATACCCCAGGTTCTCTACTGGGTTGATAAGGAAACAGAACACAAATTTTACAATTAAACAAAACCAGTTAAAATAAATGGAATGATTGAAAACGAAATCTGACTTTTACCCTTATTTAACAATTTACAATTATGAATATAGAAAAATAAACTTACAAGCTCTGGTCCATGCAATTTGGATCTCTCACATACCAGCACACACTCACTACATACAGGCTTATAAAGGCACCAGGTTGTGCTCACACTCTGCTTTCACCACCACCCTCACGACGAATTCAACCAACTCTGCTGGCAGACAGATTTCAACGACGAACTCCTACCGAATTTTGATGACTGATGTCCAACTGATTACTCTCGGCCACCTAGCTTGGCCTACCATCCGATGATCTCTCCTGAATGCAAACTCCCAACTGTTCATAACATTGTTTCGGCCACTTTACCTTGGCCCTGCATCCGTCCCTGCGGACCTGCACCAACGCTCTCTCCCAGCGGTCTCCTGCTCCTGACTAACTCCTCATAATAATTCTCCTCCCTGACTAACTGTCTTCTTATCTGCTCTCTTATTTATATCCTGGCTCCAGAATATTCCCTTGTTTTCACAGTTGTTTTGAAATTCCATGTTCGCCAAACAACACCAGCTGTTGACTTTCTCCCGCTCTGAGAGCCACTCAATCAATTAAAATAAACATCTCCTTTTAATATAATTGGGTCGTCCATCTGTTATCATGCCTTTCAGGGTTCCCTCCGTCACAACCATTTAGCCCTAAGAGCCACAAAAATGCTCAATTATATTCCTCCCCTTCATTAAGAGCCACTTATCCATCATTTTATCATTATCTTTTATATGTACAAACCACTCAAGGATCCCCAGTCTGAGCTGGTAAACAAATCTGATAAAAATAAGAACAAAATTCATGTCCTTAGCTGGTTATTACAATATATATATATATATATATATATATATATATATATATATATATAAAATTGTGATATTGGTATGGAAAGGAAAGAGAGGTAGCTTGTGGCTTATCTGAAATTAAAGTATGGTTTAGCCTCAGGGAACTGAAGGAAGTTCTTCAAATTTTTGGACGCTCTCAGCCTCCTTCTTCAGGTAGTTGTCCGCTGCATGAAATGGTGTAAAATTTCCTTCCTGAAGAAGGAGGCTGAGAGCCTCCAAAAATTTGAAGAACTTCCTTCAGTTCCCTGTAAGCCATAAGCTGTCTCTCTTTCCTTTACATACCAATATTGGAATTATTTTTGACGATATATAATGAGAAAAGCTAATGTAACATTGTTAAATGAACAAATTTATTTGGAATGGAAAGGGGGACAGAGAGCAGTTGACTTATCTTAAATCAGCAGTTTGCGTCACCGGGCTGGAAAGCAATAACATTTAATGTGACAAATTTTCAGGGGCCTGAACCCTTTTCTTCAGGACAGAAAGAGTGAACATCATGCCATCTAGCAGCATGGTGTTGAATCTAAATCCTTGTGCATCAGCAGTTAAACAGCAAATCAACACCCAACAAACCTCTCACTTTTTCAATGAGAGGTAACAAGAAGGGAAAAATAATGAAATAATACATATACATATTTGTAAATGCAAAAATACATATTACATACACACACGTAAACTAGAGTTGGAAGATAAAAAGTAAAGTAAGTGGGGAGAGCAATAGTTAGCAGATGTTGAGTCCACATCTTTTCCTGGTCAGTAGTATGTGTTGGAAAGAAGGAGTTCAGCATCTGATGAATAGAGAGAGGGGTGGGGAGGTTTTAGGGAGAGTCGGTGTGAAGCATTGAATGAAATTAACTGGTGTTATGGCTTTGAGCATGAGGAGATGTTGGGAATTGGGTTTTACACAGTAATATACCTGCCAAATATTTTCAGTCTTTCCTTCTTCCTTTCCTCTCAATGCCTTGAACATATGCTTCCTTTGTGTGTATTACTATGCCTAAAGCATATGCTTTCTTCAGAGTATATTCCCAACCTTTGTCCTATATTTCTATCTTTGATCACTATACAATTATCAAATGTGACTTTGCCACTTAATTAAAATCCTTAATATTTGTAATTATTCCTTAATGGATGCTCAAAACTCTTCAAGCTCCTCAAAATAGTCATCAACAGCAAACTCCACATCTTCATTGTTGTCAAATCTTTTACCCCCGAGACAATTTTTCAAGTTTGGAAATTAGAAAATAATCTGAGAGACCTAAATCTGACAAATAAGGCATGCAAGGAAGCAGTTTGAACTGAGACATTTAAAATGAAAGAATTATATCACATTATTTTTACCATGTTTTAAAATTCATTGAGAGTTTACTATTAATGGCTGCCGAACAGTAAACAACGTAGCATTTTCAAACTTCAAGTCTAAGTTTTATAAGGTTGGTACTTTAGATCATTTTTGTTTTTCGGACAACATCTCTTCATCTATTTGTTAGTTGGGTGGTCCAGCTGACCCATGAACAGAATAGCTGGGGAGATCGGGGTGACCATGGCTGTGTCACTTATGTGATCTGATGATAATGATATACTGGGTAAGGGAAATCAGAAACTTTGTGGTCTGGAAGGAATTATGTGGCATGGCAGACAAGAAATATTAAAGTGCATCTAATTTATTGGCATAGGGAATATTAGTAAAATCTATGGTAACCAGTAAGGTATCAAGTGGAGGTGATATGACAAAGAATGCTTTTATATCTTGTAAGAAAGAAGCTAGTTTTTCAACTATTTGTTGAAGGGATTCATCCACCAAAGCTAAAAGCATATGTGTGGGGGAGGTACAGCTATGGACAACCCAGATTTTTTTTGAAGACAGTAGAAGGTGAGTGTGTGTGTGTTTTTTTTTTTTTGGGGGGGGGGGATTGAGAAGCTTTATAGAAGCAGGTAATAATTTTTGAATTGGCCATGTGCTCAGACAAACTTGTCTACTTCATATGTAGTAGAAGAACAGGGACAAGTTTTGTTATACCTCAGCTGACACAGTGCCTTAGCCATGTGCTTCTCCATTATAATGGTGAAGGAGCCTTGAGAATGACAATTTTACTACTATTTTGGAGGTTACAGATTGTTAGGTGTTGGCTATGGGTTACACTATGTTATTTGGGAAGGGAGTTAAGAAAGGATGGTGAAGTTAAATTGGAAGCTAGAATGCATGTGAAGGAAGTTTTGGAGGTGGCAGTTTGGAAGGTTCTTTAAATTTAGAAGGTATGGTTCTAAGTGATTCTATGTTAGGTGGATAATTTTTAATTAAATGAAGCTTCCACTGGACTGTTTCACAGAATTTAAGGTTGTCATTGACTAGTAAATATTTATAAAACATTTAATTACCATGCTGAGATTTTATATTATACTTTAATGTATTTTGGCAAATTAATTTTGAATATGAATAACATATATGTATGGTTTTACAGGCAGCTCCTGCATTAGCTTGTGGTAATACTATGGTTTATAAACCATCACAACTGACCCCTCTCACTTCACTTTTATTAGCAGAAATATTCATTGAAGTTGGTATACCAGAAGGTGTATTTAACATTATTCAAGTGAGTACCAGTGACAGCTTTTTGTATATCTCATAATCAAATAAATTTCATGTATTATAAATTTTCTCTATAATTACATAAAGACTAAGTCAGTACTCATTCATCCACGAAAAGGTTGGAAAGGAACTGGGAGGCTTTGGTTATAAATAAGTTTATGTGGTGTTCACATCTGGATGAAATTTACTAAGATTTTGAGGATGTTAATCTATTTGAGAGCAGGATATACATTAGAATGTTTATAATAATACACAAGACAGTGATGCCATGCTAATTGTCAAGTTATAGAACAGCCATATATTTAAGTAATATATATATATATATATATATATTGTAAGGAACTTTAATTTGGTGACAAAGTCACATGGGATCATTGATAGACAGGAAAGATAGAAATAAATAGGAGAAAGGTTGGAATACACTTTATGTGAAAGCATATGCAATATATATGTTATGAATTCAAATTAAATAACACATTTGGATAGGAAAGAGAGAGAGCAATGCCAACTTACCTGAAATCAGTAAATGGTCTAGTCTGGCATAGGTGCAAGTTCAAATTTTTGAGGGCCTGAGCCCCCTTCATCAGGAAGGAAGATCTGTATATCAACAGGTGTATCCATTGATAGATTTGTAAATTGGATATGCCATTAAGTATTTGTACATTGTTAAGCTCTCCTTTGGCAGATAGGTTTTCAATAATTTTGGCTGATAAGAGCGAATAGCATGGTTTGTGTGTTTGTAAACGTTATTGCTCTGCAGTGAGCAGATGGATGCTGAGACCTTAGCTCTTGAAACATGTGCTTGCTCAGTGCAAAGCACAGAGAGCATAAAAACTTATCATACAAATGTCTAGTTCTGAGTCAGGAGCTGAGGCATTATTACAAAAAAATTAGAATAATTATTACAGTAACAACAATTAATAACTATAGTTTTTAAAAGTATCTGCTACAATATTAGTAAAGATATGACATTGTCAAAATTAATTGTGATATTAGTATGGAAAGAAAAGAGAGATAGCATGTGGCTTACCTGAAAATGAAGTATGGTGTAGCCATAGGGAATTAAAGGAAGTTCTTCAAATATTCAGAGGCTCGACTTACCTGAAATCATTAGGTTGTCTAGTCAGGATATGAGAGAGAATATTACAAGTTTTCGAGGGCCTGAGACCCCTTTGTCAGGAGAGAAGGTCTGAACTGCATGATTTAAACTGACGTGACACCTCCATAAATGATAATTCTGTGGTCTGTCTAGCACATGCAAAACTGACCAACCATTGATCCTTTACCTATGAGTAGTTGCACCAAAACCATAATGCAAGCACAACAATACCAATGCAGCACTGCACCAAACACAAAGGATTCTGACAAAGCAAATGTATATATATATATACACATACATTCGTTCATCCAAGACACCAACCATTTCCTCCGTCATCTCCATGAACTCCCAAAACCTCAACCACCTGATACCCTTTTGGTTGTTTCACTCTACACCAATATTCCCCATGCCAATGGTTTAGTGGCACTTGAATACTTCTTGTCCCGCAGGCCACAAAATTCTTTCCCCACCACCAATTTTCTGGTTTTCCTCGCACAGTTCGTCCTCACCATAAATTACTTTTCCTTCCAACACAACATCTACCATCAAATAAGTGGCACAGCTATGGGCACCCAGATGACCCCCTCCTATGCCAACTGTTCTTGGGACGCCTACAACAGGCCCTCCTAAATTCCTCCCCATTAAAACCCCTGGCCTGATTCAGGTTCATAGATGACACCTTCATGCTGTGGACCCACGGACTAGACTCCCTATCCAAATTTCTCCACACCTTGAACTCCAAACACCCTGTAAATTTCACTTGGAACCACTCACCAACCAAAGTCACTTTCCTAGACGTTGACGTACACCTGAGTTCTGGCACGATCAACTCATCTGTCCACATAAAACCCACAAACACATTCCAATATCTGCACTTCACAAGTTGCCTCCCACATCACACAAAACGTTCCCTCCCATACAGTCTAGCCCTCAGGGGAGTACGTATTTGCTCCACCTGAAATAGTCTGGCCTCTTACACAAACTGGATCCTCAATGCCTTCATCAATAGAAACAATCCCAGCGACCTCCTCCAAACAAGATAACTCATTCCCTATCAAAACTCCAAACACCCACACCCACTCTGGACCAATACCAAAAAAGGAGTCCACCCCTCACTACAACGAACTTCCCTGGACTACAAAAAATCAACTCCATTCTCCACCTAGCATACACTGTCCTGCAATCCAACCCTGAACTAAAAACTGTCCTCTCCACTATACTCCCTACCTGCCTTAGGGTTGCCTACAGACACCCACCCAACCTCCGAAAATTACTTGTCCACCCGTGAAAAACCCCCACCCATGCCCGGTTGCAAACCTTGTGGTAGGAACAGATGCCATGTCTGCCCTATCTTACAGCCCACCACAACCTTTCAGAATCACACAAAAACATACAAAATCAAAGAGAACATCACCTGCCTCTCCTCCCACATAATCTACCAAATTAACTGTAGACTCTGCCCTGCATTCTATATAGGCCAAACCAAAAGACCCCGCCCTGAACGAATAGCCAACCACCGTAGCACTGTCAAACTTTCCAAAATTCAATTCCCAGTAGCTGCTTACGCTCAAAGCCACAATATAAACAATTTTGACCAATGCTTCACACTCACCATCCTTGAAGCTCTACCCCCCGATTCATCAGAGGCAGAACTCCATCCACGGGAACTCTCTTTCAAATATGTCTTGCAGTCCAGGCAAAGCCCTGGACTCAAAATCCTTTAAATAGTGCCCTTCCTACCTGCCATCCCCACTTTCTCGAGACCATGTGAGTATGTATGAGCATGCTCATGTATGTATGTGTATGCTTACATGTGTGTGTGTGTGTCTGTGAACGTTTACATGTATATCTAAGTATATATGTATATATAGGGTGCTTTGTATGAATGATCACTATCATAACCTTTCCTATGCCACGACCTTCCCTTGAGAGAGAAAGTTAGTGGCCTGGCGGGGTGTTAATTGTTTATGGGCTACTAGCCATGTGGCGGTCAAAACTCTGCAGTGGCAGCCAACCAGTGCATGGAATGGTGTACCACTCCTTCCTGAAGAAGGAGGCTGAGAGCCTCCGAAAATTTGAAGAACAAACTTCAGTTCCTTATGGTGACACCACACTTCACTTTCAGGTAAGCCACAACCTATCTCTCTTTCCTTTCCATACCAATATTGCAATTGTATATATATATATATATATATATATATATATATATATATATATATATATATATATATGATTCTGTTATATATTGATTAAATAATAAAAATTTGATGACCGTAAATCGCAAAGTGAAATGATATGTATACAATTATTTTTTAATCTTATATTTAAATTAACTGTGATAGGGCAATATTATTGAGATTATTTTAGATTATTCCACGTCTGTAACATTAAGTTGTGTTAAAAAAAAGAGTATATTAATATAACCAATGAGCCAGGAAGAAAATAAAAGATAGCTTGTACATGAGTTGACTCAGATGGCTTAATGGTTAAAGGGCCCATGTACCAAATGGGAGAACTGGGTTTGATTTTGAGTCCAGCCAAGTGTTTTCCATTCTGATCCTTTAATTAAAATATTTCATGGCCTATATGGCAGAGCTTGTAAGGTAAGCTTATTCTGTTTCTTCTATATTAGACTCTTACAACTGAATTTCTGGCTTTGATAGTTGGAGAGTAACATATATTTACAGAATTGCAAAATTATACATTATATTCTTAGTTAAACTTTTCGTAGAATACTCTTTTTGTGTACTCATAATAGAATATAGTAGGGGTGGGTGCACTTCATACCAGAGAGAGCTGCAATCCAGTTTTTTACAATTTATAAAGAGCAACACAAGATTTGTGTTTCTAAAAAATTTATCTGATGTAATTGCATATTTTCACAAGTCACATATAATAACATGTATAAAAATATAATTATGAAAAAGAAAATAATTATTTAAAACGTGGAGTAATAAAATTAAGATATAATAAAAATCAAATATAATGAAAACATATTTTTCTAAAAAGTATACTAGACATTTAATGACAATCTTTAATCTTTGGCTTTTGTGCAACACAAACAGTTCAGGGGAAAAGTAAAACAAAAATTTGAATGGGAACCACACATGATGAAAATGTCTCGTTAAACTAAATGGTTAGAAGCCATATTTTGAGGTCTGAAATGTCTGATTTTTCTACAATTATTCTTGTTGTTAACTATTTAACAATATGTTGAAGGGTGATGGAGAGACTGGTGCTTTGCTCTGTGACCATCCTGAGGTGTCTAAAATTTCATTCACAGGATCAGTATCAACTGGTGTTAGTGTCATGAAGAAGGGTAATGTATTCGCTTCAAATTTGCATAGAAAATAATAATATTTTTATGTTAAAAAAATAATATGCAACTAAGAATAAAGCTTAAATTTATTCTGATAAATTATTTTACTTTATAGGTGTTCTATATATTTATGTACTGAATGCAATTTATTTTCATTATGTAAACTGACTAATATTTTTGATGTTATTTAGTTGTAAACTTTCTTAAGCCATGAGATTATGATTTGATGACAGGTTTTAAGAAGTGTGTTAATACAAAGTTTAATTCAGAATATGTTTTTCTTACACATGTATAATCAATAGTGTAGTCAACCTAAAATAATTTGGTGTTTCATTTTTATTTTCAAGATCATTAATAATTTTAAATTACTTGTTTGTTATATATAGGAAATATATTTGTTTTCTGTCCATTGAGTGATTAATCTCTCATTCTCTTTCCCCCAACCCACTCTCAAAGAATGTTTTAAAAAATAATAAATAAATAAAATGTAAACTGGTGAATGTCCTTGAAGGCAAAGAATGTTGGGTCCCAGGATTTGACTGGAATGAGTGTGACTTCTCATAAATAATAAGTGAAGCATCAGATGAGCCAGGGAAAGTCTTTCTGTTAGTAGAAAACAATAATTGAATGTGTCTGAATCATGAAAGAGTGCTTTTTGCCGCTATTGGGATCTTTGTTTTATTTCATTAGACTGTAGCACTACCAAATATAAATAAGCATCTGTAATAATTTGAGAATGATTTTTTAAGTATTTTGAAACAAATATTAGGTTGTTAGAAGAATAAAACTCTGCACAGCAGCAAAACAGGTGCCAGCTGATATTTATTTTCCTAATATATATCTTATTTGAAGTAAATATACTTGGCAACACAGGTTTTCTGTTCTATTCTGAGGGGTTTGATGCCAATTATTGTCAGAAACATTGTGGTCTTCTCATAATCTTATCCAATTAGAATCTTATTGCTCATTCCTGTAAAACATTAACTAATTGTTATAGTTTTTGTGACATGAACATTTGATTTGTATTTAATTTATTTTTTGGTTTTGATGAATTTCACAGATCTAAATTATTTTAAAAAATACATCACTTATGTCGCTATAGCTTTAATATTTACTGAAAGGCTAAATATAGGTTCATAATAAGTATGGATTTATGAAGTTTCTATGAAGTCTAATAATTTATTTATTTTATACAGCTGCAAAAGGATTAAAAAGAATTACTTTAGAATTAGGTGGAAAATCTCCTCTGATTATATTCAATGATGCAAATATAAAAAACTCAGTGAAGGCTGCAATGGTTGCCAACTTTTTATCTCAGGGACAAGTAAGTGTCTAAATTTTTAATAACTAATATTATTTATTTATTATTAAAAATATATTACAGTATATTAAATCCAACTTTGGTCATGATATAATTTTAAATACAATTTTCTCTCTCTTTTCTGAGAAAGAATCAGAAATTGAAAGATGATTCTTCACTACAATATTTTAATTTAATGTTTGTTTTGAATTAATGAAACAATTGATGATCTTATACAGACACATTTTATTTTTCTGTAAATTTGTTTTTCCATTTATTTACTCATAAGTTATTTTATCAACATTACTGAGGGTTCAGGAACATGTGGTAAACCTCCAAGGTCACAGGACTGGTATTACTAAATCTCCAGATGTCAGGTCAAACCATCAAAACTACAGCATGCCAGTTAATGTTGCTTCAAACTTATTAGTGTTAAGTGGATAGTGTGCCTCGGACCCTCAATCCAAAAACTGTGTGAATTTAATAACTTGTTTCATTTAGTTGTGCTAATTTTTACTGTATTAATTTGGTAAGTTATTTGTTAATTTTGTGTACTTTAGGTTGCCTTTGTTTACTTTTTACAATCATGCTATAAATCTAATCAATTGTGAATACCTCCTCATTAGGAAAACACCTGAAGAAGATACAAAAAGGTATCGAAATGTCATCATAATAAAAATTAAAAATAAAAAGTGTCCGTATAAGGTCATCAATTGTTTTATATAATTCTTCACTGTTTATGTACACATTTGGTTATTATTCTGTAATATTGTTCCTCTATTGTACAAATTATAATAGTATTTTTTGGGCTAGGTATGCTCAAATGGCACCAGAGTTTTTGTACAAAATGATATCGCTGACAATATTCTACATCATTTAATATCTGCTACAAGTAAATTGAAAATTGGAGATCCACTCCAAATAGATACAACTGTTGGTGCATCTATATCTGAAGAACATGCAGAGAAAGTACTGCGGTACATAAGTGATGCTCAGAAAGAGGTAAATAAGTTTTATTTTTGACTATCTAAAGACCAAAAAACACAACTTAAATAATTCAAACATTGAACAGTAAAGGTAGTCTGAAAGTGAACTACAACTAAAAATTTTAACTGCTAAGCTTATGGATTTAATATTTATCAGTTTAGAGTTTTGTGTAGCATATTTCTATAAGATATTATTGCCAAATAAAATCTAGTATAGTGTGTGGTATCACATTGAATTGAGTAAATGTTTAAATATAAAATCATGGATAGTGAGGAAAGATAGAAATAAATAGGAGAAAGGTTGGTATATGCTTTATGAGAAAGCATATATTCAGGCTTAGAATTGAACACATAAAAGAGCATATGTTCTTAACATGGAGAAGGAAGGAAGAAGTAGGAGAGACTGAAAATATTCAGCTGGGACTTGAACACTTGTATTTTGCTTAGTACGCAGACACCTTAACCATCTCGGCCACCAGGCCAAGTCCTGGACTAGGTGAATATTGACAGTCTTATTGGATTTTCTAAGAGGAGAGGAGGAATGGATAGGGAATAGGAGTTAAGGATTAGGAGTATCCACTAAGTAATAATTACAATTAAAGGTCCTAGCATAAAATATATATATAATTGCGATATTGGTATGGAAAGGAAAGAGAGATAGGTTGAGCTTACCTGAAAGTGAAGTGAAGTGCAGTGTCATCATAAGAAACTGAAGGTTGTTCTTCAAATTTTTGGAAGCTTTCTGCCTCCTTCTTCAGGAAGGAGTGTTACGCCATTCCGTACACGGCTGGCTGCGGACTGCAGAGTTTTGACCGTCGCACAGCTAGTAGCCCATAAACAATTAACACCCCACCAGGCCACTAACTTTCTCTCTCAAGGGAAGGTTGTGGCATAGGAAAGGTTCTGATGGTGTTCATTCATACAAAGCACCCTATATATACATATATGCTTAAACATATACATATAAACATGCACAGATATAAACACACACACACACACATATGTATGCATACATACATAAGCATGCTCATACATACTCACATGGTCTCGTGAAAGGGGGGATGGCTGGTAGGAAGGGTACTATTTAAAGGATAATCATGGATGGTCTAGTTGGTCTGAGGTGAGCGAATGTACAGTCCAATTAATCAGAAATAATTTATTACACTGGCTGGCATGCATTCAGACCCTCTTTCCTAACAAAAGGGACTCGGGCATAAAAATTTTTAGACTTTTCTCACATCAGCCCAACTGTACCAACTATTGATTTCAGGTAAGTTGACTTTGCTGTCTTTATTTCCTATATAAATGTGTTATAAATATACATTTATTTATTGTAAATATTTATATTAAATTCATTTATTGTAATTTCATGTCCTCACTATCCAAAATGGGCCACCAAGCAAACCTGCCATTCGTAGATTAAATAAATACATACATCATTCATTACCACATCGAAAAATTAAATTATATTATTTAGTGATAATAATCATTTTCATCATTCTTCTCATTTGTTTTTTGTTTAGTTCTATTCTTAAATGAGTTATTTCTTATTCAGACTTCTAATTAATAATTATTAATTAAACAACCATGTTTTATTTAGGGTGCCATTGTGTGTTTTGGTGGTCAAAGGATTAGGCTACCACCACCGTTCAATAATGGAATTTTTTTATCACCATGTATTCTTTCAAATTGCCATGATAATATGCAAGTAGTGAGAGAAGAAGTATTTGGACCTGTCATGACTTTTCTAACATTTACCAGTGAAGAAGAAGTAATAAAAAGAGCTAATAGTACTCCATTTGGTTTAGCAGGAGCAGTTTTTACAAGGTAAATTTTGTCTTTGCAAACTTGCCTACTACTTCCAATATATCAAATTTGGAACAAATCTGTTCAATAATAGATATATAACTTAAGGAAAGTGTGTCGAGGTGAAATTAAATAACACATTTAGAAAGGAAAGAGATAGTGTAAAGTCAACTTACTTTAATTCAATAGTTGGTCCAGCCAGGCTGAGGTGACAGAATATTCTAAATTTTCGAGGGCCTGAGCCCCTTTTTACCATCTTTCCTGACAAAAGGGGCACAAACCCTCGAAAATTAATTTCAAGTAAGTCTTATTCGCCATCTCTCTTTCGTTTCTAGATGAGTTGTATATATATATATATATATATATATATGTATGTATACATACACATATATAATTATGATATTGGTATGGAAAGAAAAGAGTGATAGGTTGTGCAGGGTAGCCATAAGGAACCAAAGGTTATTCTTCAAATATTCGGAGGCTCTCAGCCTCATTCTTCAGGAAGGAGTGTTGCACCATTCCGTGCACCGACCAGCTGCAGATAAATATAATACATTAGAATATGAAAAAAAGAAATCAGTAGTTGGCCCGGTCTGGCATAGGTGAAAGTTCAAATTTTCAAGAGCCTGAGCCCCCACCCCCACCCCCTCTTCGTCAGGAAGAAACAGTTCCTCCAGCCGGGATGTGCAGAAATAAGAATCATATATATATATATATATATATATATATATATATATAATAAGTGATAGTGGAAACAATTACCTTGATTAACTTACATTTTAGAAAGATAGCCTAGATATTTTAATTTGAAATAGCTAATGTTCATTCTGATCTTTTTTCTTTTTATATTTCAGTGATATTCAACGGGCATTTCGTGTTGCAAATAATATTGAAGCTGGTACAGTGTGGATAAACAATTATAATGTTTATCCTTCAGAACTTCCTTTTGGTGGTTACAAAATGAGTGGTATTGGAAGGGAAAATGGAACTGCTGCTCTTGACTATTACACACAAATGAAAACAGTTTATGTAGAATCTGGAGATGTTGACTGTGGGCCACTGTATTCAAGTGATTATTAAGCAAGCACAAATTATATATATATGTATATATATATATAATAGTATGGAGAGAACAGAGAGATAGGTTGTGGCTTACCTGAAAGTGATGTGCGGTGTCGCCATAAGGAACTGAAGGTATTTCTTCAAATTTTCGGTGGCTCTCAGCCTCCTTCTTCAGGAAGGAGTGTTACACCATTCTGTGCACTGGCCGGCTGCGGACTGCTGAGACTGAGAGCCTCCGAAAATTTGAAGAAATACCTTCAGTTCCTTATGGCGACACCGCACTTCACTTTCAGGTAAGCCACAACCTATCTCTCTGTCCTCTCCATACCATTATTTTTGACAGTGTCACATCCTTACTAATATAAATAATATATATATATATATATACACATACATACATACATATATACACATACATAATGGATATGGACAAGGAAGATAATTAATGGTTGCCTGAAATTGATGGTCAGTGTCACAAAGTTGGAAGGAATCGGTCAAACTTTCCTGTTCAACATGGTGATACCAGCTCTCAATTTCAGGTAAGCCATTAAATTGTCTCTCTTTCCTGTCCATATCAATTTTTTGACAATACCTTTACTTGATTTTATAAATATATATATATATATATATATATATATATATATATATTAGCAGGAGCTGTTTTTACAAGGTAAATTTTGTCTTCGCAAACTTGTCTACTACTTCTAATATATCAAATTTGGAACAAATCTGTTCAATAATAGATATATAACTTAAGGAAAGTGTGTCGAAGTGAAATTAAATAACACATTTAGAAAGGAAAGAGATAGAGCAAAGTCAACTTACTTGAATCCAGCCAGGCTGAGGTGACAGAATATTCCAGAGAGAGAGAGAAATATTCAAAAAGAAATTAAATTAACATAAGTTTATGACTACATAATTGTTTGTTGATTAACCATCACTCGCTGACCAATCGCTGTTTACAGTTCACTCTCTGCATTCTGTTCTTTATACTTACGACCACTGACATAAATCATAAGTCTCCTAAATCACACTTGGCTACAATCTGCTCCGAGTAACTCTGACTCTGCTACATTCACAATACAGACTCCTGAGCCTCCCAAATCACACTCTACTTCGTTAAAATTCTGAACGTCTATTTCTACCTTAACCAATAATGCCCTTGGCAGCAAGTATTATCGACTCCACATTCTTGTCGACAATTCCATAAGTCACAATTAATTACATCTTTGTAATTACTAATATATATATATATATATATATAGTAAGTGCCCCTCACTCTTTTACTGATACTGTAAAGACTTTTGTCCACTCTGGATATGCAGATCAGCTGATTTTGGCATACACAATACCCCGCATGCTTACCTTTGCTTTGAAGTTTGATTTATAGGATTACCCAAGCTCTACCAGTTAACAGAGGGATTTTCAGGGCATTGAATCGGTTATAATGACTAGCAAATATTCCGACCTTTCATATGTGGCATTCAAACTTAGTTATGATAAGACTCGCCAAAATCTGGAGTCAGGGTGCCAGTAACCCTTTCGACTGAAGCTTTTTGTTGAAGTATTATGAATTGTCAAAGCAAGTGATAGTATCACTAGCTAAGTATTGTTAAAGAACCATGCTCCTGAAATACAAGAGAGCACACTTGGGTTGATAAAAATCACAACATTCAATGACAGTGTGCACACACAGAACTTTTAGTGAAACAAGAAACTCTTATAAAAACAAAATTATTTAAGTTGTAACAGTTCTCGAGTTGAAGATTTGTATTTCAAATATAATATCAGGATTAAATTAACTGCAGTGCGTACTTTTTTTTTGATTAACAGGCTACATGAGCGTAATCCACGTGGTGGCAACTCCACTTTAATAGCATAGGAAGGGATTTGAAATGGGGGATGCAGAAGGGTAGAGGAAGATAGCTAGAGATTAACTACAGCCCCATTGCTATGGTTTAAGTATCGTACCTGGCATTCGCCTAAAAGTGATGCAGGACAAACCCTAGAAAACCTGCATCAGGTAGGTTGGGCATTAGATACTTGTCCTATGCCCTTCTGAAGGCAGGAGAGGGGTTTTCTGTTGGGATGCAGCATTCCCTTCTCCGTGCCTTGACCAGTTTAGGAGGCATCTGGCCGACTATTCTAGTGGGAATAGCAGACAACTCTTACTGCATGCCCAAGGTCTGCAACCCCGAAATAATACACCTCTCAAAACAGGCTGAGGTGCCTCAGCATGTGGGAACCTTAATTCAAAAACCAGAGACAAGATTAAAATTTGGCTGCGAGCTTAAATTTAATTACACTTACAAATATGCTCGTGCACTAAACTAGCAGATAAGAAATAATTAATTATATGCAACGGTCAGTGCTCATAACACAATTATTAAACCTCAGAGCAGGGTATTAACTGGTTCAAATTATGACAAATATTTAACCTTCTAACTTGGAGGCAAAGACAATTGACCCAGACACTTAACGTTAACTTTAGAGTACAATTTATCGTACTACAAGCATGTTCTACAAGGGTTAAAGTAATGCAATTTAAACTGTTTCATCTATCAAATGCGAGGAAATACACAAAGTTCACTCAAAAAATTAAGTTGATTTACGTAAAGTACAATCTCAGTAGGTCGTTTTAAACAAGCAGAGGCACAAAGTTTGGCCGCCCCAGTGAGAAAATAAAATTAGATCTATTATCCAGCAGATTGGAGGCCAGTAGACTATCGTATGGTCGGCGCTTGCACGTGGTCGATCAAGAAACTGGTAGGATTCACTGGAGACCGCAGCGGTTGCACGGGGGGACTGCAACTTGACCAGGATGGATGGATAAATCGGTGGCGTTCGTATCACGAAAACCGTTGATTCAAAGCTCCTCAGAATTTTTATTAATTCTCAACTCGGACTTGAGTAAAAAATTTCTAGGAGCTACTGGACAGAGCTCCGCCCTCCTTGATTGTATGAAGTGGAGTGCCCGATTTTTATCAAAGAGTGAGCACTTCTCGTAGTGGTGGGGAAAATTAATATAAGATGTTTATCAAATCAAAGAAGGGAATATGAACTTTAAAGCGTGATTAACCACGCTCAGGAGAGCTATAAAACCATGGAGTTTGTTCAGGAGAAAAAGAAAGAATTTTCTCGGTGATCCAATGCCGAAAATGATTAAACTGAAGAAAATTCGGACGACAATCCGAGATTCGATGTGGCTTTGCACCGAGGCAATAGTGCGAGAACGAAAATAAACGGCTTTTTCCATTGTCAAATAAAGTATCCGTTTATTGACGACAATGGGAATACAGTAAATCGATTGAAATCAATAGAAGTAATTGAGATAAAAGGGTGCAATAAATAGGAAATAAAAGAGAATAACGTATTGAATTTTTGCATAAAAGTAAATTGGAATGTAGTTAAGGGAAAGGGGATTTGTTGCGGTATAAAGATAATTAACCAGACAAGTAAATTGACGAGAAAGCGAATGTATCGCAATAAATTAAAACTGATGTAAGGGGTTGATAAAGCAACTGGTACGTTACTATATATATTTTTTGTAATAATTAATAAGTGCTTAACAAATGAAAAGATTTACTTTACAAACAAAACAAATTTTATTTAAAACAATTATTCAAAATACAAAATATAATTGGGATCTCAGGGTCTTGAACTGGGTTTGATAATGGCAGAATTTAAACAATCAAAGAACACAAAATTTACATTTACTTTATCAGGAAGTTGATGCGTCTAAACATAGACGAAATTTATTAATGAAGAAATTAATACTAAAAGATTGAATTTAAACAATTTCATTTTTATCAAGAATTAAAGAACGATCTGACGTTTATCTTTTAAAACGGTTTACAATAATTTTAAGGTTTTCTTTCTACTTTCGGCAGCCCAGGATTCACATTAAATTTTCGTAGCACAATAGTGGGATTTACACAGATTATAATTACTCACAGACTCTAATTAACATAGTTTGTCGGTTGGTTTAAAATGAATTGGTTGATTCTCGATGATTTACTGCAACCTGGATTTGTAGATCTCGTGAGTCGTGTTGAAAATGCAACTCACTGGTTTTGTCTGTTGACTGAAGATTGCTTTCCTTTTAGCAATTCGATGTAATAGCGTACTTATTACTGGAACACATTCTCTCGTTCCTTAAATTAGACCTTTTAGTCCTCGCTGCTGACTGACAAAATTGTTCAAACTTTCGTGAATTAGACTTTTAATTCACGCCTCTTGCTTCTAACTCCCAACTGTAAAACTTTTGTAAATTAGACTTTGCTGATCTTTACACCTCGCCGTTTACTGCCCAACTGTTCAAACTTTTTGATCTGTTCTCTCCGCTCATTGCCCTACTGTAACTTCGTCTCGTAATTTTGAGCGCGTAGCTCATCTCCCCACCATTCAACAATACTCTCCTTTCATTGTCGATCTGTTGATAGTGACGGTTACTGCTACCAATAATGTGTCCGCTACAATTTAACTTCTCAATTAAAACAATGCCTTAATTACCAATTATTACAATATATATAAATATATATATATATATTTATAATTATTTCGTATGGATAGGAAATAAAAGAATATTAAGGGCTTATTGAAGCATCATCCTTTGTTGCTTAAATTAAAATGGTGCTCTTACAATAAGAATGTAATAAGGTAGCCAGCACACTGTTGTATTCATCTCCGGAAGGAGGCCGATTATTGGGTCTGAAAATTTGAAATGGTCTTTCCTGTTCTGCATGGTGTCACTGGGCCTCAGTTAAAGGTTAGCCCACAATTCTTTGTCTCTTTAGTATCCATATTAAGTATTCTGATATTGTCACGCCATCCTTGGTTGCTTTAATAATATCAGTTGTAATATTGTTTTAGAGAATGTATTTTGGTTATGAATATTCAAAATTGGTTTCAACATATCAAAAACTTTAACTGTATAGGTTAAGTGACACATAGTCCATATTACAAGTATTAAAAATGAAGAATTCATATCAGCCACATTGGAATCACTAATTGGTATTATAAATAAGAAAAATGTTCTTAATGAGAGGATATTACAAAGAAACGACAATTCTTGTTTGGGATAAGTAAAACGAAAGATATTTATGGTTAAGAGAGTTTACATTTTTAGAGATTTCTTACTGGAATTCAAACCATAAAACATTATTCTGTCAAGAGACAAGCAGTATGTACCTTGTGTTATGACTTCGCATTTGAAAATATGTAATATGTATTCTGTTTAACAAGATAACCGCAGTAGGTAAGTACTTGGTATTTATTTATATTAGCCCAGAGAAGGAAGTGATTTGTCACTTATCTCTTGGTAAACATTTCATTTACCCATGATGAGTGCTAACTTCAGCTAAATCAGCATGATGACTGACTGCACTTTAACTAACTTAAGCTACCTAAATTACGTACAGTATCGTAAGAGAGTATAAACAATCATGGTGAATTAAAAGAGTAAAAAATACAGACGTTACCTTAAGAGATTAAAAACTTCCCTGTAACTTAAGAATAATATTCCGATATCCATTAAAGGAGTCAATACACCTGGTACCTTAAACGACTCAAAAAAACGCCCCGATACCTGAAGAGAGGCACCTTAATGAAGTTAATAAAATACAAGTCTTACTTACTAGAGAACAAAAATATACCTGATACCCTAAGAAAGCAAAAAAAAAATACAGCTGGTAATTTGAGTGAGTATAAATACTCCGTATAAATTTTTGTCATCCTCGTCCACCCCGAGGACGATAAAATTGCTCTATCCTTAAATCTTACACAACCCTCTATAATACGTCACAAAAAGCCATCTACAAAATCGATGGAATTATTACTTTCCCCCCTCCCAATCAGCTAACAAATAAACGAAGATTCGACACTGCGGTTGGCCATTACGAGGTGCAGTCCTGATCTGCCTTGAGTAAGCTTCTTACTATTCGGCGTGACGGCGCCAACTCACAATTTAACGTAAGTCTTTCCCACTTATCTCGTCTTCCGTTTTTTAACATGAAAAAAAGTGTAACCGTTTGTGTACACGTATTATCTTGTGATTTGATTAACAGCTGGAATCCAACAATGTGAAGTGGCGTAGCTGAGTTGTCGGAGCTTAGCGTCAGTTGGATTTTCTGCTCTGTTTCAAGAGGAGATGTAAATTAATTTGTGTTGTAACCACTTGTATACAGGAAAAACAAATCCCTGATTAAATTATTTTATCTCATTTCTCGTTGAATAAGGTTATTACAGAAAATATAATAATAATAAATAACCAGGTGCCCAAGCATCAGCGAATCAGAAGGAGATCTGAAATTGCTAGAATTCCATAATATAGTCAGATTCGTGTATAGAAAAAATGTCTGGGGGAGAACATATATATATATTTTTCATCTTTGTCTTTCTATGATGCTGTGACCACACAGGGACCTATCATTGTGTTTTTTATGTGTGTGCAATCTCGTACTTTAGTAACGCGTTTTCGTAATAGTAATTGGCTTGTGATATTGTCACTTTGCGAAGCTTCATTTCGTTGAAAGGATTACTAAGTCCACCAATTAATCGTGGATCGTATTTTTATACGAGAACCATATTTGAAAGGTCAGAATATTTTATAGTCGTTTATCCGAATCCACGCCCTTAATACCCTTCAACAGACTAGTTGAGTCTGGGCAACCCTGTATACAAACGTGGAAAAGCGAGGTGGTTGTGCAAGGTATTGTGTACACCTAAGTATTGAGAGACGAGGTATGTTACTATATACATATTGCAGAGTTTACCAATGTGTAATGAAAGTTTGATTTAATAATTTTCCTTAATATTATTGTCGGCGTAATTTTTTGGTCTGAGCATGGCAAATAGTAGACAGTGCGGCGCGAGAATTCAGAGACTGGAAAGGTTTCCACTCTATTATTGTCGGTAATGCGTGTGTAATACGCCGAACTTTGGAAAAAGAGTAGTGTGTTTTGGGAGCCTGTCCGGTGTGGTCATGACGAGTGTGGTCTTGGAGCTCGAACGATATAGTTGATATTCAGTCTGGTTTGGGAGGGCAAACGATAATGTTCGTAGTGAAGTGTGTCTTGGAACTTAAATCAATCTAAATAAATAGCGTAATTCAGCAGAGTCTATGCTGAATAAAGGTTGAAAATATATTCAACGTTTGGTATTAACGTACTTTTAAGTAAAGCTGAGAGATAATAAGTAGGACGATGTAAAGTTCGTGAACAGTTGTTGGAGAGGTGTCCGGTGGGCAGGAATTTAGTGAAGAGAAACAATGCAGTGAATAGTGTTGTGGCCTGTTGATTACATTTTTCTTTAAAAGAAAATAGGTGAAGTGCACAATTAATACGGTACCAGAGCAGCTCTAAATACATTGATATGTAAAAACCTTAGATTGTAAACTTTTATATAAATATGATTACCGTCAGATTTCTCTAATTTTCTTTAGATTTTTTTAATTATAATTTGTTATTGTAAATTGAATTTCTATTTCTTTTGTAACCCTTTTGATACTAATTGCAAATTACTATAATTATTAGAGACCCAGTAAGCGGCCCTGAAGTTTTGAGTCGCATTAAAAGCTGTGGAATTTTTTTAAAAAAATATGTACAAAAATTAAATTAAATCGAAATTTGTAATAAATATTTTCCTTTTTATCTGTAAAGAGTTGCAATAATTCAAGCATAAAAATCCTGTTAATTAACTTTCCGCTGCAACTTGATGGCATTTTGTAATTAATATTTTTTTGCATGCTAAAGTGTAAATATTTTGTAATGATATAGGATATTCATTATTTATTACTAGAAAATAAAAAAACATTCACTTATAAAACAACAAACTTATTAATAATATAATAAAAATCATTTTTCAGAAAAAAGGATTGGGTGCCTACAGAGATAGTCCGCAAAGATTTATAATATAGTAAAATTAATTCACTATGAATAATTAATTTACTCAGGCATACATTTATTTATGAGACGCCTTTTCGCCAGGTTAATATGGGTGGTTTCAGCAGCTATCCAAAAACAAAGCTTGGTCTCTACTGTGCAGGAATGAAAGAACTTTACACTATGAATTTGGTGATTCTTACTCTGCACAGCCGAAAGCTCTCGTTGTTACACATCTGTAGACAGTTCCGCAGCGGATCACCAGTCTCCAACACGCTAACTCCAGACAGCAGTTGGTCACAGGGCTGTCACTTCGTCATCCTGTGTCGCAATTCTCAACAAATTCCAACTTCTACACTTCTTTCGGAGTGCGGAGTATAAAGCTCTCTTCCGCCCCTTCACACGATACAAAAAAAGTGGGTATATTATGAATTTTAGAGCAGTTCCTGGTGCACCTGTAAAATAGTCCTCAAATGTCCCCTCAGAAAGCCAAATTTATTGTCAATTCGTTCCCAAATGACCCTCTGCGGACCGCAAACGAAGAGTGGTCACTAGCTGCTTTCACTACCGAAAGTTGATCATTACAATATATAGATATATAACGTTACCCACCTTTTAATTGCGTGAACCCAAGTTGACTGCCCTACGATTGGAAATCGAGCTAACTTTGTCGGACGTAGTAGTTGGTAAAACAATTTTACAAGGGGTGGTTATTTTTACAATATTATATTTGAATATTAAAGAATAATTTATTTTAGAACTACCATTGTCGTCTTAATTAATTTACTTCGCTCTATCTTTTAAAAAATAGAGTAACCTTGAAAATATACACACAAAACTACTATAAAACAGTTAATAATTTTAAAATAGAAATATTAATTTTTTCTTTAAACCCTATTATGTCTAATACAATTTATTTTTTTTTTAAAAAAAGAAAACGTTTCCATTAAAATTTCGGGAAACAGTAGGGGGCACGAAAGCTACGGCTCTGATTGCATTGTTTTGTGAAGTTATAACTAACTTAGACAATAAATCTCGTTAAAGGTTATTTTCTGTAACAATAATTATAAAACGAATATTCTTCCAGAATAATTTTTGCTCCAGTGTTTTAGCAGGCTTCCCATATTATACTACGATTTGATTACAGTTTTTATTCTGTTGCCTTTCTGATGTTTTGAAAGTGAAAAGAGATTTACCTGGTTTCACTTTCAATTTCCTGTTGGTACTAATCGTCTTCTATATTGGCTATATAGGGCTCTATTTCTTCATTTAAATTAATTTAGATGTGTGAAAGAGCATAGTTTTAGCTTGTACGCATGTGATATCAAAAGAGTTCTTCCAGTTTTATCTTATATCGCAAGTAGTTTACGCTCAATTGTGGAGTATTTCCTTTCAGAAAAATTTGAACTGTGTCGTTAAATTGAATGAGCCATTAAAATTTGTTTAGGCTAAACCGCAGCGATAATTAACGTGTTTTCTTCAGGATATTAATATTATTTTATAGCTGGTATCTTCAGTATTTATTTTTCACCTTTTTTAAAACAACTGGATAGGTTGGGCTATTTTTTTTGCGAATATTTTGATAAATTTTCGGTAATAACCGGCCAGTTTTTGGAACTGCTCAATCACTTCAGTTGTTTTTGGTATTGGGTAATCTTTTACTGTTTTTGTTTTATTGTGATTAGATTTTATGCCATCTTGCGAGACTATGTGGCCAAGAAGGTGATTTCCTTGATCTAATTGGACCTTGATGTTATCTTCCATCACTTATGATATACTATGACAAAATGATGTTTGTCTTCTTCCAAAGATAAAAATTATATAGTCTGTTTATTCAAAGCAAAATTTATATAAAAAACTGACGTAGGATCTTGCCCATAACGTGCTGAAAAGTTACATTTCAGACTCTGAAACATTATTTGCAAATTATCTACTAAGAAAGCATTTTTTTCAATAGATCTGGGATCAGTTTCTTTTTGAGGAAATCCTTGCGCAAGACCTATTTTGGCCGCGCAATAGATTATCAAAGATTTCTTCAATCATTGGAAGATGATATTTGACTTCAATAGTTATTTTTTGTTTCTATAAAATTGATTACCAACCTCCTCTTTATATGTTATAAGCAACCTGTTTCCTCGGCAGGATTACAGTAGGATGATTCGTTGTGCTATCAACTGATGTAAGAGATTTTTTTACATCTTATCTATTTTTTTCATTAAGACGGAGTGGTTACCGATAATTTTTGTGATACACTGATTCTTCATCAGCATTATTGATGTAGTTATTGACTGTATTAGTAAATAATAAGTCATGTCCTGAATAATAGCAAATTTTCAAGATCGCTTATCCTCAAAGTCATTTGTATGTTGTGTGTGATGATAATTATTCATATTTAGTTCTGAATTAATTTCAGTGGGTTTATTTGTTCTCCAGAGGTTACATTAATATTTGTTTGTCAAAAGTGATACTTAAATCGCTTCAGTAGTTTGCAAAACTTGATCAGTTTTGGCAACTAGGATTACATCTGAAAAATTAAATCTGCTTCGCTCAAAGCTAGGAATATACATTCAACTTTGATTAATGTCAACCGGAATAACAACAAAATTCGGGCGGTGTGTATTATGATAATTCTTATACAGAAAGAGTAAAAGTAAAACCTTCACCGAAGCTCCACCATACAGGCCGTGAATTTTGTATTAAAAGATCAAGATGGAAAAATCTCGACCGGACCGGGAATCGGACCCGGGTCTCCCGCTATATTACGTGTGCTGTAAACACAGCCATCCGAGTCGGTTCGATTCCCGGTCCAGTCGAGACTTTTCATCCTGGTCCTGTAATAATCCTTATGTTTAAATAGGTAGTAGAAATGTAAAGGCCTGACTTTATTTTTGATAGTGATATTTTCACTATAATCGATTTTTGCCTCAGATTTGACAAAGTCAGCAGAACTTATCAAGGCGTCTAAATGGTTATGGCCCTGCATTACTCTATTTTTAACGGGAAATTGTATGTTGCCTTCACTTAAGATCTCCGCCGCTCGGCTGACCAACTCCTCCGTACTCGCTGAAGGTGTGAGAATTTTCTCTGGAATATACCGTTTTTGGTCATTCATTATTCATTACAAGCAGGAGTAGTCAAGATAAGCGCGCAGAAAACTTACCACAAGGACATACATCAATAGCAAAAGTGTCTATATTGGATTTCTAAAGTATTTCTGACACTCCATATTCCCCACATTTTCTTGGAGAGAATAATTTTTTATTTAATGATTCAGTTATGTGCGCTGCAACCGAATATTTCGCTCGTTTCGAAACCGTTTTTCCCCCCGAGAAGGAAGAAAAAAATGAATCTGGATTAATATATTTGAAAATAAATTTTGTTGGTTTTTTCTAAAATAAATTTTTGCTGTTTACTTTTAACAGGGTTACCACTCAGTCATTGCAAGGTAGCATATGATAATATTCAGCTAAAGTACGTGTTTAAAGCACAAAAATTTTGTATTTACAAATGAAAACATCACCGCGTAGTTAGCTAACACTATATTGTAATCAACAGAAATTGAGATTGATTTGTCAGGTCTTTAACGAATTGCAAAGTAAGATAGTAATTTATTTATGCTACATAATGCATTGTAAAAAATAATTAGCCTAGGTCTGATACCATTTGTATGTTTATTGAAGAAAATTCATTCAGTTATTTCATAACTGATAATGTTCGACGGATGATATAAACTCAGCTATACTCAGAGAATTGGAATCAATGGGACCTTTAAAATTTCGAAACGAAACGTTTACGACTAATATGTCAAAGATGCATCGTCCCATGTAACATTCGTTCCCGTATATGGTCTTTGATTATTGGCGGCGCTATAAATTTGGTGAGAGTTTAATATATGTTTTGTGGTGTGAAGTCGTTCTTCTTAAAGTCTTAATTGTCAGTTAACATTAATTTTGATACAGGATTGGTGTATCATAATGGGTGATTGCGAACCGATAGTCAACACGGAATGGGAACCAAAAGAAGAATTACTCAGGCAGTTGATCGAAATGGGAATCAGCAAAGAAAGCGCTGAAGAAGTATTACATTATATTCCGCATAAAATGAAACCAATAAAAACTAATGTTAAATTAAACGGTTTGTCATGAGATATTTTGTTGTAGGCATTACAATGCACAGGCAACACATCTGTAGAACTGGCAGCAACGTATGTTTTCGACAATCAGAGTTTTGCTGATCCAGCAGCATGTAATACAAATCCCTCTTCCAGATTTAAACTTCCTAATGAAGGATATAAAATGGTTTTTGTTGTCAACACTGCTCTGAACATGAGTATTGGAAAAATTGCTGCTCAAGTGAGTTTGTCCACTTCATTAAAAGTTTTTCATAATTTTAACGTTTCTCCCTACAATTTACAATCAGGTATAATCTACAAAAAATATAATTCTTGGTTTTTATTTCAGAAATAACTATAAGAGTTTATATTATAGAGTTCGTACACAACCTGAGGGTGAACTGTCTTGTATTCAGAATAACACGTATCCCCTTTACCTATAATCATTTTTATTCTTTGTAAGTGGAAGTTTTAAATTATTTTCAATTCCTTTAGAAGATATGTTCATTTGGATTCTTATTTCTAATGCAAGCAATGGAAATTGTTTAAATAGATTTTATTAGTTATTGACTTAAAGTTCATTAAGCATATATGTTGTTTTTTTGGTTAATATTTATTTAAGAAATAGGGATAAATTTTCATGTATTACATGGAAGTTCCCAAGAATTATGCATTTATGTCTCTCTAATGTCTACAAGAATGTTTTTTGTCTTGTGATAATGCCCCTATGTTTATTATCACTGGTAATATCCTTTCTATTAAATAGTTTTCCTGGAATCACTTTATGGTAGATTGATTGCTTGACAACATTTCAAACACTTTATTTGAGTCAGTCTTACTTTTGTATTTTATTCAGTTTTACTTTTGTATTATTCAATATGAAATCATTTTTAAGATGGAGTTTGGAACATGGTTATTTATAATCCTAAACTTATTCTTCTTTAACATTTAAACATGCACTTTAATTTTGTGTCTGGACTGATATAAGAAGACATAACATTTGTTTTTTTTTGTTACGTATTCATATAACATACTGTCATAACTCTAAAACAATTAAAAACTTTTAATATCTACACAATTTAATCAAATTTTAAACATGTGTTTCTTTCATTTCCAAACCAATATTAATTGTGTGGCAATAATACCTGGCAAAAAAGTCAGTTTTGAATTATGTACTTTGTGCAAGAAAGATTGTTTATAATGTTTGGATAAGTGTTGTTATAACAGTTACACTGCTATCGGTTGGCAGCGGTTAATGTTTTGTTCGTAAGAGAAATATTATATAAATACAATGACAATGATTTAATCACTGTCTAATAGTTACCAGTGACATCTTCTTAAAATTGCAAGTTGTAGAAATATGATAGGTTGTGGCTTACCTGAAGAAGGAGGCTGAGAGCCTCCGAAAATTTGAAGAACAACCTTCAGTTCCTTATGGTGACACCACACTTCACTTTCAGGTAAGCCACAATCTATCTATCTTTCCTTTCCATAACAATATTGCAATTGTTTTTGACAATGTCGTATCCTTACTACTATCATATATGTATATATCATTATTACACTAGTAAAAATCTCAACCCAATGCTGAACAAATGGTATTGACATTAGAAGTTGTTAGTAAAATTCTTTTGTCTTCTAAAAGTTATTCATTTATATAATTTGCTGATTTTCAAGAATATTTGACAATTATGTTTCACCATTTATTGGTCATAAAATGAGTTGTAGTTATCTCATTACAAGGATTATGTGTTATGTATGAAGTTGTTCAGTATTTGTTTTGGCCACTGAAAAATATTCATATTTATGCATAGTGAATCCATTTAAGCAATTAAAAGACAAATGTGTACTCAAGGTTTTCAAGTTTGTTGGAATGTGTCCTACATGTTTTTTTTATTTCATTTATTTGAAATAGATACTGATATAATTGTTTTACTTGCTAAAATAAATAGCTCAGTCAAATACACAGCTCTCATTATTAGATACACCAATTTCTATATGACATGACAGATTTTTATGATGTATTGCTACAGGTATTTTAGAATTTATACTTTAAAACTTTATTACTTCTATTACTAGTACATGAGTGTACTGTGTTTAATATTTCAGTATTTAAAATGTGATTAAATCGTGTATATATTAGAAGTATTTGCTTTAGAGTTATGACCAGACATTTAAATAAATCTGTAACAAAATTTTTTATCCATTTGAAACACAAATAATCTGAATATGACATGTTTTAAAGAGATTTAGAACTCCCTTTTTCTGATCTATAATTCTTAATGATAGCTTTAAGATTCAAATTAATGAAAGAATCATCGTTAAATTATCTTGGAGAAAAAATAATGTGTTAGGTCCATTATGTGATAGTTTTTTTTATATTGATTTATTTAATCGCATCAACAAATGAGGTTATTAGCGACTCAGTATGGGAACTAATTTTTTCTTATCAGGGGACTGATTTTTCGAAAGTTTCAAACATCCATGCCCTCGCCTGGATGCGAACATGGGGCCTCTGTGATGTGAGGCAGTGATGTTGACCCCTACGCCACAGGAGGTCGGCTTAATATAGTTCTTTGTGTGAAAATTTAACTTTTCATTACTTTTCTGTTAAATGGTGTAGAAATGAAGTGGCACGGTTAAAGGTGCTTGCAGAATCTATATAGTTATTTGAAATTATCATTATGATTGCATACTACTTTGTTGATGAAGAACTAAAAATTTGGGTTTTGAAACCATTTTTGAGAATTGCAACAAACCATCAGACATGATACATTTAACTTGTATTTTCATGTGGATATATATTAAGAAAATATGAAACAAAGGTTAAAATTATTGCTGTTTCAGTCAAGAATGCTCATTTTAAAGTCTGGTTATCTCTAGAATATGATGCTAATGATTTAATGAGCATGTTTTCGATTTTTGCTTAATATGCCATTCATGGTGTACAGGATAGCATTTAGGAGGTATGTGTTGCAATGGACTTGTTCAATATCCAAATGATATATGCAAAGTTAAATTCTAGATTGTATTTTAACCATTATTTTTTCAAAAAAGTATTTATCTCTTTATTATTTTTCTCTAGGTGGGACATGCAACTTTAGGCTTGTTCCAGATATTGACAAGTTCAGAAAAGTATTCTGATGTGCTATTTATCTGGGAAAGCTCAGGGTAAGATAATTGCATTTTAAATTTCAAGAATAATTTGTATTGATTAAGTGATACTGTAAATATATATCATACTGTAGATGATTCAATTTAATCACACATTTTATTGTTAGAAAAATGTTGTATACAAAATCGAAATTTGAATATATGGAAATATGGAAAGTTGTGCTATTACTGCTTGTTCACCACTTTTTCTCGCATAAAATTTAGGTTATTAGCGCCATATTTAGTTAAATAAATGTAAATCCCAGTTTCGTCACTTTTGAATTTACGATTTTCTGCGTTGTTTTTCAACCTCTCATTGCCCTGGTTGTTTCATTTTTTTTGTACATCAGAGATTTATAAAACTGCTTTTGCCGTTGTTTTTTTTAAAAAACTTTACCATTCCTTGATCTATATTACTACTTTTATAATAGTTGTCTCTTTCCGCGTTTTAGAAATTTCTGACTAATTGCTAATTCAGTGTGTGGTATTAATAGGTTTTCCTTCTTGAAAATCTTCCTCATACATTGAGGCATTTTACTTTGCTGTCTTCTTTGCAACTTTTTCTTTAGAAGAAAGTTTTTAGGCATAGGTAAAAGCTTGGTTTCGGCGCCGAACTAAAACGTGATCCAAAAGTCAATGCGTAATTACTTTAAAATAACCAGAACTCTTTCTTAATATAAAGTGGATCAACATTTATAATTAATTATCTAATTACGAACAATTACATGCTAATTATTTCCTTCAGCTTAGATGTACACATTTATGTTGTTAATTGGAGCACGATTTTGTTGTTTCAGGGAAAAAATGGTGACAGTGAAAGGGACAGACGCCGATCATTTATTAGATCTTGAAAGCAGAGCGGAGAAATTAGATCTTCCTACGTATCTAACCACTGATGGTGGTCTAACCGAAATTCCCGACGGTTCAACAACAGTTCTCGCGTTATTTGGCCAAGAAAGTGCTGTAAATCGCGTAACTGGTGATCTTGAATTACTGTGAGAACTTGTAGTGTAAAACGAGCTATTGCATTGTTGCAGTAACCACCAAAATTTAAGTGCTGACGTTTATATTTTGCATTTAATTTGTGAAATCCCGTGATTAAAAAGAGAGCAATGTATATTATTTTCTGCTTTTAAGACCTTTAAATAATTGTTTATATTGTTATACTGTATCGGTGTGCAAATATTTTATCTGTTAATTATATATTTATGGTGTGATGGGTTGTTTTCATGAAACTATTACAGGATGTTGACGTAATTAATCCATCGTCTAACAGATGGCAGCAGTGTGCGGTTTGCGGGGGCGGAAGCGTGTACCGCAGTCGCCATGGCAAACCGCGATTCTTCTGCTCACGAGTGGCTTCTGCTGCGCAAGCGTGAGCCGGTGCAGCTAGTAGTTGGCAACAGTTCCTCCAAAAATTCAGTTCGTGAGTTGCATTAGCAACGGAACACAACCATATGTGCATGCGTTCACGGAGAAACATCCACGCGATCAATTACCGTCTGTATTGCTCTGTAGTTTTAAGGTTAGGTTTCCTCTAAAGCTTGTTTCGATCGTCTTGTTATATCGTGTTCGCGGGTGACAACTGATTTCGCATCGAAAGAGATACTCGGTAATATTCGCGTTAGTAACAGTATATGTGAGAAGTTATGCGGTCGAATGTACTTTCGCGGCTTTTGTAAGTTTAATGTGTTTTTAGGATATAAGAATAAGTGGACATAAGAGGACAACAATATCGGGGAGGTGTGTCAAATTGCAAAAGGCAATTTTATAGCGACACGCCCAGCACCGAATTTTAGGGTGGATAGCTTCCGAGTGTTTCATCGTGTGAATGTGTGAGAGTTACAGTCTCCTATAGGCTATGTATCAGAGTGCTCTGTGACGGTCTGCAGTCAAACTGAGTGACAAGTGAGCGACGGGTAGTAAGGGATAACAATCGCGAACCGGCTTCCTGCGAATATGGCTGACGACGAGGTGTTGTTCGACGATGTCTACGAGCTCTGCGAAATTATCGGAAAGTAAGTATAGCGGGAAACTTCGTTAAAACATCTTATTGAATATGTTTTCCAATAGCTGAAATTGAAACAATTTTTACGGTACTTTAGAGCAGAAGATACGGCGGGATTAGTGAGATCAATTTGCCGCACCCAGTCAAAAATTTACAGCTAGTTCGAATTTCTTATAAAATTATCTCCTACCGACTTCAATGTTTGATTGACTAACAACTCTGTGTTTCCTGCACTCTTCTACCTTACATTTAAAATTTACAATTAGTAATAGTAGCAGAAAATTCGAATGTTCTTTGACAGGCAGGGTAGCCAACAAAGCGAAATGCGCGCTAAATACTGTTAGAGATAAATACTTTAAAGAGTAATTGGGATTTATTGTTATATACTTTTTAAGTGTATATTTTAACAAGTATTATTGTGACCTTACAAGCCTTAAGCAGTCTCGAGTGTGTATTTGTTTTCAGTACTTAATTTTTTTAAACTAAGAGCCTCCGGATATACTGTGATCGAAGCGTTTCCAAGAGTTAATGTTTTGTTTGTAAAAATAACTAGTTTATTACAATCGCCCAGTTAATTATCTCTCATTTTCCTCGCCGAGTGTGCAGCTTTTGATGTTGGTACACGATACATTTTTCAAGTTTGTGTGACAAACCAAGAACAACTTTTTTTGTTGAATATATCCCTGCCGGTTGTTCCTCTTGTCAACATTTATTTGTTAGGTGAAAATAAACAAAATATGCTTTGCTTTATATGCACAAGATTCCATTTCACAGTATTAACAAATATAGTACCTAAAGTCATAGTTTCTGGTTTAGCCGTATTGCGGAAATTATTTATCAAGTATGATAATGCATGTGCCAAGGATAATGTTTATATTTCTTAACGTTATTCTTGAATTTCGCCACCGAAAGTTAAAACACCGTAATTTAAAAACATTTCTGAAGATGAGATCGTTGCCCCTCAACGATAGGCAGTAATCCATAATTGTAGGATAGGTTAACTCTCTTGCCCAAGATCTGCCGGCTACTCTTCTTCATTTGGAAACATATATTTTACATTCTGTTCAGGTCTTATCGGCTCTGTGAATTATCCAATTTATTTCTATCGTAATACACTCCTTCCTTCCATAATTCTCTTCTGCAGCCCATCTAAATTCTTCAAAACTATACAGTTGAAAACTCAAGCAATTTCTTCATTCGTTGACAGTCATCTGCCGAAGTATTAAAATTTTGAACGAAATGCTTAAGATGATTTTCCATGTAATTAAATTGTACTATTCCAAATTAGAAATTGCTTTCTGGTATTAACGAGAATATTTGTGAATGCCAGTAAGAGTTTAAATTTATTTTGCGAAAGTAGTTCGAATTGTTTATTTTCGTGGTTGAATTGTCAGGAACAATGGGTTTTCAAAAAACTTCATCAAATCATTTGAGCTCAATGTTTTAATATTAAATAGGTCACATTGGAGTTGTAATTTGTTTCTAATTGAATTACCTGGGTTTTCCACCCGGTTGTATTTTTTTCAGTAGTTGCCAAATATCGTTTGCAGTTGCCTTCAAAAATCGAGTAGTAGGTAGATCCACATCAGTTTTAATCACCCGTGTAATTTAATGTAAACTGGCTCTATGCGACATAAAAAAAAGATAAGTGTTTCCAGAACTGTTACACATTCCATTTTTAATTTTGATTGAAAAATTTATTACTCTGAACTTGTGTATCGAAAGAATTGCACTTCGGTCCTAAAAGCGCTTACAGCACGGCTATTTGGCCTTTTCCTATAGTACGTAACAAATTGTTTTATTATCTTCAAAAGAAAAGTGATAAGAATTTTTAAAAGTTATGTTGTATGAAGGGTAACGTAATGAAATTATACAAGATTATGCTAATTTCCCATTAGTATTATGTTGTAGCTGCAATTGGACATTACATTGTCTATAATAGAGAGAGTGGAAGGAAGATAATGCCCAACGTTTCGAATAGTAAACTTCGTCGTCAGGATGAAAGGTTCCGAATCAATGCTAAGCACGCGATTCCGAGAACTCCTTATTTCACATTGAGGCCCTTGTCTGAAATTATTGCAGAAAATTATATTTTCTTTTTCTAAAGTAGCTGTAATCAGCCATTCGTTTTTTTACATATTTATTTGGATATTTTTTTGCATCCACTCAAAGAACCCTTTTTTAAGAGACTTCAATGAGTATAATTTCAGTTACAACATTGTACACTCATTTGGTAACCAGCTAAGTGAACTATCAGAGACTTTCCCTTAGTAGCTGGAGACATGTCTATCATCGCTGCAAAAATTTGAAATTTTTTTTTTCGAATTTTGCTACAAATCCTTTGTGTAAACCTTAAGACGTAAAACAACTATAATTATTTATTTACAATTAACCACCCTCTTACCATTAGTTGATCTATCAGTCGCAGTGTTCCTTCACAGTGTCTATCTATACATTGTGAGTGAAGTCGGAAAATAGCACATTCTTTTCATCGTTTCCGTGTTTGAACAGATACATTTGATCTGCCTTCGTACTGTAACCTATGTTTCTCAATGTTTCTGGTAGTTTTAATGCATCATTGTACTTCACATCCTTCACGCTCTGATCATTCTCCATGAGCTCTTAAAAAGGGGAAAAAAACTTTGCGAGATCTTATCTTGTAATGTAAGCTTATGCATGAAAATTTTAGAAATGCGCGTGAGTTTTTGAAGGCCACTTGCGTTTACGTCACTCCATCGATTCGTTTCCCCCAGACCACCCTCGTATTCCATGACCTGCAGAGTAACATCTGAGTCACACCCGTTCGCAAATCTCTCCATACATCTCATACGTAACATCGTTTAGAGAACAATATGAAGAATGTTCTTGAATAGCCGTGGAAATACCGACCATGTATTTTAAAAAAATAAAAAAAAGTTTAGTACAAGGTACCAATTGCTGTGGATATCTCATTACCAAATCTTGAAGTTTTTGGGATTTTTTAATATGATTAAGAACTATAACTGAAACTTAATGGATGCCCGTCTATTTTACGGAAATTAAAACTTTCCCCACTGTCAGGTTAGCTTTTGGCATAGATTTGTGTATGATGTTTATTAATCATCGGATATTATAGTACGTTACGTGTAACTCATTATTCAAATTTCAAGTTTTTTATTTTAGATTATTTTTTTAGGCCTTATCTGCATGATTCTTGTACTGCTATCTTCTAGTCGACACTTGACAAACATTTTGTTTTCTTACTAATAACGTACTGTAAAAATAAAAGTAAATTATTCACACTGAATATTGAGTTTTAACTTTTTTAAATGGTCCATTATAAATTATGATAGCCTCAGTTATTTACCGGTTGAGAGAAATATCGTACCGTCAGTTTTCTGTAAGGTGGTATTCAATACAAGGTTGTGGAACGTTCGCCATTTAGTCTCAATACGGCTAATGGCAGTTGTTTGATATAGTTGAAAACCATCTTACAGCTCTATATAACAAAGATATAAAATTTCATAGAAAAACTGCCGTTTCCTAGTCAAAAACTAAAAACAAACTAGGTTTTGGAACGTCCGCATTTGTCCCTCATGATGGTAAATATGGCTAAGAACCTTCCCCACGGATCTGAATAGCAACTATATAATGTAATGCACGGCATGTGTGCGCTTCCAATATATTATTATTATAACAACTATATAAAGTTTCAACTAAATCTTTCCGATTTTTTCTTGTGAAAAGCGAATAAAGACAGTGTGACGGATATTAATTTAGAAGACAACGAACGGTTTTGGACCCCTCAAGACATGCGAAGTAAAAATGAGCTAAAATCACTCGATTTTAATTTAAAAATGCTGTTTTATTGATATAGATTTAAGTATAGAAAAGCAGTCATGATACAGCTTCTAAAGACGACCTTTTTCTAACTAAAAAAATCTACTAGTGTCCTCTTTCGGAAAACTGGCATATAAGTTGATGTATACATTCTCATTGTCATGTGTATTACTTACCAGTGAGATATTTTGGTGAATGTTAACTAACACTCGTGGCTCGACGAGATGCACAGCACAAATAGGCGACAGATGCTGTTAGTTACTGTCTCGATTAGCCGTAAGTGAATGCCACGCTTGGACTGTGCTCTCTTGTATTAATCTGCGGACGATATTTGAGGCGTGAGGCTTAGAGCAGTTGTCGACCTGCTGACGGCCTTTTGTTCCCACTCGTCCCCACGCCACTCGCTAAGAGTTGCATTGTTGTTTGTAATCCAGCCTTACTCGAGTACCTCTGGCTCCGGGCATCCTCCAATGTATAATGACAATGGTTATCTCTTATTTTTAATTTTCCAGCCCACGCGATTATCTGGAGCGGAAGGATTCCTATGGCGAAAAGTTTATCCTGGAGCGTTAAAAATCCAAGCACGCCGTTCCAGTAACATGTTACGGAATACCAAATTGACGCTGACAATGATAGGAATAGCTAATGTTCCATAAGCTGAAGCGTGCAATCTCGGTCCCATGATGAATGTGGCTGAAAAATTCGTCTGAGAGAGTCTGATCATAATCTGGTATCATTGGCGTGTGAAAAGGTAATTATTTGTAGTTTCAGTGACCTGGATAGTCCAGTGATCCATAAAAATGAAGGAACTAAATTAAATGTGATCATTACGGTATGGGATACAAATCAGGCCAAGAGACGCTTGACAAATTTTGTAGTAACTGCCACACTTTTCTCATTCCTTCATTTGTTTCATGTATTTATTTCTCGAAAAGAATTAGAAGAACAATTCACTTCTGCATACACCCCTTGCAAATTCCTTCCTATGCTATGAAAGGGGAGTTGCAACCACGTGGATTACCCTCTTGGAGCCTGTAAAAAAAATGTTGCGTCCCCTCAACAAGCCCTTTTCCCGACATCGGAAGGGCGTGGGAGAAGTACCAAGAGCCCGACCTACCTGATGCTGGTTTTCTAGGGTTTGTCCTGCATCACTTTTAGGTCTATGAGATTCAACTGTGGGGCACAGCAAGCACCTCTAATCTGGAGATCCTGCAACGCTTTCAAAACAAAGTACTACGATTGGCTTTAAACGCCCCCTGGTATGTTCCGAACTCCAGAGTAACACAAGACCTACAAATCCCAAGAGTCAAACAAGAAATCAAGCGGTTTAGTACAAACTATTGCGCTAAAACTGAAGTGCATCCACTATTCACTAATAAAACCTGATAGTGAAGTACGACGTCTAAAAAAGTTCAAGCCCAATGACACAAAATATAGATTTAATAAGTACATTTATAAACAAAAATCTGATCTGTCATAACGTCATTTTAAGATATATTGGAGGAGTGATTTTACTGGAAACACCTTCAAAAAGCCACTGTCTGTGTATCATATACTGTACTTATTGTCCTGATGGGCAGATTGTATTCACAATGGAATTAAAATAAATAAAAGAAAACCTATTACGTGACTGGCAGGTAGGATCCTTAAACTATAGCCGGGGCCCTAGTTAACCTTTGGCTACCTTGCTATATCCCTCTGCACCCCACTTTCTATCCCTTCCTATGCTATTAAAGGGAATTGCCACCACGTGGATTACCGTCATGTAGCCTGTTACACTAAAAAATTAGTGGTTGCATTGTATTTTATTTACTCATGTTGTAACGGTAGATACAAAAGTGTACTTTTAGGAAACATATTTCGCACCTCGATCTACTCGAACCTGATATAATAATGATAGTCGTTTTATAATCATTTTTTAAAATTAATTTGGTAAAGTTACAAACAGGAAAATATAAAATGATCTATGAAAATAGGTGAAGTGAATCGTATTAAGACAGCGATATATATAGTGTAATGTTATTATATGAAGAATAACAAATTACATAATCTTATTGATTATGGTGACGACAGCTGAACTTCCTACATTTTCTACTGACCTGTCACGCGACGTGCTGAATTCAATAGTATAAGAGGTTAAAATTTTCGTAGCAAAAATCTATATTATATTTTATGAAAATTATTCAATATTTTACTAATGCTTCTTCAGCTATGTGGTTAGAGAACTGCAATTGTTTCCGTACCTACACAAGGCTTTAACTAGCGGTTTGTTTATTACAATCGTTTATATTCCGAATTTTTGACCGATTTGTTTTGTACCCTCACAAGGTGCCATTTTCCCGAAAATACTTACTTCGGGCGGGATTAGATTAAATGTAGTATTATTTTTAACAATATATCAGTTTATTTAAATAATATACAATCTTGCAATATTTTAATTAATGAAAATAAATGTAGTTATATACTCATTGTTCTCGAATGTTACTGAATCGAAACAGTTCTTTTATATATAGGGTCGTCAATCAAATATAAATAAAAAATAAATGAATGCTAAAAGTTATATATGTGTTATTCCATCGTGTATTTTGTACCACTTACGAAGACTTCAATCATGGCGATATTTACGCTCTCGAACCTAAATATTCGTGTTCGGTGTCTGCCGGTTGACTTAATGTAACTTTGAACATTATTAACTGATAATTTAATTGAGTAATAACTGAGTGTAGTTGCTTCCCTGCGGCCTTTTTTACGAACCCTTCAAAAGGAGAGTACGGGGACAACTTGATTCCTAAATACCGGCGGGCTGGGTTCTGCACCCAGAGGAGGACAGAATAAAGTTTTTTGCTCACGAAACTACATCCTCCCGCCCATCACGAGTCCAACTGCAACGTGCGTTGGGCTAGGACGTGGAGACCACACCCAGCTGGGCTATAGAAACCCTGGAGGATAGATCAGAGGCCCACGCACCCCGAGGTACCAAGTTGCCCAGGGACGGATTTGGTCGGCCACGCACTTAGCTCCGTTAGCACCAGTGCTCAGGACGGATTAGGTCGCCCCGCAGGGTAGAGATGCACTTGCCCATTTAAACTGGTCGGCACAGTCTAGTTTCCCAGAGTGGCTCCACCACTCGACACCTTAGTCTCCCGAAGTGTGGTTGATACTGGGGTCACCAACACCTTCCACACCCCAGAAGACTACGACCGCCTTTAGTCAATCTCCAGCACCTCATGGCAGGACAGGATGGTGGCTTCTCAGAAGGACCTCAGGAGACCCACGCGCCCTCCCTTCCTCATCACCTTCCCGCGTGCCGCAACCGCTGAAAGGCCTCTCTACCAGAGTTCTATTGTCAGCAGGATTCCTCCCACTACCGAGAATAGTCACGGTTCGAGGGTGCTTTCGCAGCCTCTCCCACACATGAAATATGAAAGCGCTGAGACCGTTACCAACGCACATGGGATTGGAAGCAGTGCAGACAGTTTAAGGGGTGAACGCCGTGTGGTCTGCCCTGGGTCTCGTCTCGGATACTACCAGCCATGAGCAGCTCATGAAGGTGACACCTCAAATGACTGCCATCCCACCGTTCGCCCGCTAAAACTATACAATGTTTCTGCAATGCTTGTTGCTTTCGTCAGGCGCTGAAAAACGTAAGAGTTTAATAAAGACGCCGCATAAACGAGCTGGCGTACACAAAAGAAAATATATTTAACTGAAAAAAAAATGTATTAGATAAACCAAATGGGGATCATAACATGCACCGAGTTTCATTGTATCCGATTTTACGTTAATTGCAGTGATATTATTTGATTGATTTATTCCATTAGTCATCGAATGTGGAAATAGATACGTCATTACATAAAAATACAATTAGATTTAAATATAAGGAATTTCTAATAACTCTCGAATAGTACCTGGTGTCAACATTAAAATCTTAGCATTAGATGGGATGCTTTTAATTTAAATGTTTGGATATTCCTATATCTTAGACACCCATATATAATTATTCGTATATTCTTCGAGACAAAGTATTAATGCATTCTTATATCTCACAATTTAGTATCACTCCCCACCTCTTCAGCAATGTAACGTCACACTTCCAGACCAATAACCCTGTGGAACGTCTAGTGTTTATCTATTTTAACGACAAAGGGATTGGAGCCTTGCCTCCCTTTTTACTATATATTTGCCGCCATTTCTCCGAAAAAAATTAACTGGGTACTTCCAGCCACTATTGCATCATAAAGTTTAAAGTTCGTTGTCGACCATTTTATGGCTTCCTGCTTTATTTTGGCACAGTTGTGTTTCGGAATCCCGCACCACTGTTTGGGACGTCATGTATTTGTTTTCTAAACTGATGTGTTCATGTCATTTACACAAAGAACTTACATCTATCGCTAATTAATGAAACAGTAAAATGTGATCCTCTTACCGTAAGACACTGAACATCCGTTATTGGGGGAAAAAACAGCTGTTGACTCTAACGACAGATAATTAATTTTTTTAAAAAAGGTAAGAAACCCGTGCGAACAGTGCGCATTGGTTTCCTAATTTTATTTTTATTTATCCAAATCTACAAATGTACAAATCCATACGGGGCAATAAATTCCTTTCTCTCAGAACCAACAATTGCACGGCTACTACGCTAATATTTAAGACGTTTATTTTCAAGAAATATTTACAAAGTTCATATTACATTAATAATATTAGTAGTCCGCTGATGGACTCAATTTTTTTTCTAAGGGAAAATAATTATAATTTTAGTCCCATAATGGGACTCAGGAAAACATTTATTTATTTACATAAAATAATATAATTTAGTCCATTTAATGGACTCGCAAAGTCTTAAGTTAAACATATATTTCTTGAAATAATCGTTTATTAAAGTGCAGTATGATTCAAAAGCCTGCGTATTTGCAGGTTGACAAACAATTCAAAGTATCGAAGGTGAGAAAATAGGCTTTGAAACTTACGAAATGATTTTTTTCAGAGTACTTTTATCTCGATCCGCAAGGTGGGTACTTAAACTTTCACATGCTGTAAAACAAGGAGATAGGTAACTTTTGACACACCCTGTAGCGATACGCGAAGGAAAAGTGAATCTCATATCACAAGCCAAGTGTTTGCATTTTTATATTGATTCCCCTTAAGCTTGGTAAGAAACGTGAAATGAAATCCCGAACCTTCGCGAGACGAGGATGTGCAATTTGCATCAGAATGTGACTAGGCTGCAGTGAAAATGGCGAAGAATCACGAACATATCGAATTAAAACATTCCCGTTTCTTTAGACCATTGCATTCGTACTGCGGGAGTAGAAAATGTTCTCACTTCACTAAAATGTGGATCAATTTCTTTTTCTTTTTTTAAGATTGGATCTGTCATGATAGCTGTCGATAACAGCCGTTTCTGACCATTCGCCCCAAACGAAATACATGTTATGGTTGCGGAAAGGGAGCCTATTCTGACCTTTAAAGTACAGTAGTGGATCAATATCAGCACGGAAAATGTTTTGTAGAAGCTATTGACCTAGTTCATAGGAGTTTGGTCCAGAATACATTCAACAATTATATGTGACGGATTTCTTTATTGAAATTTTTCACTGATTTTTAATATATTTAAAGAGTTAAACACGCGCAAGTTAATTATTATTATTAATTTATTTTTAAATAGAAAATATATACAATAACGCATATTAAATATTTTACTAATAACAGAATGACCGAAGCATTTATCATCACGGCGTTACTCTGGAGAGTGTAAAGTAATTAATTTGTGGCGTCAAAATGGCCACTCTCAGGGAACACAGGCGGGAATTTAAACAACGAAATATTATAATATGAACTAGTTGAGTTGTCGGCGTTGCCCGGGTAAATATATAAATATAACTGGAGAAGGAATTGATTCGGCACTAACCTTTTGGTAAATATTTAATTTAACAAGCAACAATAGCGTCATTGTTTGCAACATTTACCTATTTACGTTCCTATCGCCGACCTAACCCATCGGCATCTAACTTCAAATAAATTAGGATGATGACTGAAGGTACTTTAACAAGTCGGGAAGTCTCCTAATACATAAAATAAGAGTTTCAAAAACTAACTTAATAAAGTCAAAAAATACTCCCAGTACTTTAAAGGAGTAAAAAATATACCTTTAAGATATATATATATATATATATATATATATTGTAATAAACAACAATTTAGCTTTAATTAATTTAATGAATTTGAAGAATTTACCTCACGTGAAGTGCCATTATGTAACTCCCAGTACTTTAAAGGAGTAAAAAATATACCTTTAAGATATATATATATATATATATATATTGTAATAAACAACAATTTAGCTTTAATTAATTTAATGAATTTGAAGAATTTACCTCACGTGAAGTGCCATTATGTAATAATGAAATGGAAGGCTTTTTATTACATGAAAAGATCGAAATTAACAAACAAAAGATTTATTTATTTTGTGGCAATAAAAAAATGATTACAAACACAAAATTTGAGATCTCATTCTCTCAGGGCCTTGACTGGGTTTGATAATGGACACAACAAATTGATTTTAAAATCTTATTAACAAACTGTTCACATTTACCTAACAACATGTCGATAGAAAGAAATTAAAAAGAAAAGAAATTAACTTTGATTCACAATTAAAAGAGAACGAAATCTGACTCTATCCTTTAATTACGTCTACAATTAATCATTGGTTTTGGTTTTGTTACTTACATCTGTCCAGCTGGTACCAGCATTCTTTTTGGTTTCGGAAGTACACTATGGCAAACTTTTACACTGATTCTAAGATTCACAGATTTTACACTATTGAAGTCAAAATTGATAGGTTCCCAGGAACTCGGATGATCCTCCTTTTTGTCAGCTATCTGAAGTCTGCTTGGCTTATACGAATCCTATGATTCTTAGATTTGTTAGTCTTTTACCGCTTTGGACTTAAAATGCAACTTTACTATTCCGGCTGGCTATAGACGTAATATTTACGATGTAATACTTCCGTGAATATTTTTACTTTGTCTTAAATTCACAACTTTTTTTAATCATACATTAACGACGGCTAGTCTCTGCTCTAGTATTATTTGTTCCGTCCTCTGAAATGTCCCGCCACCAACTAACAGTTATATTACTTGTTCTGCTCCTCACGATGTTTTTCCGCGAACTGAACTCCTAGTTCATACGCCATTTTTGACTTTTCGACAAAGTAAGTCAGTTCACTTTTCCATTGTCGCTTTGTTCGATCAGACCGCTATAATGGATTTCTCAAACAATTCAAATTTTTCGTCGAAACAATTAATGGCCTAATTAATTGGCATTACAATATATATATATATATATATATATATATATATATATATATAGACCAAAATATAGCTGGTATCCTAAGAAAATAAAAAATACACCCGGTACCTGAAGAGGATGAAAACTACCGGGTAAATTTTTTAAAGCCACCTCCACGATTAGGAACATAATTTCATTAACCACTATTGTTAATGCGAGAATTAAAACTCAGCGACTCATATAACCCCGGAATCGACACCAATCTCTGTCTTTTTTGTATTATTTTTCATGTAAACCCCTTCCACTATCATTACAGTAAGGGTGCTTCCCTCCAATTGCCTATTGGAATGGAAATCAGACAGTTAAATTATCTAGAATAAGACTATTAAATTCAGCGACGTCGAAAACGTTTTATTCTAAGCTAGTAATAGCCGTTTAGGAATGATTTAAAATGCCACCCTCTCCACCCGCACCCCTAGGGTTGGTAGGTGTGTCTAATCCGTCGGTATTTGTTCCTGGATCGTTAGTAACATGTGTATAAAGTTTGGCAGAAATTGCTGTACGCGTTTAAGATTGTACACTGAAATTTGTTTCACCCTCACTCCTAAGAGCTGAACTACAACTTAAAGCAGTAGGGTAAATGTCAGAATTAAACTCAGTATCGTCCATAACCCCAGATTAAACACCGGTCTCAGTTGTTTACTCCTTACGTATATGTAACAGCCTTTCACCTCCTTCCGGCCCCATTCCTCGCGACTAACATAACATAGTCAATGTCAAAATTAAACTCATTGACTTATACTGGATTAGACACCAATCTCGGTTGTTTCGCATTATTTTTATGTAACGCCCCTTCACCCCGTTCCCATTCTGTAAGGGGCGAAAACATCTGTAGAGACCAAAAACTAATTATTCGACGCTTAAAACGACCTTGTTTGAATTTCACAGCCGGTCACCCCTTGGGAGTTTCCTACCGCTTCGAAACCCAACAGAAACCATCCCGGGGGTGCGCAAAACAAATCACCAAAGTTTCATCGCAATCGGATGAATGGTTTAGGAGTGCATGGGACACACAGACATTAATTTATATATATATATATATATATATATATATATATATATACATACATATATTATATATATGTATATATATATATATATATATATATATATATATAGAGAGAGAGAGAGAGAGAGAGAGATATGCAAGATTGTACGTAAATTGTTATGCCTATTGTCTGTTGGGTGGCTATCGGATTTATCCCGCAGGCGCTTTCCTGGAAACCGGTGAAAATCTCCAAAAGATGTACTTCTAGATTGATGGCGTGCATATTCCGGCACAGTCAAATCTCGTATGTCGCAGATTTTTTCTGTCATACGTATTGCAGCATATAATTGCACCTTTTTCCGAATTGGCCTTAAATCCGATGCAAAGTACCTACCATCATAAATCCTCCTAACATTTCTAAAGAATGATTTACTTTAGTAACCGCACCAGTGCGACGTCGGAAAACCCACAGTTGGTGAAAACAACTGTAATTGTCTAGAGCAGTGTTTTTCAACCGAAATCGCGCCAAGGACCACTAAAATACATAATTTCCCATCGCGGACCACTAGTGACATCATAAAACGTGAACCTACAATAAATAAAATATAAATTATTCGTATAAAAATGTGCAAAAACCAAGAAGACGCATGAACATAACATTTAAATATTGAGAAAACTTATGTTAATTTGTTGCATTTCTAGAATGCCACATAAAATAAACAAGATTTACGTAAAAATGACCATAGAAAATAAAATCACGTACAATTTTAAAAGAAAATAAAAAAATGCGCAAATAAAAATTCAATGAGATTGCTGCTGCATTTTTTTCATTACATAATTTTACAATTCTGGGAGCCATATTTCTTGCTTGGATTGTGCGTTATTGCACAGAATGCAGATTCAATGTTGAAATAAATCGCAGTAACAGTCTCATTGCTTTTTCTTATGTAAATCAGCATACCCATTTTTTTAACCTTATCCCAGAATTGAGTAATATCCTTCGGGTTGAATTGTAATTTTAATGCAGAATCGCTTCTTATCTTGTAAATTTTCCTGTTCTTAATCAGTCAAATTATTATTCACATGTTCGACAAATAGGTTTACAATTGGACTTCATCTTTCTGTGAATAAAAAGTCGAACGCACAAGAAATCAATGGGGGTTGTTAGCTCTCTCAGGCAGAACGGAGAGGACTACCCTTTGGGATGCCTTCTTCTCTCTCTGTTTTTGAACTAAGGTTCCCACATGCCGAGGAACGTCGGCCTGTTTTGAGAGGTGTATGTTCCGGGGTCGCAGACCTTGTCCATACGGTACGAATTGTCCGCTATTCCCATTGAAACAGTCGGCCAGCTGCCTCCTAAACTGTTCGAGGCACGGAGAGGTGAATGCTGCTTCCTCACAGCAAACCCCTCTCCCGCCATCGGAAGGGCGTGGGACAAATACCAAATGCCCAACTTACCTGACGCAGGTTTTCTAGGGTTTGTCCTGCATTACTTTTAGGCGAATGCCGGGTAGGATCCCTAAACCATAGCCCGGGGGCCCTAGTTAACCCTTGGCTAATTTCCTCTACCCTTCCACCTCCCCCTTTCAAATCCCTTCCTATGCTATTCAATAGGAGTTTCCACCACGTGCATTATCCTCATGAACCCTCCTGTTACTCTAAAAACAATCGCTGATAGATATTTAGAAATAATATCTTACAAACCGTCAGTATCTACATCAACGTTATTTATAAATTTTTCGAAACTGTGGAACATGCTATAGTCCTTTTCTTCAATACGATCTATTTTTTTCTTGAATGCTTCGATTTAGCAAAACTGTAATAATATTTATTTTCTTTCGCCGACCACTAAAATTTTCCTGCTGAACACCAGTTGAGAAACGCTGGTCTAGTAAGAGTAAAGGAAATGACGGTTGCAAGGTGGGAAACGATTTATATGAAGAGAGAGGAAAAGACTGGTGAAGGTTTTTTTATCTGAGATATTTTTTGCACGTATGGTAAATAATCGAAAAGAACAAGTGCAAAAGTTTGTCTCTAGCTCTTCTCATAAAGTGTGGCAGTTATAAGGAAAATCTGACTTCGGGCTTGGAAGACCAGAGAAGCGGGTGACGCTGCTTGATAAGTTCCTGGAGGCACCGGAAAACATTACCGCAATTAAATATTTCATATGAACAGGGATTCAATTGCTTTGTTTGATTTTATTTGTGATTTTTTTTAAACAAAAAGAATCTGAGAGAATGATTATTTATCAATTAACAGGGTGGCTCAAACTTTGTATATAAAAAATTAATAATTAATTTGCCAACAAATTTTAAATTAATTTTTTTTATAAATTCACATATTTTGTATACAACTTGACGGTTTATAAATATCGGCGTGACAAATATCTCTCCGAAAGATGTGAAATCGTATGTCTCTTTTTTTTAAACTCTCGTCTTCTTCTTTCTCTTTTTATAACTCATAGGAGATAATTTGATCATTACATTGCAAAATTACTTTATGCTCATATCATAAACATCGCACAAAATATATGAGGAACCGAGTCACAACAGTCTTATGTGCTGAGTGTACCATGGAAAGGCAAGTCTAGCCCTTAAGGACTTGGGTCTATTTTGAAACTTCTATGAATGGTTCTATGTATAGTTTCCGGCTTTCATAAATGGAATTCCTCGTAGCCGTGTGAGGAGAATTTCCGCGCGACGGAAGGTCTAGCTGACGAGTTCTGTAGCAAATATTCGGGTTCTGTTAAAAGTAACCAGAGTATCTGGTGAGCATCGAGATCAAACCAGAAAGGAAGCGTGCTCACCCTGGTTGAGTAGTTTCCTCGACTTTGGGTTTTTGAAATATTAGCTATTTTTTTTTAACTTTTTAATATTTTACTTTCATCCTGCTTCGTATAAATGCATAGCCTTAATTATCTGCGCTTGTTTCGATTGGGAGTTCAATTTTATTTTTATACAGATTTGAATAAAGTCATCTCGGGTTCTAACCGAGTAAACAATTAATAAAACAATTAATGACCTTAATAATACCAGTCCTATGTGTGTGTGTGTTTGGTATTATTAAACCTCCAGATGTCAGGTCAAACATACTACAGTCTGCCATTTAGTCATGTTCAATCTGGTTTGCGTTAAGTGAAAGGTGTCGTATTTTGAGCGACCGTGCCCTGAGCGGACAACAGTCCCTTCCTCAATCCTAACCACTGAGCTAGCACGTATAAAGTTTACCGAGAGGAACTTTATCAGTCTTGGTTTTAACATTATGTGAATGTAATACAAGTTTCATGTATAACATTTCTGAAACCTATCTGGATTTATAATTTCTATCTCTATCTATAATATGGAAAATGTTCCAATTGGTGATTCGTTTAATAAATATGCTTAGAAATTTTAATCACTAATTTATTAGGACATCTTCCGGAGTTGTGAAGTCAATTAAATATCAAATTTCAAAATCTGTGTTTCTAAAAATTCCAACAAAGCAAGATTTTACAATAATGATAATTTATAATAATATAATAGTTGCTCTTAGGAAAACTTTTTACCTGCTCGCTCAGCGGTCAGGATTGAGGAAGGGACTGTTGAGCGCTCACTACACGGCCGCTCAAAATACGGCGCCAAGTGAATAGTGCGCCTCGGATCCCCGTTACAAAAACTGTGTGAATTTAATAACTTGTTTCGTGTAGTTGTGCTAGTTTACTTTGTTAATCTGGTAAGTTTTTTTTGGTGTACTTCAGCTTGCCTTTGTTTACTTTGTATAATCGTACTATAAATCTAATCAATTGTAAATACCTCCACTGTTGGAAAATACCTGAATAAGATGCAAAAATGTATCTGAATGACGTTATAATCATAATAAAAGAAAGTGTCTGTATAAGGTCATCAATTGTTTTATTAATTCAAAACTGACGTTAAATTAAAACGTGTAAATAATTGAATTCGCGACGTTTCTATGACGTTCACTACCATCGTCCGACTATGATTTCTTCCATTAAATTTTTCTCTGATATTCTCTTCCTCAGAACGGAAGTAAACGATTTTAATATGAGTTATTTAACCCATTTCGTTAATGAGTACAGGTAAATAAATCGCTTCAATGCTGTTTCAGTTGGCCGAAGAAACTCAATATTCGGTAATACAATGTTGAAGTAAAAACGTTCTGTTAAATAATAATTTCTACTACTTTGAAACTATAAACTGCAGCAGAAGTATCGGGAAGATTGTACAAGTTCGATGCACCGAAAATTAGTGAATGGCAAATTATAGTGTTTTAACTGAAAAATTTGCTACAACACGAAGGTCTTTTACCAATGAGCTGTTTCATTTGGAGTTCAGAAATTTTCTTTCTAATAGTCATAACCGATATAATAGCAAAATTGTTATATGAAAAGTTAAATGTTAAATGAAGCTGGTAAGTATGTGGTAGATTTTGAATTATGAATGTTTGGACACATAGAAGACGGTTTCATAAAGGATCATGCCTGTTCCTAGGATCAACAGAAAAAACAAAGCAATTGTAGAACTATAATATACTGATTTCAAGCACTTAGGTTTTCCTAAAACCATTTTCAGTGGATTAATAGTGCAGTGTAAAGAATTTGGGGTTAATACGTTTCTTTTAAACTTTTATTGCATTTTTAATTCATAAATAGTTTGGGGATGGGTATATGTACGAAGTGCTTAATTGGAATAAAAAATTACACAACATCTGGATCTTAATTCGCCACCATCACTTTCAAAATAGACTTCTTGCTCCCAATTGTTTTTCCATGAACTGAATGATCCCTGGAAGTTCTATTGCGTGAGTGTGTTTAGTATCAACTGCGATTCCGCTTGAAATGTTCTCAATAATGTCAAATCTATTGCCCTTTAAGTTGATTAATACTCTCGGGAATAGGAAGATTTCACACGTTGTGTGGTTGCTTGAACATTTGTTTTCAGTCAGAAAGTTCTGGATAAAAAAAATGCAGTCGCAGCACAAACTTTTGCAGTAGTCAGTTTGTCGGTCAATAACGTCTGATAACGACAGACCCAAATTATTGCACATGTAGTGGACGATATTCCAAAGATAAATTCCGACGGGAATAAAGCCGATTGAGGTTTGTCCTGAACGGGGATCATCATTAACCGATGTAAAACGTGTAAACCATTTCCAAATTCTTATTTTAACATTTTATGTTTTCTCTGTCAAGATTCCCTAAGCTTGAAGTCTGTCATTGGCAAATTTTCAAGCCTCACAACAGGCAGCAATTTCTTAATTAGTCACACTCCGTCCGTGGGTCACATGGACAAAATCAGAGACGTGGGAACACATGGTCTGGATGGCGCCAATCTGGTCAAACATCTTGTGTGAGCGTGTTAAAATCTAGTGAAAACTGAATGCTACCACCTAGCACGAACTCCCTTGACTCACTGGTTCTCAATCATGTGATCATCTGGTGGCATTTCGCCGTATTAGTCAGACTTCATCATTTTGTAGTGTTCAAAAGCGAGATTAATTAATTGTGGTTAATTTATTTGATTATTTATGTATTATTTTTACGAAATAAAATATCTTGAAAAATTCATATTTTCGGCTTGGGTCTGGCAAGGGTCAATGCTCGCATCCCAGGTAGGCACTACTCAGTTACGAAAAGAACCCCGAGGCGGAAAACCTTTGTAGAGATTATAATATTGAGCGTGTCTGTGCTAGGCTAATCTGTGATCTCAAGATTTTAACACGCTCACACAAGATGTTTGACCAGATTGGCGCCATCCAGACCATGTCATCCCACGTCCCTGATTTTGTCCATGTGACCCACGGAGGAGGTGTGGCTAATTCAGAAATTGAGATTTATGGTGGCACACATCTAATTTCTATTGGGTAAAAACTTTAGAACCCAAGACCCTGCCGGGGTAAATTTCTAACAACCGAGGTGTAGACGGAGCTGGAAGAGCAAGTAGAAGTTAGATTATAGTATTGAGAAGTTGAATTTTAGTTATGAGAAGTTACATTTTACGTTTGAGTTACATTCTGTTTTTTTTTAAATTTTAGTCAAGAGACTATACATTTTTGATTATTGTCCTTTTTTTTGGGTAACAGGCTACATGAGGGTAATTCACATGGTGGCAACTTCCCTTTAATAGCATAAGAAGGGATTGGAAAGGGGGGATGCGGCAGGGTAGAGGAAGGTAGCCAAGAGTTAACTAGGGCCCCCGGGCTATGGTTTAAGGATCCTACCCGGCAATTCACCTAAAAGTGATGCAGGGAAAACCCTAAAAAACCTGCATCAGGTAGGTCGGGCATTTGGTACTTGCCCCACGCTCTTCCGATGGCGGGAGAGGGGTTAGTTGTGGCGTCGCAGCTTTCCCCTCGCCGTGCCTTGACCGGTTTAGGAGGCAGCTGGCCGACTATTCCAATAGACTCTTACCGTATGCCCAAGGTCTGCGACCCCAGAACATACACCTCTCAAACCAGGCTGAGGTGCCTCGGCATGTGGGAGCCTTAGTTCAAAAAACCAGAGAGATGTGAAAGCATCCCCAAAGGTAGCCCTCTCCAGAGCTCTCTGGGAATATATATATATATATATATATATATATATATAATTTTTGAGTCTGTTCGGAGATTATGGTTTTCTTGAAATTCCGTGGGATTGCAGCGACTGCCCGAACCATCGGCGAAGTGTTGATCTGGCCAGATCTGCAAGCGGTAATATAGCGACTTGAAAGTTGGTTCATTAAAGCCATATGAAAAACATATTTTGACCAGCCAACCACTGTTAGAAATTGTCTCTGTTTTTCTTGTTTGTTCTGTTTAATTTATTTTGTAAATAAACCGTGGAAATTTAAATTGATAATGAGAGCAGGTAGTTAATGTTATTTCGTTAATAAAATATAAATGATTAATTATTATGATTCATTTCTCCCCTGCAACATAATTAAATATATTAAATAACTGATTAAAAAACAACGTATGAAGCTTAAACAATACAAGCTTTACGTGAAATTCAACGAACTTTTTGGTAGAATCATGTAAGTGGAATATTCGCATTACAAATGCCAGTTTGAGTATCTGCTAATTTAGATGTAGATAATGGAAGTGCGCTCTTCACAGCTGTGGAAAGAACGGAAATTTAAGTTTAGTTCTAATTATGATGGAGTGAAATTGTTATTATATAATTGTAAGGAACTTAATTAAATTGAAACAAAGTGATCCTATTCGTTTTAGTAAACACGTTGTTACGTAAATTACGTTTGTACTTACAAAGAAACGAGCGCAATTTAATTAAGTGTGGGGTGGGAAAGATTGATTAAAACATGTCGTCAGTGGTTCTTCACAGTGCAACTGATTTAACGCTTGGAAGTAACCCTACTTCGGTTGTGGACCTTATTCGCGCTATAATTTCCATGAAGAAATATTGCCATCCTTCAGTTTAAAATAACGTTTGCAATTAGTTCGGCTGATTGCAGTTTATGCACATACCACAAGTTCAAGGTGTGTTCTAAAGTAATGGCTTTATTTCTTGTCTGTTAACATGTTACTTCACTAGTGTAATGCATTTTTTACAAATCGTAGCAAACATTAGGAATTGCTATGCGATCATCGGCTTTGCTGTGGATTAAGTCTTCTCGGGATTGAAGTCAGGTAAACTCGTCGATAGCACGTGACGTTTCGATAATTGTTCACGTCGTCGTCATCTTTTTGCGAACTTTGTTTAGTTTATACTCCGGGAAAATCTTCGTTATGCACTCATTTTATAGTTTGATGGGTGTTTGGTTTTTACCAGTTACTAATATCGGAAGATTATGTCCTATCGTGACCTCATAGGGACTCCTTAATACGATAATGCATTTGAGTTTAAATAATGTTCACCAGAGTCTATACTTAGCGTTAAGACTGTTCTTCCCTATCACAAATTCTTATATTGATCTATGCGGTTTTAAAAACGACGAATCTGATCTACGTGAGAATTGCGTTTTGTTGTATGCATTATTCGTTACAATTTGAAGCGAGAAAAATAGGACAGATAATCTCGGGTAGCTTGTATGTATTATTTGATACATTTTGAAGCGAGAAATATAAGACAGATAATCTCGGGTTGCTTTTAAATAACGTCGAAAACCAATTTTAAAAGAGTTGTCCCATAATAATACGCGTGAAATATAGTTAATTAATAATAAATAAATAAATAGTCCATAAGTCGCAAAATTTTAAAAAAAGCATTTGATAAAAATATATTTTACAACGTTTCGTACTTAATTTAGAAATTCGTCCGGAATACATTGGAGTAATTTAGGACTTGGATAATTATAAATAATTTGATGTTCTTTGTTAATATCTGACAAAACTGATACTGTATGAATGAATTGTGTGGATAATTGCAAAGGCAATATTGCATACATTATATTTATGCTATACTTAGCTCGTTCTTAGTACGCTTTACTGTGTTAGTGTTTCTCGTGAGATTTAATTTATTCTTAAAAACAAAACAAATGTTGATTATATTCCAAAATTCTCCCTGTTATATCAAAATTAATTCCCCCTATTTTAAATGAAAATTAATTAATTATTCAAGCTTTTGGTTTATTTCAACTGAGGTGGACTAAAATTACTCATTACCTTTTACGATATTTAACGTATAATTTCTTATAGAGGTAAAATAGAAACAATTTGTCTTTCCTCATAAATTAATTTACCGTCCTTACCCTCGATCTCTCTTATTTTACTATTTATTGGACGTTAATTCTCTTACCTTCTTATACTTAATATCATATTGTCGTTTCTGTTTTAAACATTCATTATCATCACATGCCTCTTTTAGCAACTTTTCTTTTGCATTTCTTTCCTTAGCTCTTTATTTACTTTCTTATATGTGCTATTTCTTTTTCATTTGATTGCTTCTTTAAAGGGCTTATTTCCTGCATTTTTCTCAGTATCTCTTTCGTTATCCATGGTTTATTTCGTCTGAAACCTTCATAATATCCTATCTCTTCTCCCGCTACTCTCATCACTCTTCAATTTATTCTTACTCACTTCTCTTCACTATTTTCTTCCTTATTATTACCCTCTTTAATTTCCGTTTCTAGCTTCTCACCAACTATATCTCTCCCCATTTTCCTAATAATTTCTATCTTCAATTTCTTTATACTTTTTTGCTTTTTCAACCTTTTGTTAACTTAACATTCAGCTCGATCATTAAAAACACACGATCATTATTTAGATTTTTCGGGTATTCAATTGTCTGGGACCAGAAAAGTGAGCTAGAAAATATCAGAAAAGTGAAAAAAGAAAACAAGAAGAAAAGAGGCAGAGCGCAAGAAAAAACTTAGGTTAAATAGATAACGTGAAATATTGTCTAGAAAATTATAAAAAGATGTAGATGAAGATCGGAAAAATATGTAGAGATTTACAAGTCAGAAAAATATATAAAGAACTACTCGGAGTAAATCTCTACATGATTTCTAAACTTTTAAACGATATTTCACGTCTGTTTTTTAACGTAACTTGTTTCTTGCACACTGCCTCTTCCTTTCCGTTTCTCTTGTTTTCTTGTCGTTTCTTTTTTTTACTTTTCTGTATTTTTCTTGTTCACCTTCCTACTCCCAGACAATGGAATACCCGAAAATTATAAATAATAATGTTACCTCACTATTGTCAACAAATTTCAAATCCAGATAACTATTTATGTCTGTACCTGATAATCCGCTGGCTTTCTTAACTGAATTTCAAAACGTGTCATCTACTAACGTATAGAATATCGGCTAACTGATGAAGTCCATGTGTGTAGTCTTCTCTTGTGGTTCTTGAACTAGGTGTTTATCACAAAAAGTTTTTTTTCCCCAGACAAAATTACAACATTCTTTCTTCTCTTTTGTTTCATACCCCTAATGAATAACCCCCCCCCCCCATATTTCGTATTCATCTTCTCCAATAACTGCATCCCAATCTCGCAGGATAACTTTCAACCTTTTTCCTCCTTCATGAATTACATTTTCAGTATTTTTATATATAATTTAAATAGCTTCGTTTCGTTGGTCGATGTTGGATTATACACATGTACAATTACTAAAATAATTTTCGCTAACATAGCAATCCTTAATGCCATCACTCCCTGAACCCTCCGAGCTACCTAATTTCTTACAATTATGCCTACTCCAATTTTCCTGTCCTAAGTAGAACATGTGAATTCTGTACACTTAGCTTTACCTAGATTCTCCCATATAACTTCTATAGTATAGAGTTTTTTTAAAAAATAAATAAAGGCTCTTCAGGCCGCTTGCGCACAGCTTAACACAACATACTACGGATATTTACTCAAACAGTTAGCTTCAACTTCTCAGTTGCCTTGGTAAAGTCCTGATTGAATACAGATATTTGAACGTTCCGATGCGAGGAATTTACATGTTTCTGCTTATTGCGGAAACATATAATCTAACCAATGAAAGAAGCAATTTTACCTGTAAAGGTGCTGATGACGATCATGTTTACAAGTTTCAACATGTATAATAGTCATGCATGAATATTCATGACTTACGTCCTTAATGGTAATGTTATAACCTGGTTATCATTTTTTTTTATAATGCACAAGAAGATATGCCGTTATATTTAGAAATTATTGGGTAAGATAACGTCGACGAAATCTGTATTCATGGTGTAGGGTATGAAGTGTTGAAATTTAATGGCAATTGTGGATTTACTAAAGAGATAATACTGTTTGGATTTCGTGTAGTCTAATTTGGAGAAGTTCGTTAATTATGAAAGAGAATGTGGAACAAGTGGGTGAATAATGAAAGAGTAATGGACTGTAACGTACTTTTACGACGTGACATGGTAGAGGGGAAGAGAGTAATAGACCGACGGTACGAACAGGTTGGGTATGCCCAGGGGGATGATATCAGATATAGGATTTGGAGTCTGCAACTGACGCAAAAGAAAAAAAACGAGACTAACATTCTAGTCTGGCCGGGCTTAATCGAGTAGGTTAGGATATAGATTGCGTTTGATTTTCAATGATGCCGGTAAGTGAACTTCCACACACGTGATTTGATTCAATTAAATTTATAATTCAATTCATAAGTAACTTCTCTATTATTTACATTTATAATATACCGATATACAGCAATAATATTTCAATTTCATCAAATAGCACAATATGGACAAATATCCTTTAATTATGTATTAAAAGATAAAGACAGTCTTGTAAAAATAATTTATATCCGCTTGACAATTTATATCACATCTGACACGATACACACCATCGCCAATTGAGCAATATCCCGAATGACATTGACCGTGGATCTGATAGCCGATATCTATATAAATAAAACTTGCCAGCTTGACTCGATAAAGTTAAAAACGGTTGAAAAGATATCAATGAATTTTTATATTTGTATTTCTACTTTCTTAAGGTAGAAAATAGATTATGCAGTTTATCGAATTTGAGGTTTAGAGGTAAGTCGAAACACTCTCTGACGACTCAATTGAGTTGGTTCATGTTGTTTGACGTTATGTAACGTCTTAATTTGTCCAGAGTGGGCGCCATAAATGATAACATTGTTTATCATTAAAAAGGAAAAGTGTTAATTAAATTGATTAGAGATTTGTTTACAAAGAATGCAATTAATACTTTTATCTAGGCATGAGACCCTTGGAAAGAACAATTGGCAGTTACTGTGGCATAAATAAAATATTGTTATTGAAAGTTTGTATTTATTTATCTGTTTCGTCGTCCTTTGATGATCTGGAACACGTGGCTTCCGTTTTTTCGTGGCATTGCTAGAATATTTAATTGTGTTTGTTTAATCAATTGTTCTGCTTTTTGGCCTTAATCACTTCACTTTCTCAATATTATTATTTGTTTGCGTTGATTCTATTAAATTTTGGTGTGACTCAGTTAACACATTAGAAGATAGAACACGTGGCTTTAATTAGTACCACATTTAATATGATCGATGAAATTAATATACTCGTAGTTAACTTTAATTGCTTATCAATATTTTCGAAAGTTATATTAATATAAAATGAATTTTTACGTGCGACGATTAAGATTAATGTACACGGAGTTCTTACTCTCTCGACTTTCTTTCATCCAAGACTACTCGCCAACAGAGCTGTCTGGCCGGACCAACAATTGAAAAAACTCTGGATTTGCAATTTTTTTATACAAAATATTCAGGGCTAATTTCCCGTGTTACAGCTTTTGAATTATTGGCTACTGGTAACTGAATTCTCTTTGATTTCATAATATTGTAAAAGTCATGGTAAATAGCAAGTCGTGTCAAGATAATATGGGCAATGACCCACTGACCCGTTCTTGCGTGTGTGTGTGTTTGTGGGGGGGGGGGGAGGGTAGGATGGAGGTCAGTTTAACACGAACCTTTGTAACGGTAACTTGGTACTGCAAAAACATTCATGCATAGAAATATATTGTGTTCAGATCAGGATATGTTGCACATAAAAAAACTCATCCGTAAAAGTTAAATGATGATAAGTACAGAGTGTGATAAAAATCATACTATTTTGAATTTTTTAATTCACACCTTGTAAGTAATATATTTACGTTTTTTAAAAATGTCCGGGTATTACGGCTAGCGAGTATATATAACTCGGGTCGAAAATTGTTCCTGTACATAGTGAAAAAAAAGTTACTTAAAAATATATACTTATGTAATACATAAATAGTTATAAATTATGAATTATTTAGCATTAATGCAGCACTTTATAGTGAGCGATCGATAACATTTCGTATCATGTGCGCATTTCCGCTGGAAATACCATTTTTCTCGGTACTACTGTCGACTCATTCCGTTTTATGAAGTAGTTAACATGTCAATATGTGAGTTCCACGTGCTCAACTTGGCTACCTTCCTCTACCTTTCCGCATTCCCGCTTTCAAATCCCTTCCTATGCTATTAAAGGGGAGTTGCCACCGTGTGAATTTCCCTCATGTTTTAGCCTGTTACTCTAAAAAATAATGGATCCAGTTTCATTTGAATTTGGAATCAAATTGAATGTATTTAATTGATCATGTGAAACTACAACGAGGCTATTGACAGAATTTGTTGATCTGTAAACGTTCATGCGTTTCAGTACACTGCATTGAAAACGTCATATATGAATATTCTTGCTTAAAGATTTCCCTTAGATTAGTCATTGTTTCCATAAAGAACGAGGGTGTTCGCGGTGTTTTTAATCCATAAATAATTCACTCGGGTCAACGAAGAATTCAAACAACGTTTCAATGGCTTGCGTGAGCTATTACAAAGTTATGTTTAATTTCGTCATTGACCCAGGTGAACTTATTATGCATATCGTTACCTTGTTTATACTAAGATAATGCCCTATGATTTTTCTGTTATTTCTATCATTTATGACAGTGACACCGTTAGGCACAAACCATTTAAAATTTTACTATTTTTCTTGTTCGAATATTTTTATGACGAGTTAAGGATACAGAAGCTAATAAACACATTATCCTCTTTATTAAACATTTGCCTGCTATTGTTTATAGAAAATATTTTTGTTATCCAATAATATGCAATATTTATTGAGGGCAGAGTAAGTTTCCGCGATGCTGAAATTCTGTTGAGTATTACGTAATTACGAGAGGGGCTTAAATTCCAATGGTCGTAGTGACCTGAGATAGGCAGGATTGCAGATAGTTATCCGTGTAAGCTGGATAGCCCAGAGTCTAATTATCACATTCCGTACACGCACGGAGGCGTACATCAAATCACTTGAATGTAGTGTTTTATCGTAGCTTCCGGGAAAAAGTTTGAGTGTTGATAGGCGCTCAGAAACTTTCAAATACTAACAGGACTAATGTTAAAACGGTGAAATCATATAATTCCAGACATTCCATTGCTAACAAATAAGGAATTATAACATCTTAATGGCCCTGAATGACCTTCATTTGCTGCCTGTGTCTGAAAAGTCCAACACTTGTTTTGACCGCGAAGTAATGGTATTTTATTATTTCAATATATATACTTCGTTACTTCCAGCGCTTTCGCTATTTTTGGGGTAAAAGCATTGAAAAAACATTTCAGTTCATCTTTGACCAAATCATAGAAATAAATAACCGTTTTGCATATAAAAGGGCTACGTAGACCGAATATTATTTGTATCAACCAGGATGTGGAAAGTTAAGTTGTCTGAATCATGACCGTGACCGGCGATACGTCACGATAGTACACTTACGTGAAGTTTCATTTTAAATGGAGCCGAAATATCATAAAATTAAATTTACTTCGCATATTTTCATTCCTCATTAGCATAGGTTTATATTTTGGGGAGCAATTATTTTAGGAAGGATAAAATTTGAATTCTTAAGAAAATGAAGGTTAGAATTGTGCGCCAATGTTCTTTTTTTTCAGTAACATAAGGCACTGGAGTTTTCAAATAATTGGGTATTGTTACTCGTACAGGCTACTACAGGCAATCATTAATTCTGTTTGTGATAAGTTATAATCATCTATTTACTCCCTGAATCATTTTATTACAGGAAACAAAAACAACTTTTACAAATCCGTTAAATTATTTTAAATTATACAAACAGAAAACATTATAATGGTAGAATATATTTAACAAGCTGCCAGGCAAAATTAAATAGTGAAAAGGTAATGAACCTAAATTACAGAACTTGACTAATCTACTTTTCTTTTTTATGAGATTAATGTACTTTTATTTTATTATTATTATATTATTTATTAGATTAATGTACTTTTAAAACTATATTTATATTAAAATATACTTATATATAAATAAATAACAGAAAGGAGTCAATAATAATGATATTAATATATTTGACAAGCTCCCAGAAAAAAGTTAAACAGTTAAATGGCAGTAAACCTTTGCCACTCCTTCAATTCGATGAATGAATTTTTAGAATTAGATATATATTAAAATATACCTGCTGTTAAAAGTATGGTACATTCCTACATTGTTATTCATTTTTATAACATATAATACCAGAGTATTATAATAATTTATGTACATTTAATTTCTTATTTCGTACCCTTGAGTATACTTAATACTAATACCAATAAAACATATCAATTCTCCAATATTTCAGGCTTCGCTTGAAAGTATTATTTTCCTTCAAAGTAAATTACAAGACAATAAATTGGTTTACACTACACGTTGTTTGTTTGAAATTTATATATATATATATATATATTGTAGTATTTTTCATTTAATAAACAATTTATTTAAAACAAACCCCACTTTGAGGTGCCAATTTGTAATATTCATATAAATAAACTATTTAAATTGCCACGTTGAAGCGCCAATCTGTAGTAATTACTTTTATATGATCAGCAAATTAAAATTTAATGATTGGATTTTAATTAAAAATCAATATTTTGGAGCATACAAATAGATTAATTTATTAAAACAAATTATTGAAGTTATATTACATATTAAAACTTGAAAATATACCGCGGCTAGATCTCAGGGCCGACCATCGGGTCTTCAATAAAGAATATTTATGTTAAACAATTAAATTTACAAAGTTATTAAAACATTAATTTGAAACAATCAGTACAATAGAAAATATAAAATATGAAATCTGAACTCGAAAATCTGACGATAAGATATTATTTACTGGCGGGTTTACAGATAATAAGTTATGCAGTTTTACTTTACAGTTTTGTTGTGCCAAGAAAATGGGCTCGTGCATATCTACACGATTATTATTGACAATTTAAAGACAGACCATTGTACAGAGAATTTAATAGGCAACACTTTCTTATTACCAAATTTTACTCACAACACTTGCTTTGCTTTGCTTATGACAATTCTCAAAGTTTGGTTGTTTACTGGATGCAATAACCTGGCTCCCAATAATTGAAGAAATGTCTAACTCATGAATGTTGGCTAGACTCCGAATAACAGTCGTAGTATCGTTGCAGTTATTGGTTCATAGACTAGAAACCGTAGATCGTTCTGAATATTATAGCTGTTAGACTATATACAGCCTTGCCTCCGAAATACACACTTTCTGAATTTCTGTACTTTCTCTACCATCTCCTACCACACACTTTCTAAAATTTTGTCCGAACTGTTATCGCTATGCCTTCTGTCCACACACTGGAGGTCTGCGCGTCCCGCAATATGTACTTCGACAATTCCAGCAAGCAGGCATTATTGCCCCATATTCTTGTACACAACTCGTCTGTTTACGCCGCCAACAATACAACTCCAAAAATCTTGTTCATTAATTAATTATATTTCCTTTTAATTACTACAATATATATATATATATATATATATTGATGAAACTGAGTTAAATTCAGTGATATTTGCGGAATATGTAATCCTAAAACACGCCAATTGTTTATTACATAATCAACAAGAGAGATGTTGCAATAGGAAAACCATCCCAATATTAAATTTACAATGAATTCATAAAAATACTGTAGTTTTACACTAAGGGTTCCTGCAGACACAACACTAAATATATTTTCTCTAAAAACACATTTATTATTTAAAATTTTATTTTATTAAGCTAGAACCTTACAACACGTAACTCGTTTGAGCTGGATTTCTCAAGCTGCGTTCTGTTGGGCATTGATGTTCCACGGAAAGTGTTCCGCGAAGACCTGGAATAGTTTTATATCCTGCGACGGCTACAAGAAATGCAAATATGTTTGACAAATTATTGTTATAAATGTCTAAAATAATTAAGTGTTCAAACAATACAATAAAATTTATAAAAACTGATGTTACCTTGAAACATGTTATAATTATATATATAAAAGTAGACTACATAACAATGTAAGTGTATATTTTATTTTGAGAAATGACAAAATAATCGACCTTAGTCATGAATGATCTATTCCTGGTGCTTATGAAAGATATGGTTGTATTTATACAAATTAATATTGGATTGATTCAAATTTTAAAGTAGGTCTAGAAGTTTCTGATAAAATTTCAAATATTTTCCGAAAACCAATGAGAACGATCGATTTGTAGGTTCGGAATCCATTTTCGGTGACACCCATACCAGAAGTGTGGTTCTGAAAATCTGATTGATTTTATTGAAAAAAAAAGTTAGACGTTAAATGATTTCTGGGAGAATTTATCAGAATCGTATCTCACTTTGTCAAACCAAGCTATTATTTTGTTGTAATACATGAAGCAGGATTTTATTATTATGGTACAACAAAGACGATGTCGAGGAACAGGCTCGACGTCATCCCAGATATAAGAATTCAACTGTTATAATTGATATGGAAGTCATTCTTAAACTTTATTCAATTCTATGAATTTTATTTGAATTTACACGATATAACTTTCATTGAAAATAAATAATATGTAATGGCCAAGCGGGCAGTCAAGAATTCATAATAAACAAAAATTAGTTGCACATTTTTCATCTTTGTAATGCACTCTTGATGAGGTCCATGGATTATAGAAGAAACGTAGTGTATCAGAAATTGTTAATATAATAATGTGCAATAAATTTTTGTTTATTCTGTATTCTTAACTGAATTCTTGTCTATTATATATTTTAAATTTTTTAAGGAACTACTAAATGTATAATTGATTATTTTTCTAACTTTTAAAATTCATTGATTACCTACCTGCAAAATAGACAAGGTGTTCCGTTAAAATTTCAGTATTTACGAAGGGTTCCGTATCGGGTAAAGTTGGGAAACCTTGGCATAGAGAAAGTCTCGAAGTTGGAAACCCCGGGCTATTAGTTCTATTCAATCCCTACTTCGGAGCTGTTGTTTGCATACACGAAAATGACGATGCCACCGGAGAAGCCAAAGTGTACTGCAGTTTGCGAACATTGAATGCATTGTTTAAGTGCAGCGTGAATCGCGCCATAAGTTCAACAAAGAACTGCCTCGCCATAAACAGATCTACGAGTGACATAAAAATGATTCGTAGAACAGGTTTGCATATGAAAAGGGAAAAGCACTGTTCGTCCTCGCTTGTTATTGAGCTTTCAGGCGAAGTCGAGTGGTATTTCGCAGGCCCGCTATGGTGTGTTTTTAAAAGACGTCTGCATCTGAAGTTTTATTTCTCATATACTATAAAAGATAGAACCATACAACATGTAACTCGTTAGAATGGAATTCCTCAAGCTACGTTCCGTGGAACATTGATGTTCCGCGAAGTCCTGGCGATCGTAACAGAAGGTTAGAAATTTGCAAGGAGTTCTGCAGGATTTGGAAGGCGACACATTACCTGAACTCATCAACACAAACTCAGAGGTATGAGTAAAAATCCGAGGGTCATGAAAGAGACTCACCTAATCTGAATGATATTTTTCGTCATTTCTGTAAGCAAAATTTATAAGGTTTCCTATTTTGCTGATCAGAAATTGGGATTTCAGTCGTAGACATGTATCAATACTGGTTCTTTATCCATAGAATGATTTCATTTTCATGCAAGACGGTTCTTCAGCTCACTTGATTATCTAAATGACTCAATTCCAGAACAATGGATTGGAAAAAGTGGGAAAGAGAATCGTTAGAGTCAGTGACCTTCCTGGTTACCAGATCTAAACTCCTACGATTTTTATACACAAAATATGTAGATAAATTACATTCCTTTTGTATATTTTTATTATTTAGTGGTATAAATTTAATAAATCAACGACTCGCTAGTGAATATCGGGTAGTGTAGTAAAGTGTATTGCAGTGAAGTGAAGTAATAGTGCTCCGTTATAAACTAAAAAGAAAAAAAATGGAAACATTCCTTGTCTCCTAACATATTTAAATAGTTAGTTAACCGCTGTTTTCAGACATCTTTCCTCTTTTCTTCTTTAACTTTCTCAAAATTAATCTTTAATTCATATAATGTTATACACATGTATTTATAGTTGTAATAATTTCCCTAAACGTAGCTTATATTTTTTAATAATTATGTTAATTAACTCTATTTTCCCTTATTGTAACTTCCATTATTTAATTTGTAATTTCATGCTTCTACTACCGGGCAAACTGCCTATTTGTAGATTAAATAAATACACACATACACTTATTTACAGACATTTTCAAATATTCTATTCAATAGAACACCGACGTTACCGGTACCTTTTTGTACTTTAATAAGGTCATTAATTTATTTAATTCATATTATTAGTAAAACAGAGGTGAATTAAAATATCATTTAGCGGGTTGGTAGAAAATCTGTAGCGCTACGTTATTAGTAAGAACTAAGTGTGTAAAACAATCAGTCTAGTCTGAGCATGAGACTTGAGCTATTAATGAGTCGACATCTGAGACAATAATAAGCGAAGGGGTCGTTATTCCTACTTGTATTTTACCATAAGTGATTGTTGTGTGTGGTCAGCTGAGGGGCGCCGTACCGCGAACTGTTACCAGATATCTTAGTACGTAATTGTGTTGTGATGAACGAGACTCATCAAGAGACCGTGTTGTTGGCATGTATATAATGTGTGTGTAATTAACCTTCCTGATAAACTAATCCAAAGTGTACAATCGATCCATCCATCCGAACAAATCAACCATACAAAGATAACGTGAGTCTACCAAAAAATCTGGCTTTCGTTCTGTATCTGCCATCTGGAATTGTTACAGCAGTGAATTCAGTTACTGCGTACCTGTAACTTTGCATGTAGCAAAAAATTGGCTGCTGTTGAGAAGCGTAACAAATGGTACTCATGTGGAGTTTATACTTCAAAACTTTCAACCTCTCTCTATTCAGTGATGTATAATGTTTCTATCTCTCACATGATGTTCGAAATATTACTTCGAATTCAGCTTTATCTTTTGAATAGCCCTGTACACCGTTGAAAAATGAGACCTGTTTCATCAAATTATACTGGGTTTATAAAATAAAATTTTTATCTGTCTCATTTTGTAGGTATCGAAATAGTGATGTGTTTACATACACAACTACAATTTATTTAAAAATTCCGTTTGTAAAAGTTCATTCATCTTATAAATTCTTTTTAAATTGTGAATCTTATCTTATCTTCTTTCTTTCTTCTTATTCTTAGAAAAAAAGTAGAGTGTTTGTTTGTATGTATATTTGTATGTTCTTTATAAAAATCTACACCGATGGAGAAAATGTCGCCAACTTTCGTACACGTGTTATTTGCGACCAGGAAACAAACACTGTTGGGGTGAGGCACGTCAATCACCCCCAGAAGCGGGGATGGACGGGAGCGGATATATTCAAACATACTAAAACATCCGATATTTGAGTCGCATACATATTTTTAGGGGTCAAAGAGATTTATAGTGTTTCTACCTATGTTATCTGAGTATAATTTCAACCCCTTACATAATGGAAACAGAACACCCTTAGAGGTTGGGGTGGACGGGCGTGACAAGAAAATAACACGAATAAACCCGAGATTAGAGTCAAATCCAGGGTTATGGATGTCGCTGAGTTTAATTATGAGATTCAATTGGCCATTTAATCCTCAGGAGTGGAAATTTTTAAACATGTTAAATTGTCGATATTTGCCTAGAATAAATAACTGTCGGGCTCAATGACGTTGATAATATGTGCTTTGTAAAATTTCAACACCTTTCAGCATAAGAGGGGAGCACGCTTAGGGGTGGGGGTGGAAATATTCATACATTCTAAAACAACCGATATTTTAGGCGGATAAATATTTTTAGGGGGCAAATAAATTGATAGTGTTTCTCACGATTTTATCTGAGTATAATTTCAACCCCTTACAGCATGGGAAAAGAGCATCCTTAGGGATTGGGGTGGACGTGCGTTACAATAAATTAACCGCGAATACAACCGATATTGATGTTAAATCCAGTGTTATAGATTTCGCCGAGTTTTATTATGACATTCAATTGGCCATTTAACCCCCATGGGCGAAGGTGGACGGGGTGCAAATTTTTAAACATGAAATAGCGTTGAATAAATATTTTTCGGGGTTAATTAGATATATAGTATTTCTACCGATATCTACCGATATTATTCAATCTCTTTCGGCATGAGGGGGTATCACGCTTAGGAGTGGAGGTGGAGGGAGTTACAAAGAAATAACACGAAAACCACCGAGATTCGAGTCAAGCCGTGTTTATGTGATGCCGCTCAGTTTATTCATGACAATCTGGGCACCGCGCGGGGGTGGGCATGGGTGGAAAATATTTTTCTGTGTCATTTAAATTCATATTACTTTGGTAGATATTCTGTGTATATAACTTCAACCCTTTTCGGGATGAGAGGGGAGCACGCTTAGGGGTGGTGGCTTGGTGGATAGTTAAATGAAAACAACGCGAATAGACTCAGATTCGGTTCAATTCTGGGGTTATGGATGTCGCTGAGTTTCGTTGTGACAAACTGGGTAATGATCGGGGTTTGGCAGGGGGTATGGGCGGGGGTAAAATTTTTTATACATTGTAATCGGCTGATAACACATTTAGGGATAGGGATCGAGTTGCGTTACATAAAAATAACTGAAAAATGGGGTTTTATGGATAAATGACATTTCGGGCAACGCCAGGTAACCCAGCTAGTTGTGATTAAAACATTCTCGGGTTCCCAACCGGATTAAATATTTATTACACAACGTTTCTAAATTGTAAATCAATTATGATAGTTGTTAACTTTAACACAAGTAACCGCTTTTCACCTGACAACGAAGGCTGAGGAAGCCCACGCCATGGAAGCCCTGTGTAATAATAAATATCTAACCTGGTGAAAACACGAGTATGTTTAGTCTTTTATCTTTATGCCCAGAAACACACTACAAAACTTTTGCAGTTTCTTTACCTCCCCCATGTGGATGTATATATCTTAATCGCACAACAGACCTGACGGATTTTTCAGTTCATCGGTTAACATGCTCACTACGTGTTATTGTCAACTAACGACACATCTTCAATTGTAAAATAAAAAAATATTTTCCAATTTTTTACACGTATCAAACGTGAATCGTGTTTGAGGCATACCAGCGCCAAAAACATTAATATTATATAATGTTATTAAAGTCTAGTAAAATGTCTTGGGGTATATTTTTCCATTTAGTTGATAGTTACGAATTATATCGATGAGCTGCTGGTTATTGCCGAGCAGTTTTCTACATACCAATAAAAAAAAAAGTTAATTAAGACAATGAGGCTATCCGTAGCCAATAACTTAAATGAAGATAATAACCACTATAATATGGTTAGACGTGTCGAAATATAAAGTAAGAATAAGCTAGAAAAGAAGAGACGAGAAGCGTGCAACAGAACTAGAGTACTAATAACCGTGTACATGAAAAGCGTACTATCTTACCAAATTCACGGCTGTTTAATTGACATCTTTCTTCTTCACTTGCAATCCGTACTTGTCACACACATAATACCCGTCTTCAAGTGTTATTAAGCCAAAGACAATGACAATGATTTACATTTGATTTGACTTACCTCTATTATTTGAATGAATGAATGAATTTATTAAATTCAAGAATATAGAGAGACAGCTTCCACAAGCTACAAGTTGAAAAGGCCGTGGCTACGTTGAATTAAAATATCAGGATGAAAAAATGTCGACCGGACCAGGAATAGAACCCGCTCTACCATCTGAGCTCATTCTAGGACCTCAAATGAAGAATTAGGCCATGTACGGATTGTGATTGTACAAAATTGTAGTTGAGCCTGTATTAGTTCTATTGGATGGAGGAATTTCACACAACGATTAGCTCAGATGGTAGAGCGATTACATAGTAAGCGGAGGGTCCCGGGTTCCATTCCTGGTCTCGTTCGTCAATTTTCAATCCTGAAAATTGAATTTATTAAACTACAAATAGACGAAGTCCGGTGGTAGTCAGTGTACAGGATAAACTTATAAATAACCTTTAAAACAATTATGTACATATTACGTAAACTTCAGTCCAATTTGTGTCCATTATAAGTAATTAGATAATCCTCGATTCTTCTCTTAGACAGTTTCACTGTCACTCCACTTTTTTTTATAGTATATCTGAACCTTGTTATAGGAATAGGAAATGTATCAAAGAGTGTTGCAGGTAATTTATTCCAATCTGCTTACAAAATAAAACTTACTCAAATCTGTTTTTTTTTGGATTCGTATCTTGCAGACATGTGTGTGTAGATCTTTTTCCCGAATGTCGTTTGAACGTTACACAAAGTCTAGAATTCCTACACCCTTTTGTAGAGATTCCCATTCTAATTTAATAACTTTCTCGTGCTTATATCAAGATTTTCGTTGTACGTTTTCTAGAGATTCTGTAAGTACGTTCTTATATGGATTCCAGCTCTCTCTCTCTCTCTCTCTCTCTCTCTCTCTCTCTCTCTCTCTCACACACACACACACACACACACACACATATATATATATATATATATATATATGACGGCCTGTTGTGATGTAGTGGCCAGCGTCAATGCCTCGCATCACAAGCGGTCCCGGGTTCGAATCCCATGGATGTTTGTGGCCGTCCTGGTAATTAAAAATGGGGTTAAGGCTGTGGGAGAATCGACACTCTGACCACGCGTCACTCCTAAATCCATAGTGTGGCATGTAAGATGACAGTCTGGCAATATATACATATACATAAAGAAGTAATGTATCACATAATAGTAGTAAAATAACAACGAAGTAAGTATATAATTTGGTAAATAATTTATCTAAAATAAAGATTCTATTACTTAAATGTGAAAAATTCGCGGCACTTCAAGCACTTTATATTATTTGAATGTAAAACATTTATACCTAAAAAAAGTAAATTTGAATTAAAGAGCTGATAGTATAGTCTAAGTATCATTTGTAATTAATGTATCAGTAAACATATTAAGCACCATCAACATAGAAATTCCGATCACCTAGGCAATTTAATCTATTGATTTGTAATTCATCACGACCTATATACCGAAGCAGATGAAATTGTAAACCGGGTAATATACCTGAGTTATATCTCGCTACTTTAACGGTATAACCTTTGAGATTATAAACTCACTGGGTGGAATATCCCCTGAGGAAGGGAAGATGATGCTAGAGTCGCTCGTATTGTCTCGTCCGGAATCCCCTCTATTCAGCAACTCGGCTCCCCCTATCCCTATCTGTTCCCTTCTAGCCTTTATTTGCGTGGCCAACGTCCAGCTCAGTCGGATTTCTGATTCATTTAACATTGGAGTAATAGCACGTAAAAATTAGACGGTGAACTAGTGCTTTCTGTCCACAAAGTGCTGGTATCAACGAGCTTCCACCAAGGTATTTTTAATTATGACAATGCCAATAAACGAAATATTGGTTTTTGAACAATGAAGAGGAATCGTTTCCGAAAAACCATTTACAACAGAACAAATATATACATTTACAGGTATTGTTACATTAGCGGTACTTTCTGATTGTAAAAACATTATTAATTACCTCTTTGTGGTCTAACGAACTCTTCTGGTTAGTATGAAAAAATTTACGTCTGACAGAAAATAATAAATAAGACAAATACAGACAAAAAAAGAGTTTCTGGGATCCTTGTCCCACTCAAAATGGCTTTTGAGTGTTGACAACTGACCAGTGCAGTTGTGTTTCTCTAGGCTCTTCTTAGCACCTGACGTATGGGACAAGGATCCCGGAAACGTTTTGTGGTATTTATATTTCCCTTTTTTTGTCTGTATTGGCTATCTTTCTTATTAATTATTCTTTTGGTTAGTCTTATGAAAACGTAATGATACATCGAAAAAGTGTCTTTTGAACAAGCTTCACCAATTAGCAAAGAATTTACGCTGTATTTTAACCAGTTTTGCTTCGTCAATCGATTTTATACTATAGTTTTAGTTTTAAATACTGGCTTACCAACTTTTTCTACTACAAACAAAAATATTCTGAATGCAGGCATCAATCGTAGCTTTATAAACAAACACACTCACACAAAATGTATATTTTATGTTATCATAAATTTTAAATTCTGTTAAATTCAAGGTCACCTTTTATTCAGTAATGCAGTTTAGACGAAAATATTCTCAAGTTTACTGGATGCAGGTCCGAACAAAAAACAGTATTAATATTCTGCTTAATTGCCCACATTAGTTAGTAATGTTTCGGTAAAAAGTTTGTAACGTCATCATGAAACATTGCGTTATTTATTGGTAGAAACAAAAGTTATTAAATATTGAAGAGGGGGAAATTTTTTGAAGAAGATAAGCTTAAGGATCCCAGCAACTTTGTGTGGTATTTATTTTACCCTTTTTGTCTGAATTGGCTATCTTTCTTCTTCATTAATTTATCTTCCAATTTTGGTTATATTAGCGTTACATGAACAAACATAAGATTGGGAAAACCGAAGATACGAGCTTAGTGAGGGTAATTGTCGGGATCCTCTATTCGATGTAACCTTGAGGCGTCTATTTCTTTACCCGTACTTCAGTATAGTACTATATTACATTACATCGTTCAGTTCTTACAAATTACTGTTACCGTCATATTTAAATTTTTTCTCTATCTCTGAATTCCATGATAAGCGATTGGTATTTGTACCAAAAAAGTAATTTTTGTCGTGGAGCACAGAAACAAAAATGTTTGCTAAATCATCAAAATATAAAATTTACTTCACAAATGTCTCACTTGTTTTTGTAAATTTATCTTTCAGAAACAAACTTTTTATCTAAGGAAACTTGTTTGTCGTATTAAGCGTTGTCATCCACAGCTTTACTTTAGCTTTTATATGGAGACAATTTAATATTACAGTGAAGATTTCGTTTATTTCAATCAGATTTTGTGAATGAAAGTAAAAGTGAAAGATAACGAGAATTATGGACATTTGTTTGATGTGAAGTTTTTATTTCGAAACTCTTGGAACCAGGTGTAAAAATTTTAAGGACTAAAGGTCCAGACTTTCTTTCATGAGGTGGTTATTATTAATTATTGCCGGCCAGTGTTGACTCTCTAGAGAACGCCCAAGAGACTCATTGACGGGCAAACCTTTAACGTAGCTCCTTCGCGTGAATGTTTAAAATGCTTAACACAACGTTGTAATTTCCTGTAACGTGCCACCTGTGTTTGAGAGTATACCACAGCATTGCAATGCTTCATACCTTTCTCTTCACCAGCCACGAAGTCATTTGTTAAAGAATGCCTTAAGCTGAGCACACACCGCATTCTCTGCCTTAAACGCCGGTGAGGATCACATTTTTATCGCATGGAAAACTGCCAAAATCTGAAATTGACAAAGTTTAGTTGTGTAACTTTGTGTTGAAGTCGTTCTCGCAGGATATTATGCCCATCTCGCAATTTAACCACGGATATATAGTCAGAATGGTGGACTATTAATTTATTTAAATTCATATGAAACAGTATTGTTATTGTTAATTTTAAACTAATACAGTTATATTTGTTTTCTACATATTATTTGTCACATTTTTGATACTATCTTACATCAACAACATGAAAAACTAATTACACAAATTTTTACTTTATCTTTAAACCTTACTTTCTTCACAAGACACTCGACTCCATCCCACAGGACAGTGGCAACGATCTGGTAATCCCAATTTTTTGACACATCGCCCATTATTATGACATCCAATAACAGAGCATGTTATTTGATTTTCACAATATTTTCCAGAATAAAACTGAAAGAGAAAAATTAAAATCACTAGTTCAATACAATTTAAATTTTATGTTGAATTAACAACGAATTACGTAACATTAGAGGTCAAATTATGACTGTGTGTGTGTGTGTGTGTGTGTGTGTGTGAGAGAGAGAGAGAGAGAGAGAGAGAGAGAGAGAGAATTTTTTTCTCTTTTTAAGGTACGGCAAATAATTTTGATTCTCTTAATATTTTTACTCTAATTGATATCGGTAGTATTTTAGACACTCAAGGTACATGAAGAAATTTTGATTCCCTTTTCGTACCAGAAGTATAATTAACTCTATTAATGTAGTGTGTGTATTTTTGACAGTATTAGGGTATCGAGTATATTTTTAAGTCCCAGAGGGTACTAAGAATATTTTTGACTCTCTCAATGCGCTAGGAGTATTTGTGAATCTCTTTAAGGTACCAAGAGTATTTTTTATACTTATCTGGTACCTGGAGTATTTACGCTTCTCTAAAGGATATCTTAGAGTGTTGACAGTATTTTATACTATCTTAAGGTACCGCACGTTCTATTTCTAAGATGTATGTTCTTGCATTTACGATTAAAAGCAAAGAGCAAGAGACCTTTCGGATAGGTTGGTCAGCAACCGCTGTTCCCAGTGCAAATCGTGCGATTTGTACTTGTACTAGTCACGTATTTTGAACATTTGGTTAGGGCGTCGCTGTGACTTACAAGGCCCCATCAGAGCGGCCATTCATAATATTCAATCTGCAGTGGGCAATAATATTCATCGTTTCACGGGGTCTTGTAACTCCCAGACAGGCAGGTAATCCTCTAGCCTAGAACATTCTTTTCTACAGGATGTAACAAAACTCGATGAAAAAAATTGCAGGAAGGGGTTCCGCTTATTGAGAGAAGAAAAACAAGGGGTCATTTCAACATGATCCGGAAATGCATAATTACAGAGTTATCCGAACTTCCGTATGTGATCGGTTTGTTTGAAGTTCAACTGACTAGTTGGAGCGCTCGCTCCACATATCAGAAATTCTTTCTGAAAGTGATCTCCGTTTGACTGTATAAAAGCAATTGCTCTTTTTCGCATCGAATTTCGAACACGATAAAAATGCCTGGTGTAGTGCGTACTGTCTGAGAGCCACAAACAGATAAAATACGGCTAAGGAGCTTAGACATGACGGGTAATAATTTGCGGGTGCTAACATCAGGTAAACATAAATTTTATTCTTAACATTGTTCGTCATTTAAAAATCGATACTAGGGTCTCGAATTTTAGTCCAGATAACAAGGCATGTCATAAAAGTTTTGATAACTCTGTAATTATGCATTTCCGGACCCATGTTTGGTAATTACCCTTTTATCTTCTCTCAATTTCAGGAATCAAATCATGAAATTTTTCTGTCGAGTTTTATTATAATCTGTATTTCCCCCTCATCCACAATGAAGTAGTAAATATTTAAGCAATTTAATGTTGTTTCGTTAAAGATTTAAACCTGACCCTATTGAACAGAAAGTCTATCGGTATTCGATTTTGGTCCCAAGGTCGCGAATACTTCATGATATGTTGATTCGGACTATATCCACAAATTTACAACCTAGCCAGTCGGATGAGGAAAGGGAGTTTGTTCTATAGCCTGAGCAAATATAATTTATATATTTACTATTTTTTGTCCTCTACCTCTACCATCCTCCCCATGTCACACGAATTCGTATACCTAAATCAGCACCAAGGTAGTTCGTTATCCAGGATAATCATGTACAAGTAATATGATTAAAATTAAAAATTGTCAATCTCCTTTCAGTAAAAGCTGTTGACCATAACCTTTCTTCATTTGTAGGCCCAGGCCCTCCGATAAGGGCTATTATCTCTAAACCGAAGTATATCGTACAAATAGTTAAATAATTTGTCTTTTAAAAATGTTTAAAATATCTTTGTGTGATTTACTACAAATTCGTCGATTAATTATTAAAATTAAAATGTATAACGAGTCGTTATACAAATTCCTGATGAGAAAATTATTAAATATTTTAAAAAGTCTTCTGTGTGCCGGTTTGTTTCTGATATAATTTTTCATTAATCAGATTCGTAGCGACAATTTTCTATCTACATTTAAAGCATATTTTACTTTTTTGTGACGTGGTGACTGGATGTCAATTTTCGAGTTGTACAATTACCACCGTTTCAGTTTTCAGTTTGCTGTAGCTGTCGGTCAAGGAATCAGTTCAAAGACTATGTCCACACAATTAGACCGACATTTGAGAGCGTAAGTTTTCCCGACGTACATTCTGTATAAAGAGTTCTCGGGTTTCCGGTCGGGTAACGTGATTAGTTAAACACAACGTTTCCATGGCTGACACCGTCATCTTCGTCAGGTGAACGGAAACCCGAGAACTCTTTATACAGACCGACATTTGGTTGTACCAGGTGTTCTGATGCGGCGGTAAGGAACAGGCTCTGTTAATGGGGGGAATGAGAGTGACAGTGCCTGAAACTACTTTGGAGAATATAGGCGTATGAGAGTGGTTCTGAAAGCGGTCGGTCTGAGAATCCAATTTATTTTATATTTTTCAACGTACTTTTCTTTTAAAGTAATTAACGTAGTCCGTAGTTTTTCAGCTTTATACCTTCAATATAAATCGGTTTTTAAAACTCCACATAAATGTTGTCTCATTTATTACGTGTTCATTACAAGCAAGCCATTTCTTTAGATTGGAGAACAGGAAAAAATCGCTTGAAAGCCCTAAATCTGCAGAAATTAGTGCACATTGAAGAAGTTAGAACAGAAATTCTTGCATTCAAGCAGGAAGACGAATGAGCGGTTGAATTTTCGTAGTGAAATTTTTTTTTATGTCGACAAAAGTGGACGTTTGGTCTTAACGGCTGGCTGTAAATATTGCATCGTAATACGTATTCTCGATGATTAGTTTGCCCTTTACCTAGACTGTGAGACACAACTATGAACATCCCAAAAGATAGCTTCCATGACATTTCCAACTGATCACCAATTTTTCGCCTCATTCGGATAACTTCCAACCCCACATCCATTCTCCTTGGAGTTTTTGTTTAATATAATAAAGGATCTTCGTTTCATTAATAGTAATGAAACATCATAAGAGCACAATTTAATTGTATTTAAAAAATACAAACAGTTCTAGGATGTAGATAATGAAGTATCCAGACCAAGCAGGTGGTCAAATAAATACCATAAAAAATTTCTGGAATTTTTTTTTTGCTTTCATCAGGTGTTGATATTAAGACAGCGTTTTTATGAAACGCGAGACAACACACCGACGTAAACAAAATTCATTTCAACGGTTAACAAACGCGACAGCCATCGCAGACGTCTTTTTAATACTCAAATGTTCATGTAAAATGTTTTAATACGAACTGACGATATTTCTGCAATTTAAGAATGCTTTCATATCTTCAATCGACTGCCTTTCAATGCTGAATCGTGGACTTTTACATTTTTTCCCTCGATATTAATGGTTGCTGGGCGTCATGAGCAGTCAGTACCCGAAATATCCGAACGACGTTGTCATGTCCTTATTTTAATTTATTTTCTTAGATGTATTCAGCCAAAATTCTTAAATTTTAATTTTAGATTATTATATTTTTCTTTCGTTGGTCGAATGGCATATCATTTTTTAAAGAAACAATCGTATTGTTTATCGAGTTAATTATATTCAGGTCTCTGAATAGGGCTTTTTCATTTCACGTGAACGCTTTAGACCGAGAAACTTTTGTTAAATATTGATTACATTGGTGATAAAATAAATAAAACAGCCAATAATTAAAATAATTTAAAACGCACGGACTACCGTACATGAAATACGTTTTTCTAAATAGGAAATACTGATATGACGAAAAACAGTTAGATTGTTCAATTTTTAAATTTAGGCAAATGCATTTTGATTGAGATGAAAAATTCTATTAACAAGCTGCAAATATATATATAAACACGTTTTATAATTCATGAGGCGTATGTACGGTAAAATTTGATAATATTTTTGGAACCTGCTAATATAATTTTTACGTCTCTTTGAATTAAAATTTAGCTTCTTCATGGACATGTTGTATTTTATAGATTTAATTCATTATATAGATTAAATTTTTTTGATTAATATATTACTTGAGATGGCCGAAAGTTGGATCGAAACGATGTACTCTTTTATTGAACTTTCATGAGACGTAATTTTCTAATTTAATTGTATTAAATTCAAATTATTGTGGATGATTTATTTATTTTTGTAACTTCTGTTCTTTATTTGAGAGGTTATGTTATCGCCTCAAAAGAAGAATAAATGACGTTGCGAGTAGCACATCGTGCACCACAGGTATAGTTCAATATTCACAAAAACATAAATTCATGGTGTCAACTCATGTTCACGCAGGTTTTACTTTAATTTTATTTTTGAATAATATTCGACATTTCGATTTTGTTCAAGTATACCGAACAACGTGCAGCCCAGAAAGATAGAAGGCGAGTAGAGGTGCAGCTATCATAAAACGTTTTACTCCCGGGGCTTGGCAGAGAGATGCTCTGGCGCAATATTTCGGTGCATATAGAAAGCATCGTAAAAAGTTCTAGACAGTGGAGCCACTTTCCAGAGGACAGCCACAACATTTACAGTAAAACACAAGTTTTTGGGGGTAGAGGTGGGGGCTAGTGATATAACGTAGCCTAGCGATACTCGAATTGTAATTCATACACACGTTTGTATGCAACAATACACAATTTTACGTATTCATCCTCGTGCTCCGCAGCATCGATACGTAACTTAGAGATGTTATCAATTTATACTTCGTATACGTTAGGATCTTTTCTAAGAAAACAAAATTCCATATCTTGGAGTACTTTCCATACCATACACGGCCATTAAAGAAGAAAGTGAGGCAGCCACGGGCTACAGTAGCGAATACTGATGTACAAATCAGGTAATAAATTATAAAAACAGCTGACGTTTCCTCTGACCAGTCAAATTTTCTAAACATAAATGAAATCTGTAACAGCTAGTGAAAATTGGTAGTGGTACCAATTTTAAATAATAGGACAAAAATGACTGTTTTGAACAGTATAGATGAGGGAGGTGATCTTTAGAGATTATACATCGCAGGTGGAAACTTCCAGGAGAGTCGGAGGAGGCTACATGCGGGGATGCCTTCTTTTCTCTCTGCTTTTGAATTAAGATTCCTGTAAGCCGATACACGAAGGTCACTTTTGAGAGGTGTATGCTTAGGGTCGCAGACCTTGGGCAATTGTCAGCAGTCCCATTGCAGCAGTCGGTCAGCAGCCTCCAAACCTGGAAGAGACATGGAGACGGGAATGCTGCGTCTCCACGAAAAACGCCCTCCATTCATTGGCATGCGACAAGATTCCGACCTACAAGTGTAAGTTTTCACTGCTTGACATTTAGTCGATTAGGTGAGTAGGATCCTTAAACTATAGCGCAGGTTTCCTAGTTAACTTAAATTTGCTCTCCTTTCCACATTTTTTTAGAGTAACAGGCTGCGTGAGGGTAATCCACATGGTAGTAACATCCCTTTAATGGCAGAGGAAGGGATTTGAAAGGGGGTATGCGGAAGGGTAGAGGATGCTTGCTCCGGGAATACGGTAAAAGTTGTCCGCTATTCCTATTGGAATAGTCGACCAGCTGCCTCCTAAACTAGTCAAGGCACGGAGAGAGAAATACTGTGACCACACAGCAAACCCCTCTCCCGCCATCGGAAGGGCTTGGGACACGTACCAAATGCACGACCGACCTGATGCAGGTTTTCCTAGGGTTTTCCCTGCATCACATTTAGGCGAATTTCCGGATATGATCCTGAAACTGCAGGCCGGGGGCCCTAGTTAATCTTGGCTACCTTGCTCTTCCTTTCCGCATCCCCACTTTCAATCCCTTTCTTGTGCTATAAGAGGGGAGTGGCTACTATGAGTATTATCCTATATATATATATATATATATATATATATATATAGCCTGTCTGCACCTCCTTCTTCTTCGCTGTGGAAAGTAAGAGAAATCAGCTTGTGAGAGCTGGTCTCTCACAGGCAGAACCTTTTTGAAGATACGGAGAGGGGATGCGTCCTCCTCTCTCGGCTTTCGAGCTAAGGTTCCCACAAACCGATGCATCTTGGCCTGTTTTGAGAGGTGTGTGTTCCGGGGTATCAGACCTTGGGCATACGGTAAGAGTTGTCCACTGTTCCCAATGGAACAGTCGGGCAGCTGCGTTCCAAACTAATCGAGGCACGAAAGGACCATGTCCCCTATTATGTTTTTAAAGGGAAGACGTCGCAATGATTCTGTATGTGTTTGCATTTATATATTATATAATACATTAAACATAGAAATATTTTATGTTTACTCATTTGTTTGATTACAATAAGTCTTTGAAATCGTTATATTTATGTATATATTTTATGTTATGTTGCACACAGAGAGAAACTCAACCTAAAGTAAATGCTCTTCAGCGAACCTACGACGTTCTTCAGTTATTTTAGGCATGTTTACGAGAACATTACTTTAATCGATTATGTATTGTCACTCAGTATATTTACAATCTAAGTAAGTGCATGGTGACGTAATATGTATTACTTGCATGAATACGATGTCGACATGTTAGTTATATGGGAAGGTTAGTAGAATAAAATTAATATACTATATCTACATATATAAAAATTGATGTGTGTATGTTCCGGATACTCTCTTTAACGTATGGAGCAATTTCAACCAAATATGATACACATATGAGTTACAATGTAGAAAAAACACTGTGGGGGTAAGACAGACCTAGAACGACTAAGCGGTGCGGGTTGAAATGGGGCCATTAATGGCGAATAAATAGTTTCCTGGGATCGCTGAAATTAAGTGTCAGTCTCAATTACTTCAAGTTTACTTTCAACTCATAGCAGCAAAGTGTACCCGTAAGGGCGAGGGTGGGAGGGTGGTACAAAAGTAATGTGGTGCCCCGTGGTTTTGGAGTCTCACAATTAAATACTGACGATAACTATGTCGGTTATGTTGAAGTTCAGTCCTCATCGGCGTGGTGCGGCAGGACGTAAGGAGGTAAAAAAATTTGCAAATTGAGGTTACTGTTGTGCTATTATATCGGCACATTTATTGATCCTTTGAAATAATAATAAAATGTCATTTTACTATAAAAGTGCTGATTGCATTATTCAGATACATATTCGTGTAGAACCCATAGTTTTCTGCATAGTTGTGATGAAGTGACACTCTCGATGCAAGTTAAGTCGAGTCTACAGCCCCAGTCGGCATGTGGCGGGATGAGAAGGGGTTAATTATGAAATGTTCACCAATTTATTAGTTTCGAATTAATTATTTTTCTGGTACAATGTAAGATGCTAGGAAACAGATGTGACGAAGATCTGGAAACCGGATTATGTTTCCTGAATTGCATTGCTAGATTCAACACATTTCTTAATGCTCTGTCTTTAATAATTGCTTGATAAAGTAAAAAATCAACAATAATAATACTAACCATTAAATAGGTGTATCTTATTACTGTAGTTTTTCGCATTGGATATGTTTTAATAACGTTATTTAAAGGAATTAGCCTCACGTTTTGTAATATTTGACAGGTTACGCATACCAGAGGTACGGTTATTTATGGTATACATATTTATTTTTTTCAGTTGGCTTCCGTTGGTTAACGCCTTCTGATTTAATATCAATAATTTTTTTTTATATATTTGTATGGCTTACTATGTGTTTATTTGCTAAGTTTCAATTCCCGTTACTTACCGATAAAATACAATTTGAGCCACCTTCCATGTTAACCAGTTTTTTTTTCAACAAAATTTTACTTCCTCGAACTATCAAGCAACAAAGTCAACCACTTCAAATTCAAAGACTGCAAATTTCAAAATGTCTTGGTAGTGCTAGTTATTATATTTTTTAACCAAAGTTTGATAATGAGCTTCCAGAGGAAGGCAATATGATATTTTAGTCTTAGAGATTTTTATTGATCTCTATATAATGGCTATTAATCACTTGTTAACCCCTGGACAGAGCTGCACCAATTAGCGCTTAATAGTTCATAAAAATTCCCTCACGGCAGATATTCGTAAGTATACTTTACCTTTACTCGACGAAAAAATTAATAATGAAAGAAAACGCGGCATACAAGCATGAATATCTATTACTGTACTAAACAATGAATAAATATGCGTATATGAGCTAACGTAGTCTCGCCTTCGTTATTAACTTTTCTTCCTGAACAGTATTATGTTACATTATGTATCCTTATCATATATAAAATATGTTTCAAAAATCTCTTTAAAAACGAAATTTCGAGTATTTTTTTTGTGATTTGTTTATTGCTAATAACTGTCTACACTTTAAATCGATAATCCAGTTGCTAAAAGCGCTAATTCAATTCTGAGAATTAATATGAATTTATCTTTCACGGATACAGTAAGTGTTTTATCCTGTATCACGTGGTTTCTTAATTCTGTCTCATTTCGTAAATACAGAAAGTGTTTGAGGTTCCATCATGTGGATTATTAACTGTGTTACTTTTAATCTTGTCCCATTACACACACCTGCATTTGAGTGAAGGAAACCTGTCATTAATTAAATCAAACATTCCTACTAACCCGAACTTACCCGACCTCCAACTTGAATTTACCCGAATGCACAATTCACATAAATTGGGTATTATATTTAGATAAAGATATATCTGTTATGCAAATTCTGTATCTGTCTGACATCTAAAGTATTGTTCTTGATCACATACTACTTCCTCTTTTATGTTGTTATAGATGATTACGCAACAATTTAAGGTATTTTTGCTACTTTTTTTTGGTGAAGTTCTGTTCGTTCAATTTCAAGATACTCTTGCTGCTCGGAAGAACGCAGACGGTGACCTATATCTAGTCATGTGGCAGGAAATTCCCCTTTTGCTATTTCTAGATAGAAATCTGCTCTGCAAACAGAAGTTAAATAACACGTTTCCAACAAGCATTTGTCTGTGGATGACCTTGTCTAAATTTACGATGCGCCTGAAGAATAGAAAAATAAATTTTGATTGATATAAAATATGTCTACAACCTGGAAATGTTATTTTTCGGTACTATTTATTTAAATAAGCTGATTAAAATTATACTTAATAGTGTAGAGTTCTTTAGTGCTTTGTCATACATAACATACTTATGTGAAATAAAGTAATGAGAAAAATGTGATACATTATGCATTATGTAAGTTGTTTAAAAAATTGGTAAAACATCTTAAAAAATGAATTATTTTTTATTTAAATAATGCAGTTTTCTGACCAATACCAGACAATATTTTTATTGATTTAATACAACGTTTCGGTACGTGTCTGTACCTTCCTCAGGTCTTTCCTGCGAAAAAATTGTTCAAAATAATTTGATTTTTATTTATTTAACATTGATTAATTATAAAATATTCCGAGAACAATATATTGAACAACTGCACCGGGAAAGGCTTCAATCTATAGTTACATTACCTATGATTCAAATATGCAATTGCTATATTATGTGGAATTTTGAAGAACTTGGTGATAAAGTTCATGAATTTTTTTCCTTTTTGAAGTTAGCTAGACGAGAAAGATAGGTAGGGCCCAACGAATACGCTGTCATCGTGTGTGTATGGAGGTTTCATAATATTAGACAACTTAGATCAGTATATGTACATCTGGCTGGCGATTAGATCATAAAATAATCTTCGGGCAGAATAAAGCTTGGAAGTATAACATTCGAAGAAATTATTTGATATTCTAATCCAATTTGAATTGTGAACTCACAATGTTGATGTCCAGATCAAAAGTTTGGATGATATATTACACAATTGAGCACGAAATAAAAGAAGCCAAAAGAAGTGTCCTGATGAAGATAAATGGTAGAAGAAATGACTTCGTGAGAAATAAACAACGGACGCGTGAGAAATGCCAGTGGTCATGACTCAGTCAGCATATATCAGCTCTCGAGTTCTAGGCTTACGTATTACACCGGCAAGTGTAGTGATATAGTGAAATGCGTTGGTAGGCAGTTTACCTGTTTGTGTATGTGTGAGGTGGGTTCCAATATTGAAGGCAGAAATAGCTTAGCTACATCCGCTTACTTAGGGGAAGACTATTTAACAAATATTTACTTTGTCGCGGCTGTTAACGAGGCTGTTCGGCTGCGAAGCCACCGAAATGTGGACCATACACACGCAGAAGAACAGGATGGACTTTGGATTAGTCCGTTGTGAGACTCCAAAGCATAATATTAAACGTGGAGTTTTTTCTGCGCTTAAAATGAGTTTCGGTACTGACCACGTTTACCGCTATGGTATTTGATTCTGGTACATAAGTTTTTATTCGGGGGTATTCCAATGTCTGTGGTATTAAGAATATTACGGCAAGCAAGGATGAAGTAAAGTAAAAATATTGTGTGTATAATAATGACCTACAAAATATGCTAAACTTAAGTCACTGAAAATATTTAGGAAAATGTCTGTTAGTCTTCGTAAACAGTTGGGTATATTTTTTAATATTTAATTTAATTATATATATAATATATATTGTCTTGTATATATATATATATATATAGGGTAATCCACATAGTGGCCAATCCCCTCTTGCAGCAGGAAAGGGACTGAAAGGGGGGATGCGGAAAGGTAGAGCAATGTAGCTGAACTGTAGTTTTAAGGATCCTACCCGGCAGTTCACCTAAAAATAATACAGGTAATACCCTACAAAAACCTGTATCCCTTCCGATGGCGGGAGAGGGGTTTGCTGTGGGGACGCAGAATTCTCTTCTCCGCGCCACAACCAGTTTAGGAGGCAGCTGGACGTCTCTTCCAATGGGAAGAGAAAATAATCTTACCGTATGCCCTAGGTCTGCGATCCCTTAACATACACCTCTCAAAACAGACCGAGGTGCCTACCATTTAAATTAAGGCAGTAGTCGCTTTCTTTCTGGACTAATAACAATGTATATTTAAACATATATATGTTCAGCTTTAACTGCCGTTGACGGAGCGGCTAAATATAGGTGCTCGGCCATTGACGTGGTTGGATGTGACGAACAGCGAGATCAGATTGGTCATCCCCTCCTAGCTCAAAAGGTATTGCCCCTCGTATAAGTAATTGAACTTCAAACGAAGTGAAAGGGAGTGATTAAAATATTGTAGGACAAGGTAACCAGCAGGAACAATCGTAATTTCTACTTTTCTCTTCCTCTGCACTTTTCAAATCACTACCTTATTCTTTCACTATGTTTTTTACTTACTTCGGTTTCTCACAATTCTTATTTTTCTCTTTTTGCTTCATCTTTGACTGTATAGCTGACCTTAATACTCTAGACGAAGTAATACTAGAAAATTTTACTCTATCCCTGGTCAATAACTTTCTGATTCAGAATATTAGATACTTCTAATTTTTATGCACATTGTGGAGGCCAACGAAGTCGAGATGAAAAAAAATATTTGTAGCATTAAGAGAGCGTTTGGTAGTTTTACGGAGAAATACAAAAAGAAACTGCTTTCCACGAATCATAAAATAAGACGAATCTTAATTATTGATTAAAAAAATAATCCAACACCCCTTAACCTCAAATTAATTTCCGTTTATAATATAAAGTGTAGATTTTCTTTTTATTACCGTGTCTCTTGTGGTTTTATATTTGCGCTGATATTTTTATAATATCTTTGCATGTGTGTAGACATAATCGGCTTGTGCTATTGCAATTGAGTTTTAATGGGCGCATCCTGCGTTGCAAATATTTGCTGTGACGAGTTTACATAATCCAAATTCCAGCGATTTATCCGCAATTCAGATCCGGTATCACCCCTCGTATTTCATTTCAGTTGATATCAATATATGAAATATCGTTTCTCTCACAGAGCGTTACCTCCCTTACAGACATTTAATCTTATTTCCCTTCTAAATTATCATCACCGATAAGACTAAATTATGTGTGTAAAAGCGCAAGTGAAGTACTCTGCAGTTACTAGTGCAAGTCTTCTGTTTATTTAATGCGTATTAATTTTGCTCTCGATTAACGGAGAGGGAAAAAGTTATTCCCTACAATGTAGATTAAAATTATCGCAGTTTATCTAACGACGTACGTGCCATTAACAAACACAAATACCGCGTCCTTTCAGTTGCATGCTGAAATACGAAAATTGAGTGCGGTAGTTGAGATGAATTGGAACGCCAAAGTCCTTGTAAATTAATTGGCGTGGAATTCCTGTTAGCAGCGGAGCCTATAACGCGGAGTTCTGTGTATAATCCGAGCTATCGTTTGTAGGAAGGCATAAATTTTGCCCGCCGTAGTTTAATGGCTACCTTCGTCCTATTAGTGATATCGTTGATCTCTGTACTGGACCGTTTAAATGAGCCCTAGTCATTAAAGCTACCGTGTTATTCCTCCTGAGCATAGTGATAGTTGTGATGATGTATCTATTTTCTTAAAACATATTTGACAAGAAAAACAATTGAGTGTTACTAATTTGTCCGTTTTTACTGTATTATATCTAGCTGTGACAGGACAATGGGTCTAGAAGCTATAACGTTATAAGCAAGAAATACATTATATTTCGTTAGAACTTTGTAGACAACAACAACTCTCACCTCACCTTGCCGTTCGTTCGATTAAGCATTCTAGGAGACATCAGTTTTAAAATTAGACTTTTTGCTGATGATTGTATCTTATAACTAACTAACTCCTTGGCTCGACAGCCCATGAAGGGCCTTGGCCTACCGAGACGGCTGCCAGACTGTCATCTTACGTGACAGATTTTGGATTTACGGGTGACACCTGGTCAGAGTGTCGATTCTCCCACAGCCTTAACCCCAGTTTAGGATGACCACAAACATCCATGCCCATGCCGGAAATCGAACCCGTGACCTCTGTGATTCGAGGCAATGACGCTGACCACAGCACCACAGCAGGCCGGCGGCTGTATCCTATAAGTCCATAAAACTTCAGATTAATTCGACTTAGTTACACTAAAAAACTGGGTTGAAGTAAATAAAACTAAGATAAGTAGCAAAACAAAATAACTTGCGTATAAAAGTCTGGTTCGTCCCGCACTCGAATATGGTGCAGGTTGTTGGGATTCTTATAGGCGACACCACATAGAAGGCTTATGAAAACTTTAGAGGCGTGCCGAAATACCTGGTAGCGGGCGAGATAAGGTAGAGAAATGAGGGAACCGTTGGCATCCACAAGGAAGAAACATAGGCTTGGTGCTGTATTTAAAAAGTTCACGGAAAAATTTACCGTGGAAAGAACCAGGCCCTTGGGTATCAGCTCCAAAAACCAATTTGCATTGGGGGAGATGATCACAAATTTAAAGTCAAGAGGAGATCGGCGGAAAAGAAGTCGAGAAATTTTCATTTTTAAACAGATCGTTAAGTGATTAGAATAATATACCTGCAGGGCTGTTTGAAAAGAACCTTTTAACAACCAAAAGATTTAAAAGATCAAAATCTATTCTTGAATTGAAGTGAAAACCCTCCAAAATTAACTTTTTTATGTTTATGTTTATCTTTTCATTTAGTGAAACGATTAAAAGTGTAGACGAATTTTCAGTATAAATTTCTAAGGCTTATTTTTATTTGTTTACAATTTTTTTTATTCATTTCCTTTCAAATTTGCCATAGGGATCCGTCCCATTTGTAGCACATAATTTACATACATACACATCCTGATTTGCTCCTTACCAGGGAAAAATCTCCGGACCCAACAGGATACGTTCCTCATTCTTCCGTCGCACGAAACCCTACATCGCCAGGTTAATCGACTAAACTAAAAATATCCTCCTTAATTCCACAATTATTACATTCAGACCAGTGTAGGAGGCAGCTGGCCGACTATTCCAATTGAAATAGCGGAGAACTCTTACGGTATGCACAAGGCCTACGACCCTAGAAAATACACCTCTCAAAACAGGCCGAGGTGCCTCGTCTTTTGGGAACTTTAGTTAAAAAAAACAGAGAGAGGGGAGGGCATTTCCTAAGGTAGCCCCCTCCAGCTGCTCTGGAAGATTCTCACCTGCGAGAGAACAGCTCTTACAGGATTAATGTTGACAGGTTCCACACAAAACGAAAATCGTATAAAATTCTGATTGCTCTATATGTCTATAGGAAAATTATATCTATTACAGACACCGAGGAACGCAATTTGATTGAGATAAAAATAATTATTGCATTAATACAGAATGTAGTTTTTCTCGGTGTAGAGAATGAATAAAGTCTTCTAGGGCTTCTAACTGAACGAAAAAATGTATTCGCGACGTATATTATATATATATATATATATATACGTATTAGCACTATTACTAGAAGACGATGGCAGTGAACGTCATCGAAACGTCGCGATAAAATTGTTTTCTCAGTTAGAAGCCCGAGAAGACTATTCAATTATTGCATTCGCTGAATCATACCAAATATTTAGATAGTATTTTTTAGGTTTTCCCAATGTGTGGTAGAATTAGGAAATGTGGATAACGAAGAATCTCAGAAGAAAAAGATAAAAAACAGAAAATAAAAGTCAGAGTGGCATCTGTTATTATGAATCGTAAATACACAATGGTCGCCAAAAAATGGTGCTCCATTGACGTACCATCAATTTTAATTAATAACTGTCTGGATAGCCATGATCCGCACAAAAAATTTCTCAAAACATTTTTACGACTGTATATAACGGCAGATAAAAGTTTTTTTCCTTAATCGGTCCTAACGTTTTCATGTGGCAGGGGGAACAAAATCAAAGTTTTTTGAACGTCTGCCATTTTGTGTCTAGATACAGATAACAAATTTATGTTTAGAACTGTACTATATAAACACAAAGAGTTTCATCGGTCCGTCGTTTTCTTGAGAATCAGCGTGACAGGACAGAAATTTAGATTATATAGTTTTCGGATTATCTTATGTATGAACCATAAAGAAGATAAACTCTCAACACTCGATTAAAAACTATTGCAGACTAAACTATTATCTTATTTATGTAGATTTGGATCGGGAATACTGAAAGATTTGTTTAGTAAACAGATGATTGATGTTACACGCATAAATGTAAATTTACAAACCAGTCACATATAACGATATATATGCAGAAATAGAGATAAAAAGCGGGGAGAGGGAATAAATGAAAGATGGTTTACGTAATCCGATAATGTGCTGAATAAGTCGTTTGTATGCCTATACACTAATTATTCGGTCTGATTACGTCTAAAAATTATTGCTCGTCGAAATGTATTAGTAGATAGGCTTAGAATTAGTTTTATTTAAACAATGTAGTAAAAGGAACAACAGCGTAAATGAAATTATACGTTTCTCGTCGTGGCGCAGCGACGTTGACAATAATTCCTGGTGGCTATAATGGATATAATAGAGAGTTATTTCACATTTATCCAGGTCGGTCAACTCTGCTACTCATGTACCCATTCAAATGTTCCAGACGTGTGTCCTTTTTGTGATAGTTAATAACGACTAGAATTGTAAGGATTCACTGTTTTTTGTGTTGTGCAAATTCGTCAACATGATGTCTTCCGTATTTTTGGTAAAAACTCCGTTGCTCACCTCTTCTTTGAGCCTTTTCCTCTTTTTGCGTAGAGTGAGCTAGCTAATTGACTGGGTCACGAGCTTACGTTGCAGACCCTGGGGATATTTATGAGACTGCGTTGGACCTCACGTCCTGAGGGAACCACAAGTATTGGAGACGAGCGCTGGTGACTGACTACCAGTGTTAATAGGAACGTCTTGTCCTTCCTGCCGATCTTATTCGTCCAGAATGGCTATTGTAATATAAAATGTTGAAATTAAAATTAAACAATAACAAACATTTTATAAATTAAAATAATGATTTACGGCCAATTTAAGTTGATTAATAACCCACACAACATTTCTCCCTGATAGTTGAGACCTTTTCAGGTGTTACAATATTATAAATTAATTTTTAACATTCAAGAATATATTAAAATGAAACATATTCAAAACTTTTCCCATATTTTATAATTAACAACAAAATGATGAATTAAAATATTATGCCGAATTCAGGTCAGGTATGATAAAGAGGATATATAGGGAGCTGGTACTCACCGTGAGGATAGAATTATAAACCAAGTGCAAATGAGAATTAATTTATTTGTCTACAAACAAAAGTAACACAGATTTTATTTAAACAACAATTGACTTTCCTCAAAACACCTCCCCGAAAAGTAATTCCAACTTCAAATTAAGCCGACAAAAGCACACTCATCCCGACTCTTTGCTTCGACAAGCACGCACCAAACTCTGTCGGTGAGTTGTAGAACTCGGGTTGGCAACAAACTAGGAGAAAGGGAAAATCAAGCGGTATAACTATTATGAATTTAATTTAGACCGGATATTTGTAACCACATTTGTACTAAACTTAATTTATTATAACAGTGCATTAACTTTCATTGACACTGTTCAAACTTTTGATCTGTAATGTAAAATATCTGGAAGGTTTGTGTAGGTAAGTCATAAAAAAGATACGTCACCTTAAAATAGAGTATTTAATAACCTTAGACTTTCTACGTTTAATTTTTTACACCGTGATTAGCAACACAGGAGTCGTAATTAAAAGAATTTCTCGTTACCGTGGCCTGGATCAAGTATGAGACATTTACTTTCTTGCCTTTGAACTTTTTATGCATGGAATTCCCGGTTCGGGTCCAAGAATGTGGAACCAAATTCCAAAATCGGACGCATCAATGACTTGTAGCCAAGTTAGATAATTGTTTAATATTCTCTGGACAAAATGACTTTTTGTTACACATTTGACATATGTATCGCCACTTAAAATGTTGTTAAAATGCATAAATAATTATTTGCTGCTGTTCTTGTGCTGTTGTCTTGTCTGTCCACTTAAATTAAACAATACACGCTTTCTTCCTTGTCTTGCCTTTGAGGCCATTTATTTTCAACAAGATCCGAATAGTCAAATCATGTCTCTCTTGAAGCCGCATTTCATCGTCTTGTCTTTTTATAATTCTATGAACTAGAATCGTTAGCAAACAATCCTACTCTAAAATATAATTTATAAACAATAAATGTCCTGTCACCGATCATTGGGTAACACCTGATAGATTTCCGAAGTTTCGTCTCCTACTTGACCACATTTATTGTAGATTGTGAGGAATTGCTGAGTCCAGAGGACAACCCGTTACCGATACCAGTTTTACTGATAACAGATCATGGTGAATTAAATCGAAAGATTGGAAGTTTATTTATTAGTGGCGTCTACTGTAGCGCCAAAATCAGTATTGTCTGTATTTCACTGCACCACACTAGGATACTTCAATTCATTTAAGCCCTGAGTCTTTGCCGATTATTGATAGAGATAAATTTCAGTACTGAAATTGACTTTGTTTTCCAAAAGTTATTTATCGGTAAATGTATAAACCGTTACAGTACTTATAAGTGTGGTTGTGTCAACATGCATCACTCGATAGTGGTGTCTGGCTTAAGTGATGTTAAAGTAGGCCATTTCCTGCATTACATAATACAGGATCGACATGTCACCTTGGGTAGACTTGGAAATCCTATCGTCTCAAGAGCTCACATTCTAATTTAACCGAGCTAAATTGAAGCAAAATTGGCACAATATGAATGACGTAATAGAGTTAAATCAGTCGACGCCTTCTTGATCAAAAGGCGTTCGTGTTTAAAAGATCCCACTACGTTCTAATGAAAATTCTTTCCAAGAAAGCGACTTAGGAGGTTTTAATGCGTTGTAAATGAGGTACGTGGAGGAATGCCTGAAAATGTCAGTTAAATCGAATCGAGTCGCAGCGTTGACGTGGACTTGTCTCGTATCGACTCCTGCTGATTGCGAAAGCCACGAAGCTGAACCACTTGAAAGTGCCAGGTTAGAAATACCAGCGCGGCCGGGTGTGCTTCCAAATCGTCAGCGGAGTCTCTTCACCGAGAAACGTTTACGTCGACGTGTCACAACATCTATCTCACAGTTGGCTGTGACGCTAAAAATAACACATGTGGGTGATGTAGGATAGATCAACATCAAATGTCTGTTACAAAACTTCTGTAAACTTTGCAGCGTCGGGCGAAGCTTCCGCGAATTCAGTCGGCGTACTCGTGGACTGCTCGTCTCTCCCTCTCTAGCCACGTGGCTCTTCAACTGCCTTTTAAAAAATGTTCTTGCATGCAAAGAGGACTTAAACTCTTTGAAAATTTTTAATTTCTACTTATTCTTATATATATGTCATAATTTATTCAAGAACAGTAATGCTTTGAAACATGCTCAGTTGTAAAGGGTATAAAATTAATAAAAATTATCGAGAGGTCCGAGAATCGAACCCAGGATATGCGGTCACCGAAATCACTGAACTAACCGTATTGAAAGCATTTATTCTGCTCTTGAATTAATTCGGTTGTGTCTCATTTTAGGTCGCTACAATCTCAAATGCGGTCACCGCAAAATATAAGGGTTCTAATATTCTTGAATCCTCACGTGCCAAAGAGCAGATCTATGACAGGAGATTTCCCTGCTAGCGGCTGTTTACATTTCGGCGGGGATGAAGGACGACGTCACTGAGATTTCCTTTATACCTCCACAGAAGTTACTTTCTTTCCACCTTGAAACTGATCATTTTATGGGAGTGCATGTAGCCAGTCTGCTAGCGTCTACAGCCAGAGAATTTAGTCTTTATTATTTAGTTATGGAGTTTATTCAGACAAAACCTTGTGTTAAGCACAACGGCTAGTAGTATAGAATATATCGAGAGAATAAAGCGTGCTTGGTGTGCAGAAAGAAGTGTTCCGTGTTGTTCTCACACATCGAGAACTCAGATATTTAATGAAAGCTGATCACTAAAACGCCCCTGCATAGAAACAATTCATGGGACCCAGAGACAGCCAAACCAATCCGACGATGTGGTTACCAGCAAATAATGAAAACGTTTGAAGGGAGCAGTTTTCTTCTCGCTGATGATGGCGTCCCAGATATACTATTAATTTTCGCTGGTACCAAACATAATAGTGTTTATTTTTTTAAAAAAATTCTTTTTGTGTATGGAATTTTTAAAAGTTTCAGTCAACAATTTGCACTGTTCATCAGTGGCGGCTCGTGAGTTTTTGAAGTTATGTGCTACATCAACCCAAGCAACGATGATAACTACTTCAGTGATAGACTTACCAATACTCTGACCCCACACGTAATATGCTACATTTCTAATTCTGTCTGAATAATTTCCTATGGTGTCAAATTTTTAAACGCGGAATAATATTACCATTTCTAACCCGAAAGTATTTTTCTCAGTAAATATTTTAAATAAAGTTAATTTTGGGAACAAGCCACTGAGAAGTTTTGTATTCAGGATCGTGCGATAGATTTTCGCACTACGATATCTCATAAATTTTGTTTTATTTAAAATATACTTAAACTGTGATTTTTTTTATTTTACCAAAATGATCATTATTTTTGTTTTGAAAATATAAACTATTATAAAATAAGATCTATAATTAGCGAATAGTTCTAATTTATTTCGTTTTCATTGGTTTTGTCGCCTGATGCAACCGATCTCTGTGTCATATTAGGGGCTTTTCCGTTTCCTTGTGCTTTCGGCATCGTAGCACGCAAGGCTAACATTTTGTTGAGCTCTACGGGTTGCGCAGCGGGATAAAAGCTAAAGTGCGCATGCGCAGTTGTGACTAAACCGCTGAATCCGGTGCTGTAACTGGAATAGCACTGGGGTCCTTAGGAGCGAAGCGCCGCAAGGCGGGGAGTTTAAAGCCTTCAATATCGAAGCATAGAATTGCAGTGTTAAACAAAATTATTAAAATTAAGACAAATTATTTCTCCCTAAATTAATTTATCTGCTGTAACACATGAGTACATACGCACGAGCCGCCACTGCTGTTCCTGTAGATTTAGGAAGAATGTAATGTCAAACGCGCGTTAATTTTTTTAGAGTGACAAGCTACATGAGGGTCATCCATTGGCGGTCTATCCTATTTAATAGCTTATGAAGGAATTTGATGCGGGAGGGTGTATATGGTGCCCAAGGGTTTACTAGGGTCAGCGGGCTATAGTTTAAGAATCCTATCCGGCATTCACCTAAGGGATGAAGGTTTAAGTCTAGAAAACGTGTACGGGGTACGTCTGGGTCTTGGCACTTGTTCCACATAGTAATACGCTACCTTAACTTTGTTTAGTTTGCTATTGCTGAACGTACCCTAATGGAGTCCTGTAACTGTAAGCTGTGATTTTAACTTGTCTGCGATCTTGAGGTAGGGTAATCTCTTTGGTCAAGGTGCGTGGATGTTATTTCAATTTCACGCAACGCGTTTGCAGAAAAGTTCAGGATGCCAGAATGACAAAATTATATCAAGAAAATGAAGTTAGGTTGAATGTCAAAATGTGTACCGCATTTTTTCTTCTTAAGCTTGAAGATGTAGAAGAAGGCTGGGGATAAATCCATGGGCAAAACTCAGAACGAAAACTCGGAGAATTTATTTATTACTTCGTTGAAGAGGCTGAAATCTTCATTAAACTTATCACGTTTCTGGAAGAGGACTAGCGGTCATTATAGGAATAAATAATTACTTTCTCCTACTAGATATTGCCACACGCTAACATATATTATAGCAATGGGGTGGCTTACTCTGATAATCGCGGCGCGGAGCGACGTTCCCTGGTAGATCCAGCCTGTCGCAGGTTCATACCCCGTCCTTGTCTGGCGGCTACAAGTGGTTCCTAGACCCTGCTTAGTTGGCACCACAAGCACACGTGCGACCCGACTTGCTGTCAAAAACTTAAAAAACCCTGCGCGTTCCTCGAACTTCTCAGCCTTCAAAAAGCCACTCAGGGCATTTGAAAAAATATATAAAATAAATCCCATAGATTTTCTCTTCCCGGCTATAAGTCAGGTATTTTAAAATAGGGTTCCCATAAGCCGCGTCACCTTGTCTTTGTTACGGGGTTGCAGATGTTTGGCGTACGGTAAGGGTTGTTCGCTTTTACTATTGGTCCAGTCGGCCAGCTGCCCTCCAAATAATGTCAAGGAATGCTGCGCGCTCAAACAGAAAACCAAACTGCCGTTTTCGGAACAGCGTGGGATAAGTACCAAGATCCCGACCTACCTGAAGCGACTGATGCAGCTTTTTGTAGGGTTTTCCCCACATCACTTTTAGGCTAATGCAGAGATCCTTACAATGCAGCCCGGGACGCCCTAGTCCTCTATTGGCTATCTTGATATACCTTTCGTATTCCCCTTCCTATGCTATTAAAGGAGAGAGCCATCAAAGTAGCTAAAACTGATGTAAACTATCTATAATAAACGGAGTTGTCGACCGTCCAAAACCGTCAGTATTATCTAATTAGAGCCTTTTTATGCCGAAGCGTTCCTTGACCTTCGAGCTTCCAAAGGCCACACTGACCTGAACTTTAACAAAAGCCATTCGGTGTCATGCAATGAACTCCACAAACACATGCTAAATCCTTGTCTGACTATACAGTAATCATCATAATGATCTGCGTACTGCTAAGCAATACTTCTTTAGCAAAAAATTACAAAATACAAAAATAAATAAAGGACTTTTATAGTATTGCTGTACATTCTATTTGTATTCAATATTGCTCTCGGATGCCTCTGTATGCCTCCATATGGATGCTGCTGCAAAGGGTTCCTCTACCGCGTTTTACTACTTGCAATTTTTTGTATGTAAGAAACGAGCTACTTGAGAATAAAACATATTGTGACATTTCCCCTATAATGCGGACGGGGAATCTTGACAATGGGAAAACCTCATAACCATTGTTCCATAATTAGCCAATCTGTTTCCATATAAATTTCAGCATTGACGCACATGTAAGGGAAAGCTGGTGGATCGCGGTGAATACGGACGGTTTGGTTGAATGAAGTGTTCGACCTACTGACCCTGGAATGGCATGAGCCCGGCTGAGGCTGCGAGACCCAGCCGCTTGCCTGGCGCTGCAAAGGTCGCGGCGCGGCACTGCGCGGCTATGGGCGTGGTGCTGCCTCTGCTTAATACTCCCACCCGCCACCCGCACATCAGCAGACTTCAATCTGCAACGGCATCGAGCGCCATGTGGAACCTCCTACGCCAACCCGAACCTACGATCACAGGGCTCATATACTTTTATCTTACAAACAAAACTATCGGTCCGGTTTTACGTTACGTACGCTACGGCATTGAAAGGCGAAATTATAGATAAGATAACATTACGGCGAAGAAAATAGAAGTAACTGTCACAGATTGAGAGGCTGTCCTCTTCTTTCAGTGAAATGTACAGGAATTTAGAGCAACATCATAGCGAGAGTGATACAGACAACTCTCTGCAAGACTGAATTAATACTTTAAAATAAGGCAATTAAAGTATGTAAGACAATAACACAAGAAATTAACGACCTGTATGACGGACAATAACATAAATTAATTTTGAGTAATAAAATTTTTAAATGTAATGCGTTGAAACTTTAGCGATAGTATTGATAAAGTTCACAAGCAGTTGATCAAAACGTCTACTCACTTTTAAATTTTTTTATTAATTAAATTAATTTCCGTTATTGTTAATTTATTGTGTGAATTAAGAGTTTCCGTACATTGACGACGTAGCTCCGATTCATTCCTCCTATATGATACTTTCATCTTCTAAAGGCAATGGAACACCCGATAAAATGTTTAGCAAATGCAGACCAAATCATTGTCATCGAACTTCAGTTCCATAATAAGATAATAGACGTTTTAAAACGGATCGAAGATAATTTCACTGCAAGGAATTAACTAGCTGAAACAAGAAGCAACAGAATTGAAGTTTTTAATTTTTTTGGGGGGTGTCGGTAGTGCAATAAAACTGCTATTTTCCGTATTCTATTCTTGAACATTATTGAATTCGCAGAAAACTGAGTGGTTGGCGGATTACTCAACACAATATAATAAATTAAAATTTAACTCATCAATTATTAGTATATAAGTAATATAATATGAATTAATGAACCTCATTCCACTAATTTGTATCGTCTTCTGTAATATTTTATGAAGTACGACCTTCATCGCCAACGCCCATTTACTTATTTTGATTCTCAATCACAATGCTACAAATTATTAGTGACTGCAACAGTTTAATATAATATTTAATTTTGAAATATATAGTCTTTACTTTATTGTTATTTAAAGCCAATTTATTTTAAATTGGAACCTGTTGAGGTCGCGAATTAATCGATGAAACGTTCTTAATTGAATGAATTCTCCTTTTTTTCTGACTAAAAATTGTTTTTTATTTATTAGTTTTCTCTTTAGTCAGAATACATATTATATATATATCTTTATTGTTATTTAATCGATTATATTGTTAAGAATGGTAATGTTTTTGAGTTTTGTCAACTGACTAGTGCTGTTATTAGCACCTGAAGAAAGGGACACGGATCCCAGAAACGTTGTGTGGTATTTATATTATCACTTATTTTGTCTGTATTTGGCTATCATTCTTATTATTGATAATGTTTTTACTACTCAATATAAAACTTTGAACACAGTAAATATGCTGTAAGATGTCGGGACAATACAAGCGTCTGTCTCTCTCTCTCTGTGTGTGTGTGTGTGTGTGTGTGTGTGTGTGTGTGTGTGTGAGAGAGAGAGAGAGAGAGAGAGAATAAGAATGGAGAAAAAATAGCGACGCTTCTTTCGACGCCAGCAACGCTAAGCAGACGCAGATGCGATTCGTCATCAGTCGATTGGTTTGCTTAAATGTGAAATTTGTCCTTCCATAAATGTCTAACACGTGCAATTTCAGAAGTTAATTTCTGATTTTTGGTTACGCATATTCGAAGTCTTTATCCGTATGTCATTTATTTATTACTAAAATATTACAAAAGTGCGTCACAATTGTTTTGAAAGAGACTTGCTGGTTTACTACTCAAAGGCTCGTGCACACTGTCTTTTTCCGTGAACCTTTCTCTTTCGCTATCTACGCGATGTAACGCATTAACATGTTTAATATGCAAGTTCCCCGCTTGCATAAAGAATTTTCTCTTCAAAACATGCTTGCAGTAAGAGATCGCACTGCAATTAATGTCAATTACTTATTCAATCTGTTTTCCTATTGGTGACCCCACAAATATTTTTTTAGAGAGAATTAGAGAATGGGTAGGTCTTGGGATATAATTAGAATATTTCGAAGTCCCATTTTTTTTAAAATATTTTGAGTTAAAAAAATGGATCTGTTCTTTTGGTTCCATTTCGTAGAATAAACTGTTAGTAAATTCGTAGGCCAAGTGAGAAGTCCCGTCTTTTTATTACTAATTAAATGAGAACAGTGAGGTCAATTAATTGATAAAATATATGTGGGTATGGCAGTGGGTAGACAAAGTGATCAACATGGGAGAAAGAGGAAAGAATAATAATCGGAGTATCGAAAAGCTAAACACGTTATGTCATTTTTGTGGACGTGGGCATCAGTTTACATAATGTCTGACTTCCTGACGTGGGTCTACTTAGTTCAGCCCAGTCACACTGAGACATCTGTCTCGGTCTGAATCTGAGCTTTTACTCTGTTTACTCAAAGGTAACGACAAGGAATGTCAGTCATGGAGGTCTTATTCGCCAAGTCTGAGAGTTAGTGGAAGCGTTGTTACAAACAAGGCTATTGTGACGCACAAAGCAAGTAAATCTTCAGTCTTTTTATGAAACCATGACAATTCGGCATCAGCCATCTGAAATAATTTGTATCTGGAAAGTTTGTTGTCTGTGCCAGATGGATAAAATTAAGATAAGGACGGAAGTAATCTCATGAGTATTCAAGAAAAGTGGTAGGGAGGGATTGTTGAACTTGATATCGAAAAAAATAATTAGTGTACGTTTTGAACCGTTTGAAACCTCGCCGAATTTGCTTTCCAACGTATCATGGACAGTAAGAAATTGACTGTAAGTTTTGGTTTTAATTGCAGTTTAAAGAATCCTTTCCAGTTTATTGCTTCGGGAAAATGTCAAGATAATTGTCCAGTTGGCTATAGCATACGAGTATTTAAGAAAGAGCACAAAGTTATGCACAAAAAACAGTACATTCTAATAACAACACTTGTGTAGGAAAGTGTCTGCTGGATCGCGTCAATTTTTGTTGTCACAGACTCACCTAATCTTACATCTCACTCGAGCAGAGGGAGACGGAGCTGAGAAGAAATATCTCTTTCCGCCCGAGCCTGGGAACGAATTCCAGGAATGAATACTGTGATCAAGCTATTGACAGGTCTCTGTCGGATGACGTGTTCCTCCTCCGTTATTTCATCTGCAGACGGGAACTACATGGTCTGGTAAGAGATCTGTCTCCTTTACGAAGGACCAGTGGATGAATAGCCAGCTGGTCCCGAGGGACTGCCATTCCAATAAATCCATATTAGGCCTAAAGGTAACTGCGCATGCTTAAACGACTGACTCCTTATGTACGTTACGTTAAAGCAGTTTCAATTAAAACGATCGTTAAAACGGCCATCCTGAATATCAGTTAATAGCTCGCCAATCTGTTATCCATCACTCAGTCATATACTTTTGTTCCTTACTGAATTACATAAATTTGTAGACAAAGCCCTTGACATCTTACAATTTATTTTTAATACATGTGGGGCAGTAGAAACTTTTCATTTTTTTTCCAGATGATACAATGTAGATGTCGGAAGGCACAAAATAATACAGAATTGCAATTCCGAAATGTTCATTTGTCAGCGTTACTTCTAAACGGTACCATACAAATTTAATAGTTTTCTTATAAAAAAAATTATTCCTCAAGAATAACTTATAGAAAACTAGAACAATTGTTCATAATCCTCATTTGCTAGCTAATTTTTCATTTTAATTTCACCAGAGGATTTAGTGGGATATCTGCATAGAAGAAAAATAATGTAGTGAATTTCTCAATACATCAGATTATAGAACACGCGTGATTCAAACTTTAATGTTTCAAATTTTATGGAAGTTATATATTTTTTATATTCGCAAGGAACTGTAGTATTTTTTAATATGTGCTTTTCTGTTATTTTGATTTACCCCATAGCCGCATATAAAGTTTCAATTCTAGTCCGCGAATACGAGGTTTATGAGTGCAGGACATGTTTGGATGCTCCCTAGAGGTATCAGTTTAAAACACTCATAGCCAGACTCTTGTCCCCTTATCATGTGTGCTAGTGCCACATTTCAAACCAAGTTTTTAATGGGTCCTTCAACGCTGCTAACTCAGCGTGGGTGGTTGCGACCGCTACCTTTCTCGTGTTTTTTTTGTGGGTTGTTTTAAAGTCGCGTCAAAAATATTACTCCTCGTTTGTTAGGTTATAAATCGCATTATATTGCGACGTATGTTTTAAAAATAATTAAATTATCGAATATGACAAATAAATTTCATGACTACAGAAATACGTTTCTGTCTATGCTGCGAAATGACAGTAACTGCTGCAGATAATTCATTTACTTAAAATTATACTGATTTGCTGGGATTAACGCGTTTCAAGTGCGAATGAAGTAATTTAGGCCATGGAGAGAAATTACACCAGCTAGTGCTGCCGTTGAAGTACGTACTGATAAATGTAAATTTTGGTCAAATGAATTGTATCGTGTGCGATTTATTATCGCTAGAGGTTTATTTACACGTTGAATAAGTAGATTGCGAGCTTTATCTCATTATAACTGCACGCCTTGTAAACTACTGCAGTATTAGTCTGATGAGAGTATTTTTTTTCTTTATATGTGTACTGTGGAGTTTCATTGAATGAGATATATTTTTCGTGGGAAGTACGTACTGATAAATGTCAATTTTGGTCAAATGAATGGTATCGTGTGCGATTTATTATCGTTAGAGGTTTATTTACACGTTGAAGAAGTAGATTGCGAGCTTTATCTCATTATAACTGCACGCCTTGTAAACTACTGCAGTATCAGTCTGATGAGAGTATTTTTTTTCTTTATATGTGTACTGTGGATCTTAATTGAATGAGATATATTTTTCGTGGGAAGTATGTAACACGCTATGCTTGTAATAAATGTTGTAAATACCCTTATTGTCATACTGCTAAAACTCCACTGATCCGACCCTGTTAATTTTTTTTCGTCGTACCTTAAATGGAATTTTTCATTCAATGGGAATGTACAATTTATATATTGTTTTCAGACTTATTTTACACAATTTTCGGCAATTAAAGTAATTTAAAATATAGTTATTATGATTTAACTTTACCTAGTCGTATTTAGTATTTAGTTTTTGTTGTCATCCTGAATATGTATTGATAAAAAGAATGTTTAAAATATCAATGATATTCTTAAGTGTGGCTGATATTTTTATGTATCTCCTTATTAATTTTAAAATTATAATCGCTATATAACTATCGCTGGATTTTGCAATGGACACTTGGAACTTACTAAACAGTTTGTGTAGAAAACATTCGTTTTTACCAAAAATAAGCTCAGCATTCACATTTTTTTTTATATAACAAATTGGTCGCAAAATATCCTACACTATTGTCCCGAACCTAATTTCGGATTACAATTACACTTGATTGGTTTTAGCGAGTTTTCAATGAAATGGTGGCAGTGAAATATCTGCATTCTATAGAGATGACTTTGGTATTCGGATGGAATGCAAGTATATATTGTAATAACCACATAGGGTTTAAATAAAAAATATATAATTTTGATTTTAACAAACAAATTTATTAACACAAGAAGAATTTACAATTGAATTTAACATTTTACTATTATAATAAAAACTCTTGCTCTCATGGGTCTCTACTGGGTTTGACAACGGACAGAATCGAACTATTAAAAAGACCCAACATTTACGTTTTAAATTAAACAAAAGTATTTACTAAATTTATTAATGAACTTAACCTATAGATTGCTTCTAACTTTATTATCAAAAGAAGAGAACGACATCTGACTGTTATCCTTTAATAACGTTTACATCTGTTAATATTATGCATTCCAACTTACGGTTTCTCAGGTTTACTTCGACTCGTTCTTAAGACACTCACTTTATAGCCTTGACATTCACTCACTGACTCTAACACAATATCACTTGTTCGCCGTGACACCCCTTGACGTCGTTGGCTGCATTCAGGTCGCCTACCATCGAAGACAGGTCAAATTCTCCTACTCATACAGATAGAGCTTCTGTATTTTAAAAATGTTTATAGCTGTTATGGTTTTGCGGACTGATGCTGACTGTCGCTGACTGACTAAATGTCGAGGTTCACCGAACCCCTCTCCTACGCTGACACTCGCTGACCGTCTCTCGTTCCGATCCCACGCTAACTGTGTCTGTCTCCTCTCCCACGTTAACTCCAACTGTCTACACAATATTTCCCCTATATATACCACCAGCCTCCTTGTTTTTCTCTTGATGCAAAGTTTCGTCGCAACGGCACGGTGACAGAATCCCATTACTGAAATTTACGTCCCGGCCACTGGAGTCCTTCCGCCTTCCGAAACCCGACAATCGCGACAGGTCCAATTTGTCTTTGGACCTCTCCGCTCACAAGTGCGCGATACTAATTTCTCCAGATCCTAAGTCAACAAGTGCCTGGACCCTCATCATCCCAAGCAATTGCGCCATTCGACATGCTTGCAGCTGCAGTATTTCGCCCCCGCAATTACTCAGGACTTGTCGGCCTCACCCGGCTCGCACAAAATCATTTCTTGCAAGTCCCAAGCAACTACGCCACTTGTCAGATCATTCGTCAGAGACAATAGCCTGCTCTAACATAGCCACTTTGGGGCCATCTGCTCGCCCACGTTCTGCGTTACGAATTCTTCACGCCGTTCCCCAAATCAATAAGTTACTGGACCCGCAATCACTCTTTAGACCTAATTGCCGCACCGTCACACTGTCTCTACGAATTACGGCTTCCTCTCTGCCGCTCACCAGCACTCATCCTAGATAAATGTCTTACCGCTCCGTCTTGTCACCTCGTGACAGGACCCGCGGTTACTTTTCCCACGCATTCTCTTTACGACATGTGCGCTGTTTTCAATCCAATGCATTATATTAAATGCATTACAATATATATTCAAAACTGAATTAGTGTCAACGAAGTGGCTCTTAGTTTTGAGAAGCTAAATTTAGGTAATTTCAACGTGCCTTTGAATGCAGTACACCTACCGAAGAATAACTAAATAATGAAAGACAGGATAATACATTCATAAAACATACTGTTAATGATACATTAACTTGGTTGGAACATTTTAATATACTCATAAAGAAACCAACTACGTCCACATGTGCTGTAAGATTCATATCAAACTTTTCTGATGAAATTATCATACAATTCGTGTTTACATTCTGTGATGACGCACGGATTGGCAACTCATCAAATAGAAAATGTTTTATTCATTGTAATTAAGTGAGATATTTCAATTTTACAATACATAAACAAGTCTGCCAATGTCACAAAAAATTTATTAACGTAACCTGCAAAAATATAACTACACAACGTTCCATCCCTTATTTACAACTTCATAAGGTGTGGATTTGGAGTATTATAAATTATTTTTTCAAATAATTGATGTTAGATAAATAAATTTTCGGTTAGAACTGTAAATGCAGATAGAGCATTGCTTTGAAATATATTTTAGAGTTACAGGCTACATGAGGGCTACACGTGTTAGCAACTCCCCTTTATTAGCATAGGAAGGGATTATAAAGGGGGGATGCGGACTACTCTCAATTTATTTATTTATAGATCACCAATTTTTGACTGATATTAATAGAAGAATTTAGAAACGTATAAAAATTATTTTAAAAAGTACGTCATCAACAGTTTCGTTTCAAGTAAAAGACGCTTCCGAACCAGACAGAACAGAAAAATTAAATCAAACTAAAAAAATACCTAACCAGTATAACATAAGCCCAGTAACTTTGAGGACAGTCTAGAAGCCGCAGGAGACAACTAGGAAGTCGAAACATTCAATAGTTTTATCCTCAATGCTGTAGAAACAAAAAAAACAGCTACTCTCTTAAATGATTATAATACATCGGCAGAAAAAATGGTACGCAGCCTAAACAAAATATATCCCAGTATAAAGGACAGAGGAACCCAAAAGTAAAATTAAAAGACTGAGCAACACGGTAAAGAAGCAAACGAAATACTATACGTCTTATATTAGCCCAAAGGAACACCAACGGCGTTTTTCATTAATTAAAAAAATAATTTGTACTTAATAGTGTCCAAATATGTGCTAAATTATTTACAAATGCCAACTCTTATCGTCTTAAAGGAAAGAAAGTCACATTTGAAATGTCTGGTGTTGTTAAAAATTGATAATATTCCTATGAAAATAAAATTGTATATCATTCGCTGAAAGTAAAAATTAATTAGAATATTTGCAGTTGTTCATTCTACGACACGTTAAAATAATTAGTCAGGACACAAACTTTTAAACTGCCTGTATATATGTTTATTGTTGAAACGAATACGGTATCACAACAAATCTTATGTAAATAAGCACTCGACGCCAAAGATCAACAATTGTTGACGCAACAATTACAAACCTTAATAAAAAAATATTTATAAAACTCCAAATTCATTCTACATCTGATGAAGTCCTAAATTAAGGACGAAATGTTGTGTAGTTGTATTTTTGTTAATTTCTTTATTAAGTTTTTTTCTGTGGCCGATTTTGTATGTTGAGAAATGGTTTATATTGCTTTAATTGGTGTTATTAGAAGTTAAATATTATTTTGTGTCAGAGCTCTAATTTTCCGAGATTTTATTAGTGTCTTTATGCCTAAATAAAGTTTCGGGATCATGTATGTGTCCGTTGATGTTTTAATTTATGATAGATAGTTCGGCATCTTCACTCAATTACTTCAGCTTTTTGGGGGGTGGGGGGGGGGGCGGGAATTCAAGGGAAAAATAACTCACGTGGCAATTTTAATCTTTGGTAATTCATCTATTCCGATCCGTTCACGGAATAATCTCCCTGGAATAATGTTTTGGGACAACATTTATAATTGCGTATTTGAAGAAAAAAATTTCAGTTTTTTTTCCCGTTGTCTATCTTTCCTCTCAAAATCTTTTGTATTCCTTTAGATTTCAGCATAATTTTATATTTGTATTTATAATTTACTGGCATTGGTGGATAAAATCAGAGATATTATTTTTTTTTGGTGGTGAACCATTGTCGGCAAGGTATGGGCGTTATCTACTGTCGTGCATCTGTCCGTTCGTGGTGCATCCGGGGAGCGCAGGTTAATTCTGAATGCTTATGAAAATCTGTTTGCCCGTGGAAGTTCAGGTTCTCACAGCATTAAAATCGCTGCTGTTGTAAACACGAGATGAGTCTGCTGCTCCGAACGGTGCAAAGAATTTCCCGATGAATCCCGGGCCGAGCGTTGCGTACTACTCATTACAGTTTCAGTGTTGATTAAAGTTAACATTGAAAACATTTTCATGGTGAAAGAGTCTTTCTAGAATTTCATATTGAATTAAGAGATAGCCGGTTTTATAACTAAAACATATAACTAAAATTGATATTGTAATTCTTGGCCAGTTTAGTAAATTGACGAGCGTCTTTTTTATGTACGGGATCTAAAATTTATTTTAACTACGATAAGCTGCCATTTCTTGAATAGAGCCATCACGGAGTCGAAAGTTACAACCTTTAATAAACATTTTGAGATTGCAGAATTGATATTATAATTACTGACCTCATAACTGCCCTGTAAAGCCTACCCGGCATACACGGGGTTATTTACCAGCTAAATGACTTTAAAAAAAATGACCTCATAACTTCCATTTTATTTAATGACTTACATATACACTGAAAATTTTAAGTACAAATTAAACACAATGTTTCGTCCCGAAATTTGGTACCTCATCAAGTGTAACGTGACAACTCATGAGAAAAAAAGGAGAAATAATTATTCTGCAAAACTTTGGAACATCCAGTGGTCTGTAATATTGATTAAAGTTATAGAATTAAATGATTAAATACCCCACCAGAATTAAAACGTTTTTAACAGACTGAAAATAATTTGCATTAAAATAAAACAGGTGTAAAACTGTTCCCAACTTTCATAGTTAACCACGGATAAGTAAATTTCAGTGTCATGTACATAATTTGGACTTAATACACAGTCTACAGTGCACAAATGAAAGTAAACGAGGCTATCACTTAACATTGAAAGCAGTTGTATTGAATATATTGTATAAGGATTATAAATTAGTATGACTGATTTTTAGAATAGTATTTTTGTAATATAACCCAAATTAACCTCCATATGACACTCAAAACTAAAACTTGAAATATTTAAAACTAATTTTGAAAGGAACTTTCGGTTGAAGCATTATAAACATTTACTATTTACAAAATCTATGATTATAATTATAATTCGGCAATATTAATTTAATTATTATTATGATAAAAATGACAAGATTTTTATAATTTTTTGTTCCAAAAACATACCTTCAATTGTCAAAATTAATAATTCTATCACTATGGAGACTGCATGTTGAATGTTGCATGTAACTGATCGTTTGGGGTTGCATTACAAAAACGCAGTTCTATTCTTGTAAAGTAAATACAAAAAAAAATATATTTTTTTAGGGCAACAGGCTACATAAGGGTGATCCACATTGGACAACTCCCCTTTAATAGCATAGGAAGGGATTTGAAAGGGGGGATGCGGAAGGGTAGAAGAAGGTAGCCAAGGGTTACTAGGGTCTCCGGGCTATATTTTAAGGATCCTACCTGACATTCGCCTAAAGTAATGCAGGGAAAACCCTAGAAAACCTGCATCGGGTAGGTCGGGCATTGGGTACTTGTCCCACGCCCTTCCGATAGCGGGAGAGGAGTTTGCTGTGGGGACGCAGCATTCCCTTCTCCGTTCCTCGACCAGTTTAGGAGGCAGCTGGCCGACTATTCCAATGGGAATAGCGAACAACTCTTACCGTATGCCCAAGGTCTGTGACCCCGGAACATACACCTCTCAAAACAGGCCGAGGTGCCTCGGCTTGTGGGAACCTTAGTCCAAAACCGGAGAGGAAAAGGCATACCCAAAGCTAGCCCCTTCGTATCTCTCCTAAAAGGTTCTGCCTGCGAGAGAATCCTCTCGCAGGCTAGTCATTAAAAAAAATAGACTGAAAATTTAATGTTGTCGGCTATTCCCATTGGAATAGTCGGCCAGCTGCCTCCTAAACTGGTCGAGGCACACAGAAGGGAATTCTGCGTCCCCACAGCAAACTCCTCTCCCGCTATCGGAAGGGCGTGGGACAAGTACCCAATGCCCGACCTACCCGATGCAGGTTTTCTAGGGTTTTTCCTGCATTACTTTAGGCGAATGCTGGGTTGGATCCTTAAACCATAGCCCGGGGAGGGGACCCTAGTAACCCTTGGCTACCTTCCTCTACCCTTCCGCATCACCCCTTTCAAATCCCTTCCTATGCTATTAAAGGGGAGTTGCCCAATGTGGATCACCCTCATGTAGCCTGTTTCCCTAAAAAAAAAATAAACTGTCATTTACGTAATATGCGTGGAATTTGGACCAGAGAATAGAGAATATAACTTATATTTAGCAACACTACAAAACACCTATCACCTAATGGACCTTCACAATCAGCAGAAATAAGGAAATGACGGGGTTAGCTAACGCCCAACTCTCCATGACGTATTATACACACATTCCCTGAATGGAGTAATTCGAAGAGAGTATGGAGTGGCTTTTCGGGCAACAAATGACTGTTTGTCTCCTGGGATCAAGGAGCACCAGATTCCGTATTTCTCTGTAACTGTAAAGACGTCTCTACTTTAACCTCTATTTACGACTCTTGCTTCACATATTTCTTCTGCAGATCAGACAATGGAACAATAGTATCTCTAAAAACAAGAGTTTGTTCCATCTTGCAGCGTGCCCCATCTCTTCCGAGCAATGGGAAATAAGAACGAGTTTTCTTCGAACATTCCAGTGTAAAGTTTCACTCTAGAGCTACTCTAGCGTTTATGCTCATATTTCCAGAATTTTCCCTCGGTTTCTAGTTTGTTTCGCTCGTAGCTGAAGATGAGCCGGCGCGTTCGTAGTAGCGTGGACTGCGGAAAGTGAATGGAAGCACGTGGCCACCTGTTAAGGCTCGCTATTGATCCGGGCTGCTCCGGGATAGTGCGCATTGTTCTCCAGGGTCAATAGCCGTGCTTGCCTCCGACACACATTCGCAGACAAACTAGTTGCCACATAAAAAAAATAATATTAAAGTTGTAAGGCACACACGGATTATTAAGTGCAGTCTGTCCTCAGTGTTTCTCTTCAGTGATGTCTGACTTAGGTGACGAACACCGGTCAATCGATATGGCTTTCGAGAGCAGGAAACTGGAGGGGGTTGGTCTCGGAACGCCAAACACAAATGGAAGATACGAATGGTTTTACTAAGATAACCAAAATATATATGGGATATTATGTAAGATTTAGAAGATTTTGCTTAACGGGTGCTCCGTTATGGAATGCAAAACAGCGTATCTATTTGATGATTCATTCTAAGTTTATTTGATACAGTATGCGATATGTTATTCGTAATTATCTGTTTCGTTTTTGTTTAAGAGTCGCAGATTTTAAATTTACCAAGTTACTAGGTCCATTATCCTTAAAATTATTATCTTCCATGAAGAGAACTAGATTTTCTCCGTTCCATCACGTACGTGGTATCATCATTACATATAAAAGACGCCCGAATTTAAGCCTGGCTGTTTCCGGATATGGGGAACTCTGGCGTTGTGAATTTGTCTATTACAAGTATAAAAAAAATTACTATCTCCAACCTTTTATAGGTAAAAAGTGATATGAATGACGTAAATTAAAGTGCAAATTTTTATTTTATAATTTTTTTTAGGCGTAGACAGGCTATGTACAGGGTAATCCACATAGTGGCAACTCCCCTATTATATCATAGGAATGGGACGGAAAAGGGGATGCGGAAAGGTAGGGCTGTAGTTTAAGGATCATACCCGGCAATTCGCCTAAATGTGATGCAGGACAAACTCTAGAAAGACCAGCATCAGGTAGGTCGGGCATTTATTACTTGCACCACGCCCTTCGGATGGCGGGAGAGGGTTTGCTGTGGGGACGCAACATTCCCTTCTCCAACCAGTTTATGAGGCAGCTGGCCGACTATTCCAATAGGAATGACGGACAACTCTTACAGTCTGCCCAATGGCTTCGACCCCGGAACATACACCTCAAAACTGGCCAAGGTGCCTCAGCTTGTGGGAACCCTAGTTAAAAAAAAATAGAGAGAGGAGAAGGCATCCCCAAAGTTAGCCTCCTCCATATGTCTCTGGGAAGGTTCACCTGCGGGATACCAGCTCTCACAGGCTTAGCGCCGTATTTTATAATTTTACGAATGAATGTAAAAGCTTGAAGTTTTGTTCTGTAACTTTTTTTTAGGGTAACAGGCTACATGAGTGTAATAAGGAACGTAGGTTTTCCCGGTGTAGTTGCTGGATGAAGTTTTCTCGGGATTCCAACTGGGTAGCGTAGTTTAGTAAACACAACTTTCGATGGCTTGCCCCGCCATCTTCTTCACCTTTAATAGAATAGGAAGGGATTTGAAAGGAGAGATGCGGTAGGGTAGAGAAAGGTAGCCAAGGGTTAACCAGGACCCCCGGGCTATAGTTTAAGGGTCCTACCCGGCATTCGCCTAAAAGTAATGTAGGGAAAACCCTAGAAAAACCTGCATCAGGTAGGTCGGGCATTGGGTTCTAGTCCTACGCCCTTCCGATAGCGGGAGAAGGGTTTGCTGTGGGGTCGCAGCATTCCCTTCTCCGTACCTCGACCAGTTTAGGAGGCAGCAGGCTGACTGTTCCAAAGGGAACAGCGAACAACTGTTACTGTATGCCTAAGAACATACACCTCTCAAAACAGGCCGAGGTGCCTCGGCTTGTGAGAATCTTACTTCAAAAACGGTGAGAGGAAAAGGCATCCCCAAAGGTAGCCCCTTCCTGTCTCGCAGGTACTGACTGCGAGAGAATAACCCTCGCAGACACATTTGTTGTGTGACCTCTGACCTTATCTTTACATAATCCAGATCTACGAAAAATGAGAGGAAGAGAAAACATGAAACATTTGTGAGCTAGTAACTCCAGTTTAGACAGAAACAATGGGTCTAAAAGGATTCCTTCGATCCGAATTTTCATCGATAAAGAGAATTAATTTGTAATCTGGCACTTGTATACCTTGGTTCAAAAAATCGAATTGCCTCAGAACAATCGTTGGTATCACACTGAATATTTATTGCATCTTTAAATTATGAATTTAATTATATGTAACGTATAGGAACGTTTGCATATCCCTTAATTTCAATCGTATTACTTTCCATATCAATTCATTTCTGGAATTTTTGGCGCGGCAAAAGCTAAGTCTGTCGAAAATCAACAACGGGTGCAGTATCATTAAAATATACTTTCTTATTTTTAGCGAACGACGTTGCGGGTGTCGTGGCGTTGACGATTACGGTGACGATGTTTTCTACCAATATATGATGCCTCAAGTCACGCAGCTCCCGAAACTATCGCGTTGTTGCACAAAATATGTTACGAAATGGTGACAAGAACTGACCAGTCGTGCAATCTCACCCCTTTAGCCTTTTTCCTATTAACGTATCTGAAATACCAGTTTTAAGAGATTTAACCATGAACGATTCGTTATCTTAAACATAAAAACCCACGCACCAATGCCAATTTACTACACATTGAGTGCAAAAGAATGGGTCTTAAGAACCCGTTCACCAAATTAAAGCAGAGAAGTAAATTTAATTTAGTACAAAATATTTATATTTGACGTCGTTTTCATTATGCGACGATTAAATGGTCTGACATTGGTACAGCCTACGTTCAAAATTCACAATGAAAATATTTAAAACTGAAAATGCCAGGTCTATAGATGTTTTTTTTATCTGATTACACTTTGGAAGAATAAATTAATTAAAAATATGAGTTCGTACGAAATGCGTAGTAGGAGATGGTAGAAGGTATTATCGTTGGAGGTGAGGAAATAGTTGCCATAACGCTAATCATCCTTAAGAACATTCAATGCATTCTTACGAACGGGTTTTAATGACAAAGGCACGATATTTTTACCACACCCTATAATTATTATCTCTCAGCTTTTACGAATGAGTTTTTGACGCACAACATCTTCTGAACTGAACGCAATTCGAGGGTTGTTTGATAGATCTGGTAAATTTGTATGAAATAGTAGGAATGTTTTTAATTTTCGCGCCATTGTTGGTAAACATGATGCTTTTAAAGATATTCCTAAAAATTTAACATATGCCAGTCGAAGTTTATGTGGTTAGTTATGTAGTCAGGCGGAGACAATAAAAAAGAAACGAATTTCGCGTTGTCATTAAACGCTTTCATTTGAAGGGTTTGACAGCTGCACAAATCCAAACCGAATTCGATGAAGTTCATGCGGACTCTGCACCAGCATTAAAGATTATTTACTCCTGGATTAATGAGTTTAAACGAGGTCGCAGATGAACAGAAGATGAAACTCCCTCCGGCCGCCCAATTGAGGTCACCACTCAGGAAAACATTGAGAAAGTTCACAATATCGTAATGGAAGATCGCAGACTAAAAGTGCGTGAAGTAGATGATGCCGTAGGCTTCTCAACTGAACCAGAGCATTTCATCCTCCATGAAAAAGTTTCCATGGAAAAGCTTTGTGCGCGACGTGTGCCGCGACTCTTAACATTGGACCAAAAACGTATTTGGAAAAGCATTTCAACGCAGGATCTAGCAATATTTAGGCGTAACCCACAAGACTTTTTGCGCAGATTCGTAAACGTCGATGAAACTTGGATCCATCACTACATTACAGAGATAAAGAAAAAATCAAAACAATGGACAAAATCTGGTGAAAGTTCAAAGAAAAATTCGTTTTCGGCTGGAAATTTGGTGGCCACTGTCTTTTGGGATTTTAAGGGTATAATGTTCATATATTTCTTGGAAAAGGACACAACCATAACTGGGCTTTATTATGCTGTTCTGTTGGATCGCTTGAAACGGGTGCTGATCGAGAAACGGCCAAGATTGGTGCACAAGAAAGTGCTGTTTCACCAGGACAATGCGGCTCGCACACAGCCGCAGTCTCAATGGCGACAGTGTACGAGTTGGAATTCGAATTGGTTTCTCATCCACCCTTTTCACCAGACCTAGCACCAAGTGACTTCTTCATGTTCCCGAACTTGGTAATTTTCATCAAATGACAAAGTGATCGGGGCCGTTACGGAGTATTTTGCAAAATGTGACAAAACCTATTTTTGAGATGGGTTGAAAAAATTGGAAACTCGCGGGGCCAAGTGTATGGCCTAGGAAGGAGACTCTGTTGAGAAATAAAATAAATCTTCTAAAAAAATTAGTCTTGTTACATTTTTACCAGATTTATCAAACAACCCTCGTATATTTACTTGTTTGCGGAATAGTTTTTACAGTACCAAGTTACCGTTATAAGGATTCGTGTTTAAGTGAGCTCTGCCCTATCTCCACAACAACCCCAGACCAGAAGACGTCTGCTCTTCGTATTTTGACATTACTGACAACTTCTCCCTTGTTATATATAAAATGAAATAAACAGACAAAAATATAGGTATCATCGGGATAGATTCGAAATGAGACGAGCGGGCAAGACGAACAAAAGACGTACTGGAATTGTAAAGTAATCGAGATGTTGCTTTAAATATTTCAGACGTGTCTTTAGAATGAACACGAAACACTGCGTTAGTCGAGAGCAAACTTATACCTGATCTTTTAGGTGATGCGTCCCTGAAATGAAAATGGCGGAAATAGAGTAAGGTACACATTAAAGTTTTTCCGGCCTTGTATTTTTGTCTTTAATGAATTCTATCATATTCTGCACAAAACCAATCGGGGTTAAGGTTTAGTCAGAGGCTCTGAGAAGCCTGGATTTTATTTTTAATCTTAAAATCTTGGATTGGGGGAATAGTTAAAATTTATTTTTCGAACTATGAGTAAAGAAGTAAGCCAATCATCGTAGTGATAGTGGACTCGTTAGGAAGCAGCCTTTGAATATATAATGATCGAAGTCGTAGTTAGTTTTAGTTCATCAGTCGCATATATTCGCACTGAACGGCGCGTGTTAAACTCCAGGTTGGTTGTGTATTTTCAATGGCGTCGTTGACAGCGACTGAAAGCTTTGTCGAAGGACCTGTTGATTCGTTAGGACTGCCGCTCTCCACTTCCTTCACTATTGGCTGCTTCGTTAATAACGTTGAAGTCGTACTCCTCCACCTTCATAATTAAGTTCTTTTTATGTCTTTATCGAACCCCCCCCCCCCCCGCCCCCCAGACTGCTATATATCAATAAGGCTCGCCGCTCAATTACTTTGACTCTTTACTGTTTCCGAGATACTTTTTCTGATTCAGTGTCTCATGAGACTGGAATTATTTTTAGACATAAGTTATTAAAGGAACTTTAATATTGCTGACAGTATAGACAAGTTAGAATTTACCTTCGACACAGTATCACGATTAGTTCAATTTAGTTGAACAGTATTTTTTTATATAATATTTCGGTTTATATCTTGTGGACGTATATTTTAATTAGTCTTTTAAATTTGGCTTATTTTAATACCAGCTTGCCAGTTTCACGCGGCGACTAAATATCGTTTTTTACGACACAACACTAACGGTATTGATCGCAGGCAATTGTGTTATTAATGTGAAATCTGTTTAGGGCCTGAGGTTATTTAATTTTGAATTGAGCCGATGAATTGACAGATTTGTGCCGCAGGTAAATTAAACTTGTGAGTTAACTTTGAAGGGACAATAAAATTATATGAAGCCGATGAATTGCATGTCACGAATTATTTAACACCGTTCGACGTGTACGAAAAGAATAGAATTAAGTATAGAAAATTTGTTCTCCATCAGAATTTTAAATTCATTTAGATGGTAATGACTTTATTTAAAAAATATTTGGAGGTTTATTGAATTTTAATTTGCACTAAGCAATATATAATTGAATTACATTTTGTGTAACATTTGTTTTGATTTACTAATCACGTTCCTAATTTTTCACTTGATAATTTCGAGGAAAAATTGGTAATATTTTTTATTTACACATAATAATCAATTAACAGTCAGAAAATGTTGATATTCTCATTACTCTTTTTGTATTTACAATAACAGGAACTTTCGTTTGTATGTTCCATTAACTTTATGTAACACTATAAATTTTAGTAGATCATTAAAAAATTTTAAAAGTATAATTTGTCGATAAAAAGTAACTGAGACATTTTTTCATACCTTCTTGGACATTTTATTTATGTAATAGGCATAAGTAAACAAAAATTAAAAATTGCCGTTTCACTATACAAATATGTATTGTATTTAAGGTAACTGTGTAAATAATTAATTTAGACATTCTGCGGCTCGAACGTGAAATCTTTGAAGCCGACGCAGTCTCAGTCCAAAGAAGGAACATCTGTTGAAATAAACTTATATCCATCGAATGAAAATAGTCGCTGTTAAACTTTTAAAAAGCATATATTGGCTTACAATATACGTTGATATGTGCAATATATATTTAAATAACAGAGTAAATGCTTTCAAACTCAGCACAACCATATAGGCCATGAAACCTAATTAAATGATCAGGATGAAAAATCTCGACCCCACCGATTTTGGCAATATTATAGCTTCAACAAATGGATCCTTTTATTATATTTTCCCGATAGGATATATTAAAACGTTCAGTAACATTTCACAAAGGGTTGTAAAAAAGTTGCAAGCTTTAAACATTCAAGTCCAAACTGCATAAGCTATGATTTGATTTCATTTATTTCATTAGTCCTCGAATGAGGAATTAATACAAAATAATTATTAAAAACTACTAACAATGAGAAGTTTACATGTTCATAACTAAAAATCTGAACACACAAATTTTTCTGTCCTGCATAACTAAAAATAGAATATAACTAAAAATCTGGACACACAAATTTTTCTGTCCTACATAACTAAAAATAGAATATAGTATTTACATCAACTTAATAGCATTAAAAAAGAACCATTATAGTTTCTAGAGGCATAATATAATATTTACAGAGTATGCATACAAATTGATTACATTTGATCGGGGTTTCCGTTTCTCTTAGAACTGTACCAAGTTCAACATGCTGTAACTAGTAAACTATTTCAGTAGGAGTATGTCATTATATCAAACTATTGTGATCTTAATTTATTCATACACAATAGAACATACCGACAAAATTACATGAAAGAAATAATCTATAATTAGGGCCCATTTTAAGACATTAACTGTACGAATCATGTGTTCAGATATTCAACATATTTGAAGGGGATATAAATTATCTCTCTGTTTCGTTTGAATTTTATATTAAATTGTACTATTTCAGTTCTGTTATAAAATCTTAAAATGTTTTGGTCACTTATTAAAGTATTAATTTCTGTGAGTTTATTGGAAATGGCGGTAGAGCTGGAAGACGGAAAACCAAATATTTCGAGAGATAAACCGACAGCTGGACGAAGTAAGGGGTCACTGGACGGTTTACTCCAAATGTAGGGGAATACCCTTTGAGTGAATAAAATATATTCCAAAGGGCCTGATTAGATATAACAAGTTCATCAAAACTACACAGATGAAAAATACTGCACTAAAAATCTACATCTTCTAACGAGATAGGTGGATATTCTGTGACGTCAATAAATTATAGGTTGTCATTGTGAAAGTTAAATAATTAGGGAGTTTGAAAGGGATTTTGTCCAATGAGAAAAAGGAGTGGGAGATTGGAGAAATTATTTTTATTAAAAAGGGAGATGAAATCTCGCAGAGGAGAATTTGAGAGCACAGTTGTTAAAGGAACAGAAATTGACAGTTTTTAGAATTCAATTATTTCCAAAGGACCCAGTTTCTGGAAGAAGAAGAATGAATAGCGTGAAGTCGTTCAAGGTCAACGCAGATCTACATAATTTTTTTTCACATAATTCACTAATATATGGGAAACTTCCTTCATTAGACTGACAATAGAATGAGTCGGAAACCCACAATAACAATTAGACTTACGGGATCAAATGAGATATTGTAAAAAACCATCCCATTTCGAATCATGAAAGGAGAGAAATAATCTGATACAATAAAACTGTTAAAAGTGTATAAATTATAGGCGTGTCACGTTTAACCACAATCGAAGGTTCCATATTTTCTGTTTTGCAGAAATATACCAGTACTTTATTTGTTTCTGAAAATATTGTAGACGAGTCTTTGTTGGACCAAGGTAACTTCAGACGACAGACAGATTGTGGATGGTCTCGTGAACCAACAGAAGCTACAATTAGGGTGATCTCAGACGTGACTGCATACGCGTACGTACGACTATTATTACAGTGTTTGCTGTTAATGAAACGTTTCTTAAACCTCTAGGGAAATCCAAGCTAATGAGATTCGGTATTAAGTTTCCGTTTCCTTTGCGAACAGTTATTTCTCCACTTCATGAAATGTTTTAATGGTTGTGATATAATTTTTGCAGTGCAGTCTTGTTCTCTCACGCGTGTTGACACAGCGCGAAATTAGAGGGCGAACGTTCGGCCCAGAATTAGTCGCCCTTCTACTCAGCAAATCAAATCACGCCGGCTCAGACAACTTTCCGAGTTTCGTTGCCTAGCGATTTACTCAATATTTCAGAAAATATTATCTTATGGTAAATTCCCGTGATTGATTCACAGTAAAAATCTTGATGTTTGTCTTTATTAGTGACGGATGTAAAATATTAACTGAAACGCTAGAACGTCATTATTAAATCAATACACTTAATATCAGAAACGAAGGCTAAATGCGGAATGTAATTTAAAATATGTAATGTAGGATATTTTAACCCTAAGCAAGTAAACTATACGCAATAAATAACTGTGGTCCGGTACAGTGCTTAATAAAATCGTAAAGGCACGGAGTTGCGTTCGCACTCTACTGAAGTATCGCTCCTCTATACCATACCCTATACATTTCTCTCAAAATATTATATTTTTATCTGACATATTACAGTAAAATATAAGTTATTGAAGCATTGTTCAAGAGTTAGTTGATTATCGGCATTCGACTTCAAAACGTTTAGGCTGAAACGGTTGAATGCATTATGGCGTTTTGAGCAGATTCTCGTTTTAGCTATACGCATCTATTTAGATGATTCTGAATTACACTTACACTTATAGTGCCATTACAATATGTGTTGTCTTCCTGTTGTTGCTATGGTTTAGTCAATCATTCACTAATCCGCCTTTCAGAATGATGGCTACTTACTAGAAAGCAAATTGTTATAATATTAACAAATTATATTGTATTGTCAGCCTGTATACTAGTTCCCTAGTTAATTGCTTGTTTGGAATTCTGCAGGTGATGCATGTATTTCGACAAACTTTCCTTATGTGGTGATATTCTTTTCGTTCTTGTCCCTTGAGAAGTCAGTGTTTTTGACTTGGTCATGTTTAGAAATAACCATTCTAGAAAATATGTTGACATGGCCGAGAGGTAATAAAAGTGAGAAGGGATTTGTATAAAAATTAAAATTTTATATAAAAAATGCAAAACAAAATGCCGCAAGGTCATGGCTATTTGAGTGTGATCGTGTTGGCGATCGAACTAATTTATTATTTTTAGCGGGAATTTATCTTTATAGGGTATATAACCGCGGGTACCTTCAGTCGTGCCGTGTTTAACGAAACTGAAATTTTAAGTAGATTGTCGATTCTCTCTGGTTTTTCTCTTTCCTATGCTGTAAGAGTGGAGTTCCCACTATGTGGATTACCCTACACATAGCCTGTCAACACCTTTTTCTTGTTCTTCGATACTTTCTGGTTTTTAAACTAAGGTTCCCACATGCCGAAGTACCTCGGCCTGTTTTAAGAAGTGTATGTTCCGGGGACGCAGACCTTGGGCATACGGTAAGAGTAGTCCGCTATTCCTATTGGAATAGTCGGCCAGCTGCCGCCTAAACTGGTCAAGGCACGGCGAGGGGAAAGCTGCGACCCCACAGCAAACTCCTCTCCCGCCATCGGAAGGGCGTGAGACAAGTACAAAATGCCCGACCTACCTGATGCAGATTTTTCCAGGGTTTTTCCCTGCATCACTTTTAGCCGAATTTCCGGGTAGTATCCTTAAACCATAGCCCGGGGGCCCTACCTAACCCTCGGCTACTTTTCTCTACCTTTCGCATCCCCCCCTTTCACTCCCTTTCCTATGCTACAATCCACTATGTGGATTACCCTATACATAGACTGTTTCCACCTTCTACTCGTTTTTTTTGTACTGCTAACGTCTTACTGTTCGTTTTTCTTCACGGAAAAGTATAGTTGATTACAATAATGTTACCAAATAACAGTCATCAGATTTATTGGAAAATAATTGCGCCAATTTAAGCAATAAGGAGGTTTCGGCCTAACCCGCCATATTCACCTGTAACAAATATTAACAATATCAGCAATTTAAATAATTAAACAAACCAACGGGATTTTCATTGGCTGTTCAGATTTTATAAATTGCCGACATTATTGTTGATTGTTAGAATAAATTAGAGGATCGTTATTTGGGTTATTTATTTTAGTACTTTCTTTCAGTCTCAAAGTTATTGATAAGAATAGCTGATGTAGCAACAATTAAAAACTATCAACCCACAGATATAACATTTATCGCGGCTAGTTAAACAAGGAATAAAATCGTGTTTCAGACTAAGAAAAATAATACATGTATGTGCGTGTATGAGAGAAGCAGAGGACATTTGGTTGTATAAAGTTCTTATCAAATAATTATTGCATTTTACGAATAGAAACTTATTTTATGTTACACGAATTATACTGCAGTACCGTATTCTTAGAGTGGAGATTAAGTAAAACATTGCTGTTGTGATCCTCGAAGCACAATGTCCAATATTATTCCACCATTTCTTCCCCGGGAAACAAAGCGATAGGTGTTTTTTTCCATAATTAAGGACCTAATCCAATCCTCCAGCACTTGAGGCCTCTCGTAGGATCAAATCACCATCGGCAGTATGCTATTCATTCCCGAGAATTTTTCCTCCGTTTACCTCACGAGAATTCCCTAGAAATGATTTCCCCAACTTTGAGTTTTAATTCCTCTTTGTGCTAATGAAGGACACCTTCGACATTCTCAACGGTCCTACAAATTTAAAGACATTCCTCGGAGACTAATATCGTCAGAAGATGGACAGCTATGCTAAAGGAAATTAATTATACTCTTTGTTGCAGCTCTCTTGAGAAAAGTTAGAACATTAATTAAAGCAGCGTTAGGTAGGTTAAAGCAGAGCGAATTTCCCGCGCCAAATGAACACTTTGGATGAAAGCGTTTCCGATGCAGATACGAATCTCATTCGCGCTCCCGCCTCGTTATTGCAAAGCCCCTACAAGCAACTACAAATCCTCTCCAATACATCTACAAAGCCGTCGGCTAATTTTCTAATTTACAAGCGATCGACAGCTAAAAAAATTTGTTGCACCTGAAGACAACTTCCTCAGAAGTGTATGGTGTTATTGCAGAACGTTTAATCGGCCACACATGAATGGAACTTCGATGAAGTCCTTTACCTCTGTAATTATGCCGGAATACATGACTGGAATTGAAGAACGGTTTCCAACTATTATTCGAAATCAACCTCATATATGGGCTTAATATTTCTTCGTTATGAATAATTAAAAGTTTCAAGCCTGCCTATTGATACTTTTACAGAAATTGGAATCCTGCGTTATATTGTATTGTACTTTCGTATATGATTTTTTTATTACAGTAAACTTACAATCTAAAGATTTTACAGTTGTGATATATGTAAATATTATATTATACAATATATATCCTGTGGAGTATTTTGTTTCACTTCCTGTACTTACGTATTTTATTGATTATTAATTTGGTCTCTTTCTTTTTAAACGGCGATGTTGGATGGGAGGTGGAGGAGAGGCAGCTGTATCGGATTTTGAATTATTTCTTTTTTATAATGAAGAAGTATGTATTTGGTTATTATCTGGTGGATATATGGAATATTGAGGTCACTATAGATGCGGGAATTGGAGAAGTACCAGGGACAGTTTGTTATATAACGAATGATTTTATTTTGAGATATGTTGTTCTTATTGACGTGTGTTTTGGCTGCGCAACCCCGAATGTTACAGTCGTACTCCGTAATGGAGAAATAAAGGATATATAAAGTAATTTTCTCGTTGAAAGGGATAAAAGTGAATTAGGATTAATTAATTGTTTTAGTATTTTGAAGCGGTGATTAATGATTTTTTAATGTGACTGGTATGTTGGGACCATGTTAGCTTCGAATTAGGATTAAACCAACGTACTTATGGTTTTGTTTGTTTGGAATGGGTGTGTTGTTAATATAGATATTGCTAGTGAAAGGCATCTTTTTTTAGAGATCAGGGAACTGTGATGGATTTGTTTGGGTTTATGGTTATTCTCCAAATATTAGCCAAAATGACTACATGGTTAACGGCAGTTTGCAGTTGTATTGGAGCCGATTTTTAGTCATGGGACTGGCAGAGTATGGTCATATATGGCAGTTTTTGTTGAGGTTGTTTGAGGGATATCGTGGGTATAGATGGAAATGCCTTGAGGGATTCGTATATGATGGTAGAAATTTTCTAACACTACTTAAATTCATTGTCCTGGGGTTTTTATTACGATAATGTACAAATTTAAAGGACCGGTTTAAAAGTATAGCGCGTAGAATATTCAGGGTTATCGATGCAGGTATTAATAAAATTTTAATGAATTTTCTTATTCATTAGCGCGGATTTCTCTGCAGTCTACAATAACGGAGATTACCTGATGATAATTAAAATATCACGTGTAGATGCGCATCTCTGATAACTGCAAATTCTCAGAAACCGTCATTCTGCGACAGTAATTAGTTTCTCTTCAATTTACATAATATTCCCGTTTCGTCTGTTGCTTTTTTATACTTAATGAAAAGTAAATGTCGTACTAAAAGAAATGAAATTAGACCTTCCGCTTGGAGTAACTTCAACTGCTTCTGAGATATTAAAGTATCCGTCATATACCATTAAATCGCTCGACCTGAAAGTATAATGTTCTACTAAATACCTTTTCTTGTTTTGGATTCCACAATTGACCTTTCAAAGTATAAAAAATGAAATATTATCAGAGTATCAATGTATTTAATTGAATACGTATTTTAAGTCCAGGATAACAAATTATGTTAAATCGGATTCTGTATTCAAAACCAATCCGTATTCAAATTCATGCTAAATTACAACTGAACCGATTGCATTTAATAATATTAAAGATAGCCAAATACAAACAAAGAGAACATAATATAAATACCACACAACGTTTCTGGAAGCAGTTGTGTCTCTCTAGGTTCTAGCGTTTTTTCTGCACCTTGAAAAAGGAACAAGGCTTCCAGAAACGTTGAGTGGTATTTATATTATCACCTCGTTTGTCTGTATTTGGCTATCTTTCTTATTATTAATTTTCAATTAGTCGTAAATTTTTAATTTCCATTGCACTTAATTTACATCTAATTTTCTAAGCGTGATTTTTCGTGGGTAACATGCGAACTGGTGTTACAGTTTCATCCTGGAAATAACGCCAACCTTCTGATTTATTACTGACATAATTAATTATGTTCCACGACAAATTAATTTTAAAACTGTGTGGCATTCCGAGTCAATGCGGTCGTGTCTTATAATACGGAAGAGGAGCTATATTTAGTGGGATTTATAAAACATACAGGGACGAGCGTCATGGAGCGAAATTGGAAATAATGTATAAATTCCTCCCACTTAACTAAAATCGATCATTCTTCCAAGATTAGACAGGGGAAACAACGAACTGCTACAGGGATGTTTTTATTCCTAAATAGAACTATGCGGGATGGGAATAGACTACCTGTAAATATTCTGACATCGCGCCCACAGAGTACAAACCAATTCAAAAGAAGATTCACCAATCATGATAGGGATTTTTTGTAAAAATAATATGATTTCTATTAAAAATTGAAAGAAGAGGAGTTGAAAATAAAACAATATTTCTCTACGAAGATCATTTTTGAAATTCTGTTTAATGTATGAAGAATTCCATTTCAATGCAGTGAGAAGGAGTGAAGAGGACTATAGGACGCCATTTATAGTCTTAATAATAGGTAATCTTTATTCGTATTAAGTTAATAGGTTTATAGGTGTAAGAGAACTAATTTGGTATACAGTTTCAGTGTTTTCATTGCATTTATTCAAACAATGCTACTCTTTGCCCAATAAAATTATATATATTGTAATAAACACAAAGGGTATAAATAAAAAATATATATGAGGCTGATTTTAACAAACAAATTTATTAACACAAGAAGGAAATTACAATTGATTTTATATTCTATTATAATAAGAAACTCTTGCTCTCATGGGTCTCTACTGGGTTTGACAACGGACAGAATCGAACTATTAAAAAGACCCAACATTTAAGTTTTAAATTAAACAAAAGTATTTACTAAATTTATTAATGAACTTACCCTATAGATTGCTTCTAACTTTATTATCAAAAGAAGAGAACGACATCTGACTGCTATCCTTTAATAACGTTTACATCTGTTAATATTATGCATTCCAACTTACGGTTTCTCAGGTCTACTTCGACTCGTTCTTAAGACACTCACTTTATAGCCTTGACATTCACTCACTGACTCTAACACAATATCACTGGTTCGCCGTGACACTCCTTGACGACGTTGGCTGCATCCAGGTCGCCTACCATCGAAGACAGGTCAAATTCTCCTACTCATACAGATAGAGCTTCTGTATTTTAAAAATGTTTATAGCTGTTATGGTTTTGCTGACTGACTAACTGTCTCTTCGATGCGTCCTCCGCCTCTCTCCCACGCTAACTGTGTCTGTCTCCTCTCCCACGTTAACTCCAACTGTCCAACTCTTCGCTGCGTCCTCCACCTCTCTCCCATGATAACTGCCAACTGTCTACACAATAGGTTATTTGCCCTATATATACCACCAGCCTCCTTGTTTTTCTCTTGATGCAAAGTTTCGTCGCAGCGGCGCGGTGACAGAATCCCATTACTAAAAAAATTTCGTCCCGGCCACTGGATTCCTTCCGCCTTTCGAAACCCGACAATCGCGACAGGTCCAATTTGTCTTTGGACCTCTCCGCTCACAAGTGCGCGATACTAATTTCTCCAGATCCTAAGTCAACAAGTGCCTGGACCCTCATCATCCCAAGCAATTGCGCCATTCGACATGCCCGCAGCTGCAGTACCTCGCCCCCGCAATTACTCAGGACTTGTCGGCTGCTCTCTTTTGTCCGACTCGCACAAAATCTTTTCTTCCAAGTCCCAAGCAACTACGCCACTTGTCAGGTCATTCGTCAGAGACAATAGCCTGCTCTAACATAGCCACTTTGGGAACATCTGCTCGCCCACGTTCTGCGTTACTAATTCTTCACGCCGTTTCCCAAATCAATAAGCTACTGGACCCGCAATCACTCTTTAGACCTAATTGCCGCACCGTCACACGTCTCTACAAATTACGGCTTCCTCTCTGCCGCTCACCAGCACTCATCCTAGATAAATGTCTTACCGCTCCGTCTTGTCACCTCGTGACAGGATCCGCGGTTACTTTTCCCACGCATTCTCTTTACGACATGTGCGCTGTTTTTAATCCAATGCATTATATTAAATGCATTAGAATATATATATATATATATATATATATATATATATATATATATTAATTGAAAATATTAGAAAACTCAACGTTTCGTCCCTAAATTTTGAGACTTTGCAGGAGTAATATTTATTTAAATTTTACACCTGCAGAGGCTCCAAAATTTAGGGACGAAACATAGTGTTTTATAATGTTTTAATTTGATCTTAATAAACTTATAATTAGCTGATGTTATTTCATTATTTTAGGAAATAATTTACATTCAAAGTATAGCATTAAAACTTAGAATATTTGCTTGTAGAATTACTGTAGGTTATCAGTAAGAATTAGGTTTAGAGCTCGACTGGTTCTAGACGCATTTGACTTTGATTTAAGTAATTCGTGTCGAAAGATAATGTGCATAACGCACGCTCACATTGTTCTTGTTCCAAACATTTCAACAACAGCCGCAACATGCATTTCTATTACATACCGAATTGTCCGCAAATGGAACAAAGCGGTATTGTATCATTCCTGTCATAAAAGAGGAAAACGCGGCAACAGTTTCAGCTTTGACACCTGAAATTAAAATGTAACCAAGCAATATTTTATTTGTTTGAACTACGCCGATAGAACCGATAAATTTAACCAAGTGACTGACTCGTAATTATTTAGTAGTGTCACCAGCCCGTAGAAAGTATTTTTATCTTTAAAGGGAATGTCAAGATCCAGACAAGCGACGCGTGATCAATCGACGAACTTCAACAGTCTATTGACGTGTTATGCTTACTGAGATATTCTGAAATCTAATTGTTTTAATCTCTTAAGAACCGATATCTAAGCGTTTTGAAATTTTGTATAATAAATGTATTAAACTTGAACCAGAGTTCCTACGCTAAGAATGCGAGTACATCTTAATTGTATGGGTGAAGTGTTTTCATTTGTCTTCATTCCAACTATTTTGAGAGAAAACATAATATTTCATAACTATTACAAATTAAGAAATATGTTAATGTAACTTGTCTGGTTTTTTCCGCCAATATAGACAATTTAGAAATTATAAACAAAAAGTTTGCAATAGCTGTAGACCTCAGCAGGTCTTATTATCGGAGATTAAATGTATTGCGAGATGAATCGAGAAGGACATGCACAAGGAGATTATAAAGATGGGACAGAGTCATTGCATGTTTATTGTAAAATTAATGAGATTGATGTGACTCATATCTGATATAAATAAGTATAATGGACAATAGTCAGAACAAGCTTAATATTTCAATGGCTACATTGACATTGAAATCAATACAAATAGAAAAACAGAAAACGCTACGTCTCGTCTCTAAATCAGCTAAAAGTAATAATAGATGATACATTAATAGTTAATTTCTTTGATATTTTTTCAATGATTTTGAACCTTTGTATTTGAAGTAATTTTCACACCCATATTGAAGCGTTTGAAAAGTTGGCTGATTTAAGGGTGTTAATTCGCATGAAAAGGAAAAACTGTAGATATTCGGGGTCTATTATGATTGAATTTAGAAACGAGAGTATTTGAGCTCTTTTAATCTTTTTGAAATATGGAAGTTGATGTCATATGAGTTGGCTATCAGTAGGTTAAAATTAATCTTCAAATTATACAGATGAAATTTGAGGCCTGACTTTCTTCCAACTAAATAAGAAGACAAAATTCAGAGCGATACTAACCCTTTAAACATTCATGACTCGGTGGTATTTTTATAACCTATTTGTGTATGTCTTCGCTACGATTTACGTTACAGTTAAACTCAAATAGTTAACACATGATGACAGCTATATTTATTGTAGAGGAAACGTTCGGTTTATAATTTCTGAATTATGTCTTTGTTGGAGGAAAAACGTAGTTATGTCAAAGAAATATTGTATTCAGAAGGAACAGAAGAAGCTTACATTCGAAGCTCAGTCATATAAACCATCCTGATCCTTTAATTAGAATAATTGTATTTGATTATCTGATTGAAAAATACACTTCCAATGAAACTTTATTTTCAAATACAAAATTAATTAAGTAAATTTTTTTTGTTCAATTCATGTCTTAAAATCCGTATTTTAATCTCAATTTATGTGTTTAAACGGCGGTATCTAAGTGGTGTCAATGAGAGTCTAGTAGCTGTAAAGCGTGGTGTAAAACAAGAAACTGACGTCCTGTTGAGTGAAAGATCGATTACAGAATTTTGTCGGGGAGTGAGTGACCATATTTAAGATAATACTTGAAATGTTACGTTAAATCCGTTTAAGCTCGAGTTCTTGTAGCTACTTCAGAGGCTCTGAATATTTCATCCTACGACAACTCACGCGTAAATATGGCAAACCAATTTTTAATTACCATTCCAGATTTAAAAACGTATTTGATTATCTGAGCTCTAAACATAATGAAACGGCGATTATATTTGTGCCACTCAGCCGCTAACTACGACAGCAAATCGTAACATGAGGTACGTTAGCCAAGCTAGAATTGAGCGCACATCATATGTATTTAGAGCAGGGCAGTTGGATCCCGTCGCTCCTGTGACGTTTGAGTAGTTGGCTGTCACTTCAAGCGTTTCAGCTTCGGTCCGTTGACGTTTGTATGATTCCATTTATCGCTCACTTGTCTGGGTTTATTTTATCGAAACGAACAGCTTCATTTCGCATCCACTCTCCATTCTCCATTCTAGTGGTCTGAACTTTGTGCAACACGTACATCAACAATTAATTTTTTCTTTGACAAGCTGAGCATATTATATTTAGATTTATGTGTTTTTTTCATTATTCCTCGAACGAGTATTTATATGACACACCAATTAAAGACATACAAAATTATGTACATAGATTAACTTACACACTGTGTCCTATGAATTTATAACACTGACAACTTAAAGTAAATTTGCACGTTACTATAGTTATACATAAGTATTAAGCATTCATCGTCATAAAAATAATTAAACGCTAAACATGATTTGGGAGTAAATTTTTTATTATTATGTTTTAATTAGGGTTGCATTAACTTCAAGGTCTTTAGCGACCATACATTTACAATTCCATTAATATATATATATAAATTTACATAAACCTATTTACACGTTTTGTTGTGTACAAAGAGTTCTCGGGTTTCCGGTCGGGTAACGTGATTTGAGCACAACGTTTCCATGGCTGACACCGCCGTCTTCGTCAGGTGATGAAGATGGCGGTGTCAGCCATGGAGCGTTGTGCTCAAATCACGTTACCCGACCGGAAACCCGAGAACTCGTTATACAGAATATACGTCGGGAAAACTTACGCTCTTTAGGTTTTGTTGTATTTGTAATATTTACATATACAGCTTTTGATACAAACATTGGTTTCCATTTGCGTTATTTTATATATTTACAATTATTTCTTTTTTTATATTTTCTTTGTCTTGGCTATAATGAATTTTACAATATTCTCTTGGCATTTTGGAGAGCCTGCTATTTTGTTCATATCTTTTTGACCTAGTAGATCCTTTCTTTGGCTTTTGTACTTACAACAGTCAAAAATGATGTGGTCCACTGTTTGTTGAGTATTTCATGTTTTATATATTGGTGGAGGGCTGTTGTTTATGAGGTGGCTGTGTGTTAATTTAGTGTGACCGGTAGCATCACTTGTACTTCGCGGTTTAATTTATATTTCTTTAAGCTGTAAAAGTCATTGATATTTTTGTGGATTTTACATGTCATCAGTTTTCTCCATTCCCTGTTCCACTGCTTTTTTGCTTGGTTATATATTTGATTACATATTTTATTGAGATCGCTGGTTGGTTTTACTTCAGAGAAGGGTAGGGCGAGATTTGGCTTTTGTTTGAGCGTTTTGAAATTTCATGGAAGGAGGGGTACTTGAATTTGGTTTCTCTATTCGAGGGGAGTTGTGGTTATATATTGGTTTTGAATATGGGGTTGCTCGAAGTAAGAGATTTTAAGGCTATTCGGTATTGTGTTGTATTGTAAGGTGTAAATTAAACACTGATCTTATGACCTTCGTGCAGAATGCGATCTTCAACCTCAGTTGTTACGTCGATTTCAGGTCGAACATCTAAGAAGAAAACAGAGCGGTAGTGTAGTTTAATAAAGAGACATTATTGTGCATATTTATCCACCTATTACAGAATTCCAGAAAGCTATTACGCATTCAAGAATTTACTTACGCCTTTCGAGGAACTCTTTAGCTACATAAAAAACCCCATTTATTACCCAGTGTTTGATAAATAAATTCCGAATTTTAATTTTTTTTATATCATTTGGGAGCCTATTATATCTTTTTATGCCGCAATAAAAACGTTGGATTCAAAGAGACAAAGGCGATGTTTTTCTATTCGTAGAACGATGTCTCGTGTCGTGAATATTATTTGTGCCGTTTATTCTCATTACCGATCTAACGCCAAACAAACTTTAATATTTCGAGTATATAAGGGCTGGATAAGGTTAAAATACCTAGGTTTCCGAACAAAGGTTTACAACTTGCATTCCAATCCGCATAAGCTATTATTCTCAAGGCTCGCTTTTGTAGTTTGAATATTTGTAAGGCGTGACTGGACCGACCACAGTTCGCTAATCCGTTAGACATTGCCGAATGAAATTAAGCGTGGTATTAAATTTTCGCTCTCCTCTGTGTGAGGTACAAGCAGCAATTCGTGAACAACAATAATAAGAAATTGGAATTCACGAGTTATATGATGAATACGTACATCAAATACAGACTTTCCTCAAGTTTAGGTTTCGTTAGCTTCGATGCTAAAGCAGAAATATGGTGTTCTCGTAATGAGATATTCCTTGTTGAAGATAATATATATGTATATATATATATATATATATATATAGTAGTTAACACTTATTTAAGAGTAATATAGCCCCTGTTGGGGTGCCAAATCATGTAGTATTCATAATATCTTAAAGTAAAAAAGCTCCACGTTTTGGGGGCAAAATATATGGTAAACTATTATACCTATTATTGTGCGAATTACATGCACTTAAATTTAATCAAAATCAATTACTATTATTTCCACGGCTTTTTGAGTTCTTACGATCAGGGTCGCCTACGGGCCTCCAATAAAATATAGTAATTTTCAAAAAAGAAAACAGAAAACTATAGAACGTTTTACAATGTTTATTATAGAAATATAACGCTTAATTATTATGCTCAACTAAAACTAAACAATTACCTGGGAACGTCGAAAGCGGTTCTCAAGTGACGAAGCACTTCTCAACGTATGATTATAACTTCGTAGTTTGTTAATGCTCGGAACAAACTTAGGAGATCTGGAAATTAATTGAATCAATCCGAAAGAATCGGCAAGGCGGCGAGAAAAATGTAGCTCAACTGGTTTAGTTTTAAAGAACCAATCTCACAACTATAAGTTAAACAGCCTTCTCTACTTTGCTACAGCAAGCCGCATTGCCCGTAACCACCATAGGAGGTTTGGAGATAGGATTTGTTGGCAGAGCTATCACAGATAGACGGCATTTCACAGGATTACCATCTCCCGTGGTATTTTACCAACCTTTGACAAGTTCATCTAAACTTCGAGTGAGATTAGTTATACTAAATCCGCATGCAAAAACAACGTACTTCAAAAAATACAAGTTGGATTCACTATAACGCAGAAAATTGCTTAGGATCAGAAAGATTTCACACTCAGATAAAAACAGCGACCAAAAAACAACGACGCACCTGGACGAAATGTCCGACTTTAGTCTACTCGGCCCAACACCTGACACTCGACTGAGCTTTCTCGGACAAAATGTAAATAACACCAACAGCCACTCGACTGAGACTGCCCTCGGGCCAGCCTTCTCCACTACTGCGTCACACTTCAATATTGAATGTAAACAAGATCGTAAGCTGCTTGATTGAACTGGCGCTCTGCTACTGCGCTGGCGCTCGACTAACTTCTGTCTTTACTTCTCAAGGCTTTTATACCTTAACTTCGGGACACATTTTGACCCAGGGTTAGATGTTCGTAAACATTGGGCGTAAAGGAAATACATCACCTATATTGCCGAACTGAATAAAATAAATTCCTAAGTAATCTCCACAATAAATAAATAAATAAATAAATAAATATAATAAATAAGTTAATCTTAAATAAATAAGTTAAACCTCCTGCAGTCATGCAAAATAAATTATTTTTCTACGGGATCGTTTTGGATAGTCATCAACAAGTCTTATTAACGCAAACTTATAATTTTTCAATATTAATGGATTGTTTAAGCAATATAATTTTTACATTTCTGATCAAGCGCAGTCTAATAAATATGATGCAGGGAAATCCTAATGGTAACCTCCTTCGTGAAGGTTTGGCTCTCAATATATGTCTCTCACCCTACCGTTGACAGTAGTGAGTACACAGAATCGCCGTCTACGGGATCGTTTGGGATAGTCATCAACAAGTCTTATTAAACGCAAACTTATAATTTTTCAATATTAATGGATTGTTTAAGCAATATAATTTTTACATTTCTGATCAAGCGCAGTCTAATAAATATGATGCAGGGAAATCCTAATGGAAACCTCCTTCGTGAAGGTTTGGCTCTCAATATATGTCTCTCACCCTACCGTTGACAGTAGTGAGTACACAGAATCGCCGTCTGTATGCCAGGAGCAGCTCTCAGGCAGACTGCCGAGTGTTCCAATGGGAACAGTGGGTATGTATTACCGTATATCCAGCGTCTGCGACACCGGAGCATACACATCTCAAAATTGACAAATGACATGTGTCTCGGGCTATGGGAACCTTGATTTAGAACCAGAGAAAAAAGACATAGCAGTTTGTAGCTTTCTCCTCTTCATTATTTGATACAACTTCAATTTAAGTCGATTATATGATAAAATGCATATAAAAGTTAGAATCAAAAAATAATTTGGAATAACTGAAAAGTGACGCACGGTGCCAACTACTTTATTAAACTATATCAGTCCACGTATGCGTTGTATATTTGGTGTAATTTTGAAGAATATATTCATATTTAGTTAAAAAAGCAATTTAATAACATAATTTTGAAAAGTTACATTTGAATTTAGATTTTTTTAATATCAATATTCCTTTCAATTGCCACACAATGCACTGTTAATTACAGTAATTAATCCATTGATTCATTTTCATTCTTGGTTTCTCTTCATAGAATTGCATCTTAACTTGCTGTACCATTATGTTCAATTTTAGTATATAGAAAAAGTTCGTCAATGTTTGGAGTAATACCCGCTCCTCAGAAATGCCACAAAGCGGCATAACATATTATGGCACAATAGAAATTTATCGAGGGAAAGAAAATAAAGACAGTGTACACCGTGAGGGGAAAGTTATTCGCAACGTCTCCTGGGAGGCAGAAGAGTGAATTATGAATGATTTTGTGGAACCTCGGGAAACCATAAATATTGTATAAATGCCAATAAAAGGAAATAAGCTTACAACATAACAATGCATTCTTCGCAGTAAAATTATGAGTAAAAAAGTTCCATCGTTTTTCAAGAGTAATCGAGTTATAGAATCATTGGTCTACCGATTATTCCAGAATTATATCCTAAATTTATGTATTTCTTCACGTGATCATAAAATAAGGCAAAACAGAATAAAAGTATATCTGAAAGTGAAGAAATGTTCAACTTTATTTTAGATGGCTCGTAAACACGAAATTACCAAAATTTACCGTTTTTCACTGATTATGTGTTTGAATGATCGTGCTTCAAGCACGAGTGCGTGTAGTTTGTAGACAAATAAGCACCACACGCTACGTACGTTTTATGTAAGGGCCAAGATTTGTTGTATGTCGCGTGCGAGATACAAAAAGGGCGGGCATTGATTTTATCTTAGAACCACTAACGTATTGCATGTGTTTTTTAATTCAAGATTTGTCTTAAAAATAAATTGTACAATCAATTTATAATTTAAATTACCCAAATTTACTGAGCGTTACTTGAAGTACATAATTACACTTGTAAATTAAAACTTTAAGCATATATAGCTCTCAATTTGGCAATTAAAAAATGATGTAGACATAAACAGAATTAAGTGTTAAAATAAACACGTGAAAACGTTTTTGCATTTATTGTTGCTTTCATCGAGAGTTGAGAAATCGTAAGAGTTGCAAGAACGACGCGCAGAACAAATCAGGTAATATATTAAAATAAACAAATTAGTTAGTTTAACAATAATGCATTATAATAAGTAATAATAAGAAAAACAGCCAAATACAGTCAAAGGAAGTGGTGATGTAAATACCACACAACGTTTCTCAAAACCTTGTTACTTTCTTCAGGTGCTAATAAAACTAAAAAACACAAGAACATAAGCACAAGTTAGTTGAAAAAATTCAAAACCTTTGTTTTTATATCACCACTTCTTGTCTGTATTTGGTTATCTTTCTCATTATTAATTTTCTTATTTATCATAGCCATTGCTGAGTTTCTTAGCATCTGTTTTTTCGTTAGTTGCAGAGATGTTAGATTTAATAAAAATTTCGGATATAATTCTGGAATAGAACCTGACGTCAACATTTAAAATCTTAGTATTTTGCCAATCAGTTGTAATTAATACAGCCTATTTCAACTTGATACGACAAGCGCATTACGGTGGTTCCAAGAACTTGCTATTTGATCCAATCAGGAAATGGGCAGAGTAGAAGAGGAAATTTCGGACATGGTTTCAAGGATCGGTTGCTTACCTCTCAACCATGATTTTAATGTTAGACTCTGCGACTGTGGTAAAAAATGTTGTCTACAGAACTATAACAAGTTTTAAAAGGATCTGGATTATGTAAATGGTTGAATTGTTCCAGAAAATATGAAAATAAAACAATTTTTGGCTGTTAAACAGGCTTACAATTCATTTGTTAGTAACAACTGCTACAAATAGACCTACCTAGTTTGAACATCAATAACGAGGTCGGATTCTCGTGTCCAAAGCGGCTCGTATGATTTATAAGTTAGGTGCTACAACACCCCAAGCAGTAATTTTTACGAGGATAACAAATTACTACAATATAAATAGTATAATGAAAAAATTACGTCTGTTTGAAAAGTAATTATAAGAAATATAGCCAAATTCAGACAACAGAAGTGATAATTTAAATAGCTCTCAACGTTTCTGAAAGCCTTGTACTTTTCTTCAGGTGCAGAAAAACGCAACAGTTTAGAGAGAGACAATTGCACACGTCCGTTAACTCAAAGTCTTTTGAACTTAAATAATAACACTACAACAGCGATAGTGTTACCAATACTCCTGCGAAAGACCCGACCCGTACTAATAGTTTCCAATTGTGCATAATAATGGTGAATAAATAAACACCAAGTTTAAACACTTGGGAATTCCTTCGTACATGTTTTAAATAAAGTGAAATTTCGGATTAGGAACAAGCCTTTGTACTACAGCACGGCATGGACCTGATTGTATGTGCTAAGCTGTAGTGAGCACGGAAAGGAGACAGTTTGTTGAGTCTTGCGGGATGTGCAACGCGCGCGTGGCTTAAACAGAATACTGCCCATGAACATTTGTCATTCCAATGAGAGATCCTGTGCTGAGGCGTCAGTAGCACAAATGTTAGCTGGCTGCATTCGCGGGAGCGAGTGCGCGCAAATCGAAATCTAAGCAGAAATTCACACTGTTAAAACACAATTATTATAAACATTCTTAAAATTAAGAAAAAATCCTTCCTAAATTAATTTATGTGGTGTAGCACATTTGCACCACTGCTCGTGTTTACTATCTAAAAAGATAGCCACTGAATTTGTTTAATACTTTCATGAGAATTTTGTAGAAAAAGCCGTTCTACTTTATAATTTGGTTCCTCATTCTGGGAACCGTGCTGTTAATTATGTATAGAAACATTATAACGAGTCCAAATATGTCAAACTTGGCATAGAGCGCAGAAACGAAGAAAATCGCTGAGTTAGACTGGAAATAGTTAGAAAGAAAGAGATTTCGCCTGTGCACGGACAGATATAGGTGTTAGGACAGATACAGCGAAATATTACAGCAAATGAATTTATCCATTTGTGTATCATCAAATGAATGTTTTTATCATTGTCATTATTAACATTGGATTAGACCCAGCAACATATCGATTTTCAAACTCTTTAAGACATTCCAAGTGAACGCGGACGCGACTTCTAATTGTGAAACTATCCCAAGGGGGAGAAGGTCTATTTTTAGTGGGATCTATAAAATATACGGAGACGAGCGTCATGGAAGAACATTTGAAATGGTTTATATTTATTTCTCCTGGAGCTAACACACGAATGAAATTAACATGTAGGAAAAACTATTTCAGTTCAAAATAGATATGGAATTTTTACCTGCAAAATTACTCTAGAATATCCATAACGTTTAGGAATAGAGTTTAAGAGTGGTTCCAGGTGGAGGAAGTGTGCAAGAAAAATAATTAATTTATTGAAGTTCGCGTAAATTGTATTCAGACATTCCCATGATTCTTCTGCTGTTATTCATGTCTCGTTACGTGGAAAAATGCTGTACATATTTCAACTTGTACTCTGTCACGGGAAATCGTTTTTGAAAATATAATATCTAATTTTTCATATCTTTTTCGTAAAACATACCTTTTCACTTTGCCATTATCTTCTATTATTACTTAAAATCATTCAATTATGTCTCATATAAGTACAACATCTAACGACAATGGACAAATCAGAATTCTGTATTTTCATTCTTCTGCATTAAGCTATTAGAATTATTTCCACAAGAAAGGGAAACAGAGAGCCTTAAAGCTCGAAATATAAGCCGAATCATACTTTGGCCAATTCTAATATTTTTACAGGCCAGCTTTGATTAAAATATACTTGAAAGGTGATTAAAAGCATTTTTAGAAACCGTTGACCTAATATTTACGTTCCGACAGTAAAACATGATTTAAATTTAAATTTTAGTGCTCGTAGACCATTATCTATCTTTTGCATTTGTTATTCAGAATTCTGAAAGGGGATAAAAATATTGTTAACTAATTGCAGATTGACACACAATAGGATTGAATTCCAGTACTTCTCTATCCGTTCGCTGTTAGAATTAATTAATGAAAGTCAGAAGAATCCAAACTATTCGTTTCCCAAATATTTAATTAATTTTAAAATAGAGTTTGTAAAATACATAACACTTTAATTTGTCGGTCACGTAGACTAAAACTAAAATAGAAGTATAGCACGATGATAAACCTGATCCACGTTTGAGCGCCCTGTGTTATTTGCGTTCCATAGCAAACGTCAACATTCACGTCAGAAACTGAAGTTTCGGATGCTGACAGGGTGTACATTCTTGGTGACAGCTTCTAACTACAGTAAAGTGGCAATCAATCAGCAACAGCCTGATACTCGTAAGAGCTCCAAAGGCCATCTGGAGTTTCCTTTGACTTGTTAACTGATACGCAGTGGCCAACTCTGTGAGGGTATGAATGTATGGTCGGAATTAAACAAAACATTGGAAAAGGTAATTTCGCAACCACGGCCAGTTAAATATTACGGATGCCATTGTGAAGTAATTGGTTTCGGGTGGTATTTATTAATTGTAGGCATTATAACGCGCATTCCTACAGACGTGCCGTGTTTACCACAATTTGTTGCTCTATAATTTAATAATTTTTTCCTGATAATTCCAGTTTATTGCTTGTAGAAAAAAGTACGGGAATAATGAAAAGCTGAGGCAACAACTCTGAAATTTATTTATGCTGTTGCGCAGAAGAACAACCAAAAAATAATTCTACATTAATAGATAATATTTGAGTAAAAACGCCTGTGTACGCAGAGCCGAGCTGTGACTTACAAAAAATTACGACCAAAAATTTGGCGCCGAGGAGTTGGGGTGTCGAGGAGAAATCGACCACGCTTGCTTACGGTTTTCACAGGACGTGTGCGGAGATCCGGACTCCTCGACGAGAAGAGGATCGACGTGCATGATACCCGCAACCAACTACTAACTTATTCCTACCAACAAAACCATGTGCCTGTTGCTGTCGCACAAGAGCAGTATTCTAGCTCATTGTGCCCTTCAACCCATCTAACTATCGATGAGGTTTTTTTCCCGGTAAGGAGACCCTTCAGGTTGAATTATTGGCACTTTTTTCCCTCAGCCCTATGCTCTTCATTCTGTCTCTCTCACAAGCTAACTCCGTGAATGACCGTATTAAAGGGTATTATGCCCTCAGGTGCGGATCAAACACAAGTTCCCAATCCTTGTGTTCCAAGTTAGTTTACTAACAGCACGCGCAGAGGGGGTGTAGAAAGTGGTAGACCCCCATGCTTGGCCGTGCGTGCTTTCAAGGGGGCACGGCCTTTAAGGTCCTTTGGCCCCCCAAAAAAATAAAAAATAAAAAAAAATAACCCCGGGAAAGTGTAAAATCGACGCAGATTGGCAAGCATCAAACACGAGAAGAGGTTTTCACCCTCTGGTAGGGAACGAAGAGAGTCGAGCTGGAAGATGGACAAGCGAGAAAAGAGGACAGTTCCTATTTATAACTCGAAGAATGAGGTAGTCTGAGATGGGAGAAAGTGTAGGAGTAAAAATGTAAGAGTTCGAAAGATGTTTTTGGAGGCGACATTTCATAGCTACAACTTGGAGTGAAACGTAGTTGTTTAGATCTTCAACTTGTAATGTAGATTTCTTATGTACAACTTGGAAAAGGAAAAAGGGGCTGACCGACGGAAGAAGAATCTGTCTAGATATGCTAAGAATTGTTACGCCGACGAGGAAGTGTAAAGGAGGAAGCAGAAACTCCTGTGTAAGTTTTATGGTTAGCCTGGTTATAGCAGTTATAGTGAATTATGTAAAATTTAAACTCAAGAGTGAATTTGTGTAAACACTTATTTATAATTAAATTAAATTTAAAGACAATCAAAATAAAATTTTTTTTTTTTCATATAAAATCAACGCACCTCCTCACTGCATTATATTACAATGTATACCACACTTATGGCTGTTGGGTGCTTAAAAACGCTAAAACCTCGTTTCGGACTAATGGAAATAATACATGATGAGTGCAGGAGCTGAATGCGCAATAATTTGGGAACAATAATTGTCACTTAATTTCGTATATTAAATTAGCGTTTCAGAAAATTTTTATTCACCTTTGTGTGTGAACAAGAAGATATTGACGCAGTCAACACTGCACGCCATAAAAAGAAAACAAAGAGATGAATAATTTGAACTGTATGTTACTGGTGAATGCTGAGGTTTAAATGGGTAAAAAATTAAAGGAATAGGTAGACTGTGTAGGAAACATTTGACGAAATGCATATATAAGAAAATTCGAGCGTCATACTTCAATGTAGGTAGTTAAACAAATAATTTAATAGTCATGTATGTGTTAAAGATAAATATTTTAATTCAGATTGCACTATCAGGTTCATTGTCTACAACAGAGGAAATTGTCATCAAACTAAAATTCACATGATTTATAAAACTATGAAATAGGAGAGAGCGGGTAGAATAAATATATTAGGTCTAATTATCGCAGACTGTTGAAAGCGCTCAGTAAATTTGACCAGCATGATGGTTATTTTTTCTAGCAGAAAGAACGCGTTCGAGCCGTCAATCCAACCCCTGCTGAGTTATTATTCATCGTTCTGGTCAAGGCCAGGGTCTATTGTTAAGCTGCAGGGGGCTGAGTTGAGCTAGGCTAGGCTTCTCTCAGGCACTCAAGCTCGTTCCTCATGTTCTCAAACGTGCCTATAGGCCTCCTTTGCAAGCCAAAATTTTAAGTGATTGAGAATAGAAATTCATTCAAGAAGCCACATTTTCTTTAATTAATTTTGCCGTCTTCGCAGTAGAGTAATAAGAACAGGAAACAACATTGTTTCGCAACAATAACAATGTGCCTTTTGGTTACTGTAATCCATATAAATGTCAGAAATGGTTTATAAATCCTATAATATTCCTCTGAGTCAGTTTAGTTCAAGCCCTAATCTTGAACAAGGTATAAAAATCTGGTAGACGTAATTAGTTGCATATCGCTCAGTTTACCTTCATTCATGGTGTAATAATGTTAGAATTTTCAAAATTAATTCTAAGGAGAATGTGATTTGTACAAAATATTTAATTAAATTGATGATGAGCTGAATAATAGTTTCCCGTGAGCAGAAGCATTCAAAAACTCGTACAGCAAACTGTTGCGACTTATACCGAAAGCTTATTTCATTAAAAAATATTTATGAATACCATTCAAATTAAATAGCGTCATGAGTCCAATAAAATGTGACTGAAGCTGTTTTCAAATAGGTAGCCGAATACCGCGTTTCACAACGGTGTATCAAAAAAGAAGACTAACGTAATAATAGTATTGGGATAATAAATGAATTAAATTAACTACAAAAAAGGTTACCCGTTTCGGTCTTAAATTCAGCTGTTTATCAAAGTTCAAACACCAACTCTTAACCTGAATTCACAATACATCTTTAACGACATTCAAATACCGACAAGAAATCAGGACACTAGTTCATAATAATTTTCAAGATTTTGCAATTGACAGTATGTTTTAATACTGGATTTTATTAGACGTTCGTTTTGCCTAACATAACACTGAACAATTCCTATATTCAATTTTTCAAAATGCATTTTGCGTTTGACATATATCTAGTATTTTTATGATAGCTAAAATATGAAACTTCTGTGGAAAAAAAGATACTCCGTGCAGCTTAGGAAGCTAAATAGTGATTTTCTCTAAAGAAAAATGTATTTCTCTAATTAATTAACATTGTCCATGACAATTTTTGGTTATTATCATGCCATATCCCATTCTAGAAAATTTAGAAAAATCCTGTTTTAGTGGTTACGTAAATCCAAATACTAACATATATTCCAAAATTTGCGTTTCAAGCTTCAGGAACTTCGGAACTGCGTTGATTTGTCAGTCGGATAGTTTATCACTGAAAAGAAAACGCTTTCGTATTGTTACAAATTGGATGTTAAATTAAATATTAGAGTCCAGTTCCACATTTCCTCAGTCAGTTACTAAGGGCCTGTGAAATAAGCTGAATGTGTATTTAGTTAAGGAGTGCTTCTGTTTGTGTGACCCAGGTCTGATTCTTAAACCTTTCCTTTCCCTGAAGACCAAAAACGTTTTTACTGTTCGAAACGTTAGAATTACGATTCCATTTCTCGCACATTTAATTAATCTCTCTAGTTAACATAGACAATGAAATACCCGAATAATGTCTCTACCAGTTTCATCAATGTCAATATTTTTTAAATTCAACCATTGTCCGTATGCCACCTTCAAGAACTGATAAATTACAATCGCGTTGATATATGGACGATTTCTGGTTGTTGTTTTTTTCGTACAATGTGACTGTTAATGTGGTTAGTTAACGAAAATATCGGGAGGAAAGTTATGGGATTGCATCAGTAATTTGTGGAGAAAATCAAACTCTGTCGCAGCAGGACTTCACCAACTTGTCCCTTGGCCTCTGTATGCATGAAATAAAAACGTATCTATCGTTACTGATAAGTGGAATGTGAGATATGAACGTTTCACAGCAGCTTACGTAATCGGTTATAGTGTAGATGCCGCTGACGCTGCTTAATTCCGATACATTGCTCATAGCCTAATCTTCTTCGTAATGAGGACGCGCAAGCTATTGACACCTAGATCCGATTCCGGATTCCGATAACGACCTGTCTTGTAGTCGATACGCTTGTGATATCTAATCACCTTGATTGCTTGCCAGCCGGGAACCGTAGGCAGAATCGCGAGTCAAAGCCAAAATGGATTGGACAGATGAACGTGTGTTGGGAAAACATTGTCGTTCAGAAGAACAGGGTCCTAAAGTATAACCCGGTGAAAAAGAGGGACGAATGGGGAGAGCAGTGTTGGTCGTGATGTATTCACCTGAAACTGGTGCTGGGAAAGTTTGGAAAACCTGTTGACGTGTTGACCAGTCTTCAGCCTCAAAGTTCCTTTGCTCTGTCTGATGAGATAGGAACAGTCTCAATATATCAGCAAAAGCACCGACATTACTGCTGCTGATTACAGGACCAGGCTTTTCGCATTGACACGGACTTTGACCTCGAAACTAAAGACCCGAAAACACCGACGAGGTGATGAGTTGTGATAGCGGGAGAAAGACCAGTGTTCCAGTTGTTTTCTGAGCTATCGTTTCCTAATGTAACGATATTTTAGCGTTTCGATATCAATGCGCGGATAGAATTTTTTTTTTTAACAAAACTCTGATGTGTTTTCTTTGTATAATCTGTAAGAAGGGAAACGGTGAGATGTAAAATCGTTTTCGGTTACATCTCAATTGGTTAAAACAATAGCGGGCTTATATTAAGTTCCATCTAGTAGGTCACATAAAATATTCAGCATTCTGCAAATATTCCTCAAAAAGTATGTATTTTTTCTGTTTATAAATTAAGATATAAATATATAAGCTTGATCATACTAGCAACGATTTAAATATGTCTCAAAGTATTTTTGGCTAATTACCGATGCTAAGAGGGGCGAGCTTCTGTACCGTCCCATGTGTATCTCAGAAAATATTATGTACGGTGTAATTTCACCGGTCAAGCCGCAAATTCCCGACCAACGCGTTATATTCAAATTTGCCCGTTTACGATATTCATCCCAACGATTGCGAACATGCACCCTTCGAGATCACAGAGCTGTTATACGATGTTCAGTATAAGTATCTACTCTTGTTTATAATCAAAACAAAGCAAAAATAACTTTGTTTTCTCTTTCACAATAAAACCCACCCTACAAATACAGCCTAAATGACATTTCCCCTTTCCAGAACAATAAAAAAGTCTGCGACAATTATTTCCAAAGGGAAATAATAATGAAAAACTGAAAAGTCATTTTCCCATAATAGAATAATAAACAAAATAACCTCCATCCCGTACTAAAGAGGGTCTCTGGCCCTATAACGGCGAATGACTCGGATCCTTATATAACGGTGAACATCGTGGAGGTTAAGAAATCCTGCATCGTAACAACTAAATTTATTTAAAGTAAATTTATATTTAATATAATGATCATATTAGTTATTTTGTTTATTTATTGAATATATATTTCCCTATAATTCATGACGACAATACTTCAGAAATTCCACGTATATTGCTTGTATACATTAAAATTCATCTTTACAAATATTGAAATTAGAATATGCGTCATATATGCCTGCAAATCTTTCTTTAAGATACAAGTTACTCATTATTATGCTTTGGCTAATCAGAAATTTTTTGTCTTGGCAAATGTATTCGTATTTAAGCTTTTGTAACTTACGACATTTGCGAATTTAATATTAATTTCGCTATGCGGTTCGTTGTCTATAAAGCGACGGGCTTCTGGTTCGTCATACGCCCTACAAATAATGTAGGATTTTCCGATATTCTCAGTTTATTCACCGGGGCAATTAAAACACGACGTTTCTGCGAAATTCATCTCTGCCGTCGTCAGGTGAGTGGCGTGCCCAGTCAATTTAGATCAATTTATCTGCAAATTTCGGAACGTCATTGACTCGACTTCTTGAAAGAAAGGCCAGGCGACTGAGTATTTTGGCTTTCTTAATCCGCAACTTCGCAAATATTTTGTTTTCTAAAAACGTCGTCACCGTAGAGGTAATTAATCAAATTACGTTGGCTTTCTCGTCGCGGAACCTCAGCCACCTGACGAGGGCGGAGATGAATTACGCAGATACGTTGTGTTTTAATTGAACCTGTTGATAAACTGAGGACCTTTTATTAAATATAGCCTACAGTTGTGCCAGGTTTTCGAATTTTTTTTTCAATAAATGTGATCGAAAATTGTTATAAATAAACATGTCATGAAGCGGTTTGCGTCTCATTCTTCTTCACTTTCTATAGTTCTAAATACTTGTTTCCACAAATAATACCACATTCTTCAATAACTACGTGTAATTGTACACTGCACTTTTATTTACAGTAATTTTATTAGAAAACAACACTATATTTGCAAAACATAATTTCACAAATAACAGTAACTGAAATTTAAACTGTTAGCATGACTTTACAATGGCTCCTAGAATTTTCGCGTGCAAAAGAATGTAGTATGTTTTCTTCGATAATGCAGAGACTCGCACGCGAACGAGTACTTCGCGTTTAGAAACGTAGTAAATTTGACCCCAGAAGTGGAAATACATGATCGTTATTCTTAAATGTGAAATTAATTACCAGAATCGAAACGTCAACAGACACGTTATCGGCCGGTACTTAACGGGATTTCTACCGATGAAAACATCCATTTGAACAGTGTAACATTGTAGACGTTTTAAGAAATTGGATACAGTTATATTTTTAAATCCGGAATATGTTTTCGGTATTGGAACAATATTTTAGTGTGAGCATAAACGATCTTAAAATTTAAGTAAGCTGTTCATTAACCAAGGTGGACCTCATAAAAATAAATAACTGAGACGGAAGTTATGTTTCCAAAATTCATAAGATGAGGAAGTGATTAATTTCCGCAGTTCAGTTATCATGTTGACGGATAATGAATTTAACGTTAAAAAAAAGGGAAAACAAAAAGATCAAGGACGTAGAAGCTGTTGTGACAAGTTTAAGCACGTAATACGTTTGAAGTAACTTCGATTAATGCTAAATCACATAGATTCCAGGCCATTAGCGTTGTAGTTGTTTCGTAGTTAAAGAAATGACTGGTGGAAACATGAAACCGGTTAATGTAAAAAAATTATCCAATCCTTCACTTTCGTAGGGAGTCAAAGAGCTTTAAGACAAACAATGTAAATAGACAATAGGCGAAAGGTGTATATCGAAACAAAACAGTAACGAGAAATGTACTGAAGTTAGTAAATATTTCCTGAGTACTTTACAAAATCTCTTGCTCTTATTGCAATCCCTGATATATGAGGCAAACTCAAAGGTCACTAAATATCCATATCAAATAGCATAACTTCAATATAAAACATCCCATTTATAAACAATTTGTAGTCACCAAACATAACATCATTTGGAAACAATCATTTGATGACAAACTCAGACTTTGGTTGTTGACACCAGGTAACATTACCGGTGTGAGTTTGTTAAGTTATGTACTACATCACCCCAATAATTTTATACGACGATAACTATGTAAAATATTAATAATACATCAATAGCGATACTGTTATCAATACTCTGTGACAAATGACCCGATGCGCAAAGATTTATAATTCCGTCTACATAGTTTTCAATAGTGCCTATTTTTAAAAAGCGGAATAATTTAGCACCTAAGTAGCCACACATTTCAAACACGAAACTATATTTCCTTTTTCATAAATAAAGTTAATTTTAGAAACAAGCACGCATGTTGGAACAGTTGGATGTTCTAACTGGTCTACAGCACAGAAATGAGGCAGTTTTTCGAGCTTTACTACTAAAAGGAGGAGGTGTAACGGAATACTGCTCATGCGCATTTCTCATTCCTCAGAGAGATCCTGTGCTGAGCTGTAGCTGCATTAGCAGGAGCGAGTGCGACCCAAGTCGGGCAGTTTAAAGTCTTCGAAGGAAAAATTCACTCTATTAATAGTTAATTATTATAAAGGTTCTCAAAATTAAGATATTTTAATTCTTCGTAAATTTATTTATGTGCTGTAGTACATGAGCACATATACAACCTGCCGCGTCTTCCAGAAACCAGAATTATATCCGCAATGCTTCATATTAAACCTAACATTGCTGCAATGAACGTACAAACGGATGCTATGATCCCTGATTGTTAGGGTAACCCCTCTTTGCTTGTCTATTTTGTTTGCGTTTAAGTTAGTTATATCTTTGTTTTTGAGTACGTCGCATGGTTTGAGCGGTGTTTCGTTCTTGCGGCTCTTGTTGCGTTTTTGACGAAAGCAAGAAGGTTTGCACAAACGTTGTGTAGCATTTATTTTAGTACTTAATTTTTTCTGTTAATTGGCTACTTATTTATCTAATTAGGAAGTGGTAAATCTTCTGGACAGCTTCACGGAAAGCAAGCGATATACAAAAATTCTTTCAGCACTGTAAGGAACGTACACAAAGGTGGTTTGGCTCAATTGGGTCCATATTTGGAAGCAACCACCAATAATTCTACATAACAGGTTTCGATATGACGAAGTGTTTGGGCGTATATTGGAGAAAGGTATAAGGAAGAGTAAAATCAGAAAGCAGATGTTGGTCTTGAAAATTATTCTCAGTGTTTATCGAATTTGTCTTCGTTTACTTTTCCCTATACCAGGACGCGAATGAGCAATAAATACTCTATAATATCGTATTTCATTATAAATTATTGCCGTCTATTTTATTGTCTATGTACCGTATATTGCTAAGTTTCTCATTTTAGTTGACAAAATATATGCAAAATTTTCTTAATTTTGTTTGTGTTTCCTCTTATAATTTCCTCAATTTCCACTTAATCTTCAAATTGATGTTGGAATACATTTTCAATATTTCCAGTGACCACTCACCTGACTCTCCATACATCAGCACAAACTTGTATTCTTCTACTACATTTGCAGTATCCAGACTTATGGAATGCCGGCAATTCGTTGAGAATAAAGTGTGGAGTATAGACGATAACTTTGTTTTCATTCCCACTTTACGTGCAGCAGACTTTGCCGATTCCCACCTTACCCTATGCACACTCAGATGAATTGCCTCTTACACGCATGCTTTACTTTTGTCAAGTACGTACACAGTTGATGTGAATGGAATGGGGTATTCACGAAGTTGCAGCTGTGTGTGTGTGTATGTGTGTGTGTGATATATAGAAATGAAGGGGGCGGGGACGGGGACTGTAACCAGGTGTATTTCCCGTCAGAGACAGATATATAGAAACAGAATAATTATAAAACACTAGGAGAAAAATTAATGACATTAGCTGGAATCTGTCTTTAAATTTTCCGACGATAATTATTGGAAACTAAAAGAGCATCCAACTGCAATACAGTCTGCAGCAAGACTAAAGTAATTGGAATACGCTGACGACGAACGACTTTGAACGGTTCTTTGAACCATATTATTTGGATCAAAATTATTTTTCCCTTGAAGTGCAGATTGATTTTTTCGAATCTCGAATCCAGCATTGATTGTAACTCTGGCTTCGGTCGTCAAAATGTTGACGGAAAACTGGACGCTTGCGGTTGAAATCTATCGCAGTCGAACTAATTTCAAAGGTTGACTACTCACTTATCATGTATCCGCAATTGAGAACCGGTTCCAAAGGTTATGCTGTTACTGATCATACTGTATGTTCCTCCTATTGTAAAACTGGTCTCAAAGGTTCAGACCGCTCTGATAATTCATGAAAACTGAGCCTTGTTAGTTTTCAGTAGTTGAAAAAAAATATTAATTATGATTTTAATGGTAAAGATATTTGGCATAATGATTTTATTATATTAGCAATTATGTATAACATTACTTATTGTATCGTTTTGATTTTTCTTTAGGGTTTACATATTTAACACCATGCAGTATCTTCTAGACATGATACTGGAGTCCTGACTTCACTAAGTTTCATTTAATTATTTTCTTATTGTTACGGCGGTGGTTTTTAGTTTAATTTGAAATATGCAGTTGTTTATTAAAGTGTTTTAACGTCTACTTTTAATTCTAGCGCTGGGGTTATTTTGTCACTGATGAGTCAAGACGTTGAAATTTAAATATTTAATTTTTTGGAATCGAGTTGTTGAGAACGTCCTTTGCTAATAGCAATCCTGAAAAAATCTTTTTGCCGTAAAAATATACCTTTATAATTATTTGAATTAATAAGAATTCATTTGAAGTAACAATTTTATGGAGTAGGGAGTCAAACGTTATATTTTGTAATACCAGGAAATGTACCCATTAAAATAACTGGTAATTTCAGAGTGCTTAATGTACAATGAATACCTTTAGATGGCTAACAGTTATAAACCTTAATCTCAGATTTAGTTTGAAAAGCGTAAATCAAGAAGGCAACCCATTTTAACAATGTCATCTTTGTGATTGTGTACACCTCAGCGCATTAATTTTTGGGTTTACAGTGAATCAGAGACATATAACTCGAAATATTAGCACTGTCGTAACACGCTAGTATACTGGGACAGAAACAGCTAGTCGTATCAAAATAGGATGCGCAGTGGTCTACTAATTGTAGTGAGGGTAGACCAGAGCTCAGTTTAACACGAACCTTTGTTACGGCAACTTGGTGCTGCGAAAACTATTCTAAAAACATTTGAGTCATGGAAATATATTTTGATGACTTTAGGTTGTATATTAAAAAACTCATCCGTCAAAGTTAAGGGATGATAAGTACATAGTGTGATAAAAAGACATTTCTGCTGTCTGTGTATTCTATTCGTAAGAATGTTTTCAAGAATGATCCACCTTCTCTGCAAGGTGATGTTCTCAACAGACGACAATACTCCTCTCCACATTCTCCCCTCTGCCGCGCATTTGACACCACTTCCTGTATCTCAGAACCTATGCTCGGTTTGACTGACTGTGTGGCCTGGTTCCTCGTATTGTTGAAGTAGTCCCTCAATACCACTTCAGTTCAACATCTTTTTAATCAAAATTAGTCCGTCTCGAATAATAGTTTAGTAATTGCTATTTACATTCAAATTTGTGTCCAGACTACGGACTACAACAATAATATTCTTGTTTAACCTGGATTATGGAGCGCTTGGGTAAGTCTGTGGCAGCCGATTCTCAACCACCTCGAGGGCACATCTATTTGCGTTTATCTAAAATTTGATTTACTCTTTTTTGTGTTTGAAAATGAATTCAAGTTTTATGCTCAAACGGTCATTTGTTTCTCTTCCCAGAGACGGAAATTTATTTTCAGAGCTATTCGAAAGAACTTCGGCTGTAATCTGGCAAAGTTTGTAATATGAAGCAGCAGGAGGGAAGCGTGGGTTGTTGAGAGGGAGCAAACAGTGGCGAGGGCCCTCCCAGAAACGCTGACAAGCCACGGGATAACAAGCCTTCAATTGCCACCTCCGATCGGACTTTCCTATACAACTCGGATTACTCTCCCCTTAACTAGACAAATTAATCACCTTCTAACACCTTCGTAATAAGTATTAAATGGGCGACCAATTATTCTTCGTTTTAATTTCTCGTGTCTGAGTATATCTTTAAACACTTCTGTTACATTATTTTCTAGACATTTTCCACTTATATGTTGCTATAAGGCGTTTGTTTCAATAAAATTATGTAACTGTCGTGTTGCTAGGGATGTCTAAGGACCTCAGTCGAGCTGTAATATTATAATTCCCACCAAATATTGTGTTTATTTCTCTAGGGTCTTGCTCGTAAAAGATTTGTAATTATTTATTGCTATTATACTTTAATCTCTGCACCGGAAGCTACAGTATTCAAAACCTACTGATTTAAGTGTAATTACTTAGTAATAGGGCAGAGTAAACTTCAGTAGTGCAGCTGTTAACAATTTATATATTTTTAAAAAAATGAAAAATCTTTGTCCTATAATTACGAAATGTGAAACTACCGGCTAAATGCGTAAATAAAAACTGACTTTTTCTGAGGGAAAGTCGTGCTCAAATACAGAGGTCAGTCACAAATATTTGTAAATGTGGTTTGCTGTATCTCTTTAACACCGACTTTGACTGGAAGTTTTTTTTTCCGGAACCTGCCCGATAATCTGCTTTTCAGGTAGCACAAACACCACAGCCTCTCGTCTGCTGAACTTAAACCGCGTTCCAGGAAGAGGGTGGCACAGTTGGCCACCCTTTTTACAATTTCTTTTCGTATTCCGGAATCATGGGGCTTGTCCAACTACAATTTCCTGTGCCAACTCTGAGCTTGATTAGATTTAACTCATTATTCAACTGATGCTTCAAATTCACATTTGTAACGCAAATAAGCACATTTTTGTTATATCTGTCTACATTTGTACTTTATGCTCAACTACTGTCTCGACTGTTTCACATCAATAACTCGCCTTGGCCCCTACTTCTTCTCTCCGCTATTGAACATCATTGTTGAGAAAAAGATATTCCCACTACATCTATTACTCGTTAATGATGCTCATCAATGTAAATCCTATCCGTGCCTCCCACAAATTTCAATATTCTCGTTAGCATCTCTCACTACGGGATTTACACTACTAATTACGAGACCCAGTGAACTCACGTTTTTCTGGGCGCTGGAATTCCTGCGAAAACTTAGCGTATGTGTTAAAATCTTGGGAACAGTGATTTGTTCTGCCAGATGTTTTTACCTCCTTGAGCGCCGCCGTGTGATGTGCGACCGTGCCACGAGCGGACAAACCGATATTGTGCGATGAACCGACACATGACCCTTTTCCCTCATCTCCATCCCCCTTCCTGATCGACGAATGAGCTTGTAGAAATTCTGTAATGAGTCTTATTCTTAAAAGGCGAAATAGTTAAGAAATTAAGTAAAGTTGGAGTAACGGACAACCAAAAGAAACTAAAGCATTTAAATCAATTTTAATTACAAATAAAACACGTTTCGGTCCTGATGATGATCTTCAATAGGCATATAAAGAAGAAATTATTAGTTTATAAATATAAAAATGCACATTATCGTAGATATTAAAAACTTTGGTTGAAATTAATTAAATATAAAAAAACATTTTGAAAAAATACGTTGGACATTAATATATAAAATTAGAAGTTTATAAAATCCGAATTAGAAGATTGTAAATATTGAGTAAAGAATCTGTCTTGGTTTTAACATTAAGTGAATGTATTACATGCTTAAAGTATAACTTATCTTGATTCATAATTTTTATCTGTTTATATCTAAAATATGGAAACTGTTCCAATTGATTTAGAAATATTAAATTAAGTTACGAATATTTGATAAGTTACATTTATTTGACTTCTTTAATTAAATGAAAAAATCAGCCTATTTAGTTAGAAATTTATTTTGAATGAAATTTCTTAAACATTATAATAGAACAAACATTACACCAATCGTAAGTTTCATTGCTTAATTTATAGGGACCTCTTCAGGTGTAGTAAAATACAATGAAATGATTTAATTTCAAAATTAGTATTTCTAAAAATTCAAAGAAAACAAAATATTATAAATGATGTAATTTATAATAAATTAAGTACAAATTTATAGAACATTACTTGTAATTAATTACATGAAATGTAGTGGACAAAAAATTTATTAGGTGCGATTTACCCAAACATTTCAGGCGAAAATATTAGTACGTCTTACTTTTAACCCATGGTTAAAAAAATTCGTTTCACTTTTCACACAATATCTCTGATAGACAGTTTCCAAGTTTCTACTATTCTTTAAATGAAATTATACAATTGAAGAACAGAATACATTTATAATGGAGAAAATTAACAAATATTTTAATGAATTTATCAATCAATATGTATCGAGAAAGTAATTCTTCAAAAAGTTTCAATGAGTTTATACGCATAAAACTATTGACAATTTCTTAACATGGGTTCTAAATTAATTCACTTCATTCTCATCTTCACATTAAAATAACGCAAAAAATGAGATTCGAGAAGTTACAGATGTCGATAAGTTTTATTATGACAACCCGGCAACGCCAGCACCCAGCTATTTTGCAATAAATACATGTTGTTAAGTACATGTTGAAATCAATGTGTACGGTGTCTTCCTTACATAGAGCGTGCTCAATTTGTCCGCGAGAAACGGCTGTTTGCATGAAATAAAATTGCTGCTGAACGCGACTCGTGAATCTAAGAAACGTTCGTCTAACATTTTTTTCTCATTTTTGATAGACAACTTCAGCTTCAGAATTCCGCGGAGGTGCACAAAATATATATTGGGCCATTGAATCTTCAGTTGTCAGCCTGTAATAAGAAATATAAAGAACAGAAATGGAACAATAGAGCGCGAGAAGATTTCTAAATTGCCAATTCTTAATGCTGTCCTAATTCCCACAATAACTGGCCATATTTCACCACAGCCTAACCCTAACGTGACTGTGGCTCGTTCTCACCCTTTTCGTGTTATCTACTTTGAATTTTTTTTGCTCCTCTCTGGCCCTTGCACCGTGTATCCTTTGTCGATACGGTTGTCTTCTCGCCAAATAATATGGTTTAGAACTCGGAGCAGAGACGGGCTCGGTTTGGAGTCGTATAACTCCCACGCACTGCCCGTGAAGGAACTGGTTTAATATCTTTCGCAGGCAGTTTCCTTTTTGGAGTACATTAGCATATGAGAGAAAACTTCAAGAATAATTGCAGGTCCATTATGATGCTGCTCATTTACCGTATTCTAAGGACGGTGCGGTGAATTGTTCTGTCTTTCTATTACTTAAAGTTAGGACAAAATTTTCAAATTATATTTCATAATAAAGATATATATATATATACATTTTCTGACTATTGATAAAACTAATAAATAAATAAACATCAGTCAATATTAGGTCAGAAAAAATAATTTATTTATTAAATTAATGATGAGGTCGTAAAATAAGTAATGAAACGTTGTTAATTTAACTTATAATTTTTTGGGACTTCAAACTGGCTGATGTTTATTTATTTATTACATTTCATAATACTTACGATGGTGTCTGGCATGCAACGTGATCTGAGTAATCCAGGCAGCATGGTGAAATATAGGTTTTAGATTTATTTATTGATTCCACCGAGGAAAGAGAAGAAGTGAAAGAATTATTATCTACCTGATAACAAACACTGCAATGAAATACATGACATGAAAATATACAAGTGTGGAACGAAGGCATCTATTTCCCTCTCACACGCGCACACAAGGAAGAACAACACATAAAAAATAAAACATAAAATAAATACTCAAATAAAAAATTTATAAAATATCAATTTGAAGATGAGAAAACAATTTAAATTCGTTATTCATTAATGAGAAAGGATAAAATCGTTACATAAATGTTTAAAAATATTCAAATCGAGTTTAGTCTAACATTTCACTATTATTATTATTCTCAGTTTTTTAAGGTTTTGAAAATCCACATAGTGTAAACTCCACTCTTATAACACAGGAAAGCGAGTGAAAGGGAGGGCAAGGTAGCGAAAGGTTAACAAGGGCCTCCGGGCTATGGTTTAAGGATCCTACCCGGCAATTCGCCTCAAAGTGATGCAGGGAAAACCCTAGAAAAACCTGCTTCAGGTAGGTCGGGCATTTGGTACTTGTTCCACGCCCCTCAGAAGTACAACCACAATTTCAATGTTTTCATTAATTTTTCGGCTGTTACTTGGGCGGCAGTATATATCACTCTCGTCAGAGTTTGTGATGAGTTCACGTCAAGTGATGTATGAATTAAGAGAGAGAAAGAAAAAATATAATAATATTATATATATATATATATATATATATATATATATATATATAAGTAAAACGATCACTTATATCTTGATTCTGCCAGTCACTTTGTGGGGAATGGTAGTCAAAATATACTGTTTAAAGATCGCTTAAGAAATTAATTAACTAAGTAGAACAGACAATAGTATATTTTTACATTTATTAATAAATATTTTAAAATTATTTGATATAGTTGTATCCGTCGGCCGTTGCAACAGTTAAATCAAAAGGTGTCTGCTTTGAAATAAATCTTATTTTGCGGCTGGCGAATTATGACGTTCTTACTTTGGACGTATTTTGCTCTACTGTTTATTTAATATGAAAATGTATAGCATTTGTAAGGTGTCTTGAATATTATTGTTCAGAAGCTTCAACCTTCGCGATCTTAGTGTCCTATTTATCATTCACAGCCTTTATAAAACGGGAGAAAAACTTCAAAATAAATGCGAGTTGAGTGTGAATCCGAATGTTTGCGGTCTCGAAATATTATGTTTTGCATTATATTTTTTCTGAGAATTATTATTAAGTGTTCTGGCAGGTGATGCGATAAAATTGTAAGTTTTCTTACTGTCCTTAGCTTCTTCCTTCATCGCCCAATATATATCTTCTTCTTTTTCCATTCAAGTCGTCCAGCAGCTGCACTCTTATTCTTCCTCGGCTTGGAACTCCATCTATGTGTCATTTGATTATGTCCTGCTGTAAATAATTTCCTTTCAGGATGTCCCTGATCCAGTTTGATTTTCTCTTAAAAGCTGTAGTCAAGGTGGAACTGTTCTCATTTACTCTTTTCAGAACCTCTTTACTTTTTTTCCCCATATCTGTCCACTTTATTTATTAAATTCTCCTATAACACAACACTTCGAAAAAAGTATTCATTCTCCCTCTTTCTTAATGTTCCATTCAAAACTCTTCTCCACTTTTGTGCAATCCTAGATTCGATTTGCTCGTCACTAGGGTTCTTTTCTTGGTGTTGTAACCATTATTCGTCAAAAGATTTTCAAGTATCTTGAACTGATCAACATTTTGTAATTGTTTCCCCAAAATATATGTAACCACTCTGGTTTCACTTAATATTTTACTCACTGGAACATCATCCTGTGCATATTGTAATGGTTTATCTGTAACCATTTGCTTTGTCTGCATTGTACAGATTTGCATCGTGATTTTTTATTTAATTTTGCATGGCTAACTACGAGAAAGGATTATTAAATAATTTTTATTTAGAATTTTCGTCTTTTGTCATAGTGTGGTGTTGCTCTCTCTCCACTTTAGGTTATGAGGGGGAGTTTATTAAGTTAACGACATTTTGATTTTAAATTAATTTATTTATAATAAACGTTTGGATTTATTTTAGTTGCTAGTTAACACAATTAAATATTAAATTTATACCTTTCTGGATATGATTTACACATACATGTATAATCTGACTCAAAAATACATTTTTGTAAAATGTAAGTTGAACCGAAACTTATTTAGTTTAAAAGAAATTACTCGCCTGCTCTGAAAGAAACTTGGGCGAAAAATTTATGGAAATAAAATCTGATAAGCAAGTATCGCGCGTAGATGCGAATGGTTTTCATAACTAAAAGGTTGGCGTATGTTATATTGTGACCGAGGAAGTTCTTCCTGTACGGCCTGGACTTTCTACGGAAGGTCAGAATCCTCGTCTCTCTGTTTCGTGAAGTGACTTTGTCCGTCGTTTGTGTTTCCTCCTAGTGTGCGTGTGTCAGGTTTTGTGTTTATTCTTGTGTGATGTGTAATTCTATATTTCAATCATTTAATCATTAATTTTTTACTAGTACGTATTGGATTTTTTTTATTAGTACTGTAAATATTATATTATCCCCGTAGTATAGTTAGAAATTTTATTATTATTATTATTAATAATATATGTCTTTTAATTATGATGGACAGTGAACTTTGTGTTCCCAAAGTTCCCAAAGTTAAAAAAAGTTAAGTTTTAGTATTTTTATGTTAAATTCTAATTATTTACAATTGTACTATCCAATTATTATATTATAATTATTTGTAATGACGTATCCTATTTTTTCATACGATGACTAGTGGAATAAATTAAATCAAATCAAATTTGGTGTTGATCATCTCGTAGTGTGGTGGCCCTCCGGAACCTTAGCAGGTAGACTTTGTCCTATGTCGCAATATCTGCAAGACCAACAAAGACTTGCCCAGGCAATTTTGACCTTGATAACAATAGCACATCCAGGCACCGACCCTAACTATGAAATCAATTATCGAATATGCGCCTTGCATGCTCGCTTAGACAAAATTTAGACAGAAATTATTTTTGCTTCCCAGTAAAAATAAAATGTTATATTATTATTATTTAATTAAAATTTCGTTGGGAAACGATTTAACAACGATACATAAATGACATTAAAATTCATTTCAGTCCTACTTTCCAAATTAATATATATTTTCGGTTTGTGACCTGATGGCTTTGAGAAAGTTTTTTTATATCATTGGAAACAATACTAACTAAAATGCTATTAAGATTCGATTTAAGAGCAGTTTAGAGTAGTTAATTGAACAGTCACATTTGTACCTATTTTTCCTGTTGATCGTTTACGGATGATAGATGGAGATGTATTTATGTTGTTGGCTTCGATCGTTTTGGGTAAGGGAAACACGATTGCACACTAATCATAAACCTGCTTGTGACAGCGAATTAATCTGGCTTTTCTCCGGACTACCAACGCACAAAGCTGCGTTGTCAAGAGACGCAAATTTGTTGCTAAAACCCTTAATCAGGGAAGAGAGAATTGGAGATCACGTTGGCATATAAAGGCGTAGGGACAAATTTGGAAATATTGCTTGCAATGGGTCATGTTTTAGTATTAGAATATCGGTTTTTTGGAAGGACAAATCGAAATCCTTCTCATATTTCGGCAAATTGAACATGATTTTAAAATTGCGCTGTAGAAGTGGAGCAACCAAGTGTATTCATTATTGGATGGTTTTTTCAGCAGCTAATTAAGACTTTCATGTTCAGAACTAATCAAGCAATCACAACATTTGGTTCTGATGATGAGTGTTCGTAGAACGTGAAATCGAAGCTGAAGTGTTTGACTTTGCTCTAATTTAAGTGTTTTGCAATAACTATAATTTAATGTGAAATGGAAATTGGTTTTGGAAATATATTCTACGCACATCATTTTGAGTATGTCATGGTATTCACGTTTTATAACTACAGAAGTGAACTTCATTTTGAATTCAAGTTGCATTATACTGATTCATCCATTCATTCAAATTCAATATCAGTACGATAAAAGATGAAAACTGTAAAACGCCAATATAAAATTCATTTATAAGGTTGTTCACTGCCGCCGTCGGAAGAGCGTGGGACAAGTACCAAAGGCCAGACCTACCTGATGCTGTTTTTTCTAAGTTTTTCTCTGCATCACTTTTAGGCGAATTGCCGAGTAGGAACCTTAAACTACAGCCCGGGGGCCCTAGTTAACCCTTGGCTACCTTCCTTTCCGCATCCCCCCTTTCAGTCCCTTTACTATACTGTAAGTATATTGTATAGTGTATTCCACTATATATAGCCTATCCACAAACACAAATATAATTTTGAATACTGTACGATCTCTTTACTGTGGTTGTAACCACTCAGTATTTTTAAAATGTAAATTTCGTTTAATACTAGTTTTATTTGCAACAACATTAACAGAAAATTAGTTCTTACGTTTCGGTATATTTACCAACGAGATAATTCAACTATTTTCCCGTAATGAAAGTTAAAGAAGCACTAGGATTTAATTACCCTGGATATTATATTCAGCAACATCAATTAAACTAACCAGACTTAATATTACTTTGATATTTATTATTATTTCCTATAATTATTTGCGCTACACAATTTAAACTTACTGGATTAAATTGGCATAAATGAAAAAAGGGAGAATTTTTATTTTGTCGTTAAAATATAAAAAAATATTGCTCTGATTGTAATTTTACAATGATGACTTAAATAAATAATTTCGATACAAATAACTGTTATTATTGTGTTAAACTTTACAATTAATTATTATTCTGTGTTCCTCAAATAATTTTGAGTGGAGCTCTTTTATATGCTCATAGCTGAATGTTTTTGTTTCAGGTAAGTATCGATCTTCAGGTGAATTGTAGTTTCTTTGTGAAGAAACCTCATTTATTGCAAAAAAGTAAGTATTTATTCGAATTTGTATGTATTGTTATACATTACGTAGTTGTGTGAAAATCGTCATAGAATAAAATATAATTGAGGAACAACCATGGAACAAAATATGTTGATTTATTAGGTAGTGTTCTGGTTTTCGTCATTAATTCAGGTTTTATGGATCCGAGGTGATTTTAAAGAACGTAAATGAATATTAAAAGCAGACAACAATAGATAATAAGCATCGGAAACTGTCGAAGATGTATAATAGATTTTGGAAACAACAGACGTATCTGAATTAAACATTCTTCGGTTTCCAACCGGGATAAATATATATGAATATAAATTAATAAATATTTAACCCTGTTGGATACTCGAGAATGTTTTATTCAGAATTTACACCGGGAAAGTCGTCGCTCTGTTATCAGAGGTATCTTAACTATATTTCGTAAGCCAGCTTCACTTTATGAATTAGTCATACATGACACCATGGCTTCAAGTTGATCTGGCAGCGACCCTCACGTGCCTCGCATCAGAAATAGGATAAAAAGAGGTACAGACGATCCTCTGAGTTCTGGTTGTTCGAGACGTTGATATTTTTCATGGCTGTACGATATATTGAATTGTTTTGAATTTAAATTAATTACGTTAATCCCTATTGTAAAGAACTATTTCGGCTTTTGAGAACAGCAGCACAATACGGGAACAATAGTTATCGAGAATCAAATTGATTTCGGTTAGTATCGGTTTTACCAATCAGTGATTTGTGTAGGACATGGAATCGTTTTTTTTAAAAAAAAATGAGGGTATAGAAGTGATCAGCTTACGCGAAATGAAAAAATTCTTATTGAGTGTCGCCAAACAAGAGACTTTCTACGGCTATTAGAAAGTAAGATTTCAGAGTGTATCCGCCTTTAAATAGACAATATTACTTGTCACATACGTTCGTCGTCGTGTTTAAGGATCTTCTAAAGTTTTCGGGATCAACTGCCTGTGAAGCTCTTTTTTATATATATAAAAATGTAACATTTTCTTTGGGAATAGCAAGAAACAGCCCATTATACGACTATTATTCATGCTTAATTAAATATAATTACTACCAGTAAAGTTAGAGTATTACATGGTCTACGTAAAAATGAAAAAGAACAAGGAAAATAAAGGAAGAACAAAGATAACAAGGAAACGGTAGAGGTACGTCTGAGAGAAAACTAATAGCATCAAGCAAGAAACGTAATAAAAATCTATCTGACAAATGAAACAGAGTGTTTTTTGCTAAAACGGCCGATATTTAATTGGGATAAATATTTTTAGAGGTCAAACAGATTGATAATGTTTCTCCTGATGTTAACTGTGTATAATTTAAACCCCATATTGCATGGGAAAGGAGCACCCTTAGGGGTAGGGATGGAGGGACGTTACAAGAAAATAACGGGAATACAACCGATACTGGAGTCATATCAAGGGTTATGGATGCCGCTGAGTTTAATTATGATATTCAACTTGCCAGTTAACATCCAGGGTTAGGGATGGACGGGGTGGAAATTTTGAAACATGCAAACACGGCTGATATTTGCGTTGAATAAATATTTTTCAGGATTAATTAGTTTTGATAGTATTTCTACTGATGTTGTTGTGTATAATTTCACCCCTTTTTGTATTAGAGGGGAGCAGGCTTAGGAGAAGGGAGGGGGTGGAAAGGCGTTGAAAGAAAATAACACGAAAACAACCAAGATTTGAGTCAAATTGGGGATTATGGATATATGATAACCCGGGCTACGCCGGACACTCAGTTTTTTTTTAAAAAGAACAAACTAAAAGGAAAACGGTTTATTTAGTGACAGTAGCACTGAAAAAGTAATAAATCGTCAAAAAGAACTAGTCAAATGGATAATATTAAGTGAAAGATGAGATCTGTCCAACGTTTCGAACAAAGAAACTCTTATTCAGGGAAAGAGGAACATTCACAGAGTACGAGAGTCAGAACAGTCATGATTGCGCAGAAGTAATATAATTCCTTAATTTCTGGTTTATTTTTTCATTTTTATTAAGCCAATGGAATATTTTAGTAATATTACCATTCCAGTGTCCACAAACTATCAAACTAGCTAGTAATCCAGGACTAATTTTTCCTTGGCAACTATTTTCACTTCATTCTAGAAATCTTCTGATGATAAACGCTCCCCGCGTTCGTCGCTGACAGCTCAAAGTAATTCCGGAAAAATGTGTAAAGGAAGAAGGTCCATAGCTTTAAGGGAATTCAGAATATCAGGCACAATATCGCGTTGGATATATATTTAATGAATGTCAGTCTTTTTTTTTTATTCTAGATTTATTATATAGATTTAAAAATCTATCAAAATGTACATCAGTCATTAGTGATCGTATTTGTGGCAATATAAAACCCCTTCTTAACGTTAAGGATCGCTGTCATGTACAATAAAACATCCGAGTATTGATACGGAGCCAAATTCGTTAATCATGTTACAAAAAAGAGTGACCTTTATTTTTTCAGTTACCCGGATTCGCTCTACTTTAAAATAATGATAGGGTTTTTGTAAAAAGTGTCTTTAGCTTTAGAAGGTATTTACAATTTCATTTGCAATGAAACAGTAAATCTTTACAAACTTTTCAGTTATTTTAAGTAACTAATGTATAAATAAATTCAATATATCTCTAGTTGGATACTAATTAAATAATTCGTATAGAAATAAATGAACACAAATTATTCCTGCGCTATAGATGGATAATAATATTGACTATCTAAATAAACTGAAGAAATTCGTAAAATCGTCGACATTGAGAATGCGACCGTATGTATCGTCTCAAAATACGATACACTTCCCTTGTATGGGAGTAGGCGGGAGCTCACTTTAACACGAACCTTTGATACGGTAACTTGGTAGTGTAAGAACTATTCTAAACACATATAAGCAAAACAATACATTATGCTGAGTACAGGATATGTTGTACGTCAAAAGTCTAAGTACTGGGTGTGGTAAAAAGGTTTTGCCGTTGTATATCTTGTTCGTAAAAATATAATTAATATTTTTAAGAATGATATTAGCGTTGTGCGAGCTTGTCTCCACAAGGGGAAGTTCCCCTGTCGAAAATACTGCCCTCCATCTTCCGCTTCTCCTACTGTGCATCTCACACGCCATGCTGTTTCTCGAACCTGTACTTTATAACTCACGTAATTTAAAACTTGCGATGTTAGTTTGGATGCTACGATGTTTCTGGTCATGTGTCGCTGGCTGACTGTCTCTGGCTATGTATCTGATTACCTCTAAATTCTTTCCTCTTACATTCAAACAACATGACAATTTACTGATCTCTCTCTCTCTATCTCTGAGAGAACTACCTGGTAATATTCATACTCATTTTGTTTGTTCTTTTATAGTGCTACTATCTTCCTCTGCCAAAATTATCGTTCTGACTTTTTATTATACATTCATAACTGTCAGGCTGGTGGCCCAATCACTTGATTCGAAGTTTACTCCAGACATTTACGTTCATCGGACACCCAGCGTTTCTAATGCTCTAACTAATTATCGACAAAGATATCATTCCTGTGTCGTTTTATGAAGGTATTATTATATTGGATGATTAAACTGTTCACTTTTGTACGATGGCTCTAAGTGGCTTTGCTAATCCTCGTGGATTTTTTACTCTTATTTCCTATTTTCTGCCGACGCCGCTCCCAAACTTCGCGTGCACAAGATCGAAATTCAATCATAAATTTTAATCATAGACCACAAGCTTTATTGTAGAAAAATTCACGTCGGAAGTGGCACTTGAATTCCATTAGGACGTTATCTCAGTATGTCATTGAATAATTTGAGTAAAATTTGGGAAACCCCAATTCAATATGACGGATGCGTAATTTAAACCAATTCCTTCGTATAACACCTAATCGACCTAAAAATAATTTCTTTCAATCTGATAGTTATTTAGTATCGTCGTAGAATGGACAAAGTTAGCACTTTTTATTTATTTACATAGGTGGCGAGATCTGCGTTTAGAGGTGGCAACGTGTGACTGTAATTTACATGTACAGTGAGAACGTTTGAATAGCAGCTAAGTGAGCACAGCATATAAGACCGTGGTGTTCGATACACGACGCAGGTTCGGGGTCTCGAGGGAAGCATATCCTCTTGGTACCGTATTTTATTGTTGGTCGATACTGCTGCTCAGGAGCAAGGCGTGGAATACCAACACACAGTGACCGGAAAAAATACAACTGCAAACGTGACTTCACCTCTGTTTAATGCCTGTACGACAAGTCAATAAATGATATTTGGTAAGGGTACAAGCAACTGCACTCCCAGCGGACAAATAAATACGTCTTATAATAAGATTATATAATGTGTAGAGTTTTTTAGTCATTGGTTTTTTATGCGGACTCCTCAATATTTTTCCCCCGAAAGCACTCAACATAATACAATAATTTCTCCTAACAATTTTATTTATGTACTAATTAATGTCATGCTAGTTAAAGTTACCATAATAACATGCTTGACTGCGCAGACCATTCAATAAGTAATATTGGATTAGCATTTTAAGCTTGTCATATTTTTAGATGAAGAAGTCATGAAGTTTTACAGCACAATAATTCGCCGCCCCATTCATCAAACGTTGTTCTTAATTTACAACCGAAATGCCTCCCCATAATTTTTCTCATATATCTGCCACAGCCCCGCGCGGTGTTTTGGATTGTTCTCGGAACTCAAATTACCAGTTCGTGGGAAACGTTTTAAGTCAGCTGAAGCCTTAAACGATATTCGTAGTTGTTGAAGGAAGCAGCCTATAAAACTACTTGACAACAGCGTAATATTTCCTATAGGTGTATTCCATTTAAATGGGATTTACTTTCTAAAGACAACAAAATAAATTATTGTTAAAAACTTATCTGTATTGATAAAGTGCAATTATAATTTTAACGATAGTCTTTTTCTAAAATTGGGATTTTCAATATATATCCAAACACGAATTATTCAATATGCATATAATTTTGTTGATTCTGTTCCCTCTACGAATTATTATCGTATTATCCAACAAAAATTCTTTAAACTTCGACGATATAAAAAAGAACTTAAAGAATATACTTTCTTTTGGGTTGATTTATTTTTATTCCTACAAATTATATAATTTTATGTGTATACGCTCAAGTCTTCCAATAGATGCGTTTTTGGCAGGTTGATTTCCTCGTGCTACTTGAATTCGGGGAGCCATATTTTTGGGGCTGTGAAATAGAAACAAAAGTGGCACGGAAGAAAATCTGGCTAATGTGGTGAGTGCGGCAACAGTTTCAACATAAATTCTACCATTTTCGCTGTTGAAACTGCACCCTTACACTGTACTAATGAAGAGGCCTTTGTTTGGTGAACTGTGAACGTTTTTCTTTTCCATTTTTACTTAGTTCAAGTGGTCCTATAATGACGAATAATTCGCCATTTATTTTCGTAACAGTTAATGTGGATAAGTACGTGTGCGTCTCAAAAAACCGTGGTCATCTCCTTACAGGACGATTTCACTGTATTTTTTACCTTTTTTCGGAGCCGGTTCGCCTGTAGACACCCGCTCTTTCGACTATCTATGTCTATGGAGTGTAACCGATCCAATTTTCATCCGCAGTTGTCTATCGACGTAGAAACTCCTGAGGTTTGCGACGGAAAAGTTCCAAGTCAGCTAATGAATCGACTACGTTTCTTCCCACTACGAACAAACGCGGCATCCATCTTAGGGTCATTTTTAGACAATTTTATTGTCAAATTGAAACCAGTGTGCCATACATATTCTGTAGCCTCAAGAAAATCGGACATTTCTAATCGTTTATCAGTCAACTATATATCGCTGATTTTGTCCGAACGATGCTCATTGCTTAAAATCATTTAAACGAGTTTAAACGATTGGTTGGATGTGCCTTGAATTTGATACAACTGGTCTTTGATTTCTTTAGACTCTTTCTCTTTTCAATACAAGTTTTTAATTACTGCCCGAAAGTTTTTTAATTTATTTAATGAAAATAACACAAACTATTTCCATTGACCGACAATAAAAATTAAACGAGGCACTTCAGAAGGCTGAAAATTGAACAGCTGTGAATTGAAAGATTCTACATCTCATAAACAAACTTATTTTTACTTTACCAGTCCCGTCTCTTAGATTTTGTAATTACTCGATGATCTACCCTTGCATTACTCTTTTACATAAACTTCTTTTAAAAATCTCTCATTAATTTATGTCTGGATTTAAGCCATTACTGAACCAAAGTAATACAAATTGACCAATTTACGTACCATGCTTACGGATTTCTATTTTATAACATTTTTATGAATATATAATATGAGTTAGCTTGAAGTACTTCAGAACCACTCGGAAAAATTGAATGCATAAGCACATGAAGTACTGAAAAAAAGTAAAAATGAATGTTTAAAGCTAAAAATAATTTTCCTTTACTTGAAGAAACCTATCTTTAAGAAACATATTTGGAGTTGGAGAGAAATAAAAATTAATGCTAGAAATTTCGCAAACATTACTTTAAACCGTAGCCCAGAAAATATAATCAAGACGAAATTTTTTCATAAGCACTATTTCCAGCTTTAAACATTATCCGAGAAAATAGATAAATTAAGACGCATTTTTTCGTAAAAATGTAGAAAACAACAGTTACTGTAGCTTATTCTGATACTAAATTTACAATTAAAAACTACAAATATGCACAATAAGAATTGTATAAATGAAATAAATCAATTTAATTAACTGAAGTGAACTTATGTTAAAACATAATGCTGCTACACATCATAATCTTGGTTGGAATTAATACACTTTTTACTTAAAAGCAATAAGATGATTTCTGTAGGTACCTTTCTAAAATGTAGTAAAATTTGTAAGATTTGCAAACGATCAGCACACTCTCGGACGTCTAAGATATCTCTTATTCCACTACAATTGTAAATTTAACTAGCATTATGTAATATAATATAAGATTTTATCAGATATTGTTTTTATCATTGAATACATGCTTTTACATTAAACGGTGTTTTACGGTTAATACTGGTTGAAACTAACTTTATGATTATAACGTATAGCTATTGCCGATACAAAAATTATTTTAAACCCAATTTATTTCAGTAACTGAAACTCAGAGGACGTTCGAATCTAATAACCGTTTTGTCATTTTATCATATTTTAATTGGTCATGTTTCAATTCTCGTTTTCTGTTTTGACAATGTTTCCAGAAGAGATATGAAAATACTCTGATTTTATTGTCTATACAAAATTATTATCATTACTAGTATTTCAGGATAATAATAAATAGCTTACTAAATTTCTGAAAATGGTCAATCATCAATTTCTAAATCACCTAGTGGAAAGTAGAGAGGAAAATATTTCGTTAACCTCACTAATCTTTTTATTCACGTAGCCCTGTATGAATTCACATTTAAAGAAACAAACTTTGTTCTAATATCAATGTGTCAGCGCAACGTTAGATGGAGCTACTACGTTGGATATACTGTTCATCGATTCAGAGACAGTGAAGCTTCTCGGTCGACATACTCATAGATGCCAAAGATTGAATTTATTTCGCTGTAACAGCAGTTCATTTATTTATACACATATTTGCTAACAATGAATGTTCTGTCTTGTCATTTTATTGATAATTGTTTTGCATGTGATATCACCTTCAAAATAGGACTCCATTGAATCAACCTACTTCATGGTTCTTTCCACTGGTCAAAGTAATTCTCTATATTGCTTTCGTTTCGTAGGGCTCCCCAGGAGCTTGTACCTCATCCACAGATGATTTTATAAATTTACTGTAATTGTTTCATCCTAAAATTTGAACACACGTACCGAATTTCCACAATAATTTATTGAATTACTTGATTTTAGATAAATATTTGCGGAAAATTTAGGACAAGTACTTACTTTCGACTGATAAACCAGGGTTGAAGGAATTATAGTAAAATAAAATAAATTAAAAACAAATATACGACCGAAAATTATGTTTATTAACAAAAAAAATAAACGACGTTTTTGTCCTCCTTTAAAACCTCTTCAGATTTAAATAAGTGAACTCCGTTTGTTTAATTTTTTGTTAATAACTAATCGTATATATATATATATATATATATATATATATATATTTATAATACTATAAATATCAGAAATGTTTTCGCCATTATTAAAAAATAAAATAAGCAGTCATAGATCGAAAATCGAATGAATGCGGTCATTTTAGAATCTAATAGTTTGGGGTAACAGGACAAAATCGAACAATTCTAAATCAGGCGTATAGGGAGACACTTTCAGGACTGTGATGTTTTTACTGGCCTAAAATTGCTTCACTGATAAAACTTTTGATGCAAGCGTCGCAAAATTCTACCACTCTTCCAAAATTCAGCTTCCTTTTAGCAAGTTCAATCAATTTTTCCAAAACTTGTTAATTGAGTCGTTTGGCTGCCCAGTGGGTGTCAATTGCGCCAAGAATATATCGTAAAAAAACACGATACGCATTCTTTTGATCGAAACGTGAATGGTTTCTTCTTTTACTTTTGAGGAAGGTGGCATTTTGAAATGCATGAATTTCCTCATGGTCTTAAGTGAATTGTGTGCCTCAGATCCCTTTTCTAAATTTTTGTGAACTTAATTTAATGTTAATTGTTTCAGTGCTAGTTTGTTATAATAATTTGGAAGAAACTGAGAGGAAGATACGAACATGTATCGAAACGCCGTTGCACTAGAAATAAATGATAAGTTATATAAGGTCAATAATTGATTTATTCTGTTTCTTGTAATGGTAATTCCCCTATTTTGAGGGTATTAAACTATTGACACGATTACATTCAATTGCCCACCAACTGCAACTGAATGGGTCAATCGAGTTGTAAACTGGTCACCGCGAAAAATGCATTTCAAGTTCTAACACAATAACTGCAAAACAAAATACGAAAAAAAGGGGATCCGGACGTTTGCCCGACACACACTTGCCCGATGCACGTATTTGCGACAACAATATCCCGACTGACGTTTTCCCGGCAAGATAAAATCCCGATTGCCATTTGCCCGACAGTACATTATCTCGATTGACGTTTTCCCGACAGGTAATTTTCCCGAAAGCTGAGTTATTACGAAATGATGCATAATATTAATATTATAGAAACTTTGTAAATTAACTTATTCATTAGTGCTTGGGACAATTTCAACCAAATTTGGATCCAGGAACAAACCCAGCGGAATTCAGATAACTCTAGCACACATATGGTTGGGTGCAGAAAGGGGTTGCATTTTCAAAATACAAAATATGCAATAACTGCCTTTATTGGCGGCAAATAAATAGTTTACCGGGTCGCTCATATTCATAATACCAGTCTCGATGCTTTCAGTGTCGAATTTCATTCCCTAAAGGTATGAGAACAGGAATGAAGTTGGGTGAAAGTAGGTGACAAAAAATTGTGATATCTACCAATATTGGTGTCGAATCCAGTGTTTCGGAAGTCGCTGAGTTTAGTTATGGCATTCGGAATCAAATTTTGGACTAAAAAGATTAATTACGCCTGGTACCTTTAAGAATATTAAAATAATACACAGTAACTCCATACATATAAAATGTTCTACTCATTCACCTCTCATCCATTTTAAAAACTTTAATTACATCGAGAATAACAGTTTTAACTTCAGCGAAGTCCAAAACCATTTCTTCAAAGTTCAATAGGATGGTATTTAATGTTTTAGGTGCATCCCGATTAGGCCCCCCCCCCACCTCTCGCCTTCCCCGCATGCATGGGATGTCTTAGCCCAAGTATGCTTGATTCCGGAACATAAGTTACATTTGTACTGTTAGTAAGTAGTATTGAATTCAATTTATTTACAAAGTATTCTGTAATATTAATATTATGCTTTATTTCGTAAAAACTCACCTTTCGGGAAAAGACCCATCGGGAAAATGATCAGTCGGGCAAATGACAATCGGGCAAGTGTGTGTCGGGATTTTGTTCTTGACCCGAAAAAAAGGTATAGCATCAGACTGGGAGTGTATTTTCCCGTTAGGCTAGTTTCACACTTATCCGGACAACAGTTTAAACTACATTTTAGCCGACCACTGCTCCATATAGAGCCGGTTGTCGGCCCGACTTGCCTTTCATCATTCTACGAATATGGAGCGTGATAAGTTATTCCCTTGCATAGACTTGTATAGATGTTTTTAAAAACGAAAGAAATTTATTATGCAAGGGTTTGTCCAATGATTATGAAATGATACATGTTGGTGGTATTCTATGTTCACTTTGAGGAGTTGAGAAAATTGGAACACAAGTTTTTTAACTATTTTCGTATGGGTATTGAAAATTTCGATGATCTTCTTACACGGATAGAAAAATCCATTCAAAGCCACAACACATCATTCAGGGAATGTATTTCCCCATTACAAATGTTGCAAATCACAATCGCAAAAAAAAACATAATTTATATTTTTCTGATATTTATTTATTATACTAAAATATATTTGCAAAACGTCAGACGTAAAAGAAAACATAAAAAATAAAATTCAACCACCACTATATTTTCTAAAATTTTAAGAATAATAATAATAAATTCCACTGTTTAGTGAACATTCAAAGTCAATTCCAAACAGAGTTTTAATTATCGCGTCTCGAGAGCTCAAAAGTTTGTAGAATGGAGGGTTTTTCACAGAACATCCTTAATTGGTATTGTAAAGGCTTTTAAGTTTTACATAATTTTGTTCTTGAAAGGGACGGCTACAAACTGACGGATACTTTGTCTATAGCAGGGTTTAGAAGTACAACGAGAAGTGGAAGAGTATGTGGAAGGATTTCAGAAAATAACGTAAGAAACGCGATGATGATTAATTTTTAACTCATACGGTGTGACAGTTGTCTTACATTTAATATATAGGAAAACAAAACTGGCAAAATGTGTGCTTAATAAATATATTTCTTGGAACTACCAGAATTTCCACGCTGTTAAAATTTTTTCATATCCATTTCTTAATTCTCTGCAAACATATTCCCAAGAATTTCTATTCTGTAATCTGTATTTATGTATTTCTCTACTTTTGTCCCACAAAACGAGTCGATCATGAATTAAATTTATAAGTAGTTGTACATCCTCCGTGATGATAATGGAAAAAAAATATAAGTAGAAAAATATTTTACTGAAAGAACGTAAATGATGAAGCAGGAAAAATGTAGACTAGACGAATCGGGCCGGGTAGATGTGAAACTCTCCATAACTTAATCACCCTCTAGGCTGACGCACTTGGACGACAACTGGGACTCTGCTGCAGGAGAACCTGGCCCCCTGGACGACTGTCGGCTGCAGGGTGAAAGACTACGACACCGTCCCGGCCTAGTGTGAAATGTCTCATAATTTTTTAAACCTTTCTGTAGTGAATCTGATGTCGTTTAGCCGATTGTCGAATAAATGTGAAACGAACCTTACTTCAAAGTTATGCAAAATATTGTTTCATTATATTTCAGGCTTCCGTTTATGTCAATGCCGCGTGGCACGACACTATTAGATATTGTAATGAGTCTGTGAATAAGTGAAATGAAAGACCATGAGGTGCTGCAAATAAAAACGCAGGCCGCAGTACGCAGAGCAGCACGCCACTGAAATTAGAACTTCCTACGTCGGGCGGAGCACGAAGTTTGTTATTGCGGCACACAGAACTTTTCGGATACCTGACAAATCCGCCTCTGGGAAAGTGCTTCCACCAACTCCTTATCTCACGCTATGTGACACACATAAGGAGTGTCTGCCCCTCGCACAAGGTTAAGAGCACTAGTCTGTCCTGGCGTGTTAGCTGATAACAAATACTCTGACGAACAGGAAAGCATCTGCATTATTTAAAGTATATATCAGTTCAACGACGTGTTGTGAAAACTCACGACAATATTTGTCAAATGTTTAACAACTTTAATAATTTCTGGGTATTAGGGGCGGTTTCGTAGCTGCTTTCGACTAGAAGATTTTCTACGCTAAAAGTATAATTATAATTGCATTAATATAATAAGGCTTAATGATATAAAAATGTTTACTACAAGAAGGCAAAAATGGAACCGAATATACCACTGTGATCAAAAAGTAAGATGAAATTGTCATTTAAAACTCCCGGGTAAATTGTATAATATTTGCCAAGCGTCTGTTAAAAGGTTTAATTATCTCCGTGTTACACGTGTTTTTGTACACAACCAAAAGTGAATTTTTCGATTTTTGCAATGGGTGATTTGTTTGAGTTAAGAACTTGCATCAAATTTTGTTTGCGGAACGAATATTCTTATGTTGACACGTTGAAAATGTTGCGGAAGGCCTTTGGTGATCAAACTAAGGCACAAAAAAACGTTTATAAGTGGTACAACGAGTTGAAAGAGGGCCGAGAACGCGTTGAAGACGAACCGCGCTCTGGACGACCATCAACGTCTACCGACGAGGGCCACCTCCAAAAAATCAAAGATTTGGCACTTGAAAATCGTTGATGGACAATTAGAGATCTCGCTGATAGTGTTGGAATATCATTCGGCTCAACCCAAACCATTTTGAAGAATGTTTTGTGTCTCAAACGTGTCAAGTCTCGATTGGTGCCAAAATCGCTCAATTTTTTGGGAAAAAAAGCGTCGCGTTGATGTGTGTGAAACTTTGCTGTCTGACTATCAGGACCACTTGAAATGCATCATTCCTGGAGACGAGACTTGGATTTACGCATACGACCCTGAAACCACCGACCAATCCAGCGAATATCGTGCAAAAGGTGAAGCAAGACCACGGCAAAGTCGATCGAAAATCAAGGTCATGTTGACAGTTCTCTTTGATTATCGTGGTGTGGTGCACTATGAATTCCTTCCTCCGAGCCAAACTGTCAACAAAGAATATTATTTGAGCGTTATGCGTCGTTTGCGTGAAGCTATTCGTCTGAAACGGCCGGAATTATGGGCGAACAACTCTTGGTTCCTTCATCACGATAATGCACCATGTCATACTGCATTGGTACTTCGCGACTTTTTTTCCAAAAACTCGACTCGTATCGTTCCACAACCACCGTATTCGCCTGATCTGCGACTTCTGGCTATTCAGCAAACTCAAAAGGCCAATGCGGGGACGCCATTTTGACACGATTGAGGAGATAAAATCCGAATCGAAGAAGGTCTTGAAGGCTATACCGGAAAACGACTATTCCGACTGTTTCGAGGACTGGAAAAAGCGTTGGAAAAAGTGCGTTTTATCGGATGGGGATTACTTTGAAGGGGATGAAATTGATTTGGAAGAATAAATAAAGAATTTATATTTTATAAATAAATTCACCTTACTTTTTGTTCACAGTGGTATAGTCGAGTCGATGCTGTTGGCTTCAAAAATTAACTAATATTGCTTGGCATAATTACTAACGCTGTTACAGTCACAAAAAATCTCTTCATACTGTTTAATTCCCAGTGAGTGAAGTTTAAATATTCAGAGAAGGAATATATATATATTTTAAGTCATTTGAACTTTCTTCTCTGTATATAAAATATTTAATTTCGGCTTATTGAAAATTTTATTTCTAATTTGAGGTGTCATTCAGTGTAAACTTTATTCTAGTAATTTATGAATAGTTCAGCAAAAGAAATGGTTGTCTATGATTCGTAGAAGAACTGAAAACTATTAAATCACCAAATGCATATTTTAACTTCCTCAATCGGTTCTTGGATTATTTTTTTAAAAACTGTGAAGCGTAGATAGAGAAATTCCTTCTTGAGGAAGAAATATTATACCGTCGAAGTTTATTTATACAATGCGCTCCTAATTTCCAGTGGCAATTAAATAAAATAATAAATTCCGTTACAATTGTCATGTCAAATGCCAAAACGGTATATATATGAAAATTAATTATTTATGCATTTTAAAGTGTACTAATTAGATAAATAAATAACCAAATATAATAGAAAATTAAGTGTAAAAAATAAATACCACGTAATGACTCAAATCACCTGACTAAAGCAACAAGGTTTGTGAAACGTTGCCTGGTATTTAATTTATCATTTAATTGCTAAATTTTTAATTGTCTGTTATTTGTGTATTTATTTATGTAATTAGTATAATTTATGCATGTAATTGAATTAATATGAACACGTCCCGGATATGTAGGCCATTGCGATATTAACAACTGATTTGCATACTTTAAAGTTTTCCATATATTGTCACATTGTAACAGTTTTTCATGAATATGAAATTATTTTAGTAACGTCATCCAATGACTCATACATCAATTATTAAAGCACATAAATGCTCTTTATCGTATTCATAATTTCCTATTGCAAAATAATTACAACAAGCATGATTCTGGAACATATTGGTTATTTCATTAACTTAACATAATAATTGTTTTTACGTACATATAATGCTGCATATCTCTTTATTTATTGAACAAATTTGTGTTTGTTGCTGATTTGTATATTTCGTTTCTCGTACGCATATGTATATATTGTATTTGACGCATCATATTTCCTCATTTGAGGATTAATATATATATATATAATCCAATGTTACTAAGATCATTTGAAAACATAATTTTAATTGGTTCCATATCCATATCCATTGAAAGACATACACAGAAATCATTTTTAAATTATTGTCCGACCATCATACCTCTCGTATGCATTGAAATAATTCGGAAAGGTTCTTAAAGATAAAAAGTAAAGATTTACTGTCGACAGTAATTTGTACAATGTCATAGTATTAATGGGGAGAAAACCACAAAAATTTTATGTGACTGAAAACGCAGAAAAAATTACGGAATAGAATTACGTGGATTGTCACAAAGATGGAACGGAAATTAACCACATTGTTGTTGAATTATTAATATAAATGCACCGATACGCTAGGCATCGTATTGAATGTGAACGGTAAAATCCGAGACTCCGGAAATAAACGCAGAAAACGAGCTGTGATTGCGTGGTAGAGTTCGTATCCTGCACAGCCTCCGTATTTCAGCAGTATAAATACTAGCCTGGAAATTTCATCAACTAACTATATCAATTTCATGAAATATACTCAATTAGCGTTACAAAATAATGCAAAATAATAATTTATTGATAATGAAAACCCAATGCTTTGAGAGCCAAAACAAAAGAAATGGTTTCTAAGAAAAGGTCTACAATAGGGTATATATTTATACGTTTATAAATACGATGACAACTAGGTCTCAAGACATGGAAGAAAACATAATCTTAAAATATTCCCAAACTCAGCATATTGTTAATATATATTGTAACTGAAACTCATGTTAGCGATCAATAACTGAAAACAATAAATAACTATTAATATTCAATTAATAAAAAATTAATCTGACATTCAAAGCTAACTGTAATGACTCATTCCATGTCATAAAAATGTAGTTGTGTTAAGATAAATATTATAACGGTTTTTGAATCTGCGTGTGTGCAGCAGCCAACAGGGAGAAGAAAGGGTCAAACGGTAAATCCCAAATAGGGAGACAGATTTTTTTTCTATTTCATTGCTTTTTTTAGGACAAAAACCCTTGCCGCGTGTTGCCACGAGAGGTTACAGTCCTTTATGAGACTGCCTTCTAGCTTTATGCCCGGTCTAGGTTCTCCTTAGAGCAGTGGGGGACACTCACCACCCTAGAAAACTCCTTAAATTCTTTTTTGTCTTTTTTTTTTTGAAAATTTCTTAGATTTTGTCTTCTTCATATATATTGTTTCCTTTATGACTGTTTGCGTTGTTTCCTTATTTTGTAGTATTTTTTTATGGTTTTGTTTTCCTTCATTGTATTTTTGTATGTTTTATCCCTGTGGGGGCATTCTAGTACTACATGTTCTGGCGTTTATATTTCTCCACATTTACAGTTTCTTGTGTTTGTTCTTAGTGGATGAAGTTTCCATGTGATGCGACTGTGTTACTTCTAGTTCTGAAATTTCTTTTCTTTCTTGTAGAATTTAACGAGTAAACTGATAAATACTTAATGATCTGTTCTATAGGCTTCTCTGGAAACCAATCAGATGGAATCGTTAATACGCCACGACGTTTCAGCATCTGGCACCGATATCATCTTCAGGTGAAGTGTCTGCTTCATACGCACCGTTGGAACATGTTCTCTTAAGGACCGGGACACAGCAAGCCCCACAATTACGACCGCGGGCTAGCAGTAGGTCAGTAGCTCACCCGATCAGACGAGAAACTACAGGACGCAGTAGCAGACGCTTCATCTGAAAATATCAACGGTGACAGTTGCTGAAACGTATTAACTATATAACCCGGTTGAGAAGACTTTATAGAGACTTGGAAATAGCTAGCCTAGTAGCTGCCGGAAGGAAAGCTCGATATTGTATCTAGAAGTTGTTCAGAAGATTGAAAAGTGGGTAAGCGTAGTAACTTTTAAAGGCTAAATTTATGTGTAAAGTTGATTCTCCACTTGAATGCTATTTTTTAACAGGTCGGGGTGGGGTGGGGGGAAGAAATGAAATGTGCAGTTTTGGCGGTTACCGTCAAATTGAAATTACTCAACATTACAAAAAGCACATAGTAGATAGCGATAAATAGTTATATGGAAATAAGCCGCCACTTACTTAACCGTTCAACGAGCGTGAGAGTCCAGATTCAACTTCCAGGAGGTACGTAGCTGACGGAAATTGGTAATGTTCAGCAGGGAGGGAGATGGACTAGAAGCGATGGAGTAAACAGTCACAATATCAATATTTTATCAATGTAGATTTGTTTCAGATCTGTATACCATTCAGAACCTAGAATCTCAGAGTAGCACTGAGCAAATTTATGTATATTTTCCATTAAATAAAACGTAATTTTTTGTTGTATAAGTTTTTGTAAATAAATTCTCATATTTTAACCTTTTAAAATATTTCCTAACAAAATATTACTCTTCCAAATTCTATATATTTCGTAGGTGTAATTGCACCACGAATGTGCGAAAATACTTTCGAACCTCAGAAAAATATTTTTCACGATTGTATTTACAGACTTATGCCACAGTAAATTATATAAATAAGACGTAGAACATAACCAAATTTGAATGATGGTTTCCAAAAGAATCTTAAAATCATCGTAATTACGTTTAGAGAAAGAAAAATTATTAAAAAAAAGTTTAAAAATAAAATTTGCGAAAATGAAAGTGCATAAGATTCGACGCTTCCCATATGGAATATTTTTACCGATATGTAAACAACAAAGAAGACATTATCTGATAAAATGACTGCGACCCTTTCCAAACATTAACCGGAAATTATACTGACTATAATGAGAAATGAAATCAATTTCGAACATTTGATGAACTTACACTATTATAGTCATGGTAGAGAGCAACATAGAACTGTTACTAGTATCAGTTGGGGCAGGAGTCCCCCAAAAACTATTAGTACTCTTCGGAGGAGTCTCTGATGGTGCGGCATGAGGACAGGCGTGCGTGAACGGTGGGATAACAGTTAATGGAGGTGTCGTCTCCATGCGCTGATCATGGCTGGTAGTATCCGAGACGAGACCCAGGGCAGACCACACGGTGTTCACCCCTTAAACTGTCTGCACTGATTCCAATCCCATGTACATTGGTAACAGTCTCAGCGCTTTTAGATTTCATGTGAGGGAGAGGCTGCGAAAGCACCCTGGAACCGTGAATATTCTCGGTAGTGGGAGGAATCCTGCTGACAATAAAACTCTGGTAGAGAGGCCTTTCCGCGGTTGCGGCAGGTGTGAAGTTGAGAAGGAAGTGAAGGCGCGTTGTTCTCCCGGGGTTCTTTCTGAGGAGCTACCATCCTGTCCTGTCAGAAGGTGCTGGAGATTGACTCAAGGCGGACGTCCAGTCTTCCGCGGTGTGGAAAGTGTTGGTGACCCCAGCATCAACCTCACTCCGGGAGACTAAGGTGTCGAGCGGTGGGGACTTGTCTCCACCTCTTACTTATCTGATGACGAAAACGCCTGGCCACTATTCTCCTCATAGCAATTGGCTGATGCTATTTGAGGGAGATAGCCCTAACTGGAGAGCAATTCTGGAAAATTTGAGCATGCCGCCAAGTTTCAATGGCCTTCGGACAAGCGGAAAGGCGGAAAGGCCTCTCCACCCTGCGGGGCGACCCTGAGCAATCGTTCTAACGGAGCTATGTGCGCGGCGGACCGAAGCCGTCCTTCGGGCAATTTGATACCTCGGGGTACGTGGGTCTCTGGTCTATCCTCCAGGGTTTCTGTAGCCCAGTTGGGTGTGGTCTCCACGTCCCAGCGCAACGCACGTTGGACTCGGGATTGGCGGGTGGGGTGGGGGGGGGGGGGTATGTAGTTTCGTGGGCAAACCTTTCTTCCCCTGGGTGCAGGACCCAGCCCACCGGGATTTAGGAAACAAGGTATTCCCGCTCCCTCCTTGGAGGGTTCGTAAAAAGACCGCAGGGAAGCAAACTACTAGTGTTCTGATCAGAGATTTTTCCAATCCCATAGTTTTGTATAGATTCATAAATTTTCCAATCCTACAGTTTTGTATTTATTCAATAAATTTCATATTTGTAAATGAGAACTCTCACGGTAGAACAATATCGTGCATAGACTACCCTTCCGAAATTCTAACGCACTTTCCGAGCCCCCCCCCCCCCGTCCCCAGAGAGCCTCGTAGTTTACATACTGCATCGTTCTTTAAACCTTTTGCAAATTCAATTTAACTTTAGCTATTTGACGAGCGCGGAGTCTACGCGCACCCAACGCAAAGGAAGCCAGAATATGAATTACCATTTTGCAATAATAGTCTCAAAATCTCGAACAGAAATATGCGGAACGAAATTTAACTTTACCGTGATTAAATAAATAACTCCTAGTATTAAACTTTATAGTCAATTCCCTCCACCCCTCCCACACAGCAAATATAAATTAATTCAAGCAAACTTCAGTCGGTAACGATTTACATATTTATTTTACAGCGACCAGGATATTAGAGAAAATCTATCCCTTTCCTAAGTATGGGATCGGTAGAGCGAGTCAAGGTCTTCCTGCCCCGGAAATTGCAACGTTAATAACACTGTATTGTCTAGATCATGCGTTAGTTCACTATTGATAGAGGTAATATAACCTCACAGAGTCCAAAATAGCAACATCGCAAGAGCTCACACCTGCCTATAATTTATTCAAAGCAAAATAAAGTTATAAATAAATATTCAACGTCACGTCATGCTATTATTGTGTCGTGGGCACGTAAATAATTTTCTTGTTATGTTAAGACTAAACCTGTGGAACAGTTTTATTATTAACCATATTAATTTTTCAATCAGCTTTGAATATTAATATTATTTAATGTTTGTGCGCAAAAAATGGGTCGGAGCCTAAAATTTCCAACCAACGTCCCACACAAATATAAATCAGACCGAAAAAATATAGTAACGGCTCAAAATATTTTTTGGAAAAGTAATAATTTCGATCCAATCCAGCTATCAACAAATCTTCCAATAGAGAGCACCCAAATTACTTCTGATTTCCAAGTTAAAAATAAATTTCATCGCGTCTCTCTTTTGCACTTTTATAAATCGTATCTGCACGGTCAGGATTCATGTCATTTTTTGAAGAACGTACATTTTTGAGAGACTGTTTTGAAGACTAAGGGACACTAAGCGAAAAAATTACAACCTGAAAATTGGATGATCAGCTTTAGAACAACACAAAGAGAGTTACAGCCGCTTCAGTCAAACAATATATTTATTAAATCTTTTCTCAAATTCATTACTAAATATCACATTAATTTTATGATTTCTAGTTACCTTGATATGTTTCTCCTCGGACATTAGAATGCTTACTACTGTAAGTAATTACTTTTTTCGATCAATATATGTTTCTTAAAAATAAAATTATACTGATCAGTTTCAAATTTAAGTTTTTCAAAGGACGGATGGCATTTTAAGGTAGCCTCAAAGTGATCTACAGTTTTAGCGTGAAAAGTTGGCAAATACATTGTGTGAGAGAGACAGAAATTTAGATGACATCGGTTTCGAATCCTCTATTGCTTAAAATGTTAATATAAACTAAAATCTATCGCTTGGAAGCCGTGTACAGGGCAAACTATTAAAATGTATAATAGGAAATATATAAAATGTCAAACTAAATGTACAGAACATGTTGCGGCCTTTATAAGTAAACTATTAAATTAATAAATAATTTAACCTCATTTTTATTGCTAACTAGCTGCATGAGCGGCGTTGTCCGGGTGGTCATATGCCCATGACCCCAGATTAGACTCCAATCTCGGCTGTTTTGGGTTATTTTTATGTAATGCCACTCCACCACCACCCTTAAGGGTGCTCCTCTCCCAAGACGAAAGGAGTTGAAATTATTTACAGAGAACATGAAGAGAAATATTTTGAATCTCATTGATCCCTAAAAATATTTATTCGACGCGCAAAAATCGGCCAGTTAACATGTTTGAAAATTTCTACCAGTGCCCAGCCCCTCCCACTACCGCCAACACCCGCGCGTTGCCCCCAGGTTGTCATAAATATATAGTGACTTCCATAACCACGATTTTATTCGAATCTGAGTTGTTATCGCGTTATTTTCTTGTAACGCTCTTCCATTCCCACCCCTAAGGGTGGATCCCACGCTGTAAGGGGTTGATGTTATGCACAGATAACATCGGTAGAAACACTATCAATCTCTTTGACCCTGAAAATATCTATCGTTTTATCACGTTTGCATATTGCTACCCGCGAAGACCCCCGATCCTGGTGAAGACGTGTTTCATCCCGGCAGTGTTTATTTCCTGGTTGAAAAGAACACGTGTACGAAATTTGGTGAAATTTGCTCTTCGGGTGTAGATTTGTATGCGGAACATACATACAAACAAAAAACACTTTGTTTTATTTATAAGAACAAGATAAACTATCGTTATTGTTAGTATTTTTTGTGTGGGCCGCTATGTAACTTTTATTTTCCCAGTGCAGCCAAATAAAGCTAAATGTTTGGTGATCCCTTATTTAATAATAACTGTCACTGATGGAAATACTAATGGTATATGTGGTAAGAGGGAGTTCCCATACGTAAACTTACCACGCGCGATGCCGTCGTCCTTCACGGGAACAAGTCTTATTGTGAACAAGGAGTTTGTTGACACCTTGCGTGACGATCTTGAATGATTTCAGGCCAAAAAAAGTCGCTTTTGGCGTGTCTCAGATCCCACTGATTATAGACATTCATACATGACCTTTTTTTTTTAAAAAAATACTGAATGCCTGTCTCAAAACCTAATTACGTACGTGCTCTCATTTGTCTGTCGCAATCTGCAGAAGTAAATAATGCTCTGCTATTGCATCACGCAGGATTCTCTGTATTATGAGGTACCACTGTCATTCTCCTTATCTCCAACACAAAGGATAGATGTCTGTACGTTTATTGTGTACATCTTGGAAAGGCGTGACGCGACATTTCCAGGACACATTATAAAGCATTTATTTCAGTGTGACTTTCAAACTTCAAACAAAAGAAACTTGATATCCGTTGACGTATGCACGATCGTTCGGATCACCGTGCAAAAGATGAATAAGTTTCGACAAAAAATATGAATAATTGTATTATGCTAAAGAAGAAATGTGGTAGGTAAATATTTTCAAAAAGCTTGAGTGTCCTGCTGGAAATGTGTAGAAAAGTAATGTTTTATTGCGAATTATGGAAATCACTCAGCGGAATTATATTATTAGATGACGTGGATTAATCATGACTGACTTCCTTTTTTGGTGCAGTTCATTCGCGTATGCAGAGGCTATCAAATATGGCAATCCATATAATTAATTCTACATAAAAATTTAACTCTCCAATAATTGTTTGTGGTACGTATTTACATAATTTTGATTATCTTAACGCTTCCTTACTTGCTTCCAGAGATTAGTTATGGATACGAGTGAGTCGAAGTAGACCGTGCCTTTACCTTTTCAGTTTTAAGTAATTTCCATTCCCGATATGCTAAATTGGCATTTACGAAATCTTCCTCCACTGTCGATGGTTGGGAATTAATATCGATAATTGAGTTTATACCGCGTTTTAATCACTTTCTGGCAAGAGTACGTTCTAGCTTAACTACAAGAGGAAGATTTTGTCTTGCTGACAATTATATTATCGGTTTTCCGGTAATTACTTAACATTAAATATAGCGATTAATTTGCCTTTAAGTATGCGTCGCAATGTTTCCGAATGCTCGAATTACCTTTCATTTTTATTTTACAAACCATAATATCGTCTCAAGGCCTGAATCAAATACAAATGTTATAAACGTGTAATCACTGTTGGAATCCATTATTGGTGCTGACACAGTTTTTTGAAGAAATTAATTTCTAAAATTGATGTTCATACATAATATGGAATGTTTTTTCGAATTATACGTCGAATAAAAGTGAATTATGTCCTCATTTTCTTCCTTCATTTTAGTTTCTCATTCCACATTGATATTGGATATATTATTTCAGACAGTCCATTATCTACTTTCAATATAATCTGTTACAGCACTTCATTTGAGTTTTTTTTAAAAAAATATTGATATTTGAATTTTGAGATTTTATGAGCAAAGCATAATCGTACATGGATACGGTTCCTGTAAATGATTTTATCTACTTACGAATTATTAAAATAGAATATATTTCTTCATCCTTGTAATACCAAAAATCCTATATGGTTTTATTTTTTGAGTGTTAAGTTGACACTTCTTTATTAACACGTTAATTTAATTTCATATCAAAATGTAGTTAGTCTCACTGTTACAAATAATTTTTCTTTAGTAAACGTAAACGCCACAAACGGAGAAATTATTAACTGACTGTTTTCATGTTATGCTGAACTGTATCAAACTTTTTGAGAGTAACGCATATTATATTGAATACATTACAACTTTGTTAGAGGAAGACGTTTCCGAGGGCTATTCTCTTGTAGGAGAGACAGGAAGGGGCTACCTTTGAGGATGCCTTTTCATCATTCCGTTTTTGAACTAAGGTTCCCACAAGCCGAGGCACCTCGGCCTGCTCTGAGAGGTGTATGTTCCGGCGTCACAGACCTTGGGCATACGGTAAGTGTTGTTCGCTGTTCCCATTCGAACAGTCTGCCAGCTGCCTCCTAAACTGGTCGAGGTACGGAGAAGGGAATGCTGCGTCCCCACAGAAAACTCTTCTCCCGCTACCGGAAGGGCGTGGGACAAGTACCCAATGCCCGACCTACCTTATGCAGGTTTTTCTAGGGCTTTCCCTGCATTACTTTTAGGCGAATGCCGGGTAGAATCCTTAACATATAGACGGGGCCCTAGTTAATCCTTGGCTTCCTTCCTCTACCCTTCCGCATCCCCCCTTTAAATCCCTTCCTATGCTATTAAAGGGGATTTGCCACCATGTGGATTACCCCCATGTAGCCTACTACTCTAAAAAAAACTTTGTTAGGAACGGATATATACTGCTCGTCTATAATTATGCGAGTTACAGATAATTTCGCCCATTTTATTTGTTGGTGTACACACGCGAAATTCAGTAATGTTTGATAAATCTTATAGTTTATGTTTGAAATGCAAACGTTTTGAAAGTTTAAAGAAAATAAATTTTAAAATGGACAGATTTCGATAAATATAATATTTTTTAAAAATATTTTACCAAGTTATGTTGAAGGGGTGGCCGCAGTCAGATTTTTTATATTTAAAAAGAACTACACAAATTAAGAATTTTTTTAATGTATATAACAGCACATACAAATATAATAATGGAAAATAAAATAAATATTTCAATATTTTAATAATAAGAATCCATATATTACAAATTAAATATAACAAACATCAAATACATTAAAAATTTATTTATAATAAAAAGTATAACATCTTGAGGAAATTATATAAAATTTTAAACTATTGTTTTTCCGAATTTCAAGTCAACAAATTAAAAACATAAAATCGTAATTTCGTAGCAGCCTTTCGCATTGACAAACACTGCCTAGCTATTATGACACAACAAACAGTCGGACAAGAACCAATCAGAAACCGGCACGTCAACTGTTAATGCAATGGCAAGCTAAGATATAATTAAATATTGAATATCTCTGAGGTAGAGTACGAAACAGGAATAAGATAATTAAGAATACAATATAATTTTTGCATAAAATATTTGCAATTTAGAAAATAATTAACAGTTTATTATTAACATCGAACCGTATGTGTTACAAAATGACGTTTATGTAAAGATATTATTAGAGATGTCGCTTCCCTTATGCTTAGAAATTTGTTCTCTTTGACAAATATGGTTATAATAAATCAATTTGGAATTTATTATCCAATTATATATTTTCTCTACTTTTAATAAAATTTTCATTGGGTTATGTAAGATATGGCGAAGGCACGAAACATGAACTTCACATCGTTTTCAATGCTATACAGGGGAAAATAGTATAAAAATATGGAAGAACTGTATGTGTATTGTAACACAACAGCCAAACTTTGTCGATTACTACTCATGTTTGATTTGTATGATGTATTGCCGGCGGCGCATCTGTGACAGTGCGCGTGTGATGTCCACGTCTTGCCGATGGAAATATTTCTCATGGCTCCAACATTAAAATGTTATAAAAAAAATCAATATTTTGGGAATTTATTGGAAAATTCCCTGGCGTCCAATTAAAAAAGAATTTGTGGTACTTTCGCCTATCAATTAAAATTACAAAGCTACGGTTTTTCCACTATATATATTAATTTATGTGGACATGAAAGAGAACCGACCTCATGAAGTAGGATAGCGCCTCCGAAAAATTGAATCAACCCCTCAACGACACCGGGCCTTAATTTTAGGTAGGCCAGCAATTCTCTATCACTATTTTCAGACGGGAAACATTATTTTGACAATGTCATATTATCCATACCGTACTTTCGGACTATAATACGCTATTTTTCTTTAAAAAATTGTATCCAAAATTCAGGTGCGTTTTATAGGCCTACTAGAAATTACTGTAAAAATTTCCAGTGTTTTATTTAAAATTCCCGCCAGTCTTAAAAACGATCATATATTCGAAACCTATCTCTATCTGGCAACATTGGTTTTACTGGCAGCAGCAGTGCATCAATGCGACGTACAAGGGTTGGATGGACGAGGTTGGTTTGAAATTATGGATTAACAGAGTGTGGGAGAGAAGGAAAGGTGCTTTATTGAACGAGAATTCTCTTCTTGTGCTAGATCAGTTTAGTAGTCATTTGAAAAATTCTGGGAAAGATAAATTGAGACAGGAAAATACAGAGCTTGCTGTTATTCCGGGAGGACTTCACAATTGCAACATCTTGGTGTCTCGATAAATAAACCATTTAAATGTATATTAGAGAGGAATGGAACAAATAGATGATGGATGAAACCCAACAATGAATTCACGCCGAAATGAGCTTTAAAACGATCTAAAACCAAAAAAATCTGTCAGTGGGCAGTCGTGAGAGAAGATATTATTGTTAAATCTTTGAAGAAGTGTGGCATAAGTAACGCTCTCGATGGCAGTGAAGACCATCTTATATATGAAGAGGACAACGATGTCGATGACGAGGAAGAAGAAAGTTCAGATGACGATTTTCAGGGATTTTAAAGGTCACTTCGGTTTTAGAAACTAAGAATTTATTTTTAGTCTCGCTTTGCAGTATAATAATAAAAATGTTAAAAATTTTATTTTTTAAATAATTGCTTAAAGTTAAGGTGGGCCTTATAGTCCGTAAAATACGGTATATATGGGATATACATTTAATTTACCATTTTGCCTGCGGCGTGAAAGTATTTATAAAATACTTTATTTTTAAATTTCTTCTACACAATAAAGTACTTTCCAAATCATTTATTGAGTGAGACTAAATTAATATTTTTTATGTAGTTAAGCCGTCACCGCGGATAGGCCCTGCTGGTGCATAATATTTGTTGCAACCGGAAGCGAGTTTTAAAGGATATAGTTTTAACTATTTCATCTCTTATTTTTTCCAGACGATTATGTCCTTATTTATGGAAAATTAAATGTAAGCGACAGACAACTAAACATTTGAAACCTGAAAACCCGGTGTTGACAACTTGCGCCTTGCGAAAGTACGGCTTCCAAATAGAATTGAAGATGACATTTTTCCCTTACGCAACTCTTTGGGCTTACCGATGTATTGAATAATGTATGTCGTGCATTAGTCCATTCCGTCGAAACACTATTTCAAAGGAACGTCTTGTTCGATCAGTGTATCTATCAAACGTATAAAATACATCTTAAACACTCAGTTAGCTGGTGAATTACTGATTATGACTGTTGACTGTTGATTATGCAGTAAACAAGCTCGCACCGAAACAGTAATTTAAAATAAATACGTTTGTTTTTGCAGAAAGTGAACAATTGTTTTGAGTAACTTTTCTATTGTTTGAGAATCGTGGGGTAATATCGATGGTTATAGCTCACATTGTTGCGAATGAAGCTTCAAACGTACTCTCTGGCATATACAATATTTGCCATGAGCCCAGTAATAATTTTTAACTAATGGATAATCTAAATGTCGTGGAAGTATGAAATCAAATTGTTCGTTTCATAATATATTCAGCATATCAATTGATATCCATAGTTATATATGTCGAGGTTGCTTTCGTTATCCCGTAATAATTTGTAAAGTAAACAATTGTTGATCTACCCAGCACTTGCCTAAAACTGATGCAGGACAAACCATAGAAAACCTGTATCAGGTAGGTTGGGCATTGGGTTCTTGTTCCACGCCATTCCGATGGCGGGAGAGGGGTTTGCTGTGGGGACGCATCATTCCCTTCTCCTTGCCTCGACCAATTCAGGAGCAGCTGGCCGACTGTTCCAATGTGTTGGCTCGACAGCCCGTTAAGGACCTTGGCCTACCGAGACGACTGCCAGACTGTCATCTTACATGACACATTCTGTATTTAGGAGTGACACGTGGTCAGAGTGTCGATTCTCCCTCAGCCTTAACCCCAGTTTTCGTGACCAGGACGACCACAAACATCTACGCACTTGCCCGGATTCAAACCCGGAACCTCTGTGATACTTGCCTTATTTAACCAAAAGGTTTTGGATATTTGAAATTTCTATTCCTGTACACAAGTGAAAGCCGCTCAGAATATTTCGACTATCTGGATTTTCAACGACCATTATTTCCAAAAGAGAAACTGAGAAATGTTTGAAATAATATAATTAAATGTAACTGTACTTTATAATTTGGAACGATTTTGGAAGCTGTAATCAAAATCGATTTTATCGATGTGTAATCATTCTGTTATTGGAAATATTATTACTGGTATCCCAAATATTTCCATAGCCTGTAACGCAAATCAACTTTTTACAAATTTCATACGATCCTTTTTAATAATTTTCTGAGGGTATGAAGCACTTAACTATTAAATTGTGATACTGCAGTTTTTACAAGGTGAAATATATTGAAACGTAATGTGTTCAGTCTTTTGCTTACGATTTAATTATGTGAGAGAATAATCGCGCATATATTATTTTTGTATCTTTCTTGATTAATTCTTTGTTATTTCAAGCGTTGAACCAAAAAATTAACTCTTTTAAATAATTGTAACGAATTTTTCGGAATAAATTAACTTTCTATTTATTTAATGTGTTTTTTTTATTAAGAGTGATATCTGAATTATTATAATTGCTATAAGCCCAGTAACTCAGGCTCCAAAAGTACCGCACAAATTCGCTCGAGAATCTACGTTAGCTCCGGATTGAGTATATTTATAAAGTATATTATGTTCTTCAATAGTGTATGCTAGTAGTGCATAAAATATCGTTATCGAACCTCTTTTTATAAATTATAATCCAATCATCAGAATGATGTAGACTTCATACAAAGTGGCAGACGAAGATTGTCCTAATCCAATAATTTCTGTAGCAGCGGTGCTGAATCGAATTATATTCAAGTATTTAATCGGTAGGTAAATAAATTATTATTGATATATTGTAGTAGCATTATGTGTTTCGTATGAAAGCTAATTTTTCTACTTGTAATCTACGTTATAAAAAGTTTTTTTTTGCATATTTCCGTGACGTAATATCATACTTTTGGACTGTCTTGTGTGTAATATGTTTAATATTTATTTGGGTTTGACCTGAATTTTGAAGTAATGGTTATTGAGTTGTGTATTTATTCGGTATTTAGTTGTGTTAATTACGGCACAGTGTAAAAGTACGTTTTTGATTTTGTATCTTATATCGATGTATAATCTGGATAAAACTGTTTATGATAAAATCAATATCAGTCTCAAGTGTAATTATTACTCTGGATTTAGTCACATTGATTTAAACATGTGTATGCATCATTCAGACTTTTACTTACAAACAAACATATTTTTATACATTTTTAGATATCAGTAGGATAGAAAACAATAAATTTTACCATTAAATAACTTTAGATATCAATAAAACAGTTAGTAATTAATTTTCATATTACTTAATTGTGTATGTATAAACTTGGTTTCGATGAATATGACTGATTAAGTCGATATTAACAAAGGATAATTAAACTTTTAGAGACTGATATTGGTTTTTTATTGTCATAAATTAGCTTTTTATTGTAAAATGGAAAATTATAGTATTATTGTTGGCCAACCTTAATCAGCCGGAGAAAAGGGACATTGATCAGATAAGACAAGTTAGAATAAGGGTTGTATGGGGTTTCTGTTCTTGGAGGATCATTTTGTTGAGAAATAGCAAATACGGCGGGATCTTCCTGGGGATACGATGCTAAGCCTGAGGCTTCTGCGCCTTTCTACCACCTCTGCGATACAAAGTCACTTTGAGGATCATTGTTTTTATAATGTACTAGCTGAGAGCCCGGTGTTGCCCGGTATTTATTTAAATTAACCCGGAATAGGAATTGATTCGACATTACCCTCTTGATAAACATTTCTTTTAACCAGTGTTGGAACATTTACCCATTTACATTCCCCTCCCCGACCTAAACGCTCCGCATCTAACTGCAGATAAACCACGACTATGACTGACGTTATTCGGAAACTCTCCTACTACATTAATTAAAAGTGTATAAAAAATAACGACGACAGTAAAAGATCTTATCTAAATTAATAAAATCTAAAACTACACCAGGTAACTTAAAGGAGTAAAGAAATACAACGATTAAATGAATAGAGACCAAAATATAGATCGTACTGTAAGAAAATAAAAAATTTCCCCGGTAAGTTAAGAGGATCAAAACTACTCCAGGTAACCTTTTGTCAACATGAAGAGAAACATAAAATTTCACGAACAACTATGATTAATGCGAGATAAACTCAGCGACTCCTATAACCCCGGAATCGACACTAATATCGGGCGTTTTTGAATTTGCAACCACCACCCGCAGCATAGTAGTGCTTCTCTCCCTTGCCTTTCGGAGTTGAAATAATACATTTAAAAAATTCTAGATCGACACTAACATATTAAGCGACCCCGAAAACGTTTTATTCGACGGAATGTTTTTAAATTCCACCCCACTCCTAGAGGCGGTAGGTGCCTTAAGCCCTCAGTGTTCGTTCCTGGATCGTAAGTAACATGTGTACAAAGTTTGGTAGAAATTTCTCTACGTGTTTATGATTGTAGACGGAAATTTATTTTTGTGGGCGTGCGCATAACAACTCACCAAAGTTTCATCGCAATTGGATGAATGATTTAGTAGTGCATAGGGGACACATACACACAGACAGACAGACATTAATTTTTTATATATAGAGAGATATACCAGATTTATTCGTACATTACGGTTTTTTTTTTCAAATTACTAATGAAAAATTGCGAAGAAACGTGTAAATAATTTTTTAGATAGGTAAAAACTAATATTTTTCAGGATCAGAGACAGGGCCTTATTGTGACGTCATCAGAGACTCGACACTGGTACACTTATTTCAGACCAGGATTTAGAACGATAGCTGCCGTCGCTTATCACATCCAAATGTGGAAGCAAAATTTTCACCAATTTATAATAGCGTGTTTCGTACTGGATCACTGTATCTAAATTCAACCTAGGCGGTCATCATAACGACTTATACTGTACGCCTTTTATGACTAACCGCACTGTCGGATCGGTCTCTTTTACTGCTTGATTTTCGCCGGTGTTGTGTGATGATGTATTTAAGAACATAGACAATGGTCTGTGTGTGTTATCTGGTTTCATGGACGTTTACTGGGCGAATCAGCTAAGAACAGTTTGCCCCACAAGTGTTCCAAAACCATTTTTATTGAGAACATTTGCCAAACATTAGTGTATAAATTTAGAATATATGGGAAACATATAAGGTTCACTTCCTTTATTACGTGTTTAATTTATTTTGTAAAACTACATTATTGGCTATTTTCTTAGTTTTGATATTCTGTAATTAATTTATCTTTTCAAAATATTCTTGTATATATTGTATGCGAAACTGGGTATTGAAAAAAGAAACAGACGAAATACGATTCTCTTTAGCTAAACGAAATTAATGGGGCTCATACCTGCTTGGATTATTTATTCAGCGCTGTCATTAAATTTTCGGTTCCGGAATTCGAAACGTGTTATGCGTATCTTTTCTTTCTTGCGATTGGACTTCTCTAATAAATAAATTAAACATTATGTATTCTACCTTACAAGTGCAATGATTTGTTCTGAATATCCTAGTCCTGCATTTCACCTTATCTTCAGATTCCTCTTTTAAAATCCAATCTTTTATTATTTTCTTCAAATCGCCAGTATTCTATTCTCTCATTTCAGATCATGTACAATCATTTATGCATATTCACTTTTCAGTAACGTCATATTGCAAGAATTTCTTTTCAGATTGAGCCCGGAGATCTGGTCTTTTAATCTACTTTTCATAATGTCTTTTTATTTTTAACCTGTCATTATTTGTATTTGCAAAACATATTATTTGACTCGTCTACAGCGGCAAACCCGCAAAACCGTACAACACCGTATGTACAAAATTACAAATTGGCTTAAAAACTAGAATATCTTATTACACGGATTATTTAGATGTCAAAATTAAATATTTTCCACAAATTGTTTGGTTACGGTCCGCGCTGAATCGATAATTAGATGATTCTATCGACGGGTTGATTTTATTTTCTAAGATGAATTTAAGGTAATCGAAGGAAAGTTTTGATTGTTTCCGAATTATTGTCATATATTTTCCAGACACTTATTTTTAATCAGATCAAAAATAATAACCTACTGTCGTAAATTAGTAACGAACGACAAATTCATGTTATAAGTTTACACATTAAATCGATGTATCAAGTTTCATGTCGCTCTGCTTAGTAAGTAGATGGCAACAGTTGTCGGCATTGAAGTTTCGTGTCACCGAAGTTGCTGAATTCCAGGATATTGTTTCGATATATGGTCTGCATTTTAGAGAGTGGCGAAAATTGATTACGGCCAGCTGATAACTTCAATTCGAACGCCATCTCACGCTTGAGATGGTGCGGTAATACCATAGCAACGCCACCTATCACCCTCTAGCAACGGACACTAAACGCTCAAACACCGGCAACTGCTTAACAAAAACACCTTCCATTTTATATTAGTTCAGATTTCTTGCGCACACGTTTTAAGGATGTCTTTTCATTTAAATATAAAATACAATCAATTAAAATGATCTTAACAGACGCATTATTATTAGAATTTTGGAAGATACGTATTATTTTAAAACCTGTAACGTACCATTAAATCCAAATTGTAATTAAAAATTATAAAAGGATAAACATTCATTTGGTGTTCAAATCAAATGTTTATATAACGAATGTATTTTATAGTGGATTATAATATTTTCAGTTTGAGGAAGTTACAATTTTTATACCACCTGGACCGAAAAGTTGGCCAAAATAGCATCCAAACTCATACACAACAGAGAAAACGAATTTCCGTGTAACAGCAAGGAAACGATAAAGAAAAACTCGAACACAGGTGGAACGATAAGAAGAAAAGCAAAGAATAACGGAATAATTCACGGCGAACTAGCCCACTACAAAGACATAAAAATTCCTAAATCCATAAATTGAAAAAACAACATGTGATGCTATCTAGAGTAAGGACCCTCCACTCAGTTTAAACCCATGCGTCCTTATTTTCCAGATCTACACAACCAACCTGTAAAGAATGCGGTCAACCACTAACAATTCTTCATATACTCTTGTACTGTAGCAGATATAACAGCATCACAAAAGATGCAATCGCAATCGCAAAACACCACATCTCTGTACTTCAACGAGAGCCGCCATGAACCTCATAAAAGTTATCTAAGTGACACAATATACAAACCCAACTGAAAATTATTCTAAGAATATCTACGTACGTAAATAATAACTCTATGTAAACGATATTAAATAACAAACGATTCGTCATGACCTCGATGTTTTTATTATTTACAGTTAAATATTTGTGTATTATAATATTTCCGTTGGTTCGTGTAATTTTAATATTGCTTATGATCAATCATAAAAATATGGGCAAAATAATAATTACTTTACACTATAAAATAAATAAATAAATAAATTTCGTTGTTTTTCTGCAATAATAAGCGATTATCGTACTTATCTCCTTCAGTGTTAAAATGTTTTAATATTTAATTTAATCTAACAGTTATCATGTATTAAATAAATTAGGAAAATCGGCAATTAGTCAAAAAAGGTGTATTAATCAATTAAAACAAAACATCATTAGAAAATTACGACGTTTCTTCAAAAGATTTGGGGCTTCATCGGATAATAGACAGTTTTGAATGTAGGCATATATGTATATATGTATATATATATATATATATATGTATATATATATATGTATATATATATATATATATATATATATATATATATATATATATATGATAAAATTAATTGTACAAATTTTAATTTAGTGTCAACAGCCCTCATATGACGGTTGTAAACGGAAAAAAAATTGTATTGGAACAAATACGGGAATTACGTAGTGAAATATTTTATTTAATAATATTAATATATCCTTATGTCAAGTGTCAACTTTTGTCTACATTATTAAGAAATAACTTATCGCGGATAAGGACAAACGAGGAAAATGTAGTAAACAATCAGTGAGAAATTGGAAAAAAACACGGTTAAATTAAGAAAGAAATTTTTGGAATTGATTTAATATTAAATAACGGGAAAATGTATTTTGATTACAAGTGTACAAGTGTAAGTGTACGTGGGCACTTGAGCGATAGATATTTTTTAGGTTCAGCTCAACATTTTTTAAAAAACAAAATTTTGGTTTTTTTCTATAGATTTTTTTATTTTTCCATTTTTGTCACATATTATTAATTAAAAGTCTCCAAAGATGTGTGAAGCCCAAAAGAAATAAAACATTACGGTTTCATGGCTTTTAACTAATAATTGTGGAACCTTTCTGTTTGGCTCTGTACAAAGAACCCTGCGGTTTCGAGGGACTTTTGCTTAGTTGCGTATAGATGCTCGGACATTTGGTAGATAGGGATCAAAGCATAGGGGCGCTAGCGCTCGCCACAGTTAATTATAAATTAAATGTTCATTAACCATGTTACAAGTTATGTGAAGTTTAGGCATTAGGTTCCTCTGGATGATATGTGAAGTAACGAGATATGTGTATCGTGTCTAAGTGTAAGACAATTTTTATGAACTACGGTTGTTTTTGATGCATTGTCATTTTTTTTCTTCAGATTATAGATTTATGTTTCTGATTGTCTTTAATTCTATCACTATCCCTCAAATTTTGTTTTTAAGATTTTTTCATATGAATGCTATGGCGCTGGATTAATGGACCGTGTGAATGGTCTCTTTCCCTGGCAGTCTAAGAACTCTAGATTAATTTTTTTGTTGCTTTCTTAAGACAGCCCTGTCTTCCATGATAAATCCAAAATGCTTGTTTTGCAAATCGGATCTATATTTCCGTGAAGACAGGAAAACATTAAAATAACTCTTGAATATAATTAGTTTTGTGATGTGCATGTGGAAGAAGGCTTTCTGCAGTGGGCAGCTAATTGCTGTGTTGCGTATCTTTAGAATGTGTCACGAGCAGAGCTTCCCTTATCACAGCTCTATCAGCGCTTGCGATATCGGACGTCTCGACCTTCTGCGAGCAACTCATAACTCCGTGTAGCTTGAATCACTTGCAAGAAACAAGAATTTTTCTAGATTCCCCATTTTGGCAAGTAAAATTGTTAAAATTATATTATTAAATAAAACAGTAGACTGCTGGTAATTTTTTTTTATAATAATAATAATAATAATATAAACGTATCAGAATAATTTATGGTAAGTTCAGAAGTTTCTAGATGGATTAATTATCCATTTGGTCGCAGTCGACGAAATAGTCCGTCATAAGAATTATGCAGAATTTCAATTTTATCTGAATTCATTATATATCAATGTCGCTAATAAACTGAAACTCAGAGAGCAAATAATCTTCACAAGAATAGAACCAGGGATACTAAGATAACCCATATCCATATCATGAATAATAGCCCCCCCCCAACCAATCTGTGTATTATGTAAAACGGAAATGATAATAAACCACATTATCCCAGACTGAAGAATGATACGAACCGAGAAAATATATCTAGGAAGAAAAAGAACATAGAATCACTAACGCGCCAAACGAGCATTATAAAATTAATTAAACAATGAAAAAATTTACGTCTGATTGAAAATGACTAAAAAGAAATTTAGTCAAATACGGACAAAAGAAGTGATAATATAAATTGTACACCAGTATATTCTCTTCTTTTGGCTATATTTCGTATTATTAATAAATGATAACATTGATACTTAAAAATAATGTATTAAATCCAAGATACTGACGTAAAATAGAAATAATTTAATTGAAAACAATATATATTGTAATAAACTACAAATAATTAATTAATTAAATGGTTAATTTTCATCTCGTATGCACGCCAAAATGTAATATTTAAAAGGAAAATTAAGTAAAGTCAATGGTTAATTAATAGATGAATTATTTTATTAAAATTTAAAATTGAAAAGATGCTAAATAGTTTACAAAAACAATTAATTTATTCAAAGTAAAATAACAAAATTTCTTCATGTGATTTCTTTACATTCGTGTTCCTACTATTTTACAGATTTTATCTACTCTCATCTCAGGGTCGTTTATTTGGGCCTTTTAAATAAAGAACCAACCTTTTTTACATTCAAATTAACAATCAAATTTAACAACATTAGAGTTAGACAACAAAATGAACATGAATCCGAAATCTGACGATTTGATCCTTTTTTAACGTTTAGAAAACGAACCAAGCATTCGTTTGGGCTCTAATGCACTATTCACTATTCACACATAACAGGCCATAATTTCACAGAATTTAATTTTTTGTTTCAAAACCACTGTCCAAAACTTTTGTATCTATCAACTGGAACTATTACTCCGTACAACACCTGTGGTCCTCTGCATTAGGTCTCTCTCTCTCTCTCCAGCAAATATTGTATTTCTCGGTCTGATTAATGGTCAATCAGATTGTTATCGACTCCTTCTCGATGAAAATTGCAACAGTCTTTACTTGTTGAATTTTTACTGTGGCTTTACTTATTGAATTATATGTCCAAACTTTACTCGATGAAATTCTGTGTGCCACACCACTCTTAATAAAATCTTTCCTGCGGCTCTTTACTCGATGAAAATCTGCTAGCAAACCTTACTCGATTAATTTCTGTCCGCGACTGCCTCCTGTAAAACCACGCAGTTCGGCACGACAAAGCCCGCCTGTACATTGTTGCGTTTATATTCTTGCCGATAAATATCCACCACAAATTTCCAATTATCAAACCTCTAATTGCCTCTAATTAATATTACAATATATATATTGTAGTGAACGCCAATGTCTAACAATATAAATTTTTAAAGTATTGCATTTGGGGTGTAATATTGTGGCCATTATTGAAAGGAAATTTGAGCAGCATAGCGTGAGAATGATGAGATTGAAGTGATCCCATAATATTTGGTATCCGTATTGGTTTGACGACGGCTGACTGAAAGCGGCCGATGTGTCATATTCAACGTCTGGAAACAGACAGTACTCTTTACTTCTCACCCTTAGAGGGCACTGATGTGAAGGGAGAGGAAAGGAATTGTATGTTGAATTTTATGCAGCCTACGGTAGAAATCAGAGAGATAAGATCTCATTGGGTGACAAGTTGTTGGAGGTCAGCTTGAAGAGGTCGGTCATGAAAGGCACTAATGCAGTCTGATGGAAAAGTTGGCTTTGAATCTTCTCAGTAAAGACGATTTCTAAGGAAACAACTATAAAGTAGCTGTTGATAAAGAGTAGACTGATCGTCTTTGGTACGCGAAAGAGTGGGTTGGTTATGCTGACTGAAGTATTGTGTGGAATTTAGTTCACATTATGGCCTTTTTAAGAAAAAAAATCATAAATTTTGTTGATTATTAAAAAAAGAAAAATATTTTAATTTTGTGGGGTGATAAAATTGGAGTCTAATTGTTCACAAACTGGTATGTAAAGTGATTCATACTTATTAAATCTTTTGTAGACATCATGTAATCGTTCCATACCGCCAGATTTAATATTTAGTTATCTTATTATTTATATTTTGGGAAATATATATGTAAATTATTTATAGTCATTTAAATATTTTTAATTATTTTATACATTTAATATTCAATGCAATTGTCTGTAATTTTTTATGAGGCTCGATATAGAGATATTTAAGTGTCTCATAAAAAAATTAAAATCTAGATGTAATAAATTTGCATATTTTAAATTAAAGAATTTCAGTGTAATCATTTATTTTATTAAAGCGTTAACAGATAAAGTTTTGCTTATAAAGATTTTATAAAGTAAATTCGAAAAATTCAATAAAAGCTTGAAAGCTTACTACAATATATATGCAGTGTAACCCCCCTGCTCCTCCCCCATTCACCCACAAGACTTACACTTCGCACTATCTTATTCTATTGCACATAAAAGAATCCGTTATAATTGGTTTACAATATTTAATAAACTTCCATACAAAATAAAATAGTAGAAGGTAACAACAAATTCAAAAAAGACCTAAACAATTTTTCTGCTTAGCTACTCTTTTTATATGTAGATTCGCCATAGAGTCTATGGAATATGGTGTACTACTAATTATTCTATCTTTATGTGTAGAAAAAAGACGGGAAAAAGTGAAGTAAAATCCTCACAGAAAATGCGAGGTAATTTTTGATTTCGCAGCTGAAATAACATGCTTCGATACAAATACTTTCATTAATTGATGAGCATTTCAAACGTCTTTAATTTTTAATTTAAAGCTTGTTTCGCAAATTAACCAGGAAACTGTAAGTATAACAAAGCCAGCTCAACGAACGTACCAATTTCAGCCGAATCATTATGTTGGTACGTGCGTGATTTTATTTGGAGTGGTTCAAGGCTGGAATCGGGATCGGAGCGTGAAATAGGCGACCAAGGACTCGTGGAATTGCTCATTGTTATATCCGAATGCACGGAGTAGAAACTCCGCGGAAACAGTGGCACCAAAAATGTCAATTCATGTTTGGTGACTGACTCCGCAAGTGAAAAGTGAACATCCTCAATACTAACCGGATGAAATCTCACATTTTTTGGGGGAGTTTCAATATTTAGTGTTGAAAATATGGCAAATGCTTCACTTCTTTCCATGTCTTTATTCACTGACTCAACGAATAGAACGTGCGGTATGTAATTGAAGAATCCACGGACCGCTGATCCTCTGCTATAGGAATGTATTTCCGATGTTAGGACGAAATGGTTTTATCGTTAACGGTTTCAGTAGTATCGTTAAGATTACATCACAGTTAAGTATTTAAATACTTTGTGTTTGTTTCATTTCGATTGGTATTGTCCTTTATGTTATCAAGATTAAATATAAATTCCGTGGTATTTCAGTTATTGGAAACTGTAATCATCTGATCTTGATTCATTACTTATTTCATCTTTGCAATATCAGCTTCCAAAATTCGGAATTTATTGAACGACGAGGTAGAGCTACGAATTTTTATTTCGATGCGATTCGTGTCGGAGAAAGTTAGCAACATAGCCCATTAACAGTTCAATCACGTGCTAAGTTCACTCACACCACTTCGATAAGGCCTGCAGCCTACCAATCACCAATTCTTTTTCCCCCTCCAAATTCATTGTTTCCAACCTGCTGTGCTCTGAAAGTGGCACGTGCATTGATCCTGCAATACCACAGCACAGCATGCAGATGGATACACTGAGATTACTTTTCTCTTCAAAACGTTTTAATTCACTTGTATTCTACAATTTTATACGTCTACTACATACTTGTGTTATACTAACCTATGTGCTTGTGTAGACGTTGGCGCATTCGCTAGTATTTTACATTACTCTCATAGAGTGAGCTATTATTCAGTTAATTAATTAGGATTATTAATTATTACTTTACAATATTATTTCCGTTCCAGAACAATTGAAATTATTTCGCCTGGTATAAAAATACTTTCCAGGATAAAATTAAAGAGACGTTAATATAAATTTTATTTATTTTATTCAATTGGATTGTGGCATCCCGAGTGTTTTTTCATTAACACATCTTCCGGCCTATAATGAAAAAAAAAATTTCCACTTGGTTGTTTTGGACAGAATTACGTGCATATACTTTAAAGCATATTTAATGTGTTAAAGGATTCCGACTGAATGAAGTTGTTCGCAACACACTGTAAAAAAATAATTTAATGAAAGAACGCAGATAAATCGCTGTAAGGGCTGTGAAGCGGAATTGACGGGCTAAGACAGAAAATCTTGACACTGGGTTCGATTCTCGATCAGGTCGAGATTTTGCTATCCTAATCTGTTAATTATGTGCAAAATAATTTTTTAACAATAGTTAAAGGCTTATAGAATAGTTATACACGAATAGAGTCAGATTATATTATAAGTAAAAAAAAACAAATTAGTTAAATGTGCATACAAGGTATGTATCCAGTAAGAAAGGATTAACTAAAATTAAATCCCAGATGCGGTGAAATGGGGGTTGAAAGATGAAGAGACATTATATTGAAAGGGTATGTAAAGGCTCATTTTAAGCCTCTTCATGCGCTGAATAAATATTCCAAAACCCCTCCTACAAGATTCACAAAACCACGGCGAAGTATTTTCTATCAAGGAAGTGATTTCACAGTCTGTCACGTGAATCTGTCTATTGGCTAATATAAATGACAAACAAATAATTCTGTTTATAAAATTGAATATAAATATTGTGTTTCAGTATTATATGGGACGTGTAAAAGTCCTCCACAAACCAGGATTAAACAATGGATTGACCATCATAAACTTTCTGTTGGGCACTGAATAACTAGTTAATGTTTGTGATCTTACTATGTGATATATTATGGTTTTTATCTGTTTATTTTTTTCGTTAATTTTGTATTGTGAGTATTTAATTAGGTTAAGGACCGGGGTTGGGTTTGAATCTAGATCATAACAACGGGAGGCTGAATTTTTAAGTGCTACGCTAGAGAATAATTATAGATATATTATTTGTAATAGAAGAAGGAAAGGGTATGCGATATTAAATAATTTTGTTGAAATAATAAAACGAACGTAATCTTTAAAATCGCTACAGAACTTTAGTGGACTTTAAATACTTGAAATCTACTATATATATATATATATATATATATATATATATATATATATATATATATATATTGTAATAAGCAATAAAAGAAACCAAATGAAATGAAATGATTTGAATGGCCACACGTTGAGGCGTCATTTATGTAATACACATTAATAAGAACCATTAATTAATTAAAAGGAAATTAATATAATTAAAAATTTTCTAATCATGGAGCATGAATAAAACATTTCTTGCAACTGACACAATTAATTTATTTATAAACAAATACTTAACCTTTTAGGAGAGATACGAAGGGGCTACCTTCGGGTAAGCCTTTTCCTCTTCGTTTTTGAACTAAGGTTCCCACAAGCCGAGGCACCTCGGCCTGTTCTGAGAGGTGTATGTTCCGGGGTCACAGACCTTGGACATACGGTAAGAGTTGTTCGCTATTCCCATTGGAATAGTCGGCCAGCTGCCTCCTAAACTGTTCGAGGCACGGAGAAGGGAATGCTGCGTCCCCACAGCAAACTCCTCTCCCGCTATCGGAAGGGCGTGGGACAAGTACCCAATGCCCGACCTACCCGATGCAGGTTTTTCTAGGGTTTTCCCTGCATTTCTTTAGGCGAATGCTGGGTAGGATCCTTAAATTATAGCCCGGGGGCCCTAGTAACCCTTTGCTACCTTCCTCTACCCTTCCGCATCCCCCCTTTTCAAATCCCTTCCTATGCTATTAAAGGGGAGTTGCCCAATGTGGATCACCCTCATTAAGCCTGTTGCCCTAAAAAAATTAATAATAAATATAATAATAATAATAAAAAATAATAATAATAAAAAATATCGTTACCTCTGGGTCTTTACTTGGCCTTTCACATAAATAATATTTATTTCTCTTTTAAACAATCAATTTACAGTTTACTATTGACAAATATTTTTAATAAAAAAATCGAAATCTGACGATATTCTACCTTTAATATAACGTTTACACTTTAACTGGTTTTATAACTCACTGTTTTTGTTCTGGTACCAGGGTAACACACTCTAACTTCAAACAAATTACCAACAGTCCATTTTACACTGAATTTACACTTTTTTTAACTGTTGGACTTTTACTATTGGCGGCACCTTGCAGGATTCCTCCTCGTCGATTCTCAATATAGTTTGGTGGAACACTCAGAGACCTTTCTGAATGAATATCTGGATTGACGCTGTCGTTTCTTACTGCTTTTAATATTTTAGATCCTCTCGACTATACGTCCACTCTTTATCATTTTTGACCGCTGACTGCTAAATTTTAATTATTCTGTACTCAGCAATGTCTCGTCGCCGACTGATTACTCCACCAACTCACGCGCGCCATATATATATACATATAAAACCTTTCGGTTAACTTCTCAGGTGGATTTAAGGTCCTCTAAACTTACCTTGGGTTTGGAAAACTAAATTTTATCATTGAACTCATACAAGGTTATATTTACCGTGGAGAATGCTGGGAAAAAGGATTGTTTTTATAAAAAAACAATTAATGACAAAAGATTCACACAAAACACAACTATAATTACACAAATTTCATAATATATACAACTATATAATAGAGTAAAGAAATTGATCTTATGACCTAAAAATAATCATATAAATGTTTCTTTAACTGTTAAAAGTCTCTGAATGTCTCAAAAACTGAAACGGAAAAATGGACCCAAAAAATAATTTTCTCTGTGTCTGAATGTTTTTTTTAAAAGGAGAAATAAATAAAAAACAAATTTCACTATGTACGCCTTGATGTTAACAATAAAAAAACATAAAATTGAAATAAAACATCGCGCCACGGGAACAAAAATTTATTCGACCATTGTCGATCGTGAATCGAAAATGTTTTAAAATTTCAGCGCTAAAATGTGGACAGGTCCAAAATACCTTCTAAAGTTCGGGAGTCTGCTTGCTCCCACGATGCACAGTACAGGCCCGTGATCGCACTTCTCGTAGACGATTTCCAAGAAAAAAGTTCTCCAGAAACGAGGCGGCATCTTCAGTGACACTCTCTCGTAAAAACCGTTCCCCAAATGTAGAAAAAACTTAATGTCCAGGCTCAAGATTATATAATTATATATTATATAATTTAATCTGATTCGGGCTTACTGTAAATGGCCGCTCGAGATTAGGGAACTGTCGCCTACGAAATCCAATAACGGAACAAAAAAATATAATAATCAGATTCAGATGTTTTAGTAGACAGGATTGTTGGGAGTTAAAACATACATTTTTATCGGAATAAATTAATTAAGAAAAAATTGTTAATTAATTTTTAAAATAAAAATAAAGAATGTTAAGTCAATTCAAAAATTTAAATAAATATTAGAATCTACACAACCTTTTGAAGTCACTTTCAAGTCTTTCAAAATTTTTGAGCCCAAAATTTACATACTTGAGGTCAATTTTTCAAAGGATTTTAATGTTTTATTTTTGTAAACTGGTAATAAAAATTCCATACCAAATTTAATTGAAATTGAGTTCAATTATTATAAATAACGCGTTACTCTAGAAGAAGAGTATTTTGTTGTTGTAAGACGTGATTTTATAATCGCTGCTGCGTAGAATCGTCGTTCACATTTTATTTTAAGGAACATAAAAGTTATGTAGTTTATGTATGTTTCATTTTATTTATACGGCGCATATACTTTGAGAAATATGCGCTGGCGTTATGTGTAAGGGCAGAATGTTAAGTTTAGCTCGCGCCTCCTGTCGCATTCTGTTTGTCTTGATATTTACTGTTCATGTGTGTAATAAAAAAAATAGTGCAAAGCGGCGATAAAAATTTTAATTATTAAATACTTTTGATATATGTATAATCATATTGTTTGTAATGTCTTGTTTCATTTTAATAAAAAAGTAGTAATAATATATAATAAACGAATAAAGAATAGACGTTTAAACCAATTTGTCGTGTGACATACAAATTACAGCTCCTGTATTTAAAAATTTAATACCATATTTGTTTTAAATCTAGTTAATTTATTCTAGTCTTCACATAAATCTTGAGGGGAATAAACAACCAATATTTCATTTGAGAGGCAACTACGACGCAGCCCCTCCAGTTGGACTTTAGCACACAACCGCTAAGAAAACATCCGCTCATTATTCAAGCACGGTTTCTTCAGATATTGAGTACCGTGACTCTGAAGTCGTCAACAAGGCTCAAAATTCTCGTTCACGTTGGTATCCCGAAGTGATTATCCGGTATCATTTTCCAGTAACGTTTCTAGGTATATGCCTGAATTTTATATCGTGAATAAATTAAATTGTGATAACAATAATAAATATTATTTCAATATACGAACACGGAGAAACTTTCACAAGCATCAGGCGGTAGAGGCACACTTTAATAAATATTATATTGGAACTATTACTCGTTACATGAATATCACGGTGTAAATAAATATTGCGGAAAAGAGATTAAACGAAATGAGGAGAGCGACTGGGAAGGGTATGACCAGAAAATGGACCGACGTGCCGTAGAATAGAATATAATGGAACTAACTATAGTGAATCTTGTTTCAATTATTTCGAACTATACTTTTAATATAATATATAATAGTATGGATTTACGCAGAATTACTTTAGATTACAGAAACGATCGATATATTAATATTTAACAATGAAATTTAACTTACATTTTTTCGTACATTTTTTATTAAGATTTATGTTATTTTCATAATTATAGTTCGCCAGATGTTACTTATTGAAAGAGAAGTTATTATATTAATTTTAGTAACGACTGCCATTTTGCCAATATCGAGGCATGTGCTAAGGTTGTGTAATGAGACTCTTAATTTAATAAATTAAATTACATTAATTTATTATAATTTTGTTTGATATAATTTACGTGAATTTAATAACACAAAATTTACTTGATTGACAAATTAATGCTACAAAAATATTACACAATTCATTCACATATACATATACAAATAAATATCTCAAAATGGGATTCAAAACAAACTAGAATAAAATGACAATTGAAGTTATTTTAGGAATGTAGTAAAATATATCCTCGGGATTTGCTTACCTAAACGTCGGCCAATGGCATCGGGAAATGGCGTTTCTTCTTCTCTAGTCTCCTACAGAAAATCCTCATTCAGAGCATTTTTGATGTACTCTTCCTAAATCGTCCAGTCAATTTTAGCCACACGACTTCCTTTGCAGTCTCGTTGCAATTCGTCGCCTTCAGAGCTTATTTGAACGGAAGCTCTGCAGTCCCTGAAACATAATATAAATATTATTTATATAAATATCAAAATCGATTGAAAAATTATGCATTAGATCAACATCGACATCAATTTTGTTGTATTGAGAGCCTGCCTGTCCGTTACATTCGGTCTTAACAAATTTTAACGTAAATAGATTTTGCACGGTTGTATTTAACATATTAGACTTCTCCCGTGTCATAGAGTATTTATACTAGTCTACCTGATCAATCAGCCAATCAGCAGGCAACGTAAACTAAATACGTTAAAATTTAATCCTCTTATATTAACATGATAATTTTTTATAATTTCGCAATCATATATTAAATAATTAATGAAAATATACATAAAATATTTTAGTTAATATTAACGACCGTACAACAAAAATTGCACACTAATATCGATTATCGGAACCCGAATTATAAACATAACTTCTTAATAAAAAGTCAAATTATGTTTAAAATATCCGCATACAAACTTCCTACAATACCAACTTCACTCCTTTTATCTTTTATTTTATAACGATTCTGGTAAATATAAATGACTTCAATTAAATTTCTTTTAGAATTCTTTTTTTTATCATTGTGGAATATTTTTACATTATCTCACTTTAATATATGCTTATTGGTTATCAAATATTCTAGTTTTTACATGTGACATTCTTATGGTAATGTCAAGTTCTGTGACATGCTTGAATAAATATCCTTGTGTAAATTGAGGACTTTATGGTTTTATGGTGTTAACATATCCCAACTGTAAAATAAGGATTTAAGATAAACGAATATTTTTTATTTAGAAACATTTTCCATCTGAAACTTTGCATAAAAAACAGATTAGATAATTATTTAAATAAGGAAACTACTTATAATGATAATGAAATTGATTATTACAGAAGTATTATTTTAGTTGTTAACAATCTGTTACGAATTATTATCAGTAAAATTGATTTCAGATTCAGACGCCTTTTTGAAAAGATTATACAAAAAGATTTAAATGTTGTGAAGAAGAACAATAATTATGAATGATAAATTAGGTTTATTGATTTTTGGAACTATGGCAAAATTAGAAGATGTTGGACGTAATGTGTTAAAAGTGGAAGTATAAATGTAATTTCATTTTTAAGCCTTTCTATACTTGCTTTTAGTTTTTCTACGACTAAACAAGTGAAATTTAAAATATTCTTACAAGAAGAAAAAAATAAGTACTTTTGATATCTCCAACCACCATTTCGCCGTTACCCTAACAGAATTAATATTTACGTAACACGTTAATTAAGATAAATCTAGACCAGTTCACTTATTTGTTATTTTCTCTTTGCCTCGTTATCTATCCTCCATTGCAGTTTCGTCTTCATAGCGTGCAATAGTTTACATAATGAAACAAAAGAAATGCTAAACATTATAGCATGTTGTATAAATATTTGTAGATTTATTCAACAGATAGGCTGCTGTATAGATGATGGTGGACGAGAAAACAGTCTAATAAAAGCATGTGAAGGGCACGTTATATCGCCTACACAGCTTCCGTATTACAGCTCAACAATAGCCGCTGCTTTATGGTAACATCAAACAGTTTACATCCTTACGACGGGTATCTTGTGTCTAATCTTACCCCCGATGTCAACAAATATTCATGTATTCGGCTGATAATTTTTTTTCCAGTGGTGTTATCACAGTGACGGCACTTGAAACAACAACATTGACTATTTAGTCCCAAGTTGCTCTCAGAAGATTGAACACCCTTGAATCCGAATCATTCAAGGTTTTTTTTTTTAATGAAGAAGAGGCTTACAATTGTGGGTATTTCTCGACGAAACTAAGAGTGCTGATTTGTGGTCTAAAGACTATTATTTATATCGTCGGATTTGAAGTTATTGGTTACATATTATGTCACAGACCTTGGGTATACGATAAGAGTTGTCCTCTATTCCTATTGGAATAGTCGGCCAGCTGCCTCCTAAACTGCTCAAGGCAATGCTGCGTCCCCACAACAAACCCCTATCCCGTTATTGGAAGGGCGTGGTACAAGTACCAAATGCAGGTACTTCTAGATTTTCCCTGCATCACTTTTAGGTGAATTTCCGGGTAGGATCCTTAAACAATAGCCCGAGAACAATCGTTAACCCTTGGCTACCTTGCTCTACCTCTCTGCAACCTCGCCTTTCAGTCCCTTTCCTATGTAATAAGTGGAGACTTGCCACTACATGGATTACCCTGAATACAGCCTGACTACTTCTTATTCTCTTCGTCTTCTTGATGGATAAACGAATCTGTTGTTTGGAGTAGTTTATCGAGTTGCAAACGTTCAAATCCTTACGATTTATGGGCGCAAAAAATTAAAAAAACAATTAGAAAATTAATTTATTAAAGACGTTTTGTCCTTCGATTAGGTTTATAACATATATTATAATATCCGAAACATATTTAATAATTTAATTTTTTTAATTATTAATTTTATTAACTTTCTAATTTTTTTCTGACTTAATAACTATCAAATTTTAATATTATTTTAATTAAAGATTAGATAATTTTTACAAATGAAATTATTAATAAAAGGAGTAAATATTATTTGCATTGTTAAACAATGAATCATCCATACACCTACACCGTTGAAGTGAACAAATGCAGAATTGTACTAATTGCAATGCCTCTTGTATAGGTCAAACATAGTGACGTCCTATAATTAATCTTTGATAATAAACATAATATTTATTTATATTTTTTTAATTATCATGATTATTATTTTATATCTGAACTGAAATATAACAACCATTATATTTTGATCTTACACAGTTAATTGACCTTCAACTATTATTGTCATATTGTCATATTTGAATTGTAATTATATCATTTTTAAATTTAATAAAATATAAGATATTATGGAAATTTATAACATGGATACATCACAATCTGGTTACATGTTTCGAATTAAATAGTTAAATCTAGATTAAAATTTGGAGGAAGTGTGATTTATTGTCTAAATGTCAGATTCACACGAATTTGCTTAAAAGGTTGTACGAGATAAGAAGCTGTGTTCCAAACACTTTGGATACTGATGAATATAGAGTTCTTAGTATTCAACATGTGTTATATCTTGCGTGGCTCTAACATCCTCGTAATCAGTCACCTGCCGAATATGACGGTGCTGGCTGTCGAAACGTTGTGTTCCATACAAGATATAATACTGACGGAAATCCGAGAATTCTGCATTAATCAGAAGCACTGGGAAAATCTGCATTCGCTAAAATCCAATCTTCATACTTCATACGTTATACTGCTTCTGGAGAAATAAATTATCTTAAAAATTCTAGTATGAAATACAATAATTTTTTTTTTTTAAAAAAAATTATTCTTATACCATTTTTATATTCTTCATATATTAAATTGTGCCTGCATTTTGACCTCAGCGTAACTGACTGTAGTTTTAGCAGCTCATAAGGCTTTATTTCAAATATTTTATAAAATTTACTTACTTAATTTATTTTCAATTTCTTCGAAATTACAATAAAACGATTATGAATGTGCTTTCCCACGTAAGTGGCTATTGCCAACATGTCTATTTCAGACATTTTCTTTGCCTACAGAAAGTTAGTAGAATCACTGATTGTTACTTTAGATTTCTGTAGTTTAGATGAAAGTAAATGTTTTCGAGAGCATTAAGTAAATAGTCAAATAATGTTTATAAATATACGCATTTCTCTTCTCGAATTTTATCTGGGTTTAATGTAGTTAACGTTAATCATAAAAGCGAATCTATTTACTTATTAGTCGAGTTAATTAACGCAACTGACTACTGGGGGAAACGAATTTGGCCTTCAACGAGCCCAGTGTTTTCTTATCATCAGCTCTATCCTACTGTACGAAAAAGTTAAATATTTTTTAATTGTGCCTACTACGACACGAAACGTCGATAACAAGATATCCTGTCAATTATGAACAGTGTTCCTTTCCTTTTTCTTTGGCTGTAATGAATTACAGCTTTATTTATCTGCACAATATAAGTCGGTAAACAGTTTAATGTAATCGCGTTTTCTTACTCTACGCCGGATATATGGGACACAAAAAGTGACCTATTTCCTCGTGAAACTTAAAAATGTGGTATCAGATGCTTACTGAGAATTTATGATGATAATTGTGTCCCTTATTTCTTAAAACAAACAAAGTTAAAGTACTACATTACTTTTTCAACCTATTTATACTCAGAGATGTGTATGCTTGTAATGTATCGTCGAAACAGTTTTATAAGTGATTTACAAGCACTCGGTTCACGGTGGGAACGAGGGAGTTACGATGATGTGCGGATCATGTTGATTAATGCGCATTATTTTCATTGTCGAAACAGTACCGTGATTCTGAAAATAATTTGAATAAGAGCTCTAAGGGTTTCAAAAGTATCAAAAGCATCAGGGATTATTAAAACAATATCTTTTTTTGAAAAAATGAATTCCCTAGCAATATCGTTAATTCTCTACCTTACGTATCTAGATATTATTCTGAAGTGGTCAGGAAGCTAGAGCAGTGCCATACTAAGCATATAACTTTGATACAGGGTTGCGCGTAAAAACGGAACATTTTAAAATAATTTCCGCAAAAGAAGGAAACTTACTAAACTCTGTCTCTCTCTCTCTACATATATATATATATATATATATATATATATATATATATATATATTGTGGTAATTAAAAGGAAATAATTAATTAATGAACAAAATTTGGACTTGTATTGTTGGCGGCGTAAAAAAGCTCAGCTTATTTACAAGAATATGTGGCAATAATACAGGCTTGCTTGGACTGTAGAGGTTAGTTTCGATAGACGCACAGTGCTCCAGAGTACTTGGGAGTGTATGCTATTGGCAGTCGAAAAAGGACAAAAATCCAGATAGTGTCCGGCTGTATGTAACTTAACAGCTCAAATATTTAAAAACAGTCTAGAAGTTCCAGTCCGTGAGCGAATAATTACGACGAACCAACGCTAACTATTATAGTTCGGAGTCTAACTTACATTCTCAAGTTAAACAATTTTCTTCAATTATTGGGAGTCCAGGTTATTGCATCCAGCAGATAAGAGACTTTGGAGCGTATAGTAAGATTTGTTAAGATGAACAGCGACATTGTGACTCATTTTGGCAAGCAAAAAGTATCTTACCAGGCAAGACAATACAATTTGGAAACCGATAAAGAATACAAAAAAAGCCAAAAGCAACTTCACCACCAATTCGGCAGTATTCAAACCCACCTGGGCCTTGGGCAAAAAGTAATAAACAAAAAGCCGACCTGTTTGCAAAACACTTATCACAAGTTTTTACTCCTCATAATAACGACCTGGATCAAGAAGTGGAGCAAGAACTATCAGAACATATTAACGTGGAACAAAGCATTAAAATAATCCGTTTAAATGAAATCAAAGCAGAAATAAAGAGACTTAATCCAAATAAATCTCCAGGACTTGGTCTCATAACGGCTAAGATGCTTCAAGAATTACCAGATGAAGGTTTCAGGTTACTCTTGTACTTGTTTAATGCAATAATAAGGTTAAGTTACTGGCCCAAATCCCTAAAAATTGCAAAAATAATTATGATTCCAAAACCCGGCAAAGATATAACTGACGTCACTTTATATCGTCCCATAAGTCTGCTATCAACACTATCCAAATTGCTTGAAAAGATCATACTGAAAAGAATCAGAGTAGACAGCAGTAATCAAGACTGGATCCCGGATCATCAATTTGGTTTCCGACAGTCGCATTCAACAATTCAACAATGCCATAGAATTGTGGACGTAGTTAACAAAGCTATGGAGAACCAGCAGTACTGCACAGCAATATTCTTAGACGTAAGCCAGGCCTTTGATAAGGTTTGGCATTCAGGTCTACAAGTTAAGATTAAAAGAACTCTGCCTGACCAATACTTCAACTTATTAAAATCATACCTTGACCAAAGAGAATTTCTTACTTACGTAAATGGAGAAAGTTCAAACCGTTATCCAATTCTCTCCGGGGTGCCACAGGGCAGCATCCTTGGCCCCCAATTATACGTCTTATACAGTTCCGACTTGCCAACCTCAATGGACGTAGCACAAGTACCTTTGCTGATGATACAGCAATACTGTCAACACACACAGACCCTGATTCCGCATCACAGAAACTTCAAGAACATCTACAAAAAATAGAGACCTGGCTAAAAAGATGGAACATAAAAGTAAATGCATCGAAATCATCCCACATAACATTTACCCTTAAAAAGGAACATTGTCCTATAGTAAAGCTCAATCATGAAGAAATTCCAAAAGCAGAATCAGTCAAATATCTTGGTCTTCACTTAGACCCCAAGCTGAAATGGAGGGATCACATCAATAAAAAGAAAAAGCAAATAGAAATAAAAACTAAATTATTAAACTGACTGATTGGACGAAAATCAAAATTATCAATAGAAAATAAATTACTCATTTACAAAACAGTGATAAAACCTATATGGACGTACGGAATAGAGCTCTGTGGATGTGCAGCCAAGTCTCACATCGCTATCATGCAAAGAGTACAATCAAAAATCCTCCGCACTATTACAAATACTCCCTGGTATGTACCCAACTTCAGTTTACATGCTGACCTCAATATACCATATGTAGCAGACGTCTTCAAAGATAAAAATAGTAAACACCATACTGTACTTCAATCCCACACCAATAGAATACTAGAGCCGTTACTACAACGTAATAACAACCGAAGACTGAAGAGATGTTGGCCAATAGACTACAATAAAAACTGAGGTGGCGTTGTTGAACCCTCACCTCTCCACGACATCAGTACAAGACCCTATTATTAAATTGTACATGTTAGCAAATTAGCTAAAAGATCATTAGTAATCTGATTGCTAATAAAAATATAATAAAAAAAAGCAAAAAGTGTTGATTATTAAATTCAGTGTATTAAAATGGCCTGTCTATAAACTGTTAATAAGTGTGTGTGTGTGTGTGTGTGCACGTGCAAATTTCCTTGAATACCTATACCACTAAGGTAAACCTGCACCAATTACTATCTGTAAACCCGTAAGTAAATGATATTATCGTCAGATTTCCGAGTTCAAATTTTAAATTTAATATCTCATATTTTGTATACTAATTTTCTATGAATTGTTTGTTTTAATGCCTTAATAGATTTGTGAATTTAGATTGTTTAATAAGTATTCTTTATTGAAGGCCCGGTGATCGGCCCTGAGAAACAGCCGTGGTATTATTATGCAATGTGATTTAAATAATTTGCTTTAATAAAATTAATTTTTGTATATTTTAAATCCAGATTTTTATTAAAACATCCGATCATTTAAATAGTTAAATATTACAAATTGACGCCTCATCGCTTTTTATTAAATTGTTTAAAAAGGAAATTACTACAATATATAAAAATGAAATTACTACAATATATATAATATGTCCTACAAGATGAAAAATTTGATTAGGCATCACTTCTAAAAGTGACGTCAGTTAAGTTCCTTCCATTGCACCGTGCACATTCGATAAGTCTATTCTAAAGTTTAGCGCGGCACAATCTACTCTCCTGAATGATTGAAATTTATGTATTTTGCTGGGCAATGTTTGTTGACTTTGTCTGGCACACAACACTCTTCAGATGTCGCCATAAAAACTAGTCACTGACAGAAAGGCGTGGAGACAGAGCCGAACAAGCGATGTTAACATTCCTTGAAATTATACGTACTCCAAAGATACGTTTCACTGTTGGCATAGAATGTCAGACGGCGAGTGAGTTGTGCTGAATGACGAGATTTGGAAGAGAATAGAGCCTTCGAGCAAATAATATCTCTATCTTTTTTTAGAGTAACAGGCTACATGAGGGTAATCCACATAGTGGCAACTCCCCTTTAACAGCATAGGAAGTAATTTGAAAGGGAGGATGAGGAAGGGTATAGCAAGGTAGCCAAGGCTTAACAAGGGTCCCCGGGCTATATTTTAAGGATCATACCCGGAATTCGCCTAAAAGTAATGCAGGACAAACCCTAGAAAAACCTGCATCAGGTAGGTCGGGCATTGGCTACTTGTCCCACGCCCTTCCAATAGCGGGAGAGTAGTTTGCTATGGGAACTCAGCATTTCCTTCTCCGTGCCTCCACCTGTTTAGGAGGCAGCTGGTCGACTATTCCATTAAAATAAAGGGGATGTACCATTTCGTGAACAATCTGCATATATGGATGAAATTTAATTTTATGGAACACTGTTATAAGAAGCGTCAATTATATTTTAATGTGAAACTGCTATTATGGAAGTAATATCTACATGGAAAGATAAAATATATAAAGGGAACTTGGTGCTAGCGGGTGGCGGACGGGTGATGACAGTATGGTGTTATTAGACAAGTCAAGCAGAAAGTAGACGAGGAGTCCGGGGCATGAGTCAGTTCAGCAGAGACGTTTTTTTTCGGATCGACACATTTTAATTTTCAGATAAATTATATGTATGGTGGTTTGGAAAGTTGTGAAGTAAGCTTTAGATTATAAACTAATGATCCACTGATATTCATTTCTGGGAAATAGCAAATTAAGTTTGTTGCTAAAATAATTTGAAACTTTAAATAAATGGAGTATGTAACTTACTCCAAATAGCCTGAAGTTGAACGTATTAAAAACTAAATTTATATATACTGTAATGATTTACCTTTTATTACTTAATATTAAAAAATTAAACTTTATTACATTGAAACTACAAAAAATACAAAAATACATTAAAAAATATTGTTGGGCGCCAGCAGATATACATTGGTCTGCATAAAATTAAAATTAGCTCCGGCTTGATTAAAAAGTTCTCCTTCTCAACAGGGTAATGTGAGCGGTTCGGTGGCTATTCAAGAAGAGAGTCTATTTCCGCACTGTGTAAAAGAATTCCACTTTTGAATGTACTTTACATATATTGTGATGCTTACTTTACTTGGCGTCAGCCGTGGATCACTGGACTTGTAGTAAGCAGCACACGATCTCCTTCTTCGGCCTCCCCGCGATGGACGTCCCTCAAAACCTCTGCGTCTCCGTCTCCCTGCGTCTCCCTGTCTGCCTGCGTCTCTTCTTGCGTCTCTCTGTCTCTCCGTCTGCCTGCGTCTCCCTGCGTCTCTGTCCCCGTCTGCCTCCCTCTCCTATCCGGGTTCGGAGTATTTATAAGTACTCCGCCCCCACAAACGATGTAAAAAAAAGGGACGCGAACCCGCGATTTCTTTTGGCCTTCTCAGGCAGAAACACGTGCACGCCTAATGTATTTATACTCAGGCCTCCTCAGGCCCGCGGCCCTTAAGGTTGTTATTCACTACAATACATATAATTAATGAAACAAAGGAAGGAAATTGAAATTAAACCCAATTTTTTTTAAAAGATAACAAAGATTATTTATTTGAGAAATTTGATTTTCGTTGAATTTACATTTTATATTTTTAAGCAAATTCCTTAGCTTTCATAAGAACCTAAATTTCAGGGCCGCTTATTGGGTCTCTAATAAAGACAGTGATTTGCAATATTTACCAAGTTACAAAAGCAAAAATTGAATTTAAATTTGCAATATCAAAATTTTAAATGAACAACAAAAACTAACTGAAATGTATATAGATCTGGCAAAGTTATAGAAATTTGGCGGCAAATAATATTTGCGTAAAGGTTTAAAGTAGGAAGTCTTTTGATTTTAAATACCATTTATTTAGAGCTGCTCTGGTTTGTGTACACGCGATTGTTTTATTTTTTTATGAAACACTATTTTCATTGACAGGCCATATCACTGATTTTATTATCGTCTCACTTTCCAACACTTTAGGCGACCTTCTACTTTTCTGTCGTACGTATTGTCACACTGTGCATAGTCCCTTTAATATAAAAGGTACTGATATTCAGCCTATACTTTGCTTAATTCAACCCCCGGTGACTCTCGTTATGACTACTATACAGGTCCTCCAAACACTGTTTCTCACAACACACACTGCTCTATGACTGTACTGTTTCATCAAAACTTCCAAACACACAATCTGCTCTCTGAATATCTGAGTTTCTCTGACTACATACTGCTCTGCCTCCAAAACACACGCTCACTGACTGTCAGAAGTTCTGAGCGTCTTATATACGCTTTCTCGACAACAATTCGTAGCACCCGTTATAGTGTCTGAATTCTCGCGCCAAACAATGCTGTTCTTTACAATACCTTGCCTGGCCTTAAAGTTACGCCGTCAATAATTAAAGAAATAATTTAAATGAAACATTTCAGTACACATTTGTAATCTCTACAATACATTGGTATGAAAGTAAGACGTGATAGATTAGATCATAGCCTTGAACTAGCGATAGAACTAATAGATAGAATAAACAATTTCAAATGTTTAGGGACTCCATTATATCAAAGTATTATCGTGAATTGTCAAAAAGATTATCTACGTAGGAAAAATAAATAGAATGATTGGGAAAATTTTTAACAAGATCATCTTAAAGATTTTTCTTTTATCAATTTTCAGTTTCTGCTGTTTTGTAATGGATGGCGTTACAGATACAGGTTTAATTAGTTGAAAAAATACAGAATTACGAATTATTTTATGTAAAAATAAACATATAGTGTAAAACGTATGCTAAGAGAAGTGAATTGGATTTTTTTTTCGAGATTTTTTAAAGTTTTGTCCTCTAGTACTTGTATATAAATGCATCCAAAAAACTTTAGCCATAATATTTTAATAAGTATGTATCCTATATGTATGATAGGAACACATACAAAGTTAGAAGTTAGACTGAAAAATATTAGGGTTTCGAGACATAACCACTTGCCAAAATAAATAAAAAACTGAGTTGTAATTAGGAAATTGAAGAATAGTTTATTTAGATTATAAATTTCATGTCGTTAAAAATTGTGTATATTGTAAATTAGTAGTTTCTTTCTAAATAAAATTATTTAACACTTAAGATAAACTTATTACAATTATATTTTAATAAACTAACATAAAAACGGCAAATTGATCAGGAAAAAATATTCAATTAACAGCGAAAATAAACCATATTACGACGATTCGTCTATAATTTTCTGATTTCATCAGGTAATAGAAAGATTTAAATGTATGCACATATGCATATCTTAAAATTAGATGCCGAAATATAAATTTAGTTTCATGGACTGCGCCCAATAACTCTTAACAAATTGACCTTTTTTCTGTTTATATTATTATTATTCTCAGTACGCTTCGACGTCTCAGCCACACATTTTTTGTGGACGCAACGGTTATATATTGTAGTAATTAAAAAAGGTGGTATTAATTAAATATTAGGAATAATTAACAAAATTATCATGTATTTAAAATTTATTGTTGATAATTACACATTATAAGCCCTGCTCAACACGCCGAATTCCATCAAATTAACAAACAAATATTTCAATTTTATTTTATTAATTCGTGGCGTTCTATAAAAATACAACTTTATATTTTTGCAATCAACTACGTAGAATTTCTCTTTATGTCAGGGTCATCACTGGGTTTGATAGGAAGAACAAATACAATCTAATGAACTAAAACATTAACAATACAAACTCATTGAAGTTAACGGAACACAATATTAAATACAAAAATAAAATAAAACGAATGAAAAGAAAACGCGAACGAAATCTGACTATACCCTTTAATTATCGTTTACAATCATTAATAATTATTTTGTACTCATGACAGTGCTTCTGGTACCAGTTCGGACTCTTGTAGCTTGAAGTCAACACCCACTAAACAGGCCATTATACACTAATTCTACTCATTAGATTTTAAACACACGGTAGTTGCTCTTGATCTCTGCTATCCTGAAACCTGGATTAGTCCATCCTCAGCCAGTGGCCGGACGTAGATCTCCTCAAAGTCTCTCGATGCGAAGATTAGTTCAGTTTGTGAAGCAAAACTTCTGCTTCCAAACGGCGATTTTATGAGTCTCTCCGTCCAACTGTTTACGTGCGTTTTATGTAAACTATTATATCTCGCCGTTGGACTTCCTGGATATCCCTATTCATAATTCTAGATCCACAGACTTTTACTGTTTTTTTCTCTCTACGTGGACCGAACTGCCATGTCCCAGTTCTCGACGCAGACTTTTTCGTTTCGCGTCTCGCCGCACACTTTACCCGCCTCGCCTCTAGCTGCAGACTGAGTTCTCTAAGTGCGCGGTCTCCAGTCTCCATTGTTAACAAAGAAAGACCCGCTGCGATTGTCGTCTTTAAGAACCCGTTCCGCCAACAATTAAATTATATTAAAAACAATTAATAGTCTGTTTAATTGGTATTACAATATATTTTTTGAAAGTGAGATTTAATTAAATTTCCATTTTTTCAGAATATTCTTTTAGCATGAAATCAAATTTTCTAAGTTTCCTTCATTTGTGGTAATTATTTTCAAATATATCGTTTTTCTGTGCCGCAGTTGTCACTTGACCATGGGCTTTTCTATTGTCAAGCAGACTAATTATATAGAATATTCATTTATTATTTTTTGTCTTCCATTGTGCATGCCAATTACTTCAATTTATTATTTGAGAATGGAAAGATTGCGTGCAAAGACGACGGCCATTACATTACCATCCCGGAATAAGGTCAAACAATTTCTTTAAAAAAGCAGAAAAATCAACTGCTCTCTTTGGGTTTGAATCTGCTCATTCCAGGGTCATCATATTACGTTTTATCGGTTTCTGTGTAGAGCGTAATTTAGTTTAGGACAACGCGAAAGCACACACCATGATTGCGATAGATGAGCACGGGGTTGCAAGTGCAGCTGGCTGAGCTCTTAGCGGCTTGTTTCTCGCCTGTTCACCCGTTCCTAATTACTTTCCCTACGCCTCAGGCCGAATTTCTACACGCTAATTGAATTGGGTTCGTTTCCTTTATTTAGCGCGCCCCGTAGCTTTTCTTTCTTTGAATTATGCCCAACTTGGATTCTCCAATCTCTGAGTGCACAAAGAGATTGTAGCTGCTGCCTTTGACATTAATTGCTGGCAAGTGTACGTTGCTGTGCCATCTAATTAAAATAAATCGCCTGCGAGGTCGAGTGCATATTTGAACAGTTCGCGTTAATATTTTTTTTAATAACGCTAGTTTAATTTATTATTACAAAAATGACTATGAAATTTGCGCAAATTGATTGCCGGTAACAACTGATTAAATTCTACATACTTTGTTTTTTTTGCTATGGTCATAAGTAATTATTAACAACTTTGTGGGTTCAAGTTACTTTACATACCATATATTATATTATATATTATATATGCGGATATTATGTTTTTTTTTAGAAATAATTTTCACGTAAACACATAGGTTCATTATTCGTTCACCAAAATTGTTATGCGTGTGTTTACTTGTACTAAACTACAATCAGGCATTTATGGAATAAGTGATTTTAGTTACGAATACAAATAGTGAGAGATGCTGTAATTGAATTTTATATTACATCTTAAATACCTAATTACAATAAAAAAATTCAAAAAGATTTTATTCTGATCTTTCGACAGTTCGACCACATGTTTAGGAAAATACTTAATTTATGTTAAAATATGTGTAATATGACACAACAGTATAAATAAAGCATAAAATGAAATATTTATGAATGTTTATGTATGTATTTCGGTATTTAAGGTAATGAAAATATGAATATTTTAAAAACATCCTTTCCCGTATATTTTTTTAAATAAAAAATTATCAAATAAGAAGGAAATATAAGTTTAGTTGCTCAAAAATTTATTATTTTTCCAGATAGATCTTTCCAATTGGATGTTCCAGTTCACGTCACCCATGTTAATTTAATTGATTTTAAATTTGGTTCACTTTGAATTATTGGACATAACAACGCTACTAAATTTTTTCATGCACCGGAAGCACATAGCGTAAAGTAAGGGACGATCATGAAACAGGTTTCTTTTTTCAGATTGTGGTTTAATATTGACGTAAAACTAGAAGAATAAAATTAGGTACTAATTTTACTGAATGAGAATCGATCCATTGACCACGTGCCATTCCTAAATCCAGAATGTCTCATCCAATATGACAGTCGTCTCGGAAAGCCATAAGTGTAATGTAGAACGAAGGAGATGAAGAACTATATCAGAAACAAAAGAATAAATCAAATTTTAGATTGCATTTGGTTTTATAAAGTTTAAAAAAGAGTTGCAATTAAAAGTTATCATCAACTGCACAAGTCAGTTGAAAAAACTGAAATGCAGCTGTGTCACTCTAGGCTGTAGCGGTTTTTAGTTTTCTTAGCACCTGAAGAAAGAAACAGGCTTCCAGAAACGTGTTGTATTTATATCTTCACTTCTTTTGCCTGTATTTTGTCTATATTTCATAGTGTTATTGTAAATGAACGACAATTCGATTTTCTAAATGCACGTTTTTAGTTTCTTCTTAAAATAAAATATTACGATAGAAAAATCTCGACAATACCAATAACTCTGTCGCATTTTTTCTATACCCATCTGTTAATTCAGTTTAATTGGTACCACAAACTAAACTTTTCAGGTCGTGTTATGAATTTTTTTTATATAACCATAGTTTTACATAAAAGGGTGCTATTGTTTATAATTTGGTTGACAAAGCTGCGTTATTATCCAATCCTGTCCATCATTTTGAAAACCTTAACTAGGTCATAACATTTTAATAGCTACATTCTAACCCATTAGATTATTTTTAAGCATTAGCTTTGCCAAAATTAAAATCGGACTGAACCAGAAAAATGTTATAAGGAAAAATGCATACAATGAATTTATTGTTTTATCTCTCTGTGTTATTTTATCGAATAAAATTATGGAAAGCTAAATTTTTCGGTAATTTTTAAGTCTAAGTCTTCTTTTTCTGGTTTCATCAAAGGACACGAAGATCCAATTAAAAAAGCTTTCTGCTACCAAAGTTGTTTATAAAATTAAATATTCCAATTATAACTTTTTATATCGACCAATCAAAACGAACTTGAAATACAACAATTAAACTGCATAAATTTAATTTTAAAATGTCAACTTCTAAACGCAATACTATTGCTAAACACTGAATCAAATTTAATCAGTCTTTCGATTGTGACAACTCCTCTAATTTAGAAACAGAGCCATATGCTGGAAAAGATTAATTTCTGTAATGTTGTGCATTGAAAATCGACGTATTACAGGTAATATTAAACATGACAAGTAAATATTTATAAGTTATATGATGTTTTATTTTTTGTTTGTTGGCCTTTGTGTATGTATCTTTGATTCCTATTCTTAAGTTTAATTTACACTCTTTTTAAGTTTTTCGCCGTTAGATACAGACGCCAATCCCCGTTGAAACGTCCAGATATTTTAAAATTAATTTTTTATATTGATTTATTTACAGTCACATCAACTGTAATTATTAGTTACTCAGAATGGGAAATAATTTTTCTAGTAGGGGACTGATTTGCCGAGAGTTTCTCACGCATACAAACATCAATGTCCTCGCCGGGATTCGAACCCATATCCTCTGTGATGTGATACAGTCACGCTGACCCCTACACCACAGGAGGTCGGCAAATTAAATTAAATTTTCTTAGTTATTATTTCTGTATTTAAATTTGTCTGTGTGAAGGTCATATTTCTAATTACTTTGTGAATTTTTGTTTATTTTAATTATTATTATTAAGCTACTATTGGGCATTTGCCTGGTGATAGATATATCTAAAAAAATAGCATTATACAAGAATGACATATCTACAAATATAACATATATAAAATTATATGGGTTACATAAACCAACTGTCTTTGTAAAGTTTAGAATTATTTACCTGAAAAAAATAAATATACACGTTCTACCCCCCCCCCCCTTATTTCTTTTCACTGCACATCACTTTTTTATTTGATACTTATTTTTTCCTAATCACTTCACTCCACTGTTTACCACGCTGACCAGATAGAGATTAATAAGTGTAATAAGAATATATATATATATATTCTAATGCAAATTTGCCAATTAAACAGGCCATTAATTGTTTTTAATAATTAAATTGTTAGCGGTACGAATGCGTAAAGGCGACAATGAAGGCGGGTTTTTCCTTTGTTCAACAATGGAGACCGCGCGCGGAGAAAACTCAGTATGCACTTGGAGAACGCCAGTCTGGTGCGAGAAACGGAACAGTTCAGTTCACGTGTGGAACTGAAAAACGTAAAAGTCTGACGATCTACAAGTCTGGAATCGGCGATTGAAAGGTGAAGGAGTTGAAACTGTTAAAAGCCGACGGGGAGATATAATACAGTTCAGTTCACCTAGAGCAACAAACATTAAAGTTTTCAGATATAAAGTACGAATGGTGAGATCCTTCATGCTGATTGAACAATTATCGCATAGAGGGGACCGGCATCCACTAGTTGACCAAAGGAGGCGGCTCATCCGAGGTTTCAGATAGCAGAGGACGAGTATTTTAATCGTGTGTATTAAAATTTGCAATGAAGTGTAGAGTCTGTGTAAAAATGGCCATTTAGTGTGGTAGTTTTCAAGATACAAGAGATAGATCTGGTACCAGACAGACATTCCGTGAGTAACAAAACTTTGATCCAAATTTGTAAACGATAATTAAAAGGTAAAGTCAGATTTCGTTCAATTTTCGTTTCGTTCACCTTTCTTTTCACTAATGTTCATATTGTTTTAGGTTAACTTTTTATATTTGAATTGTTAATTGTCAGTTTATACATTGACTTTGTTCTAATTATCAAACCCAGTTATGGCCCTGAGATAAGAGATTCGACGAACTTGATTGTAATGATATAAGAACAGTATGTTCATAAATGCCACGAATTAATAAGTGAGAATTAAAGTAGTTGTATTTAAATGGATGAAATTCGTCATGAAAAATAGGTCTTGTACATTGTAAATTTATCAACAAGAATAAATTTCTTTTAAAGATTAGTAAATGTTGTTAATTATTCTATGATTTAAGACCACCGTTTTTAAATCGTTATAGATTAGACTTCTTCAAAGTGCGGCTAATTAATTTTTTTGTTAATTGATTCATTTAATTAACCCTATCAATGTGTTTATTACAATATATATATATATTGTAACATGATTGTTGCGAGGTACGGTCGAGCGCCCTTGGCGGGGGTGACTGCAGTGGTTGTGTTTATGCAGGTGCCGGAAATGCGATGTTATTTTAGGCCGGCCAAGGGGAGAATCGTAAGGGTCAGTTCCAGGCTGGAGTCGACCAAGGATGGACGTGCTCCAAATAGATTTAAAAGTTTTATAAACCACGCTCTGTAGTTAAATTATATCCCATGTTCGATTAAATAAAGTTATGAAAGATTAAAAAGTTGTTTTGGTGATTTTATCCCAAAAATTACCTGGCGCCCAAACATGAATAATCAACGAAAAAACGAAAGGAGGGTAGCGGAGCGGCTACAATATATGTATTACTGATCAGCGCTATTCGATAAAGTTGTAAATAATTCTGCAGTCAATGAATTCCAGTCGCGAATCGATCTATTAACAAATGAATATCTGCCAAGGTCTGTGCGTTGCCCTTTTTCTTTAATTTTGAATGGGTGATTATTTTTAGATATATAAGTTGGCGCCGAGAGATGATTTTTAATATCTTTCCGGGCCCGTTGACCTGTATAAGTACATTGCATTATTATTCTAAAAATTTTGAGATAATTCAGTATCATTGTATGTATATCCTTGAGGCGAATGCTATTTCCTCAGTTGGGAACTAAAGTAACAATAAATTATTCCATACTTTTCCTAATCAGTTTCATTCTATTACCATTGTTACCACCAAAGTCAGTAGACGTACTGTGCTTTTCTTGCTCCTATTTTTTGAGATCTGACATGCACATTTCCGTCTTATCCTATTTTTGATTGACGCAATCCTCAACGTGTTCCACGCTACCCGAACACGTCTTAATATTTCTGCGTCCTACAGAACACTGTTCAGACTACGACAAACAATTACCATATCAGTCTAATGTGATTTCGTCACAATTAAACTTCACAAAATGGATCAATAATACAAAATTGATCCACGATATCAGTAGTCGCGTGAAACTTGTTGATGGCGCACAAACTACCATAACATAATACTTCACATAGCGCTATTCGTTCGTCATTTTTTAACACCACCTTTACTCACAATAAATTAAATATTAACTGGAACAATTCTATGTTAATTTTTTATATGCACATAAGGTGGCGTTTTCGAATGAATATTTTGTAACACAGAAATGTTTTCCACATTAGGTATCGAACTACGAAATCCTGCGGTGTATTGTGCAATTTAGTTCTGCTCGTGCTTCATACAAGTGCATAAAATTATCGAAAATATTGTTGAATTCCCAGGAGTTGAAATTAGGTTACACAAATATTGCGTTACCAGAAAATAGGCAAAAGTGTGCAGCTTACGTCGTGCAATAAAACGCTATCGATAACCAGAGGGTTGTCGGTTTTCGCTTTGTATCGTGCATTTGGACCGGCGTCGGAAGAACGTGAAACAGGTATTTCAGGACGGTTGACCTGAATGGAACGACAACTAAACGAGGACAGTGGAATTGGAGAACATAAAGACAGAGTAGTGATTCAATTTAGGAGTCTGTGGGCAGTATTGGAACTGTTATACTGCTATATAATGTGCCGAGATTCCAGAAACAGCCAATGCCCCATTATGGTCGGGAAACACGACCGTCCAAAGAAGACATAATATTGTTGACATGAAGAGGTTTTTTGTTTGGCAATGTATCGGAAAAGTTCGACAAGTTTCTCGAAAGCGTTACTCGACGCGACAGTTCGAGTACACGTGAACCCGATCGACTACATGAATATATTGTTAAAATGTAAATCTTCGAAACTCTATAAAAGGCTAAAAGATGTTCAACATACCTAATCAATAGTTCCTTCAATTCTTTTTCCCGGTTTGTATGTGTCGTTTGTCCGTTCCTTGATCGATGCTTTGCAAACAATCACCTACGCTTATTCCAGTATAAGAAACAATCAGAATAAAACTAATTAAATCGTGTTGATACTCAGATTGATATTTTACACTAAACTAACATAGTGTACAAAATTCCATGGTCAAATTGTAATGTAGCTTTACAACTACTAATCTCAAGACTGGTCTCTGATCACCATATATTAACACTAAGACCGAAATCAAAAGCAAATACAGGCCTATCGGATCACGTCAGGAAGACAAATCATGTATTGGCATTTAATAATTTCAGAATATTACACAAATTAATATAAAAATTTAACCCAGAACTGCGGAGGAAATTCATGTAACAAAGTTGAAAAATTACAAAAATGTAGACTCAATACACAGACGTCATGACATTACGAACAACTGGTTTAATTCTGAAATTATGTAAATAATATTTTAATGTATAAAAATAAATATCGTGTAAATATGGTTTTTAATGCTTTTGTATGTAAAAGTTAATCGATATGATTCTCGCTAGATCGGCAGTAAATAACATTGCTGCCACGACAGCGAATGGACACAGTACATCCAACGATGTGTAAACAATTGTTTGTAACCCATTTTAGTGTTTCATACAGACGTGTATGTATAAGATCAGACAAGATTAAGTAAGCATAAGGTATGTTATTTTCACTATAATAATATATAGAATATATGTGTATACATAAATCTGTTTTATAAATGATGATTCATTAAATCGGAAGAATGAGAGAGATTCCGAATGTTATAAAAATTCTATATTGTAGTGGTTCCTACATTATACCGATAATTATCTATCGGTCCTGTAATACTTATACTTTCAGTAGTATAAGTTCTTAAATTGAAATGTACGATTAATTATGAATTAATGCCAAGTGTTAAATTTTTATTCGCACCAATGTTTAAATTGTAAAGTATCATAATAATATATGTGATTATATATATATATATATATATATATTTATTTATATATATATATATTTATATATATATATATATATATATATATATTGTAGTAGATCGGCCTCGGCTTAGTTTTTTCTCAGGGTTTTGGGTGATAATATGTAGTCGATGCTGCTTTTATCCCCCGACTTATCCAACTCTTCCGAATTAGTATATTGTAACGCCAATTAATTAGGACATTCATTGTTTGAACATAAAAATCTATATTGTTTGAGAAATACTTTGTAGCGGCGGTCCAGAACATAGCGACAATGGAGCCCAGCTCTGTTCCTTTGTCGGAAGGTCCGAAAAACGGTGTATTGCGCGGTAAAATGCGAAACGAGAGTTCAGTTCGTAGGAAAATATTGAGAGAGGCAGTTCGCGGAAAGACATCGTCAAGGTATAACTGTTAGCTGGAGGAGAATTCAACAGAGTCAGCAATTAAAATTTAACAGTTAGTTGGTGCCTGGACATTTCTGAGGACAAAGTAAAACATTCACGAAAGCATAACGTCGAAACTTGCTAAGTAAAAACAGTTTTGTGTCCATAGCCGGCCAGAAATAGTAAAATTGCAGTTTGAGTCCAATGCAGTAAAGACTGGCAAATATAGAGACCAAGGAATTCGCCTAAGGCAAGCAGAATTCACCTAAGGCAAGCAGTCAGCAGTTAGCTGACAACAAAAGGGAAGGGTCATCCGAGTTCCTGACATCATATAAAATTTTGGCTTAGAATCAGTGTAAAATCTGTGAGTCTTAGAATCCCGCAATAGTGTATTTCGAAAACGAAAGGTATGCTGGAATGCTGGACAAATGTGAGTAACAGAATACTAAATGGTTAATTATGTAAACGTAATTGAAAGATAGACGTCAGATTTCGTTCTCCGTTTAAATTGTTAATTCGTTCTAATCTCTTTACTTCTTAATTTCGTTCTCATTTTAAATTTCGTTCTAGTTTAATTGTCAAGTAAATTTCTTTTCTTTTAATTGTGATTTGTTTGTTAATAAGATTTTTAAACATAATTGATGTGTCCATTATCAAACCCAGTGAAGACCCTGAGAAGTTTAATATTTTAAATTTGTAATTTTTTAAATGATTGCCACGAAATAAATAAATAAATATTGTTTGTAAATTTTATAAATTCTTTTATTTAATTAACAACGTCATTTTTGTATATTACAATATATATATATATATATATATGTAAAGAATTATTATTTTTGTTAATATTCATATTATTTTTACTTATGTTGGACAGGGAAGTGTTTGTTTCAGAATTTTAGTATTTTTATGTAAACTTCTAATTATTTATAATTGTAGCATTCAATTCGTATATTGTAATTTTATGTATTGACGTGTCATATTTCCTCATACGAGCATTATTATGGAATAAAATAAATCAAATCAAACGTCAAAGGCGATGAAATGTGTATTATCAAACTGACTGCAGTCTTGTCCAAACTGCGGAGTGTATTTTCTAGATGAGTTCAAAGTCTATACGCGAAAGAGAAAGAAATTGTTATATTTTGATGATGTTCTGATTACAGGGGCCCATTCAGCGTGGTGCGCCGTTGTATTCACCGCCAAACCTCGCAGCAGTTCGCAGTGAAGATCGTCGATGTGGCCAAATTCACTTCTAGTCCAGGCCTCAGCACTTCCGGTAAGATTTACTAACATATAATACAACTTATGCGCGGAGCCAGATTAAATAGTAACGCCTTTGTTCTAGTTATTCTATTAGCCCCAGAATTGACTGTGCTACCGACTGATTGTACAGAACGTTATTCTAGCACGATTAATGTCGCTTAAGTTAGTGATTTATGGAATTATTTACACCTCCATAAGTAATGATGTACAAGCAAAGGAAACAATTCCAACTTTGTCATTGTGATGATTTATATTCGAAAATATTTTACCGAATGCTTCATTGGCATCTACTTTATACCCAAACTGGTGTCGAATTTTTTTTAAAAAATACAGTTATTTGGTCAGTTATTATCCAATACCAAGCGGTAAAAGTTTCATATATTAAAGAAAGATATGTGTTTTATCTCAGAATTCGCCTTTAAAATTTGAGGTATCCAGGGAAAACACATCAAGATTTGTTAATAAAAGCACACGTGACCGTTGTACATTATTGTTAGGAAAGTTCTTTGCAGTACTGTAGTGAACTTAATATTTCGACTGGCGGTATCTGCAAAAACTTGCTGAACTGACAGTTCGTGTTCTAATAACCGAGTAATATATATATATATATATATACATATATTGTAGTTTTAGACAGGCTACGTAGAGGGTAATCCAAATAGTGGCACTCCCCTCTTATAGCATAGGAAAGGGAGTAAATGGGGGGGGGATGCGGAAAGGTAGAGGAAGGTATCCAAGGGTTAACTAGGGCCCCCGGGCTATGGTTTAAGAATCTACCCGGCAATTCACTTAAAAGTGAGGCAGGAAAAACCCTAGAAAAACCTGCATCAGGTAGGTCGGACATTTGGTTCTAGGCTCACGCCCTTCCGATGGCGGAAGAGTAGTTTGTTGTGAAGTCGCAGCTTTCCCGCCACCGTGCCTTGACCAGTTTAGGAGGCAGCTGACCGATTATTCCAATAGGAATATCGGGACAACCCTTACCGTATGCCCAAGGTCTGCGACCCCGGAACATACACCTCTCAAAACAGGCCGAGGTGCCTCGGCATGTGGTAACCTTAGCTCAAAAACCAGAGAGATGTGAAGGCATCCCCAAAGGTAGCCTCCGCCAGAGCTCTCTGGGAATGTTCACCTGCGAGAGAATTCTATCGCAGGTTTCCTTCAAAAAAATAAAATTAAAGCGTCCTTTGTTTTCTATTATAGCCTTAGAACCTTGTAGGAGAGACACGAAGGGGCTACCTTTGGGGATGCCTTTTACTCTCCGTTGTTGAACTAAGGTTCCCACAAGCCGAGGCATCTGGGCCTGTTTTGAGAGGTGTATGTTCCGGGGTCGCAGACCTTGGGCATACGGTAAGAGTTTTTCTCTGTTCCCATTGGAACAGTCGGCCAGCTGCCTCCTAAACTGGTTGAGGTACGGAGAAGGGAATGCTGTGTCCCCCACAACAAACTCTTCTCCCGTAATCGGAAGGGCGTGGGACAAGTACCCAATGCCCGACCTACCTGATGCAGGTACTTCTAGCTTTTCCCTGCATCACTTTTAGGTGAATTTCCGGGTAGGATCCTTAAACTGTAGCCCGGAGGCCCTAGATAACCCTTGGCTACATTCCTCTACTCCTCCGCGTCCCCCCCTTTCAGATCCCTTCCTATGCTATTAAAGGGGAGTTGCCATCATGTGGATTACCCTCATGTAGCCTGTTACCCTAAAAAATATAAAAATATAGCCTTGCCATGCCGTCTACGACAATTCGTGGTTTAAAATACATTAGGGTGTAATTTATTGTGTTAATCATGCTACATTAATGTTGTTCACTACTAAGGTCTATTATGAGAAGACTTGCTTGCACCTGACGTTATAAAATATTCCACGAGGACTCTAAAGAATAGGAAATGATATGCTTAGCTAGTCATTGAGGAATATTGGAAATTCACGCAGCGTTCCGCTAGCTTGATTCCCGCAGAAAGAGAATTGTCTAGCATATTTGGTGTTACAAAATTGCCGCCTTGAGTACATAACGGATTTCGACAGGAGAGGAAATCCGTCCGCTGTGATGCAGTGGCCTTACCTGCGATGGAGACCCGGGTTTTATTATCGAGAATACTCCGTGCTTTCTCAGTCTCTCCTGAGCCTCATCTCTGCAGGTGCTTCTGGAAGGCAGGGGATGCGGGATTGATCCGTTCCCTGAATAATGGAAACTAGACTTCATACATGTCTCGTCGTGCCACACACGTTCGCGGGCTTTAAACTGTGAAATATGATATTACACGAGTGTAAAGAAGCCAACGAATCACAGTTACCATGCTATGCTTGGGTCCTGATTTCCCCAATTGATTTGAACGTAGCAACCGGAATGAGGAAAACTGTCACTCTCACGAACACCATATTATGATTTATTTTCCGTTCTGGAGATAAGGAACTGTAGGTCCAATCCTGAACGGAGCTGTTTATCAAAAATTTAATCCATCTTCGGATATCATAAAAATGGACATCATATGTTAAAAATCTGTTACGGACAAATTCTTTGGAGCTAGATCTTAACTGCGAAAACAACCGTAGTCAAAAAAGGAGGCCGCTGTTGTTAGTTATTTGTCTGAAACTGAAAATAATAATAATTGTGGCACACAAGCTCTTTGCAAACGATTCCATCGGATTTATTACAAGTTGTATATTTTTTTACACAAAACAATTAGGAAATTAAAATGATATGAAATTTAGGGGAAGAACACAAAACGCACAATATTTAATCAGATATTGTAAAAATGTACATATAGGGAACAAATATTGTAATTGCAATTAATTAGGACATAAATTGGTTTTAATAAAATTTAATTGTAGCGGCAGGAGCTTCCAAAGCGACAATGGTGCCGAGCTCTGTTACTTTGTCGGAAGGTCAAAAATGGCGTATGCGCGCTAAAACTCGAGACTACGATAGTTCAGTTGGTGACGGAAAATTTCAGAGGACGAAACAAATGATTCTAGAGCAGAGATTAGCCGTTGTTTAATGTATTATTAAACAAAGTTGTGAGTTTAAGACAAAGTAAAAACATTCACGGAAGCATTTAAATCGTAAATATTGCTAAGTAAAAGCTGTGTACGTCTGTAGCCAGCCAGGAATAGTAAAGTTGCAGTTTAAGTCCCAAGCGGTAAAAAGACTAGCAAATCTTTGAATCACAGGACTCATATAAAGCAAGCGGTCACCAGATAGCTCACAAAAAGGAGGATCATCCGAGTTCCTGGGAGCCTATCAAGGTTGAATTCAAGAGTGCCAAATCTGTGAGCCGATATTAGAATCAGTGTAAAAATTTTGCAATAGTGTACTCCCGAAAACAAAAGGAATGCTGGAACCAGCTGGACAGATGTGAGTAACAATAATGATTTATGTAGACGTAATTAACGGATAGAAGTCGGATTTCGTTCTATTTTAATTGTTAATTTCTTTTCTTTTAATTTCTTCCTATCGACATATTGTCTAGGTGAATTATAAACTGTGTGTTAATGAGGTTTTTAAAACAACTTGTTGTGTCCATTATGAAACCCAGTAGAGACCCTGAGATCTAAAATTTTAAATTGTAATTGTTTGTGAGTTAAAGCAACAAAGTGGAAATAAATAATTATATGTTTTAAATTCTTGTTGATTATTTCATTTAAATAACGCATTCCATTTGATTAATACATTTTGGCGCTTCTCGTGAGGTAAATTCATTTAATTAAAAATAAATTAAACGACGTATTTATTTGATTATTACAATATATATACCGATTTTACTATTGAAGTTTTTTTTAATAGATTTTTATTAGCAATCAGATTATATATGATCTTTAAGCTAATTTGATAACATGTACAATTTAATAAAAGTGTCTTGTACTGATGTGGAGAGGTGAGAGTCCACAACGCCACCTCAGTTTCTATTGCATTCTATTGGCCAGCATCTCTTCAGTCCTCGGTTATCAGTTGGTTGTAGTAACGGCTCTAGTAGTCGATTGGGATGGGTTATAAGTTTAGTATGGTGTTTACGATTTTTATCTTTGAAGACGTCTGCTACATATGGTGTATTGAGGTCAGTATGTAAGCTGAAGTTGGATACATACCAGGGAGCATTTGTAATAGTGCGGAGGATTTTTGATTAAAGTAATTTATTTACCTTCACCCGCCCAGCCATTATCATTCAGCCAAATCAGCAGCCACGTCTCTTCGTTCATTCCGAATTATTCACAGAAAATGGAGACTTATTCATCTCTACTTCACATGTTTCTGACATCTTGCAGAATCATTTCTTCATTTACCACCTTCGTATCGTACTAATTTCCTTATTTTTGTAAGTGCTGATTATGCTTCGAAATTTCTCTGTTTTTATATTTTTCTTTTTCTCTGCATTTTTTTGTTTAATTTTCTCACCACTTCTGATAATGGATTAGTGTTCTTTAAACCCAGAATTTCGTGCTGTACTTAGATTTGATTATAGCCTTTTATGGGCGAAATTTCTTCAGCGCATTCCCCCCTTTCAGTCCTATATATAAGCTATAAGAGGGGAGTAGCCACTATGTGGATTACCCTATATATAGCCTCTCTACAACTTATTATTCTTCTTTCAACTGCAGCTTTTCTGACTGACATATCATCAGTAAAAGTCAACCTTAACTTTCTCTAGACGTTATTTGAATATGATTGGCCACAAACACACAACTAAACGTTTCTTCCCTTCCTACGCTCTGAACGTAAACGAAATAAATGAAAGGAAACTTGTCAGACAGACCAAAGAAAATGAGGCAAAGACATCAGGTTCCCAATAAGAGGTAATAGATTTTATTCTGAATATTAAGGATAAAAGTATTATTGATCATTTCCGAGATGATTCTGGCATTATAGTTGGTTCGAAATCAAAGGTTCTGAGACAGTCCAATTAATGTTGAGACTGTGCTTCGTTAAAACTTAATGTTTTTAATTAACCTTATGTTCTTTGATTCTGGTTTTTAGAGCGCGCATATTTTGCCCAATGTATTTTTTGGTATATTTTTAATTGACAATCACAATTGGATATTTTTATATTTTTTATCCCCCCCGCCCCAATGTAAATTGAATTGTAATCCATGTATTCTATTTTATACGCCAAAAAATGTGTGTCTTTATTATCTAACGGATCTTTACCATGTCACATGATAAGGAATTATACGTTTTATAAATTATACTAATATTGAACCGACTGAGTAGATTAGAGACTCTAGTGTAATGGTCTGAATAACATGGAAGGAGAGCCTTAATTTGTTTTAGGATTATTGTTGTCACGGGATTTCACCTCAGTTGGATAAAAGAGTTTCCTGAGTACATTATTAATATAGAATTTGATACGAGAACACGGCTAGAAATTAGCTAATAAGATGTTAGTCACATATGTAGAAGTGCTGTTTTTCTAAAATATGTCTAAGCACCTGTAAAATAAATTAAATATCTTTCAGGATTGTAGAATGACTTACTAGAGCAGAGAAAAGAAAATTAAAAATTGCTTAATTAACTGCTGAGTGGATTGCATCCGTGAATTGGGGAGATACTGGAATTTTTCTTTTTAGGGTAACAGGCTACATAAAGAGTAATCAACATGGTGGCAACTCCCCTTTTATAGAATAGGAAGGATTTTGAAAGGGGGGATGAGGAAGGGTAGAGGAAAGTAGCCAAGAGCAAAGGGTTAACTAGGGCCCTTGGGCTGTACTTTAAGGATCCTACCTGGCAAACCTTAGAAAACCTGCATCAGGTAGGTCGGAAATTGGGTATATTCCGTTATCCGTTCCTCGACCAGTTTAGGAGGCAGCTGGCCGACTGTTTCAATGGGAACAGCGAACAACTTACCGTATGCCCAAGGTCTGTGACCCCGGAACATACACCTCTCAAAACAGGCCGAGGTACCTCGGTTTGTGGGAACCTTAGTTCAAAAAAGGAGAGAGGAAAAAACCCCTCTGTCTCTCCTAAAAGGTTCTGCCTGAGGGAGAACATCGCTCACTGACACGTACCCCTGGAGATTTTTTAGGGTAACAGGCTACATGAGGGTAATCCACATGGTCGCAACTCCGCTCTTATACCATAGGAAAAGGAGTGATAGGGGGGATGCGAAGGTAGAGATAGGTAGCCAAGGGATCCTACCCGGCATTCGCCTAAAAGTAATGCATGACAAACCCTAGAAAAACCTGCATCTTGTAGGTCGGGCTTTGCTTACTTATTCTACGCCCTTCCGATGGCAGGAGAAGAGTTTGTGGGGTCGCAGTACCTCGACCAGTTTAGGAGACAGCAGGCTGACTGTTCCAATGGGAACAGCGAACAACTCTTACTGTATGCCTAAGGTCTGCGACCCCAGAACATACACCACTAAAAACAGGCCGAGGTGCCTCGGTTTGTGGAAACCTTAGTTCAAAAACGGAGAGAGGAAAAGGCATCCCCAAAGGTAGCCCCTTCCTTTCTCTCCTACAAGGATCTGTCTGCGAGAGAACATCCCTCGCAGGTACTGCCTGCGATAAAATAGCCCTCGCAGACTCTTGAATTTTAGGACGCTTTTTTTTTGTGTTGACAGGCTATGTATAGGGTAATCCACATAGTGGGAACTCCCCTCTTATAGCATAGGAAAGGGATTTGAAAGTGGGGATGCGGAAGGGTGGAGGAAGGTAGCCAAGGGTAACTAGGGCCCCCGGGCTATGGTTTAAGGATCCTACTCGGCATTCGCCTAAAGAGATGCAGGGAAAACCCTAGAAAAACCTGCATCAGGTAGGTCGGGCATTGTGTACTTGTCCCACGCCCTTCTGATAGCGGGAGAGGAGTTTGATGTGGGGACGCAGCATTCCATTCTCCGTGCCTCGACCAGTTTAGGAGGCAGTTGGCCGACTGTTCCAATGAGAACAGCGAACAACTCTTACCGTATGCCCAAGGTCTGTGACCCCGGAACGTACACCTCTCAAAACAAGCCGAGGTGCCTCGGCTTGTGGGAACCTTAGCTCAAAAACGGAGAGGAAAAGGCATACCCAAATTTAGCCCCTTCGTATCTCTCCTAAAAGGTTCTGTCTGCGAGAGAAAATCCCTCGCGGGTTACCTGCGAGAGGATTCTCTACCCCACTATAATTAGGAGGCAGCGGTAAGGTGGAAGTTATATAAACAAATTTGCGTTCACTTACTGTGAGAAAAAAAGCCAATTCTTACAACGCATGGCGTAAAGTAGGACATTACCGTTCAGCAACCAAACAAATATTAACAATAAAGCAATAGTTGCATCAGCAGCTCCCCTTATTTGTTAGGGCATTGAATATTTGAGCGTTACTAGTGACCGAGATTTCGCCTGTCTGCCCTAAATATCGTTAAGTAAATAAAATAATATGCTAATTCTTTGAAGTACGAGCTCATTGTTTTGGTGAAACAACAATAACCTTTTATTCTTCACTTGTTACCTTTCCCCATGTTAAATTGTTTAGGAGAAGTGATGTTGATCTTCGAAGGCCATTCTGTTGCCGAGTCTGTGTCAGTTGCCAGTTGCCAGTTCATAGGCGCTAGTTCCTTTATGAATTACTTATACGGCTGCCACTGTCCCAAATTTCGCAAAATGTGAAGATCAAGAGCGTTCACCACCCGCGTCATCTGACACGAAATCCACTGACTATAAATTAATCGCAACTTAAAAAAGCTGGCATAAGGTTTCAACATGGGTCGCACTGAAATGCAACGATAAAATCTTAGTCGATTTAACTTTTTTTGTTCGAAACATGTAAATTTTCATTTCTCAGCTTAGGAACGAATTTTTCAATTATAAAATGACGGTACAATTTTTTTTTGTTTTAGACACGTTTCAGATACTCATGAGCATTGTTTTTAAATCAGCTACAAATATTTGAACTCAATACGTACGATCCATTCGTAGCTCGTTTCTGTACTCCTAATAGTAGAGAGGAGTCTATTCATTGTTATAGTACTATTTTCGGGAAGCCAGTAGTAACTTAGTGATGCAATATCTCCCACTCGAGTGCTGTGGCTTTCTTAAGACTGTTTTTCCAATCTCAGCTTGCACTTAGTTCTAAGAATAGACGAAGTAGACTGAATGTAGCGTTTGGAGATATAACCTTCGTGCTATTTCAGAAGCAAAGAGAAAGCTAGAGATCGTTCTTGAAGCAATAATTTCAGTAATGCTGCACTCGGTGTACTGCATTTTCTAACGTTACTTTATCACTTTTAGAAAAGAATTCTGAACAGATCGTTAGTTGTACCATAACAAATTAATCTACTTGCATGAATTTTTTGTGTGGTAGCCATACTCTTTAATATATATGAGAAGTATATTAGACTATCAAGACATTTATGATGCACTTAGAAAAGAAAACGTAGTAAATGGTTCGGCACAAAGTAGAAACAAATACCTTTATTTTATAAATTGATCAAAAATTTCTCGGCACACCCGTCCCCTGACGAAGGCGGAAATGAATCTCGGTGAAACGTTGAGTTATAATAAAGAATTGACCCGGTTAATGAGCCGTAAATATTTTATTAAATCCACACACCGGGAAAGCTTACGCTATTTCAATACCGTAACACCTTGTAAATATTTAACCTTAACGTTTTCAGAGTTCTGAGTGATGTATAGGCGGGCGATCATTTTGAAATGAAAAAATTAAGTCTGATTAAAAATTAATAATAAGAAAGTAGCAAATTACAGACAAAATAAGTGAGAATATAAATGCCGCACAACGTTTCTTGATCCTTTCTTCAGGTGCAGAAAATATGCAAGAGCCGTCACTAGTCGGTTGACAAAATTCAAAACCTGACTTTTGATTTTATCTTTATCTTTATCATTGTGATTGATCACTTTAATTTGAAACATGGATTGACAGATAAGCGAATAGTTGAAGAAGTTAAGTATCACGACATAACGCCGGGCATCTGAAGACTGACTAGGGCTTATAATGAAAATGATCGATTGTTCTAGTCACTAGCGGGTGAATTAATATTTCTCAGAGAAATTAATATATTAATTTTTCTAAAATTCATTGCTACAGAAGAAATGAATAAATAAAAAATTAATTAAATGAGTTATTTAACAAAAATTATTTAGTGTTACATTTACAATTAATTTGCCCTACGTTGGCACGCCGAAATTTAATTTAACAAACAAATATTTTATTTATAATTTGTTGGGCCTTCTAAATAAATGTAAACCTTTATAAGACAATTTACTTTATTCAATATAAATTTACGACTTTTGCTCGGTGGTTAAATACATTTAAATATCAACGTTTAGCAATTTTATAACAATTCTCTCAGGGTCCTTTACTTGGGCTTGATAATTAAAGAACAATCAAAGAATTTATAAATTAAGTAGTTAACAATCCAAAACTTAAAATGGGACGAACAAAATCTGATGAATACCTTTAACTATCGTTTACAAACTTACTTAATTTGGTTTCTACTTACAAATGTCCTGCTGGTACCAGACTTAGTTTCGGGGCTTGGGGACACACTTTTTACTAAAAGGCCATGAATCACAGATTCTACACTTGATGGTCAAACACACGGTCATAGTTATTGGATTTTCTTCCGGGAACTCGATCTGCTTCACGTCCGGGTCATCAGCCAGACATATTGTTACTCAATGTCTTATGTGGAAAACGTTGATTTCGGAACACGTAGGAATCTGAATGTGGCGCTAAATATTTGATTCTGCTTTTCGGTCTTTTTACAATGTATCTCTCTGTCCAGACTTTATACTTGGATTTCAAAACTTATAACTCTCTCGGTTGAATTTTAAACTTGGGCCACGCTGTTCGTTCTCTCAAAGTTACGACTTCTCCCTCCTCCGATTTCAGACGGACTGGCCACAGAAAGCGCTCGCAGCCTGCGAACAAAGACCGCCGACACATTGTTGTCTTTCAAAATGGTACCGCTAAACAATCCAATTATTTAAATAATTACTGGCCTCTAATTAGTATTACAATACGATTATGATAATCTCGTTCTAACAGATTTAACTATGAAAGAGAAGAGAAAACGATGCAAGAGAAATATATGTTTCTATAAAAATTTCATGAAAAAACGTTAGATTCATCTTGAATCAACCAATCACAAAGCTTGAAATGAAGCATCGTTATCGAATTATGTCGGTGTTATTCTACTTTTTTCAGTGAGCGGTATAAGTCGTGTGTCGTACGTCGTATCAGTGTCCCTCTGCACGCGGACAGCGCAAATAGACTTCTAGTTTAAAACGGGCTATAGTCTTTATTATCAATAACTTACTGATAAAGGTTAGTGAAGAAATTATCGGGGTTTCCACTGTCTATATTAGAGTATGAGATGGTGCATGACGGAAGAATCCTACGTTTCGAATTTTATTGTTTGTCTTCATGAAAAAGGGGTTAATAATGAGAGCTGAGGGCAAGAGTCCGAAAACGTTTTAAACAAATAGTCCTATTAGTTGCATCTTATTACATAGACTCGGCTATCTCATAATTTTTCTACTCTAGGCAATTGAATATTAGATTAATCTTCACTAAATACTGAATGAATGAAATATTTATACACTGTATTAAAAATTTCAGTCAGGCGTATTTTAAAATTTTCATTATCACCATGAAATAAAATAAACACACACTCTAGGTTTTCCTAATACGCTGGAAACTTTGGTTCAACCTTCTAATAAATTCACAAAATGCATTAAAAATCATAAAAACAGAGAAATTTTCAACGCCGGAAGCATGAGAAGTTTATTTTGATTGTGAACGAATAACGAATTTTTCTCATATTGTATGTTGTGTACAGTGTACTGAATTAGAAGATAGATGAACTTGTGTCTTCTGCTCTCGTGTCTTGTACTTGAATTTTCCATTTATTTCAAAATTTCAATTGTGATTTCTTCCTCTCGATCTAAAGTGACACTTAACGAAAATTAATTACTTCCGCGAGTCGTAACGGTCGCAATGCGCACAATAACGCTTAGTTTGGCGTACGTTTTCCTCATCGATCCTCGAGAACTGGCAAGTTAGATCACAATTCAATCCATCAATCATTTATTATGGCTGACATCTGGCAAACAAATACGAATTCGTTTTTCCGAACAATAAAAAAATGAGTTTTCTCTTCTGATGATCAGAAGCCCTGAGATTCCCACAACTAAGTCATTGGACATTTGAACTTATATTTTAGTGAGTGAATAATAATCGGTGAATGAATTTTAATTGGTGGAAGTCTTGAAACATTACCGCTACAGGCTGGTAATTATAATTCCCGTATCGTTCTAGAAAATTAGTCACTTAAAATTTATCGAGGTGTTACAGCCTCATAGTTATTACTTTTTTCTTGCTCCTATCTGCATGATATTTTCACGATCATCATTTGTCTCGCCCAAGAACGAGCGTCTCCCAGTGACCCTCCCCGTCGCTTTCAAAAAGTTTCATGTGCATTATGATCGACTCCATTGTGTTTCTTCGCTCTTTTGAGGTAGCACTGGGGTACGTCATTAATTTAAACGTACTAAGTAACACAATCGTTTCTTAAATAAGTGCCAAAATTGCGTGTAATTAATATGTTGTGGCCAAAAGAAATTGTATATAGGTTTTTCCGTCACCGACGGAGACAGTTTAATGGATGAGGTAGTTCTATAAAATGTTGCATATTAACTTGTTTATAGAGATAGAGAAGGAACTAAGTCGGATGCTTCAGAAAAGAATGAACGATTTTTGGTTTTGGGATATATAATATTGCAGATGGATTTGCTAGAGAACGATTAATTTGAACTCGTTGTTCACACAAGTCTCCAGAGAAAGTGCAATCTTGTTTTCGTGCACGTGCAGAGCATCTCATAGAGAAGCGGTTACGTCTGTCTCTGTCAAGTAACGCTAATTTCTATTAAGGGGAACTTTTGAAACCTGTGGGGTGTAGCAGCAGTAGAGAGATTTCATCCTAATCATGTGGAGGAGCCTCGACCAGTTCTGTATTGTCTTGAGGACAGATCAGTTACTGGATTTGTTTAATCTTGGAGGCGCCGCGATCAATCACATTGTCGATTAAGAGAATGTTAGGTAAAATAGTCATCAACAATTAAATATGTGACGTGAATTCTATTAAACTGAACATCAAACCTGAGCGATACTTGAATGAAGACATAAAAAAATTATTTTACCATTTGATAGATACCAGCATTTGAAATTATTATATACCTAAATATGTAAAAATGTTTCCTTATAACGGCCCAAATTCAGTACGCACCACAAGCAAGAGGAAAGGTGATCATTAAAACGATTAAAATATTGAAGAATATGAATACATCGTAGTTAATTAAAGAAAATTAGTGTTTTCATTAAATAACTGAATCAATAGGTACTGTAAATTAACCATTACGTGGCTAGTCTCCCTTGAAGTCTTCTGTTAACGCGTTGTTTATTTACGGTTCCCCGAAGAGGACACAAGAGTAGTTAAGCAATATCCAAAGTCATTACGTGAGAAACAAAGAGCCTTGCATTCATATTTAATAGGTCTCATCAAAGTTACTAAGAGTTCACCAAAGGAAGGGATGGCACCGTAAATAAACACGCTCAACTCCCACATATTGTAGTTTCCGGAAGTTTCTACCAAGCTGCGGTCAGCGCAGATCTTCAAAATTCACGTGCTAACTGCATTACAATTGAACTACAAATTTGTATTATCTTTTCTCCGAATTTTTATGTAAAATCTGAGAACGGAGGAAAGTGTATACAATCGATCTTAAACATGCGTTGATTTTTAATTAATGTTTCTTTGCACAAAAATAAACGTTTATGGACTTAGAAACATAAAAACAAACAAGTTAGAGAAATTTAAAGTATCGATTCGATTTAAAATTTTAACTTTGAATAAACTTATGAACATTTAACTTTTTTTTCCGTTAAATTGATATTCGAGTTGTAACGGCGTGGTCTGGAGATATTTGACAATTTTATATCAGTATGCATTAGTTTTAAGCCTTTGGAACTAATATTAATAACTGGAATTTTCGATGAATAAGTTTTCCTCTCACCAAGGGCCAATGGTTTCCACTGAGGAGGTATTGAGAGTGCTTCTCGACATCAGCCTAGTCTGGTGTGAACTTCGAACTTCATTGCCTTGTCCAGGCTCTCAGCTTCGTCCACGAACTTTGGCTGTCCAAACGCTTGTCATAAGTGTCTACAAACAATTTCCTCGCAAGCTTCTATAACAGTTTAAATATAGTGAAATAATATGCATAATGTGTTAACGAATTTTTCGATACACGTCGGAACCATATTACACAACATTCACGAAAAATTCCTGGTGAAAAATTAAACAATTCTTCAATATTTCAAATTTAATATGACATATCACTGATATAATTTATTAATATTTTTCTATTATTTCCTCCATGTTTATCAGTCGCCATTTTAATAAGAAAACTATTTAACAATTTTCTTAATACTTGACAACAATAATGATCATTATTAAAATGAGTATCGTAATTATATAAACCTTCATTATGTCCAATTTATTTGTTCTTTCATTAAAGAATCAAATCTTGAGTATACTGATTTACGCAAATCCTGTAAGACAATATGGCTACTCACTTACGAATCCACATGTAACGTCAATCTCACCCGATCACAATATTGTTAATTTCAGAATACCAGTGATCTAGGGCTTCGAATAAGATAGTCGCAGGATTGAGACATGACGTTTCATTTACGGACACCAATGTCATCTGAAAAAGAATAACTGTGTCTGCTATCGAGACGTCGTGGCTAAAGCCCGTGCTTACCAGGTCGGAAGTCAGAAAAGTATTGCACCAACAAATACAGCGACAAAACCATTATTTACAAATTAAATTAATAGACATCAGTAAAGAAAACACTAATTAAAATAAAATTATAAATTACAATTTTGTCAGGCAGAAAACAGAAACTTGATAAATAAATATTGAAAATTTAGATAAAAACATTATATGGCGTCACTTTACTATTTATTATGAAAAATCGACGAATAATAAGTTTACTTTCATGTATTACGAAATGAAAGCTGCATTATTTATTATTTGATGCTACTGTTCTATTGTTTACCAATGGGAACAACGACACTGAAAAGTGAACCTAAAAATAACTTATAATCACACGCAATCAGGTCCCAATTTATATGTATGAGAAAAAAGGCAAATAAGACGGTCCTCAAATGTCAGTCATATTGAAACAATTGTCAAACCAAATAAAACAGCAGGGATTTTCTATCATGGAGGTCATATTTATCTAATATGTTTTAAAAAAACAATGTCGTCATATTCAGGTAAATATTCTTGTCGAAAAAACAGGGGCAATATTTTACATCAACGTCCTCACATTGGCATTGGTTCTATTACTTCTTTCTAAGAAATACATTAATTGAGAAAAAAGTTTTATATACAAATATTTACAAGAACAGCAGCACATATTAAATTACAATATAAGTGTATAATAAAAAAATTAATTTAGTAGTTTGAAAACTTAAAAAAAAAAGATTCTTTATTTTGTTTCATTATTAGATACAGGTCTTTGGGCTGTTGGCATTGTTTCGGCGTTTCTGTCCAATAAACCTACAGCGGCAACTAAAACAGTCTGATATTTCATTACTTTCTTATTATAATTTCCTGTTGATTTGCCGAAAATGTTTAAGTTACGTTTGTATTTTTTTTTAGAATGGGGTATATATATTCCATTATGAGCATGAATCTTATTGTAAGATTATTATTCAATTTTATTTCTATAGTCTTAACATAGACGACATAATCCCTATGCGAGGAGATTATTTCTCTTGAAATAATTCAAGAAAACTAAGCAAATTCTTCATCGAGTATTCTAAGCTCAGGGCAGTGTATTGTCGCTCTTTCCAATGAATAAACAAGGAACTGGGGTTTACCATACCGAAATAAATTAATACCAAGAACTTCTTGTGGAACTTCAGTAAATACTATGATAAAGCTTTGAGAAGAAAACGACGTTGTTGACTATTTTATGACGAGAGCTGATACATTCGTACTGTGATCTTTACTAAAATTAAAATAAGCCAGATTCAAGGGAAGTTGTGTCCTCGTTAAACCATTCCTTCTGCTTTTGAATTTATGAAGACAAGATGAACACCGGTGGAGATTTCTCTTTGACGGTAACATTTCGGATTCTTTCTTTCCGTTTGAGTTAAATATATTTCATTTGAGGCTTGTGTTCTGTAGTTCTTTAAAGAGTTTTTTTTTTCTGATCCTTACACGAATTGAGTTAGATTGGACGAGGTGTTTTCTGAGAGTCTTAAGTTGAGAACTTGGAAAGTTTTCTTAAACGCGTTAAGTCATCGGCGCTGTGGGCTGAGCGAACCTGACGAAGATCGACCACCCCCACAGTCACACAACAAAGGAAAGTATTTGCAGTCGCGTGAGTACTCGGAGACTGATAACTGAAAATCAATTGGCTAAGTATGTAAAACGACTACTAAGAAAATGAGTTAGGTTACATTTGATGTAAATGTTTTAAGTTTCATGATAATCTATTACTGACAATTTTATTTTTATTCTTCATTTGATTGTTAAAGACTATTCACAGACTAATATTTAAGGGAAAGAAACTAGATATTCTTATATAGTGTCAAATATTTTTAATAGGCAGAAGCTTTCGACCTAAATTTAACACTTCGGAAGATGAGTTGTCATCGCACGATTTCCTTGTTGTTTTTATTTTTAAAAAGAGTAACCTTAAGGCTAAAATATTACAAAGAGTTCAAAAGCTTCTGACTTTTAAAATTTTAACACTATGTGTGTGGTTCTTTCCCCTGATTATATTTCTTATTTAAGTCATGCCTTAAGTGTTTGATATTTCTTTTATTTATACATACTTTCTGTCATAGAGCATTGTTAAACTAAACCAGTATAAAATATTGATGATTTACAGTAATATACTCAATTATATTAATCTGATTTATTTTTTAAAAAATGAATAAGCATCAGCCTTTAAGTCAGAAAATTTTACGTAATAAATTTATGACTAACAGCCTGATGTTTTTTAATTTAATAATATACGCAGTAACAATCAGCATATATTTTCTTATGCGAAGACTCGTACAAGTAATATTCGGAGCCGGATACTTCCGAAACGATTCTTATAATTTTAAAGCAATAATCAAGCTCTCACAAAATTTTGTTTATGCAGCTTCCTGTCGGTAACCGTGTTTAAACTAAATATGATAACTGAAATATCTTGCCAGACTGAAATGTAAAAGCCAAAGTATATGTGTATATGTTTGGTACTCTCCTGACAGTAGACCTGCTGTTTGGATGAATCTTTGTATTTACCACGTTCAAGTAAACCGTTGTTAAGACTATAGTGGAATCTACACGCTGACCACGCGCCACTCCAAATCCAGAATTATACATGTAAGTTGGCACTCTGACAGTCGTTCGGCAAGGCAACGCCCTAAGAGGGCTGTCGAAACAATAAATTATTATTATTGCGGTACTCCTGGTTTAAGAACCAGGCAACAAAATTAAATTCGGGAAAGAAACTTGGGAACTCGTATCTGTAGCTTCGGGAGTCCCACAGGGATCGGTCATTGCCTCATTATTGTTTTTAATATTCATCAACGATTTACCAACTCGTAAGGCCCGATATTTTCTTTTGCAGATGACTGTGGAATATACAGGACAATACGTGGTTAACAAGACGTAGATGACTTTCAAAACGACTTAGATGTACTAAGAACACGGGCTAAGCGAAATAAAATGAAAATTAAAAATGGAAAAAGTAAGGCGATCAGTTCACTAAAATGCGCCTACACTAAGCCTTGGAATATAAAGTAGAAGTGGCCCAGGAGACAAACTGAAAATACCTAGGCATTTATTTTAACAGTAAGCTGGGGTGGGAGAAGCAGGTAAACTATGCTACAAGGAATACTTTGAGATCTCTGCAGAAGTAAATACAAATTCTAAGGAAATGACATATCTATCATTATAAAGCCCACTAATGGAATATGGTGCAACATGCTGGGATCCGTATGGTAAAAATCAGATGTAATCCTTACAAAGTATTCATAAAGGTTCCGCGAAATTCGTACAGACAGGACCTGGACATGGAACCGAAAAAGAAAAGCTGCTAGGGTGGGATACGCTACAGACGAGAAGAGAAAGGAAAGGCTACATGTTTTTTTAAAGCCTTTGCAGGTCAAAAATATTTGCAAGGAATTCTAGATAGATTGAGCGAACCGACTCTGAACGCGACTGACCACATGTTCAAGTTAAATGCCAGACAAAAAAAAATGTTGGAAAATATTTTTTTTAGGGTAACAGGCTACTTGAGGGTAATGCACATGGTGGCAACTCCCCTTTAATATCAAAGGAAGGGATTTGAAAGGAGGGATGCGGAAGGGCAGAGGAAGGTAGCCAAGGGTTAACTAGGGCCCCTGGGCTATAGTTTAAGGATCCTACCCGGCATTCGCCTAAAAGTAATGCAGGACAAACCCTAGAAAAACCTGCATCACGTAGGTCGGGCATTGGGTACTTGTCCCACGCCCTTCCGATAGCGGGAGAGGAGTTTGCTGTGGGGACGCAGCATTCCCTTCTCCGACCTCGACCAGTTTAGGAGGAACAGATAACAACTCTTACCGTATGCCCAAGGTCTGCCCGAGGTGCCTCGGCTTGTGGGAACCTTAGTTAAAAAACGGAAGGAGGAAAAGATAGCCCCTTCCTTTCTCTCCTACAAGGTTCTGTCTGCGAGAGAACATCCCTCGTAGGTAATGCCTGTGAGAGATTAGCCCTCGCTGACAGCCTGTAATTACCGTTGAAAATACTCATTCCTAAATAGGACATTAAATAACTGGAACAATTTACTTGCACGATTTTTGGAGAAAGTTCTCTAACGGAAAGAAAATTTAGACTTAATCTGAACTCTTTAGTGAATATAGTGAAGTGATGGTGCTCCATTATAAACTAAAGTAAAATGGGAAAATTCCTTGTCTTCTTAGATGGCTAAATAATTAGTTAATCTCTATTTTCAGATATCTTTCCACTGTTCTTCTTTTCAGGCCAGTACAATATTAATTCATTCTGTAACTTTTACAAAATTAAACTTTAATTAATATAATTCTATATACATGTATTTATAGTTGAAATAATGTCCCTAAAACTAGCTTACACTTTAAAATAATTTATTAATTTACTTTAATTTATTTTATTCAACTTTTTTTATTTGTTTGTAATTAAATTGTAATTTCATGTATGTACCAGCGGGAAAACTGTCCCATTGTAAATTAAATAAATACAAATGCATGCCTACAAACATTGAGCGGCCGTTTCCGGAGTGCAACGCGTCGAAGAGCTAGACGGATGGCTTATTGGGCTGTCATTGTTTAGGAAAGAAAAACACGCCTGCTATTGAAAGGCATCTATGGGGTAATACACATTTGCCATAGTTTCTCAATTCGTATACTCACTTCACTCTTGTTTTTATTTTTCATCACAAATACCAGTATAACAAATTTAACTTCCAAATTAATGTAGTATGTAACAAGGCATTGATTTTCGTGTTTGTAATAGGACAGGTTGTGAAGTACTGCACGGTTTAAAGGCAAGTAGGTAGCAACCACTTTGTTAAAGGCAGGAATATATATTTTTCTTTTCCAAGTGAAATATAGTGAAACAAAACCTTTAAAAGTATATAACATTAAACGACATTGCTAAAGGTAAATAATATCTATGTAATAGTACACAGGTTTGTATTGTATGTAAGACAGCCTGCTGTTGTGTAATTATTAGCGTCATTACCTTGCATCATAGAGGCCCGGGGTTCGAATCCATCCATTGGCATGGATGTTTGTGCTAGTTCTTGTCACTAAAACTGGGGTAATACTGATGAAGAATCGACACATTGACCACGTGCCAATCCAAAATACAGTACGTGTCATGTAGATGATAGTCTGGCAGTCGTCTCGGTACGCCAAGACTCTCAATGGGCTGCCGAGCCATCAAGGAATAATAAAATATTGTAAGTAAGGTTTAGGTTTGTGGGTGGCTTGAGGTTTATATAAGCTTTCTCTTTCTATATAATTGAATATGAATATAGTAAGGTTTATGTTTCAAAAGAAGATATATGTCGTAATAACGAACTTTCTTCACACAATTAGCTTTTTTAATCTTTGTTTTTCTTTTGCGTCTTTCTCGTGCTGAATAAACTTTATTAGGATCTGAAATTTAGAGGAAATAATCTCTTCTCTCTCTCTCTCTCTCTCTCTCTCTCTCTATATATATATATATATATATATATTGTAGTAAACACAAATTTTACATTTTATTTTTAAACGTTATGCGCCAATTTGTAATAAATACAAATATTAAAATGATTGGATGTTTTAATTAGAAATCACGATTTTAAAATAGACAAACAAATTAATTTATTACCACACAAAACAATTGAATTTACACGAGTTATCAAATGAATTTTTAAAACAGTTAGTAATTAATGTTTTACAATAAAACATTCTATTTCTCAGGGTCGTTTACTGGGCCTTTAATAAAACAAATACTCAAACAATTTTTACAATGCAATAAAGGAAAAAACACATACAATAACCAAATTCGAATTCTGAATTCTGAAATCTGACGATTATACCTTTACTTAAAAGTTTACAAATATGAATACTGTGAAATATTAACTTACAATCTCTGGTAATCCATGAAATTCGGCTCACTCGCATACCACACTTAACTCACTTTAAATACAGGCCATAATGAGCACCAAGTTGTGCACACACTTTGCATTGAACAGTTTCGTCAGTACAACTAAGCAGATTTTGTAAGGGCAGGCTATCACCACACGACTGCAACTTTCGTCTGTCCACAGCCACCTCTCCACGATAACTCACGACGACCTCCTCTTCTTTATTCTCACAACTACTTCTTCCTCACGAAAACCTTCGACGAATCTTTTTAAACAATTTACTTAGATTTATTTAGGCCACCTAGCTCGGCCAAATGTCCATTAAGACAACCACCGACGAACTCTACTAACAGGCTCCTCCTCTCTCGACGACCTCCTTTGCTCTCTCTCATGACGAACTTCTATTTATTTCGGCCATCTATCTTGGCCCGATGCGGCCCCGAGGACCACCACCGACGGACGCTGCTAACAGACTCCCTCTCTTTCTTTTTACGACGACTTATGTCTCTTTCTTTTTCCCACCGCACCACGAATCCGGGTGTACTTTTGCACACCGTTCCACAGAGTTCGGGCTCACTTTTTCCACTCCCCACAGAGTTTGGACGCACTTTTCCCCACACCCTCGTCTAATTTGCCATCTGCCGCTCAATTATTCTATCATTAAATGCTTGGGTACACCTCGTGTGCCTTCTGCCGTTCACCACGCGAGTCCAAATATTTATTTATTAATTAATGATTTATTTTTAATTACCACTATATATATAAATATGTGCATGTCTGTGTTTCCCCTATGCATTCCTAAATCATTCATCCTATTGCGATGAAACTTTGGTGAATAGTTGTGCGCACCACCACATAGGTTTCTGTCGGCCTTTCGACCGATATTTGCGTCGATTAATTCCTTTTCGGGGTTGATGTAATTAATAGTTTCTATCCAGATGATTTTAGTGTATAATTTCACCCCCTTAAAGCACCAATAAGGGGAGGGGCGTTTGATTAAAATAACGCGAAAAAACCGAGATTAGTGTCAAATTCAGGGTTATAGATATCAGTGAGTTTAATTCTGACATTTATCTTACTGGTTAAGATGTAATTGAGACCCTAGGCGTGTGGGTTGATGCGGGTGAAACAAATTTCCGTTTACACTTTTAAACACATTGAGAAATTTTTACCAAATAATATGCACATGTCACTTACGATCCAGGAAAAAGATCTGAGTTGTTAAGACATACCGACAGTCTTTAAGTGGGGTGGAGAGGGTGGAATTTAAAATCGTTCCTAAACGGTCATTATAAGCGTCGAATAAAACGGTTTGAGGGTCGCTTAATTTGATAGTGTCATTATAGAATTTTTAAGTGTCTAATTTCAACTCGAAGGGAGGGAAGCACTATTATGGTGCGGGTGGTTGTGGATGGGGTTTAAATAAAAAATAATGTAAATAGGACCGATAGTTGCGTCGATTCCGAGGTTATAGGAGTCGCTGAGTTTTAATCTCGCATTAGTCATGGTGGTTGATGAAATTTTATGTTCGTCATCGGGGAGATTAACACGGTTGAGAATAAGTTACCCGGAGTAGTTTTGACCCTCTCTTGTTACCGGGGAAGTTTTTTTATATTCTTAGAGTACGAGCTATATTTTGGTCTCCATTTATTTAATGATTGTATTTCTTTACTTCTTGAAGGTACCGGGTGTAGTTTTAGACTTTATTAAATTGTGAGGATTTTTTACTGTTTAGATTGGTCATGATTTTTAGACATTTTTATTTTATGCAGTGGAGAGTTTCCCAATAACTTCAGTCATCGTTGTGGTTTATTTGGAGTTACATGACGAGGGGATAGGTCGGGGAGGGGAATGTAATTGGGTAAATGGTCCTAACACTGGCGTTATTGCTACTGGTTAAATTAAATGTTTATAAAGATGTTAGTGTCGAAACGATACTTACTCCGGGTTAATTTAAATAAATACCCGGGCAACGTCTTGCACTGGGCTAATACTTGTATAAAGACAAATATCGTAAGATATGAGCCAATTTTGTGAAAAGTGCAATAACCAAAAATTAAGTGGACATCATTGACAGTTTGAAGAGCATAGCACATGCATGCACAATACTAGGTTGAAATTACTCCAGTAGACTTTTATTCTCTACTGTAGCATACAAGAATACCGATGTGCTGTTGTGTAGCGGCCAGCGTCGTTGCCTCGCAGTTGCAGTAGTCCATGGTTTGAAACCCGGCATGTGCATGGATATTTGTGCTCGTCATGGTCACCAAAACTGGGGTTAAGGCTGTGAGAGAATCGACAAACTGAACACGTGTCACGCCTAAATCCAGAGTGTATCGTGGAAAATGAGTCTGGCAGTCGGACCGGTAGGCCAAGCCCCTCAATGGGCCGCTGAGCTAAGGAGAAACAAAAGAAAAAAGCATACAGCTATAAAATACGTATATATAATATGTTAATAAATCGATTGCTCCACATGAAATACAGGTACAATGAAACAATATCAGGGACGAAGAAACGTGGACGGATCCCTTTTATTTGGGAAATAAAATGGTAATGTTATGTGTATGTTTCATTAGAAACATAACTATTTAAATCCATAAAGATGTAATATGCTGCTCAACTAATTTTACATGAGTTTGTAGAATGATTCGGAGGAAGAAAACATTGCATGATATAATTTTATCATTCATACATTTTTTTATAAAGTAAGAATATGACCTGATTTTTAAAAGTCGTTAAGTATTACAAAATGTTCATTTCTAAGTGTAAATACAGTTTCAAATATACTAAGGAATATGAATGATGGTGATGAGTAAAGTAGGAGCTTGCGGGAACGTGATATGGAATAGACAAGTGAGGGTTTTTCTGCAAATCCGTAGACGAAGAATAAGCAATGAAGGATAATTATGCCAGAGAGCGAACGGAGATCAGTACTGAAAAGCACCAGTAAACATCCTAAGCTCCTAGTTTCATTACTACTTGCGGAGTGTTGAGTTCAAAATACTGACCGTTTTTGACTGACTATTTAATTAAATGGTTGCGTTATTTACAATATTAGTGAAATACATTAATGGATTTTATACTATTTGATTTTTTATTAAGTTCATTAACAGAAACACACACACACACAAATATATATATATATATTGTAATAAACAAGAAAATCTTTAATTAAAATAAATTAATGAACAAAAAAATTAATTAATATTTGAATTATAGATAGCCACACTTTGAAGTCGTCATATATATATATATATAATGTTAAAAAAGATGGTCTTAAATCATTGAAATAATTAACAAAATTAATTTAAGGTATAAATTTAAAAAAATTATTATTGTTGATTAATTTACATTGTATAAGATCTGTTTTGCACGCCGAATTTCATCCAGTTAACAATAAATACTTTAATTTTTCATTTATTAATTCGTGGCATTTATGAAAATACAATTCTTATTTCATTCCAATCAAATACGTCGAATCTCTATATCTCAGGGTCATAACTGGGTTTGATAAAAGAACACTCCAATTAAAACATTAACAATTCAATTCATTGAAGTTAAAGGAATACAAAATTAAAATACTAGAAACAAAAGAAAACGAATGAAAAGAAAACGCGAACGAAATCTGACTATACCTTTTAATTATCGTTTACAATTATTAATAATTGTCTTGTACTCACGACAGTACTTCTGGTATCAGTTTGGAGTCTTCTTGCTTGAATTTAACACTCACTAAAACTGGCCATTCGTTACTCACTGATTCTACACTTTAGAATTTGAATACACGTGGTCGTTGCCCTCTCGTGTCTCTGCTATCCGAGAATCTGGATTAGTCCACCCTCAGCCGGTTGCCGGATGTAGATTTCCTCAGTCTCTCGATGCGACAATTAGTTAAATTTGGGAAGCAAAAACTTCTGCTTCCAAATTGCGATTTTATGTGCCTCTCCGCCAAACTGTTTACTCGCGTTTTGTATAAACTATCATATCTCGCCGTTGGACCTCCTGGATAACAGTATTCATGCTTTTATGTTAGAAAATATTACTGTGTTATTACTTTATGTGGACTGTTCTGTCTCGTATCTCTTGGCAGACTGACTGTTTTCCAAGCGCGCGGTTTTTCAGTTTCCATTGTTAAACAAAGGGAAAAAAAACCGCCTTGATTGTCGCCTTTACGCATTTGTACCGCTAACAATTAATTATTAAAAACAATTAATAGCCTGTTTACTTGGTATTACATTAAATATATTGTAATAATTGTTGAGTTGAACTCATATTGTTACCGGCTAACAAACGCAAGAATGGGTGATAATGAAACAGCCATGGCATTGTAGACATAGCGCGCGGAGACGGAAGTAGTGGCAGTCGGCAATGAAAAACGACAGAAAGTGGTCGTGTTAGAAAAACGATTTCAGATATTAAAAAGTAAAGTTAAGTAGTGGCAGTCGGCAATCAGGAGCGACAGAAGTGGTCGTGTTAGAAACAGACGACACGATTTAAAATATTCAAAAGTAAGCTTAAGTAGGTGTCAGCAATAAGAAACGACAGCAAGCGGTCGTAACCTAAATAAACAAGACAGTTTTGAAAAAGTAAAGTTGGACAGCATTTACGCAGGTGGTGCCTCAGAAATATTGCTGAGTGATACAGGTTATGTCAAATAATTTTAAAAGTCTACGAGGAGGAATTTCCTGTATCACAGAGAAATTGGCATAATTGGTGGTATACGTCTACGAGGTGCCGCCGATATTTTAAATCCAAAGTAAAGTGTAAATTCAGTGTAAGAATGGCCTATTTATTATTTTTTTCAATTGAGAGTGTGTGTCGATGAAAGAATTCAATTGCCCAGGTACCTGGGAAAACTGTGTTATAATTCATTAAAATTATTATTGTAAACGTTAGATTAAAGATAACATTTAAATCAGATTTAATTTTTTGTGTGAATTTGTAAATATTAATTTGTAATTTGATTGTTTGAAAAGGGAGTAAAATATTTTTTATTTAAAGACCCAGAAAAGGACCCTGAGATCATGAGTAAAATTTGTTTGTTTGTATAAAAAAAATTGTTGTAAAAGGTCATCGAGTAATTGTTTGTAAATTTGAATTTATTTTAAATATAATAAAGTAATGAGTTTGTTTAATTGAATACAATTTTTATTTATCAATATTCTTCCATGTAAAGTTAAAATAAAGTATTTCAATGCGGGCTAACTTTAATATAATTTCATTTTAAATTGTTTTTCATTCTATTCTATACATTTTGGCTTCACCAACATGTGGATAATCATTTAATTATTTGATTTCAATAGTAAGCATTACATTTTGGCGACCTCAAGGTGCGGCTAAATCGTATTAATTATTGTTCTTTAATAATTATTACAATACATATATATATATATATATATATATATATTTAAAACCAATTATACTGTCGCAATATATTTGTGTGCTTTATTTAAGTTTACACCTTAAGTTTAAAATATCAATAATTCGAAATCTCTCATATCAATTTACTTATAATAATGAGTCTTAATATAATAATATTATTAATAGTAATAATGACAGAATTGAATCAATCCTGTTATGTTGAAATAAAAAAAATTGTATTTCCTATAAAGATTTATTCATTTATTTGTGCAGACCACCGAGTGTGTGCGATACTTTACTGGACTAGAAGTGGAAAAAAGTGTCAAATTTCACTACGTTTAAGTCTTTTAACATCTGGTAACTTTGAATGCCCCCCAGTGCATAATAATGACTTGTAATTTTTACAGCCCTCCCTCCCATTTGTTGTAGTTGTACCTGTAATGGTGTAATTTTTTTTTCACGTGACTTACTGTAAGAGTATTCGTCCCAAGCCCTGTTTGGCACGTTTCATCCGTGCTTCTTTTGTAAGGGAAGTTGTTGAACTCCCTCGCGGTCGGGTCCGTCATAAGATTGAAGTAACTGCAATCTTTTCAGCGCTGCTTCACGAGAAAAGGGCTGTATTAAAGTGTAACTTCACCCGGGCAGAGCAGGGATTTGTGCTTTGGAAACGCTTCCTACTCGGTGAAATATGCGATGCGGAATCGATAACTTTTGTTCTATTTCTTTCCCCGTCCCAGCGGAGTTCCCTCCAGACTGTGTGCCGATCAAAGTTGAATAGTTTTTCCTGTGAAGCTGACATAATATGAAATCTGACGAGACGTTTACTTCTTTTGATCTCGTGCTTTATTAGGTATCGTATTCTCTGATGTGTGCATAGTTGGCCGTATTATAGTCGAGGAAAATGAAGTTATATCAAAATATCAGTTCAATTTCAAGAAGACTAGAAATATTAAAATCTTATTATCAAAATATTGTGAAAATAATTATACATTAATTAATTTTTGTGTCTAATGAAAATATTCCATACTATAGTATGCTTTAAACTAGAAGTCTCCTGGCTTGTCCGCGTTGAGTACGGCTCTGATCCCACATACGTTACACAACTCACTGGAAACAGTAGAATAACATCGCTATTGTTCGGCAACGCTGCGTTACTTTAAACGTCGTGATTGGTTGATTAAAGTCCACACCCATCGCGGGGACTAACAGTCATCGGTCTTCTAATTTAAAATAGACTATAGTTAAGACTTTGAATGCATTCTAAAATGTTTACTCTCATGGAACCTTAATTTCTGCTCTATAAGATATTTTTCTGTATCAGTGATATTCTCAATTTATTGTTAAGTGAGACGTATTTACGTAAATGGGAAACGTGGTCTGTAACCTGGTGAATCCGTTAACATGTTGTTACGTGGCGAGGGAAACGTAAATAGAGAGCGAAAGAGAGGACACAGTGAGCTTAGCTGTTGAATAGTAAACTAGCGAGTCTGTTTGTTACACAACAAGGTTGATGTCCGTTTGTGAAAGCATCAGTGACTAATAAAATCATGGCAGGGAGCGATAGAAACTTTGAATGCAAGTCTAATGCGGCAGAACATACACACAAAAAGAATAACTACATTTATTGCATCATGCAGAAGGGAATGACATTTTCACGTTTTCAGTCTACTGATAATGAATCACAAACGTGAGTGTACGTTTGTTTGACGTTGTTGGCGTCCTACTCATTTCTCTATTCTTATTCTCCATTTACTGCGTGTCGCTTCAGTTATTCTACACTACGATATATTTCCTTCTCTCTCTCTTTCCTCTCGCATGCTCAGTTTTACTTATTCATCTCACTAGAGTTTATTTTACTTAATTTTTTCTGAGCAATAGAAACAATTTCGTACTTAAAATAAAAATTAGTATATAATAAAATTTAATAATTTATAAAACAGTTTATATTTTAAATTCAAGAAAAACATACCATGCAAAATTATAACAATTTTATACTTTTGCAGTAGCAAATAACTGGCTTTATTTTTATTGAAAGCAATCGAATGGATACTAATGATAATAGCCCGGTATACAAAAATCTGAGACAAATTTGTGGAGGAAAATTAATTCATATTATTTATAAACTAACAATTGCTAATTACGAAATCATTTATAAAATAATTTTCGTTTCTGGTGTGCCGTTCGCAAAGTAATAATGTTTTTCTCTCTATTAACTATTCCGTTCTCTACTCCCTTGCTACTTTGTTCGCCGAATTTCATCAAGTTAACAAATAAATATTTTATTTCAATTTTGCAATTAGTAGCGTTCTAGGAAAAATACAACTTTATATTTTACAATCAAATACGTCGAAATTCTCTTTATCTCAGGGTCATTACTGTGTTAGTAAGAACAATCCAATTTAATAAACTAACATTAACAATTCAAACTCATTGAAGCTAACTTAATACAATATGAAAATAAACGAAATGAAATATACTAAATGAAAAGAAAACGAACGAAATCTGACTTCTACCTTTAATCCTCGTTTACAGATTTTAAATAATTGTCCTGTACTCACGAATGTCTTTATGGTACCAGATCGGATTCTTGGAGCTTCAGGACAACACTCACTAAAAATGTCATTATTCACTGATTCTACACATTAAATTTTTAATACACACGGTCGATGTTCTCGTTCTCTGCCACCTGGAACTTTGGATCAACCGCCCCTCAGTCAGCCCTGGGACATAGATGTCCTTGATGCCTCTATGCGAAATTTAGTTCTATCTGTGTGAAGCAAAACCTTTTGCTTCCAACTTTGCAATTATTATTTGATTCTCTCCGTCAAAACTGTTTGCTCGCGTTTTATGTAAACTAATAGATCTCGCAGTTGGACTTCTTGGACCGCGCTATTCATACTTTTTGATCAGCATCCTCGCTCTCTCGAAACCTTTGCCAGACTGCCTTTCATACCAGCGACCAACTAACTCTCGTACAGAACCCAGTTCACAACAAAGGCTCCGCCGACACAGAGTTACCGTTCATTGTTGTTCTTTGGCATTTCGTACCACTATCAATCCAATTATATTAAAACAATTAATGGCCTCTTTAATTGGTATTATATATATATATATAATATATATATATATATATATATATATATATAGAGAGAGAGAGAGGGAGGGAGAGATTTCCATAAGATTTATTTCAAATTTATGATTAACGAAAAATGTTCTCCAGATCTAAGATTCCAGTTATCTTGCTCCTGTGTTCACTAGAGATGGCCCTGGCCTGATTCAAAGAGCGATAACACACTAGCTTACTGTTTTAAATCTCCCCATTCTTGTCTCCGATCTGAGTTGAGTTGAATCTGGCGAGCGGTGAACGAAGTATATCTGCTCTGAACACGAATCATTCAATAATTCTCGTACTTTTCCCTTTAGTTCAATCAGATTCTCTTTTAATCTTCTTCGTTCTGGCAATATTACAAAAAAGTTCTTCAAAAATATCATACATCAGACTTTTAATTGCTTGTAGTTTTCATATTTTATTCGAATAAAGCGTTTGTTTCAAATAAAAACTTAAACTTAAGAATCATGGTTTATATTCATTTCTCAATCGGAATGATTAATTTTTTTTTAAAAAAAATTTCATTTGCAAAATAAAATATCTTTTAAATTGATAATTACAATTAAATGATTGTCTCTCTCAATTTTTCCGTTAAAATAGGTTTAAATAAGGGAGAAATAAATAAATAGTTATTCAATTCAGGAATATAGAGAAGCTTTCACAAGTATCAGGCTGTAAAGGTTCAAGTTGAATGAAAGTATCAGGATGGAAATATGTCGGCCGGACCTGGAAACAAACCCGCTTAAAGGGTGGACACTCTACCACTGAGCTATTCGCGTCGACTCCAGATCCGATCCGAAATTTCTCCATACATTAAAACTTTAATGAGGCTCACCTCCAATTTAATCACAGTTCTTCCATGTCCTAATTCTGTACTGCACTGTAATTCAATCTACATAAATTATGGATTACTTGTGTGCAGGCCAAATGATCAATATCAGAAAGGTTTTTTCGTTTCCCCATAGAAAATTATTTTGAAATGATTTATTTTATTTTTTAAACATCTCTAAATTTAGTTAGTGAATATTTAAATAACAAAAATTGATGTGAAAATTGGTTAAAATTATCTTAAGCATAATCAATTTCGGAGGCTGGTGAATTTTTCCAGTGAGTAAACAGTCTGATCATATTACAGCAATGATCCGTTCTGCCCTGTGGTCCACTGATTATTTCTACTGATTCAGCCTTTGTTAATCCGCGAAGGTCCAAGTGTTTGCGTATTTCACTTTCTTATTTTTGGGCGGGGGTGACACTTTCTTCGGTCTCTCCAAGTTTCAGAGAAGAGAGAATGCTTCTGTAGCAGAAAAATATCCACGACTCAAAACTTTCCATCCATCACATTAAGTTGTATAACATCATTCTTCGGAAATCAGCAGTTTTATTTTGACATTAGTATCCTTGAGAATACTTAAAAATAACAAAACAAAACACTAATAAAAATGGTAGGGAGTATTTTGTACTACCTATATATATATATATATATATATATATTGTGGTAATTGGTAATTAAGACATTGTTCTAATTGGAAAGTTGGATTGTAGAGGACTCATTATTAGAGGATATAGAGCGGACGCCGCAACAATTCGGCGAAGCAAAGAAAACATTGTTGAGATTCTACGCGCTCAAAATCTACGAGACGAACGGACAGTCAGGCAATGAACGGCGAGGCATAAGGACCAGCAAAGCTTTTGTACAAAAGTAATAGAGTCAGGAATGTGCAGTCAGGCATAGAACCGCGAGGTGTAAAGACCAAAACTTTTCATATTATAAAAATTTTGCAGTCGGGCAGCGGACCGCAAATAGAACAGTTTGATAGCAGTTACAAACATGCATTAAAATATTGAAAACTAAAGCAATCTTCAGTAGGGAAGGAAAGAGTGAAACTAATGTTGTAATCGGTGGCCGAGCATAAATTCAACCTGCTGGCCATAGACAAACCAAGGAAGTACATTTCCAACTACACGAGATCTGCAAATCCAGGTTGCGGCAAAGCATCGAGGATCTACTAATTTTGTGTTAGACCAACTAACAAAACTACGCCAATTAGAATTTGAGACATTTAGAGTCTGTGAGTACTAGAATCAGTGATATCCCCAAACTTTTGTGCACGAAAAACCTAAAATGAGACCTGGGCGGCCGTAAGTAGAAAAACTTTAAAATCATATTGTAAACCACTTTTAAAAGATAAAAGTCAGATCGTTCTTTAATTTTAATTATTTAATTATTACATTTAAATTCAATCTGTAGTGTTATTTCTTCCACAACAAAGTTCGTCTATGTTTCAGACGCATTAACTTCCATAAAAGGCAAATGTAATTTTAATTGTATAAATTCACCCATTTATCAAACCCAGTTTAAGACCCTGAGATCCCAAATATAATTGTGTATTTAAAATTGTTAATAAATTTGTTTAATTGTTTTCCCTTAATAATCTTTTTATTTTTAAAAGACGCCATTTATTTAATTATTACAATATATATATATATATATATATATATATATATATATATTGTAATGCCAATTAATTAAGACATTAATTGAGAAATTAAAAAAATAATTGTTTGAGAAATCTATTCTTGACGGCGGTACAGAACATAGCAACAATGTAGCCAAGCACGGTTTCCTTTGTCGGAAGAGGTATGCGCACTCAAAATTGCGAGACGGTTGTTTAGTTGGCAGGAAGGTTTGGTCAAGTACAGGTCGTATTAAAATAGACGAGATATTCTTTTTAAAAGTAAAGTTAAGTAGAGGCAGTGGGCAGTCAGACACGACAGAAATTGGTCGAGTTGAAATAGACAAGACAATTTCAAATATTCAAAGTAAATTTGCAGAGAAACATCGAGAATTACCAATCAACAGTTTTGATTAGTCCCTGAACATATTGCTCAAGACGAAATATTCACTTGAGCAGAACTACGAAACCTGCTAAACACAAACAGTTTTTGGTACACATAGCCGAGCAGAAGTAGCAGAAGTCAATAGAGAGAGAGAGACGAAAGGAAAATTATCCTGGATCCTGATTTTTTATCTAAAAATATTAAATTTAGAATCTGTGAGTTTAAAAGAAGTGCAAAAACCCGTCATAGTGCTTCGTAAATCAAAGGTATCCTGGAATGCTGGGCAGCCGTGAGTACAATTTACAATCAACCAAGTATGTAAACCTGATTAAAAGATAGACGTCAGATTTCGTTCCCTCCTTTTAATAAAATTTGTTAATTAGAATCCATCTTTTTAGTTTAATTTCGCTGACAAGTAAATTTCGTCATTGTTAATTGATAAGTAAATCTTTTCTCTTTTAAATTGAAATTTGAGTTTAAGTTGAGAAATAAAATGATTCGCCATTATCAAACCCAGTAGAGACCCTGAGATAATTTTTAAATTGTGTAATTGTTTTTGAACATTGAAAAAAAATTTGTTTGTTTGTAAAGTTGATTAATCTTTCATTTAATTAACGCTCTCCTTTTTGTATATTACAATATATATATATATATATATATATTAATTAACGCCCTCCTTTTTGTATATTACAATATATATATATATATATATATATATATATATATATATATATATATATATATATTGTAGCAATAGTTAATTAGTCCATTAAATTGATTAGGTATAATTTGAATTGTAGCGGAAGGAGCTTCCAAAGCGACAATGAGCGGCGAGTTCTTTTGCTTTGTTGAAAAGCCGAAATGGTGACTGCGCGCGCGAAAGGAATTCAGTCTGTCCGGAGTCGGGGTCGAGAAAGGATAGACAACCAAGTCTGCATACCAGAAGTTAGAGTTTGCGGTTGGCGACGAGAGGTGAAACATTAAAGTCTACGGTCGGCCACGAGAGGCGAAACATTAAAGTCTACGGTCGGCCACGAGAGGCGAAACATTAAATAAAATCTTCACTGAGAAACGTAGTAGTTCGTTCCACAGTTAAGAAATAAAACAGTAAGGTTCTGCTCTGAGCCTGGGTAGACCAAAGAAGAAACAAGAAGCTTAAAATCTGCGATGAGAGGAAAGTAGTTAAAGTCTGGACTCTGCATATGCTAAGTAAAGTATGCTAACATTAACTACAAATCACACGTTCCTGTATGGAAGCAGGAGTTTGCTTCACAAATTCAACAATCTTCGCATTGATGGATCCGGTATTGGCTAGATGACCGGGAAGAAGAGACAACAACCGAGATTCCTGATAGCTGAGTACGTGCACTTCGACCTCGAGTGTAAAATCTGCAAGGATGTTATAATCCGTGTAAAAATTTGCATTTTTAGTGTAGTGTTGAAGATACAAAAGAAAGAGCTGGTATAGTCGTGAGTAACCAAAACTTTGATATAAAATTCTGTAAACGATAATTAGAAAGGTAATAGTCAGATTTTGTTCAAGTTCAGTTTCTTTACAATTAGCTTTCTTTCATTTATCGTCATATTATTTTAGGTGAAGTTTTATGTTTGAATTGTTAATCAGTTTAAATCACTTTTCTGTTAAGTATCAAACCCAGTGATGACCCTGAGAGAAGAGATATTAATTTGATTGTAATTGTTTTAACTTTTGGAAGCCGCAAGTGAATAAATAATAAATTATTTTATTTGTTAATTTTTGATTATTAATTCTTTTAATTAAGATCGAACCGATTGATTATTACTATATATATATATATATATATATATATATATATATAATGTGTGTATAAGATGATCGTCGTATTTATTTGTAGTTATTATCAAATGAATATTTTCTCGAGTTTGGACGGAGAGAAGGAAGTAAAGCTGGCTTCATGTAACCTTTGTAGGGTTAGTGCAATTTAGGAAGACTATGTGTAAAACAATACCGGCGACCGCAGATCCGGAAAGGTAAGAGGACCTGATCAGTCGCTTGTGGCTGCAATGCGCTCCCACGTTCCCAACACCCACATCCGCTACACCGGTAAAAGCTTTAAGCTTTAGCCGACAATCCTCTCATTCGACTACAATCCTGTTGTTTCATGATTACATTTTATACTTGTTTCAAAAGGGAGCAATTAAACTTTGGATCATTCCAAGTGCTAATTCTGCAGTTTGATTGAAAAGACCTTCATAGATGTAAATAAAAGTTAGGTAAGATGTGATCTATCTTTTACCGCGTAATGGTATAGTTATGAATAGTGAAAAGAAGAACGGCATGTTTTCACAATTTATTAACATAATAGGGAATTATATTTAAAAATTTAATTCATGATGGGACATCGTAAAATCGAGTCCAACACGCTTTTATATAAAATTGTGTATTTTCAGTGTTTGTCATAAATTAGTTCAAACTTCGGTGAACAAGTGACTTTTTATGATATAAAAGAAAGATAACATGTATTTTGTTAGAAAACCTTTTCAATTAACTGAAGACAAACAACGTCACGTCTTTAAATTTTTGTGACAAATATTTAGCAAAAAATTACGATTTTAGTTGATAAATGGCTAGAAGTATCGGAGTCACTTAAATGAAATGAAATATAAACAAACAGTTTTATTAAATGCCTATTTCGAAAGTAAAATACTATAATCATCTGGTGATTGTGAAGAAAATATCTAACCTACTTCGTGGAAACCAAAAATATGAACATGAAGTGTTTAGAAATCAAATTTGGAAATATCTATTATTATTAAAGTAAATGTTTCCTACGTTACTGATATTAAGGATATTAATATTTTAGCCTCATCCGGCTGCAAATCCTTATGAACCGACGCATGAATAATTTTTTTAATTATTATAATAGTCTTCCTTTTAAAATAATTATGATAAACACCAGCTTAATACTTAGATAAATTTATTATCATGTTTATAACATTGTATTTAAAACACACAATGTTTTATTACTAATTGGGACACTTCAGGTGTACAATTTCCATTAAATTCAGTTATCAGAATGTTACATACACAATTATGTATAAACATAATTTATAGTATTTTCAATTTATTGTACGATAATTTCGATTAACTTAAATTTCTAATGTATTATTCAATTTTGAAATAACAATGGAACTAATTTTTTTAAGTAATACAACAAATAGTTTAATACTATAAGGAAACATGAATTTTATTTAATTTTTATTTTATTATTAAAAATAATTCGTTATATTAATGGCCGAAACATCCTATAGAGTGCGTAAAATTTCGCTTATCAATCTGGGATAATATTTGCATTCTCCATTCAAAATAAATATGTTTTGGACACAACTGAAGAATTTCGGATGCTAAATTTCAAATTATTTTTATATTAATTAGGCATAGTTTTGTCTGCCCAGTATAACAATAATTACAATAGAAACATTACATTTTGTAACTAGCATTATATTTATCTAAAATTTTAATTTTTCTTTTAATATTCTTAACAAAAATTAAAATACTCATAGTTTTAAAAATAATACAAATTCCCTATTTATTATACTATAAGTTTATATTGTGAAATGCTCAGCAGTTGTATGCGTTCATTTGTAATGTTTTTACCTCTGTGGGGAAGCGAAGTAACACAGGCAAGGATGCCTGCGAGAGGAAAGCTCTGGAGGAGGCTACATATGGGAATGCCTTCACATCTCTCTGGTTTTTAAACTAAGATTCCCACATGACGAGGCGCCTCGGTCTGTTTTGAGAGGTGTATGTTCCAGCGTCGCAGACCTTGGGCATACGGAAAGATTTGTCCGCTATTCCTATTGGAATAGTCGGCCAGCTGCCTCCTAAAGCGGTCAAGGCACGGCGAGGGGAAAGCTGAGACACCAGAGCAAACCCCTCTCCCGCCATTGGAAGGGCGTGGGACAAGTACCAAATGCCCGACCTACCTCATGCAGGTTTTTCTAGGTTTTTCCCTGCATCACTTTTAGGCGAATTGCCGGGTAGGATCCTTAAGCCATAGCCCGGGGGCCCTAGTTAACTCTTAGCTATCTTCCTCTACCCTTCCGCATCCCCCCTTTCAAATCCCTTTCCTATGCTATAAGAGGGTAGTTGCCACTATGTGGATTACCCTATACTTAGCCTGTCTACACCTCAAAAAGCGAAGTAACAAAAGTTATTATACACAAAACTATTACTTTTTGGTTATATTTATAGATGAGATCGTACATTATACCGATGCTAGGCACCAATTTAGATGTATAAGAGTTATTTTTAACAGCGTTCATTTGTACTTGGCGGCTATGATCATTGGCAGCTATTTTTAGACGCCACACTTGTATGATATTAGAAAAGGGCTAGTACGATAAAAAATTTATACTTGGACTTATTAATGCTTAAATTATTTTTATCGTACTTATTCAATAAAATTTCGATATATTTGGGAAAAAAATTGTTTATTTCACTGAATGCCCTGACGTGTTTCTATTTATAAAGATCACATCATACTAGTCCGTAGATCTGTACGGATAACAGAAAGAATTTATAATTTTGTTCTTTAAAGTGAAATTAATCGGGAATTTATTCATTGTTCAAATTAAATTACAACTCGAAAGAGTTGGTACAAATTATGATTTTTACATCGTATTAATTATCACTCTTCGTAAATGTCCGAAATATTACTAGAACATGGCCCATGATTTTTCCAATATAAAATTTATTTTACTGAGACCGGTCTTCCATGTTTGGTTTGCCGGTTTAAATTTTTTAATTAATGGATTTAAGTTTTTCGATAACTATATCGAAAATCGAACTTGCAATTCTTCATAAATTCCTGAGAGTTGTAATTAATGCGTTCTGGATACACTGAACATTTTTAATATTGATCTCTATACGAAATAATGTTAGAGTAGATTATAATGTCATTTTAGGAATTTTATTTCAAAAATGTTTGCAATGTGAAACAGATGAAGAAAAACTTCAGAGCTATTTCAAGATACAAATAAATGATCTTAAGAATTTACTTTATATATTTCGTGAGGATTTGGTGCTTCATAATTAATAATTTACAGAGTTATTATAATAAAAATTACATTAGAATACATCCCTACTTCTCATTAACCATAGTGTGGCTTTTAATTAATTTTTAATCTTGCTTTTGTCAATTTTTATCGTCGGATTGTTTCACGAAGACGTGCAAGTATACAAGTAAGACAAGGACGGAATTAATTTGTTTCAGATATTGTATTATAATATGGCGACATAAATATTATAATTTAGTTTAATGTAATCACTTTATTAATGAAATTGTATTAAGTATTTGAAGGATATAATATAATGCAATTTGAATCTGATCACAGGGATCTGCGAGTGAACTTATCTATTCGTTGGGAACTTTCTTATCGAACGTCTCCAAACATCCATCGTCTTTTCTCAGCATTTCACACCTCTTCCAGGCGATACATGAGCTTAAATTAATTTTGATATGCCTTATTTTATGACCTCTTACATGATGCATGTTTTTCTAGGGTTTTCCCTGCAACACTTTTAGGCGAATTTTGGTTAGGATCCTTAAACGATAGCCCGGGAGCCCTAGTTATCGCTTGACTACTTCCTCTACCTTTCCACATCCCCCCTTTCACTCCCTTTCCTATGCTATAAGAGGGGAGTTGCCACTATGTGGATTACCCTATACATAACCGTCTAAACTTAATTAATTATGCGGTTCTGATTTTTACATCTCCGTATTTAGTATACGTTCAGATTCTCGTGAGACTTGGTAGCGGAGTTACGGTACAACATAAAATTGATCTGTGTATAGATTTCAAATGCTTTCCAATTACAGGTTTCCTCTTGGCGTAGAAATTTGAGAAAATTAATCTGGCCTAAAGTGTAAATAAGATTTCAGAGTGTGTTGGCACGTTAAAAGGAATTCAAGTTTGCTTTGTAACGAAACGGTTTTGTGAAGTCGGAATAACTCTGCATCTCGCCGCTTTCCCTGTAATTGTTGGAAGAGCGAGAGAGGAACCATGCGGATTGTACATGAACCGAAAGTGTAGGCGAAAGCGTGTTGTTACTTTTAATATTTTCTACTTAATTCCTTTAGGGCAGATTTCATTACTGTCAAATAAGAAGGTCGACCGACGATAAGAGCTTGAAGCAGTTTCACGCTCGTTAGCTTCGTGACTTCAGCTACGGAATTGCACAATTTACTCAAATAAAGTAATGGGTGTGTTGGCGTAGGACAAAATGTGGCCTCACTGTAACGCAAAGATCACGAAGATTACGTACGCATTTCACAGAACTCTAGTACACAATACAACTTGTTTTGAAATATTGTTGTGACGGATTTAATCAGGATATTTTCTGGTAATCTTGACGTAATTAAAATTATTATTGTTGGTAAATAATTATTGCGGAAATATATGAAGAAAATAAATAGCTATTGAATCAGACAAAACGTCAGATACTGGAAATGAATTTGTACAACAGTTTCTTTCGGATAATATTATTATGATTAAAAAATTAACATTCGTACTATTTTTATGTGCCTATTTGTGTAAATAAATTACAGATAAAACAGAAATTCCGTTCTTACAGAACTGAAGAGCTCACAAAATTTGTGTGCTGAAACGTAGTGTTTGTTGCGTTTTTTTGAATTTATTTAAAATGAGTCATATACATATAATTATTCATAGAGAACTGTTAGTTTCCAGCTATATTTTACTTTATGAAGTAATGTAGCTAAATATGGAACTGTCAGTTGAAAATAATAGTCACTTTAAATTGTTAATCGTTTTACATCTTTTTGGGATTTGAAACCGAAAAATAGAATTGAGCACGAAGCAAAGCCAGTTTAATGACTGCGTTAATTTCCGTATCTTAACATATTGATTTCCAGTGTATTTTTGTTAGTCTCAAAAACTAACGCGGAGAAAACGCATGGAAACTAAACTAAAAGAACTCGACCTAAACTTCCGACAGATAAGAGTTACAGAAAAACGTCCCTATTACTCGAAGACTCAAAAAACTTATAATTATGTCAAAGATTAACACAGGAAGAGAAGGGAACATTTATGGATATTCCCCCATATTGTAATGAAAAAATTACTTAATACTCTGTAAATAAGTATATTGTAAATAAAGCGATTGTTATGAAAAGGTTTGCCATGCAAGGCTGAAGGCCCAATTTGAAGAATTCCATCATTCAATCTCTCCATCACTCCCTCCGTTTCTTCAAATTCTTGGGAGAACCCAACCTGATATCATTATCCATGGGAGAAACATATTGATTTCAAATCCACTCTAAGTGAATAGCTGATCGACGACGCAAGTCTCACTGGAAACTGCAGCCTCTTAAAGTTGAAACGAAGATCCGACGGAATGACTGGTTTCCGAGGGATAAAAATCCTCTCCCATTCCAATAAATATTGTTGCTTCAATTACATTGACCTGATTCTTATTTAAACAGTCTTCTAGAATCTCTGAAGAGTTCTATTTTGTTCAGCGTAGAGTGAAATGTCATTGGAATTGTCAAAGACTCCCAAAATAATGCATTTAACTGAGACCCTGATCATTTACAATATTTTATTATGAAACCTGTCTAAGAATATTAATGATAAAAAAAATGCTTCTGGAGTGTCACTATTCATTACTCAACCCCGACAAATTTTGCATTCTAACTAAACTCGTCTTTTTAACACTATTTTTCAACCCTTCTCATATACCACCAGCTTGACTGATGAAATTAATCATGTTATGTAATAACTTAACTATGTCACTCTTCACGTGCAAATTAAGGCTAATGACGCTGTAACAATCTTGAAGAGAAGTTATTCAAAATTTGAAACTGTAGGTCACAAAGATGATAAATGTAAATATAAGGAGAGGGAAAGTAAGGGGGGAAACAATTGAAGAGAGAATCTAGATTTAGATTTATTATTCATTCTAATAGTCCTCGGTCGAGGAAATAGGATACGTCATAATATAAGAATACAAGGAAAGAATAAAATATTACAATTACAACCTTAAAAAAACATTGTACTTTACAAAAAAATTATATATAAAGCAACGTTAAATATACTAATACAATGATTAAAGAAATAACTATATTAATCTTCAATTTTCATTCGACGGAGTTTCCAGCAGAAAATCTTACTTCGATTCCCGTCGAACTTGAAAAAGAAAATAAGTCGGCAGATAAATTTTACAAAATTATAATAGTAAAATAATAGCAGCTACTATTTTATTAAAGAGGTTATATTCTACCTTCATATCTACGAACTCTTTCTGCGAGTAATATGCTCCATTAATAAACAAAAATTCAATCTCTTTCTAAATAAATAATTTGTATATTTAAAGTTTTTATTTCGTCCAGAAGACTGTTGTATAGAATTATCTCGGAATAACGAATGCTTGATTCAAAAAGGCTTAGGTTATGTTTTTCAATGTGGAGTTGAGCGATTTCTAGTGTTTTTTGAATGATGTATTCCGTTTAGAGCATATAAATTTGCTATGCCGTAAGATATGACAATGAAAATAGGCATGGTATATCACTTTAGAGGCGGCAAATTTTGCTCAGTTTACCCGAGAGTTTATTTATGTGCTAATTCCATTTCAATTATTGTCAATCAACAGACGAAGAAAAGGTGCATGTTCCGAATTATTAAACTGTTTGTGTTCGAAGTGAGGTTAACAATTTTAGTTTTCTCTAGATTAAGAGATAATTTGTTTGCAGTGTACCACAGATTCAAACAGCTCATCGCAATATCTACTATCTCACTGAACGTCTCCGAATCATTGTTCGTGATTACAAAATTAGTGTCGTCAGCGTAAAGGACTGACTTTAAGGGGTCTAATCAATTCGGTAAATCGTATAAAAATGTATATAAAATGTATATGATGAAAAGTAAGGGTCCCAAAATTGAGCTCTGAGGGACACCGTAGGTAATTTTTTTCCCATTGCAGTGAAAGTACTTATTAAATAAAATAGGTTAATGATGCGTTGTAAATGGCTACCTGGAAGAATATTTCGGAAGTACGATAATAAATTTATAATTGTTAACTATAATATGTTAAAAAGTTTATTGAAGTGAAGAAAATTTTATCGAATTTGTATTTAGTGTAGAAATGTGAAATTTAATTAAGCCAGAATGATGGTAACAAGATATTAAATAACGTTAGGATTTACTTAATTGTACAAATAATTGTCTACTGTGTATGCTATTTATTGGACAGAAGTTGAGTGTAACGCTTTTCATAGAGGCGTAACTTATTTCAGTATAAATGCCTTTTCTATCTTGTACGGCACTACATATGGAGTTATTTGAGTTGGAGGAATATAGTATCCTCAAATCATTATTTGATGCTTAAAAGGATTTATAGATATCTGGCATAATGCTGTTGATTATCGATGCCTACGAGACCCTTTACTTTCCTGCTTTGGAAGTACTTACTGATTCGAGACAACATTTTCTCTCACGTTTAAGAACGCAAAATACAGGAGCTCATTTAGAGAATCATTTGATGCTGCGCGTTACGAATCTTGATCCAAAGATTCAATTTCTTTCAAGATAGAAACAAAGTCAATTATCCCACTAACTTAAATTTTCCGCCTGATTTTAAATGATTTTACGTACTGTTGCTGTGACATTAAAATTAATATTTTTATATTGTATTTATTTGTAATGTAATAAATATATTGTAATAAACAACAATTAAGCTTTATTTAATTAAATTTTAATTTAAAGATTTTTAAAGAGTTTACCTCACGTGAAGCGTCAAAATGTAATGATTAAATGGAAGGTTTTTTTTATTACATGAAAAGATAATCAATTAACAAAATATTTATTTATTTTTTGGCAATAACTCAAAAACAATTACAATTTAAAATATTAATTTTTTAGGGCCTTCACTGGGTTTGATAATGGACACAACAAATTGATTTTAAAATCTTATTAACAAACAGTTCACATTTATCTAAACAATACTTCGATAGAAATAAATTTAAAAGAAAATAAATTAACTTTGATTGACAATTAAAAGAGAACGAAATCTGACTCTATCCTTTAATTACGTTTACAATTAATCGTTAGTTTTGGTTACTTACGTAGTGTCCAGCTGGTTCCAGCATTCTTTTTGGTTTCGGAAGTACACTATGGCAAACTTTTAAGATTCACAGATTTTACACTATTGAAGTCAAAATTGATAGGCTCCCAGGAACTCGGATGATCCTCTTTTTTGTCAGCTATCTGATGTCTGCTTGCTTTATATAAATCCTATGATTCGTAGATTTGTTAATCTTTTACCGCTTTGGACTTAAACTGACTTCCTTTCCTGGCTGCTACAGACGTAAACCTGCACTCCTTTCCTGGCTGCTGATAGACGTAAAAACTGCTTACTTAGCGATATTTACGGGGTAATACTTACGTGAATGTTTTTACTTTGTCTTAATTTCACAACTTTGTTTTATAGTACATTAACGATGACTAGTCTCTACTCTAGTATTATTCGTTCCGTCTTCTGAAATGTCCCGCCACTAACTGACTCTTAGTGCTCTCCAGTTTTAGCGCGCATACGCCATTTTTGACTTTACGACAAGGCAAGAGAGCTCGGCTCCATTGTTGCTTTGGAAGCTCCTGCCGCTACAATTAAATTTTATTAAAACCAATTAATGGTTTAATTATTTCTTTATATTGTAATAAATTTATTTAAAAATGCATGGATTTTATTATTTTCATTGAATTGTAATTAAAAAATGTAGTTGTTTATTAAACAAACAATTCAAGATTAATGTTATAACAACTATTACTATTACGCTTATGTGCATACAAAAATATTTTATACTGTAAATTTTTATGTAGAATAATAATTTTATCACTTACTGTTTTTGGTTATATTTATACAACGAAATTATATAATAAAACTATACAAAGACTAACATAATTTCACAAAGGTCGCATTTTTAGGTATATAAACCTATGCGACCTCCTTTATTACTGCCTAATTTAAGTGTAACCTCTAATAGTAAAACAGTTTCCAACCTCTGATCTATCATCTAGCATATCAACGATTTAGTTAGCCCCTTAAAAATAAAAGTATATTGATAAGCCTGCATTTATGATTTTTATTTTTTGAAGTGGTGGATGAAAATATAAGATAGTCTCAAAGTTACTTACCGTTTCAGAAAAAACATTTTAGTGGTTTTTTTGTATTTCTAACAAAGCCCCAGACAACGCAGTTAAAACCAGGATTTAGAACGTTCGTCATTAGTGTCTATTTGGCGGATGGCGGTATGTTTCTTAAAACGTTATGGCACCTCCATATTATTATTATTATTTATAAGTATACACACATAATATTAATTTAAATAATATAAATTGAATAACTTAGAATAAGTATTTATTATTAAATATTTCTAATTCTCCAAGAATTACTTTATATAGATAAATGTATTAAATAAATATTTAAATATAAGATAAATATAAATCGTTATTATATAATATATAATTATAAATAAGTATTTTATATAATTATATTTATTTTTATATACATACTAGATGAATGCCCGGCGTTGTCCTGGTATTTATTTAAATTATCAAGAAAGTTAGTCGAAGATAAACCTCTTGCTAAACATTTTATTTAACCAGCATCAAGTGTCTAAAATATCATGCCCAATTAAAAACTTAATACTCCCGGTCTCTTAAAGGATTAAAAATTCCACCATTAACTACACGGAGACCAAAATATAAGAATATCAAAAATACACCCGGTACCTTAAGAGGGTTAAAATTACTCGGGCTAACTTTTTGTCAACGACGTTCACCTCTATGTCGAACATAAAATTTCATTAATCACCATGGTTTACGTAAGAATTTAACTCAGCGACTCCTATAGTCCTGGAATCGACATCAATCTCACTATTTTTTACATTATTTTTTTTAATGCAAACCCCTTTCTGCACCACGGGTGCTACCCTCTGTTCGATTTGGGAAATTCTAGAATGACACTATCAAATTTAGCGAACCCGAAACTGTTTTAATCATCGCAAATAATGGCCGTTTACGAAGGTTTTTTAAATGTCACTCCCTCCATCTTAACTCGTAGAGGTGGGAGGTTTCTCTCAATCCCTCGGTGTTCGTTCCAGAATCGTAAGTAACATATGAACAAAGTTTGGTAGAAATTTCTCTACGCGTTTAAGGTTGTGCGCTGAAATTTGTTTCTTTCCCTACCACCCCCACTCGTAGGAGTTGAAGTACATCTTAATGTCAGAATTAAACTCCGTGACTTCTACAACCCAGATTAAACACCAGTTGATTAATCATGACTTTTATATAGCGGCATTTCACCCAGTTCCTCCTCTACCTCCACACCTAGGAATTGAATTACAGCTTAACTGACATAGTGAATGTCATAATTAAACTCATTGATGTCTATAACCCTGGATTTTACACCAACCTCGGTTGCTTCGCGTTATTTTAATGTAACGCCCCGCCACCACTCCCTTACTGTTGCTTTTACCATGCTGTAAGGGATTGAAATTGTACACTTAAAACGTCTGGATAGAAACTTAATCTCAACGACCCTGAAAACTAATTATACGACGTTAATAACGACCGTTTTAGCATGTATTTTAAATTTCACCCCTTTCACCTCTTTGGAGTTACCTAACGCTTCGAAAGGTCAACAGAAACCTTTGCGAGGGTGCGCTCAACAACTAACTAAAGTTTCATCGTAATCCCATGAATGATTTAGGAGCGCGTAGGGGACACACAGACAGACAGACAGATATAATAAGATTATAGTATAGAATAATTTAGAATAAGGTCTTATTATTTAATATTACTATTTACTGTTTTTATAGACAAGCTTTGTGGAATCGATCGACCGTTAAAAAACAGACAAAATTAAGTTTTATGAACGTCCGAAATTTTGTTTTCAGATGGCTGAATTTGGGTTGATATCGCTAAGAGAATTGTTTATCCTAAATAACAATAATATAATGTTCTGAAATAAAACAAAACCTTAAAATTCGTCAACTTTTATTTATGAAACTGTATTTCCTCGCCTGTCATACAACAAAATTCAAAATCATTTAATCTGCTCCTCCTTATTCGGGTGAAAAGAAATGTCGGCGTAACAGACGTACTTGAATTTTTATGTCACAGGTCCCATAATACAACGAATATGTATACCATAATCACTCGATTCTAAGCAACATAGAGACGTTTTTTTATTTATATTGATGTTTTTAGTATGGAACTTCGTATGTAACGTTAGTTGAAAAGTAGACAGTGTTTGTCTATGTTTGAGGTCGTAATATTGGAGTTCGTAAACTTTGTATTTGCATCAGTACCAATTAAGCGTCGTAGGTATAAGAGGCGCAACGTGGCTCCTCCATGATCATATTACTTATATCTTTCGAACAGATACGGGGATAGAGATAACTCGGTATCCTTAGTTTTGATACTATAGCATGGACTTACTAAATATGAACTAAAATCGAAGTAAAGAGGGACTGGTTGGCCATACTGCGCTTATTCAGACTATTATGGCCTTAGATACGCAATAACGGTTATTGGAGCCTGGTTAGACTGCTGCGATAAATTGTAATCTAAGTTGAATCCCTGTGGAAGGGTCGGAATCATTTAAGGCTCAAATAACTACTAACGGAATATAAAGGAACAATTTAAACGAAAAACGTACTTCGATTTGTTTATTATTATTTATAAGAATATTCTTAGTAGTACTCGTATAAGTGGCACCTGTACTGGAGGTTGTTTAAAATGGACTAGAAATATATAAGCTTATTATTTTTTAATTTTCTACTCAAGTTTGTAGGAACTGTTATGCTGATTATTACGTTTTGTAATTAATCTAGAATTATCGGTAATTAAAATATAAATTTATTTCTCAATAAAAAAAAATAGATGTCACCAAAATAAAAAAATTAAATAACGATGGAAAAATATTTTACTTCATTATAATACTAGCTGTGCGTTGCCCGGGTGCTCATAATTAAACTTAGAGACATCCATAATCACGGTTTTGACTCCAACCTCGTTTGTTTTCGCGTTATTTTTACGTATCGCCCCTCGACCCCTACACCTAAAGCTGCTTCCCTCGCATGTGGTAAGAGATTGAAATTATAACTAAACAAAATCAATAGAAAAATTCTATAATTTTTATTGACACTCAATAATATTTATTCGTTGCAAATATCGGCCGGTTTAACATGTTTGAAAATTTCCACAGACGCCCCACAGTGTTTTTGTTCTGGTCACAAGGAACACGTGTACGAAGTTTGGAGAAATTTTCTCCACGGCTGTAGATTTGTATGTAGAACATACACACATTACCAAATTTTATTCATTAGAAGATTATAAATACGTATACGGCCTTAGGTAGAAAAAATGATAAAGTTTAATCCGAAAATAAACATTAAATCCATTTACAGTGATAAAATCTGAATTTATAACGTTTTTTAAGAATTATTACAAAATAAAATAAGCATATTAATTTGTAATTATTCTTAAAAACGTTATAAATGCATGGTTTATAATAATTATATTATATTAATTTTTAATTATTCTTAAAAAAATTATAAATGCATATGTTGTTGCTTTCCAAATAGTAAATATATATTGTCTTACCTGATGAGGTCCTCCAAGAAGACGCAAAATTTGTATATTTTTTCAATAAACTTTATAATTTTTTTCGGAATGAAACGACATTTATTTATGAAAAAAAAGCAACTTTTACAAAGTATAAGTCTGATCGCTTTTACACAGTTTCGTATTGTGAATTACAAATTTAAACCTATCTATTATTTGAGTAATGAAGGATAAACTCAGGATTTGTTGTCTATTTTTGAACAATAACAAAATTATATACTCTATGAACGCCATAGCCACATAATCGATAAATCAAAACTGTATTTTGCGAGGTAAAGCGTTAAAAAAACTGTTCTGTAAAGAAATGATCTGTTTCTGTGACGTAGCACCATTGCTTCGAACGTGGGTCTCCTGCACAATGATACTTCACATCTCAGGTGACGTGGACGGGAATTTCCAACTCGCCTCTCCTGAAATCCCTACTCCTCCTCCTGCTGGAAAACACTGTAAACCTCCTTCGTGTTGACAGGGCGTCCACTTTCCGGCCCAACCTCCGCCTCCTCCTCGTCGACAATCCTCCAAGTTTGCAACTGTAATTTCTATCTCAGCTTAAACGATGCTTGCCTCTCCAAGTCCTCAACCACTGCCACATCTCACTCACTCATGATACAACAATTCGTATCCTTTTCCCATTCAATGTCTCTTATTACCCCGATAATCAAGCGTCATTGTCCGTTGTTAGTTCTTTTTATTAATACGAATTTGTGTCCGTACGACTCGCATCGCATGTTCACATTCCGTCAAGTAAAAAATATATAAAATATGTTGCAATGACGGTGAATTAAAGAATCCTTCAACCTTTGAGCAATCCGCGAATTGGATTTCAACCCTTCTCTATTGTTATCCATAAAATACTGAGCAATATAATTTTAGCACTTACTTTACAGTTTTATCTTCATTACCTGTGTTTATAGAGATATATGATTTCAATGTTGACTTGATTTCATGAATACAAATCTTGATGATGGATTAGTGATCGTGTAAATGATTTAACTTATTCCGTAATTTCGGATTGATCGTATTAATTTAGGTTCGAGTTTATTCATACGTATAATTTGAGAATGAAGAACGGTGGTCTTTGAAGTATAATTATCAGAGGAAATTAAGACCGTGGATCAGATTCGAAATAGGGGAAGAAAATGTTTAGCTACGCATGACCTGATAATGAGAAATTTTCTACAATCTTGTAATTATGAATAAAGAATTATGCAAACATTACGGACTTATGGAAAATTCCCGTATTAAAATATTTTTTTATGTACTTCAAGCAATTTTTATTCAAACAAGTACATAAAATCAGGGGTAAATTTCCCATATAACTCCTATAAAATAAATAGAATTGTCTTCATATTATTATTAGTATAATTAGCCATATTCCTAAGTATCTGTTAGTTGGAGTTGTCAGTACAGTACACTACAGTTTAGGTTAAATAATTATCACTTCAAAGATACCGAAGAAAGTTTATGCCTTAAGCTAGTTTTGGTTAATTTAATGAACATGGATGGAAAAATGTCAACCGGACCGGGAATCAATTCTCGGTTCGCTCGACATTTTTCCATTCATATTCCTTACACTTAAATAATTATCATCAATATGGCCAGAGGCCGAAAGATTAAATTTATAAATATATATATATATGTCTTCCACATATACTCTTAAACGTATGTAACAATTTCTGCTAAGTACACGTATCACAATTTAGGAAAAACGCTGAGGCTAAGACAACCCTAAGGGTGGGAGATTTAGATTTATAAATTTTTTCCATTAATCCTCGAAAGAGGAAATCGAATAAAATGATAAAAACATATTCACTTAAGATCAATGAATTTATAACAGTGGCAACTTAAAACAAAATGACACGTTATAAATATAACTATTTACAATTCTTCATGAAAAAATTATTTAATACTAAACATGATTTAGGTGTAAATAAAACTCTGAATATATTGACCCAACTATGATCTTGTATTCATTATGCAGCAGCGTGATTTTTAGCCGCAGATCTTCCGTCGATTCAGGTCGTACATGTAAGGTGAAAACAGAACGGTACTCTGGTTTTTTGAACTAAGGTTCCCACATGCCGAGGCACCTCGGCCTGTTTTGAGAGGTGTATGTTCCGCGGTCGCAGACCTTGGGCATACGGTAACTTTGTTCCTATTGGAATAGTCGGCCAACTTCCTCCTAAACTGGTCGAGGCACGGCGAGAGGAAAGCTGCGACCCCACAGGAAACCCCTCTCTCGCCATCGGAATGGCGTGGGACAAGTATCAAATGCCCGGCCTACCTGATGCAGGTTTTTCTAGGGTTTTCCCTGCATCACGTTTTGGCGAATTGTCAGGTAGGGTCCTTAAACCACAGCTCTTTCCTATGCTATAAGAGGAGAGTTGTCTTTATGTAAATTACCCTACACATAGCCTGTCTACACCTTTTAGAAAATAAAGAGTCAGGATTAATGATATTTTCTCAACTTTTACGGAGTTCCAGTAAGCTGTTAGTGTATTCTAGAATTTATTTAGACTTTTTGAAGAAAATCTTTAACTGTATAAAAAGTTCCATTAATTAACAAATGCTTACAGAGTTTTATAAATAAATTATGAGTTTTTAAATTTTTTATATAGTTTGGGAGACTATTATATATTTTAATACCGTAATAACAAACGTTGGAGTCAAAGAGACATCGTAGAATGATGTCTCGTGTCGGGAATATGATTTGTGTCGATTATTATTATTTATTATTTACCGCCAAAATAACTTTAATATTTCGAGTATATAAAGACTGGATGGGGTTAAAATACCTTGGTTTCCGAACAAAGGTGTACTTGCATTCCAATCCGCAGAAGCTATTCTCACGATTCGGTTTTGTTGTTTGAATATTAGCAACGCGTGAAAGCGGCCTCAGTTTGCTATTTCGTTAGACATTGCTGAATGAAAATAAGGGTGGTATATTAATTATGCGGTATTAAAATTGCTCTTCTGGACATTCGTCAAAATGTTTTGCTGAAAGTTTAATGAAATTTTGGTCCAATTTTAATTTATCATCTATCTACAAAATTCCGAAAAGGCTGGTCTCGTGATCGATTGTCAACAATAGGACAGTTTGCTAAAAATGTAGGTAAGTATAGCGTTTTTGTTATCTTAGGATTAAGGGAGGAACGGACTTAAAAAATTAATGGGAAAGCAGCCGTTATTGGTGTCGAATTCATGATTATGGTTGTCGCTGAGTTGAACATGCTTGTCAAATTGAAGTCAAGACCGCATCGGAAAACTGATTTATGGAGAGGATTATGAGAACGGAAGAATTATCCAAAACGGCTCATATTGTTATGGTTTTGGGTTGACACTCCTTATACCGGTTAAGTCACGTATGCTGTCCGTGTCCTGTAGTGTGGAATTAATTATAAAATTTGGATGAAGAAATACCCTGGAAACGCCGGAAAACCAGCTAATATAATATAAATCAAAAAACAGAACTGTTTTTATCAAAATACACTTTATATATTATCTGAAAATATGAACAGTCTGAGAAATAATTATTTGCTTGCTATGTTAAAAATGATGCCATGGAAATGCCAGAATAAATATATTTTTAATTATAGTAATATCAGACTTTCAAACTACATTAATTTTTCGTTAAACGCATTTAATTGCAGAGTAAAGTCAAATAATCTCCATTTTCTTACATTTATAAATGTAATATAACAATAATTTCAATGAACATATAATTATTTTAATACATGATAAAACTTAAAATTATGCAAATCAAATATTACTATTACATACGTTACGCCGGTGTTCAGACAAATATTTCCTCCAAATTCTTAAACCAAAATCTTGTTATTCAATTTCCCTTTCAGAAACATCTGACTAAATTTAATAAAACAAATAAATCAGTCAGAATAATTAGATTTTAATAAAATTAAATTAGAGGAAAGTACATAAGAAAGGATACAGAATTTTTAACTGACTTTGGGACTTCAACAGGAACTATATTAATAAAAAATAAAAAGGCGACGTAAATACAATCCGCGAAATACAAAACAAAACGCTTCACGAAATATAATACACTATAAACAGTTGGCTTAACAAAGTCATGAGTTTTTTTTGTATTCCATAGATTTAATTAACATAGAACATGATAAGGTCCCAAAGTTAGGTCGAACCGTTAGGTTTCGCACTTTATTTGTTATTTTATTCTTAAAGTCGAATAAATATCGGTGTCTAAATTTAATCAAGAATAAATAATAAGGGAGAATTGTTTGTGTCTCCCCACACTTCTTTTACTTTTCCTTTCACTATAATTTAAATAATTTGATTGAATTTCAATCTTATTCGTCATTTGCAATTATATTCTCATTATTTCTTAAAATATCTACTTGATGTACCTTATAGAAGTGACTGGCCTTCTTGAAATGCAGTGTGAAATATCCTCACGAAGCTATTTTGTCCACAACCTAGTTTTCTTTTTGTATAGCTAATTTCATAAATTTGATGTGAGGTTTTGTGTGTTAATTGTACATATGTATATTATTTCATTCCTCGCCGCTAGATGTAGTTTACTTGTTTAACTTTATTTCTGTGTTCAAACAAGTGGAGGTGACATTAAACAGGGATATTATATATTTCTTGGTGTGTAATAAGTTTAAATTATTGGGGATAAATTAATTGCTGATTGTTTTGTACCTCGATTTGGAACGCATCACATATAAATATATTTATGTTTCATTTTTTTAGTGTTAGTAATTTTTGGATATGATGTTTGCGTAATGATACATAGTTTGGAGAAGATTATTACATAGTAGATGACTATAGGATTGTAAACTATTTTCCGCTTGAGCTTTCTCCATAGAATCCAGACTGTGACCCTTCAAAGGTCAGAGGTCGAGTTCTAGGAATAACATTCGTGCATTTAGTCTTTTCACATGACTTCGTAGACAAGGGATTGCGGCATTACAAAACTTTCTGATTGGTCTTTGCAAAAGTTTAGAAGTTTTGGAACAAACAATTACTGCGATTGACGTATTTGTAATTAAGAACACGATTCAGTGCGGAACCATAGACTTGGACTGATAAATAAAATGCGTTGTGGAAACGGAAAAGCTTCGGAAAAGTTATACGATAAACGCTCTTCGTTACTCTATGCAGATTAGCAGACGGTTCCAAATATTGTGATCATATCGTTATCGCTAGTCAGATCTTTTATGGATATTTACATACCAATGGCGTTGAACACTACTAAAAAGCAGAAAACCGCATGTAGGAAGAGCAGGATGCCCAAAGCCTTACCAAAATTCGTTAGAAGTGGCCAGAATGAATTAGGTCGGAAAATATTTCTGTTTGAGATTAAAGAAAACCACGTACAGTATCAATTTGAGATGCTTGTACAGAAGGAGAAGAAACTTTCGACTACTTAGTTATAATCATATTTACGACTTAAATATGGAACATCATTTGAACAGAACCGACATTAATTTTAAATACTTTTTAAAAACATGATATTTTTAATTATATATATGTATATATATATATATATATATATATATATATATATTAAAACTGTGTAAGCTGTGTGTCAGTTCTTATAGAATAGTGTTCCATATTCAAGTCGTAAAGATGATTATGACTATGTAGTCGAATGCTTATTTTGCTTCTGAATAAACATCTGGAATTGAGATTTACGTGGTTTTCTTAATATCTGACGATTATCAAGTCTGTTTAGGTATATATTTTTTTTAGGGCAACAGGCTACATGAGGGTAATCCACTTTGGGCAACTCCCCTTTAATAGCATAAGAAGGGATCTGAAATGGGGGATGCGGAAGGGTAGAGGAAGGTAGCCAAGGGTTAACTAGGGCCCCCGGGCAATATTTTAAGGATCCTACCTGGCATTCGCCTAAAGAAATGCAGCGAAAACCCTAGAAAAATCTGCATCAGGTAGGTCGGGCATTGGGTACTTGTCCCACGCCCTTCCGATAGCGGGAGAGGAGTTTGCTGTGGGGACTCAGCATTCCCTTCTCCGTGCCTCGACCAGTTTAGGAGGCAGCTGGCCGACTATTCCAATGGGAATAGCGAACAACTATTACGGTATGCCCAAGGTCTGCGACCCCGGAACATACACCCCTCAAAACAGACCGAGGTTCCTCGGCTTGTGGGAACCTTAGTTCAAAAACGGAGAGGAAAAGGCATACCCAAAGGTAGCCCCTTCGTATCTCTCCTTAAAGGTTCTGCCTGCGAGAGAAAATCCCTCGCAGGTTACCTGCGAATCCTCTCGCAGGCTTCGGGCCAATCGCTGTTTAAGTATAAAGGAAAGACTTTTGTTAAAGGGTAATATAATTAAGTCAAGAATGCAAGAGGTAGATGAAATAAATTAATTCCAAATTTCCCTGATGAAAGAAAATTAACCAAAATTTATAATATTTTTACTTAATTCTGTAATTTGCAAGTACGGCATTTTAAATATGCATTTCTCTTAAAACACAGTGTTTCAGGAGTATTAATAAAGGAGGTGGTAGCAAAGATTATTGAGAATAAAAAATTCATATCGACATGTCTCCAACTTTTATGACCAGACCTTCCTATAAACGCGCTTTCATCATTATTGGAAGAGATTACTTGAACCTCGAGGGTGTGTATCGTGTATATTCTACCCGTCTGATGACACATCGTCTAAATTTAACATTTCCTCGGAGATAGACCGGCAGAAATGGCTACGTTTCTGCGCCACCGGGCTTTACCCATTTGTTTGTGAGTGTGGTTTGGAGACGAAGTCCACGAAGAGGAAGTAAACACACGAAACGAATTGGTTATTCGCATTATAAATAGTGCTTCATTCATAAAAGAACGCCAAGACGACATCAGAACAGCTCAATCTGGTGAAGTCAAGAGAATTCGAACATTCCTTGAATTCGGTTATGGGATTTATGCAAAGGAACGAATTTAAGAATATGATTTTGCTTAGTAATTACTGTATTTCGGTGGGTTACATTTGAACAGCTATATTTTGTAATAATTAAATAGTCCAAGAAACCGATGGCTAACCATGAAATATTTCAATGGAAACTTTTTATTCAATTAGTACATTATCCCACTTTCTAAAATATTCCTTGCGAAAATTCAGCACACACACACACACACACACACACACATATATATATATATATATATATTGTTGGGGTGCCAAATAATGTAGTATTCATAATATCTTATAGTAAATTGAGGGGCAAAATATATGGTAAACTCTTTCTAAATCATATGAAAAATTTAATCAAAATCAATTACTATTATTTTCACGGCTATTTGAGTTCTTATGATAAGGGTCACCTACAGGCCTCCAATAAAATATAGGAAATTATAAAAATGCAAACAGAAAACTATAGAACGTTTTACGATGTTTATTGGAGAAATATAACGCTTAATTATAATGCACAGCTAAAATTTAACAAAAACCTTGAAACGTCAAAATCGGCTCTCAAGTAACCCAGTACACCTCAACGTATGCTTGTAAATTCTTAGTTTGTTACTGCTTGGAACAAACTTAAGAGATCTGGAAATTGATTGAATCAATACAAATGAATTGGTTAGGCGGCGATCAAATTGTAGCTCAACTCACTTAGTTTTAAAGAACCAATCTCACAGCATTAAATTAAACATTCTTCTCCACTTTGCAACAGCAAGCTGTATTACCCTGAGCCACATTAGGTGGTGTGGAGATAGGATTTGTTGGTAGGGCTATCATAGATAGTCGGCATTACACAGGATTACCATCTCCCATGGCCTTTTACCAACCTTTGGCAAGTTTATCAAAACCGAGTGAGATTCGTTATACTAAATCAGCATGCAGAAACAACGTTCTTCAAAAAATACAAGTTGGTTCCACTATAACTCAGAAAATTGCTTAGGATCAGAATGATATCACACTCGGATTAAGTGAGACCAGAAACCAACGACCCACCTGGACGGAATGTCCGACTTTAGTCTGCTCGGCCCAAAACCTGACACTCGACTGCGCTTTATCATGCAAAATACCAACAGCCACTCGATTGAGCTGGCGTTCTGCTACTTCGCTCGACTGTACTGGCGCTCAACTGGCTTGTGTGTTTACTTCTCAAGGCTTTACCTTGGGATACATTTTGACCCAGAGTTAAATGTTCGTAAATATTGGGCGTAAAGGAAATAAATCACCTGTATTGCCGAACTGAAGACAGAAAATCTTAAATAAAATAAATTCCTTAGTAATATATACAATATATATTATATATTATGAAAGGATTTTTTTTAACTTTGAATCTTCTCCAATTACAATACATAAAATACGCCTACGTCTTTATTAAAAATAACGAATATTCTGTCTCAACCATTTTGGTTTATTTTTATGTCTTTCTGCAACCCCTTATGGTAGGTTGTACACCTTTTTACATCTAGTCATTTTATTAACAAACAAAGTTATACATTGTTCTAAACTTTACTATATTGCTAACGTAACGATAATTTGAATTTGATGAAATATTAGCTCTTTGTTTACTAAAGATTTCTTTTGCAGATCTGAAGCGAGAGGCCACGATATGCCATATGCTGAAGCACCCCCACATAGTCGAATTACTAGAAACATACAGCTCGGAGGGAATGTTATATATGGTCTTCGAATAGTAAGTACTATGTCTGTTTAATTATCTTATAGAAATAACGTAAATGTTTTGTCTTGTTAATTAAATAAAAATTATTGTGGCGTTCTTGAATGGGGCTTTCTACCGATATTTCAGGGTTTAGTCTCAATAACTATCACACAGTGCGTCTTTTGAAAGGGTTGACAAGACATGAAGTCGATCGCAGGATCTTTGATTTAGCAACCCATTCACTCAGTTGTTTGAATACGGTTCCGGACATTTCTTATAAAGTCCATAAGGAAAAAAAATATTACTTGAGATTCAAAAAAGCTGAAGTTGTAGTCGCACGTTGTCTGTTGGAATTGAGAATGTTTATTTTACCGACCAAATAGTTCTTTTAGTCACGTGAAACGCGCCTCCTATAAAATGGCAAAAGAAAGACATCAGTTTCACACTTCGACAAATACTCTTAGCTGCTATGTTTATATTTGGAAATATTCACATTTCTGGCTTGGCTTGTGTTGCATTATGATGTCACCACTGGAATAAGACGTCAGCGTCGTTGTAGTGGTATGCTTTTACCAATTTGCCTTATTGAACTGGAATCTCTAATTATTAGTATTTTTAAAAGCTCGAGTTCCACTAAAACAACTGGGAATAGACTTACCCAGTTACGATGGTATTACAATTAAAATAGTTGGTTAATCTTGTTAGTATTCCTGAATATCTTCCACAGTCTAAGATAAACATAGTGCATACTTTATGTAACATTTATTTAAACGATAAATTCTCTAATTTTGAAAGGCAAAACTCGTGGACTCCTGTTTTGGTTATTGCGTACAGTGAATACACATTCTAATGTCGTCATTATCGCTGTGGAAATGATTAAGAGAAAGTTCAATCAAGTCAGTTTGCGTAATCCAAAATCCAGTTTATGGGAATCGTAAAGTTTCGAAAAAATATTTCGTTAACTAAGATACCCATATATGTTATTTCCTGTATTTAGAGGAACTGACTCGTTTTGTTAATCTATCCAGTTGAAAGCTCTTAAAAATGAAAAGAAGAACATTTAAAGAGTTGTACTGTATTAGTATAATGAAATAGAATACTATGTAGTGATGCCTGCATATCAGAGAAAAGGAATAAGGGCCTCACAGTTGAAAGAAAAAAGTAAGATCACCGAGAAATGAAACTGAAACAACTAACTACATCCATCAAAGAAATTTTATGAGTTTTCCTACATTGACAATCGCAAAAACCTCTCGTTATGCTTTTCTGAATACCATGTTAAATAATATATCAACTGCCGCTTTAACATTTCCTTTGTTTTTAAAAATGTAAAAGTCGTACAGGTCCTTATCAGATGATTGGGAAAGAAGCTCCTGTAACGTTACTTATTTTTTTGAATAGCCTCGCAGACTGAAGCAGTTGTAGGTTTTTTTTTATTTGATTTAATTTTTACTGATTTATTCCATTTGTCATCGATTGAGGAAATATGATACGTCATTACATAAAATTACAATATATTTAATAAAAGGTACAATAACAATTAGAAGTTAACATGCACATAACTAAAAATCGGGAACTCAAATTTCCCTGTACAACATAATTAAAGTGCTATATAGTAATAATAATTATTATTATTTACTAAGGCTGTAATACAATATTTACAGTACTGAAAGAAATTAAACACACAGTAGGAAAAAAAATATTTATAGATTTAATTATCATAAAATATGGAATACACACGCACACTAAGAAGAAGGAAAACCACAAACGAAAGCCCAGCTTTCGTAGAAACTCCAGGCAGTACATGAAAAAAACAAAGAAAAGACCAACAGAGAGTAAGAAAGTTAAGAAGTATGCAGCTTAAAGAGTAACACATTCAAAACTTTTGCACTAAAAACAAAAAATAATTAATTATTAGGGGAACGATCAATAAACTCCTGTTTTTCTCAACTGTATCAATGGAAAACTTCAATCATAAATGAGGGTAGTTTGTATAATTGATACTGATTCATAATTAACAATTCCAAAAGTTCTTAGATCTATAAGTTTACGAAGTACATTTTGAATATTGGGTTTACGATTAAAATTTCCCTTCTGCTGTTTCACTGAATTGCGAAATTCCAATACCTTGGAGATTTATTGAAAGATCGACTTTAAAGTAATAACTTGTCATTGGTCGATTTTTTCTTAGCATTCTATTATCCGATCTGCCAGCAACATCTCCTTTACTGAGTTAATGGTTGTACTGGGGTTGAGGGTGTTGTCGATATGGCTTCCCCGCTGCATTTCCTCTCTCCATGGAAATCATTGTACTGGCCCTGGGGTTCATTTAATCGTAATACTTGTTCGCTGTCACATTTACGTTGTATAAAATGTCACAGCTAAATGTAGAGGTTTCACGGAGACGTGTATTCTTCTGCGTTTACATTACAAAGCATAAAAATCTCTTAGAATATAGTTAGATGAATGTTACGTCAACGAATATTAGAAATTTTCCTATTTTTTCTATTTCGCCGAGTCACCGTATTTGAACCTATAAATAATTTGAATAATATTAAAATTATTCTGGGCATAAATCATGCATCAAATCATTATTTGATGATAATTTTCCTTTTCAACCAAGAAGTTTCCTTGTAGTTGAATGCTTAAGTATATATTTTTTCTTATTTAAAATAATTATTTGTCAGTGGCTGAAATCAAAAAGTTTTATTTTTTGAACAATTTATTTTGTCGAAGAATTTTTTGACAGTTGCAAAAACAATTTTCGTAAAATTCTTCAAGTTAATTTGATCGGTTCCAATCAATTTCGGGCAATGATCGATTTAAATATGGCATGACATGAATGTATTCATACTCTCAAGACATCCTGAAGAGTTAATATATGCATTTCATGGTATATTCTTGTAATATAATCCATCCGAAATATTCTTGGAACATAATAGAATATTGTTATAATTTTTTTAAAAAAATTCATATTAAAAACGGAATTCTGTGTTTTAGTAACGAAGCCAAACATAGTTTCGTGATTTATTGTACTAACAATTATATGACCTATCGGGCGTCTGGGTTCAACGATTGGTCTGTGTTGCTAATAGCAAGCAATCAGGTTCTATCTATGGGTTTCATTTAACCTTCTTGAAAGTTGCTCAATATTTTCAGTTTTTTAAAAAATGCAAAGTCCTGATATTTTATTTGAGATTATATGAATGACATATACGATTTTATTGTTGTAGCCCTGTCATATCCATGTGGAAGCGGGAAACATTTGTCTGCCATTGCAACAGCGGTGTTGAGCTCTGAATTGTAGTCGTTAAATTAAGCAATCCAGTATCGACTCCACAGAGGACAAGTCCAAATATCCTGGACATGTTTGTGTTGTGAAGGGTATCTGTATGATAACTGGCTGTTTAGCCCAGTAGCTATGTCCAGAAAAAAAAAGACCCCCGCGAGCAAAATTGTCGGGTATTTTATTTTAGTTTCCAACTTTTTTATGTTGTGAACATTAGTGAAAATTCAAGTTTTCCAATTCGAAAAGTCTTGGCAAAAGTTTCTGTGACCTAAAACCCACGATATTTTGCTCCTGTTTTCAGTTTTTTGCTTATTTAAAAAAACATGAAGCATTCTATTGAAAATAACGTAAATGAATGTACAGGAAAAGTTAAGGGTAGGTGGCAGGTCACGAGGAGAGTAGGAAATAACAGCTTCTTCCATCAAAACCTGCAAACATCAGCAGATCTGTGACACCACAACAACATCTCAAGAAAACAACAAATAATAGTCTCCAGAATTAGAACTTTGCACACCCAACATACACACACGAATATATTTTTTCCAGAACAGATCAGCCCACCTGTGATGTATGTGATCAAGCACTCACCATCCAGCATAATATATTTGAACGCACAAAATATGAGGATGTACGCAGGAGGACTTTAGCCGAATTCTCTGGAGAAGACTTCTGCATACACACCAAGGCGATCAAGAGCCTCCTGCAGTTCGTCTCCGACGCAAAACTGTCATCCGCTATTTGAAACGTTGTTCACAATTGGAAATTTCTAACCTGCTGTAACTTAATTATGTAAATACTTTCAGAGGGTCGCCAATAACCAACAGGTTGACGCGACCATAAATCAATTTTAAAAAAATTACGACAGGTTACGTCAATTTCGTAATACTGCAGTTTGGCATTGCTGATATCTCGAAAATGGTCGGCAGTACACTTATTTGTCATAGGAGAAAAACTTTAGAGAATTTTATTCTCTTTCCAACGCATTTTTCTGGATGGTTGCGGTCGGTTCGGCTTTGGTCAAATTGTGGCGTTGTGGTTGGGAGAGCATATTAAAATAGTTAAGAGTATTGTTTCTAAGAGGAAGAAAGAGTCCAGCGTTTCAAAGAGTATCAATATTATTTTGCAAGGAAGAAAGAATAGCAAAAGTGTTTGGACAAATATCCCCAGTAGTCCGATGAATTCTAAAAGTAAAGTAAGTAAATACTTAGAGTATGTTTGTCTAAGGCGAGTAACTAAGTAGAAAGGTATCACTCTCACCCTCAGCGTCACAATATGACGTCCTACTAAACCGTCTAGAACAATTGGTGTATTTTCGGCAATTCTCAGTCGATTTTGAAAACAGGTTATGCGTTGGAAAGAGTATGAAATTGTCTAAAACTTTTAGTCTATGACAAATATTTGTACTGTCGACCATTTTAGAGATATCTGCACTAGAAATATGCACTGCACAAGAAGTAGCGAAAATATGCTTTTCGAAATTGACGTGACCTGTCGGAAATTTGACGAACAATTTCTACCACTTCGTTCGGCCGAATTTCAAAATCAGATATACCATTTGATGAAGAATTTTATGCTCTACAATTTATTACCGAACGTTATTTTCAATATATTGCTTCGAGTTTATGCTATTAGCGAAAAACTGAAAAGAGGAGCAAAATTTCGAGTTTTTAGGCCACAGAAACATTTTCCCGATGCCTTTCGAATTGGAAAACATGGTTTTTTCACTCATGGCCACCACATATACAGTCGTAGAGGTTTTCTGGAAGGGTTTTTAATGCGCTAGTAGATTGGAACGGAAACTTACAACTTAAATTTAGGTATCCAAGTAAGGGTACTTTTTTTTATCTGTGTGAAACGAACACTTACCGTGTGAGTATAGCTTGGCATTTAATCGCAATCCGCGCCGCCTGTTCTGGTGATACATGTGCTGCAGTAGTTTTATTTGTTTTCGTTGTTTTAATAAGGCTTGTTCAATTGTGTTGGCTACCACCACTCATGGGGTGTCTCAAGCAATCACTCATCCACCCTTCCCCTTACTCTCCAGTTTCCCTTGCTACTAGTCTTGTAACACATTCTTAGTCCAATAAAATGTTTTCTGAATCACATAAATTATATGATATTTTACCATGAGAATACTGCATTCATTCTTGAAAGATTAACCTAAAAGATCAATGCTTTTATATTGTTTTATTCAATTTTTTTATAATTATTACTGTTTTGTGATAAATAATTTAAAAATATTTAATAACCATAAATCCAAAGCTTTTTTTCAGGTATATAAAGAAATTTATTATACCAACGTGACAAATATGTCAGTAGCTTTAAGCCTCGAGGGCCATAATCATCTGTAATTTAAACATAATATTAAAACATTTATCAGTTAACCTTATATTCAACCATCATGAACACTACATTCCTGTATAAAAATCATATACACACGTAACTAAACTATTACTAGATATCATCATCTTATATACCTTCAACTCTGGTGATGTCTGCCAATAAAAACGTATTACATAAAATCTAAATTGGTTAAATTTCTTTTTTAAAATAAATAATATATATATAATAATGGAGAAAAAATTAAATAATAAATTGCTATTAAAAAACCATCAATATCCATATTACAAGAAGTACAACATTGTACAGCGACACAGTGAGCGTTAATAGAACTAAATTCTCATACTATTCCGCTTTCATATATAAACACAGATATTTTATATAATCATTGTAATCATACATCAAGTATACAAATAAATAAATCGCGTATTTCTACTTCAATTATTCGCTTTACATAACTTTTTTAATCTATATTACATGTGATAAAAATATACGTCTGTATATTTAAAATTAGTAATAAAGGCGAATAACAGGCAATTACAAAAATAATAATTTTAAATCAATTTAATTAACGTCATGTTTCTGTTCGTATATGTACCCTTCGCAGAGTTAAGGAACATAATAACAAAATTAAGCTTCCACATGATAAATTGACGGTCATTTTCAAACACCAACCATATATTCACCTGGAACAATTTTCAAATTTTATATAAAGATTATAATTATAAGTCCATATTAGTTTCCGAAATGATCCATATTTAAGCATAGTGAAAACTGTCTTTATGTCAAAACCACACCTATTTATTAAGTAAACTTTATAATTATTGTATTTTTACGTCTGTTTTTATTTAATAAACAATGCAGTTTTTTACCATTACCAGACAATATTTGATTTATTTACGACAACGTTATGGTACGTGTGTGTACCTTTATCAGGTCTGTCCTGCGGAGAAATTGTACAAAATAAATTTGTATTAACAAGAAGCCAATGAATTTATAAAAGTGGTTGAACAAAAATATTATACTATTAACAGAAGGAAACTAAGAAACACTCACCTAAATACGCTAAATGTTAAAACCTATTTTCACATCCTATTGAAAAAAACAAACTTTAGAAGTTTTTCCGACGCACTTATTCACAAACTACACACAATTGCGGTCGCAACAGAACTCAAGTGGATTACCAACCCTCAATAGACGTTGTCGTAAATAAATAAAATATTGTCTGGTATTAGTAAAAAATCCTGCATTAATTATTAATATTTATAATATTTTTATACATAATGTGTAACTTTCAAACCATTTATACAATTTTTCTTTGATATTTCTTCATTGTTCTATAATCGTTGACTATCAACCAATACCTTTCTACATTTATAACTCTTTAATGTTAATCTGATGAGGATATGGACAAAAACATGTCATTAAATGAAATTAATTTAAAAATGTTATTTCTTTAATTGTCTGTTATTGGCCTTCAAATGTGCCTTATTACGTAGTTATACATAGTTCATAATACTCATTGTGCTATATTTATATCATTATTCACTTATTACAGTTGTACTCCTAATTTACAGGTGATTTTCACTTAATGCATTTTTCCGCATTTATTACGCCTATATTTTTAATTTTATTAGTTTTCTTATTTTTTTTTTAATTTATCACGAAATACAATGACGTATGTTTGCACTCCTAGTGTACGAATTAAAATTAATTTCTATACGCTTTGTTAACAATAGTGTATGAATTTTAGCACTTTATTAAAATCCTCTGTTATTTGTATGGCAAGTTTATTGTTGGCCAATCGCCTATGGTGTAGGGTTCAGCGTGACTGCTTAGGATCACAGAGGTTCCGGGTTCGAATCCTGGCGAACCCATGCATGTTTTGTGCGTGAGAGAAACTCTCGTCAAATTAGTCCCCCGACAAAACATAATGAGTTCCTATAACGTGTCACTAATAACCAAAGTTGCTGATGGGACTGTAAGTAAATCCATAAAGAAGTATATTTTTTCTCCTTATAACGACGTGGTCGTATTTATTACGCCCAATTATTTAGATTTAATTTTGAAAAACGATGCTAGCGCTGTTTCAGCTTGTCTGTCAGAACGGAAACATTCGCTCCATTTCTGCCTACTATTGAGTTCAGTTTCGAATTCCAGTCTGCTACAACGTTTTTTTCCTTATACTCCACGCTTCTGTCGAAATTATTGGATATTCTAGACGAAATAATCCTGAATTAACTTATCGTGATCCCAAACTTCCTCCATAATAATTTGCCATGCCTTTCCGATGAAATCTCTTCCTAGATAGGCTAATGCTCATTGTTCATATGCTACACGCACGGGTTTCGACTTTCTCTGCAGTACCTGGCGTACTATTAGGTTTTTTTTGTAGCCCATATTCGAGTTTGTCGTCACGAGAGAGTTTACTTTATCAACGGGTGCTTTTAGCGAGATAACACGATCTGAGTTGACCATCTCACGGGTTGAGATATATATATATATATATATATATATATATATATATATATATATATCAATGTGGTTAGAGCCAACTTTTGTGCCGGTGCTTGAAATTTCCTGCTTAATTGGCAATGGATTTAATATACAGAAGTTTAAAGTATCTTGAAATAGTCTTTAATTAGAATTTCTATTTTAATAACCAAAATTTTGTAATTATAAAATTTAAATTCGTTCCCTAACCACTGGAATCGTTTCTATCTAAAACTGGTTTAAAGTTGTATTAAGAAATCTATAAAACTATAATTTCACTAATAAATTGCAGAGAGTTAATATCCGTTCCATGAAAATGCTGAATCATATTTTTTATATCCTCTTAAACCACAATTTCAATTTTTAATAGATTGCAGTTTTGTTTTTCAATCTTATAGGAAACGTTATGTCTATATAATTGTTAAAGTAATCGCGAATGTCTGTTGGAAACATAATTTCGAAATGTATTGGGCGTGTTTTTTTCTTTGCCTATGAAATATGCTACATCATCAGATCCTCAAGATCAGTGGCTTACTTGGATAACTATTATTCATCTCATGCACGGTGTACTCAGAGCATATTTGGAGATATTTTGTAGATAAATCTTTTTATGATTGTAAAATATAGTTTTTATATCATATCTTACCAATACGTTCGCGAATTTCTGTGCCTTTGCTAATGCAACCAAAAAATTCCCTTTTATTATTAATGATATTTTATGGACGACAGTACCATTTTTCAAAAATAATTTTTAATTTATACGAGCATATATCTTCCCAAAATTTTGCGCATATTTTAAGTTTAAATTTTGTTGATAAATATAAATTTAGAAAATTGTAGCAGTATTGAATTTAGAAGTCCAGGCTATTTCAAAATGGTGTCTTAACTTTTTCTCGTACAGATACATTCTGACGAATGTATTTCTGTAGTAAACATTCTTTAATTAGATTTTTATACGATTTCGTTATCTACTTATTTTGTAGGCGTTAATAGAAATAACGTATCATGGTTAATAGTAAATGTTAGTCCTATTATTTGTAAAAGCTAAATAATTTTATTTTTACGTATGCTTTCAAGTATAATAAAATATATTTAACGACCTATTTGCAAACATTTTATATTCAAAAATTAGTGAGCAATAACGTTTTAGTGTTTTAATTTAGTTAACAGAACTAAGTTTCACGACTTATTTGTACCCTCTTCAGGCAGTTGAAGTTATAAACGTACAAATTAGTACCTTAATGGAGTGGTAATTTTTTATTAATTTTTTTAAAATAATTTAAGTCTTATAAATCGCCAATAAATATATATTTTTCTAAATTGAAATGTTTTCAATGAACGTTGAACTGCTACATGTGATTTCATATTAGCATGTTCTCATAAACTTTCTTGACGTTCTCACGTTTCCTATAATCGAGACCAGGAATTAACGCGGTCGAATATGATCGATTCCCATTAGCTGAAACATTCATTGTTATTTTTCTAGATTGAGCGGTAATCAGTTCACTATTTACAGTCGGAATGACTAGAGTCGCTTGCCGGCACTGCAAATGCTCTCATTTTCCGGCCGCTACTACAGATAATTATAAAAGCGGCAATATTATAATTAGTATTATTTTTTATACAATTTTTTTTTAAAAAAATAAAACTTAAAACGATGACTTCTGAAAATTTTATAACATTTTACGAGATTAATGAACGTGTTTTCCTAAAGAAGTATCTAGTTGAATTAGGTAATTACCTCGTCGTAAAGTCTTTCTGTCCAATTATTTTTTTTTTTTAAAAGAAGCAGTCCAATGTGTTAAATAGTCTGCTTAAATTATTAATATTTTCTTACTATTAACTATGATGTAAAATTATTAAATCTCACTTTTATTTAGGAAATCTTTTTAACTTTGAAATTACGTATATTGTAACTTGATTGTCCCTAACAGATTTAGCCACAAGTCTCTTAGGTAATGGACGTAATCCTATTCCTGCATAATTTCGTAAACAATTAGGATCCAGCTTCATGGATGGGCATAGCTGATGAATGGAAGGACGAGTAAGTGAGTGTAGAATATTTTGAGCTACAGTTAGTTGCTCAATTATATGTGCGAATTTATAAATTAATATCTGTACCGTTGTCTTATGATGCTATAAAAGATTCTGTAACCTCAGTGATAAATGTTTTTGATTTGCAAACTATTATTACAAAATTTCGAAGGAAACGTAGAACGTTGAAATGAATCGTTTGTGTAAAAGTACACTAATCTTATAAATAAGCGCTGAATTTATTACTATATAACGTTTCTGCAATCTTGTTGCTTTCATCAGGTGCTTAAAAAACGGAATAGCCACAAGAACGATACACCGTAGGTGACAAACTCAAACGCAACTCAAAGTTCGTCACTGGGTTTTTGCGGTATGTCGTTCTTACGGCTAATGAATTTTTTTTTGAGCACCTGATGCAAGTTACAAGAATTGCAAAAGTGTCGTGTGGTATTTAATTTAGCACTTATTTTTGTCTGTTATTTAGCTATTTATTTAACGAATAAAACGTATTAGAGATTTTTGGTACCGTCTGTTGGTTGCCGCAATTCTTCGAATACCGTGGACGATGTCTTCAGCTGTCTGAAGTAATATTAACGTTTGATCTCACTTGACCAAGCAGCGGTCGCGTGACTTCGAGAAGTGTTATAATGTTAGTTCATCACGGGGGTTATGCTACTACTTTTACGCTCGTGAACTGGGAGCGTAAACTGATGGCGTAATTCATTAACCTTAGGGGGAATTTTTGTGTTATGTGGCATTTGAGGGGTTCAAAATCTGGGTCGGCAGCTGACATAGACAGTATGCCCCCAAAAAATTAGGTTATTTTTATGTTACTTTTTTTTTTAAAAAAAATACACTTTAAAGCATTTGAGACTCATCGGTTTGAAAAACGTCTCTCTTAGCCTGCGGGATTCTTAGAAAATTTCGTTCTTTCAAATGGAGTTATCTGCAGTTGAATTTCCACGAAAATTTCGTTCTATCAAATGGCGTTATCTGCAGTTGAATTTCCGCGAAAATGTGTAATGTTTTCTTTGAGATTTTATGTGAGCCTATTTTGTTTTAAAAATGAACTTGCCTGATATGTATGAGTTTCATAAAAATGACAAATTTCCGTCTGATATACGTTTAATAATAAGGAATATAGCGAAATACAGACAAAGGAAGTGATATATAAACGTCACGCAACGTTTCTGGAAGCCTTGTTCCTTTCTTCAAGCGCAGAAAAAACTCAAGAGCCAACAGAGAGACAACTGTACAAGTCAGTTGACAGAACTCAACTGAAAAAAAATGGAACAAGCTTCCAGAAACGTTGTGTGGTATTTATATTATCACTTCTTTTGTCTGTATTTGGCTATCTTTCTTGTTACTGAGTTTCATAAACTTTAATGTAAATTATTAGTCGGCTGCACATTATTTACTAAATTGACACATCCAGAAGAACCGTTTTAAATTAAATTCAAATGTTTGACTTAAAAAACATACAATTTCGACTAAATCATAATTGTAGAATAAATCAGTATTTAAATAAATATTTTTGGTTGATAAACTGACAAGTACGACACATCATTCCTCAAAGTCTTCTGAGTATAGTTATATCAGATTGATAGATGCATTTATTCTCCATTTAGATTTATTATTCATTCCTTTAGTCCTCGGTCGAGGATAGGTCATAATATAAGATTACATAAAAAGAAAAATTATAACAAATACAAAGATAAAAAACTTGAAGCTGTGTTGGTGGATTTAATCAACTCTAATAAAACCATGCTGTGATGTGGAAATAATTTTAAATTTTGTGAGAAAAGTTGCAATTCTCGTGTTTACTGCTTTCTCGAGAATTTTGGAGAATATTGGCAAGAGCGAAAGAGGGCGATAATTGGAGACGTCTGTTGTAGAACCCTTTTTGTACAGTAGTATAACTTTCGCGTCTTTTCCGGCATCCGGAAATATACCTCTTATGAGGAAATAAGATGTAAATACGTAAGGACATAGATAATATATAAGTTTCTAAATAGACAAATTACATATAAAATGAATGAATATTAATAGCAATAATTAACAAACATAATAAAACAATACTCAGAAACAATCTTGGATGACTTGGTTCACAATCTTGACAAGTCTAACGAACTTTTTTTAAAGTAAAAATCGTTAATTGTTTCATGTCCTAACAATTAACACAGATAATTATGTATCAATAAATTGTGAAAGTTTTAAAACAAAATTAATTTTTTAATGTTGGAACCAGTGCGCTTTGAGATTATTCAAACAACGTAACTAGGTGAGCTTAATTTATCCGCAAGTGCGTCGAAAAAACAAAATAAAAATAACTTAACGCATTTAAAATATTTTGATGGTAATTCAACATAATTCAGTGTCACACTTTGGTTTTAAATTGCATAAAATCTGTTTTAATCACTATTATTTGCCTGATAAGTAATTATGTGAAAACTAAATAGGCCAATAAGTCAAATAAATGCACAGATAATTTCATGGAATACATTTAGACGAATAAATGAGACATAAAATCTTCTGATAAGCTTTTACAAGTAATTTAAAGTAAATCGCATTATTTCAGCAAACATGTATACAGTTAAATTGAACAAATACTATCATTTTATGATAAAATTAAACAGTGAAGAAATTTAATTGGTAAATTTAATCACTATAGAGCAGTAAAATGTTAAATAATATAATTACAGGAAATGATGCGATAAGAGATTGTACGCATCAATTTCAATTGTCAGTTTGTAATGTTGTATACATATTGTATACCTCTGATTTTCTATTTTTTATGAAACTCTTTTAATACCAATTTAATGCTACCTTGAGCAAATCGCGTACTTTCGATATTTTACGTATGGAAACCGATTGTCACTTGAGAAGAATCTGGATGCTACCGTGGAATAATTTTTCTGTGTGATTCTACTATAGTAGAATATTTCTTACTCATTCACGATTTGAACCAATATTGTAAAAACAGGGCCTTGAAAGTATTTAATCATGGAAATCATAAAACAAATATACCAGATACTATTTTCTATTTTGTTTCAGTAAATTAGTTGAACTGTGGTACACTAACCCTTCGGCTCTCCCATTGTCGTTGCGTTTTCGTCGCTTTTGAGTTTTGTCAACAGACACGTGCAGTTGTGTCGCTCTAGGCTCTTCTTCACACCTGACGAAAGGTACAAGGATCCCAGAAACGTTGGGTGGTATTTATAACAGCACTTTTTTGTCTGAATTGGTTTTCTTTCTCATTCATTATTTTCAATCAGACGTATTTTTTTTTCAAAATTCGTTTCTCGCATTGATAGATGAAATTACGGAATGATGAAAACTCTTTTTATGGTAAGACTACTTATAGTTTTCGTATATTCTCAACGAAATTCACATTCATATGTTTATTTTTATTAATTAAGAATATGGTTCTGCGTAAAGTCTCTGCATCATACAATTATACAATCAATGTAAATAGAACAAATGTTTTTTTTCTAAATATTTTGACAGTAGTTCCATTGTTACCGACATTACACTATTTGAATTAGCTAAAACATGTTTGGAAATAATTTTCTTAACACAAATAATTTTTATTTAATTTTATTTATAGTCAAATTACCTGCTGGGTCCTTATCGACTTGTACAATTTTTTCATTCAAATTTCGAGGTACAAATTAGTGTTTCTAAAAGAATTGGATGAATTTTTCTTGGACTTTGATGGATTGTGTTCTCTCGTTGGTGTCATTTCTTTCCCGTTTCTGTTTCTACTCACGTTCGAATTTGAGACACAACTTGATGCGGTGTTCTATTTTGATAGCGGTTTGACACTGGTCAGATATCGGAGATTGTTTTTGTTATCATGTAGAGATTGGTCATCCTGGTGTGTCCTGTTCTCATTCGTCTTAGATTTATTTAGTCTCGTCTATTAACACTGGGGTTGAGCTTTTTTGCTTTAAAGTAATTGGTTCATTATTGGATCTTGCCTGATATGAAGGATTTTATTTTACATTTCATAATTGAAGGAGCATTGCGTGGGCGTCTTTTCATAGGTCTTTCAAGGGATTGGCTTCTGGGGTGGTCGGCAGCAGCTTTGCCCATTCTGTCCGCCACCGTGGATGTCTTGACGGCCTGTAATACGTGTCACAACCTCCTTTTTCCTATTTTTTTTAAAAAATTATTTTGTGTTTATTTAGTCTTTATTATTTATTTTGATTGTGATTCTATTTTTTTTGTAGGGTCGTAATGACGGCGAGTGCACCAGAGTAGAATAATAATCTGGGTTTAATGTAACGGAAATATATTATTTATTTTTGTTTATTCTTCAAACGAGATAATGACGTTTCGGTTTCATATCAGAAAAATTCCTAAATTTAACTTACAATCCCAGCGGAAGTATGTTTTACAGAAACTGTCCTTCACCGTGAGCCAAAGTGGAGAGAAATTACGCAATTGTTTGAATTTCGTGTAAACAAAATAAAATTTTGGAAAACAGTAAGTCATATCCGGATAAAGAAGACGTGTTTTTTTATAGAGCACAGATGTGGAAAGAATGCGAAGTAGTTAGTCTGCGTGACGTCACACGTTGAGGTATTATCGTTTTACAGCGTAGTATAGCTCTAAAGAGGTGCTCGTTGGACTGTGTGAGGCCTGCCTGGTTCATAAAAAGTTTATAAAAATTTCGAAAAGGAAAATGATGATAGAAACTAAAACTAAATAAGTTTTCTTTCTCACAGACCCTGAAAATGTGCAAACTATCTGCGTAGACTTTTTTAAATGTCTAGTTTCATTGCAGGTTTGTTTACCTTACTGTAACATGTAGAAAACTACCATTTTTAACGATTATGTTCTGTTTATTGCAAGTTAGAAAAAGCAAATTATAATTTTACGTGCTATGTGTAGATTTACGTATATTTGATAAAAAATACTTAACAGTCAATGACATATATTTTCTAAAAATAATTGCGATTCAGGCAAGTAACAATTTCCTTGCGGACTTTATATTATTATTATTTTAAATATTTAAGTACGATCACCGTAACTTTGCATAAACGTTGGTCTTTGCGAGTGTAAATTAAACAGCAATAGTCTGATGGCTGTAATTGATTTAGACGCGTGTTAACTGGAGTCGCGAATGACTGTAATTGACAGGCGGGGCTCGCGTCTGGAAATTTCGGCAGTCGGGACCGCACACCTCAAATATTTACTCGGAATAACTACGTAATTATGGCAGCTTGGCGCCGCATTGTCCGCTCAGCTATCAACTTAGTGCAGCGCCCATTCGTAATAATCAAAGCCAATCAAAACTCGCCATTGTCGCGCTAAGAACGCATTCATCACTAACTTCGTTTCGGTGCTGATTGTACTTGAGGTAATTTACCGGTATGAAGTTCCGCTACGTATTGCTTCTGCTAATTAATACACGCTTTGTTGTGTAATTCCTTTCGGATTTCAAAATCATGCTTGAAATTTACATTTCATATTGCAATTTGTACAGGCAGTTTATCATATATATATATATATATATATATATTGTAATAATTTAATAAATTACAATGGCTGGGCGCTTTTAAATGAACAACTATTATAACTTTAATGAACAAACAAAATTTATTAACAAAATTAAAAACACATATAATATTTAAAAAATATTTGGGATCTCAGGGTCTTAAACTGGGTTTGATAAATGGCTGAATTTATACAATCAAAATTACATTTACCTTTTATGGAAGTTAATGCGTCTGAAACATAGATGAAATTTGTTGTGGAAGAAATAATACTACAGATTGAATTTAAACAGTTTTAAATTTATCAAGAATTAACGATCTCATTTTATCGATATTTAAATAATTAAAATTAAAGAACGATCTGCCTTTTATCTTTTAAAAACGGTTTACAATATGATTTTAAAGTTTTTCTACTTACTGCCGCCCAGGTCTCATTTTAGGTTTTTCGTGCACAAAATTTGGAGATATCACTGATTCTAGTACTCACAGACTCTAAATGTCAACAAATTCTAATTGGCGTAGTTTGTTAGTTGGTCTAACACAAATCGTGACTTTAGTTGGAAATGTACTTCCTTGGTTTGTCTATGGCCAGCAGGTTGAATTTATGCTCGGCCACCGATTACAACATTAGTTTCACTCTCTCCTTCCCGACTGAAGATTGCTTTACTTTTCAATATTTTAGACCATGTTTGTAACTGCTATCTAACTGTTCTATTTGCGGTCCGCTGCCCGACTGCAAAACTTTTTATAATATGAATTTTCTGGTCTTTACACCTCGCTGTTCTATGCCCGACTGTATTACTTTTGTAAAATAGACTTTGCTGGTCTTTATGCCTCGCCGTTCATTGCCCGACTGTCCTTCTCGTCTCGTAGATTTTGAGCGCGTAAAATTCTCAGCCGATCGACAACAATACTTTCTTTGCCTTGCCGCCTTGTTGCGGCGTCCACTCTATATCCACTAATAATGAGTCCTCTACAATCCAACTTTCCAATTAGCACAATGTCTTAATTACCAATTACTACAATATTTATATTGAATTTTTATTGAGAAAGCCTTTCATATATATATATATATATATATGAAAGGCTTTCTCAATAAAAATTCAAGATTTGAAATGATTTTCAGACTGAAATAAATTTAAAATAATTAAAATACAACTTAAGTAAAATATCTGATGTATTTAAATGTATCTTTCCTGAATTTTTTATGGTTTTAATAAATTGTTAAATTATAAGTGACTTTTTTATCTGTTCCCATTCTACAATGACAAATTTCTAGATCTTATTACAACCAATTCATCTAAACCGATACCTAAATAACACGTAATGCTCCGATGTTTAAAGCTTCGCTTCAAAATGTGCAGCGTATTTAAAGAAGTAAAGATAGTAGTGATAATGACATCGTTCCGAGAGCGAGTTCTCAATTGACGGCAATGTTCCCCTGTGTCTTTTCTCTTCTCCTATTTCGCATCTTACAAGCTATAATATTTTTCGTGTTGTGTAATTCTAAAATTCAAATCAAAATGACATATTGTAATTAAGTTTTGACTACAAATTTTTTAGTATAAAAATTATATAAATTTACAATATATGAATATTAACCAAACTTGATGATATATAAATTAATTTTAAGTTTTTTGATACTAGGTGACATTGGATAAATTTTGTTCTGAAATTCAATTTTAATTATAAAGATTTATTGGAAATGTTTTTACTGTTGTGTCCACACTGACTTTCCCTTAGTTGAATTCAATAAACTTTTTTCCTTTAACCCATTGAATTAAATTTGTTATAGTTATCTGTTGTTGTCATTTAAATACTTTCTTCTACATATATACGAGACAAATTGACGATGAGAATCGATTGAGTCTTTTACTGAAGGCTATATTTTTTCATTTTATGGAAATACATAGTTTTCCAATAATTTTCTTCTGCAACCACCGTAACCTTTTACAAGTTTAACACCAGCAACACTGAGATTTTGGATAAAGTTAAGGGTACTGTTTCCAATAAAATCAAATGTTACACTCCGCCAGTATCACACTGATTTTAATATCGGGCGACCACAGAAACAAATTAAATTGTACAATAAATACTTTATTAAGCACTGTATTTAATGTAATTAGTGGAAATTGGACAACCACAAAAGTTACATATATTATCTAAAATTGATCGCAACGTTTCTTCACTTTGATTAGAGGACTCTTCAGGCGTATGTTATTAAGGAAACAATAAAAAATGTTGTCACTTTATACATAAACAATTTAAGTGTAACAAATTATTTCTTGTATCAATTTCCTGGTCAAAAAATAATTTTTTATGTATTCTATAAAACTATTTGAAGCCATTTATTCTTTTATGAGTGATCTGAATCGTTCATCCGGATAATAAAGGAAAAAAGTTCATATCGGCCACCGGATAAGATAAATGTATTGGACAACATGTGACTAAACTGAAAATTAATACACGTATTAATGAAACGATCCTTAATTCCGAAAATAATTTAAATGAAAATATTAACGACAAAGTTAAAAAAATTTTTAATCGCATTCAACTCGTGCGCCAATAAAATCATAACAATTAGTTGCATAATTATTTTGTAAAATGTGAAATTAATTGTTCCTATTATTTTTACAGAATGTTGAAAAGCTCTTCAACAGCTGTACTACCTGAGGTAGTCTTCCCAACGAATTTATCGATTGAATCTAAAATTACAGACTGCAAATTTCAAGCTAATCTGAATTTCTCAACATCTATAATCGACAGTTGTTTTCAATATATTAACAGCTTTGAACATCTCAAATATTCCTTTCTCCGTTAAGTCAGTAAGTTACGCGAATATTTTAATAGCTGGCGCATATTGAGTATAGAATTTTGGTCTGTGCCTATCATATGAGGAATGGTGCAATAAATATAGTTTTATATTATTTATGGATGATGCAATCAAATGTTTGATGTCTGTATAATTTGTAAACGAAATATATATCCCCAAATATATAAACTTCCAGTTACCCAGATTTACGTACCAATACTGCGAAATATTAGAAATCATACGCAAGTAGAATTAGTTCCGAATTTCTAACTGCTTTTTGTTATTTCGTTGCCTGTGATACATTATTTCATTTTGCTGCTGTTTACTTTCGATCTCTGAGGAATTTTATTTTGAATATCGGTTTTTACCGGCGACTCAATTTATTACGTCACTATATCACGTTTTTGTGGACTTTGCCCCTCACTATGTTATTTCCCATAACGGTTGGGGAAACATTTCTCGTTACTTGTAATAACACTTGGCGTACTAAGGACGAAGTATGGGAATAAATGTTTATTTCGGTGCCCTGCAACAGTTCTGTGGATATTGTAAATTATGCTGCGTTGTTTATTGGGTTGGATATACTGCGGGCAATTTTTAGAATCCTTTGTCTAAGTAAATTTGCTCGTATATCAGCACCTGGTTTATAATATTTTTTAAAATCTCTAATACATCTATTTTTTCCTACATATTACTCCAATACATCATTAAAATTCCCGTTCATTATTATTATTGGTACTTCCACAGAATCTGAACGTTTTCATGTTGAGGATGTATCAAATAAATAATGCTTACGAATAACTTACGTACAAAAATATAAATAAGTGTTTATGTATCTTTTATTATATTATATTATATTATATTAATAACTAAATGGCCAAATAACAAATTAAAATAACAGCGCAAATTTTATCCAATCAGCACTAATTTTTGTTCTTTTTTGGCGGTTTATTTATGCCAAAAGTATTACATTTCCATTTCTTTCTTTACATGTCTATTCATAGTTTTGCTATTTTCATATTTTATCAATAATTTTTGATTTGTGTTTATGCGGCCAGGTCTGAAATATAGTTAAAAATATTTTTTAAGGGAAAATGTTATTATTAAACGCCAAGAGGTTAATCGAAATAAAATTTGGTATTACAGATGAACCGTTGGAATGTCTGATAAGATAAGATTATAATTCAAATTATTGCTTATTTCTAACCACTGTAATTATCTGTTGACCATAAATCATGTACATAAAATCATCCTAATTGTTGGCATTATTGTTTCATAATTTTGTCGTAATCTATTATTATTTTTCAATATTTGCTTGTATGTCAATTCTCGTTGTTTTCAATGTTCGTTTTATTATTAAAATAATTATTGTGATTTTTACTACGAAAAAATTTAGTATCTCTGAGGGAAGCGAACATGAGGTCACACTATTTTACAAGCTTAACAATAATCCGCTCGATTCGGCTTTGCTAGTGTTTCTTCTCTGATGTATTATTACTACGCATCTGGTACGGTCCAAAATTAGGACGTAGTTACAAAGTTACCTACATTTATCCATGAAAACTAGCTGATTAATGTGGAAATGAAGTCTACCTTTTTCTTGATCAAATATTTTTTACAATATATATATATATATATATATATATATATATACATATATTGTAAAAAAATGTATAGTATTGATACTAATTGGTTTAGGTCTATTGTTTTATTCAAGGCATTAACTTTGACTTGTTCCAGCATCAAACTTAATATTTAATTCTTTTTGTTCCTTCTTTGTACTGATAACTTCTCCATGACATCCAACTTCTTTTCTCAACTAATTTATGTCCGATAAAAAGAAAAGTAAAACGGTCAAATTGAATATTAAGTATAATTATTTTAACTGGTGGATGATAATTTAAGTTAGGATCAAAGTTTCTTACCAAGTAAGACAAAACTCGTTCTGCCGTTTTTCTGTTAAGGCAACAACATCCACTTCGTAATCAGCCCATCAATGTGGCGGATAGCAGTTTCATATTCCTAAAATACTTCCAACGGCTCTAAATAACAACAATATAAAGTTTTATTAAAATCGGTCCGACCGTTTCTAAGAGAAAAAACGAACACAGGTTGCGTGATTAACAGACAGACAGGAATAACGTTAAATGAAGTCTTTAACAAGTATTATTTGACATAGTTGTTTTGTGATTCGTACTTGAAAAGGACTATCGATTAGTAGAAAAAACATTTTACTGATTTCTTGTTTTTTTGTCTGTTTTTTGGCCTATTATATGTAAAATAAGAAACACGGGAATTTATATGAGACCGGTTTCAGGTCATCTGATGCATAAAACGTAACTGTACGGTAAAACCAGTCTATTATAATAAATGTTTAGCGTACTATTTCAGTTATATCGATTATGTTTATTAATAATTTATTTTTTCTCCTCTTTATAGTAAAAAGCTAATTAATTTTATTAATTTTATTAAATTTTTATGTATTTATTTGCATCTTAGCGCGTTTTGATAAATACGAAAATTTCTAATGAGCACTAACAATTGACAGAATACGGGAAAAGGCCACTGCCACAAAACAAGACGATTAATTAAAGACCTTGTTGCGTCTTGTAGCCCCAGTGTTACAGTCTCTAGCGGCGACTGTATTTTTAATAAGCTGCGGGTGTAATATAACAAGAACAGCAAGTGATAAGTTGAAAAAGTTTAGAAGCCCCTAAGTTTGTATTGGTTGGCTCTATTTTAACAAAGTTTGGTACACATGCATATATTGTCCCTGTAAACCTCAATACCTCATCGCAATATTTAGAATATATGCGGAATTATAACGCCTATTACGTTGCATAATTGGCGATAAATAATTCAAATATCGAGGAATTAAACATACACGTATTGTAACAAAATTAATATTGTTCATATTAACTTTTAAGAAGGTAGAAGTTCGCAATGAGTTTCAACAAATAATCTAATACTTATGAAATTTATACAATACAACGCTGAGAATAATATTCATTATTTCAAATTATTTTTTTTTAAAGCTGACAAAAATTTACGACAATATCTGTGGCAGATATGCAAATGTACACAATTTCTAATGGTAAAAATTTTCATTATTAGTGGGGGCTAATAAAAACAGGTTATATTCTGGGCCCCATTGTACTTTTTTATATACATAAATGACTTACCGAAACCTATGGCTCATTTTCCTGACGTTATTCAGTTCGTTGACTACTCGAGAATTAGAAATTGTGGCAATAGTGCATTTGATCATCTACCGCACTGTTTTTCAGCTAATGGGACATGAAATAATTGTAGAAAACAAATTTTGTGCAATTTCAAACAAAAATGTGGCACTTAATATTATAAAAAAGGATCACAAAATTATAAAATTTACGAATTTGATATATCTCCAAAATCATAGGAGTATATATTGATAGTAAATTAAATTGGTAAGTATACTTTCATCAATTAGCAACTAAATTAATTTGATCCACATATCCTGTTAGAATAATGTCAAAATTCAATGATATGAATATCAAAAAGGTAGTTTGCTTTGCATATTTGCGCTGGTTACTGTCATATGAAATCATTTCTTGGTATAATTCTTCAGGGAAAGAAAATCTTTATTCGTTAAAAAAGGGATGTTAGACTTATATATCAAGCTTCCTCAAAAACATCTTGCAAGGTTCTATTCAAGAAATTTGGCATTCTTACCCTTACATACTATGTTTAATGTTGTTTGTGATAAGTAACAGACACGTATTCACGAACAATTAAGATGATCACATTTTCAACACAAGATACAAGAACAAATTTTACATACACGTTAAATCACGACCGACGACACAGAATAGAGTCCATTTTAATGGTGTTACAGTATTTAAGCATCTTCCACACAACATTAAATTGTTAAAGGGTAATATAATCAAATTAAAAAAAGAACTAATAAAGTCAATGGTTAGCCATTCGTATTTAACTAATGACTGATAGAATTAATTTAATATTGAAGTATATTTAATATATATGTAAAATAAATATGAATAAGAAAGATAGTACAGACAAAAAGGGTAATATAAATACCACACAACGTTTCTGCGATCCTTGTCCCTTTCATCAGGTGGTAAGAAGAGCCTAGAGAAACACAACTGCACAGGTCATATATATAATATCAAACTTATAATTATCATCCCAACCTGCAATTCACCCATGAACTTGAACCTAACCATTCTCTTAATTCCCTTGATGTCACCGTATCCATTCACAATACTTCCATTCTCAGCAATTGGTTCAGAAAACCTACATACTCTGGACGTGTTCTCAATTATATTTCTGATCATCCTCCCAACCACGGTATACAATCTTATAGACAGAGCTATATTACTTTCTAACTCCAAGTTCCATCAACACAACTTAAATATTGTCAGAAACATTTTAATCTCCAATGAGTACCCTTTAAATTTTATTGTTAAACACATAAACAGCAGACTGAACAAAATCCAATATCCTACTGTCAATCATCCCCAAACACCTCAAGCAAAATTTTTTCTTACTCCCATATTACAAATTTCTGCATCACAAATTTGTCCAAATATTCAAAGAATATCAAATATCCATCAATTACAGATCCATTAATACCCTTTCAAACTTGATTAAAAACCACAAGGACCCACTTGACACCTACAGCAAACATTGTGTTGTTTACAAAATCTCTAGCTCTAATTGTAATTCCTGCTACATAGGGCAAACAAAACGTTCCCTTAATACACGTATCAAAGAACATATATATAATATAAAACTTAAGGGGACAGGGATCCCAGAAACGTTGTGTGGTATTTATATTACCTTTTTTGGTTATTTTCAATCAGACGTAAATTTTTTAATTTTTAAAATAAATATATTATTGTAATTATATTCTGTTCATGACTCATTCCACATCCTTGAAGCACAACTGCCCTACAGGGTCTACGGAATATGATTAAACTAATCTATCCTGTTTATGATTATTAATTTTTACTATGCGGAGCAAGTGATCAAGATTTAATGTAAAGCTAAGTTCTTCGAAGCTGATGCTTTGTATGTGAGTGCCAGAAAAAGCAATTCTTTCTTGACGCATACGTAGATATTTTTTTTCTATTATATAATTGAGGTTTACTAATATAGCAATAGTTCCAGTGAACATAAATAATAATGTTGTTACATTCAATTTATTGCTTAGTATTCAACCATAAACTTTTCTGGGTTTGGATATTAATTCATTGGTATGACACTTTTGTTTGTAAATACGAAGTAAAATTCAAGTCTACCCGAAATAAACGGTGATATTAATATTTGTGACTGTTTTAATTAACGGATTTCATAGAACATTCAACATTGTTAAGAAATTGAATTCACATTTCTTATCGCATAGACGTACGTACGAGAAATGCTACTGCCAATAGATCGAAAGTGATTGAAGTGATCAGCGGTTTACGTTTATAAAGTCTAGCTATCTTAATTGACTGTGGGTCATGTAACATGTTAATCTGTAGAATTACTGTGATTATTTTACCTTCATTCAATCATTACTGGATTCTTCTAAACTCATAAAATGAACGAATTTTACAAAACAATTCATGAGGTTAAGTAATACATTAGACTAAAATATACAAAGAACGTCAATATAAAACAAATTAATAAAAATATTAAGAGTAAAGTAACACGTCATATATATATTATTAACGTCCAAAGTGATACAAGGGGACTTAGCAATATACGATATATGACGTATTACTTTCATCTTAATATTTGGGAAAAATTTTTTAAGTTGGCTTTCTTTGTAAATTTTAGTCTAATGTGTTATCATCACATGATAAGGCCCACAAAACCTAGAGGAACCGTCGTATATTGTTTGTAATTGATTAACATATCTTTCATATTCTATGTTGTCAGTATCTGGCCATTAATTTTGCTAAAGTCAAATTAAACCATATTGAATAAAGGTTATGATAATAGCAATGAGCGAATTATTTAATTTATTTTTATGGTTTAGTCACATAATGTATTTAGTACTTCGTTGTCTGTAGTGTCTGGATTTTGTGTAAGTACAAGAGTCAGAAGTAAGTATAAAATAAAAATAAAAAGAAGTGTTCGGAGTGGAAGAATAAAATGAAAAAAATAAATCTTCTGTTTATGTTGTTTGTCCAACAGACTATGCTACATCCTCAAACTGCCTCATTACATTTCCAACATTGTCATTAAACTTCGAATAGAAAGAGAAACAGTTGTTACTGCGGCAGAGATTTTTCATATGGAAGTGCTTAATGGATCAGCATATTGTAATTATTGAAGTTACAGTGTATGAGTTTACGGTTTTTTAAATTGCTCATATTCTACGGGTGGGGGGTTCGGGGGTTGGAAGCAATATGGTGTATTTTTTCCGCAAATAAAATCTGTGTAGTTTTCAATAGCTCTTTTCCTTTTCATATTTGGCTTCAATATAGCGTTGCATTTAAGTATCACACGATTATGTAGGCTGCGCACTGAAATGGAATGTAGTTCCCCAGAATTAATGAACAAAGCGGAGCGAATATTTAACTTTGCGGAAGCCGATATAATGCGCTAAACTGCCAACGTACCAAACGCGTAGACTCGCAAAATTCGCCAATGCGTGAATTCCAACTTATTCATTTTCTGTCGTATTTTCATTGGGATAATATGCTATTTATATACCATGTTACATATTTGCTGAAGGGAAAATAATCTTTGTCTCGTTCGACCTGCCATTTATTCTCTTGCGAATACATGTATCATTTTGAGATTCCAGTGAATCATAAATTATTTATCGTGAATACATTTGAATATAATTGTTCATGTATACAGTTGTCTGTCATTCAACATTCAAACAATACCAATGATAAATATATTTATAAATAAGAACATCTCAAAAATTAAGCATTAATAATTAAAATAAATTGAAAATTATCCTAATTGCATTTTAAATTGACTTTTGGTGTACTTATTAAATATATAAAGGGTTAAAGTGCCATAAAAATAGTGGCGCTTTTATATTAAATATCTACTCATGTAAAAAAAAAAGCTTTTCAGTTCGTTAACTGGTTTGTGCGGAGCGTTTTTCTTACAGCGCTTACCTTTTTCAATCACTTGTCGAAAGCATCAATGATTGCAGAAACTTTGTATGGATATGCATTAAAAAAACTCGTGGCCTTAATTAGTAGTTTCTAAGACACTATAATATTATTTTTATACCTTAAAAGCAAAAAGATATTTGCACAAATTTACATTTTAAAAACATGATATATATATATTGTAATAAACACCTTGTTAACGATTAATTTGCCCACTTTGGTGAAGCCATAAATGTAATAAACACCTTGTTAGGGTTAATTAATGAATCAATTAATTAAAATATATTTATATTTAATTTTTCACGCCGAATTTCATCCAGTTAACAACAAATACTTTAATTTTTCATTTATTAATTCGTGGCATTTATGAAAATTTAATTAATATATTATTACAATCAAATACGCCCGATCTCTATTCGCGACTGGAATTCATTACCTGCAGAATTATTTACGACTTTATCGAATAGCGCTGATCAGTAATATATATATATATATATTGTAATAAACACCTTGACAGGGTTAATTAAATGAATCAATTAACAAAAAAATTAATTAGTCGCAGTTTGAAGAAGTCGAATCTATAATGATTTAAAAACGGTGGTCTTAAATCGTAGAATAATTAACAACATTTACTAAGATTTAAAAGAAATTTATTATTGTTGATAAATTTACAATGTACAAGACCTATTTTTCATGCCGAATTACATCAATTTAAAAACAAATACTTTATTTTCACTATTAATTCGTGGCATTTATGAACACACAGTTCTTATATCATTACAATCAAATACGTCGAATCTCTTACCTCAGGATCACTACTGAGTTTGATAATTACAACAAAATCAATGCATAAACCGTCAATTAACAATTCAAATATAAAAAGTTAACCTAAAACAATATGAAGATAAGTGAAAAGAAAACTGAATGAAACGAAAGCTGAACGAAATCTGACTATACCTTTTTAGTTATCGTTTACAAATTTGTATAAAAGTTTTGTTACTCACGGAATGTCTGTCTGGTACCAGATCTCTCTTATATCTTGAAAACTACCACAATAAAAAGCCATTTTTACACAGATTTTACTCTTCATTGAAAATGTTTATACACACGATTGAAATACTCGTCCTCTGCTATCTGGAACCTCGGATGAGCCGCCCCCTTTGGTCAGCTAGTGGATGCCGGTCTCCTCTATGCGAAAATTGTTCAATCAGCGTGAAGCAACCATTTGCTTCACCGCGTGCATATTATTATGTAAATCTCTCCGTTAAATATTTGCTTGCTTTCATGTTAAAATACAGGATCTCGCCATTTGTACTTTATATCTGCAGACTTTACTGTTTGTTGCTCTAGGTGAACTGAACTGTATTATATCTCCCCGTCGACTTTTAACTGTTTCATCTCTCGTACGCAGGTTTTAGACTCCTTCACCTTTCATCGCCGATTCCAGATTACCGTTCTCCAAGCGCATGCTCAGTTCTCTAAGTGCGCGGTTTTTCAGTTTCCATTGTTAAACAAAGGAAAAAAACCGCCTTTATTGTCGCCTTTACGCATTCGTACCGCTAACAATTTAATTATATTAAAACAATTAATGGCCTGTTTAATTGGTATTACAATATATATATATATATATATATATATATATATATATATATTGTAATATTAAAAATCATATAATAACAAAAAATGCCACCACGTTGCAGCCAAATTATGTGGTATCCAAATTAATAAAAGAATAAGATAATGTATAGGATTTTTTCTTGGATTTAAATAAATTTTTTAAAGGTAAATAATAATATTTATTACAATTTTGATTCAGTTTAATTTTTGTACATATATATATATATATATATATATATATATATATATATATATTAAAAAAATTGCCTGAGCTTTAATGATACTCATAACCTCAGAGTCGCTTATTGGGCCTCTAATAATGATAGTGATTTTCAATTTGCACTAAAGGAATTACAAAAGAAATACAAATTAAATTTTACAATAACAAAATAGTATAAAAGAATCTAACAAAAACTAGAGAAATCTAAAAAATCCTTAGAAATCTGACCGTAAATTATATTTGCGGAAATGTTTACATCATCAAATTTCTACATACCACTATATTTACACCCCACAGTTATTTTATTTTAAAGAAAATATTTAATTTATAGGCCATAACACTGACTACTACATCATTTCATATCACAAAATTCCGGTGCCTCTCTAATAACTGTTCACAAACTTTATGTCGTCCTATTTCTTTTAGATTGGTTCAAGTCCCCAAGACAAGCTTCCCTCAAAACATTATCGTCTGCACTCCAAACAAGAGTCGTACTCCATGAGCAACGTACACTTTCGCCATGGCCAACACTGGTCAGCCTCTCAAAACCAACTCATGACCACCCTGGTCAGGCTCCAGAAACACGTCACACTCCCACCGCACACTGCATGTTCCCGCCAAATTTCTCTGCGTATTTAATACGCTTATTCCGACAATAATAGCGTATAAACATTATCAGTCCCTGTATTCTTGCGCCAAACAATGCTCTGGCCTCAAAGTTATGCTGACAATAATATTAAAGAAAATATATTAAATAAAACTTACTTTACAGATTGGTAATCTCAACAATATATATTGACAAATTACATATCTATGAAATAAACAGTTAAAAACAGAAGCTCTGTATAAGGCGTATAACCATAACTTTAATTGTGATGAAATAGTGATTTTACATAGAAATTATTTTAAAATGTTACTTAGAATAATCAAATCGATTCAAATAAATTTAATCAATGGGAAGGTTAAGACATTGGTTCTGAATACGCCGAGAATATTAACTGAGTGAGGAGGAATATTGTTTAATTGCTTCGAATTGAAATATTGTATCATGATTTTGAGTTAATCACCTGTTTTTTGCGGCTGTGTCGCTCTCACGCCTTCTGCGGTTTTAGTCACCTGAAGTAAGCAACAAGCAGTGCAGAAATGTTCATTTTGTGTGTTATTTGGCTTTTTCTAAAATCCAATTATAGACTTTAAACACGTATATATTATATTTCAATGTGTTTTTTTTATGTTGAGCGTACGTATGCTGTGTAACAAGTATTGTTTCGTGTGTTTCAGCATGGACGGCTCAGACCTTTGTTTCGAAGTGGTACGGCGGGCGATGGCTGGATTCGTCTACAGCGAGGCTGTCGCAAGGTAAGATAACTAAATATGAATTGTTTCCATTGGAAATATCTTATGCTGTTTATTTGCAATGGTTGAAGTACAACATTATGGCGCGTTTTGTTAATGGTTATGATTTCATCTTGGCGGTGAACGATTAGCTCACTAACTTCGTGCAGTACAAACTACATATTCATTATATCTATATATATGCGAGTATGATACCATAGTTTGTAAAACGCCGTCGAATAAAAGAGGGCAGACAATTCCAATCATAGCGAATACAGCTACTTATGAAGATTTATTAAGTACCATGAGATCAAAAGTTTATTCGTAGGATTATTCATAATAAATTGAAGAGCTGGTATTTAAAACTGAAAAATACTGTTGTGAGATTCGCTGTGCTCTTAAGTCAACGGCTGTTCATTGTTATGTCAGTCATGTACGAATTCTCGACAGAAATTTGCCCGACATAAAATGGATTCCAATAACAGAGAATCATAAATTCTATTTAAATTATTAGTATAATTTTTTACGTTAATGGACGAATCATTGAAACGAATATGCATCATTTCGTTCAGTAATAAATTGTCATTCTTCATTGACAAGTTTTCCGTTATGCTAATCAAAGTTGTGCTACGAGAAAAAAATATGCTGTGGAAGTTATGTACTTTTATTTTATCCTCTTCCATTTTATTATTAGTATTATCGAATAAGAAAGATAGCCAATTCAGACACAAAAGTGATAATATAAATACCACTCAAAGTTTCTGGGATCTTTGTCCTTTTCGTCAGGTGGTATTTATATTACCTTTTTTTTTGTCTGTATTGGTTATTTTTCTTATTCATTATTTTCAATAAGACTTAAATTTTTTCATTTTATTAATATTATCATTACTGTTTAATTATTATTAAATTATTATCCCAACCATTGTATGTGATACAATAAATATAACACGACTTTGAAATAACAAAAGACTTAATTTATATAATTTTACATTTTTTATTTCCATTGTTATTTTAAACTTAATAATACTCTCAACAGCTGTAAACATTACAGAAATTTTGCTTTAAATGTGTGGGTAAATAGCATCTAAGTAATTTATGTACACCACATTTCATGTTATTAATTGTAATTAATAATCTATAGTTTTTTAATTTATTGTATTATAAATTATGGTGTTTTTAAAATCTTGCTTTGTTTGAATTTCTAGAAACACTGATTTTGAAATTTTATCGTTTAATTGAATTTTACAACACCTGAACACGTTCTAATAAATTAGGGATGGAACTTTGAGATTGCTTTAATGTATTTTCTATTATAATGTTTAAAAACTTTTAATTAATATTACTAAAGAGGGTGATGTTTTTAATTATTTAATAACGTCAGATAAATATAACTGTTAAAATATTTGTTTCTTAATTGATCATATCTAAGCATATTTCTTAAACCAATCAATATCAATTGGAATAGTTTTAGAAATGGATAGAAATTATACGCCAATGTGCTGAATTAGGAACAGAGATGCCCTTTTGCTGACGTTGGCAGGAAACTCTCTAGTGAGAGGTTCTCTGTTGAGGATAACGGAAACACAAGCACAAACCACATAACTAGATAAGTTTCAGAAATGTTATACATCTAGTTTGTAATTCATTCACTTAATTTAAAAGTTGCTCGTTTGAAAATTTGTACCAGCTCGCTCAGCGGTCAGGATTGAGGAAGTGATCAGTGGGAGGGGTGGGGGGGTGGGGGGTGGGGAATATCTATCCGCTCATGGCACGTTCGCTCAAGCAACGGCCACACACAACACATCAGATTGCTTTATCCCGATTGACGTTTGGCCGACGTGGACAATATCCAGATGGGTTTTCTTTTCCGGAAACACGAATTGTAGGTCTGTTTTCCCGAAATGTGCATTTTCCATGAAAGAGTCGCGTTTATCGTACTGTTCATTTTACGAAATTTAGCATTTTCCGACGGGAAGTTTAGAGAAAAGGGTTAGCCAAAGTGGCCTTTCCCTAGGTTTACGCTTATGTTTACACATTGCCTCGCATCACAGAGGTCCCGGGTTCAAATCCCGGCGAGGTCATGTTTGTTATGTTTGTGTTTCCATTATCATCAACAGAGAGCCTCTCACTGGAGAGTTTCCTGCCAACGTCAGCAAAAGGTCAACTCTGTTCCTAAGCCAACACATTGGCCTATATAATATTCAAAATTATGATTCTCAATTGAAATATAAAGAGAGAAAAAATGTTTACACATCGGATGTAGTTTGGAGAGTAACTACGCAAACTTTAATAATTCTAAATCAATTAAGCTTATATAAAAAACCATAACACGATTTAAAAGAACAAACAATTAATATTATGCATCATCTATTTTGAACAAATTACATCATACACCGTCATATGCCTGCCAATTGGCAGCGGGGTATCATTGATTCGCTGCGTTTAAAAATTAGTAAAGCTGCAGAGCGATGCGATGTTTTGTGAGGTTTAACACACCTCGAAAAGTTCTATAAACTACTTTACTAACTGCAGCAAAATTAAATTGATCGAAAAAAATACAGAGATATAGAGTTGAATTTCGGTAAAATATCCTTTAAATTTTAAGCACTGTGTTTTATATTTAAAACAAGAAAGTGAAAAGTATTGTAACCGACTAAAAATTGAAGGGTATAAATAATCCTGAAACGTTCCTATGAAAACATCAGACCGAATGTGTACTATGAGACAGCGTTGACAAATTAAAGCAAACAACGGTCGCCCGGAAGCTATGATTGTTGACACAACTCCACATTCAGTAGATGTCTACAGGGAGATCCAACCGATAGAATGCGACGAATAGAAGTAATTGTAACTTTTGAGAATCGAAATATAGCGATTCAAACCAATTCACGTTTGGCAACGGTCAAAATGTTGGGTTCTGTATTTAGTGTTTGTGACTGCACATTATTCCTAAAATGAATTTTTACAACAAAATGTTGGGTTCTGTTTTTAGTTTTTGTGACTGCATATTAATCCTAAAATCAATTTTTACAACAGAAATTAAAAAGCAAGGTCGTTGCGCTCATTCCCGTGTAGCACGGGACCCGGAAATAAACAATAAAAAATATATAAAACTTTGAATATGTTTCACTTATCTCTTTGGCGCCACCTGCATATTAACAAATATCTAACGCAGAATATTTAGTCAAATTAAAGAACAAAAAATTGAAAGAATAAAAAATTAATACTGAAAAGGGATTCTAACTTGCAGGCATATTTGGTAGTTCTTTAGTACTGCGCTATCACCTGTACTTACAGCAAACCCCTCTACCGCCTTCGGAAGGGCGTGGGACAAGTGCCAAATGCCCGACCTACCTGATGCAGGTTTTTCTAGGGTTTTCCCTGCATCAATTTTAGGCGAATTGCCGGGTATGATCCTTAAAACATGGCCCGGGGGCCCTAGTAAACCCTTGGCTACTTTGCTCTACCTTTCCGCATCCCCCTTTCACTCCCTTTCCTATGCTATAAGAGGGGAGTTGCCACTATGTGGATTACCTAAACATAGCCTTCTTCTTCTTCTTAACATACGAAGAAAAGGATCTCCGTTCATAAAAACCATGATGATTTTGGTTTCAAAAACTCGCTTCGCGACACCCGGAAATAAAACCTAGCGCTTACCAGATACTGGAGCAGACTTCCGATACAGCAGTGTTTACTCCCAGATAGACATCAAGTGTCAACTCTCAAAGTCGTTCTCTTCGACTCTCGTTCTGATATGATGTGATTGGTTATTTTAATCATGTGACGGGCAACATTTTCGTCCCTTACAAGCTCCGGTTGGACAGTTACCCCTGGGAACGAAATCATTTCTGCCAGTCACGACGCCTCAGTGTACCTGTCTTTATTTGTTAACTTAGGCTTTGGATCATACAGAGGCCTTGGACCGAGCCCCATAATTTCCATGCGGTTTCGGGATTTACTCCTAACCCGAAGAGTACCGTAAGAAGTCGTCCGTTGTCTCCAGTCTCTAGCAAGCACCTGGTCTAAGCCTTTAATTTAAATAAAATATGTATATACTAATAAATAACCATTTCTGAAGAAGGACGTGTTATTACTGTGCCTATAAAACACTGCTTTTGCCAAAAATGACTACCCACTTTTTTCTTCACTTGCCGTGTCGAATATATTGTAACATGACTGATTCTGTTCTGGTCGTGCAGCCATTACATGCGGCAGATCCTGGAGGCGCTGAGGTACTGTCATGAGAACGACATCATCCACAGAGACATCAAGCCTCACTGCGTGCTGCTCGCCTCCAAGGAGAACTCGGCCCCTGTGAAGCTCGGGGGCTTCGGAGTCGCCATCCAGCTGCAGGACGGACAGATGATCAATGGCGGTGAGTATGGTAAATATGAACGCTCATACATGAATATAAAGTCTCATCCTGCCAAGAATTTAGATGTAGTCCCAATAATTTTCTGTAAAATGATTTCTACAACGACTGATAAATTTATATACCTGCCACAATTATTTTTATACCAGTCAATATTTTCTTGAAAAGGAGGAAATATGCATAAGCTTTTATTATAATGTGTTCTGCTTTATAATATTACTAGGTTTTTGGAGCGACTTATTGATTTAAATTTATGACAAGCCTATTGTGATATTTGAACTTTACTCATGTGATACGTGCATTAAGCCTCCTTGAAAATTAGACGTCACATACTATACACCTCACCTCATCAATGTATACTCAAGAAATATTTGAGCACAGTTGAATAAGTTGGAACAAACAAAATAGTTTTATAAATAATGAAAATCGATTGGATTTCATTTCATAACGGTCCTTTAACATAAAAATAATATTTTTTATTGCTAGCCCAAAATTTCAACTTTTTACTTTATGTAAAACACATTAATATTTGATTCCAATCATGAGTCATCAAGTTCCTTTTTGATTGTTAATATGTTGTCATTTGTAATGCAATTTGCCTCTTCCTGTCACACATTTCGCCAGATTGGAAAAATTCGAAAATAATAATGTTAGAGAAACCAGGTAAACCCTCAGAAAACCCATCTTCGTGCTGGCCATGATTTCTACCGATCAATTATAAAAACTCTTTCTACTTCACTCCTTCCGCTGGTCGCCACCAAGGAACATTCTCCAATTCTTTTTAATATATACTATAATGACATCCCTAATCCTACCGGCGTTAGCGATCATCTTTCCCAGTTTGCCGATGGTACTATCTTCTAGACATCAGTAAAAAATGTTAATCTTCTTGCCTCCCTCAACACGCACCTCGTAACCATCCACGAAGTGAAGAGCCAAGCCAAACCCAACCAAAACCTACCCCCAAATATTCTAACACCGAAACTAGCCTGTTTGCCACATCGAGAAAAGGCTCATGCATATAGTTTTCGGGAACCAAGCAATCTCCATTTCTTTCTCAGAACTTCTAACTGGTAGTGCAGGCAAAATAGCTGTAACTAAATCTGTGAACTTCATTTTAGATCTCCGGTGGAGCTACTATCTCGGGTTTCACAGAAACCAAGCCCTCACTTATCCAACTACTCCGAATACGTGTCATCAAAAGATCTTACCTTATCAGTTGGCTACGCTCCTGAACCTACTCCTGTCATCCTAAAACCCTCCTCCATATATACAATATCTTCATCCGCCCAGTAATAGATGGTTTCTGCCCTCGTCCTACCATGTCACCTTCCATCTGTAAAAACAGAATCCTCCGTTTATGTCTTTCAATTCCTATACCCATCCATAAACCTGATCCAACACCATCTACTAAATCTCCACTCTGTCCAGCAACATCTTGTCCATCTCCTTGCATACTACGGCCACAGATCTATAACAAGCAACACCCCAAAAGTCCTATCCACTTTCCACCATCTTATAAATCTATCCCCCGGAAATGATCCTCCATAACCTAAACAAAACAGACGACTCCCCAAATTACCCACCATACTGACCTTCCCATCCCAGATCAGTTTAAAATAAAAGCTTTATCGAAAAGTGCCGTTTGGATTACTTTACCCGCTTCAAAACAATGAAAACGAATCCTGTGCCTATCACTTCCCGAACACAAGTAATGTTGATAATCCCCATCAAAATAATAAAAGAACCTCCATCCAAAATCTCACGCTGAAGAAAGCTTCCGACTATAACGGCAAAGGACTCATGTCCTTGCATGACAATGATATCAAGCGTACGACATAAGGAACAGGAGATTAGCTCTATGGCCTGCTATATTGCATTCTACTATTTGATATAATAGTACTTTATGTTAAAATAGAAACAATTAGCTATTGACTTTGAAAAGAGAAAAATTGATTTTACGTCAACGTTTCGAAAGTTTACACAGTCCTTGCCACAAAATCTGGCCTACGTATTTTTGTAACTGTTGAAGTAAATTTTATTCCCAAATAATTGGACGCATAATGTTAGGAGTTGACCCACCACTGGTTTGGCCCTGTGTTGCGAGTGTTTAAGACTGTTTTCCTCCCCACAGAAAGCTTGGCGACAGAGACACGACCCAGCCTCAGTCCTAAAGGACAGCTGTATTTGAAGTCTGACCGCCAGGGTAAGGCCCCTGCGCTCTCCTTTGTTCTCTGCCTCTGCAGAACACCAGGGACTGCGAAAATATCTGGTAACCCATTTTATCCAGAAATACCTCCAAGATACGCTTCTAGAAAAAGGACTAACACGTCGATATCGGCTATTTATTATTTTTCATTATTGGTTACGAATGATTCAAATATTGCAATACAATCCGTGATTTAATGTTGATATGGTTCCTGTAAATAAAATTTAGGTCGAGTGTACTTTAGAGAAAAACAGTAGTTGCTTACATCCACAGCGGAACGCTGTTCACATTTAAATCGTTTTGTGGTTGTGTTATTGGTTTCCGTCAGACATATTAACAGTGGATGAAATGGGTTACTTAGATCGATAGATATCGTCTTGTTGTGTGCACATTGAAGGGTTCTCAGGTGGGGGGAATGTGTTCTATTGGTTAGTGGCAGGTTAGAAGAAGTATAGTAATTATATCTTGGTGTTCTGGCAGGTGCAAGGAGAAATTTTTCATCATGCATGACTTCCTCCCAGCATGACATTGGAAAGTAATGAATTATGATATTCCAAATTGATGAGTCTTCTTCCTTACAAATTACCAGTAATTCATTACTTTTTCCACATTCATAAGTGTCTTGCACATTTATTTACAACATCCTGCACTATCATCGACTACTATTTTAATGTTTTAAGATATATATTGATGACGTTATGCATTCTGTAATGAATCTTTCTTCCGTAATCTAAAAATGATGTAACACTTCTCTTTGCTATCTTGACTTAATCTCCGCATTCAGCTGTGTAACGTTGTTGCATGGATACTTTGACGTTATCTCTTCGGCAGACGATTCTACATCAAAGCTCACTTCTCTTTTTCTCTTTCTATATTCCATCTCGCTGCTATTCACTATAACTACAATGCATTGTTCCTGTGTCTATTTTATTGGTGTTATTGCCTGCTTTTTTACGACTTCACGATGTGGTCAATATTGCTGAATGTAATTTTATATTTTATTTAAGAAACAGGTGCTTCAAGAATTCTGGCATGGATATAAGTATTTATTTTCCCAAGAAGAATCTGATAATGCAAAAGTCAAAATAAAATTGTCTTCACAACAGTTCCTTTGCTTCGTTTCAGAGATAATAGAATAACAACTTCGGATTTAAGTAAACTTCAGTGGTTGCATTTTATTAATTAATTAAAAAGAATTCAACGCTATATATCGTACTCAGTTTCGACCATCGCAACTGATGGAAAAATAAGTAGATATCCTAGTCATCGCTTTGTTACATTTTGTCTACCAGATAAAGAACTATAAATTGTTTCAAATGGGAACCGTTTTGGAAGTCAGCGAATGAGAGCAGAGAATCAGATAAACGTTGCCATACTGTCAATAATAAATTACTACAACCCCTTACTGCCGCTTAGTGGACAATAATATATAAGTAGTAAAATGAAAAATTTACCTCTGATTGAAAAGTAATAATCAGCCAGATAGCCAAATACAGACAACGATATAAATACCACACTTACATGATCACTTCTTTTGTCTGTATTTGGCTATCTTTCTTCTTCTCATTATTATTATCATTAATATATGACAAGGTCGCATAAATTGGATTCGTCTACCCAAGATCAAGATTTTAATTGTGAGAAATAGAGGCTGCGTTTCAATTAACATTATTTTTATGAATAGTAAATAGTATTGTTAACATAAATGCTTATTGCATCCCAGGAAGATTACATGTCACATGTATGTAATAATCAATTTTGTGTTCAAACGGACTGCCTATCAATCTGAATATAAATAAAAATTTAAACTATGCAAAAACACTCCCAGAGTTTTTGAAATTCAGGGGGTATTCATCCTGAACATCTCACAAAAAAAAACACCACATGCAATAACATACATGTAAATGTAATATATATAGTAATTAATCTAGACTCTAATTTTCTATCAGATGTCAAGGAAGAATGTAAGAGATGTTCTCTCGCAAGTGAACATTCCCGAGATGGAGAGAGCTTCCTTTGGGGAAGCTTTCTTCTGGTTTTTGAACTAAGGTTCCCACAGGTCGATCCACCACGGTCAGTATTGAGCGGTGTATGTTCCGGAGTCCCATTGGAATAGTCGGCCAGCTGCCTTCTAAACCGGGGAATGCTGTGTCCCGTCAGAAAACCCCTCTCCCGCAATCGGAAGGGCTTGGAAAAAGTTTTATTAAAGTATCAAATGCCCGACGTACCTGATGCAGGTTTATCTAGTGTTTTCTCTGCATCACTTTTAGGTGCATTTCCGGGTAGAATAATTAAAACTCAGCCTGGAGGCCTTGGATAACCGTTGGCTATCTTGCTCTACCCCACCGTATCCCCCCTTTCCTATGTTATAAGATGGGGTGGCCACTATGTGAATTATCTTATATATATATATATATATATATATATATATATATATATACATATAATATGTCTACACCTTTTTCTTCCTCTTCTATTAGTTGTCTTTCATTAATGAAGCTACGACATTTACAACTATGCAACCGAATTAATACTTGCCTTTTCGTCAGTCTTTATATGAGAATGACAACAAATAAATGGTCAGTTATTTTCGTAATCGAATACTTCTGAAATTTGAATAAAATCAATGAAAACTACACAGACTTCTTAAATATGTTTTATATGGAATAGAGACACGTAAAAGAAATTTTAAATAGAGTTGTTGTTACCCAATGAATGTCCTAGAAACGCGTTGTTTTCTATTTGAAAGTTGTATCTGTGGTATTGGCTTTATGCAGCCGCGATGTTGTGCGTGCTGTGCGGTACACGCTACGCTGCGCATTGCAGGGGCACAACAGTAATTGCCTCCGCTCATGAAACTCTCTCTTCAAGTATTAAAATCTGTGTCGTTCGATACAAAGACAATGACAACGTTTGAAATCGATTTATTTCTACAAGTTACGTAGATGAATTGAAAAGTTTATTAAACAAATAAAACAAAATCATTCCAATATTTAACAATGGCATTTTTAAATTCCAGGATTATATTAAGAGAAATAAAACTGAATGAAAAGTCTATAAAATAATTGAAAATGTTACATGTAAATATTTCTCAGGCCTAGCTTTAAAAATTTAATATAAAATATAATCTGACAATTATAATTTAATAAATAAACAAAATAGCCAATATGCCAGAAAAAATACCATCTCATATATTTTAAATAATTACAATTTTTGAGACTTTTTATTCTGTTTTGTTTCTTTATTGTTATCCTGGTATAAAAATGGAATTATTAAATTTCGTTAAATTTTGTACTAATTTTTTGTTTTAATTAATTCAAATTTTCTGGCAGACTGGGTGTTTTGTTTAGGTATTAAATGAACGTTATGAGATAATATTAAATATTAAATTGAAAAGTTTATGAAAACTCTTATTTGTTTGATAGCAAGGCTACCTGAAGTTTGTTTCTCAGAGGACCGCGACGCATTTGTATCAATTTTAAGTCGAAAATTTGTATTCAAACAATCGATGAAACAATTTAGCCTCATGGCCGGACAATAGCCAAATAGCAGACAAAATAAGAGCTAAATTAAATTAAACTTATCTTATGAATCAATATACGTTTATAACAGACTGCTTATATTTCAAAGAAAATTTCAATATGTTCAATAAATATTGACAAACTGTAATTGGCATATACTATCAATATTTATTGACCATATACTTACATTAGGACTGCCAGTCAAAGATGTCAGACCTTCTGACGCTTGAGTAGCTATTACTTTGGCTTTATCAATAAAACGGCGGAAGGAAAATACAATATGGCCTACAAGGGTGTTTTACAAAGAGAGATACGAATTCATAGCAGTTTTGACTATTAAAGTTTCACTATTTGCATTCATTGTATTAAATACTAAGTAAGTAGGTTTACTATAGGCATATTTTTTTATATACCTAACGAACAATAGACAGATTTGTTCGCGTGTACGCTGGTACAGTTTACAACCAACTGAAATGAGATTGTAAATGTCTTCCTCAGGCAGTCAATATATATTGTCAATCTCGCAAATATTTTGGTTTTCATTAAACCAGCCCATCAATATTTTACATATTGACAATCAGTCAATCTTTCTTTTCACACATTAAAAAATATTGGCAATACTGTGATACAGACAATAAATTTTGATCGTGTGATGGATCGCTTAATAATCTAAAGAAGAAAATTGACTAACATAGTTTTGAATCTCTTTTCGATTGGAATGGTTTCAATTATTTTACAGAGCTAAATTGTTCTCTGAAGGTAGGTGCGATCGAAAAGAGGACAGTTTCTTACTGTGACTTAAAAATGTTAAGTAATTTTTATCTAGACCCTGTCTTTAAAAATGCCCAACCATTTTGCAATTGCTTCAATTATATAGATATAAGTGTATTGTATGTGTTATTAAACTCTGTGGCTAAAGCTTGAAGTATGTAACTCGTTACGTTTTAGTAAAAATGTCTGCTTACTGATGTGACAGTCATCATTAGATTTATATACAAATACCCGAGGAGTGATTATGCTATAAAATTAATATCCGTATTGTTCCGAGCGACAAATAAATATTGAAAATATAAAGCGTTAAAAGTATTTGAATAAGATAAATAAATAGTTAAATAACAGTCAATGCTAAGTGCGAAATTAAATATCACACATCGTTTCAGCAATTCTTGTTGCTTTCGTTACGTGATTCAAAAACGCAAGAGCCGTAAGAACGACACAACAGAACAAATCAGGTGACGAAATCAATTGATGCTAATACGAACTCATATTCAAAGGTCATATATAAGTAAAATTGAATCATAGCTATTGTTCTGTTCAATAGTATCAGTTTGTATGTTAATTGTAGTGAAGTTTGATTTTATATGAAGCATTTACGATATAATTATAGTTTTAACATCCAATACCTTAGCTTTGTGCCAATCAAATGGATGTTTGGAATTTATTTGTTTTGAGAATACATATTTTTGCCAATGGGAAGTATATTGCACAATGTTTGCCATAGGTGCCAAGAGGGTCTTTGTTGCATTTTTTATCCATAATGAAGGAAGGTAAATGATATTTTACATTCTTTAAAAATTAGGACTTGTAATGTATTAATTTGGCCTTCTATACGAGTAAACAATTGTATTCGCGACCTTTCTATGACGTTCACTGCAATCGGCTTCTAGCAATAGTGCTTTTCTGGTGTTATTGGCCTGTATTTATAGAGGAGCGTAGGCTACTCCCACCATGTGTCACAGCCCACCATCGGGTGACCTTTAGTTACTCAGCGCTAGTTCTCCCTCATCACGTGAACCCCTTGCTTATTATCTTAAAAGGCGTGATTACAGGCGTTGCTTACTATAAAGCCTGAGTCTTTGTTGAGTAAATCCGAATTTGTTTTGATTTCAATTGCTTCTAGACTTTATTCATTCTCTACACCGATAAATACTACATTCTTTATTAATGTAAAGATTTGTTTGTAATTAGGTTGGAAGATAAATTATTATTTGAAGTGATTGGGGAAGAGAAGCAGTAGAGTATTGGATTTTATTCAATCTAATGTTTATGGGTTTATTAAATAAGTTTTGCTTTTTAGTTCATCTGCTTTTTTCGGTGTGTCGTTCTTGCGGCTCTTGCGTTTTTAAATAACCTGACTAAAGTAACAAGGATTGCAGAAACGTTGTGTGACATTTACTTTATCACTGATTTTTGTGTGTTATTATCTAATTAGACCAATCATTGTGATCGACTTGTCTGATTAATGCTGCCGGTCCATAAGAGACTTACCTCATAAATTCCACCTAAAAGCTATTTATATACATAAGGTGACACCAGCAGAAAATTAGAATGTGTTTCCTTGAAAAATATTATTATTAAAAAACTTTTGAATACTTTGTGTCATAGTTGCGTGTCTCCATGATATTTGCTCTCTTTCCCGATTTTCTTCGCTTCTTTTCATAATGAAGTTCAAGTCAGCACTGCTCAAGTTAATTTTGTCCTCGTTTGAAATACAGAAACTTAATTTTTGTTCAAACTTGAGAAACTTATTACGAAAGATGAATCTTGTATGTCCGGATCTCTGCAATTCAATTTAAGAAAGAAATATACAAGAGTGATGAGTTTTTGTGACATTCCGACAGGCAAACTGATGTAATGTTCACATTCTCAGTTATAAGGAATTTTTTCGCCTATCGAGGCAAATGTAAATAACAAAGACGTTTTATATTTACAAATAAATAAATAAATGTAGATCAAATTAAATGAAAAATACTAATTTATCCGATTTGATTGAATTGACAATTGTGCCATCAGTAAGAGCTGCTAAATATTCCACTTTACTACGAGTACTGCATAACTATATATTTAGATGCAAACCAAACAAACGTTTAATAATGTTTGGCACTTTTGTCTTCAAATTAAGATTAACAGAATTCTTTCTAGCCAATATTTATGCTTATTAAAGGCATACTTTAACCAAATAAATGTCTTACATACGTAAATGGAGAAAGCTCTAACTGTTTTCCTATTCTCTCGGGGGTGGTCCTCTATTATTCGACTTGTACACACCTGACATCTGTCTTACCAACCTCTAGAGAAATTAACACAAGCACCTTCGCGCATGAGACAGCAATACTGTAGACGCATACAGATGCTGCTACTACATCACATATTCAAGAATATCTAAGAATAATTGTGAGCTGGTTGAAAAGATGAAAAATAAAAGTAAATGGATCTAAATCTTTCCACATAACATTTACATTTAAAAAATTATTTTGTCCTACAGTCTGGCTCAATCAAGCGCATTTATAAAAGTAGATGTAGTCAAGTGTCTTGGCTTTCACTTAGACTGCAAGCTTAAAATGGAGGGAACATAAAAATCTAATACATAAAGCAGAGGTTTGTTTGTATGTTCCTTATACAAATCTACACAGGTGGAGCAAGTTTCACCAAATTTCGTACACGTGTTCCTTGGGACCAGGAAACAAATAATGTCGGGGTAAAACGCGTCTACCAGGAGCGGGGATGGTTCTATTCAATTTTGCTAAAACAGCCAATATTTGAGTCGGATTAATATTTTTAGGGGTCAAAGAGATTGACAGTATTTCTATTGATGTAAACTGAGTATAATTTCAACCCATTAAAACACCCTTAGGGGTGGGGGTGAACGAGCGTTACAAGAAAATAACGCGAATGCAACTTACGTGGCAGTCAAATCCAGGGTTATGGATGTCGCTGAGTTTAATTATGACATTAAATTGGCAATTTACCCCCCTGCGGCGGGGGTGTAAATTTTCAAAATACAATTATTGATGTGTCTGTATTTCTTTATAACAACCTGAGTAACGCGTGGAGCTGGCGAGGGTTTGTGGGGAAGGGCGCACGTGGACGGGGTATAAATGCATTTCATAATCGCAAAAAACCGAGATTGGTAGTCGAATCCGGGGTTATGGATGCCGCTGAGATTAATTGATATTCAATTTGCAGTTTAACTTCCATGGGTGGGGCAAAACGGGGGTAGAAATTTTCAAATATGTGACATTTGCGTCAAATAAATATTTTTCAGTGTCATTTAAATTCATAATATTTCGGTAAATATTCTCTGTGAATAATTTCAACCCCTATCGCCATGAGAGGAGAGCAAGCTTTGGGGTGGGGTCCAGTGGTGAATTACACGAAAATTGCGCGAATAGACCGAAATTCGAGTCAGTTCTGGTGTTATTGATGTCGCTGAGTTTCATTATGACAAACTGGGTAACGCGCGAGGTTGGGGTCTGGGTATGGGTAGAAATTTTCAAGCAATGTAATCTGAAGATTTTTGCGTGGATTTTTTTGTTTAACCCACAATACCTGGGGTGGGAATTTTGAGCATGTTCAAACGACGTTATTCGTCGAATGAAACTATTTCAGGGTAAATGAGTTCGACCTCCTTTATTACATAAAAATAACGCAAAATGCTATGTAGATTTGAGTACTATATGGGGTTATGGATAAATGTCATCTCGGGGAAACACCGGGCACCCAGCTAGTATAAAAATAAAAATAAACTTTAAATTGGTTTATTGGATGCGAAACAGAATTATCAATTGAAAATAAACTTCTTATATACAAATCAGTGATGAAACCTATATGGACCTAAGGAGTAGAATTCTTGACAATCGAAGATCCTTGGTACTATCAGAAATGTCCCCTGGTATGTATCCAACTTTACCATTCGCACTGACCTGAACATTCGATTTGGATAAAATTTGAAGACGTCATACAAAGCTTGAAAACAATCCCAATAAACTACTAGAATCGTTATAGCCGAAGGCAAAGATAGTGACCGATACATCCCTGTTCTGTTACCATGGGGTCTATGTGACCCCAGTCAGTTTTGGACCGTATTTTTAAAATTATTATGATTAATGACCTCGCCTGTCACATATTTTGTTGGTAAGGCCTTGCTAAATATGTGTCACAATTTCATAGGTCTCTTGTAATAACTAAGTTGGCACACCTACCCCATACCAGTGAATCTTTATTATATATTAAATAAATTAAGGGTTAAGTTCATATCATTTCTGTGACGAGATAGGTGCAAAACAATGGCGACACGGAGGGATTTAGATTTCATAACACAATGTCAATACTTTTTGGATTTTATAACACACTTTCAACCTGACTGCTACCAAAGATGTGACTTTTATGGTACCAGAGCAGATGGAGTTGGCGTTGTTGGTCCTTCACTTCTTCACGATGTCAGTGGAAGCAATATTAGATATTGTACAAGCTAGCAAATTAGCTTAAAGATTGAACTATAATTTGGTTGCTAATGGAAAATATGATTTTGAGAAACTGAAAGAAATATGAACGACGAGTATAAATAAAAATATATAAACAACTGGTCTAAGGCTTGTCTTTTTAGACGCAATCTATTGTAGGGTCTAATCTTATCAACTGATGATTAATATTTATCGATCATTGTGTTCGCACCCAACGAATGCAGTTGTGCTTCCGAAGTTTGGGGAGGATAAGACCAGAGCGCCAAGGTGATAGGTTTTGGGTCTGCGGCACGCCGTAACGCGGCCTTGTAGCGGAAATACAGCGGATGTGGCGAAGCTCTGAATTAGTGATTACCCGCTACTGCCAGCGAAATTGCCTCTCTTAAGAGCCATCCTCCGTATTGCTTCCCCTCTCTAATTAACTACACACCCTCGCATCTTGCTCAAACGGCTTACATTTGACAAACTGTTCCTCTCTGCTTATGGAACCTTATTTTGAGCTGCTTCCCACTGGGCGACACAAGTCTGTCAGCTTGTAGATGTCATGAGCTAATCTCAACTGTGACGTTAATGCTGCAGCAAGCGTCACTATTTTAACAGTAGCTTATATGGAAAGCGTGTTGTAGTTGCTAAATATAAATTTCTCCTTTCTGGACTGTACAAAATGTGGTATCCGGTCACTAATAAGACAGATTTTACCACCTAAATCTCGTAGCTGTATCACTGAACAACGTTTTGCCTCACGTCCCACGAAGAGTACTTTACTCACACCACATTTTCTCTACAGGAATATTTATCTGAAAATACAATGTACTCGCATGCAGTTGGCTCGGCGGGAGTAAGCAGATGCAAGCCCTTTCAACCCTCGTTGCTCCGACGAATGGATTCATTCGTGTGTAAAACGCTAGTGTATGTGGTGTGGAGAGAATTATTATGGCTTCTGTTACGTTTCTGCATTGTTCAGAGTAATTTGCTATGAGCATTATACAGATATGGCTGCAAGTGTAGCCGGAGAAGTGTTTTTTCAAGTGTTTGAATACTTTTAGTATGAGAACCAGAAGACAATTAACATATGACGCGAGTACCTGGAGTTGCGACGTTGCCACATTTAAGAAAAGACAGCTGCAGAGTGTGGATCAGTATTTGAATTTATTCCGACAGTTATTTTCCAAATATGCATGCAAAATTATTTCCCGTTTGTAAGCCAAGAGTTCCTGACAGGTGAGTGGCAACGTCGCCGTTTATCGCTTCCTCTCTCTGTTAGCGCAGTTCCAGCAGACGACCCGATTTCCTATCTGCCCCGGACTATAATAATGACTCATATTTTAAACACACAAAAAATCCAATAGTCGTAAAAATTAACATTTTGTTTTTTAAAGCCACACAGTTCTGAATGCCACATCGAAAGACCTGTGTGTTGACTCCACTTACACTTGTACACACATCTGGATTCTCCATTTCTCAATAAGTAACTGATACAATAATCAATTTGAATACAGTATTGAAGTAGACAATTTTTTAAAATTACTAACAACTGTGAGACAGAATTTTTAATTCCCGGTGTAATGTATTTATGTCTAAGGAGGAACACTTGATATATCTGTATTATTTTTTCCATCACCTATTCCCACCTATTTATTTTTCATCTTCATCTTAATATGTTCTTATGTTTATTAGTGCTCTTATCTTTACTTTTGTTTTAACAGGCATTTGAAAATTTCAAGGAACTTCATTCTCAACCAGGGAATGTTAGAAATCTCAGATTTCTTTGATGCGATTTATATATATATATATATTGTAGCATCCGACCTTTCGTTCTACCGTTTCTATACTCAATGTCTAATGCGAGCGCCAGGTAATTGTTTAGAATGAAATTAGCAAACATATTTCTCGAGCCATGAAACATTCAACATCTGCAGGGCGTGGTAATTTATGACATGTTTATATTACTCCACTGGGATCTCCGTCCCCTTACAAACTGCCTTGCCACGTCTTTGAGCGCGCCTTACAATAACAATACTCTACAATATGTCGCGCGGCAAACGGACACCGACAAAGGCAATAAATCGACAATGCAACATAATCATGTTACAATATATAGGGTGGTATAAAAATTAATGAAAATTACTTACAACACGTTGGATACTCAAATTAAATTTAAAAAAAAACAATTTTATGAGGAAAATATAATTTATAGGATTTTTTATAGATAAAAAATGTATTTATTAAAATTTCGATTTACTTTGATTCATGTAGATTTTTTTTAAAAACAAATGTCACAGATTTAATAATACTCATAAGCTCAGAGCCGCTTACTGGGCCTCTAATAATGATAGTGATCTGCAATTGTTTAAAAAAGAGTTACAAAAGAAATACAAATTAAATTTACAATAACAAAATTGTATAAAAGAGTCTAACAAAAAAACTAGAGAAATCTGACGGTTAATTATATTTACATAAAAGTTTACAAAATAAAGTTTCTACATAACAATTTATTTAGAGGTGCTCTGGTACCGAATTATGCACTCCACAGTTATTTTATTTTAAAAAAAATATTTAAACAAGTGATTCCTATATTGTTTCACATCACTAAATTCCGGCGCGTCTCTAACAACTGTTCACGAACTTTAAGTCGTACTACGTATTGTCACACAGATTTACTGTAGAAATACGTTAATGCCAAATGTGATATTTTCAGCCTTTATTGAGGTTAGACTTTGCTGAATTTCTAATTATTTAGTGACGAGATTCCTCGACTGGTCTCCAAAACTAGATTCCCTCCATCATTGGTTAAAGTCCTAAGACCAAATTTTCTACGAACATTATAGTTTGTGCTCCCAAAACACACTGACTGTTTCCGCCTAAGTTCTATATTACGTACGCTTTTCCGACAGTAATAAAGTAGCACACACTGACTGTTCTTTACAATGCTCTAGCCTCAAAGTTACGCCGACAATACTATTAAAGAAAAATTATTAAATAAAACTTACATTACACATTGATAATCTTTACTATATATATATATATATATATATATATATATATATATATATATCAATACACTTCGACACTCTCAAACTGTAGATGAAAATATTTTCGGAAATGTTTATTTTTAAATAGTTAAAAAATTCAATTGACAAACGTTATGTATGAGGGTTTTCCAGTTCTGAACGTTTATTTCCCCCCCTTTTTCTCGGTTTCAAATAATAGAGCAGAGAGATGATGATGGTTGTGGTCGATAAAAAGCGATTTGAGAACATTTCATGTTACCGATTCTATAAGTGAAATCGATTAGGGTAGCATTTGCATCGTACTAATCTGGAGAAAACGAAAGACCAATTTAAATGTAGATAGCGAACTGAAATAGTAATGAGGCCGATCGATGCACACCGCTCCTCGCCCAGACTCCGACGTGTGTTTCCTAATTGTCGCGAACCGCCGAACCGCCTTGGTCATAATGAGACTTTATTAGCATTGTGCGGTCCAAAGGAATAATTGAAATTATAATTATAATATGTATAGAAATATTTACATAACTCGAAAAAACTAATGAGTAATTCAGTAACAATTTGTTCCGAAAAAATTACACTAATTTTGTGTCTGATGAAGCTAGCTAGGATCTGTACTAAACCTTTGAGGGTAAATTTCAATTATGTAGGCCAATAATAATAGTATTCTTGTGTGCTTACTGTTCACACATTACATAGGAAAGGATTTGAAAGGGATGATGCAGAAGGGAGGAGGGCGGTAGCCAAGGGTTAACCAGGGTTCCCGGTCTGTAGTTTAAGGATCTTACCCAGCATTCGCATAAAAGTGATGCAGGACAAACTCTAGAAAACCTAACTCAGGTAGGTCGGGCATTGGGTACTTGTCCCACGCCCTTCCGACGGCAGGAGAGGGGTTTTTCTGTGGGGACGCAGCATTCCCTTCTCCGTGCCTCGACCAGTTTAGGTGGCAGCTGGCCGACTGTTCCAATGGGAACAGTGGTCATCTCTTACCGTATGCCCAAGGTCTGCGATCCTGGAACATACACTTCTCAAAACAGGCCGAGGTGCCTTGTCTTGTGGAAACCTTTGTTCAAAAACGGAGAGGGAAAAAGGCATCCCCGTCTCTCGGCCGGCTATTCTTTTTTTTTAGAGTAGCAGGCTACATGAGGGTAATCCAAATTGTGGCAATTCCCCTTTAATAGCATAGGAAGGGATTTGAAAGGGCGGATGCGGAAGGGTAGAGGAAGTTAGCCAAGGGTTAACTGGGGCCACCAGGCTACAATAATAAACATGACCTCGAGAAAATAATTTACTGTTCAATATAATAGCATAACTTTGATAGTACGACGGATCAGATATGATGAAAATTTAGCATGTTGACAGTGATGAGATATAAATGGTTCAAGTATGTTGAATATTATTAGGAGTGATGTGTAGAGTATTTTCGGAAGAGTGAACATATATATATATATATATATATATATATATATATATATATATATATATATATATTGCTTTGAATTAATTTAAATGATTGAAAATAATTCTATGTTAAAACGTGCCGCACTTTGAAAGCGCCAAAGTGTAGTATTTACTATTAAATGATAGTTAAAATAGAAAATTAAAATTAAAAATGATTAGCTTTTAATTAAAAAGATTAGAATTTAAAATATACATCAAAGTTAATTTTATTAAAATCAATTTATTATTATCATTGAAATTATATTAAATATTGGTAAAAACTTGATGATATGCCACGGCTTGATCTCAGGTCCGACTATCGGGCCTCCAATAAAGAATATTTATGACAAACAAAGTGAGAAAATTCTTATTATAAACAATCAGTGAAATATTGAAATATTAAATCTGACGATAAAATATCATTTACTGTTGGGTTTACGTATAATAATTTTTTTAATTTACCTTTTAGTTTTGCTGTGCGAAAAAGAAGGGGCTCGTACACACTCGATTATTGTTTAACACTTTTATTTACAGGCCATGTTTTTCACAGAATTTACTTGTGGTTATTATTTCTATATACTACATTTCCTGCTTGCTGTATTCGACCACACTAATTGTTTTGCTGTTCTCTCGATCAATAAATTATTAAAATCATCAAAGTTTGGTTATTCACTTGATAAAATAAGCTGGAGCACAAGAACTGACGAATCGTGAACATATGCTAGACTCCGAAATTATTCTGCATCAGGCAAATGAACTGTCGGCATAGTATCGTCGCAGTTGTTTGCCCAAAGACTGGAAACCGGCGACTCCTAACACAGTCCAGATTTTCATAACATATTCTCCTATGTTCTCCCAAAAACTCACTCGTTCTGAATAACTGAGTTTTTTGACTACGTATTGCTTTGCCTCCCAAGAACACACTTTTTCTGTCTGAAGGGTGATACGTTCAGCATTATTTTATAATGAAGGTGCGTATAAAAACGACTGTGTAATACAATTTCGCTTTAACTCGTGCCATGAAACTTTATATTTCTTTTTTTGCGGGTGTTTATTAATGACAATCAATATATTCCGGGTGGGAAAATCTGGGTCAGATTTCTGGAGGTGTTAATTCTGTAGTTGTATAGAAGGGAAGCGGAAACGCGGATCACGTGATGTGCTACAGACTCTCATTACGACACAATGGCGTACATCTCATTCGTGTGTGTCCGTGATCAATAGTCGCTACAGTTCCTCGTTATTTGTGAAAGGATCTCTGGAACACGCACATGACTTGCAGCCACTTTGCTATCAGCGCTGCTCGGCCAGACTTTCCAAAACCTAAATTCCATCATAGCACCGCTCGTAGTGGAGGGAGATATCTGCGCCGGGGCGAATACCTCAGAGCGGAATAGATTTGCAAATTAAACTCTGCCTATGGCGGCAATTCACTGCTGCAATGTCATCAACGAAATTAAATGTCGTTATTCGTCGATTCTTTTTAAAGCAATTTTGAGGTTTCATGTCGTTTTTTTATGTTTTTCACGAATACATCTGTTTTCATCTACACCATATTTATATATTGTAATAAACAACAATAAGGCATTAATTAATTTAGCTAATTTAATGAATTTATAAAATTTACCTCACGTTGAAGCCAAAAATGTTAGCATTAAATGGAAGGCTTTTTATTAAATGAAAAGATCGAAATTAACAAACAAAATAATTATTTATTTTGTGGCAATAACTCAAAAACAATTACAATTTAAAATATTAATTTCTCTGGGTCTTCACTGGGTTCGATAATGGATACAACAATTTGATTTAAAAATCTTATTAACAAACAAATCACATTTACCTAAACAATACGTCGATAGAAATAAACTAAAAAGAAAAGAAATTATCTTGACAATTAAAATAGAACAAAATCTGACTTCTATCCTTTAATTACGTCTACAAAAATCATTATTTTGTATTTTGTTACTCACATATGTCCGGCTGGTTCCAGCATTCCTTTTGTTTTAGGGAGTACACTATTGCTAAAATTTTACACTGATTCTAATATTGGCACACAGATTTTACATTCTTTAAGTTAACCTTGGTAGGCTCCCAGGAACTCGGATGGTCCTCCTTTTTGTCAGCTATCTGGTGACCGCTTGCCTTACATGAATCCTGTGATTCATAGATTTGCTAATCTTTTTTACCGCTTGGGACTTAAACTGCAACTTTACTATTCCTGGCTGCTGATAGACGTAAAAACTGCTAACTTAGCGATATTTTCGATGTAATGCTTCCGTGAATGTTTTTACTTTGTCTTAAACTCACAACTTTGTTTAATAATGCATTAAACAACGGCTAGTCTCTGCTCTAGACTCATTTGTTTCGTCCTCCGAAATGCCCCGTCACCAACTGAACTATCGTCGTCTCGAGTTTTACCGCGCAAACGCCATTTTGACTTTCCGACAAAGTAACAAAGCTTGGCTCCATTGTCGCTTTGAAAGCTCCTGCCGCTACAATTAAATTTTATTAAAACCAATTAATGTCCTAATTAATTGGAATTACAATATATATGATAGAAAGCCTAGGGAGGATGATGATAACCAGAAAGAGCTATTTTGCCTCCTTTGGGGTTTTTCCTGTTCTTGGATCCTAACTAAGTTAAATAATATATTAGTATGCAATTACCCACAGACAAACACTAAAACAACAATTCTGTGCGACGTTTCCGTTGCTCATCGGCAGACCTTCTCAATTACTCTGAACGTAAACTACTAAATCCCTCGGACCTGTCAAACAACCAAAGATAAGAAGGCAAAGATATCATGTACCCCACATGAGGACAGAAATTTTGCTTAGTGCACATTGTGTGTCACTTTGTACATTAAGTGAAAAATTGTTGTTCAATCTTATGTTGATCATTTCAGATATTATCCTGGCGTTATAGTTGGGTTCAACGTCAATAATTATGACATTTACGGATGAATGTATCCTACATAGAAAGATTGGATGAATGCGATTTACGAAACGACTTAGTTGCACTAAATAGATGGGCTGAAACAAGTAAAATGAATATCGTGCAAATGTACGATTGGATTATAACACAAATGGTGAGAAAATACCTCAACAGCTGCAAATATTTAGGAATCATTTTGAACTCAAACCTAGGGTGGGAAGAACATGTAAATTCTGAGTCTCGAAAAGGTTGGAAATCTTTACTTTTTCTAATGGGAATATTAAAAAAGAGGAGAGGCAAATCAAAATAACTTGCTTATAAATCTCTGATTCGTCCCATACTAGAGTATGGTACTAGTTACCTTATAGAAAACACCACATAGAAGGACTAGAAACACTTCAGAGGAGGGCAGCATAATTTGTATTACGAGGATCCTGGTCACAGGCGAGAAAAGGTAGAGAAATTAGGGTGGGAATCTTTGCCAACCAGGCCGAAGAAAGATAGACTTTGAGCTCTTTTTAAATCTTATACGGGTAATAATGCGTGGAAAGACATACGGGATAAGATCGAAAAATCAACTTACATTGGCAGAGGTGATCACAAATTTAAAATCAAAACGAGACCGCAAAAAACCGACGAAAGGAAATTCTCATTCCAAAACAGATCGATAGGCGATTGGAACATTTTCCCTGAAGAAGTGTTCGGGGAGAATCTTCCAATACGAAGGTTTAAGAATAATATAAGTAAATTAGCGAAGTGTAATTTTTTAATATATAATATAAATAAGTTTATGTCTATATTTCTCTTTAGAGAAGTGTAGAAATAGGGAACAAATTTTCAGTAAAAATATCTAAGACTAATTTTATTATTATTATTATTTTGAAATTGCTTTATTTATTTATTTGTTATACTTTTGCTTTAAACTGCCACCGGTAACGATTCCAACCGCAGGTAATAATATACATTCATTAAGTGCTCTCTTACTTTGTCTAATGTAAATTAAATTACAATCTAAGCATTCTATTTTGTACATCATAAATTGGGTGTCTTCTGGATCTAAAGCATCTTTACCTTACTTAATGTAACCTGATAAGGAGTTGTAAGTTTTATAAACGATACGAATATTTAAATTGTCGGAGTAAATTTGAGACTCTAAAGTGTAGTTATCTATAGTATGGTAGTTTCAAAAGATTTTTTTTTGATTAGGATTGTAACGCTGGATTCCCGTCGTTACTCGTGTACTTATTTATATAAACCCGAAAAAGTATTTAATTAAATATTAATCTTTAGTCAAGAAGTGATTTAACCTAAATGTAACTAAGCATATTTTGCAGTGATTTCGTTCATTTGTCAGACTCTGGGCACGCTGGCACAATCTTAAGAATCGGGACAAACAGGGTCATAAAAGTACTGTACGGGACAGCGTGCACCATATATGAACAAAATTGAAATATATATATTGTAATAATTAACAAATAATTAAAAGAAGCTATTAATATAAAGTAATTCTTCCTCACGTTGAGAGTCAAAAATGTAATAATTAACTTACATTAATTTATTAAATAGATGAATTGCCTCACGTTGGTAAAGCCAATTTATGTAATAAACAACAAATAATTAAGTAAAATCAATGGTTAATTTATAGATAATTTTTTTTATTAAAATTTAAAAATGGAAGGATGCTAAATAATTTACAAAATTTAAATTTCACAAAACAATTAATTTAATCACAGTAAAATAACAAAATTTCTTGATGTGATTTATTTACATTCGTGTTCCTACTATTTTACAGATTTTATCTACTCTTATCTCAGGGTCGTTTATTTGGGCCTTTTAAATAAAGAACCAACCTTTTTTTTACATTCAAATTAACAATCAAATTTTACGACATTAGAGTTAGACAACAAAATTAACATGAATCCGAAATCTGAAGATTTGATCCTTATTTAACGTTTACAAAACTTTTATAAAATTTCTCTCTCTACTTACAGTGTATTTTCTGGTACCAGGCATTCGTTTGGGCTCTAATGCACTATACACTATTCACATATAACAGGCCATAATTTCACAGAATTTAATTTTTTATTTCAAACCACTGTCCAAAATTTTTGTATCTATCAACTGGAACTATTACTCTGTACAACACCTGTGGTCCTCTGCATTAAGTCTCTCTCTCCAGCAAATATTGTATTTCTCGGTCTGATTAATGGTCAATCAGATTGTTATCGACTCCTTCTCGAAGAAAATTGCAACAGTCTTTGCTTGTTGAATTTTTTACTGTGGCTTTACTTATTGAATTATATGTCCAAACTTTACTCGATGAAAATCTGCCCGCAAACCTTACTCGAAGAATTTCTTTCCGCGACTGCCCCCTGTAAAACCCCGCAGTTCGGCACGACAAAGCCCGCCTGTACATTGTTGCGTTTATATTCTTTCCGATAACAATCCACTACAAATTTCCAATTATCAAATCTCTAATTGCCTCTAATTAATATTACAATATATATTGCCCTCTTTAGAGTTAAGTATATACCACACAATATTAATCTTTGTTAATGTTTTCAATGTACATGAATGTTTAATAATACTATCCCGCTAGTAAAATTTTAATTATTAAAATTATATGCAACCCAAAGTTCTATAGTCGTTAAATGGCTATAGTTAAGAAAAATAAACCGTAATTAAACAGGATAAAAAGTTGGTAGTGTTTAATTTAGACAAAATCAATTAAAAGTGTAATGATTTTAACTAATATCTAGGGAAGTTCTCTGATTAAATAATTTACATTAACAATATTAAATTTTGAATAAGAAAGATCGCCAATACAGACAAAGAAGGTAATATAAATACCACACAACGTTTCTGGGATCCTTGTCCCTTTCGTCCCTTTTGAGCTTTGTCAACTGAGCAGTGCAATTGTGATTCTCTAGGCTCTTCTTTTCACATTACTTTCAATCAGACGTAATTTTTTTAAATTTAAATTTTAAATTTTATTAGACGATACCTATACAACTATTTATATTGTCTAATATTTTACCTGGATTTAATTATCTATTTTTCTCAGCGTTGTGTTGGATACTGAATTGTAACTGCATAATTGAAGTTTAATACTAATATCTTTAAAATGGATTACTCACATGTGGGTATACAAACGTTGATGTGACCTGAATTATTGTTTTGCGTAGACGATGGGTCGTCTGTAAAAGAATTATGCGTCTGTTTTGTGTGACGACGTTTAAAGGCGCTCTCACTTTTGCAATTAATCTACTAGTCAGGATTGGCTGACTTTTTTCACAGGTCTGTCATCACGACGGAATTACTCGCGACTCCTCCTAGATTACAACTGTAACTGGTCTCTTAAGATACAATTTTAAGTAAAGCAGTTTCACCATAATGGAACGAAAGTCAAAGAATAGTAATTAGTTTTACTTGGTGTAGACAGGCGTAACCGCTTTCTATACGCGATGCACAGAACTTACAAAATTACATGGGTAAACATTCCTGTACTACGTTACTCATCTGGTTCTAAAAGGAATCCACCTGCAATATTATTTCTCCTAAAATTTTTTAGGTTTCAGTGCTGGGCATACAGAAAATTTTTTGATACATCCGAATTTACCACGCCTATTTTCTCAAATATTAAATATATTCATATTAAAGTTCTTAGAGCACCAGCCCATCCATTACAAACATTTACAAACTCGTCGAATGAGCTGCTGTATTATATTTAGAGACAGAGAAAATGATTTTCTTGGAATTATACTAAAGCTATAATTGCTCGTTTTGTACCAAGCACTGAGAGACGATAGAACAATCACTGCTGAGGTAACAGGAAAAACAACCTAAAATATACATTTGAAGTACGTAAAGAGATAATATTAACTGAAGTTTTTTTTAAAAAAAAAATCATGTAAACATTTTCACCCTTTGCTTCAATTATCACAAAATATTTGTTGTGAAAATATTTTGCTGAATTTATTTCACATCATAAGAAAATATTTGATTACGTTCATGTTACGCGTGACCTTTGCTGTATTGTTATTAACTGCTAGTAGAAACCCAATATTTATATAAATTTTTGTGAGATTGTTTAGAAAAAAAAATATGTATGCATTCATTTGTCTTACCGATAGAAATAACAATTAAAACACAATCTCTACTTCTTATAAACTTCACCTGTTTAACATTGCTCCTGTTTATCATTTCTGCTTCCCTACTCTCAGATTCTTCCCTCACCTTGAGAAATGTTTCGTTTTATACCCAAATTTATTTATATTCTTGTCTGACATGAGAAACATCGTCGTTATCCGACTTCTAATCGAGACAAAAATGAGAATAAAAAATGCAAGTAAGCCTAAAAGATTTTATTCTAGTACGGTCTGAACATTACCGCAAAAATCTTAAAGTGGAAACACTTCAGGAAATGAAATGTATAGATTAGATGTTTTTTTCTTGTTGTTGCTCAGCCGTGGACTTCTATATCTATATATGTTGATTGTTTGTGTGTTGTGCGCTATGCTGAAGCTACGCGCAGGTGTCGCACTGTACTTTGTGAGGTGTTTGGTGTTGTTGCAGGGCGAATCGGCACACCACATTTCATGGCCCCCGAGGTTGTGGCGCGGAGGCTGTATGGGAAGCCCGTGGACGTGTGGTCCGCAGGAGTGCTACTACATGTGCTTCTATCAGGAACCCTGCCCTTCCTCGGCACCAGGGAGCGACTCTACGAGTGCATCTGCCGCGGTCGTCTACACGTCAGTACCAATACTCACAGTAGTTATGTTAATTTAGCTGACCTCTTAGGAACTCCTTGCCTCCCTATACGTATCCTCCCTTAACGCTGTTAACATCACTCCGAAAAGTTAATATCAGTACTTGAACATCCGCTGGATCTCATCAAAACAAAAATCAACGACTGTAGAATTCATTTAATTTAACCTACGTCAATATAGGCATACATAGAAGCTTTTGGCCTCTGTAAGGGCCATCGTCATTTTCAATTAATATACATAAGTAGAGAAACACCTGTATAAATAAATTAAGCTAGATACATAATTAGATATATAGAGAACGGAGGAAATACATACATCATGTAGGTGACAAGCCGTTGGCATCGACGTAGTTTCAATAAATCATGTAAGCGAAATTTGGCGGACTTATTGATTTTTACTGTGTTAAAATGACATTTTACATAACACAATATCAAGACACAGTACGACTCAAAAATCATCTTCGCAGACAAGTTTCAGTATCCAGATATTATTTTTTAATGTAAAAATTTAACAAATTTTGCTTCTTTCCCTTTTTTCATAATATAATAAATCTATTAAATAATTAATTAATGACGGGCAAGATGTTATTGTCCCGTGATTAAACGTATAAAGCATTGCACGAGGTCTTCGACGCTTGGCGGAGAGAGAAAATTTAATGTCTGGGGTTATCGAAGAGCGTCGACCACTGCGAGGCAATCGGCGCCCTACCGCTTGTTGTAGCCAGCAGACGCACTACATTCTATTGGACATAAAACTGAACGGAGTCGCTCAGTCTACCTGCTCCTTGACGCTCACCGCTCGTTGCTTGTATCGTGCCCGAGGCCTAACTCTGTTAATATCACTCCGAATAGCTAATATCAGAGCTTGAACATCCGTTGCATCTCATCACAACAAACATCAACGACTGTAGAATTCATTTATTGTCTTTGCATATTCATGGCCACATTGGCAACTGCTATTTTAAGAATATTACCGGTCACATGCTAATACCTAACTTAAGGACTAGGGGACTATCCTTTGTTTGGTCTCTATATTTTGTCCTGTCTGGTTGTGTGGCCATCTTGTCTCAATCACAGGAGTATGCACACCTGACACTACTAACAGTTGGCACACATCAAAATGAAAAATAATATTTTTTTTGCAAGCTTGTCTTTAGTTGTTGCCTTTTTATATTCAGACTTTCCCCTCTTTTTCAATATATATATATATATATATATATATATATATATATATATATATATATACATATATTGCAAAATCCCTATGGAAATAAGAATGTAGACATTTTTTTTATTCTCTGGAGATTCATATCTTTCTGTATGGTATGTTAAACGAAATACAAAGTATAAATGCAAAATGTACAATCAGTGTTTTTACCAGACTCAAAAAATATATAATTGTATTGTTTAATTGTCTAATAAATTTTATCTGTCCACTATTTACCTTTAAACCTGTTGTATTTCAGCATTTATCTAATACCCTCTTTGTGAACATCTGTACTCTTTTTTTAATAAATCAAAATTTCTCTGTTTCATGATTATGCTATGGGTAGCAACCCAAAACATAAATATTCTATTTATCCATTTTCTTTTCATCAATATTAGTTCTATTTATCTCCTGTTATCAATATATTCTTGCTTTACTCCCCTTACATTTCAATCATATCTATAAAATTGTATATCCTTAGAACAGAGAATACCACCATCTGCCCCAATCTCCAATATAACTTTCACTTCTATCTAATAAGCATGATACTGGGTCTATCACCTCAACAGGTATATCCATATATAAGCTATATCCATAATTCGTTCCTGGCTGGCATGCAATTCAAACCTCTTCTGATGAAGGCAACTCAGGCCCTTGAAAATTGGAGAATTATTAGATTCTTTAGGCTGACTGGACCATCTATTGATTTCTTCTAAGTTGACGTCGCTGTCCCTCTTTCATATCTAAATGTGTTATTTTATTTGACGTCATCACACATTTTCCTTAAGTGTTACATATATATGTATATAACACATGAATTAGAACTAAAATGGATGAATAGAAAAAAGGATAGCCGACCTCTTGTGGTGTAGGGGTCAGCATGAATGTCTCATATCACAGAGGTTCTGGATTCGAATCCCGGCAAGTACTTGGATGTTTGTACGCGTGATAGAAAATCTTGTCACATGAGTCCCCTGAAAAGGACAAATGAGTTCCCAGAATGAGTCGCTGATAACCAGAGCTGTTGATGTGACTGTAAATAAAACAATATATAAAAAAGTATATATACTTTGGGATATATGGTAGCTAACCATCTGGCACACAGTTCTTGTCTGATGCAGAGGGCTCAAGTCCTTGAAAATTTGAGAATTTTTAGAATCCTCATCCCGATTGAGTAATGGATATAGTAGAGGGAATGAAGAATTATGACCATTCCTCCTCTAATTAACCATGTATTCATAATAACACTGTCTATATTTGTCTGGTCAGAGACTTGAGCTGGTGGCTGAGATGGTTAAGGCTTCTGTGTACTCAGTAGATTATGTAGGTAAAATATTTTCAGTCTTTCCTTCTTCTTCCTTCCTTCTCCATGCTTTGAACATATTATTTCCTTTGTGCGTGATTCTACCCTGAGCATATTAATTCACACAAAGCGTAATACACCTGTTTCTTCTATTTATTACTAATTTCTATCCATCCTCACTAACCAAGATCCAATATATGTATTCAATATATATATATATATATATATATATATATATATATATATATAAATTGGCATGGAAAGGAAAGAGAGAAAGGTGGTGGCATACCTAAAATTGAAGCTCAGCATCGCCATTCAGGTAAGGAGATAGTACCTCAAATTTTTAAAGGTGTTAGTCTCCGTCATTAGAATAAAGTTGAGACACTCCACAGCTGGCTGGGACATGTTTATACACAGACACGTACATCAATTATGAAATTCAATTTTTCAGAAGTGTTATGGTCCTCCCTTGGGATATAGGTGTTATACCCCATTTGATTGATGGGTTCACCATCACAAATTTTTTCAGGTTGGTAATTAAATTTTCACTTCAGTATCTAGTATTTTAGTCTATATAATAACATTGGGAAGAAACACTAGGATTCTAATTTGGGAATTTAAATTAAGGTCAACATTACAGATTACAGGTTATGTTGTCCTTCAATACCATTTCAAGATATTTGTATTTCTCATCACCCTTTTACCTAATATATATATATATATATATATATATATATATATAATATTTGCAGTTTTATTGCAAATTTAGAGATTTTTATAAATTTTGTCATTTAATAATCAATATATTCTTTCTATTCTATTGCTTGATCAATTAGTCTATGCTATAAAAGGAAAACTTAACACAGAGGAAAAAGGAAGTTTCAATTTAAAAACTTATTTTTCAAAATAGTGAATAAGGTACTATAAGTACACTTGACTTGTTTAAAAAATACTCTGACAAGATATTCCTTGTTTTAGGTTTTTTAGTTAGATAGCAGAGAGAAAATATTTTGGCTTTATTAATTTTCTTAAAAAAATACACTTATGTCTGACAATGCACTCTTGTGTATTATGTCAACTTCATCATTATTTTCATGTTGTCCTAATTTTTCTGGTGCCAACTGATTTGGTGTGCTCAAATAGTCTCAAAAAAGTAAACAACGATCCTCTCCCAGGCTCCTTCAGGTAGCTCGCTCTCTAATTCCCTTAATTATTCTCTATTTGTATCTTATCTGAACTATCCCTTCTACATTATTGTTTCATCCTTGTCCACCTCTCTAGTAAATAGCCCAATTGAAAGGCCAATACTATCTTGTTTACTGGAGTCCTTTGTCACAGTCCTAAAACAATTACAAATCAGTTTTAATCTTTGGGATGGTTGCTTATTATCTGGATTCCAGTACCAGAGCAGCTGTGCATGAAAGCCTAACCAAGTTTAATACTATTTTTTTAAAAAATAAACATATATTTAATGTCTGATTCCATTGAAAAAAAATGGCCTTAGTTTCCAGACACATCTTATATGAGAAACAATTATTTCGAAAATAATTTAAACGTAGCTGGGTGTTTTGGGGTACTTCATTTCTTTTTCTAACAGCATTTGAACATATGCTATAGAGAAAGACACAAAGTAGCATCGAAACATCCAGCTTTAAACGTTTTTATGCAGTAATTGTTTCTCATATTAAATTTATTCAGAAACTAAGGCTCTATTATTAATTTTTGTTCATAAATGCATTTTAGGATATTAAATAAATTTACCACATATAAAATCATGTGTTAACTGTTCATCTCCAGATTAAGTATTGCTTTGTCTGTGTAACTGATATTATTAATAAGCCTTCCATTAACTATTATTCCAATTGTTGTTCTCATATAGATTTGTAAATGATATCTTCTTACTATAAATGAGTAGTAGAGGTATATACCTTTACTTTGTCTTGCATTGTAATTTTATTTGCTCTGAAAATTATTTACTACTTTTCCATTGACTGTATTGTTGAAGTACACATACAATTTTATCTCAACATGTCAATATTTATCAAGATGTAGTTGTATGAGAATATATCTACAATATCAAATGTTTTGTATTTATTGAGAAAAAATAAATTCAATTGCCACCTCTACTTTGTTTCAGCTTGACTCTCCACAGTGGGAATTCATAAGTGATACAGCCAAAGATCTAGTGCAACGGATGTTAACTGTGGATAACGCACAAAGGATTACAATTCAAGAAGTGCTAAACCACAAGTGGCTCAGAGTATGTATTGATGATGTAACTAAGTATAAGATCTTTAATTGTCAAGGAAAACTAAAAACCACAGGTTAACAATAACATTGGATTATCCTATACCTAAGTGTTTACATATGAATATTTATTCATATATAAATATATTACGAATTACTGTAAAAAATTATTTTCATACTCTTGAGCACAAAACACAAATTACTAATTTAATAAGTCATATTATTATTAGCATTGATATGCTTCTGAATTCAGAGAAATTAATTACAACTGGTAAGATTTAAACATTTTTCTAAAACCTATTAAATATCAATTTGATATAGAAAATCAGCTCAATACTGTAAATAGCAAATTCTGGACTATAATCCAACACTGAGAACCAAAGCTTCCTCCCATAATTACTTTTTCTCACATAACTTTACAAACATTCTTGTTCACCTATGCACTGCTCTGCCAAAGCCTGGTTGCCACTAATTGATGTATCATGTGCTCTATCAATCAATCATCTCTAATCATCTAAAATACCTCAAAGGAATTCCTACCATCATGCCTCTCCTCCCACAGAAAATACTAATAAAAATATAGACATTGTACACCATTTTATACTGGATCAACTGAAAGACCAAATCAGAGCACAGTAGACCATTATCATAATGTTTAATGTGCCATATGTTACTTATTTTACCAGAATATCTTCAGGGGTTATTCTTCCTATAATTGATCTGCAACTTTACACTTTTTTCTAATTGACGTATATCTCATTTTTATACTGCCAGTAATAATACATGATCAGTTCCACTCATTCAGTTTTACTGTTTTTGTGTCTAGAAGTTACATTATTCTCATATTACATACAATTTTCTGTGCTTTTTCTACTTTCTGGTATAGATTTTGTTCCAATTTATCATCATTTTTCAATGTTATATTGTGTATTGCTATCCTTATAGTTATTTAATTATTTTTGTCATGTTCTTTATTTATTACTGCATTACCTTATTAATTTATTCTGCACCTTAACTTAAAAGAATGAAATGTGTGAGTTGCCAGAGTTATGATTTCTTCCATTTATATCTTTGTTATGGATAGTCCATGAAACAGAGAATTCTTCAATTTATTGTGGGTATAGTTACTATGGCAAGGTCAGTTTTAGTCTTAATTGTCAAAATTTGGATTTCCTCAAAATTTCAAATTTTTCTTTTAGTACTCTGATTTCTATCTTTGATATTAAAGAAAATTAATATAACCTCCAAATTTTCAGTCTTTTCTTCTTCTTCCATCCTTCTCTCTGCTTTCAACATATGTGTTTCTATGAGCGTAATTCTTCGCATGAGCATATGAATTCACATAAAGCGTAATCCTCCTATTTATTTCTATCCTTCCTCACTATCCAAGTTTGAATAAAAATATATATATAAGGAGCATTGACATAATAAATTAAAACATGCATACATACATACAAACAAGTTTAAGAAAATATACAAAGAACAAACTTTAAAGTTATTAGATTGTGTAAAATTATGCTTTGGAATATTTACATAAATTCTGTAAAATCATACAAACAATTATTCACCAGGATTATTGATCCTCATTTTTGAAAATATTTAGGGTAAAATTTAATTTTGAATGGAGTTTATGGAATAGAATTGAGCCTGTGTTTCACATACCTTTAATGTTAGTTGATGTTTCATTGAAATTTCTATGGTTCTGTCTGCATTGACAGATATTGTAATTGTGGATTTCTGGTATTAGTTGCAATGTGAGTTTTTTTTAAAAAAAATGTACTGTGAATAATATGGCATTTTGAGGAAATAAGGCCTATATGATGTACATATTATGTTTATTATTCTAATTGCTCATTTTTTAATTTTAAATTAATCTGTGCTACAGGTTGAGTTACCCTAGAATATAATTGACAGTGGTTTTAATGGAAATGTATGGAGCTAAATTTACAAGGAAATTATTCACACCAAAATTATCCACTTATCTTGCATATAATGTTTCAAGATATATTATAGAATATGTCTATTAAGCATTTGTTGGGAATTTTCTTCCCTAGTTTTAATATGACTATCAGGTGGCAAAATATCTAATCAATTTTGATTTCTCATCATTTCTGTAGAAATATAGAAAGCCATTCAAAAAAATTATATTTTGTACTCTGTGTATTTTCAGAAGTAAATAGTTTTAAAAACTGATGTTTTTATAGCAGGCAATTTTCTTATTTTAACTGTTAACAAAACTTATGCTAGCTTTCTGTTTAGAAGAAAGCATTTTTTTTGCAATACACCCCACTGTAAATAAAAATAAATGAAACTATCATTTAAAGTCTTTTTCATCAAATAGTATTCATGAGTTCTAAATTTTTATGTAAAAATGGTGTGCTTTGTTCCAGAATTTTTCTTCTTTAAAAAGTGAAAATAGTATATTCACATTTAAATGTGTTTGGTTTGACACATAATGAAGTTACGAATTGGTTTAAATGATCTTATACACTGGCTGTTTTCTGACACTAAAATGTTAAACTAATTTTCTTAATGTAGAATTGTGATCTATTTTAGATTAGTTGACAACTGTATGTAAATATTTGACAGCAATGGCTTTACACTCAATAATATTATCTGATTTAATTATTTTCAAAATAATTGTTTTGGGAAACAATTAAAGTATTTTTGAATTGTTTGCATCATATGAATTTTGAAACATTTTATGTTTATAACCTAGTTTTTCTTTTATATCCATTGATGTATTGCCTCATTTTCCATTTTTAGTGTGATTTAATTAACACATTTGTCTTATATGTAATACATTTAATTAATATAAATATGATCAGTGGTTTATTAAGTAATCTATCAATTGCAAAATACATTTACAATATATTTAATGTCTATTATTTCTTATTCACGTCAAACTTTAAATTTCAGGCCCGTTAATGAAAAGTATTATGCAATAAACTGGAATAGTTGAGAGATAAATCTTTTACATATTACAATTATATATAATTATGCCATACTAATATTTCAAAGTACTAATATTGCAAGATTAGGATAGAGAGAAAGTGATTGAGAAAGTTAATGCATGTTTGAACAGAATTCAATTAATTTGTCCAAGGTTAATGGCCATCTTCATCAGAAAGGACCATGTTTCAGTGGAGGTAGGCTCAACAGTGAATGATAATAACACATCACGCATGTTGTATGCACAGTTACTTACAATAATGCCATCAGTCTCTATCAACTTTAAAAGTAAAATTGTTAATATACTACTGCTAATAAAAATATTAATACAGTTACCATGTCTGCCCTAATTGACAAAACTCTCTCACTCTCCTCAATTTTATATAAAAATCACCTATAACTCCTCTTCAACAACTATTACATGTAAATGTGTATCTGAATGATTTCAAATTATGTTCTCTTATATATACCACTTTTTGAGCAAATATTTCTGCATTTACAAAATTGCATTTTAAGCTATATCATCAAATATATTTTCATACCTTTTGGTGAATGTTTATTTTTTATTCAATTCTGCAATATATCATCCAAGCTTCTGAATAGTGAAAAAATATTGGCAGTGCCTTTGATGAAATATATATTATAATTTAAGTTTTAATTCAAAATACAGTTCTATAATTTCTCTTGATTGGATTGGCATTCCAGAGAAGTAGACTGGAGTTAAATCTAAAACAATGGGAATGTTAATATTTTCAACCATTTTTATACTATTATTCTTTGTCCTTTGTTAGTTTATTGAAAGACATACTCAAGTGTTGATGTGAAACATATTATGTATATGTAATTTTATATAAATACTGTTCGTATTCAAATTGTTGGTGCTTTTAAAATCTTTTTTGTCATTGCCTTTGTAAAATCACAGATTGATTATCACATTTTCTAACTTCTTCAATTCATTTTTTTAAAAGTAGCATTACAGATTATGACTATTTTGCATTGATGACTTAATACTGAGGTAAAGATGTTGATATCTCTGTGGTAAATAAGTTATTGTTATAATAGAGAAATAAATTATTTTCACAATAAGTATAAAAATAAAACTAAATAGCTGACCTCCTGTATTGTAGTGGTTCACTGGCTCACTGGTTCGAATTATGGCTAGGGCATGGATGTGTGTTCCCATATCAAGAATCCCAACAGAATTAGTTCATCGCTAGTGAAATGCAAAAAGCGTACAAAGTTGCTAATTAACACAGCAATTGATGGGACTAAAACATAATTTAAAAAAAAGAATTAAAAGAGAATTGAAGAATATTAAGGCTTGTGCTATACTTGGATTGTAATACATGCTGTAAGGAAAGTTCTCACAAATGAAGTTCAGATTTGTAATAGGTGAATGGATACGCCTTTGAGAAGAGCGTGTATCAATGGTTGATAGCTGAGAAAAAATTGGAAACTGTGTCTTGATTAACATAACTGAACTAAACTTGTCGACTGGGCATGCAGAACAGGCTCTTTAGATTTTCTGAATATACAAATGAGGGCAATGTTGACATTTTAGTTACTTTAAGGGTGAATAAGAAGATATGTCCTTAATTTTGTATGGAGATTTCGTGGCTTATGGACAATGGGAAGGTTTTATTTTACAACATACATGAAATATGTTTTTATTCTACATATTTCAACAAATATTTGGGGGAAATATGCAGGTGTGGTCTGTGTGAATAGTAAAGAATGTTTTGTGAAAGATACTCTCAGACAAGTTAGAATTTTTAATTTTGTGTTCTTTATATTAATGTATTTTTATGATCCATAAATTTTTTATTATTTCTGTTATTTTTGTAGCCACATACCACATAAAAATAATGAATAATTATCCCAAGCTCCTGTCAGTTTTCTATTACATCATTATTTTATATTGACAAAACAATTGGAAAATGAAATCATAAGCTTAAATAATTATTCTTTTAGGACAGAGACAAGGGTGCTACAAAAATTCACCTTACTGATACTGTAGAAGAAATGAAAAAGTTCAATGCAAGAAGAAAATTGAAAGGTGCTGTATTAGCTGCTGTTTCATCACCTAAATGGACCTCATTTTATTCAGATCCCAACAGCGATGGGTTTTCTGACTTTGGTGAAGATGAGGTTACATCTTCGGGTGAGTCATTATTCAAAACAAATATTGATCATGCTATTAAAAACAGAAAAAATATTAATATACAGTTAAATATTTTTACATTATTATTTCTTAACACATCTATCTATAACACAAAAAAATCTCATATAGTACAAAAAATCTTATCATTTTATTTTCAATATATGTATTGCTTTGTTGTAAAATAAAGATGATAATGTGGAATTTATGGCCTAAAATATAATAATTTTTAACTTTATCTATAGATAAGGAAATTGGCTTTCAAAACAGTACTAGCTGTGATGTATTGGAAGATAAATGAGAGAACAATGGTTCAGTGAAAATAGAGCGAAGGCGGACTGATGTATGCATAAAAGTATCAATCTATTAATAATATTATACTTCACCTATCAATATTCTACACTTTATACTTGTTTCAGTTTGTTTTCCATTCTATTTATTTATTTTATTTGTCTCAGGGATTTTAAACAGATAAGGGCATGGTTCTTACTCTTACAGAGACCCTGCTTTAAATGCACTTATATTTTTAGGATCTTCTAAATCCCTTTTATTAATTATTCACAGATTTTTCTTCCATGTTTTTGTCCAATATTTTTAAATCTTGAACTAACTACTGTTGTCTAATAAAATGTTTTGAACGTCCATTATGGCTCATTATGGACATCAGTTATACTTGGAAATTTTCACAACACTCATTTCATTCTGAAACTTGTCACCCTCTCATCACATCTTTGAGACCCATTCTTGTGCTATATTTTTAAATCTTGAACTAACTACTGTTGTCTAATAAAATGTTTTGAACGTCCATTATGGCTCATTATGGACATCAGTTATACTTGGAAATTTTCACAACACTCATTTCATTCTGAAACTTGTCACCCTCTCATCACATCTTTGAGACCCATTCTTGTGCTAACAATTGTAGTAACATTTCCTCATTTACTATTATTATTATTTCTTAACTTTATTTTTTCACTGTTTCTATTGATTTATTAATATTGCCTTGGTAATAATTTTGTTATCATTGTTTGTTAAATCTTCACTGTGCTCTCTCTCTCTCTCTCTCTCTCTTAACAGCAGACAGAATACTTTGTTCAAATTTTGTAATATATTATTCTCCTGTTCCTCTTATTATTTAATCTCACAAAGAAGTGTGTTTGTTTGAGTGAATATTTCATGCACCCAGTTTGATGCCTTACACGAAACACATGTGTTAAGTAGTAATTTTTGGGGCAAAATATACTCATTTATTTCTTTCATCTGCAATAATCAGAACTTATATATTCTATATATTGAATAACATCCAGTTAGCTGATTATTTCATGGCTTATTTAAGTAATATTATTAATTAAAATTAGGTATGTTCCAATGCTGCCATAAGTAGAGGTAATGTTGCAAATATTTACTATAGATTCTCCTATCCAAATAATAAATAAACCATAATTACTCTTTAGTGACAAAAATAGAATCAAAGATTCTTAGATAGAAATCAATAATTTATTTTTTGTGTTGTGAAAGAAGTTGGAAGTACAGCTTTGTAAGATGTGTTTTGTTTTCCCCAAGGAGCTGTGAGTCTTGTTCTTGACTCTCTAGATGACATACATTGTTTGCAAGAAGCTCCTCTTAATGATCGGGACTTCCTCCATTCGGTCTTGGAGGATCGCCAACTACATGCTTTGTTAGAGGTAATCCTTAATTTAAAGTTTATAATATGATTTATATAATTTATTTTATGTAGAATTGTTAATTCCTATTTTGATTAATAACTAATTTGGAAGAGTTCTAGGGTTTCCACTGTGTGACACTGTAAATGCATGACATTTCGTCAATATCTTCCAGGTGAAGAATGCCACCTGGTTGGAAACCTTATAACTCTTCCAACATAGTAGTCATTGGGAAAGTCTGTGGCAGTAAATAAGCAAATAATTAAATAATTATAAATATTGGAAGCACAATTGTATACCTAGCATATGTAAATGAAGTTATCCATGGTTTTAAAAAAGTAAAGGATTTTACATTTTCTAATACAGAAAAGAATTTACAACAATATCAAACATAATAATATTATATATAATAATAATATTATGCATTGCTATGATGCAAAATTTCTTTCATAACAATTTTTGTTTATCATGTTTATAAAATTATACTTCAGGTAATTAAATTATAAAATTCCATCGAAGAATAAATTTATTCATGATGTGCACAAATTGAGCTTATAGATGACAAGGAACATTATTTATTTTTAAAATACTATTTTAAGTATTGCATTTTGACTGTACATTCAGGTCTCATTAGCAAACCTTAAAATAAATTATCCTTATTACATGTTTAATACAAATGGTTTAATAAGAACAAAAAATCCACATTCTATGTTCGAATTTCAAAATCGTTCTGAGCACCAATTGAAGTTTAAAATTTCCTCTCCTATTTATTACTTTGTGAAATAGTTTCATTATTGAGTCATCTGGCAATTGAGAAATGATTTGTGCTGATCAATCTGTCAGATTATTTCTCAACTGATTGACAGATGAAACAAACTGGCACATGGTGAATTTCATGAATATATAGGAACTTAGATTAGCTACTTAAGAAGTAATATGCCATATTGAATATTTTTTATTATTAATCCTTAAATTTCCTATTATTATTGAGTTGATAATTATTATTATTGCAATTGGTTTTATTATCATAATTCTTTTCAAAATGTATGAAAATAATTAAACCTGGAAAGATGAAAATTTATATTCGAAGTTTATATGAATAATAGACAGTAGAAGGGTTATGAGTGAGGCAATATTGTTTAAATTTAAATTTTGATAATTATCCTCTTCAGGATATAGGCTAGCATTGTTGAAAAGAGATACATCCTTTATATATATATATATATATATATATATATATATATATATATCCCTTTCCATACACAATTGTTAAAAAAAAATCTGTAAAATATCATTGAGAGCCTCAAATTGTATTAATCTAATTTTCCATTGGAGTATTAAAAAGATAGCATGAAATAAATGAGAAATAGGAGATTGTGCAAAGTGTTAAGGTATAAAGTCTTAAATCACATAGTGGAATAAAGGAAAATATATATTTTGGCTTGTGTGTAAACACTGTACACAGTATCAGCAAAGACTATTTATATTCATACTCAATTTAGTTCAGATATACCATATTTTGATATGGAATTAAGACCTGTGTCATATACTCAAACTTTTCTGTTAACTAAGAAAAGTCAGGTGACTGAACTATTGAATCTTTACTCTGTATGTTTGCATTTTGGTTAATTTTTTTCTGCGTGTGACTTAAAATAATGAAGTATAATCAGGTATTTGTTGTGATAGAAATCTCTCTAGCAATTTTGTTCACTTTTAATTCATTAATTTGATTCAGTTGGAGAAAAATATTTATGAAGAAATTTGTTTTTAACTGAAACAATATGAATTTCTTATTTAAGATATTTCATTACAATTTGTAAAACGTGAATAAGTTGATAGGAATTGATCACCACAACAAAGTTTGCGTCATTAAGGTGTTCAGAAGTCGCATTCTTCACCAGTACACCTCATTTTATATTAATTCACATTTTTCTTAAACTGTTTGTTGTCAATATTCGAGCTAATTACTGTATGTTCAAAGATGTTTGTAATATACATTTTTAAATTGTGTTTAATGTTTTTCTCTTATTGAAATACTAAACATAAGAACTTTATGGCGACGGGCAATTCTTCTTCGACCTCTATTGGCGAGGACAGAATGTAATACGGGAAGGGGAAGCTGGAGTGACCAGATAACTTTGTTAATCGAGGGCGACCCCAGGATACAGCTTCCCTTAAATTCTCCATCGCACATCTCAAGGTTGATTACTGATGATGGCTCTGCTAGATGTATTCGAGGGTAAATGAGTCTTGCATATTTTTATTCAAAATTTGAAAAGTATTGATAGCTAATAGTTGCTCCCCGAACAAATAACTATTATTTCTATTTTGCTATTTTTTTTTTATATTACTTCCGCAATATTTTATACTGAACATTGGTGAAACTAGACGTTGTACTTACTGATAAATTCCGTTGATACGAAAAAAGATTCCTGGTGGTTTTTAAGTCATTATTCTATATTGTAAGAATCTTATTACTTGAAATAATGTGATATGATACAGATTCATAAAGTTTATGTGTAAAATTTCGTTCAAGGCTTTTCAATAGTATTTCAGATTCAAATTATTTAAAGAAGCTCGTGTTATAGAAATTTGATATTTGAATAGCATTTGTAGATATTTTAACTTTCTTGTAATTTCAAAATATTTTATTGGCTAATATTGAAAAAAATGGGAACGATAAAAATATCAGTCATCCTTTAGCATTTTCTGATCATTTACAATTCGATTTGATATATAAAAATTTAAATGTAATAAAAATTATCGAAGTTAAAAACTTTAAGTTGCGCCAAATATCTATCATTTTATGAGATTTTTTATCACACTGCTTTCTGAGAAGAAATCTCCAAGGAAAATAGGGCCTATGTCACTCATTTCGAAGAGAAAAAAACACTTTCACGCAAACCCTATGCGAATGTGGTTTCACCTTTATCTATGATGTTTTAGCTGTAGCCTTTTTTATTGTTTTTTATTTCTGCATCAATCTTTGATGTCTTTTCCAAATTACTCAGTTCTTCCTATTTCGAAAGGACTTTATCTCGGAAGACGTGCAACACTACCTACAGGCAATCGGGGAGAACTACTATGTGAAAACGAAATCTGTGATTGTTGATTACGAAATAACAGCAAATCTACCCATTGATAAAACGAGACGGGATTCATTCTAAGAAAATCTCAAGGGAAATTCTGGACGTAGAAACACCACAATGAACCGAGGTTTCAACAATTGATATTGAACGTGTCATTCCGAAAGTTATTATTTCAGAGGAGAATCGATAAGTTCAAAATAAACAAATATTAAATAATAATCTAATAACTAATTAAAGAATTTATGTCTGTGTCACTTGTAACTAACTTCACTGATATAAAGTTGTGTTATATAATGAAACATCTAGTTCGTTTTCAACTCAAGTAATCAGAGAAGATATGATTAGCACAAAATTTATAAAGCACATTATATTAATGAAGAGATCCCCATGAATTTACCACTATATTTAAGTACTGCCCGTGAAATATGAAATAAAAACTAACAAATATAATATATTTCCAGATTATTGAAATATATTTGTGCTTATTATGCGTATATTTTCTAACGTTTCTGACAGACCATAAGTTGATTTACTGATTCGTAGAGAATCTATGCTTCCTCCAGATCTGATTTTGCAAAGAGGAATCTATTTCGGATTGTTATCGCAGCGTGTTGTTTGTGTGTGTATTCGTATATTACTACCTTACTAAATGTCATGTTACTCGCTTCAGTTTAGATTTATTTGTTTTTCCATCAGTCCTCGAAAGAGGAAATAGGATAGTCAATAAAATACATACAAAATTATACAAACATATTTTTTGGGATTTTTTTTAGGGTAACAGGCTACATGAGGGTAATCCACAATGGTGGTAACTCCCCTTTAATAGCATAGGAAGGGATTTAAAAAGGGGGATGTGGAAGGGTAGAGGAAGGTAGCCAAGGGTTAACTATGGCCCCCGGGCTATATTTTAAGGATCCTACCCGGCATTCGCCGAAAAGTAATGCAGGACAAACCCTAGAAAAACCTGCATCAGGTAGGTCGGACATTGGGTACTTGTCCCACGCCCTTCCGATAGCGGGAGAGGAGTTTTCTGTGGGGACGCAGCATTTCATTCTCCGTGCCTCGACCAGAATTAATAACACAACTGAAAGTAAAATTACACGTTACTATAGTTGTACATAAAAATTACGAACTAATAATAATAAAAATAATTACGCAATAAACATGATTACTATGTCAATTAAATACCTAATATATATGACCACAACACTGATCTTCAATTCCTTATGCTTTCCAAGCAGTAAGCTGATCTTCAACCGCATTCTTGAGTCGATTCAGGTCGTAAGAACATACAGAACGGCACGGTAATTCAATAAACATATTTACTAAATTATTACAGAATTCCGTTAAGCTATTAAATTATTCAAGAGTTTACTTAGGCCTTTCTAGGAACACAGTAATTGATGCATTCATTAAAATTTATAGGCCTAGTGTTTGTAAAATAAATTCTGAATTTTTAAGTTTTCATTTCATTTGGGAGACTATAACATATATTTATTCCGGAATAATGAATGCTGTATTCAAGGAGGCTAAGGCGATGCTTTTCTGTTCGTAGTTGGGAGCGATGTCTCGTGACGTGCAGATAATTTATTGCAAATGTTACGCTAAACGAACTTTAACATTTCGAGTATAATAAGGTTAAAATACTCAGGTTTCGTAACAACTTGCATTCCAATCCGCTGAAACTGTTATTCTCACGGCTGGCTTTTGTAGTGTGAATATTAACAACGCACTACTGGAGCGACCCATGTATTTTTCCCTGCAGCACTTTTAGGCGAATTGCCGGGTAGGATCCTTAAACCATAGCCCGGGGGCTCTAGTTAACCCTTGGCTACCTTCCTCGACCCTTCCGCATCCCCCCTTTCAAATCCCTTTCCTATGCTATAAGAGGGGAGTTGCCACTATGTGGATTACCCTATACATAGCCTGTCCACACCTTTTTTTTTTTTAAAAAAAATAAAGCGACCCATGTATGCTAATCCGTAAAACATTCCCGAATGAAAATAAGCGTGGAAACTATTTTTGCAGTATTAACGTAGCTCTCCTGCACTAATACTCTTAACGTATAGGCGACTGAGTCTTGCCAACCAACTTTCTTGCCGAAAATTCAATGATATGTGGGTCCCATTTAATTTATCATCCATCTCTAAATCCAGAAGAGGCGCGTGTTGTGATTTATTATAGTTCGTAGAAACTGTATAAAACTTGAGAATTATTTATTTTCTCAGGAATAACTTTTATTTTTCCTAGCCTGTGTCCGTAATGACCTAGTTGGCATCGTCTGCGTAAAGAACTGAATTAGTGGATGTAAATAACTAGGTACATTATTTGTATGTAGCATAAAAGTAATTGGTCCTGTGGAACGCCATAGGTTATAGATTCCTATTCTGACAAATTAATATTACCGCCCGCGACATTTGTTTTCCAAGTCTGAACTCATTAAGGGAAGGGCAGTCCATCTAATTCCGCAAAATTCTACTTTTTTAAAAGTAAAATATCGTGATCTACTAAATCAAATGCCTTAGACCAGGGGTCGCCAAACTCGCTAATGACGGGGGCTACTTACGCATTTAGAAAGTGCTTGGCGAGTTACCTCCTCGACCCTTCCTACCCCCGTCTCAAAATATATGTTAAAAAATTATTTTCTTCAAAATTTACAAATTTTTATTTCATATTATATGTTAAAAACCGTTATCAATTAAATTTAGTTTTAAACTTTTTATAAACTTTCGACCCATGTACTTTACTTAATACTTAAAATTCTAGAAATTCCAAAATTAAATTCACAACAGTATGACAACAAAATAAATTCATGCCTGGTGAGTAGTTCGTCACTGTCATTCGGACGCAATTATCGCGGTGGTAGCCAGTCATTGTGTTTCTGTATTTCTGTATATATTTCATTTTTAGAAATTAATGTTCAAAAAAAGCAGATTCGCACAGGTAGCTTTTGCTGAACCGAGTCTTCACACTCAGCGCCACATGGAGCAACAGTGAATATTTTTCTTTTGGTAGGAGTAGCCATATTCAGTCTGTTGGAATTGATTTTAAAGTCAAATAATTTCGTAGATTTATTAATTTAAAAATGTTCAAGTACCCACTCGTATTCGTTGAAATTTTCAGTCACGCAGGCAAAAAATTCTTATACATTTACTTGCAGTACATTGTGCGAGGAGTGCAATATTTTTGATGTCCTTAAAGCGGGGGTGAAATGGCTCACTTAAATCAGCAATAACTTGTTGCACCATTCTGGTCAAAAAGGGTGTGTGAAAATTTTTGTTTTTCAAATAAGTTTCTTCAAAAAGAAAGAGAGAGACAGAGATAGAGAGAGATAGAGAGATAAAGAACGAGATAGAGAAATAAAGAACGAGATAGAGAGAGATAGAGAGATAGATATAGAGATAGAGAGAACGAGATAGAGAGTGATAGAGACAGAGAGATGAAGACAGAGAGATGGAGACAGAGAGATGGAGACAGAGAGATGGAGACAGAGAGATGGAGACAGAGAGATGGAGACAGAGAGATGGAGACAGAGAGATGGAGACAGAGAGATGGAGATAGAGAGATGGCGACAGAGAGATGGAGACAGAAAGATGGAGACAGATATATATATATATATATATATAGAGAGAGAGAGAGAGAGAGAGAGAGAGAGAGAGAGATAGATAGAGAGATGGAGACAGAGAGATGGAGACAGAGAGATGGAGACAGAGAGATGGAGACACAGAGATGGAGACAGAGAGATGGAGACAGAGAGGTGGAGACAGAGAGGTGGAGACAGAGAGGTGGAGACAGAGAGGTGGAGACAGAGAGATGGAGACAGAGAGATAGACAGAGAGAGACAGAGAGGGAGATGGAGAGAGACAGAGAGAGACAGAGAGAGATAGAGAGGCAGAGAGAGATAGAGGGAGACAGAGAGAGAGAGAGAAGTTTGACGTCTCTACATCTTGAGTTTGCCTCCCAAAGCTAAAATTTAGCGGGAAAATGATTGTGTGTCTGATAATATTTGGACTAACTCATTTTTCTTTTCCACTGTAATTTGCAATTTAGTACATTAATAGTAGTGTCTCATTGTCGCCGCAGAGGAAAAGCAAAATTAATAACTATGATAAATGAACAGTTCTTGGATTCCTTATTCTCTTTTGTCTACTAACTTTTCACGAGCAACAAGAAAAAAGCCCAAGCTACCGTTTCGCGACCCCTGCCTTCGACAGATCCGCGAATACTCCAGTGAGTCATAGATAGGTTACATAAATTCGTATGAAGTTGTGTCTGTAGATTTGTCTTTGAGGAACACGTGCTGTGATGGAGTCATTATTTTAAACTTCGCTAGGAAGCTCTAGATTCTTCAATGTAATACTTTTTCAAATGTTTTTTGAGAAAAAGGCTCACATCTGTTGCGGAACCTTTTTTTTATGGAGAGGTTTAACATTCGAGGTTTTCCAAGTCTCTGGGAATTTACCACAGGAAAAAAAAATTATTATCTGCTGAAGTGAAGTTCCTATTTATGTGCTCAATGTTTTATGAATTTGCTATTTACTCCGCCCCATTACTCTGCCCCATTTGAATTCTATATATTTCTGATTATCTTAATAATTTAGTTTATTACGGATATAGATTTGGTAACCCTTGATTACTGTTTGATTGATTTCGTGTTCGAAACTCTCCTAAGACACCGTTACGTCCACTGTTTCAATTTTCCGAGGATTCGAGGACCACATAACAACAGACATATTCACGGGAGTTATAAAATATTACAAACTCGTGTCGATCCCTTAACTTATTAGTTTAAACTGATTTTACATTTATACATGTTCATTCATCTAAATATTTGTTACTTAATTTTTTCTGTAACAATTACACGGTTCTGATATTTTCTGTCGGGAGAAAAATCTGAAACAGTTGACTGGCTTAATTTACTGACGTATTTTCTGTTCAGAAAGATCATGAAAATCGTTTTATTAGTCACAAAGAAGAGAGTATTGGGTTGGAAGGTATAACATTAATTAATATGGAAATCAGTTTCAGAAAGGAGGGACACAGTCAACATTTTCGCATTGCCTAAGACTTAGATAAATCAATCATACGTAATAATAAATGCACCAAAGATAAATACATAAATAAATAAGTAAATATATATTACGTTATTTTCCTCTATATTGTACTTGTATATTGTAAAGTTCAAAGTATTACAAATCTGCACCCGTGGAGCAAATTTGATCAAATGTCGATCACGAGTTGATTTTGAACCGGAAACAAACACTGTGGGTGTATGAGCCGACTACAATTTTTAGGAGCGAGCGTGAACGGAGGTGGAAATTTTCAAACATACTCAAATGGACGATATTAGTGTCGGATTGATAGTGTTTCTGCATATGCTGTTTGTGTATAATTTCAACCCCTTCAGACATGGACGGAGATCACCCTTAAGGGTGAAGGTTTAGGGATGTTTCATAAAAATAACGAAAAATCCGCCGAGATTGGAGTCAAATCCGGGGTTGTGCATGCCGCTAAGTTTAATTACTCCAGTAAACTTGCTGTTTACCCGCCAGGGGCAGAGGAATTTTTAATCATGTTGAAACGGCCGATATTTACGTCGAATAATTATTTTTATTAATGCATGAGATTGATACTACTTTTCCCGATGTTTTCTCTGTATAATTTCTAGCCGTTTCTGTATTGGATGGGAGAACCATTAGGGGTGGGAGTGGAGAGGCGTTACATAAAAATAACGCGAATAACCGACATTGGAGTTGAATCCGTGGATATGGGTGATAGGAGTTTAATTATGCTATTGAACTTGTCTTTTAACCCCCAGGGGTGGTGATGTACGGTGATGGAAATTTTGAAACATGTTAAAACGGCCGATATTATCGTCGAATGAAAAGTTTTCGGGATCAATGAGATAGATAGCGTTTCTTCAGATATTTTTGTGTGTAATTTCAACCCGTTTCGGCATGAGAGGGGGGCACATTTAGAGATGAGGTGACGGGTTGTTACATAAAAGAACGCAGAAACACCCGAGATTTGAGTCTAATCCGGGGTTATGGATGTCTCTGAGTTTAATTATGATATCCCGGGCTATGCCGGGGCCCAGCTAACGGGAAATGTAACTAAGAGTCGGATGCAATACAGACAGGGCTATTAACGTGGTGATTGCTAGAACGGGACCACCTTGAATCGCTTTGTCAGTCCCAATTTGGTAGCGGGCTAAATTTTCCGCACTCGCCTATTTTTCAGGCTACGGCTATAAGAGATAAATATTTTATTTATTTCTACATTGTCGCGGTTCACTACAGGGCACTCGGTGAAATTTGTAGTATGTAGTACAACCTAATGACATGAATGCGTGGTCGCACGTTATTTTGCGTAAGTGGACCACGATGAGCAATGAGCATGAATGCGTGGTCGCACGTTATTTTGCGTAAGTGGACCACGATGAGCAATTATTAGAACAGTTTGGTCTAGGGAACGGAATGTTAACCATGAAAGGTCCTTGGGGTCTGCTTGTGGTTGGCTCGCGGAACACGCGCCGAACCGGTAAATTACAAATAGGGTTGGGAAACAATCTCCAGGTGTACTGCGTGCAGATCATTGGTCGAGCGATTGTGGAACACGAGGCTGTGTATTGGAATCCGTGCAGGGGAACACAATCAGACCTTTGATAGGATACTGACGCGGGAAAAAGTTTGTTTGACCTGATGGCTTTGGGCGTGATTGCTAATCAGAAAGGAGGAGAATGTGCAATCTCTTCTGCATAATATAAGAGAACCACCCTGAAAGTAAATTTGAAATTGCGTAGAAAAGTCTACGTCAGTCGTGCCACACGCTCAAAAGCATATATATATATATATATATATATATATATATATATATATATATATATACATTTATATTTAACTAAATGGCTTTAACGTTTTATTTTTGCAACCTTAATAAATAAAAATTCCATTTCGAAAATATTTATTTATTAAAATTTATTTTAAGAATAAACATACACATTTCTTCCTGTTTTATTATCTTTTATATATTAATCACAGTATTATAATACAGTGGGACATAAGAGGAATACATAATTAAAAATTATATTTCTTAATTCTTTTCTTACTAGTTATCCTTATAAGGACTACTTTAATTTGTTTAACGTCTTAAATTCCAAATTATTCTTTTACAGCCAAGTAGTTTCAATTCATAATTTTTCTATTCCGAAATGAGTATTTTCCCACGTTCGTATGTTTCTCTCTTTGTTTCTTTCAAAGAGTAGTAATATTTTGTAATATAGTTTTCTGAGGTTGTAGGGTTCTCACTAACCAGTTTGATTTATCAAAGTATTCTACATTGCGCTAATATTGACCATCTCTTTCTCCTTTCTGAAACTGATTTACATATTTGATGCCCCGTTTATCTCAGTTCTTTTTAGTCTTCCCTACTTTGGAGTTTGATACGCGAGATTCGAGATTGAGAGGACCCATTCGGAAATACTCATTGGAATCATTCTCTCGCAGGCAGAACCTTGTAGGAGAGATACGAAGGGGCTACCTTTGGGGATGCTTTTCCCTCTCCGTTTTTAAACTAAGGTTCCCACAAACCGAGGCACCTCGGTCTGTTCTGAGAGGTGTATGTTCCGGGGTCACAGACCTTGGGCATACGGTAAGAGTTGTCCGCTATTCCCAGCTGCCTCCTAAACTGGTCGAGGCACGGAGAAGGAAATGCTGCGTCCCCACAGCAAACTCCTCTCCCGCTATCGGAAGGGCGTAGGACAAGTATCCAATGCCCGTACTACCTGATGCAGGTTTTCTAGGGTTTTCCCTGCATTACTTTTAGGCGAATGCCGGGTAGGATCCTTAAAATATAGCCCGGGGGCCCTAGTTAACCCTTGGCTACCTTCCTCTACCCTTCCGCATCCCCCCTTTCAAATCCCTTCCTATGCTATTAAAGGGGAGTTGCCCAACGTGGATTACCCTCGTGTAGCCTGTTGCCATAAAAAAAATTCGGTATCTGAAAGTCAACCAGGCAAATTCTGAGACGGAGGACCATAATGGGAAGAATCAGCTTAATAGTCAGGTATCAAAATGTTTCTGTTACAAGTTTTAGTAATATTTCCTGGTTTGTATTTAGCTTGGATAATAATAATAGTATTAAGAATAATTTTATTTGCTGCCATGATGTATGTTCACTCTTGGACTGATCGAAACACACCTCTCGGCAAGCCATAATGTTTCTAAACAAGGACAGATATGCAATTTGTTGTGTTTATTGAATAAATCAACTCTGCTTAATTTTGGACAATCTCAATTGTTACAAACGTGGTTATTATTCACACAATTATGTAACTCATGCGATTTTTACCAACTTTAAAAAGAAAACTTACTAAAAATGAGTGAATAAAAGAGAGTTAGTTAACACTTTTTTTTGGGTGTAGACAGGCTATGTATAGGGTAATCCACATAGTGGCAACTCCCCTCTTATAATATAGGAAAGGGATATTTGCTATATATTCTCATATAAAACCTTCTTGATAGGATATTTTATCATTTTTTAATTAAAATTGCCTTTTTTTTAGGGTAACAGGTTACGTGAGGGTAATCCACATGCTGTAAACACCCCTTTAATAGCATAGGAAGGGATTTGAAAGGGGGGATGCGGAAGGGTGGAGGACAAACCCCATAAAAACCTGTATCAGGTAGGGCGGGCATTTGGTACTTGTCCCACGCCCTTCCGATGGCGGGAGAGGGGTGTAATATAATAAATAGTCTACACGTGCCCTCTTATCATAACGTCTCTTCAGCATAGCGGACCTAAGAGGGCGCAGAACGCTGATGCAGTTAAAGTGACTAAACACAGCAACACATAAGTCTTCACCCCTGCACCTAGGCAGCTGTGATGACGCTGCGTCTAGACGGTCGTCAGCATTTTAAGTACTTTATGCAGACATGTACACGTCAGCAGAAATCTCCACCCTGTAAGAGTATTTCTCATTGGAGACTTAGAATCATCAGGGAGGGGGAAAGGAGTCTTCGAATTGTTCAGAGCTCTTGGGAAAAGTCAGTCGTGATCCAACCTCCAGACGGGTTGGTGGCTCCTGGTGCTATCCGCCAGTTTGTCTTCCTTTATTTTATTTCTAACTATTAAATCTCTTTACTCTTCATCAGCTCTTATTTGACTGAAGTGCAGCGAAACACCAATCACTACGCCTAGGTTCAATTAGTTGAACCCGAACCCTCACGTTACCGACTTTCCTATTTCCTGTTCTCAATTCTTCCTTTATCCTCTAGATCGGTAGCCAGGTGAGCTAACGGAGGTATAGCTCGGTTGGTGAACGATCTATCTGGACTTCCCATTTCCAACTGCTGGAATGTGACATGTGCACAGTGGTGGAGTGTTACATGATGACAGGCGGGATGTTACATGGCGCCCGCGGTTGGAAGTATGTTACATGGTGGCAGCACGTTGAGATATTAGGCTAGTGGGTGTTACGCAACATTGGTCAGTCGAAGCGAGTGAATTGTCTTTAACACTGTCAGAATGGCCAATTCACAGTTGTGACGGACGTTCGACTGCGCGTGGAGTTGAGCGACGCACAGGGGCATTCAGACTACGACGATTAGCTAGACCTGGTAGCTATTGAGTTGGAGCAAGAAATGCAGTCGGGATTGCTGTTTTTGGTCAAAGAAGTGTTAACGCGGAGCCTTAAACAGCTGGGCACCTCATCGCAGAGACGTACAGACGACACCACCGGTCAGCAGATTCCAGAGCTACGAGACTCAGCGAATTCTTCTAGTACTTCACAGCGGCGGGCGAGGTCACATCTCATCGCAGAGACGTACAGACGACACCACCGGTCAGCAGATTCCAGAGCTACGAGACTCAGCGAATTCTTCTAGTACTACACAGCGGCGAGCGAGGCTTCAACGCGGACACGCGAATCCACTTCCGGAAGCAGACAGTGGCGATTCTTCCCTGGCGTACCCTACATCTTCAATCTTCAAACGGTGAGTCAGTTCTTTATTGAGAGGGGTTTTGTCTCATATGTCGAAAGGCACTAGAGGCCAAGTAAAAGCTTCGAAGGGCAAAATTGAACAGGGTATTCAGACAGACGATAACATGTCACGAGAGCCTCCTATTATAGACGATTCCCAACCTGACGTACTTGATGACGACCTATATTTGTCAGTTGCAGAAGCTGCTAAGTTAATTACGGTAACCTTCGACGGGACACCTAGCTTATTGCGAAATTTTATAGAATGCGTAGAACTTGCTCTGGGTGCAGTCAAGCCGGCAAAACAGGGGCTAATTTTAAAATTTGTTGAATCAAAAGTAATTGGGAAGGCAAAGGAAAAAATATTGGCGCGACCACACGGAAATTGGTCGGAAATAAAGGCTTCTTTAGAGGATAGTTATTTGACCAAAAACACTCTTGCACATTATATATCGATTCTTTGCCAGTTGAAACAAAATTCAGGAGAAACTGTAAAAGACTTTATGGGCCGTTTGGAAGATTTAGGTATCGCGATGAGAAGAGAAGTAAGAGCGAAATTAAGGGCGTCAGAACGACGGGATGGACTTGGTGAAGATATATACGTGCGGGGCGGAATAGAGTTGGTAGATGAACTGTTAAAAGCGACCTTTATCTCTGGTCTTAGGGACCAAATGGTGAAGTATTTGGTAAAATCGAAAAATGATGACGTCAGTTTAGCGCAGCTTTGTGAAATTGCAGGGTCGGAGGAAGTAGAAATCGCAGCTATGAAAATTGGAGGGGCATCGCAGCCAAGGAGATATGAAAGGCAACCTATGGGACATCGTCTACTAGTGATAGAGACCGGGCTAGGGTAAAAATAGAAGCAAACCGAGAAAGAGAGTCTCCGACATGCTACGGGTGTGGAAAGATAGGACATATAGTTATAAATTGTAGAGCAGTGATCGGATGTACCAAGTGTAATAGATATGGCCATTTGGCTAATACATGTGGAATTGCAAAAAAAGTTGAATTAGACGCTGAGTGTTCAGGTGCCTTCAGCGTTAGCAGAATCGCGAATACCGACGAATTAAGTGTTCAGAGTCGTGTAAGCGATAAGTTATTAAGCTCGTGCCCCAACTCCCAAAATGAGAAAAAATCCGCGGTGTGTTAGGGTGTGTCCTACGGAAGATCGACTTTCCGTAAAGTGCGCACAATTTGATGCGGTAAAGCGACAACGTAAGGTGACGCACGCCTTTGCGACGGACATGACAGGAGTTCATGTGAAGCATAAATTTAAAAAGTCCGCTAGGAACGTAGCTGATCAGATCCCGAGGATTCAGAGAATGGGCCTTGAATCGTATATGTCAACTGATGTCAACTGATGTCGCGGGCAAAAACGTCTTGGCGCCAAAATGATAGGGGATGTATGCGGTTTTGACGTGACGCGGCAGCGGGCGTTTCCAGAGGTGCTCGATTCCCATAGAGAGGACGAGGCACAGGACGCTGCATTACATGGCAGGAGTTCATGTAATAAGGGGAGTGATCTTGGGGGCGAGAGGGCGTTTCCAGAGGTGCTCGATTCCCATAGAGAGGACGAGGCAAGGAACGCTACATTCCATGGCAGGAGTTCATGTAATAAGCGGAGTGATCTTGGGGGCGAGAGGGCGTTTCCAGAGGTGCTCGATTCCCATAGAGAGGACGAGGCAAGGAACGCTACATTCCATGGCAGGAGTTCATGTAATAAGGGGAGTGATCTTAGGGGCGAAATGGCGTTTCCGGAGGTGCACGATTCCCACAGAGAGGACGAAGCACGGATCGCCATATTATTGAAAGAAAAGGGGGAGTGTTCTTGGGGGCGATATTGCGTAGTAGTGAGCTCAAGACACTTAAAAAATGGGAAAGGGTTGGCATTAGTGGACACAGGGTCCATTCCCAACCTAGTGAGTATTAATTCCCTTTCAGGTCTAGAGGGATTACAGGAAAGTAAGGTGGAAATTGAAGGTATAACAGGAAGCAGTCTGGTAGTTTATGGCTCCATTAAGATGAAAATAGATAATGGGAATACAAATATAGATCACGTGTTTTATGTAGTGCAGGAGTTACCAGGAAAATTGAATTTAATCTTAGGTCAGGAATTTTTGACAGCATGTAATTTTGTGTTAACCTGTGACAATGTAGCACCACCGTATAGCGAGACGATTATTGAACGGAAAACGGAGGAAAGAGGGGTGAGATTAATCGAAAATCAGTTGTTACAGCCAGGACTCCGGTGTGCTTGTTGTTTGGTAGAGTGTCGAGATAAGGTTTTTAAATGTCTAGTGGTAAACACAACACCTTACCCCATACTAGTCAATACTAACCCAGATTTAGTAAAACCTCCCACTAATTTGAAGCAACTTCCAATTGAAAATTCCAAGTTGTTTACGGAGAAAAGGCGGAATTTATTATTGTCTAAATTGCGTGTTAACGGTGAAGGAAAGGCCTCGGAGGAAATAGTGAAATTATGTTTGGAATTTATGGACATTTTCCACCTCCCTGGGAACAATTTGAGTACTACAACCACAGCCGTACATCATATTCCCACTCCAAATGTTGTTACATTTCAAGTTGTAGAGAATGTCAGCTCTTTAAAAGCTCCAATCAACAAACTAAGCAACAACTTCAGGTTACTGATACTCCAGATCATCTTTGGGACAAAGTCGAACTCGACATATTTGGTCCCTTGAATACTACTGAATCCGGTTACAAATATGTACTGACATTGCAAGACGTTCTCTCAAAATATTTAATCGCAATACCTCTTATTAACCAAACCTTGGAGTCGGTCGCAGAAGCATTTGTAAACAGAGTTATTTTAGTGTATGGCATTCCTTCGATAGTTTTGACAGATCAAGGTACTAATTTTATGAGCGAAGTTTTTAAACGATTATGTAAACTGCTTAGGATACAGAAATTGAATAGCACTGCATATCATCCGCAAACAATCGGTTCGCTCGAACGGAGTCATTCCAGTTTAGCAAATTACTTAAGAATCTACGCGGACCCATTGAAACATGACTGGGATCAGTGGTTACCATTTGCGGTTTTTGTCTACAATACGACACCCCATTCTACAACTAAGCACACCCCATACGAATTGATGTTTGGAAGGGTGTGCAACATTCCGGGAATTTTTCAAAAATCACCCCAACCCCTATATAATTATGATGACCTAATATTGCAGCTGAAGTACAGATTACAAACTAGTCACCAAATAGCGAGACAGAATTTGATTGCCACTAAAGAAAAGCAGAGAGATGCGGTTTCATTCCACTCTGTCGAATTCAAACCCGGTGATAAAGTGTTGCTAAAGAAAGAGAACCGCAGAAAAATGGATGCTAGGTACACTGGACCATATATTATCGAAGAATCAAGCTTCCCTAACATGAGAATTAGACCTGAAAGTGGAAAGACGAAAATCTGGGTACACTCCGATCACTTAAAACATTATCAGGAAAGATCACTTAAAACATTATCAGGAAAGATCACTTAAGACATTATCAGGAAAGATCACTTAAAACATTATCAGGAAAGATCACTTAAAACATTATCAGGAAAGATCACTTAAAACATTATCAGGAAAGATCACTTAAAACATTATCAGGAAAGATCACTTAAAACATTATCAGGAAAGATCACTTAAAACATTATCAGGAAAGATCACTTAAAACATTATCAGGAAAGATTAGATCCTAATAAAACGACGATAATACAGAAAGAGAAATAGGTAGATCTAAACGTTGGGGATAGTTAACAATTACCATAAGGAATGTGAAGTAATAATTTTGTATTTATGTTGTAATACGTGTATTAAATTCTATTCACGAGATAAGGCATGACTTACTGACCGTTCAACTGTTTCAAGGACAAAATCTAGAGCAAGTGAGTTAAGTATCATGTAAGGCCGAGCTAAAGATAATTTCTTTGAGGCACAAAGTTATTAAATTTTTTTGAATTTATTTGTTTTAATTAGTTTTAATCCTCCTAATATAAGACGCATGAGACAAGACCTCATCAATGGTGTAATAGGAACAGACTCATTCACTAACCTTTCCTTTGAACTATTAACTATCATGCCTCCTACTGTATATATGTTTAACAGACAATTAGTGTATAGGATTAAAGTACCGCTTCATGGAGAAACCGTATATCAGTTGTACAGACTTGTAAAATTTCCATTTCAGTATAACGCAACTCATTATGCGTGTGTGGATATTTCCTTGAAAGACGAATACATAGGGACTGATGCGACTCGATTAAAATATGTAAAATTAACTTCAAATGATTTACTAAAATGTTACACTTCTAGAAACAATGTTTATTACTGTGATAAAAATGTAATAATTTACACATTCACCAGTGAATCAACGGATTGTGTTGCGTCACTAATTCACCCTTTCACGTCTTCATTACCAGAAAATTGTAACATTCATTTTATCACTTTGGCAGAATTGTTAATTTTACCTCTTAATACTAATGAATTTCTATATGTGACTCCAGTAATGGAAAAACTTATGGTTAATTGTAATAACACCAATACAATTTTGAATTTATCGGGAGCCGGTAAATTATCGTTACCACCTAGGTGCAAGGCATACACGAGAAAGATGATATTGTACTCTTTAGCAGAAACTGTTATTGAAGAAAACCTAGACTTTACACCTAAGTTACAAACGTTATACTCAAAGAATGTTAATCATTACGCTGATGTTGTGTCGCAAGAACCATCAGCTAAGTGGACATTAAAGATGATAATAAATAATACTGAACAACTGGTAGAAATAGAGAAATTGTCAAAAATTTTAGATACTACTGAAACAACTGATGTAACTGAGCCAATACTTTTGTTTAGTGTAGTAATTGTAATTGGAATTATGTGTGTGGCAATCATTTGTTATTTTATTTGTAATTGCTTATATGTAACCTTTCCCTCCTTACGGCAAAAGATAGCACACTTCTATAAATGTATCCTACCAATGAAATACATAGAAGCTATTGTAAAGGAGTCACCCCCGGAAGATGTAAATATAAATATTAATCAAAGCACTAATACCTAAATAGGTAATAGAAACTTAAATAGGGATTTGAATCGACACCGGCCGATTCCAATCCTGTTTAAGGGAGGGCGTGTAATATAATAAATAGTCTACACGTGCCCTCTTATCATAACGTCTCTTCAGCATAGCGGACCTAAGAGGGCGCAGAACGCTGATGCAGTTAAAGTGACTAAACACAGCAACACATAAGTCTTCACCCCTGCACCTAGGCAGCTGTGATGACGCTGCGTCTAGACGGTCGTCAGCATTTTAAGTACTTTATGCAGACATGTACACGTCAGCAGAAATCTCCACCCTGTAAGAGTATTTCTCATTGGAGACTTAGAATCATCAGGGAGGGGGAAAGGAGTCTTCGAATTGTTCAGAGCTCTTGGGAAAAGTCAGTCGTGATCCAACCTCCAGACGGGTTGGTGGCTCCTGGTGCTATCCGCCAGTTTGTCTTCCTTTATTTTATTTCTAACTATTAAATCTCTTTACTCTTCATCAGCTCTTATTTGACTGAAGTGCAGCGAAACACCAATCACTACGCCTAGGTTCAATTAGTTGAACCCGAACCCTCACGTTACCGACTTTCCTATTTCCTGTTCTCAATTCTTCCTTTATCCTCTAGATCGGTAGCCAGGTGAGCTAACGGAGGTATAGCTCGGTTGGTGAACGATCTATCTGGACTTCCCATTTCCAACTGCTGGAATGTGACATGTGCACAGTGGTGGAGTGTTACATGATGACAGGCGGGATGTTACATGGCGCCCGCGGTTGGAAGTATGTTACAGGGGTTTGCTGTGGGGTCGCAGCTTACCTCTCGCCATGCCTTGGCCAGTTTATGTCCAAAGTCTGCGACCCTGGAACATACACCTATCAAAACACATCGAGGTGCCTCGGCATATGGGAACCTTAGTTAAAAAAAAAACAGAGAGTTGTGAAGGCATCCTCAAAAGTAGCCCCCGCCAGAGCTCTCTGGGAAGGTTTACTTGCGAGAGAATCCTCTCGCTGGCTTCCTTGAGTTAACACTTCCTGGGAACCTTTTAATTTAAATAATATGAATAACTTTACGGCAACACAATTTACTTCGATATTTGCTTTTGAATCGTAGCTATAAAATGAAGAGCCATTCTGCCGCGACTTAGGATAACTGGCACCTATTGACAATTATTCGTTTGTTTAATTATTTCGTCTCTGATTTTGTACATTACAGATAGTAGGACTTGTCACTTGTCTAACAATTTCGTAAGATCTTTTGCTTTATATTTTTTAGATTGACTTTCATCGTATGTGGTAGTTACTATTCCAGAATTTAATTCGTGTCATTGTCATTGTGGATATTTAATGTTATGCTGAATATTGACATAGAAGTAAAGTATTCCGTAAACGTATTGTTTATTTTTTCCTGAAGCAACGCATATAAATCCTTAATACCGTCATTAGTTCAATCTTTTCATATACTTTCATTCGTTCTATGGATAAGTAAAACAGAAAATTTTTCAATAGTGTATACGGTCCCATGTATAGCAGTTCACAGTTATTACCATTTTAGTTGGCTTCATTCCTTTACACTAGGAATTCATACACATAATATCAATATTCGAGATTTAGATTTATTTATTGACCCCATTAGTCCTCAAATGAGGTAATAGGATAAGTCAAAATGTCATTACAAAAATGTAAAATAATTTTTTTCGATTGTATAGTTTAAATTAGTTAAGTACACAGTCGATTAAATGAAAATATAAGTAATGTTAAAATTGATTAATTTAACAAAATGTATAAAAATGCATAAATGAGAACAATACAAGAATACTATAAGTCACACATATACGAAAATTCAAATAAAAATACATGAAAAATTGAATAAAACGTGCTAGTTTAGTTAGAATGAAAATATTTGAAAAATAAACAATCAACACTACACTTTTATGGGAATCCGGACGCATTTGGATGCCTGCAGATCTCGTCCATCAATGTTATGAAATAAAACAAAATAAAGGGTAATTAGTGAAACAATGAAAATTTTTAGTTTATACAACACTGATTCAGCACTGTTTCAAGAAAATTGACTAATTGATTACAGATCGAGCGATAAATTCAGGAATAGAGTAATAAGCGGCTGGTAGCTGAACAGTTTTACAAGCTTTGATGTACTGGTTAATGTTCACATTTTTTATATCTTCCGATTGTTTTATTCCGTAACAATATATATTTCTATAAAGGTGAAGACGATACTTGGACTAAGTACTAAACAGTTTGTCGTTCCATATTCGTGATATTTGTCGTTGGTTAGGATATAATTTTATGTCTGACAAATTTTAAATTTCCTAATATGTAGTGATAGGGGAATTTTTAGGATTCCTAGGATTATAAAGACAAGCTTGCAATATTACATTGTTTTTGGCGCATATTATTTTTCTTTTTCGACAGGCTACAGGACGGTAATCCATATAGTTTTGACTCAACGTTAATAGTATAAAAATTGATTTGAAATGAGGGATGCGGAGGGGTAGAGCAAGGTAACCAAAGCTAGGGCCCCTACGCGGCATGGAAGACAAACCATAGAATACCTTCGTTAGTTATGTCGAGCACTTGGTACTTGTCCCCGATGGCGGGTGAGGGGTTTTCTGTGAGGTCGCAACATTCCCATCTACGTTCTTTGACCAGTTTAGGAGGCAGCTGGCCGAGTATTTACAATAGGAATAGCGGACAACTCTTACCGTATGCCCAAGTTCTGCGATCCCGAAACATACACCTCGGCTTCTGGAAACCTAATAGTTGAGGAACTTAGAAAGGTAGCCTTTTTTTGGAGTAACAGGCTAGAGGAGAGGAATCCACTTGGTGGCAGCTTCCCTTTAATAGCATAGGAAGGGATTTGAAAGAGGGGATGCGGAAGGGTAGTGGAAGCTAGTAAAGGGTTAACTAGGGCTCCCGGACTATGGTTTACGGATTTTAACTGGCATTGGCCTGAAATAGAGACAGGAAAAAACCTAAAAAACCTGTATCAGGTAGGTGGGTGGTAGGTACTTATCCCACGCCCTTCAGACGGCGGGAAAGGGGTTTACTGTGGGGTCGCAGCATTCCCTTCTCCGTACCTCGGCCAGTTTAGGAGGCAGCATGCGAACCATTTATTTTAATATATATTGTTATAACTCTCTATGGAGTTTGAATATTCCGTAGCTGGATTGAAAATAAGTATAATAAAATTGTTTCGCGGTGTTGAGGTCGATTTGCTGCGTCAATAATTTTACAGCGTAACTTGCGGAACCTAGTTATCCCGTTTGAAAAGAAGTACGAGTGATATTACTATAGTATACACAAAAAACAGATATAAAAATTAGGAGATTACAATGTATTGGTCAATGTATGTTAGTATAGTAAGATCCTGATGGTAAAGCAGGAAGAAGAAGACAGTCTGGAAGACCAAAAATGTATTGGATGTCGAATGTTGAAAATGAAGAGAGTTGAAAGTAGGAAGGTAGAGATGGAAAGCAGCGCGCTGAGCCTAAGGCTCTCAGAGGAACATCGAGCCGATCAATGGGATCATCCGTAGCCAATAATTGAGATGTCTTTTGACTTTCCTCTAAACCCAACTTGACTTTGAATTCTGCAAACTATTCAATGTTGTTCATTGAAAACAGAGATACACAAATATGAAAAATTATTGAAATTGTTCGAGCCGTTTATGCAGTCGAACCGGGCCGACGTAGGCGCTTTATTTCTATAGATAATATCTCCGAAGAACCGCCTGTGTGCGTAGTCGCGACCCAGGATGTGTGTGGGATGCGTGTTTCGCTCAACAGGTAGCAGCAGGTGATGTGTGTGAGATTGATCCCCTGAGCGCGCACGCGTGGCTCCGCGCCGCCCGCCAAACGCCCGTTCAAAGTCTGATTGTTACGACTGTGACTCCGGGACGCGTCGCGACGCGCCGCAATGGAACGCACGCTGTGACAGACCTTCACGACGATGCTCATTCTCCCCAACAATATGGTGCTGCACTTCTACCAGAAGCTGTTCTTAGTCAATACGTCCCTGGCGATGGACGTGCTGACGGTAGTCGGCTTCTTGGTGAGTTCCTGACACGCGTCAAATTCATCGTGACGATTACTTCCTTTTTGACTTTAGTGATAGTCTACTTTCAATCTGCAAATGGTGAAAACTAAACAAGTTCGTGTATTGTAATGTTTTTAGTGCAACGCGTATCGAATGACGACAACCACTAATGAGGTAGTTCCCTGAAGAATAATAACGTTTGTGCGGATTCAGTTTTCGACTAAGGTGCGCATTAATATGAAAATTGTATTTGTGGATATCGTTAAAGGCGATACTCCTCGCGTTGCTTCGTTAATTAATACAAGTTAACGCGTCACGTGAATATATAACATTAGGACTGCCTACAATATAGAAATAGGTCCTTCAGCTTATTTATACTTTTTCCTTTTCCTTATTAAAAATCATTTAATTAAAAAAAGGGTCGTTTCTTTATACAAAATTTGTTTTACAATACCGTTACGATAACCGTAATTGTCAATCTGTATTTCTTACAATAATATTCTTCTATATTTACCATTATTTTTACAAGTGGTTTGTGCGGTGTGTCCTTCATGCGCTCTTCCGATTATCACCTGAGGACAGCAACAAGGATTGCAGAAACGTTGTGCAGTATTAATTTTGTCTCTTAATTGGCTATTTCTTTATACAATTAGTATAACACAAACATTTTATATTTTTTCCATTGAGACCTTCTAATTGATCTTAGAGTCGCGTTTTATACATTATTCGACTCTTGTTCCTTTTAATTTTTAGCCAACATTTTCCGCTTTACTGTATCTGTATCATTCGAAAAACATCAATAAAACGATTTAATTACTGCTTTTATTATCTGTATATTTATATTTGTAAAAAGGTTGGTAGTATTTTTAAATGTTGTTTTTCGTTATTACTTGTCAGATAATTTCTGCACGGTGGATACAATTTTTCATTCATTATAATTGTAATAATTCATTATAATAAATTAGAATTTTTTCTCCCACTTATCCGCCGTTAATTATGACGAGATTGTTTTAATGGAAGTGCCGCACCTTAACTATGACTTTCTTGTAATCGTTGTAGCTATACTATTGACGCAAATAAGTTTTTGCCTCGGTATTTTCTTAAAATATGGATTATTATTCGGTCGTTATATTCGGTTTGTAGTAATCCAAGACAAAATCGGCCGCCTCTGTGAAGAGGTCGAGCAGCAGAGATAATTGTGAGAGGGCTTGGATAACAAGGTGGAAACTCTGCGCCCAGTTCTCAACTTCGCCGTGCCTCGTACTTCACATACCAGAACAGCGCTGCTTTATTTATTAATTCATAGTTTAAGATTGCTTCGTCTCCTTCGTGTTGAAAGTATCAAGGTCATGATTTTATTAATTTTCCGGCAGAAATTGCCCGTTGCTTACAGAATGAAAATTTTTTTCAAAAAATTATCTTTTAAGTACCTATTTTGCTCTATTAATATAATTTGCGTACTTAGAAACACAGATGTCGACGCGGTGAGAGAGAAATAGTAACATATAGGTTCTAATTTGGACATCGCAGTAAAATAAAATACCGGGGCTGAAACCCAATTTAAACGTTGCTAGCGATCGTAAGAACATTCACTGCGGTAAGTTTCGACATTTCTCCGTGGGATCTAATTTCTCTAGTGAAGTATAATTTATGAATCATCAAAGTTGTAACCTTAATGTTCCTTATTTAGTATGAAATTATGTATCAGTATTTATTTAACGTTTATAGCTGCTCACGTTTATTTACAAACTTTCCGAATTCTGCCAGATTTTCATTAGTTTTTTTACGACGGTACCTTTCTCAGTGTAAGGCCACGGGAAGCTTGGAAATATGAAACACAAAACTTTAATTGAATCCATCTATATATTTTCATTGAAAATTACTTTCAAAATCTCTACTTGGGCAATGTTAAAAATTTTCTATCGCGAGTCCGTTAGAAATTAAGGTAGTATGGAATATCAGTACCTAGATATATTATTACCTAGATATATTATTGCGCATTATAAACAAATAAATTTTGATGTTGAAGTGAAGCGTCAGAATATCAACAAATTAAAACATAATTCAATGAACAGTCGTTAATGCAAATAAACAGAGACGTCTTAAATAAACTGAAGTTTTATTCATTGAAGTGGATGTTAATATCGAGATGCTCCTTTTATAATCCTTTACTCTTCAATTTAAAGTACGAGGATGCGTACCGCAATCGATAACATGGTTGATGGCTCACACGCGTTGTTTACCGTCGGAACAAATTTACATACCACGAATCCTACTCGTCGATCTTATACCTGGCGAGCACGAATTTTATAGGATCTTGCTAATGATTAAATAATCTACTGCCAGTCTGTTTCGGAGGTCGTTTGTAGTAGTTGGAGATAAATCTTGATTTAAGTACTTTCACGTAAAAAGACGTTTCGAAGAATATAGAACAAAGGAGTGATGAGTGCCGTCATATTTATGCACAATTTCAATTCCTACGAAGAGTTAAAATTAAATATGGTAACAATCAATCAGCCGATTTTAGATCACGATTCCGAGGGGAAAAATACGCGTAACAAAACTGACTCAGTCTTGATCGCGATAAAATTTAAAGTATTCGAAGTCGACTTCTCATTATAATCACAAAGAGATGACAGTCTAAAGCAGCTTAGTTTGAGAAAGAGAAATTTATCTTTGATATTTTGCCGAAATCCGAATTAATTAAAGCAGAGCAGCAGCGCCGAAGCAGAGATCTCGCATCGATTCCAGCCCCCTGACGCCTGCCTCTGTCAGTTGCGTCTTTGCCAGTCGAAATAAATCACAGCTGCAGGCTTCTCGCTATCATAATCCATCAAACGGAGACAACCCTCATTCTCAGCTTCGGCTCTGACTCTGTGGCTACATACACGTAGGCCCACACACACACACAGACAAATATCCCTATCTGCTTTCATTTCGCTCTTTCTTCGGGACTCGTTAGAATTTGTAAGCAGTTTCTTGTATTAGAAGGTATTATACCTTCAGGACTCCAGTAAATGAACTTAGAATTTTCCACACGTGCTTTGATTTAATCATTTAATTCAATAAAACTATTATTTGATTAATATGTAATACTATGTAAGAACTGTTACTTTTGTAGGAATTTATTTTCTCAATAATCTGTTTGTTGCATTTTTAGTAGAGAGTTTGTGTGGTCCAGAACTTATTTCCGGCCAAGTTTCTTTGTGAATAATTATTTTACTTCCAGTGCAGCCCGTGTATATAGCGAATTCTGAGTCTGAAATTTTTCTGATACATTATAGAAGTCAAAACCCGAGAGCAGCGAAACACAGGCAGGGGTAAATGCATTTACTGTACCCCCCCCCAAAAAAAAAAAAAAAAAAAGGCTGAGCAGTATATTTCGCAACGCAAGTTGCAGATAACTTTATCACTGATTGTGGCTTCCTGCTACAACAAACTTCTTCAGTTTTCGCTGGTTTCTCATGTAGATATAAATGCTGTGTTCGTCAGTTATACTTTACTGTAAAAAATTACTTAATAAAAACGAGAAGGACTGTATGTATATATTATTAATATTTTAGTTGATTAAACCATTATTTTAATACAGTCACGTATAAAAAAATTTAAATGTAGATTACATTAAAATGTCATGATTTTAAATATATCAAGAACATTCGGTTTTTGTTTACCATATTCATTTGTAAAAACAGTAAAGTTATTAAGAACATTATTGAATTTAAATTATGTGTACACCATATATTAATATCTTACGTCACAGGGATTAAATAACTTTTTTCATAAATGATACTTTAATTTAATATTTCCTTAGGCCAACATTTTTGACATTATTATATAGAATATTATTTGCAATAGGGTAACATGTATAGTGCGTAGTGGCCAAGAACTGACTGACTAGTCGTGTTGTATCTACCACAACAATTTCCATATCTATGTATCAAGTATATCGATTGGAAACAGATAATTGGAAATGTTTCAACTTAAATTCATATTTATACAATATCCTAAATTTTTGCGTAAAACCTATTTCATTTCTGGTGTTCATAGAAATTTTATAAATTTTTATATATGTATGAATTCAAAAATTTTTATTTTTTCGAAATTAATACTTGTATGATAAATTTTTTGTTATCAAAATTAATATTATGTTTCGTTACTTTGTAAACAATAAATATTTTAATTAAATTATCAGATTTATAAAGGATGATTAAATCTGTTTGACGTAATATATTAATATACGGTATAAACATAATTTAAATTCAATAATGTAATTAATAATTATACTGTTTTTTCCTGATCCATTTGGTTAGTAAAAACGGAAAGTTCCAAACGATCTATTTAAAATAATGATATTTTAATGTAATTTACATTGAAGTTTTTTATAATTGGCTGTATTAAAAGAAGGGCTCAATAAATTATAGTAAAATTCTTTTTTAAATAAATATATTAATTCTGTGTTAATATTCTGTCAAAATTACGGGTGGCAGAGGTTTTCATAGTTCTAGTTTTCGCTCTTATTGAAGAACCAATGTTAATGTGTCAGTGTCGGCAGAAAAGTAGGGTTCTAAAAACTAGTATCTTATTATTTTTTGCAAATATTATATACTATAATACTGGCATTTCCTCCAGGAAAAATCTGTTGTATATTAATCCATTGTAATCGAAGGTTTTTTCAATCAGCTTTGTTATTTGTAACTTATTAATAAATTACAATTTTGGAATATTGCCATCAAACCGATCGCCAACAAGCATTTCAAATATGCGATGCTCACTGAAATATTTTGTGGTATTAAATTTAATCAGTTTTATAATAATTTAAGATATAAAAGTTAAATATGTTTACATTGTTTTGGTTAATTGAGTTTTTTTGTTTAATGTCAATATATTGAACTCAAAAGGTAAATTGATTCCCAATGAACAGTTGCACATGTAATATTTTATATGCCCATCGAAAATATTTCCACCTTAACGAGAATATGTAGCATAATCTAATAAATAATATAGATTGTTGTTTGTGTATGTTCTGAATATTAATTTACACCCGAAAATTTGACCACGTCAAAATTTGTACACGTGTTACTTTCGAGTCGGAAACATACACCGTGGGGTTAACGCACGACTATCACGCCAAGGGACGCGGGTGGATATTTTTAAACGTGTTAAAACGGCCAATATTTGCGTTGGGCAAATATTTTTCGGGTTCTATGAAATTGATAATGTGTTTCCCGGCGTTTGCGTACAATTTCAACCCTTTTAGGCGTAGGATGGTCGCGCTTTCAATGAGATTAATGGTGTTTCTCCAGATGTTGATTGCGTATATTTTCAATCCCTTTCGGAATGGGAGGGGGGCTCACTTAGAGATGGATGTAGATGGGCGTTATATAAAAATAAAACCAAAACAATCGTGATGGAAGTCGAATCCGGGTATATGGACGTCACTGAGTTGAGTTATAATTGAGTACTTTATCGGGCTTTCATAAATAAATACCAGGGGAACGCCGAATATCCAGCTAGTAATTTTATATATATCTAAATTATTAAGCTTAATATATTTTTAATCGACCAACTAAAGCTTAATGTAACGGTAATAACTAGGCTCCTTTAATTCAGTGCAGTCTTCACAAATTCGATATTTTACTCAAAATACAGAATTTAATACTTCATCTTCTGTATGAATACTATTGGAAACATTGCTTGACTTAACACCGTTTCCTCGGGATAAATATTTCATGAGCCACAAATTAATCGTTCTGGAATCATTGTAAAGGTATATGGGCTCACTAAATACATATAAATTTTTGTATTTTATTAATTTTAAACACTATTAAGAAATAACAATAATTTATTTATTTGTTGAAGGGAAGAACAAGACAAATCACGGAATAAATCATTTTAAGAATATTATTTTACGCACATCAATTAAACAATCATTTTAAATATTGATTACCTCAGATAAAAATCCACAATCTCTAAAATCAGAGAATGGTGGCCGTTAAATGAATCTGTGTTATCTGGTCTCACCAGGTAAACGCTCATTTATGCATAATTACTTTTATTTATTATTATAAAGGTCGGCGGTATGCAGGTTTTTGTAGGGGTTTCCTGCATCACTTATAGGCGAATTGCCGGGTAGGATCTTTAAACTGCAGCCCGGGGTGCCTAGTTAACTCTTGGGTATCCTTCTCTACCTTTCCGCATCCGCCCTCCCGGTTTAAGTCCCTTTCCAATGCTATAAGGGATTACATGGATTACCCGATACATAGCCTGGCTACACACACACACACACACACCCAGGTGACGAGAGTGCTGCGTCATGTCAGGGGCATGGTAGTTCATCACTTCTGCGATCTCAAGACTAGCGTCAGCAAAATAATTCCGCACATAAGCCATATTCTCCACATCAGCTCTCACCGTCTTTCGTTCTCTCTTCCAGTCAAAACTGAACCAGTAGCCATTTTGTCAAGTACAGTTTTACACAAGGCCTGTTTTGAGAGGTGTATGTTCCGGGGTCACAGACCTTGGGCATAACCGGTCAAGGCACGGAGAGGGGAAAGCTGCGACCCTACAGCTTAATATTATGCCATCGGAAGGGCGTGGGACAAGTACCAAATGCCCGACCTACCTGATGCAGGTTTTTCTAGGGGATATCCCTGCATCACTTTTAGGCTAATTGCCGGGTAGGATCTTTATTTAACCCTTATTTAACCCTTGGCTACCTTGCTCTACCCTTCCGCATCCCCCCTTTCAAATACCTTCCTATGCTATTAAAGGGGAGTTGCCACCATGTGGATTACCCTCATGTAGCCTGTTACCCTAAAAAAAAACATCTTACACATTTCCACGTAAATTCACCATTCTCAATTGGAGACGGCTGAAACTCGGGTAATCTGCGATCATTATTAATTGTAATTAATTCACAATTAATTCACAAAACCGTCTAGAAGTAGTTTTTTGTGTTAGAAATATGATAATGTGTTACCGTATAAAACGCTCCTTAATCATTATGCAATTTTTTTTTATCAAATAACATTTTTAACATATTTATTATTAGATTTCAAAGCAAGACAAAACAAATCTGAGTTTATTAAACCGAACTGACCTTTAAAATCCGTGAAAATCGTCATCTGAACTTTCTTCTTCTTCTACTTCCTCGCCATCGTCATCGTTGTCCTCTTTATATATAAGTTGGCTTTCACTGCCATCGAGAGCCTTACTTACGCCGCACTTCTTCAAAGATTTAACAATATATTCTCTCACTCTAGACTTCCACTGTTTTTGACACACTTGTTTGATTGTAGGTCGATTTAAAGCTCCCTTCGGCGTGAATTCATGTTGGGTTTCATCCGTTCCTGTCTTATGTACACATTAAATCGTTTATATATCGAGACATTATGAGGTTACAACTCCGAAGTAATTCCTTCCGGAATAACAGCATGCTCTGTATTTCCCTTTCTCAATTTCTCTTTCAGATAATTTTTCAAATCACCAATAAACTGACCCAACACAAGAAGAGATCTCTTCTTAAATGAAGCACCTTTCCTTCTCTACCACACTCTTTTAATCCATAATTTAATACCAGCCTCGTTCATCCAACCCTTCGTTCGTCGCATCGGTGCACTGCAGCTGCTAGTTTAATCCAATGTTTCCATAATAGAGATATGTTTCTCGCGGCATCGAATGTATGACTATTTTTAAGACTGACGGGAATTTTAAATCAAAAAGTGGGTATTTTTATAAGTGCGTCTTATAGTCCGTTAAATATGATAGCGGATAACCGCTCAAAAATCCTAACTTACTTATGATACGCAGAATCTAAACCAGCACCTTATTCGTATTAAAAATTACTCCGCGCATCTTTATTGTTTGGGAGAGATTAGTTGTTTATTTGTAACGAAATGTTATTTCTGTTTGATTCTAATTTTATTTTTCTTTGAAGTTATTATTTAATGGTGAAATAACATCAATGGGTTTGGTTAATAAATCTTCTGCAGCTAGTGTCATCATTGTCAGGAACTACGAATAAAAGTGAATACATGCGTGTAGAGAACTGCACGGCTATACCCACACACAGGAAAAGCGAAAGAGAGAGAGAGAGAGAGAGGGAGAGGGAGAGAGATAGAGATAGAGATAGATAGATAGAGAGATATAGATAGAGAGAGATAGAGAGAGAAATAGAGAGATAGAGAGAGAAATAGAGAGATAGATAAAGAGAGATAGAGATAGATACATAGAGAGAGAGAGATAGAGAGAGAAATAGAGAAATAGAGATAGATAGATTGAGAGAGAGAGATAGAGATAGAGAGAGAGAGAAATAGAGAGATAGAGATAGAGAGAGATAGATAAAGAGAGCTAGAGAGAGAGGGAGCATTTAGAGAAGGAACACAACCTAAAGAGCGAAAGAGACTGAATGAAGTAAAAGGAAATGGGGCGAATGATATATAGATATAAGAGTATTGTCACGCTTTCTGATTCTGTTCGTTTCACCTATGATTTCTTTTCCACACATCGTAAGTCTCTCAAGCATCATATGAAAGCAATTGAAGACCTTATAAATTACCCTGTAAGGGTTTTATTTCTTTTATCCAGAAATGTTCACATCATAACTATATATTTTTTAGAGTGACATATTACAGAAGGGTCTCCCATTTCATAGTATAGGAAGGGTTTTGAAATGGGGGATGCAGACGGCTTAACTAGGGCTACCTGGGTACAGTTTAAGGACGCTACTCGACATTTTCCTAAAAATGGTTCTTGTCCAACACCTTACGGATAACTGGAGTGGTGTTTGCTGTGTGGGCGCAGCATTATTTTCTCTGTATGCCTCGACCAGTTTAGGAGGCTTACCGTATGTCCTAGGTCTGCAACATTTCATAAATAACCGAGGTGTCTCTGATTGTGGGTACCTTAATTAAAAAGCAGAGTAGATATCTCCCACTCTCGTGGAAGGATAGACCTGTGAACGTTCTTGTAGAGACCTGCTTCGACGAGCAAGTGCGTGTAGTGGCTATTTATATTTTTTAGAGCAACAGGCTACACGAGGGTAATCCTCGCGGTGAAAAATTCCCTTTAATAACATGGGAAGTGATTTAGCCTAAAAGTGATGCAGAACGCAACCTAGAAATCCTGCATCAGGTAGGTCGGGCATTGGGTACTTGTCCCACGCCTTTCCGATGGCGGGAGAGTGGTTTTCTGAGGAGACGCAGCTTTCCATTCTCCGTGCCTCGACTAGTTTAGGAGGCAGCTGGTCGACTATTCCTCTAGGAATTGCGTACAACTCTTACCGTATGCCTCGAAATTGTTTTTTACGTTAGTAGGTAATTAAGGAAGAGTATTATAAATAGGATTAGCTGCCAAGGTTAGTTATTACTTAAGGTTTAATAGAGTGACAAAATGACGATTATTAACATAACAATCAGTCACGTCTCTTCTTAGTAATCGTTTATATATATCTGTGTGAATGTATTTGAATAAAAATACAGGATATTGTTAACTATTTTTACTGATAATAGCCATGCATGTGGTAAGCCGCGGCACAAGCTCCTTTATGCCCTCCATGAAGAACTCTCCCCCACTTCAGAAACTCTTTCTGCACCTGCTGTTCAGTTTAAAATTTAATTCCACCCACAAGAGACTTCAGGTAGGTGAAAAGATTATATTCTGATGGCGTCAAGTAAGGGGAATACGGAGGGTGGTTCAAAACGTCGCAACTAAATGAGTCCAAGAGCACCTTGTTGGCTAAGATTGTATGAGGACACGGGCATTGTGCAACAAGCACATGCCTTTCGTCAGCATTTCTCACCTTTTATTTTGAATGCTCCTTTCGAGTTTTTTAGAGTCCCATAATATGGCTGTGCACTGTTGGTTTCCCTGTAGTAGAAATTCGACCAAAATGACTCCTTTCCTGTCCCAAAACACTGAGGTCATTCCGCACCAGTTATTGTGGATTTGAATTTTTTTTTGCAGACGGTGAATTGGTGTGTCGTTCTGTTCATGACACCTTTGCCGTAAACCGTTTTGATTAGCGAAAAAAATTCGTTAATTAGGTGTTATTCCTTCCGCGAGTAGGAGTCGTGGTGGGATTTCTTACCGACATCTTCCTCGCAGTTGGACACTACAACGTGAGTTTACGTACTAACGTCTGCCTGGGAAGCTCGTTCTGTCTGGAGATCCTTCTCTACCATTCAGTTCTGCCAACCCCCAAAAATCAATAAACCACAGCCCGTTACGGTCGCAGTATACTTACTTTCTGAACATTCCTCGTATATAAAAATATATTGTAGAAATTACAAATGTATGATTAATGAATTTTTTTCGTTAATTATTGGTGGCGGCATTGTAAATGAATATTGTTTGGCGATAATGCGGAGCCGATAATACTTGCTACAAAGTGATCGCCAAAAAGGCATAAAGGACTTAAGCGGACTTCAGTGCGTTTTGTGAGGCTGTCCAGTTCGCAATGGTTGTCAGATGTTGCGAGACACACCAGATAGTTTGTTTCTCGGATATATAGAGCTAGTGTGTTTGGAAGTAGTTGTCAAGTATGTAAAACAAGTAGCGTGGTCACGGGGTTAGATCAGTTATTCAGATATTCAGAATGTGAACAGTAAACAGCGATCGGTGTAGGATCTGTAAAACATTAGATATTCAGAAACAGAAAGACATTGACAGTGTTACAAATTAATAAACGATAATAAAGTAGAATCAGTGCAAATGGTCTGTTAGTGAAAAGTGGAGTAAATAAAAATAAAATTAATTAAAAAGCAAATCATGTGTGCATAAGCCTCAGAAGACCAGACATTGGTATGTTAATCAAACAAATTTCTTATCTGTAAACCTAATAAGTAAGTACCTACCGTCAGATTTCGATAACTTTAATATATTTCGATAACTTTCAATTTAATAATAATTTTTCAATAGTAAATTAAAATCATTTTTTGTAGTATCTCTATTAGAGGCCCGATATGCGGTCCTGAAATTGAGTTCTCACAAAAGCCGAGGTATAATATTATAGTAATGTAAATTCAACGAAGACTTAATTTTGTTAAATAAATGATTTTGTTATCTTTTTAAATGTTCGGATAAATTCCTTCATTTTTCCTTTTATTAAAATAGTGAATACTACATAATTTATACCTAACGTGGTGGCTTATATCAATTTTAATTAAAGTGATTGCTACATAAATTGGCGCCCAACGTGGGGCATTCTATATTTAAACAATATTTACTATTTTTTATACTACATAATTTTACCTAACGTGGTGGTTTATTTCCCTTAATAAAAAGTGATTACTACATAAATTGGCGCCCAACGTGGTCAATTATTGATTATTTTGTGTTTACTACAATGTATATGCAGTATTTATAGCAATACATTTAAATAGAATTTGTAATTAATTTTAGCCGTTTAAATTCTGGTTTAATCAGACCTAGATTCTTACGTTGTTTCGGATTATGCTACAGTTTTCGCCTCAATGGTAGTAGACTATGGGCTTCCATAACATTGTTATAAAAGGCCGTATAAACATGACAAATAAACTGTATGTAAGGAATACATCCGCGAGCGTTTTAATATTGGAATCATTCTTTGTTTCGTGGTTAGAAAAGGAAAGCTGACAGTCAACGAGCTGCTATTTGCATCTCGTATAACATAATGATTCTTTTGAATTGAAAATGAGTGATACAACCTTCATCGTTATTGTGCAGAGCGCAGCATCCACTGTGCCTCTATTATTATACGTAATTATGTCTTAAAAATGAGTTCCAGGTATTTTACAAGCTGTGGACGTAGCATTTGTAGTCATCGAGATGTATTAAGAAAGTTATACTGTTATTTTTGTGTTGAAAAATTATTTTCCTTCGAAGTAAGCTATTCTGGAGAATTTACAGATCGCAGATGTAAGTATTTCACGGAGTTCTCGCCAGAGAGTTCTGGATGCGGCCACAGGGTTGTTTCGCATCATATCGATCCTAATAACGTACGGAAGGGCGCTACTTTCAAAAATTTCCTTTCTACTTAAAGGTTTTGTAATAGGTTTTAGTGTTAGGCAGCACAAGATTTGTTATATCAGTGCCAGTGATTCATGGAGAAATTTGAGATTATAAGTTTACTCACCATGACTTCATTATATCTGAGACTCCATTTCAGCGAAAAAAAAAATTCAGTTGAGTACGTCAAAGTATCCGTCTCCCTATACTTAACTGAAGTATGTGTGTTGTATGATCTCAAATTAGTTCATTCCCCTGAAAACGAGCAGCGTTCGTAACGTTCACTTTTACTGACCATCCACTAATTATTATAAATCAGAATCTTATTTTTTTTTACTCTTCCACTTACATCCTTCTGATCACTACTCTTTTACTTAATTGCTAGCTGGGTGCCTGGCATTTCCCGGGTATTTATTTATATTAGCATTTATATACGTGATTCGTCAGCACGTGAATTAACCGACATCTAGAACGTCACGTTTTTTAATATTTACCTTTCCACGTCACCTACTCTACCTACGATCACGGAATGTTAATTTTATCATAACCTGTTTTATCACTGACTATACCTTAACCGAGAGTCAAGAAATCTACTGTTACTAAAAATATTCTTGAAACTTGGAACAGTTAATATTTCGGTACCTAAGGTAAGGTGAAAATTCTCCCGGTACCTTAAGACAGTCAAGTATACTCCAGGTACTCTAATAGAGTCAAAATTCTCTCAGTATCTTAAGAGATTAAATACTACTTCCGGTACCTTAATAGAGGTAAAAATACTCCAGATACCTTAAGGGGACAAAATAATCCCGGTATCTTAAGAGGATCAAAAATATTCCCCAAAAAAGTGAAAGATACGATATGGGTGTATTACACACCCAGTATTTGTTTCCTGGTCGTATATCAAATGTTTACAAAGTTTCTTTGAAATTGCTGTACGCATTTAAGATCGTACGTGTAACTTTGATTTCAGACCCGCTTCTTGGGGTTGTTATACAACTTAACTGGCATTCCGAAAATCAGAATTAATCTCAGTGACCTCCGTAACCCCGAATTCGTTACCAATTTCGATTCTTTTCCTGTTATGTTTAAGTAACACCACCACCTCTAAAAGTGCTCCCTTCCTATCCCAAAAGGGGTTGAAATTATACACAAACAGCATCCATAAATATCTCATTGACCCCGAAAAATTTTGATTCCACGTAATTATCGGCCGTTTTTGCTCATTTCTAACTTCCATCATCGACCCTAAGGGCGGTAGTTATATCTTACTCCCACAGTGCTTGGTTTCATGTGGTAAAGAACACATGTAAAGAATTTGAATCCGGAACAATCTCACATACGTACAAACAATTTTATTAATTCAATAGATTTTTCTCAATAATCAAGTATTACAGTGAAACATCGCCAAGTAAAAATTATTAAATAATTAATTACAATCATATAAAGTATAGTTTTAATATTTTAAAGTGCTTAATGTTCTTAAAAATGATTATAAACGTTTTATTATAATTCAAAGTATTTAATATATATATATATATGTATTAGAGTAACATTCTACACGAGTGTATCACCCTGGCGACAACTTCACTTTAATATGATAGGAAGGGATTTGAAAGGGGGAATGCGGAAGGGTAGAGGAAGGTATCCAAGGGTTCACTAGCGTCCCCGGACTTGGTTTAGAATCCTACCCGGCATTCGCCTAAAAGTGATGCAGGAAAAACCCTAGAAAACCTGCATCAGGTAAGTTGGGCGTTTGGTACTTGTCTCACGCCCTTTTGATGACGGGAGAGGGGTTTTCTGCGGGGACGGACGCAGGATTCTCTTCTCCGTGCCTCGACCAGTTTAGTAGGCAGTTGGCCGACTAGTCCAATAGGAATAGGGATAGGGGACAACTCTTATCGTATGCCCAAGATCTGTGACCCCGGAACTCTCAAAACTGACCAAGGTTCCTCAGCTTGTGGGAAACTTATTTTAAAAAACTAGAGAGAGGAGAAGGCATCCCCAAAGCCAGCCTTTCCAGAGGTCTCTGAAGAGTTTTTAGTTTAGAGTAACAGGCTACATGAGGGTAATCCACATGGTGGAAACTCCCTCTTAATTGCATAGGAAGGGATTTGAAAGGGGTGATACGGAAGGGTAAAGGAAGGTAGCCATGTATTAACTAGTGCCCCTAGGCTATAGTTTAAGGATCCTAAGCGGTACAAAATCTAGAAAACCTGCATTAAGTAGGTCGGGCTTTGGGTACTTATCCCACTCTCTTCCGGGATGTCTCGTTATTAATTTCTACTTAAGCTTTCGAGATCATACGCATAAGAAAATTATGTCTATATGAATAAAATTTGTCTCATTATTTATTCTACTTAACCATTTAGGGTACTCTTTGATATAATAATGAGCCTGTATGAATTGTTGTTTGATATAAAATTCATTGAAACGGTACGATAATAAATTTATAGCACAGGACTTGGTATAACTTTCAAATACCGTAAAAATCGTAAAAATTGTGTGTGTAGTTAGCAAGACTTTTATATAATGGTGGGCTCATTATTTAACGCTTCGTGTTACTCGGAAACATTCCACCTCATTGAAGCCTTCTACAATTACTGAATATCATGATTACAGCAAATTTCATTACTGACCAAACACTAATGGCCAAATTAGTCAAAGTGAAATATTTAATAAATAAATTACAAATTACTCACCGTTTCGTCCTCATAGCAGTTCTTCTTCAGATGTTAAAGATAGTATTATATTAAAAATTAATTTATATTGCATTCATATAATAAATAATATAATTTCAACAATGTTAGATAATTTTCAAATAAAAATTAATTACTCAGATATTGCAGCCACTTAAGTGGAAAGTTTTTAATCCGCTGTATTTTGTTCAGAACTAATTTTGTTTAGAGAGATGTAAATAATCAACGACGTTTAAAATTTAATTTTTTCAAGTGGTTTTATATTTTCCTGTCTCCATGAGGAGGCTGAAAGTGTTTTCATACTGCCGCGAGGGTTGTGTAATGCACTTGTGCACAGGAGTGTGTGTGTGTGCGAGTGGGCGTGTACCTTTATGCAGACATATGTTTGCTTGGTCGTGTACCTGAGCGCTCGGAAATTACGCAATTATTCTGCCATGTACAGCATTTGTAATCACTCATCCGGACACTAATTCTAAAATTTGGTTTCACATTTCAATAAATTTGACTGTAAACCGATTTGGAACCTATTTGTGCGATTTACCTGATGGAAACCTGCTACAATACCTCTAAATTATGTTACTATTTTTAACCAATTAAGGCAATTAATAAAGCATTCAGATTAACCGTTTATCTAGTGGGGGTTTTCTCTGCCATAAACTGAGATGCTCTTAAATTTGATTCTATCATACAACTTGTGTATGACCAGCAGTTGCTGTAATTATATGCTTACTTTAACTAAATGAATAATAAATTGACATGGGGTTGGGTTTAGAATACAGAGACCTTTACTGCTTTGAAAGGTCGCGCAATTTAAGGTTAGAAGGTCACGTTACATTAATTAATTAGGCTAACCTCTTATATTTTCTGCCTGGTGTATCCTGTGGCGAGTCGAGACTCTAATCCCGAGCTTCTAAAAGCAGTAAATAAGTACACACAAAAGGAAAAACTTAATTATTTCTAGATGTAGCGACAGACGAGGACGTAGTGCGTGGACCTCCGAGAAAAAGGGTTTTCTTTGATCACGTCTTCCCGGACGGTGTTGTGGTGATTGTTTTGTAGCAGTTCGGAGTAAAAGGCATGGAACCTAAGTGATTAAAAGAGCCAGGATTTAGAATCAAAATAAAACAATAAAATGAAAATAGCCCAAACAATATACGCCGATGTTACCAAAAACAATGACAAAATGATCTTGTAGAAGTTTTTATCACACATTATTTTTACACTATTTAAGCTCGGTCATCGAGATATCTTCTCTTGTGAGGCTCGCACGTCTTGTGGTGAAGGAGATAAAATTTTCTTTCCGCGTCAAATGACGTCACAGCCGAAGCAACACTACTTGAATCAGCGGAAATATTTTCAGGAATTTGTTACAGGTTTTCCATCTCGATTTTTGATAGTACTGGACTGGGTAGAAAAATCAACAAAAAACCCTCAATTTTTCTGAAAATGTGATTTTTTGAACACAGCATTACTGAAATTTCGTCAACATGCGCACTGTTTGATCGTAGAATAATGTCATCAGAAATGACAACCTTATCTTCTAATTGTAAGTGAGGAGGTTCGGTTCACAACATATTTGGGCTCACACTTTAACATCCTATCGAGGATTTCAAACATACAATACTGAAATGAATAAATAAAGGAAATCGATCCAACTGGCAGCTACAAATGAAATATGATTTTTTTTGTGCGACCGTTTTAATATAAATGGGCCATTTTAATTTTTTAAAAAGGATAAAATATCCTAGCAAGAAGGTTTTATATGAGAATATACAGGAAATGCGGAGTGGCTGAACAATTGCAGCACCGATATAATTTATGCAAGTCTAAAGTGTTGACACAAATATCACAATATCCTTTACTCCAGGCTTATATTGTAATTTTATGTTTCCTTATACGAGGACTAATGGAATAAAATCAAATAAATAAAATCACTGCTGCACGACCACTAATACACACGCATCAACACTATGACATATAGTTAGATTTGTTTAACTTTCCGTTTCTATTGATAGGATTCGTTTTCTTCTTATGATTTATGAAATTATTATTTTTTTAATCGCTGATGAGATTCTTTTAGATTTATCTGCCGTAATTCACTATTCCTCGAAATCAGCGTGAAAGACGGACAAAAATGTAGGTGACATCGATGTCTGATATCACAAATACATGAAACGAAAAATGCATTACAGTTACTCGAGTGTAAGGTTGATGCGGGCAATTATAATTTGACTTATATATATATATATATATATATTGTAATAATCAACCGGTTGGGTTTTAATTAAATAAAAGACTTAATAAAATTTAATACATAAAATTATTTATTTTCACTTTGTGGCTTCTAACTGAAAAACAATTACAATTTAAACTTTTAATTTCTCAGGACCTTCACTGGGGTTGATAATTGACACAACAAATTGATTTTAAAAATCTTATTAACAAACAGTTCACATTTACCTCAAAAATATGTCCATAGAAAGAAATTGACAATTAAAAGAGAACGAAATCTTACCTTATCCTCTAATTAGCGTTTACAATTAATCATTAGTTTTGGTTTTGTTACTTACATCTGTCCAGCTGGTACCAGCATACTTTTTGGTTTCGGAAGTACACTATTGCAAAATTATACACTTATTCTAGAAGTCAACTCACAGATTTTACACTATTGAAGTCAAAATTGAATGGCTCACAGGAACTAGGATGATCCTTCTGAATGTCAGCTATCTGATGTCTGCTTGCCTTAAACGTATCCTATGATTCGTAGATTTGTTAGTCTTTTACCTCTTTGGACTTAAACTGCAACTTTACTATTCTGGCTGGCTATAGACGTAAACTCTCTTAGACTTCCCTGGCTGGGTGTAGACGTAAACTGCTTTTACTTAGCGATATTTACGATGTAATACTTCCGTGAATGTTTTTACTTTGTCTTAAATTCACACTTTGTTTAATAATAGATTAACGACGGCTAGTCTCTGCTCTAGTATTATTTTTTCCGTCCTCTGAAATGTCCCGCCACCAACTAACAGTTATATTACTTGTTCTGCTCCTCACGATGTTTTTTCCGCGAACTGACTCCTAGTTCTCTCGAGTTTTAGCGCGTACGCCATTTTTGACTTTTCGACAAAGCAAAGTGAGCTCGCTTCTCTCATTGTTGCTTTGTTCGATCAGACCGCTATAATGGATTTCTAAAACAATTCAAATTTTATGTCCAAACAATTAATGGCCTAATTAATTGGCATTACAATATATATATATACGTATATATATATATATATATATATATATATATATATATATATATATATATATTTGTAACTGACATTGATGTTTTAGTTCACAAACGTCTGTTAATAGCGAATAATTTTGTAAGGACTAGTTCATTACGTCATGGTTTCAGAAAGCCTGACTCTAATTGCATTGAAAATACAATGTAATTTGCATATATAAAATGTATAGAGAACTATTATATGAGGTCTTGTGCATTACATCATCAATTCAGTAAGCGTGACACTAATTGCATTCAAAATACGATATATTGTAGAGATTACAAATGTGTAATGAAATGCTTCTTTTAAAATTATTACTTTAATTACTGTCGGCGTAACTTTGAGGCCAGATCATTGTAAAGAACAGAATTGTTTGGCGCGATAATGCGGGGACTACAATGTGTGCTACGAATTGTTGTCGAGAAAGCTAATCACTTATCAAAACTTTAAATTAGATTGTCAGAGAGCAGTATGTAGGCAGAAATAGTTACTCAGAGAACAGAGTGTGTGTTTGTAATGCAAGGTAGTATCGTGTGCGGGAGACAGTCTGTGTGTTTTGGAGGACCTGACCAAGGTAGTACGAGCAAGTGTCTGTGATGGTCAAATTCAGCAAAGTATGGGCTGAATATAATCAATTTATCTATTAAAGATTCTCCAGAGCAAACTGAGCGTGACAAAACGAATTCAGCAAAGTAGAAAGGCGCCCAAAGTGTTGGAAAGTGAGACGAGAATAAAGTCAGTGCTATGGCCTGTCTATGAAATTAGTGTTCTAATAATCACGTGTGCACAAACTCTAATAAAATGGTATGTAAAAACAAAACAAAAAACTTTTATCTGTAAACCTATACGTAAATATTTTTACCGCCAGATTTATATAATAACTTTTCAGATTTTTAATAGATTTTGTTGTTGGTATAATATTTTGTTATTGAAAATTTTTGCATTTGTAACTTGGTGAAATTTGCAAATCACTGTCTTCATTAGAGGCCCTATAAGCGACCCTGAAATTTGGATTATCATGAAAGCTGAGGCATAATCTTAAAAATATTAAAATGTAAATTCAACGAAAATCTAATTTGTCAAATAAGTTATCTTTCTTATCTATTAGATATATTGATTTAATTTTGAGTTCTTTCGTTCAATTTAATTAAAATTGTGTATACCACTGAATTTGGTGCCACAACTTGTTGGCATTTTATTTATATAATTTTTAAATATTACAATATATATATATATATATATATATATATATATATATATATATATACTTGATTATGTTGCATTGTCGATTTATTGCTTTTGTCGGTGTCAGTTTGCCGTGCTGCATATTGTAGAGTATTGTTGTAAGGCGCGCGCAGAGACGTGGCAAGGCAGTCCGGCAGTTCGTCAAGGGACTCATCCCAGTGGAGAAATGTAAAAATGTCATAAATAACCACGCCCTGCAGACGTTTAATGTTTCATAGCTGGGGAAATCTATTACAAATAAAATTGTTTTGGTAATTTCATTCCAAAAAATTACCTGGCGCCCGTATTAGAAATTGTGCCGAGAAACGGAAGGACGAAAGGTCGGACGCCACAATATATATTGTAATGATTAGACTTTATTACTATGTATAAAAAAAACTTTATTACATATTTACAAAAATACATTAAAAATTTTATTGGGCGCCTGCAGATATACATATAGTCTGCAAAAAATTATCATTAGCTTCGATTTGGTTATAAAATCCTCCTTCTCTACAGGTTAATGTGGGTGGCTTGGTAGCTATTGAGGAACACAGCTTATTTCCGTACTGTGTAAAAAATCTTTAACTTCTGAATGCACTTTACAGAAATGGTGATTCTTACTTTAACTTGTGGCGTCAGCCGACTTGCTGTGGATCACTGGTCTTGTAGTAAGCAGCACGCGATCCTTTTCTTCGGCCTCCCCGAGATGGACGTCTCTCCAAAAACTTTTGTTGCTTACCGCTCGCCAAATTTTCCACCCTCTCGCCTCTCTCACTCCACTTTCAGTCCTCTTGGGGCCTCTCGGACGCACGTGGCCGTTTAATTTATTCCTTCTCAGGCCCGCGGACAAAGGGCGGCCACTTACCGATGTTATTCACTACAATATATATTGTAATACTTATTGATTCAAAAACATTATTTTAGTTATTATAATAACTAATAAAATGAGTCACATACAATTTAATTTATACAAAAAAATACCATAATCTGACAGGGATTTCGTAGGGTGAACCTCAACGTAGCAGAAATTGAAACTAATGATATTAACAAATTCAATTTACTGATTAACAGTAAAAATGGAGGAACCTGTCATTATGATACTTGTATTTATTGCATTCAAACGATACTATCCCGTGGTGGTTACAGTTGGTGTTCAGACTGGTTGCGGTGGAAGTGAACGAGTCTCGCGCATGGACGCCCGAGTACATCTCGATGGCGGCAGATGGTGTGTGAGCACCCCCAAAATTTTATCTGGACTCGCTACATGTTTCTGAGTCTGGTCATCTACCGCTCAAGCTCGTGGCTGCCTACTCAATGCAGATTTCGCTTTCTTTCAATCACGAAAACTCCTCCGACTTGTTTTTAATTATCCATGTCCGTCAGCTCAATATATGTAAGCTTCGGGAGCTCAATTATTTCACGCCTAATAAGTCTGGCGTCCCTTGAAGCTGTCAACCTGTTTGATTTCTTTTGTCGACAAGAGGGTGTTCTTTTCACTGAGACGGTCCGAGCAACCGATTACGCCATCTGGTCAAGCAACGGTTTCCGTCCGAAATAGGGTTCTTTTAACTAAATGTTCATTACAATTTCTCGGTGGAGGTGTTGAATAAATAGTTCTCTATTTTGCACCCGGGTCAGTGTTGAATCCAAACAGTACTGATGTACACTTGACGAAGTTGGCAACACAAGTCACAGAAACGTTTTGGTATATATTTGGAGAATATACACATGAATGCAGGTATTATTATAAATAGAGTTTATTGCCGTAGATTGTGTAGATCCTGTCGCGGAAATTATCGATATCCATTTCCAATGAAATGTTGTAAGATGTAATTTACAAAATTAGTGCAATATGAATTCTGCATAAAATCGCACTGAAAGTCTTAAAAGTTTCAGTAAATTTCGGACATATCGATTTCTACACCGATATCATTTTATTTTATTTTATTAAAAGTGGTCTGCTATTTCATTAATAGAATTTTAGACTTCACAATAAATATAAAATTTATTTTGTGGTCCTGTATGCTGACGTGACATCAAAACTTGCGAATGTGTGATTATTTAGCAAACTAAGAGCAAAAATTATTTGAATTATGAATACTTTTCGAGATTGTGTGTATTGTATTAAATAGTAGTATGAATCTGATTTATCGTAGAGATGAGAAGTTTAGTAAAGAATTATTTAGCTTTGAGCATATAATAAGTCGTTTAAATATGAAAGTTGTACGCTTCAAATCAAGGCGTTTGCAAGAAATTTTACACCACAAAGTGGCTGCCCGTTTGCACGCAGCATTTTCCGATTAGCTATTCGCAGTTTGCGCCGATATTGGCCATTGTATGCGATATTCATACACGCTTCCATATTACAGCCATGAAGATGGATTTCACGAGAATGCCTCTGTAGATTAAAAAATGCTTTCATGGAGAATCCGTGTCACTGTATTGTGGAGGAAATTTCTCCGGCCGTTTGAAAGAGAATCGCGCTGTTTATATAATTCTGAGTATAATATTATTTATATAAATATTGGTTGTACTCGTGTAATTTGTGTCCACTTATTTAATGAAAATTTTACGGTTACCGAAGTGTTGCTGTAGGAAGGAGCAATATCCTTCGACTTTTCTTTAATTTAGAGATATTTGCAAGATGCGTTCGGCGAATTTAGTTCCTAAGTACGTGTCTACGTGGCACTGTTTCGTATCTGAGCGATTCTGTTTGATAGAGATCAAAGGCTAGCACGAGAGTGCTACTTACAGACGTGTATTTCGTAGAATGTGGAGTGACTTTTCACTTAATCCCTACATTTACGTAGTCCTAAGCTTTTTACTATTGCCACGATAGCTTCAAGAACGTTTTCCGACAAGTTATGGACCTGTTAATTAATAAATTAAACATGATGTATTTATAAGCATTCGTAGGCTCGTGCTGTGGTCGACGACTTGTAACACTTATGAACCTTCCAAAAATGCAGTTTTACCCGTTGACTCCCTGGAGTTCATTATTAACGATACTCACGGTCGTGTCGGAATCTGTAATTAAAACCGTAATTAATGTTCGCAAGTAATTAATTTCTCCATTCTACAGTATGTCGCAGGTGTAATACGAACGATGAAGAACACGTTGTATTAGATAAGCCGTGACAAATTAGAGATTATTGAAACACAAGGGTAGAATATAATTTATTATTGTCACATAAGAGTAAAAGCACGAGAACGGAAATTCCTGTTGCATACCCTTTGGAGTAATAAAATAAGGTTTTCAATTTAATTTACCTGTAAAGTATTTTATACTGTTAGCTGTACATAAAACTTGTACCTGACCAAATGTTTTGTTTTCATATTGTTTATTGTTTTACGCCTGTAGGAAACTACAGGACATCATCTAAACGGCTCATGGCATGTAAAATCACTACCATTTTACGATACCTACTTCTCGTTTTGGTGCTAGAAATATAATACATGTGTGATTACAGTCAAAATGTGTGTGTGTTAATTGTGATAGCATTCATTACGTAGACGGACTATAGATTTTTGATGTCGTTATTATTCGAGACTCACCATCCATTTGGATAAGTAATACAGTATATTGTATTGCGGAGAATAATTAAAAACTGAAAATGGTCGGAAAACCATTATAAGCATAGTTTATAATATGAATTTTTACAATTGTGTTATCTATTTAATCGTTGAATTTAATATTTATATATATCTGAAATTCAGTATTCTAAAGGATATTTTCTTTCATAAACCTCCAATTTTTTTCAACGATTTTTCCTCAGAGGTATAATCGTCCAAAATAAAAATGAGATTTTCAATAATCCGATATTTCGGAAACCTTATTACATGTCGATGAATATTATAAAAAATTAATAAAAAATATAGTAATCGTAGTATTATTTATAGTCAACACCAGTTTCAGCTCGAAAACTAATCGTTTAAGTAGGATATCGTTGGAAAAATGCACTACGTTTCGACGGTTAGCCTCACCATCGTCATAAGGTATTGGGGAATTAGCGTCGAAACGTGGCGCGTTTTCCCGACGACCGCCCGGGCTCAGATCAAAGAACTGTTTATTCAACATATTCACTGTAAAATGCGTCATTAAGTTTTTTGCCGCACAGTTAGTAAATTGCTGTGTTCGTTGCGGTTAACGCAGATGCAATGCGTTAATTTCTTTACGTTGTTCGTAACTCTGTAAAATGAAAGTGTGAAATGCACGAATTTATCATTTTCGAAATGTAGCATTGTCTTTGTTTACTAAGCGTAACAAGACAGTATGTAGATTGTCTCTAGGCAACGGCTAAAACATACAATAGGATTTGAAGTTGCTTCACTACAGCACGAGTTCAAGACAAATAAGCTTTATGTTGTGTTTATTTAACGAGGTCACGGAAATTATTAATATAAAACGGTAAGTGCTTGTGTAGTTTTTTGTAGATATTTAGGAACGGATTGAATTCTTTCCCCTTTCCAAATTAATGCACTAAGTACACTAACTATTAAACATACCATTAATATATTCAGAGAGAAATTTCTTAATACACCCAATGATTTTTAATTTAAACTCAGGCATCAGTTAACTTACCTCAATTAACAATAATTTTATAATTCCCTCTCATTAAAGTTATTGTTATGAAGATTATTAAGGGAAATCTTTGGACGAGGATGAGTTCTCGGAGGACTTCAGTCAATATAGCGTGACCGTCTCTGTTAATTGGTTTATTATTATTATTTTTGTTGTAGCTGGGAGCCCGGCGTTTCCTGGGTTGCCATATATCCATAACCCCATATTTGACTCCAATCTCGGGTATTTTATGTAACGTCCCTCCGGCCCCAACCCTAAGTGTGCACCCCTCCAAAACCGCGAAAGGGGTTTAAATTATACACCAGAAAAATCAATGTCATTGACCCCGATAAATATTTATCCCACAAAAATTTCGACCGTTTACCATATTTGAAAATTTCCATCCCCTCTTGGTGAGTTAAACGGCATGTTGAACGTCATAATTAAACTCAGTGACTACCATAAGACCTGATTTGACTACAATCTCGGTTGTTTTTCGTGTTATTTTTATGTAATGCCCCTGCACTCTCACCCCTAAGCTGGGGTTAAAGTTATGCACAACAACATGGGTAGAAATATTATCAATCTAATTTACCCTGAAAAATATTTATTCAACGCATATATCGACCGTGTTTACATGTTTCAAAATTTCCACCCCGGTCCACCCCCGCCCCTGTGGATTAAATTACAAGTTGAATGTCATAATTAAACTCAGCGAAATCCATAACGCTGAATTTGACTCGGTTGTTTTGGTGAATATTTTCTTGTAGCACCCCTCCACACCAACCCCTAAAAAGGGCTGTAAGGAGTTGAAATTATATATAGGATAACATCGGTAGAAACACTATCAATCTGTTTTACTGTAAAAATATTTAACCGGCATATATTTTTAGCATGATTAAATATTTACACTTCCTTTCCAGGGGTTGGTAGACGTGTCTCACCCCGACAGTGTTTGATTCATGGTGAGAATTAACACGTGTACGAAATTTGGTGAATTTTTCTACGAGGGTGTAGATTTGTATGCCGAACATACAAACAAACAAACATATATACATACATACAAACACTCTGATTAGATGATCAATCATCGCAGTGTTATGGAGTTTCTATCAGATGTTAATTCATTTGCGGTGAACATCCACCCTATAATTTTAATGAATATTTTCGACGATCGTCGACTTCTCTCTTTAACACACGCAAACGTTCTCGCAAGTAGCTGTAGTTTTCTGATTGCACCAAGCCGTCAGAATGTGAAGAATCAAATGATTTCAAAAAATTTTGTCATTATAACTTTTTTCGTTATAAACTTGGTAAATTTTGACGGTATATAATTTTTTTTACTATTTACAAGATTATTATGACTATAGTTGTAATTAACCTCAGTTAATCTCATTGCAGTTTCGTTCTTTTATACTTCTGTTAGTTATGGGGATATACCAGAGATTTGCATGTATTTTTTTGTTAATTTCTACTAAAGGCGGGATGAAGAGAATTATGAGGCTGTAGCGGATATTTCCGGCTTGGTCGTGAGTCATAATAGGAAGATTAGAGGCAGGCCACAGCTAAGTTGAATTACTGCAGCTTTGTACGGTAGGACCCCGGGGGAAGCCGTGCCCTCCGTGCGATAATTATGCAAATGACGTAAACTGCTGCGCGAAATTGTCCTGCCTGTCGTATGTGGAGAGAAATTACCTTTTTTTCACTACGAGTATAGGACACTTGTGAAAAACCTTAACGCCTGTCATGCATCCAAGAATAGATAACGCATTTCATTACAATTTTTTCTTTTTTCTTCACCTTCAAATGGTGAAAACCAAATAAAGTTGCTCCGAAAAAATTCTCATCAGATTTTGAATGAGTAAAATTCTTGGTATACGTCCTGCGTATATGAATTATTCTGGTATGGAAGTGGTATAGGAGAAATTTTCGTAAATAGTTATGAATTATAAATCAACACCCAAATCATGTGTTTCCACTTCGTATCGAATTCCTTTTGGTCTCCAGGCCTATAAAATTCCTAGCTTCTTTATTTATAAAGTTCTTTCAATTATTTATTGCAAAACCAGAAATTTTATTATTGCGGTTGTTACTTTCTTTGCTTATGGAATAGTATACATTCTTCTGCTTCTGGTAAACATTGTATTTATTTTCATGCCGAATTTCATCCATTTAAACAAATACTTTAATTTTCATTTATTAATTCGCGGAATTTTTGAACATACAATTCTTATATCATTACAATTAAATTCGTCGAATCTCTTATCTCAGGACCACCACTTGGTTTGATAATTAGAACAAAATCAATGTATAAACTGTCAATTAACAATTCAAATTTAAAAAGTTAACCTAAAACAATATGAAAATAAGTGAAAACAAAGCTGAACGCAATGAAAACTGAACGAAATCTGACTACCCTTTTACAAATTTATCAAATTTTTGGTTACTCACGGATCGTGTGTCTGGTACCAGATCTCTCTCTTGTTTCTTGAACACTACCACACTTTAATTTTAATATCAGGCCTTGGTTTTCACTGATTCTACACTTCACTTTAAAATTTGGCAAGGTTGGCTGTATTTTGTTGACTGCTCCGCTCCACAATAATTTACCAATGTTCTCTTGGAACAATTCCTCCACGAAGATTTTGGAAAGTTCTATTCTGACAAAACTGCTATTACTTTCCAATATTTACGATGCAACACTTTCTTGAATGTTTTACTTTGTATTAATTCACAACTTTAACTGATAATACATTAACGACGTCTAGTCTCTGCTCAAGTTTTATTTGTTCTGTCTCTTGCAATGTTTCGCCACCTACTGGTCTTTCTCCAAGCGCATACTCAGTTCGCTAAGCGCGGTCTCCATTGTTAAACAAAAGAAAAACCCGCCTTCATTGTCGCCTTTACGCATTCGAACCGCCAACAATTTAATTATATTAAAAACAATTAATGGCCTGTTTAATTGGCATTACAATAAATATATATATAATCAGATATATTTAATAAGCGTCAATAAAGCATTAACAATTTTTTAAATCAGTTTTTTGATTAAAATCTAAAAGTATTAACACAACAAAGTTTCTGTACATATTTGTACTCTTCAAGATGACGCAGTGAAAGAAAGTTTTGTTTTGGTGTTGTAAACGTTTCCTCAGTCTCGCTATGAATATTATTAGTTAGCTTTCTACGATAACGGAACATCTAACTTATTTCTGTTCCTTTAATTTTTATATACAATACGATTTTTTAGGTTAGATAATAATATATCTAAATAATGTAATAATTCCAAGAAGTAAATGAATGTTTCAAATTACAAATTCATATAAAAAATAAAATATATAGTTTCGTATTCGCCTCTCGTATGCAGGTGGACGGGTGTCCGTTGCAGGAAATGGTAGGGTCTAGGTCAGTTTGTCAACCCACCAGTTCTGGCCAAGAACTAGTGCGGATGATATTTGACTTAGAACTTGGAAATGAAATGAGATCTAGGAGTGATCTCGAAGGGTTAAATGTGTGGTAAAGTCGAGGAAAGAGGGTAGTGTACGGGATGGATTCGCCTGAGGTTTATCAGGGATGAACCGAGGGTGTTGGTGGTTTTTCTAGTAAAATCCACATATGCACTGTGATCAGAAGTATATTTACAGCGATATATACTTGCTGTTAGTAGTGAGGATAGGTTAAAGGAAAATTAAGGATTCAACTAGGAAAAGACCCAGTTGGAGTCATTTGCCTTCAATAATGAGGGCAGCAATAATCTGCTATGTCTGGGAAGCCTGTCGTTTATATAGTGTTTGTATTCCCTGGTTTAGGTAACTTCGCGTTAGCAGGGTTACTACAACTGGATGTCGGCGTTACAACGTCAAAAAACTTCCTATTGGAACAGTCGGCCAGCTGCCTCCTAAACTGATCAAGGAAAAGGGACTGCTGCACACACACATAAAACCCTAGTACAGTCACTGGAAGGGCTTGTAGAAAGTACGAAGGGTCGGACCTATCTGATTCAGGTGTTCTACCGTATCACTTTTAGGTAAATTCCGGTTACGATCGTTAAACTACAGCCCGATCGCCCTAGTCAACTCTTGGCTGGTCTGCTTCCTCTACCGCAACCCCCTTTCAATTTCCTTTCGTAAAGGGGAGTGATCCCCACGTGGATTACTGCAACACTGAAAGTCTATAGATAAAGAGTTATAATGTCCTGTATCATATGGACTTTAATGTTATGGAAGTTAAATTCAGTATTTACCGGGTATTTTATGAAGTATATCTTTTTTAAAAATAAATAGGAAGAGAAGTGACTAATCGAATTATAAACCAAATAAAAGTGCATTACTATTGTGATGGGGGAAGCCATTTTATATATTGAATTGTTGTTGAATGAACAAACGAGATCAAATATGGGTTGCGTGTTGCTTTCACAAAGGGATGCTCAATTTTAGTGACTAAGGCTTATCTGACATAAGTACTTAATAAATCTAAATTTAAACCGTGGTCTGTTTTTTTGTAAATATCTGCCTGACACTAGTTATTGTTCTTGTAGAATATATAGTTTGTTTAATACGTAAGTAGTACCAAAAACATTTCTTAATCGTTTCTCGTTGATCAGGTATAATCGGTGTTGCGTTGTAGAGTTTGTATCTATAGACTGTAGAATAGTTTATTATTGTAAACTACGATAACATTGTGGGTGTCAAATTGTAACAAATATTTTATGGTAGGATTCAAGCGTGACGTATGAACGAAATGAAACAAGAAATATGTACGAAACACAATATTACCCCTAATATGTTACTAATACGTCAAAAAAATGGTTTCGTGCTCTTATTGAACTTAATTTAAAGCTGTGAAGATCAGACATGCTGAAATTTATCCCTGTATTTTATTTCACTCCTAATCTACATTAATAATTACTACATTGAATTGAGTCTCGTATTGTCCTGAATACACTTATGATATTTGTTAGTTATATTTAATGTTCAGTTTATCCGTTTCGTTTGCGTTACGTGATTGTGAAGATTACTTTTAACTTTCTTGGTTTGTATCCTCTGCATATTTCACGAAAAATAACTACCTGCCATGCCGAATGAGAACAGAAGCTCCTGATATACATTACAGTCTTACTGCTGCATTCTATTTTTCTGGGAATCGATTTTTCGAAGTTTACATCATTACATTTTCGTGTTGCATTGTTTTGTATAGTCTAATTTATTGTGTGAATATTTTTAATACACAAATCAAACTTTTTAATAAATTACAAAATCATATATTTTTTATTGTTTTAAATTTCTACCTTTTTTGTCGAGTAATAACGACAATTAGAAATTACCGGCCACTTCTTTCGTCTGTTTATTTTTACTTGAATTCAAGTAAGGACGGTAAGATCTGGAAAAACTTTTTTTGAGGCGTTTAGAATAAATATGATATAAATGATTAAATATTCCATTTAATTGTTTGTGTAGTCTGTACACGAAAATGGTTGATCTGTTGTCTACAGAAGATATGATACGTTTCTCTGAATTGGATGAATTCTATTTTTCTTTAGTAATTATTCGTTTATACTATACTCCCGTTACTTATATACAAGTATTATATATAATTCTGTTTTTGTATGAATGTATAACGTGAGTCTGATCGAGTAACACTAGCGAATAACTTGCACTTCAGTTTTAATTTAAACTAGCCCGTCGTTGCCCGGGATGTCATATATCCATAACCCCAGATTTGACTGTAATCTTGGTTGCTTTTCCGTTATTTTTATGTAACCATCCCTAATCCTAAATGTACTCACCTTCAATGCCGAAGGATGTTGAACTCATTGGCCACGAAGAAGTTTCTTTCGACGAACATATCGGCCGTTATAACTGTTCTAAAACTTCCACACCCGTCCACCCCTCTACTGTGGATGAAAAAAAGGTTGAATGTCATAATTAAACTCAGCGACATCCATAACCCTTGATTTGACTCCAATCTCGGTTGTATTTGCATTATTTTCTTGTAATGCTCCTTTCCCACGCAGTAAGGGGTTGAAATTATACACAGATAACATCGGTTGAAACACTATCAATGTAAACATATTTATCCGGTGAAATTTTCTCAACTGGTGTAGATTCGTATGCGGGACATACATACATACAAATATACAAACATGCATACAGATACTGTTTTAGTTATTAGATACGAAAGTAGCTCTCTCACGTTTCATGTCTAAAATACGATTATTACATTTTAAAATGATATCGTTATTTTGTAAAACTGTATAAAATTCAACAAATTTCTTTTGAGTATGTGTCATCTGCAGCTTTATATTGTGCGGGCTTCATATTTTTTGTAATAATTACCATTTATTTGACATACTTGAGGGGAAATGTTTTCCACCGATTGTGAAAATTGTTTTATACAATTTTATTAAATTTTTCTATTGTATACGTAGGCTACCTGTGTCCAATTTATTCGCACAAAACAAAAGGGAAATGTGGTATTGCACGAAGACGTTGGACAGTTGAAATGTTCAAGCTAGGAAGAAGGAGATGTATGTACGTGCTAAGTGGAGTGAAAGAAAAGTAAACTGCAATTGCTGGTAAAGAAATGGGAGAATAGGAAGTAAAGTCTGTTCTCTGAGTCAAAGGAAGAGGGAGTTTTAATTACATGCAGCTGAATATACGTCTGTCTCACAACAGAATCCTCTGAAAGGGTATTTGAAACTGATGTTAAGGAAAAGCTCAATTTAAATTAGATTCCATTTTATTGTCACAAACTAGTTTTACGTAAAAGTATGAAACGATGAAAGACATGCTTAAGTCAGTGATATTGTTAATCACAATTATTGTTGACGTACGGTGGAAAAGTGAAATAAAAAGACAGTAATTATACACGAGACGAGTGAATAACAGCCCAGAAGTATAAAGATGGCATTGTACAAGAAGGAATATTTGGAAAGATGTTAAAAAGAGATTTATTAGTCTTAAAAGTAATCAAGCTGAAGTTTTTGTAAAATGGGTCGTGGTATTCAGAGGAAATGAAAGGGTTTCCTGAATCAGTGACGCGATTATGAAGGATGAGAGCAGAAAGAATATGCCAAAAGTAGAATTTCACACTGATATTCTGCTCTTTAACAAGAGAACCTTAGTAATCTTTAACATAGAATTACAACTTTTACAGATAAGGTTGAAGTTATATGATTACGTGTAATAGGAAAGAGAATATTGAAAGGTTCCAGATTAATGCATCTATAGAAGAACATTAGGCAGACAAAAATAAGAAATATTGGTGGGGGAATGAGACGTCTTAAGACGTCGTAACACATACTGACGCCAATAAGCGCTAAGAATAGCAGAAAACATATCAATCTGATAATTAAATATTTACCATATAGTGTGAAGTGTGATATGAAAGTTCGTCTACGAGGAACCGCATAGAACCAATTTTGGCTTATATTACATATTTAGATAAATAAATAGCCAAATAATAGACAAAGCCAAGTGATAATATAAATACCACACGATGTTTCTGCAATCCCCGTTGCTTTCTTCAGGCTTTTGATTTTGTTATCAGGTTTGAGCGTTTCTGTTGTTCTCACGGCTATTGTGTTTTAAACCACCTGACGCAACGAACAAGGATTTCAGTAACGTTCTGAAGTATTTTTATTATAATTTAATTCTATATATATATATATGTTATTTATCTAAATGGTACCATTTTAACGTAGTCCTATTATATTTCAATTTTAAATTTGATATTGCTGTGTAGAGTATATTTCAGCTAAATACGAGCTGGTACTGGGCGTTGCCTGGCTATTTATTTATATAAGCCAGAATAAATTATTTAATTCTGCATTATCGATCCAGGATTTTTCCGTATCGTAACTACTTTACAAAACTTTATAGAATTCGCTGCATGTTTTACGCGGGACATTGTTTTCCCCATCTACCCCCACTCCTTGGGGCAGAACTGCACCTTAACCTGCAAGTGACTGTCATAATTAAAATCGACGACTTCCATAACTACGGATTCTACTCCAATTTTGCTTGTTTTATATATTATTTTTAAGGTACGCCCCTCCCTCACCCCTAAGGATGATCCCCTGTAATGTTGAGAAAGAGTGAAATTTTACACAAACAACATCGGAAGAAACGCTATCAATCACATTGACCCCGAAAAATATTTGTTTGACGCAAATTCCTTTTCCGACGCAAATATCGGTCTTTTCTGCATGATTGTTAATTTCTCTCCCCATGGGTGTTAGTCGTGTCTTCCTCCGACAGTTTTTTTAACCTGTTTTTAAGAAACGTGTGTGCAAAAATTTGTCGAAATTACTCATTACGTTTATATTTGCATGCGTATTATATATATATATATATATATATATATATATAATATAAATACATAGATATACCTACACAAAAAGTTAATTTATTTCTTAGGTCTACAGAGTTATTTCATATTTTTATCTCCGAAATTAATGTCCAGGAAAATGTTTCTGATGGAAAGTTTTTTGTACGATATTCGTTTCAACTGGTTCTCAGTATCAAAACTTCCAAACTAGATGTAAGTAATTTTTTAAAAAACTTTAGATAACGTTTGTGTTTTCTAAAATAATACTGGTGGTTTTAGATACAAAAACTACAGCAAAATAATATTACTACTACTCTTTATTTATATATTAAGTAAATAAATCCGTTTTTGTTAATGCATCTCGGTATGATCCAAATTAAGTTGATAATTTCAAGTAAGTTAATAGCTAGTCAACATTCTAATTGTTTTAGCTTTTCAATCTTGTCAAAACACTAGTCATCGGGAAGGAGGGTAACAATTTACCTCGTGAAAGTTTCTCTAGGGTTTTCCCTGAATCACATTCAGGTGAAAGGCGGGTAGGATCCTTAAACTATAGTCCGTGGCCCCTACTTAACCCTGGGCTACTTTCCTCTATTCTGCCGCATTCCCCCTTTCAAATCACTTTCTATGCTCTTAAAGGGGAGTTGGCACCATGTGGTTACCCTCATGTTGCCTGTTACTAAAATAAAGTTTAATAGTCTCAAGTAAACAGTATAAAATATTTGTGTCCTACCTACTGGTTCATTCCTTCTTTCTCTTGTTCTAAATTAATGTCTAGGTCAGTTTTGAGAAGTGTATAATCCGTGGTCTCAGACGTTGGGCATGCAAGTGTTTTAGACTCCTCCTATTGGGACAGTTGTCAGCTATTTCCATACATGCTCGAGAAATGGAGTCGGGAATTCTGCTTCTCAAATCCCTCTCCAGTCGTCAAAACGACGTGGGACGAGTATGAAGAACCAGACCTGCTTATGGCAGATACTCTAAGGTTAATAAAGACGGATGACGGGTGGGTCCCTTATACTATATCCGGACGATCTTGTTAATCCTTCGCACTCCATTCCTCATCGTCCCTTTTTACCACTTCCTATGCATTACCCTCAAATAGCCTGTTTTAGAAAGGTTTAATATTTGACTATCATGAACCTATTATTTCGTTTTTATTTTTTTGAATGAAATCAGTGACGAATGAGTAAAGAAAAATATATGTTAGAGGAATGAAATTATGTTTAAAATATTACGTTGTTGATATTACAAATTGGGCGTGAAAATATGAAAATCATTAAATATTTTCACATAGAAATGTCACTACAAATATTATTATATTATAGTATTATAAAAATTAGGGGTGGGGGAGGGGCGTACCTTAAAAATAATGTATAAAACAAGCGAAATTGGAGTAGTATCCGGAGTTATGGAAGTCGTCGATTTTAATTATGACGCTACAAATACAAGTTTTCTGCTTCTTAGCCTAAAAATATCCTATTCGTCTATGTTTAAAGTTTCGTTTCTGTAGTGTTAGATGACTTCGTCCCCTTAATTTTTTTTCGCGAAGTAAATGTAATTTATCATTTATTGTTAACATTTTCTTTCAGTTTACAAACATGCCGAATCTGCCTAAGGAAACTAACATAATTTAATATTCGCTTTGAACAAAATGTTAATATTTTTAATGAATATTCGTATTAATATTTTTGTCCACTACGCCTGGACACCGCATGTGTAACTTCGTACTTGAGGTGAGGCAACGTGTGCTCACTCGAGACAGGAGAGGCATCTCTGCGTGATTCATTGGGACACGGGAGGCGTGTTTGATGAATAAAGCAAAGCCTGCGAATCTTGGAGGTATGACGTGCAAGCCCTGCCTCATGTATTTTTCCCCACCAAGATGTCCGGAGTACGGCAATACACTTAGCCTTTCCCCTTGGGGTCTCAGTGTACGACCCTCGCATAGGCGCCTACGACTTGCCAAACCACATATCACAAACGTACATCTTTATTACCAAAATAAGTGCTGCTAGAAATACAAACAGCTATTTTGTGTCTATGTTTGTATAATATAAGCGCGGAAAATTAAAATTTCAGAAGGATAATTTATAACGAGTATCAATACGACCTATAAAACGAGCACAATATAATTCATGGTATTGAAACAATTATCTTAAAGATCAAAAATATTTAAAATTTTAATTTTACCTAAAACAGAATAGTACTAATTTCTGTTAATTCAATCAAAACCGCGTGATAAAATCAGTTGAAGATTAAATACATTTATTTTACTTTCTTTATTTAATATTTCATAACTGCGTTTATTTAATATTTATTAATTGTTATATGCAAACGTTGAACGTAAAAAATAAAATTAATAAAATTTTATATTATGGATATACAGAAAACAGTGATAACTTATAAATACGTCTGTGACGTAATAATCAGAAAAAATCCTGGAAGAAAGTCTCAAATTGTACGAATCAAGAATTGACAAATATTTTCTTAAATAGGAATAATTAGAAATTTTTTAAAATACATTCCAATAAGTCTACTGATAATACGTTATAAAGTATTCTCCAGAATGATAAAATTTTTGGAATTAAAGGATTCTGCAATTAAGCGGGGTTTAGAAACACGTATGACGGAAACCATATTGTATTATCAATAAACATTATCTTAGAATGTGTGACACAAACATTTTCATTCGTTGACTCCCGTGAAGAAATCGACAGCGTCGCGACGAAAGCAGCCGTTGACGTACTGGGAGCACAAGGTGTTAAAAAGACATCCGAATATGCTAGAAGAAACACATCAAAGTAGTAATGGCACCAGTAAAACTGGAAGATGGGTTGCAGAAGATCAACACCGGCGGAGGAGTCGATCAAATTGGTTCCATCCCTGAAACTGTTCACAGAAAAATCGTGGAAGACTTCGGTATTATAAATAGGAGGAAAAATCAATACTGAATAAATATTTAAGGAGAATTCTCGCATCGCTTTCGATTTGCAAATTTACTTTTCAGAATTAGGCTTAAAATATCGGTAATTAAATTTGGGTATACAATCTGAAATTCAACTTTAAATTTTTTCTTTAATACACTCAGAATCACTGTTTTAAAAAGAAATAATACTTTCATCATCGTCATATATATTATGATGATCAACTTGTCATGTACGAAACGCAGGGTCAAAATATTCCTTTTTTTTAGGGCAACAGGCTACAAGAGGGTAATTCACGGTGGGCAACTCCCCTTTAATAGCATAGGAAGGGATTTGAAGGTAGCCAAGGGCTAACTAGGGCCCCCCGGGCTATAGTTTAAGGATCCTACCCGGCATTCTCCTAAAAGTAATTATATATATTATCATATATATTATGATGATCAACTTGTCATGTACGAAACGCAGGGTCAAAATATTCCTTTTTTTAAGGCAACAGGCTACATGAGGGTAATTCACGTTGGGCAACTCCCCTTTAATAGCATAGATAGGGATTTGAAGGTAGCCAAGGAATAACTAGGGCCCCTGGGCTATAGTTTAAGGATCCTACCCGCCTAAAAGTAATTCAGGGAAAAACCTAGAAAAACCTGCATCAGGTAGGTCGGGTATTCGGTACTTGTCCCACGCCCTTCCGATAGCGGGAGAGGAGTTTGCTATGCGGACGCAGCATTCCCTTCTCCGTGCCTCGACCAGTTTAGGAGGCAGCTGGCCGACTATTCCAATGGGAACAGCGAACAACTCTTACCGTATGCCCAAGGTCTGTGACCCCGGAACATACACCTCTCAAAACAGGCCGAGGTGCCTCGGCTTGTGGGAACCTTAGTTCAAAAACGGAGAGGATTCCGCCATAAACGCTTACTTTCTTCGTGTGATGTCGCCGAACACCTGATGTACGAATCGTTTAAATCTGCTTATAATATATAATTATTTTTTGATAGTGTAATAAATATAGTACTCTCACCAAATTTAGAAATTATATAATCCATTAATTGGAATGCAGTAGACTTCATAGGAAGCATAGATAGATTTATTCACTATTAGCCCTCAAATGAGGAAATAGGATTCGTCACAAATGTACAGTAGATAAATTACATATAAACAGAATTAATATTAATAGGTTAGACACACATATACACATACAAAATCATATCTGTTCACATTTGTCTAGTCACCACAATCATACACACAATCTTTATAAAATACGCACACAACACTAATCACTTCCTTGTATTCATCTCCTGTCGCTAGGAACGGAGGGATGTCTTCATGGATATTTACTAAAACATAAATACTATGGCTAAGGACGACCCTATCTTCAATATTTTTGCACAATATAGTGCTGCGGAGACAGAACTGAACCAATGTTGCGCAATACTTTTCAATATTTCAATAAATATCTAACTCGTTATTATTGACTCAATATATTGTTTCAGTATGATATAAAGGGCGGTCAATATATCAATTATTGTGCAATATATTGACGATAATATTAATACTTTAGGGGTCGGCTAACTAAACGATTCTTCTCTCTGACGCGGAAAAGATAGAGTGGTATATTTTGTATTGGCCTAATTCAGTAGTTTGATAGCAATAGTAGTGGTTTGGACAATCGTACCGTTACTTTTGTTATTCTTGTAGATTAACAGTGTGTATTAACGCTTATACTTTCTCAGACAGTGAAAGACCCAATAAAATCTCAATCCGATTGATTGACCGCAAAACCCGAGAGGTTGACGATCGTGGGTATATTGGTCAGGGTACAGAGTTGTGGAAACACTGTAGCAGTTGTCACGTCACGTCCTATCCGAGGACCGGCCCGCCGCAACACGTTACCGCAGGCGATGGCGATGGCTATGGCGGCGGCGCCGTATCGAACTGGTCCGGGCGCGTTCATTCAGTCTGCCGCGGCCGCAGCTCGGCTCAGCACTGCACGTGGTGCGCATGTGAGCATGTGAGACCAGTTTCCTCTAACAATACGTAGTCCGGTGGTTAAAGCCAAGTGTTTGTATACGTCACGACAAGCGAATCGTTACGGTGTAGAAGCGTCTACACGGGGGAATACTTGCTTACACTTTTGTGCATGTGTTTGGAAAATCTTCTCCGTGGTTTGCATGTCCGTAGATTGGAGTCAGTAGTTTAAATGCGTGGTTTCTAAGTAGAGAATTACTCACGGGTCCTGTCTACATCCGTATTGGTACTTTACGTTAGAGTCATATTGCATCGGGAACATGTCAAATTATTGTTCTACAGGTGTCACTTTCGAATCCTTACATAGGCTTACAGTTTAGGGCTAAGGAGCTCTCATGTTGACCTAATAGAGATAAGACTTAGGTTTCTAAAATGACCGTATTTATGGATTCTGGGAAAAAGTAACTCAAAATGTCAGAGTCATTATTAATCGTTTGTTTCATTTTCTGTTTTATAATATAACAGTAGAGAGTAAATATCATGGAACTGATGTGTGACATTATATAATGCGAGGAATAAATAGTTGAAGAAATACAGAAAGTCTTAAAAAGTTACGAATTGTTTCGTCTTTAGAAGAAGGCAACATGAATCCGAACTCAATTCCCTGATGACTGATAGTTTCTGATTGCTTTCTTCCGCCGGTCTACCTTTCTGTTGCCTTACATTGGACCACTTTATCTTCACATCACATCTGTTACCGTTGCCTACCATCTGATACTCCAAAAACGGACTATAGAAGTCTGATAAATTACATATCCGATGTGAGATTGGTAGTTCACGGGATTTTACCTGTTTTTAAGGGAATTCGAATTTAAAGTGCTACAGACTTACTTAGACAAAACTCTTGTCTTGTAATTTTCGACATGTAGCCCCAATATTTTTCATTATATTTTTTTTCTTTTACTGATTATTCCGTGGTGTCAACTGGTTTATGTTCGTTCAAATGTAGAACGTGAAGATTTTTTTTTATCAGGAGATCCCTCAAAAAAATGTGATAGACGTTCTTTTGTTACAATCCTAAATGATAAATGAATATGATAATTTGTATTTAAATTATCATTAATATCACTTACGATTCTTTTGTTGGCACCCAATAGAAATTTATTTATATAGTGTACTGAAATAAGAGGAAAAAGGAAACATTCTGCTGATTTTATGAATGACCAGTCAGGGTTGATCCTGTTGAATTAATCATTCAATCAGACACTCAACAGTGAATACTTATTTTTATTTTCTGTAATTTTTCAATTCTACAGAATTATTCTTCACATATGTCTTGTGTGAAGGAAATTAAATCAGAGTCTCGTGGTTAATGATGGAACTTGTCGACGTTGAGTGAATGTTAGAAACTTACTTCTGTTTTATTTAGTTCTCATTGCAATTACCAAAACATAAAACGAGGTGTGATGTACAAGGGTTTTCAGTATTCCACCAGAAATACAGTTCTCCCTCGTACGGGGTGTATTTGATTGATGTCTTCCGCAGAGCTGACGATACCATAGGGACCAATTGCTGTAAGCGCACTTCTCGCCGCATCCAATGATTTAGCTTATTAGGCCAGGTGAATGGGGAATTGCTAGGTGAGGGACCGATGAAGTTCCCTAGCCAGGATCATTTCAACAATCTATCGTTACACTAGAAATCGTGTCATTGAAATCAGTAACGTGCTTGAGTCATGATATCGAGTCGGCTTGGCTGAGGTTCACATTCGGCATTCATTACGAAAGTAGATCAAACAAGGTCAATTTAATATTATACCAGCGCCGCACAAGGTATTTTTTTTCTTTCCGGCTAAATTCATATCTCCAGAGTTTTTCCCGATGTTATTGACTTAGGCCTTTGTTTACTTTGCTGATTCGTGGTTTTGCGCAGTCGCAGCTACAACATTGGGATCACGTAGTATTAGAAATGTTATATCACTTTCCTAAAAATATTTCATTTTAACCTGGATTGAATCGTGACGCTAAATCGTAAGACCATCAGATGTATCATTGCATTTTTCCGGATAGTAAAACTGTATCTGCCCTGATTACTTTCACAAGATCGGTCAATCTCGTTAAACATAGAATTATTATTCCGTGTTTTGAACTTAAAACTTTTATCTTTATAAAGTAATTTTGTGTTTTTTTTATTAACGTAAGTTTTATTTGGCATAATATGTAACACATGAAATATTAGAAGAATAAACCTGTGTCTAAATTTTTGGGTTGGAGAACAATTTTTATACCAGCAAACACAGCGTATTTCCTGTAGTGGGACATTAATTACGAAATGGCTTTACTGCGGCACTGGTCTCTTCCTTAGAACCGTAAATTAAGTGGCATATCTGTCGAAATTAACTTTCTCTAGAAGTTAACGTCGTGAGACCATTGAGAAAGGTTAGGACTAGATCGTTTTATCAGTATTTCAGCTCACTACATAAATAAATTTCTATTAGGTGCCAACAAAAGAATCTTATGTAATATGACTGATAATTTAAATACAAATTATTATCTTCATTTATCATTTTGGATTGTAACAAACGAAACGATTCTTATTTAATTTTTTTTAATAATTTCTGTTTCATAAACTTTACCTTGTAGTAAACATTTAAAAACAATTTTTTACTCCTTCGTTTTACAGGTTGTAATTTTTTTTTATTATTTTTGCGAAAAATATAGTTTTATCCCATATTAATGAATGTATCTATATTTTAATAAACCTATGTTGATTTTCTTACGCTGTTACATAAATTTACGAAGTCATTAATATAGACACAAAAAAATACTAGCACTTTTATGCCTTTTGTCTTTCAAGTTGAAAAATGAATATATCGTTGCGAAAGTTATAAAAACGGTTAGTTCTGTTTAATGAGTAATATAATTTATGGTAGACTTGTGAATTTAGATTTAATGCTATATTTAAGTCCTCACCAGAATAAATATGTTATTCGTTATACATAGTACTGGAAATTTTAAGCGTGTCAAATCGTCAATTTTCCATTCGGCTTAGAATTCAACAAAATAATTTAGTATCGTTTTTCATTTCCAGTGATCATCTCTGAAAGCCGTTGATTGAAGCATTATAGATAATTTAAGCGTTTATTTAAATATTCGTAATTAATAAGTTTTGTAACAACTGAAATTACAAATATGTACTCGTTGAGACTTCGGTTTAGAATATCCTTACTATTGTACACAATAAATCCCAGCTGATTGTTTTCAATCATATTTCTTAGGCTCTACTTCACACTTCTGGGTTAAATTATATATTTGTCTGATAATTCAGTTATATAGGCCATTGATTCGTTACATCATTTTAAAGTTTATAGATATTAATAAAGTCGAGTGTATTTATAATTTATTATGTCTTTATATAACATAAATTTGTCAATCCGTATTTAAATTGGAGGCATGCAGTCTTGATTTCGTATTTATAAGTCACTTCACCCTTTGACAGTTCCGTAATTATATTTTTAATTTTACAATCTTTTTTAAAAGCGCTGTTACGTTTCCTGCAGTTCTGAAATGAACTGAATATTGTTATTTCGTCGTATAATATCGTACTAAAATTAAATTGATACTGATAAATACACAATGTTTAAATTTCAATTCAAACATTATCTTTGTGCGGTTTGAGGAAATGTTAGAAAAAAATTGCTTTAGTGCGTAGTTGAAGATGATTAAAAGTATTAACGTTCACATTAAGGACTTCCACGTGTTACATCGCTGTTATCAATACTGTACTGATATGTTGAATACTTATATGTTAAAGGCTGTATTTCGTGGTCTACTTTAATGATATCATAAATATTGCAAATTATATACCTAACTAAACAATTTATCATTAGTGACATGTTTTCTGAGACAACTTTCGTCGGAAAGTATCTAAATTCTTTTCGTTGTAATTGTAGATTTGGCGTCGGTTGTTTCGACTCATTTGTTACACAAACGTCTTAACCCTGCCGTCGTTAAGACTAAATTTTTCTCTAAGCAATTAAAGTAAGACATGTGACGCGATAAATTGACGTACATGACACTAACCGTGGTCGACGACCTACATTTTGTCAAAGAGAGTTATTAAAATATACAAAAGTAAATTTAGTTTCACAAGTCCCATAAAATAACGATTAGTAACGTTTAAATAAAATGAATTTATTAGAATGTTTGGCGTATTCTAGACTACTGCATCCTTAACTGTCCGCCAGAGTTTTCGATATAAATACGTGTATTGCGCAACGTAATTCTGCAATTAACAATTACTTTAAGTAGTAGAAATTGAGGATTAAACCTTGCTGACATTTGTATGCGAAAGTAGAGTGAAAGTGTCACCTTCTCATGAGGGCAATTGACCTCTCCAATTCTTTAATTCAGGTTTTCCCATATATTTATTGTATTAAGAATGTGATACTAATGCTATCAATGTATATGAAGGCTTTAGTGAATGGTTATTTAATTTTTACTGGACAATGATATAAGAAAATACATGAGGATGTTTAAGCATGAACATATCTGATATTATAAAGAGCGTAAGTTTTCCCGACGTATATTCTGTATAAAGAGTTCTCGGCTTTCCGGTCGGGTAACGTGATTTGAGCATAACGTTTCCATGGCTGACACCGCCATCTTCGTCAGGTGACGTGTTCACGTTACCCGACCGGAAACGAGAACTATTTATACATATCAGGTATTGTTATGTACCATATTTTGGCAAAGGTTTCAGAAATTTCAAACTTCCAACCCAAACTGGTTGTTAAATATATCGATAAATTATTCATTATTTTCTTAATGAAGACGATCAAATTCCATTCTATTAATTTTCTTTTTCCTGAAAAATAAGTTTACCATGAAAACTCAAAAGAATTATCGACTTAATTATGTAAATACGACTATTATTATAGAGAACAATAAACTGGGTATACAAAACCAATTTTTTCTCAAACCATACACAATACATGATTAGAAATGTTGGCAGAAATTTAGTACTTAAAGTCTTGTGTGACCCTGATAAAAAGTTTATTAAATATATATTTTTATCAAATTCTACGAAATAGTTTCTGTCTCTTAAATTTCTATCGTCTATCATATCGTCATCATCGATTTTCTTAAGTTGAAAATAAAGACCTTACTAACGACAGTTATAGAGAAAAATATTTTGTAAATAAAATGTACGGTACTTACCGCTCTCTGTAATTGGCGTTAAGCGGGTGTTTGTATTCTTGGGAACAATAAAGGCACATCTTAAATGTTGTAATAAATTTTGGGACATTAACAAATAAATAAATGAATGTAATTCTTAAAGGTACCGTAATACCACCCTAAATACTGCCCACTAACTCGATTAAATTTATTTATAAAAATTGATTTTTCATCCAAATACTCCCACTGGATACGACTAAAATCGCGATTCCCGAAAGCGATCATTCTTATTAAGTTATTTTCTATCAAAATTAATAATTTTTCACTCCCTCATATATTAATGGACTCACTACTAAGATCATAATATTATTTAAAATATTCATGATTGTAGAAGTCAAATTTACTATTAAACCTGTTAATCATCCTAAGAATCTATGTACAAAACTTATCGATAATGTATATTAGATGTTAGTAATGTTGTATATCAAATATAATGCAAAAATTGTGAAAAACATTTTATTGGATATAAAACAAAAATTTCCATAAAGACAAGGTTATACCAAAATAAAATAAATTTAAACCCGAAGTCAAAAAATGCTACCGCTCTTTCGACTCAAGTTACAACTACTTCATTCATGAATTAAATTTGGAAAATACTGTTGTCCTCCATAAAGAGACATCTAGGAAAACTTAGAATTGATAATTTTAAAACAATGTTTAAATAGAGAATTACTAGTAAATAACAGGTATGAGACAGCCGAAATTGAAACACAGTATGCTAATTCTATTAGTTGATTCAAAAATAATGTATCACAGAAGTCAGTCAAGAAATATGATAATTACAACTTTACCAATTATTGAACTATTTAATAATAAAAAACTTAACACTATGAAGATCATAATTTTAATTTCATATTAATAAAGTGTTTAAAAATAACTCAATTAAATTAATATTCCCACAATTTGTGTAACTTGAAATGTATATTTATGAAATATATTACGATTATATGTTTCATTACTTGTGTTGTTTTTAGAATGGATATGACCTAAATGTTGAAGGTTCCCCGTGTTTTAATTCAGTAATAAACATTTTTGTACTGTTTTACCAGTTTTTTAATCTTGTTACTATTTAGTGTGATAGTCCGATTGACGTAAAAAATGTAAATTAATAATTACCTGAAAAATAAGCCGCGTAGGAATTGAGGATTGTTGACGTTCGTATGCGAGAGTAGAGTGAAACTGTCATATGTTAATGTGGGTAATTAAATAGGGTTTGACTATATATTTTTTGAAATGGGAACGTGATAATTTAGTCTTAAAGTTAATGTTTTGTGTCTAATTAGTCCTAAAGACTATTTGCTCCTTCTTTTCTCCTGGCTTTAATAAAAGGCAATCTGTCCGAACTGAGGGATGTTTCATTAAGGCGAAATAGCTGTCAGCCTTTTGTTGAATGTGTGATGAAGAGCTTAATTCACATATTAATATACTCTGTTTTGAAGCCACGCACGCTCTTACCTACCAAGGCACAGAGAATGCTGTCTCGCTGATCTGCGAATAGAAGTTATTGGAATATTGGAGATGCACGAAATGGAGTTGTCAGTCTCACTGAATATTACACCGTGTATTGGCATCTTTTTCAGTCACTCAGTCGAGCCTGTTATGAAGTTACAATAAAACTCGGTTCTCAGGAGGTGGCAAGGAACAACCATCTCGGAAGGAATAGTTTACCCTTTATAAAACTTTTGAAAACTAATTAAATCGTTGTAGTAAACTGAACTGATGTGTTATTCAATAAAAGATTTTAAATTATTTACCGAAAATATAAGCGTAGGAAAGGAACCGAAGAATTAATTAACAGGTAAAATTATGTTTTTTTAACACGAAAATAACAATCGACAGACTCGCTTCAAAACGTTTGTCTAATTATAAATACGGATCACCATAATTGAATTTCATAATTGTAATATTTTTGTGAAAATTCATGAGTTTTGGATAAAATTTGAATATTATTTTAAATAAGCACATAATTGGACCATCTTAATCAAGCAACGACATCCACTCGATATATAATAATAAATTTCATTACATCTTCTTATACATTTGTATTTTTCATTATTACAATATTATCTCCAACGAAACGATCATTGCGGTTCATAATATATACATAATTTTCAACGTTTCTTACTTATAATACTGTGAAGTTGTTATTAAATTACTTTGTACTGCGTAATTCAGTTCCCGGTGTTTCTTAAATAGGTAGTATTTCTACTATACCTAGAATAACGTGGCTGGTTCGAATATTTTAGTTTTATATATCTGAGTTTTCTCTCGGTATATTTATCAGAACATATTCATTTTCCTCTCCGTTTTTGAACTAAGGTTCCCACAAGCCGAGGTACCTTGGCCTGTTCTGAGAGGTGTATGATCCGGGGTCACAGACCTTGGGCATACGGTAAGAGTTGTCTGCTATTCCCATTGGAATAGTCGGCCAGCTGCCTCCTAAACTGGTCGAGGCACGGATAATGGAATGCTGCGTCCCCACAGCAAACTCCTCTCCTGCTATCGGAAGGGCGTGGGACAAGTACCTAATGCTCGACCTACCTGATGCAGGTTTTTCTAGGGTTTTCCCTGCATTACTTTTAGGCGAATGCCGGGTAGGACCCTTGAACATATAGCCCGGGGGCCCTAGGGAGTTGCCCAACGTGGATTGCCCTCATGTAGCCTGTTGCCGTAAAAAAATTTTTTTTTACATAGATACAAATAAAATCTGTAGCCTTACGTCACCTTAAAATTAGGACCTATATACTGTGTCGTACTATTTTCTGTCCGCACTCTCAAACATTTTATTATGTTTATTTATCTTTTGGTTCTTATGTTGAATATTTTCTTCGTTGAATACAGCGATTATTAAAAGTGTTGTATTTATTAGTTGCAGATTAGTCTGTCAATTAAGCTTTTGTTTGCGTTGATTTGTTGTGTTTGTGTAATGACTTTAATATTATCTGGTTTGATTCGAATGATTTATGTTTAGTAATATTTTATGTTTTTATATAATAAATTAAGCTATGTCGACAATTTTAATTACTTTTATTTGTCAATATCTCCACGGAGGATATCAAAATTAGCTTTGAGTGGCATTATTTTGCTCTACACGCAATTACTTAGTAATGGCTATATCTAATATTTAAACCAGGCGTTAGAGAACGAAAATATCGACGCGTTTTTTTAAAGTCACATGAGGGTTATCCACTTTGATTGGTACTCCCCTTTAATGGCATAGGAAGGGATAGATAAGGGGGATGCGGAAGGTAGAGCAAGGTAGTCAAGGACTATATGTTAAGGATCCTACCCGGCATTTGCCTAAAGGTGATGCAGGGAAAACCCTAGAGAAACCTGCATGAGGTGGGTCGGATATTTGGTCCTTGTCCCACGCCATTCCGATAACGAGAATTTGTTATGCTGTGGGAACGTTTGAATTTGAAGGGCAGCTGGCCGACTAGACCAATAATAAAAATCTTACCGCATGCCCAACGTCTGCGATCCCGGAACATCCTGAAAACTAGACAGGTAGTCACGGCTTATGGGTACCTTATTTTGATATCCCTGCCCTAGAGCAGGAATGAGGAAAATCCCGAACAGGAAGTTATCCCATCAGGAACCACAGTACCAGACACCCGTCTATAGACACTGTATTTATACTGCTTTTTTTTTTCGAGCATTCTGTGGTCCACTTATGACTCTTGGGAACCAAGCGACATGTTCATGGACTCAGGTCGCTACAATAGCGTATGAATATTTTATGGAATCATAAAAAGCAACCTGTCACTTTTATTTGCCATTTTAATTCTACAAAATTACTTTAAGCTCCCTCCAGGCTACGAACTCTTCCCTGTCGAGAAAACATATGTGGTCTATTTGATCCTAGTGCGTTGTGTTAGTCACCCAAACGTCAGAAAGAATAGCACGCGTCTAACTATTTAGTTAAGATTGTCAGATACCACGCGTTTCCTTTGTCTACATTAAAATGGGTCGTTATTCAGCTGTTGTCTCCTGCAATACTACGGAACTAAGTAACAGACGCATTAAGTGACGAATAGAGATCCTCACCAACTGCCATTTACAAAGCTCCTCTGTTAACAGACAATTTACTTTCACTTGCATTCTGTTCGTAAATATAACGCTGTATTGTTTAATGTAACAATAATAATATTATTTTTCAATACTTTTCAATTCACTACTACGTTAAAGTCGTACTTTCTGCTTATTTATAATAAGAAGGATAGCCAAATACAAGCAAAATAAGAGATAATATAAATAACACACAATTATTATTATTATTATATTAGTTTCGATGTTTCCTAATACAACTCTATTCCCAATTATTTAGTCATTAACAGTTTTGAAAACAGATGGCCCATTTTCAGTTAATATGCTGAAATTCCACTTGAAATTTTATGCATTTTAAGTCTAATTCTGAATTCCACTTCTTTCAAGTTTAATCAGGTTCACTAACGTCAAATAAAATGTTCTCCCATGGGAAGCCCACATAGACGTTTCTTTTTAGAAAATTCTTGTCTTTCACTACTTCCTGACCTGCATCAGATATGTAGATGACATTTTTTGTATTTTTAATTACTTTCAAATCAACCTTTTAGACAACATTTTTAATAATTACCATCCCAACTTACAATTCACCCATGAACTTCAATTTAACCGTTCTCTTAATTCCCTTGATGTCAACGTATCCATTCACAATGCTTCCATTCGCACCAATTGGTTCAGAAAACCTACATACTCTGGACGTGTTCTCAATTTTCTTTCTGATCATCCTCCAAACCAAAGGAGAGCTATGTTATATAATCTTTTAGACAGAGCTATATTACTTTCTAATTCCAAGTTCCATCAACACAACTTAAATATTGTCCGAAACATTTTTATCTCTAATGAGTACCCTTTAAATTTTGTTAATAAACACACATTCACATAGCTTGAACAAAATCCAATATCCTACTGTCAATCGTCCCCAAACACCTCAAGCCAAATTTTTTCTCTTACTCCCTTATTACAAATTTATACATCACAAATTCGTCCAAATTTTTAAAGAATATCAAATATTCATCATTTACAGATCCACTAACACCCTTTCCTACTTGATTAAAAACCACGAGGACCCACTTGACACCTACAGCAAACATTGTGTTGTTTACAAAATCTCTTGCTCTAATTATAATTCCTGCTACATAGGGCAAACAAAACGTTCCCTGAATACACGTATCAAAGAACATATATCTAATATCAAACTTCCTATTGATAAACAATCTGTAGTCTCCAAACATATAATCAATTCTAAACATACATTTGATTGGCAAATTGTTAAGATTTTAGTCATTGACACCAGGTACAATTCCAGACTCATATCAGTGATACTTCACATTAAATCAAACATCACAGCAATTAATGTAGAGACACTATGAAACTTAAGAATTGCTACGATCCCATATTATTAAGTTAAACCTTGTGCTTTCTCATTGTCGTTGCTCCCTTTTTATTACGCCAACCCTTCGGCTCTCCCATTGTCGTTGCGTTTTCGTCGCTTTTGAGTTTTGTCAACTTACGAGTGCAGTTGTGTTTCTTTAGGCTCCTCTTAGCACCTGAAAAAAGGGACAAGGATCCCAGAACGTTGAGTGGTATTTATATTATCACTTATTTTGTCTGTATTTGGCTATATTTCTATATTTCAGTCAGACGTAAATTTTCATTTGTGTTGATTTGTCAGTGCTTTGACGTACGATATCCTAAATGGGCCAGCCTAATTTACGAAATCAAAAAAGAAAATTCTTTTTTACACAGACTTCCTTTGTTTCTCCTTGCTGCTACAGCCCCAGAATTTTTTGGAGTGGCCTGTGGGCAGCGTAGCGATTCCCACTCAGTCTTAATCCCAGTGTCCGGACCATGTCAAGCACCACCATCCATGTCCATGCAGGAATTAGAACCTGAGACCTCTGTGATGCGAGGCGGGCACACTGAACACTACACAACAGAAGACTTTTTTTTATTGTTTTCAGTCTCGTCAATATATTAGTCATTGGCGACCTATTGCATGAATTTAATACATTTGATTCATATTATATATACATATTATTCTTAACCTAAGAAGCACCGCCTAGTTAGATTACATTTTGTTTGCTAGTTTGCTTACAAAATTTTACAAGGTTATTAATTTCCGCTGCAGAGTTACATATCTCCCTTCTTGTGTCGTGATTTGTGCAGTCGAAGAGGACACTATGGATCGTCACGGTAGCCTTGCATTAGAGTGGAGAGTTCTTGTCCTAGCAACATCCACTTGATGTCTCCTTGAAAGATTGCCAGCTTAGGTTATTTCCTTGAAAGTTTTTATTTTACTTACGTTTTTGAATTAATAAATCAGTGTATGACCGTTTACGGACACTTTATTTTTTATTTAAATCGTTACGACGTTTCGATACGTGTTCGTATCATCTTTAGGAATCAAAATTATTATTACAAACTAGTACTACAAAATATTACAATGTTTATAAATTCACAAAGTTTCTGAAAACCAGTCCGAAACATAACTCACTTTACACCTACGAAATTGATTCAGACATGCTACAATCTCGTTGGTGTAAAGTTAATTCTGTGCCTCAGACCAGTTTTCAAAAACTTTGTGAATTTAACAACATTGTAATAGTTGGATACCTGAAGAAGATATGAACACGTATCCAACCGTCGTAACGCTGTAAATAAAAAATAAAGTGTCTGTAAAAGGTTTCCTTATGAAATATTCCTTCATTCCTTCCTCTTCTACATTTGTTCCATTTTTCCTCATGAATTCTGGCATAGGCTCGTCCCCCGTCTTTTTTTAGTGCATATTGGACTGTTGTTTTTATTCTGCTGTTGTGATGCCTCCATTTTAGCACTGTTGTCATCCCTTTCGTTTCCCTCTTACCCTGCGTGCTGGTATTTATCCTATCGTTATCTTATTATTGATTTCTAGAATTGTCATGTTTTCTCTGATTTTATCAACGGTTCAATTCTGTATCTTTGGGTTGGTTATTATGTTTATGGTAGCCAGTTAGGATTATATTATTTTTGAATAAGAAAGATAGCCAATTTAGACAAAAACGGTAATTTAGATACCACAAAACGTTTCCGGGATCCTTGTCCCTTTCGTCAGATGCTAAGATGAGCCTAGAGAAACACAACTGCACTTTTTCACTTTCTTATCCATTATTTTCAATCAGACGTAATTTTTTTCATTTTATATTATTTTTATTTGACTCTTCCATTTATAGTATTGTTGCCATATATATGGCGTATATTTCCGATGTAATTATTTATGCGTTGCTATTTATGGATACTGTCCTTGCAAACTTGACGGATCCGTGCTTTAAGTAACTTGTACTTTTCTGGTAGGGTCTTGAGCTCCACCTCCCAGTTCCTATTCTTCATGCTCTTTGATCCCAGTCTGGAGAGGTACGTGTCTACAGGAAGGTCATGGAATTTCCAGGACGGTATGCTTGGAGTATAATAATTGTCTATTTCCGGGAAGGCCATATATATTTTTTCTTCAGGAGCTTTTTAGCGCAGTATGAAAATGCATCGGGTCAATGGAAGAGTATCTATTTAAGTGCTTTGGAGTGGATGCTTTTTCTCTAATGTATTCGTTTGTTACCCCCAGGGACCTTATTTCGTATTTTATTAAGGCAGTTTTTCTTGTATGCCATAAGGGGTTTCTTTTCCCTCCGCTCTAAGTCTATCTATTAGGGTGATTCCGATACATCCAGTTATTACCCGTAGTGCTTCATTTTGAATGGTATTTAGTTTCTTTAATAGCCTTTAATGGGCAGATATATAAATGTGTGCACCGTACTCTATCTTTACCAGGATCATTAGGCGTTTTTCACTACTCAGATTTTAAAAGTTTGTATTACATTCCACCACGTGTCGCCTATAACTCTAAAAACATACTGGTCGTTTACTGTCTTGTGATTAATACACCAGTCTTCATCTAGTTTAAATAAATTCCTCTAAGATAAGAAATAGTGATAATCAAGACTAACAATCATTTCTCGGAATTCCAACCCGGTGAAAACATTGTAATAACACGACGTTTTGATGGCGGTCACTGTCATCGTCTTCCAGTGAATACGTATTATTTAAATGTAGTCACCCGGTTGGAATCCCGGAAACTGTTTGTTAATAACATATATCGAAGGTTAAGACTGTTGTTCGTGAAGCGTCTGTTTCTTTCAGCGGTGGTTTAATACAGTTTTTAAAGTAGTAAAATTAAGAGAAAATGACCTCCCGCCAGAAATAAGACACTTACGTTCATGTCATATGTTGTTGTAAGCCGGTCAGTGTTGTACTGTTTATAGTTTCTCATTATGAATGTTGTACGGGTCGTGTTTTACTCGTATGAAATTTAAAACTTTTGCGGTAAAGAGAGGTAGTAATTGAAATTGTATGTCTGGTGATAGAGCAAATAAGTTGGTTGGAAAATACGAACTCTGTTTGCCATGTGCGAGGGATGGGCGAGCTGCGGACGCGTCTGTTGTTGCTCGTGGCGCGTCTGCGGCGTCGCGGCGCTCGTCTCCGATGGACGCGATTCGGAGCCTCTTCTCTGCGCTACCACAAGGTGAGTCCATTCAGAAATCAGCAACACAAGGACTCGCAACTAGACTGACAAGTCGTATCACTGCTTAGATCCGCGTCCGCCTTGTACGATATTCAAAAATGCAAGAGTCTCTTTCAAAAGACAATTATAATCTCTTACCGTTATCAGGCTGGAGATAGACGAGACTGTTTTGTTACCTGATTCATGCTTCTCAGCATGTTCTGGATTATATCCAGGCATTTTCTTTAAGAACATTGTGCAAGGGATTCTCAATTAATTGATCATTCTTACACATCATGAATAGTATAGGTGCTAAATAAGTCATCTCATAGACAATTGGGAAGGGAACAATTATAATTCAAGGAACAAAAAAGTACAAACTAGCCCAAACGATTTTTAATTGTTAAAAAATGTGTCTTATAACGGTATCTCTATATTTAATAATGTCCTAGACAACATTAAACAAGTAAAAGATTCAAATTCTAAAAATAAGCAATATATCTAATTGAATGAACTTTAAAAATTAAATTTATATTTAAATAAGCTATCTATAAATAATAATATAATAAATGACGAAATAAATAACTTTATTTACAGAGTAGTATAAATTATTATAAATTATAATATGTAGAAAGCGTGACTCATTCACACCCTTGAAGTGTGTAAGGAATATGAACTAAAACTAGTACTAATCATAACGAGGTCAGAATTTTGATGGCCATTAGGCAAAATTCATATAAGTCGATTCTTTGGGCGAGTTTTGACTACTGGAACTTTTATACCATTTGTTAATTGACTTCTCAAATAAGTTACGATTCTAATGCTAATATCCATATTTAATTGTCCGAAAAACCGAATCTGCTTGTTAGTCAGCCAGTCGCAAGACCTACTTAACGCAGGTTTCTCAAAGTTTTGACGATTACGTGTAATCCTCGTGGTAGGCTTTTTCTGATAACCCGTACATCCCTCTTTCCGGCCTGTATAGAGAAGAAACGACATAAAAAGTAATATATTTACTATAACATAAATTCTTATTTTTACAACGCATGTTCCATTTTTAATTATTTTAAGAGATAAAACTTGTTTACGTTTTAGAATATATTGATATTACTAAATACATACTTCGTAAACATGCATCATAATTCTAAAATGAACTTATTTTTCGGTTGCAACCTAATTTAATTCCTTATTTATGGTCATATTAATTGGTTGCCTGTCTTTCATTCATTGGTTTATTTATTTAGCTTTTAGCACAAAGAGTTGTCTTTATAGGTTAAGTCTTAGGAGTATAATGTTTCTTTGACGTCTTACTTACATCATCTAGTATCAATGTTTTGGATATCATATTTTGTTACTTTTTCTGTAAGATCATGTACTATCCATTAAGTAATATTGGACTGTTTTTAATATTTTATTAATGATAATAAAAAAACCTCTTATACAGACTCCGATGTATTTTAAAAACTTCAGAAAGCCTTCGACATTACGTCGTAATCATTCTTGAAGAGCAGAGTTGTTTGAATTAAGTTAAAAAAAATTAGTTACGGGGACGAATGCGTATATCGGCATTACTATATTATCTTATGACCTTGTTTTTATATAAAACCTTTCAAGTGTTTTATTATAACTAAAGATGTTTTAACTTAATTCAAACAACTCTGTTCTTAAAGAATGATTGACATAACATCGATATGTTTCTGAACTTTTTAAAATAAATTGGAGACTGTATAAAATATTATGTATTTTAACCTACCTTAAAAGAAAAATAAATTGTGCAGTCTCAATTTTTGTTTTAACTTTCTTCTGATAGACGACAATTTCAGATAGCCCCAATGTATCAGAGAATACTCGCTCAGACGTTTTTACATAAGGTGAACAAAATTCCTGTCAATACATTTAAAATGTTATTTTGGAACATTCGCAATTTTGTCTGCAGGTCAATGATGGCAGATTAATTATCTCTATTCATTTTTCAACGCTTCTGTTTAACGAACGATTGGAAACTAAAATAGAGAATGGCTCGACGGTTTTCTTTTGGTTAGATAGTCGAAATAAAAATCTTCTAGAACAGAATATCATAACAAAAATTATCAATTGAACAAACTTTCAGAAAAGATTTTAGAAAATTGAAAAATTTAATTCAAGGACTCAAATTACGCACAAAGAAATACATAAACGTTTTGATGCACCAGAATGAACATCTACAAAATGTTTGTATTTACTTTCGGTAATCGTAGAAATGATATAGATTATTAATGTTGTCGTTCACGAATATTGTTGGCTTCCACAGCTTTAATTAATGTGTAATATAATTTTTAGTGCTGTGCATTAATTTAGAATAATACAAATGATTAATTATTAACTACTAAAGTGATAACACTACTAAGGTTACTTTATGATATCATTGTCTAGAAATCATCTCAAATGAATAAATATAATAATATTAAATTTATAACTCAGTTTTTTGACCAATTCCATATATTGACAAATAATTTTATTAATTATTTATTACGACAACCTTTCGCACCGAGTTCGTACCTTCATCAGGTCTTTCCTGATGAACTTTGGCTTCTTGATAATACAAATTTATTTTGTACCATTTCTCCGCAGGAAAGACCTGATGAAGGTACAATCATGTACCGAAACGTTGACGTAAATAAATAAAAAATATTGTCTGGTATTCGTAAAAACTACGTTATTTTTTTCATATAAACAGACGTAAAAATACAATCTTTAAACTCTATATAATAAAAAGGATGATATTTGCATGCATTTACGTTAATTTCAATGTAAATTTAAACTTTTTAAAGAAATTGCTGCAAAAATAGGTATACACGTTCTTCAAAACACTAGCAACGGTACTGTGGGACTGAGAAACCCCTAGCGTAATGGAAAGAATTATAAGTGAAAAACGTGATCATTAAGTGTTACATTACTGCACACCAAGAGACAAAGACATAACGCGCGCGCGCGAGAGAGAGAGGGAGACGTTACTACGCGAAGAACAAAGGAAATAGTTCCTTTTTCCGTAATGAAATAAAGCAGAAATATTTTCATTCCATAAAAACTATAATTTTATCCATCGAATGATAATAAAATACAATACGAATTACTTTACGATCTTTGCGGCAAATGTAAGTTAATTTTCGCGCCATATTAGATTCCAATATGGCGACAATTTGTTTCAATTGTGAATCTAACTAACACTTTCATCAATTAAATCTTTCGCAATGTCTGAAGACTGCAATACTCAAGGAGTATATTTAAGTATTCTATTCGTAAATAAATTAGAAGGTATGTTTGTTGGGATTAATGCAATAAAATTCAATGTATTTTATAGCTGCTCAATTAATACACTATAGGTAGAAATTATGTACGGAACTAGGAACAGTTAGATTTAGGTTAAATCCCTTCTTGACTAAAGATTAATATAGAATTAAATACTTTTTCGGGTTTATATAAATAAGTACACTGGCAACGCCGGACACCCAAATAGTATTAAATATAATGCAAATATACGGATATATATATATGTATATATATATATATATATATATATATATATATTTAGAGTTACGGTCCAATATTTTTTCTTTATATAGTACAACCATACTATTGTTTTCGAATTGGTAGAAGGAGCAGCAAAATTTTTCATCCTGAACTGTATTTTGTAAATGAAAATAACAGGAATAATTTTCCGCTATTTTCATTTTACTGCATATAATACTTGAAACTTTTGAAAACTTCTGAATTTAAATATTACATTATGCACCCGAGGAAGAAAAGATGCTTTCAATTATATTTTATGGGTAGTTTATAACGTATCTTCTTATATAATTTGCAACATTTTCTCTTGATTTTTACAATTTTATATGGTCAAATGCTGTTACGTTACATATATAGGTTATTTCTGTTATTAGTCAGATACCACCTATTCACAAGGTTTAATACTACCATGTGCGTGGCTCTGCGTTTGTGGTCTTCGCCAACGGTATCCAGACTAGCGGTGACCCACGTTGATCCGCGTTGCCTACACCTTCATTACAAGTGCTGTCGCGGTTATTATGCGGCTCCAACAGAAAGCAATTACAGTTCGAGCTCGCTAAGGGCACAAATGTATACTTCTCCGTCATGTGCATGAAAGCAGACCGGACGGATTCCCAATAGAGGTTTGCGTCACTACGCTCTTCTTAGCTGTTACTGAGAACGCAGCCGCGTCTCCCAAAAGCAATTACTCTTCTTAGATGGACAGGCGAAACGCATCTGTCTCCCTGTGATCTATTCAGACCTACAATTTGACCACCTGATTAAACTCTGACTCCCTAAATACTTTATTGCTTACAAATTTGGGTTTTCTTAGGGTATAGTTCCCTTTTTCCAGGTTAAAAGTTGGAATTTTTATTTTACTTTTTTGGTAGGTAACAGGCTGCATGAGGGTAATCCACATGGTGCCAACTCCCCTTTAATAGCATAGGAAGGGATTTGAAAGGGTGGATGCGGAAGGGTGGAGGAAGGTAGCAACGTTAACTAGGGCCCCCGGGCTATGATTTAAGGATCCTACCCGCCTAAAAGTGATGCTGGGAAAACTCTAGTAAAACCTGCATAAGGTAGGTCGGGCATTTGGTAAGTATCCCACGCCCTTCCAATGGCGGGAGAGGGGTTAGCTGTGGGGTCGCAGCTTTCCCATCGGCGTGCCTTTACCGGTTTAGGAGGCAGCTGGCCGACTATTCCAATAGGAATAGCGGACAACTCTTACGGTATGACCAAGGTCTGCGACCCTGGAACATAGACCTCTCAAAACAGACCGAGGTGTATAAGCATGTGGGAACCTTAGTTCAGAAAAACCAGAGAGATGCATTTTTGAACTAAGGTTCCCACAAGCCGAGGCACCACGGCCTATTTTGAGAGGTGTATGTTCCGGGATCATACGGGGGTTTACGGTAAGAGTTGTTCCCTGTTCCCATTGGAACAGTCGACCAGCTGCCTCCTAAACTGCCTCTGACTGTAACTCGTACTGATACGGGGGAGAGGCTGAACGTGGTGATTACTGTACCCCGCATATACGACTATACGAGCTGGACTAAAACGGTTAAGTTTTATGTGAGTAATATGCGGAGAAAGATTTTTTTTATATTAATTCACTGATTTTAGGGAGGAAACAAATGCACCGTACAGAATGGAATAAGTACTGTTATTAAGTACTCAGAAAATAAGATGTAGTTAGTTGCATTGTCCACCATCTTAAAAGTAATTTTCATGTTATAAATATATTAAGTCTGTTCGTAATTGTTTCGTGTCAACACAGAAGCCAGATCCCAACATTGCTTTGTTATCATTGGGGTAGATTATGACTTTTGAATTAATGGTTATAACTGTATTAAAATATGTAATTTTTCAGTTATATTTATGTGAAATATTAAATAAATGAGAATAATCACCAGTGAATTAGTCAGAAATGTATGATAAATATTTTAAAACATATTAATAAAATTCTAGTTTTCATCCCTAAATGTTTCTGACCACCTCAGGTGTGTATTTCTGTTCCAAAAATTCATCGAAATTTACTTCTGATGAGGTCCCAAAAATGTAGATATTAAATGTAGCGCAATTTTTATTATAATATTTTAAAGTTTTCATAATAAATTTGTAGCTATCTGGCTGATTTTTTTTTTCGTTTATATAATTTGGTACAAATAACTTCCTTTACGTTCATTAAAATATTTTCCAAGACTTTTAAAGGTATTAATATCATTTTTAATTAAAACAAATAATAATGATCTGTAACGAATGCAACAATGTTCTTCAGCGTATTCTATAATATTTTCTTAAGTATTATATATGAGACTATCGGAGAGAAGGGTGGACAACAAATTTCTCTTCGCGATTTGCTTACCCAGCAGTGGTTCAAAATTGCGAAAGATCTTCTCACTTTTAAAAAACCGTGCTTGTTAACGGTTTCTTATCTCGAAATGGAAGCATTAACGTCTGATTGAAAATAATGAATAAGAAAGGTAGCCAATACATACAAAAAAAGGGTAATATAAATACCACACAACGTTTCTGGGATCCTTGTTCCTTTCGTCAGGTGCTAAGAAGAGCCTTGACAAACACAACTTCACTGGTAAGTTGACAACACTCAGAACCTTTTGAGTTGTGTTTCTCTAGGCTCTTCTGAGAACCTGACTAAAGGGACAAGGATCCCAGAAACGTTGTGTGGTATTTACATTACCCTTTTTTGTCTGTATTGGCTACATTTCTTATTCATCAGTTTCTTATCTTGTCATGTTAACACATCATTTGATTGGTTTGAATCATCTTCGGGAGTTTTAGTTACGTTTGGTTTGTGTAATTTAATGTTAACTTTAAGTATTTTACGTCTGTCCTTGTAGGTTCTTCAGGAACAAATTTGTTTAAGAAGTTATGTAGTAAAATCCCGGGGGCGGGGAGGCTCGACTGCGAGGGCTATTTTCTAGCAGGCAGTACCTGCGAGGTATGTTCTCTCGCAGGCAGAACCTTGTAGGAGAGACAGGAAGGGGCTACCTTTGGGGATGCCTTTTCCTCTCTCCGTTTTTGAACTAACGTTCCCACAAGCCGAGGCACCTCGGCCTGTTTTGAGAGGTGTACGTTCCGGGGTCACAGACCTTGGGCATACGGTAAGAGTTGTCCGCTATTCCTATTGGAATAGTCGGCCGGCTGCCTCCTAAACCGGTCAAGGCACGTAAGGGGAAAGCTGCAACCTCACAGGTAACCCCTGTCCCGCCATCGGAAGGGCGTGGGACAAGTAACGAATGCCCGACCTACCTGAAGCAGGTTTTTCTAGGGTTTTCCCTGCATTACTTTTAGGCAAATGCCGGGTAGGATCCTTAAACTATAGCCCGGGGGCCCTAAGTAACCCTTGCTTACCTTCCTCTACCCTTCCGCATCCCCCCTTTCAAATCCCTTCCTATACTATTAAAGGGGACTTGCCATCATGTGGAATACCCTCATGTAGCCTGTTACCCAAAAAAAAATAATTGGTAAGCCTGAAATTATAACTGTTCATGCAGTCTGGCTATAAACTTGAAGAAGGTACAAATGGGTACAGAAACATTATTTAAATTAAATATTTTGAATAAACTGTTCGTTATTACTCATAAACTACATTTTATTGTACTTGAAATAAATATAATCTTTTTTGAAAACTGTACATTTTTTTTAATGTTACTCATCTGAGATGATGACATCTGAATGTCAGAAGTACTACTCTTATTTAATATTCATGATACCCAGAGCTGTATGTACCTTTTTCCGATTTTTTTCGTGCGTGGACGTGAAGGCGTGTCTGCTTTTGGTTGCAATGTTCTGTATTCATGTGTCACGTCGTACAGGTACAGAATGGTAGTCTTTTTGTTGCAGCTGTACGACCGCATCTCTAGCAAGGTGGTAAGCCCGACGCGGGCGCCCCCTAGCGACGGGGTGCAGAAGTGCCGCGAGGTGGTGGAAGCGCTGCGGGAACTGGAGCGGGGATCTCCCTCTCCTGACCACAGGGCGGACCTGGTCGAGCTACGCGAAATCCTGGCTCGGCCTCATCTCAGGGTGAGTCGTACAAATACCTCAATACTCATCAATCCACCGTCGTAAGCCAGGCTAATTAATCTACTTTTCTCTCGTATTGTTATGTGGGTTACATAATCGTCAATTTTTGGATAATTACGTATATTTAATATATATTTTACCAGCAAAGAAGAAAAATTTGTAATACCGTTCCACAAAAAACTTCCAGACACGGTAACTTTTGTTACGAGTATATGCACAAATTCTTTTAAGCATTCCAGGAAAAATTTAGATTTTTATTTCCGTTCCTGGTCTTTCAAATCTACACTTTATTTAATTGGCTTAGACCGTTAATTACCCGAAAGTAGCGTCACGCTACAAACTTCATTTACACACAAAAACAGTGTAAGAGAAGTTTCATTAATAAAGCTGATTAGCGGCTGCTGGTTTTGTGGATGTCTGCTAATGGCCGTGTCTGCCGTTATGTTTATTGAGGTAAGTTAACTGTTAATTGATTTGAAGATACAGTATCCAGGACTTGTTCTTTCGAGCATCGCCACGTAAAACACGCTGCGGTACTCGTTACAGTAAAAGAAGACGAACGTAAAAATATTAAACTTTTGAGTGAATCAGTAGAAAAAAATGAACTAGAATTCTCGAATACGATGTTTTTCAAACAACGATGAGAGACTTGGTACGCAAAAATTATTTGTAAATACTTTTCTCTATTAATTTTAGCCGCAGATATCAATAATCAGACATAAAACATGTAAACCTAATACATAAATGTACAACCATAAATAACAGACTGAAAAAAATACAACGAAATAAGGTCATAAACATTTCAAGGTTTTCAGGGTCCACCAAAATGAGAAATTTTTAATACTGATTTTTAAAGAAAGTTTGGTTTATTTATAATATACATTATGGGTTGGAAGTTTATCCAGTGTATTTACGATAGGTAATATATTACACATTCACGTGAAATTCGTGCCGGATATATTACGTTCGGTTTAGTGGTTTTCGACTAAAAGCTGAATAATTTCGTCTATAAAATATATATTTTGGTAGACGTAGATTTTATCCAAATATTTGTCATATAGATGCTTCAATTTAGACTTTTCGGATTAAATGAACTTAGTTTGTCAGCTTCTCGTTGTCCCGTTTCACGTGTGGTAGGGGCAACGAATCGACCCGAGTCTGATGATGGTTTTTAAAGTTATGTTTCTGCTTACTTGCACGTAATCACATCTATGTTGATTGTAGCCGAGTAAATGAAACTTTTAAAACATAAAATAATAACCAAAATTTTTCCATAACTTGTTTCTGTCGTCTTTGTATTTTAATCCAATCCCCTTTCTGTATTTCTTCACCATTTCAGGTTTTGACAGATTCGTCTATGTCTGTTACCTTGATTATTTTCAAGACATTTCTTATTTTCATCACCAACATGGCACGTTCCAAGCTTCTTTGTGAAACTTGCGACACAGTACTATCGTGCTATTTAAGCTATACTTATCAGTCGAGTTTTCTGATGCATTGTTCACTTTCTGATCCATTGGCATTATTTATTTTAATTTAATATAATTTCTTTAAAATATTTTTTTATTTAATTCTTGTATTGACAATAATGGTATTGTAATAATTAAATTACTTTGTTATATTGGTGAAGAATTTCATTATGAATTCGTTGTTAGTAAATCCTGATTATTTGATATTATTTTCCACAAAAAATAGACTTTCTCGTCATGGTTTCGCGAGTATCTAATAGAAGCAGAGTGAAATATACTGGCAATTTGCTTTGAGACGCATACATATTTTTGGATTGTTCTTACTATATGGTGGACTGCGCGGAGGGTCATCTTGGTCTTGAATCGAATGCGTGAGGAAAATGGTCCTTGTGGCAGCGGAGGTGAATAGCTTGGGGGAAGTCCTTCAGCTGTGGCCATCCAACGACCACTATATTCTTTTTCCTCAAATTCTTTCACGTTGTGAAAGGTCAAGCCGCGACACCCACCCATGTGCCTTCCAGCTCACGTGGTGACGTTCCAAATGGAACTCTTGATCATGGTCATATCGCAACTACTACCCTCGCTAGTTTCTTACTTGGCCGCAGTTCCACTCTACGTCTCCAAAAATACTTTTTCTTCGCTAAAGAAACTATTTGGCGGTTCGTTTAAAAACCGAGTACACATTCTCACGCACAGGCTTAGGATCAACGACATGTTGGTCATATATCTCAAGCTCCTGACGAAATGTCGCGATACCTGGACCGTCCTGTGGAAATACGTTTTCTCCATCACCTTCCTTATTGCTCCATGCACCTCTTCCAATGTTAGTTCTGTTAAGTATCACTATACTGTGTTGTTAGTCTGCCTACCTTCCAGTTTTCCCATGTTGCTCACTTGATGTGCATAAAACCGAGTTCGTATGTATGGCTGGACAGTACATGTTATAATCATATGTAGTTGGAGGTCCAAGAAATTTGTCAGTATGCATTGAATGAGTCTACTCGAATGTTCCCCGAATGTACAAACAATCATTTTCTCAGGAGAGATCTGTCGACTTGAAGGCGATATTCAAATGTTCATGAGACATACTTAATGTTATATTTAAAGTGGCGCAATTTCAGTTCCGTTTAAATTCATGCAGTAAGTATGTACAATAGAAAATCCTTTTGTAAGATACTTGTAAACATCGTAGATTTTTTATTGATTAATTTACGGTGTTACTTGCAATCGTACCAGTTTCCTTGTCTAATGATTTTGTATTTAAGGTTGATGTCTTTAACTTTACGAAAAATATTATCCCTTCCAATTTTTCATTGGTTTGTACAAATGAAAAATACGTTGATTATACAGGTTTTACTTCGTCGGAGTAGCAAAAAGTTATTCTTAAATCAACTCCTTCTGAGAAGCGTTTATTTTAATCTTGCATAATGTCGTGCTGACTGTTACGTGGCGAGAATAAAGAAACCGTGGAAGGTTCTGTGCTGTGGAACTTTTAAAGTACTTTTTAGTTGCCCTAAGTCCATCTGATTGAAATTCGGGTCACATCTGGTGGAAAATTTTCTCAATTTGTACGTTCCTGACGTGAATAGGGTGTAATGCCTCCGTGGAAGTTCCGAATACTACAGTTTCATCAACATTGAGTATTGTTCATTTCACCCATGTATTAAATGCAATACAAAAATTGATAATAAAAAGTTTTATCAAACTATAGCACCATAAATATCCATTCTGTAATAGAGCAATGATGTGTACGTCTGCGTTTCGTTAATTTCTCGATTCTAGGCTTGGATTTAATTCACTGTACCAAAAGTAGGTTACTTTCACATTTTCAATTATTTCTTCAATCACATAGACAAATATATTCCGCCCAGTAAGGGTGACGACTATTCCAAACTCTTGATTAATTAAACAGGATATCTGCAATACTTCAGAGTCATTTTCTTTCAGATGAAGCTTTCCATTGGGAACAATTTATGATAAAACGGACATCTGGCGCCCCCTTTATTAAAAACTTAAGTAAAGTGGAATTTACGAGAAAGTTCGACGGAGAAGTGTGCATGATTTATTGCCCGTGACGAATCTGATTTATATGTCGCTAAGCCAAAATGTGTCATCTTGATTAATAAACCCGTGCATCAAGGAGACTGCTCCAGAGAAAGTTATGCTTTGCGGTCCTTAGAACACATTAATAGTGGCAGGATGATGTACAATATATTGTCATTTAAAATTTTATCGAAACATTTGATTAATGAAAACTTTAAAAACTTTTCAGATGTTAATTGTCAAATCTTGGAATTAATAAATTTTTAAAATATTATAAGAACGTATCTTGTGATACGAGTTGAAAACTTTTAAAGTCACACCGGTAGGGATCGTGTCTCTCCAGCTGTCGTTGTTGGAACCTATTCGCACCTAGGAAGAACCTTCCCAGAGAGCTCTGGCGGAGGCTACCTTTGGGGATGCTTTCACATCTCTTTGGTTTTTTGAACTAAGGTTCCCATATCCCGAGGCACCTCGGCCTGTTTTAGGAGGTGTATGTTCCGGGGTCGCAGACCTTGGGCATACGGTAAGATTTGTCCGCTATTCCTATTGGAATAGTCGGCCAGCTGCCTCCTAAATTGGTCAAGGCACGCCGAAGGGAAAGCTCCACAGCTAACCCCTCTCCCGCCATCGGAAGGGCGTGGAACAAGTACCAAATACCCGACCTACCTGATGCAGGTTTTTCTAGGGTTTTCCCTGCATCACTTTTTGGCGAATTGCCGGGTAGGATCCTTAAACCATAGCCCGGGGGTCCTAGTTAACCCTTGGCTACCTTCTTCAACCCTTCCGCATCCCCCCTTTCAAAAATCCTTTCTTATTGCTCTAAGAGCATGTAGTCTGTCACTTTTATGGTCTCAGATCTCACATGTGAAACTCTCCTGGAGAGAGAGAGGGGGGTGGGGTATACCTTCGGAGATCCTTTTTCCCTCTCTAGTTTTGAACGAAGTTTCCACAAGTCGTGACACCATGGTCAGTTTTGAGAGGTATACGCTCCAGTGGCGAAGACCTTGACCATACGGTGAGAGTTGTCCACTGTTGCTATTAGAACAGTCGGCTAACCCGGGGGCCCTACTTAACCCTTGTAAAGATTTATTTATATAAAATTACCCTTCCACAACTCAGTAACAACAGTGAAAATAATGAATACGACTAAAACTTGTCGCATCACCCCTTTGCAGGTTCAGGAAGGGCAGCTGGCTCTCTAAAACGATTGACAATCTTTCTTCCCAATCGTTTTCCAGTCATTCTACTCTAGTACACATATATTTCTCCAAACTAATTAAATAAAACCTCTCCCAGATTCAGCAAAGTTTTTGAATTATTTATGAATTTATATCCACAACATAAAGCAATACATTCGTCAACCAAGCCCAAAGATACAAAACCCAAGATCAGTCTTGCTCAACAACCATCTTTCCCATAATCAAATAAATCCATCTTTGATTTAGCCTATATTATTATTTTATATTATAAATTATACTATAAATAAATAAATAATATATAAACACGCGTTATACCCTTTCAAATCCATTCCTATTATATTAAAGGGAGTCGGCCACCAAATGGATGACCCTCGTGTAGCCTGACTCTCTCAAAGAAAAACCTACCTCTCCTCTTTTAAACTAAGGTTCTCATAAGCCAAGACATCTTAGTCAGCGAGCCGAGTGCTCCTGGGTTACATATAGCGGGAGTTGTCTCCTGTTCCCATTGCAACAATCGGCGAGCTGTATCCAAACCTGGTCGAGGCGTGGACCGAGGAAACCCAATCCAATCGCCGAAGGGCGTGAAACTAATACCGAAATTCTGACCTATTTCTATGCTTTTCTCTGTATCATATTCAGGGTAATTGCCGAGTAGGATCTTAAAAATAATGAGCGAGGGACCTGCTTAAACCTGGGCTACATTGTTTTTAAATACGTATCCTCCGTTCGTATCTCTTCCTGTGTTTTGGTAGGGAAGTTGCCTCAATTTGGATTACCCATTAGAATGTTTTTTTGTAAAACAACAAACAAAAATTTCGGGTTTTATGAATTTTCATAAATACGAACATTAAGTCCCATTTATAGGAATATATATTTCTGTAACCTAGAAAATATCTCGAGCGATTTCTCTTTAAATGGTTTAAAGAATTTAAATTAAATATAATATTAATTCATTTAACCTTACAAAATTTTATCATTTGTGTTTCATGACTAGAATATTTAGACGCAGAATGGAAAACTCATATCAAAATATCTGTTTTAAGTGCAATATGATTCTACGTGCATGTCTGTGTCATAATAATAAAAGTGGAATTCAGTCACGTTATGTGTTAGTGAGACTTTCAGTCTGTTGCCAGGCGAATTGGCAAACTACGTTCGTAATACCTTTTAGATTTTTTTCTACTGACACGGGGCTCACGAAAGCTTTTGGCGCAGGTGCAGCTTTGTATTCCAACCAGCCTTTTGTTTTTCCTAGACTTACTTTACAAACTTGTTGCGCTGAGCTGCCAAACACTGTTTTTGATCACACAGAAAGATGCGTTAAGAGGGGTTCATATCAGCTCGCTGCAATTTGTTCTGTAATTATAGCTCGGTCATTTGCTAATTAATATTGCACGGTGAATACTGTGTGCAGCTGGCAATGCTCAGATGATTTGTGCCCTGGGATACTGTTTGCCGGTGCAATTGGCTAGATTGAAAACAGGAATATTAACGAGAATCAGCCATTAACTAATTTCAAACGAATTAGATCGAAATGCGTAACAGCTCAGCTTCGTTTCATTTTCGTCATATCCTATTGGAAAAAATAACTGTGTGATAGTTTAGAAAAAAAATTGAGAGTTTTCTGCGGATTGTACAATTTTATACAGTTAAATATGTTGTAATAATTAATATGTGCCTCGTTACGTTTAATACTGTCTTGAAATGAGTTAGGACGCATATCGATTTGAAAAAACTGCTGACAATTGGCGAGGAAAAGTGCGTGGAGTAAGGCCATCGGTTCCTTAAATCACCTGTGACATACAGTAGGATCATTAATGAAATTACGTATTGTCAGTTAAACTTTTGTACTGATCTGTCTTGTTCTGTAGGTATAAGTAAGTTAGTATTTTTTAAAGAACACACACCAGAAGTGAGACTTCTTATGATTCCGATTATGACAAATATAATTAATATTAATTTAATATTAACTTTACGTTCCTTTTTTTATTAATACAGTAGCAGAAATTTATAAAATATTTTGTTTAGAGCCTTTTCTTTGTGTTTTTGACTTTATTGCGGTTTTTTATATTCATTGATATGAGTTCTTTTATGTATTATACAATTATACACACACACACACACACATATATATATATATATATTGTAATAAACAGATTAAAAAGTACTAATGGCTGTGGCTAATTAAAAGAATTATTAAAGGTGAACAATTAATCAATTTTTATTAATAAAGTTAAATACAATTTAAAATTACACAATAATATTTAGAATCTCATGGTCTTTACTGGGTTTGATAAATGGGTGAATTGAATTTAAATTATCTAACAAAACAATTAAAGAAAAGAAATAATTAAAGAAAAGAAAATAATTGAAGAACGATCTGACGTATCTTAATGAAATGGTTTACAAATAAATTTAGAGTTATTTTACTTACGGCCGACCAGGTCTCAATTTTGGGGTTTTCTGTGCACACGTTTTTGGGGATATCACTGAATTTAAATTGGTTACAAAACACTTGTCGAAACTTGATGTTCTCTCAGCTGGAAACGGCTACTCCTTTCGAATTAATGGTCAGTCAGATCATTAACAACTTCAGCTCGATGACATCGGTGACGATCTCTTTACTTATTGAGTTTTTTTACTGCGGCAGGAAATTATTAGGCTACTGCTTGTGGCTTTACTTATTGAGAAACTTTCCTGTAACCTTATTCGATGAATTACAGACTGAAAAACTTTTTGTTCAATTTTAACTTGCAACCTTTCCGTTTCGCTTCTCCTCGCTGACTGTGTCTGTTCGTCTCGTAGAATTTTCGAATGCGTACGTCTTAACAATGGTTCTTTTGTCTCGCCGCCCGCTTTGTCGCGGTGTTTGCTTTATATAGTCTAATAATGAGTTCTTTACTTTGCAATTATAACAATGGATTAATTACTAATTACTACAATATATATATACATATATATATATATACATACATATATATATATACATATATATATATATATATATATATATATATATATATATATACATATATATAACAAAAATATTTAGAGTCATAAATAATAAATTGACCACGATGTCGACGCGACCTTTAGAAACTTTAATTAAAATAATAAATAAATCTGGTAACCAAAAACAACTTACAAATTCCAAGAGGTGACAAACAATATTCATATAAAAATTTAGAAATGAAATAATAACAATAAATTTTTGTCATGAGTGGTGTAAAGAATAAATAATATAATATTTCAATACATAAATTTAAATAACATTTTTTCTCTTTTAAAAATTAATGTAATACAAGAAACAACTGTATTATTCTATTATGAAAGTCATAAGTGGTCTAAAGAACAATATTTTTATCTTTTAGTATAATTTTTTAATTTTCTGGTATAAATTTGTATTTTGTAATTTTAAGTTTAAAAATGTAGGTTAATCTTTACTTTATGATTGACAATATTTATTATTAAATTGAATGAAAGTTGAATATTTATTATTTGATTTTAAATATTATATTGGTTTACATTTTATTGTTTCTGCCATCATTTAAGATGGATGGATATTGTTGTTTTTCCTATTAGAGAAATTTTTAAATTTTTTTAAAAATATATATTGGTGATTTGAATTATTGTATTGTATTTCCTTTACCCCACCCATGAAATAAATAATTGTTTTTTTCCTTTTGGATTTTTTTTTGATAATTGAATTTGTTAATTGAAATATTGTATTGATCGTGTTACCCCTCGGAATTTTTACATGTTTTATTTTGTTTATCTGATTTATAATTATTTATTAAGTTAAATCGTCGTTATAGGCCTACATAATAAGTATATTGTGAAATAAGTACATGAACGGTTATCGTTGAGAAATTTACAATTAATTCCGTTATCGTAAAAACAAAACGTCGTTGAATAAAATAATTTTAAAATGTCTGTCGACTTACTAATAAATGAATATATCTCAATCCACTACTTTATCTTATATTTAATTTCGCGTCACTCGCCGTTCTTGTCGGTCCCTTCTTATTTTGCATATGGACAATTATTATAACTTTTGTATTTAATTTTTATCTGTATGTTACATTTATTTACTATATTATTAAATGTTATACAGTAAGGTTCGTGTTAATGGCGATCGTTTTCTTTGTTAGTCATAATACTTTAAAAGAAGTGAATTATAGTACGTACGATGACGGGAAAATATGAAATTGAGTGCGTCTGTATATGTGTGAGAGAGTTGTGTGGGAGGTGGGGGAGACAGGCCGGAAAAAAATAAGACGGAAAATGAAATGCGTCGTTGTGTAGGATAACAGAAGCGTCGCGCAGTAATAGATGGCGAGAATGGAGAATAAGAGTAGAGAATTAAATAGCGACGCTTTTTACAAAGTCAGCAACGTTAAGAGACGAACACTCACTATTTGTGTTTTTTAACAGTAGTTTCGGTCGTATTAATGTTGCTTCTAATATAATGAAAAAATGTAATTTCGGCCGTTAATTTCTTGGTTTTCTAATGTCCTGGGACATTGTAATCAGATTCAGTCAGTATCGTTCCCAGACATGATTTTATATTATTCACGAAAATATTAACTTTTGTGTTTGTTACAGAAGTTAACTTTAAAATTTGAGAAGTATCCAAAAAATTAAGATGAAATTAGATTTATTGAAGTTAATAAAACATGAATTCATGAAATAATTTCATCTTCGGAGTCGAAAAAAAATTAGAGCTATTTACAAACTGACGATGTTTTAGTAATGTCATAATAATGCAAGTTAGTGCAGATTTGCCAAACAACGAAGAGGACCTCACAAATTCTAGTTATGTATCCAACAGATAGCCCATATTCTTAACTGATTTACGGTTATTATAATGCCATCGAAAAAATGTAGCATATACTAACGTAACTTAAAATAAGTTATGAATTGAGGTAAATATAATATCTTGACATAACGAAATAGAAATATTCACCCTTAATTAGGAAAATTTTGTTAATACTTGGGAAGGTGAATTGTAATTAGCCATTCATAATTCGAAATGTATGTAGTTGTGGTTGTTTTGTTAAAAACTACTTAGGTGCATCTTTCTTACATATTGAAAACGCATTATAGCTTCTTTACTTGTTCTACGAGTAGAATGTTTCCAGCAATAAATCCCCAAACTTGAATGTGCATTAATTGTAAAGTTCCTTAGGAGGAGTAGCTCACGTTTCTGGACTTCGATCGCAGGTCTTCTGGGAGTTGCGGAAACAAATTAGCTAATCGCAATTATCTTAATACTGGTATTAGTGCGCTGTCTGTAGGGAGAAATTCAGAATAAATCCTTACTTATCTCACAAATGTAATATTCGTAAACAGCTCTCGGTTACAGCAGGCAGTGTAGCCACAGTTTCCTGTGAAATTTTAATACATAATCAATTTTGGCAGTTATTATTATTTTTAATACTCCAAGTCTTAGATTACTCCAATTTAAACCTGATGAAGTCCTAAATGAAGCTGTTAATGTTGTGAAATTATATTTTTATTATTTTTTCTGACTTAACGTTAGTTTATGAAACTATTGTAAAATTGTTACGTATTAAAATTAATTAATTACGTTCGGTGAACGCAGCCTCATTGAATTGCAGGAAGTAATGCGGCAGTTGGTTAATAGAAATGTTGATCTTCACCTGACTTTCACCGGTACTTTTCCTTCTTATTCGTTCCCTCGACTATTATGACAATGGATAATATTGGCTACTTAACCATACGAACATGTTTTCAGTAACATTATTCAGATTTCTATTACTGAATTTAATATATGAAGCAAAAATCTTTGGTTTTTGGAAGTAATTACATGCATTGTTATGTTGTTGGGTTGAGAAGGTCTGTTGACATTATTGATTAACGTAACGTAATGGTAAATAACGTTGGCGTGAAAATGAACTCAAAAAAATTGTCATATTAAACGTTACAGCAAACATGAAGGTTGTGTGAAAATTGTAGTACCCTATTTGTATAATTATTTAATATGTCGTATTGTTATATTATGTTTTAATTATATACAGTCGCTAAGAACATTATGATTTGACGAGAATTTAAAACGGCGTATAAAAATATTTAGTACTATGCACTCATGTATTGGTTTTTAGACTTCTGCATTATTAGATAAATTTATGTAATTGAGAAATATTCACTGAAGAACTTCACATCCCCTCCGATAGAAATTGCGTCGGCGCCGAAGACGTTCCGCTACTGTCACACCGAATACCAGGTCAACGACATACTGATTTCGTGTGATGTTACGAATTTTTCCGATGTACCGCCAAGTTAAAAACATATTTATGTTACGCGATCGTAGATCCCCTTTGTAAATAGAACCCTACTAATAGTAGCAGTTTTTGCAACCTACTGTGTCAGTTTAGTTTGCATTGTGTGGGAATTTAAAGACATTTTTGATTAAAGACAAAAGTTCTATTAATTAAGACACAACTTTTTAAGCAAAAAAAATTGAAGAGACGAAAAGCAGAAGACGGTGAAACTTAAGGAAGCAATTAAACCCACATAGGCCCACACTTACGAACCGTTATTACATTAATAAATACTTGTTTATCTCAGGAAATTAAAAATTATTTTATAATGTATATGTTGTATGTGAAGCTGTAGATTAATATCCCTTTAGTTTTCAGTAACGATGTTAAAAATAATTGTTTCTTTTCATTCAAATTGAAACTGAGAAAAAAAATTGATAGGCTAGTTTTTGAGTGAAATTCCTTAATTTGGATATTTTCTTGTAAATTTTGAGAGCCAACTTAAAAAAAAGTGATTTTTATATTTTATATTAATCATCCGAACGGAAAATTATAAACATTCTTATATGCACAAACTTAGATCGATAATGACTAATTATACTAGTGAATTATACTAATTACACTAAACATGATTTTTATTTTCGACACATATACTTATTTGGCTAAATAACGTTATTGTTCACAGAAATATTCTCAAAAATACCTTATTATTTCAGATTAAATTCCATTACTGTTATAGAATTCTATTTTTAGAGACTTCGTTGATTAGAGTCACATTTACCCCATTTTTTTCACTTATAATTAGGTGCATGATAAATCCAGATTAAATTTTTTTCTATATTGGTGCTGTGGGTAGGAAACGGCGAAGAACAGGGATAATGGTTTTTGCTTGACAAGATGTGTGCTCAGAAAATAAAGTTGTAACTGAAGAGTTGTCCCGTGGATGAGGAAGGAATCTCTTGTATCGGCTTTTCGAAGCTTGCACTTGGGGCAGATGCTACCAGATGGCTCTCAAGTAACTGCTACAGTTCAAGAAGGCTATATTTTCAATTTATAAATATATATATATATATATATATATATATATATATAATTTATGTAGTTATTCCGACAATTATTAAAAACTGAATAAAAACGTACAACCTAATTGGAAGGAATACTCGAGCAAACTATTGTATGAACAATTATATAACTTCATTAAGCAAATTTTTTTCTCCTCATATTTGACTTGAAAAATATAAAATAAATTTAATTCTTCTGTCCCAATATTATAGCGGTTTCCAGTATTTCTTGCTATGTCTCGAAAATAATCCGTGGATTATCTGTAATGGATTGATTCCCTATATACGTTTTTAGAGTTTTATCTTAATAATCTGGACCATGCCGCATACTTTTCGAAACATTTCTGTTCACAACCATTCGTGTAAATTTTAATTTTTTGTAGGCAGTACCTTATTTAATTTTTGTTACATTCTCGTTTATTGCCTAAATAATTTTTCAACTTTTAGTCATTAATAGCGATATGAGAAATACATAATTTATGAATTGTTTTTTCTGGAGTTGATGTATAATAATTTTAACTGGAAATCGCCATTGCTGCCGAATTATTTGATGAGAATACTAGTTTACTCGTAGAAAACGGAATGCTATCTAAAAAGGTAATTACGAATATCATATTGTCTTTGATAATAAATGAAGATTTTGTGATCATAAATGCTGTAATAATACTTTCAAGGAAAAAATATCACATTAAATTATTTTAAGCATATTAGTAAACTAAGTTATATGTTAGAAACTGTTAAAATAGTTGCAGTGACTGTACTAGAACAATACACGCTCCTTTGTTCTGTGATTTCTTACATTTCTATTACATTTTACAATCTATTCGCTTTTCATATGTTGCAGGCCGAATGCAGCAACATGTTTCCTTCCCTTTATTCTGAAAGCATTTGTCATTGATTATGCAGAGCTACTTAAATTTTATTGCCGATGTTTTACAAAATTCAGTGTCCCCTGGAATACATTCCACGTTCAAACTGTAAATCTTTCCGCGCCCTAATGACTTTTTCTGCAAGCGGAAGAATTCTGTCTGAAAGAACTATTCTTTTCGTTTTTGTTATTACAATTGCGTTTTGTAATTTATACTTCGCTACATCATTTGTGTTCACTTAATATTGACCCATTAAATAATTATGCGCTTCCATTTATTTTGTAATGAACAGAATAATACATACTAAACAAATAACACTTCCCATATAGTTGTACTAATATTATACATTAAACCATATGATTGCAAAGAGTTTGTTTTAGATATATTGTTTTCTTTTTGTCAGTATTTAAGAATTTTGATACATAAGTTGCAATTGTATATGGTAATAATCAAGAACGGTCAGGATTTTAATAATATAAATTATCTACAAAATTTTGTTTACTTCTATAAATGTTAATGGAAAAGTGGACAAAGTAATGCAAAGTTCTGTTTTCGTCTCACTCTACTCAACGTAACTTTACAACAGATATTGTCACCGAAATTTAATAGTATGTAGAAACACACACACACACACACACACACACACACATATATATATATATATATATATATAAAGTATGCATTTCAAGATATATATAACAGATGTGCTATTATTATCGAAGATGATGAAATGATGAAAGCAAAATTCAAATATGGGCAGGAGCTGTAACATATATATATATATATATATATATATATATATATGTATATATACATTGTAATGATCAATGTTTTTCCCCATGTTGGGGAACCAATTTGTAATAATCACAAAAAAATAGTTGATTTTTCATTTTAATTTGCCCCTCATTGAGGCGCCAAAAATGAAATAAACAAAATGATATAATTAATTATTTAATTTAAATAAGCCGCACGTTGGACAACCAAAATGTAATAATCACATTATTAGTTTAGATTTTAAATGAGAAAATTAAAAGTTGAAATGATAGGATTTTAAATGAAAAAAAAAAGTTAATTAAATAAAAAGAAATTCTTATCAGAATTGAAATTTTTTTACAAGTTGGTAAAGTGCCAGGGTTGACTATCGGGCTTCCAATACAGAATGTTACAAAATGACAATTAAAATCTTACAATGTGAAAAATTCTTAACTTAAACAATTATAGAAATATTAAACTTGACGATAATTATTATTTACACATTAGGTTTACAATTAATAAAAAAAAATTAGTTTAAATTACCCACATCTGTTCGTCTGGGGCTCGATCTCACTCGATTATTGTTAAACACATCACAGACAGGCCATATTTCACTGAATTTAATGTGATTATAGTTTTCAGACACAAAGAACTTCCTGATCTTAACTGTTGATAACGTTATTTTTAAAACTTTGATACTTGAATAAATATGCCAATGGACAAATACTTCAGATTGTCGACTCGTAACACAAAACCCGTGACTTTAATATAATATGGCTCTGCTGTTCCTTTACACTTGCTAGAATATGGTAACAGGAACTTTGAATCAGGGACTCCACAGAAGAAAAAAAAACTTTCGCTTTCCTGGTCCAAACAACTCTCAATTACATCCTTCTCAAAACACAACCTTTCGTCTTCATGGTACAAGCAACTCTCTATTTCAAGTTCTGTACGGCCCAGTGCTGCCTTGCCTGAGGCAACAATGCAATTTTAGCAAGCAAGCATTGTAGGCTCCATATTCTTTTAACAATCCTCATATTTATGCCACCGATAATGAAAATCGTAAAATTTTGTTTATTAAATAATTTACATGTTTTTAATTACCACAATATATATATATATAAATATATATATAATATCTTAGTTTTCTTCACTTTATTTGTATCATAGAACAGATGTCATTGTCAGGGCTATCCGTGTCACCCTATTTATTCTATTCACCTTATTCCATGTTTTTGTCAATATTTTATTTTAACCCTCATTTTTCAGTGCCATATTGTGTCCTGTCTTCTCCACTTTATTTTCGCCATGCGGTTCCAGCACAAGTCTTGCGTAACATTTTTCTTCCCTTTCATCGCCACTTTCCTCTTTTATAATTTTTGTTTCCTGTCTGATAGATTACAGTAACTCAATGTTTGTGATTGTATGAAACCATTTTACCTTCGAGATCTGTTGGAAGCATTTATTGCAAAATAGTTAGTTTTTGTCATGTTGGGTCTATTAAAATGCCAAGCTTCTGCTCCGTATAGATGAACCGCATTGTGTTTGTATTAAAATTTCTAATTTTTGTAGTGTTCAGAGTTTCTTAATTTTACATGCGGAACTTTATAATTGCGACTTTTTATCGTTCGATTTTCTATTACCTTAAAAAGAGATTTAGTTTCGAAAGCATGTGTTTGTGCGTCAACTCTGTAGATATGCTGGAAAATACTAACTTTGGTGTCATAAAATAATTTTTTTTTTATTCTTGAAGTGTTATTAAAAGGCATTTATATATCTGTTAGCATTTGTTTCGGATTCCTGAGTAGCGTCGGGACGGGAATTTTCTAGCAACAGTATGATATATTGCTACACTAGCATGGCGCATTCCTCCTTGCCAACTTGTGCAATTTATCAGCAGCCGAGGTATGCACTGCCGATGACGCCTACACAAAACCAGAGTGTTCCGCGAATTTGTAAAATTGTCCCCAGGGCCACGTGTCTTAATTGGCAAACTGCGTGTGTGTGTGCAAACACGTGCGTGGCGCTGGTATTTGCGCTACACCTACGCAAACACGCACCGTCGAGTCCCGTCGTGCATCTCGAGCGAGTTCGGAGCCTCCCGCTTATACAAATATTTCAACAATAGTCTGCGGCTTAAAATGTCAAGGAATCTGATACTAGACTGTGGCAACACGTACAACCTTTTCCTTTGGACATAAAACCGGGACTAAAAAGAAAATAGACGAACTATTCTCTCCCTTGCCACAGCAGAACTCAAACGTGTGCAGTTTTTGCAAACTAGTATATGCGTTAGAATATTCAAAATAAAATTTTTAGCCCAGCCAATTTACATCCCTTTCAATATTATAACGAGGTAAATAAGAAGTTTCACGAGGTTTAAAAATTGTACATTTGTTTCATAATTCCGTTACGATCTGTTCACTACGAGTTTTATACATGTCAGAGTTTCACTGTAGGATATTCAGTTCTGTTTTATGTTTGAATTAAAGTCTTCAACTGCATGTAATATAGTTGTTTTTAATACATAACGATGCCAGTTTTGAAACTAATACTTTTGATAACGTTTCGTCCCTTTGCTTTTCAATATTTTTTTTTAAACTCTTTTTTCGGAATTATTGTAATGCGTTTCAAAAGGCGGTTTTCGGAATACATCTGTGTATTAAAAATATACAAAATGTAATTTTACACTTTGCTATGCCATAAATATTTATATTCATTACTCTATTCAAGAATAACATTGGAGTCGTGATTATAAAATAATTACAGCAATGAAGTCTATATATATATATATATATATATATACTTATCAATAATTGTTTTATTTAAAGGGAAACCTTAACTATAATTTTTCCTAGTCACCTTCAGGACTCTTTACTTGGCTACGGTGACGATCTTAGGAATTAACTGCTGCAATATTTCCAATGAACGGTGAATAGTATCGCAATATTTTTGATTGCAGGTGATTATCCAATGTACTCCTACTAGTGGTTAACATGAATTAGATGAAACTAGAATTTTTTGTCTGGCTATTCATTGTAAAAGTATTATTATTATTTTTTTAAGTTAACAGGCTACATGAGGGTAATCAACGTGGTGGTAACTCCCTTTTAATAGAATAGGAAGGGATCTGAAAGGGGGGATGCGGAAAGGCAGAGGAAGGGTTAATATGTACTCCGGGCTATGGTTTAATGATCCTACCCGGCCATTCGCCTAAAAGTGATGCAGGGAAAGCCCTAGCTAGAAAAATCTGCATCAGGTAGGTCGGGCATTTGGTACTTGTCCCACGCCCTTCCGATGGCGGGAGAGGGGTTAGCTGTGGGGTCGCAGCTTTCGCCTCTCCGTTCCTTGACCAGTTTAGGATGCAGCTGGCCGACTATTGCAATAGGAATAGCGGACAACTCTTACCGTATGCCCAAGGTCTGCGACCCCGGAACAGGCCAAGGTGCCTCGGCATGTGGGAACATTTTTCCCGAACGGATAAATACATATGAAACGAGACCAAGGGACTTAGGGAAACCTCATTGGAAAATCAGACACATTTTGCACCCAATTAGAGCTGCCAGCGAATATAACTGTTAACTACATTATATTGTTCGTTCAATAACATAATTTTTTTTATACCACCGGGTCGCGAGAGTCTAAAATCGGTTATTTTGAACTAATATCAATATGAAAACAGCTTGTAAGCACTTGTCGCTTGAACGATTTGGATCACTCAGCAAAAAAACGTAAACTGAATTCAGGAACTGAGATACAGAATTATGGTTCTCGCATACTGGGTGACGAAAAGTATTTCCTGTATTATCACAGTAGAGCTGGTTAATATTGATTTCTTAGGACAAACGTATCATAATTAAATTTCTCATTCTCTAATCGTTAAACTGAAAAGCTCAACGCTCGCTGTAAAGTGTTTTTCCTCGCGTAATTTGTTAGGTATGGCTCTGTTAGTCGTAAATCCCCGGCTTCTTGCACATAACCATCCTCAGCAAATGGAGACCCATATGGTTTTGTGCAACACCGCCTAAGCCGGGACAAATTCGATTGAAGCTCTCGTTAACGGCGCTGGAATCGGGTCGCAGGGCGCAACACTGCAGATGCGCAACTACATTTACTCTCGTACCGCTGAATGTAACATTTCACTCATTAAAATTATTTATATGATTAAATGGACGATATTTATAAAATGGACATTGTTTTCTGCATATTATAAATTATTAAAAATTTGTTTTTAATAATACCACAAAATTATTGTCTAATAGCAAAGGAAAAGGATGAAATTTTGGCCAATGACGTTATTAAAAGATGTAATATTTGAGTTTTATGTATATATATATTTACATATACAATGTAATTTGAAACTTTCTAATTTCTATTAAATTTAGAAGAACAATTCATGCTACAATTGTTGATTTTTCTCATCTGTAGTTATCAGCTGAAATGTTTCGTGGTAAGAAAATAACTATAAATATATAATTTGATTCGTAAATAAAACATAAATTAGAGATTTTCGAATTTCATTCCATATTTTAATTACAGTTCGAATGTCAATAAATTCAGCATATTTTTTCCGTATCAGTAAATCGTTTTGTTATAATCCTAGAGGCCTTTGTAAAATCTACTGCTTGGATAAATTCGCATTTTTTAAAATGCTAATGTTTTGGGTTAAAGAGCCAATTCTTTTCACGTTAATCTGTTCCAAACATTAACAAGGGTTAAAATTCGAAAATTGTATTAGGAATTATTATTTTGACTTTTACTACGTTTTGGAAAGTGAACCCAAGCTTCCGATACTAAAAGCTTTATATAATTAACCTTCAATCCAATAGGTATTAATTAACTGGCGTTACTTCACCCTTTAAATGTTATAACACACATTTATGGCGTAATAACAAGTAATCTTACGTTTATCGGGAATGCGATTGTCTGGGCGTTGAGAAGCCGGGTTATGTCAATTTATCACAACTAGATAGCATTAATGCGAGTCGGACGGAGTGAATTTAGTCAGTGATAATTGTTAGTTCGTCTGTGGAGGTTGAGGGAGAAGGTCGCCATTGGGCGTCAGAGTTGGTCTGTCGTCGTCGAGAAGAGAGGTCGCCGTGGGACGAGGTCGTCCGGAGTCGGACAGTAGTATTGCTTATTATTCAAAAGAGACTTAAAACTTTTAAAATACTGAATCTGCAGTATAAGGACAGTCTTAGTTCAATGAGAAATTGGCAATTGGGCGCGGTGGACGAAAGTGAACCCAGTAGTAGAAGTTGTTGATAAAGTAAAGGTGTAAAAATTATCAGTCTGTCTATCGTCGTCATTGAACAATATTGTCGTCCAACTACGAGTATGGAGTATTAACATATTTAAAACATTGTAATTAGCTGGTGACCAGATACGAACTTCCTGGTGAACTATGCATTATTTTTATCACTATTATACTAGCTAGTTTTCCGGCTATAATATCTTGTATTTGAAATTACAATAAAATGATGAGTTTTCATTTGTTATGTAAATTTAGTAGGAGTGGAATTGAAGATTAGCAAAATTGGTATGTAATTGGTAAAATTAAAGTCACCGTATACATGATGTATTAATGTACCTTTAAACTTCATTTAATTTTTTTGTATTTTGGGGGAATATTTTAAAGTTTAACATTTTGTAATTTAATCTGCATAATTATTGTAAATTTTATATTTAATTTTAATCCTATATATTTCAGAGGCTCGGTTAAACGCCCTGAGATTAAATTAGTGATTTGTTTAAATACATAGCCGTGGAAAAACTTTATGTAAAACTTGCGAAAAATAAATTCAATAGATTCCCTGTGTTTTATATTAATTAAATTTCAGTTTCATCATTTAAAACTATCACTAAGTGTTAAGAATTACTATTAAAATTTTGTAAATTTAAAAATTCATTTATTTGGTTTAACTTTTTAAAATAAAGTAAAATTAATTTTTTTTAAAATATCTCGAAGGTGTTGCTATTGTTTAAAATTGCTCATCAAAATAAATTTGTTGGCTAAGAAACGAAATAATGAAAACTATATATATATATATAGTTTTCATTATTTCGTTTCTATATATATATATATATATACATATATACATATATACATATATATATATACATATATATATATATATATATATATATATATATATATATACATATATATATATATATATATATATATATATATATATATATACACATTTGAGAGAATACAAAACAAATATGCCATCACGTTGTAGCCAAATTATGTGGTATACACAATTTTATTAAATGAATTAAGGAAGTTTAAATTAAACCAAATATTTAAAAGATAACAAAGATTGTATGACAAATTTGATTTTCATTGAAATTTTATATTTCTAAGTAAATTCCTCAGCTTTTATGTGAAGCTAAATTTTAGGGCCGATTATAGGGCCTCTAATAAATACAATGATTTGCAAATTTCCGCAAGTTACTAAAGCAAAAAAAAGAATTTAAAATTACAATAACCAAATTTTATACCAATAACAAAAACTATTAGAAATCAGAAAAGTTATATAAATCCGGCAAAGTTATAGAAATTTGGCGGCAACCGATATTTACGTAAAGGTTGACAGATGAAAGTATTTTGTGTGTACATACCATTTATTTAGAGTTTGAGGACACGTGATTATTAGAACACTAATTTCATTAACAGGCCATAGCACTGATTTTCTTCTCGTCTCACTTTCCACCACTTTGGGCGCTTTTCTACTTAGCTGAATTCGTTTTGTCAGGCTCAGTTTGTTGTGGAGAATCTTTAATAGAAAAACTAATGATATTCAGCCCATACTTTGCTGAATTCGACCATCACAGACTCTAGCTCGGACTACGATGGTCAGGTCCTCCACAACATACTGACTGTATCCCACACACCATACTGCCTTTCCCCCCAAATACAAACTCTGTTATCTGAATTTTTTTTGAAGATGTAGACAGGCTATGTATAGGGTAATCCACATAGTGACAACTCCCCTCTTATAGCATAGGAAATGGATTTGAAAGGGGGGATGCGGAAGGGTAGAGGATGGTACGCAAGGGTTAACTAGGGCCACCAGACTATGGTTTAAGGATCCTACCCGGCAATTCACCTAAAAGTGTTGCAGGGAAAACCCTAGAAAAACCTGCATCAGGTAGGTCGGGCATTTGGTACTTGTCCCACGCCCTTCCGATGGCGGGAGAGGGGTTAGCTGTGGGGTCGCAGCTTTCGCCTCTCCGTTCCTTGACCAGTTTAGGATGCAGCTGGCCGACTATTGCAATAGGAATAGCGGACAACTCTTACCGTATGCCCAAGGTCTGCGACCCCGGAACATACACCTCTCAGAACTGGCCGAGGCACCTATTTGAATGTCTTATATAAGCTTTCTCGACAACGATTCGCAGCACTCATTTTAGTCTCTGCATTCTTGCACCAAACAATAGTTCTTTACAATTCTCTGGCCTCAAAGTTACGCCACCAATTAATAGAGAAATAATATTAATGTAGCATTTCATTACTCCTTTTTAATCTCTACAATATATAATTATGCCAACGTTTTCCCATTTATTTGAGGACAGAACTCATTTAGAAACTTTGTAGGAAACTAAGGTTTTAAGAATGTGACAGTCATCAGGACATTCTTTTACAATTTTTATTGATCTGTTACTGACGTATCAGATTTCAATTAAGAATAGTTTTTGAACTCACCTTAGTTTTCCGTAATCAATACGTGAAAGGGACATACCTGAAACACTGTCCCTTAACAGTCAAACGATCAGTTATCATTAATATATTTAAATATTTGGATATGTTATTTTCAATTACAAAATCACCTATAGCTGTAAAGCGCCATTCAAGTTCCATTATTAACTTTTTACTTAAATTTTCGATTTTGTGTCGTATTAATTAATAGTCCAATATTTTTTGGAGCGGCAAGATTTAATCATTAAGTTTATCGGAAATATCTGCCATCAATTTGTAAATCTGTTTGTCATCTTGTAAAATATTTACTGAATTTCTGTTTAAACAAAACTATAACACCTTAAACCTTCTATTTCAATAATTTAAACTTCGTCTACATGTATATGGCTCGTAGTAGCAATCTGATGTAATTTTGATTTATATCTTAACCAATAAACGAATATTACAGGTACGGCTTTAACTGTAGTTAAATTTTTGGGGCCTTTGTTATCGGAAAAATTATCTGTTGACAAGTTTATCGTGAGACTCAAATTTAAGGTGGCGACTACAATAGCGAGCACGACGCGTTAGAATACAACGCATGAGAATTAAATTCACCACACTTTAAAAATAAATGTACAAACAAAACGAAATATTTTCAAATAGATTTTACGAAAAATTTACTCTGAAATTATCTGTCGTGTTGTTTATCGTGTACCGTCCACTTCATATTTCTGACATTGGTCACAAAAATTTAAATTAGTTTTCTTATGAAAAGGTTTGGACCACAAATGATCCGTCATAGAAATGGTTTTATTAAATTTAAGGTTTCAGAGATAACCAAAAATATCGTTATGTCAACGTTTTGCAGGATGTTATAAATTTACTTGTTGCATCTGCTTAAAAGTTTTGCAATTTTTGCGCGCTTAGAAATATCCTATATCACAAAATAAATTAGAATATAACGTACATCCTGCTTATATTGAGGATTAACTCTAAACTAATCATTTTACGGACCATTAATTCAGGAATGTCATTGATGAAATTCCAAATCATGTTTTAGTTTTCCTCGCAATTCTTTTGAGATAAAGAGTGAATCGTCTGCATTTTTCTTCTTCCCTTTTGCGATTCTATGCAGCGGAAATACCTGTAGGCGACAAAGAACTTTGCACATTCCTAAGGCCACGTGCCAGGAAATTCTTCACGCCTGTTTCACGCTTGGCAAATCCGCATTTATCAGGATCGTTGTGTCTCTACATTTTAACCATTCTTTGTAAAAATGCAAAAATCGCCCGAAATAAAGCGACTGTCAGTTTTTCCTAGGTTTGGTTTCTTTGATGATTTTTTTTTGCAATTACAAAACTAAAATAATGTATGACAATTCATTTGTACTCTTTTTATCGAAATATATGGCGTTTTGAGTTAATGAATAACAATTTTATTGTTTTGCATACAGTAGAGCCGAAAGTTCCTGGTCCGTAGAACCTTGTTATGTCGTTTGAACTATAACTTTACTATGGATTCGCATCCCATGCTATTGTAATTTAGATGCTGGCGTCACACACACAACATGCTTGTAGCTTTCGTCAAAACTCATATTTAGGAAGGAAGAAAAATACAATAATAATAAATTGTCACATACGTCTAGCACAGTGTATCGATATTGAGATTGTTTATAATTAATATAAATGAATGGTAATTATGCAGAGAGACGGATTATTTCAAAATAGTTTTATCATTTCAAATTTATGGCATGGTGGAAAACATTTTATAGGATAATAAGCCTGACCGTAGTAATGATAAAACTATAATTACGGATATAAAACGAAAATATGTGTCGAGTAAACAAATTAATTATTAGTGTGTTTGACGAAAATGGTAGTAACGAAATATACTAATTATTCTGAAAACTAACGACAAAACCGCAACTTTAAATAAAAGGTCGTAATATATAAATTTTTCTTTTCAAGTTTGTATTCGTATCTAACAGGCCATGTTAATAACGTAAAAACACAAATTTATTATCGCAAAAATAAATTTGAATACCGTTAAAAGTCATCATGAAAACAAAACATATTAATAAAATAAAGGTTATAGAAAAGATTTCTATTTAACAGCGATAATAAATTGGGTACAATGTGAAACAATAATGCATATTTTTAAAATATAAGCATCACTTAGAGAAAAATTTTAATCAATTATGTTTTAAGTCGATCATTGATATTTTTGTATAATTACGTCGCGACTATTACGAATCAACATTGTGGCTCGGAAACTATGGAATCAACGAAATCTCTGTGTTATTAATCATCTTGTAACTAAACCTTTGTAGACCCCACCACTTTATGAATAGTCTGAACTGAACCTTGGGCGATATCGTATCACTTATCGTTTTATCAACCTCGAAAATAATGTATTCGACGTTAAAAGAGGTGGATGAAGTTTTCTCGGGATTCCAACCGGGTAGCGTCGTTTAATTTACACAACTTAACCTGAAGAAGATGGCGGTGCAAGCCATCGAAACGTTGTGGATATTAAACGACGTTACCCGGTTGCAATCCCGATAAAACTTCATCCAGCAACTACACCGGGAAAACCTACGTTCTTTATTGTTAATAGAGGTGTTTTGGACATTTTATTTTTTATCCGTACTCAACTCCCTTCCCTCTGCATGTGGATAGCATATGAGCTTCGGCATACCGGCCAAGTATGACTGCTCATCAGTGACCCCAGAAAGTGAATAATACACTGAATTTTAAAATACAACGGTAAATAATGATTTCGTTTTTAAATTTATTTTAATTCTGAAACTATATATGGGGCTTTTAAATATTCTTCAGCATTATTATGAATTAAATTTACTTTATGTTTTCCTACTTAGAGTATTTTAAAATATAAATAATTAATGCATATCAACATTTGAAGCAAATTGATGTTTCTGTGTGGTTTACTCTCTGAAATAAATATTTGCGAAATATATTCATGTTTCTTCTAGATCTGGTTGTATATTAAGGTGTGAATAGTTTTTTAAGAGATGATACTAACCAAAAACGTTTTTCAGAGTGCTTTCACAACACTTTACTTAAGGTGCAATTAGTTGGCTAATAATATTTCTAGTTTTTTATTTGTTCCGTTCGAAATTATTACTATCAATAATCAAGTTCTGGTTTTTGGTTTTTGGTTACTAAGAAGAGCCTAGTGAAACACAACTTTCAATCGAAAAGTTTAGTTGTGTTTCTCTAGGCTCTTCTTAGCACCTGACCAAAGGGACAAGGATCCCAGAAACGTTGTGTGGTATTAATATTACCCTTTTGTTTTCTGTATTTGCTATCTTTCTTATTCATTATTTTCTATCAGACGTAAGTTATTTTCAATTTAAAAACAATAATTATAAAAACATTTTAAAAATTATTATCTGGAAAGTTTTTTTTAGAATAACAGACTACATGAGGGTAATCCACATGGTGGCAACTCCTCTTTAATAACATAGGAAGGGATTTGAAAGGGGGATGCGGAAGGGAAGAGGAAGGTAACCAAGGGCTAACTAGGGCCACCGGGCTATAGTTTAAGGATCCTACCCGGCAATTCGCCTAAATGTAATGCAGGGAAAACTGTAGAAAAACCTGCATCAGGTAGGTTTGGCATTGGGTACTTGTCCCACGCCCTTCCGATAGTGGGAGAAGAGTTTGCTTTGGGTTCGCAGCATTCTCTTCGCTGTACCTCGACCAGTTTAGGAGGCAGCTGGTCGACTGTTCCAATGGTAACACAGAACAACTCTTACCGTATGTCCAAGGACTGCGACCCCAGAACATACACCTCTCAAAACAAGCCGAGGTGCCTTGGCTTGTTGGAATCTTAGTTCAAAAACGGAGAGAGGAAAAGGCATCCCCAAAGGTAGCCCCTTCCTGTCTCTCTATCTGGAAGTAATTTATCTTAGTTCTTATTTGAGACATTACATTTAGTTATTAATTAAAGAGCAATGCCTAGCATTATTTTTAATATTTAATTATGTTTTAGACTCCAATAATACAGACTTTTGTCACCATCGCTATTATCGGTAAATGTAGCCTGCGAGAAGGAAATAAGAGATGATACAAATGTTGCATTTAGCTGCGTACACAAGAAGCGACGCCCCGTGCATCACATCCAAAAAAATGCCCTCATATAATTTATTTGGCAGCACGTTAGCATATAATTGTGACAAAGACGCTGAGAGCACGTTGGATTTTGTGTATATTACGGGTATGATCATTATGAATGCGAGTGCCGTTACACGAAATGGGACAGGCAAACGTCGTTCATGTGTGACTAATGTGTCTGTGCCTTCAGCATACCCTAACACCTAATATGCACAGGTATGGAATCATATAAGCGACTCACATAACGGAAATCAATACTGCGTTATATACGATATAAGACTATGATGAGCGAGTAACAATCATTTAAATTAATACCAGAAATATTTAGTTTAACGACCACAAAAACCATGAAAGCACAAATAGTACCATGTCGTGTACTTTCGTAGACTAAATTTACCGTTGTTGTATCAGGTTCACCGGTTATTCCAGAATTTCGACAGCATGATCATGATCGAAGGTATTAAGTGCCGAAATATCCTCTACGCTCTGGTTGCATGCGTGTTGATAATCTTCCTCTTATATTCTGTGACGAAATTGGCTGGATAATGACTACCATCAAACGTGTTACGGCGTAGTTACGTTTACATATCGCAACTGCGATTTTAAATTTATCACTAAACACCGAGTCATTTACTCCCGCAGCAATGCAATTTGAACAGATCGAATGGTTATAGGGATAAAGCCAAAATCTGAATGGGAATAACCATATGGTCATTCAAACCTTTTTCGTACTCAGTACAATTTTGTTTTCATTCTTTCTCAAAATAATCAGCGTCTTGCAATATTTTGGGTTACTTTGTCACTTAAATCCGTTAATATAGGTAAATTATTTTAATTGAATTGAGCGACGGAAGCGCTGTTCCCATAAATTACAAATATTTTACCTTACAAGATAAAATTATAAGAACGTTCATAATTTTCTGCTGCATCTAGATTTATTGGATATTTAATATACATTACACCCCTATTCAGTTTTCTTATCTTACATTAAAAATAATAGTTATAAAACATTTTTAAAATGATTACCTGTAAAGTAATTTTTCTTAGATCTTATTTGAGCTATTACATTTAGTTACAAATTAAAGAACAATACATAGCATTATTTTTAATATTTAATTATGGTTTAGACACCAATAACATAGACTTTTGTAACCATCGATATTATCGGTAAATGTAGCCTGCGAGAAGTAAATAATTAAGAGATGATAGAATTGGTGCATTTTGTATTTTTGTCTTTTTTTTTTTTAAAAAAAATAGTATTGGTGTTTATTTAAATGATCGTCACGACGAAATTTTTTTTTTGCCACTTGAAATTTCTTAGACCAAATACATAATTTATTATTAATATATAATAATTTATAATTACGGTAACACGAGTTCTCGACAGGATTAAATCCGCAAAATAAAGCGTTTTATTATTAGAATATTATGCAACCTACGTTGTTTAACCTATGTTTAGGTGACCGTCATCTGTAATTTCGTTTTACAATTTTACCAAATACTGATTTTTTGGAGAATACTTCATCTTTGACAAAGTTTGCAATATTTAGTAATTAACAGATATTTCATAGCTTTAACGTTTTTAATGCCAACTAATGCTTTTTATCCAGTCTTGCATTCTGACACCCAACGGCCATCAGCTTCTGTCGTAATGTATCTGACTCCGTTTTTCTGTCAACCCTGTTCTTCTCTCATAGTGTCATATTCAGTTTGAATATGTTTTTGTCTGTCGTCAATTTGACAAAATAAACATACTCGGACTTTGCGAACCGTTACGCTTTTGATGCGACATCTGCTGAGATTAGACGCACATTGGAAAATGACGTTAAACATTTCAATAATAACTGTATTTTTTCTTATTTTTCAAACAATGTAATTCAGTATTACCGTCGAAGATTTGAAAAACAAATTCAACGAAATAATCAACAACACCCTAGACAAGGCTAGACGTATATTTGTCATTCTAAGTTGACGATGTCAATACGTTCCTTTAATATAAAGTTGGTATATTATATGTCACCCAATAACCAATATATTTTTCATATTCTTCATTCACTATTTCCCAAAATATTTGATTTCATATCTGAAGACCTAAACATTGACTTCAAAAATGTAAATTAATTGTGCAGCGTATGTACACATTCGCAGCTAATATCTGTATATATATATAATACAAAAAATAAAATATAAAATAAAACTACCAATTTTAAACAAAAATTATCATTTATTAAAATACAATTTACCATTACAAATCTGATGAAATTTTATACAAAACAATTTTATTTACCTAGAATACATTTTAAATGATTGGACTCGGTACCCTCAGGGTCTTTACTGGGTTGATACGGAAACGGAACAAAATGTTACAATTAAACAAATACAGTTACAATAAATGAAAAACGAAATGATTGAAACGAAATAATTGAAATGATTGAAACGAGTGAAACAAATGAAACGATTGAAACGAATGAAACGAAATAAACGAATGAAACGAAATCTTACTTTTTACCCTTTTTTTAACAATTTACAATTTATGAATTCAGAAAAATAAACTTACTCGCTCTCTGGTCCACACACTCACTTCATACTGGGTTAAAAGGCACCAGGCTGCGCTCACACTCTGCTTTCACGTTACCTCTTCTTGATGATGTTACCCTCACGACAAATTGAAACAACTCTGCTGGCAGACAGACCTCTACGATGAAACTCCCACCAACTGTTGACGACTGATGTCCAGTTGATTCCTCTCGGCCACCTAGCTTGGCCTACCATCCGATGATCTCTCCCCGCTGACACACCCAAACACCAGCTGTTAACTTTCTCCCACTCCGAGAGCCACTCAATAAATTAAATTAAATTATCTCCGTTTAATCTAATTGCGTCGTCCAACAACCTTCTGTCATTTATGCCATTAGGATTCCGTCGTCCAGATGTCGGTCACACTATTAGCCCTAAGAGCTGCAAAATGCCCCAATTATTCGTCCTTCCCTTCTCTAAAAGCCACTTATCCATCATTATATCATTATCTTTTATAATGTACCAACCACTCAAGGATCCCCAGCCGGAGTTTGTAAACAAATCTGATAAAATAAGAACAGAATTCCTGTCCTTCTTACATATATATACATATACATATATATACATATACATATACATATATATACATATACATATATATATACATATACATATATATACATATATTGTAATACTATTTACAGGCCATTAATGATTTTAATAATTGGATAGTTATGATGGATTTTTAGCGGTACCAATCTTCAAAGACAACAATGTATAGGCGAATTTTGTTTGAGCCGCGAGCACTTTCTGGAAGTCAGTCGGTCTGGGGTTGAAGTCGGGTGTGGTAGTAAAAATTTGAGAGTGGACAACGAACAGAGTGGCCAGCGTATAGATCAAACCGAGAAGGTTACAAGTTTTAGAATTTGAGTATAAAGTTTGGACAGTGAGATACACTGTAATACTGCACAGAGTAACCTAATAACCCGCGCCACGCTAATAACCCGCGTCACATTAAATTTTCTACGAGAACCGAGTTTACACATAGAGACAATTTTGTAACAATCTATCTAACTAATAATCCGAAGGGAGCATCAGTTCCAGTTCCCAGAGGATAGACTTGAAAGCTACGACCGTGTTTTGTACAATTAAGTGTAGAGTCAGTATTACCATGGCCTGTTAGTGTGAATTGTGAGCCCGAGCTCACGAGAGGTAAGTCTGGTACCAGCCAAATATTTTGTAAGTAGAAACCAATTTAATTAAGTTTTGTAAACGATAGGTAAAGCTAATCGTCAAATTTCGCATTCTTGGTTTTGTTTTGAATGTTTAACTTTTTAGTTTGTAAACGTAAATATAAAGATTGTTTCTTTACTTAACAGGCCCAGATAAATGACCCTGAGAAAAGGGTTATAAAATCTCTAAACATTGAAAACTTTAAATATAATTAATCTCATATTAAAATGTTATAAATTTCTACTGAATAAAGTAAATTGTATAGTTAAGTTCAAAGAATGTTGTAAATATTTCTCTATCCTTCACTATAAAATAAATGAATTGTTTCATAAATGAACTATCGATTTAAATTCATGGAAATAATTTGGTGTTATAATATTGTTTAATTAAGATCAAAAGTTAATCATTACAATATATATGACTTATTTGATTATAATACCAATAAATTTCTTCTGTATTCTCTCAAAAATGTGTATTAAAGCTTGTTTCCCCAAGTTACTCATATTGATCTACGGCCGAGTGGTCTAAATAACTCATTTTTATTCTACGTTTTTGTTGATCACTTTTTGTGATGGAAATTTTAAAATTATTGTATGCTGCTTCTATTGTTCTTTTTAAATTATGGTAACATTATTGTGGTGGTTTTTAAATCATATATATTTGTGTGCTTTGAATTTGCATAATTATGTGACCGTCCCATAATTTATAACATTGAAACTTTTTGCTTTCAAGAATAACTGGACAATTATTCAAACAGTCTAATTTGATTTCTTTAAATACTTTTGAACCTGAAAAAAAAATTAAATAATTTAGTTACACCATTAATTAGCTTTAAAATGTGTATTAGAAGTAGACTTTATATTTGAACTTAGTCTCTTAATTGGTACATATGTCGAGTGACGCTTGCAAACTTGGAAATTACACAGGACGTGATGATTAAGAGGCTTTTAAGTGTGCTGAAAGAAACGAGTCGCCATTAGGAAATGAGAGTTTATGCAGCTCTTTCCTGTGAGCTTTACGTGAGCACCGGATCGTGGAATTCCGCAAAAGATGGCTTCACATCATCAAATTTCCCCGCTCTCTTCTGTACTTACAGAATTATATCTCTAAAACGTCGACAGCAGCGAGCTGTAGGAAAGATTTGCGGCCAACCGTTAGAAAATGGACGATCTTAAATGTCGCCTCCACGCATTGTGCAGAGGGGCACAAAAAAGCAATAACATTCCGTCTCGTATAACAACTACATTTCGCAGCTAATTAAATACAAATGATGTTATTCTCCGGTTCAATTCAGATAATATTAATGCACATATAGTTCAGAAGTGATTTTTACGTTGTTTGAGATCACTGATGAGATGCAATTTATGGCCGAATTCCGTCCCTGAATATGGTGTGAAAATACAAATATTCTCCTATCATTTATAGAAACATAAGTTTCAGAGAAATTAATTACTTGTATAAGTTTTAACGTAACAGAATTTTTAATACGTAAAACATTTCCTATTGAGTTTTTCTATTTCTATTGTACATGATTGCAGTTTGTGAAGATGCACTGGGAAATTTATTAACTCACTTATTAATTACTTCCAATATTGTATCATTAGATCATTACTTTATCTCACTGTATACATGTATGTTTCATTTTAAATGTAAATTTGTGTATTTCTGAGTACTGAACAGTTCAAGAATGACTTATTGCGAAAATTATATTATGGCTTTTTATTGCAGTTTTAAAATGTTCTGTTCCAACTTGAGTTTTTCAACATTTGAATAATATTATTATTAATCAGGTCATATATTAACATAAGAAAGAGAAAACTGTCATGTTTCGTATTAACATTAAAATAGCGTTCCTGGAGGGAAATTGATAGTTTTACTTCTTATTTGGGATCCAGTGTTTGGGCCATTCTCTATGTTTCGAAATTAGTTTAACAGAAATACGTACATGCACACTAAATTATATATGTATGTATATATAATTCTGAAAATTGTAGAACGTGCTCGTTTCCTGATATTATTTCTAACGTTAAATGTGAAAAGGAACTCAAAACTAATATTAACAATGTTACCCAGTCGTACTGTCTGATCATTCCATTTTTTAAAAATATTTCGTTGAAACTTATGGCGCTGTGTTGATTATCAGACCTGTAACTATTGAATTTGAGTTGTGGACATTTTTTCCAGTAATGAACTAGACGTTTCACGCGGGCTTAGTTACCTTGATCTTGAAGAAGATTAACAGCAGATGTAGTCAGATGAAATTAAGAACTCCTACACGCATGATACTTTGTGCAGATTCTAGATAACATCCTCTGGCATACACTATTCGTTAGAAATGTATCATTTCATGTAACTAAAAATATTCTAAATTGCATTTATGCCTTCCCAACTGTAAACTTCTAGTGCCAACGCTCTGCAAAGCAAATCTCATATACTTGTTACCCAGGTGGAAACCCGAGAACTTTTTCTTCAACAAATACACCGGGAAAGCCTTCGTTCTTTGAAGATTATAATACGGTCTATTTTTGACGAGAAATGACGTGGTATGTTAGATGTGAAGTTTTAAAAGGGAGAAAATGGAGGGGAGCGTTGTCGTCAAGTAGGAACTCCTATTTGGTGCAACGCTACTATCACTCTTTAAAACATTAATTACGAACGTGATATACGGCGGCCTGGTCTTCTTACCACACCTTGTACTTTCTCTTCAAGATTACGGATACGTTATTTGACGAATAAAGTCTTCTCGACCTTCTAACGAGGAAAACAATTGTTTTCGTGACGTTTCGATGACGTTTACTTCCATACAAGAGTATCCATTCTCTACACCGAGAAAGACTACATTTTTTAAAGTAATTTGACGTACAAAATTATCCTGAAATTTAACACACTATGTTTTCTCAAGTGAATGTTTTCAGTATAGTTCTTCCATTACCGATTTGTCGTAACAAAGGTTCGTGTTAAACTGAGTTTCAGCCTATCTCCCATACAATTACAGGGCAGTGTACGACTGCTCATCCTACTTTGAGACGACGAGCAATTTCTATCCAGAAAAAAATTATAAATCAGAACAAAGAATGTCGGACTACGTAATTTCGGGTCTGAATGAATATTTAATCAATACTCAACTTTTTTATACTATAAAGTTCAGAAAAAAAATCTTGTTTTGTGAATGAAGCCTATTAGTATATTTAAAGAATAATTTGAATTAATTTATATTTTCGTTTAGAGAGATCTACAAGTAAGAAATAATAATGCAGTGAAAATGTATTAATTTTGTTGACTCTTTAGGAGACCGGAGAGTGTTGTGTTGTTTTTCTCTTAACTAGACGTTTTAAAAAGGGGCCAAGCGGGAAACAAAAGTGTAAAATTTTCGTGTAATTTTAACATCTGTGCCGATTCAACGAAATGTAACAGCTGAGGGAGCTTTAACTCATGTGGAATTTCAGACATCTGTAAATAAAATCACCAGGATAATACAGAGATATTCCTCAGGATTAGATCTTGAAGAACTGGACTCACCACGCATATGTCATTTATAGAGTATATACAGGGACTGCTGTATAAAAACAAATGTTTAAGAGGAATACGAAATGAGAGATTTTTAATATTTTATTTTCATCTTAAATTTATTTGAATAGAAATGTTGAATTCGGTCTATACTATTGTAGATGTTTCCTTTCTGTTTGATATGCTTGTACCATGGACAAAAAGTAGCTAAAAGTTACGTGTTTGTTAAAATTTTATTTTTATTTGTCTTTTAAAATATTGAGTTTTATTATTTTTAATTATGGATTAATTAACGTCTTTACTTCCATAAACTTTTTCATACATTCTGTATTGACATATACTATTCTCAAAATGAGAAGAAATTATGTAAATTTATCATTGGAGCTTGTCTAAAAAAGAGGTAATGTGTTAAATTAAAGTAAACAATGTCACAGCGACATAAGTTTTCAAACGTTTGCAGTATTACGCTGTAGTGCACAAACTCTAGTAAAAGTTCTGTGGTAGTTTGTAATGGTATCGTTCTACGTGCGGATGTGAACTGAACTTTGAAAATAGATGAAGTGTTAAGAGCAGGAAATCGAAAAGTTTTGACATATTCTTGTGTGTGACTTAGAGATTCTGAGACAGGGGAGGCGACTGAAAACTTTTTCGCTGTGTTCATGGAGAATAGTTACGTGAGAAAAAGTTTAGCAACGAACCGCGTGAAGGAAGTGCTTTCACGTTTTAAATGTATCAATTTTGAAGGGAGCGATCGTTCTCGTTCCAGGTGGAAGAACGGATTTGAAGAGAAGCGTTTAAACTAATCTATTCGTGATGATTCATTAGAGTTAATAGAACGTGACGTGGCAATGGTTCAGGTGCGTAAAGTAAGCTTCAAGCGAGAACAAAGGATATGAGCGTTTAATCCTTTGCACGCTTTGTCTGTTAGCCCCAGGACGATCGTTCATCGGCGTTCATAATTGCTACGAGTGTATTTTTTGAGTATTATAAATTAAAAAATTCATCAGAAGAAACTGATGACTACGATAGCGTCGGGGAAATTTTTAACTATTACTAATTTTAGTTTTTAAATTTATAAATCTTGCAGATGATAAGTTGTAACTTTCCATTGCACGCACTGTAACTTAATGGAACGTCTGAGTTTGTGTCTGCAATTTTTTCTTATTCAAATATCACGAAAATACCTGAAATTTCCTTCAAGTTACAATTTTTTTTAAAAGATACTGTTGCCACCTTGAACTATATTTTCAACATTGGAAGCTATTCGTGTATCGCTGTTATAACAAATGAATATCTTTCCTAACAGTTAGTGACTTAACTAATTCGAATGTGTACCGAATAAAAACTACTGGCATAATATTTTTATATTTTAAAATTTTTTTACAATGTAATTTAAAAAAATTGCTGGAGTAAATGTGCCTAAAACTAGCAAGTAAACGTCAAATATTTCCACCTGTTAAATGCTAAGCGTTAGATGCATTCAAGTTATTTTGTTTAAAAAAATTATATTTTAAATTTAAACTATAAACAGTTGGATTATTTAAATTTTTCCATGAGAATGTAAATACATAAAAATTATGTGTGTAGCGTACGCTCCAGAATAACCCTGAAATACGTAATGCACATTCACCTTTAAATCTTAAAAAGAATACCCTTGCCTTCCGTTCTCTTCAGCAGTCACTATGGATGGGGTTGTGACGGGGGTAAAACATAATTTGCGAAGATGGCCAAAGTTAGCGTCAGGATCGTTGATGTGAATGGTAACACTCCTCATTCCGTTTTAATCTCCCATGGGAATTCTAAGCGGGGAGTGGGGTCAAAAGTCAAATGTCTAAAGTTATCTGTATTAGTTTAGAATCGTTTTCGGGATTTCTCAACCGATATATGACATACCCAAGGCAATTAAACACAAGATAATTTTGTATAACTCAGTATAACTTTTAGAAAGCTGTGTTAAAAGACGATGTAGGTCTGTGTAATCAAAGCAACTGTAACGTTGAATAATGAGCTGGACTGCGTGTGAGGAAAATAGTAAAGAACAAAGATTTTATTGCTTATAAATTTTTTACAGTAATTAACGTATTCGCTGATTTTATAGCAAATCGCTGTAACGTATTCGTCGAAATTGAATGTATTATCTTCTCTTTATTTTAATGTTCACTAATTCATAAAGTTTAAAATTTGTAATGGCGTAAGACGAGTAGGAACAGAAAAATAAAGTTGGGAAAAACAACGAAAATGCCAAGGTGAAAGATAAACTAAGAAAAGAACAGAATAAAAAGTAAAAAAACCTTACATTTCCGGGAGTAATAAATAACTCTGTTCGCCTTGAGGTCGGAGATGGAGGATAAGCAGTTCGTACATTTATTATCCGTCAATCCTGTTATCAAAGTACATCAATCTCATATTTTCAAACCTTATTTATGTTATTGGTTTGTTATTTCTTATTATTAGTACTCGATTCAAGATTTTATCATTATATTCTTTTCAATTTCATATTGATATTTAACATTCGGAAACATTATTATAAATATTTTCGTCAATTTTGTTGATATGTGAGTTAGGGAATTAATTTGGCTGGCAGTAGCTTTTTGAAGATGAGTGGAGTAGGTGAGGAGGCGACGGTGGCGCCGGTGGCGCCGGGCGGGAGCCGGAGCAAGCTTCAGCGCGGCGCCGCGCCGTGGCTGCGCCATTCGGCTATTCGGCCATTCGCATGTGGCGTGCTGCAGGTGCCGGCCGCGCTACTCTTCTACCCGGGTACGTACCACTTGTTGGTGCGCCGCTTCTACCCGTTTCGCTTCGTCCAGTTCCGCGATTACCCGCCCTCCACAACGACTGTTTATTCTTAACTTTTTTTTGGTGCACGACATCGGAACGGCGTCTTGTTGTGTGAGTGTCCCGAGTTCTCGGCCGTTCCCGGCGCGGTTGCATGTGAATGCTGCATGCTTCTGGTCCCCGCCCACTCCGGAAGTCGTTGCCCTTCCTCACATCATTTCTCACTGAACGCTCCTAGCTTTTTTACTTATCCTTTATTTTTCCATTGAAAGCAGTTGCAAATCCAGACTGTAGCAGCGAAATCTTTTGTGGTGCGTTTTTAAAGTACAATTTAGTTTGAACTCATTGAATCTGCTTCTTTAATTGTTTTTCTCTGTGTGTGTAGTCGAGGTTGGAGGTTTCTGTGCACGAGTTTGCCGGCCGTTGAAGTGCTGCCCCCTTAACGACTTTGTTACGCTTAATGGGACGATATAACTCTGCGACCGCCGGATAATTTTTTTTAACTGTGCCAGATTTATTACTTTTAATTCGCTACTCGTTCCACGGCGTATTACTTCGAGTTATACTAAATTTTTATATGTTTTTTAATCAACATCGGCATCAGTTAAATTGAAACGATTCTCGAAATTCCATAAACTTGACCGGTTAAAATTCCGACGCATCATTCACATTCAAAGTGTGTAAATCGGCGTCTAAAGAAAGGACTGGCAAGAACGTATCCTGCATAGCAAAGTAGTGGACCAGGTCACGAAAGACATAATCAGGTGCCTCGTTTCTCTTCCTCCCTGGTGTGCAGTTGAAGTTCATCCAAGCTGTATTAATGGAAATTGCTACTCTTTAACTCAAACGAACTTACAGATATGCTGTACTAAGCTCTATAAATAAACTTTTTGTTACTCATTGTAGAGTTTGTGTTAACGCGCCAGTGAGGAAATAAAATTTGAAGTTTAATAATTTGATAAAATGAAAAAATTTACGTCTGATTGAAAAAAATGAATAAGAAAGATAGCCAATTCAGACAAAAAAGTGATAATATAAATACCACATTGTTCCTTTCGTCAGGTGTGAAGAAGAGCCTAGCAACTGTACTTGTCAGTTGTGCCACTCTAGGCTCTTCTTCGCACCTGACGAAAGGTACAAAGATCCCAGAAACGTTGTTTGGTATTTTTATTATCACTTTTCTTTGTCTGAATTGTCTATCTTTCTTATTCATTTTATAATTTGAGTTTGTTGAAAACTGAAACAACGAATAGAAAAAAATGCTTTTCGTTTTCCCTTGTTGTTAGGCAAACTAGTGATACGGTACGCAACATCCTTCGTATCACCTTGATAGCCCCCTCCCGGTTTACCGTTAACGTTCCATAATTAAAAAGCGAAGAAGACAATCGTAATCAATTAAAATAAATAATTAGAAATGTTTCAGAGCAATGGATGTTAACGTGACGGTGAGGGTGCGGTTGTTTAGTTGTATTTTTTGACATTTTGTAATCTCTTATTAAGGAAAATCGTTTTGTAACATCTGTATGGCTATTTTTCGTGAATGCAGAATAGCTGCGAGGGCATCCGGACAGACTATTTAGTGCAAAGTAGAACGTTTCATCATCGGTGCTCACGTTGTAAGTCGGAGACTCAGTTATTAGCTATAAAAGAATATCATCCACTTTAATGTTCTGTTCCTTGCTCAAAAAAAGAAAAGAAATCGTCCAAACACAGAAATAGGTCACCCCATCCCCTCTCCACTTGCCATAAAGCCACATGGCGGAATTTGAGGATTTATCTTTACCCGTCTAGACTCTTGTTTTGTGGAATACGAGTATCGGGTTGCGGCAACGCAGAGTAACATAACTTTGTTTCTGCTGGGGGCAAAGCTTCTTACTGCGCACTTTCGGGCTCGTGACTCGTTTCGTTTCGCGTTACGGTTATGAAAACTCTTGTGAAACACTGCGTGAAAGTCGTAATAAACATGGATTAATGTCGTGCTATGCCGCCGCACTGGCGTGTTCTTCCCGAAGCGGACGCGCGTCTCTCCACATAATGTAAACATACGCGTACAAAAATCACTGAAAAACACAAAAATACATTAAATTTACAATTTTTCGATACGATTCGTACATTTTAATCTCACATTAGACTCTTACAAGTATTCTATTTGATCTACCTGCATTGACCGTGTATCGAATTACTGAACCGTCCCACACATTAATACTTTTATTAGGAATGAAACGTGCCACGCTTATTTATATTAAGCGTCAGTTATGCAACATACATCAAATAATAATGCGATATAAAACATATATAAACAAAGTTAACACAACGGAGACAAAATTATAAAATCCCGTACGATATCAAAATCATTGTGAAACAGCACGTGTACACAAAATAACGTCTTGAAATTCCAAATAGCATTTTATTTGATCTTTAAAAGGAAAAACTGCAATTATTTTAAGTTATGACTAAATGTTTTAGGAACAAACTAATATGATCAAATGATTAAATACTCTAGTTGTTTTAAAAAAGTGACTACGCTATAAACATTGTTGTGTATATTAGATGGCATTTATTGATCTGAAACGTTGTAAAGAACAAATACTTTTACGTTTGTACTACGGTTATGTACGATTCCTGGCATCCCATACAGTAATAGACACGCGAAGACGATCGAAGTGAAATCGTTTGTTGTTAAAATCAATGGAAAAAATTATTCATATAATCTAAATAATTTTTAATATATATATTGTTTATATATAAAATTTTCCGACAAATATTTATTTACTATGATGCGTCCATGCAATATTGTATTCATAACAAACAATTTTCTTCGGCTAGAATCATTCTTGTATGATTTGAAATTTGTATCTGTAATGGTGAAGAAACATTAAAAATGGTATCTCAATGGTATTATACTTACGGCTACCTACCATTATTACAGTATTTGTCCGTTTTTTTAAAGTTTCATAAATATATATCGACACCAACCTACTTCATTTGAAATTAATATTATATATTAAACCTACAAATTTATTGTTTATATTTTTAAAAACATAATTATAATTTGTTTCTAATATTGTTGATATTTTACTAAAGATTTTAAATACGCTAAGATACATCGTGATAGTTAAAAAATATCAATCAAAATTTCTGAGCCGTACGAGAAGTCGATACGTGATTAACTCGCAATTTATAAATCTACGACGGGTACAGTTTAATATTATTTGAGATTTTTGATATGGATGTGTGTGCATTCTCACGCCTCAGTTTCATCCATCAGATCCATATTGATACATCCGTCGGCACTCTTCCAAATTACATGTCTCTAGAATCAGATTCGACGATTTCCAGTTCATTCGTATAAGTTGTACAAAAACAGATTTCCAAGTTCCATTCATTAAACGCATATGTTTTCGTTTTATAAACCCATTGAGTTATAAATATACCGCCAAATTTGTCAGATGTAATTGATTAATAAGAAACATAAAAACTCACCACGTTTAGTCCTCAATATAGGACTTAATCAGGAGTGCAATCGTGTAATTAATTTCTATAAATTGTCACATTATTCCATAAATGTTAACCCTATTAAACTTGTGTTATATAAATTCTAAGCAAAATTTGTGTAACATTAATTTTGAGTAATATTCATGCGATAAAATGGTAATTTATGAAAATTAATTACACTATTGTACACCTGATTAAGTCCTAAATTTAGGACGAAACGTCGTTAATAGTATGTTTCTTGCTAATAAATTACATCTAACAAATTTGGCAGTGTTCATACATTTATAATTGTACTGAATTCAGATAAATATATGTTTAAAATCATTGAGATTAACAATATAGTCTGTACTTCTAATTAAATACAAGGGACTGTATTTCTTTAACCTATTACCTAATAATATAGTTAAATGAGGAAAATTAGGTAGTACTTTAAAAACAAATTGTGACATTTGCGAGAATTTTTTTATTTTACTGCTACAAATAATTATTTAATACTTCGCAGTGATTAGTTTCAATATTCTGTGTCAACCTTTTTTCTGTTAAATTTTTTTCTCCTTTCTCCGCATAATTTATTTATATTTATATCCGATTATGAGTTGAAAATGTTCGTACAGAAAATTAACCATATGTAAAATAGGATATTAATAATTAATTGGACGAAGGAATCAGACAGTTAGCTGGGAAATGTTGAAACGTCTAGTGTAAAAGTAAAAATGAATAATTATAATTATTGGTTAATGTAGGAAACTCTTCGATACTAAACAAATGTCGATACAGAAGTCTTTTAGTGTAATTATTTATATAATTGGTAAATTACGAGCGTGGCCCAGTACGGAATGAAATTTAATAGGCCAAGAATTAATTTTGTGAGCAAATGTGTAATGAATATGTGGCATAAGTTTCGTTGACTGAACTCTAGCATTACATCAATGGCAGCCTTGCTAGTTCAAGCATATTTAGTTTCACTTACTGCAAACGGAGAAGGTAAGTTTAATATTGTTGAAAGATTGTGTTAATTTTATAAAAATTCCAATTTTATTTTATCATTTTGATCTTAAGGCGAAACAATAAAGATCATCAACGTTAAAAAGGATACATTTATGCCTCCTATTAGAAAAATTTAAACATTTTCTGATATTGAGTGAATGAAGCACTTGACGATAAATAAAGCATACTCTAAAGATATTCTATAATTTTTCAAGGTCATATCGTTCGTAAAACGTCACTTTTCAAAAAAGTGGCTGGATGCTGAGCCACGATGATGCAAGGCCGCAACTCTTGAATGATGCCTGGTTAAATGTATACTCTGTTTACTCGATGTTTGACACCATTGCACTTTTTATCTCAAGTCGATGGGAATAAAACAACTTAGAAAGAAACTCTTCATATTCTTGATAACATCAATTGCGTTAAAAAAGGCGAAACTAAACAAGTCAGAAATTTTCTGACTCTACATGACTCAATATTTGCGTGAAATAATTGATACTTTCGCCATATACACATTACACATTTTCCTAGAGGGACAAAAAGTTATTACTTTCGCATAATAAATTACGGGAGTAAAACCCGTGATAACATTTTATTGAATTATACAGATCTAGAAACATTTTCGCCGTGTCAGTTTCTTACACCGCATTCAATTAATGAACGTTTTTCAATTAATTCTTTTCCAATAATAACTGGCCAATTCACGAAAACAACATTGTCCGTCTGCTTCCTTCATTTTTAATTATGATGCTATGGAAAAATCTCGATCGTTCCAGGGTATCGAACCCGGGACAAATCCTTGGTGCGGGCTGGTCTTTGCCATCTGAGTTATCTTTATCGACTCCCGTCAGGTGCGAGCCTTTTCCAGTAGTAAATTGAGGGTGAGCCGGAATTTTTTAATATACAATGCTTGGAGAAGTCTCGCAAACTGACTCAGACGGTAAAGATAACAGTGTACCAAGGGGTTGTCCTGGTTGCGATTCCCGTTGCGGTCGAGATTTTTACATCTTGATCCTTTCCTTCAATAAAATAGCTTTGGTTGAAAACATTTATGTTAATTATAAAGCATCCACTATGATACTAGACCTAATTCATGTACACTGTATAGCTAAAAATGTGATCAGTCTGGAAATAAGTATTACACTAGTATGCTAGGAGGATGTTTCTCTCGTGTTTGGTGCTGATTGTTCTTGAAATTCCTTAGAACTCCGGAAAAAAAATTCCAGTGTCTACGATTTGTATTTCAAATTTTAAAATGCTATGGCGCGAAAATATCATTTAGTTCAAGCGAATGAGAGTTTCTGGGAGAGAAAAATTGGATCCCGTAAAGTGTTTCGGTGTTTTATAGCTTAGACTTGAGCCGATCACATTTCAATTTGATTACGAGGGCGCTTGCGACGACAAGGAGAACATAAAAATTGGAATCCTTGATCGATTCTGTATAAGCCTTCATTAGAAGCAGCCACGTTTTATGGCAAGCTTATCGCTTTCTTGCGGGGTTCCGGATGGCGTGTTGTGGCCAACAATTTCGTGTACGAGCGAGCGGCGGAAGCGTGGCTCGATCACAGTAATTAAAAACAGTTTTAGGTACTTATTTTGCGAGATTAGCGCGTTCGATGCACATGGCTAAACCCTATTCACAGAATGGGCATCTGTTTTTGCCGCAACGGACGGATGCGTCCAGTGTGCATGTTAAATTGGTACCGATTTGTTGTTCTGATTCATACTACACTCCCGTGTACGATTCATAATCGTTAAATTTGTGATTTCGGGAAATATTATGTGGCTGCAACCGTTTCTATGAAGATATGGGATTTAACTTTACACGACTGCGCGTAACTTAGCGCCAACAAATATTGACTTGCGAGCAGAGTGCCAATTTTGAAGTCCGGTTTTCATATCCTCGTCCATTCTTCAGTTTCTACTTTTTACTTTGATGTACTAAAACCAGACACAAATTTCAGTATTATATCTTATAATAATAAATAAATAACTTTTTTTGCCCATACAACAATTTATTTAATTACAAGTAAACACTAATAGGAAAATATTATATGAGTTTGACGTTACGTGGATATTGTTTTTATACTAGTAACCCTCTTTGTACTGTTGTGGCAAATACTTTCTATAGTTTTATCCTTGATCGTTCGAATGAATCATTGGACAATCCAACAATCGGATTGAACGGCTTTTCGAACATTTTTTACATCCTGATTGTTTACAATAAGTTTTTAATGAATAAAGTCTTCTCGGGCTTCTAACCGAATAAATATTACTTGGTTAGAAGTCCGAGAATAAATTTTCCCGTATTATATTTTCATTTGAAATTAAACTAAACAACGAGAAATGGAGGGATCGTGAACAATTTTCAGACGAATTCTAAACAATACTAATATTTAAAATGAATATGTTTTTACATCTGATAGAAAAAAAATGAATAAGAAAGATGGCCAATATAGAAAAAAAAGGTAATATAAATACCACACAACGTTATGTGGTATTTATATTACCATTTTTTGTCTGTATTGGCTATCTTTCTTATTCAATGGTAATATTTACTCGGTTAGAAGCCCGAGAAGACTTTAAACATTCTCTACACCGAGAAGGACTACATTCTTTAATAATATTTAATTTAACTTTTTACAAGTTATAATAAATTTACAAAAATTAACCGAATAAAAAAATAAACAATTGTTTAGATACGTAGTCTCGTAATTGTTAATTGTTAATGATCCCTCCGTTTCTCGTTTCTCGTTTTTAGTAATTTAGTTTCATTTAAAATGAAAATATAATACGTCTTTTTTGAATTCTAATAAAAATATAAAATACCAGACAAAATGAAGTGATGATATAAATACCACGCAACGTGGAAACTTTGTGCCGTTCATCAAATGCTTAAAATCACAACAGACAGGAGTGACACAACCGCACAAACTCTTAAGTTAATAGTTTAATTTCGTCTGTCTGTTATGCACGTGGCTGCAGATGTATTTTTCTTTAAGCATTTGAAATTAATACCTAATATATGTGTTAGAAAAGGTTGAATTGATTTTTACGAAAATGTGAATTTTTCTTACGCGACGGAAATGTGTTATTAAGTTTGCCTATTCGTTATAATGGCCGCTAGCTTTGGGAGTTACCCAAAAATGTACGTAATTGCAGTTGAAATTTGTAATACAAAAAGAGAGAGAGCTAATTGGAAGTTAACTGCTATTACAAGTAAAGTAACGGAAAAACAAACACGGCAAACGAAAGTACTGGGAGGAAACACGAGAACTTATGCTGATGTGTGTAAGACTATAAATAAGGGGGCGGGTAGTGACAGAGAGAAAGTAGTAGAGAATGCAATAAGAAGAAGAAACCGTGGCTGAGGCACGAAAACGAAATTGAACAAATCCTGACCAATGGGAATATACAGTGACAGTTGTCGAGGTAATAAATAGTTGTTTGTACGCAGGCAACGATCAGAGATTGTTTCGTTCTACTATGGGGTGGGAAGGAAAGATGAAAAAAAATCCGTAAACACGTTCAGATTTAATAGAGATTAATTAAAGAAATTGTTTTGATCTTAACCATTTTGGAGAACTTACGATTAGCTCATGTAATCACAAAAATGGAACACAGTAGAAATAAGGAAACAGAGAGTAGAAGATTTATTAAATTAACTTACTTTACATTAAAATTAAGTCATAAATGAAAATGAAAGATTGAGAGACAATGGAAATTTATTTATTCATTAGATACATAGCAGTGAAATATTGTGGTGACAAAAATATGAGTTATGACTCAAAAAGACACATATATTAACGGTAGAAATAACAAAAAACTAATACGCGAGAATTATTAATAGCAGCTGATATGAAAAATGCACAAAAATCACTCAGTGCCTAAAGGAGAGTAAGATTTTTTATATAAACTCTCACAGTTTTATAGTTAACCAACAGAAGATTCAGAATTTATAACTTAGTGCTGAAAGTACTGTCAAATTCATGTTCTGAAAACATAAATTAATTATAGTTAGTTTTAAATCAGAAGTCTCCTGGCTTATCCGCGCGGAGGGAGGCTCTGATGCGATGTACGACACACGACATATTTCTCACTGGAAACAGTAGAATAAAACAGCCATTGTTTTATTTCGTACGTTGTGATTGGTTGATTCAAGGTCAAACCCCTCGCGGGAATTAAGTGCCATCGGTCTTCTAATTTAAAGCACACTATAATATGGTCAAATAATGACGAAATTATTCTAGGAATTACTTTTCAAACTCCGTAAAAATTGTGACGGAAATAATGATAGTACAATATATTAACGAATGATTTGTGTGTCAAGAAAAACATACAAGGAAGTACCGACAGCAGAAAAACTTCCAGAAGGCTTCTTAAATTTTTCATAGTAATATTCAGCCTAATTGAAATTTGTAATAGCAATATGAACAAACACAAATATGTGAATTCTAACATCTCCTAAGATTTGATGATGTCACAGAAAAATTAATAAAAAATTGAATTTTATATGCTGAAAGTTACAATTATATAAAATAAAAAGTATAATATTTAAGGAATACGTTTATTGGTATTATTTATAATAAGTTTAGTCTGCCGTTAGTTTTATCGACATGTGTAGTATTATTTTCATTCGAATTTTCAATGTAAAATAACGAATTCTATATAACTCAGTGAAGCGTGTAGCTGCATACTTTTATTTTTAATATTCACAAAACTAATAATTCAATAACTGTTTGGTATACTTGTTCAGGGTTTTTTTTAATCCAAACAGTGTTGTATGGAATGAACTAGTCTGGGAACGTTGTAATAGTTATTCTCAGGTCCAGTATTCTAAGAGATAGATAAAACTCAGATTATATCTAGAAAATTCTTGCACATATGTGTGAAATCCCTTCGTAGTGTAGGGTAGAGAACCGCTAACGTTTTTCGCTGAAACTCCGTACAAAGTTGTAACTGTGTTTAAATATTCATGGCTTTGCAAAAGTTTGTAGAATGTGTGACCGTTTCAAAGTCCCATCTGGATCAAAGTTTTTCGCAATCGTATATTTACTTTTACACTCATAGTTTTAGGGAAAACTTGTTTTTTTGAATATATTTAAAAAATTTATTCGCTATCTCAGTGACCTGAAAATTATAATATAGAATAGTTTTTAGTGCTCACGAGCAGTATCTAATATATTTATCCGTAGATGACAATTTTCTTTCATATGTTGAACACATTAATTTTTCAAAATATCTTTTTAGCATTACAAATATGAAGTAAAATGTACCTTCGACAATAGATTTTTCCGTTACTTTATAACTACAAGGTTGCGTTCATGTTAGTAGTTTTTATTAATTTTTTCAGATAAACTGCTTCCACGTGGAAGTTGAAAGTTCTGTAACTACTAAATATTATTTACTTGTAAATGTACCAATGATTTTAATATCAGGTATCGTTTCACCACAGGTCCGTTTCGGCTGTTGGAAAAATGCAGATGAAAGAGCAGAGAATATTATTCGTTGCTCGAAAAAGTCAAAATTTACTTGGAGCGAGATCCTGAGAACGGCGAGCGTCAGGCTACACTTCAAAGTTTTTATTACGAAGAAACCGCCGAGTTAGGATCGTTCGCTGAGGAGGAACTGTACTCGTGCAGTTTTTCGGGGCATTTTTCTTCAAATGCTGACAGAAGATTTATTCTCAAAACATGTTCGCGGATTTAGCCGCCATTGTGGCTCTCTTTGGAGCACAGCGAATAATAATTCACCTTAAACAGTCTTATTATATCAAAACTCTGTCTGTAATCCGATATTTCTTTTGTGGAACTGGAACAGTTTGTTATCGCGTCTTAGAATGCCACGTAAATTCATATATTATTCGTTTACGCAATCTATATAATAAAATATTAGTTTAATTTTCTTGGAATATATTTAGCTTATATTTCAGTTTCGTGTGTTAGAATATTCGAGGCCGATGTAATCAATATTTATGTATGTCTGAAACATTACGTTTATTCAAGTGAATGACTAAAATAGTTAAGTAACCGGTTTCCGTTAAGCTCTTTTATTCTTATTTTAAAAGTATGAATTTTATTGAATTAACGGACATGAACTCTGTTTACATCTACCTGAAGTTGTAAAGAACTGCTCTGTTAGTTATATTCTTAAATAAACTCTTATTAATCTTTCTCCTTTTACAGTCTTCTTTTACAATGCTGCCAATTGTAACCAGTTAAACATATTTAGTAAGATAATCAACGGGCCACAGTTTATCATCTTCTAGATGGAACAAATAAAAGCAGTATTAAATTTTTTTTAAGAAATGATAATATTTGAACTTATACGTAACGCGATATAAAAAATAATTGTCCGAAACCCTGTCATATGAATAGTAGACATCGTTGACTTTTCATCTCCGCACGAAAGATGAGCAGATAGCTGATTAAAAATAAACTAACTTCATTGTGTCGTGAAGTATGAGCGTAGCCTGAAGAATTAATATCCATCTACGATCAGCTTTATCGGTCATACCTAAAATAAACTTAAAATAATTAAGCGGAATTGATAAATTTAAATGCAAATATAAGACTCGATGTCTTTAATTCCGAATCAGCGGATTTATTTTTCCAATTGCACCATAATTCTTTCGGTTTGACTGGTTCGTGGTCTTAATTATTTGTATTTAAGCGGAGATTATTTTGAACGCTCCGTAGCTGTTCTCTGGTGACGCAGATTATTCTCCAAGTGGAGGTCTTCGTCTCTTTGGCACAACGGCAGAGGGTACAATGATGGGCAAATTGGCTATTGTCTTTAAATAGAGTAAGAGAGGGTGCGTGTCGGAAGCTTGAGAGATCACTCCAGTCAGTTTCCGAGAGACATAAAAAATATTAGGCAGAACGATTTAAGTGTTCTGGAAGCCTCGCTGAAGAATACGGGATCGCTAATCTCGAACCAACTGGCAGAAAAATAAAATTATTTCAACAGAGTTAGTAGCTTACTTCATTTGTTACCATTTTGGCTTAGATAGGCCAATGAAATTTAAATGAAGGACACAGAGATTGGCCGTTTTCATATGGACACGCAAATTTAGACTTTTAGGTACCTAAATGAGAAGACCACGGCACTCAGGTCTAAGTCGCGTTTCAGAGCATTAACGCGTTGTGGTCCCAGTCGTGACCGCGGAGGCTACAGTTTTTGAAACTTCAGAGTAAGGAAGACTGTCGATAAGAATGTCGAATGAAGTCCAGTCTCTGACACGACGAGGCCTGGTAATTATGTACTTTGCTGCCGGCACCCAGCGACGCTCCTCTGACAGACGCCTGAACAGAGCATCCTGGCGCATTACAAAAGCGGCCACACATCAAAGCTTTCTCAGGATTTCTTTTACCATAGTATCACATTGCCAGGGACTTAAATTTCCCAACGGGTGACCATGGAAAAAAGTCAATTATTTTATATCTGTGGGTGCCCTACGATAAATTGATTAATTGATTTTAATTATTAAATTTTATTTTAATATGAATTATATGAATATATATATATTTATATATATATCTTAATTATCAAAATAAATGATTAATTTTAATTTTAATTTGCCCCACGTTGAGGCGCCAAAACATAATAAACACACATTTATTTAAATTAAATTTTAAAGTGAAGATAAGCCTTACGTTATTCACAAATTAAAAGTAAAAATGATAGGATTTTAAATGAAAAAAATAATTCAAAATATAACCAAATTAATTTAATAATAGAAAATTGTTATCTCAATTGAAATTTTACAGGTTGGTAATGTGCCACGGCTTAATTTCAGGGCCGCCTATCGGGCCTTCAATAAAGATTGTTAGAAAATGACAATTAAAAAACTTACAATGCAAAAAATTCCTGACTTAAATAATTATTGAAATACGAAATCTGACGATAATTATATTTACACATTAGGTTTACAATTAATAAAATTCCTTTTTTGTTACTTTACCCTTAGCTGTTCGTCTGGGCTCGATCTCACTCGATTTTTGTTAAACACATCACATAAAGGGCATATTTCACTGAATTTTAGGATGTTGTAGTTTTCAAACACAAATCACTTCCTGGTCTTAACTGTTGATAACGTTGTTTCTTAAAACTTTTATAATTGCATGATTACGCCAATAGACTAAATACTTCAGACTGTCGACTTGTAAGTCCAAAACCCGGGACTTTAATATAATATCTCTGCTGCCCAATCACACTTGCTCAAATATGATACCAGGAACTTTGAAACAGGGACTGCACAAAACACACTTTTCGCCTTCATGGTCCAAGAAACTCTCAATTCTCAAGTTCTGTACGTCTCATTGCTGCCTGAGGAAACAATGAAACTCTAGCAAGCAAGCATTATAGGCGGGCTCCATATTCTTGTAGACAATCCTCATATTTACGCCGCCGATTATTGACAATCGTAAAATTTTGTTTATTAAATAATTACATATTCCTAATTACCACATATATTAATCTACTCTCTTTTTTATTTTACAGTCTTATAAACCCTATGAAGTTAGCCGTACGAAATTATAATGTACATTTTTACAGATTCTTCGTCGTACTATTTTCGCTTTATATCCAGCGTTCTTCTAACGTCTTCACATTTTTGTATCCATAAACTCATTAACGCGTCCAGCTTAATTGACGTTGAATTCAGATTTGTCTTAAAAACACAAGTAGAGAAAATACACCACATATATATAATTTTAAGTAATGAACGCGCCGTAGTGGCAGTTATTAAAATATTTGCTCAGATGTTCTCACATTTATTTAATTTACATAACGTAGGTATGTAATCTCTGATAATTTTATCCTAAGAATTGTATTAGGAGAACTCAGAACTAGATCGCTCAATTAATCCAATATTTAAACATTTAATTAGTTGGCTAATTTTTGTGTACGGATATTTCTTTTTGTCTGTGTGATAGTCTTTATAATTATATGATGAGTAAAACAACATTGAAAAATCACGACCATCTAAAAAATCAATTATATTCCTGTTGCCTTCGTGGTATTGATTCGAGGCTGTTAGCATCTTGAGGCATGCTCGTTAAGATGTGAGGACTACCTGAATTTTACCGGCAGCACTTAAAGAGAACCCTAAACTGAGTCTGCTGGCCATCGCTAAACGATACGTAACGACCTGTGCTCCTACGCTCGGAATCTTGGGATTATGTCTAGTTAGCAGACTTTACGTCCGAGCTTGATAGGAAGATACAGCTATTTAAACTTGTCGCTTGAGATGGTCCATAACTACACTATTTTCACCGCAAAGCGTCCAAGCTTATGATTAAACCTCTCAGTAATGTTTATATGGTAAATCTTTCAAAATGATTTTCTGGGATAAAAGACGAATCTTTTCGTACCTTATTTTAAGAAATTAAAATATTAGTTTGAATTGCGTTTTTAAATAAAGTTTCTGAAACTAAATAACCAGTCGTCTCCTTTTCCAAAATAACTGAACAGTTGCAGTTAAAAATACCTGACCAATACTAACTTTAAATATCCAGCCGCAGTTTTGGATCCCTGAGATTATCGGAGAAAGAGCTGTTGATTGTTTTTTGGGGATTGAATTAACCTTTGCTTTTGAGCGAATTATTATTGACGTGTTTCTGGAAAGAAATCGTGAGGTAGTAAGAAACATTGAACTGACATTTCGAATGTACCTATGGGCGCGAAATGCTAGTCAGAACACTCCTACTGTCACCAACATACTTTATTCAGATTTGTGTTTGAACGGACGATAAATATTCTCTTTCGCAAAATAATTTGATTTTAATATTCTGATACTTTTCGTTCTCAATACTCAACAGAAATGCAATAAATACAATAACCAACCAAAAGATATGGAATGGTACAGACAATAAAATCAGAGAAAACCTTATGGCTATTCTAAATAGCAATAATGAGGTAATGATAGGATGGATACCGGCACACAGAGGAATAGAGGGAAACGATATGTCGGACAAAAGTGCAAAGATGCATCCCAACAGAAGACAGTCCAATATGCACTAAAAATGATGGGGGACAAGCCGATGCCAGTATAGTGAAGAAAAAATGGTACAAATGTAGAACAGGAAGAAATGAAGGGATTTTTCACAAGGAAGTCGACAACTTCTAGGAAATATCCTACACTAGCAATCTGTCACGGAGACAGAAGGTGCTTGTTGTTAGATTAAAATCTATCCATTCCAACCTCGCGCACACCTATTATCTAGATCACCGCAAGCTACGTGTGACGTATGCAATGCTGCCCTGACGATCCAGCATGTCCTCTACGACTGCCCAAAGCACGACAGGATTAGATATGCTACAATTCATAAATACACGAGAAGGAAGATAGGCACCTCTGCATAGACAATAAATAACCTACTGAAGTTTAGCAAGGAAACCGGCATTCAAGATCTAATCTAAATAGAAAATTAATCTGAGACTAAGAATAAAATGTATAGCTAATATGAGCTAATTGTAATAATTTCATGTAGTAGGTATGGTAAGTCGCCAATGAGTTATGTTGACGCGACTATAAACAATAATTTTTTTTAAAAAAAAACATTTCGGTCAACCTGCAAATGGCTTGGAAGTTTAATCACGATTCCTAAATAAAACTGGTATATATAGTTTTCCTACGGGAAGTTAAAGAGGATCTTTGAAATGTTATATTTTTGTTGAAATACTGTTTCTTAGGGAAAACGTAATTATTGTCTCATTCCGTCGATTAGTTTAAATTCTTTCGGCGATTACAAATTTTAACTCGCATTTGTTTCACTCTTGATATTTCCACTGTTTGTTACATTTAATCATCGTCTTAAACTATACTTCAGGTCCTCGTCATTATTTCGTAAAAAAACTGCTAATTTTGTCAATACTGAGTGAGTCATTATATTAAAATATTTGTGTCACCCTATTTTAGTTTTAACCTTTTTTTTTTGTAAATAATCAGTATTAATACCTTCATATTTCGTTTCTATATAAGAAAAAGTAATTTCAGTTGGCCTACCAAGGCATATTGCTATTATCCAAATTTAAATGCTATGAGTAAAATAAACTATTTAGTGTTAACTATTTGACTTGCATTTATAACAATCACTTCTCAGATTATTAAATAGAAGCATGTATGATGGGGCACGGTGATGGTGGGATAGTATTTGTTTAAGTTCTGGTACATCGCAAATCCTAGAAAGGATTATGTGCCTCCGATCGGATCCCAATTACGTTGCTTTATTGGCATCCTGAAAATTCCTGGCTGGTGAACGTCTGCTCGACGCGACTATGTTAATTCCGGATGCTAATTCGTGATCCGTGACCCACAGAGAAGCAGAATAAATGCAAATTGTGGTCAGCGGTATCGCAGTCTCCGTATTCCACGTTGCATTCGAACACATTATTTTATATGTACTCCTACAATTTCAGATGAATGAACAATTGCGTTTCTGTAGACTTATTGAGAAAGCCAAATGTTTACTAGAATTATTTGTAAATAATGAAATTGGTACAATAATATGTATTCCCTGTATGCGCCTTAAAATTATATCGAATATGGGTGAAAGAGGTGATTATTATTACAAAAATAATATATATGTTAAGAGATTTATAAATTATTTAACTTTCATTTTGTTTTACCAAATACGACGCGTTGAATAGACAGACAAGTGTTTTGAAACACAATTTAATTCCCTTTATGGTTGTTTGAGAATTGAGGATATCGTCCGATATGTTCTATTTAATTAGTAATTAGTATTAGCATCGGCGGCAGGATACGGTAGACTATATGTATCAGTAGCATCAGTAGGATAGGTGAAACGTTTTGTGCTTCTTGCCGACGTTGTAACTTTTAACTTGAATTTCCTTAGAAAATCTTATTACGTCTTGGGTACTGTTCGCTGATAAAATCTGCGAGAACTGTCCTCTCGGTTAACAATCGCACCCATACTACCTACTTTGATTGCAATCTCTCCCTGACTCAACTAAGTATGTTTGTGGGCTGTAGCTACTAACCTTTTAAAGTTAAACCTTAGGGCTAATACTGGGAGGTAGACAGACTTTTTTTGTAACGGAAGTAACGTTATAGCTAACTACGCCCCATTCAGAAGCCGCCAAGTCAGAGTAGGGTTAAAGAGGCTTGGAGAAGGGAATTCGACAAGTAACAAGAACCGTTTCTACCTGTCTCGCATCACTTTTAGTCGAATACCGGGTATAATCAAACTACAACCCTGAGGCCCTAATTAACCCTTGGCCACCTTGTTATACACTTCCCCACCCCCACCTTTAAAAGTAGAGGCCACCACGTGGAAAATCCTCATGGCACACTTAAAAACGTGAATAACTTGTTCATTCTATAATATAACGCTATGTCTCAATTTCTACAAACTTCCGCTACCAATGAGAACGGATACGTTCTGGCGTGGATAAATAGAGTAGGCCATGGTGCCATCCATAAATGTCGAACGACACAATAGATGATCAACCGTCAAACAAACTACATTGTCTAATAACTTCTGATTCGCGTTGTAATATCTTTAGTATTGCAAGGGTAAGTTTCCTCAGACAATACCACACCGGCTCGGATCGACAAACGTGCCAACGAATTATGTTTTTTCAAATATAGCGTGCGAGAGTATTACTCATGGTTTACGCGATAACGGCGTCATCTTCACTGACAGCACGGGATAACTCGAATAATGGCTTCTTTCCTGAATACAACGATAGGTAATTAAGGCGTCTAGGTAATATTAGAAATATAAGCGTTACATTTTTCGTTTCACACTCGCTACTGACCATTTTTAAAAACGGGCTACCTCTCATTATTACACGAAATGGAGACGAAACAGTATTTAAGAATTATAAATTAATATAGACTATTTAGAAATTTAATTTAAAGTTTTTTAATCGTATACAGTTCGGTTCAATAGTTATTTAATTCTAAATATTAATTTGAGAATTAAAAAAAATTGCGTCTGATTGAAAATAATGAATAAGAAAGTTAGCCAATTCACACAAAAAAGTGATAATGTAATTACCACACAACGTTTATGGGATCCTTGTCCCTTTACTCAGGTGCTAAGAAGAGCCTAGAGAAACACAACTGCACTTTACAATTGAAAGTTGTGTTTCTCTAGGCTCTACGTAACACCTGACGAAAGTCGACAAGGATCCTTGACACGTTGTGAGTTATTTATATTACCCTTTTTGTCTGAATTGGCTATCTTTCTTATTCATATACACATTTTATATCTATAAAATCGTATTATAAATAGATAAAATCCTCTACGACTTAATTTAGTTCATATGACAGTATTTTATTATAAAAATGTTTAATAATTTCTTTTAATATTACTGGAAATATTTAAAATTGTTAACCAGTCTCCTTAAATAATTAGACATTTTAATGTCTATCCGAAACACAATTTTTCGACATAGGTCGAAGGATCATATACTTGGAAGTCCCTAACCAGTTCTACTAGCCCGCAAAACGTATTTTTGTTTACGATTTATCCCGAAACATCCCCGTCACCATGTTTGTAGACGACTAATGCCTTGTATCAGGCGTCAAATAAAGAAAAATTATCGTTTCATATCATTCTTCTTTTTGTATCACCCAACTCATTTGCAATTTTTTTCTTTTTCCTAGTTTCCTAATTGTTAACGATTATAATTTATAGGGCATAATCAGCACTCCGTAAGTAATGTGGTAGTGTATAACTATCATAGTGTTCATCTGAATTTATGTGGTATACTGAGCTATACAGACTTGACAGTACTTTATAGGGAGATTTAGAAAGAGCGACTATAGTTTTAAATTTTCTGATTTGTGTAATAATGGCTTTTGAGTTTTGTCAACTGAAGTGCAGTTGTGTCGCTCTAGGCTCTTCTTCGCACCTGAGGAAACGGACAAGGATTCCAGAAACGTTATGTGGTAATTATATTATCACTTTTTAGTCTGCATTAGATAACTTTCTTATTCATTAATATGAGAATCCTTTAACATGTAATATTAATCACCATTGAATTATTTTTTGGAATATGACAGTAACCTGAATGACCCTTTGCTGATGTACTAGTTATATTAACAAATGACAGTTTCCCTACGCCCAGTAGGTTTTTATAGGTTCGTACACAAGCCAGCTTTTAAATATGACGGTGATCGTAAACGTTTCCGAGGTTTATTTACCTGGTAACTGTTCTTCCAGTCCTAATTTTGGACAATAATTCTTTTCTTATTTTTATGTTTTAGTTTGCCACATTAATGTTTTCCTTATAAAACACCATTTTTAAGATTTCTGGTGAATAAATAGCGTCCAACTTTTGCGTAGATACAGTGCAATAAGTCTTAAGTCACATATTTACGAATAAAATTTATTTTTTATATACAAAACGTTAGGCTTTTTTGATAAAGTACTTTTTATCCGGAGCAGTTTAATTATGAGAAATACAGTTCCAAAAATATATATATTGTGTAGTCAGCCTAATGGAAAAATTACTATTTTGTATTTTACTACGAATAACATGGAATAAGAAATTCAAATTTAGATTCTTCGTTGCACTGAACTGGGAAAATTTAAAATAAAATATAAACGTCTATGTTCAAAGCATACTTATTAGTGAAATAACACACAAATATAAGTGCTACATAAATACTATACGTTGTGGTATTTATTTAGCACTTATTTTGTGTGTTATTTGGCCATTTATTTTACAAATTATTATGTCTTACAGTTTTGCTTTGGTTTCTGACTAACCTCCGAAAGAAAGAAGAAAAATCGTACAGAATTCATAATTCCTAATCAGATTTGGCAAGAATGAAAATGTTGATGACTGAAATATTCTCATATTTGCTTGACCCTTTTCCTCGTATGACTGTTCACTTAAAAGGGTCAAACCCAGAATCACCGTAAGCACAAAAGAGTTTGCTAGAAGCCAAGATGATGTATCGGATACAGAGATAAAAAGAGATCTGTCGTCTCTAGAATAAATGGCTCCTTGGAGAGGAAAGAACTCATTAGTATTATAAATCTGTCATAAGGTGGGAGACAAGTATACAATAATATGTTCCTTACATTTTGAAACTGCGAAATTTTACAGTTTAAGAAAATATAACAAAAAATTTGATTTGGAAAATAATTGAAGAACATGTAAAACTTACATCTTCATGAATTGATTTATTTCAGGGCTACCTTCGAGTAAAATGAATTTAATACGTCGTACACTAAATTATGCTCTTCTAATGCAGGTTCCAAATTAGAACGTTTTACCTATAGAGACAAACTAACACGAAACCAACGCTAAAAGGGAATTACTAATGACTGCACAAAGGACGAATGTTGTGGATTCCACTAGAATCTGCGACATATGATTTAGGCAAGGTTTTAACTGTAAAATTCAAGTATCAATAAGCTCTAATTTTCTTAAACAAATACTATTTTGTGAACAATTTATCAGAATTATTTTTACAATAGCAGGAAAAAATTTTGAACTATTTATTTAAAATTGCAGTTTAAGTTTGTAGAATAAAGCGAGAATAAGTTTGGGGGGTTTCAAGTTTCCGAAAATAAGTAGGGATCGTGTCTATTGAATATAAAAAATTATTGTTATTTCAATGCTCGCTTTATAATCGTCAATTTAGAATGTTGGTGACCAATACATTTGCTTTGGAGACGTTAGATCAATACGTACTTGAGTTCAGTCTGGATGTGTTTTTAAAAATTTCATTTTCAGGTTGGCCATATTCAAAAATAATTGGAGTTAGTATTATTATCCGCTGTTTAAACTATATTCTACTCTTATTTGTTTTGCTTAACACACACTGACCAGCGTGCAGGTTCCCTTCAGTTCGATTTTATTTTCTCTTCCTTTCTGTAAATTGAGCCGGAAAAGCCCCTGGATTTGTATTACGACTTCATTCACTGGAAGCTTCACATTAGGATCACTGAATGTGGATTCGAATACCAGTCCTTTCATTTCACGCGGTACCGCCTCATAGGGTCGTTAAATTCAAGCACTAGCCTATATGAAGCTATCGAGGTCAATTCTTTCACTTAAATATGTTTGATGATATCAAAGTCCCGTAATGTACGTATTCATTCATAGTTATATTGATATTACAGAATGGCTATTATTTGTAATCTACGTTCTGGAAAGCTCATTAGGAAAACAAGAACAATTATTTACAAAATGCTCATGCACCGTATAAAAATTGTACCATTAATAGTTTTTTTGTCACCTTAATGAAGTAATACTTGACTCAGCGTTTAATTGGAGGAACACACACTCTCATTAGAGCGAAACGGGAAGTCTTCAGTTGACCACCACACGCGGCGTCTTACAATTTCTTTAAAGATGTAATTATATTAATTTTTATTACTTCTGCAAATCCTTGCTTGGTCTGTAATTATCCTATATTTAGCAAGGGAGGAGTTGTACAGTTTATAAAGTTTCCATTAACGCAATAATTAAGGTGGAAACTAAGTTCATTCCGGAGATAACGAAAAGGATGCTTAAGGCTGGTCTACGACTTCCTGCTACATTTTCCCAACCTTTCTTGATTTATTTCAACAGGAATATACTGCAAAACGTGTCTGTATTAAAGACGATTCTTTTACTTTGCGCCGGCGTTGAATTCAGGAAACTTGTGACCCCACCCCCACCCCCAGCGTCCCTACCCAACCAACTTCCCGTAAGCGAAGAAAAAGGATCGCGAACGCGACTGATTCTTTATATGTAATTCAGACCTTCATTGTTTATTACAGAAGTTTATAGTTTTCAATATCGGGTGTGAGTCATTCGTGGTTAATTTTTCCCCATTTTTGTTCCTATTATGATCAGATTGCATTCTATGGCACAAAATGGATTAGGAAAGGATTTCTTTCCGTATTTACCTACATGGCTTTAATAAACATTAAAGTTTAGAGCGTTATTTTATACTCACTACAAATTGGACGTCCATTGTTATATCGAAAGGACATGAACTGAATATAATGGCGAGATTACAAATTTGTTTTACGCAAATAAACACAAATGAATCGAAACTTAGTACTAAAATATAATTTAAAGTACACATAAATATATCCATTTCAATACGTTTGGATATGTGCATCATTAGTTGTTTGACAGACATTTAGACTGTAATCAATCTCACTACGTGTCCTGTGAAGCATTTCGAGTTTCAGTTGCGGCTATAATTCAACGTTTTACATGGTTGATATCAGTAATTATTTCACTGTACCCAATGTTCTTAATGTATCCCCAGAGCTGTAAAGTCGGGGCTTCGTGAAGGCCACGGAATTGGGCCATCTCGTCCAATTCATGAGTTGGGGAACTTCTCATTCAAGACTTCAGGCAGAAAGGGAGAAATGAAGACCTCCGTCCTGCATGAAAATCAGTTTATTCCCATTTACAGATTCCAAATCATCAATTTTTTTGGAAAGACATAAAATTCCAGCAAATCGTGGTAAATGCTGCTCTCTGTGAAGAAGAAAGGCCCAGAGACGCTATGGTAGATCAGGTCACAACAAGCATTCACTTTTGGAGAACCACGAACGAACTGGTGGATTTCCGTCGGCTGCTGTGATACCCAAATGCGGCAGTTATGACTATGGATACGTCTTTTGATATGAAATGTGGTGTCGTATTTGAAAACGTTACGATTTCAGAAGCTTTCCTCATCACCAATTTTCAACAGCATAAATGTAGCAAATTGAACTCGCTTAATTTTTTCATCAGGCTTAACCTCATGTCCAAACGTAATATTGTAGACATGCAGTCGCAAACGCTTATAAGGACGTCTTGAATGATCGTTTACGGAATACCCAATGCTAATTCGACGAGCAATGAACTTTTAACACAGGACTCTCTTATGCGTACGATATTTTCGTGACATGTGCTTGGTCGTCCTGGAGAGACACCTCTATCTTTGCTTCCAGTTTCTTTGAATTTTTTCAAAGCTATATCTGGAGCCTTTTCTCCGGGACGTAAAGTACGCCATTTACGTTACACTGCTACAACGGATCTAAATTCTGCATACCACAACACAAATGACCCTTTCCATTGCACGGTTCACATCTCTCCGTGCACAAATTCAGACAGAAATAATAACTGCAGAGAGAAAATGCGATACTTCGCAGGACTAGCATCGCAATCTACTGAGCGGACGCAAAAATTACATCTCACTACACTTCAACATATGACTTATTTCCGTATATTTAACAATTAATTTTTATAGGGTATCAAAATCCCGGAATTCTTTTTAGATGACCTTATATTTAGTTAATGTCTTTGATGCCAAATATTTTGGGCGTTTAGAATAGCACTGTATAACGATAATTATGTAGCGCCCAGGAAACATTGATGCAAAAACTGGTCCTGCGTACATGTCCTTAATGTCTCAATTAAAAGAAATTTTAAACCTTGATTTTAGAATTAACTTAAATACCGTGAAGGGCATATTCGTACATAGCGCAGTTTTTTTGTGTAACTCTTATAATAAGTACAATTTTGAAATTCATGTTAATTTTCTTTTTAAACTTCGAGAAATATAATTTGAAAATCTAATACAGAAAATAAACTACTTGTTTAACGTTATCTCTTGACGTTTAAATTGCAACATTAACAATTATAATAATCTGTCTGTTTAATTTAAATAAAAACAAATGATATCTATAAATATATTATCTTACTATTGAGAAATCAAATCAACAGTCAATTTTTAGTCACAAAAAATAATTTATTAATGTAGAATTAAACAACATTTCGTCTCTTTTTTGGTGACCTCATCAGATTAAATAAAAAAAATATTAATGGACAGCCTCTGCTGACTATACCGATAATAATTTACAATATTCTCATTGATTGTGGAAACGCTATGATTTCGACCACCTAATGAGGTTGCCAAAAAAGGGACGAAACTTTGTTCAATTTTACATTAATAATTTTTTTTTCTGACATAAAATTGGCTGATGTTTAATCATTTATCTTATAAATAAAATGAGTGTATGTGTGTATGTATGTAATTGTGTATGTTCCTTATACAAATCTACACCCGTGGAGCAAATTTGATCAAATTTCGTACACGTGTTCTTTGTGACAAGGAGACGAACACTTTCGGGGTGCGACACGTCTATAACCCGCAGGAGCGAGGGTGAACGGGGGTGGAAAATTTATAATAAAAAACAACAGCCTATTTCGGTCGCACGCTATAAATTTGTCGTCCTGAATTTTCTTACAACTGAATATTATAATACGCCGATGAGGTCCCAATCAGGGACTAAAAGTTCTGTTTTTCTGACTAATAGACTGTTGTTTTTATTGTGTAACACTAACACATGAAATATAATATAATATTTTTAGATGTAAAATAGCTCAATGTCACTGTATTCTGACGTTTAACCAAATGTAAACTCTAGTCAGTGTTTAGTAAATGGAGAGGAGCAACAGTTAACTGCGTGAATCTCTTCTCCGTTGCGGGGGAGGAGGCCACAATGGCGCTACAAGCCCTTGTCAACTATCAATCATCATTACGCAGCGATTAAACTGCATTGCTGCGTCGGTGTGGCTATACGTTTTAATCGTAGTTCGTTTCAAAATAAAGCCTCCGGTTTCTTGTGATTTTTCGATTATAATAAAGATTTTTTCCCCCAGGAATATGAATATGAAATATGATCGATATCTTTACCTCTTTCGTCTAGTATTCTGGCAAAATTCCGTATTCACGAAATTGTTCAATTATCGTGGCACATTCTTAGCAATAGTTCACATCATTGCGATAGAAACTTTCCTTTCACCCTCGGCTGGTTATGGAGAACAGGAATTCACCTGAACGTAATTCGACTAATTATGCATTAAGAAGAGTTCGTGATATACGGATCAGAAACTTGGCTGTAAAAATCCCGAAATTAAATCATATTAAGCTTGTTAATTAAGTGTCATGTGCCCGAGGTGCACTTGTCGTGCACATCCAAATATTAACGTGAAAACACGTCGCTAGGAACGCTTTGCAAACTAATTAATTAGTAGAATTAGCGCTGGTTGTTTGGTCAGGAGTTTAATTGATATCGGGACAATCGTCTTGCCGCCAGCTATTGACTCAGCGCCGCCTTTGTATTCCACTGCTTCCATTCAGGGTCTTTTCTTGCCTTCTTCGGTTCGAACTCGTTAATGAGATACAAGACTCGAATCTATTGTTTCTTCAGTCTAAGTGAAATTATCTTAAATGGGACATTTCCCTAAACGTTATGGGAGATCAATTATTTTGTGAAGATCTATAATGGATGGAAAATTTATTTCGACAATTTTTCACCAAATCGTTTTATAATGTCATTGTATACGAACTAGATTTGGAATCTTTTGTTGTAAATATGTGTGCTTGGTGGACCGAAAATCAGAAATGAAATTTTAATGTCTTAATCGGGTACTTCGATATTTTTTTTCGCGTAAGAACAACTACAGTAAATTGATATCTACAGTATAATATAATTATAGAAATAGCAGAGAGAAAATTTTCAAGAAAGGAAATGACGGGAATAAATCTATCGTTTTGAGAGAAAAAGAAAACAAGTTCGAGGAGAAAGTAAGCAAAAGGACGGTGTAAAGGAAAGTAGAAAATACTCCACCGTTTCGAACAACTTGTAAGATTGCGTTCGTCTTCCGGAAAGAGATACATTCAGAGCTAATGTTCCAGAGTCTGACACTCGTGCAAGTAGAGACTGCCTTAATTTGGCTTGGCCCAAGAGAGACAGCTATCTCGACATTTTGTATCAGCACTGGTAGTATTTCTTGTTGATTTATACTGTAGAAATATACTAAGACTATGGAATACTCAATTAACGTTTTCAATAGTGTTACACCATTATCAATAAATTTTTAAATTGGACTACATCAGAAATAACTTTATTTGATTGCAAAAGAATACCTGTACAAAGATATATAATAAATGTATCTTTTTTAACAGTATATGTAAGGGGTCCTAAGTAAATTGCGTAGATTGTTGTGCCATTTTTTGTAGGACCATTTGGATTATTATTCGTCCGCAATTGAAATGAGCTCAAATTTCATAATTAACCTAATTTGTTTAACTTGATTCTAAACCACTAAATTGCTCATTAGAACGTCTAAAAGATATATAATTTAGAATTATATTTTTAATTTTTAAAATTTATTATAATTAATCGTTATTACATAGTATTTTTTTTACGGTAGGTATTATAATTTTACGTAATAGTGAATGAAGTGAATTATATTGGATCGGTGAATAAGACCGCGTCGTTTTATTAGTACAAAATAAATTACATTTGAATACAATACTGATACAGAAATCATAAATCAAATACACATTCACTCAGTGATTTAATCACAATCTTTGTCAATGACCGCCTGCCAGCGTTCTCGTGTGTCTCTCCTGTAGAACTGTTGTGATTTTTTGTTGAATAATTATGAAAGCCAGTTGCTAAGAGATGCTTCATTGTGAAACACTTGTCCTTGTTAGAGAGAGAGAGACCGGAAAATAATATAATCTGAAGGGGGGTAAGTGTAGTAAAAATAGATCGCATCTATGGTGATTCTGACCGTATGTGGGTAAGAAGTAACAACACAGGTTTAGCGGACGTTTCGTCTTACCTGTTGAGTATAAACAACAGCGGTTTCTTTTCTTGGTAGCAATTCATGGTGAAGAATATCAGTCTGGTTTCACGAAACGCACAACATGATTTTTTTAGGGTGTGCACCACGAGATGTTGCTTTTTTCGATTCACTGAGCCATTATTTCCTCTTCTTTAATTTCACATACAGGTTACCATTCTCGTCACATGTTCCCAATAAATAGTTTGTAGCTAATACAAGTCAAACGGTAACGGGCCAGCAAAGACGTACATATCGTTATCCGATGATTTTGTTCGTGGTACCAGACACCCAATTTTTGCACCTTAATGAACGAATGCAAATGTTTGTATGATCGAATTTAATAATTTGGGCCAATTCCTGCGTCCTCTGGTGAATATTATTGTAAACTAATCCATATAGGCGGATTTCATAAAAAAAAAGAGGTTGTCCAGTACGTGGGCCATCACAAAAGTCTAAATTTCCTTCTCGGAAACGTGAAAACCATTTCAGTGCCGTCCACTCCGCAGCTTCTGAAGCATTACATCCTCGATTAAACTCAAAGAGTAAAATGTGTCGTATAAGTTCATTTTTTTCCATACTGATTAGCCTGTTAAAATTAGCAACGTACAATTTCCTGTTCGCAACAACAAAGCTCCAAACAGAAGAAACCCAAATGAACAACGAAAATCAAGGGCTTCATAATTCAGCGGTGCCAATCCCATGAAGAACGGGACGGATGTGCACCAACCCAATATTAATGACGGGACAATATGAAATTATGTATGTGTGTGTGAGAGCGAGAGAGATAATCGACGAAAGAGATACAAAACGTGAAACCTCTTGTGTACAAGCATCAACGTTGTCATACAATAGACATTATAGTTTACTATTCAATCACACTCTCTTCTTCCATTATATCTTCTTCTCACTTGCTCGACATTTTTGTATCCCTCGTAGCGTCACACCAACAGTTTTGTGTAACTCATTGACCATTCGCTCATTAATTTAAGTTTCCGGAGTTCGTATACAATTTTTCAATAAATATTACGTGATATTTAAACAGTTTTAATGAAGAGACGCAAAATGAAATCTTCAACTTAATAATATTATTCAGTAGAAACATTCATCATGTAAATTGTTGGTTTCATCAAGTATCATTCTCGAGAAGTCATTAATTCCTGTCGGAATATTAGAGAACCTTCCCAGCGGTAGTTTCTTGGAGTCTTACGCCTTTTAGGAATAACAAAACGAATCTCTCACTTGAAGAGCATTCTTCACGTGCTGATGATTTCCGGGATCCGAACCCGGTTACGAGACGAGGAGAGTGACATGTACACCTCAGTAGATTGGCAAGTTAACTGTTAAAAATTAATAATAACAAATAATTACTGGAGTATATGTGATGGAACTAGACGTCACCAACAAATCATTGCGAGTGGTGCTGTTTCATGATCCTTGTCGAATTACCGCGGTGAGAGACACGAACTATCTTCACTTATGCCCTGGACATTTGGGTCATGTTTTTTGATATTCCTCAAGCGATAACTTGGGTACTTCAAATAAATTTGTTCACCACTATTCTTGGAGTGATACTTCTGTGGTTCTAGTTGGCATGTCACTCTGAACAACAATAAGGAACCTATTAAGCGGAAGCTACGCTTCTTATCGATTAAAGTTGGGATCTTAGCTGTTGTGTGAGCCCCCGGGGCTTAATCAAAGGCACGGCTGATGAAATAACGTAGTATAGCGAGCTTCGGAGCCAATTAGCCTTTCTTGCCTCCGTGGCTTTGTAATGAATTGCACGAGCACCCGGCCGTTACGCGGCGATAAGAAGAGAACACTCTGCGTATGTCATTCCTGACCAAACTCAAATACTATTAATGGCTTTCCTGCGGGCTACACACACCTCAGGCTTTTGGAGTTAACCCACTGCTTTGTTATTTATAGTTCAAGTTTAATTTATCTGATAAAATTGCCTTATAGTTTGAGGCCAACTTAACTTGTTCCGTGCCGCAAGCGTTTTTTTTGCCGAAAAGGAGGATATTACAGATTCGATTCCTAATACATCAAATATAAAGCTGTGTATTCGCTATTGATGAGAATATGCTCACATTTGTGATTGGCTACTCCATTTCTCATTTTTATCGAGTCAATAGAGTAACCAGCCCCCAAAAACGGAGAATAAATTCCTATTTAAACCAACTAATTAGTGACTAGTTTTTCGTCGGTACGTTGTTTCATAAACACTAAACGTCACCTGAAGCCATTGTGTTGCGTTCGCACTTTGATGAAGTCGGCACTACGTCGTAGCCATGGCAGCAGTATTATATATTATACATCTTATTAACTCCGGAAAAATGTATTCCTTTTCTTGCAAAATTAATTTGACTACAGTAATTAGGCCATTTATAAGTAGGTTAGCATTTTAATTACACGGTTTAGCACGCATGTGTATTATAATAATAATAACTTTATTTCCATATAATTGCTGAAATACAAAACTTCAGGTTTATTATAAAAATACAAAAGTAAAAAAGAAACATTTAAATCATCGGTATAAAGTTTTAAAGTGATAATATCACAACTCGTGTACCTTATATATAACCTTATTTATAAAATAATATTTTAGAGTTCTTTCAAAGTGCCTACAATTCTTTTATGTACAGTGGCATTTTATTAAAAAATATCTTTACTTTCAGGAAAGGGTCATGCTCAGATTTTTTTGTATTATTCCGCACTGTAAAATAGTCCGCAATTGTCCTAGTATTACAAGGGTGACTTATTTAACATCATAATAGTTTTAAAGATATATACAGAACAGGCAATTAGTATTTTATTTTTTTGAAATATTGGTTTACATGAATCTGTTTTTATCATACCAAATATAAATATAATAACCTTCTTTTGAGAAATTGAAAGCCTGTTCATATACTTAGAAGCAGCAAATCCAGAAATTTGTTTTCCATAACTAATATTTGAGTAGACATTTCCGTAGTATATATTCATTAAGTATTCTAATGGGAGAATGGTTAACAGTCGTTTTAATGCATATGCATTCCTGTTTATTATGTTGCATAGTTGATTAGTGTGCTGTCCCCACGTTACTTTACGGTCGCCATTAACACATAGAAACTTTGTGCCTGTTAATTAATTATTGTAATCACGCCTTGATATCTTTGTGTGGTGTAGCGCATCTGTAGCACAAGGTATTCTTTGGAAAGTTTTTATGTTTTGTCTCAGTTTGTGTTCTGTTTTTTTATATTGTTGCAAGCTGCATTTATAACAGTCAATAAATCATATCATTATATCAAATGCGCAAGTTTCATTTTTTGTGAAAACAAATAGAAATACAGTCCTAATATACAACAGTGCCCTTAACAAAATTTCTCTCTTTCCCATCACAAGTTAATTTATTTTCCTTTTCCGAACTATGCTTTTTATTATTGACGTATAAAATATTTGTCTTATCTGCATTGACTTGTATGTTTAGTTTGAGGTAGTAAGTAATGTTATTTATATTATATTGGGTTATATTTAGTTGTATGAATTACTCTGTTGTGAAATTCGATTTTTACTAACGCTTATGGCGCCGTTACAATTTTTTCTGTGTTCGTGTTGTTTGCTTAAATTGTTTCTCAAATTCACTAAGACTCTTAGAACGGGGGTACCAACTCATATGTATGTGAAATGTTCATCATCACATGTATCCAGCCTGTATAAAATTTACCCTTTTAATTGTATGTTTGAAATTTATATATATATATATATATATATATATATTGTGATATACACTTTATATTAAAAGGAAACAAGATAAGCAAACAATGAAAATTAAAGTCAACATGATAGGACAGTCCAGTTATGTAATATACAAAATGTAAAAGGAAATAAAGGAAGAAAGTTTACAGGACTTTATGCTGAAATTAAAGAAAATTTAACAAAAAAAATATTTAATTTTCAATTTTGATTTACGTTGAATTCATTACATTTAATGTTTTTAAATAAATGCCTCAGCATTCATGAGAGACTAAATTTCAGGGTTCCTTTTTAGGGCTTGTAATATAGATAGTGATTTTCAATTTTCACCAAAGTTACAGAAGAAAAATATTTACAATAATGAAATTTATACAAAGAATGTAACAACCACAAAAACAAGAGAGATCTGATGGTAAATTCATATGTGTATAAAAGTTTACAAAAGAAAGGTTTTTTTACGTACCCTTTTATTTAGATTTGTGTGGTACCTGTTTCTGAACTGATTATTTTAATTTTTATAGAACAATATGATATTTACAGGTCATAGCACTGATTTAAAACTATTCACTCTTCGTCATAACTCTTTGCGATTATGACAGCGAACACTGTTGACTGCTACGCATTTTAAATTGCGTGGTATCTCGTAGCTGGCAATATATTTATTCCATCACAAATTTAATAACTTGAATCATAATTGTTTTACTTCGACACAACCAAATGTTAGCGTGTTGTAATCAATGTTCTACACACTTTATAATGCTCTCTCCGTGACTATACTCGTCTTGCCACAGAACCACTCTGCCTAATGTCCCAACACACTCTCCATGACTCCTCTCGTCAGGCCCTCCAAACACACATTGAATGTTTTTCGCCAATTTTCTGTATGCGTACGCTTTTCGACAATACTCCGTAGCAACCATTATAGTATATGCTTTCTTGCGCTTAACAATGTTGTTCTTTACAATGCTCTAGCCTCAAAAGTTATGCCTCCAATAATTAAAAGAAAAAAATTAAATAAAACTTACATTATATATTGGTAATCTTCACAATATATATATATATATATATTTATATATATATATATATGTATAATTATTTTTATTAAAAACGGAGCGCAAAAGCACAATACATTAATAATAAATATAAAATTTGATTTACTTTGTATAGTTCGTGTAATACATCAGAACACTAATAAAAAATTTGAGCCGCTCTCGCCACTTCCAATTTATGAATAAACATTTTGCTTATTAAAATTCTCTTATACTACCTACTTTAGACGAAAATTCATTTTCTTCAAAAAATTTTAATGCTTACAAATGTGAACTAGTAATTATTCCTGATTAGCTTCTCATTTTAACGGTGTAGCGCTGTAAATTTTTCTATACTGACCATTACTCGGTAAATGCATTTCTGATTAGTATTAAATTTGATTGATAACATTTGAGAGTCTATACCAAGATTAGAATATTGTTTAAACTGATGTCAACGTACCTTCATAATTGTGAGATTAAATCGCATTCCCCATTTGTTGCATTATATGATATACAATATATGGATATATTGCCGCGAATGTTTATGAATCTTGCTTTTTATTATTACCATTGTGCTCTGGCTGATGTATTACTTAAATCGTAGGACTTAAGTTTGGCCGAAATAACATTTTGTGTCACAGTACACAGAAAATTAGTTGACTTGGCAATCTTTGGGCTTGTTGCAACACAAAAGGCAACTGTACCCTCTACATTACTTTACAAAAGACTTCAATTGCATTAACCGCTGAAACCAACCGGGCAAAGCTCAGTTAGTGTCAGGACACCGCCTCAAAGATATCTTCATCTCCATGGTAAATATAGCGAGCTTGCTGTTAAAGGCTCATATTTTTATGACCGTACGTTTCTGTTAAAGTTGGGGAGAAACTCCTTATTTACCAAGTTTAATTTAGTTTTCTACTTTGGAATTGGCCAAGTACAGCTCCGTTATTAAATTTCGAATTTTGGCATACGCCAGAGATAATTTCGTTTCATATGCATAATTATGAAAAGTCTTCTTGACGAATTCGCGTAGAGCGTATGTAACGCCACAGATAATACGAAAATTTAAGCAAGTGTTAATTTTCACCGTCAGAGAATCTCGCTAATAAGCTGAGAGGAGAAGTTATTAACAGCTCTTCTGCGTAATAGAAATGCCGCAGCCAAAATAGCTGCTGTACTCGCCTTATTCTCATTTGCCTCTTCAAGCACCAAGTATTTCTTATAAATTCATCGGGGAACTGATGTGACGTGTAAGAAAAATATTCTCCACGTGTCTAGGTTAACGTTCGTCACATCTAAGAGCAATGTATTTCAGAAGTCCTTCAAAGAATTGTGTTACAAGTTTTTAGAGTACTGCGCCATACAAACTTTTATTAGTTCGTTAAGTCCCTTTTCTTTCAGAGTAACAGGCTACATGAGGGTCATCTACGTGGTGGAAACTCCCCTTTAATAACATAGGAAGGGATTTGAAAGGGGGTGATGCGGAAGGGTAGAGAAAGGTAGTCAAGGGTTAAATGGGCCCCCCGGGATATGTTTGAAGGATCCTACCCGGCATTTGCCTAAAAGTGATGCAGGATTATAAGTCGGTACTTGTTCCACAAACTTACGATGGTGAGAGGGGGACGGGGTTGCTTCTCCATGCCTCGACCAGTTTTGGAGGCAGCTGGCCGACTATTCCAATGTGACTAGCGGACAACTCTTACTGTATGCCCATGGTCTGTGATCCCAGAACATAGACCTCTGAATACAGGTACCTCGGCTTCTAGCGTCGCTTTCAAATGTATGGAGTTTAATTTTTTACTTCGTTCCTTTGAACCATTTCTGGACCAATGGCTTTTCTTTCAAATCAAAACTGCATAACCCGCTTGTGACACTTACGGAGATACACAACAAAAAATGTTGTCAGATCAGGAAACTTGTGCTGTCATACCCAACCTACCTGATGCAGGTTTTCTAGGGTTTGTCCTGCATCACTTTTAGGCGAATTCCGGGTAGGATCCTTAAAACATAGCCCAGGGGCCCTAGTTAACCGTTGGCTACATTCCTTTACCTTCTGCATCTTTCAAATCCCTTTCTATGAAATTTAAGGGGAGTTACCACCGTGTGGATTACCCTCATGTAGCTTGTTAATGAAAAAAATGCTTTCTCTACTCTTCCGCAACAACTCTTCCACATTCCTTCTATGCTATTAAAGGGGACTTGCCTGTGAATTAATAAAAAGCATTCTTGTTGTTTCGAGACAACTAATCTCATCACACTAATATAATCCAGTGTATTCAACATAATACAACACAAAGTGAGGAATAATATTCGTTCCGTGTTCCACTTTATCCTAGTTTAATATTTGTGCGTAACGGTGCACAGTTTCTACGCCGTACTTTTTATTTACATATCATTGTGAAAAGCGCTTAATGCATTGATGTCGGCTGCGTGTATTTTTTTATTTTGAATGTTAAATTTCGCAAGCCAGAGTAATTGGGGACTGTTGTGGCATCAAGGCTTGTAGAGGGGTTGGGTGGAGGGGGTGGTTTCAGAGAACGCCCTATCTATCGGGTTTGGTTGATTGATATAAATTCTCAATTTGCATACTGATGGTGGCGTTCCGTGTCCGTCGTAACAGACATGCTAAAATGATTAAGTACTTGTGGATTTTAGAAGCCACAAGTAAAGACTAATAAATTCATTTCATGTGAACATGAATTGGGCATACAACGTTTCTGAGCAATGCAAAATCAATTTAAAAAATTCTTAAAACGCCTTAGATCAAATTTAAAGTCTAAATTCAATTTTTTGAGTTCTGGTACATAATTGGTTTTAAAAGTATTAGACCTTTAAGATTAATATGCATATGCGTAAATAATAATAGTTAACTTTAACACGCAAGTAACAGATATTCACTTGACAAGGATAGTAAAATACGCTATGGAAACGTGTAATAATTATTTAGCCGGGTTGGATAAGTGTCTCAGTAAACCTTTCTCCTCATCTTGGAAATACGGTTTTTGAAGAACCCTCCTTTATCATCTACGTCCATTCATCTCTGTCCACAGCCTTCCTTCTCCAATTCCCATTGTTTTCAGGTTCTCTTCCATATCGTCAAGCCACCTTTTCTTCTCCCATCGGGCTTTCCTAAAAACACTTTCTTTACACCGAGTTTCTGGCATTATATGTATATGAGCGACTCATCTTATCCTTCCCTGCTTGGGTTTAAATACAACATCCATCTGACCAAAAAGTGTCTGTAGTTCTGCATTTGTCCTTAATCTCCAGCCTTCTTACTCTCGCAGTTCCAAAAATTGTCAGTATATTTCTATCTCATCTCAATAGCCAACTTCCTCCTTTGAAGGCATCACCTCCCGATACGTACATTAAAGTAGGTCATAGGATATTCATTTTATCACACTTAAAGTTTAGTAAATCTACTTTTTTCATTTTCATTTGGAAAAGGGGTTCCATAAAAGCGCAAAATATTTTTAATTACAGAACTTGCTAATATTCTGTCTCTGTCCCGATACTTATTCGTGTATTGGTCAATCAAATCTAATAATAACGGTAATTGAAAATATTGAGCTATTTTATGAAACCAAGTTTTTGAATGTTATAGATCATGTTACAGATTGCAATTAATTAAATAAATATTTAACCCGATTAGAATCTCGAAAATGTGATATTCTTAGTTTACACCGAGATATTCCTAGATTATATATATATATATATATATATATATATATATAGTAATAATCAAATGTTTCGTAATTTAATTGCCCCACGTTGTGGAAGCCATTTATGTAATAATCAAATAGTAGGTCGTTTATTAAATGAATTTAAAAAAATTAACAATCAAAAAGTGTTTATTTCCTTTTGTGGCAATAAAGATAATTACAACAAAATTTGAGATCTTTCTCTCAGGGCCTGTACTGGTATTGATAATGAACACAACAAATTGATTTAAAATCTTATTAACAAACAGTTTACAATTTACCTAAACAATATGTCGATAGAAAGAAATTAAAAGTAAAGAAATTAACTTTGATTGACAATTAAAAGAGAACGAAATATGACTTTATTCTTTAATTAAAGTTTACAATTAATCATTAGTTTAGGTCTTGTTACTTACATACTGCCCAGGTGGTAACAGCATTCTTCTTGGTTAGGGAAATACACTATTGCAAAATTTTACACTGATTCTAAATGTATACTCACAGATTTCACACTTTTGAAGTCAAAATTGATAGGCTCCCTGGAATTCCGATGATCCTCCTGAATGTCAGCTATCTGATGTCTGCTTGCCTTACAGGAATCCTATGATTCGTAGATTTATTAGTCTTTTACTGATTAAACTGCAACGTAGCTCCTTGAAGAGTTGTTTTTTAACTGTTTATCTTTTCTTTTGCTCTTTGCTGTAGACAAACTGTCAACTATACTATTCTGCTCCTTGCTGCTCACCAGAAAAACTTTATCCGTCCACAGAAATCTTTCATCACCAACTCTATCCTAGCTAGCTGTAGACGTAAAAAAAACTGACTTCCTTTCCCGGCCGGCTATAGACGTAAACTGCTCAAGTTTCGTTAATTGTTCCGTACTTTACGATGTTTTTCCGCCAACTAACTCATAGTCCTCTCGAGTTTGAGCGCGCATACGTCATTTTTGACTTTTCGAAAAAGCAAGCGAGCTCGCTTTTTCATTGTTGCTCTGTTCGATCAGATCGCAATAATGGATTTCTCAAACAATTCAAATTTTATGTCCAAACAATTAATGGCCTAATTAATTGGCATTACAATATATATATTATATTTCTTAGACAGACGTTTCTCGACATATTTTCAATATTTATGAGTTATTAATTCAATTACTAGTAGTACTTTTAATGTTTTACATTTATTTTCTCACATTTTTATTATTAATGACACGAAAGAAAGTATTAGAATTTTATTTCTATTAAATTATAAGATTGTATGAGAAGTACTATAACTTTTCGTAGGCGACTGAATAATTGTAAGAGGTGATAATGAGTTAGTGCTTTATATTTTAGTCTAAACGAAGGACGGTATATTTTTAAATTTTTAAAAAGGTTTTCAAAGCGGGAAGAGAGAGTGGAAAATTCTGAGTGACTAATTTTCAAACTTTATATTTTAGCCAGTGAAGAATCTTTGGTATATTCTAAATTGGTGGTTTGAAGATTATTTAAAGACGTTGTACATATTGACAATTAAAAAGAATTCCATAAAACCTTCGAGACAGGTACACATGATAAATAATTCGTACATGAAACGCGTAATTACGACAATGAACAACCGAGAACACAGAAAAGTTTATTCTTAAATGAACCTAAATTCCAGTAAAACAGAAATTTATGATAACTTTTAATTTTAATTGTTTACCATAAAAGTCTTCGTACGTCCACAGAGATACACAACCACTGGCGAAGATTCGCCGCAACTGCAGCGAGCCGGAAAAGCTGCCTAATTTATTTAAGCGATGCTGCTGTTTAATATTCAGTTTGCCTGGTATGCTTGAATGCGGCGAATTGGCGAAAAGCATGTGTGGCACACATTTATGAATCGCACTCGTAAACGGTACCCTTAATTTACCTCAATTCGATGCTGTATGCCAAAGTATTTTCGTGTATCAAGTTTGTTTTCGCCGATGCTATATGTAGTGTACAAGTAGGATTTTAATGTATTTATATACTCCAACTACTGCCAGAAATTATCTTTAGCAAATGTGAAATTTTGCTTGCGGTTAAACTACGTCTACTTAAGTAAAAATTAGTATTTTGTGATTAGGATAAATAACATGTGATTCAATTACGTTGTAAGTACGTCTAAAGTTCGTGGTTATGGCTCTCAGAAAAGCTATATTTTATATATGTATTATCATTTTTAATTTTAACAAAATTTAAATATTTAACAAGGAATTGTGCAGTTTAAACATCAATGCAGTTTTTCTTGGCGAAACGATTACCGAAAGATCAAAGTTCAACGTTCTGTTGAATTAGTGGAATGTTTGGATGTAGTAGAATGTATGTAGGATGTCACAAATATATTTTTTACTACACCACAAATTTCCAGTTTGTAATTAATTTCTACTTACCAGTGAATGAAGAGGAAATCATTTGAAATTTTCTATTCAATTTAAATACATTTACTCTGAACATCGGATCACTTCTTTAAGTTCTTTTCAGACATGTATGTGTTACGCGTGTTCAATCGACTTTTCAAATTGCAGTGAATTCTGGCAAATAAGGATTGTACGTGAGGGCGACATCAGATGGTTGTCCTCAATTATGTGACATCAACAAAGAAAAAGCTGTTAAAATCGTTACACACCAGCTTTTCTGGCGTAAATTGAGACGTGACTTAAGTAAAAACAAGGGGATACTTAACCCGCACAACGTGGAATTGGCAGTCTAGTGAGGGACGTGAGACGAGAAGTTATTCGACGAAGTTGCGCGTGACGACGCAGAAGGGAAAAAGTTCTGTCACTACTTTGTTACAGAATAAGTCCTATATGTGAATTTCTGAAAGTTATTGTGGAATAAACTTTCATCAAGTGAAATTGAAGAGGTGAAGAGCAGTTGGAGTTTTGAAAGAAGTGACAAGCAGACAATGAAGGAGATAGAGAGGCGCGGATTGGAGGACGATTTTCATCACCTTCCACGTCACGCTGGCGTTTCTCTTGTGAGTAACAATTTGACAATTTCAGGAGTCGCGAGCCGTAGGTGAAGCCTACGAAAACACAGAGAATGTCCCCGAAAGCGGTATTATTCAGGGGTAAATATCAAAGTTGAGTGTAATATTTTCGATACCAGAGTTAATTTGAAAATAATTTAAGTTTCTATTCTTCACGGCTTTGCCCCTGTTTTAATAATACTCTCGTGTTTGTATTTCATTGATAGATTAAATGTAGTTGCTATATATATATATATATATATATATATATATATATATATATATATATATATATTACATGATTAAAATGTCCTTTTGTGTATAGCCAATAAATCTTGGCTGCCATTGGTGCTATAATCATACCATTTAGTTGCCAAATTTGAATTGTATTCAATACCTATGGAATAGTAGAAATGGGTAAATTATATTTACGTCAGCACTTCTGTTACGTTAGGTAAGTTTCGTGCTATGACACCAAAATGGCGTAATTAAGAGATCGCATTTGTTACGGAAGGTAACATTTTTGTACAATTTGTATTTTATTCATGCCCTCCATATTGATGCGCAAGTGAACAACAAGCGACTTTTGATGCTCGGTTTAAGCTCGCCGGTTGATTTGCTCTCAATCGAGTGGAAATGTCGATACAAAGTCTCTCAAAGCGACGCTGCAATTACCGATATCATGTCTTATACCTAAAAGGCGGCCGCTTAGGACTAAGCGAAATTCCAAGTTATAGATCTATAATGCTTATCAGATAGTTCTTGACCGCTTCAAAACACAGCTAATGCTTAATAATCAACAACTGTTTACTTAAAATAATTTTATTATCTAATGGTTTGGTTTTGACTGTATTAAAACGTTCGCGCTAAACGAATTCTTTAAAGAGTTGGTTATTGTTTCTTTATTTTAGAATATCTCTACAGAAGTACGTAGACGATTAATATTGTTATAAATGTTATTTATCAGTAATATGGTTAAATTGATATAGACAAACGAATTTCATTGTGTAGAAACGTTATCAAAAGATCCAAGCAATATTCAATTCAGTACTTGTATTCAATTATTCTCTTAAGATGGTTTGTAATTAATTATTTCTAGAACCACGTATCCTTTTCCAGGTTCCGTGTATCGTACTTTGCATATTTAAACGAGCTGGTAATATTTAATTTATTATTATTATTATTCCTTTTAGCACCGGATGATAGATCGCGTGACAAAACAACTAAGTATTCTTAAAACTTTCGTTTGTCTCCGATAACTTTCCCTACTTTCGTTGACATCATGGACACCCCAAAAACGCTTAAAAGGTGCTGAATAACATGGTCAATGCTTCCCTATAGACGTTGTGGTTACTTAAAATTCTTCAATGTATTTAAAACCACTCCATTCATACCATTCTGTAACCTCGTCTTCTTTTCCAGCTTCCGTATATCTTACTTTGTATATTTCGGTTAGATAATAATATTTTTTAATAATTGTATAAATTATTATATATTCTGGACACAGACGTTTTATATTTTTGAATATTAATATCCTTTCAACGGTTGCGTTATATATATTCAGAAGCGTATCTCTCACGATTTGATAAAGGTTAAATATACATAAATTTTATTTTCGAGAATTACTGCTATTAGCCATTTTAGAGCACCATGACGTGACTTGCACCAGATAATATTCAGAATTCATGTGTCACTCCAGCTACTACGACTTTTTTTTAGAGTAACAGGCTACATGAGGGTAATACACATGGTGGCAGCTCCCCTTTAATAACATAGGAAGGGATTTGAAAGGTGGGATGAGGATGGGTAGAGGAAGATAGCCAAGGGTTAACTCAGGCCCTCGGGCTATAGATTAGGCATTCGCCTAAAAGTGTTGCAGCCCTAGAGAACCTGCATCAGGTATTTTGGACGTTGGGTACTTGTCCCACGCCCTTCCGATGGTGGGAGACGGGTTTGCTGTGGGGACGCAGCATTACCTTCTCCGTGCCTGGACCGTACATCAACTTTATTTTCCACACTTTTATTTCTACCTGTGCAAACTTTTATCAGTTCATAACGAACAAATGAACAAAATTAAAGAATACTAAGCGAATTTTATGGCTTCGCACAGCCATAATGTATGATACTAGTATAATCTCATAATTTCAATAATTTATAAAGTTTTATGCAAGATCAATATATTGTTCTCGGAGCTCAACCGGGTTTTGCATAATTGTAGAACGCAACGACAGAGCTTTTAGTCGTCGAAACGTTGCGTTCTACAGTTATGCAAAACCCGGTTGAACTCCGAGAACAATATATTGAACAACTGCACCGGGAAAGGCTTCAATCTTTGTTTATGCAAGATGTTAGGTTGGATAAACAATTTTGTCTAACGTCTCATTATTCAGAATTTACATACAGCATTTATATCAAAACACTTCTTATGGCTTTGAAGTAAATACACAACAACAGGACTATTTTGTCAACTAAATTTTGACAAGTTTTTCCTACTTGAATATCAGAAATCAAAGACAAATATAAATACACATCAGCTTTTTCAAGTTAGAAAAAAGAATTTATTAATTCTGACTTAAAATTGGCTGATGTTTCTTTATTTATTAGTTTTCTCAACAGTCAAAATATATATTTGTATATATCAAAGATAAATATGTTGTACGTTATATTATATTCAATGTGTGTCTGGTAGCAATTTTGATTATTTTCCCAGACGATTTTTAATGGGCGAATGTAAAAACAGATGTGGAAAAATCCGCTGTAATGGATTTAATGTCAGAAACAAACACCGAATGTCTGCAGGGTGCACCAATCTAGTTTGAATTGCTGGGTTGGAGTGGAAGTAGGATAGGAGGGGAACCGCTGTTATTAGTTTAATACTTAAAATCACCTTCCTATGATTGAAAAGATATTATGATGGAAACTTAACGTCAATAAATAGTTAAATCGCGTAATTTAAAAAATAATTAGAATACACAAATTTAGAAATAATCTGAAATATTAATTCATCAGGATTTTAAAGTTGAAATTTTAAATTGTTCAATTATTCTTGTTTCTTTTTAATAAATTGAGTGAACGCTTTCCCTTTCAAGTCTCTTTTTTGTTTTCTAATAATTATATTCCCATGATAGTCACCTGTACTTCTTAAAAGATAAATGTTGAAATAAGGAAATATGTAATTTGCTCTTGAAATAAGATTTCTTAAGTTTTCCTTTTCTGGCACGAAAATTTAACATTCGAATTTTAAATTAATATGGAGTTAGGAATGTTTTAAGGGTCATACGGGTGCTAAGAGGAATTGGTAAGTATCCGTCGAAACTTGTGAGATTTCCAATATCCATTCATACACGGAAAATAATGGCCCATTCTGTAAGTAGTCTGGGTCCCAGAACAAGTATTTAAATTCACGACTTGTCTCCCACTAGTGTCTCCGTGAATCAAATTACAAACAGAGGGACAGAGGAAACTAGAAGGTTCCACGATATTGCGCTAGTACGCCTAAAAACGTTGTAGTTGGTTAATACTTAAAAGTGAAACCTTTTTCTTCATATTTTATTTAGTAGAACTATATTTTTAATAATTTATTTTCTACTATTATTATAAAAAATAATATACCAATTTCATTAAAACTTTTGGAACCAATGATTTATAACTAAAATTTGATTAGTGTTTTGCATTACAATAACAATATCACTTTAAGAGAACAGCGTTTATTGTTTGAAGAAATTTTATCTTGAACAATAAAAATTCAAGTACTTTTATAAAGGAGAGGTCCACTGCTGAGTGAGTTGTTCTTGAACTTCTCTACATCTCCTTACATTAAAATTATTAATGTCATAGTATTTTTTCTTATTTCTATACAAAAGTTAAGCCATAATAAGTACGATACATTTCGGAGAAAGTTTCAATTAGATGGGATTCCAGACTGCAGTGAAATCCAGCGTCTGGGAGTCGCTTGGAACTTCGATATTTCTTCATTCGCCCATGTACTTGACGTCTTCTTCAATTATTGGCCAAGCCCGTTTTAAAGAAAGATTACGTTTATTTCCTTTTCCCTCTTCCGATTTTCCTTTCTTAATTACTTCGTCGTCTGAACAAATAACGAAGCAATTGTCCCTGAGTGGGTGTTAAAACACGTAATATAAGGTGACTGACAATAATGAGAGCCCCTCAAGGACTGGTTTTATTTTGTCGTAATTCATGAACTTTAACGATCAGTGTGTGAAGTATTTGATTTTAGAAACATGAAGGCAGAGAACTGACGCATTAATGGTATTACAAAGAGCTATTGTGTTAAGAGTAATGAAGCAGTTCCCGGCTCTCCTGGCCATTGAACACTGACCTTACACCTGAGGGACACGATTGTGGGTCGCGTTAGGTTTGCTAATCGTATCATCCAATTGCCCAACGTGGGGGTATACAGTGGTTAACATTTGAACCAGTCTGTGCGCAGACAGAGCTGTGACAGTCTTTCAACAGGATAACGTGCGTCCTCCAGAGACCGGGCCGGTCGACAGATCTTTCCATAATTGAACATGTCTGGGATCGGCTCATACGTCAACTCTGACCCAGTGCCAATTTGCAGGATATCGAGGGTCAGTTACGATAGCTCTGGGCTGCCTTTCCTCAGGAGACGATACAGAGCTATATGATTCCCTCCCGAACAGAATATCGGGCCTACGGATCAGCTATACTCGTATTACCCATATTATTCGTACTAATTTAATATAGCTTGGTACGAGTGATATATTCACAAATTCTCTTACGAGGTATCTCTTAACAAATGCCACAATTCCTGATTTCATCGTAATGATAGCCAGCAAAAAAATAAAAACACCATTGAGGGTTGAATAAAAAATGAGTAGTAATAGTTCAACGCACCGGAAAGATATTTTTTATTCCTACTAGTCCATGCTTTATTTAAATGGGACCATATCTATATCTGTCTACATACATAGAATCTTGAACTGTTATTTGTTTTGTGCTTTGTCTGTACCAGTATGTAACTCTATAGTTGAATGGGGGTTTAACCATCTCTCCGTTTCACATGTTTTACAATTAAATATTCTCCCTCAGAGAACATGGCCAAGTTTTCAGAGTCGTGGCAATCCTTCAATGTTTCCATAATTGAAAATAAAACCTGCTGCCACGTTTCTTAGAAACGTTGATTGTGGAACTTGGAGGACTAATTTTATAAGTCCACAGCGCCTGGAAGTCGAAATTTCCAGAAAAAACTCCCGTATTAATCTCGCTGTGATAAAGTACCGCAATAGTGATACCCGCGACCTCTCTCGACGACACGTCTTTGCGTAGCTTGGTATTTTCGTATGCATTCTACGATGTATGCGTGGATGAAAGAATATGCTGAAGAAATAATTTTCACAATTATACCTGCGCTTGTCAACGATGTGAATTACCAATAATTGTTTTAGTTATGAAAATTATTTTTAAAAACAAGAAATGTGGAATAGAGCTTTATTTTGTCTAATTGCGAAAATATAAAAATATTTTCTATTAATGACTATTTACTCGTATCTCCCGCCCTATTTTAGGCTTCATAATATCATAAAAAAGGTAAGATGTCTGAGAAAGATTGATGTTTTAGTTGAACACAATTAAAGTTTAATCTTTAACGGGGTTATCGATAATTCACTAATAATTAAAATTAATTAACGACTTATATTAGAAACATATCATCCAATAAAAAAATTCTTTAGAAATGCTTACACATTCCCATCTATCGACACAAACGGAAATAAAAAACTTAAAGTAAGAAAATGATAAAATACAATTGCAATATTCCGCTCCTTCTCTCTGTATGATTCAATAAGTATTTTAGAATTCAAGTGTATGAATGTTAATTAATGCAAAACTCGTGATAGAAATTGATTAAAATTATGTTTGAACTATTTATTTCAGAATGATTGATCTTTATTAAATTCTACAGAGAGGTAGGTTTATTTTTGTTTTATCATATCATTTTCTAACTTGATACTTTTAGTATTTTAGTTTATGTGTGAGGAGGCTTTGATGAAGTGCATATTTTATTACCGCATACGTTGCATAATTTTTTTATACATTACACTTGAAATTTGTGCTTAAAATTCAGTGGCAACAATGAGTTTCTTCAGAGTTTATTTAGAAAGTGTTCCGTTTCCCGATTTTCAGGGGAAGAAGAGCATTACCTATTCTCCAGTCAAAATTCTCTTATTTTAATTAGAAATCAGTGAATGAAACACATCGAAAATATCTGTTAATTGTAGTGAATTTCATATCAACAGCCGAAATTAATGTCTTGATTTTCAGAGAGGGAAAAAGGTAATTACAGGGAAAAATTCTACTCTGTGTGTTTTATGACTATATTATATTAGTTTGTTATAAAAAAAAATTATTATTATCCACAAAGGATTTTAAGTGATGAGGAATTGTTTCTTAAACGATACAGATGTTTGCCATAAAGCGATATTCAGAGATCGAAACTGTTCTATTCCACTGGTAACTGGCATTTAATTTACAGTGGACTTGTATGATTTTTGATGGTCCTGCGTGGCGCAGTGCTGGTATCTGGCTTGTATTGTTCCACAGCGCGTTTTCTCGCACGAATCACAAAAGGCGTGTGATTTATCGCCGGCATCGTGGCCGCAACACCGACTACAACGATAAAATTTTATGTCATAGTCTTGTGACTAGCTGCTGTTGACAAAATATATGCGTAATCGCATACCAGCTTTATGGAATTGCTACTTCAATTAGGAATCATTTCATCAGCGCCGAATTACGAGAGAGGAAGATGGAGGTCACTGAATGTATATTTGTATTGGTACAATATATAAATTATTTGTTTACTAAACATTTTTTGTACAGATATAAAATAAAGCTAGAGGCGATTTCATTTGAGTCTTTATATCAATATATTTATCCCTAACAATTAATCCTTGTGTCGTTTTTGGAAAATGTGATAAATTTACAGTGAAACGAAAAACTTAAAACCATAAAATTTAGTGTAAATATTACACAAAATTCCTAATACAACACAGGTTTTCTTCATTAACAAAAAGATTGTAAGATTGTAAAAATGGTCGTAAATTGACTTTTGGTTCTTCGAAAAATAAAATATATTCATTAATAAAAATCCCTGAAAAGAAGTCAATAAATTTTTTTTAATAGTATTTACATATTTTATTTTAATTAGCTTACCTAATTCTTCTAATTATTAACAAATTATAGATAAAACCTTTTTATTATTAAAAATAATAAAATTTTATTCAAGTATAAAAAATTTGTAATAAAATACAGATAATTTACAAATTTTTTAATTTCCCCCAATGATTTTCATCAGTTAGTAATATTAATGAAAAAAGTAATTCTTAATTTAGTCTTTTTTGGAGTTTTTATCGGTTTGCCATATTAATCTGTACCAAAAAACAACGTATTTGGACAAGTTGAAGTTTGAGTACTAATGATTTTCAGTCATTTTGAAAATTAATGGTTTGTTTTTAAATTATATTAAATTTATAACATATTTAATTTACAAATTTAAAAAATAGTATGTTATATATTCATAAAAATGTAAAAGTTTTCTAAAACATACTTTTTTAATTTGTATAGATGAACACGGAAAACGAACGGAAACTCCGCAACATTTTAATTACGGGTTTTAAAATTCAGAATTAGTTTTTATTTAAATTGTTGACTGTTTTAAAAAAATTGTAAGTTATAAAATTTTATAATTAGTTTTATAAAATTTAATCCTTTTAGTACTTGTGAATTATCCATCATGTAGCCGAAATTCCTTGTGATCAACAGATAGCTCATTCGGAATTCCTGTATGATTAGCAATAATTGCAAGTCCCAGCTATTTAAAAGAACCCTGTCCAAAATATTTAACTGATTAGAAAAATCCTTACTGAGTCATATAGATTTATATTTATATAATATCCCATTTTTAATACAACCCTATGTCAGATTAGATAAAGTATAAATTTTTCTTTAACAACCAATTAAAGATCACATGAGCGTCGTAAAAGGCCTGTTTTCTCCTGAATGACATGGTATTGTGATTTATCTTTCTTGATTTGAGGTTTAAATATTCTAGTAGCTGTGGCAATTTTATATTTTTGTTGTATTATATTACAATGTCTGTTCAACAGTCAGGTTATTTAAGAACGTTAATCGCTGAAAAAAAATTCTTGTACCGTATCCTAAATGTGTTGACCAATTTATACCAAACTTTATACACATGTTACTTACGACCCAGGAAAAGCACTGAGGGGTTAAGACACACCTACCACCTGTAGGGGTGGGGGTGGAGAGGTGGAATTTAAAAAACCTTACTAAACGGCTATTCCTAGCGCCGAATAAAACGTTGTCGGGGTCGCTTAATTTGATAGTGTCATTCTAGAATTTTTAAGTGTCTAATTTCAACTCCAAAAGGCAAGGGAGGGAGGTTTTGGGTGGGGTTTACATAAACAATTAATGCAGAAAAGTGTCGATTCCGATGTTATAGGAGTCGCTGAGTTTAACTCTCGCATTAACCATGGTGGTTAATGAAATTTTATGTTCCTCTTTATGTAGGTGGACGCGGGTGACAAAAGGTACTCGGAGAATTTTTGACTCCTTTAAATTTTATGTAATTATGTTTTTCATAGGATGCAAGCTATATTTTGGTCAGTATTTAGTTAAAGGTTTATTTATTTACTACCGGTACTATGTACCGGAAGTAGGTTCATTAAGAGAGGATTTTTTCTGTTTTAGAAAACAGAAACGTCGTTATTTTTAGACACTTTTATTTTATGTAGTAGGAGAATTTCAGAATAAATTCACACATCGTCGTGGCTTTATTTGGAGTTAGATGCCGAAGGGTTATGTCGGGGAGGTGACCGTAAATGGTGAATGTTCCAAACACTGGCGCTGGTTAAATGAAATGCTTACGAAGAGGTTAGTGTCGAATCAAATTCTACTCCCTGGAATAATTTAAATAAATACCCGGGCAACGCAGTGCACTATATATATATGTATGTATATATATATATATATATATATATAGAGAGAGAGAGAGAGAGAGAGAGAGAGAGAGAGTATAATTACTCTTAATTTGGGAGAATAATTTTCGCTGTGTTTAAATAAACGTGACGCAATGAAGTCAGATGTCATGAGATGCAGTTTCCGAAACTTGTTTTATCACAGAAAATATATTCTTGTGATCATTTACGGCAGCCTTAGTTTTTATTGCGCTTTAAGGAATTAGTGGAATTGGATTATGAGACAGGGAATCTGATAATACAGGAAAACAAGACACACAACGAGTAGAATAGTTAGCGAAACGATGTGATGTTAACTAATTAAGAAAATTACTATTTGACCAGAAAATCGAGAGTTTGAAAAGTATTACTTGGAATAACAACATAGAACGGGTCTAGTGCACAAAACACGGGAGGGTTATTAGTTAACAGAATATAAATAAAACTACTTGTAAGAAGTGAAACGTCCTTAAAAATGCTATTCAATATATAATATATATAAATAATGTATGTATATTATCTTCAAGGCACAGAATAACGTAGTTACATAGGACTGTTTTGTAATCAGGATTTGAGTAGGTGTTTACTGCGAATATACGAATATAATGAAGTTTTCCGTAATTATGATATTGGTAATTTTACTTCCGTTTGTGAGCTCTAGATCGTACTAACGCAGTTCTGCGTAATGTAATAAGAAACACTTTGTGAATTTTTTTTCGATTGTGGATGGTGCGGGATGTGAGGCTGCTAATTACCTCTCCTACTCCAAGTTGCAACGGCTGCGGTGCGGCGAGGCGCGGCGTGAGTTTTAATATGGGCATGGGCATGGGCATGGCTCTACCTGGCGGGCTGCCAGACTTGCCAACTTGGATAGGAAATCTTTGCGTCCTTCAGGGGGTGTGGCAGCTTCGGATTTGTGACCTTTGCCTTTTCTTCAACGCGTTCGGGGGAATCCTTCCCTGTGTTTCTGAAAGAAACGGACCACACAAGCATACTAATGTCAGCGACGGCACCTACGCTCGTGCGTGATTGATAGCTGCTCCGTAAAGGTGGAAGCAACACGTTTCGAATTCTTATGCTGGGTTCTTTATCTCAAAACTTCTTATTTCCTTTACATAATAAAACAAAGTATATTTATTTTACCGTATTGTTTTCTTTAAAAATCATTTTCCTTAGTTTTTTCACACGGAGAATAAATAAATAAGAGAATATCCAGTTCAAAATGAAACATTTATGTCAGTTTGAATATTAATAATAAGAAAAATAGCCAAATACAGAAGTGATGACATAAATACCAAACAAAGTCGCTGAAAACCTTGTTCCTTTCTCAGGTGCTAATAAAAAAAAAATCTAGAGTGACACAACTGCAGATTTCAGTTGACAGAACACAAAAGCCTTCAGAGAGTGTGGCAGGTTCAAATTTGTGACTTCTGTTTCTTATGCTTTTGAGTTTTGTCAACTGAATTGTGCAGTTGTGTCGATCTAGGCTCTTCTGTTTTTTTCTAGTTTCCTTAGCACCTGAAGAAAGGAACAAGGTTTCCACAAATTTTGTGAGGTATTTATCTCATCACTGCTTTTGTCTGTATTTGACTGTTGTTCTTGTTATTAAATTCTGGTTCCGTTTATTCGTAAAGGGTTTATAAATTTAAAATGAAATTTTAAATTTTCGAGTTTGTGTAATATAAGTCTACAGGTTTTAAATACGCCTCCATAAAAAAATTAAAAAATTTTTGAAACAAACTTTCGGCCGATAATTTTGACATATTACTTTATAATTCTTACATAAAAAATAAGAACATTTTTTATTTTGATCAAAGATTGAAGCCTTTCCCGGTGCAGTTGTTCAATATATTGTTCTCGGAGTTCAACCGGGTTTTGCATAATTGTAGAACGCAACGTTTCGACGACTAAAAGCTCTGTCGTCATCTTCTAGGAGAAGATCTTCGCCTAGAAGATGACGACAGAGCTTTTAGTTGTCGAAACGTTGCGTTCTACAATTATTCAAAACCCGGTTGAACTCCGAGAACAATATATTGAATTTTTTATTTTCATTAAACCCTATATATAATTTGTCAACTTTATTTTTTTACGTAAAATGATTAATTATTTTTTAAAATGTAATTAATTTACAACACACAGAAATTATAAAAAAAAATTAGTTGGAAATCTGAAAATAATCGAATTTCTCTTCGTGTATCGTTTTCAACCGGATACGAGTCTTTCCTTTGGATAATACTGTAAGAATAATTTTTGACAATTTGAAGGTATTGTAAGTACATTAAATTTCAAACAATAATTTATCATTTTGATAAAAGGAATTTAATGACAAATTTTATATATATATATATACATATATTGGATTTTGTAAAAATTTAAAATGTTTATATTTAAAAATATATTAATTTTTGTTCGTGTAGTTGAATATGCCTAAATCACCGGCCGGTTGTTCCTTTGTTCTATTTTAAAAAAAATCGTTCAGTAATTTTAAATTAATTTATTAATACATTAAAAAACCTATGGGGTTTATATTGCAAAAATAGTTACGTTTTTATTTTTGTTAAAGTAAAGATGAATTAAAAAAGGAATGATTTAAATTTTTATAAAAGAATGGTTTATAAGAACTCTCAGATTCTATTTTGCTGTTGAGCTTTGCCTACGCAATGAATCGTTCAATTTTCTGAAGGAATTTTTCAAACCATTGAGAGGACGATATCAGTACACCAAGGAAGTTAGTATCACAGACATATTTGTTTACCGCAGGTAAAAAATAAACACGATAAAAATTATTAATACACACAAAACAAACTAAATTTGGAAAACTGTGACTGGCGTAAAATAACATGTCACCCACTATCAATTCACCTCTATACAATCACCTATTTCACTAGAGTTCAGATTACGTCTAAAATTTCTTTACATTAGAGAACTTTCTCCAAACTCTTGCAGTAATTTATTGTTCTATTTCGGAGTGAGTATTTTCCAACACCTGATTTTTTTTCTGTCTGACATTTAATTGAAACAAGTGATAAATCTCCCGTACCGCCTCGGTTCTTTCTCTGTCACAAAGTCATTGCAAAGCTTTTTGACCTGTAAAGGCTTTAAAGGAAACATGTAGCCTAGTAATTTCCATTCTTCTGTGTAGTGTATTGCACTCTAGCCGCTTTACTATTTAGCTCCCATTCACAGGTCATATCTGTACGAATTTCTAACAATTCTTTCTGATATTTCTTTTACGGGTCCGAGAAGGCTGCACCATATTCCATAAGTAGGCGTACTAACGATATATATATATATATATATATATATATATATTGTAATAATTGAAAGGTGGTCTTAATTAAAAGAATTAATTAACAAAATTATTAAGATTTAAAAATTTATTCGTTAAAAGTACAAATTGTAATCCCTACTTTACACGCCGAATTTCATCAAGTTAACAAACAAATATTTTATTTCATTTTTTGAAATTAGTGGCGTTCTATGAAAAATACAACTTTATATTTTACAATCAAATACGTCGAAATTCTCTTTATCTGAGGGTCATTACTGGGTTTGATAGTAAGAACAATCCAATTTAATAAACTAACATTAATAATTCAAACTCATTGAAGCTAACTTAATACAATATAAAAATAAACGAATTGAAAGAAACTAAATCAAAAGAAAAACGAACGAAATCTGACCTTTAATCCTACATTTAATAGTCTACCTTTAATCCTACATTTAATCCTCGTTTACAGATTTTAAATAATTGTTTTGTACTCACGAATGTATTTGTGGTACCAGATCTGATTCTTCGAGCTGGAGGACAACACTCACTAAATAGGTCATTATTCACTGATTCTACACATTAAATTTTTTATACACACGGTCGGTGTTCTCCTTCTCTGCCACCTCGAACTTTGGATCAGCCGCCCCTCAGTCAGCCCTCGGACATAGGTCTCCTTGATGCCTCTATGCGAAATTTAGTTCAGTCAGTGTGAAGCAAAACCTTTAGCTTCCAACTTTGTGATTATTATTTGAGTCTCTCCTTCAAAACTGTTTATGTATGCGTTTTATATAAACTAATAGATAAGTTGGACTTCTTGGACCGCGCTATTCCTACTTTTTAAATCAGCATCCTCATTCTCCCGAAACGTTCGCCAGACTCCTCGCGCGCATTTCCCGGCAACATTAGCCGACAAAGAGCCGTGATTGTTGCTTTCAAGGAATGACCCGCTAACAATCCAATTATATTAAAACAATTAATGATCTCTTTAATTGGTATTACTATATATATATATATATATATATATATATATATATATATATATATATATATATATTTGCCATTTATTTGGTTTTGCATTGATCTTTTCGAGAGTTCTAACTACAAAGTGCCTTCTTTGTACCATAATTTACCTTTACTCTCACCACAGCTTACTGTTAACATATATTCCTATGCATTTACAGTTTCTCTCCTGGGTCACTGTTTCCCAGTATATTTTATTTCCGAGGCATATTGTAGACGCATATGAAACCAGCTCTCCTAAATGACACGAGTCCCTCAAAGTGTGAGTGCTCTGTAAAATGCAAATTCTTTGAACCGTTTCGTCTAGAGACTTACATGTCCCCTTTACTCGTAAAAGCGGAATGTTGTCTAGAATTGTTCCATTTGATTGAATCTGCTTCGAATACGAAAATCGTCTCTCTGCAACGCAGATGACGTCGGCCACATCTGTGGTACTGTGATTTCCACACCATTGCTATCAGGTGATACTAACGCCTCTGTTATTGTTGTGTTACAACGTAGTAACAACTGTATTTTACCATATTTCGTTCTGAAATACTAGTTTTACTTAAAGGGATATTGTACGCAATAAAAATAATAGCACGTGGTTGTCGTGATTCCGCATCGCTCACAGTAGCCGCTCCTTCCAGCGTGTAAATTACTTTCTGCTCCCTTGCATTTCAATTTCTCTGTCAAGTCGCAATATGAAGGGAGTTGCAATTTAGTTTTCAATTCGCCAATGTTGTAAGCCGAGTTTGCAATCAGCGAGCAATGCCGACGTAGTCAAGAACGAATGACACGGCTTACTTAATTTAGTTATATAAGACCATTCTGTTCGCTCGAAAGAAAAACTCCTCGGCGATACGATTTTCCGTCAGAACACATTTGATACCAATGGGATATTTTTCCTGTGACAATTCAAATGATATTTTCAGATAGTATATGGGTTTGCGGAGTATATTAACCTCTACTATAATAGTTATAATTAAGAACAATTCAGTTACATTCTTGTTCTGAGTGTCATCATTTCATGACTTCATGATAATTAAAATTTGATGTGTATGACGTAATGCCTATTCATAATTTTTTTCTTGTAAATTATTTATTTTACTAGTAAATGTTTCAACCTGCACTTTTTCTGTTCATTAATTAACCTCGCGAAACTTTTGATAGGGAAGTGAACCCATGCTTCGTCTTCGCATTCATGGTTTGATTGATGACCCCAGAAACGCTGAGAGTAAAGAATAAATTACGATTCCTTTGTAAATCGTCTATGTGTATTCGATTTCGAATAATTCACTTCTCATTCTTTCACATAACAAGTAAATACAGATTTGTTCTGTTTTAAATCTCAAGAGAACCGTCATGTGTGATGCATATAAAATATAAATGAACTTTTTGAACGCGTTCAGGCATTTAATTTGTTTTTTCTTAAATGGTTACTCCATTACAACAGCAAAATAAATAAATAAATTTCTTAAAGATTGTTTACTGAGAAAGTTTGCTTGTTTATTGTATCGGAAATTTCTCATTTAAAAACTCAAATATAGTGCCAATTTTATTATCAACACTCGCATAAACTAAAGGGCCATGAATTGGATACAGAATATAACTTATAAATGTAATAAGAATATTGCACAAACTATCAAATACTCTTGAATAAATTACATCTGTCATTTTGATGATATAATTTTCCAACTTTTTCTCCCTTAAGAAAAAAAAATTTAACGACTTTAGGAAGTTTAACGTCTGTTTCTCGCGATTTCATATTTTATTTTAATATATTCAGATTTCAAAATTTCTCACTCGTCTGCATATACTTTTCTGATATATTCATCAATTATTTTCAGCTGAACTGGAGTTGAACTAAGTTGGAAAATAAATTACATATGTATAATTCAGAGAATTCTGTGGCGTTTTGTGCGAGTGTACGAAATTGCTGATTCATTCCCAGTATTAGGCCTATTGATCCTTGAAACCATTATTAAACAACATTTATAGAACCTGTTTACAGCCAACCTAGAAATTTTAACTAGACTATATATTATATTTTTTACTTAACCTTCCGTCCGGTTCACCGTTAAAAGTAGTTTGAATATAAATATATGAACAGAAAATCTTGTTCCAAAGCTCATGAAGGCTTGAGAGAGTGAAAATTAAATTTTACAATTGCCTAATTTACAAGTATATATCCCTGAATATAGGAAACTTGTACGTGTTCAACCCCTGGTTCTTATTTCATTAACGTGAATAAATTTAAATATTGAATTAAACATTCCCAGGTTTCCACTTGGTGAATTGCTTTTACCTGTGTTTCAGGTATTTGCAATTGCAGTTTTTTAAGTAAATAGTTTAATAATCCTCGGTGGTTAAATTAATTAATTAAAAATAATGCTATCGATGGGTTTTCTATAAGTATATTTCATACTTTTTGTAATTAAATTAATTGTTGCTGTCTGGGTAAATATATAATTAAATAATAACTTTCTTGATACGAGCTATTTACGTTTAACTCATCTTCCATTTACTTTATCCAGGTTCTGTTTTCTTTGTCATATCTTATCAGAAATCTTTCGCTATTAAGTGAAGTGGCTATTAAGTTAAAAATTAGAAGATTCTAATTTCGCAGAAATTGTTTTTTTAATTTTTTTTTGTTAAGATAAATGATTGACAGAAAGTTTCCAATTGTATTTAGTGTGGTTATTGAGATTTCTTGTTGTGTTTAGCTATAGGCGAGTGCTGCAGTTTGGACGCACAGTGATCCGTGGGGAAATCTCAGAGGTTCCCTTGTGCGTTCTAAACTTTTGCTGCTGTGAATTTCCATCAATGGGAATTCGATTGCAATCAGGCAACCCGCACGACATAAACTTCTGCAAATGTTAGTGGGCACGCAATTCTATTTAGTAATCGGCCACTTGCGATCTACCATTTTGGTTTTGGTTCTAGTTCGAATGTATTTGTGATCAATGAAGAGTTAGTTCTAAGTATTAAACTTTGCCAAACATATTATTTAGATAAAAAAGGTTCTTATGTGAACCAAGATTTCAAACAGGTGGTGTCCAGAATTTCTTTTGTAAAGTGAAATGAATTTTAGTCATAAATAACTTAAAATTAACAAATCATCATCGTTAAAACTATGAACTATTATGACATTGTTCAAAAGTATTGTATATCACAGACAAATACAACTTATATTTTTTAGCTACAAAACTATTGAAACTAATTTTAAGACACAACACTTGTTCGTCATTGGTACGTTTCAGTGCTATGTTGCAAAAATACTTCACGAAGTTTAGAAAGTAGGCTCTGTTAATCTACGGTTGTACTTCAGCATCAAGGATGTTTCAAAATTGTTGCAAACAATTCTGCAGTACTAGTTTTCTCTCCCTCTGAATAATTTACTATTATATATTAAAATATTTAAGTTATTTATTAATGAGATAAATTAAATAAATTAACGACCATTAAAATATTTAATTGAACACACCGACTGTTCTGTACATTTTTGTACTTTTATCAGGTTGTTTGTTATGCTATAAAGAATCTGATGAAACTGCAAAACTGTTCAAAAACTTCGTTCTTTGAATGAAATAATTTAATTGTATGTTATAATTGTTACTCAAAAAATTAACGACCCGTATAACAGACAAAAAAAATTGTGTCTGTTATATGGGTCGTTAATTTTTTGTGTTATTGTCTTACAAACGTTAATTTTGTTGCTGAATGCTACAATTATTGTTAGTTTATTTAATTTATCTCATTAATAAAAACAGTACTAAAGTAAATTATTATTTTCAATATTTATTTATTTGTATCGTATTATTTATATCCTACTATTAATATTAAAGAGTTAATCTTAGTACGTTTGTTGGCGCCAACTTCTTTAAAACTATTCCAATTTGTAATTTTAGCGTCTGCTACCTCTATTTCAGTTACAATTTTTGTCAATTGTTCAAAATATTCTAGATCTAAATTGTATTATTTTTAATTTTACCTTATTAGAAAACCAAATTCTCTTTCAATAATGGAAAGAAACTTAACCGTAGAAGTTTATGTAATTTTCGGGCGAGGACTTTAGAACAGATAACATTTCTTATATGAAGTAGTGGTTTGAATTCTATTCTCTGCATAAATATCAGCTCTGTGTGCATTTATTGTGTTTAGATAAAATAAAATTTAGAATCGTATCAGTGAAGTAGAAGACCCTGAGATATATCACGACTCTAGAACTCTAGATTTTCTAAATGCAGTCGCTTAAAATACTTGACTGACCAATCAGGAACAGGATTTGCAAATTTTCTTCGTATCTACTATTCCAATAATTTCAGGAATGAGAGTATTCTGTAGGTGAAACTGTACACTGCTGGAATATGTATTTGTAAGTGTTGTCAGAACTTTTAGCAGTACCTTCTTCAATTATATACTGCCATGAATTTGAAGACGAAGAGCTTCACAGTTGCCTGGAGTTGTGATGACAAATAGAAAAAGTCGTTTTAAATTCTAAACATGGCTTTCATATTCTAATTTCTTGTTTTAAGACGCAGAATATTTAATGCATTAAATACTGCACGGTCTTTTTCTTAATAGCGTTATTTCTCTTACTAAAATTTCTATCCTCCGTAGGACGTTTTAAGCTTCTTAATGATTTTACCGCTTTTCTGTATAGCTATGACATGTGACTCGTTTTCCTTTGTGACGAAATCTTCACGGAAAATTTTTAAATGATTTCAGTCACTACCAAAAAATAAACTTTTTTGTCTCAGATAGAAAAATATATGAGTGTGATATTATTTTTCGTCATTATATGAAATATATCTGTTTTCCCATCACGCAATATTTCTGATACAGGCACTTTTAGTTTGAAGAAGTGTAATATTTTCTACATTCTTAACTACACAATATTCAAACATTCTGACTCAGCCAGAAAGTAAGAAATGATTATTCTCTCCTATATTTCGCCTATGGAGCATCCCTCTTGATGGTCCAACAATAATTAGACAGCATATTAGGAATCAAATTGCCTCGTAAAAATGTGTCCCGTGCTCATCCGTCACTGCGCCAAGTTTTTTGGAAATAAATATAGGTGCCCGAAGTGTATTTTCAGAATCCAAATTTTTATAAGGTGTTACAAGATCGTTGACTATATCGTGGTAATTTTCCGCCATTCAGTTTCCCAAAAACCTGTAACTTTTTTAATGTCTGCCTATCTCCTTTATGAAGTAGATTCAGTAGTTACTCCAACTTTGCATCACACATTAGTGACTTTATTTGTGGGCCCACAAATATTCCTTGTTTAAGGTTTGGTTAACTAATTTTTGGAAAATTCAATTTGAAGTCCAAGAAACCAGGAGAACTGACGAAATTCTTCATTATTCCTAGTTTGGTGTGTAATTGAGGCAGACACACCTTTTTAGGATTGCACAATGCGTCATGTTTCATATTTTTCTATCAAGGAATGAATATTTCGCGTTTAGACCATTCTTTTCTAATGTATTTAATTTTTTGCCCCTGCCGTCCCCTGTATCACAGTACTTTGTGTAAACAAGCTGAAGACCAAGAATAAGAGCAATTACTTTCTAATCACCACAAATATTCTATTCATACACTGCTAATAGAAGCTTTTCCAATATAAATTTAAATTTTTCAAATATTTCTTTCATAATAGGAGCGTGAGCCAAGGCTGATAGGAAGTTATTGTCACTACGCAGCAGCACTGATTTTAAACTAGCTTTAGAGGAATCCATGAACAAGTGCCATTCTGTTAGGTTAAGTCCAATACCAAATGTCTCCATAACAGAAGAAAATTCAGTACTAAGCCATTATAAATAAACAACAGCCAATTTGAAATAAGAAAAATATATTGATATATAGAAAATTATACTACGTTTTATCGCTAAATTTTGGATTTCCTCAAGTATTAAGTTTAACATTACAAAATTAATTGGATTTATTGTCAAGCCACATATAGAAGTGAAACCAAGCGCTAACTAAAAACTAGGTTAAAAGAACAAAAAAACAATATGAAAAGTAATATTCAAATTTATTCTGCAGTGTCAAAACATATTTTCTTCTATAATCAAAAAATCTATTGGAGTAATGTATCAATTTTGGATGAAGAAACGAACTACTTCTTGAGATTAATGAGTGAAATTCTATATATTAGATCATATAAAAAAATCATACTAACAATTTGAACAAAATTTATGGCACTTTGCTTTTGAAATACTTAATTTATATATTGTTATAATTTTAAATTCTAAATTGTTTCCATTGTAATGGGAATTCGATTGCAATCAGGCAACCCGCACGACATAAACTTCTGCAAACGTTATTGGGCACGCAATTCTATTTAGTAATTGGCCACTTGCGATCTCCCATTTTGTATTGGTTCTAGCTCGAATGTTGTTTTAAAATATATTTGTGCTGAATGAAGAGTTAGTTCCAAGTATTGAACTTTGCCAAACATATTATTTAGATAAGAAAAGGTCTTTAGGTGAAGCAAGATTTCAAAAAGGTTGTGCCTGGAATGGAACTGAGTTTTTACTGGTCGTTATTGTTTTAGTTTTGTTTATTTCGGCTGCGGCAGTCAAGGGAAAACGGCTTGACTATAAAAAATAAGTCCACCTCATATATTATATTGTTTATTATCTGCCAAATATTTCTTAAAAAATTATATTTTAATCGTCCCATTTGTTTTGTTTTGTTTGGTTTTGTAGTGTTAAACTTCTTACCTGAAGAGGTGACAAATTTAGTGGCGAAACGTAGTATGACATTCTATAAATAAATTCCTGGCTTCAAATTGACTGTTGTTTATTTATAAGTAGTCTTAATAGTCACAATATATATATATATATATATATATATATATATATATAATTAAGCTATTATCTTCTAAAATATTTAGTTTAAAAAATGATATTTAATTTTTATTAAACTGTCGCTGATGTAGAAGTTTTGAATGCATATTTGACAATACGATATTTTACTGTTAGTGCTAGTAAACTCTTCAAAACTAATAAAACAGTACTTCGATACTACTATTTACTTACACAGGTAACTTGTGTTCGAACCGAGAAAATAATGCAAATCTTATTCGGGTCGGAATTTACTCTGAATGACCTGAAGAGAAAACGGGAAATGGAGTCAGTTAATTTGATGCGAGCAGCTTATGGCCACGGCAGTATAAGTAGCATTATGGATGTGGACGCAGACATAGTAAATGTCTCCCCGCTCCGAGCTGCGCTATGCATGTTGATGCTGCTCTAGGAAGCCCCTATACATCTCCGTCAAGGCAGAGCTTCCTGTGTTAATTTCGACCCGCAACAACTCCTATAAATCTAGCGTATCGTGCTGGCTATCTTGTCTCACTTTAGGGACATAATTGTACAGTGGTCGGAGTTGATATTCTGCGGCATTTTCACTTGCAAGAGTCCGGGGACCGGAATTCCTCGTAACAAGGCGCACTGCGGAAGACGTGACGAGTTCGCAAGATGTAACAGAACTACGGCAAAAAACGTGGACCTTCCATTGTCATTGTGACTCACTTTTCCTCGCACGACGATTGTTTCGCGTTCGTATATTCTGAATTTGATCGTTTTTACTGTTTTTGTTTGAGATTTGTATTACGAAAGCATGTTACCTAAATAAACTCGCAATATGTTTGAAAATAGTTTCAAAAGTTGCAGAAATATATGCACCGTTACAAAATTTTATCTTGAGTTTCAAGAAATTCTAAATATATATTTACATATATTAAAAAATGATGTATACTTGTATGTATGTATTTAGGTTTATTTCTATATAAATTTAAGCGCGTGGACAGATTGCAACAAAAAATGGTACACATATTCTTCAAAACTCTAGTAACGGTGCTGTGGGGTTAGAGAAACCCCTAGCATAAATGTGGGAAGAATTATAATTGAAAAGCGTGATCATTTTGTGTTAAATTACTGCCCGCCAAGAGACCTTGACGTTACTACGCGACGAACAAAAGTAATAGTTCCTTTTTCCGTAATGAAATAAAGCAGAAATATTTTCATTGAATAAAAAGTATCATTTTATCCAGTAATTGTCAACCGGATGATAATAAGAAACAGTACGAAATACTTTACGATCCTTGCGGAAAATATGAGTTAATTCTCGTGCCTCATTAGTGTGTCAAATTTGACGGCCATTTGATTACATTGTGAATATAGTTAACAATTTCATAAATTTAATCTTTCGTAATGTCTGAAGACTGAGGGACAAGTATATCCTGCAATACTCAAGGAGTATATTTAAGTATTCTATTCCTAAAGGAATTCGGAGGTATGTTTGTTGGGTTTGAAGCAATAAAACTCAATGTATTTTATAGCTGTTCAATTAATGCACTATCGCTCAAAACTAAGTACGGAACTAGGAACAGTTAGATTTAGGTTAAATCTCTTCTTGACTATAGATTAATATAGAATTAAATTCTTTTTCGGGTTTATATAAATAGGTACACGGGCAACGTGGTTCAAAATTTTATCTTAAGTTTCAAGACATTCATTATATATATATATATATATATATATATATATATACATATATGGTCAACTGTTTCAATTAGAAATTGTAAATTGTTGCAAGGTTTCACAGTTTTCATTTGTTGAGTAGACTACAATATTCGGCGTCTGTTCTCCAAGGATGTGGAAACCAATCTCATGATCTATAATGGTATTTATCTCTATGGATTGTTGTTTATTAAATAAAAATATATTTTTATTCACAATATTCAATTAAATTCGCCGGCTTGCTGTGGTGTACTGATCAGCGTCATTGCCTCGCATCACAGAAGTTCCGAGTTCGAATCCCGGCAGGGGCCATGGATGTTTGTGCTCCTCCTGGTCACGACAATTGGGTAAAGATTGAGGGAGAATCGACTCTCTGACCACGTGTCACTCCTAAAATCCAGAATGTAAGATGAGTCTGGCAGTCGTTTCGGAGGGCTGTGGAGCCAAGTAGTATTAAATTAAATTTAACGATATAATCATTATTTTCGTCTGTACAGTTTAAATTAATAATAATGCGAAAACCAACAATTACAAATTATAATTTCATTACTTTAATTTAACAACGCGTTTCAGTCCAAATCGAAATGTATATTATTTATATTTATTATTTCATCTAATTTTTATAATCTTTGACTATCCACTGATAGCTTTATAAATTAATTATTTTTATTTTTTATTATATTTATTGTAAAACGTGTTGAGGACTGAAACATGCCGTTAAATTTAATTATAAATATTGATTGTCTGTAGTTGCCTTCCCCTCACGTCCATCCGAAAGGGGTTGAAATTATACACAAACAGCATCGGCAGAAACACTGTCAATCTCATTGAAAAATATTTATTTGAAAATATCAACCTTTTATCATTTTAGTAATTTCCACCCTCTCCACCCCAGCCGTCCCACAGTGTTAGTTTCCGGTAGACAAAATTTGGTAGAAATTGTTCCCCGCGCACAAACACAATTTTATTTATTGGTTTTGTAAAGTATTTATAATTTGAACGATTTAATAAATAATTTCCGTAAGATTTTGAAACAATTTCACATTCATATTAGTTATAATATAATTGTGGGAAATTTGAACGTGGTAAAGGTAATTCATGGCCAAATAAAGAGAAGTAGATATAATTTAAAACCAATATTTTTCTTATGACAGTCCAGATCAGTGGCAATACTAATTTAAAGGTTTTAAATTTATTTTACACCTGAAGAGATCTGCGATGTCAGATGGAATGCCGTGGTTATAAATTGCATATATTTTTCTGTACTTGGCTATGAATTAGCTTTTCAATTTTATCGTACAGACAAATAATTACAATTATAATTAAACATGGCTGTGCAAATATACGATTTTTTAGTTCGTTTAATCCTTGGCTTAGTTTATGTCCTCGGATTTTTGGCGAAATGTTTCTGGTCTGATTTCACCTTCAGTTTCCGTTGTGAAATGTTATCGTTATGTCTGCGGCGAATCATTTTGCGTCTGATTCTGTGAGTTCCACTGAAACTGTCTCATTGCTTCAATCACTCTACTTGTCCGACTTGGCTAACTTTGGGTATGCTCAAGACAGAAATGCTCGCGGCTGTTCATTAGAGTGTCAAAGGAGTCGTCCTTAGATTTATCTGCAACATAATATCCGCTTCACCTTAAATACGCAAATTTTCTACTGTGGATGGGCAAAACCTCTTATGACACTCATCTGTTCTAAAATTTTTATGTGTATTTTTATGCGTATTTTTATGCGACGATCTCAGCCCTGACAACAATAATAGCGTCATGTTAATAACATGAAAGGCATAACTAAAATAATTATCTCATTTTATTACCTTCGAAGCAACTTTGAAAACATGGTCAGGTGAATACTTGCGTGTCTAGTCACTGACTGCCAATGGGGATTTCTGATTTTTTTTCACTAAAAAAATTAACGGATATATAATTTCAAAGAAATAAATCATTGACAGATAAGGTTCAATACTAATAACGGAATTGTACTATAAAGTATATTTTACTTCAAATGTTTCTCTATAAATACTTTCACTTGAGGCTTAATGCTGTTGTCCAAATAAAAATCTTTGTTAGATAATAATTACAATTCAGTCCGAATAACTTTAAGTGTAACAGTTGGAAGATTTGACTATCTTAAGAACTTCCCCTATATAAATAAGCACAATAAATAAATTTATCAACAGTTACTTCAGTACTAGTATTATGAATTCCGTATCTCCATGTTCTCTCACCTAACGTTTGTTTAAGCTTAAGAACAGTTAAAAATTTTATTTTCTCAGTATAAATTGCTTTTCATGAATATTTTTGGTTGCTTTTATACAAATTTAATCTGTGCTATCGTTGATAATAACGTTAAGATTTCAAGCACATCTTTATAGAATGTTTTAGCCGATTTGTAAAATTATGCATAATCTTTTTGTACATAAAAAAGGTTTATTTATTCAAATTTATTTAACTCTAGATAATATTGACGTGATAAGTTACATTAAGGCGGCTGTCTTTGTAACATACTGTACGTAAAACTCATGAATTTTGTAAGATAAACAATGGGACATAGTAAATAAATGCATTTAGTTAATTAAAGGTATATAATGCGTCATATGCGAGAAGGAAGTTTGTTGTGAGAAGTAATATTCATTTAGTGTCGCTTTATTTAAGCCTGCCATTTATATCTCGATAAATTTAGTGAATAAAATTTTCCTGTGATTTTTATGTCTTTTTTTAATATAATCAACGTCAATAAACAATAATTCTTAGGTAATATATATTATTTTGACGTTCGTATAAGATGAATGAAAACTGGAAAACATGTAGTACAGCCGTCCTCATATTTCAACTCTTTAAAGGAAGAACGTATTTTATAATTCTTTAGTAAAACTAATCTTACAATTTTCGTTTCTGTTTATATTTACAGTCGCATTGATTTGTCAGTAAATTATTTATTCCTGAATTGTAGTGCAAATGGCTTTATGTATTATTAATGCCCGAGCTCTGTATGCGGACATGAATTACGCATGAGTGATTACTTTGTAGTCTGTTAGAGGAATGTGATTGTTTTCAACTATGATATTGAAATTATGAGATAAACGAATTTAAAACATTTATTAATTAGACGTAGTTTTTTCTTCCTGTTAATCTCCATTAAGATGTGTCTTTATACAATGCATATATGTAACAAATGTTTTAGGTATGACTATTTTACAAATTGATAAGTTTCCCGGAGACATTCTAATTCCAGCGTTGTCACACTTTCTGAGAATTTTGTCACCTGCGAATTCCGTAATTCTCATTATAGTTCACCTCTGTTACGTGTGTCTGTTTAATTAAACTCGCCTCCGGATTACTTCCATGCCACAGAATTGGGGCAAAGGGCTTATCGAAGCAATTCCACCTTGAGAATAGAGAGAATAACATTGGGTTAGTGTCGAATTATTTGTTATTTCTGACTTTTAAATCAATAAAATTGTATACTACTATTCTTAAATACTTTTATATAGCCGAATAATATTAAACTTTCATCCGCCATATAGAGACAAAATGGTCGACTTTACAGTTTTCTTTGTATTATCCCCAATTTTGTCCCTTAAGTCATCAGTTTGAATAAAAAAAATAATTAATCATTATCAAATTACTTAATTTTGAAATTTGCAGCTTTAGGCAATATTACCATAGTCACATATACAGAGAAAGATAAAACATAATTTTTATAACACATTAACACTTTAACGGGAATCAAAATTATAAAATTATTTTAAATAGAAAATTGATCTATTTATTCCATGTACCATGAATTTCAATTTGGCCTAGAATTAATTTGTTTTCTCGTTGAATCTTCATGTAATAAATGCTTTGGTTTCCAGTAAAGTACGTGTCCGTATAACGATTAATATGAGGTCCATATACAACATCAATCCCATCTGAAGCCAAAACGGAACATTTTAAATTCTTGAAGTAAAACATGATTTTAATTTATTTCATAGTAATTTTTCCGCTTTAGAGAACAAAGGCAGAACGGGTTTTCTCTGAAGCAATAAATAACTTAAAGATGAAAAAATTTACGTCTGAATGAAAATAATTAATAAGAAAGATAGCCAATTCAGACAAAAAAATTGTGTCGCTCTATGGTCTTGTTCGCACCTGAGGAAAGGGACAAGGATCCCAGAAACGTTGTGTGGTATTTATATTATCACTTTTTTGTCTGAATTGGCCATATTTCTTATTAAATAACTTTACGGCTATTCTAAAAAAAACTCCACCATTTTAAAAATATTCTTCCTATAATTAAAACTGCCCAATTTTCTTTTCTTTCAATGGTGCATGTTATTAGGAGGCAAAGAAAATCTTTGTTGTAAATGTCAAGCAAGAAGATAGGCGTAAAATAATCTTATAGACAAGGACGTACCAAACCGTATTAAGCTTTAAATATGAAGAATTATTTATAAGAAACGTGATAAAAAATAATCTTTAGACAGTAGACCTATTGTATTAATAGCAAACCTCGCGTAGATAAAAATTTATGAAAAAAAAATAGCCCAAACGCTGAAATCCGACCTCAATATTTATATCTGTACGTTACTTTCTACGTAATTAATACTATGGAAATGTCAGGGTTCACAATTTATACGAAAAAGATTGTCATCGGTTTTAAATGTCAAATATTGTATTAAAGAAATATTTAATTATTAATATACTAACGCAATAGAGGGGCAAAGCATGAGATACTAAAATAATTTTCAGAGATGAGGATGGTTGTTTTAATAAGTCTGGTAAAAGTGTAAGAAAAATAATTTTCTTAGACAACTTTATTTCTTTATTCCTTGGCTATATATTTGACCCAGATATTTTCCAAAATTTTCAACTCATCACAAAAATAGATTTTGTTTAACTCTGCAAAATACTCCGACACGGCCTCGATCTCTTATTCATTTGATGAAAGTTTCTCCCGCGAAGCCAAATTTTCAAGTTGGGGAACAAGAAGAAGTCACTTGGTGCTAGGTCTTCTGAATAGGGTGGATGAGAAACCAATTCGAATCCCAACTCGTACACTGTCGCCATTGAGACTGTTGCTGTGTGCGCTGGCACATTGTCCTGGTGAAACAGAAGTTTCTTGCGCGCCATTCTCGGTCGTTTCACAATCAACACCCCTTTCAAAGCATCCAACAGTGCAGCACTTTAAAGTCTATTTATGTTTGTGATCTTTTCCATAATCTATGAATATTATACCCTCAGAATCCCAAAAGACAGTGGCAATCACCTTTCCAGCTGACAAAACGATCTTCGTCTTTTTCGGTACACTTTCACCAGCCTTTATCCATTGTTTTGATTGTTTTTTGGTGTCTGTATTATAGTGATGGATCCAACTTTCATCAATGGTCACAAATCTGCGCAAAAAGTCATGTGGGTTGCACCTAAACATTGCTGGATTCTGCGTTGAAATGTTTTTCGAATACATTTTTGGTTCGTTTCTCATCGAGCAGAAAGCTTTGTCATGGCCAGTTTTTCATGGAGGATGAAGAACACTCGTTCAGTTCAGAAGTCTACGGCATCAACTACCTCAAGAAATTTTAGTCTGCGATCTTTCATTACGATTTTTCTGAGTGGTGACTGATATTGGGCGAATGGAGTCACTTCCATCATCTGTTCTTCTGCATCCTCGTTTAAATTCATTATCGAGAATTAAATAGTCTTCAATGCTTGTGCAGAGTCCGCATGAATTTCATCCAATTCGGTTTTGATTTGTGTAGCTGTTCAACCCTTCAAATAAAAGTGTTTAATGACAGTACTACAGTCGTATTTTTCCATTGTTTCCGCCTGACTACACATCTAACACTACAGAAGGCTGAACACCAAAAACTACGACTGGAATATGTTCAAAACTTTTAGGAATATATTTGAAAGAATCAGGTTTACCAAAAATCCCTCTCTTTCATAAAAATCTACCAGACTTATCGATTCAGCACTGGATCTCTATGACACCGACGCGGAGTTTCTGATGACTGTTCTCTCTTTTAAACTAAATAATTTCCTTAAGGTGCAATTTGGTAATTACGCATCAGATAGAAAGAAAACAATCGGAAGCCATAATGAGACAAGTGTCTTGTTAGTACGGCAGTCAGTCCCAGGTCATACGGGATTCTAATCGCTCACAGTAATTCCCGAGGCTCTGTCAGCTCGCCTGACACATCCGACACAGGCTCGTTTGTACGAATGTTGCATGTCAGCCTGTGTTGTAAAAACACGAATTGTAATCCAGGCGTAATCTTGTCAGGTATCGTGCATTTACAATAAAGTAAAAAAATAACTGTTTTCTTAAACTATTCCTAATTTATATTTGATAAATAAAAAGCCAGGAAAAAAGGACAAAATTAAGTAATAAATTAATTACCAGACCATGTTCTGCAATCGATTTCGTCTGGTGAGTTATTTATCTAATTCGTAAGTAATTGTTAATTAGTATATTTTTAACACAGTCGTATTATATTTAAATAAATTCACGACATTTTAAAATATTTTATTTCACACTTTAACCATGTTTCGGTACGTTGTCGTACTTTAATTCTGTTTCAATCAGGTGATGTTCCAGTTTTGTGTTATACAATATTTAAATTAAATCCAAATTTAAAGAAAAACAATATAATTTCATATACATAAAATTAATTGCACTCAACATAATAGTGGAAATACGGTAAACTTAAGATGCTCTTTTAACTAGTATAAAAAAGTATAAAATAATTACAAAAATTTAAATCATATTGTTGTCTAAATTAGGAGAAAACAATGAATTGGATTGGATTAAAGTGAAAATTATTACAAAATTTATTAAAACATTTATCAGAAATTTTGTATATAAAAACAACATTTAACACACTAAATTCACTTAAAATTAAGTAATATTTATAATCCATTATTTTTTAATTTTTTTAATAATTTTATATAAAATATATAAGAAATATTATTTCATTGCGTTTATTGACCGTTAAAGTTGCCAGTTTAAAGTAGAAATATAATAATTAGACTGTCATTTGTTTAAAATCAATCTACAAGGCGCCGTCGACCAGACGTCTGGTCAACTAACATTACGTAGGTACACAAGTATTAACACTATCGGTCATACAGATAAAAATAAAACTTAAGTATAAAATCATATATATATATGGTTACAATGAAATGATTAATGTGATAATTAATTCATGTGGATTATAACGTTGAAGTAATTGATCAGACGGCGTGTTGTAGATACACGTGAATATTTTCTGTTAGTACGAAGCACGCTGTACGGATTATTTTAAAATTTGTTCGTATAATTGTAAAATTAATTATATTATTATAATTTATTTATTACATAATTAATGGATTTTTCATTCTAGTCAATTGTTTATATTTTGAAGAATGATTACGACACGTTAATTGCCGAAGGCTATATTTTATTTTAAACAAGTGTCCGCCCAAAAGCTTTTATTTTTACTTTTAAAATATTAATATACATTTTGAACTTTAATTTGAAAAAAATTAGGTTCATTTTTACTTTGTAATTAGTAAAATTGATTATTGAAATGCAAGAACGTTGAAATTTTTAATTTTTTTTATTTCATGACTAAATATTGATACAATAGTAACATAACGTTATTGAAACATGATGAAAGAACAAAAACGTACTGAAACGTCTATCCCATAATAATATATTCACATTACTTCATTTTGACTCTTATTTGGCTATTTATTAGTCTAATTAGGATAATTTCAGCACATAAATATTAAATTTTAATTTATATAGAGGTAAATAATGGTCGAGGCAGAAACACTGAAAAATTATTTAACCATAGAAGCGTTATTTTAGTGGTTTCGTTCTGTTGGTGCTAAAAAATATTAAATCCTCGTTTTGGCCTAAGAGAAATAATGTATCTAAATATTTCTCAATTATCTCTTTACTATTTACTTTCTCACATTTATTGTATTGTGACAGTGGAACATGGGAACAATATTTTCTCTTAAATTATTCTATTACTGTTATTATAACCTAAATAAGCGACAATAATGCCCCGATACAGCAAACTTGATAGTACTTTATAGGAAGATTCAGAGAGAATGACTACAGTTTTATATTTTCTGATTTGTGTAAGTCCAATCTTGAAAGTTTGAAGTATTACAATTTTATTTTTTAATTATTCTTTCACACGTTAGTATCTTCTACATTTTCCGCTGATTTTCCCATTCTATAATAACTACAGCAGGATGACCTTTCAAAAAATATAAATTTTCGAGTTTTTCAATTTCTTTGATCTTTATACACGCAGTTTTAGAAACGTCATTTGCAAACCTATTTCTGGAATGTAAATGTTTTCTCTTAATATTTGATACTTTCTTAGCTACAGTAATTTTTCTGTTAAGTTTCCAGCGCAAGAACTATCTAATATTACTGAATTAAGGAGTTATGATTTTTTTTATCTACACAAGAAAGAGAAATTTCTACTGCTTCATTGTCTGTCTTTATATTTTCCTTCCAACTTCAAAATTATTCATATCATCACCATCAGAAACTAAATTCCGAAAAAATATTTACCAGGCGTTTTCAAACTTCAGCTTGTCAAATTACTAAACTTTTAAATAGTCTTTATCTAATTGTATTAGTAGAACCAATTATACTCTTGAGTGATTCCACAAGACGTTTTTCTCTTAAGACGAAATTGTCTTTATTATTAAAAAAGTAGGTTTTCGTATCCAAGTTATTTGTTTCTTACAATTGTGTTTTTTACCCCAATATATTTTTCGTATTTTGCTCAATACCTGCCTATTTATTATTATTATATTATATATTTTGTTTAGGGTAACAGGCTGCATGAGGGTAATCCACATGGTGGCAACTCCCCTTTGATACCCCAGGAAGGGCTTTTAAAGGGGGATGCAGAAGGGTAGAGGAAGGTAGCCAAGGGTTAACTAGGGCCCCCGGGCTATGGTTAGCGATCCTACCCGGAATTCACATAAAAATGATGGACGACAAACCCTAAATAACCTGAATCAGGTAGGTCGGGCTCTTGGTACTTGTCCCACGCCCTTCCGATGGCGGTAGAGGGGTTTTGTACTTATTCGTTCTACATACACGTCTCATGAGATACAAATGCGAGAGCGTTATTTTTCTAAATGCTCATTCTTTCCCAACTGAGACGGCCTTCGAAGAATCCTATAACATACATTCTCCCAAATCTCAGTTGCCGACGAACGCTATAATACATATGATTGTTATGGTCATAAACCACATAAACCGTGCCTTTTTTTCAAAGCGTAACCACTTTATGACGTGATATACTTACTATATGTGTGGAAAATCCACGAAGGAAGTAGTTGACGTTGCTGATGTATGAGGCGCTTCATGCGGCAGCGTCTGAGAACTTCTTCCTCACGTAGTTCGCACGACAGCCGGGTCGCGGCGTAACTAGTAACTATTTCATTGCGTCGAGATTTATTATATTTATGCACATTTATGACAATTTATTACGTTAAATTTCAAAGTAATACTCAAAGCTTCTACATTCAGTAGGCTGCACAATAAATATTTTCGTGTTTATCTGGTTTTGAATAGCGTTTTCTCTGTATTGTTCTCGATACCACAGAATTTCTGATAGTTATACATTAGCCCACTTTACTTACGCAGTTCTGATTAGGCCCTATAAATTATAATCGTCAAATGGCGTATAATTATGAAACTAGGAAAAAAGAAAGAAATGCAAATGATTTGGGTGACGCAAAAAGAAGAATGATATGAAACAATATTTTTCTTTATTTGACGCCTGATACAAGGCATTAGTCGTCTACAATCATGGTGACGGGGATGACTCGGTATAAATCGTAAACAAAAATACGTTTTGCGGGCTAGTAGAACTGGTTAGGGACTTCCAAGTATCTGATACTTCGACCTTGTCGAAAATTGTGTTTCGGAAAGACATTAAAATGTCTAAATATTGAAGAAGAATGGTTAACAATTTTAAATATTTCCAGTAATTCATGAAATTATGAATATAAATACCACACAACGTTTCAGGGATCCTTTTACCTTTCGTCAGGGGCTAAGAAGAGCCAAGAGAAACACAACTGTCAACTGAAAAGTGCAGTTGTGTTTCTCTAGACTCTAATTAGCACCTGAATAAGAAGATAAGGATCCCAGAAACGTTTTGTGATATTTATATTACCCTTTTTGTCTGAATTGGCTGTCTTTCTTATTCATTATTTTCAATCAGACGTAATTTCTTTTCCATTTTCTTCGTTTTAAAATGTGTATACTATGAAAAATAAATTATGACACTATTTTAAAAGAGATTTATCAACTGTGGTTTCCTTTCAGTTTTACAGTATCTGTTGTTGTCTGAATTTTGGTATTTTTCTCATTATGAATTTTCTGTAACAGACCTACATTTTTCTTTTTAAACAATGTAATATAGTTGACATTTGGAACAAGTGTCTAAAAACCTACAGTGAACTTTCCAGACTAAAGAATTAAATTTACAGCGAAATATTCAAGCACCTATTACATAAGTAGTTTATTTAATTTACAATATTTTAAGTTAAAAAGCTCGTTCTGTTTGCTTGAAATTACCGTTTACTTTGCCGATTTTTGTCCTTGTGTTCAAAATGTTTTCCCTGTTGGTTTAAAGGTTGAACAATAACGTGCTAGTGTTTATTTAATTTTTTTCTCTCTCCTGAACATGATGAATAATGTGGTGAACAATCTCTGAAATTGAAACCATTAAATTGGATGGAACACACTGAAATGACACGAACCACTAATGTACACTCAACGTGATAAATTAGGAAATTTGAGATATATTGCAAACAGTGACAGTACCTTAATTAGCCAAGCGGAACAAACATACGTTTATGGCAGATCTGAATAATAATTTAAAGAACGTGTATGAACCCAAATTGAGAAAGCTATATATGGAGCCGCATATATGTCATAATTACGTCGGAAGAAAACTATCGTTCAGATTTCCATTTGTTATTACATAAATAAATTTAAAAGCCACAATTCATAACAGATTCATGAATTTGAATTATTAGAAATAGTTGAATAATTCAATAATTTTTATAGACAGCAGTAATGAAGAGAACAAATAAATACAAATTACATTTTTATAAATGCATAGTAGCTTTATCAAAACCATAAATTAAAGGTTTCAATATGTTATTTTTAAACGTGGCATAAAAAAGAAACGGTTCGTGGGTGAAGATTGAAAGTCCCGTACAGTGTACTAACAGAAATTTCAGGGTTCCACTTTTAGGTGATAGGGAAACTTGTACTATTATTATGGTTCCCATATTTTTTAAATTGGATTAATAAAATCTTCTCGGGCTTCTGACAGAGTAAAACGATGTATGCACAACGTTCAGGGAGAATATTTTATTCATTCTTGACACCAAGATAGACTGAATTCTTTATTAATTTCGAATTTTTCTCTAGAAGACGTTTCACGCTTAAAGCGAGGGAGTTAAAAATATTTTCAATGTTTCATCTCACCATGTTTGCTAACCACTCGAAATCATTTTAACAGTAATTGTTTATTTAAAGAGCAGCATTTTGTGAGAGTTGGAATAATAATGTGCCCCAAAAATAACTTCAAAATTCGGGTGCACATATCAGTATAACGCATTAGCATATTAATTTTGCAATTTATACATCAGCATATTGTATAGTTTGCTGTATATTTTATAGGTTGTCTGTAATGATAATAGAAACGTCTTTTAGTTATTAAAATTATTTATTCATCAATTTTAAAAAAGTTTACAGCATGGCATCAGTTTTGTACAAGTTACTTTGTGTCGAATGCTAATAATTCAAACAGTTGCTCATAAATGATGGTTGGGATTAATAAATATATCAGGGTATAGAAGAATGAGTCAGAATAATGAAATGTTCCGCTTGGTTTTACTTTTAAATAGGTTTTTTTTTATTTATTAAAATTACCTTTACAGTTGTGATAATAATATAATAAAAGTATTTTCAATTGTAAAAATTAAACAAATAAAACATAAGGTTTTACAATTTGTAAATATTTCACATGTAAATTTGTGGTCTTGGATGTGACCCTTGTCATTCCAAGTTAGAGACGAGAGAAACCGACTAACTTGTTTACCACATATTAACATATTAGCCGGCATGATGTTAGCGATCGATCTGGTCATTGGTGAAATTCAAGTTTGAAAAGCGTTAAGGAGGTTATGGGGGAAGATGGGAAGAACGGATATTTAGGGAGAATGAGTGCCAGTTGGTATGAGGGGCTAGAGTTAGGTAATTCCGGAGTGATTTAGGGGGAACATGATGTCAATTGGGAGTTTGCGTTTTAGTCTGCGATTTTGTGAAGAAGGGAGTGGGTTACTGTAGAATAGCTCAATGGTGGGATTTGGATGGTTGATGAAGCTATATATTATAGACTTGGTAGATTTATGAATTATGGCAGGAATTAGGGGAATTTCAAGGTCTTTGTGGATAACTGAGTTGCGAAGGTACCCGGGGGAATTTTATACTAAACGGAGAATTTTGTCTTGTTTGGTTCGTATTTTGTTGGAGTGGGAACAGGCAGTGGATCCCCATATGGCACATGAGTACGACCATATGGGGCGGATTAAGGATAGAAAGAGGAGTCTTTTGGTGCTAAGGGATATGGGATATTTTCTGTTGATAAGAGGGAAAAGTTGTTTTATTTTGTTGCTGATTCTGGAGGTAAAGTGGGTATGTGAGGTTTCCATGATAATTTGGAATCTAGGATAAGGCCTAGGTATAGTTTAGTTTGTTGGATTGCTATTTTGGTGCCATTGAGAAAGAAGGAGTGGTGATTTTAGAGGGAAGGGAATGATTGTGGGTTTGGTAGGGCTTATGCTGATTCTCCATTTTTTAGCCCAGCTTTCAATATCATTGAGGACGATTTGCAGTTTTCTGGAGCCCGAGTCTAGAGAGGATGTTTGGAGGAGTATGGCAAGGTCATCTGAAAAAAGTACTGTTTTAGTAGATAGGTTCCGAGGTATGTCGTGAAAATAGAGGTTGAAGAGGAAAGGGCATTGGATGCTGCCTTGGGGGACGCCAGAGGAAATAAGGAAGGAATTTGAAAGGGTATTGTTAAATTTGACAGAGAAGGCTAGTAAGATAGTTAGTAAGGATTCTGAAGAGGGAATCATTAAGTGGATCTTTGATTTTGGAAAGTAGTGATTGGTGGTGTACCTTATCAAAAACTTTTTCTGCTTCTAGGAAGGCACCAATGCACGAGTGTCGAAGGAATTGTTGATGTAGGATGTCAGTGAGTAGAGTTGATGGGCGCAAGAGTGTTTGGGCCTAAAGCCGTATTGAGGAGGAGGAATGAGGTGGGTTAATTCTTTCCTAAGGAGGGGAAGAAGTAGTTTTTCGAACAGTTTGGATCGAGATGGGAGGAGACTGATAGGTCTATAACTATTGGGACAGGATTTGGGTTTGTTTGGGTTTGGGATCATTATTATATGTGCGTGCTTCCAGGCTGTTGGGTAATATGTTATACGGATGATTGCATTGAAAATGATTGTTATTAAGGTTGAAGCTTTTTTAGGGAGGTATTTCAGGTGGAGGGGAGTGACAAGGTCGTGACTAGCAGAGTGTTTATTTTTTAATTTGTTTATGGTAGGGCGTATTAGGGGAGGAGTGAATAGTTTAGGTAGAGGTGACAGTTGAAGATGTTGGAGGAGAGTGTTATTGATCTTGTTATTGTGGTAAAAGTTGATTGTTGGGTTTGGAGGGAATTGGGATGTGAGAAGGTTTACGAATAAATTAGCTTTATGGGCTGGAGAGGTATACCATTCATTTGATGTTTGAGAGAGGGATATCACAATAAGGTTTGAAAATTAAAAACTATACACTTTTCTCAGCGCATTGAATTATTTAACTGTCTTTATAAACTTCTACCTAAAAAAAATTATGGATTTATTGTTAAAAATTTATTTTTCGTAAATAATTACTTCTAGTAACTTGTTTACATTCATGATGAGTTATCAACACACTCATAAACGTTATTATCTGAATTGAATCTGACAAAAACAAATACTGAAATGTAACTTACGTATACGCGTATTATTACGACTTAACGTTGTTGTTTGAAACTAAATTATTCTCCCAAAATAACTCCGTGGCCATTGATCTACTTTATTAATATTCGGATTAGTACATCCTTAAGTAGAAGGTAAATTTTAAATACTGCGAATTGATTTTGTTACAGAAACGGCAACTGCAGCAGTTGTATTTCCAGCTGAAACTTTGTTCTTACTCTAAAGCCGTAAATCCCCATGTAATTGCTATGAGCTTCCAAACATTATCCCTGTTTCATGTGGATTGTTGCTCAGCATTCCTGTTGGGGGAAAAATTCTATTTATATTACCAACAAAATGTGAAGGACATTAATTTTAAATTTTCACAGTTTTACGCAGTAAGGAAATCATTGTAGCAAAATAATCTGTAATCGATCCGCATGAGAAATAATAATTTCCTCGAAACGTGTGTATTTATTATTCCGTTTAAAATAGGAAAATGTTGTCACAGACCGACGATGAAGCGGTCTTTTTAAATCATTAAATACATCGTCACATCTTTTGTTACCATTAAATATAATTACCGATACATACCATGAAAATCTCAAAAATATCTATATTTAATGTTATCAAATTTCACTGCCAACTGTTTATTCGAAAAATATTAAAACTCTATTTCATTTAGAAAATATGTACATTAGTGAGTATCATTAATAATAGGTTTCTATACTAATATGTATACATATAGTGACATTATTTCTCGATATGTTTACGTGATAAAGATCTCGTAGCTGATTTTAAATCTTACATTTTCGTGGTTGGTATTACTGTATATTTCTCGAATTCACTTAAAATCTTCTGCTGTATTTTGACATTATTAGACTCCAATCAAATTATCATATAAAAAATATCAGAGAAGGAAACGGCCATCATAATATGTGATCTACATATACAGTTGAAAAATTTAAGGTCATATATAATATAAAATTAAATTCATACACTCGCCCTTTTTCTGTTCATTTAGCATAATATATCTGGTTAATGTTTTCATCTTACACATTTGGCTTAAGGCTCTTGTGAAATTAGACACGAAACTATTTTAGACTTAAAATTTCTCTCTTAACCACCTTAATGCAAGTCCCTGCGGGAAAATAAAATAATCTGAACAGATTCCGTTTTATGGAAAGTAAAAAATATTTACATGACAGCTGATGTCTAAAAACACTAAAAAAGTTTCATTTTTAAGACTTGGAATTTATATTCTCTGCTGAGCCGTTCTGATACAAAAATAGTCAATGAACTCAAATGGGTACTCTGTATGTGAAAAAATACATATTTCATATGGCGATCGTAATTAAATTTCGCTATAATATTGCGAAATTTAACGTCTGTAAATATTACATATATTACCCATTAGCCATCTATTATAAGCCAACATAAACATTGAACAAAACAAAGTAAATAATCCAATTTAGTTCTTCATCAAATAGTAATACAATTACCAAATAATCAATTAAAAGAAAAATTCGAACGGGGATGTGTAGTAGTAACCCAATCAAACATCAATGTAGTTATTATAATGAATCATGTGAATAACTTAAACGTTAAAATTTGACATTAACAGAATTAATATTAGCATTAATACGTGGGGCTAATATTTGAGAAATGATGCTGTTTTGATAAACCGGTTATCTGTGGAAGATTTCAACACATTATTTTCTTTAAAAAGATGCCTAGACATAAGGTTAAGTTTTTCAGTGGAAGGCTATGTGTTCTATTATTCTAGTACATAAAAGCCTCTGTTTCTATTGCAACGCTTGTATTATTACTGTTATGAACTCCATGATGATTAATTTTTTGTTACAAAACATGTCTATTTAAATTTTCCTTTCGAAAAATTATGTTGAATTTCTAAATTTAATTTAAATTAAATGATTATTTTTTTTACGTTTAATTTATTTAGTCTGAAGAAGTGATAGTTATAGGATAAAATGTTCAGAACCAGGATATTGAAAAATTTAATTACTGTTTGACTTTAATATCATGCCGTTACTGTAATAAAATACATTTAACTAAAAATGAAACTACTCACGCATGTATGATGCAAAATTATAGCTTTAAAAAGAGCAGCATACTTGGTCTATTTTACAAAAAAAAGGAACCTTCCCAGAGAGCTCTGGCGGAGGCTACCTTTGAGGATGCCTTCACATCTCTCTGGTTTTTTTGAACTACGGTTCCCATATGCCGAGGCACCTCGGCCTGTTTTGAGAGGTGTATGTTCCGGGGTCGCAGACCTTGGGCATACGGTAAGAGTTGTCCGCTATTCCTATTTGGAATAGTCGCCCAGCTGCCTCCTAATTGGTCAAGGCACGGCGAGGGGAATGCTGCGTCCCCACAGCAAACTCCTCTCCTGCTATCGGAAGGGCGTAGGACAACTACCCAATGCCCGACCTACCTGATGCAGGTTTTTCTAGGGTTTGTCCTGCATTTATTTTAGACGAATGCCGGGTAGGATCCTTAAACCATAGCCCGGGGGCCCTAGTTTTCCTTGGCTAACTTCCTCCACCCTTCCGCATCCCCCCTTTCAAATCCCTTTCCTATGCTATGAGGGGAGTTGCCACTATGTGGATTACCCTATACATAGCCTGTCTACACCCCCCTCTCACCAAAAAAAGGTCTATTCTACTTTACATACATGGAGTTTGGCAGCTCTCTCATCGGAGAGTTATTAAAGTTGTGTCTAGTGTTATTCCTCTTTTACCACTTTTTAAACATTCTTCCTAACATGGCTGCCGAACTTGCTGGTAACCATAGAGCAGCATTCGGTCGATTTTGTCACACTTTCTGGTTAGAAGAGGGAATAGTGTAGTTTTTAAAGCCGATAATAATGATATTACCCTTGCCAGGGTTTTTTAATTATTAACAACTTTTAAGTTTAATTTTCCTGGACGTATTATACAGTAGTGAGCAAGTAGCGTAACTTTACGTATTAGGGAGGTCTAGACGTCCGGGGGTCGGAACACAACATAACAGACTCAAACAGACGATGTTGATGCTACACACACACACACACACACACACACACACACACACACAGTCTTCGCACAGAAGCTACTGTTTGCACCGTATGCGTGTACAAACAGCTATGACAGCGTGACTTTACGGCAGGTTTACAGGTGCATGGGAGGAGGGAAAATGGCGCTATCGGTTCTAGTCCTTCAAGAGAGATATTTTGAAACTGTATTTTTAATTGGTCCGAAAATAGTATCGAATTTACTCGATCAGAAATTAATAACGGAGTGCTTTCATGAATTTTCTGTAACTTATGGTGCCAAATAAAGTCTGTTTATTTCAAATATTGACCGTTATGAAGAAATGACGGTCCAAATATAACGAATCAGATGCTTCCTTCCCAATTCGGATATTAATTGTGCTTGCATGGATGTAGTCTGCATTATGAGGGATTTATGTACCAACCCTTACCGTATTTTACGGACTATAAGACACACCATAATTTTTATGCCATTTATTTTAAAAATAGCATTTTTACCTTTTTTTATTATTAAAGAGTAAAGCTAGACTAAAAAATATTATTAGTTTATAAAATCTAACTGACCTTTAAAATCCCTGAAAATCATCATCTGAACTTTCTTCTTCTTCTTCTTCCTCTCCATCGTCATCGTTTACCTCTTCATATATAAGATGGTCTTCACTGCCACGGTGAGCGTTAAGTATGTTGCACTTCTTTAAAGATTTATCAATAATATCTTCTCTCACTCTAGACCACGACTGTTTTATCCACTGACACAGTTGTTTGATCCCTTCCGCGTGAATGCATGTTGTGTTTCATCCATCATCCATTTTTTCCGTTCCTCTCTCATATACACTTTAAATGGTTTATTTATCGAAATATCAAGAGGTTGCAATTGTGAAGTAAGTCTTCCCGGAATAACAGCAAGCTCTGTATTTCCCCGTCTCAATTTCTCTTTCACAGAATTTTTCAAATGACTACTAAACTGATCTAGCACAAGAGAACTCGTCTTCAATAAACCACCTTTCCTTCTCTCCCACACTCTGTTCTTCCACAATTTCATACCACCCACGTCCATTCAACCCTTCGTTCGTCGCATCGATGCACTTCTGTTGCCAGTTGAATCCAATGTTGCCAGATAGAGATAGATTTCTCGCGACATCCAATATATGGCCATTTTTAAGACTGGCGGGAATTTTAAATCAAAGACGGAACATTTTTATATTAATTTCGAGTATAAGACGCACCTGGAGGCAGTTTTTTGAAGAAAAAGGTCTTATTGTGCGTAAAATACGGTACTTATAATTGTATTCATTATTGAAAGTATCCTTTAATTTACTATTTAGTAACAGTTTTTGCACTATTCGAACAAAAGATGTGAAATCTCCCAAGAATTTCAGTAAATTCAATGCAGTTTATTTTAGACCGAATAGGCTCTTCTAACTCGTTATTCGTAATTAGATTGTAACAAAATAATTTGTAAAAAAATAATTTTGCCCACTCGTTAACTGAACATCACCTAATGACGCCATAGAAAAAATTATATTGACCTACAGATTCATATGAGTCCTTGTATATGCTTTTATTGGGTGATACATGACCGGGGATTCGTCACTATATTACATTTTATTTAATTTCCGAAGTTATGTATAACAGATATTCCAACGATAATATCGTATGTATAAATATCAAACTGAGTACCCAACTGGGTAAAAACAAGTAAATGGATGTATATAATATATAAATGGATATTTATTAAGTGAAGCGAAGATATAATAAAACAGTTATATTCCGATAGTTTTACGCTCTGTTTAAAACTGTTTTCGTCTAACACCATGGATTTGTATAGCATTGATGATGCTGAAAATTGTTGCACTCACAACTTACCAAACATAAAACGAATCACGACAAGCGTTTAAAAACAAGAGGGTAATATGACAAAGCGGCTCAATATCTCTTAAATTGCCAGCGAGAACAATTCCAGAATTATTTCTGAAACGGAAGTAGAACTGTAGACTAGGAAATTGTTCGGCAACTTAATAAATTAGGGTTTCCTTGAGCCATTACCCTAGCGCCATGAAACTTGAGAAAATGGTTAAGGAGTTACGTTTCACCCCAGAAATTTGGCAGGGTCGAACATCACAATCTGATACTCAACGAATGTTTAACTACAGAAAATGTTAGTCGGAAGATGGATTCCAAACACACCTCCTCCACAAGGTAGCCACTGTGGAAACTTGACATTTTTCTTTCATACGACATCGGCCGAAGACCATTTGACATTTGTGCCGGTGCTAAACTACTACAGGCAATAAAAAAGTCTGTCAATTCTTTCAATTCTGCATTCTCACGGATTTCTCACACTTCAAAAATATTCTATCTTACGCAACAACCTTTTAAAATTATAATATTAATTACAAAATTGATGAATATTACAATATATATTGTAATACACAAAAATTATTAAATAACAAAAATACCAGCAAATTATGTAAAATATAAAAGGAATATATTAGGGAAGTTAACAAAGTGCCCACAAGTTGGAGATTATTGTATGGCATGCACAATTTAATTAATAAAATAAAGCGATAGAGTCAAATTATGTGGTATTCAAATTAAATAAAACAGAGGAAGAAAGTTTACACGATTTTACGTTTAAATTATACCAAGTTTTAACAAAATATTATTTAATTTACAATTTTGATTTACGTTGAATTCGTTACATTTTATTTGTTTGTAAATAAATGCCTCAGCTTTTATGAGAATCAAAACATCAGTGCTGCTCACAGGGCGTCTAATAAAGATAATGCTTTGCAATTTTCACAATAGTTACAAAAGAAAAATATTAAATTAATTTACAATAACAAAATTTTATACAAAGAAAACAAGAGAAATCTGATACTTCTAGAAAAATTTGACAAAGCTATAGAAATCTGGCGGTAAACGATATTTACGTAAAGGTTTACAAAATTACGTTTTTACATATCATGTTTATTTGGAGCTGCTCTGGTTGATGCGCACGTAGTTATTTTAATTTTTAAAGAACAATATTTTATGGACAGGCCATAGCACTGATTGGTACTATAGATTATACATAGATTCACTACAACACTTTCGGAGCCATTCTACTTTACTTTCGAACGAATCATCACGCTCAGTTTTACTGTGGAAAATCCCTATAACACATAAGCTGAATTCGGCCACCATTGGCCGGTCCGCCACAACAGACTCTCGCCATGATTTCTCGCTCCAAACACACACTGACCAGTCTCCCAAAACACACGGATTGTTCCTCAAGTTCTGAGTGTCTTAAATCTGCTTTTCCGACAACAATTGCCGTAGTCACATTTATAGTCTCTGCTTCCTTGCGGCAAACAATGCTGTTTTTTTACAATGATCTGGCCTCAAAGTTAATCCGCCAATAATTAAAAGAAACAATTTAAATTAAATGTCCATTATACATTGGAATATATATATATATATATATATATATATATATATATATATATATAGCTTATATAGCTACGTGGTTACCTAAACTAGCAGCAGGGGAAAGTTAGGAAGACGGTCGCACATGTTTCGAAGTCTGTATTATCTCTGTGGCTATTGTTGAAGTAAGTCATTGTTCCTCTCCATGCGGGCTCCGTGCAGCGTCTGTCCTCTCGGTCTTCTTGTCAAATGAACGTTTTAAGTTTGCCACGAAATTGAACCAAAATTTTTATTTATAAAATTTTAATTACCGAATTTTTAATCGTATAAATGCACCTGTACCTACTTTTACCCGTACACTGTTATGAATTTAAAATGTCAGACTAAGGGTAGTTGGTTTCTGTACCAACATTTGATCGTTTTCATTATTTGATTGGCTGGCATCACAAGCTGAGAAGACCAATGTCTGGTTCGCGATCAACTTGTCTCATCAAGAATTAATTTGCTAATGTCGTAACCGCTTTGATCAGGAGGCTGCCCTTCGTAGGATGAACATCGCGTCACTGCTCTAACACACGCGTTATTGCGCTACGCTCTAACGTAGTAAAATAATTCAAAATAATCATAGGCTACGAAATATGACCAGTCTTTGAACTATACAGCAGATGCTTATCATACGTAAGCCTGGAAAGTATTCTTAATCCATTATTCCAAGTTTTATTAAGTAATTTCAATATTTTTTTTGTTTTACTATGCATTTTATCGTATATTTATAATAGAAAAAATACTTAGACATCTTTTAATAAATGGTTTTTACCTATTTCTCAATTGATGTACAGTTCTATTACTGTTTTTCAAGTAATCACCAATTTCCGACGTAAGTAATTCTATTTACTATATATGTTATTCACTATATATGTTATTTACTATATATGTTATTTACTTTAAAAGTCGTGTCTTTTGATCTTTTCAAAAACTTCTACGAATAATTTAACTCTCCATTTACTCTTATATTCAGCCTCCTCCTCTAAAATACAATTTCTTTCAAATCATCAATATAATGAATCTTCTTCTTCTGAGCCCTATACAATTCTTCAAGTAACCTACGACAAACTAGTTTACTATCGGTATGTATCCCATGAATTCAGCCTTTGTCCTATTAATAAGTATTAATATGGATCTCTTGCCGTATATAGTACTTTTTTCTCTAATTTATATTTTTGGCACAGGATTTAAATTATTTCTATTCTCAAATTAATAACAGGTGCACCGCCAGAATATATTAAAATGTTCCACTGTTGAAACTTTACTATATTTACTTGCACACAGAAACCATATTCGATGAAACAATGTTTTTATCATGGTCTCACTCTTTTGTACCGATTAAATAAGTTACATTTAGATTTTTAAATTTTCGAAATGCGTTTACTCCGTTTACGAAATTTTCCATTGAAACAGGTCTGTTACCTACGTTTCAGTTTCTTATGAATATTATATGGTAATTTGTAATTAAAATATTCGCAATCTGTGTTGCGCTTCAAGTATATTTTCACCACACACCCATATATATATATATATATATATATATATATATATATATATATACGATATATATATGTTGTAATGATAGAGGTTAATTTTAATGGCATTAAAATATGAATTGAAAGAAAAATGATTTAATCACTTATATTTGCACATATAAAAGATAAACCTCAACTTTACACTTGGAACTTGTTATCTCACAATTAATATCTTTAAGTTTCTTGTGAGGTTATTCAAAATTATGAATTGAATTACAAACAGAAAAATAATAACGGTTAAGCTGAGATTTAAATCGGTATGCTAAAGTACAATTTATCGTCAGGGATTTAAGTAAAGGTTGGCAAAATATTCCTAGAAACTGAAATCGAGTACTTCAGCAGTAAAACCTCGTGATACAGCTTAACACGGCATACGATAAAATGACACTCTTACTTTTACTGCTGTTTCTCCAGTACCGGTGTTCTGGCGTCTCGTTGATTCTCAAGGCTTACAGAAATGGCCCACTGCAGAGGTGACCCAGTAGGATCACTGCAAGGCGTCGGTCTCAGGGATTGACCACTAGCTAAGGTGCCGGTCTCCGGAAGTGATGGATCACAATCTATACTCAGAAAGCTTGCGTGAGAAATAATTCTTTCCAAGTTTTGAGAAGTACTGATATTCGTTTAAGTCCCATACACGGTGAAATATTTCAAAGTCCAGAAAAGGTAGAAGTTTTTCGAAGTCCCAAAAGTCAGAGATCGGAGTGATATGAAGGTGATCCAACGAAAACGCGTACCCGACTGCATATTTCTACCCATTTTTTAGAGTACAGGTTACATGAGAGTAATCCACGTAGTGGCAACTCTCCTTTAGTAGCATAGTAAGGGATTTGAAAGAGAGGATGCTGAAGGGTACAGGGTTAACTAGGGCCCTCGGGCTGTAGTTTAAGGATCCTTCACGGCATTCACCAAGAAGTGAAGCAGGACAAACCTTAGAAAAACCTGTATCATATAGGTCGGGCAATTGGTACTTTTACCACGCCCTTCCGATGGCGGGAGACTATATCAGCTCACCTTTTATAGTTTTTCTGCGAAAGTTTCAGAGTCTTATCTCTGAGCTCGACAATCGCAATCCATATACAATTTACATCAATTATCGCCTCCCTTTGTCAGTTTGCTTTTTTCATTATTCGAGAACTTCGTAGTATTTTTCCACAATATTAAGAAACTGCGTCGTCTTTTTACCCATTATTGCTTTTATAAACAGTTTCCAAGTTTCTATAATTAATTTAAATATTTAAGGAGAGGAATTACAATTTTTACAAAAGAAATTAACACAAAATAATGATTTTAAATCACAGACACAACTTAAATATTCGAAGGGGTTAAGACATATAAAACTGATTACAATTAGCTTCAAAATTAACTCTCTTACTCAATCAAAGCAAGTAATAATTAAAACATTCCAAATAAAACCTGAACAAGGCTTAACTTCTTTACAATATATATATATATATATATATATATATATATATATATATTGTAATACTAAAAATTAAATTATTTCAATTAATTAAATGGTTGGCCAACGTTGATGCGCTAAAATGTAATACACAAAAGTAATTAATGAAATCAATGGTTGGCCACACATTGATGACGACAAAATGTAACACACAAATTAAAGAATGAATTTATGTATTAAATTTTAAGTGAAAGGATTTAAAATAATTACAAAATTTAAAAATCAGAAAACAATTAATTTATTTAAAGTAATAATAACAAATTTTCTTGTTGTGATTAATTTACATTCGTGTTCTTACTATTTTACAAACTTATTTACTCTTGTCTCAGGGTCGTTAACTGGGCCGTTTAAACAAAGAACAAACCTTTTTCTACTCTCAAAATTAACAAACAAAAATTTTCAACATTAAACACGTTTAGAATTAAAACAATAAATGAACTTGAATCCGAAATCTGACGATTTATCCTTATTTGACGTTTACAATAAATTTTATAAAGTGTCTCTCTCTACTTACAGTTTTCTTTACTGGTACCAGGCGTTCGTTTGGGCTCTTTGATACACTATTCACAGAATTTAATTTGTTTCAAATCACCGTCGAAAACTTTTGTATCTTTCACCTGACACAATTACTCCTTAAAACACTGTGGACCTCTTCATTAAGTCCCTCTCTCTCTCCAGCAAATATTGTAGTTCTTGTTCTGATTAAGAGTCAATCAGAATATTATCCACTCCTTCTCGACGAAATTTTTTTAACTGTCTTTACTTGGTGAAGTTCTACCTGCGGCTTTACTTATTGAAAATTTTGTCTGCGACCTTTACTTGATCGAATTCTGTGTCTAACCGTTCTTAATGAAAACCTGCCTGCAGCTCACTCGATGAAATTGTGTGTGCAACTGTTGTTAATGAAATCTCTCCTGCAACTAAAGTTGTGAACCTCGTAGCTTAAACGCCAGCCGCCGACAAAGGTTCGCCTGTACATGTTTTTACCCATTTTTGTGTTTGTATTCTCGCCGATAACAATTTACTTGAATTGCCCAATTATTCATTATCTAATTGCCTCTAATTATTGTTACAATATATATATGTATATATATATACATATACATATATATATATATATATATATATATATATATAATTGTTATGGAAAGGAAGGAATAATGATGGTAGCTTACTTGAAATTGGTACTCCGCGTCGGCATTCAGAACAGGATGAAGAAGAAAACACGAGCCGCGTGGCTATTATTTTACTTATTTCGTCAATCTCACATTCTTATATATATATATATATATATATATATATATAATTGTTATGGAAAGGAAGGAATAATGATGGTAGCTTACTTGAAATTGGTACTCCGCGTCGGCATTCAGAACAGGATGAAGAAGAAAACACGAGCCGCGTGGCTATTATTTTACTTATTTCGTCAATCTCACATTCTTATATATATATATATATAGTGAAACTTTTTTTTGTGTTATTTACGATTAGTCCAAAGTTTTGATATAAATATAAATGATAAAACTTTTACCATCTTTGCCATCATAGGTGTTTTTAGAAACATCGTTTATAAAATAAATAATCATATTATATAATGGGCTCTGTTATGAATTGAATACAATAAAAAAATATTTTTAAAAAAATTAATAATCTGTTAGATGTGTTTTAAAGTTTTCTGGCAACATAATTGTGTTATTAGAAATCGAATAATTCAAACGTACTCTCTGTTTGAGTTTCTTGTTTCTATTATTATTCGTATATTTAACTTGCTTTAGTCATGGAGATTTTCTTAATATCGCGTTATTTCGAAATATCTATGCCATAAGGAGTGAAGATATTTACAGAATTGATAAAAGTTGTCAATTTCTAAATTGTTTATTTATTCAAGTAAGCTTTCACTGATCGGAATTCTAAAATAGCTTTACCGCGATGTAGAAATAGCGATACTGATTTAATATATATTAATATTTCAGAATTTTTCAGCAATTTAATAGTTCTGGCTAGTATATGTTAAGCTTCTTAAATATACCAGGTATCAACGACAGCTTAGTTTTATATGGAAAACGCAATTTACTTGCGTGGACATATTGCTTTTGCCACTTGGCTCCGAAGTTGTGTAAGTGTGATTTATCGGCTTTCTCTCGCCAACTTTGTTGGATATTGGCACGAAGAGACGTGCACACTGCCTTTTATCTGCTTCTCACTTTTATAACATTCGCCATAGCTTAAAAGCACTCGCTATAACTTGAAGCACTGTTGGCAGAACTTTATGAATAACTCCTCGCCCCCTCGCTTTCCGGAAACAGTGCACGATTTAAAAAGCGAGCTATTGTATTACGGACTGCAGGAATCGATAGCCTGCAATTTGCTGCTCATATCCCCTGAAACGTCTCTGCTAATGGCTCCTCCAAGATCTGTGTAAGCAAATTTTCACAGCTCCAACAGCTTAGCTCGGACGATAATTTAGAATTATTTCAGTTCGCGGAAGTACCAATTATAATACCGATTACTTGAATTAAATTGATATGATCTAAGCTATCGATAAATACGACGTCAATCAATTTCAAGGTACGAACTTTTCTTGAACATGACTTTAGGAGTGAGGAGGTTCGGTTCGGCAGACAGCAAAAAGCCTTGAATATAGTATAATTTAAATTAGAGGGACGATGGTGGTTAATTCCCGCGAGCGGAGTGACCTTGAATCAACCAATCACAACGCGTGAACTAAAGCAGCTTTGCCGAGGAATAGCGGTGTTGTTCTACTGTTTTCAGTGAGCTGTAAAACTCCACCCGTACACGCCAAGAGGCTTCTTATTTCAAACGAACTATACACTCGTTCGTTTAATGATACGTATTTCAAAATAACCTCGTGGAAGTTATTTTTACTGTAAGCTTTTGCGTGATCTTGTATTATTTTGGAAGTTTTCCTACGCCATTTATAGAAAAGTTTTTTTATATGGTGCAGTCTCTTTCTCCTCACCTTTTTCTTGTTGGCATTTTGAGAGCATATTAAGTTCTATTCAACCAATAGCAAAATTTAAGACGCTCCAATCGAACTTTTCTTTCATTCATGTACTATTGTATTTTTCATTTTTGTCGTTGGGCTTTGATAGTGTACAGTAAAATTACGCATCATGTGAACGTAAGTGTTAATTAAAATCGAAATTCTGTTTTGAATAATATCCTTTGACTGTAAATATGCATTAAATAAAAATACAATCTGCATTGTGAAGAAAGAACGTCTGGGTATTGCATCTGAATTTTGTATAGTAGGCAGTAATTGACAGATGATCTGTTTTTGTAACTTCAGCCTTTATATTTTAACATATGAATTTTTTAATATGTATCAATTGTATTTTACTTAATGGTCATATTAGTACTGTTGAATATATAATTGACGTATAATAGCGTCTCGTTTTCTATAAGTTATAGTTAACTACACTCAAATACGTATAGAAAGGTTTTTCTTTTCGAATGTACTTAATCCATATTCATTGAAATTTTACATTTCAGTAATTTAAACTTTCGATATAGTTGACAGTTATCCCAGAATATTATTGATCAAAATATGTGAGGTTTTTAAATACCTCGTACTAATCATTGGCAATTTACGACTTCTGATTATCAGTTATCCTCGTGACCATTAGATTACTATTCTGACTCTTCCCTGTTCAGAAAAAGGAACATTTGTACATGTTGGTATTTATTTCTAATAACAAACTAATATCCAGAATTCTACAAGAAAAAGCGAAGTGCTCATTTTTATTTCCGTATTTCACATGTTTATTGTTTAATTCTCTGGCACTTGCTGAAAACAAAGATTTAATTATGAATAAAGTGACGCTTAAGTAATATTCGACATAGTATAAAATTATGATCTACGTTTTAAGTGTCTTCAATTTTATAAATCGTAGGTAGCTTGTTGAACTCAATTAAAATTTAATTTAAGCTTAATTGAAAACAGAAACAGTAACAAAATAACCGATAACCCCAAAAGAAATTCCACAAACCCGTGATGAAAAGAACATTACAAACTTATATTTAAAATAATTCTCATTTATTAGCAAGCGCTGCCGTATCTCGATCCCGTGAACTTTTTTTTCGATATTTCTGGAGAACCTGCGGCCGCTGATTCATAGATTCGTTTCTGTTTTAAGATCTTTCTCTTCTGTCTGCGCTTCGTGGCGTGAATAATAAGGAAATGAAGTCTGCGGTATCGGTTAACGTTGAACACCGTGTAATGACGGAGAGGAAACTTTCCAGTGACGTGATCACGAATGGGCCAATAAATCTGTAATGTTCTGAGCTTCTGGTCATTTTAAACTGACAAGTCATTAAAATTAATTTGATCTTATTTGAGATGTTTCTTTACAGCTCGTAATAAATCCATATATTTCTACATCACGACACTTAGACAAAGATATTACGTATTGAAATCAGAAGTCTAAGCAAATGGACTTTTCTTAATTACGTCCGCCATTACTCTGCTAATATATATATAATTAAGAACGATGATAATTAATTTTTCTAAAAGTGTGTATTCCATTGTGTTTATTATACAATCTATTTTCTGTTTCTCTGATTATATTACGAGACTTTGCTTTATTCCACTTAATTTTTAACAATGCAAATTTTCCAGGAAACACGAATGTTTTGCATTAATATTGGAGGTTTTAATATACGATATATTATAGATTAGTTCAAAAATTAAGTGCTAAGCTCTCAATTGAATTTTTAAGCTTATTTAAGTTTCTATTTACAATTTTTCCGGCGCTCCTAAATATTAATTGAATTTTTGGTAACGTACACTTACTCAAATTTGCCTGAGCATACGCCATGTCTGGTGCGAGTGAGTTGCTCAAGAGAATGTTATTAACAAGTTAACTCTGAATTGATTCGGGTCGACTTCCTGATTTTGGGGTTAAATTACTTGACTCATTTGGACACTGGGTAGCTTCAGTCAAGCTACACGGCTGTCGTCGCGCAGAAAATAAATTTCTACTATTACACAACGAATGCAAATTATTGTTAGTACAACTTACTTATAAGAAATATTACCAGCAGAGTTTATAACATCTGCCATTTCTGGGAAGTATTTCGACTTTACAAGTTCTCTACGTGTACATCCAAAACTTTTCATATTTATTGAATATATAAGATAGATTTGGCACACGAGTCCGTCCATTGTGGATTCAAACAAAATATTTTATCTACAGGGTTTAAATTTGAGTTTTTGAACTTCTGTTTTATTCCTTCAATTTCGATAATCTCCGATTCTGTTGTCTGTTCCTAAATAAAGTAATACTTACAAAAGGCGCACTTATGGGATACAAGCATTTAGAATATGAAGCATTACCTTGAATTAAATCAATTCTATGAACTCTGGAACCTGTAAATAAATGAGTACTTAGTTTTATATAGCTTTATCAAGTCCATTCGTGTCGATGTAGTATGATTACAGTCTATTTCAGGATAAAGATATAGCCACTTTTTTCCTTGGCCGTTATAAGTTTATTTATAACTTTGTTATGTCGATAGTATAAGAAAATATTTCACGCTCGAAACTTTTGGCACTACCTAGTTGGTTATAACTAATTAATAAGAACTTTGGGAAACTATGCAAAGGGGGAGTGAAGTCACTTTTTACTTTATTTTAGAGGAACAGGTTACATGAGGGTAAACCACCTGTTGGCAACTCCCTTTTAATAGCATAGGAAGGGATTTGAAAGGGGGGATGTAGAAGGGTAGAGGAAGATAGCCAAGGGTTAACTATGGTCCCCAGTCTGTAGTTTAAGGATCCTCCTCAACATTTGCCTAAATGTGATGCAGGACAAAAACTAGAAAACCTGCATCAGGTAGGTCGGGCATTGGGTACTCGTCCAACGCCTTTCCGATGGCCAGAGAGGAATTTTCTGCATCATTCCCTACTCCGTGTCTCGACCTGTTTACAAGGCATCTGACAGACTGTTCCAATGGGAACAGGGAACAACTCTTACCGTATACCCAAGGTCTGTGACCCCTAAACATACACATCTCAAAACAGGCCGAGGTGCCTCGGCTTGTGGGAACCTTAGTTCAAAAACGGAGGGAGGAAAATGCATCCGCAAAGGTAGCCGTCTCCGTCTCTCCAGAAAGGTTCTGCCTGCGAGAGAACAGCTCTCTTAAGTGAAGTCACTTACTTGATAGAAATTTTATCGACATTCCATTGAGAAAAGCATATGCGAGGTTAACAGGAAAGTTTGAATATATCGTCTGTAATAAAAAGGAAAATTGTAATCGAAGACTTCGTTGAATAGACTGAATTATGCAGGTCTGCGAGGGTCGCTCGTACATTTCACACAGTCTGACACAGAAATTATGCTTGTAGGGGAAAATGGCAATACGTAGCTTAGAAATATTTGTTATATGGAATACCTTAAAGTTTAAAACATATTTCTTCAATCGTTATACTCAAGAAGTGTAGATGTCGAGTAAAATATTGATAAACGGTATTCGAAGAGCAAAGAAACACTTCGATATTCAGCCCCGATAACTATAAAATAAGGTCTTAGATTCAAGGTTGAATTAATCTTCAGAGGCAACTGAATTCCAATGCGGCCGAACATCGTTTTGCATGATGAGCGCCCAGGATGATATCCACAATGTAGTTTTGAAACATTCCAGATTTGGAATTATATATATATATATATATATATAAATACAAATAATAGGATAAATAAATCAATTGATTGCCCCACGTTGGTGAAGCCAATTTGTAATAATTAACAAAGATTTTAATTAAACAAATTATTAAAACAAAATTATTTCTATGAATTTAACTCAATAGTTCGTTTATGAAACAATTATTTATCGTTATTTAAAGTGAAGGATTGAAAAATAATTACGACATTATTTGAACTTTACAAGACAATTTACTTTTATTCAGTTGAAAATTACAACATTTTTCTATGAGATTAATTACATTTAAAGTTTTTCAGTGTTCATAGATTTTACAACTCTTTTCTCAGTGTCATTTATCTGGACCTTCAAGTAAAGAAACCTTTATATTTACATTGAACAATCAAATTCCTTTACAACCTAAGAAGTTACTCAAACTAAACGAGAAAGCGAAATCTGACGACTTTACCTTTATTTATCGTTTACAAAACTTGATTAAATTTGTTTGTTCTTACAACACATTGGCTGGTACCAGACTTAACTCTATTTGGCTAGGGCTCACCTCACAATTCACACCAAAAGTCCATGAAACCACTGAATTTACACTTGATTAAACAAAAACTCGGTCGTAAGTTTCAACTCTCTCCTCTGGAAACTGGAAACCGTTGGTCCTTCCGGATTATTAGTTAGACAGATTGTTACAAAATTGTCTCTCTGTGGAATTGATGACGGTCACGGTACTTATAGAAATTTTATTGTGGCGCTATTTATTAGGTTACTGCTTGTAACAATTCGATGAGATTTGCTGTCCAAACTTTATACTCAAATTTAATACTTGTAACCTTCCCGGCCAGATCTATAACCTTGCCACGCTGTTCGTTGTCCGTCATTCAATTTCCGACTTCCACACCAGACTGTTTCAGAAAAGCGCTCGCGGCCAAACAAAGCTCGCCTATGCATTGTCGCCTTTGAAAATTTGGCACCGCTAACAATCCACCATAACTATCCAATTATTAAAATTATTTATGGCCGCTAATTAGTATTACAATATATATATATATATATATATATATATATCGTATCCACGGGATTATCATTGAGATATGAAAAATCTCTCTGCGCGATGACTACCTCGTATTACCCGTTGATGAAACATGCACTTGAATGAACATTCCTGACCAGTGTTCGTATCTTTCTGTTCGCTATCCAACTGAGTTTTCTCGGCGTTTGATTATTGTTGAGAACGAGCGGATTCTTATTACCCGCCGAAGTTTAGCAACAGTCCAAACAGACGGTCGATCGGGTGGAGGAACTCCGAAATTGAACTGTTTCTTTAGTCGAAAGAGTCACCGAGACTATGGTTTTGGGTCATGTTCTGGTTATCATAGAGTATCTGGAGAAACTTAATCGCCAGATTACATTACGAAGAATTATTTGAACGATTGACACAAGCCGTTAAGACAAGTCGTCCACATTTGTCCATGAAGGTTCTTCACCAAAAAATGTATATTTTGTGAAGATGAATTCAGTTTTTTTGTTAAAACTGGACGATTTACTTACATGCATCATATTAGCCGGAGTTCCAACAGGTTATTTACGGTTACCGTATTTAAAGAAAAGCTTTTGTAGTTGCAGATTTGTTAAGACTAACGCCTGTTTTGAGGAGTCTGCGGAATAATTTTACACTAAATATTTAAAGAAGCTCGAATAGGGAGGACGACAACTTTTTTTTTGGATTTTCATGCTGTATTTCAATCCCTAATCAGAGCATAGTTGCTACCATCTACTAAGCTCTTTTGTTTGATATAAAAACGAATATCCGATAATACCACTGACTACTGAATCTGCATCATTGTCAACAAATATCTAAACCAAAAGAGGTTTAATGTAACTACGGCGCTTCTCTCGTTGTCTTTGTCTACACGTTGCGATGTAATTGAACCGTCTATTTGTATCGGCCGGTAAATGCGGCATTGTTAACCGCCAACCACGACTCGATGAGCGTAGCGTGGATTACAACCGTAAACATGTGTCGTGACGCAGCGATGAGCCAGCCGCTGGTGCGAGAGCTGGCTGCGGGAGTGCCGCTGGACCGACGGCGCTGGATCGGAGAGGAGACGCGCCGTGGCCTGCCGCCCTACGTGTACCGCTACTATCTCCACCGCACACAGGCCTACCGCCGTCGCCTCAGCTTCAAGGTAATCTTCAATACTATTAGGAATGTAATACTCGTCTTACTACAAGTCGGAGTAATAAAGGTCGGTGAATAATGAAACTGAACAGACTTAGGCCACTGTTTAATAATTAAAATAAATTAATGATTAAGAAAGTAAGTCAATTCAGACATTGCAGTTGTGTCGCTCTAGGCTCTTCTTCACACCTGAGGAAAGGGTCAAGGATCCCAGAAAAGTTGTGTTTCTTTTTTGTCTTAATTGACTAACTTTCGTATTCATTATTTTCTATCAGACGTAAATGTTTTCGTTATATAATAAATTAACCACACGAAAAACTAAATATAAACATGAAAATTGTACAAAATAACTTAAGAATCAAATTACTGAGCCTTCAAACTTATTGAAAAGGATATTCAATATTCATTATTTCTTGTTATGAAGTACTTGAGTTGTTCTCTGGTTAATATTTTAATGCCAATTAATTAGGCCATTAATTGTTTGGACATAAAATGTGAATTGTTTGATAAATCCATTATAGCGGCCTGATCGAACAAAGCGACAATGGAAAAGCAAGCTCAGCCGCTTTTGTTGAAAAGTCAAAATGGCGTTTGCGTGCATGAAAAGGCTATCAGTTTTACGTCTATAGCCAGCCAGGAAAGGAAGTCAGGTTTTTTTACGTCTACAGCCAGCTAGGATAGAGTTGGTGATGAAAGATTGCTGTGGACAGATGAAGTTTTTCTGGTGAGCAGCAAGGAGCGGAACAGTAAAGTTGACAGTTTAAGTCTACAGCAAGGAGCTAAAGAAAAGATAGTTCGCTCCGAATGAATAAACCGTTAAAATAAATCTTCAAGGAGCTACGTTGCAGTTTAAGTCCAATTCAGTAAAAGACTAATAAATCTACGAGTCATAGGATTACTGTAAGGCTAGCAGACATCAGATAGCTGACATTCAGGAGGATCATCTGAATTCCAGGGAGCCTATCAATTTTGACTTCAATAGTGTAAGATCTGTGAGTATACATTTAGAATCAGTGTAAAATTTTGCAATAGTGTATTGCAAGAAGAATGCTGTTACCACCTGGGCAGTATGTAAGTAACAAGTAACAAGTATGTAAGTAACAAGACCTTAACTAATGATTAATTGTAAACTTTAATTAAAGAATAAAGTCATATTTCGTTCTCTTTTAATTGTCAATCATAGTTAATTTCTTTACTTTTAATTTCTTTTTATCGACATATTGTTTAAGTAAATTGTAAACTGTTTGTTAATAAGATTTTAAATCAATTTGTTGTGTTCATTATCAATACCAGTACAGGCCCTGAGAGAAAGATCTCAAATTTTGTTGTAATTATCTTCATTGCCACAAAATAAATATTTATGTTTTAAATTGTTGATAAGTTTTTCATTTAATTAACGCCTTCCATTTGATTATTACATAAATGGCGCCTCAACGGGAGTCAAATTTTTAAATTTAAAAATAAATTGAACGACCTATTTATTTGATTATTACAATATATTTAGTGAAATTACCTTATTTTGTATCCTCCTTGATATTGTACTATTATTGTATTCTGTATAATTATTTCCTTTATGTTAATTCAAAATATTTTTTGTAAATGTCTTTTGCCAACATTTTGTCTAGTTTTCCTGTTTCTCACTATTCTAAACACGTTCAGTAGGTATGTTTTTCACTAGGAGTCGTTCCAGAAGTGTTCCCGACAATTCTAAATATTAATAGCTTAAATTTGTCATTGAATGAATTTCTGTTTTAAAATTACGTGTAAGCACTTATATGTCCAAATAAATGAAATTGTTCATCGGACATAATAAATGTGCCGATTTTTTATACATTTAACGTACGTCGTCTTAGCTAGTGTAATTTCAAATTGGACGTAAAATGTGCGAATCATGAATTGCTTTTCCCATTGTGAATATTACAACTAGCGCGAAAGCACTATTTTAATACCATTGTTTTCGAAGTAACCTTTATTATTTCCTGAGAAAGATTTTAATTTTTAATGATGTTTGCACAGAGGCTATGCGTTAATCTTAATTAGTGCGTAACGGGAGGGTTCTACGTAGAGGATTTCATATGCGCGGCTAGGCAAATATGGCGGGCGTTGGAGTTAGCGGTGAATTATGAACGGGCAGCGGTTCCTGCCAAATGCAATTGTTTCGGCAGAGTGTTGACTTGTTAATCAGTCTACTTGCCAAATGATTTCTACCTCCCAATTTGCATGGACTCATTGTAATCCGCGGATGCAGAGTTGCCTTTGCCAAAGTCCGTTGAAAAATTAATGTCTCCAGCTTAAGTAAGTCATGACAGAAAATTTCCTCGTTATTTTCATTATGATTATTTCTTTTTAGATCACTAGATAATTGAGTTTTCTGTAATATTTATAAAATCTCTCCCCTATTGATAATATCGCAATTTAACAAGCACTTTCAGATGTTGAGACTTCATAAAATGCGAAATAAAATCATAAACTTTTATTATGTTAACAGTTAATATTTTTAATCAAAGTGTTAATTTTATGTATGAGAACCCTAACTTCACTTCGAATACTACATAAAATACACGCTTGAATTATTTTTGCGTCTTTACTTTTAAATGCACCGTATGACCACTTAGGATATCTAGTTTCACTGTATATTTACAGCAATGCAAACCGAATGCTGGTTCTATTTGTAAAAGTAATCATTAATAAAATGTAACTGCTTTCCTCTAAATAAGTATTACAATCTTATTCTTTAATAAATTATTTTATTGCATGATTGGCTACATGAGGATTATCCACTTTGATGGCTCTCCCCTTTAATAGCATGGGAAGGGATGGAAAGGGGGTATGAGGGTACCCAAGGTTCCTACCTGGCATTTTCCTAGAAGTGATGCAGGGAAAACGCTACTGAAACTTGCATCATGTTGTTCGGGGCTCTTGGTACTTGTCCCACGCTCTCCCGATAACGAAAATTGAGTTTGTTGTGGGGACGATCCATTCCCGACCGGATTAGGAGTGCAGCTGGCTAATTGATCCAAGACGAACATCAACTCTTACCGTCAGCGACCCCTGAGCGAACTAGTTGTTACGGCTTATGGGAAGCTTATTTTCAAATGCCTGCCCTGAAGTTAGCAAGAGCAAAATCTCAAGGAGGAAATTAGCTATTTCTGAACCAAGTTTCACCCCTTCTCAGAAATGCTTTGTTCCTGTAATATTTTCATATATCTTGAAAGATGTGCTTGATGAGCCTTTTGACATTCGCTGAAGCTCAAGACCTTTAGTCCTGTTCTAATACTAGGCTGGTAAGACATTTCTCTCGAGGTTCCGGGTGGTGCATGATGCATTTGAAAACAATATAACATCGCATCGGAGAAATAAGAGCTGAGCATATGTTACTATACTCGAAGCAATGTAGATCTACGTATAGTGCGGTGGAACTGAGCTTACCTTGAATTATGTTTAGGCACATTGCTTGTGTATAATTAAAAAGAATAAATGAAAAAAAATCCTGTCTGACAGAAACAATAAACAAGAAAGATAGACAAAGCAGACAAAAAATGGGTTATATAAATACCACACAACGTTTCTGGGCCTTGTACCTTTCGTCAGGTGCTAAGAAGAGCCTAGAGAAACACAACTGCACTGGTCAGTTGACAACACTCAAAAGCGACGAAAACGCAACGACAATGGGAGAGCCGAACGGTTGGCGTAACAATAAGGGAGCATAAGAGAATCTAACCATTCTCTTAATTTCCTTGATGTCACCGTATCCATTCACATACAGTGAAACCTCGTCACCCAATGAACCTTATCTCACTGTATATGCTAAGAAACCATTTTCTATCTATCTATTAATGCATCATAAAGGTCAATTTATCAGGAACATGTGTTATTGAAGATAATAATAGTATCAAGCCGAGAACTGAATTGAGCTGAATATTCATTAACAACTCTGTCTTTATTCACTTGTTACTGAACAAGTATTCAATAATTCAACAGCTTTATGATCTTATTCGTATCGAATATTTAACACAGACTCGAACATCACTTCTTTAAACACAACAATTTCAGTTCGAGACTACAACGTACAGTTGCAGGTACGTGGGATTTACAAGAATTTCTCTTTGCCAAGAAAACAAGCACAATGGTCAAAAATACTAATAATTGATTTGCCGCGTGAGACTTGTACTGGTGCGTTGTAGCCCCCAGGTCTGGAATGAGCAGCATAAGTTGTGAAGTTGAGTAGTGATGACATCACAGACTCAACGTGCGATGTACACAATCAGACATCCCAATATCACGTTTTATAAATCACCAAAACTAGATTTTTTAAGTCATTTGACAAGAACGATTAAAAACATCAAACACAAAAATTAATCAATTATTTGATAAATAAATAAACAAGCCAATATGTCAGAAAAATTTATTAATTAACTAAACCAAATTTTAGATTCTAAAATTCTTTCAATCAATAAAATAAGAGTGCTTGTTTGGCGGTTTGTGTGTATGTTCCGCATAGAAATCTATACCCGTTCAGCAAACTTCGCACACATGTTCCTTGTAAACCGGAAACACTCACTGTCGGAGTAAGACACGTCTACCAACCCAAGGAGTGGAAATTTTACAACTCGCTCAAACGGCCGATATATACGTCCGATAAATACTTTTCTGGGTCATTGAGACTCACAGTGTTTCTCCCGACGTTTTTTGTGTTTATTTTCAACTCCTTCCGCATTGGAGGAGAGTACCCTAAGTGGAGAAGCATTACAAAAAAAGGCAAAAACAACCGAGATTGAAGTCGAATCCGGCGTTATGTATGTCGGTGAGTTAAATTATGACAACCCTGGCAACGCCGGCACCAAACTAGTGTTTTATAAATCTGGATACGTGATTCACTGTTATCGTATCGCATTACTACCCTAACAATAAAAAACTGGTACCACAAAGATATCGAAGTATTTCCACATCGCCGTTGATATTAATGTACGCAAACCGCTTAAAACGAAATTTTATCTTATATTATATTATTAATACGTTGCTGAATGTGGAATGTCAAATAAATCCGTTATAGAATCGTACTTAGAAGGCAGTTTATTTAATTAATTTTCATATAGATGATTACGTAAAACCATCTCTCGGATGATAATACAATTTTAGATCTTAATGTTACTTTATTTACGTTAACTAGTTAAAATGTTTAGAGATCCGCACATTTCAGTTTTTAGTGTAATAATTTTACGATTTACACCCTCGGTAGCTGGTTTCTTCATAGAAAGATGTGTGAGAAGAAAAGGTTTTTACAATTGATTACAATCCATAAACCCGAAAACCGAAGCCTTAATTACAGAGGGTTCGGGTGGAGGTAGACGTAATATCCGGGAGCAGTTGAATTATAAGTGGTGCAGCTGTTGGGAATAGCCGCTATCGGAGCTGAGTACACAAGCTGTGTCAGCAGGCGTCTTGCTTTCGTGGCTGGATATTTGCCCCGGGCGCCGCTTCCAATTGTTGTTTTCTGCTGTGGTGCCACAATGGCCTGCCTGGCCTCCGTTCAACCTGCACTGTTCACTGATTCCATATCAACAGAGGCAGAAAAAGAAGAAAACACTTTCCTTATTTTGTAGTCTACACTTCTACGCCTATTCTACTCCTATTTTGAAGAGCTTCATTTATTCACCATTATTGGGGACGACCTGGGTTAGGGGGTCAATGTACAAATTGATTGAAAGTCACCACTATATTTTTTTTGAATAATTAAAATGAATTTAAAGAAAAGATGTCTTTTGAAAATTGAACTGACCAAAAGTAACACAAAAACTTCCCTGTACCAAATATCCTTTATGCAGGATTTTCCATTCATGTATGCTTCTACGGTCGTGAGACAAACGTTGAGAGGTGTTAAAGCTTACTGAAACATATTTAGTATAGGAGTGTATGATCGAAAGTGACGCGTTCAGTTACGACCGCAACAAATGGAAAATGATAAGATAAAACATTGTTTATTACAACATCTTTCGAGCAATGTTTACAAATTACTTCTCATGGGGATGTATGAATAAAACCATTTACGAGACTCCAGCTGTCTCAATTGAGTCGTTGCTCGAATATCCATAGCGAGTGCAAGCGTGCGCGAAGTGCCTGGCATCTTTGCAACTGTTAGCATTACTCCTTAGTATCTACTAAGCCTGTTGGTGGACGAAATTTTGAGTATTTATTGTAAACATTTTTCTTTTCATATCCCATTTTTTGTGTCCGTGCCTCAACGCTACCGTACATTCCTATACAAAAAGATGTAATTTTTAGTCAACTTTATCACCTCTCAAAGTTTGACTGTGACCCTAGAAACACCCTGTATAGTTTTAGCTGGTTTCATTAATTCCATCTTTAAAAAAACGGAGTAATAAGGTTAATGTGCAATTAAGACGCGATTGGTGTCTGAAACGGTCCAATTTGTAACAAAATATTGATATTTTTCATTAATCCCATCCGTTTCACTGATTTTGATTGTCAATTAAGAAAATTACTAGACTTATAGAATTTATATTACACAAGTTAATGAATATAAAATATATTGTTGCAAAATAAGTGTAAAAATAGTAAAAGCATTGAATGTCTTAAAATATAAATAAACTATTTAAAATATCATTTGTGTTGTTCGGTTAGAAGTTTGAATTTTATAATAAAAATACGTTTGAAGACCTATGTTTTAAATGATTATATCTACAGGCGTTAAAGCGGCTAATTACTTGGGCTATCTCGAAAGCGACTCGTGAGACAACCATAAAATCATTAAACTCTCTTCGTGCAAATAAAATATTCCAATTTCATAATGAAAACAAAACTTCTTTCACGTAACGAACAAAGTATGTAAAATTGCAAATAACTATTGTATTAACCCTTTTTGACGATGAGAATTAGTCACCTTCAAAATTGGTCAGTCCAAAAATTTAAATAATCTAATTCAGTACAATTTTACAACACCATAAATGATTTGCGTATTTATGTGACTCTCCACCTTGTATTCCATCAGAAAATAAGTATTGCCTACGGAAAAGATTGCCAAATTTTCAATTTACTTTAGGACAATTTCAGGTAAATTCAACGAAATTAAATGAACTTTTCAGACTCATGTTAAGTATTTCAAATAAAATATATAGGTGTAGTGACACGTGTCTCCTTTCGTTTGTGTTTAGGCACTTGGTCGTTGTTCCAATGCTCTTCAGAATAATCCTCAATTCTTATTTTCAGCTTGTTGTGAAATAGGGTAGCAAGCGACTGTGGACTATAGTTTATCTAATGGTTTTAGGAAAATTGGTAAATTTCAAATTGCGGGAGGACATGTTTTTGTAACCATGTTGATAGAACTGGCAGCTACACCAGTCTCATGAATTTTGTTTTAAGACATAATGTGAGTGAAAACATCCATACTCGTTGTGAAACAGATAATCGCTCATTCCAAAGATATCTATTTTCGACAAGTTTCAATAATTTTTACATTTACGGATGCTTACAAATCAATTGTACCTCGAAGTATATCCTCAATTAACGTAATAATTCCTTAAACCATAATTGTTTTCCAGAACGTAGGGTTATATATAACCGATAAAAAGTCAAACAGCAGTAATTAGAATTAATTTACACAATAATAAGGCAATAATCAAGACGGGAGCAATCCAGGGTTGCAGTATATCGCCTGTGCTATTTAATCTGTACATTGAAGGAAGTTGAAGAGAAATTTGATAAAGTTTAATTCAATGAGAAGAAATTGAGATTTTCTGACGATATTGTAAATTTATCTGAATCAGCAGAAGGTTTGGAAGACTTGCGTAGTGGCATGAACACCTTATTGGAAACCGAATAAACAATAGCATTAATGGAAACAAAACTAAAGTAATGGAGTGTAGTAGCAAAACATCAGTGGTGGTGAAAAGTGTATACGATTTGTGAATGTTACTTTGACGGTAGTTGATAAATTTTACTATTAGGGCAGTAGAATGGCCATTGATGGTAGAAGATGGTAGAAAGTCGGATACAAAGAAAGGAAAGCTGGGAGCCAAACATGGACAATCAGAAGTGCAGATCAGAAAGAAAAATAGAATAATATGTTGCTACAAAAGTATGTTGGGTAGATCGGGTCACAGACCAGGGAGTCTTGAAATTCTGAAGGACAGTCCTTAAAAGAAGGGATAGTCTTGTAGTGGTAGGTTTATTAAATGATAAATAAAGGGATAATTTTCAGAATTTATTAATTATTGAACTGAACATGGACAAATAAAATTAAAAATACAAATTATGCGTGTTTAGTTAGCCGGGAAAAACAATCTGATCCCTTAATCCCAAGTTAAACCATGGTTTACGGTAATTACCCCAGGCGCGTCAAGGATTGAGACACTTGGCAGTTACCTTCCGTTGATCTCTGGCCGTGGAACCCTCGTTCTCTCAGAGTCCTCTGGATGATGGAAGTTTGGGGCTGTACGTTCGTCCCTGGCGACGGTTCGTTGAGGAGTCTCTCTACACTTTCTTTACAGCCCCTTCGGTGGATGTGAAATATCGATGTTCTCGACCAATTTTGGATCGATCTTTCCTGAACCAAAAAATGTGATTTGTTCAGGCAGTCACGTGTTAATTTAAATTCTGGGATTTTTGGAGAGATGTTTCCCACGGTGTGACAGTCCAGGTAACTTCCGAGGGTCAACAGCCTACGTGCCTAAGTCCAGACCTTAGGGATCATCTATCTCCACGGCGGCGCCTTGTCAAATTCCAACTTACGAAGCTCCCAACCCTTGATAATATCTAATTACATTAAAATAATATATATATACCGATTATAAAACTATCGCGCTACAGTCTAATAGGCTATACTTTGTGACACGAAGGGCTCATTACATTAGCATTAGAGGGAAGTGTGTGGAGTAATAATAGAACCAAATTATGGTTGATGGGTGGGGGCTTCAATAGTTATGTACACATGACATATTAGTGCAGCATATATTACCTTTGACCGATGAATCAAACGAGTCTGTGGACAACAACCATAAATTTAATTCAGGCTGTCTATACTTAATTATACTTATCTTTGTCAGACTCCGCGTTTGCCATATGGCACGGCATGAAAAATTCTAATATCGTAAACGTAGCCTGCCTGTTTCGTTAAATTAATATTATTTTTTATCGATATAGACTCCTACTATTAGTATAGTAAGCTAAGTGATCCAACTTTTTTATTTTTAACTTGCTTGTGGAACATTACGACAGTATGTAGTTAAGATCAAAGATTGACGTCTTTCCCGGTGTAGTTGTTCGATAAACAGTTCTCGGTTTTCACTCGGGTGCAGCATATTTAAATGCGTTTAAATATGCTACACCGAGTGAAAACCGAGAACTGTTTAAATATGCTACACCGAGTGAAAACCGAGAACTGTTTATCGAATGTAGTTAAGATGCTGACGTGATGTTAACTGTGTACTCAGATGTTATTTCAACGTAGAACGTAACGCATATAATTCGCTAAATGTCCACTAATGCTCTGATATCCTTAATGTACATCATCAATTACTGGGATTTGGAATCAAAGTGATGTGAATGAGGGGTGTTGGTGTGTTTTATCCCGTGTCCGTGACGCATGTCTTTCAGAAGCACGTGCACATGAAGCGACACTTCACACGTATTTATCACAATATCATGCGACAAATCGACCTAAAATATTTCTTTACTTTTAATTAATTTCTGGGATTATTTAAGAATAAATCTGTCTTATAAATTGTGAAGAGCATACGAAAAGCCAACTGTTGAAAGGAGTTTTGAATTTTTTGACATAAGAGCGGCCTACTTAGGACAAGCAGCTTCTGCTTGTCTTTCAAGATACATTTTCTTCAGGCCATCACACACAGAAAAATGGTAAGCCATTCTGAGCCACGTAGTTACACTGTATTATCTTCAAAGACGCGTGAGTGCCGTTCTGTTTAAATAATAAAATAAGCAGAAGTAAGAAATTGAATACATTCGCTGCATAAAATAACGGGAATATATTTTCCATCATAACTTGTTTAAATAATAAATGCTTTACTATTTTGTATCAACGTGTTACGACCCTTTTGCATTCCCGTGAGTTTGTGTAGGCGGAAGCTTGCATAAAAATTACATAAAGCACATTTTTTTGTATCCCAGTTTCTAAGAGACATAATGGAATTCATTTCACTCGGACATCTCGTATCTGCAGAATAATATCGAATCATAACTGAAATTTGTGACAGTGTAACATAATGTATTTAAATCTTAATCCCCGTTAGTTCTGAGTTAATAAACTGCATTGAATGTAAATTTAGTATATTCCGCCATTTAAGTGGACTGTATTCCAAACCTTTTCGGTCAACAATGCCAACTCAATCAGCATTGACTACCGTAGCCCAAGAGCTGCAGTCCTCGTCGTTACATCGCCGAAATCTCGGAGGTTGAACAAGGATTGTGATGAGAATTCAGGATAGGATACCACTTACATCCCCTCCGATTCCTGACGACCAGAGGGTCTGAGGGCTGATATCAAGAGGGCAAGTCACTTCCGACAAAAAGACGACCTGTGGAGCGAAGGGGAAAGAATCTCAGCAGCCCACGTGTATTCAGCACCACTGAAAACGCGAATCCACTTTTTTCCCCCAGCTTGCTACATGATGAAGGCTCGCCTACGTCTCTCTCGGGTCGAAGAGAGCATTCATCAATCTCATACACACACACACACACACACACACCGCGGGAAATTCGCCGATTAAAATGGGTAAATGTAGTTGGAAGATCTAACGTAGAGAAGCTTCGTGAATTTTGAAATAAAACTATCATTCATACTTGGTTAGAAAAGTTTTGTATCAATAACTCTATTCCTCTTGTCAAACACCAAAAACGGTGTAAGAAGAAAAATCATTTTTTGAACTGTATGAAAGTCTTCTGAATCTGTGTCGGTATATATTTTGGCGGGAAAATGAAATATTTACCTGTAAACCGTAATATTTTAATTAAATTTAACATCATTCAGTGTTTTATAATTCAGTAAATACTCCTGGAACATTCGAATTAAAGGTGCTGCATATCAAAAATAGGACAGACAGAAGTACCTAAAACACAAATTGATTACATATATTGCTTGTATTTTCTGATGATGTGCATATGTTTTTTAAAAATATGTCGTTTGGAACCAAACAAGAAAATTCACGTATTTTAAAGTGTTCTTTTCTCAGTTCGTGGCGAGACACTACTCCGGCAGCGACGTTTTCCCAATTTTTTTACCTGACCTTAATATTGGACGAAAATTACACAACGTAGTTTAAACTTGAGTTTTTTCTGATTCGTTTGTAGAATTTCGCTGATATTAATTAAGCTATTGAACTGCAGCCCCGGTGCCCTGTAGCGCGTTATTGATCGCTCCATTCATAACAATCTCTACCTGCAGACGCTTGATGAGGGAATTCCACATGCCCTCTTAACATTGCTACACTCACTTCTTAGTTCTCATATATGAGGAATTTCATTAAATGCTAACGTTATGTTAATGTTATGTGTCGGAAAAATGTAACCCGCTGTATATAAAAATAGATCATGTTTATGTTTTAGTTGTTTCCATTACGTGCTCAGCTACAGGCTTCTTTACAATTTAAATGCATTCCATTGTCTCATTCAAATTAAATTTAACTGATTTTATATAACATGAAAAATGTATTGGTTGAATTGCAATGCAAAATTTCACCTATAAATTTTTGAACAAGTGAATATTATATAGTTCAAGCTCAGCGGAACGGATTTATTTGAGTAAAATAATAACCAAAGGCGCACACAAATTCTGGAGAGTGAAACCAGGGATATTTTCTCATTTGGAACTAAAGAAGCCCGATAACCCGATCACTAGTCGTGCTACTTTTCGAGTAGACTTTTTTACGTCACCTTCTGATTTGTGCCACGTGTCGTTCTTACAGCTATTAGGATTTTTCAACACCTCACAAAAGCTATATGGTTTGTCGAAGCGCTGTGTGGTATCTATTTTACACTTAATTTTCTCTGTTTACTTCATTATATATTTCTTATAACTATTTATATTTAAGTGAAGACCTATTCCTGCATTTTTACTATGAATCTGTTTTGAGAAATCATTCGACAACGATTTAAAGGTAATTATATTCTACATATTAACAATTAGGTTTATCTAACTTTATTAAATTAAAAGTGAATAAGCCAGCCAAAGTTGTCAATAATATAATTTAGGAAAATAAATAGTAGAAGATATTATTAAAAAGAAAATTGGCACGAAGTATCGTTCCGTTTTGGAACCTCTTTAACTCGGTCTCATCTTTTCTGACGAAAGACAACAATTTACTATTAAATGATTGTAAAATATTACATCCGAAAGGTTGAGACGATCTTTATCTGATCTATGTACTCAACAGTTTCTATTACAGAATTCATATTAGCCGTTAGTTAGGAATAAGCTAGTATTACGTCTCACAAATTTTAAAAATTTGTGAGATGTAGACGCAGATAAACGTCTAGGCTTATAAACGGGCGTTTCTAATGTTCCGTACAGTCTTTGTCGCATAATATTTCTGCGACTATTTTCTGGAATTTGATAGAGACATTTTATAGGAAACTGATTGATAATTTTATATCTTACAAATGTTTATAAATAGCTAGTTAGCTCGAAGTGGGTGTTTCAGTATTCGTCTGTAGCACTTAGGGTAATGGGGCGTTTTGTAATACATTGTTATCTGGATCAAAGCGTGAGTGCCGATAAAAAGTCTCAGTAGAACCTCATAAAGCCGTAGTGCCTCACGCGCACCGTCATTTCCATACAAATTGAGCTAATAGTCAAACATAATTCTGCTTTCTCCTCAAACAGCGCCTTTCCTTACGCAACAGAAGCGATAAAGGCAAGCAGTAATTGTGTGTCGTTAAACTGCTCATCTCCTAATGAAGTTACAACGTAAATAAATCTCACGATTATATCTGCAACTTGTAAGAGATATATTCCGTTTTCCCCTTGACTACGCTAAAGTGAATTTTTGTTCAAAGTAGTACAGTAGCTCATCGGTGAGTATGTTACCACCACAGTCTAACCACAAGGTCAATTATAAGTATACTAATTCGAAAACAATTTTAACAATAAATATTTCGGTGTTACTATAGTTCCTTGCTGCCTTGGCATACCTTCCAAGCATAACACCTCTCCGGTTGGACGTGTGTTTCAGTCCTCCACGATGAATCTCCACTGATTTTGTAAAAAAAGTTTGGGAGAAAATACTTTTAAAATCAATATTTGGTACTGCATGTAGTCCTTAATCGTTGAAAACTGAACACAAACGTAATTATAAATTCCCGTGTATTATATATAAATTACTATTGTTCATATAAAATACGGTAATTATAATTTATTTTACACACACACACAAATATATATATATATATATATATATATATATATATAAATGTATATTGTAATATACAAGAAGATTTAATTAAATTAGTCACACGTTTAGGAAGCCATAAATGTAGTAAACACCTTGATAGGTTAATTAAAAGAATCAATTAACACAAAAAATTAATTGAAATTTGAATAATAGTTAGCCACACGTTGAAGACGCCAAATATGTAATACTTAAAAAGGTGGTCTTAACTCATAGGAATAATTAACAAAACTATTTTGTATTTAAAAATTTATTGTTGATTATTACACGTTATATGCCCTGCTTTGCACGCCGAATTCCGTCAATTTAACAAACATAAATTTGAATTTATTTTAATAATTCGTGGCGTTCTATGAAAATATAGCTTTATAATTATACAATTAATTACGTTGTATTTCTCATTATCTCAGGGTCACCAATGGGTTTGATAGGAAGCACAAATACAATGAAATAAAAGATTAACAATCTAAACTCATTGAAGTTAACGGAATATAATAGTAAATACAAAAGTAAAAGAAAACGAATGAAAAGAAAAACGCGAACGAAATCTGACTATACCCTTTAATTTTCGTTTACAGTCATTAATAATTGTTTGTACTCACGACAGGGCTACTGGTACCAGTTTGGATTCTTCTTGCTTGAAGTCAACACCCACTAAACAGGTCATTATACACTGATTCTACTTATTAAATTTTGAACAAACGGTAGTTGCTCTGGATCTCTGCTATACTGGAACCTGGATCATCTCACCCTCAACCAGTTGCCGGACGTATTTCCTCAAAGTCTCTCTATGCGAAAATTAGTTCAGTTTGTGAAGCAAAATTTCTGCTTCCAAACTGCAATTTTATAAGTCTCTCCGTTAAAATGTTTACTTGCGTTTTATGTAAACTATTATAACTCGCCGTTGGACTTCCTAGATAGCCCTATTCATAATTCTGGATCCGCAGACTTTTACTGTTTCTATTTCTCTATTTGGACCGAACTTCTATGTCCTAGTTCACGACGCATACATTTCCTTTCGCGTCTTTCCGCTGACTTTTCCCGTTCTCGTCTTGCCGCTGACTGCGTGCCTCTAGGCGCGCGGTCTCCAGTCTCCAATTCTTAACAAAGAAAGACCCACTGCGATTGTTGTCTTTAAGCACCCGTTCCGCCAACAATTAAATTATATTACAAACAATTAATAGCCTGTTTAATTGGTATTACAATATGTATGTATATATATATATATATATATATATATATATATATATAAATAACAAACAACATTTATTAACAATTTTAAAACGTGTATTCAAATCACAAAATATTCTGGATCTCAGGGTCTTGAACTGGGTTTGATAATGGCAGAATTTATATAAACAAAATCACAAAAATTACATTTACTTTATATGGGAATCAATGCGTCTGAATATAGACGAAATTTGTTGCTGAAGAAATAATACTAAAGATTGAATTGAAACAATTTTAATTTTTATCAAGAAATAAAGAATGATCTGAATAATTAAAGATCTCATTTTATCGATAATTAAATAATTAAAGAACGATCTGACTTTTATCTTTTAAACACGGTTTACAAATGATTTTAAAGTTTTTCTCTAATTACGGCCGCCCAGGTCTCTTTTTAGCTTTTCGTGCACAATTTTGGGGACATCACTGATTTTAAGTACTCACAGACTCTAAATGTTCACAGGCTCTAATTGGCGTTGTTTGATAGTTGGTTTAACACAAATTGGTTGGTTCTCGATGCTTTACTGCAAACTCGATTTGTAGGTCTCGTGGATTTTTGTTGAAAATGCACCTAATTGGTTTTGTCTGTTGACTGAAGACTAGTTCAATTTCTGCATTTTTGATATAACAGCGTACTGGTTACTGGAACACTTTCTCGTTCTTTAAATTAGACTTTTTTCATTCTCGCTGCTGACTGACTAAATTGTTCAACTTTTCGTGTATTAGAATTTTGTAGACTTTACACCTCACTGTTCTATGCCCGACTGTCTTGTTCAAATTTTCATGAATTAGAATTTTGGTCTGTTCTCCTTGCTGCTTACTACCCGACCGTTCGTCTCGTAAATTTTGAGCGCGTAAAACCTTCTCGACCGATCAACAATACTTTTCTTTGCCTTGCCGGTTTGTTGCGGCGTCCGCTATATCCACCACTAATGAGTCCTCTACAATTCAACTTTTCAATTAGAACAATGCCTTAATTACCAATTACTACAATATATATATATTGTAATACACCTCTTGATAATTAATTTTAAATTTATTTTTGAAACTTTGTCGCTCCAAAATATAATAATCGACAATTCTTTAAATTTTTTGTTTCAAGTTATTACCCAAAATTTGTTTTTTATTAACAACTTGAAAATTAATTAATTTGCTCCCATTGAATACCAAAACTATAGATAATTTTTGATTATAGGAATTTAAATTAAACAAGTTATTAAATTTTATAAACAAAACAATTTTATTAATCTAGAATACAACTCAAGAAATCTCTGTATATTATTTTATATTCTTTTACATCAACAACTAAATTACACTAATAATCCAGTTACATTTTATAAATCAGTCTCTATACCTCAGGGTCTTCACTGGGTTGATAAGGAAACGGAACTCTAAAATTTACAATTTAAACAATGCAGTTAAAATAAAATGAAAACGAAATCTGACTCATTACCCTTATTTAACAATTTACAGAATTTATCACTAAATGTCTACTTACAATTAAATTTGGGTTTTCAGGAACGCACTTCACTCTACAGTGCCCTTCTGTGCACAGACTTTCACACACACGCTTCACAGACACGTTCACTTTATCTTTTTGATATCCAGACTCCTGACTACTTGCATGGACTAAAATGGTTCTTAGTCACGGCCACCATTCCATTTGACCAAATATTTTATCACCAGCGCCAAATGTTCAGTTTGTTTGAAATATTTCAAAATGCCCAATAATGTTTATCTCCAAGATTTCTTCTTTTCTCTCTGACGATCATTGATTAAATCCTTCCACAAAGTCAGTAAACCAACATTTAGTTATACTTCAGCATCTATTTTCTATTTTCCACTGTTCCAGCGTGCACGTCCTCCTCCTTTGAGATTTACAGTCCAACTAACTTTTCTATCCGCTTCCCCTTCTCCAGAATATCCCTTTTTTTTCCCCACAGTTTTTGAGTTCCCACGTTCGGACCTCATCTGGCTTTCTCACGCTAAGACAGCTACTCAATATTGTTAAAATAAACATTTCCTTTTCATATTATTCGAGGTCCACAAAAACTTTTGTCATTATTCCTTTAGGGTTTTGTTCCGACGTCTGTCAAAACATTAGCTCTAAAAGCCGCTAAACGTCCAATTATAGTCCTCCCGTTTGTCAGATTTTCTGCTGTCAATCATCAATTTATTATTATTTTTTATACAAGCCACCCAAGAATCCCCAGTCTGGGTTGGTAAACAAATCTTATGAAATATGAAAAAAATTTATGTCCTTCTTAACTGGGTATTACACTATATATATATATATATATATATATATATATATATATATATATATAATGAAGCACATAAGGAAAATGTGACAAGGTCAAATTAAATAACGCATTTGGATACGAAAGAGAAAAAGAGCGTTACCTTCTTACTTGGAATCAATAAATTTTCGAGGACCTGAGCCCCATCATCAGGAAAGAAGATCTGAACTGACTAAGATATATATATATATATATATATATATATATATATATGTATATATATGTGTGTATATATATTGTAATAACCACTAATAAATTTTTGATTAATGAAATTTTCCCCACGTTGGGGTAGCCATTTTATGTAATACATAAATATAAAATAACGGTACCAATTTAAACAAAACAATTATCATTTATTAAAACAATTTTCAAATACACAAGTCTGATGAAATTTTATAAATCAAAACAATTTTATTTACGTACAATACATTTTAAATAATTAGACTCGGTACCCTCAGGTCTTTACTGGGTTGATAAGGAAAACAGAACATAAATTTCCAATTAAACAGATACAGTTACAATAAATGAAAAACGAAATTGTTTTATGTTAACATTTTCTTGTTAATTTAATTATTATTTTTTGTAACATATTGGATTTCATTTGCTTTAGTGATACTTGAAAATTAATCTAACTATTAGAGGCCCAATAAACGGCCCTGAAGAAGTAATAATTTTATTAAAAGCTGTGGCAATTATTTAAAAGTTTATGTATAGAATCCAAATAAAAATAAGTTTGTATTAATTGTTAAAATTCATTCATTAACCCCTTTAATTAGCCAAATCATGGTGGCATTGACAGTTTACCAGTTTACAGTTTTCTTTATCATTTTCTTTAAATTTGCTTATTAATGGCACCCCAATGTGGGTTTAATTTTATTAAATTGTATAATACATTAATTGGCTACGTTATGGTGGCATTTTGCTTGATATCTTAAAATGTGTACTACATTAATTTCAGTCCAACGTTGGCGCTTATCATATTTCAAATCTATCTATCTATCTATCTATATATATATAAATATATATAAGTATTATTTTATATTCCAAATTATAATTGAGCGACACAATCACACAATAATATATATATATATATATATATATATATATATATATATATATGTTGACTTAACACCAGCATATAAAAAGTCCGCGCCAACGGAAAAGAATATGCTTGCGTAAACATTGCTATAAGCCGGGAAGCGGACTTAGTTTTGAATGGTCAGCCCAGATGTTGAGAGAGAGAAAGGACAGTTACTTAGAGGACAGCAAGAACGCTGGTTGAACTAACAGGACGGACGTAGATGCGAGTTGGATCCTCATAGAACATACACTTGGAAAAAATACAGCCAGGAAGCCGGAGGCCACAGCTGGCTGGACGACGGAGTCTTTTTATTTTTGGATAGCTGAAAGAAGAAGAAGAAGGGACGCTGCCCGCTATTTTCCGGACGACACCCGCACATTTTCTTTAAAAAAGTATTCCAATTGTCATTTATTATTTGTTCGATTTCCACTACGAGATTTTGAAATTCAATGTTGGTATTTTGTTTATGTCTGCAAGTAATTTAGAATATTTTTGTTTAGTTATGAAACTAGATAATAAATTTAAATAATTGTACCAAAGCAAAATAATAAAAAATTAAAATTAGTTTTTATTGAAATCATTAGTGTCAAAAAACCTACGTTACCACTATAAATATATATATACATATAACGCATGGAACACTTTCAGCTAAACATGGTACACATACAACTTATGCAATCTAAGAAAAAACCAAAGTCCTAGCTTCCTAGAAGTGTGGATGGTAATGAGATTTAAAAATAATGCCGAAAGGACCAAGATTGTAATGGAATCAATTGTTCTGCGTTGCTGACTTAAGCCCTGACAATCGCCATTCCGCTTAAGTTAAGTACATATGGACTGACTGAGTGTTCCAATTAATCAGGAATAGTTTCGAATCCTCCCCATGCTGAGGATGTGGAAGACATAATCATAAAATGTCCAAAGCTTCTGGGATTGGTGTCGAGTTCGCAGTTTTCGGGTCCGTTGAGTAGAATACTGTCAATCTCAATCCTGATTAAGTTGAAGTTTTCCATCTTCAGTATTCAAGTGCGAGGAGATGGTATGAAAGGGGAAAATAATCCATATTAGTATCGATTTTATAGTTTCGGTGTCGTTGAAATGAATAGTAACGCTCATTTTGCTGGTCGAGTGACACTTAACACGTCGGCATGAGGCGGTGTGAGACGGTTAAATTATCAAATATTTGAAATAATCAATACTACTGTCGAATAGATTCATTTTCCGGTCTAATATAGTGATAATTAAATGTCCGAGAAAGCCAGCGATAATTATTTATTGGGTTAATCTATAGGAGTTATGCATAATGGCAATAAGTGGGAAACGAGTTATTATTTTCATTGTGATGTCGAAAGATATATTTATCTGTTTCTGTTTGCTTGAGCATGTTTCTTCTGAATGTAAGCTCCTACGTTTCTTAATGATGCTGTGACATCTGGCTCAATTACCGGGACGAAGCATGCGTATACACGAACTTTATCCGACGGATAGTAACTTTCGGGCATGGAGAGTACTTGGAATCAGCATAGCCTCGATTCTTCCTCTTCCTCGGACACGTTAATGACGGTCTCAATCAGTTCCAGTGTAACTATTGTGTCGTCTACTTAAGCAAATGGTGTCGGTAATTGTTTGAGTGTGTTCTTCTTATAGATCTTGAACGAAAGCGGTCATAAATCAACTCTCCCTTCTCAGAAGTTGCGGAAAATATCAGTTCCTTGTATGCGGAATATCGTTATATGTGGCATCGTTATATCCGAAAAATTTAACTTGGGGTTGAAAAGAAATCTAGCATATTGGATGGACCGTCGTTAAAACGACATATCATTATATACGGAATCGTTACGAGCGCCTTCTACTGTACTGAGATTTTGTAAACGCAGATTCTCCATCTCTCTACACTACAAGCTTATTTCTTTTTTAAAAATTTGTATAGTGTATATTAAACTTTGATTATTCAAAAAATCTATTATTTAACCTTTTGAAGTGATTAATATTGAATCGAAACTCCGTCGAGTCCGTAGAACGAATCTTCGTTAGACTCATATAATTTAAATTGTGTTCGTAGTATTCTCTCCGCTTTATTTTAGTACAGTGCTCCTATTCACGGGATATATTCTAGAATAATTATAAATAATTTATTTATTTAATTTAGATTTCAGTTGTGTAAAGGTGTAAATAAGAAAATTTGTAACGATAAGTTTATTCCTCTCAATTTAGCCTGCGTATAAAAATGTTTAATTCAAATAAATAAGTAACAAAAAAACAGACAAATATAAGTGTAACATAAATACCGCAAAACGGGTCTGCATTCCTTGTTGCTTTCGTCAGGTTTTTCAAGAAACGCAGTAGCCGTAAGAACCACACACCGCATAAACCAATGACTAACAAAGCTATATGGTTTCTTACGGTTATTGCGTTTCTTCAATCACCTGACGAAAGCAACAAGGATTGCAGAAACGTTTTGCGGTATTTATTTTGCGCTTGCATTTGTCAGTTATTTGGCTAATTATTTATCTAATTACTTAAAACAGACGTTTTTATAATTTAATTTAATAACCACCATTGCATAGCTGCACCATCATAGATAAGCATGTCTGTACAATAGCTACTTTCTTAAACTAGACTTCTTCTAATATGTTCAACTCCCATATAACACAAGTTTACTATTGGAGGTAAAAGTAAAATAATGGATAAAGTAAAACTAATTGCTATTTAGGCAATATTATTACTGAAGTGATTAATTTTAAAAAAATTAGAATAAAAATGCTTAATCAAATAAATATTTTAGTTTCCAACAGTAACAACTATGGCATTATCTTTTCTGGCTGTGTTGTATCTTGTACGTTACGAAAGACATACCTGAAACTCAAAAAGTATCCTTATTACTCCAGTAGTTACAAGGGAGTAAATTATGTTTATCTGTAAAACCACGTGGGGATTGCGAAATTGAGATGGGGCAAGCTACTGGACTGAATTGGGATTTACAGAATGGATGGAAAGCTTATAAAAGAGAATTAAAGATTTTGAATGCGGTGCTTCATAAGTATGTTTGTGATTAAATCCATGGACAAAATATTAAATTTTAGGAAAATTACTAGGGAAGAATTTTTGGGGACATTCTGACAAGTCGTAATAATTGTACTGAGACTCTGCAAGTGCTGGTGAACGTTATGGTAGAAGATTCAACGCTGTATGAATATATTTAGCGGATACGGCAATTCCAACATACAAAAACGTAATTAAGGTTGTTGTTAAGCAATCTGGTATTTAGAATTAGAAGACATGACGTTCTCCGTCAAAACAGTCATATACGAGTGGTGTTCAGGAAAAGGTTACAAAGCCTGCAGTACAATGTGTACATTTTATTTCGTAGTACCAATACAGCCACGCGATAATATATACAGTAGGTGATTTTTCGACATAGTCTCCATATCAGTTTAGGTAATGGTATAAATCACGTATTTGTATACAAAGCCACGTTTTCGCGAAGTGTTTCACCTCCTCGTCTGAAGCGAATTATGGGCAAGGCACTCCTTAAAGTGAGGAAAAAGGTTGTTGGGAGGGTGGTCGAAGATGTCCCAGCGAAACTGACGCCCTTGGACAGACTTTTGACCCTTTCTTCCTCACCTACGAGACCGATAATTCGTTTCCGACGAGGACGCGAAACACTTCGTGACAATGTACTGAACACGCAAGGACAGTATTTTTACAACGAGGGAATATTCAAACTCATCCCACGAAGCGACAAGTGCCTAAACCGATATGGAGACTATGTCTAAATATAACCTACTGTGTTGGGAGGCTGCAGGGTTTCGTATTTGTTGTATTAGTGTGTAATGAAATTAATTCTTAATTGATTGAACTCCTTTTATTTCCAATTGATCTACTTTTAACGCCCATTATTAAAAATAATCTTTTTTTATTTTCTCACCACAATTGACAATCTGAAATTATTTCCTTTTCTTCCAGAGTTGTCGAAGATTTATCACTTATTCAGATATTATTCTAAACCAGTTCATTTATTTAACAATACTAACTCGCTCAAATTACACGCATTTCATTAAACGAATCGTCTTGTTAAAGGGCCAACATTTCAGTTACTCATACGCTTGAAATTAGATTTGAAACGAATTAGGATGACGTTCCGTGGCTTGATTACCATATCTCACAACTGCAGTTTCTAACTAAACAGTTTGGGAAGAGCAGGGAATACATAATTCCCAGAGAATAGATTCTGTATATCCTAATTCAGTCCCGTAGCTTGCCCCATCTCAATTTCGCAATGCCCACGTGGTTTTACAAATAAACATAATTTAATACCCTTGTAACTACTGGAGTAATAAGGATACTTTTTGCGTTTCTCTATCTCAGATCCATAGATAGTATTGTAAAGAGAATCTTACTTTAAAAAGTAATATTTCAATCGGAGACAGAAGTTTTCCGTCTGAACCTCACGCGTTTATTTCTAAACGTTTGCGACACAAATTTTTCTATTTAAAACCAAAGCCTTGACCTGATATATTGATTGGAAGGAAAATTACTAATTTTGGTAGACGCAAAATTGCAGAAATTTTGATTGGCTGTGTTGTTGTCACTGCCTTCCGCAGTTCATAATCATCTGTATGTATCTTGCGTAAATTGGAGTGGTTTTGAGTAGATAACCCCTTTATTCAATTCTACACGACATCACACGCGTCTAAGGTAAGATGAATCTTCTAGTACCGATCTTGTTCCCGGTGAGAAAATCAAATATTAGGAACTTACACAGCTGTAATTTTTATTTATATTCAAAATCTCCGTTGTCTCTGTTTTTAAAATCCTTTTGCCGGCCCATTTAATCGATAAAACGGTGAAACCGATGTTTAATGACTATACACTGTTTATATAAACAATTTAAAAATGAAGTTAAAATTTTTTTTCGTATAGCAAGTGATATTTCTATTAGGGTTAAAGCCGCTGGGGAAGATAAGGCAAATTTAAATCTAGTAACATATCAACAAGTTTAAGTAGCTGATTGTTTATTAAGATTAATTTAATTGTCTTATCTTTTCCGCAGTCACTGGTCAGGTCAGATTGCTTGGGTGACGTCGCAGTTTACCCTATGATTATAAAACTTCATTTGACCTTAATATTCTTACTTCACTTTATTTTACATTCAATTCACCTTTTCTAATACCACACTTGCTACTAACCCCCCGCCCCGCAGCATTGTCGCCAATTCCAAACAGTCCTGCACGCACCATCCAAAAGCATGGTCAAAACATTCATCTTTGTTAAGTATTTATTATTAAAACAAATATTTCGGGTCATTCAAAATTTTGCATCATTACAAATATTGACGTGTATGTGCGACGTTTCGATGACAGTGAACGTCATCTGAAAGTAACGCATACTTTTTTTCACTCTGTTAGAAGACCGAGAATATTTTATTCTTTCTTTTCACCGAGAGAGACTTTATTCTTTAAAAGAGATGTTGTTTACAAAAGTAAGGATTACTTTGGAACAGGCTATCCACTAATATCGTTGCATGATGTCAGCGTACGTTTTCCGCTTGGATTCCAACTTATGTTTTATGTTTGCCAACTCTTGAGGACACGCAGGACACGCAATTAGTAACGCAGTGTATGTCGTCCATTAACTGCTGAAGCAGGCTTTAGTGGCATTTATGCATGCAAATGAAAAGGCGTTCAGCTTGAGCGACGAACATATAATTTTGGATTTTAATTCGTTGTATTACATTGGTTAAGTGTTTTAGTGCTGAAATGAATCATTTATCCTTAATTGCAGCAATGCTAGCTGTTGACTGTGGGGAAGCGGAAATGAACACACTGGAGACAAAGAGAGTCGGGTTAATGGCCACTCTTAGCGGCCAGGAAACGTGCGCGACTAGTTAATTCTGTCATCCTCGCGGAAATTTATAGCCGCTCGGCTCTGCGTATCTGCGCATAACTCTCAACTTGTCAACATCTCACTGCCACTGCCACTACCTGGGATTAAGAACCGACGAAACTTGCAAACGCTTAATTTATAACCTCGGAATAGTTTGTTACACAAGTCAGAATATGAGTGTAGTACTGGAACGCTTCAAGCCGTAATGACGCAAATCACGAGACGAAGTATCGACGAGTCTTATTCTGTTAACTCTAAGGTCCGATCCTTCCGATGAAATTATTCTACGTTACACTGTAGGTTAAATAATCACACCTGATGTCCGACTTAATACCGCCGTGGCCGAGGGTTTGTTACGACGCTATAATTTTCGTTTGTGAATTATATTACTTTTGTTATTTTGGAATGCAAAGGGGGTGTGTTGACCCTGCTCTATATCCGGTTCAAGTTTCCACATTTTTCTTCCTTAGTTTCCACACAGGTACTGAATTTAAATTGACTCTCGATTATCCGTCCTAATGTAACAGAAGGTCAGACCGGATAACAAAAAATCCAAAACACCCATTTTATACAAATTTTCTGATCTTTTACTACTGGAGAGTACTTTATAAATATTAACTTATGTACGTAAGTTTTAAACATTTATTAAATAAAAATACCAGCAAATTAAAAGAAAGTACATTTTTGTTAAATTTTTACACGTTGTTTATAGGTTCTTTTCAAACACAATTGGGTTAAGTATATTACATATTTATTCAGACGTTCCGATATAGTGCGTAATATTCATCAAAGTAAACATTCACCTATTATTATATTTCTTCATATATTTAAAAAATCATTTTTTATATTTTGATATTTTAAAATTTTCCATTATTTTTGGATTATAAAATTTTTTTACTGACGAATTTCATAACAAATTTTATTATATTAATTGTTGTTGTTGACATTTTACTTTTACAGTAATTATTAGATAAATTATAACATATACAGTATTCATAATGTTTTTGTTTTATTACAATTTTAATTAGCGCTTTTGTCTCAAATTTGTTAGCTATTATCTGATGTAAATAATTATATTAAAGTTGATTACGTAATTATATTAAAATTGATCATTGTTAAAATTATCTTAGTCTAACAGACTGTTTCCACTAGAATATGAATCTATAATTAAAACCTTTTTATCTCTATGATACTAATTGTGCAATTTCCCCGTCTGAGCATAATAATATTATATTAAGAAATGTAAGTAAGCACAACTGTAATAGGCTAAAGCATTTAATAATAATCGAAGTATTATGTGATTTAAACATAAAAGAAAAATGTTCCTCTTCCCAAGATTCCATCCGGTTAAATTCTTCGACGTTTCGTTGCCTGACATTATTTTATGCTGAAGTTGGAGACGTCACGTCTTATCTATGAGTTAATCCGGTTAGAATACCGAGAAGAAATATTGCTTCGATTTAAACTTATTTATTTGTTGCAAATTTTATTTAAAATTTCCACTTTTTTATTTAAGATATTTCTTGTACAAAGTCTGTTATCATCGCATTATTTATAAATAAAAAATAATTATAAAAATTTGGCATTGGTTTTTTTGTGTAAAAAAATCGAAATTTTCAAACTATATTTTGTGTTTAAGGTTAAAATTGTGTAATAGATTGCTGTTATAGATGGAAATGCGGGGGGGGGGGGGTTCTTCTTTGAATTTTTATGACTATATTTTCTCTAGTTTAACGCCTATTATAATTTTAATTATAAAGTTAATTAATTTTAGTATGGAGTCCGAATAGTCGAATAAACTATAAATTTGCATGAAGGTGAACAAATACCTTTGTTGACTGAGGAAAAGTATTCGTACGATCTTAGTTTAGCCGGTTTTAGTTTTTGTTCTATCTACTCAGCAATTCCTATGCTTATACTAATTAACATTATATTTGTATTTTAACACTTTTAATGGCCATAATTGCCATTGTTTCACAACTCTTCGGAAAGTAATTTACATAATAAAACTTTGCTTGGAACCACGCACAAAGATATTCTAAATATTTAAATATCTAGTGCAGTTAGTTGTATTATTTTGATTGTTTCTGGGAATGTAATGGATAAAATGTAGAATCGAAAAAGCAGTGTTATAACGTGTATATTACAATTATTATATCGTTCCGAGTGGAAAGTATAATTAGTAATAATAGCTTGAGTGACGCATTTTGTATAATATCTATCTTCCGACGAAAATTAAATAGAAAGTTGCTTTTTATATTGATGGTATTTTTAAAAATATTGCTTTTAAATGTCAATACTTATTTTATTTATTTTCTTTTTTCAGGTAAGTAACTTGGCGCAGCTAAGGTAGGAGTTGAAAATTTCTATATTAGAATAATCTAATTTAATACCTGTAAATTCATTTACACAGACACTGTTTTAAAACTTTCGCCTTAGTAAGTCCATGTTTCGAAAATTAGTCTTCGTAGTCAAAGTTTCGTAAAAAAGAACTTTTATTATCCCTATTAATCATAAGGATACATTTGTGACTATGTAATATATTATGAACCCAACTTCTGGTAAAAGAGTTCTGTGGACGAAAAATCAAATTATCATAAATTCAACTTCCATACCTGAATACAGATTTTACTTTGCCTGTAATTTTCTTACTGTTTAAAAACGTGCCGTTCCACAAAGGAAAATTTTTAAGTGTATTGTTTACGTAGCGTAAAATACAATTTTTGAAACAAAATAATTTGATTAAAAATAATATTACTATCAACACTACTACAGGAAACTGTGTGAAACACTGAGGGAGTTATAATAGAAATAACAAACAGAAGTACATAAAAGTGTTCAATATTTATGAACTTTTGTAACATTAAAAAAATTAAATTTGATTTTGATTTGCTTTAAATTAAATTTATTTTTAATTAAGGGTTTACACAATTTCAACAGAATCAAGGTTATTAAAATTTACTCACTGTTGATTTTAAATTTTTTAGTTAATTCACTTTAACTATATTCAATATTCCAATAAATTTGTAATACGTTAAACCTATTGAGACTCAGAACGTACATCAAAAAAGAAAAAGAGTCGTATGTGATGGTATATACGTGCGGCAGAAATCTTAATTATTTACGTCGCAGACAGAAACACACCTGTTCATTTTTTTGTAGTCGGATTCCCAACGCTAACCGAAAAATCTTCACACAAATTTCTGACAGTTAAACACTTCCTTCGTTGGCTTAACAATTCTCAGCATCTCTAGACAGATTATTCTTCCGTCGATCCGGCTTTTTTTCTTTCCCTAAGTTGTGCATGCGAACGCTACATTACACCCCAAGTTATAGATCTAAACTCGTACTTTCCCATCCAAGCTGTAGCTATGAATTGCCCTCTCCAAGAACATCTTTCTAATACTTACATTTTTACTCCTACTCTTTCTCCGTTCCCAGAATTCCTCGCTTTTCGAGTTATAGATAGTAACTGTCCTGTTTCATCGCTTTTCCACCTTCCAGCTCGACTGGCCTCGTTCCCCACCAGAGTATGGAAACCTGTTCACGTGTTTTATTTCAGCCAATCTGCGTCGATTTTACACTTTCGCGTGCTTACTCTCTCCTTTTGGAAGTGTTGACCTTCCGGGATTTTGGTCAGGTCAATACCCCTGAGACAGGGTTCTTCCATAATCCTCCACCTTTGTCTCAAGGCATGGTTTTTCCTCGACACCCCGTCACCTCAGCGTCAAATTTTATGACCGTAATTTCCAGCAAGCCACAGATCGGTACACAGGCGTTTTTACTCAAATCTTAAAAAGTAATCTTGAATTAATTTCGGGGGTGGTCTTCTGCGCAACACCTTTCCTCTGGTTCAATCTAAGGTAATGTTATATATATATATATATATATATATATATATATATTGTAATGATTAAAAGGTAAATAAATCAATTGATTGCCCTACGTTGGTGAAGGCAATTTGTATTGATTAAAAGATATTAATTAACAAATTATTTAAACAATTATATCCATGAATTAAAATCACTAGTTCGTTTATGAAACAATTTTTTTTAAAGTGAAGGATTGCAAAATAATTACAACATTCTTTATACTTTACAATACAATTTACTTTTATTCAGTAGAAATTTATAAAATTTTATATGAGATTAATTACATTTAAAGTTTTTAATGTTTAGAGATTTTATTACTCTTTTCTCAGGGTCATTTATCTGGGCCTGCTAAGTAAAGAAACAACGTTTATATTTACGTTACACAATCCTAGAATTTACAAACTAAAAAGTTAAACAATCAAAATAAAAACGAGAAAGCGAAATATGACGATTACCTTTAATTATCGTTTACAAAACGTAATTAAATTGGTTTCTACTGACAAAATATTTGGCTGGTACCAGACTTAACTCTCCTGGGCAATGGCTCACAATTCACACTAACTGGCCATGAAATCACTGACTCTTCACTTGATTGTACAAAATACGGTCGTAGCCTTCGAGTATCTCCTCTGGGAACTGGAACTGCTGCTCCCTCCGGATTATTAGTTAGACAGATTGTTACAAAATTGTCTCTATGTGGAACTGATGACGGTCTCGGTACTCGTAGGAATTTTAATGTGGCGCTAATAATTAGGTTACTCTTTGCAGTTTTACAATGTATTTCACTGTCCAAAACTTTATACTCAAATTCTAAAACTTGTAACCTTCTCGGCTTGATCTATACGCCGGCCACGCTGTTCGTTGTACCCCTCTCAAATTTTGACTTCCACACCAGACCGACTGTTTACAGAAAGCGCCCGCGGCCCACAACAAAGCTCGCCTATAAATTCTTGCCTTTGAAAATTGGTACCGCTAACAATCCACCATAACTATTCAATTATCAAAATCATTAATGATCTCTAATTAGTATTACAATATATATATATATATATATATATATATATATATATATATATATTAACAGAACTATTATGAAGGTTCAGTTTGTCCATACATAAGGTTACCAATAAAATACAATTTACTATTAGATAAATGCAAAATATCTTTAATGTACGTTGAAAGGGTTTGCTGCAAAAAGAAAAATATATTTCATAATTTAATTTTTTTTGATACGTCAGTCCTACTGACATGTAACTTGCGAACAAACGCGAATTTTAAGTCTGTCGGGCCTATTTAATTGCGATAAAATAAATTATACTGAGAAAGAAATTGTCTCAAAACATTATTTATCATCTCAATTGAAATTTAAGATATTCTAATGGAATTCAAAAATTTCATTGTGATCCCCGTTCATAAATAAAGATTCCTTTCTAATGCCGCTAATTACATACTGATTCTCAATAACATAATTTTTTCCTGCTCATATCAAAATATTTGTGGATAGTATAAAATATATTTTTTCCTGTACATCAGTTAACTTAAGTATATAGTATTATGTTATTGATTGGTATGTGGTTAGTGTGACCGTACATAAATATTGCAATAATATGAGTTTGTCACATGATGAGCAAGCGAATTATTAGCGCGGTGTAAGAGCACGAGTTATCCAGTAACATGCCAATATCTTGGTGACAGTATATTTTGTATCAGTAACTTTAGATATAACACTGTATAACAAATTACCAACTAAATCAAAATGCATTGATATTCCGAAGTATATTTATGATCGAAAATAAAGAACGAGGGGTAGCTCAAGAATTCGGACGAAGGGACTTTTATTTTTAAATTTGTTTTCAATCGAAATAAAAATATATAATTTTAATTGGTTTTGCAACTATTACGTAATTTGCACTATAGAAATTTGAAACGTTAAGACATCGATCAATATAATATTCGCAAAGTTTGTTCCTGTTAAAATGAGAGAAAAATATAGTTAAAGTGAAGCATGTATTAGTACAAGAGTGACGCATATAAAGGAAAAACATTCATTGCTGTATCTTATTACTAGGTATGAAAAATCTATAAATTATTATATACGGTTAAATCTAAAATACAACACATGCAGACTGAATACTAAAACAGTTGATTAGGGCTCGGCTGTTGACTCATAGCAGTCCAGAATTTTTTATTCTCTAAAGCGGACGCGTATGAATATGGATAGAGGAATACATGCAGATAAAAGTGTGAATAAGTGAAACTTTTCTTTCAAATAGTCGTGATAATGTGTTGCTTATATTATTACTCAGTTATAATAAGTATGTATTGCACAATACATATAATAAGCGTAGATACATAAGGCGATAAAGAACGATTCCACTTTCCTTCTATAATCGTTTTCCAAGGATTCAAGATAATGCTAATAATTTAAAATCCATTGACGTTTAACAATCACCTTATTTGTCATAAATTACATCTGCGACAAATGTCATTAATTAAGACCTGTTTGCACACAAATATGTAGTTTATGTAACAGACGATTGTATTTAGGAAGTACGCGTGTCCAAATTCTGATTCCCCGCGCTATTCGTTTCATTAACTGTCCATGGATTAACGATGTCAATCATTTACGTCTATGTTGCAGCTTTCGTGCTCTCATTTGCCGGTAGACATCACTGAACCACGTTGACATTTACAGCCGATAAGAGAAATTTACGAGTTCAACTTTTGCTACCAAAAATATAGTGCACAGCTTGCAAAGAACTGCATGCATTTTAAGATATGTTACTGTTTGAAGTATCGTTTCACATATTCCTAAATCATTATATAATAGTTATGTTACTATTTCATTTTGATAAGTTATGATGATTTTTAGGTAATAATGAATTAAATTTCGGACCATCATGTAATTAGTAATTATTATAACATAAAATTTTTACTAATTGTATTACTAATGCGATTAGTTACTTTATTTTGATTGTAACCATATTATAACGGTTTCATGACTTTTTATTCGTACACATGAGGAATCATTTGTACCTAACGTTGAGTATAAATATTTTTTCGTTCCCTGACTGTACCTTCAGTTTTTAATTACATACTGCTGCTTGAATAGCAAAATTCTGTCTCTTTTTATTTTACTTCTTTTTAAGCAATTTGCACATTGACCTGCATTAACGATCACGATATAAGCTACGGGACATAAATAATCTTAGATTTATTACCATCATTTTTCTACAGTCCAAAATACTATCCGAAATTTCATGTCAATTATCCGAAAATTATTTCTTAAGGTTTAGTGAAGGATGGATCTGAACTTTTACCCGACAAACATTTAACCGCGGCACGTTCGCCCGACTGGTCAATATCCCGATAGGTAATTTACCCAAAAGGTACGGCGCCGTATTTTGAGCGGCCGTGCCGTGAGCGGACAACAGTCCCTTCCTCAATCCTGACCGCTGAGCGAGCAGGTATAAAGTTTTCCGAAGAGCAACTTGATCAGTCTTAGTTTTAACATTAAGTGAATGTAATACAAGTTTAATGTATAACATTTCTGAAACTTATCTGTATTTATATTTTCTATCTCTATCTATAACATGGAAACTGTTCCCATTGGTAGTGATTAGTTTAATGAATATGCTTAGAAATGATTAATTAAGATACAAATCTTTTAACAGTTATATTTATCTGACGTCCTTAAATAATTGAAAACATCAACCTGTTTAGTTATAAATTTATTATTAATTTAAATTTTTAAACAATATAATACAAAAAACATTCTCAAAGATTCATCCCTTATTTATTAGGACCGCTTTAGGTGTTGTCAAGTTAATTAAATGATCTAATTTCAAAATCCGTGTTTCTAAAAATTCAAACAAAGCAAGATTTTACATTTCTCTAGTATCTTTCTGCACTTTAATTAACTGCAATACATTAAATAATAAAACTTAATCTCTACGATTATAATTTGCCTCATTTATTGAAAAAATATTTTTGCCACAATTATTTACATCAACCGACATGATTTATTAAATTTAACCAAGCTGGAATGTCGTAACTAAACCCAGCGACTACGATAACTCCGGATTCGACAACAATCTCGGTCGTTGTCGCATTATTTTTACCAGTCCCTTCCCTAGAGATGTTAGAGGTGTCCTAAATCTGCAGTTTTTGTTCCTGAATCGTGGCACGTGTACCCCAAGTTTGGTTGAAATTGTTCCACGCATTAATGAATAATAATAAGAATGATAGCCAAATACAGACAAAATAAGTGATAATATAAATACCATACAACGTTACTGGGAAGCTTGTTCCTTTCTTCAGGTGTTAAGAACAGCCTAGAGCGACACAACTGCACTGGTCAGTTGACAAAAACCTAGGGAAAGAAAAATTTATAATTGATGTTGGCAGTCACCATTATAGTTACATAATTCTCATGAAAAACAAGTGTTTTATTTAAGGAATGATTGTGTAATTGTATGTCTTGGATTTTCAAGTTTAGGATACATAACTGTAAAAATTTTACTTTGTTGTTGTATTTATATGAAAGTTTGGAATTAGAGAAAGAAATACTGTTAAATTTATTGTTTAAATGTTGTAAATAGGCTAGAAAAAAAACACATTTTCTACAATTATCTAAAATCTCGCACTGGATCCTTGCAATAACTAATTTGTTTGAAAGTTTTAACCAAGTTTTAAAACTAGAATAAATATTAAGTGCGAAAGTATACAAAATATAATTGAGAAAAGACATAATATAATGTTAAAGGAAATGGACGGCGTTAATGAAACGGCTACGCGTCAATTTTTTTTCATGTGTAGACAGGCTATGTATAGTGTAATACAAATAGTGGCAACTCCCTTCTCTTAGCATAGGAAAGGGATTTGAAAGGGGGGATGCGGAAGGGTAGCGGAAGGTAGCCAAGGGTTAACTAGGACCTCGGGGGTATGGTTTAATGATCCTACCTGGTAATTCGCCTAAAACTGATGCAGGGAAAACCCTAGAAAAACCTGCATCAGGTAGGTCGGGCATTTGGTACTTGTCCCACGCCCTTCCGATGGCGGGAGTGGGGTTTGCTGTGGGGTCGCAGCTTTACCCTCGTCGTCCATTGACCGGTTTAAGTGGCAGCTGGCCGACTATTTAAATAGGAATAGCGGATGATTCTTACCTTATGTCCAAGGTCTCCGACCCCGGAACATACACCTCTCCGAACAGACCGAGGTGTTGAAATGAAAAATTTGTGTCTGGTTGAAAATTAATCATAAGCGAGAGAGAGCGGAAAACAGGCTAAATAATTATAAAATTATATAATTCCAGACAACGTTTCTGGGATCTTTATTCCTTTATTTAAATTTTTGATTTCTTTTATAATTAATTTACTTTACAATAATAATCGTGTATAATAAGGTAACTAACATATTAAAGTGTTCCGTTAATACCATGCTTGATTTCGTAAAAACGAACCTTTGGGTATACTTACCCATCAGGATATTTACTTGTCGGGTTAACGTCAATCGGAATAATTTCGACAGGATAATGTGCTTCGGCAACTGTCAGTCGGAATTTTCCACACGACCCAATTGTGAAATATATTATCAAAAATTTTAATAACTACGTCAGAATAAAAAAATATTTTAACTGACTAATTTATGTTAGAAAACCTCAGTATTGTTGATTACATTTCGCTTGTCGCCAGATAGGTGGGAGTCAATTGTAATTAGAGGCACGATATACGGCCTTCCTCCTTGGGTAATTAGCCTTTCTTACTGACAAGAACTAATGACGGCGATCTTTGGGTTAATGGCGGTATAAATGGAGTTTTAACGGCAATTTCATTCTGAAAAGCTAAGAAAAACTCGAGGAAAATTCAGGAGTTTTTAAGCGAGCTCGTGAGAAATAATTATCATTACCGGATATACAGTGTCACAATAGCGTAGCAAGAGTGTTCAGAGTTTGGAACATCCATCATGTCTTCTGTTTGTTTCTACGGAATTTGTATATTCCTAAGCTCAGCTTTGTTGTCTTAACATTAGTCCAGCTATAGAGACACCTTCGAAGATTAACAAATGTTTAAGAATACTACGGTTAAAATAGAACAATTAAGGACGCAATCATTACTAATAAAGTGCATTCTGCTTGCTCAGTTTGTTGACATTCCGTAATTATTTGGCCATTCCAATACATTTATAAAATCCAAGCACAACTAACACTATACAATATCGGATTAATTTTTCAGTACTGAGAAAATAATCTAATTCAAAGCAAGAAGTATTTATTTAAGTATGTTAATTGTTTCGGGTGCTGGAAATAGTTTCGTTGAAAAGTAAACATTCAAAGACTGTAAAATTGTTGTAATTAAATATAAAATTTCCAATAATTATAGAAATCGGGGACTATTCCCATGAGCTCAGGAATATTCGTTAACTGTTTTTGGTTTGGTTAGTGTGATATTGATACTTTGTTATAAAAGAAAATTATGAAGAAGAAAGACGACGTATTGACAAAGGGAAACCAAGTTCAATATCAACGATTACGGGTTTTAAATGTCGATTTACGGTTTAAGGCAATGTAAATAAATTAAACTGTAAATCTAATAAAGAAATTTAATGGCATCCAGATTATTCTTGAAGTGATTCATCAATTGTATAGGAGCCCCATATTCAGTTCCGAAAAAGGTTGAAAACAAATTTTTATTAAATGTATTTTAATATTCACCACGATGTTCCCAACATGAATGTATAAAAAATTATGTTACGAGAGAGAGGAAGGAGAGAAAGAAAAATTCAACAGTTAAAAAATGGTGGTCTTATGGAAAAAGTGATACGATCATAAACCATACTAAATTTAGTCGTCCTGAAAGTCCACTATCCAGGATATCAAAGATTTTTACTCTGTTATAATGAATTGTTTATTCCATTTTCCACTATCTCATAATTTCCTTTTATATAGAGTACTAAACACCCGTTAATGTATTTACCACGTAATGTAGTTTTCTTAACGGATATGACAGAATCTGCCTTGAATTTCTATACTCAGGTTTTTTTTTAGGGTAACAGGCTACATGAGGGTAATCCACATGGTGGCAACTCCCCTTTAATAGTATAGGAACGGATCTGAAATGGGGGGATGCGGAAGGGTAGAGGCAGGTATCCAAGGGTTAACTAGGGCCCCCGGGCTATAGTTTAAGGAACCTACCCGGCATTCGCCTATAAATAATGCAGGGAAAACCCTGCATCAGGTAGGTCGGGCATTGGGTACTTGTTCCACGCCCTTCCGATAGCAGGATAAGAGTTTTCTGTGGGGACGCAGCATTCCCTTCTCCGTACCTCAACCAGTATAGTTCCAATGGGAACAGAGGACAACTTTTACCGTATGCACAAGGTCAGTGACTCCGGAACATACACCTCTCAAAACAGGCCGAGGTACCTCGGCTTGTGGGAACCTTAGTTCAAAAACAGAGAGAGGAAAAGGCATCCTCAAAGGTAGTCCCTTCGTATCGCTCCTACAAGGTTCTTCCTGCGAGAGAATAGCCCTCGCAGACAGTATCCTTAATGCTCATGTTGATTCCCGTGATAGATTTATAGAAACAAAATATTTTGTTATACATGCAAGAATTCAGAAAGTATGGACAACGCCTCATATCCTATCAGTTACTTTTTTTGGAGAGAGTAGTAACTATATTGTAGAAGTTTCCACCAAAAAATTGTCTTCAGATTCCAGCGTTTCAGTTAAAAAAGGATTTTCAGATATTCGTAATCTAATGCAGCGTAAAAAAGCTTTCGTTTCGTTACAAATATTTGGAATTGGCCTTTTAATATTTCATACATTGCTAAATTTTGTGCTCATTATAGCTTTACATAAATCACAGCACAAGTTTGATCAGGGTTAACCTTTTCGTAGCTCCGCAATTTTACCATCAATCACCGTAGTGAACCGCAGAGCAGCGTGTATATGGGCATTGTCTTTCCGTGATATGCCATTTCCAGGATTCATTATGAGTGAGACAATCACTGGCCCAATAACCAAAATTACCTTTCATCGTTCTATTGGCAGTCAGTATTTGTAACTGTGAATGATCGATCCTTTCTTCTTGTTTTCCTGTAGTTCTACAAGCCAATGATTTTGTTCTTAAAAATGCATACCTCCTTTTAGAATTTCCCGCCAATATTAATCATTTTCTTGAGATATTCACGAAAGAATACGGTGATGATTTTCATTTCTACATTAAATCACGTTTTTTTTGTGTGAAAGGTCTAATAATACATGTGCAATTAACATCATTTTCATTCATTGTAGTATGCTGCGTTCCGCCATACGTCACTTTCGACTCATAGCAGACTAGACACATTGTCGCTATCAATTATTAAAAAGTAAGCCGACATTGTGCAAAAATCGCGGGTTACCGAGTTTACAGGCAACAACGTTCGGATTACTTATTCAAAGTGCTGCAATAACACAAGCTGAGATGTGAACACATTCATCAATTTCACGCTAGGAAGGCCAAACGTGTCATTTAAGTAGCACCTGGACTAAAATGAACGCTAGATAAGTTATAATCCGTTATCCGAAACGTCGTGGAAACTAACGGACTTAATATGTTGCAATCGTAAGTCGCATTAACTCAAATAATAATTGCAATTAATCTCTAATATCAATTGCACTATTTTGTGAAATCACCTATTTTTAAATAAATAATTGCGCAAATTGAAGTAAGAACTACATAAACTACTTTCATGACCACTATACATTAAATTCATAATAGTTCTACGCCAAAGAAGGAAGAACTATGTTCCCATACTTGGTCTGCATATTAGCTTTCGCGACTCCTATTTCATCAGAACTGTCTTACTTTTGCTCGAAAATGTAGATATTTAGAATCGATCTTTAATTCTACTATTTTTTTGATAAAAAGTTTCTAAGCTTACAAGAAAATTGTTTTTATCAAATATTACACTGAAAGTGATTTTTATCATACACCAAAGTGGTAATCCATTTGTGTAAGTCGATTTCTTCTTGTGCTAGTTGTAAATAATCCGTATGTGTGTTAAAATCTTACGATAAAAACACATTCTAATTTTTATTTTATTTTTATATACCATATTCCTGGTCGTAAATAATGATGAAGTATCAACCATAATACTCGTATACTATACGATAAATCAATTGTTGTTTTACATATTTGGAATATGAACCAGAAGCTGAGTGATTTTATTTTCCATAGGAAATTCACTAATGCATACTAAAAGTGATTTTGTCTTAAAACCTGTAGGCCATTCAATCATTTGCTTTTCGTAATATCTTTAATTAAAATTCAGAAATTATCCATAAATATTAGAATAGTTTATTTTTATTAAGGCTGATTTCATTCAAAATTCCATTTTTAAATCAGTCACAAAGTAAAATTAAAAAATTATTTTATAGTGACTTTCACATTTCTTGGTGACCCAGTTTAGTGTACTTCTTCGCAGGAGATAACCCCGTGCGCTACCAATCAGCTTCAGTAAGCGCCCAGAGCTTGTCCGCGATAGAATGTCTAGTGTATTTGTTTATTCCGCGCTGCCTCCCCTCCATTTTTCTCCGCACTCCTTCGCTGCTGATGCGTGCTATAGTAATCGGAGACGATTTCGGCTTTCTTAATAATTATCTTCATATGTTCAATTATTAAAATGTGGATCATGAAACCTCAAATTTAAATATACAAGATATAGTTGCTATTCTTCATTATAAAATAGGATAATTCACTTTTCTGATATAATTATTAAAATTACAGTATTAGAGCACAAATCAAAAGAAATAACATGATAATGCGTATAATTATATTGATACACGCACCTTCATGCTATGTATTATGTTACAAGATAGTGGTGGGATTATTAAATGATAAGGTAAAGGGATATTTCCAGAATTTATTAATCATTTAACTGAAAATGAGAAAAATAAAATAAATACAAATTATGCGTGTTCAGTTAGCCGGGCAATCGGATCCCTTAATACAAAGTTAAACCATGGTTTACGGTAATTCCTCCAGGCGCGTCAAGGATTGAGACACTTGGCAGTTACCTCGCGTTGGTCTCTGGCCGTGATCATGTGGCACCCTCGTTCTTTCCGAGTCCTCTGGATGATGCAAGTTTGGGGCTGTACGTTCGCCGAGGCGTCTCTCTACACTTTCTTTACAGCCCCTTCGCTGCATGTGAAATATCGATGTTCTCGACCAATTTTGGATCGACCTTTCCTGAACCAAGAAATGTGATTGGCTCAGGCAGTCACGTGTTAATTTAATTTCTGGGATTTTTGGAGAGACTTTTCCTACGGTAAGACAGTCCAGGTAACTTCCGAGGGTCAACAACCTACGTGCCTAAGCCCAGACCTTAGGGATTATCTATCCACCATGGCGGAGCCTGGTCAAATTCCAACTTGCCAAGCTCTCAACCCTTGCTAATATCTAATTATATTAAAATGAACTATATCTATATATATCAATAAAAAAACTATCGCGCTACATACTTAATCTATCGGAATTTCTATCAGGAACTCATTTCGAATCAGTTGTTAACAATAATGCAGGTCTAAATTATTTAGGATCTTCGTCCAAAAAGAAAGAATTAATTTGAGAGTAAAGTGGCACTTCCGTGATTAGTCGATGTCTGAATGTTAATTTTGCACCCACGTCAAAAAATTCTCGATGAAAGTAAAAGTGTTTAACAATTTGATTGATTCAAATATAGGGTTTTGAATGAATTAAAAATTTATAGAAATACTGTATAAATAATTAAACAATTTGTAAGTTGATTTCGCTCGTGATTTAAAAATTAATTGCGGTTGACTTAACATTCGAAGAAAGTAGATAATAAAATTTACTGTGTTCATAATCTTTATGAATCGCTAGTCTTGTCAGGAAACTTGGACGCGTATGAAACTTTGATTTTTCACGTTGAATGTGAACGAATGATCTAGAAATGAAATTCCACTACAAGAAATTTCGTTGTCCCGTGCAGGGTAGGGTCTCGAGTTGATTGCCAACGAATCCTCATTTATTGTGATATTGATGGCAAATTCCGTTCTGTTTGGAGAACAAGAGAGAAGGGTACCTGTTCTCAGTCAGTTTTTAAGGAATTACCCAGGCTGATACGGATTATTTGCTTATACTTCAAACTGTTTTGACGTATTTTTAGTATCTCTGAAGATAGTATAGGTAGAAATATTATTCATTTCTGTCAAATTTTCGTTAAGTATTTCATTTCTCGCCGCTCTGATCTCCTTGTGTCTTTACCAGAAATAAAATGAAAATTGTGAAATTGCACATAAATACTTTCAAGGAATGTCTTAATTCACGAGTACGGTAACAGGACACATGGACCGACAAGATAAATAGGTTAGAACAGCTAACTTGAAAATTAGTGAGAGTGATGGATAGTTCGTGATGAGAGTTAGTTCAGAGTTAGTTCATTGAGCTTGAGTGATAATGGACCAGCGAGGCGTCGAGAAGCGAAAAATAGTTACGAGGATTATACAAGTTTTGTTAGGAACTTTGGATACTCTAGAACCGGGCGTTAACTGAAATGCCGTCGCTACTTCAAAAATTCTAAGAAATTACCTTCAGTCTCTCCGACAAGTAGCGACAATCGTATTCAAGCTCGACTATATATGACAGTCCCGCATTAACCTACGAGCTAATCTTATGAGAGATGATGTAACTTGAGTTATTTTCCGTTTTAGGTCTACAGTCCCTCTTCAGCGTAAGATTTGGAGTGAAGGTCCTTTTATTATTATTTTATGGGGATGTGAAGAGCGCAGAGGATTCTAATTACATTTTATTAACGTTTGCGTAGTGCTCAGCATGATCATGTCGTATCACTGAGGTCCCGAGTTCGTATCCTGACACATTCATGGACGTTTGTGCTCGTTTTGGTCACCAAAACTGGGGTTAAGTCTGAAGGACAATCGCTACGATGACCACATTCCACTCTAAAACATTCGTCATGGAAATCTGTCATGTACGATAACAGCCTGGCAGCCGTCCAGGTAGACCAAGCCTTCAATTATCTGTCAAGCCAAGGGAAATGAAAAAAAAATTGTGTTTGGAAGTTGATTGGCGATGACTCTTTTTTTATTGATTTTTAGCAGTGAAATGTAACTCAGACACGCGACACTTTTTAGGAGAAAATTTTAATTGGTTGCCTTGTAGGTTCTGTTAGGTTTTTTGTTTTGAAAGAGAAGACGAGTTTTACTTATGAAGAATACTAGATATTTTTGCTACTCAATGTTGTATTTACAACTAATCCGGCATGGGATGGTTATATTGAAGTTGGCAAATTGAGGAGTTGTAAGGATTGGTTATCAAGGATGATTTAAGGGGATAGGGAAATTTTAACTTTGTTTCCCGTGCCGAAGCTTATAGGATGATGGACTTTTGGGTTGTTGTTTTTTTATGGATTAATGGTTGTCTAATGCGCAGAGATGAACAAAATTCTTGGTGGTCAAGGTGGAAATTTAGAAGGCAACGATATTGTAATAGTTTGATGGATGTGTATAGGAAGTGAAGTGAAAGACAGTGGTGGAGGATTCCTCTTAGAGATTGAAGGTGTCGTGGCGGGAAAAGAGTAAAAATGGTGAGGACTAAATTCTATTATTTGGCGGATGACTCTGGAGAGTAGGCTATTGTCATATTCCATATGGTGTCAAGGGTGTGGAAGGCGTCACAAAATGTTAGTATTGTCATAATACATTAAAATTATACAATTCCAATTAAATAACATTTTTTTATGACGTGCCAGTTTTGTACTGAAGATATACAAGGCTTCAAGAACAAGAGTGACGTAGATCAGTATTTTACTTAGTGAAATAAAAATGATATAATTCAAGTACGGAAGGAATGATTTCAATCCAGGAGTTGACCCGGTTACGACAGATGGTAAGAGCACGACTTACTAAGTGGAGGTCCTGGGTTTCATTCCCCATTCCGGTAGAGATTTCTCCATCCTGATCCTTTAAGAAAGATTTTTCTTGACAAAAATATTTTATATTTTTAGTTTTTAACACGACGTTATTTTATTTTTCAAATGAAATTTTTTTGTGCTCAATAACATATTTGGCTGTAAATTTAAGATGCTATGAAAATTTCAGAGGTATGTAGCTATCATTGTTGCTTCACATAGCCTGATATCTGAGTATAAATCTAATTATGTCAACTCATTAATCTAATGAGTTGTTAAGAAAAACCGTGAGTAGTTTTTTAAAATGGTTTTATTATCTCTTAACTATTTAATGTTGTCTGGAACCTTGTAAATATAGTAATACCACAATAACGGTCTCCTGTCTGTGTAGTTGACAGTGATTTTCTAGATTTGTAATAGGTGTTTTTGTTTCTTTGAATAAAATTGTGCACATCGGAGTTGGTCGTGAATAGGTGATTGTTACTTCTAACAAAGAGCATAAATGATTGTCCGTGCTGACATGTAATGGTGGAATTACGCAATCTTATTAAAAATTCTCCTGAATTATATTCTTGAAGAAACTTGGTAATAGTCCTCTTCTGAACAAAAAAAAATCTCCCTGAAGATGTATCCCGTAAAATTATACCATATGATAATGGCATCACCAACTTCTTCCACTCCTATCCTTCTGAGCAGAAAATTCCATAACACACACCCTTCAATTCAGTTTCCAGAAAAAAGTGTGCACGTCCGTTGGCATCCTCATATTCATTTCTTCCACTAGCTGCTCCCTTAATAGGTTCAGACCCACAGCAGCCTTGTTCGTGGACAATCAAAAAGCCTACGACAAGGTGTGGACAGAAACACTTCTATACAAACTATATAAACTTAAATATTCTGATCCAATTCGTACGATCCTTCCTAATAGACAGGTCCTGCTTTGTTTCGATCAATGATAAACACTCTTTCTACTTTACGCCTTCCGCTTTCCTCCCCCATAGTGCCATTATTTCTCCAATCCTTTTCAACACATACTATCCTTTGATGTCCTCCCTTAAGTTAACGATAATTTGTTCCAGTTTGCCGACGATAGCGTCTCCTGGGCATCTGACAAAAATCCCAATAACCTTCTTACCTCCCTCAACACGTATCTCTTAACGAATGTCTTTCCAAGTGGAAAACCAAACCCAAGCTTACCAAAACCTCCCATAAACTTCTGGCAAAGAAACTATTCTGTTTCTCACATCCAGCAAAATTCCACGAGTCAAAATCGCCAATTTACATGCATACTATAACCTTTCCGTCATAGATGTGTTGAAAAGCATAAACTGATTTGGATTATTGTCTCCAATCAAACCGCTCCTTTCCTCCAGAAGCCCAAATAATGTTTTAAAAAATTATAATGTCTACGCCCTTCGTTTGCTCATCAAAATATTAAAACAACCATCATCCCAAATTCCATACTGAAGATGGCCTCTGGCCCTATAACGGCAAATGACCCAGGTCCTTATTGACAATTATCAGCATCAGTATCCATCGAAACATTGCCGTAAACAAACGCCAGCATCCAGTTGGAATCCCGATAACTCTTCAGCTAGCAGTTACACAGGGAAAGTATAGGATCCCAACTAATTTTCTGATTATTATTCATTGATGTTATCAAACACTGCAGTACTCTTTACTGCAGCAGCTTCTCTACAAACCTGCTTTCATATATAACAGCGTGTTAAATTTTATCCGTTCATATGCTGCTCTTTTTTTATTGAATCTAGTTCAAATAGACCGAGTTGTTGTTTGGAAAGTACGTTTCCTCTTGTATCTTTTATCAATATGATTTTATTTTTTCTTACATTTTGGTACTATGGACTCTTTTAATATTCACTTTATCTCTATTAAACATTAAAATTTTACATTTGTACTGTACGAAAAGTGAGCTTCGTCTGTACCCAAACATAATTGTAAATAAAGTGGTTTAAATTTGAGAAAAAGGATTCGCTACATAGTGTTGGAATTAAAGAGTTAGTGCGAACTGCGGGCGATTGGTTGTCGCAGTGCGGCTGCGCGTAGCGGCATCGGGAGCGGGCGCGGGCGCGGGCGAGGGCGAGGGCGGACGGCGCGGCGGAGTCGGCCAGTGTGCCGCGCACCCCCGGACCTGCCTCGAGCTGGAGCTGGAGCTGCAGCTGCGTACGTAGTCCCTGTCCCAAACCCTTATCCTCACCTGGCTGAGACGAGCCTTGTCGCGCCATGGTATGACTGCTGAGTGTTGAGTGCATGCGTGCGTGTGTGCTGCAGTAGGCGGCCAGGCTGGATCTCCCCGGGGGCGGCTCGTGGGGCGCGCCGCGCTGGACCGGCGCCTCCGACAGCCCCTACCGCATCACGTGCCCCATTCACAGCCCCTACAGGTTCCGCTTCGCCAATGGCGGCCCGGACTTCTACGGACATCAGGTAATCAGTGTTCACGTCTGACCACATCTTACTTCTCCTTACTTTGTGAGAATCGCTCGTTCTAGTGTAACTATCTATGAATAATACTATTTATGACCAACGTCAATTATGAATACTTTTTATTCATTATAATAATAGTACAAAGGACTGTAATAATAACTTGTTACATCTGAGATACTACAGTTCAGGAAATGTAAATTTATATATCTGTAGCACAAAGTGCATTATGTTATTGAAGTTTGACTTTAAAATCCTCTTCGCCACGTCACTTTTTTACTTGTGAACCGAAGTACAGATGCGATGAAACTATGGAGGAATCGAAGTCGCGGACATTTCCTGAAGCAACGGGTGAGTCAAATCTGTAGAAAGGTGTGTCGGCCGATGTACAGTACAGCACCAAGCGTTCTCTTTGCAGTATCTTTATAGATTATTTTTCAATACGAATTATCACACGCCATGCAAGTCTGAACAGACACACACTCATATCGCCTTGCGTCTCCAGGTGTCGCTGTTAAGCAGAATATGACGCAACGGCATTTCATAAAAGACGGCACGAGTGGCAGCCATGGTAACGGTGATACTACTTGCGTGCCTTCAGACATTGCGGCCTTAGTTTAGCTAATGGATTCTTATTGGAGAAGCTAAACTTTTTTTTCTCAACAGGTGGTCTAAGTTCAAACGCTCACTTAACGCGAATCTTGCCATAATTATTTCCTCTGTTTTTGTCTGTTCATTCAGATGTTCACATACACAGGTGTGCGTTTCACTGTTGATTTGTCTGACAATTTGTGACTGCGTGACGAAAAAGTTTCAGCAGACTAATCAAATTAACACTGAGCGTAAATAAAGCAATTTCTTTAATATGTCTTCGAGTGTTATGCAATCACTGGAAAATTGTAGTTATTGAGGTATAACTTGAAAACAATTTCACATGTTGATAAGGAATGAATTGATGAAATATCAAATCACGATATATATAAAATAATTGGGATGATCCCCTGTTCAGTCCCCGAGAGAAATCTTTAAGCTACAGGGTTGATCGTTACACTTTATGCGTTCCGTTGGCCTTGACCTAAATTTTGGTTGGGTAATACTCGTATTTCCATGTGTAGGAATCTTTGCGTCCCGTCGTCGAACTAATAAGAAAAAGGGGGCGACAGGATGAATCGACGAGCAGTGGTGACCACAATAGGACATTATCCATAGTTATAAAATTTAGTAAGTGATGGGGGGATATTCGTGTCATCTGTCACTGCGATGTCACAGATCAATGAATCTTATACGGTTATGTCAACTATTTCATTCCTTATATGTAGCACATAAAAATATTTCTATTTCTTAAACATTTTGAATAGTTTGAGTTTGAAAATTAACAATATATAAAATAGATCTATAAATATTTGCGTTACAAACATTTACCTTAAAGACAGTTTTTAAATTTCGATTTCTCAGAAGGTTGTTAAGAAAAAATTAAAGTGAAGCTGTGAATATAGAAATTCAATTCTTTTAGTAAAACGGCCAATAGCATTGTAATACTTTGAACTCAAATTCAAAATTAAGCAAGGCGACTTTACTAGAATGCACTTTCGTCGTTGTAAGACCTAGGTTATTGAATTAAAGTTATTTCATTATCGCTAAATGCATTCGAATTGAAATGAGGACTTAGAATGAATCTTATGTTAAGTGACTGTGATGATAAACTTTTCCGCATAGCGTTCGACAATGTTGTTAACATATCAACATAATGTAATTCAATTAATAACCAGTTTCAGACAGTTTATTTAGTTAATTGAGAAACAACGTTTAGGTACATCGTTGAACCTTTTTCAGGTCTATTCTGCGGATAAATTATAATAAACAATGAGTTATTTACATAAAAGACATGATTTTATAGTAATCTAGTTAGAACGAGATATAGTATCCGATTTTCAACTGAGAAGCACCTTATAAAAACCCATTGTTCATTGGAATATAATAGAAAAGACCTGAAGAAGGTATAAATACCGAAATTAGTTTTCGGATCAATTAAATAAACTGACTGAAGTTAGTCATTAACATGATTATATCTTTCTTATAAAACAGACATAAAAATAAAACCTTTGAATAGGAAAATCATTCCTTCACATTTTCAATTTGGAATTATCCAAAGTATTCGTTCTGTTGGAGTATTTTACACTTTTAGAGGCAAACAAATGCGACATGAAACTGATTGTAACTTTGTTTTCCTTATTTTCATTACGGATTAAAGTCACTTCTTTAAAATTCGTTCAAAATTTTTTTGAAACGTTATTTGTATTATAAATTCTCAAAAAATATTGTAAAAAATGTGTAATTATGAACTGATTATGATGTAAACTTTGATGCAATTCTATTTTGTTCACCTGTTACTCTTTCCTAACGTTGTAAATATGATCCTTGCGTCTTACAGATAATATGCTCCTTACGCCCATTCACATATTAAGTCATAAATATTGGTTCAGTTTCATATATTTGTATGATTATGATAAAGTTGTTGAACAAAGGTTTTTCATTCAACTGGTTGACGAGTCACACAATTGTTAACTTTCTTCACATTAACAAGGTGAAATTAAATCAAATGAAAAATTGACGACCGTTTTGAAAATTAATAATAAGAAAAATTGCCAAGTACAGACAAAAGAAGTGATAATATAAATACCACACCATGTTTCTGGAAACAATTTACAAACAACTGCCTCGTTTCCTTACTTTATTTGTGTTTTGTCAATTGTATTGTGCGGTTGTGTCGCTCTAGGCTCTTGTCACTTTAGTTTTCTTAGCACCTGAAAAAAGTAACAAGGTTTCCAGAAACGTCGTGTGGTATTTATCACTCCTTTTGTCTGTATTTTTCTTATTATGAAATTAATTAAAGTATAGATTTAAGAGACCGTTGCTTTATATCTAAGTAATGCCGAGGAATTCCTGTTTTAAGAGACTATTTTTATTCAAATAAAATAGGCTGTCCACAAACTGCAATCAGCAAACTATTGATTCGTGATAATTTGTGTCACGTACTCGATTGTAGGTTACCCATTCAATCACTCATTAAGAAATCTTGCCTTTCTTGGAACGGTTCCTTATAAATGTTGACAATATAAAAGTATCGAACCCTATTATGATCATTTGATAATATTCATAAAAGTTAATGTGAAATGGGAAAATTTTTGGCAGTTTTAATATTGAATGTTTTCAAGGAATCCTTCCTCAATATTCTGTGACTTTATGAAACATTATGAGAAAATTTATTAGATTCCATATTACATGAAATTCTAATATTCAAATAAACATAAGTTATATAAACAGTGTACAATAATTCTTTGACTTAATATATTACACAACGGACTTCACCAATATAAATGAAGGTTTATGTTTTTCACTGGTGAAATTCACGATACGAGGAGGAAACGTTTTTTAATATATTGTAATGTATTAATTCAAATTATTTCTCTACAATTTCTGAATCGGCCATTTATGTAACTTATATATTGTAAGAGGCATATACCATAGTAAATCAAATAAATAATCCACACGTTGTGTGTTCACGTTGTGTGTTCTCTAGATTATCTTTCAGGCTAAACAGAAATTATTTTATCTATGAATAGAAAATAATTTTTGTGTCTTTATTTTTACAACGGTTAACAGATTGATTTATTATTGTAATAGACAATTTTTCAGGTTAGAATTGATTTTTGATTGGCGTGGACCCTTTCCTCTTTGAGGGACCTGGTCGTTACACGAGATGCATGGCGCACGATAGGTTTTTAATTGTCTTGGTGAGCTATTGGAAGAGTTGAACGCTTGCCAACCTGAAGCTATTAACCCCCTTTCCATTATCTTCTTTTAATATAACTGCTCAGTCAATCACACTGCTGCACATAAACTGTCATGAGGTCGATCTCTATGTATATGTGTGTTCTTCATTCTTGAATCATCACCTGAATTACTTCATTTATATATAAACCATTTCGTAAGGTGGTCACTTTTCGTGGTTTGAAGAAAATTTAACTTGATGATCTTACATTTATTTTTATATGTAATACTTAAATTTATTCGAATTAGATCAAAAACTAGTTAAATAACATACAAAAATAAGTGCAATCCTTGCGGCTATCTTTTCAGGAGCTGACGAAAGCAACCAGGGTTACAGAAACGTTGTGTGGTTTTTATTTATTTAGCACTTATATTTGTCTAGTTATTTATCTAATTTTTATAATTTTATCACATTTATTTTGTTTTTATTCGTTTTACACGGAATTTATATGCATTGTTTTGCACTACCACGTAATTCTTCCGTATAATTCATCACACAATATTGACATTATTTTCTTATATTACTGATTTGCAATGTGCTCCAAATTCACACGATGTAGGAGGAATGCATTTAAAATGGTAATTAAAGAAAAAAGTAGCAAACAAGTATAGATGTGTACTAAAGAAATTTGGCATTGAATAGTAATGAAATGGGTATTTCATTAACAAACAATAAACAAAGTGCGGATTGCTGATATAAATTAGTAAAATGACAACATAATAATTGTACATAGAGTTGCTTCCTACCCGGGTATAGACATTAGTTCGCATCAACGTTTTGATGCCATCGTCTTCAGCTGAAGGTCCCGGCCATAGAAACGTTGTTGCAAAATAATGTCGATACACAGTTGGAAGCCCGAGAACTCTTTTCCAACAATTACACCGGGAAAATCTATGTTGTCTACTGAACATAACAATTATAAAATGACTTCAGGATGAATTGAAAATTTCGAAAAAATATCTCAATACAAAACACGAAAAGAGTAGAAAAAAAGTAATCCTATTACTTGAAATTTATATTGATTACCATGATCACCCGGCACTAAATTCCAGAAATGTGGATGTTCAAGGATGTTCTACAAAACAATGTTGACGATAAATTGCCTAACAAATCAATTAGAACAAAATAAATATTGGTGAATAAGGAAATGTATGGTTATTGATGGAAAGAATATTGTATCATATGTAAACGTTTTTCAGTGTAAGAGAGAAATAATCCAAGAATATAATTATCTCAGTCTATTAATCGCACTAGAATAAGAAACGAGTTAATCAGAATAGAACAGGGCAGCCGGTCGTACAACGAAACACTCCATAAATATGTATGTGATCTATTATTGTACTTTGTACAATAGGTGGCAATTAAATGCTGAAAAATTACTTTGTAAATTAATAGCATGTTTGACTTTGAGATCTTCATATGTTAAAAAGAAAACGCAACCAATTTCTCTGTTTTGTATACCTTAAAACAGTTGATATTGAATTTTAGAATGTGTCCACACAGATATTTTGACCGTAAATTACGTGTTAAATCGATCTATTACATGACTGTTCTTTAAAACCATGTTTTGGGTACTACACGTGTCTCTACGAAAAGATCTATTTTAAGAACTGTAGTTTTGCCAATAAAATATATAGCATAACGAGAAACTTTGAATAATGTCAGTGGAAGTGACAGAATTGTTTTTAAATATTTAATACTGAAATAATAACAATACTTTCTTATCTACTATGATGCAATAAATATTTGTATTTTCCTGTTTATTGACTGTAGTATGAAAGTTCACCTTTAAGTTTGTAAGTTTGACTCAAATTCTTTTCGTTTCTAATTTTAAGACATGCATACATACAAACACACACACACACACACACACACACACATATATATATATATATATACATATATATATATATATATATATATATATATAGTGTAATATTAAAAATTTTAAATGGAAAATAAAACCAACACGTTGTGGCCAAATTATATGGTATTCAAACTTTTAACAGCATTTTACCTTGAATTTAAACAAAATTATTTTAAAGAGATAAAATATTATTTATTACAATTTCTATTTACTTTACATCGTGTACATTTTTATGTTTCTTACAAATTGCCATTGCTTTAATGTTACTCATAATCTCAGAGCCGCTTACAGGGCCTCTAATAATGATAGTGATTTGCAATTGTCACCAAAAGTTACAAAATAAAATACAAATTTAATTTACAATAACAAAATTTTGTAAAAGAATCTAACAACAAAAATACTAGGGAAATCTGTTAAATCTAGAGAAATCTGACGGTATATTATATTTACAGAACGGCTTACAAAATATTGTTTCTACGATCAATCTTATTTATAGTTTCTCTGGTACTGTATTTTGCACTCCACAGTCATTTTATTTATAAAGAAAATATTTAATTACAGGCCATAACGCAGATTGTTTCACTTCACAAAACCTCCAGCGCCACGAACTTAACATTGTCGTACTTATCACACAGTTCTGTTGTAGAAGTACATTAATTGCCAAATGAGGTATTTTCAGCCTTTGTTCACCTTAGGATTTGCTGAATTCATATTTATTTAGTCACGAGAATCTTCGGCTGTTCTGCAAAAATATATTCACACGCCATGACCAGACCGGTCAGGCTCCCAAAACACTGGCTGTTTCCGCCACAGTTCTGTGCGTATTACACACGCTTTTCCGACAATAATCACGTGAGAAATCTTTACAGTCCCTGGAATCTTAAACCAAACAATGCTCTGTCCTCAATAATTACGCGAACAATAATATTAAAGAAAAATTATTAAATAAAACATTACACGTTGGTAATATCCACAATATATATATATATATATATATATATATATATATATATATGTGTGTGTGTGTGTGTGTGTGTGTGTGTGTTTATATAACTATTTTCTCAAAATAATAATGAATTGTTACGTTAATGTTAATAATAACCACTTTCAAGTCCTCAATAATTTTAATCTATATTATAAAGATTTTTGTCAAGAACAGGAGCTTTCGGCTTGTGGCCTAATTTCGTCTCTATCTCTTGTATCAGTTATGTGGTAATGTAATAATTTAATCGAAGGAGTATCACTCAAAGACAGGTAACGATCCAGATGTTCGATAATGATTTTTAAATATTAGAAAAGGTAAAATAAGGGTTTATGTTATGATTTTACAGAAAGAATATGACCCCGGAGTCCGAAAGCTCCTATTCTTGACTTAAATCCTTTATAATGAAGATAAACTTATGTATGACTTGAAAGTGGTTGTTATTAAAATTATAATAGCGAAATGTCTCCGTTAAATGCTAGTAATTAATTGGTTTAATTTTCAATACATGGATTATTTCACTTGTCCAAAAGGTGAAAATAGGTCACTCTCGGACGTGACTGAGTAGGTCCATTCCACCTTTACTATACAAAATGTTTGCTACTACTCAAAATGCTCCGCCATAAATTCAAGTAGAGGCTTTATTTTACAGGGAAAAATGTAGTCTCTCTCTCCCACACACACACAGAGACTGGCATTTCCTGGGACTCTAAATTACACGCATACAATGGCAAGCTATAAAATGAATATTATTACATAACTTCTTTTGTTTTATTTAAAGAAATTTTAACATTATTTACTTTAACTAAATGTTCGTTGTATGTATGTAATTAATTAATTAACAATGTTCACCAAACACTAATTGCAATTATTTACAAACCCGCTGTCGCATGATCAGTTTGACCGTTGATGTTTTGCGGCTATATTGTTAAAATATTTACAGATAAAATAATGATTTCGAATTTATTCCTGTTGTGTTGATTATGTGAGTATACTGTCTTGGTTTAAAAATATTGTATGGCATGAATTTGCGATTTGAAATTTATGTTTGCAGCGTGTTCATACATTGGCGAACTCAAGTGGTGGGAAAGTCATTTTAATATTGATGCACGAGTCAATGGTTCCTTGTTGAATATCTTCGCAGGAGCGGTCGAGAACTGCCTTAAATAACAGTACTCGTGGATCTGTCAACCGAATATGTTCTACATATGTTCATTATAAACGTTGATATTTCGTGAATATAATGCAGAATATTTAAGTATGAATTTGAACAGTTAATATTTATATTATTAAAATATAAAACCCCAGTATTAAAAGTATAATAATTAGATAAATAAAAAACCAAATGTAATACAAAAATAAGTGATAAATAAACAGCACACAACGTTTCTGCAATCATTGTTTGCTTTCGTCAGCACAAACGAACTCAAAAGCATTAGTGTCGTTTTTACTGAAATTATGTTTTTTGAATCACCTGATGAAAGCGACAAGGATTGCAGAAACGTTGTATGGTATTTATTTAGCACTTATTTCTGTCTAATTTGGCATTTTATTTATCTAAGTGGATAATATTTAAATTTTAAACATAGAAGAAACCAATATATATTATTACATCCTGACCTTTATTTCGGTATTAATAAAGTAGTTAAACAATTACAACATCTGGTTCGAAAGTGAAATTTTAACCATCATGCCCGGTAATGATAATTACTAAAGAAGTTAAAATTAGTAGACATTGATATATTTTTAAACATTGAATATTTATTTTGACATCCAGATTTAGTATTTGTTTTAATTTGTAACATTTTAAATATTATTCTTTTCTGAAAACTAATTCCTTGTCCGAGATAGACGTTTCTTCATTAGTAAATCCGTGATTATAGTCAGAAAATGGTTATGTGACATTATAATGTTTATCAATTAAAGATTTTATAGTGGCAGTGTGTTGTTTAAATAGATTGATAAAATCATTTGAGAACGCCAACTAATCGGGAATTCAACCTTTCATTCTAACTACGATAATACATTTAAAAATATAAATTCTACTTTTGAATATTTCTGCGCAGTGAATCATACACTTTTTATTCACTTCTGAGTGTTAAACCTGATACTAATTTTAATAATTATGCTACATATAATATGTAACAGGAGTAGATTCTAATATCTACCGATTTTAATTATTTATTTGTAAAATTTTAAAACCGAAGCAGAGACACAAAACCGTGCTATTAAAACAGTCTCACAACTTCTACAATTATTATTCTTAAAATGAAAAATTTACGTCTGATTGAAAATTAATAATAATAAATATAGACAAGTACAGACAAAAGAAGTGATAATAAAAATACCACACAACGTTTCTACTTGGTGTTTTCATCGCTTTTGAGTTTTGTCAACTGACTTAACAAGTTGTCTCTCTCTAGGCTCTTGCGTTTTTTCTACACCTGAATAACGGAACAAGGCTTCCAGAAATGGTGTGTGGTATTTATATTATCACTTCTTCTGTCTGTATTTGGATATCTTTAGTATTATTATTACTATTAAAATTATATGAAACGAATTATTTATTAGACAGTTGCCCGTACATTTGTCAACGTCTTATAGACCTTCAATGGTCACATGAGTACGAATGTGAAAGTTTAGCACATGTTCTTTGTAAAAGAATTTCACACACTCTCCTTACGTCACGAGCGCTTTCAGTGGGGAAAAGACCAGGAGCTTTCACATGCAGACTCCCACATGCACTCGAGCAGAAATTTCCCGTTTTAGCTCTCTTTGAGTTGTAAGAAGATCTCTTATTTAGACTTTATTTCTAGCGTTAGCATTATTATTTGTCTCGTGTATACATTCTTTCATACGATTTGTTTAGAAAATGAATAGTCTTTTAGATGTCTATTCTTCATATAAAAATAGATTTTCAAGGTGTGAAATATGATTCACATAAGTTATTGGTTTTTTCTTCTGAATTTACCATGGCCGCTGTATTTTTATTACAAATTTAAAATTAACACACACTAATTTCTATTTCTTTCTTCGTTTTCCAACTTGGTAAAATTTTAAAAAGTTTTATTTTTCGAAGTGAAATATTCGTATACAGCGAAGAAATAGATTCCGTCTTAAGATTTAATAACAACATTTATCTGAATGTTATTGTTAATTTTGTGTAAAAATCAACCACTTATTCACAAATTAATTTGACAGTTTTTACCTCCCTCCTATTTATATTGCAGAAGTGATAAAATGGTGCAGTAATACTTGCAGTATTTTGAAATTAGTTAAACTATTTAAAGAAAAGTATAATAATTAGAATATCCCACTCTTTTTACTGCATTCCTGATTTAAGATTGAATATTTTAATTAAAAATGTTTTAACTATCCTGTTGAACAAAATCGTGAAATTGTTGTTGTGGAAGTAGGTAATTGCGTTTTATGTGTACGGTTTTTATATGACTGATTTGCAGTCATACTGGAATTAAAAAATAAAACGTTAGTTTTAAATATATAGTATTGAGATAAAAAAAGTAACTAATTAAAATAAAAATAAGTAATAAGTAAATGATTTAGCACTGAATAAGTTCTGTTATTTGGCTACTTTTTCAATATCAGATATATTTTTTAATTTTTGTGTGCCAAGTTTTGTAATGAAATATCTTCAAAGTACAGATGCGTTTCAGGCGGTTAACTATAGTTGCAAATATGAATTACTTGTCACTTTCTTAATACAACCAAAATTAATATGTTTAATATGTCATAAGAGCTAATGCTGCGTCTATTGTAGTTCGTTTCCCTGAACTAATACATATCTAATGACAATACCTAGCATCTTGACTTGTATCAGCCTGAAAAAAATTAATGGTAACAATTTAAGAACGGTAATTTTGTCTGACATACAACTTTTAAATGGATGATTATTATAATGCATCTTTGGTCTTGACAATTTCCAAAGTTTTGTTCTTCTCTTCCGTTAACACGTCTTGCATGTAACATTGACGTTTGTTAATATTGTATGGTTTAGTATTCGTTGTAGAAAAAAAAATAGAATTTTGTGGCATTATAATTCTATTCCATCCGCTTTTCATTTCTGTATAATTTCCTTAAATATGTTTTAGTTATTGATCCTCTCTCTATCGTGAATGCTGTTGAATAATTCAAATATCTTGCGTAAGCCTACTTTAGAAAATACTGTGTTAACAATCGATTCAGTTTCTTTCCCAGTAATTTAAAATCCTAGGTTCGTTATTATTAGTAATTTTGTGATGCTAAAGACACCTTGAACTACAATTTGACTACAAGTTTTCTAAATTCGTTCTCCTGTTTGCAAATTTGGAAAACTAATAAAAAATCTATTATTCAGAAAACGAAATGAAATCGTCAATTTAACACACAGTTAACAATTAAAACCACAATGTTTCCTCCAATTGGTGGAACTTTTAAAGTGCAGAAAAATGAAAAAAAAAACATAAATTTATTACTAAAAACTTAAAACATTATCATTCAAGAAACACAAATATATTTTGGGATTCTTCCGGTTTTTTAATATTTCAATTTAAGGATAAATTTCTAAGGTGTGATTTGCACAAAAGTTTTTCTGTTCATCTACATTTCACGTAGATAAAATAGCAACTTAATAATTAATTACTTTTCGTGTTATTAATTATTAATAATTTATAACTTAATTGAAAATTACAATTCATGAAGAGGGCCCAAAAATTAGGAACGAATCGGCGTTTGCTTTATTATAATAATTTAATTTTTCATATTAAATTTATACCTAATGTGCTGATTTTTTTTTCATTCATTTCAAACGTCAGATACATATAATTAATTTAGAAAAAATAATTGAGAGGATTTATAAAGAGGCACATTTGGTAGAATTTTAATACGAATAAAAAAAAAATTACAAACGAGCTTAGTTGTCTAATATACCGTATATCATTTAAAAATATATTTGCAAACGATATTTACAATTTTTCGTTTGAAACAAATGCATAATAGAAATGGAAGAGTCCTTTCTGTGGAATCTGCGTAGTCTTTTAGAACAATGCAGACAACTTTTAGTGGGTCAAGAGAAGTGCAATCTGTGTTACGGGTTGCATTTAATATGAGGTAAGATCGTAACGTGTGGCGGGTTGCGTTTAGCAGAGGAAAGCTAGTATCGTTATGAGTAGAACGAGTAGGATTCATAATTTCACGGAATACATGTTCCAAAATTTTACTTTACATTAATAGAAAATCCCTTACGGTATTCTTATGTGACGAGCTCCACAGACAGGCGAGAAATGTGTAACAGGTTGCGGTGTTACACTGAACAAGAAATATCGTTTAGAAAGATGATGTGTCAGCGATATAGGTTGAATGACGCGAGGTTGTTTGTATTGGCTAATGCAGGCCTAAATTTAGCGAGTGACGTGTAAGAATGAGTCGGGGGCGCATGGCCCGTGCTCTTGACATAGCAGTCTCCTGTATTGATTGCACAGTCGGTATGAATGAGCGACGGGCATGCGCCTCGCTTTGCAATCTTTGTTTACATCTCTATATAACTCACTAACGCAATATCGTAATATACAGGCTCTCATTACCTGGTCAGTTTGGACGTCCTTTAGTTACTATCATTCTGCGAACGCGGGGCGAAAGACATACGTTGTTTCGCTGTAACGTCGTTTTTGTAGACGAAATAACACACACACACAATTATATATATATACAAATATTTATATTAAGGGAACTCACCTTCAAACCTACATTAGTAATACAATGAGCATGTTCCACAAGCACCACTCTTAATTTCTAATAATACATCGAAAGAAAATATTATTTTATTTCATAAATTAATATAACGTAAAAATATGTATTTAAGTTAAAATAATTCTTAGTTTAATAACATCAAACACATAATCGTACGTTTCAAAGTCGACCCAATTCAAAGTGTAACACAAAAATGTAAACTAAAACATTACATGACATCCTGACAGTCTTTTTATGTAGTCTTTATATAATTCTGTGCTAAAGTATTATTAAATTTAGAACGTGAAAATGACCAAATACTGACCAATATGAACGGAACCCAAGTACGACGGTTCCTCTGCCAATCGGCAGACCTTTTCACTTATAATCTCCAAATAAATTCATAAATTTATGTTTCTCAATTGGACTGTTACATAAATATGTTATATCCACTATAATAAAATGAAGAAGATATGTGTATATTAAAATATGTTATATCATGCTAAAAATTAAGTTTCAGTTTTAAAATAGACAGAATTTGTAGCAAGCTTCTGAATGTAATAAATATTTTCATACATGGACAGTATTGGTTCATAAATTTGAAGCTTCTACTTTGGAACGTCTGCCGTTTGCTAGAAAAATTGTAATAAAATTTTTGGGTTTTAAGTAAAAAAACTTCCGCCAATTTTAAGTCGATAAAAAAAAAAGAATTTATTAAATTAACAGCGTTTCATCGCTTAATTTTCGACCTCATCAGGTTCCAATTTAAAAACAATTTTGAGGCACTCCGGCCTACAGTACATATTTATTGGGTTTTAATTCAAATTTTTGTCTGTATTTTGCGATTTTCCAAAAATAATATTAACAAAATTAATATTGTTCATTATTAAATTTATTATCAATGCAGTCAATGTGCAATAATCGAAATACCCAATAGTTTGTGATCGTGTACTTACATGATTCTTATTAAAACCAGAGAAATTCAAAATTAGGAATACATATTCAATAAAAATTACTTTATTTTATTGATATCTCTGGTCTGAATCGATTCTATACTTAATCGTTTCAAGTAATAAATATTCATTTGTCTTTTTGTTGCAAAGAAACTTAACATTTTAGTAATTCAGTGAATCACACGTTTTAAAATTTTATATTGAAATTGCCAAAAATATATATTCTTAATTTAATATAATGTCATCCGTTAGTAATTCTCCCATTTTAAGAACCCAGTACTCCTTACTGGTCTTGTAAAGTTCCTTTCATCGATGAAGTCAAAAACTACGCTACATTTTTAAACTGTTTTTCTTCTTACTCTTTACATTTCCTTGTTTTATTATACTATGTAATGATATATTATTATCTGAAGAGAAGTTCAGGTATAAATTATGTAGATGGGCCGTTCCTGGCGTTATTTGCATCCATGATTTCCACAGATCCGTTAACATTCCACGTATTGGGTATGAAACTAACCAATCAGTTTTCGCAACTAGTAAATCTTATAACACATGAAGTGTGACGTACCGTTTATTGTGTGGGCGGAATGGTGTGTCGTTGCGATTAGTACAGGGTATCCCGATACACAACGACGGTGACATGCTAATGAGGTTTAGTAATTAGCGATGAAGATGATCCTTGCAGAACATCGCTAGGGCAATATTATGGCTACAAGGATCCCGTTCCACTCATCAGCAGCGCCAGGCCACAGAAGCTTCAATATCGGGACACGAAACGAGTGGAATATTAATGAAGACCTGGAACGATGATACCCTTCAATACGACTCCAGGATACTTTTCGAATCTGAAAGTGAAAAAAACTTACGTTACGAATAGGGAAACTTTCCTAATGATATTTTATCACGTAAATTGTGAAAATAGAAACTTTCCTGGTGCTTCAATTTAACTCGTTTTTGTTTCACAAAATTCACAAAATTCCCGATATTTAATTGATCTGGACGTTTTCAACTTTCACATATCTGGGATAAAAAGTTTTTAATCAGCAATTAAACTTAATTTCTTGCTTTTATTGAACTTTTGTAAGTGTAAGTCTGAAAATTTGATTACTAAATTTATAAAAGACTATAAAGAATAGATTAAAGCTATATAAAAAATTTTGATAAAAATACGTATACCGGAATAAGCTAAAGGAATAAAAGTTTGCGTTTTTTAAGGTTATATAATATTACGATTGAAGTATTTATATAATTATTAGAGATATGATATGTATAATGCTCGTTTACTCCCTAGTGTTACTCGAGAAGCTTTTTCATTCTATCTGGATCCAACAGGATGAAATTCAAACGTCCCTCGGATAGTACTATATTACTCGAGACTATTCGCGACATTATAGCAATTTAACACTTTGTAAACTTAATTTTATACTCATTTATCTTGATAAAAACTTGCTCGCTATACCAAACATCTTACCCTGAAGTTTTAAACTGTTACAATATCCACCGTTATTTATATTATTCTACATGGAATATTTTTCTCTAGGTCTCCTCACTTCGTTAACTCTACGTCTAAAATACACATTTGCGCAGTTTTAGTCACAAAAACAGCCTTAAGGCGAATTGAAATAATTTATTTCACAAGTAAGGAAATCAATTTTTTTAAATTTTGCTTAATATTTAGTGTTTTATTGGACTGCTTTTTGCTATTATATTATTTAATTGAAATGATTTATTTAGTTGAACTCATTTGAATTATGTGAAATTTTTCTGAGTCGAAATATTTCAAATGGTACACTGGAATTCAGTCGTTTTTTTTTACAAATGCAACCATTGCAGATCAGTGGTTTGGAAACGAATTTTTAACATATTGATTGTAGAACTCCGCAAAAGCAAATAAAAGCACTCTGTCATTAACCTCACATTCCGATATGGTAATATTTCCAATAAAAGATCCGAAAGAATGGACAACAGAAATTCGCGGTTATAATGTGACTAATGAAACAAAGAGAGAAGCATCCCGTACACGCGGCGTTCGTATTGGATGCGTACTGTAATTCGCCAGAGAGCAAACTAGAATAGCGTTTTAAGCTATTACATTTTATTAATTAAAATATTCAGTTTAATAATAAGATATGTTTTAGTGTTGAGAAGTTAAAGTTTATTTCACATTGTTTATATTATCTGCAGCTAATTTTTCTTTGTCTACCCGAAAGTATTTCTGGTTCTGAAGGAAAATATGCCTTTGGCTACATTTTGCAATACCCATACATTCATATTTCGTAAACAATATTTTTAACATTTATTGTATTTTATGATGCATTTTAGATCAATAGTTCAATTATATCATTCATTTAACCTTATTAAATTCATACAAATCAACGGGCGGTTCGTATTTATTGTACTGCAGTAGCTTAATTTCCATAATGATTTTATATTTTCTCTTTCTTCTCGTATTGTTTTTTTCCTTAAGGATCCTCAAAGGTTAAAGCATATTAATTTGCTGTATTTTGATAATTATTCTTGCATAAAATTTTATTTCTGGTCTGAAAGAACATATATTGGGTATGATCTAGTAAGATCTTCGAGAACGATTATATTTCAAAAACATGTTTCTGACCGTTGAATTAGATGATCTCTTGATTTTAAAATAATACGAGGATCTTAAATAACTATTAACCGTATAGTGAACGTTATTCATGTCTCTTTGAGTTTTATAATTCCAAAGTTTTCTGTTTAACATTTTTCAATATTCAGTGATCGTATTTTCTTTTGTTTACCACCTTCCCGTGAAACCCAAAAACTAAAAATTCAATTTTTTCCCGTTACAAGTTGGTGTTTTTAGAATTGTACATACAAGTATTATTTGACTGTTCCATTAGACATAATGTTATCATAAAAAAGTAAACAATGGATACATTTACTGATAAACGAATCAAAATATAATGTGTTGTTTATTAAATGAAAAATTATACTTTAAAAGTGTCGTGTTTCTCTATTACTATGTTCGACCTTGAACTTTATTCTTACTCGGTTTTCACAACTCGATCTGCTGATTGCATTACAGTGGTCGAGTAGTTTAGTGGGGTATCAACACACACCCAATTGTCTTATTTCAATCATTTTTCATTATGAAGCCACGACAAGTTCTCCCGTATTTAAATTATAGAGTATTTATCTCTTGTATTGGTATCAACATAGCGCTGTTTTCCGGAAGAGGTGAACCTTCCTGGAGAGCTCTGGCGGAGGCTACCTTTGGGGATGCCTTCACATCTCTCTGGTTTTTTGAACTAAGGTTCCCACATGCCGAGGCACCTCGGCCTGTTTTGAGAGTTGTATGTTCCGGGGTCGCATACGGTATGAGTTGTCCGCTATTCCTGTTGGAATAGTCGGCCAGCTGCCTCCTAAACCGGTCAAGGCACGGAGAGGGGAAAGCTGCGACCCCACAGCTAAGCTCTCTTCCGCCATCGGAAGGGACAAATGCCCGACCTACCTGATGCAGGATTTTCTAGAGTTTTACCTGCATCACTTTTAGGCGAACTGCCGGGTAGGACCCTTAAACCATAGCCCGGTGGCCCTAGCATCCCCCCTTTCAAGTCCCTTCCTATGCTATTAAAGAGGAGTTGCCACCATGTGGATTACCCTCATGTAGCCTGTTACCCTAAAAAAAAGCGCTGTTTTCCGAAGTTAATCTTTGCAGTCTTCTTACCGTCCCTGATTATCATATGAAATTGCCGTCCGCTTGGAATCTTGTCATCTAATTCACAAGTCTCTTTGTCAATCAATGCTTTTACCTTCTCACAGTTTGAGAAAACATTTTAAAATTTCTTATATGATCTTCGATGTCCGGATTCGTCGTCCAGTTCTCTGTTTTATAAGCTTCCTCAAAATTTCGCTTACCATACTCCTTTACTGCATCGTGCAATTTATCATCCGTTTCTGATCCGTGAGTCACGACAGTTGGTACAGATGTCAGTTTACTGGCTCGATTTCAATGGCACTAAAAAATTTTAAATATGCTCTCTCCTAACTTATCTTTCATATTGAGCATTTTGGTTTTATTTATTTCCTGTATCGTACACATGTCCTTCTAACTGTTCTGATTTTATGCCATAGATTAATATATTACTGCGTAATTTAGTTGAAAATTACCTGTTTTTTATTTTGAATTAATTCACTGAATTTGTCACTCAATTATTGTAAAAACTTTACTTGGATCTTGCGGGAATATTTCGGTCGTAGGCGACATACTTTTTTTCCTCCTAGACGGTTTACTATAATTTATGTTCTATTGTTCTTCCTCATAGAAGAACCTTCGATTGCATTGTTTGCTTTTAGACGAAATCAAGTATGATTTAGGAACACCTCAACCGATCCAAAACTCTTGTTGCTTTCTGAAATATGGCTTCTGCCGTCACCATTCTAGATATGTTGACCTTTATTACGCTGTTTTCTGTCATATATATCAAAGATAAATTAATGTAATTGAAAGTGTACTTTGACATCACTTGTCTCACGCTTCACGTTGAAGCGTCAAATTTTCTACGGTCTCATCGAACACAATATTGTGTCTTGCTTGTTTATTTGCAAAACCCACGCCCGTGGCGCACGCAACGCGAACTGGAATAACAGCAAATTCTAAGTTTCACGGTATACATTTGTAGGGCCGAGTGCTGTGTTCTGGCGAGAATGTTTTATTTATTTTGTCTGAGTAGCACGGCATTACCTCCAACGAAAGCTCCGTCCGGCATTACATTCAATTATTCCACAAGAGGCGAAACCCGCGGGCCTTCTACGGCATCTCAATATTCATTAGCCTCAGACAATGTGACAGTGGACTGTATTGCTTCTGTATAAATTTTAGATCATAGCCAGCTTTGGTTTTAGCTGTGTATCGGAATCAGGTATGAATTTAGAAGCGAATAGGTAAACCGGATACATTTTCAAAGAAACCTTAGATTAATTTGGACACTGTAATATACTAGTCAATCAATTCATAATGCTTTTGACTACGTTAGATTTGTATTCTAATTTAGTCATCTAATTTACCATTTGATTTAGAATGAACTGAAAATATGTTTAACTTAATGCATCTAAGTGTGTCAAGTACCCAAATATCCAGTATGTTCGTTTAGCGTCTGGTGTCCAAAATAAAAATTCTGCGTTATCTCATATGATTAAGTAAACAAACAACTTCCGCGTCTAAGAATTTTTTATGATACTCTGTGTAATTGGTCATCTTTTTCATCTGACAACAACTTTTACTAACAGAATGCTTACTGTATACGTATTAAATTTTAAATCTTTCAGTTTCAACGCATTAACAAAAAACTGCTCTAGAAGAAAAAATCATTAATATAAGTGATTAATACGATTAGTGTGGAAATGCTGGGGATAGAGAATTACAAAAATTTATGACGACAAAACTGTTGACAAGTAAATAGCTAATAATTATACCGTCATGTTAATTTTATTTCATTTTCATTTTATTTCACTTAATTGAAACATTAAAATGTTCATGCCAAATCGGAATAGTTCGATTAATATTTGTTTCGAAAAAAGCAAAATTATCTTTCGAGTCAACTGTAGTGTGCGGTTGTGTCACTCTTGTCTCTTGTGTTATTCTTGGCACCTTAAGAAAGGAACAAGTTTCCAAACGTTGTGTAGTATTTCTACCATCACTTCTTTTGTTTGTATTTGCTATTTTAACTGCTTATTAATATTAGTTAAATTCATCTGTTGAACATAAGATGATTGCTCTCATCACCAGAGAACGTATTTTGCTTTTTCCTGCATCGGCGTTGTTTGATAAATAATTGAATTCATCTTATCTATTTATGTATTAGTCGCGGCACAGATTAGTGGGATTCTTATAAAATAATTCTTATAAAAATGTATGGATTTATAGAAATCTTACATTTCTGTAGTAAACAGTATTTCCAAATAAATTTTCGTTATAAAGGGAAGACTTTGTGTTCACCCTTGTCGTTACTCATTCCTTCACAAACGTTTAATTATGAATTAAGTATGTATAATTATATTTTCTCTGGCAAGAAATAATAATTTATATTCATATGTTGTTGAAGCGCGCAGGCGAGACGCATATTCGAGTATGTTTCATATTTAGGCTCGATGTTTCGCCATTATATTGGAGGAGACTATTGTCCGTATCTTCCAGACTACCTTCTTAACAGGCTGGCAGAAGCAGTTCTTCGAGTCAGGAGGTTCCTTGTAACTAGCGACAAAATATTTTTCATATATAAAAATCATCATTCCTCACCAAGTTAAATTGCGTAGCAGACAAAGGAATGGATAGCCCATGAAAACAATGTGATTTTGGTGAGCAGCTGACGATGCCTACCAGTTCCGAAGGGCCATCAACAAACTAGAGTATCTCCACCGTCATTCGGTACGACACGGTAAAGCCATTTCTCCAACTAGTCACGAAACTCATTTTAGTCTAAGGGCGATACTAGTTATTCAAATTTTGTTTTCTTTAGAGTCCGCTAATGTTTTCCTTGAGAGTAGCCATTAGATGCTACAAAGAATATTATTTTTGCTTTCGTGGGTAAGGTCAACCAATGATGAATAAAGAATAATATCCATTATGTATTCACAATACTTCAATTCTCACCAATTGGTTCGGAAAACCTACATACTCTGGACGTGTTCTCAATTATCTTTCTGATCATCCTCCAAACCAAAAGAGAGCTATGGTATACAATCTTGTAGACAGAGCTCTATCACTTTCTAACTCCAAGTTCCATCAACACAACTTAAATATTGTCTGAAACATTTTAATCTCAAATGAGTACCCTTTAAATTTTATTATTAAACACATTAACAGCAGACTGAACAAAATCCAACATCATATTGTCAATCATCCCCAAACATCTCAAGCCAAATTTGTTCTCTTACTCCCTTATTACAAATTTCTTCATCACAAATTTGTCCAGACATTCAAATAATATCCAATATCCATCATTTACAGATCCGCTAATACTCTTTCCTACTTGATTAAAAACCACAAGGACCCACTTGATACCTACAGCAAACATTGTTTTTTTTATAAATTAGCTTGCTCTAATCGTAATTCCTGCTACATAGGGCAAACAAAACGTTCCCTTAATACATGTATCACAGAACATATATCTAATATCAAATTTCCCTTTGATAAACAATCTGTAGTATCCAAACATATCATCAATTCTAAACATACATTTGATTGGCAAATTGTTAAGCTTTTAGTCATTGACACCAGGTACAATTCCAGACTCATATCAGTGATACTTCACATTAAATCAAACATCACAGCAATTAATGTACAGACACTATGAAACTTAAGAATTGCTACGATCCCATATTATTTAGTTAAACCTTGTGCTTTCCCATTGTCGTTGCTCCCTATTTATTACGCCAACCCTTCGGCTCTCTCATTGTCGTTACGTTTTCTTCGCTTTTGAGTGTTGTCAACTGACCAGTGCAAGTTGAGTTTGTCTAGGCTCTGACGAAAGGTACAAGGATCCCAGAAACGGTTTGTGGTATTTATATTATCTCTTTTTTGTCTGTATTGGCTATCTTTCTTATTCATTATTTTCAATCAGATGTAATTTTTTTCATTTTAATGTTGAATAAATTTCGTTTAATTTTTCAATATATAATAAAAATTTAATTTTAGTTGTGAATTTTTCGTCAGTTCATGTAAAGTTCCCTCATAATTATAAATTTTACATTCATTGCATAAATATAGATGATTACATTTTAAACTTTCATGTACATATTTCTTATATATTTATTAATCATATGTATCCAATATTGTTGTAATAAAAGTCTTATAATACTGGATTATCAATAACAGAATACAAAAAAATTTTTCAGATGTACGTTAAAGCATTAATTAATCTAGAATGCCATTTAAATGTCATATCTTGAAAAAATGTGTCCGTTGAAATCCTATAATACCTCAAGTACACAGCTGTGTTTTTTATTATAGTCGTTTAACTAAAGGAAACTTTGTCTAAGATATTTTCCTGTGAAAGCTCTTTTAGTGTAATATACATTTAACATTCATTTTATGTGTATATTATGGGTATATCAATGCTGTGGCAAAGGGAAACAATGGCACTCCATTTCTCTTAAATTCTTCAGCCTCTCCGAGTTTGTGCTGGCTTCACACATGATGTGGCGATTACAATTCTAGGCTTGCCCTTAATTACGTTGGTTGGTGAACCGTGCATTGCGTATTGCGTCCGTTTATTGCCGTTTATTGGTTCTGAACCGCAGGCGGCTCACAATAACCAGCTAATCACGGCACAAACCTGGAATTCCTGCAGGAGCGTACTGTTCCCTTTCTCTAAGGTCGCAGAGGGATTGATATCAACGTGCGGTACTCCCCTTCCTCATTTGAAATAATCCCCTCCGAAGACAAATCACAGCCACAGGACTGATATATGTAAGAATTTATTTCAACGTTCCATAGGAACTCAGATATGAGACAAAGATTAACGCAATTACAATATGATGACCTGTTTCTTTTAATTTCGTGCTACATATTTATACTTAAGTTATACATCTAGCCATGAACGTTAAATACATTTTTGGAAGGATCAGCAACTATTTCATTCTAGTAAACGTATAAAAAAATAATAATCATTAATAATTACGACCTGAATGCAGCAAACTGAGAAACAATTACTAAGAAAAAGTTTAAAAGTGCCGGACGTATTTTTATATCGATGAAAAACTTAAGAATTAAAGAGAATAATTCTAATTTTAAACTGTCACTTATTAACACAATACTATCATTAAACATTTATAAAATTTAATCACTAGTTCGATTTTAGACAGAAAACCTCATTAATTTCTGAAATGTTGTATTTAAAATCAACCTAATACTGATACGAAAAATCTTAAGCTATATGAAATTTTATTTCAATTTCTTTCGCTCTGCTGTATTTATCTTTTATTTCAGTTCTTACCTTAATTTTCGGCGTTAGAAAAAGTCGTCAAACCGCTTGAAACGATCGATACTTTTAAATTTTTTTCTTTGAAATTGTTCCTCAATTTAAAGTTTGTCCGCATAAAGGTCGTATATTTTATTATCATTTCAGCCTAGATTCATGTATTTTCCAATAGCTTCGTAATGGAAACAACGGTCACACCCCACAGTACCGCAAAATTAATCTGTCGTTTAATAATAAATTTTATTTTACTTCACCGCTAATATTGTGGCAAAAGAATAATAAAAATATATATTTGATCAAGTTCTTCTCAAAGATCGCTAATAAAGCTTATCTTCTGGAGGATAGTTTATTTTTCAAAAATGAATTTAGAAGCATGTCAATTACCTCTTGGTTTATAATTTCTTTCTAGAAATCTCTCCTTTACCCTCCTTTAATAAACCTTATTTGGTTTCACTTCACCTCGGGCGGGGGTTCCACATCACTTTCTAACAGATTAAAGTGAACCCCACTTCTTTCTGGGCAAAAGAGCCTTGATGTGAAGAATTATCTTAGCCACTCTCCCTTACCAGAGATAAGTAATTTGAATTGGTTTCTGAATTCCATTTAAAGGAGCAGTTATTTTGATTGGACGCTTTTCACGGTGTTAATTTATGGTACGCACAGAGCCAACGAATAATCTTTTGCCGTTTTGCACTTGGTGATTATTTTCGGTAATGAATTCTTCCGCCCCATCGATCTGATGCAATTATGCGCCCACCAACGTCCCGACTCCACGATTTACAACTGCTCGGGAATGTTCGGACTTCATTTCCACATAGCTCTTGCAGATGCATTGTGCCTAAAATATATTGCGCAAACTTTCCCGCAACGTACGACATAGCTGCGTGCTTCTTGTTCCGTTCGAAAGAATCTCCATATTTCATGATTATGAGACCGAACGTGTTTCTAATGTCTTTATAACCAACTATGCACACACATGCAGTTTATATTTTCCATCATTTGTCGGGGATAGTGTAAAATAGCATTTGAGGTACACAGCTATTAAATAAAATTTAGAAATTATTTTATTCTCATTAAGTGAAAAGTTATTTAAAAAAAGACATATACATAAAACTATTTTATTTTCAATATTTAATATTTGACACGTAGTATACTGTAGATCGCACAAGAGAATTCTGTGAACAAGGCTTTAACAAATATCATATTTTAATTTGACTACTTAGGACTTCAATTTCCTTGTTTTAAGCATAATAAATAACAATTATAACCATCTGTATTCACTTTGAAATCAAAACAGCGTACAATTCATAATTTTTATTATTATTCTATTTAAAACATAATATATTGTAATAAACTAATTAAAAACTAATTAATGGCTGTGGCTAAATAAAAATATTTATTTGAAGAATTAAACAAAATTTATTAAAGTTTTAAATACAATATAAAAAATTACACAATAATATTTAGAATCTCAGGATCTTTACTGGGTTTGATAAATGGGTGAATTGAATTTACGATAATTAATAATTACATTTAGCCTTTATTGAAGTTACTTCGTCTAAACCTCGACGAATTTTGTTGCGGATGACAATAAGATTACAGATTGAATTTAAATTAACTAACAAAACAAATAAAGAAATGAATAATTAAAGAAAAGAAATAATTGAAGAACGATCTGACGTATCTTTAAAAAAATGGTTTACAAATAAATTTTAGAATTTTTTACTTACGGCCGACCAGGTCTCAATTTTGGGTTTTCTGTGCACACGATTTTTGGGGATATCACTGAATTTAAATTGGTTACAAAACACTGTCGAAACTTTAGGTTCTCTCAGCTGGAAACGGCTACTCCTTCCGAATTAATGGTCAGTCAGATTATTACCAACTTTCTCTCGATGACATTGGTGACGGTCTCTTTACTTATTGAGTTTTTTACTGCGGCATGACTTATTAGGTTACTGTTTGTGGCAGACAAACCACTGAGTGAAAACCTTTTACTTGGTTTCACCCTGCAGCGTCTCTAGATGTATATTTGTCCGCCGTACGACTTCCAACTAATCTCTTTCGCTTCTCCCCGTTGACTGCTGTTCGTCTCGTAGATTTTTGAATGCGTACGTCTCAACAATGTACTCTTTGTCTCGCCGCCCGCTTTGTCGCGGTGTATGCTTTATATACTCTAATAATGAGTCCTTTACTTTGCAATTATAACAATGGATTAATTACTAATTACTACAATATGTATATATATATATAGGAGAGACAACGTTTCGTCCTTGATTGGGACTTCATCAGGTGTACAGTTTCATTCAATTATAATTTATTATAAGACAATTCAGGCTAACTTTCTAACGTACGCTTTGCCCACACATTGTGGCCGAAAACGATGTACCTACATAACGTTTATAAAAGCTAATTAGACCGCTCGGTTGTTCACAAACACTATCGTAAGAAAATAAGTACTTACAAAATATAAAGGTGACGCTGGAAGGGTCGAAAGAGATTTGTTTCGGAGGATTAAAACATTCAGTACTATTCTGATAAATTTTCAGTCATATCAATCATGTGGTTTTTGCTGTCAGCCAGAGCCAATAGTTTACCTAATTTACAAAGCATTTAGAAACCAATTTCGGGAATTTGAAAGATAAAACGCATAAATAAGTCAATCCCAATTTGGATGAATTCATGGAGCATGTCTCCCAGTGTTTGGAAACTTTTATGATTGGGTGGAAGTGTATAAGTGAGGTCAGATACTCCCAGATGATGATCATCGCTCGGAACGTCTACTGGAGATGACTATCCCAGAAATGATCGGAAAATCCAAGTTATTGTGTTAAGTGATCGACGACTCAAATTTCTCCAACTTGTTGATGGCCCCTGCATATACCATGTCTCAGTTGTTTAAATTGAGCATAATAATTGGATCTCAAAACCTACAATCAAGATTGTTGCCGATACAGAATGCGCAATCATGTAGACGGTGAAATCTGGTGGAATGGAGATAACCACGTTTTTATTTAGATTACGCAATTTTATCCACTTCGGGTATTTATTAATGTACCACTGATGAATCGACATTATTATTAGCCTTTAAGGACTCTTGAGTCCAAAATTAGGAAACACGTCCACAGTTGGCCTGGACGAAAGAACCCTTCCATAGTGATAATGCAGTATCGGTGGAGTCAATTGACGAATTGATTTTTAAATTGTTGTTGCATCTCCTCGCATTAGCCATATTTGGTCTTGTCTGACTTCTTTTTTTATTTCTCCGAAGATAAACAAATGGTTCGTCAGAAAAAAAGTCACGTGAAACGAGGTGGTCATTGTCGAAATAAACGCAATTTTGAAAACCCTTCCGAAAACTTACGATTTGGTTGCCTTGCAATAATTAAAGAAACATTGAGCTAACTGGATCGAGTTGAAATGATTTTTTATTATAAAATGAAAAAATTTACGTCGGATTGAAAATAATACATAAGAAAGGCAGCCAATGATTCAGACGAAAAATAATTGCTAAGATAAATAACACACAACGTTTCTGGGATCATTGTCCCTTTACTCGGGTGCTAAGGTCTTCTTCGCACCTGACGACAAGGATCCCAGAAATGTTGTGTGGTATTTATATTAACACTTTTTTTTTGTCTGCATTGGCTATATTTCTTATTTATGATTTTTTATTATGTTGCGAAATAAAAATTAATAGTAATAGTTTTTCTATTTTTGGTAAGTACTGTTGGATCTTTCGTCTTAAAGTAAATTAATCCCTTCTGTTGTTAGATCTATGGTTCATAGCTCGTCGTCAAAACAAGACTAGTAGCAGAATTCAAACATTCTCCAAAATTTCAGTGCGTCCAGTCTTTTTCATAGAGTATTGTTTATCTGTTGTCCGCTGGGGATAATGATTTAATAACGTTCTCGATATATATGCAAACGTTGCGGAAAATTCAACCTATTTATTATATTTGCAACAGTACTAATGGACTTTACACATTGGAGACACACTGAACGGTTTTCTTTTTATAGCGCAGTGAAATATTTTTCGTCGCTATCTGTCGAATACTATAGTCACCCGTGTACAATAAATTGTACCGCACACGACTATCTTCAATTGGGTGGGTTCTGCTGCTGAACTATTGATTGTTATTAATGTGCTGCAGTTGCTCCTCCAGTACTTTGTAATGTTTCGTGTGAACGTGGGGGCGCTTTCACCTTCAATTCCACTCATATTGTAATTAAGCTTCTACCAGAAATGTAATATCGCGTCTTTAGCATGGTCAGAATACTAATTTGATACAAATATATGCCTCAAGGAAGTAAAATAAATTTGTAACGAGAAGGTCTGCGAAGGCTATTCTCTCGCAGGCAATACCTGCGAGGGATGTTTTCTCTCAGGCAGAACCTTTTAGGAGAGATTCGAAGGGGCTACCTTTCGCCCGCTATCGGAAGGGCGTGGGACAAGTACCCAATGCCCGACCTACCCGATACAGGTTTTTCTAAGGTTTTCCCTGCATTTTTTAGACGAATGCCGTGTATGATCCTTAAAATATAGCCCGGGGGCCCTAATAACCCTTGGCTACCTTCCTCTACCCTTCCGCATCCCCCCCCTTTCAAATCCCTTCCTTTACTATTAAAGGGGAGTTGCCCAACGTGGATTACCCTCATTTAGCCTGTTGCCCTAAAAAAAACTGTACAGTTAATTTGCGAATACTTGCCTACAAATTTTGTGTGCCTTACAGAAATTGTTTCTGTCATTTTTAGTTAGTCTTGTGGTTTTTTTTCAGGTCTGTCGTTTCTACGGTTCTTACGATTTTTAATCACCTGACTAAAGCAACTACGATTCTAGAAAATTATTAATACATTTTTACTCGGACGTATTATAATTCAATTTCTGTTTCTATTGTTGTTATTGTTGATATAACACGCACGGTTTTAAATGATTTTATTGATTATCTTTATTATCGTCGTTTGTTATTGCATCACTATGATACAACTCAAACGAAATAAGGTCTTCGTTTATTTTATTTATTAAAGTTAAATTTTCGTCTGGAGACTTTACAGTTGTGATAATAATAATAACAGTATTTATAATTGTAAAAATTAAACAAATAACAAGGTATTTACAATTTGTAAATATTTCACATGTAAACTTGTGGTCTTGGATGTGACCCTTGTCATTCCAAGTTAGAGACGAGAGAAGCAGATTAACTTGTTTACCGCATATTAACATATAAGCCGGCATGATGTTAGCGATCAATCTGGTCATTGGGGAAACTACATGTTTGAAGCGTTAAGGATGTTATAGGGGAAGATGGGAAGATACAAAAAAAAGTTTCTTGCTAATGCATTGCGTATATTTCAGCCTTTAAGGGGATCCGAAATGTTAAAACACGGTTACTTTTAGCTTGGACATGCATCAAAGTAATTGGTTAAAATAATTTACTTAATGAAAGGGTAGGAAAAATTAAAGTAGTCATAACGTGGAGGTTACGAGAATGATTATCAGCTCCGGCAAAAGCCACCTTCATAGCCTATGCTCATTTCTTCAAAAGTGTTTTAATCACATCAGAAATTAGTTCGCATGAAAAAGTTGCCGCAATTGTTTGTGCGTTATATACCAGGTCAGACCTTTATACCATGTGACGAAAATGGCTCTTTTTGTGGAACGTGATCACTTAATGGTGCTGAAATCTTGCTTTCGGTTTTTGCCACTTTTTGCAGCAGATAACAGATAATGGCATCAGCTTTCTCCGGAACGCAGAAGCAGAAACTTCTTTCTCGTAACTGTTCTGAAGTGCGAAGTCCATTTACGGCGACTTACGTATTCTCACCGCACTGTTATCATTTCCAGACAATATCGGCAATATCATTAATTTTAAACTTACTGCGCATAAGAGAGTGTGTGCTCGTGGAAAGACAAACAGATACTACTAATTAATATCTTTAAATCGGTACGAAATTAGCTAACATCTGTAATTACATAAAAATTAAATAATTATCAATTTTTGTTTCCTTCGTCATTTAAATATAGTTACTGAATTTAGAATCGTCCTTTTTTTCAAAAGTATTAGGAAAGAATGAAACAAATATTATAACACCATTTTGAACTATTTAAACACACATTTCATTCATGACTTCGTTATCTACAAATTTACAGTATTTTTGTTGTCTACTAGTTTTCATTCACCTGTCTTTGATTATGTTCATCCAGTCAATTTCTACCGTATTATTCATATTCCAGTTCTTCGAAGTTTGTCTCGTTAATTCTCGTTTTTTTAATCGTTCATCGATCATATTGTCACACATTGTCCTTCCGAATGGCATATCAAAATTCTTAAATATTTTTCAAAATACGTACCAATTACGGGAAATTAATTAATCCGATTACATTATTTATCATTAAAGATACCGTAAACATTATTCCTCCTCATTGCCATGAATCCAACTATCGTATTTAATATGATAATATATTCATTTTAGGCCTTCATCATATAGTGTCTGACCTTTCATGTAATTCATATGTTCAGTTTTGTCATACAACTGATATATACACATCTCAAGCAAATAATAGAATTATACGTTTATCCTATTTGCATGTATTATTTATATACGGGAGTTAACGGCGGGTTGGCAAATGTGAATATTTAGAGCCTTAATCATATTAAAGTTTTTACCAGTACGAAATATGATATTAAAGTGAGTAAAAAATGTCCAGCAGTATAATAATTTTCTCTTTTTATAGCTTTAATATGTCGAAGACTGTATTAAAATTTATAGAAGTTACATTACAACATTTTGGTTCATAATACATATCAGTTATTGAAGTACTGTCTTTCTGGATTGACCATAGACAGAAACAGTATTTTTTTCGAAATATATAAATATTCATGCTGTTTGTAACTTTAAATGGGGGCAACATATGCATGAAATTACAAACAAATGGCTGTACCCTATTTTTATTGTTTGCCTAAAATATTTAACAAAAAACATATTTTAAGGATTTATTATCAAATTTGTACATCTAACAACGTATTATATAATCGGGGGCGGCCACTATATTATACTCAAAAGGAAATTATTAAATTTATATCTAATTAAAGAAAGGTCCTATTTATCTTAAATCTAATATCTAGATAATAACATAATTAATAATAGGAGAAATATAAGCTGCACAAATACTCGTATTTACAAAGTGCTTAAAAGAAAATTTTGTGCAAGAAAATAGTAAATTAAATGCCTCCATCCGTTATTTAAAAAGAAATTGGTTGGCGAAATTTTGCATTAGTAAGTCACAGAGTTTTTAATTTTACGAGCAGACTCTTAAACACATTTACTATAAACAACATTAAGTAAAAATTAAGTAGAAACTCACTCGTAAATTTAAATGTCAAAATTATAATAGTTAATATAATAATTAACAGTAAGACCATCATCAGCTTATATTCCAACTTCCTAAAATGATAATGTCAGTTTTCATCCCAACCAAATGTGATTAACACTGTATTGTAACTTTCAACTATTTTTTTTTGTTTTTGTGAATATTTTATTTTGTTAAATTCTCACTTTCAATGTAGGTATCAAATATATTACATAATGACTGTTATCGCAGTGAAACTTACAGGTTCATCACCGTCTTCAGGTTTTCGTTGTACATTTTTGTATTTCGTTGGTCTTTTCCGCAAACTTATAGACCGTGAACGAATTTACTGTTCTTGTTTATTCCCTGGGGATTATCTCATGTTATAATCCGTTCCTTATTGCCATCATGTTTGAGTTTCATCCGTTTCACAATTACAGAATTACGAGATAAAACTTTTTCGTATTACAAAGTACTGAATTCAGGACACGAACGGTTCTACAGCGTATTAATTTGTTAACATAATCTGTGCTGTTGTATGTTGAAATTTACGTGGAGTAAATTCTGCCTGCTTCAACTGGTTTGAATACTTGAAAAGAAAATGAACTGGTATTTTTGGAAAAGATTCATTGTGGTATTTTAGATACTCGTTTCAAAATATATAGCCCCATTATTAATTTTTTCCCTACGAAAACAAAGAAAATCCCGGTTGTCAAATGTCCTCAAAAATGTTTTACATTTATTTAATGCATTAGAGGAGTCGAAAACGTATATAATTTTCAAAAGTTTAATGCAGTTCTGTATATCGTTTATACTGGAATAAGTTTCTTAATATTTCATAATTCTACACTACTCACTTGGATTTATTATCCTTTGTTAGCCACTCTTCCAAAATAATTATGCATATTAATTTACTTCTGAAATAAACTTAATTAGTTTCACTAAGCATAAAATTTTTTTTTAGTTTCCCATACAACCTGAAAAAAACTTCCCATTGTTAGCATTTGTTTTTTAAATAAGAATCGCCTGGATGGTAGAAAGACATATCTAAAATTATTTAACTGCCACAATTTTACAAGGTTTTACAATCTCTATTGTATATGGATATTTTATCCTTGTATATTTTATTTCGATAATATTATATACTTTTTTGTGAAATATATGTCTACGAGTTGGGATGTGAACAGAAAATAATTCGGAAAACCTCGCATTTGAAAATTGTGTATCGTAAGAAAAATAAAATAGAAGAAACCCTATTGTTATCACCAGGGTCCGTACTGATCGCTCGCCCATCTCTGCTTCCAATGCATGATTACCGTGGAACATATCAGTAATGAATGTAGGAAATGTCATTAAGAACGGATCTCATAATAGGAAGCGTAAACGAGATTGACCATCCCTCCAAATACCAAACATTCATTATAAAAATTTTAAAACGGCAAACCTGTATTGTGTAATCTAAATTAAGCCAATGTATCGTCGCTAATGACCATTTGTATTTGATACGACTTCAAATGATATTTTAAAAAAGAAAAGGTAGAAACAATATCAATTTTTTAAGCTCACAATAACTTGCTAAGTTCGCTTCCAGCCATGGTAGGGTAATCAGTATCTAGAACTCTTCCACTGCCCGAGTGGGTTTACATCAGTAGCCGGTGGTTCAAGTGGGGCGGATCCCGGCTAGCTATTATCGTGTAAAGGAGTGTATAAGCACATGATATCTAAGCTTTATAAAGGAAAGTCCACTACTCCCAGAAAGTGTAAAGAAGAGGAATACCTGAAGATGACGTCCACACACAATATGGAGGCTAGATTGTATTCGAAGGTGATGGCCACGGAGCATAAACTGGATAAAATGCATGCCATAATTCTGGACGCTGTTGCAAGTTTAAATACAGATGAGTACCTGATAGGTTTAGCTAATATTATTGACCCCATTAGAATTAAGTACATCTCTAAAATAGCCAATTCCAGAATATGCGCATTTCTAACATCTAAGGAGAATGTCGAAAACATAATAAAAGTTCATAAATCAATAACAATAAAGGGTGAGATGGTAAATATAAGACCTTTAAAGCAAAAATACTGCCCTGTAATCTTGTCAAATGTATGCCCAGTTATCCCTAACGAGATTATTGTGCTAGAACTAGAAAAGCTAACTATAATTCCAGACTCTAAAATATCGGATATTAGAATAAGTACTGGTGACTGAAGATTTTCTCACATTAAAAGACTCATTAACCCAGATAAGCTAAATTCCCTTCCGGATTCGATAATGGTTCAATATGAAGACACATAACTATAGCGTGTATCTAGCAGCGGAAAACGATAACTGCTATAATTGTAAAAGTCCCGGCCATATCGCGATAAATTGTCCTAGTAAAGATGCAATACTGAAGAATATAATATAAGGCGCTTAGTCAATCATTAGGTCCACTAAAAATATTATATGAAGAAGAAACCAGTGCTCCATCTATCCCATTGGAACAGTTAAAGACTTATACTAAATGCTACGGACTCAAAGAACCATTATTAGAGATTACCAAATATCCTCTACATCATTCATAAATGTATTTTACCCACACTTAAATAATAAAACGGCAGAAAGTAGAATAAAAAGTCTCATAAGTTTAGTCAAGAAACAAGAGAGTGATACTTATTCAGAAGCAGACGCCTCTTCGTAATAAAAACAGACTATGTTAATATAATTAATTATCCTATTATTATGATAAATGTTTAGCAAATTCGAATTGTAAAATGTAAATGTAAGAAACCCACATTTGAAATGTATAATTAATATTTCAAACTGTTCAATTGTATGTATATTATTGGAATCAATGTGAATTGCAGCTTACTAACGTAAACAAGTACTATTTGTAATTTATTTATGGGTCGCCAATGACCAAGTTGATAACGCGACCATTATAAAACTTTAATTAAAAAATAATAATAATACCTTGTAAATGTTGGTTGCCTGACAAATATGAAAATAGTAATCATTCTGTAAGATTACATTTTAAGAATGTAAATTATGAACTTTCAGAGTTGCCATTATAAAAACATAATGCTTACTGAGTACATGTCTCAGTTCCATACCTGGTCGTAGACAGTTAAAGTAAATCCTAGACGCATTAATAGGTCGGTGAGCTGTCTAGCCCAATTGTGTTAAAGGAGATATTTTTTGTTCTCCTGAACACAGAACACATCTAATTGAAAATCGTTACCGTCAAGCTGTGATTCTCTCATTGATAAAAACAGATGACTTTTAAGATCGAATCGATAATTTTGCGTATAACAGACATTCTTTTAGGATTCCATATACTTGTTAGGCACTAATCTATATTGTTTGTATAGAGAAATTCTGTTTAAGTCAAGTGCAATTAATTTACGTAGAGAACGTGAGGCAACTCTTGGAATATATTTGTTTTCTTGCCGGGAAGCTCGTTAGTTTTCAATTTCTTTGACGAATGGGCCGCAGTTCTCCGCGTCTCGACCTCAAAATGTAACAATATTTTCAACAAGCCCTTCCACTCTTCCAACTTCCTCTCACATATATATGTTTCAACACAACTTATGCAGTAATTTCGCCTAAAATTTTGTTCGTGGTTGACGTCTTAAATAATTAAAGTATGACGATATATACCGTGATTAACTTAATAATGGTCATATGACCTGAGAGTTATATAAGATTTCCCTCTCTATGTCTTAAATAATATACAATCAATAAAACATTTTGAAGCATATTTCCTCTTCCAATTCATTTTAAGTAAATGCACGATACACTCGTACTATATATATATATTTATTTATGTATATATATATGTATGTATTGTAATGAACAAAATGAAGGTTAATTAAAGGAATTACTTAACAAAATGATAACAATAAAAAAACTTTTAATTTGCCAAAGATTAATTTAACAGGTGTTTATTTAGTTTTTACAAATGATTTGCCCTAGGTTGCCACGACGAATTCAATAATTTCAAAATTAACAAACCTAATTTTTTATATATAATTTGTGGCGTTCAAAGTAAAATACAATCTTTTATATTTCACAAACAATCAAATTTAATAACTCTTCTTGTCATGGTATTTACTGGGTTTGATAAGTAAGAACAATCAAAAATTATAAATTAAATAATTAACAATTCAACCAAATTGAAACGAACGGAATACGAAATCCTACAAAAATGAAAAGAACGAAATCTGACTATTACCCTTAATCACCGTTTACAGAATTTAATTAGTTTGGTTTGTACTTACAAATGTCCTGCTGGTACCAGACTTAGTATTCGCAGCTTGGGAACACAATTCACTAAAAAGGCCATTAATCACTGACACATCATGGTCCAAACACACGGTTGTAGATCTTGTATTATTCCTCCGGGATCTCGATCAGCCGTACCTCCGGTCAACAGTCGGACGTATTATTTCTCAATGCCTTTATGCGGAAAAATGTTATTTCGGTACTCGTATGTATCTGAACGTAGCACTAAAATTTTTGTTTCAGCTTTGAGGTTTTTATAACATGTTTCTCCGTCCTTTTAACTTGGATTTTTAAAACATATAAGTCTGTCAGTTGAATTTCTAAGCTTGGGCCACGCTGTTCGTACTCTTAAATTTGGCTCCCTCTCTCGACCACAATATCCGCCAGACTAAATTCAGCCAGTCCTAGCAGTTCGCAACAAAGACCGCCGACAAAGCCTGCCGTCATTGTTGTCTTTTAAGAATTTGTACCGCTAAACAATCCAATTATTTAAACAATTAATGGCCTCCTTAATTAGTATTACAGTATATATATATTATACTATGATAATATGTACAGATGTAAGTATAAGTGAAATACCAAAACCGTATCTATCAGGAATATCTTTCGCTTCCTTACATAATATTTTTTTTATAATTGTGATGTGATCCTAACACCACTTATGTCTCCATTTCAGTGATTTCGTTTAGGCTTCACACACACTAAATCTGCTTTCATTCGCCAGGTTCTGTTAACTACTTCATGCTGTATGTTCGCAATAGAACTGAGAAGGGATTGAGATTAGAATTTCCGACTTAAGAAAATTCCGGTTTTTCACATTTGTTAACGACATTGAGCGTTCGTTCAAATTTTGATATACGCGGTAATTCTTGAAGGAAGATTTACCGTAATTACGTGGAGACCTTTCAGAGACTTGTGTAAAATTATGGTCCCGTTCTCATTACAGCTTACCTGGTAGCGTTGCTTCTCACTAATTACATTTAGCACCGTTGCTGATGCAAAGCCAAGCATCCACCAGAAAGTCCACATCTAATTCATAATTCTCTCGCTTAATTCCTCTGTGCCATGCGCAAGATCTTTCAAGTAGTACAGTGGAAGGAGTTTCCTCCCACAACCGAAACAGACTCTATTTGAATTTCAATGATGCCATCAATTTGTGAGCTCCTAGTACAATTCAAGAGGTTTTTGAAGTGATCGCTAAACCTGGATATTAATTAAAATAAAAGTTTCATTGGGTGCAACAGTGTTGTGGGAATAATTGAATGTTTGCCATGCGAATTTATAGCACGTCAATTAAGTATGAATTTAGACTAATTTTCATGTTAATAAGCTGCTAAAATATGCATTTCTCTTTTTTAAAACAATAACGAGAAAATAGTTTGAAGAAAGTGACAGTATTCTCGTATTTGTGTTTTTTATTTATTTACTTATGTAATAGTTTCATTATCATTCTGTTTACAACGTACTATTCATACCGAAATACTAGGTACTCTGATTGTATATATTGAAGCAAATTTATTTCACTTACTCCAAACATTGGTTTCTTCATTTTACGTCTTTTGTAGTGATCGGATAAACTTTCAAAATTTACTTCAAATAAATTCCTATTAATATTTTATGGACTAAAATTGATGCAGGACAAACCCTAGAAAACCTGCATCAGGTAGGTCGGGCATTGGGTACTTGTCCCACGCCCTTCCGATGGCGGGAGAGGGGTTTGATGTGGGGTCGCAGCATTCCTTCTCCGTGCCTCGACTAGTTTAGGAGGCAGCTGACCGACTATTCCAATGAGAATAGCGGACAACTCTTACCGTATGCCGAAGGTCTGCGACCCCGTAACATACACCTCTCAAAACAGGCCGAGGTGCCTCGGCTTGTGAGAACCTTAGTTGAAAAACGGAGAGAGGAGTAGGCATCCCCAAAGGTAGCCCTCTCCGTCTCTTCTACAAGGTTTTGCCTGCGGGAGAATAGCCTCGCAGACTTTTATGTTATTACCTTAACCGCGTTTGTTACATCACATATTGTTTATAACAAATTAGGGTAAACGTGGCTCTTCGTTGAGTCAAGTTAAAATTTCTTACAGACTTTGTGTAATTTTAAATTTTAAAAATTTGACCGAATATTTTTGTTAGAAGTTGATGTACTTTTTATTAAAAAATATTTTTTTTATTACATTACATTTTATTTTATTTTTTTTGATTTTATAACTAAAATTTAGAAATAATTATTTTATATTTCATAATTATATATTTTTGTGAATATATGCAATTGCATAAAAGAATTTTTTAATTTCCTGAACTATTCATGTGGCTCTTTATAAAATATGAAAAGCAGCATCAAAACTCGATTTGACTTCCCCAGTTTACGTTTATATAATATTGCTGCATTGCCCTACATCTACAGACTTTAGAGACATTGATCATCTTGAACGCTCTTGTGACTCACTATCCATAGTGGGCATCGTAGATTCAGTTTATATCGATTTGAAAAAAAGAAAATATGTGGAGGAAACGGACGAAGTACTATTTAAATGACAGCATTATAAAATTTAATGATTAATGATTTAGAGGTGTAAGGCAGAAAAAGCTCAAAAGAACCGAACACGGGACCACTGCTAAGTACTCAGATGCTCAAAAAGTCTCGATCCCAGCACCGCTTGAGTCTTCTATTATTTACAGTGGTCCCGGATTCGATTCCCGGTTCTGTTGAGTTTTCGTTCTTACTTCATTATATTCAATTTCACTAATCTCTCGAGCTGAGGTTTAGATTATGCATTCTTATTCATACTATAATTATGAATTGGAAAAGGGTTTTTGCAACTTCTTTAAAATAGCACAACATTTTTTTATCTTTATCGAGCCCAGAATCTCTTAGAAAGATGCGCTTTTCACACATGCTGAAATTGTATTGGATACTTCGCCCCAGTACATAGACACTATTGATTAATTAACGTTGTTGTTTTAATTTTTTAAAGTTTCCAGCAAATTTGTCAAGTCCCTATTTAATCAAACTTAACCATTTCCATGCATTGGTGTGTTCTTGGAGACGTGTGATTTTAAACTTTTTAGTTTGTTTCGCTTCAATCTCGTCGCTGTTGTATTCCTTCAACAATTATTTACTACAATAGTCACGTGCTTATTCTTTAATGTTCTGTTCCCATGATGTATCATGTGATTTGTAATCCTGAAGAAGCTTCAAAGTTTCTCCATTATACCACGATGACATGATTTACACAAAAAGAGGAACGAGTTGTTGAACGAAAAATGCACTGATCGCAGATAAACTTTCAACACGTCGTGTGCAACTTTCAAGTTCCTACTTGATGCAACCACGCATGCCACACTCCAAATACACCATGAGGGAAAAAGCTTTCAGGTGATTCATCCTTTTATTGTTAAAAGTAGGATCGAATTATTTCACTCGTTTAATTCTAACATAATAATAAGAAAGATATCCAAATACAGATAAAAGGAGTGATAATATAAATACAACACACCGTTTCTGGGATCCTTGTCCCTACATTCAGGTGCTAAGAAGAGCCTAGACCGACACAACTGCACTCGTCAGTTGACAAAACTCAAAAGCTTTTGAGATGACGAGTGCAGTTGTGTCACTTTAGGCTCTTCTTAGCACCTGAATGAAGGGACAAGGATCCCAGAGACGTTGTGTAGTATTTATATTATAACTCAATTTTGTCTGTATTTGACTATCTTTCTTATTATTTGTTTTCTATCAGACGTAAATTTTTCATTTTAATTCTATTAAATTTATAATTATTTTTCTGAGAGTAAATAAATAAATAACAACATTTATTTATGTGGATGCAACTATAATTGAGTGATGGTTATTTATTTACATGGTTGTGAACAGGAAGATAAACCACCAGCTGATAAAACAGACTATCCGCTTTGGAAGTGAAGGAAGTGACTGCTTCGCATTACTGTCTGTATTCGACTAATAACGTATAATTTCCCAAGAGGACCTTAGTCATTGTTCGCGCTTGTGTTGTGAATGGCGCGATCGTTATGCGCCCGCACAGCTGCATGGGCAAGGTAAAGATCGACAGAGGTCCTGCTGGTGTTTGGCGTTGAGGTAGCACGGGAGTCTGACAGAGACGTGGGTGACAGTGGCCGGCATGTGTTCTGAACTGAGGAGGCACAGTGGTGACATACATGACGCCACTTGGCCGGAGCCGGAGAGAGGGGCTGCTTGAAGCTGACTCCTGACACAGACATTCCGCAGTAGGGCCTGTAACAATTTATACATAAGGAAACTTTGACTGACACATCAACTCACAGCAAATCCAGTGACGCTAGAATCATCAGTTTTGAATACATATTCCCAATACAATCTATACAAACAATAACAAAATATTTTCTCTGAAGGGTTGTAATACTGGTTAATTGGCAATTGAACATTAAAAGGGAAAAAAACGCTTCTTTTAAGTGTCTTGATGCGCTTAAAAATCCTGGACCGACAACTAAGGAGCGCCAAAAACATGTTTGTTGTTTGAAGAATACACACATTAGTATTATAAGAAGTGTGGGTAACTTTTCCGTTACTGAATTGAAGCCACAACCAACCTCCTGGCCTATGTATTATATTTCATCTACCTAACGTTCACAGATATTGTTCACAGAATTATATTTGTAAATTCATACGTGCATTTGAAATCAAGATTCAGAAATGTTTTACCATTCGCAAACTTTGTTACATACGGAAGGTCTTAATAATGTTTTTTTATTATAATTATTATTCTCAATTTGCTTTAAAATCTATCTACAGACATTCTTCTTAATTATTTTTTATGAATCAAGTTATGATTTATGTTAATAAATAACTTAAGACCGAAAAGTATATACTAACTGCTTTTTGTTGATGTAGTCATTAAAATTTCTAATCTCTTTGACAGAAGTTAATATAAACCGATTATAAAATGGCTGATTCGAGTCCCTTTGCCGTTATTGCTCAACCTAGTGCAGCTATTGAGCTCTTGCAGGCTGAACACTTCCAGATAGACGGGGAGGACTACCTTTGGGGGATGCCTTTTCCTCTCTTCGTTTTTGAGCCAAGGTTCCCTCAAGTCGAGGCACCTCGGCCAGTTTTGAGAGGTGTATGTTCCTGGGTTGTTGACATGGGCATACGGTAAGAGTTGTTGGCTGTTACGATTGGAACAGTTAGCCACTGCCGCGTAAACTGATCGAGGCACGGAAAAATAAATGCTACGTAACCACATAAAACCCCGCTTCCGCCATGGGAAGGGCGTGGGACAAGTACCAAGCGCCCGACTTACCTGATTCAGGTTTTCTAGTGTTTATCATGCATCACTTCTAAGACAACGCCGATGGGTCTCTTAAAACTACAGCCAGGGAGCCCTTCCGCTACCCTTTGCCATCCCCCCTTTCAAATCCCTTCCTATGCTATTAAAGGAGACTTTCCAACGCATGGAAACCCCTCATGTAGCTTGTTATTTAAAAAAAAAGTCCCTTTCCTATGCTATAAGAGGGCAGTGGCCACTATTTGGGTTACTCAAATCTACATCTTCTTTTTCTTCATATACATTCTCGCAGGCAAGCGTTAGTGAAGCGACGCTCAACCTACTTAATAACTGCATATTGCGTTTCATTCTCACTGTTTTCCTGTTGAAAATGCGTTAAATGCTGAACATTTTAGTCATTTATCAGATAAGTACATATGTATTCGAGACCATAGCGAACCATTAGTTTTCGACTGGTGGTCCAACGGGTCTGTTTCTGGGTTTGGGTTGATTGTACCGACAATAAACCATAAATTTTATTAATTGCAATATGATTGAATGTATATTAGTGGTCACATGACCAACCTAGACAAATGCAGTCAGAAATGCAGACTGACTCATTTGGGATTGAAAGTGATTATAACAATATTGTATTGAGAGTAATGTGCTCTAAATTAGCAAAGCTAACATAGTTTTCCTGTTGCGGTAGGAACCCGCCCAACATCAGGTTACCCATACGTTGTATATAAACATTTCCAATATTAACGTCTGAAATACCTATATTAGCTAATAAATATTCGGACAGTAAAAAGAGTAAACAGACGTTTTTTGGTGTGAATTGTGCAGAGATGTGTAAAAATAGATGCACCGTACTACATTTTGATGCGAAAGTAACGTAGAGAACACAAAACATTGATGCAGCGTCTTGTTGACAATTATAAATATTCATAGGGTAGAAAATTGAGATATATAGCAAAGTCGAATGTCTCCTTTTCTAATAGAATAATATATATTGTAATACACAAAGAAATTAACAATTAATTAACTGAATTGCCCAACGTTGGTGAAATGTAATAATCAATTAAATTAAAGTTTTATAAACATAATTGCCCCACGTTGATGTGTCATAAATGTAATAATCGGAATGAAAACAATTTAAAATGAAATTAATCTTCTAATGAAAAATTAATGAAGGAGCATGAATAAGAACATTCATTGAAACTGACCTAACAAATGATTTATTATTATTCAAAATAATTCAAAATTATAAAAATAATTACTCTCCTAACTTTTGCATTTTATTTCATACAATCAAATAAATTTTCTCTTGATCTCAGGGTCTTTTCTCGCCCTTTAAATAAAGAATAATTTACTCCCTTTTTTAAACAATCAATTTGCATCTTAATATTGACAAATATTTAATAAAAATAATCTAAATCTTATGAAATTTTACCTTTAATATAACGTTTGCAATTTAATTTAAAAGGTTTATAACTCACTGTTTTGTCCCGGTACCTGGGCAATTGGATTCTTTCAGCAACACACACTCACTTTAAAAAAAATTACGAACAGGCCATTTTCACTCTGAATTTACACTTTATAACTGTTGGTCTTTCAATATTGGCGGCACCTCGTAGAATTCCTCATCGTCGATTTTCAAAATAATTTGGCGTAACACTCGGAAACCTTTCTGAGTCACTATCTGCATTAACGCTGTCAGACTTTACTTTTTAATAATTGTCTCGTTGATTTAAGTTACGATCACTTGCGGTCGTTTCTTACTGCTTTTTAATATTTTAAATCCTCTATACTACTTCCACATACGACCACTTGTGGTCACTCCTAATTGCTGAGTACTTTTTAACTTTACTTTTTAAATATCTTAAATTGTCTCGACTAACACATCCACACTCTGTCGTTTTTGACCGCCGACTGTCCACTTCACCAACTCTGCGCGCCTTGTCTAAACAATACCTTGCCTGTTCATATTCTCGTCGATTATTGTGTCTTTGTGTATGTTTGCCGGTAACAATTCTAGTTCAACAGTTTATAATTATTAACTCTTAATTGCCCTTTAATTATTACAATTTATATATATATATATATATATATGTGTGTGTGTGTATATATGCATTGACTATAACAACCATTATTCAGAAAATCGTATTAAAAATAGTACTATTCTGGAATCGCGACTCGGGCTCACAATGAGTGTAAATCTACGTTTACTGATGCTATCTTCATTATGAATTATGTAAAATGAATACGTTTATTTTTATATAATTAATTGTACGTCATAAATAAATCTTTGTACATAAAAATTATATACGTGTAGCAATTACATATTTCTCGGTTTTAATGATTATATATTGCAATTAAATGTTCATTAAACGTAACTGATTAAATACGATATAATTAAATTTATATTGTAGAACCTATAAATAAAAGATTGTATTTATCAATAGTAAATCATAAAACAATATTTTATATTAACAAAATATCTTCGTTTGTTTCAGGTGAGTAGCAGAAATTTATATATTATCTCCTTTGGTAAGTCATTTCTCAGTTAACAATTTTTATAACTCGTTTATAATCACGCAGAAAGTTTTTGAAGGAAATTGATGCATTCTGCCTTGTACTTAATTATAATATAATTTTAGTAACATATCGAAACCATGCTTAACTGAAAAGAATAATAAAAATAATTCGCGGAACGTCAATTTTCTCCCACAAATCGGGTAGTCCAAATGTTTTACACTTCCAAATTCATAATGTTATATTTTCTCTGTACATTGATTCAAACAATATTGTTTATCTATATATATGAAATATTACTTTGTTCTGTACATGTATCGATTTGTATGAATCTTTGCCGATGTTCTACAAAGCCTTGAAACGAATCTTAAAAATCTAGTGACAAAATTATAAAACGTTGAGTTTGTACAACTGATATTTATTTACAAAGGATATTGTTCGTTTAGAGATAAACGATTCAGTAGGTAAATCACTATGAAGCTATATTTAAATGTCAATCAATATTTGAAAAAGGTAAAATTCGAACTTTCCAATTAATTTTTCCTTTTATTGCGGCATGTTAGTAACAGCTAAAAATATAGTATCTGTCGTTAAACATAGGCAAGATGCTAATAATACGGACAATTGGTAACAAAAACTATTACATAAGAAAAGTGGCATTGAAGTACTTGGTTATAAGTAATGCGTTTAAGAAAATCAATCAGTTCAAGACTTATCCTATTAATGTTACTCCCCGATGACTAATATTCGGGACAAAAAGTAACCTTTACCGTGTACAATCTCATTGGAAAGACGGGTAGCCAGTGAGTCTCCCACTAATTCTGGTAATGTTGACAGGCCCGCGTTAGGTAGAAATTGAACCCCGTACGACCATTGTATTATGAGTAATATAGTTTTCTCTTATCATTCCAGTACCTATAATCGTGTGATTGTGGCAGCCTATATTGTGAATGGGATAGATCCTCCTGGTATATTTAGAAAAAAAATACAAAAACAATTATGTAAAATAGGAAATAACATTATTTTGATATAAAGTGTCCTGAAAGTTATTAATACTTCCAAACACTTAACTGCACTAAATGAAATAATAGTTTAAAAAAACTGTTCATAATTTTTTTTCGAGCTTCCGAAAGAAGCTTAAGATTATATATTTTTTACTTAAAGTCGCATTAACTTCTGTGGACAGTATGGAATGATTGGTTAAAAAATATTAGAAATTTTTATAATTGCATATGAATTTTAAATTATATTTATCGAGTTATTACAATTTATTTTGGTAACAATAATTTTAAATATTTTAAAAACATTTTTTCATAATTTTTACTGTCTCTTTTTAACTTTGTAGCATCCACTATTTAGTGGATTTCTATTCCTCTCAGTGCTTTCCTTTATACTGTTCGTACTTTCTACAATCCTTGAGTATATTCTGTAATTTTATTTGAACGTTGCATTAATTGCAGGGTTGTAGGGGGCTTTTTTTCCTTTATTGGTTGCTGATGAGTCAGTTATAGCCAGTTGTAATTCTTCAGATGACTATTTGCTCTGTCCCAATTTGGGGTTTCGGATTTCTAGTTATTGCGTAAAAATTTGTCGTGGTTTGATGTATGAATCCAATTTTTAATTTTTTCCTGTCTTCGTTCCAATTTATTTTTTATTAGGTTCCAGACGTCTTGGGAAGAGTTTAAGTTTGGAGGAGGCTTGGTCGGGTGTTCTCTAGAGGCTGAATTGGGCTAGTCGATCGACTGTTGTATTTCCTTTTTATGCCTTGGTGAGAGGGTATCCTCTATAATTTTCGTTCCAATTTTGGTTTCTTGGTGACATAGTTCATTTTTTTATCAGAGTAATCCACGTGGTGGCAACTCCCCTTTAATAACATAGGCAGGGATTTGAAAGGAATCGTAGAGGAAGGTAGCCAAGGATTAACTTGGGGTCCCAGGATCCTACCCGGCATTCGCCTAAAAGTAATGCAGGACAATCCTTGAAAACCTGCACATCAGGTAAGTCGAGCAATAGGCACTTGTCTCACGCCTGTCCGATGGCGGGAGAGGGATTTTCTGTGGAGACTCAGCATTCCCGTCTCCGTTTTTCGACCAGTTTAGGAGGCAGCTGGCCGACTATTCCAATAGATTGGTGCGATATATATAATGTGATTTTTCTTGTTGGTTTTTGTAATGTGTTTAGATGCCATCAGTAAGGAATACATTTCTGCAGTTTTAATGCAGAGGTATGGGTTTAACGTTTGCGCTACATTTATGTTATTTGTAGAATATACTGCACTGCCGAAACTTTTGTCAGCTTTATTTTAAATACGTTTAAAGTAATAAACAATCCTATTTATGATACCAGAGTGGTACGTGTATATATTTGGTTGGCTCATTCTGATCATAACAACTCATAATAGCGGCTCGTTATAAGCCACAAGTCATTGTTTGACAATGCATATCATGTGTAAAATTTTCTCGGGTTTCCATTAATCAGGATCACAGTTCGTTAAAAGTCACCTCGGTGCCTTGCGTCTCTATCTTCCTCACTTCACCCTCCAATCATTAAATGCAAAAAATATCCACTGCTGTGACCTAGTCAACTGGAATGAAGTAATAAATACACAGGCGTGACTATATATTAGTATGCTTTACCTTTACAGAGTATACTAAAGTATAAATAATTACTGAAGGGTTCATTAACATACACAGACTTGAATATTCGTTGAGTAATTTAATTTCTATGCATATTATAATTTTTCTATTACGAAGTGTAACTACAAACCTGTTTATATTTGTGTATTTCCACAAATCAAATTCAAATGCTTAAATAAGCGCGTTTACTATTTAAAGAATGTATAATTACTGAAACATGTTGTAAATAACTATTTAGTAATTAATTTTTTGTGTGAAATTTTGGCGTTTTATTCTCTAGATAAAAATTTAGTATAAAAAGATGAAAATATCATGAACGACCATTCACATCATTTTTAAAAATTTTATTGACTTCGTAATTTCGCGCATTTCATAATAAGACAAGTTGATACAAATAAATTTGAAAATTCATCTCTGACTGTGGTTCTTTTTGCCTGTGCACACACTAAATTCTCAGAACTTGATAACATCTCCTTGAGATTAATCTTTCTATAAGATGTAATTCTTCAACGAGTTCTTATCTAACTATTCTGTCTGGTTATGTTTTCCAATGGAAAAGTGTTAGTTAGATGGTCCTAATAACAGCGTCTTTCATCTCCCAACTTTGTTTTGTCTATTTTAATTGGCGATTCCCGAGCACTTTGTTGATTTTATCATAAAATTTTGCTATCTAGCTACATAAAGCCGGTGCAATTTTAATCAGTCTGAAGTTAGATATTGCTGGAAACACGCATAGTACGTACGTTATGCAGAGCGGAACAAAGGGCTTGCCAGAGTAAACAAACGCTCCGTCTCTCGCTGCACAAAGAATAAAGCCCTTCATCATCCGGGACTTCTTGCGCCTCAGTGTTTTATCTTTGCTGGAAGCTCGACTCAGACGTGTTTTATACGTGTCGTTTATCGGCCGCAACTCAAAAACTCCTAAAGACAAAGATTTCAACTTCTCCCTCGCAACTAGGTTGTTAAACAAATCGTTAATTATGCTACTCGTTACTTGAGCAGACTTTATTCCGCGTCAGCCAGAGGACAGAAATGTAGGAGACGCGGCGGTTTTTGTTTTACTGATCTTATAGAACTCATTGTTTATAACATATAAATTTTTAGTTTTCTACTAATTTAATTACTGATATCATTCTAACATATAACGTCAATAGAACAATACTTATTAATCACATTATAAAGGAAACCTCTGGGAAAATCAGTGAAACAGTCAACAAAAAAGACTATTAAATTTTTCATACATTATTAATTGCTTAAATAAATATCCCGGAGTTTCAGAAAAAAAATTGTAAAATTTTCAAAGCTTCCTAATTTATAACTTCATTGAAAGTATGTTTCCTTCAAATATATCTAGCATTACAGATTAATGTATTTGCAAATCTTTGCAAACATTTTTAAAGTTAACAGGAGTGAATTAATTTCTGGGAAGTCTAGCGCAATGATAAAAATTGTAAGCAACGTAATATCCATAATATACAGAGCAATGTAAACTTATGTTCGAAATAAAAAAATAAAGAAAAGTACATACCTTCAAAATAAAATTACGGTGCGTTATAGAATTTACTTATACATTATATTCTTAATATTACTCTGAATATAAATGATGAAAAATAGTGTCAATAAAATAAATAAAAGGCCTTGAGTTATAAATTTTTTTATTAACAAAGAAATTAAATATACCGAAGTGTCGTTGTAGTTCTACAAGGAAGGTTTTTTTTTCTTTTCTCTTGCAACCGAAATTCGGTTTTGTATGATTGATCGGCCAGCTGCCTCCTAAACCGGTCAAGGCACGGAGAGGGGAAAGCAGCGACCCCACAGCTAACCCCTATCTTGCCATCGGAAGGGCGTGGGACAAGTACCAAATGCCCGACCTACCTGATTCAGGTTTGTCTAGGCTTTTCCCTGTATCACTTTTAGGCGAATTGCCGGATAGGATCCTTAAACCATAGCCCGGGGACCCTAGTTAACCCTTGGCTACCTTCCTCTACCCTTCCGCATCCCCCTTTAAAATCCCTTCCTATGCTATTAATGGGGAGTTGCCACCATGTAGCCTGTTACCCTAAAAAAAATCCTAAAACAAGGACGAAACGTCGATATTTTTAATTTTTTTGTTAATAAAACAATTTTCTGACTGGTTCATTTAATTGCTTATATTGACAAAAATTCTTCAGGAAATTTATGCTACTTTTTAGCCCACGTATTAAGGAAGTTTCCTTTTTATGTCCTTTTATGCATTTAAGATACAATTCTCACCCGAAGTACGAATTGAACAGAGAACGAAGTCTAACTTTTTTACCTCTAGTTATTAATAAACCCCCATCGTCATTCTATAACTTGATCATGCCCTGGCCTCCTGTTTTTAATTTTTGCAACTCTATTCATAATCATTGCTTATTGCTTAAAAAGTCCCAAGTTTCATTAATAGGAATTCTTATCTGGTGTGAATGAATACTGGTGGCTAATTGTATACTAATCTATAATTTACTCACCTACAATAGCTTATTAGCGGAATCCAGTCGAAAATTCAAAGATATTATTGAAAACTTATCTCATTTGTGCTGATATTAAGTTTCAGTAACGCTATCATAGCATATTTATTGTTCGTATTGTTGTGCCCATAGTTGTTTTACGTCATGCACTTTGCAGTAAGTAAGTTTTGAAAGACACCACCATATCCTATTTGAATATATTGCGATGATTCACATATTTTACGCTCCATAAGCATAAATATTCCCAACGTTCACTAGAGATTTATATTTCTGGTCCTCTTGTGACTGTCTTGTTACGCAATTCTCGAAGCATCTCCATAAAGGAAAATCTTGGCGTGCCAAGCCAGGTTCTGTGTTCTTGAAGAAGAAATATGGCTTGTGTGTTATGTCATGTGTGAAGATAAAAGGAACCTCTTCTTTTAACGAGGAAAGAAAGACTGAAGTTTAGAATGTGCAATGATGACTGCCATGTATTACCTCTAAAACATTTTATAAACTCGTTGAAAAAACTATGACTACTTGTTTGATTAAAGTCAATATATCTCTTACGCAACAGATCACCAAGTGTTCAGCAACCATCTATTTAAATGACCAACGACTGTAATGTATGAGGAGTAACAAAATGTTCAATCGCGATTACTTATTCGCAACGTAATCTTCAGTTTCGTTCCCGCAAACGCAAACTGCAACTTTCGTGCACTGATGTACACCTCATGCAATCGTTTCGCATTCTAGCGGTTAATACAAGAAAATTTTGGCACAGAAACAAATTATTTGAGCTTATCCTTTGTCGAAAATAACCCAAAAGCCTAATTCCTTGTAGTTTCGTTACTGGTGTAGTTTGTAATGAAACAGGTTTGAAGTCCTGTTTATATTTAGTTCAATGTTCGGAGTATATATATATATATATCGACAGCCCATTAAGGGTCTTGGCCTACCGAGATGACTGCCAGACTGTCATCTTACATGACACATTCTAGATTAGGAGTGACACCTGGTCAGAGTGTCGATTCTCCCACAGCCTTAACCCCAGTTTTCGTGACCAGGACGACCACAAACATCCATGCCCATGCCGGGATTCGAACCCGGGACTCAGTGATGCGAGGCAATGACACTGGCCACTACACCACAGCAGGCCGGCACATATATATATATATATATATATATATATATATATATATATATATATATATATATATATATATATATATATATATATATATATATATATTTCCAATCTTATATTAGACAAGAAAATTAATTCATTATATCCATTTATGGTATCTCAGTAATTTTATTTATATATATTTAACAGTATATATACATTTAAATAAATGAAAAATATTTAACAAATTTACTATAATATTAATTAAACTCCTAACTTTATCATCAATAAAAAAAATTAAATGGAGCTACAGAACCAATAATAAATTACTTGATATGTTTTAGCAATAAACATTTTTAATTATTTGTTAAAGACCACCTATTAACAAACTACATTAATATGTACATATGCACATACATGTACACTCAGCAGTGTTTTATAGACTGCCGCTTATTCTTTTTGATCGGAATCGATAACGAAAGTCTCACTGCAAATTGAAATTTCTTTAAGTTAAAAGTGACATCAGTGATAATGTGTACCCATCGAGAGGTGAAAACTATTTCTTCATATCATCTCCCATTACTACAGTTACTGAAATTACATTTCCTTGCATATTTTTACACACAGCATTATAGTAGATTCCACTGAGTTATATTTGAATTATAAAACATAAAACGTCTGTGTTAAAAGCGTACTAATTATATAAATAAATTGCCAAATAACCGACAACATAATTTGCTGAATGAAATTCCACACAGCGCTTCAGCACAAACCAGATGACGAACTAAAACGCTTTTACGAGTCGTTCTTACGGCTATTTCGTTTTTTAATTCACCTGACGAAAGAAACAAGGATTGTAGAGCCGTTGCGTGGTTTTCAATTTAGCACTTATTTTTGTCTGTTATTTGAATATTTATTTACCTAATTATAACTCTATTTGATTAAATTTTGATTTAAACTATGGGTTCGACACCAATAATCTATATCATATTTACTGTTTTATTAATAATTCCTTCACCAATCCCGACCCCGACCATATTATTCTCTGTTGCTCTCAAATTATTCAACCGAAATTAAGTGACTCAAACGATTTTGCCGAACATAGTTACATCAAGACTATTCTTTAGATATGTTTGAGATAATAAACATTGCGCTTGATTTTGAAATTAGACTTATTTTCTTCACTAGCCTCGGAAACAGGAAAGTGGTATATATTTCTAAAAATTCTACTATTAGCATTCAAGTAATAAAGAATCGTGTATTTATATATTTTATATGTAATAATGTAGAAGTATTTTTGAATACGTACGTTTAAATATTCTGGTTCCAGTTATTTATTTTATCAAATGTTGTTTTCGTGCGCGGAAAAATGTTCTGTGTTTTACACATAGCTGTATTCAGTTTAAGAAATTATTGATATAAAAATCCACATGTTGTGTTTCCGTCAGCTGAAGTTCTTCGGAATAAGTGGGTCGCGCACCTATAAGTTGTGTTGTCTCCGTTATTGGAATGGATGGCTAAGACTCCAGCCCAGGTGCACCAACTGCAAATACATAAATTATCTCAAGCAGCCGCACCTGTTACCTCCACTTTCACGTTCTTCTGCAGGAAATGAGGTGCGCCGTATTTTAAAGCCAAAATATCTTGTAGGCATGCAATTTAATTAAATCTCTACTTGCGCACAGGAATTTTAATGAAGACTTCAATGTTCGTCTTACCTTTGTCGCCTCCGTAGCTCCTCTTTTGTTCTTTATTTCCAAATGTCCTGCTTAGTAGCAACGGATTACATTCACTTTCAGAATCGCTAATTAAGCGTGTGCTTTCGATTTAAACTTAAATTGAGTTCAGCTTCCGAAACTGTATTATCGCAAAAGTTCACGTGATGTTATGTACAAAGACGAAATTGTGCTCCAAGGATATTGTTTTTTATTTCATAAACAAACAAAGATGTTATTAATGTATTGACAAGCTTCACATAGTTATTTAAAATCGAGAAAACGCTATGGGTTATAATATAATATTAATCTTTGACCTTTCAAAGAAAAAATGGTTTAGGAAACTTTCTGAATGTCTGAGATTGTAAACTACAAACAAGACCTCCTGTTGTGTAATTGTCAGAGTCACTACATCGCATCACATAGGTTTCAGGTTTGAATCCAGGCTAAGGCATAGATGTTATGAGTGTTTGTTCCACACTTAAAAACTCCAAGGAATTAGATCCCCAACAGTGTACCGAGTCGGTAATGACTTTAGCAGGTGATACGACTATAAACTACATTTAAAAAAATTAAGATAAGAGAGAAATACTTTAAGGCCCAAAGGTCATGAAATTCAATAAGACTTTACTAATGTAAGCATTCTTTCTTCTTAAGTTATATTTCAGTCATATTCTTGTGACATTGTCCACATATTTCAGGTGAAGATACTATTTATTAGATTCGATTTAATTCTCTTGTGCAAAGTTATAAAACTAAACTAAGTTTGAACAGATTTTCTTGCGTTATTCGTTTATAAAGCTTGCCGATGAATAATAATTCTTAAACACCAAAACAACTAATTATGCGTATCAATAAATATGAGAAAAATATAATTCGGTTGTTCTTACATTCAATTAATATTATAACAGTAAAATTGTACGTAATGGAATTCTTCAAAAATAATAATGCCTTAGGAAATAAATAATAAACAAAAATTTTATTACATCTATAACGAGAGTATTCCAATATTCGTTACACTAACTTTTCAAATCATCGAATTTATTTATTTCCTTTTATGCGGCGACATCGTAGAATCTTTAACTTTGGCTTAAATTGTGTAAAATAATTATGCTAAACGATTTTTTTACATAAACATGTATTGATCAGCTTCAAAATATATTTTGACTTTTTAAATTTATGCTTATTATGTGCGAGAAAAAATAAGATTTATATTTTGTATGAAGGCCGAGTAATTTGTTTTTTAAACCTTTTATCCTACTTATTTGGTGATTAAAATTTATATAAAAACTTACTTGCATAATTTAAAGCGAATACTGGAAATGATTGAATTAAATACAATATATGTTTGTTCTACTCTCTTACGTCATCGGCTACCAATCCTGGAGTGCTCGCGTCATGCTCAAATGTAATGAACACAGCCTGTAATTAGCGCTGTTAATTTATGATAGTTAAGTCGCAAGAACTTCGTCGGTCATAATGCCATCAGTAGGTATACGAAATTGCACTAAATGATACCAGTACTGCTTTGGCAGAAACACTAGTAATAACGTAGAGGCTCTGTTCCTATGTAATGATATTGCAATTAATGATGTGGAAGAGAATTATAATTTGAATCTTATAACACCGCTTCAACTCTAGAATATCATAACAAACAAATACCACAAGAAATGTTTAAGACGAAGTTCGAATCCGAATTTGTGACAATTTTTTACATTACGGAGACAACTGGCAGTCTGTCGTCGTAGATCATACATTCTGCATTTAGTTATGTGTGTTTATTCTCCTTCAGCGTTCGTCCCGTGGATCTCTGTAATAACACTGGCCATTACACGGCAGCATGTGGGTTGCACGATGATACTTTCATACATTCTTTGTGACCTACTGTGTCAAGGAAATTTGGGCTAAGTCGTGGTTTTTAGTTTATATAATATTATTTCCATTCTTGTGTTATTTGCAAAATTACCTGAAGCAGATTTGGTATAGCAGCGTGTCTGTATAAAATCTTGTTTCAAACTAGGAAAAATCGCAGCAGGAACATTCCACATGTCGAACGATGCATTCGGATGCGACGGTTTACCATACGGAGAAACTTACGAATGACTCAAATGGTTTAAAGATAGTTTATGATCATCTCCGTCCAGAACCGCCGTCAATATGCATAAAATCTAACAAAATGGTTGTTTCTCGTTTCCCTTCATGCGACATTTATTTGTCCCGCGGTTGGTATTCCACTTAAAAAGTATAATATTTGACAAAATTCTCCCTTGGGCATACGGTAAGAGTTGTCCGCTATTCCTATTGGAATAGCCGGCCAGCTGCCTCCAAAACTGGCCAAGGCATTGCGAGGGGTAAGCTGCGACCCCACAGCAAACCCCTCTCCCGCCATCGGAAGGGCGTGCGTTAAGTACCAAATGTCCGGCCTACCTGATGCAGGTTTTTATAGGGTTTGTTCTGCATTACTTTTAGGCGGATGCCGGGTAGGATCCTTAAACTATAGTCAGGGGGCCCTAGTTAACCCTTGTCTACCTTCCGCATCCCCCTCTTTCAAATCCCTTTCCTATGGTATAAGAGTGGATTTGCCACTATGTGTATTACCCTATGCATAGTCTGTCTACATCTACAAAAAAAATAGCATTCAAGCAGAATCGTTGGTTTTACAAAAAAATCTCATGAAAACAATCAGTTCAAAGAAACTCCATTGTATGTTCTGCATGAAATCACAGGGTAACTGTTTTGAGCGTGATTACGATAAATAAGAACAAGAAATGTTGTAATTTTATTGATTCATTAATACAACGTTGTCGTCAAGAAAATTTCAGTTAATAGTGAAGGCGAAATGCTACGGTAACCACGTTCCACTTCTAAATCCAGAACGTGTCATTCAAGAGACAGTCTAACAGTCGTCTCAAGAAATAACATGCTCGTAATTTCGGTCTTATGTATGTATCTGTTGATTCAAATAGTTTAGTTTCTATTGTCGGAGCTTGATCTCCATATTTACCCGGAGTATTTTTCACGAGTATGAATAATAATTAAGGTAGTCCATGCTGGTTGAGTCGCTTGACGATCTGAGGCTTACTCGTAGATTCGCCACCCCGGAAGCAGTAGCTCAATGTTGCGGAATTCGCTTCGTCAGTTAATCAAATTGGCCGTGCGCTAAGTAATCTCATTTGGGATAGGTTGCACCCTGTATGCAGACGGTTGATTGATCTTGACCTAAGTTTGAAATTGCTCGCCAAGGTGCGTCTTTCCAGCGGCCCGGAACAAATATTGACTCCCTAATGGTGGGGCGCGGTCCCTTCGCGGCAACAGGTATAACTTATCACTCTTCATATTTATTCACCCTGCCAAATGGATCATCCTGAAACCTCCTCCCGGCTTCAGTATTATTTTACAAAAAAAGAAAATATTCTTAATGATCAAAATATTACATGAGGATATCGTTCACGTTACATTATATATCGGTCACTGGGTCAACCCATCCGTCACATGCCTTGACTTTTGGATTATAATATAGTCTTGGTGATTCAGAGCACTATATTATTTGTAATGCAATTGAAAGTGAGCATTTAACAGCAATTTTAAAACGCACATAGCCATGAATTGAATAAATTTGATAACTCGATACAGAAAGCTTTCAACTACTAGAAGAATATTCTTTCTTCTTGGCCGATTATATAAATTGGATTAAAACGGTTTCTTACAAAAAATTCCATTACATCTGCGTAAAATGTTTGTAAGATAAAATGTTCAATCAAGTCCAGAATTTTGTTTTCTTCTCTTCACTTTTGAGAATCGTCTGGTGCTTGGAGCTGTGCCAGATTCCTCTAGAACGCTGTGACGTGCGCCAGAAACACCGTCATCTCTCTTGTCTTTACTGCTCACCATCCTTTTTGTGTCCCAAACGAATATAACAGTCTCGAGTCATCCGTTTTCATTTAATGCAACTCTTTGCGTCGTCTTTCTTTGTATAGATATTTTTTACAGACCAAATTCTGCACTTCATTGACTACACATTACTACGTAGCTGTCTCCCAGAGTATGGACTCAAGGACCACGTTAAACGTATAGTTGAAATCGCTCAATAATTTATTCTAAATATAAATATTGCAATATTCACTATTAAAGTAATTGTATGCCAACACTTTGTGGCGCCAAATTATGTGCTATACACTAGATAAATTAAATAAACAAAGGAAATTGAAATTAAACCAAACATTTAAAAGAAAACAAAGATTATTTATTTGACAAATTTTATTTTAATTTTTATATTTTCAGTTAATAAGTCTAATAAGTACAGTGATTTACAAATTTTACCACGTTACAAAATCAAAAATTAATTTAAATTTACAATGACAAAATTTTATACCAACATCAAAAACTATTAGAAATCCTAAAAGTTATAGAAATCTGGCGGTAAACGATATTTACGTAAATATTTACAGAAGAAAGTTTGTTTTTTTACATACCATTTATATATAGCTGCTCTAATCTGTGGACACGTGATTATTTAATTTTTATAGAACACTATTTTTCATTGACAGGCACTGATTTTATTATCGTCTCACTTTCTAACACTTTTCACCTTTCCACTCTGCTGTCGCACATATGGTCACATTCAGCTTTACTGCAGAAAATATTTAATAGAAAAATGATGATATTCAGTCCATTGCTGAATTCGATCACCCAAGACTCTCACCCGTACTACCATGGTCAGGATCTCCAAAACACACACACACTTCTGACTGTTAACGCTAAAGTTCTAAGCGTCTTATATGCACCTAGCAACCATTATCGCCTCTGCATTCTCGCGCCAAACAATGCTGTTGTTTACAATGCTCTGGCCTCAAAGTTACGCCGCCAAAAATTAAAGAAACAATTTATTATAAAATTTTTTTTAAACATTTGTAATCTCTACAATATATTACAAGTCATATCCCAAATGAATGTAAAGTAACAAATAGAGTTCACCTTTTTATCAACTATTCCTTTCTAATTTTAGTCTCACTACTTTCCCATAAATATTTAAGTAGTTTTTGGGCTAAATACTTATTCCTCATCAACTTCTTAAAAGGAAGCAATTCATGAATTAGTGACAATGAGCAACAATCATCAGAATAAACTTTAAAAAAGTTTAGTTCTGTAACTTGAGGAAATTATCATATGTAAGTGTTAATAATACTGTACTGAATATTTCTTCCCATTAAGCGGTGATTCCGTTTCCATATATATAAGCTTCGCGTATTCGAGTCTTGTATTGTGCATCTCTCAGAAACTCCCTCGGATGTTGAGCGTTACCGGAGATGCATCCTCTCTCTGCGTTTGAATTAAGTTTCCCATAAACTCAGACATCTCGGCCAGTTTATGCTCCAGAGTCGCAGACGTTGGGCATTGTACCCAGATCTCTATGAAACATGCAACAGTTTTCCAGCTGTCTCAAAACGTAGTTGAGCATGGAGACGGCAATGCTGCTTCCGAACAGCTACCCCCAATACAGTGATCGGAAGGGCGTAGAAAAGTTCGAAGATCCCGACCTACCTTATACAGCTTTCTCTATGGCTTTCCCTGCATCACATTTACGATAATTGTCGGGTAGAATTCTTAAATGTTAGCCCGTTAGCTCTTTTAACCATCAGCTACCTTCCTCTCCTTTCCGCATCCTTTCTTTCTACCCCTTCGTATGCTATTAACTGGAGATCCACATGTAACTCAAATAAATTGGTGTCAATTTTCGGTCTTATGGTATTATTTATGCCTTAAAATTCGGGTATCGGTCATCCCTAATCAAATTTCAATTCATTTTTTTTTAATTTCTGCAGTGCAGATCTGACATTAACAACAGAAAAGAAATTTAACTTAAATTTAAATTAACATATATATTCCAAACATATTAATCAGTTGTCCATAAATTAAAATTTAATTGTCCATGTAAAGAATCACTTGATTCAGAGCTGCATTCAATATATTCATAAAATTAACTACTGAATTCTTCACTTTAATTTTCAAATATTTTACTCGCTTTGTCAAATTTTAAATTTTTTATTGGTTTACTTTTACCTTTCTTATGCCAATATTTTCTTACACCCGTTTCTCCTACCAAATTGAAACTATGAATGAACCAATCTGACGAAGTTTATGTAACTAACTCTATTAGACCTTAAAGACTTTCAAAATGTTTTGTTTCCCACCTTCACTTTTAAAATAATTCTGTTTCATGTCTTTGAAAAGTTCTGCTTGCGTTCCTAATAAGCAGTGTGAGTTTTAATGGCGTTAAGTTGACGATTTGAAACGCAACACCGCAGTTGTGATAATTTCTTGGTGATATGTGTTACAAAGTTGTCCACGAGTGATTTGTGCAGGGTGACAGCATGAAAATGACAAATGCAGTGAATGTCGTGCCAATGTCGAGGGTGTCAGTCCGCTGTGTGCTGTCCGAATTAACGCAGGCCTTTCAAAATATGGTACATGCGATGGGAGTGAGGAATTTGAAAATAATCGTTCTGTATATCAGGGAAGGTTAAAAAGCTTTCTTGTTCTCTTTAAATATTCCAAACAACATTGTTTCCTATCTCGCTGCACAGGATATTAATTCAATGAGGATTTACACTGATCGATCAATGTCATTTAAGTTTTCATTTTTCTGATTTCTTAAAAAATTAATTGCTACAATAACTGTTTGCCAGAGTGACAGAGTTCAGCCTGTTTCAAGAAATTTTTAATTAATTTGTTGCACATACAGTTTGCAGAACTTACGAAAAAACTGAGTAACTTTCTTTGCTTTGGATTCTAGAAGTTTATTTAGTTGTATAAATACTGTATCTCTCTGGAGTTGAGAGAAATTCAGTTCTGCGCTTATCTTCGTGCTGTGAGTTAATAACGACTTGTTTCCTGAAGTGTATTTAATCTACGACCCGTCGCGCGTCCGTTGAACATTCTTACAGGCTACACGACAAATTTATTTAAAACTTATAGCAACGAGACACGATTTTGAAAAATAAATACATTATCTAATTACGTGACTTGTCATTATTTAGTTTTTCAAGTCCGTATTACATGCAGAGCAGATTTTTTTTACTACATACAATCCTGTTTATACGTATATAGTTACATTTTTTTAATTTTTAATTTCCAGTCCGTCTATTTTATGGTGCGTAGTGAATACTTTTTGTTGTTCTATGCCGTGAGAGGAACTGAATAGTTCAGTGCCCTGTTTACATCACCAAAGTTGTTATAATAGGTGCCCCTGGGTAATGATGCGAAGAAATGTGTTTTGTGCAACCTGCTCCTGCTTGCTTGCTACAGCGTGTACACATTTGGTTGGTTTAACCTTAAACGAGAATTCATGTTACTTTATGTACTCAACTAACTTGTTAACCGTCCTTCGTACTCAAATGAAAACATTGTGCACGGATCAAAATGTTAGGGTTAGCTTTCTGCTCAAAGATTTCTCGTTTATGTAGAAATCTTTTTCACTTCTCTATTTATCTATTTAAATTTGTTTTCTTATTTTTCAATTTATTATTATTATTATTATTATTATTATTATTATTATATATTTGTGCTTGTAATGTTTCTGTTCCTTATCTGTGAACTGTCATGTTGTGTTTGTTATCTATGTATGTAATATTTTTTCATTTGTCCTATATCCTTAGTATGGGACTAATGGAATTAATAAATAAATCCAAATCTACAATTTATTCTGTTCATAGGTTAAATACTTGAGTGTATTTTTTTCCCTTTAAAAGTGTAACGTGCTCCACTTAAACTTATTTTATTATTTTCTTTAGTTCATCTGCAATATTTTTTACTGATATCTTCTCGTCTATTCTTGATAAAGACTTAGTAACTTCCACATCAAATTAAAATAAATAAATGGCCTTGTCAGAAAATTAATTATAGGGTTTATTGCAAAAATAATTCACAACGACGTTTCGTCCTCTTCTAAGACCTGATCAGGAATGATAGTTTTTAATCTAAAATTTATAAAGTAATAGCATACGTATTTATAAAGTTTTTAAGAACAAGAAAATATTTTTATTTTAATTTTACGTACAATTGTGTATACAACCCATGAGTAAAATTTAGAGGCAAGATCATGCTGCCTAGATTGCTGTAACCGAAATTAAACTATTAGGTAAAAATTAAATTGGCCGAAAACCGTGTATTGTTACCTGTATATCTTAATAATACTAGAAAGTGAAAAAATGAAAACAAAATGCTTCGGATTGAAAATTAATAAAAGAAATATCAGACCAAAGAAGTGATAATATAAATACCACACAACGTTTCTAGAACGAAACTCAAAAGTTAACAAAACGTCAAAGTTTGTCAACTGACTCGTGCAGTTGTGTCTCTCTAAGCTCTTGCGTTTTTCTGCACTTGAAAAAAGGCTTCCAGAAACGTTGTGTGGTATTTATATTATCACTTCTCTGGTCTGAATTTGGCTATATTCCTTATTAATACTATAAAGTTTTTAAATTTCCTTAATATATCATGTTAAAAGAACACTACGCCTGTAAAGACAATAAACACAAGTAATTAACGACCCGTATAACAGACAGCAATAGAAAATAATTTTAACAATAAAAAATTTAGAAGTGAGAAACGTTTAGATCAACGATCTTTGTCAATATCAATAGTGAATACTACAATTACCCATAAGGTCTACAACAACGGAGTATTCTTTAATAAATGCGTTGTCTCGTGAAGAGCGAACAAAATAAGCATGACGGCCTACAATTTAAATCACATCAGTTTGGGATCCCATAAAACATTAAACGTAAATGTAAACAAGATTTATCCAATTCCAAGCCACACATAGCGACAAAAAAAATTATTTCTATAGATTAAGACGCTGCTTAAATTTTCAATTAAATCCTTGAAAACCCAATTTTTATAATCAGTTCCGATAAGTAACTGAAATTCCGCACATACTCTCACTTCTCTACATAATTAAAAATCAATTTCGTGTTGTGCTCCGAGCACATTGTTCAGAGACAAAGCCTAAGGCAGAGGCTTAGGTCTTTCATATCTCAAAACTCTTTCTTCTCGTGCTACAAAAAATAATAGGCGCTCTAGTTTTACTTCTTTCATATGCGAATGAAGAATAGCCCAACATTACAATTAAAAATTACCGGCCACCGTCGGACAGTTACGAATCACAACGAAGTAATTTCATTGTAGTAAATTGAATACTAAAATACTAAAATTTGTTGTCAATTAAATGTGATAACGCTGATCGGCATGTTGCCGAAGTCTTAAGCAAATTGTTTATATTGAATCTATCATTATTAAAGCAATGATGGTCGTTTAACGCAATTATGATTTTACATTTAATACAATTTTGAGCTTTACAATATTTAACTTAGATACGCTTTTCTCTCATACTTCGAAATATAAGATAATTCACAAAGTTAAGTAAGGAAAAAATGTGTTCTCAATTTAATTACACTTTGCGACATTCTGGTTATGGGCTTGTTAAAAATTAGCTCGTTTTATATTTTTTTTATATGAAGAAGTGTCTTGTTTATAACAGGAACTGTAAAATTCACCTTATCAATCAAATCTATCTATCTATTTATATATATATATATTCATATATATATACATATATATATACATATATATATATATATATATATATATATATATATATATATATTGTAATAATTAAATGGTGGTCTTAATTAAAGGAATTAATTAACAAAATTATTAATATTTATAAATTTATTCTTTAAAAGTACAAATTGTATTATACAAATTATATTATAAGCCGAATTTCATCAAGTTAACAAACAAATATTTTATTTCAATTTTGCAATTCGTGGCTTTCTAGAAAAAATACAAGTTTACATTTTACAATCAAATACGTCCAAATTCTCTTAATATCAGGGTCATTACTGGGTTAGATAGTAAGAACAATCCAATTTAAGAAACTAACATTAAAAATTCAAACTCATTGAAGCTAACTTAATACAATATGAAAATAAACGAAATGAAAGAAAATAAATGAAAAGAAAAACGAACGAAATCTGACTTCTACCTTTAATCCTCGTTTCCAGATTTTAAATAATTGTTTTGTACTCACGAATGTATTTCTGGTACCAGATCTGATTCTTGGAGTTTGAGGACAACACTCACTAAAAACGCCATTATTCACCGATTCTACGCATTAAATTTTTAATACACACGGTCGATGTTCTCGTTCTCTGCCACCTGGAACTTTGGATCAGCCGCCCCTCAGTCAGCCCTCGGACATAGGTCTCCTTGATGCCTCTATGCGAAATTTAGTTCAGTCTGTGTGAAGCATCCAGATTTTACGTTTTGAGTTCCCGTGTGGCCTGATCTGTTTCGCTTCTCGCCGCAGACTAACTTCCTACTCGCGCGCAGTTCCCGGCAACATTAGCCGACATAGAGCCGTGATTGTTACTTTCAAAACTCGTGCCGCTAACAATACAATTATATTAAAACAATTAATGGCCTCTTTAATTGGTATTACAATATATCTCTTTCATTATTAATCACTTGAAAAATAAATTTCAAATGCATAAAACTAAGTTCCGATTTAACAGATGATAATCTCAGCATTGTAGAGAAAAGTACGTAATTATTACCAATAACGTGAAGTAATTTTGATTATTCGCTTCGAGTCATTTTTTAGGAAAAAATTGTATTGCTTAAAGCAGCATTTGTCAACTTTCCATTCAAAATAGCCTATTTCTCTGAATATATTTGCCGGTCTTTGAATCGACGTAGTCTATCCGAATTATGGATGAAAAATATTAAAATAATTGTTTTAATAAAATGTAAATGTATTGAGGAGACCGTTGCGCTTTAGAGTACACATATATCTTGAATTAGAATAGAGGTTACAATAAAATAGCCCAACGAAGCTGTCACACAAAAAATTCTTCTGTTTTTCTATTTTCTGCTAAATGGGAGACTGGTCGGCTCGTAAATGTTTTTAGCTACATAATAAGCAAGATTTATTTTTGTGTTACTGGCCGCACTATACAGAAAATGTTCCGTTGCTGCAATTTATCGACAGTTTTGCAGTGATAGCACGTTGTTTCAAAACATGTGGGTACTAGGACCGGGAAACTGTAGGTATTGTTATGGCTGTGCACACCCACGCGAACCCGTGACACGGGTTAACAAGGCCTGTGATGGCCATAAACAAGCCCGCCTCCGCACAAATTAGAGTGCGTCACCAAACCGCGTTAATGCAAATATCATAGCGGCGATTTTCTTTCATGTCAGGGAGATACATTCAGACATGACGTGGCATAATTGTTTTACCGTTTTTTTTAAAATTGTTGTTTGGAGATTTTAGAAAAAAAATACTGACGTGGTCATTATTCCATTAATTTGTAAACAAAACATGCGTGGTTATTTAGGCCTTCCTGCTGTAAACTCTTTAAGTGATGAGTTATTTCTTCAGTAAAATCATTTTTGTAAACTAATTCCATAGGATGGCTTTAAACGTTGTTATGAAAAATATTTTTAGGTTAAACTCCAAGTGAAATAATAAATAAATTCTGGAGTGAAGCAACTTCCAGTAATATAAAGAATGTTGTTACAGGGTTTTCTTGTCGAAGTTCGAAGTTTCGCACAGTAAAAAACTTTGTCAATCAGAGACACGAGTCCAAGCACTACTTAAAGGAATAAATTTACAAAATTCAGTCTATTGAAGAGATGCGGCTATTGAGGCCATAGCATCTGACTGAAAAAAGGTTCGAGGCTTGCTCTAAATTTATACACTTGGAGAAGAAAGTAACAGAGGCTGTTTTGTTCGAGTTTTAGACCGGTCAGAATTTTGACCGGTACAAATTAGGCCATAAGATTTTATGCAATAGTTTCCGTTTTGAAGGGACCGTAACGTAACTCCATAACCACGTGTAATTACGAGAAACTTTTAAATCCAAATTATCTGAGCATTATTCTAGAAGGTGCTGCAGAGTTCTAATCGACCAAACGTGAACTGAATTAGTTTCGGGAGTTTCGCTAATCAATTTAGTGACCCCCAAAATTATGGATTCAACACTCATATCGATCTGTTGGAATATTTTATTCTCACCACTACCACCAGTGACCATGGCGGTTGTAGTTGGAGGTAACAGGCATCAATAGTGTTAGTGTACAGCTCAACCATATTTTTAAAAAATGTAATACTCATCATATTTAGGGAAAATATACTTTTACGGCAAGCTAGACTTCGAATTTACTGAATAGTTTTCAGATACAGTATTATATTTCGGCCAAGTATTGAACTTTTAAATACATAGGGCATCACGAAAATGAAAATATTTCCCACTGATAAATACATTATTTCAGTTGTAAAAACAGAACATTGAAGCATTTCTTCAAATTTCTGTTGAAAAAAAGGTTATAGGTTTTACAAATACGAAATTCTACCTTAAAGTTTCAGGAATACACGAATAAAATAAATTTGAAACGTAGCTGGGTCTTAAAATGAAAAAAAAAATACCTCTGATTGAAAATAATGAATAAAAAAGAAAGCCAATTCCGACAAAGAAGTGATAATATAAATACTTCACAACGTTTCCGGGATCCTTGTCCCTTTTCTCATGTGCGAAGAAGAGCCTAGAGCGACACAACTGCAGAATCTTTCTTTTTCTTCGTAGCTGGATCTTATTTACCTTCCAAATAGTTTCCCAGTTGTTTTTCCATTAACTGAACGTTTGCTGGAAGTTCTGTTTCGTGAACGTTTTTAAAGTCACCAGCGGTTCTGCTTGAATATCCTCAACTTGGATACTTTGCTGTTAATAGTTAGCATGTTCTATTGTTATTGAAACATTTTAGAGTGTAAACAGAAAGTTTGATTTTTTTATATAAAAAATTAGTTTTAATCATTTTATGCAGAAAAAATAGGTTATTATGTTATCTTATTCTAAAATATTCTTATGTGCATTAAGTTAGTAATAAATTATATATAGTCCCAAAAATATGTAAATAAAAGTATTACTCTTTCTACGTCCTTAAAGTTTTGTTTCTCATGATTATCTATAGAAAATTAATATATTCTATTCTGACTAACTTAATAGTTGTCCTGAACAGAAATCAATATCAGCCATGTTCTTCCATCTGTAAAATTTTAAACCAGTAGGTAATTTTCTTTGCAGCATTTAACTAGTTTCTGCATAGATTTTTCCGTGTTTGAAATAAAACCAAACAGAACATCTCTGAAATCCACTATTGTTAGTTTCGCATGCCATGTAACACACAAATTGAAAATTACATTAAAATAATTGCGACCGCCTAGCTCAAATTGCCGTGACACGATGGTTCAAAAATGAGGTTTGAAATACCTCCTGGAAGAGTTTAGTCGGATTCGGAGTCTTCCCTAACGTCGAAGTTTCTCGTAGCACCTCGTATATTTATGGATTGCTTTTATTGAATCATTTCCCATTTTCGTAATATGCATTTTTGTTTTTCGGTCATTTGATAGCTACTAGTCGAGACAATGACTGAGGATAATTGTTTTGATTCTTACATAGTCTATTAAACTTAGAATACTGTTACACTTTCCTCTACGTTTCCCTATTGAAATAAATGTCGAGATTCCTCCAGTCTTAGTGGAACTGCGAATCCAGTGTTAACACGTATATCAATGTAATTTAAGTTTCTTGTTCTGAAAACATTTTAATAATTGCGTAACGGATTGTAATTACTTTTGTTTTACGCTATTATTATTTTAATCCACGTGACTTTATGATGTACGGAATGTCTCCCGAGTGTTCTGCAGAATTTCATCACGGAAGAGACGGTTCTGATGAGGTATGCCACGAGCACTCCTACGCCAGGATTTTAATTTCGTCATTTCGCATTAAGCCGTAACGCGATTTAGTGCCTTGCAAAACGAGTTACATATTGAAGGTTATTTCGTATCTTACCGTTTACGATATTAGTTTTTCTTTCTCGTTTCTGAGGAACGTGGCATAGATTAAAAATCAGACGAGGTGCTAAAATTGCTTTTATGTCGCTTTCGGAAAAGAGTTATTATCGAATTACGAGAAACGGGGTTGCCGTTGAAAGTCAAACTTTGGCGGAGGCAGCTGTAAACAGGCTCACGCCCGGAGATAATCTCGGAACAAAGGGATGCGGCTTTCATCGCTAGACAAATAAATCGTTGCCTCCTAGCGATAGACCCACCGTTTGTTTGTACACAACTAACGTAGGCGTCAGCTCATTCCACTTATAAATTAAATTTAATATGTATGCGTACACTACTTGATATGCAGTAGCTCTACTATTGCTTTATTTTAATCCGTCAAGTGACAATTGGCAGCTTCCTAATATAAATGGAAATAAGTATACCAAAACGCTCTGAAACTATAAATGAGAGAAATTTTATTCACCTACATTATTACTCGTTATTTTATATTCGAATTCCTATTCGAGAAGCTCTCCTGCTTTTGTAGCACTATAAGGAAATAATGTATTTCCATGTTGCAGACCATTAATTCAACTTCAGCTCATCTTTTAATACACTGAAAGCTATTAGGTGTCTAATTTTCTCAGAACACAATGTAAAAGTAGAGAGATATCAACATTCAATGTCTCTAAATCATAATCTCATATAACATATTCGAAAAATCGTATTAAATTTAAGATTCATTTTTTATTTGTTTTATAAATAGATGTTTCATATCAGTCGTCGATCGAAAATTAAAATTTTTTTTCTAAGTATTGAATTAACGAATTAGGATAGGAAATATTTAAATTTCTGTATCAAGTGACTGGGAATCGATAAGGAAAGCTCGTTGGTTAGAGCGATCTTGCATTGAGCAGACGTTCTGGGTTCGATTCCTAGTGCGGTTGAGACTTTATTCCCTAATTATTTTCATATGCTTTAGATCTGAGCTTTGATTGAAAGCTTTTACTCTGCTCTTGAATTAAGTATTGGTACTAAATGTACATTGTATATTGATCATCTAGCGACTATTTATCTGTTGACTCATTTGAAGCGGCTCTCCACCGGTGCCATACTCTTCAGATCACAGTGCTTCCCTCTCCTGACAGCCCTCGTAACTGTTCCTTTAATCACCGAGTTGATCAAACTCTTATGTCTGATTATGTCGTATATCAATTTATTTCGCCTTATTATTAGAGTACTCGAAATACTTCTGCATTCGCCAACGTGTTCTAAAACTTCCTCATTCCGAACTCCAATTACCTTCAATATTCTTCTGTGACAAAGTAAAAATATTATGCAATCAGGTAGAAAATGGATATTTATTATAATTTAAGTTCAATAACTACTTTTCCAGAGAAAGTCTGTATACATAATACAATATATGTTTCGTCCCGACTTTGGGACTTCATCTGGTGTTTTTAATTAGAAAGAAAAAACAGGATAATTTCATAAATCTATAGAATATAAACTTATCTTATTGATGTCTTGGAAATAACGTATTGATTCTAATTTTTTAACAGAAAAAACAGGCATATTTAACATAAATGAAGAAAAATTTTAATTTGTTACAATAAATTATATATAATAAAATCAAAATTACATTTCAATTCTAATATGTGTAATAAATTCAATTGAAAATTCTCAATAAAAAATGCATGATGAAAAAATATAAAGTTTTTAGAAATTACATCGATTATGATTAAAAATTTCATCCTAATATGCAACATGTTTGGTTTGGAACTTGTTATTTGAATTTATTACACTTAAAAGATTTAAAACCTTAGTTTGATTTTATTATATGTAATTTATTGTAACTCATGTTTTTGTAATTACTGATTTTTTAAAATAAAATAAAATAATTTCGAATTCTAATTTAACGTCAATGTCATCAAAAATAAATTTATATATTCTATAGGGATCAATTAAATTATGCTCGTTTTCTAATTAATATACGAGTATATGTATCAGCTGATTAAGTGGAAAAGTCATGACGAAACGTTGTGTCTATATTTTGTGTATATTTTCACTGTAAATGTAATTATGAAACTTAACAATATATGAAATTTTCTGACTGATTGGATAATGAATTTTTTACGTACTTAAATTAAATTTATTTTTAAATTGAATTATTCTGTAACAACATATTTGAAAAAACTTCTTTTCAGCCTTTTCAAATGTCCATGCTTCACATTCATATGTTTCTGAATTCCGTACATATAAATAATAAGAAATCTAGACAAATACGGACGAAATAAGGGATAATATAAACACCACACAGCGTTTGGAATCAGTTGTGTCGCTCTAGCCTCTTGCGTTTTTTCTGCAACTGAAGTAAGGAACAAGGCTTCCAGAAACGTCATGCGGTATTTATATTATCACTTATTTTGTCTTTCTTATTCTTTATTTATAATCAGGCAGTTAATTTTTTTTATTTCGTTCATATCATTTCAGGAAGTTTTTAAACAATTGAATTTCAAAAGGTTTCTTTTCTTGAAACATAATCTTTAAGCCTGTACCATCCTGCTTTTGATATATTTTTTGTTTTGGTAATTCTATGCTATAAAACAAAACCTCTTCACCTGCTCCTCCTCATCGGAAACTTTAATTCATAAAAATATCAATAATACGTATCTGAATTAACATAATAAGTACTGTGCAAATTTCCAGCGCTTCATGTAAAAAAAATTGATACTCGACCCTTAAAACCAAAGTTTACGTTGCCGTAAAAATAGTTTGCTTGTCGGGGCGTTATGGTTTCAATTTTACGGCAGAAAAAGCATAAATAAATGAGTCGATTTTTAAGAAGCAGGAAACTGCTGGTGGAGGATGCTTTGCAGTATTAAATCGGTTCCGCGAATGGCAGTAAAGCCGAGCACGGTGTTTTAATTGGTTATCTACACGCCGTTGTCGGGTAGGAAGCTCTTAATTATTTACGGAGCACAAGAGAGCAGGAAACGTTTAAATATTACTGCGCTGCCACCACAGGCGCTCCTCCCTTCCTCCGGCTATTTAGACCCACGAATCTGCAGATAGTCTCTTCACCTATAGAAATCGCCAAGCTATCAATCAATTATTAACTGGCAGATTATTTCAAATTTTCAACCTCGTTTGAAGACCTAGAACAAAGGACAGTGGTAAACCGCATTGGTTAGTAGGTGAAGCGAGTAATTTTCATGTAGTCCTTTGAAAAAAATTTCAGGGTCAATAAGTGAGGTTTGAGACCATAAAAAATGAATTAAATTTATTGGTTCTCTAGATTTCAATTCCCATTTAAATTTTGAGAATTGTTTTTTATAACACATTTATTGAAAATTTATTAAGACTGATTTATATAATCATGTTTAATTATATTTTCTTATTTTTTATATCTTTCACAAGGAATGAAAGGCTTTAATGTTTCCAAACCATCGTCAACTTCATTTTCGGAAACATTATTTTTATAAAAAAACCGACAATGAAAAAATGAAATGTAACAACTTATTATTAATTATTAGTCAAACGTTAAGTTATTATCACTAGTAACCAATCTAACATAATACTGTGCGCACCCGAAACAGGATTTCAATCTGTTCCAATCATTTTTCGAGCAATAAAAAAATTAATACAGAACGTTAATATAAATTCTCCAGACTTACAAGTGAGGTAGTAATTGTACTTTACATCATTCTAAATTTTCTTTTAACGTAGCCAATAGTTTTATATCTTATTATTATATATTATATATTATAATTTAAAATTTCTCCCAACTAAAACCGGACATCCCTGTTTTAGTTATTCACGCCAAATGAAAATTAATTTCCACACCAATATAACATTTGTGTCGTTACAACAAATCATTGACGTACATATCTAAATCATCACTAATAAATGGATAAATATCTAAATTAGAAAAAAATATTTGCTCATATAATTCATAAAGCTAAAAAAAATGCGTTATAAGATCTAAAATTTGGCTGTGTGTCATCTGCGCTTTCCTTTTTAGAATTTACACCGTTCTCCTACTCTCTGTATACATAAAATGATTCGAGAAATTTTATTTTTCTGTTTCGCTTTTCCTTGTGTAATATTTTTAAATTGTCATAAATAATCTGATGTTTACAGCTCCATGCGTTTTAACGTTGTCCTTAGTGGTTTGTTTTATAAGTATGAATAAAAATTGTTTCGGAAAATGAAGTTTACGATGTCGCTGCAGACGGCTTCTTCGAAAATATAAATGTTATTTCTTGTGACTGATGTAAAACAATTGGGTCAGTATTATTAATAATAAGTTTATTTTGGAGTAGTCATAAATAATTATTGAATAAGAAATATAACCAATATTGCAAAAAAAAGGTAATATAAATACCACACAACGTTTCTGGGATCCTTGACCCTTTCGTCAGAAGCTAAGAAGCCCTTTTTGTCCGTATCGGCTATCTTTCTTCTTAATTTAATTCAATAAAACGTAAATTTTTTCATTTTAATAAATAATTATTAGCCAAAAAATAAGAGATTTTACCTCTTTTTTAATATATATGATATATATGTTTTATAGAAATTTTTGTAAATTACATAAACCTATACGACAGAAGTAAGAATGCTTACGTTAAATAGTTTCAAGTAGGGATATCCAGTTATTTTACGTATATTTTATATTGTGTTCGGCATAGGGAATGGCTTCCATTTTTCGAAACGTACTTCTACACCCTGCCAATATTCCTCAATTTTTTCAATCGTATAGTGATTTACTATTTGTACTACAGTCATAAAGAAAACCAGATCGCTTATAGTGGTACTTAAGACTAAATTAAACTTTCCGCAATCTAAGACCGTACTGTTCTTCAAATCGGATCCACAAACGTGTACTTTTGTAAATTTATATGTTAAACTTGTTTACAATATAATACGTCTGTGTTAAAAGTTTACTAATTAGATAATTAAATAGCCAAATAACAGACGAAAATAATCTCTAAATAAATACTACATAACGTTTCTGCAATCCTGGTTTTTGCGGTGTGTAGTTCTTACGGTTCTTGCGGTTTTTGAATCACTCGACGAAAAAAACAATTGCAGAAACGTTGTGTGGTATTTAAGTCGTTTACTTTGTGAATTAATTTTAGTAATAAAGTCTCTCGGCGATTTTAACTCCAATCTACCGGCGCTAATATTTTGTATCCACTACTTATTATTTTATTAATTCCTAAAACCATGAGTGTTTTCAATGGCGTATTTAACGACGTAATCCAATTCACTCATTTCAGTTTATCATATCTATTTTCGCACACGTTCATACACCAACATACGAATTTATGTATCAATATCATATTTCTATAATTTACGTCACCTTAATATCATATTCTACTTACATTCTGCGTTTAATTACGTAATTATTAATATCACGTGTCCTTCCTATATAAATTCCTAGATTTTATCTACTAAGACCAAGAATTTTTCCATTGGTTTTACTGCAAAAAGCTGCAGAAATATTTCTCGGGTTTCCACACAGGTACCATGACGATTAAACCATGACGTTTCGACGACCACAAGCTCTGTCGTCGTCTTTCACGTGAAGTGGAAGCTGAATCTTTGATTGTAAGACAAAGTCTGAGCTTGTGGTCGTCTAATCGCCGCAATTTAATCACTGTTGTATCCGCGTTGAAACCAGAGAACACTCTCTACAACGTGATATTCTGTAAGCTGAAGTGAAGTTTCTTACCTAAACTCAGTAATTTCATAGTTTGAAATATAGTCACATTCACGTAGATACTCTGAGATTATTTCTGTATAATTAGAATGTTTCAGTTAATTGAAAAATTATATTGTGTATCATTTATGTCCCACTTGTTTTATCCCGTGTTACTTAATAATAACATATTTATTGTCTTTGCGTGTTTCGATAGACAAAACTGTAAAATTACTGACTAACCTGCTTTCAAAAACAGATGTTTTTATAATAAAATATTTAAATACACAGCTTTTTTTCATATTGTCGTTTGTGTTTCGTACATGTCCTTTATTACCACACAAGAGGCTGGCAAGGGAACGAGATTATATGCAGCCTACGTGCGGCGAATGAAGAAAAGATTTTCATTACTTTAGAGTCCTGTAGAACATTTCTCGTGAAGTGAGCGAAAATGACGAAATAGCTTTTTTACAGCGGAGGAATATTGGCGCGTAGATCACAGCGAGGCTCTTTTTACGGCATGCTGGAGAGTTTCTCGCAGTTTCGTGGACTTGGAGGTCTGCCGAGCTGATTCTGGAGAAATTGTCTCTCTCCTCACATTCTCTGATAGCAGCTGCAATTCGACTGCGCAACTAATGCCCAAATTCCATGGAGTTACTCTTGTCTGACATCTCCTTTGAGTATCATAATCTGTAAGCTCAATATGTTACGGAATGTTGCAGCAAAAGCGATTTATTGAGTATCGGAGATAGAAATGAAATTATAGTTTTTCTTCCTATGAACTAAACAATTTTAACAATGTAACTAAATGTTGATGAAAATTTTTCATAATTATAATGTAACTGCGTAGTATCATATAACGTAAAATCATATTTTCTTTTACAAGTAGTTCAACATTTTGTAAACAAAATGTTTCTGTTGGTATATAAGTCTTTATCGATGTTTCCTGCACTCGCCATTAATTAATTAGTATATCTGTACTTGAAATTAATTATGATATTTTGTTCTTAAATACTTATTTACTCATTTATAATCCAACTTCCTTGTTATAGCTAACTTGATTTACTGTGATATGGAATTAAACGACGTTTAATCATAATAGTAATTAATACGTCCTTACTTTTCAGACAAATTTAATATCTGAAACAATTGCATAGAAAATAATTTAAACACAGCTGGACGTTTCGGCTCTTCCTTGGACATTCTCTAACGGCATTTGAACATAAAATTATAATAAGGTCGTATTTATATTAATTGATTCAGACGTTAATTGTATATGTATAATTTAAGTTTGATCTTTAATCATATTAAGAGAAGATCATAACTGTATTTATGTAATATTCTGGTACAAATATTTTAACAGTTACATTCGTCTGACGTCCTTAAATAAATGAAAATATTGAATGTATTAATGTATTAAAAATAATTTTATTTCCATTGTTTCATTAAAGTTAAAAATACTCTCAACAGCTGTAACCATTACATAATTTTCGCCTCAAATGTGTGCACAAATCTCAATAAGTAATGTTCAATAAATTTTTAATTTATTGTATTATAAATTATCAAGTTTGAAAAGTCCCACCTTTTTGGAATTTTTAGAAACGCGGATTTTATAATTATATAATTTAATTAACATTATAGCACCTGAAGAGGTCCTTATAAATTAGGGATGAAATTTTAAGAATAAATTTTCTATTATAACGTTTAAAATTTAAAATTAGTAATAAATTTATAACTAGAGAGGTTGATGTTTTCATTTATTTAAGGACATCAGATAAAAATATTTGTGTCTTAATTGATCATTTCTAAGGATATTTATTAAACGAACCATTACCAATTAGAACAGTTTCCATATTGTAGATAGAGATAGCAATTATAAATCCAGATAAGTTTCAAAAATGTTTTACATTAAACTTGTATTACATACACTTAATGTTCAAACCAAGACTGATTCTGAAACTTTATACCTGCTCGCTCAGTGGTCAGGATTGCGGAAGGTGACGATGTGGACGAGTGGGAGGCCGCTCAAAATACGTACCGCCCAACTCCCCCCCCCCCCATTCCGTTTCATAGTGCCACCTGATATGCGTCTGTCTCTCTATATCATAGCTCGGTTCTGTATATATATATATATATATATATATATATATATATGTATATATAAAATCCCTAATGACAAAAGTTTATTTTGATTTAATTAATTTATCATTGTTGCCATCGTCAGATAGACTGGTGCGTCGAGATATTCCCGCTCTATTTATACCGGTTTGAGGAGTTTGCGTTCGCCGTCCAGTCAGTAGACCGAAGGAAATCGAGGTCGAATTTAATCTGAAAAGAATAGGCATAAATTTCAATTGAGTTATGAATCTTACGTGCCTATATTTAATGGATATCTTTGTTATACATAAACACTTTATCATAACCAGCAGAATTTAGATTTAACATGTCATAGGTTGATTTATGTTAGTTTTCAGGTTTTTCGTCCTCCTATAAGCACATGCAGTTTTATGAGAAAGAGTGTCATCTGTACCTTTATCCGGGATTTCCGATTTTTATAGAGGCGGATGCAATCGATGGCCAAATGGGCGAGTGTTCCTTAGAGCTGCTATTAATCTACGCACTCAGCTGCAAGTGGCGTGCTCGTCGATAACGGTACTCACCTCGCGACGTGGAAAATATGTTGAAAAGTAAGACAACGGAACTCTGATTCACACCCGGGCCAGATTGTGAAGATAAAGCTTTCCGTCGTTTCGTATACTAAACACTTCGTTGGCAGCTGCATAATAGAGAAATAAACTAATTTTAATAACTAAGAAAGTGATAAAAGTCGAGAAGGTTTTTTCATTATTTAATCTAGTAGAAAATATGTGTACCTATAAAAAATTTATATAGGGTGTAATAAAACTCGGCGGCAAAATTTCAAGAATGGATTCCTCATATTGAGGGAAGAAAAAAACTGTATTGCAATATGGGTTCGGAAATGCATAATTACAGAGTTCCAACTTTTATGAATCTTAGTGCCTGACATGACTTTTTATCTGGAACAAAATGCGAGACTCTGGTTACAATTGTTACATTAGGAAACATGTTGCGTATAAAACTTATATTGACCTAAATACTTCTTAGCACCCGCAAATAATTACACGTCATATCAAAGTTACTTAGCTGCATCTGATCTGTTTGTCTGTTTTGAATGGTTTACCTTAATGCACATTTTGCTCGCCCTTGGATTGGTAGAGTTGGACCAATTCCTTGGCCACTACGCTCTCCCTCTTTAACCCCTGTACTTTTATTTTTGGGTACACCTGAAGTCTTTGGTGAGTTCAACTGCTGTGGAAGATGTACTAACTATCCGTGTACGCATTGTGGCAGCATGTCAGACAGTACGCACTACACCAGGATTTTTTGATCGTGTTCTAAATTCAGTACTAATGAGAGCAGATTCCAGTATTCAGTCAAAAGGAGGTCACTTTGAACATTTCATGTGATATGTGAACACAGCGCTCCAACTAGTCAGTTGAACTTCATACTGACCGATCAGCTATCGGATAACTCTTTCAATATGCAATTCAGGACCCATGTTGAAATACACTTTTTTTCAACTCTCAATATGATGACTCAATTCCTGAAAATTTTCCGTCTAGTTACGTTCTTACCTGTATAGTACAAAATACATCCCTGTACTAAATACACTTTTACTTAATCGTATTAGCTTAAAAATATGACATGAATAATAAAATATCACAAAACGTTTTCAAGTATAAATATGAGGTATCAGTTTCATGTTTTTATCTGCCGTATTTCGTAATCGTGACCTACTGTAGCACACATTCCGTCGTTAATAAAAACGTATGACCTACGTGTTTTTGTAGTTGATTCCCACGTTTGATTGAAATGGGTAAGAATTGACATTGTTCCCAAAGCTTTAGATGATTAATTTCATTGTCATTACGATGTAATTGCCGCTACTACGTATCAACGTCAATGCTAAAGAAAATTTGCTTATTTAATGTTTGGGTGCATGAACAAAGAATTTAAAGCGAATGGGCAATACAGATCACATTTGTTTGAACTTCCATCTGATCAACTACAGCAATCACAAGATACTATTATTTGGCTTTCGTACTATAGAGTAACACTTAACTTTTAATGCCATCAATTTATTAAATTTAAGTTGTTTGAATATGTTACTTTGGCAATGTATTTCGAGACGCTCGATCGGCGGTCATCCCTGAGAAGCCAAAACACCTAAAACCGCCAGTAGTGCGGCGGTAGTGCTCAAGTTCGTGTTATTGAACTAAAATGTCTGGGACGTGGCTTCAGGCAAAACAGGGAACATGAAACCGGCCCCAAGGGCTTTGCAAGTGCGTTCAGAACCTTAAACAATGTCCACACATTTCTACGGTAGTGGAAACGAGTGATAAAAAGCGATTGGACGGCATTTATCATGTAACGTCTTCGAATACACAATTATTGAGCGCATCTTTGGTGGAGGAAGGAGGCCAAGAGAGAATTTACGCAAACAAACGTCCAGCCGTGATGGAATTGGAGAAAATCTGTGATGAAGTATTAAGTGAATTAAAAGCAGTTAGTTTTAGTGACAACTTAAGGGACGAAATATGGATTCGTTGAAAAATAACTTGAAAGTAGTCCCGAAGGCAGGAGTCTTAGGCTATATAAGCAAGTATGCTTCCCAAATACGGGACCAGATCTCCGGTTTCTGAGTTAGATTTCAGAACCTAAAGGGTAAATGAGAAAATGATATGTATGTATGTTTTAATATTTTTTTTACGTAACAGGCTACATGAGGGTAATCCACAAGGTGGCAACTCCCCTTTAATAGCACTGGAAGGAATTTGAAAGGGGGGATTTGGAAAGGTAGAGGAAGGTAGCCGAGGGTTAACTAGGACCCCCGGCTATATTTTAAGGATCCTACCCGGCATTCACCTAAAGAAATGCAGGAAAAGCCATAGAAAAACCTGCATCAGGTAGGTCGGGCATTGGGTACATGTCCCACGCCCTTCCGATAGTGGGGTAGGAGTTTGCTGTGGGGACACAGCATTCCCTTCTCCGTGCCTCGACCAGTTTAGGAGGCAGCTGGCCGACTATTACAATGGGAATAGCGGACAACTCTTACCGTATGCCCAAGGTCTGTGACCCCTATACATAGCTTGTCTACACCCCAAAAGAAAAAAATTCTATACTCCCCAATTCAACTGAAACCCATGTTTCTTTACTTTGTAATAAAAATTATGTCATTTCTTTTATTTTTTATTATTTATATTTTAAAAACCCTTTAGCATTACTATAATTTACACGATAATACGATTGTTTTCACTCTGGTTATATGAACTTTACGAGATGATATATATATTTCCGGGATCTAAGCAGGGCTAGCTTTCATCTGGAAGTTATTCATTTACTTTTTAGAATACTCTACTAGTGGACATATTTTAGAATTCACGGACATAGTTCTAGGGCATTAACAATCTTAAATAATTTCCGCCGCCGGTTTTCCAATCTCAGTTCACGGTGTGCAAGAGATGTAAGTTTTGTGTTCGTAGGTCGAATAATCTACGTGACTAGAGTCATGACCTCATTTCAGTTTCTGATCAGAATATTAAAAAGAATGAGATCTGTATGTAAGGAACTTGCTCTCCGAATTTCGTTTCTGGAATGCTGATGAGTAGCCTGTCAGATTAAATACGTGAAAACACTCTGGGTGTGTAACAGAGAGTATCCGTACGCCATTTGCATTGGATAGGAATATAAAATTCCTAGAGTCATAAATGTTAAATCATTTCCTCAAAATCTATAATCTTTTTCTAATAAATAAAATAGACTGTACGTTTGTATGCTTGTGTATTTGCGTGTATGTTCACACAAATCTGCAGCCGTGGACCAGATTTGACCAAATTTAGTACACGTGTTTCTTTAGAACCGGAAACAAACACTGTGGTGGTAAGATACGACTACCAACTCCAAGGCCGTGAACCGGGTGGAAATTTTGAAACATGCTCAAACGTCCGATATTTGCGTCGTATGAATATTTTTCGGGTTTAATACGTTTCATAGTGTTTCTCCGGATGTTTTTCTGTAAAATTTAATTCCCTTTTGGAATTGGAGTGGAGTACCCTTAGGGGTGGGCGTGGAGGGACGTTACAAAAAAATAACGCGAAAACAACCTAGACTGGAGTCAAATCCGGGGTTATGGATGTCGCTGAGTTTAATTATGACAATCCGGGCAACACTGTACTAGTACTATATAAAACAAAAGGTATTTACCGACCTTCTTTAAATTGTTCGAATCGTGCAAAATGTCTAATATATAGGTCCTATTAAGTCATGATCTGGATTTAAAATTTGTGGAAAATGGTTATATAACATTATTATTTAGATTATACGGGTATTCCATTGTCTTAGAGTAGATAAGTGCGCAAGAAAAAGTGAAAAAGACAAAGAAAAGAAAAGAAACAAGAAAACAGAAAAAAAGACAGGTCAAAGAGATGACCAGAAATATCGCCTAGAAAATCATAAAAAAAAATGTAGAGATATACTCTTCATGACATAATGAAAAATATGTAAATAATATTTTTTAAGCTACCACATTGTCTTAAAATGTGTTCTGATTGCTTATATATACTTAATAATAGAATTTTTTTAAAAAAATCGTCGATTGAAGTCCTATGATAGTTTTGCACTGTTAAATGTAACGGTTCATACCGACTATAAACTTATCATTAGTTGAAAATATTAATACAGTATTTTGAGTGGTACAACGTGGGACTGTTGAACGAAATTTAATTTCTAAGACAGTGACATGTAAAAAACTCTGACTTTATTCCCACCTAACCGCAATACCAGAGTTTTGTGAAAATTCCAAAAGGCATTCATTATGCAAAAAGTTTTATTTAGTTATGAACATTTCTCTTGAAATTTAATTTTGTACATGACAGAGAAATCCTGTTAATTCTGTCAATGAAACGTATTAATAAGTTACAAATAAGGAGTTGAACTGAAAATTGATCTTATAGTTATTTCTCAACTGAAAAAAGATTTTACATACGGTTAAAATATCTATGTAACAGAACTTAACGTTAAGTATTTTTTTTTCAAAATTAGAACACGGATACCAGTCGGAAACATGTTAGTTAATTTAAGCATTGAGTTTTTGACAGTGTATCAGTTTGTGATTTTCTATGTAACAACCTTTGAACTGAACTAACATGAACTTTAGCGGTTTTCACGTGTCATATCGATTTGAATTGTAAAAGTCGTTTCGCATTGAATTTAGTAGTTTAATTATCAATCTTCTGAAATAAACTTATATTTCACTTTGTTTGACAATATAATAGGTGTGCGTGAAGATTGGACATGTGATTTAATGCAACGAAACTCTGAGAAAGCAAAGCGTATATCTTAATATACGAGTAGGCAGGATAGGGATACAAAATGTATTTAATTATTTATGGCTCGTTGATTTTAGAATTTGATAAACCTTTCCATGTAATGGGTTAATAATGTAAATTTTACACAAATGTTTGGAGATTTTCACTTCTAGTTTTCTCTTATGTACTTTAACGTTTGGTTGTAATCAAGTTGGCAATAGTTGCAAACTGATATGAAACATCTTGCATAAAAATGAAAAAAAGATCAAATTTAGTATTACGACCCGATAAATGTTTCCTTAGTTATATTTTCCCTAATATAAATATATTATATAAAAACATAATATATATTAATTAAATTCGTATGATTTAATATTATACAAAAGCTTAATCGCATGATTAAAATACAATTTTTATATTTTGTGTTGTGATGGTTCGTATTTTAATAATTTTTTGCAATTTATTTAAATATGTATATGTAAATATTCACTAATTTTTTATTCAGTATATTTATGTACGTTAAGAAAAAAATCAACAGATATCATTCAGTTAAACGTTATTTGAGCGACACTTGGGCTTTAGTCGGAACATTTTTCTGCCAAGGTGTTATTAGAGACCTAGAAAACTCGCCGTTACAAGTTTACATAATTTATCTACTGAATTATTTGTCATTTGTCTTTAATGATATGAACTGAAATATTCAAATATATTTTTCTCATTTTACTCGAGTGTCGTGTATAGTAGACAATTCGAATAAGTTTGATAGAAACTAATATAGATATTTAATTTTTGGCCATTTAATTTCTTCGTTAATAATACGCAATAAATGTATATAGAGTCATAACTAAATAATCGTTACAATGACCGGCTAAAATATTTTATTATTCATTGTCTTCACTTTTGTCAAATTTTAAACAACTGCAAGTTGCCACAGCGGCTTCTTGAGAGTTACCATCTCTCTTTAACCAAATGAATGCAGACGCTTAAAATCCATAATCAAACACTCACTCAAAATGCAGATTAAAAGTAAATATATTTTAAAGACGGCCCTTCAGAAAGACACGATTTAATTTCGAGGTATATCGTTCGTTTTTTTAATTGTAAGTTTATTTATGTAAAATAAACGGTTTTATAAACTTTGTTTTTTAAATTTTATGCAATATTTATCTACATTTCTTTTCGTTTTTAATTATGTCGAGTTTTTACATTCGAGGTGAAGACTGTATATCATCTTCATCTATGCTCGTTCGTGAGAGCAATAACTGTGAATTCTAGTTACTTTTACTCTTTCCATTGTAACCGTAATTGAGGTCGTCTGTTGTAACAAAATACCAAAATGCGTTGAAGAGAAATGAGCGTGTCAATTAATGAAGCGTAATGGAGCCTGCTAAATTCAGTCGTTCCACTCGTACGTTTAAATTCAATTGCGTATTTAAATTGTAGATTCGGAAAAGACGTTCCGAATTAACCGTACATCCTTTAACGAGATTATTCGTTCGTTACAGGAAATGTTACGATCTGATATTGCCGTGGCCAGCCTACATTTCCTGTGGGGCACAAATTTGCTTAATCACTGTTTCCCGATAACCGAGAGAATAAACTCTTCATTAAGCAATTCATGCGATGTGGAAAACAAAGTTATTACGTTATATCAAAATCATAAATTTATTTGTTAAACTAAGAACAGTTATTGTATATATCAACCTAACCATGTAAGGAAAAAATATTGTATAAGTATATTGCATTTAACCAGGTTGTCGCTAATTACCATTGCAGTAGATGCGACTATAAATAAAGATAATATGAAAAATTTAATAAATTCGTCCTTGGTGTGTCATAAATATTATAGTATTTTTCAAACATCTTTTCAAAAAAAAGGATTTATATTTGTATGTATGTATTTACGTTAATTTCTATACAAATTTAAACGCGTGGACAGATTTCAGCAAAATTGGTACACATATTCTAGAAAACGCGAGAAACGGTACTGTGGGGATGAAAAACCCCTAGAATAAATGTGGAAAGAAATTATAATTAAAAAACATGATAATTAGGTGTTAAATTACTGCGCGGCAAGAGACAATGACGTCCCGGGAGAGAGAGACGTTACTACGCGACGAAAAAAGAAAATAGTTCATATTTCCGTAATGAAATACAGCATAAATATTTTCATTGAATAAAAAATATAAATTTTATCCAGAAATACTCCATAGAATGATAATAAAAAACGATACGAAATGCTTTACGAGTCTTGCGGAAAATGTAAGTTAATTTTCGTGCTATACTAGTGACTCCAATATGGCGACCATTTCTTTACATTGAGAATCTAGCTAACAATTTCATCAATTTATTCTTTCCTAATGTCTGAAGACTGGGCGACAATTATATCCTGCAATATTCAATGAGTATATTTAAGAAGAAATCCGAAGGTATGTTTGTTGGGACTGATGCAATAAAATTCTATGTATTTTATAGCTGTTCAATAAATACAATATCGGGCGAAAGTATGTACGGAACTAGAACCATATAGATTTAGGTTAAATCAATTCTTGACTAAAGATTAATATAGAATTAAATACTTTTTCGGGGTTATGTAAATATTACAAGGCAACGCCGGGCACCCAGAATTAAATTTAAAAAATGTGATCATTTTGAGTTAAATTACTGCGCACTAAGTTATCGTGACCTCATAGCACATGTCGCAGAGAAATGTTACTACGCGACAGCGCAACAACAAAATAGTAACTTATTCCGTAATTAAGTAAAGCATAACTATTTTAATAAAAAGTATAATAGTATCCACAAATACTCCATCGAATGATAATAAAAAAACGATACGAAATGCTTGACGAGCCTTGAGGAAAATGTAAGTTAATTTTCGTGCCATATTAGTGACTCCAATATGGCGACCATTTGTTTACATTGTGAATCTAGCTAACAATTTCATCTTTCGTAATGTCTGAAGACTGAGGGACAATTACATCCTGCAATACTTCAGGAGTATATTTAAGTATTCTATTCGTAATGAAGTTCTGAGGTATGTTTGTTGATATTGATGCAATACAATTCAATGTATTTTATAGCTGTTTAGTTAATGCATACTGGAAAGTATGCACTGAACTGGGAATAATTAGATTTATGTTATATCACTTCTTGACTAAAAATTAATATAGAATTAAATACTTTTTCTGGTTTGTATAAATAAGTACACTGGCAACGCCGGGCACCCATTTAGTTTTTTGAATATTAATTATGCGCATTTTCCAATCCTACATTTCCTACGATGTACTGAACCACTTAGAAAGTCTGTCCAATGAGGATTCTAGAGGCGTGTATACTTCTATAAATTTTCTGATGTAGCCTACTATGATAAGGAAATCAAGGCAGTTTCGTGATGCCGCTCATAAACTATTGTCAATAACAAAAAGAAAAATAAACTTCGTGAAAGGTAAGGAATCAAATAAATTATTTCACCTCCTGAAGATAGTGACGAAGTGAGGGGCTGTCATTTTGTATTCCTTTTCGCCGCATCGTGTAACTTTCCCAGAGTGTTACTTAGAGCTCAGTGAAGTTGAGACGCTCTTTATACTCAGGATTGATAATTATGATCGTATTCGACGGCTGTGGTGTGTCATAAATTACAATTGAATTGCTCTCGTAAAATTGTTGAAAATAAATTTCAACACATTGTCGACTTATACTCGTGGAAAGGCCGTGTCGAAATTCATAAATCGTATACGGTTGGATGGAGCATCTCCACGGCATTCCAGTTCAGCTACACAAATACCTCATGAGAAAGTTAAGGGTTGTGGAGAGGGAAAGAAAACCTTCTTCCACGGTTGCGCCTATGCAAGTGGATAATGGATTCTCTTCTCCTCCGAGCCCACGATATGTAGACAACTATTTTTTTAAAACTTGATTCCCTATTTGCTACATCCCTTCCGTCCTTCCAGAAAACACTGACGACAAATCTATTCAAGTATTCCGCATAAAATACGCTATACAAATAAACTTTGTTTTTTATAAATAATTGTATCACTTCTACTGTCTCGAAATAAATGTGATATGTGCTTTTGTGTAGTGATGTCTGGCAGGCCAAAGCCCTCAGGATGCTGTGGAGCTGACAAATAATAGTTAGAGGTATAAAATTATTAAAATCGAAGTAGGATTAATTTTTTCGCGGAATAGAGAAAACGTTTCTTGATGCTACAAAAAAAATAGTGTCGCACAAAAGTATTAAGGAGTCAAAAAATAATTAATTAGAATTTTAGCCTTTATTTAGAGTCCCTACGGACTCTTCCAGTTGTTGAAATTTGCATCTTCATGTTTGTAGACAGCAGTGAACTGTAACCGTTTAATACCACAAGCCTGCGTTGGATCTGTGTTTTAGTTTCTGACAATTGATTCCTGTATTATTTTTAGCGCTGTATCCGAAAATGACCTTAATTTTTTTCCCATCACGTCAGGATTATTCGAAAAACGCAAATTTTAAATTTGATAAAAGTAGAAAAATGGAAAAATATGAGACCTCAAAAAGGACTTAAAATCGTTTATTTCCTATAATTTATTCGTTTTTCGGCTTAGTGTATGCATTATTATGTCTTAAAAGTTGAGTGGTTTGAAGAGGAGGATGGGAAACTCATCGACCCCTTAATTTTCCATTAAAATTTTTTTTAAAAAAACACTATTTTTATTGTTTAAATAAATGTTTAAGAGATACGGTATGCCTTTCGATACCACTCCCCCTCGGCACCCACACTTAATGACGAAGTGTGTGTTGAAGCTTATTTGGACCGCTCATGCTCTGCTTCACGCTTTTCCTTTTGTATTATATACGGCCTTCATCTCGGCGTTCCATCCAGTCATCATCGTAGGACTCCATTTATTTTGGTACCATTTCTTTGATGCCATGATGGAATATCACCCATTGCTTCACTAACAGGAAAATGGTCCAAATAATTGTTATAATAAAACCAAAATGTCTTAAATGCCACTTTCCCACTTTATTTATTAAAAATGTGTCATATTCATCTGAAAATGTGAACATTATTTGCACGACAACATACATGAAACATAACAAATATATTTTCAACATTACAATATGCTTGGTGTTTACCTGTTGTTCATTTTTTTTAATGTAACAGGCTAAATGAGGGTAATCCACATGTTGGCAACTCCCCTTTAATAACAGGAAGGTATTTGAAAGGGGGGATGCGGAAGGGCAGAGGAAGGTAGCCAAGGGTTAACTAGGGCCCCCGGGCTATGGTTTAAGTATCCTACCCGCCAATTCGCCTTAAAGTGATGCAGGGAAAATCCTAAAAAACCTGCATCAGGTAGGTCGGGCATTGGGTACTTGTCCCACGCCCTTCCGATACCGGGAGAGGAGTTTGCTGTGGGGACGCAGAATTCCCTTCTCCGTGCCTCGACCAGTTTAGAAGGCAGCTGGCCGACTGTTCCAATAGGAACAGCGGACAACTCTTACCGTATGTCCAAGGTCTGTGACCCCGGAACATACACCTCTCAGAACAGACCGAGGTGCCTCGGCTTGTGGGAACCTTACTTCAGAAACGGAGAGGATAAGGCATCCCCAAAGGTAGCCCCTTCGCATCTCTCCTACGACGTGTAATATAGTTTAAATATATAATTCTTCGGAACACATTTGCGACATTCAATTGATAAGCAATGGTATTGCTCTACTGATACGCATGTATGACTGCATTTTGTTTTTACAAAGATGATCTTTACTCTGTGCTTTGATGTGATATTATGTAGTTATAATTTTAATTTTATTTTAGACGTCAACAGAAATTCTGCAGTTTATAAGTGTATATATTTAGGCAAAGAATGTTTTAAGTCCGTTTTGATGTCTCCTATTTTTTCTAAATTATCGACTCGTAACAAATTTTGAAAAAAAATTGCGAAAAATCCTGACGTGATGGAAAGTCCTGCATAATTCTTTTGTGAATTTAAATTTTTTACAATCGTTAATGTACATACTTAAATATTATTTTGAATTTATGTTCTTCTTTGTGCAATATTTTTACATTATTCCACAAGGCACAATGACTATTATCTTTTTAATGACTCAATAAATCTGTATTCGTTTTAGCCGATGGCTTCAGATTGTTTTTGTGATGATACAGGCGGTTTTTAAGATTCATAGATGTTCCTCCAATATACACTGCATTACAATTTTTGCATTCCATTTTATAAACTACGTTTTTGCAATCTATGTCAATTTTCTCTTTCATTCTATTTATATAATTGTTCACCTTATTATCTGGTTTGTAAGCAAGTTCAAATGCATTTATGCCATGTGTTAACAAATGTTATTTTGATTTTATTGGATAACTCTTTTACATAAGTTAAACTTTTGTAGTTGTATATTTCGATTGGAAGATTATCATATTGTAATTTTCAATTTTCCTTTGATTTACATAATATTTATTTAATGTAAAGTAATTTAACAGCCTGTTAGTTTCCTTATTATTCTGCATATTATTTACTTCTGTATTTTTCTACAACTTCCATTTATTTCTCAAAATTACCATCGTTAAGAAGTTTTCTAAGGTCAGGACCAGTAAAGACACCCTCTTTTAAATTGGTTGTTGATATGACTGGACATTTGTAACAGATGTATTTAGTTTGTTTAGTAAGGCTTCATCAAAAGCCTAACTTGATATGGCACTGTTTATCTGTAAGAATGCGTACGGTAAAAAGTGAATAAATTATATGAAAAAATTATTTTAAGTCCTTTCACGACGCCCATATTTTTGCAATTTTCAACTTTTAACAAATTTTGAAATTTGAGATTTGTGCGAAATCCTGACATGAAAGGTCTCTTTTGGCGTCGACTCTAAACAATTCTAAGGCTTCATGACACAATTGTGTAATTGGTGTAATTCTGGCTTTGGACCCAAACGAGTTTTGAAATTAGATTTATCAAATGTTATTGAATGAATTAATTAGTTCGATATTCGATATCGTCTGCCAATTTATATTCCGAAACTATATATGACTTAACAGCAAATATTCCTATTATAGGTTACATTATAGCATACGTGAAAAGAATGAGAGCGAACATCATCATCCTTGTTTAAGGATGAAACTCTGAGAAGTTTATACCTACTTGTATTATTTTAATGGAGTATATAGCATTTTGTAGTGGTTTAAGATCAATTATGGCATATATTAGTGATTGAATTTTATTTAAGTTCAATGCTGCATATTTTCCATGTAAATATCTAAGAAAATATTGTAATTATTGAATGGGCTTACAACGCATACAAGTCAAATAATTAAAGCCGGGGGTACACTAGCAATTCCACCCACGTATTTAGATTGTCTGAAAGTGACGTTTACTGGACTATTTCCTCAGTGGACTCACGTACGCGCGGAAAAATCCATCCGACTTGTGAGTTGACATTTTTATTGGGCAGCGAAATTAAGTAGCAAGAACTTTGTTCTGTTCTTTCTAAGAAGTTAAACCTTCTTGATTAATGGAGCTGGTAATTAACGACACCGCCTCTCCTTGCTTCAGATCAAGTTAGTAGCCGCTCACTCCCAAATATAAATGTCAGTTCCCATTAGTTGAATGAGCACCTTTGTAAAACGCAAAAATTTCATTTGAATACACTGCTCTTCTAATATTTGCGGATTTCGTGGAAATACTTCAAATTTAATAATTTTTACACAACTTGAGAAATATACGACCTGTAAATACGCTTTATGTGTGCTGTATCCAGAAACATTTTCATCACTGTACTCATTTCAACTAACGGTATTATATCAAGTCTCCATTTTTCGCAATTTAAAATATGATCGACACTACATTTGAATTAAACGGGCAGAAAGTATTTTCAATTTTTAACATTTTATTTTCGCTAAAAAAGTAATTAATTCCCAAAGTACTGTGCATTAAGCAGAAAAGTTAGCTGTGAGAAATCACTTAAAGATAAAATAGTTTACGGTCGTGAAAGAGTCGCGGTGCCTCGCTAAAGATCGGCGATAGATAAATTTCCTCGTTATATTTTTATTTGTGCGCGGGGTGAGTAGATGCCAGTAGATAGCACCGCATACATCCAGTGCTCTAATGAAGAGCGGCTTTTAGCGTCACATTTAGCAGCTGCCTCATTGTGTGATTAAAGCTTGGCCTGTATGCCAATCTTTTCAATGTCTCTCAGTTCAAACGCGCGTAACACCAACACCAAGTGTTTGAGGATCAACCTCATTACAGACGATTATTGGTATTTTCGAATAACGCTATCCAAATCGTGAGCAATTATTAGGCTGCAGCCTGGAGCCAAATGAAAATTTTAGTTTCGGTTACATTAACTTGCTCCAGCCAGTAAAGCTGTCAATTCAGTCGGGTTTTTACGTTTTTGTTAAACATGCATATAAACATAAAAGTTACAAATAAACGACAGACTATTTGAAGTCAGAAAACATATTTATTTATGGAAAATTAATCTATCTTTCGTCGCTAACTTTGCGACCTCTTCAAGTTGAAGTTTAACAAAGTTTTGATAGTCAGTTCATTCTCCCTTGCTGCCGTTATTTTTTCGGCCACGGAAGTAAAGGGACCTGACAATCAAATTTTGTTAAACTTCAACCTGAAGAGGTCCCAACGTTAGTCACTAAACGTAGATTAATTTTCTATAAATAATTTTTTTTTGTCTTCAAATTGACTGTTGTTCTTAAGTTCTTATATCATTATTAAAAATAATATTATTGGTTTTAACATTATATAAAATTTCGTTCCGTTCTTGTTTCCAATCCAATATTTTTCCTATTATACTTTTGTAGACCGGACTTCCTGTTTTTAGGTTTTGTTAACAACCGTGTTTAATTTTTTTAAAATTAACTCTTACAACATTAATGAATCAAAATATACAGATAATGGTTTTATAAATAACAGAACTACCTCGATTGATAATGTGATATAAAACAATTTACATTACGTAATTTAAATTTAATTTAATTTCGCGTTGAGAACTATTTCTGTTCATTTAAAAACTCAATTTATTTATATTCAAAGATATGGAAGAAGCCATGGTTCAGTTAATTATGGAATGTGGATCAAAAAATGTCGAATCGAACCTAGAACCTTCCGCAGCTCTGACCACTCGTCGACTCCCGATAGAGCAGCCGTCAAGGTAAGCGGAAATGCCTTGTTTCGAATCCCGGTCCGGTCAACATTTTTCCATCCACATTCCTGAATTAACTTAAGCATGACTTGAGGCGTACAATAATCTTCTTTCTATATCTTTGAATATAAATAAATTAAAAAACCTATACGTAAAAATCCGTCCATCAGATCCTGAAATAGGTTATAAAGAATTTGGGATAAGTGCATTATACGAGAGCCGCATGAGGATAAGGATGGAGGAATGTCGCACCGGGTCTGGAGTCGTCAGTGGTCAGACCAGCCGCCCGGTAAGCGGAAGACCCGGGGTTCGATTCCAGGTTGGGACCCTCTCCATTCACATTCCTTAACTTACTTAATTTGTGACAAATATTTCGTCGCAAAGTACGTTTGATGTGCGATACTGAAGGTGGTTTTACACCAAATGTTGTCTATTTTTTTTTGCCACGAACAATGTTGAGCAACAAAAGTTGACAACAAGGTCCGTCAGCATTGTTTCCACTATATGTTAGCAACACAAGCTGTGGGAAATGTTGTCAACGAATTAATTATTACCGACAAATGTTGCTCTAGATTTCTTCTTATAGTTTTCAACATTCGTTGGTAACATTGTTGCCAACTCTTGTGTAAACGCGGCTTAAAATTTTAATTCCAAATATGTTCGTAGAACAGATCTCACAGGTGTACGTATTTTTGGCCTTTCGTGCCAACCATATATATATATATATACATTGTAGCAACAGTTAATTATGCCATCAAATTGATTAGTGATAATTTGAATTATAGCGGTATTGAGCTACCAAAGTGACAATGACGCTGAGCTATGTTGCTTTGTTGAAGAGCCGAAATGGCGATTGCGCGCGCAAAAGTAAAGTTAGTGTTCAGTCCACGGTCAGCCACAAAAGGATAGACAACCAAATCTGCATACGAGGAGTCTAAGTCTACGGTCAGCCACGAGAGGAGAGACATTAAAACAAATCTTCACCGAGATACATAGCAGTTCGATCCAAATCGATAAATAAAACAGTAAAAGTCTAAAATGTGCAAATCGTGAGTTCCTGTAAGCAAGCAGATAGTTGGACAGAGAGATTTTATAACAACTAGCCAACGGTGAAGCAAAGGTTGCTTCATTATACAAAAATTGAACAATTTTGCTTTGAGGGAAACCGACATCCGATAGCTGACCAATCAAAAGAGGATCATCCTAGGTTCCTGAGAACTGAGTAACTGCGTATGTGTAAAATCTGTGAGGAAATTAGAATCAGTGTAAAATTTTGCATTTAAAGTAGTTTTGAAGCTAAAAAAGAATGCTGGTACCAGTCGGACATTATGTGAGTAACCAAAACTTTGATAATAATATTTGTAAACGATAACTAAAAGGATAGAGTCGGATTTCGTTCACTTTTCATTTCGTTCAAGTTTAATATCTTTACATTTAGCTTTCTTTCATTTATCGACATATTGTTTTTAGGTAAATTTTAATATGTTTATTAAATCACTTTTATGTTAATTATCAAACCCAGTTATGACCCTGAGAGAAGAGATCTTAATTTTATTGTAATTATTTTAACTTTTGGAAGCCCCAAGTGAATAAAATAATAAATTATTTGTTAAGAATTTTTCATAATCGTTTAATTTAATTAACCTTTTTATTTTGATTTTTACATAAATGGCTACCACAACGTGGGAAAAATTTAATTAAAGCCAAATTGTTAATTATTACAATATATATATTTGAAATTACTTCTAATATTATTTTATAAAAATCAATCAGATTCATGATGTCTTGTGCCTTAGTACATAATATATATTCAGCCTTTTTTTCTTTCCACTCGCCTTTAAAACAACTGTTTATTTGCGTTAAAGGTAAAATACGTAATGAAAACATTATTGTTATTTGCTTGTTTAATGTTACGTCCATATTTGTCGTACTTAGCTATTTTGAATTTGCAAAATTATGTTAATTGCTGGATTAACTTAAGTGCCAAGTTCCCAGGTTAATTATGTACATAATTTTAATTGTATATACTCTAATATTTTATGTAACAACAAATAATCGTAAGATAAAAGTTTTGTCTAATAAATCAAAAAAAAAACTTAGCTATTTTGTACCGTACGAGATTTCTAACATTTATTTTTACTCTACGTAAGAGTATATAAGAACGGCGGGCAAATGCGGCTCTTCGTTGAGTCTAGTGTGACTCCCTTTAAAATTTTATTATTATTTTCTTCGAACTGAGGAACAAAATATTTAATCATTTTCCAACGCTTAAAAACTAATGTTATTAATATCGAAGAAGAAAAGTTATATGAATATAATGAAAAATTTAAAGAATTCAAGCAAATTTCAAACCAGTTTGACCGGATCTGGAGTCGACAGGGATTAGCTCAGTGGTAGAGCGGTTTCCCGGAAAGTAGGAGGTCTAGGCTTCTATTCCTGTCCGGTCGACTTTTTCCAACCTCATACTTCAATTTTGAAATAAACATTTCCATATTTTGTGAACGAATTTATTTGTGACATTATTGAAGAATGATTTCCATTTTATGAAATAATACTTATTGTAAAAGCGACTGGGGAATTGGAGTTACTAGAAATGAAAGAGGATCAGGTATTGCAAATGCTGCATAATCTTCTTCAATGATTTCATTAGTGTATCGGACTGTGACTCTTAATAAAAAATAAAAGACCATATTGGGGCTCCCTTTGGCCCACCTCGAGTTTATAATTATCTTAAAAAAGTTATGCGACTCTTATCAATTGTTTATAAGAGAGTTTAATACTAAATAAATTGGTGAAGGTTTTTGCGTATATACTGTTTCGTACTAATAACGAGTCTATGTATGACCGGATTTATTATTTCTAACATTATAACAAACGTATCATTGAACGATATAAGGTTATTTGAAAGTTTTATATATGTTAACTTCTTGCAGAACTGATTTATACAAGATTTCTGACAGTATTCACTATTGAATATAATGTTTTATGTTGTTTACGAGTAGATATCTGTTGCTGTTATCGACGTTTATCCTGTCTTTCAGTCAATTTTCTAGAACAGCCTCGCGAACTTTGTGGCGGAGCTCACCGAAAATCCTGCAGCCATTCTTTAAAATCCACGGATCTCCGAGCCTCCATTTCTCTCAATACGCCTTATTCTGCTGCTATAAAAAGAACGCAGTTCTTCCACCATTGCAACATGGCTGGGGAATACAATTTTTTTTACAAAGAAACACGTCTGAATTATTTTTGTTGTCTGTAATTGATCCCTGGTGCTTTCCTTTGGAATGAAACTAAACGTACGCCAGATTGCAATAAATATGAAACAACTAAAGAAATATTAAATCGTGATTATTATATAGATTATTATTATTATGAAATAATATGGTCTGGACGTAACGTGCCCACTTAACTGTTAAACGTAAATAAAATCAAAGTTTAAGAAATAAAGTATTACCATTATATTAAACTGACTTCTTTTGAAAAAAAAAATGTAAGAACACAAGCCTATTAGTCTGAAAATTTAGTATAAAACTTATAATATTAAGGAATACAACGTTTCATCACTAATGAATACTATTCAGGTGTACATTTCAATTAAATTCGTTACCAAATTTTTATTAGGAAAGAAAAATCTTACGCACATGAAAAATTATGATTCAATTATTACTTACAATTTATTAAATGAAAATTTTGATCAGCATACATTTCTAAAGAGCGGTTTTAACACACATGGCGGCCGAAATGGCTTATTGACACAGCTGTTAATAAAACCATTTCGCTCATCAAGGACATTATGATTTATTGTAATCCATTTATTGAATTATATATAACAACTCTGTCAATAAACCGCTCTTTAGAAATTGATATTGATCTAAATTTGCGTTTAATAGCTTGTAAGTAAAATTTTGTAATGTCACATGTGTCTAAGATTTTACTTTCTTAAAACATTTTAGGTAACTATTTTATTTGAAATGTATACCTGAAGAGGTCCCAATTAGGGATGAAATTTAGAGTTTGTTTTAGGTTGATAATAAATTTTCTGACTAGTAGACATATGTCTTTAACATTTAATAAAGTACTACAGGTTTCACAACATAATTTGCACGATAAAATAATGAAGCAATTTCCTATGTGTATAAAGTATGTTGATTTAGTTATGTATATATTTAACGTCGGCTTCAAATAACTGAATTCAGTTAGTAGTGATGCTACTCCCTTCGTTAGGCAAAACTTTACGGTATGTGAATTATCGAGTATAAATTATATAGTTTCTTAAATTTTATACGTGTTCTTCAGTCTCAATAAATAGTGTATGAATTTTCCAATAGCCTGTTATTCCTTAGGCGAATGATATCGAGGCTCGCGCGAGTGTACCGCAGCAATGGCTGAGAGCGGATGCTGTGGAGTGTAATCTCCAGATGAAAAGTTCGCAGTGCAAACATGAGCGCAATTCAGATGTTGCCGCCAGATAACACATGGACTAGCCACGTCACTCATGCACTGTGCTGGTACAAACACACAAATGGGCACAATTCCTAAAGCTTTCTGATTCTCCTTGTTCCACACGAAATTGTCATGGATTTTTTAGGCTTAGTAAATATGCTTCGCAGCGGGCTACTACGATCGAACAAATATGACTTTCAGGTCATAAAACCAATTTCGGGAAAACAGATTTTTGTCGTCTTTGCATGGGATATTAATTATTGTTTTTTTTAAAAAAAAAGAAACGAATATTTTCATAAAATACTCCGTCTTACGCTATTAAAAGCAGATATATAAATATGAATTTAACAACCGGTGCGTAAACGTGGAAAAATTCATATCAAGCAACGCGACAAAATCAATTAAATTACATATATTGTCATTATTAGTTATGTTTGTCACAACATGATAATCCGATTTAGTATTGATGCGATTATTATATGCTCTCTGACTATAATAACTAGTAGTACCGTACTAATGAGCACCATGTTATTTTCCAAAAAAGATTACATATTCAATTTGATATGAGCATCCTTTCGCCGGTCAGCTATTTTTCCTCCTGTACATGCTGATAATATAATAATCATAATATATACAGATATGTATTCAGAATATTGAAAAAACTAGCTAATTTTACGACAGTAACAATAATATATTAATGTAAAATTAAATTGTGAAACATATTTATTCGATGAAAAATTCCTTACAGTTGATTAATGATATAAATAATATCATAGTTCCAAATTATCACATTTTAAGTTATTAGATGTTGTATCTCTTTTTAATTCACTACATAATTAATATAATTTTAGAAAGTTTCAAGAAAATTTTGAGAAATATATTTTTCAAAATTAACAAGTATTCCTTTACCTGAAGTACTTGTATTACTTAATCTAATTATGAATAGTAGTTATTTCACTTTTAATTACGTAATTTACAATCCAATTATTGGTTCCCCTATGGAAAATCCTTTATCACCTTTTTGCAGAAATTGTAATGAGAGATTTTTTTTATTTAATTCATATTCCCTTAAATTTATCAATAAGTACATTAGGGTCAGATTAAGTAATATAAATATAACAATAGCAATTTACACATTAAAATTGATAAAAATGTAGTTTCATAGTTTTACCATATATTGCATGATTACAACACAAATTAATTCGGCTGTTACAAAAGTATAGTGTGAAAATTATTTTTAAGGCTCATAACAATTTAAACAGAGTACAAAATATTAAGCACTAAATTGAAAATTTAGATAAGCATAATGTAATATATAAAATTATTTTTTTGGATTGTCAAGCCACATATATAGACCATAGTAAGAGCTCATTAAAAACTAGGTTAAAAGAACATAAAAAGGTATATAAATAGCAGTATCCAAAATATTCTGTTTTTTCTAAACTTATTTATTAAAACAATCAAATTATATTGGTGTAAAGTATAAATTTTGGACGAGGAGGCTAACTATTTTTCGAGATTAATGAGTGAAATTCTGTATATCAAATCCCATAAAACAGCTCTCAACACAAAAAATGATACTAACAATTTGAATAAAATTTATGACTGTTTTCTTTAATAATTTTTAATTTATATATTGTTATCATTTGGAATTCTAAATTGTTTCCATTGTAAACCGCCCCAATAATGTAAATTAATTTTTCCTGGACGTTCTAGTTTTAAATGGTTCGTTTCTGACACGGCAGTCAGCAGAGAATGAATGACCTGTCTATCAAAATTTTGTAAGTCTGCAAAATGTTTCTTAAAAAAGTTATTCTAATTATTGCAAGTGTTTTGTTCTTTTTGTAGTTTTAAACTGGAACCTGAGGAGGTCGCTAAATAAGCTTCGATACGTTATTTAATTTTACATCAATAAATTATATTTTCTGACTTAAAATTGGCTGATGTTTATTTATTTACAATTATCATGATATTAATATTACAACACACCTTTTATTTATACTTGTTTTAAAATTGGAGCTGTTCTGGCAGTCAGCGAATGAGAACAGAGAATTGGACGAACGTTGCCACATCGTCAATAATTAATGGCAATAAACCCTCACTGCAGCTGCGCGGACAATAGCATCTGACAACGACGCACTAATTTTATTCGAAGTCGCAACGAAGAGCTACAAGGTCATGTGCTCCCATTGGAAAAGAACTATAGATTTATTTACGGATTCCATTAGTTCTCCACTTAGGTGATAGATAAACATAAATCAGAAATTTATGAAAATATGAAATGCAAATGCAGCAATTTATATGTAAAATAAAAACATAAATATAATGTGAATAACAAACTTAAAAACAAAACATGGGATAATTACATATTTTTAACGAGAGAATTAATAAATGAGAAAATTCAATAAATGCATTTGAAAAAGCAGAATTCATTAATTAAAATTTTTTATAAATATTTTATAAAATTTAGTACATAAATATAATTTTTTTAATAATTGAATAGGAAAGTGTGATAAATTTTACAAAAACGACCAGAAGTAATAATTTAATACGTTATTAAACAAATTAATAATGCAAAATTAATAAAATAAATATAATAATAAATTATATATAACTAGTCACACTTGAAAGGAAGCAATTCACTCTACAGGACTGTCGGATGTCGAATCTCATCGTCGAGTTTCTCGTTCAAAATCATGAAAAGAGATAGAGAGACGTGTAATATTTTAAAATTAGCCTTACATGTAAGATTTATTCTCTGACTAGTCACACTTGAAAGGAAGCAATTCACTCTACAGGACTGTCGGATGTCGAATCTCATCGTCGAGTTTCTCGTTCAAAATCATGAAAAGAGATAGAGAGACGTGTAATATTTTAAAATTAGCCTTACATGTAAGATTTATTCTCTGACTACGTTGCATAGAGAACCCCCAAAATGTTAAGTGGCAATTACTTTTAATTATTTTGCAATATGAAACCTACGTAGATTGATTCATTAATCGAGTTCTAATCTACCTGTAATAAATATTTTCTGTTGTTTTTTTTACTATATAAATATGTATTACGCGACCTATGCGGCCACTTAAAATTTGTAAGTTGCCCATACTTGTAGATTGTGCCGGAAAATGAAAATACCACCAATCGATTCTTTACAAAGGATATGGTTACATTTTCTTTCGCCCAAAACCAGTAACATTTCCCCGAAAAAAATTCTGAAATGTGCGATCGGATACATCATGTATATTGAAGAATATATGTTCATTATTTAAATTATTATATTTCGCAAAAGGCGCTTACATAGTTCTATTCCGTAATTCTGCGATTCTGCTGCTAAGATTTTTTTCTTTCAGATTTAATTGATTACATTGCTTCCCTATTGACAGTTAACACAGGAATGCTGTTAAAAACGGTAACATTACGATGCAGTTTCATAAGTTTCGAATTAAAATAATTTTGGAGAAATTTAATAAAAAGTTTCGCGTCTGATTGGAGTAAAGATATAAACACAGTAAAATAAAAATCAATAAAAATAAATTTTAAATAGCTTAATTGACTGTGTCACGGTTTCTTCTAATCTATAGTATCAGAATCCATAAAATCAGACTAAAATATGAAATTTGACTATACTTCATACGTGCAATAGAAAAGTAGTGAATATATTTTGCAGTTTTTTGAGTATAGGAAGCTCTTATTTCGTACATTTTATTTCAGCAGTGACCCTTTGTCACACAACTTAAAATTTTCAAAACCCTAGTATTCTGTTTTTATGGAATTTATGGTAGGTTAATTATGTTCACTAACGTGAATGTCATTGCGTTAATTAAGTTAACCGTCCCGTTAAGCGTACATTGAAAATTGAGACTCGTAATTTGCATTGTCTTGTTTAGCATGCACTGCTAGACAATTCTAAACGTCATATAAAGGATTCCTTGCTGCTGTGTTCACATGTTAGCGAATATTAGGAAGTTTTGCTGACAAAACATGAAACTAGTCGACTCAAGACGCATTCATGGCTAACAATGGCGGCTGCGGTTCGTCAGACACCGGTGACCCCTGGGGACGAGCCCCACAATTTACTTTAAACACCGACAGAATATCGACCTATGTCCTGCCTCACGGGATGCACAACTCACCACCATCTGACTAATGAAAAACTGCTCCACCATCAAATTTACATCGGCACAAGGTTTCTGCTTTGCAGTACCATTTGCCAGATTAAATTGAGAGCCTCCCAGAATCTCGTAACCAGCTGGAACAATGGATCACACTTTGGCACGATCCGTCTCAATATTAGCCAATCTTATGTTCGATGCTTCTATTCATGCTTTATGTCGACAGAACACTTAATGTGAAAGTTGTGTCTGTCGATCAATCTTCGCGCCTGTCCGTTTGACGGAACACAACAAGCTGACACATTTTGACATCATTAATCTCCTGCGAAAATGAACGCATATAATTTCACATTTATACTAAAATAGAATTCCCGCATTCTGCACAAAAAGAAAAAAAATCATGTCGTTATTTTTTGTATTCGTTTGTTCTTAATCTAACGTTTTCTGCATGTAACTAAAGTTGTTACGTAATTGCCGTGAAACGGGTCGTTGTAGAGAGATATTTACACAGAAATGGCGGTAAAGGTTTCATGTAGGGAACATAACGTGTTAACTTCTGTCGCCTATAATGAACGGTTCGACCCTACGCACATACGGTAAATTTCTCGCGTTTTCTAGGTCAGTGACTCTCAAAGGTATAAAATGTTTTAAAAAAAGTTTCCCCGATTGCGAGTCTCAGGAACATCATCAAGAAACACTGACTAGCTTTCATCACTGGCAAAATAAAGCAGTATTACAGATAAATTTCCATCCGAGAAGAATTATTATAAACCCTTTTTTTCATGTGATATTAAGAGAATTATCACAGACCCTTGTTGATTTTTTCGCGTTTTTTTCAATGTAGTCTCAATATTTACGTTTAAAATTTGACGCCTTTCTGATCCATTCATGTGGTATATTAAATTTAGTTTTAGTATTTTAATGATAATAACCATAATTAATAACAGCATCATATCTATTTTGAAACTAAAATATACGTCACGAAACGCCGGGTTATTAAATGTTGAAGCCTTCTAGTTTGTAAATTTTTTCCAGAAAATTTCTGCACTTCTACTGAAAAGACTCTCTGCTTATTATCAAACCAACGAAAAACAATGCATTAATAATTAAAGTTGTTGAGATACTTGCGTTCTCTCCATGTTTGTTTTTCAATAGAATATTTCTACCGCTAGACTCGAAAAAAGTTCTTTACGAGACGTTGAGTCCAATCTTTCTCGTTTCTGAATACATTCTTGTATTTAAAACAACATTTCTTGTTTACCTCAAATATATCGAACAACACTAAATCATTATTTCTTAATTGTTTCTCTAGACTAGAATGAATTCTAATAGAGACGCTGTTCGTGGGTACCATTGTTTATAGCTGCAAATTATCTTCAGCTAACCGTTCATCTGTAAAACCCGCGATGTTTCTCTAATTCTAAGCATAATTAAGTCGAAGACCTTATTATTGTGCACACTCTTATGCTCTAGCTCTGAATTTCCTACTTCCTGAAGTCAAGTAGAGTTTCGTTATTCTTCGAAACTTTCTTTCACTGTCTACGATCTTTGACTCACTTTCTTCCACGCTATTTATTGTATTTCATTTTTATTCATTGTGTCTTCCTATTCTCTTCAGTTCTTAAGATAAAGGTTACAAGCAATTTCATACCCAAAAAAAATTGTTTTAAAGAGTATCAGTATTGTAATTAAATTTCAAAACCATATAAAACTTTTATATTTTATATTTGTCGAAGACATGTAACTATTATAATAAAATATTCTAATAATTAATCCTAAGTTTAATGCTCTAATATTTTCAATACAGGTATATAATTTTTTATAAAATTACTAATGGTATGATCGCTATAAGCAGACAAAATCTAAAGTACAAAGAGTACAACATTTTCACTGCTGTTTGTAGAACTCTTCTGATGTAAAAATTACTTAAGACACGTAGCGATTTATTCACATAACTCGTAATGTGTTATTGTTGACGCCATGAAAGAAGTCAGCGCAGGAACGTTGTTCTCTATGTGCGTTTTGCTTACTCAGTATCTGGCCATTATTTAATTAATATCTTGTTAACAGACATAATAGTTTCATTTATAAAATTATAATCAAATATATTTGCAGGTCCGAAAAGTGTTATTGGTTGACTTAAATGTTTTTACTTTCACTACTTAAATAGTTACATATAGTTAATTTAAGTTTATGATTGAAGAATCGGGAATGATAAATCTGGGCTCGACCGGGAATCGAATACGCGTCTCCCGACTGGTACACTGAGCCATCCGGGTCGACTCCAGGTCCGGAAAGAGATTTCTTCAGGCGTTATTCTTTGGTCGGCTCAAAACACCGTTAATAATCCAAATCAGAATCTTGAATATTATAAACAAGTAAAAATTTAATTACCCTTTTGTCTGAATTGGGTAATTTTTTCATTTTAAGTATAATTGTGTAGGTCGCCATTGTTTTTTTCTAATTAAAGCTGTGTTGAACATTGTCTGGTACAGTTCTTAGCAGATGTAAATAAGCCTTCATTAACAAAACTGGGATCAGGTCATATTCGATAACCATTTTGAAATTGTAATCTAATAGTCCGGAGCTGTCTTTAGGTGCCTACTTGTCTCCGTTTATTCCTAGGTTTTTGAAGATCCATTGTCAGGACGCTTTGGCTGTCGGCCTGAAATTAAATACGTTCTGGTTGTCGTTCAACCAACTTTTCACAGCAAAATGTTTGTACAACTGAAATGTTCTTTGCCATTAATTTGACAATAAAAAAGTATCGGACTCATTTCGTTACGCCACGGCCGCACAAATGTGTAAAGGATGATATACTACATGGTCATCTTCATTATTTTCATTTATTGATATATTTAAGAGGAGTTTAAGTACAATCGGTATAGTATTCTGGATGGACTGTTCTTTTCAATCGATAAAGTCTAGGTTGGTGAACATGATTGAACTTTTCGATACCACATTAGCTAACTGGTCAGGAAACTCGTCGGAAAGGATTTAATTATAAGAGCGTCGACGTTGAAGATGGTGTAGATTACAAGAAATGCTCTTCTGAAAAAAAAACTGTCCCAATAATTTAATTAGTTTAATTTTGTGAGTACGGGCCCTCCCCTATTGATGAAGCACGGATCCGCTGTATTCAATATTCGTCTAGTTTTCTCGCCTTAGAATGACTACTGTAGTGGCCTCGTTATATCCTGATGGCAGTACGACCCTGGTTGCCTAGGTGGCGACGCGACGCAGTGCGCTGTGGCCCGCGGCCAAACGCCCGCCCGCCATCTCCGTTAATTTCGCCGTCATGTGTCTCTGCTACTGCTATTTGTCCTCCGCCGAAGCTATTTAATCAATTGCTAGTGAACCCTGGTCTTGGCGTCTCCGCAGTAATCGACGTGCTATTTTCTGCTTCAGATTAAGCACTATCACATCCGTTTATCTAAAATGACGGTACTACAGTGAAAAGAAACTAAATTTTTCCATCCGATGAAAAGTAAAATTACAGGCATAAAAAATCTCGTTTTACTCCGAATTAAGAAAAACTGTATGTTTAAACTTGTATGTTACTTCTTTATTTACAGTCTCAACAAAATTAATGCATCCGCAATTGTTTCATATTCATCTGTAAATTAGACCTGATTTGTTTAGTTTAATAAATATATACACAATATGAGAATATCAATAAACACAGATTATTTTTACCATGCAGTTTGGAAATTTACTTATTCTATTTTGCATAGCATTGTGTACATGGCATTCTTCGTTGTTATTGTACTGAATCGCACTGCCTAGTCCATACTGGCCTGTCGTGTTGGTCGCATTCGTCCATCCATATAATCGCTTATTTATGACTTAACTCGATAGTGCGATGGGTTGTCTAATACTGATTTAAGACAACGTTTCGGTACGTGTTGTAACCTTCCTCTGGTCTTTCCTGCGGAGAAATTGTACAAAATAAATTTGTGGTTATCAAATAAACGTCTTAAATCAATATAAATATTGTCTGTTATTGGTCAGAAAACTATTATTTATTTAATATAAACAGACGTAAAAATACAACCATTGTCTAATACCATTACCTACATATTTACTTTTCTTTTAATGCATGTATAATATTGGCAAAATATTTACCGATATATCTCCCGTTTCGTGTCTTATTTAGTGCTTTGTCTACATTTTTACGAATATAGATACCTACCACTATTTTTCTTTTCTAGGTCTGCCTTCTGGAGTTTATCATGGTCAATAATGTAATTTTCCTTTTTCAATTAAGAGATTATGGTTCGATTTAGCACTTTACTTTAATATTGATTATTTTAGTCATTTTATTTTAAACTTCTGCCCGAAGACATTGGAACGTGGAAGTCAGAAGTCAAAATTTCGGGCCGGATTAGGAAAATCCATGGGGTCGCAAATAATGTCATAAAATATTGACCGGCGAAGGTCAAGAAAGGGTAGACGCTGGGGAGAGTATGGTTCAATGGTGGGACCTAAATTTGAAAGAAACCACGGGTTGATAACCAATGATGACAGAGTGATTTTTGGGGTCCGAGAGAGACACCTCTCGAGTTATGCAGAGTCATTTTTCATCAGCCTAGGTCGCCAGTCTGGTTTCCTGCAGGTCATCTCTGTAGTCTGGTGTCTACATTGTCTCGGCGGTCTTCTGCGGCCATGAAACACTTCCTAAAGTCGGTATAGTGTGTTGATAAGCTCGAGTCCATGTTTCTGGTTGCGCGATGGTTTCCAACAGGAGAAACCATCGTTGTCTTTGCGGGGGGAATAAAGATTTCAGTCTTTGACGGTGTCAAGAATGAATAAATTCCTCTCGGGCTTCTGACAGAGTGAAAAATCGTACGCGCGATGTTTCGATGTCGTTCATCTAGCAATGTGTGCTAGAAGACGATGACACTGAATGTCATCGAGACGTCGCGCATACTATTTTTCACTCGGTTAGAAGCCCGAGAAGATTTTATTCATTGGGAGAAGGAGTTCATGCATTCCTGAGTGTGCTGGCAATTAAAAATCCTTTTTAATATGTGAGCAGATTTTAATATGTGGGTAAATGTAAATAGATCCATTCCTTTTTGTTAATAAGTTCTTCGTGTTTTAGTAACTTAAATCTTAATTGAATTTACTTTTTCTGCTAGTAGTGTGTATTTGCTTTGCAGGTGGCTCTCAATCAAATATCATTATATAAATGATTAACTATTTATTTCCCAATTTTTTCCATAGCCCACCTCAAGATAATGCAGTGTTTTTTCCCCTTATTTTTATGATTATATAGTCGGGTTCTTATATTTGTGTTAACGTACCCTATATGTACAAAATTACAATCTTTGCATGGTATCTCGTATACGACATCCTTTCATTCTTTAATCTTTTTAACTATCAAAACAGCAGTTAATTAGTTCTTCTTAATTAAATATAATCGACAAAATAATGTTAATGAAGAATGTAGACTTCCTCTGTGTAGAAAGACTCTGTGTCATCGAAACGTCGCGAATACAATTGTTTACTCGGTTAGAAGCCAGAGAAGACTTTGTTCAAATAATAATGTTGTTATATTGTGTATATATTTCATAAACTAATGTATTATAAATTTAAACTACAATATGAAACAATTGTTTCGAATGCTCCTGCACTAGAACAACCTATAAGGATGAATTAATTTAATTGAGGTAGTAAATAAATATGTTTTAATCAGAGTATATATGTAAAACAATTGTTTTTTATTCAGCTGACATTCCATAATTCGTTATAAGTTATTTTGTCAAACGTTCTGTTATACTAGATGAACGTTGGAAATATAATTAATTTATCGGACGTATGGACAAATTATTGGCAATTTTGAACGCGGAGATGTGGGACAACAATTACTTTAATAATGATGGTCTTTGCTTACAAAATTATAATTTTAATTGTCAATGTGAAGATAGCTTAAAGCCTAGAACTACTTCAATAAATGGTTCGAATATGTCCTAATCTCTATCAATTTGTGATTGATTAAAACATGTTTTATTTTCAAAAATCTTACTCAATATAAATATAAGTCTAAATAATATTGCATTAACATAACTATTATTACCTTAAAAGTGGGTAATCTCAATTAAATTAATTTTGTAAAACGATACGACAGTGGTCAACCTTTCAGTTGCAATACCTTAAAAAAGTATTGCACATAACTATTTGAATTGAATACTTGTACCACTTCTTCGTTTTAAAACCTTATACGTCTAATCATTTGTCATATTTGTCCGTCACGATACTGAAACAAATTTCCACATCGTTATTCAGCTTTAATTTATGTACAGAGTGTATTCCGTCAAAAACTATATTATCTTAGAAAAAATAGAATTAATTAGAATAGAAATTGGTACAATTAAGGTTTAATTCATGAGGAGCTAAAGTAGATTAAGGGATTTGACAAATGTGTATCATCTGTATTGTCTTACGGATGAAACAGTAAAATCGTTGGAGAGGTTATCCCTTAGAAACTCATAATGACATTATTAATTATGAAGACATAATCAGCGTTTTGCCATGAAGGGAATGCCGTCAGTCTTCTATCTAAATATAATATAGACTCAACTTTGTCCACATATAAAGATAGATTAACGGTTATTGTGTGTTTGGATTATCACGATACCAAACGGGTAAATACAACTTTATAGTAACTGAGTAACAATGAAGAATGTGGAATTTAGCGCAGCATATATACAAATATCTATACACTGCTGGAATGTAGAATTTATGCGAATGAATGTAATAGGCAAATATATAATACCATTTGTAGAAGTAGTTCACATTTACAATTAAAAATTGTATCTTTGTAAGCGAAAACCATCATTATTAAAATAATTGTTGTTCCACATCACCGCGTTCATAATTTCCAATAATTTGTCGATATATCTATCCTCTCTTCGTGCTTATTCTACAAGAAAATTGGTCAACACTTTACAAATATTTTTCTTCTTCAATACCTGATGTTTAATGTTGTCAATTCAATACACACAAATGGAAAACGATTGTGTTCAAGGCCATATCTAGGGTACATTGCATGTTTTAATGTTAGGAGCAATTTTATGAAACGGTACATTTAAGCTCTAAAATGTTGAAAATATTTCTTAGAAGATATACTAAAGAAAATATCGTTGCTCCAGATTTAAACGTCTGTCTTATGTTATGAAGCCTATCTTCAAAACAAGATTTACTTTCTTTGAAAGACTTTCCACGACTCATTGTAAGAGTTAGCGCTTCATGGTCTATGTTTTCATGACTGATTTAGGCCACGTGTTGGAACAATCGTTCGTTATTCTATTAGAGTGAATCGCATATATTCTACATTCCAGCAGTGTATAGATATTTGTATTTATGCTACGCTAAATTCCATCCTCATCAATGTTACTCAAACTTAATTCCGAAGAGAATTATTACATTTTAATGTTATCGTCAAAATATTGTAAGTCTTTTTCCCTATTTCTGAGGAAGAGAACTAAATTTTTAGGTGTTTTCAGCTATTTATAATTTTTATTCCCAGTTTCTATTGGATCAGCAGGTGTGTAACTTATTCAGCCTTACGGCTGTTAAAGGGAATTATCGTCTGCGAAGTCACACGGTTGAAAAGACTGCCTTTTCAACGTCAGTACCAGGCGAATAATGACCACGTCTGCCTAAGAAGACTATGCAAAATAACTCCCTTCACCTCCGGACCTCTTTCCGTCTCCCGCACGGTAAAGGTTTTTGTCGTGAAACAATGGCTGTCTGAGACTCAGGCAGGTTGTTCCCCTTTAGGATACTCATGCGTAACAACAATTATGCCTCCACGTTCTCCTCTCGTTTCAAATTTAACTACGTTTGTACTTATCCTTGGAGTTGCGCACCTAGTTATTGTAACGTCGCTGTTATATAAATACTGCTTATTGTATTTTTAAGGCGTTTATTAGATTCTATTAATCGATATTCAACTAATTAAAAATACGACTGTGTGCGGTGTTATGAAAAATATTCTAATATAATTTTCTTCAGTCGTACACACTTTCCGTTTTCACGGAATTCTCCTTAGTTTCACTGCAGTGCCGTTTCATGCTGTGCAACCAATGACAGCCCGATGTTCCTTTTTTTGTTTCAGGTAAGTGTAGGCTGTAGTGGAGAGTCGGCGATTGTTTTACGGAGCAGGCAGCTGCCGTCGCCGTCGTCTTCGGAAATCGATCAGCTCGTCGATCTGGCGCAACCCAGCGCTGCCATCGTGCCTTGCATGCGTGCGTATACATACACAGCATCAATAAACATGCGTCGTTAATCTCGGAACGAGCCCCGGCCATTACAGGACTTTCCGTTTGCGTGCGTGAAGTTTCAAGAGGGAGCGTCGTTATTTGCAGATGGCACGAAATATGAAATAAATTAAAGGTCACTGCATCGTAATGCAAATATATCATTTAAAATTCAAACTACTAATGATCAGGAGATGATGATGTAGGTATTATTCATTAATTGACAATAATAATACTATTCGTGTTAAATTCTGAATTGTTTTAGACCATTGCGCGAAGTCTTCTACTGCAGGCAGTGTAACTACTCACTGTCTATGATCGCCAAACTTTTCACTTTTGTGTTATAAATTGAATGCCTGTCCATTAAGGATAATAACACAACTTGTGTAGAATATTGCTATTTATTGTTAGTAACGTGCCTTTTGATATGACAAGAGTAATATCTTCGTATCAATTGCTAGTCATTTGAAAAGTGCTTTAATAATAAAAAAATAGCCTAATTCAGATGATATAATCTTGTGCGTTATAGTTTTATTAGCACCTGAAGACGAAAAAAGTTTCCAGAAACGTTGTGTAGTATTTATATCATCACTTCTTTTGTCTGTATTTGGCTATTTTTCTTATTATTAATTTTCAATTTTAAAACATCCGGAAATTTTTCATTTTGAAAAGTGATTTATATAAAAAAAATAGCTGTGTCCTCGGCGTTGCCCGGGTATTTATTTATTGAAGACCGAAAACACATTTAATTCCATTTTAATGTATTAGCCAAGAAGTGATTTAACCTACCTATGCAGAGGAAATTCTAATTTAATCGCAACCTATCTGTACCTTTACAGAAGCATAAATACTCCCGACACCAAATATTATCAAAAATAATCTCAGAATAATATACTCGATACCCTAATACAGAAAAAAATACACGCACTGCCTTAAGAGAGTTAAGTTGACTCCCGGTACCCTAAGCGAGTTAAATTTTCTTCATGTAACTCTAGAGTGTAAAACAACCTTCCGGTACCATTAAGAGTAAAAAGCACTCCCAGTACTTAAAAATAATCAAAATTATTTTCATGGTTTAAGAGAGTGAAAACAGAGCCAAAATTACTTTCAGTTCCGTAAGAGAGTTAACAATACACCCAGTATGCTAGGAACAACTAAAATACTCACTTTAGAAAGTCAAAATTAGTTCCTTTACGTTGAGAGAGTCAAAAAGTGTCTGTACCTTAATAAATTAAAAAAGACTCGCTGTGCCTTCATGGAGTCATAAATACTCCCAGTACCTTAAGATAGTCCAACATAGTCCCGATACCGTAGGAGACACCAACATGCTCTCGCTACTCTCAAAGTGTTAAAAATATTCCTTGTAATTAAGAATGTCTTTAAATCCCTTCTACTATAGGTAATAGGAATGTTTTACCGATCCACTGTTTCTTTCGTAAAATAAGTATTACCTGTTTTTAGGGTATCATTAAACTCTGCGACTTCCATAATCCCGGATTCGACACCAATGACGGTTGTTTTCGCGTTATTTTTATGTTACACCAGCTATAAACGTGATCCCGTCCCATGATGAAAGTGGTTGAAATTATATACAAATACATCGGGAGAAACGCTAACAATCTCACTGACCCTCAAAAGTTTTCTTTCGACGCAAATATAGACCGTTTTAGTATGTTTGAAAATTACCCGTCCAACCCCCGCCCCTAGCGATGATAGTCCTGTCTTACAGTGTTTATTTCTGGCTCGGAAAGAACACCTGTACATAGTTTGATCAAATTTTCTCCATGGGTATAGATTTGTATGCGGAACATATACACATGCACACAAACAGTCAATTTTATTTATTAGCTACATTTGTGTGTGTTTATTCAACTTGTCTTCGAAAACCGCCTCTTGAGAATACGTAAATACTTCATAATTATTGTACTGCAATTACACCTTAATATTCTTAACGAGCTCAATATTTTGCTGGGCCAGATGAGTCCTCCATTCGGAATGTATAGACAAGCACATGTATTGGTTAAAGAAGCAGGTGAAAAAATATTTCTTTGTATGCAAATGTTGATAATAATGGACAGGATTTTTATTTCTACTAGGTCGTTTAGAATAGTCCCGACAAATATTTAACCTACCTATGCAGAGTGAATTCTAATTTCATCGCAACCCATCAGTACCTTTACAGAAGCATAAATACTCCCGATACCAAATATTTATTGAAGACCGAAAAAGCATTTAATTCCATATTAATGTATTAGCCAAGAAGTGATTTTATACTCTCGGAATAATATACCCGGGCAACCGCGGAGACCCAGCTATTAAATTCTTGAGGTTAATAACACATTGTTTCAAAAGATAAGGATGTTTTAGTCTTACAATATAGCTCAATGCCTACAAACACGGCGTATTTTGTTTTTATTTTAAAAAGTGATTTGTATAAAAAAATTAGAATATTGGGTACGAATTTTGATAGTAATGCGGTTGTCACACTTCAGCTACAGAACCCAAAAATGAATCCGCTTATGTATGGAATGATGTATAACTTTTGTTTCATATTAGTCTGTTTACAGTTATATTATATGCTTCACAAAATTATATGTTATATATTCCTTGTTACCAAAGTGAGATGTCTGATTTAATAGAAATATTTCGTGAGTATTATGATTCTGTAATTAATTCGCTATCATTAGTAGATATATATCATTAGTAGTTATTCGGACGTATAGTTTTCATTATATAGGATTTTGTCGTTTTTCCCAGATTATAAGTATTATAAACATGTTTTGCTGTCTTTATCACCTTTGTAGTGTAACATATTTCGTATCATCATATAAACAGTCAAACGTTATCAAGAATAATATTGAAGAGCATATTAATTAGTGAAGCTTTTGTAACGCTTTGAGTTACAGCTAATTCTGACGCTGATAACCTATATATTGTAATACAACACATTTTTTTGCATACTAATTATGCCTCATTTTTAACCCAGTGGAAAAAAACTTTAAATAATTATTAGGATTTTTTTTGTCTCTCATTTTCTTGTCATTTTTCGGATACTAACTTATGAAAGTGAGATTCAGTTGCATAAACCACCAAAAAAATTGTTTCCAACACCATGTTTTCATTTTGTCATCCACAGGTATTTGAAAGGATGAATTATATTGCACAATAGTAGACTACAGAAAATGTAAGTTGCTCAAACCATGGAACGAGTCATGCAAGGGAAGAATTGAAAGTATCTCATGAGTAGAAGGACCAAAGTAACGGAGGTGCTGAAATGCTTTAGAGAGATCTCAAATAACAGTGGACGGGACACACGGCGCAGAGATTGGATGGGTGGTGGGTAAATAAAGTTCTGAAGAGGAATCCACGAGATCAAGAGGAAGGTCATTTGATAATAGGGACACGGAAATTAAGAAAATGGTAGGTACTAAGTGAACGGAAATTGTCCAGCCTAGGAGAAATTTGGCAAATTGTGGGTAATGTGTAGATGTTGTGAAAGTTTAATTTCTCTGCCATATAAGTTCAAACAGCTGATAAAGATTATTATTCTGATTACTATAGTGGACGTCCTATATAAAGTATACACTTACTATATGAAAAGGGACAAAATTCCTATCATTCTTCATATTTGTCTAAAATGTAACGTGAATAATGTAAGTAATAAAATAATGTGACTTCATCGTTGGCAATATTCCAATGAGCTTGTTTAAAAAATTGTAATATATTTTCACAACATGTGTGTTTGATACAGTGTGTATCCGAAACTTCAATGACGAGATTTAAGTTTTAACTTACTTGTACTTTTATATTCTCTTGATAGTTCGTTGTGCTCTTTGCAGAGTCGAAACATAAATCCATAATAATCAAAACACTGTTTCCGATTCTGAAAATTCGTTGTTAGTAGTTGTTTATCTGTGGTTGAAACTCAATATGGAGTAAACGTCGACTCATATCTAGTATTTTACTTTCACAGCATCATTTGGTAACATAAAACCCCATCCATAGTCGTATGTCATAATTTTTATTTAAATATGTTATTGAAGAACATTTTCATTTTGGATGATATAACGTTAGAATTTTACCAGAACTGGCTAAGATCGAATTCTGTCTATAATTTTTAGACGTGAATTAAATATAAACGGAACGCAAATTTGACATATTTTCGTCACATAAATGGAAACGTTTTGTAGAAATAATTAACAGCATGGCGTAAGGTTTTATAAATAACAGTCCTAAATAAAAATTCAGATTTTGTTTCCTTTAGGAACTTTGTGAGTAACAGTGAAATAATTTAATGTTTTCGCGTTAATTGACAGCTTTTTTACAATGATGAGTGTTTCAGAGAAGACCTTTATTGGTTTTTCTCAAGTTTTTTGAAGTCGGACGATTTTAATGGAGTAAACAGTCGCACGTATTTTATTATTAATATCTATGAATATAACTGTTCATTTCTAATATTCATTTCGGCATTGAAGATCCTAAATCCGCTTTCAGTAAGTCTCTAAAACTACATATTCAGCACTGTCTGAATAAAAGTTGAGATTTCGTTCGTCTAAGAACTCCCCCAACGGAACATTGTGATTGTGAGGTTTTCAGAGTCCAGACTGAAAATAGTGGGATTTGTAGGAAGCTTGGCGTGCAGGTCGCCTGGTAGTTGTTATTCATTTGTTCGCCCTAAATGGCTCACTTTGCAAATGCTTGTGGCCTTCATAATCCGACCAAATCCGTCTTAATAAGTGCGCCGGGCTCTTGCAGCCTTATTCATCTTGTGCAATTTAAAGAGAATTTTTGTGGCGGACGCGATTCCTCTCGCAGGTAGCTAGAATTTGTCTGCGCTATCAAGCTGCAGTAATCTCCCGCAGAGCAAAGCCTCCCATTGTAAAAAAAAAGTCATATTTTGCCCGTGTCCGAGAGAGTTTTGATGAGTTCTGCTCAGAACTCACTGGTTATTAACAGGACACTACTACTTTCGCAAAAGAGTTGAGAGGAAATGCTTACTCGTTCAACGTTCTCAGTTGGAATACGGCAGGCGGATAATTACCTCTGTTCTCAAATACTGGCTTCGTTGAATTTACCAGAACAGGTCACACGTCTGTAGCTACGTTTAATTTCAGTGGACACATATCTGCGATATTCTACTGGATATTTTTTTAATTGCTGATAATTTACAATCTGTTGAGTTGGAACAATTAGTAAATAATGTACAAGGTATGAGTCATAATCTAAAGAGTAACTCTAATATATATTGTCTCTTTAGTCTATACACGTGTTCACTATTGTTCAGCATGTTCACTGATTGTTTATTCGGATGGTTGCTCAATCTCTTTTGGTTCCGGTTACTTCGTTCGTTGATAACATCTTTTATTTTGACTGTTGTCAACTGACCAGTGCAGTTGTGTTCCTCTAGGCTCTAAATCTGTTATAGTTCAGATACAAATCTTTGTATAGATTTTTGTTTGACACGAACCACGGCGCTTTGCATAAGTATCTTAATGTTTTCTTAGAATCTCCAGGTTGTATTTACTGGCTGTGCCCCATAGCTCTATTCCGTATGTCCAAGTTGGCTTGATTATAGCTTTGTACAGTAGTGTTTTGTTGCATAAGGAGAGCTTAGACCTTTTATTAATCAGCCATGATAATTTAATTACTTTGAGTAGTGATTCTTTCCTTTTTATTTCGATATGTGATTTCCAGGTTAGATGGCTATTTAAATGTAGGCCGTGATATCTTAGTGTTGTTTCCGGGAGTTCTGTCGAATTTAGTTCCACTTTTGGGGCATAGGTCTTTTCGAAGTGAAAAAGGAATATGTTGAGACTTTTCCGTGTTTACAGACACTCTCCAATGTTTCGTCCAATCTTCTATCTCGTCCAGGTGCACTTGCAAACATTTCGAAGCTTTATTTGGGTCTTCGTTGGCAGCTATAATAGCTGTGTCGTCAGCAAATGTGTAGTCTGTAGCTGGTATGTCGGAAGTGTATAATACGTATAGTATTTGTCCAAGGATACTCCATTGTGGAATACCTGCCATCATTGGACTGAATTCAGAAAATACATTTTCGTATTTGATTTGAGAAGAGCTTAGGTATGATTGAAAGAAGAGATAATCTGGGTGTGAAAGTAGTAGTTTGATTTTGTATAGTTAACATTATCAAATGCTTGTTGTACGTCCAAGAAAACGGCAATAGAAAAGTATTTATATTGTTCCAAGCTTTGAGATATTATGTTTACTATTCTGTAGGTCTGATCTATCGTTGAATGACCTTCCCGAAATCCATATTGGAACTCAGGAATTATTAATGGTTCGCTCCCCAGAACTAGCACGTTGATTAAATTTGATACACATCGAAGACAAAAACTCTTCTCGTTTTGGTTTAATGGGTAATAATAAAAGTTCATAGCTCTAATTAATGAAATCTTAAAATATAAGCCGAAAATTGTTAATAAATGGTTATTTTTCATCCGGTGAGGATTTGTCACGTAATGTCCGAAGCTTGCATCAGTTGACTCCGGGGTGTCTGACATATTTCGAATCCTACTAATCGAGTCTGCGGTGAGCGTGGCATGCCTGGCATATGGCACGGAATGTTCTTACTCTACGCTTCGTGACACGCAAAGCCACGAAATAGATTACAATTCACGCCTTTGGTAACATTTTTCTCTAGGGAAACCGTGACACACAATTCAGTTCATGCATTGTTTTCATTTCTAGATTCTTCCTGGATTTAATCGAGGGACACTTGAAAGATTGTACAGACTGTTTAAAAAAGAACCATCCGATTTTACATCAATATATTTTTTGGGGAAAATGTACTTTACTTTTATTTTTGTAATAATGGAACACACATAACGGTTATTTTGTAATAAAGGAACATACATAACTTTTTTTTTACATAACAACGCAAAGTTGCTCAATATTCCCCGTTTGAGACACACGGCATATAGACATTCAAATTCGTCACACACTTTAGCGAGCATGTCTTCAGTTACTGTCTCCACGGCTATTGTGTTGCGGCTCCGCAGTTCGAGTGTTGTTGCTCGAAATGGAGGCACATATACTGTGTCTTTACTAACCCACACAAAAAAAAAAATCACATGCAGTGAGGTACGGTGACCTTAGAGGCAAGTGATGTAAGGCAGAATCCAGTACGGACGATCCATCGTCAACTAAACATACCATTTAACCGCTTTAAATTCGAGACTTTCCTCTTCTCAGCATTCCTTTGTTCAATCACATTCAGTTAAAACCGAATAGTTATAAAGTTTTGAAATGTGATGATTATTTTTTTAAATACGATTGTCACTTCCTGTTCCCTCTCAGAAGGTATCTTAATAATAAAACCTTGTTATTCCATGCATCTGTCAATCACGGAAACAAATCATTACATTATAAACTTTGTAATATCGATTCTTTCACAGCATTCTACATATTCCTCTCTCCAACATTTGTTTTTAAACAATAAATTTTTAAAACCGCCTAACGAACCCGATGCATCCTCTATGATAATTAATCGTATCCCGGTATTTATCTTTATTAATTATATTAAATGACTAAAATATTCAATATTAAAGTAAAGTGCTAAAACGCACCTTAATCTCGTAATGGAAAAAGGAAAATTAAATTATTGACAATGATTAAGTCAAGAAGGCAGACACAGAAAAGAAAAACAGTGGTAGGTATCTATATTCGTAAAAATGTAGACAAAGCACTAAATAGACACGAAACGGGAGATATATAGGTAAATATTTTGCCAATATTATACATGCATTTAAGTAAAAGTAAATATGTAGGGAATGGTATTAGACAATGGTTGTATTTTTACGTCTGTTTATATGAAATAGATAATACAATTTTCTGACCAATTCCAGCAATATTTTTATTGATTAATTGATTTAACGTGTCTTTCACAGTTTGCTGTAAGACAATCTCAATCGCAGGGTGTTGATCTACGACCAGGCGTCTGACTAATAAAATTACTGACTTGTTAAAGGCAACTTTGAAGCATAAATTTAATTTACTTGCGATCATACTGAGTGAGATGTTAATAAAAAATGAACTTTATTTAGGTAATGTTGGTTTTAGTTTGCAATGTGCTAAATAAATATAGAAATTACATTTTATGTATTCTATATTTGTTAATCGTTATCACAAACATTGACTTCAAATTCATATATTCGTGACAGACACCGTTTTGGGATTCCCTAAACTAATTGGTGACAGTCCCCAGATTAGTCAAATACACCTCCAAATTAACCGAGGAAATGTTTTGTTCGCGGAGTAATTTTCAAATATTGAAAGATGATTTCATATGTCACCTTCGATTGAAATGGTAAATAGGAATTTTAAAAGATTTCTAATTGTTGACTGTCTTGTGCCGTACCCCGCTAATCATTGCTATTGACTATTTAGCGTAGCATTTTTCGTTATTCGATTGTTTGTCAACTTAGGTGTAATAAATCTTCCATCACTGGCAGATAATGTATTGGTTTCAAGCATACCAACATACTCGTGGAGTTTCAGCTTAAAAATAATGAAATTGGGATTACACCACGTTTCGGAACCCTACTATTTTTTTCTGCTGGTTTTCCAATGCGAGACTGCAATATTTTATTCTTGACTATTAATTTCGTAATCGAATGCATATTTACATATGTAAACAAATCCAATTATTTAGAAATATCAACAAATATATACTGTTAACATTTTACGCCCATTTTATAAATATTTCCTTAGAAATGTATAAGGTAATGTTTCGGTCTATATGTAGACCATTCTTCAGTTGTAATTGTGACAAACAGGTCGAAATAACGACTTCTTAAGCATTTATTATTTGTCGTTTCATTGGTCTTAAATCCTGATATTATTTATTTTTTCTAAGTTATTTTTATTAAATCAACAAATGAAACCTGTGAAGGTTAGTAAAGGTTAGAAATTAGAAAGATTAATTTAAATTAAAACTTGACTTAACTCTTGCATCGAAGTCTGGTGCACAGTTTCTGGATTAGGAGGAAGCGCATGTGGATTTTTATCTCTCGTCTGAGATCAGACTCATTCCGCTCTACTTTCAAGATATATTTAGGTTAAATTAATCAGATTTGGTGACGACGAAATGAGTTGGTAAGGATAGGAGCCGGAGTTGTTTGCGGAGTGCTTAAGCAGGGCGAGAAGAGCAGTGTGGCGTGGGCGTGACTTGCGGGTTATTGTGGCAGCAGGTTTAATCTGTCACGGGATGACGTCTTCCCTCGGGCTCTCCATCTCCTGCCCGCGGCTAACTGGACCATCCCGAGCTCTTTTATCTCCGATTTCAACTACCGAACTAATACGTCCCACGATTTTAATTTGTTTTATTATACCGTACCCTGAGTTGGTTTTTACCCAAAAACGAATTGTTTCGTTTCATGACGTTCCTGAATGACTAACCTCCGTTTCTTACCTTCTTCCCAATTTATTTGCTTCTCTTGTACACGTACTATCCAAAAAAACAGGTGCAAGTTAATTTTCATTTCTTAGGAAACACATAATATTTCCTGAATCAGAATAAGTTTCTGAAATTATTCTAAGTAAACAGGTAAATGTTATTGACAGGAGGTTTTTCAGGTGTAGATAGCAAATTAAATTCTCTTCGGTTTGTAGTCAGGTAAGTTTTCTAAAACACCCGACGTTTCGATGAGTAACACGTCATCATCTTTGTCACAAGTGATGAAGTGGACTCTCATCGAAACGTCGCATGTTTTAGACGAACTTACCCGGCTTCAATCCCGAGAGAATTTCATCCAAGTAAATGTTAGTGGTTAAGATTTGTTGAGCTTTACGGTCTCAGATTAGAAGTACGTAGAACTGCATGAGTATAATACTTGTGTATAAAAATATCCCACGGAAAATATTTATACTGTAAATAGAATAAAATTAGAGATTTGGTGACGCTTTTCAATATAGTACGGAATTAAGATCTGATAGACCGTTTTGTGAGATTATAAAACATTGTCGAAATAATCACACAAAAAGTATACAATATTTTAGTTTAACGTCTGTTTTTAATTACACGTTTACTGACGAATTAACAAACGTTTTACGATTCAACAGTTAAATAATAAGTTTCTCAAATTATTCTAAGGAAACAGGTAAATATTATAAACAGGAGGTTTACGAGAAAGCGTAGATATACGTAGATAGCGAATGAAATTCTCTCGGGATTACGGTCGGCTGAGTTCGTCCAAAATACATGACGTTTCGATGACGTAAAAGTCGCGTATTTTTGACAAACTTACCTGACTGCAATCCAGAGAGAATTACGTTTGCTATCTACACAAGGAAAAACCTCCTGTCCTTAACATTGACCTGTTTTCTTAGAATAAATTTAGAAACTTATTATTTTTATAACTTATTTTGACTCAAGAAAAATTATAGAAATGAAAATTAATTAAATAAATGAAAGAAAATTTTGATTTACCTGCGCTCTTCAGGTTGAGGTTACATAAGACATATTTAACGACACCAGTCTAAAGAGAATTCAAATTAGTACTGAAGCGTAGCGTTGTTAAATAAAAAAATAATAATATTTTTATGAAGAACTAAAATTGGTCGTTGAATATATCTTATTAAATATTCTATATAAGATTATATATAATGCGCGATCTTATATAACATGGAACTCGGTTGAATGACTGAGACAAACGACTATCGTCACATAGTATACGTTAAGTCTGTTGAATGTATTCTTTAACTCCATGCTGCGGTTCAAATTCGTTACTAGGGCAAATTCATAGCTTTTCATTGAATTTATAAAAAGAATGAATAAGAAAGACAAAGCAGACAAAAAAGGTAATAAAAATACCACACAACGTTTCTTGTGGTACCTTTCGTCAGGTGCTAAGAAGAGCCTAGAGAAACACAACTGCACTTGTCGGTTGACAAAACTCAAAAGCGACGAAAACGTAACGACAATGGGAGAGCCGAAGGGTTAACGTAACAATAAGGGATCAACGACAATGGGAAAAAAGAAGGTTTAGCGTAATAATAAGGGATCATAAAAATTATTGAGTTTAATAGTATCTCTTTGTACATTAATAGCTGTGATGTTGGATTTAATGTGTAGCATCTCTGAAATGAGTCTGGAATTGTGCCTGATGTCAATGTTTAAAATCTTAGCATTTTACAAATCAAATTTATGTTTAGAACTGTTTATGTTTGGATAATACAGATTGTTTATCAATGGGAAGTTTGATATTAGATATATGTTATTTGATACGTCTATTAAGGGAACGTTTTGTTTGCCCTATGTAGCAGGAATTACAATTAGAGCAAAAGATTTTGTAAACAACACAATGTTTGCTGTAGGTGTCAAGTGGCTCCTTGTGGTTTTTAATCAAGTAGGAAAGAGTATTAGCGGATCTGTAAATGATGGATATTGGATATTATTTGAATGTCTGGACAAATTTGTGATGTAGAAATTTGTAATAAGGGAGTAAGAGAACAAATTTGGCTTGAGGTGTTTGGGGACGAGTGACAGTAGGATGTTGATGTTGTTCAATCTGCTGTTTATGTGTTTAATAATAAAATTTAAAGGGTACTCATTGTAGATTAAAATGTTTCGGACGATATGTAAGTTGTGATGAGGGAACTTGGAGTTAGAAAGTAATATAGCGCTGTCTACAAGATTGTATACCATAGCTCTCCTTTGGTTTGGAGGATGATCAGAAAGATAATTGAGAACACATCCAGAGTATGTAGGTTTTCTGAACCAATTGGTGAGAATGGAAGTATTGTGAATTGATACGGTGACATCAAGGTAATTAAGAGAATGGTTAGATTCAAGTTCATGGATGAATTGTAGGTTGGGCTGATAATTATTGAAATTGATGAAATTTGTATTGGCTGTCTTTCTATTCATTATTTTCAATAACTTGAATTTATAAAACTTTAACATCGGAAGATTTATGTTTATTTTCTGTTAGAGAAGGAAAATTTAAAAGATACGCATCTTATTTCGTATTTTGCGAATCTTGAGCAAAATCAATTTTGTTAATTTTTATCGCAACATGTATTAGTCCTTAAATATTTATCAAGATTTAAATGAAAGAGTGGTAGTTTGTGAAATGAACTTCATTTTTCAGCAGACCACTGGAAATTATGGTAAAAAGAAATGAAAAACCGTCAGCTTGTTTCGTGGCTGACACGGGACTTCAAGTGTCACAAGATATTGTCGGAGGACTGTGAATCCATTAAAGATTAAACTTCTTCTGGTAGACCTGAACTGTTATTATCAAGTTCTATATGAAGATGGCGCGAAGAAACTCTTCCCCTATAACGCCACTGACACTTCTGAAAATATTAAGAAGCTATAATCTTTGCCGTTGTTACAAACTAACTATTTCCGTTGTCTGAAATTGGCTTCTCTGATTCTGCTAGCGTGAGCACGTTTTATTCATTTTGTGCCCATAAAAAAGACTAATTAAGTACAGACGAAAACATTCGGGTATAAACGATTATCGAAACGCGATTATGGCCTTCATATCCAGCACGGCCTCAATGATAAATGGTTGCATCGCCGAAGGAGATCTCGATAATTATTTCCTTACTACATTTTTATTATAACAAAATCATGTTTTTTCAGGTTAATCTCAGAATAATCAACCTTCAAACATTTAAAACGCACAAGCAATTATGTTATATTAAAATCAATTTTAAGCTAATTTTATCTAATATTTATATTAAGTCATATTTTTAATGGTATGATATGATTGATATGTTGTGGATTGTGTCCATTAGAGATTTTTAGATTATCGAGAAACTATTTCTTTATAACCTTTTGAAAGGAACATTATGACGGAACGTTTAAGAAATCGCAATAAATATTAAGAATTTTGCACTGATACTGGAGTGAGAAATTAATCGAAAATTTTTACCGATAATTCGCATCGGTCGCAACACTGTTTGGTTTCATCATTAACGTGTCAGCAATTTTCCTGTCTGAAATGTTTCGATCGTGTATGAATTATTAGTGAATTAGTATAAGACAGAGGCTCAGCTGTTCGCATAGGATTGGAACTTCTTTCTGGCGTCTTTTAATAATGGAGCGCGCTGCAACCAGCAACAGCCCCCCAAGGCATTGCCTGAGAAAGCAACAACAGCGAACCAACTGCCCCACTCGTCCATTATTCCACAGCTTTATGAGAACACCACTCCGCATTCATCCAGTTGCAAGATGACACTGTTCCAACAACGAATATTTATAAATTAGCATATTCGGATATTTAACTTACGTAAATGAGTAGTGTAATACGGTATTTACTAAATATACCCAATTACCAAGGTCGTGTATGCTGTATTTTCTACTGTACTCTTAATAGTTATTAATCACAAATGAGCTCTTAAAATAATTAAATATCAACAAAATTGTCAGTGAAGACCAGAGCCACGAATCGTTTTCGATGCAGCAAATTCTCGAGTATTAATATTCTAGAGCAGTGTTTCCCAACGTGTACCCCAGGCTCCACCTAGGGGCAATTTGAAAATGAGCTCGTCTAGAGTTTAAAAAATCACCAGCTATGATTTAACTTGCACAAAAAGAAAAATTGCTGATATCTCAATGATATTGAAGTAATCGTTTGGTAAGTCTTGTGCTTTCTATTGCGCCACACTTAAAATATTGGAATAATATTAATTACAATCAACAGTTCACCTAACGAAGATGGCGGTGTCAGCCATGGAAACGGTGTGTTTAAATCACGTTACCCGACCGGAAACCCGAGAACTCTTTATACTGAATATACGTCGGGAAAACTTACGCTCTCTATTATCTGAGATTATTGTTTATTACTTCTAGTGAAGAAAGAGTTCCTACTGTGTTGCTATGAGCATGCGCTAAGAACTTGTTTACTGTGGTCTAGTGCTAACTCCTTGTGTTAAATGAAGTAGGATCTTCATTTCGTACAAAGTCTCGAATGGGCGTCGTGTTTGTTTAGCGACCTCAGATTAAAATAAATAATTACTTTGTTCATACACGGGATTATTATTACTGAAGGGCCGTGATACACAAGTTTTAATTAGTAAAAATTCTATTTTTCAATATACAAAAATTTGGATATGTTACATATTGGGGCATGGTAAGAAAAAGGTTGCGAAACAATGTTTTGGAGCATAAAATTGTCGGATCCAATGGCTACTCCATGGTAGAAAATACTTCCCCGTTCTCTTTGAAATTTATTTGCTATAAATATTCTATATAGCCTACAATGTAGTACACATTACAATATCCCATCAAGGGCAGGAATGGGGGTCTGTGTTTACTGTAAGTGGCCTGGGATCAGCTAATATTCTCTATGCTATATTAATGGAAGCACTGCAGTGTTGGAAGCTTTACTCACTACACCTTTCAGTTTCTAAATTAAATCGTTAAACTATAAAAAAAACAAGCTAACAAAAAAGTAAATTCTAGACTAAATTTGGACTTTCTAATTAATTGCAACAGATCTGATAGAATTAAATTCCTTGATGACACTTTTAACCCCCTAATACAACTTTCAATTTAACCCAAATTTACAATTAACTTGAGAGTTACATAAGATGGTTTCTAATATTTTACCTACATTCCCCCATCATGTTAATTAAACTTCTAATAAAAACCATGTCAGGAGTTATATAATTAAAACAACTGAAAGCCTTTATTGACCAGTCCTCTACATAAACATATATATATGTTTCAACTATATTACAAATTATTTGTCATTACTTATTTCGAACATATTCATCTTACAACATGAAATTCACTCTATCTTCCGTATTTAATTTATTTTATTTAAAGTCACATAAACTACAAATGTTACATTAGGGACTATACATTATTACCACAATAGAGGTATGTCTTTGTAAAAAAAATTATAATGACTTTTTGATATTATAGAGAGTAGTCAACCTCGTTGAGGTTTCCTAATTTTAGGTTCCCTTATTGATGAAATTTGTTTAATTCATTAATGATATGTTTGATGGTAATGATTGTGATGCACTGTGAGGAGAGGTGAAGGGGTGGGGGATCCTTAGTGATTAGGTGAAAGTTGGTAACTTTGGCGTGACCGGTTACGGACTCTGGAGATATTAATTTGATCTCTTATATTTAAAGAAGGATTGATTTTTGTTGTTGTATGGCAGACGAGTAAGAAACAGTTCTTAAAATAAAACAGAAACCTTAAAAATTAGTCAACCTTAATTTAATTAAAATAAATTTTACAAGTCAACAATTTAAAAAAATTAAAAAATTTACGTCTTGTAAAAATAAACAGCCAATACAGACAAAAAAGGTAATATAAATACCACATAACATGTAGGGACGTCTTCTATTTCGTTATGTTTATATTATGTCTTTTCTCAAGTATGTTTTGCTCACTTTCAACTTTAATATTTATTCTAGTTTTAAAACTTAGTTAAAACTCTCGAATAAATTAGTCATTGCGAGGATCCAGTGTGAGTTTTTACTTAATTGTAGAAAATGTGATGTTTTACCAGCTCATTGACAACATTTACACAATAAATTTAACAGTATTTCTTTCTTTAATTCGAAACTTTATTATAAATACAATAACAAAATTAAATTTTTACAGTTATGACCCTAAACTTGGAAATCAAAGACGTACATTCACACATTCAGTCCTTAACTAAGCAACTTGTTTTTCATGAGAATTCTATAACTAGAATGGTGCTCACCAACATCTATAACGCCTAGCACCTAAAATTAAGAAGTTTGATTTCCTATTTCACAAATAAACTTTACCCAATTACTCAACAAACAACAATTACAAGGACTTTTGAGTGTTGTCAACTGACCAGTGCAGTTGTGTTACTCTAGGTTCTTCTTAGCATCTGACGATCCCAGAAAAGTTGTTTGGTATTTATATTTCCTTTTTTGTCTGTATTGGCTACCTTTCTTATTCATAAAAAAAATACTCAGCACCTTTTGTTTTTTAAAGGTAACGACAGAACGAAAGCTCTGAATATTTTTTTAAATATTGTTGACATGTCAAATTTATTTTCATTAAATAAAAGTTGAATAATTTTTAAGTATTTTGTTTTATATTAAGGAGGATTGATTTTTATGGCGTAGAAGTTAGCTGATTGTTGATGTTAGTTTCTTGGTTTATTTCCATTTCATTTGAATTCCCGGTGTTGGTGAAATGCTTGTGCATGTCTCCAGATGTGCTGGACGGTATTTATTTGGGTGAGTTTATGGTGGCGTTATTGACTTCTCTACGTCTTCGATGACGGATCCAGAGATATTTTGATGCGAAGTAATCCACGCGATTTTTACTGTTTCTACAGCTTCGGCTATTGAGTGGAAACTCTCCCGAGTTTGTATTAGAGTTTCGTTTAAGGCTTCGGTTTTGCATAATTTCTGGTTGATTAGGAGTGCATCTCTGGTATTAATTAAGGTCATGCTGTATTTATAAATAGTTTCAGCATTTCATAGTAGTTACCAAACACACTGTACACGCGATTAAAACGCTGGAGCCGTGTTTTTTCTTTTATTCGTATTTGTTTGTAATATCATATGTGCGTCTGGTAAATCGATATTAAACAAATTTACTAAACTACGAGAAATTTATTCATATTTTTCATATATTGACACCTTTCATTAAACTTGAAACGTAACCAGACCACAGAAGGTTTTATCACAACGGTGTTGAGTTGTTGCTATGGAGAGAGGTCAGCAGGTGATCGTTAGCCGTGGATACAAGCAGTTGTTCTGTTACAGTACCGATTTATAAACATCAAAAAAGATTAACAATAAAAAAATATTTTTAATTATGTAGTTACTATAATTTAAGGTTGAGGTCTCGTCTGCACTTTTCAAGATTTTGTATTTATAATTTTCATTTGTATTTCATACGATTTTACACTTTTTTGATAAATCATGGCTCGCTGTAATTTCAAGGAGCGTATTCCCGACTTCATAGTGAAACAAATTTAATTTTTTCGAGAGTAATAGCGACTTCCCTAAGAATCGTTTACATTCTATCACAGCCTCACTTAAAATCAAATTTTGTCATCGATAATATCTTTACGAAAAATTTGGCCCTATAATTATAACATATTTTATGCATGAAACACTAGCTGTAACTGCAAAGTACTAGCTGAATTATTCGCGCTATAGCACACATGAGTAACCGCAATCTTAAGTCCATTCAGAAATGTACAGCTAATTATTTAATTCCGATACAGAAAATATTTAAGGCCCTTCAATCTAGAGCAGGGGTACGCAGTCTTGTGAGGTTGTATTTCTGCCCCGTTCTCTTTAAAATTTATTTTCTGTAAATATTAGATATATCCTACAATATAGTACACATTATAATACCCCATAAAGTGCATGAATGGGGGGGGTCTGTGTTTACCTGTAAGTGGCCTGGTATCAGCTAATATTCTCTATGTTACATTAATGGAAACACTGCAGTGTTGGAAGCTTTACTCACTATACCTTTCTGTTTCCAAATTAAATCGGTAGTAGGATGCTTCTCTTTGAAAACATAAGCTTGGAAAAAAGAGAAGAACAATACAATCGCTGCGTTAGTATTGCAAATGTGGCGTTATTTTCGTCGATGAACATTTGTTGCAAATCAGAATTGCAAGACACATTCCAGTAATTCACGCCGTTCCTAAACTTTTCGGATTGACGTGTAAGCAGAAATCCTCCCTGATAACTGCTCCACGTCCTCTTCTTTCCGCTTCCTCGTCGGTCTATCTCCTACAGAGTTCGCCAGTTCTCATTTCTCTCCTCGCGTTTCATTCCCGCATTCGCTCAAACCATGTGGCAGATTTATTTATTTGAGAGTCATATATTGGAACGAAAGGCATTTGTTCCAGCTTAATAGAGTGAAACATTGATAAGTTTCGTAGGGTAGTCATCCCCCGACAATCCCTGCGACGATATTATGCTTGTCAGCCCGACCGTCCCGCTTTATGCAGGCTTGAACGCTCTACTGACAGCTCAGTCGATGAGGTTGCAGACATTTCTGTTCATCTTTCTGTCGTCGAGATATCCCGTCCATGCTATATTTTAGGTGAACATTAGTCGTTTTAATAGAAGATTCCGTTTACCGAAACATAATATAGGCAATGAGACGGCCAAAACATGAATATGAAGTAAAGAGGCAGGGGAAAAAACTTAGAATCCTGCAATAAATAAATTGTATTTTATCTTTCTCAACCCTTCCACATCCCCCATTTCAAATCCCATTCTATTTAATTTCACCACGAGGATTACCCTCATGTCGCCTGTTAACTCTAAAAATTATGCAATGGATATAGCAATCTGTGTACTCAATCGGAAATAAAACTGTATCTGTACACCGAGAGGATTCATAGCTACCGTTAATCTATATTAAATGGCGGAAAATTGTGATAATAATACGCAAACGTGATTCTTGTAATTTAGTTCAACTTTGAGGCCGTTGTTTGTTGGCAGCTATTGTAAATGGTCGATCGATAAAGACGATTTCTGCACGGCTATTAGAACATTTATAATGTGGACTACGGCTCACATTTTTTCTGTTAATGTGACTATTGTGGTTAGTGAACAATTGTAGCACATACTTAAAGATCATCTCTGTCCATTATATCAGGAAGAGTATTGCTTAGTAAATACACGGCTCTGTCCTGCAAAAGCCATGAATATCAATTTTGCATTCTATTATTGTTCGTTTTTGAGCTCGCGATGTGAAAATGATCCGCGTCCAAATGGAAATTTAATTTTAGTACTATATCAGTTTTCAGTTATGTGATCCCCTATTGCAAATAGCTATATTCTGATGCTTTTACAGATAATTGTTCAATTAAATGAAGCAGGAACTTCAATGCTAGTCGTTCTTCCATGTCACAACACAGCCTTCTCAAATTACCTGGCTATTCAAATAATGCATTGTCTTTTAGCAAAGAGTCCACGTCCAATATTGCGAGTGTACAGCTTGACCTTTCCATGAATTACTGTAATAGCTAGAATCAGGAACCGGTGCCCTTTAAATTTAAAAGAATTATAATTTAATCTCTTACAAATTATTTGAATTGTAAACAGAAAGTTATATAGTATTTTTGTTGACAACTATTGAACTAAGAATTTCCTCATTTTTATCTATAACTAGCTGGATGCCCGGCTTTTCCCGGGTTGTCATAATTAAACTCAGCGACATCCATAACCCCGGATTCGAGTCCAATTTCAGTTGTTTTTGCTTTATTTTTATGTAACTCCCATCCACACCTTCCCTTAGAGACCTTCCAGGCCGAAAGGGGTTGAAACACTAACACACTCACTCAAGTGAACAGTCTACTTTATTTATTAGATGATTACAATTATATAATCCTCATACATAATATTTCTTATTATTTATTTATTAAACTAAGTTATTGTCAATTCTAAATTTCTAATTTTTTATATAAATTTTTCTCATTTAGGTCTATCACCTGATGTAGTGCCTTGTCGACGATACTTCGTAATATTACAAATTTTTTTAGTTGATAAATACATTTCTTTCTAACAATTTGGCCGTCTTCAGCTAGTATTTATAACTTGGAGTGCTATAAAACCCCTAAAAAGAGAGAATCAATTATTTCAACTGTGTAATAAATGTTAAATATTGTATTAGTTCACAATTTGGACCATTATATCTGTTCACAATATATATATATATATATATATATATATATATATACCAAAGATTAAAGTCTCCTCGTATTAATTGGAAATCTGAATTCAGTTCTAAAAGTTCCATTATAGATACCCAACATATCACTCTTATTAATAAGACATGCAGACGTACATAATTTCTTTTACAGTTCAAACTGAACGTTTTATTTTTTTTAATTCAACTCGTCACATATCCACAATTGTAGTGACATTTGCTGATTATACCGCTGTGTTTACTTCTAATATTAAACCAGAAAACCCTCTCAAGGAATCTACAAAAGAACCTCAATAACATACAGGCGTGACTAAAAAATTGACATGACGGGCCAATGGGATCAAATCTATGCAAATAACGTACATATAAAAGTAAAAAAAACGAGTACAATCAAACACCGCCATATATCTCGGACTACACCTACATCGTAACTTGACACGGCGACAACATAGATTTAGTTAACGAAAATAGCTTGGACAGAAACTAAGACAATTATACTGGCAATTGAGGTTTAAACTATCAAATAAACAGTTAATATATAACTCATATGTGATGCAGGTTTTTATAGGGTTTTGCCTGCATCACATATAGGCGAATTGCTGGGTAAGATCCTTAAACTACAGCCCTATGGCCCTAGTTAACCCTTGGCTACCTTGCTTTACCTTTCCGCATCCCCCTTTGAGTCCCTTTCCTATGCTATAAGAGAGGTGTCACTAAATGTGTATTACCCTATACATAGCCTGTTTTCTTCGTTTTAACTTCACTTTATATATTAACTGTTTCCTCTACCCGTCTGCATGCTCCCTTTCAAATCCCTTCCTATGCTATTAAAGGGAACTTGCCACCACGTGGGTTACCCTCATATAGCCTGTTACTAAAAAAACATTTGGGCTTACGCTATCCAGAAATATTGAAATCAAACAAATATTTCAAAACCAACTGTAGGAAACATTACTGAATGCACGGTGGTAAAAATATCCAAAAGGACAGTGCACGCAGTAAAAGATGAAATATCCAAATTGAAACTAAAATATAGTGAACTTAATTAATCCAACAATTGAGACGTTTAAAAAGATTTAAGACCTACAGACTTTTCGGGGTGGGGGTAGGTGTTCCATGTGAGTAGTCGTGTCATTAAAAATTTTGTAATGAATGGTGTAATAATTAATTTAGTTAAGAATAATAAAAAATTGTCTGGTTGTAGACAGACTGTTGAATAATTTACGTTAAAAAATCATTATAATTCATGTAAAAATAATGCCGGGAGTAGTTAAATCATTAATGGAAAAATCTATTCTATATTTACATTGATGTCTGTATCATCAGACTATAGTCTCGATATCCGTACGTCTATATAGCTTACAGACAATGCAGTCTAAAAAAGCATGTGCGTCAGAAAATTATAGACGGCTCATATTCCAGAGCGTTGTCATATTAAATTCACGTAAATATCGAAAATAACACATATGTGAAGATTTTGTAACTTTTCTTATCAGAACTGTAAAATAGTTATTTCTTTTATTCTCCAACATTACAAATTTTAATTATTGATGCTCCTGTAATAAATTTGTTATGAATCATAACTTCAAAATATAATGTCTAACTATATATTTTGCAAACCATCTTCACAACGAAACTCTTTCGATCATGGCGGTGCCGCATTTGGTTATACATATTTTTTTATCTCGTAATTTATTTGATTAATTCTTTCTATCTAGATTTATAAACACGTTCGTTATACGTTGAACTGATATTTATAAACTTATTTCATTCTGACTCAAGTAGTCTATATATATATATATATATATATATATATATATATATATATATTGTAATGATTCACTAGAATGCTTTAATTAAAACATTAATCAATTAAAAAAACAAATTTTATTCTTCAAAGATACATATTATCAGCCTCACTTTGCACATTTAATTTTCTCAAATTTACAAACCAAATTTTTTATTATTTTTTATTTTATTTGTGGCTTTTTAGACAAATACAACTTTATAATTTTACAACAGTTACATCTAATTTACTCTTTCTCTCAGGGTCTTTACTGGGTTTGATAGTAAGAACAAACAAATTTAATAAACTAATTAACAAATCAAAATTGAAATGAACGGAATATAAATTCTAAACACAATAAAGAAAACGAAAACTAAACAAGATAACGAAATATACCTTTAATCCTCGTTTACAGACTTTAAATAATTGTTTTTGTCCTCACGAATGTCTTTCTGGTACTAGACCTGATTCTTGGAGCTTGAGGGCACAACACACTAAAAGCGCCGTTATTCACTGCTTCTACACATCATTTTTAATAAACACGGCCGTAGTTCTCGTTGTTATTCCACCTGGAATTTTGGGATCAGCCGCTCCCTCGGTCAGCCCTTGGACGTGTGTCTCCTCGATGCCTTTATGCGAAATGTTATTTCGCATCTGTGTGGTGCAAACCTTTTGCTTCCACTTTGCGATTTTATATCATGAGTGTCTCCGTCAATAACTATTTACTTGTGTTTTATAGAGTTTAATACATCTCGCAGTTGAACTTCCTGGACCACCGCTATTCGTACTTTTTAGGTCAGCCTCCTCTCTCTCTCGAAACGTTCGCCGGACTGACTTCCGTACGAGCGCGCGGTTTCCAACAACTATCGCCGACAAAGAGTCGTGATTGTTGCTTTCAAGAAATGTACCACTAACAATCCAATTATATTAATACAATTAATGGTCTCTAATTATTATTACAATATATATATATATATATATACGTGGAAATATGTATCAATTTATTTTTATTTAGATATGAAAGTAATATCAAATAGAAACATTTTGGTTGTTATTCGAGTCTAAAAAATACAATTTTGAAATTCACGCCGAAAATTTAAATTCCGTATCACAAAAATTAATCTTTGTATGTGGTACAGTGTTGCTTAGGCACAATCGTGTTAACTGTATTTGTTAAATAGATCCCTCTAAAAAAATTATTCTTGTATAGTATTCTCAGATTTACAGTTAACTTATAAAGCTTGACAGTAAATAAACGTTCCGTAGATTTGAAAGGATGATTTATGTCTATTACAAACAATAAACAATTCTCCCTCCGCGATGGCCTTTTCTCGAGATTGTGCTCCCCATCGTCGGCATGACACATTGTGGGCAATTTCGTCACAACTTAATCGCGTTATTACTATCTCCTCCTCCCTTTCGCTTTCGCCGTAATGCATCCGCTATCACTGACTACCGCTCCCGTATTTACCTACCCCCGCACTCTTCAATTTTTCCTCTTTATTACCAGTTGAATAAAATTTCTTTCTTCAGATAAGGAAGAGGCTTGCAGGGTGCTTTTTACGAGGTAGATATATTCCACTCAGCAGGTGGTAACTTGGCTACCGTGGAAATTGTCGGCGCCTTGAGCGTACGCTTACCGCGAGACAGGAAAGAAATGATCTTATCACAAAGATTTATTAGAACCAAATTCACGAGAATATTTCGTTGTGAAACAATTGACGTGTCTTCGTGTCGATTAGTTACTTCTATCACTTCCGTTTGCGTGATATATAACCAGACTATCTCAGTCAAGTTCCTTCTTTAGCTTTACGGGAAGATCACTACAGCAAAACATGAGAGTTTCTCAGAAGAATTAATCGGTTAAATGTAATTTATTTATGATTATGACAGTTCACCGAAACAGTGTTTAAACGGAATGCTTATTAAGGTGGATGTCTCGCTGGAATTGTTGTTGGCATTTTGGTCAAATTAGCAATTAAATTTTGATATAACCGGATGGTGTTGTAAATGCATATATTGATTATAGATTTCCAGACTGTCGAAACACGGTCTCGTTGTGGCAATGAAACATTAATTTGAAATAAAATGTATTTGCTATTAAAAATATTAATTAAGAACTGGAGCATAGAATCGACTTTATAATATAATTATAATATTTCTATTAAAATTTCGCAACACCGTGACCAATTAAAGCAGAATGCTCAGATTAATATAGGAATTCTTGTAAAATGTTCCAGGTTTGCTCACGTCGTATATTTTTTTTTCTGAGAGCTTACAAAATGGCGTAACAACAGGTAGTAAAAATATTTGCAGCTTTTAATGATGTCAACAGAATTTTCTTCTCTGCTGTAAATATTCAGACGTGGTAATGAAACATAGTTTCCAGTTACACTTTTCGGGGTTTGTAACATGTTAAGGGAATATTAGTAGAAAGAGTCGTTTCGAATGGTAAAAATACAAGTTCCTCTTCAAGAATATGAGCGACTCCGTGATAGTTCAACCATTTCCTCAGGCAACACGTGTGAAAGCAGACATGCTGGATTCGACTTAAATAAAAGGCCAGTTTCTATAGAACTGCACAGATTTGTATATGTAGATCTGATTCTTTTATACATCCATAAAATATTTTTTAATAATTTTTCAACATATCAAATTTATTACGAATAATATCAGCGATCGTCTATATTGTGAATATTAATTTCTTATTTCTGCATACACACGCAACTTTGAAGGCATATTCATTCCATTTATTCGTTTCTGAACCCAAGTCGATTAGTATTTTGTGACATTAATTGTATTATTTCTTTACGTCAAATTATACCTCCATGAGAACATTTTAAATGTACGTTTTGATATGACTTTTATGCACCAGACGATAATTTAGTTTCTGTATGAGATTTTGTGCTGTTAAATGTAATGTATTTTAGTTTTATGAATTATACTTCCAATAAATGAATGATTATGACGGGAGTTTATAATCAACTACATTGATATTTCCTGCTGAAGCAAATTATGACCAAAACTTTTTTAAAAAACAATGTCCGTTTACATTACTACAATTATTGAAGTGTATATTTAAAATATTTATTTCTAGCCTACTCATTCTTTTCCATTAACTTAAATATATTTTTGTGGCATTTGTTTTGTTATAAGTAATTTTCTGTTTGAACATAAAATAGCATAGCAATTACAATCGGAAATCATCTTAAGATCATAATTTAGCACCTACTTAATTTACGCTTCAATGATAATACATTTCCCTTATCAAATTGTAGATGATCTGACAAAAAACATTAAGTTCTTTTTCATTCTCAGCTCCCCATATATAATACATAGTTTTGTCTTCAACCTCATTACTTGCAAGATTTTCTAGGATCCTGTCTATTTTAATTTTCCAAACACTTTAAATGAATAACTTACATAATTTCGCCTTTTTAATATATACATAGATATATTTGCAATTTGCTTTTAAGACCTAAGAGAACGTGTAATAGGTTCGTTTTTATTTCATATTTTAGGTTTTATAAATTATGGAGAGAAAATTATTGGCTACGGTTTTGACTACGCTTGTTTAAAGTTCAGAGTTTAAAAGAAATCATTTAACTGCACCGTGTCAGATACCGTAATACGTTTTATATATAATATAACGTGTAGCCTTCATTGATTCGAAATTAATTTACAGTATTATGTTGTTGAAAGGATTTAGTAACTAATAACACTCATCGTTTGGGACAAAAATGTTTATTTTATGTCAGTCGAATTATAAAATCATAAACTTTCGACTTTAATTTTGTAGGATAATTTATTTTTTTCTCACCAATTTTACTTTATAAGTCGAAGGTTTCTATGAATTAAAAAACATACTATAATTCTTTTTTTAAATGCGAGAATTGTTACTAGTTAATTACCCCATCAACTTATATAAGATGTGTCCTTTTGTAAAATAATTTTTTTGCGGAGTATTAGTCAGTGAGGGTATTATCGATTAAGCTGCTTTTGTTAGGATTCTACAAATGTTCTCATACTGTCTATAAAAGTATGCTATTATACTTACTAAAAATTCAATACGCCTATAAACGTGATTACTCCATATTTATTAATTACACACAACAGTAGCATCGATTAAATAACGTGATGTGGTCTTATAATAATTTATATGCCTCCTGAACGATATCGGCATTCACGTAGATGTGAGAATAGCTTAATTTTGAATGGATATCGTTATTATAAATCGAATGCAAGTTTAACATAAACGAACGAAACCGAAATCTTTTTCCTTTTCCGAGCTATACATTGTGTGAACATTTCGGAACGATTATAACTTTAATGGGGAAAGTGAACGAACATCGTAGGTCGATACTCCGCGAGCCATAACCTGGAGAGTGGAATTCCATGTCTGTGGAATCCTGCACATTGTTGTGTTCTCAACTAACATGCCCATTTATGAAAGTGCCTCGTTAACAAAGGCCAGAACGCAGGCCTCTCCACCTCACGACTAGACGCTTTTTTATATGGCTTTTTGCTGATTATAAGAAAACAATACATCACGAAATTTAAGGCTATCGAATTGAGAGCAACCTCTCTTTCCTTGTATCAAATATCACAACTGGTAAAACAGTAGGAAGGATAAAAATTAGATACACTGAACAGTCTGCCTCATAAGACACGCTTGTTTTTCGTAAATGAAATTGTATTATTCTATGTAAAGGGAAAGTAATTCAGCTTACAGTTCTGAATTTTATACCTATGGTGAATAAAGTGTTGGCATAATATAAATTACATTTGACGGACGAGGAATCATTGTGTCGAATCTAAATGAGGCAAATTTCATTGAACGAGAAAAATCGTTATCTTAAGCGGACCTAAATAAACTCAAATTCAAACATAGAGGTTAGAATTGTATTTCTATCTGATTCATTAATCATTCTTAATTTAAAAGCAAATGTATTTTGTCCGTGGATAAAGTAGTTACATTGAAACATACCGTAAATGAACAGTATTAATTTTTGTTTGTTAATATTACCACTTGAAAATGGCCCATCAGAGGCAATGTTTTTACTAAAAATCCAGGAATTTTACTCTTCCTCTTCGAATCGGCAGATCTTCTTAAGTGTGATCTACAAAGAAAATTCTGACTGACGAGTGGGATAACGACGCATAAAAGAACCAAAGAACTTAGCCATTAAGCTTATATATTCATAGATTCGGTGGGGGGGGGGGGTGAAACTAAGGTTCAACGTCTAGTATTTCAATATTAATCCAGTCACAATTATGAGAGTAAAAAGTATAAAATTAGTTAAAATTATTTGACTATTTATGATTAAAATTGTTGCTATGTTTTTTAGAACAGAATGTTCATAATAATTCAGTTTTTTGGACTATATAAAATGATTATTGGATACAACTAAATAAATAAACCCTTGATTTAAGACTGGGGATTGGATTAATAGAAATTTCTATTTTCATTATTCGTCAAATAATCTCATTATTTTTTTAATATTATATTTATCAGCAATCAGATTACATTGTAATCTACTAGCTAATGTGGTAGCTTTAACATGTTATTTACATATTATACATTATCACATGATGAGATCCCCTCCAGCGAAGAGAACTCCTAAATCTTGTCTAGAGATGGGTTGGCCATTTTCTTTTCAGTCTTCTTGTTACATCATTTTCTAGTAGTGGTTGTAAAAATGGATTTGAATGTGATTTAAGCTTTTCGTGGTGACTAACACTCTTTTGATGGGCAGTTTTCATTCATTATTTAGAGAACGTTTTTATCATCCTGTGTCTATACAACATGATTTTGTTGAATAAATCTCCATAACATATGTTAAGAATTTCTTCATAGTATTCCTTTTCGCAAATTAATAACGAGGCATATTGTATAACATTATTGCATTATCGAAAATATAATTTATGGCTTAATACCAATACCTATTAACTGTAGAAAAAAAAATTATAATCGTATTTAGTGAGAACTAGTCAATATTGAGTAACAGTTCATTCTCTAATTTATGGACTACAATATCATCGTGGAAATAAATAAAGCTTAGAGATTTCAATTTAATAGGTACCACAATAGTAATAATAAAAAAGACAAGAAAATACAGACAAAATAGGTTATAATTAACACACAACGTTTCGGGGATCCTTGTCTCTTTCTTCAGGTACTAGGAAGAGCCTAGAGCGACACAACTGCACTCGTCAGTTTTTTCAAAATTATTAATTTTAGCTGCCCTAAGACGAAAATGATATCTGATTAAATGAGAGGATTGGCGAAAAATAATTCATTATAGATGTTGAAGCGGGATGACATTATGTGCTTTGAAATTATTTTTATGATTAAGTTGTATCTATACTTTAATATGTTTATAATTATTGTGCACTGGTAATAAACTTTAGTCTTTTAATATTTATAGTAGTAAAATTCTCATAGAAAACAAGCTGTTTAGGGAGGGATGGATGTGAGAATGTATGCCTTGGATTTCCAAGTTTAGGGTACATAACTGTAAAAAATTACCTTTATTTTATTTATATGAACGTTTCGAATTAAAGAAAGAAATACTGTTAAATTTATTTTATAATTTTTGTAAATGAGTTAGCAAAACATCACAATTTCTACAATTAAGTAAAAACTCACACTGGATCCTCGCAATAACTAATATGTTCGAGAGTTTTAATCAAGTTTTAAAACTAGAATAAATATTAAAGCCGAAAGTGTGCAAAACATAATTTAGGAAAGACATAATATAAACGTTATAAGAAATAGAGGACGCAAATGAAAAGGCTAGGCGACAAAGTTGAATATTATCACTTATTTAGTCTGTATTTGGCTATTTTTTTGTTATTAATTTTCAATCAGACGTAAATTTTTCATTACCATGATAATAGTTAGCAATTCCTCAATAAACGTAAACATTATAGTTCAGCAATAACTGATATTTCCTTGACAGCTACACCCTGCTCTAACAGCGTGTAGTAGTCCTACGGGACAAAAATTCATTTACTTACCAAAAATTCCTTACTTGTTGCTTATTTTAGGAGGCCTGTTTTATAGATGCCGTTATTAAGGTTTGTTTCTTATATATTACTTTATTGTCATGATTTTATTTGACAAATATAAGTTGGTTTTATAAATTTCAAGTTAAAATTTCTAAACTTCTAGAGAGACGTTTGTGTTGTTTACGATAATGTAAATGTATCTGAGCTGAGACTCGAGGTCTGCTATCCTATAGAACGTAATAACCATGACAAACCATTTTAAGTGGATTGTCGTCTCTTTAGTTTCGTAAAACTCTCGGTGTAACAAATTTAGGCTGTCACACAGTTTAAAAGGATATTAATGTTGAGTATAAAATGATTCTCATAGGAATATATGTTCAAGCGGGATGACATTATGAGCTTTGAAATTATTTTTATGATTAAGTTGTATCTATACTTTAATATGTTTATAATTATTGTGCACTGGTAATAAACTTTAGTCGTTTAATATTTCTATTTCCTGAATATTTCCAACGGACTTCGACTATTGCAATAGAATGAATGTATCTAATCATATTATAGTCCCTCTTAATTCATCGTCAATTTAAACATTTGAAAATAGTTATATATATTAAATAAATTAACGGCCTTTTTTTACAGACATTTTAAAATATTATATTCAATATAACAACGAAATTTCAGTACCTTGTACTTTCATCAGGTTTTAGTTTTAGTCCATGGTAACAATTTTTTTGCTAAGTACAGTGAAAATAATAACAATATATTAAATTACATATTTGCAACATTTATTTCTTCTTATTCTTCTAACTTCAAATTTAAAAATATATAATATTTAAAATCAACTCATAAATTTTCAACATTCTTCCAAATTAATAATAAATGTTACAAATCATAAAGTAAATAGGGCCCTAAATTTTTTAAATTGAAATTACGAATATATGCTAAAATATTTATAATTTTTTTGTAAATTCTATCACAAGGTAAAAATAATGGATTATAACTATTACTTAATTTGATGGTATCATTATGCGAATTTAGTGTGTTTAAAATTCTTTTAATATTTAGAATTGTGATAAAATACGTTTTAATAGTTCTGTTCAATAATAAAAAAGATAGCCAACTACAGGCAAAAGAAGTGATAATATAAATACCACACAACGTTCCTGGAAGCTTTGTTCCTTTCTTCAGGTGCAGAAAAAACGCAAGAGCCTAGAGCTACACAACTGCACTACTCAGTTGGCATATTAATGATTTAATGTAAATTTCTGGGCTGGGCACACTAGAACCGAAAGAGAGCCGAAATTCGCTTTTTATATTTTACAAAGAGACATGTATTTACACAAATTCAAATTTTTTTATTTTATGTAATTACATATTTTAACTAGTCACATATCTCCATTTTCCCACCGTTTTAGTATCAATATTAATATCCGAAGTTGATCAAAAATAAAAGTTGATATAATAATAATTTTTCTTATATTATTCAGAAATATATTAAAATTAATGGAAATTAATCATAGTTGTAGTTAAAATAAATATATCAGTCAGTAGTCAGAATAATTGAAATACAATGCCATTAAAATAAAGAATTTAATCTTAAGGAAGTACAATAAATAGAGTACAACTTTTTAACCACCAATATGGGAACTCATGATAATAAAGATTACAGTCAGGTTACTTGTGTATTTGTGTCGGTCTATGCTCTTGCGTTTTTTCTGCACCTGAAGAAACGAACAAGGCTTCAAGAAACGTTGAGTGGTATTTACATTATCACTTCTTTTGTCGGTATTTGGCTATCTTTCTTATTACTAATTTTCAATCAGACGTAAATTATTCACTTTAAATTCTGTTCAATGTCTAAAATATCGACATTATTTCATTCAAACTGATGGTTAGTTCTTAATCATGTGTAGTGACAACATTATGATAATAGTTAAAATTTTATGAATGTGTTGAAACATTTATTTGATTTATATTATTAATAGAAAGAGACGTGTGTGTTTATATAATATACATAAATGTACCGGTACCCGCTGAAAATTAATTTATTGTACTGAGATTATTGTTGATATCCTTTGAGCACTTGTGTGGTTTGACTATGAAGGAAAGTTACCTGGGAAATGCCGTAGTCATGTTGGCGTGGTATCAATTATCTGATACACTTGAGAGACAGCTTCCTGGACAGAACGTGCGATATTCCGCGAAATTCAGTGACGGGAATGCTTTTAAGTTACGAGTTCGTCCTCATCGTTTGACTGCCGCTCTTCCTTGAATCTATTGCCGAAATCGGCTCTTCGATTTAAACACAGATATACGATTATTTCTTCCATCCAAAAATAGCCGAACTGCGTGTTTAAAATGATTTTTATCTGTTTCTTCACCTGACGACCTGGAAATCTTAATTGACGAATTTGACAGTTCTCTAGCTTCCGTCTCATCGACGAAGGAAAGATAGCTTAATATTTTACGGTATCAGGAAGCGCCTAGGTATGAGCTTGAATAAGAACTGAATCCCAGAAGACAGATGAGTAATTTCATACAACTAGAGAATGCTCTCACGGGATTAGTATTAATATGGCCGCGTAGTCTTCCTTTCAGAACGTCGCCCGCTTTAGTATTGTAAGAAGTATGATAGATAGTATGATAAAAAAATAATCAGGTAAATCACTTTCTTTTATTTTTTTAAATTATTTTATTTAACATAAACTGCTAAGGTCATTATCAACTTACAAGGTTGCCATTATTTGTTGGGGAACTAACGAGTGGGCGTTTTGTCAGCATGGAAACACGCACATAACTTCCATGCCTTAACCGGGATTCGAACCGGGACCAATGTGACGCAAAGCAGCCACGCTGATCCTTACACGACAGGAGGTCAGCTCTTTCATCTTGCTCAAAGTTATTCGACTATATTGAGTTGCAATGTCGCTTGCTTAGTCATAATGGTGCGGATCGTCCTGAATTCTTTCCCCGCTTTTTTTTCGCAAATTATGCATTCTTCCGCTGTTTCCTGTTTATATTTACGAGCTTTCAAATATGTGTAACGCTTTTTACATATTATTTGACTTGATGCGGGTCCAAACCACTGAAACGTAATCAATATTGTATTTATATATATATATATATATATATATATATATATAAACAAGAATGATAACCTCATTGTCACATGGGACCTCCATCTCGACACTTTACCATTGTAGCAAACCTCCGTTTCAACCATGGTCTAATCTCAAAAATAGCTTATGAAGAAAATTGAATATCCGGAAAGAAATAGCTAAATCGTGTCATGATAAGATGCGCAATGGGCCACTGTCCTGTAACTGTACCGGATCTCGGTTTAACACTAATCTATGTTACGGCAACTTGGTGATGTAAAAAATATTCTGAAAAATTTGACGCCTGGAAATGTATTGTGAACGGTTGTGCATGTTCCCCTCCAAAAAACTCATCCGTTAAAAATTAAGTACAAGGTGTGCGGCTGTCTGTATATTCCGTTCGTAAGAATATAATGAATGTTTTTAAGAATGATAATCCACTCAAGCTTCTCCCTTCTTCTACTTCGCACCTGACTCAATTTGCTATATCTCACGACTTTATATATATATATATATATATATATATATATATATATATATTGTAATACCCCACTTATTTATTATTAATTTCTATAATTTTATTTTGAAACTTGAAAATTAATTAATTGCTCCCATTCAATGCCCAAACTATAGATAATTATGATTATAGGAATTTATAATAAACAAGTTAATAAATTTTATAAACAAAACGATTTTATTAATCTAGAATACAACTCAAGAAAATCTCTGTATATTTTTTTATATACTTCTACCTCAACAATTAAATTACACTAATAATCCAGTTACATTTTATAAATCAGACTCTGTACTGGGTTGATAAGGAAACGGAAAAACTAAAATTTACAATTTAAACAATGCAATTAAATAAAATGAAAAACGAAATCTGAATGATTACCCTTATTTAACAATTTACAGAATTTATTACTGTTATAATTTTATTTGGGGTTTTCAGGAATGCACTTTACTCTACAATGCCCTTCTGTGCACAGTCTTTTACACACGCTTCACAGACACGTTCACTTTATCCTTTTTGATATCCCGACTCCTGACAGCTTGCATGGACTAAAATGTTTATTTTATTTTTAGGCACGGCCACCATTCAATTTGACCGAATATTTATCACCGCCTCCACGTCCTCCTCCTTTGCAGTCTACATTTCAAGTCCTATGTCTTCCTCGTTCAGATTCTGGCACCACACTCCAACATCCTTCCCTCTTGCGCTCTGGCACCCGACTCCACGTCCATCTCCCTTTGAGGTCTCCAGTCCAACTAACTTTTATCTGCTTCCCCCTCTCCAGAATATTCCCTTTTTTTCAGGTTTTTAGTTTCCACGTTCGCCAAACAAACACCAACTGTTGCCTTTCTCACGCCCCGAGATCCACTCAATACAATTAAAATAAACATTTCCTTTTAATATAATTGGATGTCCACAAAACTTCTGTCATTATGCCTTTAGGGTTCCGTGCCGATGTCTGTCAAAACAATTAGCTCTAAGAGCCGCTAAAAGTCCAATTATAGTCCTCCCCTTCTCTAAGAGCCTCTTATCCATGATTTTATTATTATCTTTTTTATATACAAAATACTCAAGAATCCCCAGTCTGAGTTGGTAAACAAATATGATGAACTAAGAACAAAATTTATGTTCTTCTTAACTGGGTATTACAATATATATGTAGTTTTACAACGCATTCCGGAGACCCTATTGAGAATCAGGCCTTCAATGGTATGTGGAATGTGTCTAGAAAAGTACATAAATGATAATAATAATACTCTATTATTATATGTTATAAATTGAATAACACATGTTATCGTGCTCCACATTTTTACAGAAAGTATATGTTAATATGAAACTAATCTAAAAATGCATTAATCGAATAGAAAATAGAAACATATAAGAAAACATTTTTAGATATTTTTTGAATTCAGGTTTACTAGAGTAAGAATAACTCTAACCGCCCTTTTTCTGAAGAAGAAGAAGTTTTTCACTTTCGCTGAACAAGTGCCCAAACTTTTTTACTATATGTTAAAAATAAGAATATTAAACTATTAAGATCACTGGACTAACAGAATAGGTAGCTGAGCCTAATTAAACATTTGATATAGATCTTGTGGTCGTACTATGGATTTTTACCAGTTTTGTAGATTTGTTATCTTTGAACATTAAATAAATGAAAAAGTCAACTCGGCAGTTTCGGTAATTTAGTACATCGGTAAAAATTCTCTATTAATTGGTAAGTCACGACTACAATAAAGTGACAAGTTGCATGGTTTATTCATTTATGATTCAATTGAAGTTTGATAAATGTAACTATTAATTTTTGAATATGTACCAATTTTCTGGTTGCGACGTACGATTTATTTTATTGGAAGTCATTGAACAATAAGACACGGAAGCAATTAATCTGCATTGTCGTATTGAGCGTTGCCCCCATGTATTTCAATCTAGCGGTATTTATGAGCGCTTAGTATACCGCAGTAGCAATTACATTTGTTGTGTCGCAAACGGGCCGGTTCTCTGCACATAAATCTTGAGGCCTGCTGCAATGCAGGGGCCGTTCGAAGCCTCTTTGTGCAATGATTTATTCCATTTTCAGGAAAAGCAGCCATTTCAGACGAAAACTAGCAAAGGAGCGACTCCTACCTGAACACTACTGATTTTAAAATTACAACTCAGTTCAGTTAATCATTAGCCCGCGAAACTTGAGACTATTAAATGTTTCCTGACCTACAAATTCAAAAATATCGGTATCTTTTACAGAGACATGAATATAAATGTCAGGGTAATTGCTAAAGTAATGATGTTGCCTCGAGACATTTCCGAATCCGAATTCCGCGTCCTGGAAGATCATTTTCTTGTCGGTATCAAGCCCGTGACCACCACGCGCGAGACAGGGTGAAGCAGGTCAGGAAACATAATAAACCTAGAAATATATTTTGTTTGCGACTTTCTGCGACAGCCGTGTGGACGGTTATATCGCCATCAATATTTTTTCGGCGCCGGCTTTCAAAACGTAGAACTAAAGTGCGACACGCCCGGACTTATAAATGTGAAATGGACACACAAACCATGACAACAATTTTGCATGTGTAATATGTATAAAAATTTACAACTATTATTTGTAGTTTCTTATAACGATTTTTCAAATAAGTATTTGTTTTCCGTTGCTAAATGTGTTCATTCATGAAATTAGTCCGATCCACGCATACAGTCAGTAGGTTTTTTTAAGTTTTCCGTTGCGCACTACAACTTGACTTCCATTTTGTTTAATGTTTCTCCCGCTTTTCGTGACTCGAGAGTTTACTGCCGTGTTTGTTAACCGCTGGGGGATATACACACCGCTCGTCTTCTTATTTACGTCAAGTGTGTGCGTTTGATGTGGATTAGAACATCACTCGTCACAGTTGGAAGATTTTTGCGATTCCCGCTGCCGTAGTGCCAAGAGGCTCTTCCAGGATCGATACCGGTTCTGCGGACGGCCGTCGCTGGCGCCACTTGCCGAGCGACCTTGAATCTGCGTGTTTACCAACATACACACGTCACACTGTCGCACATAATCCCGATATTTATGGCAGCTAAACAAATGCTCTTCATCGCCTGGAAGTCTAACTATTTGAAGCTTTGTTTGTTAAGCAGGAATCTCCACGCATGTGTGTAATGGCGTCGGTGAGCCCTGTTCGTCACATAGAATCACGCCAAAACTCGCTCGTGATTTGGAAATTTAAACACTTAACATGAATATCCTGTAAAACCTGCACCAGGTAGTACCGGCCGAGGCTTCTCGGTCGTTGGTGGGGAGGGCGATTCGAGGTTCGGATTGGATATGCTAGCCGAATGGATTGTTCCAACAAGGATTTTAGGTCCTTGTGCTAAATTCGGTAATATGCTAACGCGGGACTCTGAAAAATGTAACCACAAGCAGAACAGCTAAACGCAGATGGTCCAATCACAAGCTTATTACTGATGCAGCGAAATTTATGGGAAGCTGGCATCCAGTTGGCCACACTTCGTCCACACAACCCTTAGCCTGCCATGATAGTTATATACGAATTCATGCAGACGTCTGCCACTATTCAATATTCATATTAAGTAGTAGATTATTATCTACTGGAATATCATTGAATAGTTTTCTTCATGACAGTAAATTATGATGCAATCAATTTATTGAGATTTCATAAGTCCTCCATTATTGAACTAGGTCAACATAATATATATTGTAATAATTAACAATAATGAGGCTTTTAATTTATTTTTAATTTAAAGAATTTTAAATATGTAATAATCAAACAATAGGTCGTTATATTATATTTTTAATTTAATTTAATGAATTTTTAAAGAGTTTACCCCACGTGAAGCGTCAAAATGTAATGATTAAATGGAAGGCGTTTTTATTAAATGAAAAGATAATCAGTAATCTAACAAAAGATTGATTTATTTTGTGGCAATAACTCAAAAACAAATACAATTTAAAATATTAATTTCTCAGGGTCTTCACTGGGTTTGATAATGGGCACAACAAATTGATTTAAAAATCTTATTAACAAACGCTTTACAATTAACCTAAACAATATGTCGCTAGAATAGAATAAATTTAAAAGTAAAGAAATTAACTCTGATTGACAATTTAAAAGAGAACGAAATCTGACTCTATCCTTTAATTACGTTTATAATTAATCATTAGTTTTGCTTTTGTTACTTACGTAGTGTCCAGCTGGTACCAGAATTCTTTTTGGTTTCGGAAGTACACTATGGAAAACTTTTACACTGATTCTAAGATTCACAGATTTTACACTATTGTAGTCAAAATTGATAGGCTCCCAGGAACTCGGATGATCCTCTTTTATTGTCAGCTATCTGATGTCTGCTTGCCTTATACGAATCCTATAATTCGTAGATTTGTTAGTCTTTTACCGCTTTAGACTTAATTAAACTGACATCCTTTCCTGGCTGGTTACGGACGTAAAACTGCACTCCTTTCCTGGCTGCTGATAGACGTAAAAACTGCTAACTTAGCGATACTTACGGGGTAATACTTCCGTGAATGTTTTTACTTTGTCTTAAATTCACAACTTTGTTTAATAATACATTAACGATGGCTAGTCTCTGCTCTAGTATTATTCGCTCCGTCCTCTGAAATGTCCCACCACCAACTAACTCTTAGTGCTCTCCAGTTTTAGCGCGCATACGCCATTTTTGACCTTCCGACAAAGCACCAGAGCTCGGCTCCATTGTCGCTTTGGAAGCTCCTGCCGCTACAATTAAATTTTATTAAAACCAATTAATGGCCTAATTAGTTGGCATTACAATATATATATATATATATATATATATATATATATATATATATATATTTATATATATATATATATATATATATATATATATATATATTGTAATATACAATAGTAATAGATAGTAATAGACAACAAACAATGCCACCACGTTGCGGTGCCAAATAATGTGGTATTCAATTTAAAGAAATAAATAAAGCCATCTTGATGTGATACAAATTAATGTGATAAACTAATGTTTCATAAATGACTTTAAACAACTTTTAAATAGCAAACGTTTATTACAAATTAATTTTTAGTTGTATTTTGTGCAAAATCGTTTACATGAATTCCACAGCTTTATTGAAATTCTTAATTATTCAGGTTCGCTTATCGGGCCTCTAACAGATACAGTAATCCGCAATTATAACAGAATTAAATAAAAACAAATTTGCGATAGAAATGTAAACATAAATAATTTGAAGAAATTTTTTGAAATCTAAAAGTATCTAAAGTAATCTGACGGTATGCAATTTTTATATTAGGTTTACAATGGAAATTCTGTACATACCATTCATCGGAGCTGCTCTCATAAAACACTACTTATTTTCACTGATAATTTAAAATGGTTTTATTTAGCAGGCAATGGTATTTCACTTGTTCACAACATAAATGAGCACAATAAATCAAATCTCAACATTACCACAGACATTGCAATGCTATAGAATATTTTAGCTTATAAACCGATCACCTCTGAGTTATATCTCTCCCGTCAACTAAATATTATGAACTAACTCCTTGGCTCGGCAGCCCACGAAGGGCCTTGGCCTACCGAGACGCCTGCCAGACTGTCATGAGCATGACACATTCTGGATTTAGGAGTCACACCTGGTCAGAGTGTCCCACAGCCGGGACCTCTGTGATGCGAGGCAATGATGCTGGCCACTACACCACAGAAGGCCGACAAATATTATTAAATACATGCAAATGATTGATTTATTCCTATGTCGTGAGATATAGCAAGTCACGTCAGATGCGCAGTAGGAAATGGAAGTAAGTGGAGGGGAGCATTGTCGTCAGTTGGGAACATCACATTGCGTAAAAGCTGGAGTTAAGGCACTACTATTCTTAAAAAAATATTAATTATATTCTTATGAACAGAATATACCGACTTTTACGCTTGATATTTTTTGGTGTACAACATATCCTCAAAGGAATATTTTCAGTATAGTTTTTACACTACCAAGTTTCCGTAACAGAGGCTCATGTTAAAATGAGCTCCAGCCTGTGCACACTACAATCCCAGGAGAATGGGCCACTACGAATCTTATCTTGACACGACTTGCTATATCTCGCGACCTATACGTTTTATTTGTTTCGTGTAAGAAATATGAAAGTCCACCATTACTAATCAAATATTACAACTTCAATTGCAATAATATTCACAACAGTTAATATTAGTAGTATGAGTAGTATGAAAACCCCTAAAGAAGAGCCCAAAGAAACAAATAATATTAGATATTACAGAATATTATCTAACGCAAAGAGAACAGTTTAATATTTCAGAGCGATTATGAATCGTAAGGCTAAGTTTTCCAGCTTCTATAAAACTCCATAACAGTTATGTATGTTCTCAGAATTTGCAGAAACGTTGTTTCATAAAGGTATTCCAGAATAATTAATACGAAGGTAATGTTTTTAATGCCTTAAGGTGCTGTTTCTGTGCATTTAACCATTGGCTTGAAACATGGTAATGTTTCGCTTTAAAAAGGCAACAATAATTTTTGGAGAAAATTGAACTCGGGGTTACAACGAGCTCTGCAATTTCACCTCAAACTCAAAGTTATACTTTTGTACCGTTAATGTTCTTAACTTCCAGCGCAGTTGCCTCAATTAGCGATGAAAAGCTGCGTTCTTTCATGAAAATGTTTGTAAATGTAATTTTTTTTGTGTGTAGACGTTATTGAGGTAGGAAGTATATATTAAATTCATGTTTGATTTACAGCTGAAATGATTATTTTAAGATACGAAATAACTTAGTCATCACAAATTGAAAAAAATTTGAGAGCTGATTTACAAATCATCTATTGCAGTTGTACGAATTAAAAGTTCAAATACCAAAACTGAAGAGAATGATGTTGGCTTTCTCGACCGAGAAACCATTAGGTTTATAACTCCGAATCAAAATAGAAATAAACCAATTTATTCGATCAGGCGTAGGTTATTTAAATTTCGTATGATACGAAACAAGAGTAAAATAATATATATATTTTTTTTCTATTTCCACAACAAACCTGCAAAACAGTTACATGCTAACAAATGAAGTTTGGATGATCTTATCACGAGTCAATTAAGACTTCACTATCTTAATTACGATCCACTACGGAAACGAAAGCAGAAGCTGTTTCCCTAACTCATCCCTACATTCCCTTTATTAATTTTAATAATTTGTAATTGTCGGTAGTGTAATTCGCCGTCGATAATTCCCAAAGAAATTGCTGTGACCCCATGCGTATTTGATTAATTTTGTAATTGGACTAAAGAGCATTGTTTGAGGGGAAACTGAAATTCAATTGGAATATTTATTCTTTTTTTGAAGTTTGTAGCAAGTAGTTAACTCAAACCACTATGACGTATGTGAAAATAATATTATGAAAGGTAATTACTGTCAGAGAGACAGTATCCTATTTTCCTTTCGTATGAAATAGTTCAACCACAGCTACGACCTAAAAAAAAAAAAATAAACAATTTTGGAATAAATATCTATATTTCTCAACATAGTTCCTTGCAGTAAGAGAAGCTTTTCCCAATAGCTTCGATAGTCTGTTGAATGTGAGAACTATAGAATTCCACTTCTTCATTTTTAGCAAAGTTTTTACCACCGTTCTATTTTTTAAAAGTTTGGAAAGAGAACATAATCAGAGGGAGCTAAATCTGGCGAACAGGATAGGTAATGAAGAAATTTGAACTTTAAATCATTGATTTTGTCCATCACGGTAATAAATGAGTGAACTGGTGCATTGTCGCGATGAAACACTTTCTTTTTCGCCAAATGCTGCAGTTTTGCTTCATTTCATCAGTCAAACGCTGCAATAAGTTCACATAACATGCACCGTTCATTGTTTTTCCTTTTTTTAATATAATCAATGTTTCCCTAATTCAGTCTCATTCCGAAAATAGTCTATTAGTATTCATTGCCGAACCATTCATCTGATTTACAGTTTGATCACTTAACGCTCAACGTAACAAGGGCTTATCGCATTCAACGAGATCATAGCAGGACATACGAATTCAACGGCCCTTAAACCTAATTAGAGTTGTCGAACTTTGCGATTTATGCACGTAGAAGCTAAAACGCAAATTAGCTTAAGAGATGTTTTCCAATTTACCGAGGATTCAAAGTTTTCTTCTCGCATAACGGCGTTAGGGGCATATTTTATTGGTTATATCCCATACATTGACGCCATGAGTATCCAGCGGGAGGAACTTTCTTCGCCTTCTTTGGATCCGATTCTCCTAATTCAGTCTATTATTTTGGGTCTTCCTTCGTCTCAGGTTACAAGTGATGGACCCATGTTTCAACCATGCTTATAAATTTCCGCAAAAACTCGGCTGTAAAACATCGTCAAAACATTAGATTGAAGCATCCTCGTATCGCTGTTTGTGTTCCATTGTAAGCAAAGCTTTCTCATGTCCAATTTTTAAATGCCTTTCTTATCTGCCAGTTCACGCACTTTCAGTCACAGGTCATCCGATATATATTGTGTATTTTCGTCATAATTTGTGGCGTGATCATTTGGTCGCCCAGTGCGTTGTTATTAAACTCCATGGGCCAATATTTTATTGTTGTAAACGAAGAAGCAGATTCCCCCAGAGTAAAATCTAGTTTGACTTTGGTATTGGTTGGACTGATGAGACCTCTGAAATGAAAGTATTGTATAGCATAACGATGGCCAATTTATCCATTCGTTAACAAATTCAAAGAGAGCGTTGACTATTGACGGCTGTCAAACGACATTAAACGATGTAGCGTCTCCAAACTTAAGCTTTAAAAGGTTGGTTTTATTTTTCATTCAACACGCCATTTATGCGTCAGGTTGAGCAGTTAATGAGATTACTGTTGTTTTATGAGGATTGGAGGTGCGGTAGACGCGTCTTTACTAACGCATGATTATTAATTATTCTGCATTATGTTCTGTGTTATAAAAGAAACTTTTCTGCTTTAAATTTTTTTATTGACTTCTTATTTATGTACTATCGGTTCGCTTGACTATAAATACATTTTATGAAAATACTTAATCTAATAATTAATACTATACACACTTCAGTAAGAGAAATATTTCAGTGAGCACCCTCTATAGTTTTAAATGTGACAAATACGTAGATAAGCGAGTTTAGAGGAAATGGTTTCAGAGATCCACAATTTTGAACCTTTTTAATTGTCTCGGCTCGTCCACTTCGTTGAGCTGTGCTGGACGTTTCGATATCTTGTCCTTGTATTTGGCGCTGAAATTTACAATTTATTGTTTCACTGTTGGAATACATGAGTCAGTATGCAGGATAGTGTTTGGTACGTACCATGGGGCGTCGACAATTGTTCTAAGTAATTTATTTTTGAGTCTTTGCACGATTTCTATATTTGAATTGTTTGCACTGCCCCAGAGTGGTATTCATGTATGTCCAAATAGGTTTTAATATGTATTTAATTAATAAAAGTTTATTGTCAATTAATAATATGGTGTTCCTTCCTAGTAGCCAGTACATTCGATTAAATTTTATTCCTGTTACTTTCTTTTGGTAAATATATGAATGCGCGACGTCATTCTTCTGTGGATGTGAAGTCATTGATATTTTATTTCGTCTTTTTGTGGAATAAGAGTAAAATTTAATAATACTGGTGGAAATTTCCCCCCTTGAGGGTGAAGGTAAGATTTACATATTTGGTTTCATTAACTTTTATTCGTCAGAGCTGTAACCATTCTTCATGCCGATTTAGATGTACTTGTAAGTTCGTGGAGCCAATAGTTGATTTCTCATGTGATGTTAGAAATATAATGTCGTCCGCAAATTATAACGCTTTCATTTATAGTAAATCAATTATATACCATATTTAATAAATAGTCATACAACTTTCGACATCAGTTTAAAATTTCCCCCTCGCCTCGTAATGCTATTTTTAAAAAATAAATCAGAGAAATAGTTTAAAAAAATGATTTAATCAGTTGGAAAATACAATTTAATTAGTTTCTGTTACTTTCCCTCCGCATCTTAGAACGTTATGTTTAATATTTAAGAGACTTAATATAAGGCTAGTAGCAGAATGTTTCTAAAACTTACCCGTTTTAGCAGTAAATAATTGATTACTATTGTAATTCCTTAATTGCTGTAATGCCTTGTCAGGTGTACCATGTAATGTAGCATTTCCTCTGAAATAAATACCTCTAAATATTGAATTTCAATAAATTCGCCTCATTTTTGCTGGCTTGTGCGTAAAAGATTCGGGCAACTCAAACGAAGACAGAATCAGTCAGAAGTTGGATAACTCCAATAAATTTCGATGCGAATTGAAGCGTATTTTATAGAAGGATGAAATGAACGTCACAGGAGAGTTATTGACTCGATAGACGGAAAATGAAGTTTACATTCCAGTTTCATTCCTATAATCGCCATACACAAAATAAAGTAATTTTATCATTTTGCACTATATTTAAACTTATATTATTTAATTATTTTCTTGCATTCTCATCTTCCACAAAAGAGAAAATTTAATTCAAAATTATAATTGTTGCTCTGAATATGTGCTGACTATATACTACGGAAGAAGAAAGTGAATAACTAATTCTGTAGATTATGACAAGTAAAGAGAAAATTGACCTTTAAAGAATTTGTTCAAAATGACCACTACCAGCTTCAATACAAGCTTCCAGTCTGCCATGTAAAGATTGCTGCACATTTTCTGGCATTTAAACAGAACTTTGAGCGAGGGCAGCAGTAATGCGTAATAATATCATCTGGTGTAGTCGGTATGGAAATATGGACGGTGTCTTTCAGCTTCTCTACAGAACAAAATCTACAGGAGTCAATTTTGGAGAACGAGCAGGCCAAGGTACAGTCTCTTTTCGTCCATTCCAACGATTTGGAAACAATCGGTGACGGCAAGCTGTAGTAATTCTGGAACTATGGCCCGGACAGCCATCACTGTGATACCACAGGTTCCTTCTAGTCTTTTGACATCTGTGGAAGGTTATCCTTTAAGACATAGACGCGCTTTTGCATATATCGCTATGTGTAGGACGTATACTGACTTCCAGAAACTGTGTTAATTAATACGCTATTAGCCTATTAAATACAGTTATCTAAAAAATTATAACATATATATCGGGTTAAGTGTACATGTAGGCACCAAAGGTCTTGCAATTTTAAACTGAGTTTACTCTAGTCTGATTACTTATGGCCATTATCAAGTTGGAACCGAGAATGAATTAAAGTATTATATTGTTGAACATTTTAGTCGTACGCTTTTGAAAGTAAGACAAAATAATTTAATAATAATACTAAAAACGACCTTCGTACAAACTTAAAATATACAAACAAAAACTAAGAAAATTTGAATTTAAAAGTGACGTACGTTTCGACGCGGATTGGCGACTTCATCTAACGGCGAAAAACTTAAGACTGGAAATAAAGCAAAGGACTAAAATCAAAGATAAATGCATGAGGACCAAAGTACGTAAAATGAAACATCAGATATTTTAAAAGTTTTAATTTAACGTCTGTTTTGAAATAATAAAACCTTATTCAGGCATTTTTTATTTGTTTTATGACGACGTTTAGATACCTTTTTGTATCTTCTTTACGTATTTTCCTACAGAGGAGGTATTTACAATTGATTAGATTTATATTATAATTTGAAAAAGTAAACAAAGGTAAGCTGAAGTAAACAAAAACAAATAACAAACAACTAACCAAATAACACAATAAATTGCCACAACTGAACGAAACATGTTATTAAATTCACACAGTTTTGAAAAGGGGTCCGAGGCACACTATTATTCACTTAACGCTAACAAGATCCTCTAGGAAAATACCTGAAGAAAATACAAAAAGGTTCCGAAAAGTCGTTATAATATAAATAAAAAGTGTCTGTATAAGGTCATAAATTGTTTTATCAGATATATTAATTAAATTTTCTGTGTTGTACTTAATATAAACAGTATTAGATGGATTTTTAATATACAACATTTCAGAAATTAATATATTCCAATGTCTAAAATAGAGGGTGTTGTCAAAATCGAAACAGCAATTAAATCTGACACAATGTTTATTGGTAGGACTGTGTTCACAGGTTGAAATTAGATTTATGCTTTTTAATTCTTGGTTATATAATTCTTTTTTTATTTGGCCAATATAACAAAACCCACAATTGTACTTTTCTAAATAATTGAATTAAATCAAACGATAACTTACTACACGTCTTGGTATGTTATGATTTGATCTAATGCAATAATTAGAAAAATAAAATTTTATGTAAGTTCGAAGTATAAATTTTCCTTTTGTGGTTACATCAAAGGACACAAATATCCTATTATTAAGTTTTCCACTACCAATGTTGTTTATAAAATTAGTGTTCGAATTGACTTTTGATATATCGGTCAAACAAACACAATCTGAAATACAAGAATTAAATAGTGTAAAACTATCAACTTGTAAACTTAGTCCTTGAAGTAAATTTATTCACTGTTTGGATTTCGACAACACCTCTATTTTAGACGGAAAACTATATTATTGGAAATATGCCGAAATATTTTATATTTATAATCAACCTAACCCATTTATCTTTGATTTTAACTTTGTTTTATTTTCAGTCCTAAGTATTTCGCCGTTAGAAAAATACGCCAATCCGCGTCGAACCTTCCGGCACTTTTAATTCAAGTTTCTTAGTTTTTGTTTCTGTATTTAAAGTTTATCTGTAACAAGGTCCTTTTTTAGCTTTGTTACTATTAAAAGATGTTAATTTCTATGTTATAAAATATCTGATTATCCCGGTTACAGTAGTTACCTGTCATACTTACTTGGCTAATATTTTACTAAAATATGTTATTTATCTCAGATTTTGGTGTTGTTAATTAGTCACATATTAAATTGTATGCCTTAGCGGGAAAATTATAGCCGCCACTTTTTAAAAACACAGTGTGAGCGCTGTGTTGGATAGCGGAACTACGTACTGGAGATTGAAGAAGATGCCACTAGAGCGCTCTACCGGTTCTGTGAGAGCAAATCAATCAATATCTTCATAACATCACTGTATTGCAACATTATCCCATACATATATATGAAACTACACAAGTAATTATTGTCCAACGTTTGCGGTACAGAAGCATTTGTCAGAATTATTAAACATTCGCTTTCAGTTGGCCAAAACAATGCAAGATTTGAGCAGAGCCAATAAAATAGCTTTCAGAAAGACGACAATAAAGTTTAGTGCTTAACTTGGAACAAGTAGATCAGTAAGTGTTGCTCTGGAAATAATACATTAGACTAAAAACAACGTTCAGGATAGAATTCATTGCGGTGTAATTCAGTAATATACTTCTGAGTAATGCTACTAGTTCTGAAAATCTGAGTGTGCGTTGAGATGGTGATCGAAATTATAAGTTGGGGCAAAAATCTGTTCTTCACACATTAACCTATTTACTGAAAAAAAATGAAAATGGCTCTATGAAGTTTATTAAAAAAAACATCGCACAAAATATGAGTGGTAAGTTGGAAAAAATCTGAATGACTGTGTAACACACAAATCAAATAATGCAGGAGATAACATCATATAAATAACTTAAACAAATGGTAGTGATGGCAGCGGACATTAATTGTTGAGCGTTCAATATACTGTAATAATACACTTAATAAAATATAATTATAGTTGAAGTGTTTTAAATAAAAAGAAGAAAGTTAATGTTTAGCCATCAGCTGTTCTCTGACATAACACCAATTCGTAGCTCGTAACAAAATCATTTAATTTAAAATTAAAGACGGAATGACAGCAACAAGGGTTTAAATCACTCAATCTTTATAAATTCTCACGTACAAATATTTATTAAGTCAAAATAACAATTTAAATTTGAGTACTTAAAACAGAATTTTAACTACATTGATGGGCGTTACTACATAAATATTATATTTTCTCCGACTTAACGAGTGAATTTTGTGAGCCATATCTTTCATCAAGTTACTGTGGGGTCAAGGTTTTATAAATTCAAAACATAGCTATCGAAGTAGTACTGCATATAATTGAGATTTATAAAACTATTTAAAAGAAAAGCGTATGATTATGAGTTTTGTAGCTTGTTGAATTTTCCGTCTTCAACATAGTTAATGTTCCACCTAGATAATTAGCGCACACGTTGTCCGGGAATGGCTCCTCTAGATAACGCGCAGTTTGCTGCATTTAATGCTGCCCCCGAGAACAGCGACGTAGAGCTGATTCCACCACACAGCTACTGGTTGGGACTCCGTCGCAGCGAACAAGATGGAGCAATTTTCCTCGTGCCAATTGTGACACAGACGGCTTCAGCATCTCACGTAGTGAATCCCTCAGTCAGCAAACTAAGCCTTGGAGATAAATTTTAGAATTTGATATTTCAATTTGCTATTTTGCACTAATTACTGTAGTTTCAAAATGGTCTCGTAACATAATCCGGCGATTCGTCCTTGTCTCAAGCAGGTTCCACTAGATTCTCTGAGAAATCAGATGATTCGTATCAAATTGTGGCATAGAAAAATGTGTTTCACACACAAGAATTAGTCGTGGCGCCAAGCTTACTATGTTACACAAGGGTTATTTACCTCTGTGTCTAACTGTCCCCAATAATCGTACAATAATTTAATTTAAAATGCAAATGATTCTAAATAGTTGGGTAATTATCTAAATTAGCTATACCTGTTCATTACAATACTGAAAATCCTTAATGCATATATGGATTTAGTAGTTGGTCTTCGTTCGGTCCAAACATTGCAGTGAGGTGAAATATAAAATGCAAATTCAACGACTTGATATATGTCGTTTTTGTGGTTGAACTTTGGCAATGTATCAAAATGTATGGTATATATCCAATAAAATTCGCCCCTAGCGCCGTTATGCGAGAAGAAACTTTGAATCCTCGGTAAATTGGAAAACATCTCTTAAGCTAATTTGCTTTTTAGCTACTACGTGCATAAATCGCCAAGTTCGACAACTCTAATTAGGTTTAAGGGCCGTTGAAGTCGTGTGTCCTGCTCTGATCTCGTTGAATGCGATAAGCCCTTGTTACGTTGAACGTTAAGTCATCAAACTGCGAATCAGATGAATGGTTTGAAAATAAACACTAATAGATTATTTTCGAAATGAGACTGAATTAGGGAAATATTGCGTCAATAGATTCCAAGTGCTCGTCTTCCTCTGGTTCACTTAATTTTTGTGCATAGACTTCACTGTCATCGAATTAATCCAAAGGTCATTCAACTAATATTTTAATTACACATATTCTCTAATATTCCTTTGGCGTCTGGTTCAGACTACTTAATCTTCAAGGTCAAATTTGAATCATCACACATATTAACTCTGAAACTACTTTATTTCTTTTAAAAATAAGTCAAAATATGCAATCATATCAGGCAGAAGAGTTTTTCTGTCACTGGCAACCTGCACATTTCTTTAAACACATTGGTCATGCTTCAATATTTTACATTTATCTTATCTTCATTTCATTCATTGTTAGCGTAGTTGTCTTGTAAAATAAAAATTATACATCGTCATAACATTTAATAGCTACATAAAAATTGTCCTTGTTGTTCGATATTTTGGATATTGATTCCATTACTATTATTGAGGAATTGTGGCCATGCAATATATAAGTAAATATAAAAAGCAGAATTTGATATATCTATCAAAAAAACTGAAAATATTTGTGAGGTTTTTTTTTTCTAAAGGCAATACTCAAGTAAATAAAGTTAATGTTTTACGGAGATAAAATGTATCCGTAAATGATAACACTTAACGCGTGATCCTGAGAAATTCAAGTAAAAAACAAACGAATTATCAATGTTTTATTAGAACAAAATAGAAAATTTCAATCAGCGACGCAGTCTACAGAAATAATTTTTATTTTCAAACTCTCGTTGTGTCGTTGCTCTCGAGTGTACAAACAAGGGAAGTAAAACTATATACAATATTAAGATTCTTAAAATTATACTTATTTATAAAATTAATTTTCAGTCAACACACAAAGAGGACCAGGAAATTATCGAGATAGTTAGCATAGCAATTTAAATATGAGGGTTTTTTTAGGGCAACAGGCTGCATGAGGGTAATCCACATAGTGGCAACTCCACTTTAATAGCATAGAAAGGTATTTGAAAGGGGGGATGCGGAAGGCTAGAGGAAGGTAGCCAAGGGTTAACTAGGGCCCTGGGCTATGGTTTAAGGATCCTACCTGACATTCGCCTAAAGAAATGCAGGGAAAATCCTAGAAAAACCTGCATCAGGTAGGTCGGGCATTGGTGCTTGTCCCACGCCCTTCCGATAGCGGGAGAGGAGTTTGTTGTGGGGACGCAGCATTCCCTTCTCCGTGCCTCGACCAGTTTAGGAGGCAGCTGGCCGACTATTCCAACGGGAATAGCAAACAACTCTTACCGTTTGCCCAAGGTCTGTGACCCCGGAACATACACCTCTCAAAACAGGCCGAGGTGCCTCGGCTTGTGGGAACCTTAGTTCAAAATCGGAGAGGAAAGGGCATACCCAAAGGTAGCCCCTTCGTATCTCTCCTAAAAGTTTCTGCCTGCGAGAAAACATCCCTCGCATGTACTGCCTGCGAGAGACTAGCCCTCGCAGACAATAGAGGATCTAGAGGGAATTGTTTTTTTTTTTATTTTTTAGGGCAACAGGCTACATGAGGGTGATCCACATTGGGCAACTCCCCTTTAATAGCATAGGAAGGGATTAGAAAGGGGGGATGCGGAAGGGTAGAGGAAGGTAGCCAAGGGTTAACTAGGGCCCCCGGGCTATGGTTTAAAAATCCTACCCGGCATTCGCCTAAAGAAATGCAGGAAAACCCCTAGAAAAACCTGCATCGGGTAGGTCGGGCATTGGGTACTTGTCCCACGCCCTTCCGATAGCGGGAGAGGAGTTTGCTGTGGGGACGCAGCTTACCCCTCGCCATGCCTTGGCCTGTTTAGGAGGCAGCTGGCCGACTATTCCAATAGGAATAGCGGACAACTCTTGCCGTATGCCCAAGGTCTGCGACCCCCGAACATACACCTCTCAAAACAGACCGAGGTGCCTCGGCATGTGGGAACCTTAGTTCAAAAAAACCAGAGAGATGTGAGAGCATCCCCAAAGGTAGCCCCCGCCAGAGCTCTCTGGGAAGTTTCACCTGCGAGAAATCCTCTCGCAGGCTTCCTTCTGCCTGTGGGCAAGAGGGAATTGTTTTTTTTTTTAGGGCAATAGGCTACATGAGGGTGATCCACATTGGCAACTCCCCTTTAATAGCATAGGAAGGGATTAGAAAGGGGGGGATGCGGAAGGGTAGTGGAAGGTAGCCAAGGGTTAACTAGGGCCCCCGGGCTATGGTTTAAGGATCCTACCCGGCATTCGCCTAAAGAAATGCAGGGAAAACCCTAGAAAAACCTGCATCGGGTAGGTCGGGCATTTGGTACTTGTCCCACGCCCTTCCGATGACGGGAGAGGAGTTTGCTGTGGGGACACAGCTTACCCCTCGCCATGCCTTGGCCTGTTTAGGAGGCAGCTGGCCGACTATTCCAATAGGAATAGCGGACAACTCTTGCCGTATGCCCAAGGTCTGCGACCCCGGAACATACACCTCTCAAAACAGACCGAGGTGCCTCGGCATGTGGGAACCTTAGTTCAAAAAAAACCAGAGAGATGTGAGAGCATCCCCAAAGGTAGCCCCCGCCAGAGCTCTCTGGGAAAGTTCACCTGCGAGAAATCCTCTCGCAGGCTTCCTTCGCAGGGAAAACGTTTTTTTTTTTTTTTTTTTTGGGTAATAGGCTACATGAGGGTAATCCAAGTTCTGGCAACTCCCCTTTAATAGCATAGGAAGGGACTTGAAAGGGGGGATGCGGTAAGGTAGTAGAAGGCAGCCAAGGGTTAACTAGGGCCCCCGGGCTATGGTTTAAGGATCCTACCCGGCAATTAGCCTAAAAGTGATGCAGGGAAAAACCCTAGAAAACCTGCATCAGGTAGGTCGGGCATTTGGTGCTTGTCCCACGCCCTTCCGGTAGCGGGAGAGGAGTTTGCTGTGGGGTCGCAGCATTCCCTTCTCCGTGTCTCGACCAGTTTAGAAGGCAGCTGGCCGACTACTCCAATAGGAATAGCGGACAACTCTTACCGTATGCCCAACGTCTGCGACCCCGGAACATACACCTCTCAAAACTGGCCGAGGTGCCTCGGCATGTGGGAACCTTAGTTCAAAACGGAGAGGAAAAGGCATATTTTTTTTTTTTTTTTTAGGGCAACAGGCTACATGAGGGTGATCCACATTGGGCAACTCCCCTTTAATAGCATAGGAAGGGATTTGAAAGGGGGGATGCGGAAGGGTAGTGGAAGGTAGCCAAGGGTTAACTAGGGCCCCCGGGCTATGGTTTAAGGATCCTACCCGGCATTCGCCTAAAGAAATGCAGGGAAAACCCTAGAAAAACCTGCATCGGGTAGGTCGGGCATTTGGTACTTGTCCCACGCCCTTCCGATGACGGGAGAGGAGTTTGCTGTGGGGTCGCAGCTTACCCCTCGCCATGCCTTGGCCAGTTTAGGAGGCAGCTGGCCGACTATTCCAATAGGAATAGCGGACAACTCTTGCCGTATGCCCAAGGTCTGCGACCCCGGAACATACACCTCTCAAAACAGACCAAGGTGCCTCGGCATGTGGGAACCTTAGTTCAAAAAAACCAGAGAGATGTGAGAGCATCCCCAAAGGTAGCCCCCGCCAGAGCTCTCTGGGAAGGTTCACCTGCGAGAAATCCTCTCGCAGGCTTACTTACCCAAAGTTAGCCCCTTCGTATCTCTCGTAAAAGGTTCTACCTGCGAGAGAAAATTCCTCGCAGGTAGTACATCCATGATGTATCATATCAGTGCAGGGAAAACGTTTTTTTTTTGTTTTTTTTTAAGGCAACAGGCTACATGAGGGTGATCCACATTGGGCAACTCCCCTTTAATAGCATAGGAAGGGATTAGAAAGGGGGGATGCGGAAGGGTAGAGGAAGGTAGCCAAGGGTTAACTTGGGCCCCCGGGCTATGGTTTAAGGATCCTACCCGGCATTCGCCTAAAGAAATGCAGGGAAAACCCTAGAAAAACCTGCATCGGGTAGGTCGGGCATTGGGTACTTGTCCCACGCCCTTCCGATAGCGGGAGAGGAGTTTGCTGTGGGGACGCAGCATTCCCTTGTTTTCCATAGCTTCTACTTACAAAAGAATATTCCACTTCACGCAGCGCGAGTTTTCGCATTTAGTCTCTATCTGTATCTCATATCCACCCTGTCTACAGGATAGTTTAACCTATTTCGCTTCGGCTTAGAATCTTTACAACGCAATGTTTCGTTGTATTTTATCACAACGATAAGTTATTGCATTGTCCCGGCACGCTCCGTCGGTATTTGGGTGATTTCCGAATATTTCCCGTTGGATCCTAACGTTCTGCAGAGTTGGCAAATACGGATCTTTACTGGAGCAAAAACAATGTCGGTCTCCATGACGATTAAAACAGCGCATTTAATTTTTTATCAAAAATTAAAAGATGTGTATTCGCCCCTGTGTGATACAATATGCAATGCGGGTAAAAATAATTATCCAAAAACATTAGCTGATATTTTAATTAATAAGATATTAATCGAGTTCATAAATTTTTAATTCTTGAGTAGTGTAATATCTCTTAATAGGCTTTCTTTTGTATTGAAAGGCTACACGTGCCATTCTTAATTTAATTCAGTTTTTCACACTATATTATACGTTGAGGTACTGTATTACCGCCAATAGGCCGTGGACTTTCAGGTCATTTAATTTTATTGATTGCCCTTTACTGCAGATATGGCGTGAGGTTCGTAACTATCCCTGCGTTGGTTGTCATTATCCCGGGTGTTGTTTTCCATTATGTGGCTAGTAGCTGGCTCGTGCGAAAACTCCGCAGTCCGCAAACAAGTCTGTGATGTGATGTACTCGTAGCGTCGGGTACTGCCATTGATCCTTTAAAAGTATTAGCATTGTTTATAATGTAGTTGAAACAACGGCATTGTCCAGGCAAAGAATATGATAAACATGATGGAGAACAGTTATTTAATTTAAATAGAAGAAACTTGAAAGAAAGTTTATATTATTAAAAATAATTTATACAGTTTCTTGTTTAGATTTTTCCTCTTAATATATTGTTTATCTGGAACATTTGCTACCATATAATAATTTTCTAGTTATTGTCTTGTTTGAAATTTTACAGGAGATGTGGGCCTATTTATATTAAAAAAACATACCTCCTGAAACTATTTTCTTTCCTACTTGTTGAATGAATGTTTTTCTTTGTGGTTATGCCTTTTTGTGCTTACAAAACGACCTCGTTTTGGTTAAACGAGAGAATGCGTATTATTATGCCTCATCGTAAGAGTTATCTTACTGTCAGCTGTTGTCCACTTCGGAGAAGTAATATCATTCACAATAATGATGAAAAACTTCTGAAATTTCTTACAATACTATAAATAAATAATGTCTTGGTTACATACGGAAATATCTGGACTATAATATGAAATATAAGTCCATGGACGAGACTGAATATATTAAATCGAGTATCCGTTTTACGACGCCCTGGTTAAAAAATGGTTTTGACAGAACTCGTCCTGGAGAATTGTCGTAAAATTGAAGAAATTTTTAAACCAATAAAGCTAAAAATTCTTAGAATTTTTTTAATGTTTGTTGTACGAGGGTATTCCCAGAAGTCCCTGACGTAACTTGTATATGGCGGATTTCTGTTTGGAAAAAAGTACCAACCTTATAAAGTTTAAGTTTGAAGACGTTAAATATCCATCAATAGTGAACGTTCTCAGTTTGATAATAGTGATACAAGTCATCGTTTTGATATACAATACTTCAATTTGAAAGGTCTCAGTCCAACAAAAATCAAAGTCCTGCTCCTTCGTTTCCAATTATAAAATATTGGGTGGCGAAGTTTAAACGAATTGGAATTTTTCGATTACGAAATTATAACAACGTATCATTATTTAATTGAATTTTACAACACCAGAAGAGGTCCCAAAACGTTAGGGAGGAAACGTCGTGAATGATAACGTTTTCTATTATAATTATTAAATGTTTATGCACAATAAATTCCTGACAATAGACTGATGTTTGATCATTTATTAAAAGAAGTCGGATAAGTCTGTTAATATAAATTTTTATTTAAACTTTGATGACACATACTGATTTAGGTAACCTACAGCTACGTACATAAAATCATCTCATTTTTAATTTTGCTGTATTTTTCTACATTTCGTATAGTGCGACGAAACATTTGCAATAATTTGACATTAATTTTTGTTCCTTTTACAGCGAATATGACGCGTTACTGTGTGTAATGGTTCCAAAAATAAATTATGTCATTTTATTTGTGTTGACAAGCCACATTTAGCGGATTATACAAGGCTGTATGTTTTCGGTTTATAATATATAATTAACAAACTAAAACCATCTCTAGAAAATATATGTAACTAATGGCGTTTTTAAGGGCTGAAACATGCGAAGAGTCGTCGATTATTTCCGTATTCAACTACCTTTTAAGAAATGAACCTCTTCCATTAAATGGAATAGCGAATACAAAATTGTCTGTAATGAATACTATTGTTTCCAGTTATTGCCTGGAGGAGAACCCAGTCGGCTGAGAGTTGCGTGGCTTCAAATCTGAATGAGTAGATACAAGCCGCCGCAATGGTTAATTCCTAGGCGTTAACTGCTAAATACATTCCTCAGATCCATAACTGTAATATTCTGTGGCGAAATGCTCCAGGTTTAAGTTAGCAGATTAAAAGTGGCGCATGCATTGTTGGCAACTCGTTGAGGTTAATGCGCGAATAAAGAAGGCTTAAGACGGCAGCGCACAAAGCCTCGGGCAAGGCTCCAGGACGCGGCAGTTCGTCTTCGCTTCCATTGTGCGCGATACACCCTAATACCTGGCTGGCGTCAAGCAGACCCCAAAAATTAGTCACTATTTAGTAACGAAGTACTCCTTTCCTTTGTTGAAAACTAAATTAAATGCAAATTTCGATTGACTGGGATTTAAGCGCTAGTGAAACATTGTCAGTATGGTTGATAGTTATTGCTGAATTAAATTGTTATACGATTGCAAAAATCAAATGTATGTTTACATTTATTAAATCTACAAATGGACAGTTTCCCAGTGGCAGATACATAAAATGACAATAAATTAATTTAATTATGAAAAAATATGTCCGACTTTATTGTAACAATATAAATTAATAAATGGCCTTGAGGCAGAAAAATAATTATAATGTTTATTGGAAAAAAGTATTTATTTTACAACGACGTATAGTCCTCTTCTGGGACTTCATCCGGTATAAAAGAGAGGAATTTTCATGCCTGAAGAGGCCCCAGAAGAGGACGAAACGTCGTTTTGAGTTCAATATTTTTTTGGCATTAAACATTATACTGACTTTTTTGACTCAAAGCCATTTATTTATATTAATAAATGAATTTACTTTAAATGAAATTATAATACATAAATCTAATGCTATAAACAAATTTACTTGATGTGTGAACAGTATTTCAATTATAAAAAAAAGTAGGTAAATAATAATATTATTCCAAAATCAGTTTTATTTATTAATAAAAGAATAGTATTGCGCTGACCTGAAAAAGAAAACAATTGAATTATACTTGAAAATAAAGATTAAGTAAGGAGACAAAACTGTAGTAACACTTCACTACTTTATGTGATATTCAAGGCCGTTGGCATCAACATTATATATAAATCCTTTAATTCATTAAAAATTACAAAGACCCGATTAAATAAAATAATGAACAGTATATAGTCTATTATGTTTATTGTAATTATTGCATTCTGTGTATATTGGCCAAACGAGGAGAAGAACTTTAAAGACCAGGATTACATAACATAAGACTAACTAAAAACTTACAGTGGAAAACAATCGATATTTAAACATTGTGCCCTAAACAACCACACTTTTGATTTCGAAAATACTGTGATTGTAGATACTGTAGGTAAATATCATGCCAGATTAATTTACGAAATCATTCAAATTTCAATAAACAAATGTTACATAAATTTTCAAAGCGATAGAAGAGGTCTCAGCAGGATCTATGATATATCACTCTCTTCTTAACATATTTGGCATGTTATTGAAGTTGACGCCGTTTTACGATTTAGTCTTAAGTTCAAGTTCATCTGATGGGGTTCACGATACGTGGAAGGAACGTTGTGAATATGGACGGTATACAGGCAATTTAGAATAAAACATTGAATTAACTTTTCAATTAACAACTTTTAACAGACATATTATACTATATTACTTCACTTTATTGTTTATGGATTGCCTGATGATTTTTTGGAGCAGTATCACTTCACTACGCAAAAGTTCAAATTGAGCCTAAATTTATTTCCCGTTAGACGACTTGCTCCAAAAACTCTTGTAGGTAAATTGTTCCAGTCATTTATTGTCTTATTTAGTAATGAGTATTTGCCAACATTCGTTTTGGCCTTCATTTTGAATATGTGAATATGAGTCCTCTCGTACCGAATCTGTTCTTTCTTCCCAGGTATTTGACTGCCTGTCCGCAAATTAATAAGTGTACTGTCTATATAAAAATTAATCAGGAAAGTACTTAATGTAGCCGTTAAAAAATTACTTTTATTTCAGGAGCGAAAGGGCGAAAGTTTCGGGAATTCGTCAAGAAGATTTATTAAACCTATGTAGTTTATTCAATAGTATTTAACGGTTTATGCAACATCCTTATTATATTTCATTTACAAACTTATAATTCCAATCCAGTATTTTCTGGGTTACTCTTTACTACCTTTGATTTAGTCTTTGTATTAGAAAAAAAATTTATTATTTATCTTCATTGTTGTGAAAATGATCTGTATTTTATAACTTGGTTTCGAGGCGGATTAATAAGTAATGTTCACAAAAGGTTGTATGTCACGCAGAAGTCCCTATCACATAAAAAGTTTAACTTCGATACTTTATTCAAATCCCAATTACAACCTTGCATTTTTTATAAGTTGTCTCCATCTCGATGGGAAGGATCAGGGCTCTAATGCCCACCCGAGCATCATTTGGTCACCAATTTATGCGGAAGCTATCGTGTTGATATTGTTCCGAGCTTTAAACTCCATGGATGTTTTCTCAGAGAAATAAACTGAAATACAATAAAAATGTACACCCTGGCATATTCGACATTCTCGAAGCTTGACTTCTATACAAGGTTATGGAACATGAATTATTATTATTATATTAATTAAAAACAGTCTTGAATGGTGTTCGTTCTTCACTGTTCGGCTCCTATCGAAAGAACTATAGTTATTTTCAAATTAGACGAATGTTGCCACATCGTCAGTAATGAATGACAACCAGCCTTTACTGCAGCTGAGTGAACGACATGTCGCACGAATTTGATTCGTCGGCGACAAGAAGAGCTTCAAGGTCAAATCGGCTCCCATTTGAAATTAAATATAGGAATCGCAGAGAAATCTTGCGAAGATATTTTCTGTACCAAGCAACTCTGCTTTTGTATTTGTGTAGTTGTTATCATCTGAAGACCAGTATAATCGGGGAATGTTTCAAGGCTAGATGGGATTGCTCCAAGAGCGTATTACAAATATTATAATGGTCTTCTTTTGATAGATCCGTGAAATATTATTTTGTACTGCGTAGTTCGCTTTCTTTTTATTCGAACCGACTGTCAGTGGTCACTGCTATATCAATAATCTAGACACATGTTTCCTCCTCCCCAGTGATAGGGGAGTTATGCTCCAATTCAAGAACCATTTGGATTAAAAAATTCCACAAGATCTTGACTTGTTCATTTTCAATTTTTTTCCAGTTTATGCACACACTAGTTTTTCTTAATTGAAAACCAGTAATTTTTACATAAATTCCAGAGGATATAGTGGCTATCTTGTTATGGCGCTCAAGATAGTCAGTTTGAGCGATCTTTTTCATCCACGTATCAGGTGTTCAACAGTTTTTTCAGCATCTTTGCATAGACATTTGCTATTATTATTGCTACGTCGCCTCGTAGTTAGAATAACCCGCGCAACATCCACGCCGTGTGGTACGTATAGTAACAGCAGGAAAGTTGTGGATTTCGATAGTTTTAGACTTTGCCATGACAGTGACAAAGATGCTCTTCATAGCTACTCGGACAATAAGAAATAATTCTTCTTCTCGTCCGTTTTAAAAGCTGATTCTGATAAAGGGTCTTTATAATTCTAGAATTCTTGTGGAATTAAACGAATTTGTGTTATGTATTGTGTCCGGCCACACACACGTGTCACCTTTCCTGTTATTTTCGATCGTCCATTTTGCTTTGTATGTTCCAGTCGTTGTCTCACTTTGGCATCCTTATACTTCGTTTTATAATTTTAAAATCAGCGTTATTAAATTAGTATTGGAAAAGAGTGATGGGGAATGTTAAGCTAACTAAGTGGAACCTTTCTATCAGTGAAGCTGTGCAGGGTTCTTACAATAGATCGCAGAAGTTTAATATGGCTTCTGACTTTCGTGACAAATAATTATATTCTGCTGCAACCCGACGAATAATCTTATTAACTGTGGTTACAATGAGAGAGATTGAATACCTATGGAAATTATTCTATGCTGCTGTGAATAACTGTTGTGAATATTTATTGTTTCACCAAAAAAAAGTGTTTATAAGTTTCTATTTTATCTTAAAGTAATGCGTTCTCTCACTTAATTCCTCCTAGTTAGGCCACTTTCCGTGGCTTTTCTGAACATGCGGTTTTTTTTCAATTTACTGGACATTTTTTTCGTTTACTGTAGAAATAATTTTCCTTACAGGAACCTTTAATCAACGACAGTTTCAATTGCACAAACACACTGGTTCATTAACAAAATTAAGTAAGATTTTTAGTGAAAATATTATTATTTTACAGCTTTTTTTTATATTAGCCAATCAATCCACATTTCCTTACCAAATGTACACAGACACATCGTTATAAAACATCAAGCCGCATATACGATTCAATCCAATTCAATATTGTGTACCAACTGGATCCGTTGTTGTATTCATTGTTCATTCAACAGAAAGGCTATGGTATGGTCTTACGAAAACGGGATAAAAATATTTCCAGGTAAATTGAACAAATACTCAGGTATTTATTAAAGAAGGAACGAATAAAAAAGACAACCAGTTTCCCGCAATCAAAAGAAATCAAATATTTAGAACTATACCTCTCCAGAAATAAAGAAACTAGAAACTGACATCAAATAAATTCTGAAAGTTAAATGTTGGGGGAACTTCCATCCGCTCAAATATTAAATAGTTCTAAAATAAAGTAGTAAGTGTGCTAGTGAAAGCGGTTTTATACATATAAGAATGGATTTCTATATAGGAACCATAGTGAGGCGAATAAACCTTCAATTAAATAAGCGGTATTATTTGATACTGAAAATTAACCAGAAATATAATGTTTAACTTTCCCATATCTAGACTCTGAAGGTTTTACTACGAATTTTATACCTGGTATTTTGGTCTTGGATGGCCTCCAGACTGAATACTTTTTAAATTTTAAATTTTTATTATTCCTATATACTTTTTTCATCTATTCCGAACAAGAAATCTTAATATTTTTATTATTCCTCTGCGACAGACTTCACGATTTCCTCTGACAGAAATAACTGATAGTTCTTGCTGAAACATTTAATTATTTTCTCTTTGAAGAATCTAGTCCAACTTTTTTTTAGTTTGAATATCTTTAAAATTGATTGCAGGTGATATAATCACATTGGAAAAAGTTGTTTGAGGATATAATTGTTATATTTATAAACTATTTATTTTTACACATGAATATGACTATTATGCCTTCTGGATTGTATATAACGAATTAAATTTAAATAATAATTTGACAACTGAAAGTGGTGTTCTTTTAAAGAATATCATTGCTTATTTAAAAAATGGCCGAATATTTGGCGAACAGTCACGATTTTTCCAGACAGAAGCTGGACGAGATATATATTCATTATCAGCATTAACCTCATCTCGATATGATAATGATGACAAATTACGGTTCAATATATGACTCATTTCTAGCGTCACAGACTTTCATTCATTTATTTTATTCGTCGAAAAACGCATATTCGTCTTTAATGTCAAAGAGCTGTAAATCCGTGTACACACGTTCCGAGAAATTATGGTAACTATAGAGAAAAAATATGAAGAACACAGAGTTTAATATGAAAAAATTTATGGTAAAGTTGAGTTAGTTGGAGGATAGATAGCGATACTACGAGAACATACATAGTGTCACGCCATCTATCAGAAATCTGAGTGAGTGCGTATTAAAACATATATACGTGAAGCTGTTCGTATCCCGTAGGCTAACTGGGAGAATACTGTCACTCGCTTATATATTGTATTCGTAAAGTTTTCTTTACTAATTACATAAGAGGGGGATTTTATTTATGGGGTTTAACTGATATAAAAAAAATTAATTCAGAAATAATCATTTAGTAACCAAAACAAAATTTTAAATTTAAGTAAAGAAATGATAAGAAGTTACTCATCATTTCATAGTTCATAAAAGAATAAAATGAGGTGAGCCAAAACGTGCCTAAACAATTTAATTTAAAATTACAAAACAAATTAGCAATTGCGATACCTAAAAAAGAATAATTATATAAATATTCCAGGAGACAACACTGGCGGGCGTTTATCAGATGAAGGGCTCCTTCTTCCGTAAGGACTATCTCTCTACTCTTGACACTTTTGTCTCAATAATCACGACTCGAACCAGAATAACTAATCAGTCCTTACTTCTCTGAGTCGCGACTGGGACCCGAATTCGTGATCGTAAGTTCCTCCGATTTCGGATCCGGAAATTCCAAAACTTCCTCTCAATTTCCACAACTGCCAATTTCTGCGTATTTAACATAAATGTCATTATTCGCCCTCTGTCAAAATGGGTACCATTAAAATCTACTGCATCTTCAAATCTATTTCCATGGATAGATGTTTACAGTTTTGCATGATCGTCTACGTAATTTATGCTGCCGGGGAAGTTACTTTTCATTCAGAATAATAATTTTGGACGTCCTTACGTAGCTGACAGGATGGTTCATCAAAGTTTCGTCATGCTCCCTTTTGTATTGGTTAAATGTTCGTCATTGTCGCTTCTTCCTTTGTGATACCTCGGAATTGCCGGTTCGGACAAACAACAAAACTACTTAGCATTCAAATAACTCCGTGTTAATACCGATTACTGAAAATTCATTCGTAGGACTCAAAGGGTTTAATTGGCTGATTTAAAAAATATAGTATAGTATCTTTTTGTAAAAAAAATAGTATTTTGAAATTGTCTACTATAACCATATCTTCAAAACATATTTAGACTACGGCAAAGTACGTGTACTTAATAGGCTTTATATAGTGTATTAATCGGAAGTTGAGGTGAACAGATGTGGGCGAAGCCATGAAATCGACGACAATTGAATCTCAATTTCGACACCTTAACTACATTTGAACATATATACGTTAGACTGTCGTTACTTGTGACAACTCACCACTCCGCATGAGTTTTTCAAAATGTAAACGACATGAAAAGAAAAAAAATAATCGAAGCTCATTGGGAATGAATTTGTTCGTTGTTCGTGACTTCTGAATTTCGAAGATGGTGAGACGAGTGCATTTCATCAGCAGTTACTGGCCAGGACCAGGAGCGTGTGCTTTATGCGCAGTGTAACTGTCTGGAGCAGACAGGCTGTCTCTCTAATTTGGGAAGTTGTGAGAAGCACCACTATCGCCCATGATGGAGGAAGATAGCGCACTACGCGCCTTCGTTTTACGACGGCAAAAAATAGCAGTAGCGCTGTTTTAATGTCGTTCGCACACAAAGCTACAACTTCTTGCCGTTATGATTAGCATTGCATATTCAGCAGCTTCGCCGGGGGCAGATAAGACCTATGCCTCCCCGCTTTCCGCAACAGCTACTCAGATGTAAAGTTTATTGATAACGAGTCTGTGTTATTAATATGCATGATGTTACTGAACTACTGTCAAGAAATGGAAAGCGATAAAATAAAATCGTAACCTCGGCTTACACATATAGATAATTAAATGTTTGCGCCTAGATTATTTCAATTTTAATTAATAAACGATTATGTGCTTCTTATAAAGTTAAGACTATGTATTGCCAATAAATAAAGTTGTTATGAATAATAAGCAAGATAGCCAAATACAGACAAATTAAGTGATACCAGACAACGTTTCTGCCATCCTTGTCCCTTTCGTCAGGTACTAAGAAGCACCTAGAGCGGCACAACTGCACTCGTCAGTTGAAAAAACTGAAAAACCAACGTTGTAGGGTATTTATATTATCATTTAATTTGACTGTATTTAGCTATCTTTCAAATTATTAATTTTCAATCAGACGTAATTTTTTTCAGTTTAAAGTTATTCCTGTTTTATATTTTATTAAATGGGATTTCACTCGAGCAATTTCCTGCTTTGTATAAAACATGTAATGTGTGTCTGTGATAACGGGGAAATGGATTATGCCTACCATTACGTGTGACATCAAGGTGTAGAATTGAACGGGAAAGTTTGAAAATGAATAAAAGTCTTGGACGTTAAAATTATATCCGTATTAACGAATGCAGATTTGTCAGTAAATATGATGAATAAAGAGTTCTCAGGTTTCAACCGGGATTATATATTGCATTAAATATAGTGTTTCGCCAGCTTGATTCTCCATCGTCGTCAGTCATCTGACTTACGTCAACCTGTATTATGAACTACCAGAGAGCCAATAAAAATATTTGGAATTTTCGTTTTTAATTTTTATCTGTATTTACATATTATTTAATAGTTTATTTCTGTACCGCCCATAATATACAAATAAAAACTCAAGAAATATTTCAAGTGCGTTTTCAATTGTATAGAATAAAGACCCTAAAATATAATATATTTATCATATTCTGTTATATAGCAGTTGTGGTCATGCAGATTTAGTATCTCAATCATTTCTATCGCTTGTATTGTTGTTGAAATCGAAATAAAATCAAAGTTCACGAGGAAAAAACCACACACAGTCTGAAATATTGTTTAAATAAATTTAATAGGTGGAAACTTTCAACTAAGATTTTATCTTTAAGGTTAGTCCTTTTAAAAACTATCTAAGAAGCCGTGTAGATCTCTACGCCTTTATCAATAATGTAGTAACATATTTTATTAAATATTCCTACAGCTACATAAAGTTTCGTTCGAATATCCCGTGATTGTCACCATTAAGAATCAACTAACTTCACAATTCTAAGTTACCGAACGATCTATGAGAATGAGTTGGTAGCACTGTCAATTCTAACATTTTCATGACTCCTCGTGTGGATTGTAGAATTTTATATGATAAATTATATTTTTTCCTGTATTAAATGGGTCAACCACCATTCTCAAGAAGTCCCATGTCATCTCGTTTCTTCAGACAAAAGAAAAAGTTACTGTGTTTCATCCTGTGCAGAAAAATAATGGAGCCCCAAACCACCTCAATTCTTTAAAAAAGAATTTCTCCTTTAAACCAGAAGTACTAAAAATTATATATGGCTTCGTTGTAGATTCCCACAAATGTAAGACTATCTCTCCGACAATTGTTCTTCATATTCATGCCCCATTCTTAAGGATTTTATTAACGTTTTTCTGTCAAAGGCGCTCTCAAACTTTTATCGTCAGCGAAGTTCGAAACTCAAAAGTAATCATTTCTGAGGTAATAATGTGAATTCTTTGTGATATTATTTTACGTGCTTCCTAGGACTGTTTTATTATAGGACCGTTGGTGCTACCTTCTCATATGCAATAATCTGTGGGTTTTCACGAATGTAGTTATTGAGCTGTAATATTATAATAATTAATACTAATTTTTCACGAATATTTGAAAGTTGTAAGTAAAATTTTTTCTTCACAATCATTATGTGTCACAATATTGCAACCATACCAGTCAAATACACTCATTAATAATCTAAACTTTATTGCTGATAGAATGTGGTTTGTTGTTTTATCGCATAAATCAGGCTCTAAATCGGCGATGAACAACTTCAAGCCAGTAACCTCTGTATTATGCATGGTAATGGAGCGGAAAATTAGTGAGTATCTACATAAAATTAGGGAGAAAAAGCAACTTATTCACAGTAGTCAACATGGCTTCAGAAAGGGTTACTCATGTGAAAGTCAATCAATATCTGTACGTCAAGACCTTTGAGACAAAATTTGTGCGATAATAGTAGACTTAGCAAAAGCATTTGATGCATTTCACGACCTTCTTTTGCAGAATTTAAACGGAATTGGAATGGATATTCGGTTGCTGCAATTATTTCGGGAATTTCTGTTCGAACGAAATCTTAAAGTGAATCTCAGAGTCAAGTGAAACAACATTGGGTGTGTCGCAAGGAAGGGCCAGTGCTGTTTTCAGTTTATATGAATGACACGACTGCAGTATAAAACTTTCTGCTGTCGACTGTATTATTCATAAAGAAATGAATCATGCCGAAAATGTAGTTGCTCTGCAAGAGGATTTGAACAATATGTATGAATAGTCGCTGTTCAACAAAATGAAAACAAAACCTCTGAAAACAAGGTGATCTCATTTTTAAAAAACTGCCAACCTGCTGTGGTGTAGTGGTCAGCGTCATTACCGCACATCACAGGTCCCGGGTTCGAAAACCGGCGAGGGCTTGTATGTTGTGTTTGTGTTTCGACTATCAACAGAGAACCTCTCACTGGAGACTTTCTTGCTAACGTCAATAAAAGAAGGACACTTCTGTGTGTTGTCAGCACGTTGATCTATAGAACCTTCAAATCATGATTGTCAATTAAAAAATATCATATATATATAAAAGGATCATAAATATAAGGCGCTTAATCAGTCATTAGGTTCGGTAAAAATATTATATGAAGAAGAAAACAGTGCTCCACCTATCCCTTTGGAACAGTTAAAGACTCTTATACTAAATGCTATAGACTCAAAGAACCCAAGGACCATTATTAAAGATTACCAAATATCCTCTACATCATTCATAAATATATTAGAATCTTTTTATCCATACTTAAATGATAAAACGGCAAATAGTAGAATAAAAAGGCTCATAAATTTAGTCAAGAAACAAGAGAATGATACATATTCAGAAGCAGGCGCCTCCTCCTAATAAAAACAGACTATGACTACAGTACAGTGGAATCTGCAACAGTCGCAGTTTCAAATAAGTTAATCTAATGAATTATCCAATTATTATGATAAATGATAAACAAATGCGAATTCTTAAAATGTAAGAAACCCATATTTGAAATGTATAATTATTCTTTCTAACTGTTCTATTGTATGTCTATAATTAGAAACAATGTGGCGAACATTATAAACCTTCTATTTAATAAATAATTAAAAATATAATAATAAAAAAATTTGAAGTAGTGAGCCATGTCCTTTAGGAGTGTAAATACCGGTTCTGGGAGAGTAATAACGGGTTTAGTTACAGTGTATTTGTAGTAATATACTGTATGTCCCCTTGCACCAACGTCGGATTACCGCTTACAGCCTCCGACTTATAAGCTTACAAAATCTTCCACCCTTTTTGCATAACTGTTGGATTTACGAGTATATGCCGATCTTACCTCATTCACTTATCTTATAAATAAAAAAGAGTGTATGTATGTTTGTATGTTTGTATGTTTGTATGTTTGTTTGTATGTTTGTATGTTCGTTATACAAATCTACACCGGTAGAGCAAATTTCACCAAATTTCGTACACGTGTTCTTTACGACCAGGAAACAAACACTGTTGGGGTGAGACATGTCTACCACCCCCAGAAGTGGGGGTGCACGGGGGTTGAAATATTTAAACATGCTAAAACAGCCGATATTTTAGTCGGATAATAATTTTTAGGGGTCCAAGATATTGATGGTGTTTCTACCGATGTATTATGAATATAATTTTCATCCCCTACACCCTGGGAAAAGGGCACCCTTAGGGTTTGGGGTGGAGAATACAAATCTATACTGGTGGATCAAATTTCACCAAATTTCGTACACGTGTTCTTTGCGACCAGGAAAACAACACTGTCGGGGTGAGACGCGCCTACCACCCCCAGAAGCGGGGGTGGACGGGGTGGAAATATTTGAACATGCTAAAACAGTCGATATTTCAGTCGGATAAATATTTTTAGGGGTCAAAGATATTTATAGTCTTTCCACTGATGATATCTAAATATAATTTTCAACCTCTACACCCTGGGGAAAGAGCACCCCTAGCGTTTGGGGTGGAGAGTACAAATCTACACCGCTGGAGCAAATTTCACCAAATTTCGTACACGGGTTCTTTGCGACCAGGAAAACAACACTGTCGGGGTGAGACGCGCCTACCACCCCCTGAAGCGGGGATGGACGGGGGTGTAAATATTTGAACATGCTAAAACAGTCGATGTTTCAGTCGGATAAATATTTTTAGGGGTCAAAGATATTTATAGTCTTTCCACTGATGATATCTGAATATAATTTTCAACCTCTACACCCTGGGGAAAGAGCACCCCTAGCGTTTTGGGTGGAGAATACAAATCTTTACCGCTGGAGCAAATATCACCAAATTTCGTACACGGGTTCTTTGCGACAAGGAAAACAACACTGTCGGGGTGAGACGCGTCTACCAACCCTAGAAGCGGGGGTGGACGGGGGTTGAAATACTTAAACAAGCTGAAACTGCAGGTATTAGATTTGGATAAATATTTTCGGGCTCAAAGATATTGATTGTGTTTCTACCGATGTTATCTGAATATAATATTCATTTCCTACGCCCTGGGAAAAGGGCACCCTTAGGGTTTGGGGTGGAGTTGCTTTACAGAAAAATAACGCGAATACAACCGAGTTTGGAGTCAAATCGAAGGTTATGGATGTCAGTGAGTTTACTTCGGATAAATATTTTTAATTGCCGATTTAACCCGAAAGGGTGGGGGTTGGAAGGGGAGATAAATAGTCAGTTCTTGCGCGTTCTTGGAGGAGAATTACGTGAATACTATTTCAACGGGTGTTGTTGAAAATATAAATCCCTTTAGACATTAGTGGTGAGCTTGGTTAGGGCTGGGGGTGAGAATTGTCTATTATTCTAAAAGTGCCAAAATGTTATGTGTTTATGGGTAAACTAGATCTATAGTGTTTCTACCGATGTAATATGAGTAAAAATTCAACCCTTTCCGCCACGGGAAAGTAGCAGATTTAGGGGTGGTGTTGTTCATACTATTTTAACCGATGTTGTTTCCATTAATAACGACGTTTAATTTTATAAATAAAAATGAGTGTATGTATGTATGTTTGTATATTTGTATGTTTGTATATTTATATGTTCGTTATACAAATCTACACCGCTGGAGAAAATTTCACCAAATTTCGTACACGTGTTCTTTGTGACCAGGAAACAAACACTGTCGGGGTAAGACGCGTCTACCACCTCCAGAATCGGGGGCGGACGGGGGTTGAAATATTTAAACATGCTAAAACAGTCGATATTTCAGTCGGATAAATATTTTTAGGGGTCACAGATATTGATAGTGTTTCTACCGACTGTTGGGGTGAGACGCGTCTACCATCCCCAGAATCGGGTCGGGATTATCAGTACAGCACTTTTAGGTGTTGGGTGGAGGAACGCTGCAATAAAATAACGCGAATACAACCGAGATTGGAGTAAAATCCAAGGTTATGGATGTTGTCCAGTTCAATTATAGCATCAAATTGCCCATTTAGCCCCGAGAAGCGGGAGTGGATGAGATGGAAATTTTCTAACATGTTAAATCATCGATATAAGCGTGGAATAAATAAATGCCGGGAACATTGACGTTGATAGTATTTCTACCCATGTTGTTTGTAGGCATGATAGGGGTGGGGGTGGAGGGGATTTCCTTGAAAATAACGACAAAACAACCGAGATTCGAGTCAAATCGAAGGTAATGGATGTCCCTGAATTTATTTATGACAATCTGGACAACGCGCGGGTATCGGCTGGGTTGGGATGAGTTGACCGGCTGTTTTTTGCGTCAATTAAATATATTTCGGGATGAATTAGATTAATAAAATTTCCCTACATGTTCTCTGTGTATAATTTCAACCCCTTTCAGACTCATAAGGGTGCACTCTTAAGGGTGGGCGTGAAGTAGCATTACATAAAAAGAAACCAGAAACTATCGGGATTGTCACTGAGTTTAATTAATTTCCTTGAAAATAACGGGAAAACAACCGAGATTCGAGTCAAATCGAAGGTCATGGATGTCCCTGAATTTATTTATGACAATCTGGACAACGCTTGGGTATCGGCTGGGTTGGGATGAGTTACCGGCTGTTTTTGCGTCGATTAAATATATTTCGGGATGAATTAGATTAATAAAATTTCCCTACATGTTCTCTGTGTATAATTTCAACCCCTTTCGGACTCGGAAGGGTGCACCCTTAAGAGTTGGCGTGGAAGTAGCATTAGATAAAAATAAACCAGAAACTATCAGGATTGTCACTGAGTTTAATTATGACATTAAACTTGACCGTTTAAGTCCCCGAAGCGGGAGTGGTCGGGGGTGAAAATTTTCGAATATGTTAAACGGTCGATATTTGCGATAATTATTTCCTGGGGTTAATTAATTTGAAAGTATTTATACCGATGTTGTTTGTGTATAATTTAACCCCTGTGAGGGGAGCAAGCTTAAGGGTGGCGTGGAGGTACAATAAATAAAATCCCGCAAAAACAACCGAGATTCGAATCAATTCCGACAATATGTATGTCGCTGAATCTAATTGTGACAACCTGGGTAACGCGACGGGTTTGGGAGGTGTTGTGCGGGGGAATAAATTTTCAGACAATGTAATCGGCCGATTTTTGCGTGGAATACATTCTTTTTCATTATCGCATATTTGTGGGGGTGGTCATCTTCTAACATGTAAAAACGGCCGATATATTTAGTCAATGACTTCATCCCCCTTCGGCATGGGAGGTGAGCACATTTAGGGATAGGGTTCGAGGAGCTTTACATAAAAAAAGCGCAAAAGTAACCAAAATTGGAGTCTTATGGATGGTTATAGATAAATGACATCTCGGGCAACGCCGGGCACCCAGCTAGTCACATAAATAAATAATAAGTAATTGAATTAAAAGGATTTTTGTTTACAATCAGCAGCAATCATAATCACCCTGTCCGAAATGTTCAAGATTGAACGCATCTTCCGTATCTGTGATATTCCGTATTTATTTATATTCCACGCAAAGCCTTTATTTCTATACTCTACTTGTCTTAGATTCCAATACTTAACCAGTTCCTACATTATCTTGCGTTAATTTGAATAGAAAAATACTAAATATTTATATGATAGTGGGTATGAGAGGGAAAAAATTAAGAGAAATATTATTTCCCATTAAAAGTGCAAAAAGCACCGAGTCCTTTAAGTTTACATTAAATGTACCAACCTCAGTTACATCTACTTCAGGAGAAGTAGTGTGTTTTAAGTGAAGGCATTCTATATAAAATTGGCCTTGGGTGCAAAAAACTTTTTTGTACTGAAATTTAGTTTAAATCTGTTAGTAAAGTATGTGAAGAGCAAAAATTAATTTTAGACAATTATAGACTATATACATTTACGTTACAGAGATTGTGGTAACTTATAATAGAAGTTCGTTAACGTCTAATTTTTTCTCCATACTCGAGCAATATGCTGCATTGGTAACCACGGAGGACTTATCATGTGGGAAGTTCTTCCTGCGTCAATTCCACTTGACCAAAGTTCACTTCTTCGGTTGTTGTGAATATTTTTTTACTTTGCTGATAAATTTTCTGTCTCTCAGCGGAACGTTTCTATTTTGCAGAACATTCGCCTGTTCCTATGTAATCAAATAATAAATCATTAAAATTAATTGCCTAAATATTGACTTTTTAAACCCGGTTGTAATCATTTTTAAAAATGACTTAATTAGAAATTCACGAGTATTTGATTCTCAAACTTTATATTTTGTCAATGCTTATATTTAATAAACTCGCCCCAAACCCAATAGAAGAATCATATAAATTTAATAATATTTTACTTGACTGGTTTCTATTAATTATATGAATTAAATAAAATTCAAACATTCTTGTAATGTAATAATAAATGTTACCAATCATAATTAATTATTAAAATCGGTAAAAATTATGATTTTTTAAGTATTTAATGCTGTTTTAATATGTTTCATTTATGATCAATTTTGTTTTAATAAATTTGGTTCAATGCTAAAATTCCAACATTATTCCACTCAAATTCATGATTTCTTATCATTTATGTATAGAGACAACATTACGATTTAAAGTTTAGTAATTGTTTTTGTGTACTTTTATTTAGTTTAAAGAGCACGTTTAGTGTGTCCTACGTAACATTTTCCACAATTATGTTGACCTCAATTATTCTTATACACGACTCCTTTGTTGTTGTTTTTTTACTTTTGTCTTTACCTATATTTATAATTTAAATTTGTTATTATCTTTTTCAATTTTTCACTTATTTTAACAGAATACTGTAATATAAATTAAGAAGTTTTTATTTTCATTACTTTTCTTCGTCTTAAATTGATTATTAAATTTATGGCTATTTATTATTTTTCATATAATTTTATTTATAAAGTTTAATGTTTTAATATATTTTTTAAAAAAATTTAAATGACTAATAAATAATTTTAGTATAAATTTATAATTTGTATTTGAAATAAACAGGTTCATAATTACTTTACGATTCGTAATATTTATTATCAAATTTCAAGTGTGCTGAAAATTTATGATTCGATTTTAGATATTATAGTGTTTTACCTTTTAAATGTTGTAAATTTGTGTTTTGAAATATTTTTCTCCTTTCACGATGTATGACAAAATATGTGTTAACGTAGTATCATAACAACTTTATGAAAATACAAAATGGTACTGAAACGTCGTGTTAAATAAAATGTCTGTAAAACGGTCGTAAATTTCTGTAATTTATATTAATATTGTTTAGAAATATGGTATTTTATAACCTCAACTTGAATTAGTTTTTCTGAAGCATCACTTTTTTAAAAAAAAATTGAGGAACGTGCAACTGATTGGTAATGATGAAATTGCCCACGACCCACAGCTTAGGTTTATTTATACTTTCTCTGTGTTTGGTTCTTGTGAACGTGGTCTGTGCGCGAGCCGATGGGCGCTTTCCATATACACGTCCTGATTAATACCGCTGCTTGTAATTACCAACCACAACAATGGTTATCTTATCCGCAGCATCTGTATCTGAAAAACGTGCCTCAATGGAGCAACACAATTCCAGGTAGGCGGGCGGATGTACTTAGGAAAATACTCGTCATTTATACGCTCGTTTCCATATTCTACTTGTAGTTACATTTAATTACACAAAATTCATTTGATACTAACACTCCTATGCTGATTAATATATTTGTATTATTTATTCACTTTTCCGATATTATAGCCCGGGGGCCCTAGTAACCCTTGGCTACCTTCTTCTACCCTTCCGCATCCCCCCTTTCAAATCCCTTCCTATGCTATTAAAGGGGAGTTGCCCAATGTGGATCACCCTCATGTAGCCTGTTGCCCTAAAAAAAATTAATTTAATTGTATAGTTAGTATATTTTTTATAAATATGTATTTGCAGTGAGTAGAGAACTTGACTTTATGCTCCTAAGAACGAACACTTTCGCATAAATTCTTTGATACCTCCCGAAATATGTCGTTTGGAATTATGTGGATTTTCATATTTTGAGTGTTAAGGTGTTCTTTTACTGTGTTATATTCGTTGGGAATTAGTAACAGACAGTATAAACGACTTTTAAGTAATGCAATGAAAAATAATGAGCACCGCTTTAATCATATTTATTCTCCTGAAAAAGCTAACACATGTATACCGAACATATTGTCGGTATGTACAGAAAAGTCGAGCAAATTATATGTTTTAAATAAATAAGGAATGCAGCCAATATGTTAGAAATTGTATCAATTAATTATACCCAAATTTTTTTAATACAACGTTTCGTCCACAATTTTCAGGTAATGTATATTTTTGAATGTATGCATATAATACATATATGTTCTAAATTCGAATAAATATGAGTCATTGACTGCATCCTAGGACGCTTGTAGCTGAAATCTTCTCATTTTATTATCTCAGACTTGACGACGAAACGTTGTATTGAATCGAATTTTAATTTAATTAATTAATAACTATTTGTGACATATTGGCTGTATTTCTTACGTATTTATTAAATGATAATTGTCAGGTTATATTAAATTATATTTTCCATTTTCCGTCCTGCTATTTTATTAAAACGTGAAATTGCGATAGATTTACTAAACATGACCCTATTTTGTAATAAATTATGTATTACTAATAATATTAATCTGATAACATTGTCGTATTTCACTGGGCTACGCAGCTCTTAAAATTTCTTATAAAACAGATGCAAAACCTTCACTGATGTTTATTCACTACTTATATTCAGAACCACCTACGAATGATATAAATTATTGGAGAGAAAAAGATCAAAATTTTTACTATTTATAATGCAGTATACTGACTCGTACTACGGCGTTATATTTTCAAGTGACGCTGAAAAAGGGCCGATTTTTTAACTTAGAAAGTTATGTTATTACATTTTACATTGAGATTATCTTTCCAAATCTATACAATAAAGAAGGATGTATGTATGTATGTTTGTACGATAATCTCAATACAAATTTAACCACATGGACAGATTTCAACAAAACTTGTTACACATTTCTTAAAAACACGGGAAATAGTACTTTAGAGTAAGACACCCCGAGCATGAAGGTGGAAAGAATTATAAACTGAAAATTGTAATAATTTGGTGTTAAATTTTTGCGCGCGAACAGAACGTGACGTCACAGTACACTTTCAAGCGCGAGAGAAACGTTACGGCTCATTAAAAATAGTTCGTGTTAATAATTAAATAAGCAATGAATATTTTGATTGAATATAGAGGATAATTATATTCGGGTTACATCTAATAAAAAACAATAAGAAAGATAATACGATCCGTGGAACTAATTTTCGTTTCCTTGAGATACGCTTTTAAATAAATTGCCTTTTAAATGGCTGGCATGGCGTATTTTACGGGACCACGGGCCAAGATTCGGCTTTTGCCTAATTATATCTGTAATATGCACTGGAGGAGACATAGAATTATGGTAAAAACAATGCCAAATATTTTTAATCAATATAGTTTAATAGATTTGATTTAAATGTGCTAAAACTGACGAATTATTTCAAGTAAGAATCTGCATAAACTTTAGTTATTATTAAAATTTCATATATTTTATTGTAAATGTGCAAAGACTTATGAAATAATTTCAAGTGATAATTGTTGAGAATTAACGGCATTGCATAAAATTTACATTTTTCTATGGTATAATTGGCGTATTTAGTATATTTTTTGCATTGTTTGTACAATGAACCATGGTTCATACTTTCGGCTTTAATATGTAGCTCCACCGCGAGTATTTTAGACACACTTAAGTGTTTGATATCATTCGAGCCCATTAACGTACCGGGAGTTTTTGTTTTTTTTAAGGTATCGAGAGTGTTCTTGAAAGAAAAATACTGTGGGAGTGAGACATGACTACTACTCCTGGGGACGGGGCGGGTGGCAGTGAAAATTTTAAATCATGCGGAAACGGCCGATATTTACGTCAAATAATTATTTTTCGCGTCCAGTGGATTGATAGTGTTTCTCCAGATATTTTTGTGTACGTCACCCTATTTCGGCATGGGAGTGCGTTACATAAAAATAATGCGAAAAAAAAACGAATTTAGTATTAAATCCGGAATTATGGAATTTTCTGAGTCCAATTCTGATATTCATGATGACTGTTAGGATATAGTTCAGCCACTAGGAGTGGGGAGAGGGCGGTGAAATTGGATAAAGCGAAGTTCCGCGTTCAATCTTAAACATGTGGAGAAAATTCTACCTAATTTCTTCACATGATCATTTCAATCAGAAAACAAACACTAAGGGGGTAAGATCAAAAACCCTGGGGGCAGTAGTAGACGTGAGTGGAAATTTGTAACAAACATAAAACTACGATTTTTCGTCGAATAAATATTTTTCTGGGTCAATGATATTGATAGTGTTTCTCCCGATGCTTCCCGTGAAACATTTTAAGCTTTTTCGCCTTGGAGGGGACCGTAATTAGGAGTATGTGTGAAGTAAAAATAACACGAAAACAACCGAGATTTGTATCGAATCCGGGGTTATGGAAGTCACTGAGTTTAATTATGACATTCTACATACCGGTTAAGTTGTAGTTTTGCTGCTAGAAGTGGGGCTGGAATAGGTCAAAAATGTTCCGCGTATAATCTTAAATAAGAGCGAATTGTATAAAATATAGCACAGATAATACTACAAATACCCGGGCAACGCCAGGCAGCCAGATAGTTATTAATAATAATTAATGAAATGCGGACACAGGACTATCATATTCCCCCGCATAATCTACGTCAACCGATCTATTTTCCGGTGAATTAATTATGAATCAGTAAATGTTCACTATAATCAGTGGTATATTCTTGTGAGACGCAAAAGCGAGTACCTCGGTATTTTCATTATTCTTTTGAGACTATAAATATCGAAGGATTTTATTCGATATTTATGGATGTCGTATTGGATAAAACTTTTATTTTATTTGACTAATTCTTTGGAAATATGCTCCTATATATCTTTCAGTGTGTAATCATACTTTAAAATGTGTGTTGTATTCCATTTACACCGCAGATAACACTTTTTTTTGTATTCCATTACCTGCGGTATCTGTAGAGGTTGAGGTCAGCTGTGTTTCTGTTCTGATATTCGAAATGTCGATCAATCACTCATTCGTCTGCCATTTATGACATTTCTTCTTGTCACTGTCTTTTTACCACTCTTCAGAATTTACCAGTTCTCTGAATCTGACAATCAAACTCCCGATATATATTGTCTATAAAAAAATAAATGCAATTTACTTTCAAATCCTATTTGGTTTTATTCAAGGCTACATTTTCTTGTGAACTCTGGGTATTTATTTGCGAAAAAACCTGTCTAAATAAATCCTCTTCCAAAATTATGCATCTGATACGTTTTACCAGAGGTCACAGTAAGCTTTTATTGCTAAATCATTAATTACTTCATTAGTTGAAATATGTGTATAATTTTTTAGTCAATTGTGATTGGTTGGAGGGTGAATAGCACACAGTGGTTTGGGAAACTCCAAAGGGAAATATCTCGCTGTAGTTGTAATTGTGCAATTCTGTAAATTATTCACTATGCAAGATAATCAGATGCGGCAAAACAATGGCTGGTGCCACTTTGCAACACTATTGATTTCTGATTGCAGCACGTTTTTTACAGAGTTCCATATGCCATATTATAAGTTTAACAGCGATGGAAAGATATTGTTCATTTTATTGTTTTCCGGTAAAATACGATTTTCGCATATTTTAAAAAAAGTTTCGTCGAACACAAAACACATTTTAGGGAATTCCATAGGTTATTGAGTAATTTTACGTGGAATGATAACAGTACTATTCAGCCTGTTATATGGAAATTTTAGTATTGAATTAACTTTCCGACGTATTTCCGCTAGACCGCTCTCTTCGTTGATTGGTTTTCAATGTACACAAAAATACTGGTACTCAGAATTAGTTCAGCCTATCATTACTGCCAAGCTACACTGGTGATTTGAGAAGAAAGATAAATAAAAATAGAGCTTCCTATTCATCTATATGTTTATGGGAAACGTCGTATTTATTAAAAGATAAGACTACTCAAAATTAATTTCCAATGTAATTATAGTATTCGTCATGTATTATACTGGATCATATTCATGTTTATAAAATATACTTTTTATATTTCCTGCAAAAGTTATGACATTCTACATTTGTTTCAGAAATTAATTTTTTTTCTCTTCAAGAAGACAGGAGATTAAGTTTCCAGCGGACGGTTTTACGGAACAGAACGGAATCAAAATTGAGGAAATGTTTCGCCATTAAAAGTTATTTAAATCACACAATTTTATATTTGTATCAGTCACTTTTTATATTAAATTAACATTAAGAAACTTTGGGAAAGTTTGTGTTTAGTTCGACAAAATATAATAAATGTAAAATTGGAGGTAGATTGCTATTTATTTTTATTTTTCATAAAAATACTTTATCCTGCAAATTTTGGTGGTTGTATATATATATATATATTATATATAATGTTGCCATGTTTTTAAATATGTCAAGTAATTACAGAAAAAGCTTTCCTCAATTTATGTTTACTGCGAACCAATTTTCTCTACAGTTCCTAATTTCAAACACTGTTTTCAGTTGATTATAACCGTATAGGCTGAAAGTTCCTAGATTAAATTAATTTTTTTTGATTGGCAATAGTGGTTGATTATTGCCTCACCTGAGGGCCAGAAAGGGAATATAATTAGTTCTGACAAAACGGTACAATTAAGTGGTTTTCATATGAGACTTATTCATAACCAACGTATTGAGATACGAAATTTCAATAAACGCAGTTATATCTAATACATTTTTTATTTATATTAATCTAAAAAAGTCTTAATAGAAGTGAGGGCAAGCCTGCGAGAGATTTCTCACGCAGGTGAACCTTCCCAAAGAGCTCTGGCGGAGGCTACCTTTGTGGAAGCCTTCACATCTCCCTGGTTTTTTGAACTAAGGTTCCCGCATGCCGAGGCACTTCGGTCTGTTTTGAGAGGTGTATGTTCCGGGGTCGCAGACCTTGGGCATACGGTAAGAGTTGTCCGCTATTCCTATTGGAATAGTCGGCCAGCTGCCTCCTAAACCGCTCAAGGCACGGCGAGGGGAAAGCTGCGACCCCACAGCAAACCCCTCTCCCGCCATCGGAAGGGCGTGGGACAAGTATCAAATGCCCGACCTACCTGATGCAGGTTTGTAGGGTTTTCCCTGAATTACTTTTAGGCGAATTGCAGAGTAGGATCCTTAAACCATATCCCGGGGGCCCTAGTTAACCCTTGGCTACCTTCCTCTACCCTTCCGCATCCCCCTTTCAAATCCCTTCCTATGCTATTAAAGGGGAGTTGCCAACATGTGGATTACCCTCATTTATCCTGTTAAAAAACTAAGTCTTAATAACCTTTAGTTCCGTACAAGAGAAATTTTTGCTTCATTTGCGACTCACAAATGTGAGATATTCTATTGAATTTTAGCTATCACCTGAATTTGTACGGTTCACAGTTGTTTCTATAAATGTATTAGCAACATCGCCAGGTGTGTCAGATAGTAAGCATCATATTTATGACGGTCGTTCTGGGTGTGGTTTGTCTGCCTCAGAGGATAAACAATTGTCACCAATTTCTTTATTTTGTTTTTCAATGCTGTCTCCTTTTAAATCAATACGCTTAATCCATCGCTTTTCCAGCTAAAACGGTATCTGAAACTACAAAATATAGGCGTTTGTGTCAGCTACGGTTTTTTCAATTGAAGCAAATGTATTTATTTATTAGGGAACAGGAAATAATCGTTTCGTGCTAAATCCGAGAAATCCACGTTTAAGAAGTTTAGCAGCAACTGACATCGATTGTCCTAGTATAGGACAACTTTTTTCTTTGACAAATGTCGTCGCTTGAAATTAACGACTTGTTTGTATTGATTTGGTAATATTCTTGAGGAATAGTTTTCTTCATTTTCCAGTTAGTCTAAAGCCGCGTTTACATCGGCGTTGGCAACAATGCTGCCAACAAATGTTGTCAACTTTTATTTGAAGATTCCAGAGCATTTGTTGGCCACAACTTTTTCCCACAGAATGTGGTTAATGTTGTCAACATTAGTGGCAACAATGTTGACGGGTCTTGTTGCCAACTTAAAGGGTTCGCATACGAGCAACAAAAATTGCACACTCCCGGCAATATTTTAGGAAACAATGACCCGGCAACATTTCCGGCAATGTGTTGCCGGAAAGTATGGCCGGGAAATATGTTGACAGCAATATACCAGCCACAGTGCAGCGCAAGCATTTCTCGCGTACGCGTAGTACAATAATATTTGCCGAAAAAGAAGTGATTATTAGCGCAGCATTAATTGTGATAAAAAACTTCAAGCAATTTAAGAAGAAAAGAACCTGAATTTGACCTTATTTAAACAAAGAGAAACACTACAATTTAAGCAAAGAATCAATTTTTGACAATTACATATATAAAAACTTCACCAGACTGTCAACTTTGAATATTTGCTTAAAAAATTGGGCCCATAGTTGAGAAAAAGAACAATTCGCAATACCGATCACTACAAGATTTGCAATCACCCTTTGATTCTTAGCGTTAGGAGACTCGTAGAAATCTTTCAGGAATTTAATCAGAGTATTCGATTTTCAATTTCGCACATCGTTCGACAAGTATGCGTAGATTGAATGGAAGGATTGAATGAATTTATTTAAGTATGTAAAGCCTGGGCTGCTTTATTTGTTAAATATTAATTATATAAATTAGAAATTAACCTTTTCTTCTTATTTACATTTTTCTTGTACGTTATAACTGATGCCAAAATTTGTTGGTTAGTGCTTGGCAACCATCATTCTTCACTTGGCGATCTCCGTCTATAGTCCATCGACTTCACGTGCTATAATGATGGATTTGGGCGTACTTAATCTTTAAATTCAATAGTTTTCTGGTTTGACCAATTCATAAGTGGAATACTGAATAATTTTACACAGCGAACAAAGTCTAATATTAATTGATAACAGATCTGACTGACTAAAGAGACCTCCAAGTGAGGTCTGGAAACTATTGTGGTCCAGCAATGTTTTCGTATTTTCGACACAGGGCCGATGTCACTGGCAACATTGCCCGGCAATACTGTAATATTGCCGTGCCATATGGATGTATTACCGAAAATGTTGCTAGATTTACAGCTTTGCCGGCAACATATTGCTGTAAAAAGTTGCTCGTTTATAGGCCCCTTTATGTTGACAAGTTTTGTTACTCAGCATTTATTAGTGACAAAAAATGTTGACATTTGGTGTACTCGCGCATTAAGGAGCTCCCCGAAACAGGTGACGATGACATTACCCACCTTCTTCGGAGCACTTGAATCCGCTTTTACTATTTCTTTTTAATGAGGGTTGTAATACTAAATCAACAGCAAGCAAACGTTGCAAAAAGTCAGTGGAATTGCGTTTATTGCTGATACATGTTTGATGAGTTATACTCTGTTCAACGGCTGAAAAACGCGCCGACAGCTTTTTCGTGACAAAATGTTTGTTTTACGATCCACTGATATCTTTGAAATCTCAACAGGCTCGCGTATCGACGATCTTTGAATTATTCCTTGTTGATTTATTTCATTTAATCTTCGGCCCTGAGCGTTCATCATCCAAATTGAAGGGTTGACCTCGTTTGAATTCAGCTGCCCATTTAATTATCGTAAAATTAGACGATTAGATTCATTTGAGGTCTCCTCTTAACTTATTATATTAGAGCATTATAATTTTATAAGAAAATATACAAGCAACTCTCGTTTAGCATCAAAAATTAGAATAAACTATAATATAGAACCGATCAGATAATACTTGCTGTTCGGGCCTACTGCCATCACCTCTGAGATTGACCGAGGACTTTCCGAACGACTCTGGTATTAAATATCTGCATATTTTCCAGAATTGATTTGCAGTTAAGAAATATTGAAAATGAAGAAATTATCTCTTACAGCAGCTAATATATATATATATATATATTGTAATAAACAACTGCAATGACGATTAATTTTCCCCACGTTGGTGAAGCCATAAATGTAATAAACAACTGGATTTAATTAAATTAATCAATAACTAACAACATTTACTAAGCTTAAAATAAATTTATTATTGTTGATAAATTTTACAATGTACAAAACCTATTTTCATGCCGATTTTCATCCATTTAAACAAATACTTTTACTTGAAGATTCTAGAGCATTTACTAATTCGTAGCATTTATGAACATACAGTTCTTATATCATTACAATGAAATACGTCGGATCTCTATACCTCAGGGTCATTACTAGGTTTGATAATTGGAACAAAATCAAAACTGCCAATTAACAATTCAAATATAAAAGTTAACCTAAAACAATGTGAAAATAAGTGAAAAGAAAACTGAACGAAATCTGACTCTACCTTTTAAATTATCGTTTACAAATTTATATCAAAGTTTTGATTACTCACGGAATGTATGTCTGGTACCAGATCTCTCTTTTAGCTTGAAAACTACCACACTAAAAGGCCATTTTTTACAGAGACTCTAAACTTCATTGAAAATTTTAATATACACGATTAAAATACTCGTCCTCTGCTATCTGGAACCTCAGGTGAGCCGCCCCCTTTGGTCTTCTAGTGGTTGTCGGTCTCCTCTATGCGATAATTGTTCAATCAGCGTGAAGCAACCATTTGCTTCACCGTGTGCAACTTATTATGTAAATCTCTCCGTGAAAATGTTGTTTGCTTTCATGTAAAAATACAGGATCTCGCCATTCGTACTTAATATCTGCAAACTTTTCTGTTCGTTGCTCTAGGTGAACTCAGATGTATTATATCTCCCCGTCGACTTTTAACTGTTTCATCTCTCGTACGCCACCATTCATATCCGATTCCAGACTTTTAGATCGTCAGACTTTTACGTTTTTCAGTTCCCCACGTGAACTGAACTGTTCCGTTTCTCGCAGCCAACTGGTCTTCTCCAAGTGCATACAGATTTTAAGCGCGCGTAGTCTCCAGTGTTGAACAGAGGAAAACCCCGCCTTCATTGTCGCCTTTACGCATTCGTACCGCTAACAATTTAATTATATTAAAAACAATTAATGGCCTGTTTAATTGGCATTACAATATATAAATTGACTATATAGTCTGATGCTAAAGACACTGGTTTCCCAACATTTTCTGAATTAACAGACTTCGCGAGTAAGCAGGAGGCATTGGCGCATTGTTTCGCCCGGGCGATTTAAAGCACTTACGTCCGCATTGAAATATTCTTTTTTGCATTTAATTTTGAAGACATCGAGGTACCTTTAACTGTGTACTTTTCGGTGTAGCGTTGCCATTGTACTGCAAGTTCCTCGTGCATAATAAAAAAGACGAAAATGTAAATAGGCTATTCTGCAAACTAATTACTAGCTGTAGCTTTGTGCGTGGTGTTTGCCAATGGTTGCGAAACCTTCGGAACATTGTTACTTCCCATAGACCCGGAGGTATTTATTACAAAAATTTATCCATCCCCGGCGCCTGAGGGAGCGTTCAAAACTCCCATAAGGTCGGAATAATGTAGACTTGCTCAGCTTGCATCAAGCACAGTTTACCCATTAAACATTGATACTGAGTGTTAACATCTCAGTCGGTAACGAATCCAGAATATTAATTGAAAACCTTATAGTAAGCTTGAGGGCTGTCTCGTTCGCATAATTTTTTGTCTTCAAATAAGACTCTTTTCAGCGACTGTAAGGAGATTTTTTGCATTTAAAATGTGTAGTAAGCATGATTAATTTATATTTACATAGGCTAAAACTATGTATACTAAAAGTTACATTTTTATTACTTTATGTATTCTATAAAATATTCATTCCTACTTTCATACTCGACATCGAAAACAAATGAAGGCAGGATATCGTCTCTTATTGACAGTAATATTTTATTCCATTTGAAATATAGAAATAACGTTGTGTATTGAGTTTTATTTGTCCAAAACTCAAGTTATGCGGATAGTATACGGATTTAAAAGTTGTTATCCAAATTCCCTGTAAACATTTCTGAAGCCGTAGTGATTTGATTAGCAACATGTTCATTCCGTTAATCGTCTGTTAGTGCACAATTAGTGGAAAATTATTGCAAGTATGAACATAAACTCTTATAATAATCCTAGCAGTATTGTCCAAGTTTTAAAGATACATCGCCACGAAAATAAATATGGATAACTGAATTTATTTACGACATGTTAGATTAAATCAAAACCTATTGTGACATAAAAAATAGTTTAGAAGTCCTCCAGCATATTGAAGCCGTAAATAATGGAATCATCCCGACTACCAGTCTCTGAATGTGTCAAATTAAATGATTATTATTTCCTTGTTCCCTTCGATTTTACAATACATGTGACTATAATTGTAATGTTGATATTGATTTAATACCAAGTTTCCAGATTCCAATCAAAAAAACTCCAAAAAGGCTCTTCGTATATACACTTCACTCCTGGTAGTCCTGGTAGTTAACGTAGACAAAAATATTCAAAGAATTGGAGCCGATTTATTTATTTGTCCGAGAATCTATTGCAAGTTTGGAAATATACTAAGAAACTGTTTTCATAACTAATAAAGTTTCAATCGTCAAGCTAAGAGCTTGCGTTGTTACAAAGCTTTACTTCTTATTCAGTTTCCTTTGACTTCTGCAAAATATAGAAATATAACTCCGAGGAATGAGATAATAATCAAGAATTTTTTCGATTAGTCGAAAATTATCTGAGACAGAAACCAATGTGTTGTGACCTTTCTAAGAATATTAGTCTTTTCAAATTAATTACTTCTCAATTTAATACTAACCAATATTCCGTTATTTTACTAAAATTTATTTTGAAAGATGTTATTGTTGTAGTCTGTATGATATCGCTAATTATAACAATTTCCCGCTTATTTTTTATCCCTTCTTCCCGCACCAATGGAATGTTTGAAATATTTTCACGATAACCTGAACAATTTGTTCATTGTTGGCGGACTTTGATCTGTCACTTCACCGCACTCTGAACTTATTAACTCTGATCTTTATTCCGATTAAACAGGCTGCTCTTTTACGAAGCCTCTGTGAATAGCGCTGCCTGCTCTCTCCTTGGTCGGATTAATTAAATTTACGAGAGATCGCAGCTTCTATTGTTTCACCCGCTGTTCGCTGCCAATAACATGGATAGGATCTCTCCACCCGGAACCGAAAACATTTGCTGTTCTAAATAACTGCAGAGTGGCTCTGTGTCCTTCACAGCTGTATCACCGAAGTTGGCCAGTCGTATCATGAGACTCAGATCCGGTCCGGTGGCCGCCGGAACTTTCGATACCGTCACGTTTAACAGTGACCGTAAAATTCGTCAAAGTTACTACGACACAGCCACAGTTCGAACGTGGTCGTGATGTCTCATTTAAAACTGCCAGGAAATTATTCAAGGCCGACCTGTTGTGGTGTAGTGGGCAGCATCGCTGTGGTGCATCACAAAGGTCCCGGGTTCGAATCCCGGAATGGGCATGGATAATTGTTCTCGTCATAGCCGGGAAAAACTAGAGTTACGGATGAAGAAGAATCGCTACGTTGACCACCTGCATCAACAAAAATAATCCAGAATGTGTCATGTAAGTGGACAGTCTGACAACGGTCCTAGTACGCCCATGCCTTCTTCAATGGGCTGAGGAGCCAAGGGGAGAGAGAAATTATTCAACTATAGCAAAATAGCTAGGAATCTTTATAACATTTTAAATACATTTCAATTATATTACGTAACAGAAAAAGAAAAAATCGTATTAAGTAAGCCATGTGAGAGTTTTCCTCTCCGAGAGGTGCATCATTATCGCTCCACGCTCTTGGCGAGTACTCTCAATCATTTCAACAAAATTTTAATTTTCTGAGAGTAATATGAGCAAATAGAATAAAACATTGACCCACGAGTATGTTTGCAAGCTTTTTGAAGCGTATGAATCGAATTCAATACATTGGGACATTCATGACCCAAATTTTAAAAATCCAGTAAAAAAAACTCTTGTGATGGAGAAATTAGCGACAGACTTCATTGTCCGGCCCTTAAATTAATAGAAACCTACACCTTTTAAGACATCAGGTAACTTTATTTCAAAAACAAGTTTTATAAACATTACATCCTGAACTAATTTAATTTCAAATTAAGTCTGTCTTTGAGCGAGGGTAATTACTAAGGTGAAAAATTATTGTGTACACATTCAGCATTCGTTTCAAACAATAAGTTTCACCTTCTTTACAAAACACACTTTCACCCACAACCCCTCTTTCAACGATAAAACAAAGATATTCTCACAACAAAGGTTGTTCAGCAGAAATCCTAGCAAATGAAATGGTAATCAAAATGGCCAAAAAATCCGAAGTTAAAAACCTCAATTTACTAACCGATTCCATCGAACCTATGAAGCAGATACAAAATCCTAAATTCCGGAACATAAGAATTAACTTTATTAGTCAAATAATTCTTGAAGAAAACAAACTCAAAAATAGACTCCAACTGTCATGGATACCTACACACTCACGAATCATGGGCAATGACAGGGCGGAAGCTCTGTCGACTGAAGCAAACTCATCTGAGCCCTTAAGTTCAATTCCAATCCGCTCAGCACAAGATATCTTCAAATCAGCCAAAATAGTAACTAACATAGCCTGACAACAACGGACCTATCCACCAGGAACTCCAAGACAGCGCAGACCTTCGCCACATAAACAACGCTCCCAGAAGACAGAAAATCATCATTTCTGGTTGAGAACCTTGCACACCAAATTAACGCACTCATATATGAACCTCAACGCACCTGTGAGACATGCGCCATCCCCCTCACCATCATGCACATATTGTTTGACTGCACAAAATACGCGCACACAAGAAGGACGACCTTGGACAGTGCATCTATGCAAAAACCCGGAAGCTATCAAAGGACTCACCTAATTCGTCGAGACAATTGGAATCGCCCACCTCAGTTGATGAAACAACAACAATATCACAAGCAAACAATTATCACCCCACCTAATGTGGTCGCCAATAACTTTATCGTGAACGCGACCAGGAAAAACCAAATAAAAAATAATAATTTTCACATAAAAAGATAATATATAATTTTATTAAATATCGTTTACAGATAACATTGTATCAGTTGGCCATCGTCATCACACCCCGCAGTCTCCCGCTGTTTATTAGAAACACTGGACATGAGGGTAATCCACATGGTGGCAACCCCTCCTTTAATAGGATAGGAAGGGATCTGAAAGGGGGGATGCGGAAAGTTAGAGAAATAATGTAGTCAAGGGTAAACTAGGTCCCCCGGGCTTAAAATCACTCGCAGAACTGACTGCGTTTGTGTAAACGGTCTGAAGCGAACTCGCGAGAGTTGCTATGGAGATTTGCTCTCCGAGATTAAACTCAGGCGAATTTCACTCTCCCGTGGAAAGGGTTCTGAGAGTAACTCTCGAGAGCTCCGACATAGCATTACAACAATCGTGTATCATCTGTCTGTTGCCAGTAAAAGTCAAGTAAATGTACTATCGAGGCGCCTCGCCGGCCACGGTCCCGATTTGCTATAAAGCATATTCATGTGAAGTTTCAATGGAACGCTTTCCGTTTCCATTGTTTGTGTTAAAGTATCTTTTTCATGAATTTTATTGCATAGTAACGGCGATTCCGAACGATCTATTTTGTTTTCACTCGAGGTATTTTCTTTGATTTTTTTAAAATTGATTTGTCTAAAGCCCGATCAACTTCTCAGGTCATTAGCGACTCATTATGGGTACTGATTTTTGTCTTGTCGGGGGACTAATTGACGAGAGTTTCTTTCACGCACACAAACATCCACCGGCACTTCTGTGATACGAGGCAGTCACACTGACCCCTACACCAAGGAGATCGGCTTATTTGATTTTTAACAGCAATACAATGGTGAATACTCACTGTAATTTTATATTTAGTGGTATATATTTGTACGATCCTTCAGTTGGCAGAAATTTCACGTAAGTAACGCAACGAGGACACCAATAATATATTTCAATGAGCTTTTCGCTTTCTAAAGAGGAAACCCGATGACAGATCGTGATCATTCGTTTTAATTCCCAATATTTCTTTAAAATTCATAATATCCATTAACAAAAGAAAACGTTACGAGTGCGGAAGATTTGAATTTTCTGCTCAAGTTTATTTTATAATCTTTAGAACATATTATGACTATCTGTATATTTCCGACGTATGTTCGCATTTCTAGCATCGTTTTTCGATATTTTCGTTAGCGAATTTTTTAGCTTAAAAAACTTTTATTTGCATTAAAACGTATCCCAAACGTAATTGGTAGCTCTTTAGTTTGTGTACAGTCAACACGTGAATACCAGGGCGAACATCTCTGGTACAGTGATTATTAATTAGTGTCAGTTGCATATTCCAATGATTGATGCCTGCGGCTCTGTGTGCTCTGACCCTTGCGTAATCCCTTACTCTCACATACCCAACCCCAGCTTATTAATTATAGATCAGTAGTAAGAAATATCCATTACTAATAATATCCGGCATTAGCTGTACTGTTGCCGCGATTGAGTTACACTCAGACCCACATACCAGGAATAAGCGATCAATGCATAATTAAACTCTTAAGTAACTCACGAAAAATTAATTTGATATTCATTTCAATGAAACGTAGTTAATATTTAAACTAATACTGTTAAATTTGCTACAAAATTGTGCTTATACATTACACTGTTTTAGTTATAGACTACTCTGGGGTAATCAATGTGTGTCCAATAGCGTAGGGAAGGATGGGAAAAAAAGGAAGTGGAATGGAGAACGAGGTAACCGAAGGGTAACTACGGCCCCCGAGCTAATGTACCTGACACTCTCGTATCTGCATCACGTAGGTCGTCCCACGCCCATCCGGCGACTAAAGATGCAGATTTCTGACTTCATGCCTCGCCAGGGTTCGGAGGCAGAGGGCCAACTGTTCCAATGCGACACTGAACAACTTTTGCATGACCAACATTTGCCCAGTGCACATACATTAAACAAGATGTCACGACTTATGGAAACCTTAATTTAGTTAATTTGCTGAGAATCAAACAGTCAAAAAAGCATACCGCTGCTAGTATTTCTTTTATCAACAGTCTTTTTCTTTAGTTAATCATTTTTTCCAGAATCCTGTACGTGCGCCACGTTCATATAGTAGCATAGGAAGGGATAACTAAAACCGTTTACTTTCGTACAATTAGAATTATTTTAGTTGTGAAAGGAAATGTCTTAAGACTGTTGTATATAAGCTTTTATATCAGTTTTTTTCTAAATCATATTTATATATTCGTGCCAAATTTTTGCATTTATATTTTCTCTATTGTAATAATTATCTTCTTGCAACATGACTTTACTGTCCGCCCAAAATATAAATGGATTGATAACAAAGATTTGAAAATTCATACTTTAATACTTTATAAACGTCACCTACGTAATTGCACCATTTTCTCATATAAATGTGCATTAACTTACCATAACGTAGTTTGTACCTTCTTAAATAGCTTCATATTGCGAACATTCTAGTTAACATAAATATTGAAACACAGAAATTATCACAGGCTCTCTAAAAATACATGTGCCTATTGTCGTGTCGTGTTGTTTTGTTAGATCTACATAAGCATTAAATTATCAAAAATAACCAAAATTCTCTATAGGGAAACATAAAAGTAGATCGAATATTCGCTTAAAGTATTTTGCCTTGTAAATTATAAACAATAGCGTATTGTTTATAACCTGAAACATTTTTAAAAAAATCGAAAATAAAAATTGTAAAGTTTATTTTTTCACAATGGGAGGTAGTTACCCATGGCATGCCCACGGGTTCAATTTATTTCGTATATTAATAACCTACCAACTTATATGAAATGTTTTCGGATTTAGTATATCACTTGACGCGAGGTAACGGTAAATATATTTAGTGTATTCCTCTCCTTATAAACTTTGATTTCTTTGCCTATTTTGGGAAATTCGGGACGAAGAGATCTAGATTTTATGTAATTTATTCGTCCAAGTATTTGTATAAACAAAATTGGGAAATGGAGGAAACCCAATTCTCCTCACTACGACTTCGACTACTTGTGTTTTATTGTTATACTCCGTAGTATCTTCTGAAACCATCCATTTCATTACATAAGTTAATTGTAAAGGAGAGAGCTCGAGGCAAAATACTGACTTTCTTTTTCCCAAATTTCTTCCACGCTAACTTACGGCAAAAATGTGAAGTTCCCTTTGAATTACTTTAGAATATGACAGACAATTAAATGTCACGGTTAGTTGTCTGATTGCTATTTTTTAAAAATGTTCCAATATTAAGTCACAATGAATGGCGCAATTGCAGTTGAAACTGCCGTTGGCGCGTGTAGAAGATGCTCAATCTCTCTTTCTGACTCTGCAAAGGACACGTACGCCAGCGCGGCGGCACCAGGAACCAAGTCTTTATAAGGCTGTTGTAGATCTTGACTTGCTGTAGGACCTCGTTATGCGGAACCACGAACTCATCTTAGCATCTCGTTCATTCCTCTCGGTCTCGTCCTTCTACTTTTTTTGTGGTGCATACGCGGAAAGGAATTAATTCAACTTCCGCGCATCGACCACATCTCTCTTGATCAGTGGATTTATGTGTGCAGTATTCCCTTTATAGTTTTATAAAAAACATATTTTAACTATCATTGTAGTCTACAATTTCAGTCAGATCCTAACGTCTAACCTGAAGTTCATTACGTTTTTAATTCAATAATATCACCATAAAATTTATTTTAATGAAACGTTGAATTTATAAATAAATGAAATCATGTTAAGTAGGTAGTTTATTTTTTCTTCGTGATATTTTAAACTTTATCACAACTCATTTTTACAGTATTATATTTATTTATTTACCCAAATTATATTTATCACTCCACTTTATATAAAAAAGCAATATTATTTATTATTCTGGTACAATGTCAGTTAAAAGTTATGAAACATTCCGTTGAATTAATTCAAAGTATTATATAAACTATCTGTATTCGGCCGTATTTTCAACTTAATTAATTAATTAAACCAAAGTATACATTAATTTTGATTTTGTTAAAGCTTTCGGCATTTTTCCATACTCATTTATTATAATTCAAGATATATATTAGAGACATTTCCAATTTATATTCATATAAACCATTACTTGACAACCATTTAAAATATTCAACAAACATAATGCCCAATTACATGATACATATACACACCTTGAATCTGTTCAAAATATTTTGTGACATGTATATTGTAATGAATCATATTTCTAGAATGTTGTAAATTGATATAATATTTGTTATATCTTTAGAGGCGACTAGAGTATTGTTGATGGCGGTTGTTAGCTGATTACCTGTGAGAAATAATATGAAGAGTTTGTGGGTTTTCTTTGCGGATATTTAATTAATGCTGATGTAAAGAAAAATTCAGCCAATTTGTTGTATTCTAACTTTATATTGTACAACATATTTTTCACTGAGCGGCCGACGTAAAAGGTCCTGAGTTTATATTTAATCAACTAAAACAATTTTGATTTGTTTTTGACTTGATATAAATTTAATACCTTACCTATTACAATATACTGTTTTTTTAAAAAAAAATTGAATGTCAAGTATCTTGATAAATTGGCATAACATTAAATTTCGAAGTATATAGAATTTTAGGTCGATAAATTTATATTTGGCCGTATATATAATTCAATATTATTTCTATTTAAGGTTATTTAAGACATGTCTATGTAAATATGTATAATAGAGTTTACATTTATTACTTTTAAAATTTGTTTTTGGACACTTTGACAATGTTTTGACATAAAATTGGATAAAAATTTAAATCCATTCGGATCTTAAGAAAGATGCGCATTTTACTGAAGGAAAAAGGATGGTGTCAATACTATGTAATTAGTTAAGAATGAAAGTGAAAAAAAAAATTAAATTGTTGTCAAAAAATTGTTTATATTGATGAAAGAATTGAAAATGTCTTGAATGTATATTTTATTTTAAATAGAATACCATAGCAAATTATAGTTGCAACATAATTCAAAATTCATAAATAAATTTCCAGCCATTTATATGATACATTTCTTTTTATAAATTGACAGTTGGAAGTTTATTGTGAAAATACAATTTTTGTAGTTTTCTGTAGTTACTCAGGAATACGTCAAATCATTACAATTTACAATATATATTTTATATATACGTGGAACGTTTTTCCAGGTAGGAGTTGATTTGATATTTTTGAGGCGCAGCCTTTATTTCTTTTATAATTGATTGACGTTATCGATACTACGGTGAGAGTAAGTCGTATTACACATCTTCGACATCCATATCACAGAGTGTGTTCAGGTGCAACTATTGTGGACGGGGCTGAAGTCTGCAGATGTGGCTACTAATACTCACTGCCACTGTGCTTATTTTACTCATTCAACCTTTATTACACTACTCTGTTACAAGTCATAATGCTTCCATTAATATGTCGCGGGGTTATTTCGGCCTTTTTGTATGAAAGCGCTGTTTAAATCCTCTCACGCCTGAGACTGTGTTAATGGCGTGAATGAGGGTAGGAAATATATTCATTAGGAGGTATATCTACCTGTAAATCAACGGAAGCTTCTGCCAGAACGAGCTATTATTTCTAATGCAAATGGAGCTGGGCTTTTCTTAGTCGACACGGAATGTCTTCTTTCCGCTTTAGTTCTGGTAGTTTCGTGAATGGATCGCCAACTAATTAAATGTTGGTCTTCTCGTGTTTATAACTCCTCTTATCCAATAGTATATTTATCCAAAGTCGATAAAATGGTTGATATTGTATAAAATTCCTTGCGACATTTTTTTTTTCACTTCTTCCATGTTTCAATTCTAAAACGGCAATCAAACTCACGATTTTAATTTACTTACTTTCTTCAGCCATTAAACTGTTATCATTGAGACAGATTTTGAATGCTTACGTTGTCTTTTTCTGACTGTGGCTCGATCTGACATTAATTGTGGTTGTGTCATTTTGCTAGGTGCTTGAGTATTTTACTTTGGCGAACTGTACTTAGATTGTCAGATGATGCATTAGATGTATGTCGAACTAATAACTTGGATCTGCGACACTGAACTTTTCCGTCGTATAACTGTTGCCCTTCTGGTGGCTACATGTCATTATTTGAACGCGAAGACGTACTTGGTTAATTCCGTTTGACAAGAATTCATGTTAAAATAGAACCCACTACGCCGAATATTTGAAACATCATGTCCAGTCCAATTACTAACGTTATAATACGATAAAATTGTTCATATTTATATACATTTTCATGTGGAAATATACTTTCAGTTTAGATGACGAATGTTTTGTTAAAACAAAAATCTCCTAGGCTGAAATTTAGTTCTGACTCTCTAATAGTTTTTTTAAATATTGATCGTTCAGTTATGTTTGTTATACAATTCATACCTTATTAACAATACCCCGTTTATTTACTATTTTTTGTTTGATTTACAGTTTCGTTTCCACAAATGGAGCTCCCCTGATATTGGTTTTCGTGGGATTCCCATTCTACATATCTTCTGAAACGACTCACTCAATCGCACCTTCCCTTTGTGCCAATAAGACGTCGACCGCTTGAACTTAGCACCAAGACGGCGACGCTCTTCACGACCTTCCTACGTCTGGTTTTTTTCTCCTCTCCGTCATCTATTCACTTTAACAAATAACATCGTAGCTCATGGAGAGAGAATTTTATTGAATAATTACTAATTTACGTATATGAGTTTCTCAGAATGTGTGCTTTTGGAAAGAAATTATCTCTGGATCCAATAAAATAATTGTCTGCCCTAATATATTTTCATACTTCGGTCATTAACCGTAAATTTACGAACAACTCTGATAGGCTACACCGACCTGCTTCTTATATATTACTATCTTATTAAAAGAGTCCCTCAAAAGGATACACGTGAAGCAGTGTATTTATGAGTACTTTAGAACAGGGACTCCCCTGGACGATAAGTTTAAAAGTTGTCTATAGTATTTCTGTGCTCTATTGGTGGTCGATGATAATTTTCTCTGTTATAAAATTTTATTTATTTATTTATTAACGAATGTAATTATTATGTTTTAATATTAATAACTTTTATATAGATTAGCATAGGACGATGTGATCCCCACTTCTAAAGCCGAATGTCATATCGCTATCGCGTCGAATTCCGCAGAAGGCAGAATTTGAAATATAAATTTTAATAAAAATTGGTTATTCAAAAAATTTGTAATTGTAAAGTTATTCACAAAAAAATACACTAAATTAACCCATATTACCGAACCATTATTTTTTAAGCTTTTCCTTGTTCTTACTTTGTTATATTTAGTCTCGTTTACAATTTAATAATAAAAATAAAAATTATTAAGCGTTATAGAATGTGGAGGATTAGAATTGGTATTGACTAATTTTACAGATGACAGAAAAAGTACTATGGAAAATCATCACACTCAACCATACATTAATTTTTTTAAATTATATTATAATTATAATCCAGTAAAATTAAAAAGTTGTTTAATAAAATATATATTTATATTTATTATGTTAGTTACTAGATTTTCCTTAAAGATTCAACTTGATACGTGTCGCTAGTACTGAATAATAGTAATAAAAAATTAGTAAAACAATTTCCAAGTGGGCGATCTAGAAAAATGTTGTGGGAATCCTTATTCTAGAACTTTAAACGGTCGCGTTGGCAACGCTACATCAAATTTTGTAATATCCGTGATAGTTAATGTTTATGGGGGAAAATTCCTAAAAAGTGTTTCCAAAATGCGTGTTCGTTACGACAGACGTTTCGTGCGTTGTTTACACAGGTGGAAAAGGTTGTCGTAAAGCATTTTCTTCCAACGGGACGGTACCACATGTCGCACAGATCGCGAGACGTTCCTATTGTTTTACAAAAATTTTCCTGGGTTTGTTATTTCAGCGATTGGTGACGTGAACTTGCCGCCCAATTTCACATTTTTGACTACTTCTTGTAGGGTTATGTAAAATGTCAGGTGTTCGAGAATTAGCTACGAACGATCCGTGAACCACACTATTACCAATTTACCACACGGCATCTATTAAATAGCGGCTAGATGTCTCAAGAATCCGTTTAGCAAATGAGCACTTTAATTGCTATTTTCTGAACACAAATGTACTTTTTGAATGTTTGAAAGAAATAATTATTATTAAAACATGTTATTTTTAGAAACCGTTATATACCAAGGGTATACATATTATGTTACATAGGTTAGCGTCTTCGAAGAACTCCAGCACATTGAAGACGGTCGGGTCAGATGCCGCTAGGTCATATATGTCTTACCCATGATATTAGCTCTGATTACGTCGTAGGAATTACAGCTCCGCAGATATGCGCGATGATTAATCTCTCGTTCCAGTGGGGACAAAGCGGAGGATCAGCACTAGAAAAGATAAAATTGTGTGTTAACTTGGTATGCGCAGATCTGATTCTAGAAAGGATAACTTGACTTCATCTGTTTAGATGTTTCTTCGTTAAAGGCTCTAATGTTTATGTATACTGCAGAGTTGAACTCCAGACACTTCATGGTCCAGTACTCGATGATCTTATTATAACATATTTTTTATAAGATCACCACTATTACATATATTCTCCACGATGATGTCGGTGGTGTAGGACTTCTATAGTGTATGTATTATTCTTCTAGGATGAGTTAACATTCTGACATAATTTCCCTGAAAAGTAATTCTAATTACCTACTAATTTTGTTTATTTAAAGTTGTCGCTATTGTTTCTACGGTAATTTTTAGCGAATGTTCTAAACTATTTAGCCAAAAATTTTCCATCGATATAAATTGCGCATTGAAACCAATTTACTAATTTATTTGTATAAAAAACAATTTTATAAATATTATAAATGATTAAACCCTTACTGTAATACATTTCAATCTACTGTAATACATTTCAATCTAAATTACATTAAAATGTCATGACTTTAAAATAGATCGTCAGGAGTAAAACAGTAAAATTATTAAGTATACCATTGGAATAAAATTATGTGTACACCAAATATATTAAAATTACGTCGCAGATATTTAATCATATTTTACATACCTGATAATTTAATTAAAATATTTCCTTAGGCTAACATTTTTGACGTGGTTATATATCACATCCTATTATTTGCAATAGGGTAACATGCTTAGTGTTTAATGGCTAAGCTCTGACTAAATGGTCGTGTTGCATCAGCCACAACAAACATCCATTTCGACACATCAAGGATATCTGTATTTTATTCTTTGTTTTTGTTAATATTGATTTGCAGGTTTAGTTTTTAAATTCATTAATACCACTTTCTTTCAATAGTTTTATTATTTTTGGTGTCTATCTATATTGTCAGTTATTTGGATATCGTATAAATAAGAATTTAAGTTGAAGCATTTGTCTCCAATCGATATCCTTGATATATCGATATGGAAGTTGTTTTGTGGTAGATGCAACATGACCAGTTAATCAGAGCTTCACCATTAAACACTAAACATGTAAAATGTAATTAAATCTTATTGACGTAATATATTAACATACGGTATACACATAATTTAATTCCAATGTTGTACTTAATAAATTTTACTGTTTTTACAGATGAATATGGTTAGAATAAGTTCATGGCGTTCTATTTTAAAATCATGACATTTTAATGTAATTTACATTTAAATAAAATTTTTATATGTGACTGTATAAGCTTTTAATCATTAATAATATATACATAATTCCTTTTTAGTTTTATTAAACAAAAATATTATATTTGAGTTTTAAATTTAATATTGTTTTGTATTGACCGAGTGAACCGGATTAAATGGAGAAATACTTAACAATTGGACCCTATATATTGAGTTAGTTTATGCAGTGACTATGTATGTAGCGATTTCATTGCCAGAAAGGGAATATAATGTGTTTTTACAATATTCAGCGAGGTGCGTGTATGATTGCCGTCAATGTAAATGCAGGTGTTCTTTTTGCGGTCTGCATTTATGAGCGGTTTTACGCGACTAGCCCGCCCATTCCTTTTACCACCCCGGCGCAATATAAGACTTTAAGCACAAGCCCACGTATATTTCACGTGGTTGGAGTCGTATTTCGCGTTATTATTGTGACGCATGGCCAGGTAGAGAGACCATATTGATTTCTACACAGTGCGCATATCTGAAATGTTAATTACTCTAAGAGGACGCGAACGCCGCCAAAAACAATTTCGAGCTTAAGGAAATGCGCTGCGGGAGTGCAATTTGCCGGTGCGGAATGCCACATTGCACTCGTTGCCCATTAAAATATCCCTTGTTTGTTATTTCCTAGGGTCTTGCTGAGCGCCGTGGAGCACAAACAAATTGATTTTGTTATTTTCAGATTTATTCATTTTCAACACTTAACATTATTGAATATGTTTATAAGATTAATATTTTTAAAAAATGGGCAAATCGTGCCAAAACAGAACGTCACAACGTTTCTCCTAATTTTCCGTAGAGCTCGTTAGATGCAACACTTGATATTGCATTAAATAATGCACTGAATGATTGGATACATTGAAGTGGTGCTCCTCGTGTACAGAATACGTTGTGTGTTTTATTTTTATCTCATTGGCAAACTTAAAAATTTTAACTTATCATTACTATTTTAACAAGTAGTTGTATAGCTCTTCGGCGCTATTTGGAAATGTGTCACTTTAAAATATAAAACCTCGTGATTTGCGAGCGATAGAGGGCACTTTTGAAGAGTGTCCGCCATATTGGCAGATTAGTTGTGGTTGCCTTGTCAATGAAAAAGTTCAATGAATAAAGGGAGCTCGAGTTTTCGAGGTAAAAAATATCTGTGGCTAAACGAACAAAAGCCCAAAGCGAGTTACTAATAAGGTCACAATCTGATACGCTCTATTTTCATTCTTAGTAAAGCTTGCATTAATTATGATTCGAAAAGTGAAACAGTCGTATGGAAAAAGTGCTTGACTCGAAGAGAAGACTCCAAAGCAGCTGTGATGATCCTGTTTGAAACAATTATTGTCTAACTGTCTGGGTTCATGATTCTACGTTTCACTTTGTTTTAACTAAAGTCCCACTAAGCGGGCAATTATATTTCGATTTATATGTATTTTGAAAGTTGACATTACAAATACAAACTAGTTGAAAGTTGTGTTTTAAATCTATAGTTTAATAACAAAAACGTAGCTCTGAAGGGTAGTTCAGATACAATTGTTTTGCAATAATTAGCAATTATGTTTATCTTATTTAAATAAATGAAGAGGTCCCAAAATATTGTTGATGTAGCTCCATGTCCGTTTTATTATAAAATATTTAATTTTTCATTAAATAATTCTGACTAATAGGCTGATGTTTTTTCATATCAGTTACAATAATTATCGTTCTTTTATAATTTATAATTAATGTTTTTCTCGTAGTAACTTGTTTTATATTTTTAACTATTTTTCTGTGTGCAATCAACGGTTCATCCTTTGATTTTGACGTTACTTACTGAAATATATATTTCGCGTTAAATGCTCTTTCCCCCTTTCTGCACCAATGATTTCACCTGTGTATTATTCTCTAAAACTAAAAAGCATAACATCACTGCCTTCCAATCTATTATCACTGCAATATTCATTCTCAATAGTTGTAATTTCGTGACTCTGTTTTATGGATATTAGATTATTTATTTTTAATTATATTACTTATAATTTTTAATCCCGCCTAGGTATTGAAATATTACTTGAAATATTTCCATACCTCGTCGAATTTTATCCAAATGAAATCTTCAAATTTATTTTTGTTTTCACATTTGCAGTAATTTTCATATTAAATGTATTCTGATTCTATAAATCTTAATAAAAAATTCTTTAAACTATTAAAATCAATTTTTCTATCTTTATAATTGAACGGTCTGTGAAGTAGGAAATGACGTAAAATTTAGTATTATTTTCACATATTCTGTGTGGATCAAAGCTTAAAGTGATGTCAGTAAGAATTCTAGGCTATAAATAAAAAGGTGCCGCCGAACTAAAACGCGAAAAACGCTCAGTGATTAAAAAATACATCATATATATTAATTACAATTAATTTCAGTGTTTAAACAGTTAAACACGATTCTATAAATATTTTTTGTTCATAAATTAGTTGATAAGCAGTCTGCGTTTGTAAAATTGATGAATATATAATTTGTTCATATTGAATTAAATTCTTGCAGACCATTTCGCATAAGATATTTTTTATCCCCATAGTCGATAACTGCTTATAATTCAATCGATTTGTATTTGTGATACAAAAGGTAGATGTAAAATACGTGTGTGTTTTATTTGACTTTATAAAAGAATGTAACTCCCTACGAAACATTTTGTAACGTATAAAAGAAGGAGAATTTTCATCTTTTATATTCTCTGGTGAGAGGGTCGCATGAAAGCATTCTCTGCAATAACGCCTGCGTAGTAATCTTGCTATTCTTGTTCTCTTTCCTTCTTATGACATTCTCTTTTGTTTGCTTTCAGGTAAGTTCCAGTGGACTTCAATTCAAGTGACGTGAATTGTAAGTTAAAATACTCTGATCTTTAATATTTTTCCTGGCTTCTTCAACCTCTCGTACCTCGGTTAAGTGTAAACAAAATTACATTTTGCAAGCTTATAACGCTGCTGGCTACACGCAGGAGAACGTTCTTTGCTTCAATTGTGGAGTAGAACCCACATTTACTATAGTCACAAAAACTGCACAATTGTGTTGCAGAGGTTGTTAAACTTTTTCTTCGTTCTTGGGATTCTTAAGAAAGAAGTATATATTGTAATAAGCTCGTGATATCAACTCTGTTGTTTTTCGACAGGAGATCCCAGCTATAAGAATACTTAATAAAAATCATTCTTAATTTTTATATTAATAGTCTCACAATTATCATATAATAAATGAATAAAATAGTCAAGAGTCAGAAAAAAATGTGTATTAATTCATTAAACAAAAACTCATTACTATATGACGTTTCGTCCACAATTTGGACACTCTCAGGTAATATACAGTTTTGCTTATATATATATATATATATATATATAGTAATGATTTTTTGGTTTAATGAATTAATACATATTTTTTTCTGATCTTGGCAATTTTATTATATTATATATATATTATATTATATATATATATACATTCATGAAAAACTATATACTATACTGTATTATTTTACAGTTTTGCATGTTTATATGCATATGTATATTACTACATGAAAAACTGCATATTACCTGAGAAAGTAACAAAATTGTGGACGAAACGTGGTATATTATTGATTTTTTGTTTGATTAATTAAATACTCATTTTTTACTATCGGTTGTTCTGTTTATTCATCCTTAATGTTTTTAAAGTAAACAAATAATGGCATTCATTACTTTTTCTTTAAGAAATTTACAATTTATTAATATTGATCTTTGTTTTATAGTGTTTATATCTTTACCTAAATTGTTTAATCCGTCGCCAATTTATAAAAACAAAATGCTCTAAATAAACTTCTCCAAAATATATACTTCGAATTTTTTTAGCGTTTTGGCAATTTTTCATAATCCTCTATTACAATTAAAAAACATATATAAATATATTAGATCAATTTCTAATTATACATTCATAAATTATTATAATAAACATTTTTTACTTACGACCCCAGTAACAATATATGTACACACCTTCATTTTGTCCGATATATTTGTTCCCTTCATATTATTTTAACATTGAGTTCACACGTTCTTTTCGTAATATTTCTGTTCTTCCGGTTTCCCTGTAAGACATAACGAGACGTATGTACGGGCCTGTATCCAATTTTAAATCAGAAAATTGTCAATTTTAAAAACAACAAATTTTAATTTTAAAATAATTAAATTTCATTGTAACATTAAAGTGACACACCTAATTACTTCATTTCTTTACAAGCTGTAAATTGTCGTGTAAGTCAAATTATGCATTTATGGACACTATATTACGATATATCTCCAATGATGTTATTTTATAACACTACTTCAAGTTCTATGTTTTTTAAACCTTATAACTGTTATCGCTTATAAATTTTTTTGTATAGAGTGTTTCACTATTTTAGTAGTTTCCTTCCTTGCATTTTATGATAATGGAACAACTTTTTGTAATACAAGTAAGATAAAGTTTCCATTTTAAATTAATTGTTCTAAAAGTTTGACAATAATTGCATACATGAATATATTGATTGAAATGTATAGCTTTGATTAAATAAATAAGCTATACAGATAATATGTCAGAAAATTGGATTAAACCAAAAATTCGTTTGAATACAACGTTTCGTCCACAATTTTGGGATTTTTTTTCAGGTATTAAAGAAAAATACAGTTTTAAATTTAGAACTATGGACAGCATCTATTGACGGTTGTAATCGAAGTGTGCTTTTAAGTAAAGAACAATGGCAAGAGCTTTGAAATTAGAGCCATGGACGTCTTATGACAGTTGCAGTCAAAAAAATATATAAACATTGTATTCAAACGAATTTTTGGTTTAATAAATTTTTCTTATTTATTTAACAAAATGTAATTGTCATTTCATCAAATATTATAGTTATTACTATAATAGCTAACGTATGGAAATTTCAGAAAACTTCAGGAAAACTTCAAAATTAAATAATTTTGGAGAATTAATTAATTTTGTTTACAAATTGGAGACATAAAACATAAAAATTCATCATTTTTTAATACAGTAAATATGAGTTTACTGAGATAAAGGTGAAAGTAATTATGGAGAGCAGAAACAATTTTACTAGAGTATTAAGCATGGGAATAGTCGTTTCTGTACCTGCTATTCATAAATTAATGCACAGAGTGGAAGTATTTTTATCCAGCGGTTGTATTTAATAGTTTTAGTTTCGAAGTTTTGTATTAACTGTCGGATACATGTTTTTTGTTCATTTGTTGCCATATTGTTTGCCTTGATGTGAATGAGAAATTGTAGCAATACTGGAACCTGGTTGCGAGGTCAGTTGTTTGCTGTTTCCCGTGTTTCTCGCAAAGGTCACACCACCAGCGACAGAAGCTCTCTGTTCACAGTTCGCTTTGAATCCGCAGGCGACGGACTTTACTGAATACATTAAAGCACTTGCAATAGTTGCAGATCTTAAACTGAGATTTTTCTAATAGTTGAGTCTTTTTTAATTTAATTTACTACTTTTTGAGTTAAAAAAATTCGTTTTTGCTATCGTTTTCTTGCACTACAGCAACATGTGTTTAGTTAGAAATTCATAGTTTTTTAACATTTTATTGTAGTATTTTCATTCATTACAATGTGTCCATGTCAAATTTGTGCTACATATCAGTATTTTCTTTATAATGACTTAAAAATACAATTATCTTCACAATTTCAAAATTTGTGAATGTCCTCTGTTAGTAAAAAATCCTATAATCTGGTCTTGAAGTTAATGACAATTATGATGAAGCGGTCCTAGAGATGTCAGGATTTCCCACTCCATAAGATATAGGATTTTTTTTCCCATTAGTTGATGAAATAGCCTAGACAGTACACAAATTACAGTTGTAATAGTAAATATATTGCAAAAATTACTTTAAACAGCGTAATTGCCATGTATAAGCGGCGAAACATACTTGTAGTTAGTTGATGAAATTCTCTTGGGGTTCCAACAGGGTAAGACCGTCGAAAACATGCGACGTTTCGATGACCGTCTACGTCATCATCTTCTGGCGAACGTGTCTTGAGAAATATAAAAATTTAATATATAATTATTCTCCAACACATTCTTCTCTCTCAATATTTCTTAAAGGCTGCATAGATTGAGATAAACCATGCGTACAACGGTAAATATGAAAAACATCTATGATAAAGACTTTCAAACGTCAATTTCGAGGATATTTGTATTTAGTGACAAGTGACAAATATCCTTCCCTCTTTGCAAAGTTCGAAAAATTTCACGTCTCTTCTCTTCGTGAATAATATTTTAAGTAAAAGCCGGGAAATGATTAACATGAAAATGTTTACTTAATCGCATTTTACGATAGTTATTCATTTGAAAGTTGGTCTTTGTTTTATCTTCATGTAGAATAGCAATATTTAAACAGATATAAACGAGTTTAATCCCTACCTTCTTTAGTAGTAAAATTATGTGCACGTACCACAATGAATCTTGAAATATTTAATCCCTGTGAATTTATGCGACGCGAGTAAACCTGTAATTACAGACTTTCTAAGCTCCTCGTGTTTTGTGTAGACTGTTCGATGGTAATTATAATAATAAAAGTCCACTGAACAATCTTAATAAAACTTTCTAACTCCTAAATGGTTTGTAATGAGCTTTGGACTTAAAAAGGTCACAGTCATCATTCTCTTGTACATACCATTTATATGTCGTCACACATTTATTCAACAAACAGAATTGTCATCTTGAAATACGTATATATGTACAAGAGAGTGATTACTATGACTTTTTGAAGTCTAAAGCTGCGTAGAAACCTTTTAGCAGGACTTAGTATACAACCATGAATTTAATTATGTGCAACAATTTCGGTTCGAAATAAATTTTGGTTAGCAGTATATACACAATTAGGCGTTCATTTAAATCGGAAATGAAAAAAATGAGAATTTTTTGTATATACTAGTATCAGATATTACCGTATTAATGAATCATCTCAAGTACTCGGAGTAGATTAAAATACAATTAATATCCTCAATTTGCCCAATAAATTTAATTTTTCCTAAGTATGCAGTCTACTTTAATTTATCGTGTTTATAGTTGTCAACAAAATTTGATAGAAAACGTTACACAGACTTAAAGACGCAATTTGTCAGGGTAAAAAAAACGTTATCTCGAAGAAATAAGTAGCTTTCGTGAATTAGTGGACTTCTCAAACGAATCTCGTATGTTCTAAGTGTGGTTTATTGCCTTCCTGATGATATATTGCTGTTTTCAGTTGTGTAGTGTAGGTGTATGCACCTTATATTGCTGTCTTTATCAATGAAACGAATAACTCGTTCAGTAAAAAAAAACCAGAATAATACAATCAGTGAATCAGACAGGTTCTATTACGTCCATTTGCATACACGTTATCTTTTAAATATTTGTTTTCGTGCCGAAATCCAGCCATCAGTTAAAAATTTCTCGAAGAACTTTGTGTTGGTTCTTAATTAAAACTACGTGTTCCAACTGAATGCTCTGAAATTGTTCCTCTTTCTTAAAAAAAACGCTTAGAAATGAAAACAACAGTTCAGAAAACGAGTATTATAATAATTCGGCCTACGTTTCAAGTAGTAATTATAAGAGCACGTTTTGATCATTATAAATTAGGCTCGCCAACATTTTTATTAGCTTGTGTACTCATTGTTTACGTCTGCGCCAGAATTTAGAAGAATGCACAGACAAAAGTTTCTCTCATTGTAATTTAAATCCGGTTATTACCTTTAGATCAAAGGAAAAATAAATGAATTAGAGAACACAGTTTCCATCCATCCTGGGGGTCGTTATATTGACTGTCTGCTGAGCTCTGATAACGACCTACTCAGCACTCCTGGCCTGTAATTGCAACGTCTCGACGGAATAATGAGTTCTCAAAAGGCAACAAGTCCTCCAAGACGTACTCATTTTTCCATAATCTCATCTTCTGAATACACTTCAAATTTTAATCAGTTGTTTAGTTTCTATTTCCCGTTAACGTTTTCTACACTACCACAGATTCAGTAGAGATTACCTTCGCCGTGTCCTTAGTCGTGCTCATTCACGACTATTCAACTAAGAGGCTCTTTTACCCTCGTTCCAATTCTGGCGCTACAAATCTCATAGTGAATAATCCTCCACAAAGCTGCGCTTTCGGTAGCTACTAGCTCTGCTTTTTGTGGCCGTGTAATTACGTTCTATCAAAGTTTTTCACGAACTGAATTGGGCAAGTCCTTGTACTTTATTCAGAATTCATTTTAGCGTTTGTGTTAGACTCTAATAAACTCAAGAAATTTAACAAGTTCCACAATTGAAACAATGTAATATAATAAAAAAAATGTAATATTTAATGTACTGAAAAGAAGGTAATTTTTAAAATAATAACCATTTAATTTCTTCAAAATTAAATGTCACTTTTCGCCAACTCTTCTTTATGGGACATATATATTTTATTAAATCCATTAGTTCTCGGTAGAGGAATAATCATAAATGAAATTACAAATAAGTTAAAATGAAGAAATTTCTTTTCATTTGAGTTTTGTCAATTGACGATTTCAGTTATGTCGCTCTAGACTCTTGTTCACACCTGACGAAAGTAACAAGGATCCCAGAAACGTTGTGTGGTATTTATGTTATCACTTGTTTTGTCTGTATTAGACTATTTTTCTAATTAGAAATAACAAATAGTTTATTAGAAACTAAATACAAAATAATCTTTCGTTTATAGATAATAATTCTGATCCGAGCTATTTTCATACAAAAGAAAGTAATTATCTTTCTATCTCTTTCAAATCACTAGTCAATAAAAATAATTCGAATTGCAAAAAACAGTAATAAATATACAAGAGACCGGCAAAAGACACTTTTTCAAACCACAATAATAATATATTGTGATAACTTCCTATTGGTTCCACCTATTTGAACAAAATAAGGACCCATAAACTTCACTAAGTAATTTAATTGTAATATTTAGAATATTTACGGATGTATAACGTTTAACATTACGTCCACTTATTTTATTATAAAAATTATTTCGAAACAATATTGAACACTAACAATTATAATAATCTGACTTCTCTTCTAAATAATTGTTACAACAACAGAACAATGTATTATTTGATTGATTGGTACCTCTTGAGAAGTAGTCTCAATCAGGGGTGAAACGTTGTATCTGTTGATTATTATGTTTTAAATATGATAATAAAATTATCTGACTAATAGGCTGTTGTTTTTAACAGTATTGAACACTGAATAACAATTGTAATACAAGGTTTCGGAACAATATTTTGTTCCGCGTCCAGACTTGAAGTCACTGTTTCGGTGTTTTCCAATTCGAATTATGAAGCATTCTATTGAAAATAATTCCCAGTAATAAATTGGAGAGCATAAAATTCTTCATCGAATGACATATCTGATTACAAAGTTCGGTTGAATAAAGTGTTATAAATCGTTCCTCAATTTTCAATATTTTCTGTCATTTTCGAAGAGAATGCCGTTTGTCATATTTCTAGTACTGATATCCCCAAAATGATTGGCAGCAAACTAATTTGTAATAGAATAAAGGTTTTAGAGAATTTAATTCTCTTTCCAACACATTTTTCGTTTTTTTTTTGGATTGAAAGAACCATTACATTCTTAGAGTTACATAACTTCAATGTGAAACAAGCTATTCGTTACGGGAACACATACCTCAAATTCAAATAACTTGCACTCTTCCTCCGTATAATTTTGCCCCAATTTCTAATGCATTGTTGAGCGTTCAACGGTTGTATATTATTGTAGTCAGAACCAAATTCGGAGTCTATTTAGGAAGCTGCAGTTCTCAACTTCAAGTATTTTTTGTGTGTTACATAACCACATGAGACCGAGATTTATGTCAGTGGTTTAAACCAACCGAACATTTGTGTGAAGGACATCAGTAGTAGTATTCAACAATTTTATGAGGCAAAGAGGCAAAGAAAGAAACATGACAAATCAAGCCATAATACCCCCCCCCCCCCAAAAAAAAGGCGGAAGATGAATGCCCCCTGGGTTTTCAAACCATATATTCGTATAGTAAAATGGCGCAGTCAATCAACACCCAATTCTTTTTAGAATTACTATAACTACTTAAACTATCATATGGTATTATTCATTTTATAATTATATTCTTATTATTTAAGGAACACTAGTTTATAGTTGTGAGAATTTAACTTCGCAGGAGACGAGAACGTTTGTGGAGCTCTTCTATTTACGTGACAGCATGGCAATTCGAAAACTGTTTTCGTTCACTTTGCCGACTTCCTAGAAACCCAGCGTTAAGCGATTTTGTAGGGACCAGCCACAGTCCACGTGGACCGATTTGGGCACTTTAATTGGTTCCGCGCCTGCTTGCAAGTAGCTCGGCAATCAGGAGGTGGGACTCTTGAGACTATGAAATTAATCTTTTAACTGCATTTATGGTGTAAATGCTCCTGGACTTTCTACAGTTCAGTCATTTTTTTATTATAAACTTTATCTTTAACTTCCTAGAACTTTATAATTTGTTCAAGTCTCTTGACGGTACTATAGATACCAAGAACCAACATGTTATCGGCTATCGTATTTCCTTTCCTAGATTTATTCCTCACGGCAGTGAAAAAAAGAGACGACGCAGGAGTTTCCTCTGACTTACTTATTTAGTCTTATCCTTTCCGTACTTTTGTTAAAATCTACGAATTGACTAACATCCTCCTTACTTTGGTCTCTTTAAGTTTTAGAGAGTTCGATATTATAACACAAAGACGTGATCCGATCACATCCTCGGTCAAAATCACTTCATCTCCCTGTAAGACGCAGTCTTGTAAACAATCTAAAGGGCGTAAGGAATATTTATTTAACAGAAAAAACCTTCACCCAGTTTTACGAATCAATTGACTCCCCATATATTCGCCGTATATCAAGAACCGGGAATAAAGAGCCTGCGAAGGATATTAATTTTGATGTTGGGCCTTATTCTATAGATCTCGCTTTCTGACGCGTTGAATCTAGTAAGAGACGTGACGGCACTTACTTTTCATGCTGTGAAGAATACCATCAATAAGTCTGATTGAATGATAGTATATTTATCAGCCACTGCGAATTTTTGTCTGCAGCAGTTTGACGAGAACGCGGTGAGATGGAACACTCTGAACCCTAATACACCTATCGATACTCCCATGTTAATTTCAAAAGAAAATTTGGAAATCCATGCTTTCGAAAAATCGTCCGTACTATAGATATCAAAATCAAACTCATAACATAAATAAAGAAATATGGTAAGTTTATATTTATTAACTAAGACACTTTGTTATAAAACCAGGCTCAACATTTCAACTGACGATATTGTAAATTAATTGAAAAATAATAATATCCTTATAACAATTGTGTAGCTAAGCAATATTTAAATCAGAGGAAATTGGGCCGTTGCATAAGATACTACATAAATTATTTTCCATAATTTACTGGGCCCTAATATGCATACATATAGCTTTTGCATGTTCCTCTCGTTATTCACTGTTTTGAACGACATGCTCGGTGTTTTGCGTAGTCTACGGTCCTGCTGCTAATTAATCTTCTGGGACAGACATCCGAAAATCTATTTTGTTGTTGTAATTCCGTCTTAGCGAATACTATCAAGTGATCTTTCAACACTTCTTTGTAATCGTGTTGCCATTTTCATTTCAAAAACACAACTCCATTACAGTCCTCAATCCGTTTTATCTCGCCAGCTCTACTTCATCACTGACTTGACTCCTAGAAAATTCACCTCTGAGCTTCTCTTCCCGTTCAAAGGGGTGGGGCTGTTCAATTCTAGCTTCTAGCGCCCACATATTCCACAATACACAAATTTTGGCGATTCTCGAATTTTTGTAAGCTGTTCACATGCTTTTTTGCCTATTTAATTTATGATGAACAGATATTTTTACTTGAATCGAAATCTGAACTTACCAAAAATTTGAGGGTTCCATTTTTCATTACACATGCCCACAATTTAATCCCTGTACAATTTTGCGTTTAAATTCTTCTTCATTTGCTATTTTCAAATAATTTTGTTATATATTTTGGAAAATATACGTGAATGATAATCCACGTTAAGTTCAATTTAAGTTTTTAATTTACGTAATAATTATGATTTTAGTGCCAAAATAAGCTAGTCTCATATGAGATTCAAACCCACTATTTAGCTAACTTTGTGCGTTAAATATTAAGAAACTGGGTTGGACTTTAATGATGTATCAAAACTACGAATTTATTATGGACAAGACCAAAATTGGAAACTAATTACAAAATAATCTTTCGTTTATAGATAATAATTCTGATATGAACTATCTTCTTTACAGAATAAAGTAATTATCTTTCTATCTCTTACAAATCACTAGTCTATAAAACTAATTCGATTTGCGAAAAACGGTAATAAATTTACAAGCCCCCGCAAAAGACACTTTTTCAAACCACAATTATAATTTCTTGTGATAACTTCCTATTGGTTCCACCTATTTGAACAAAATAAGGACCCATAAACGTCTCTAACTAATTTAATCGTATAATATTTAGAATACTTACGGATTTACAACGCTTAATATTACGTCCACTTATTTTCCGTAAATAGTACCACTAGCGTGTAATTGGTAACTGTCCTCGTCTATTAAACAAGAAGTTCAACGTAGAGTTATATTACATTATACTCTACGTATAACAGGATAACTACCCTGGGGACAATCTTATTTACTGCAGGCTAATCACGAGACTAATGAGGATTGAAATCACCCGGCCATCATTGCTCCTAGGTCCATAGTTTGTTCATATTAGTGTCGCAGATATTAGACCTAAGTTTAAGTTTTCTTGTCGGTTTATTTGGTTCATTTTCTATGTAATACTTATTTATGACTAATTTATATATTCTTTAAAGCCTTTGCAGGTCAAAAATCTTAGCAAGGAATTCGAGATAGATTGAGAGAACCTAATCGGTGCAGGAGGATTGACCACATGTTTAAGTTAAATACTAGACAGCAAAAAAAAAATTTGAAACGGGGATGCGGAAGGGTAGTGGAAGGTAGCCAAGGGTTAACTAGGCTACAGTTTAAGGATCCTACCCGGCATTCGCCTAAAAGTAATGCAGGGAAAACACTAGAAAAACCTGCATCAGGTAGGTCAGGCATTGAGTACTTGTCCCACGCCCTTCTCATTTGGAAATAGGACAATGAATAACTGGAACAAATCCTCTAACGGAAAGAAAATATATAAAATAAAAATAAAAAATGGAAACATTCCTTGTCTCCTTAGGTAGTTAAATAGTTAGTTAACCTCTATTTTCACATATTTTCAGGCCATTACAATATTAATTCCTTCTCTTCAACTTTTTCAACAATTACCTTTAATTAATATAATGTTATATTCATGTATTTATAGCTGAAATAATCACCTTAAACCTAGCTTATATTTTATCATAATTATATTAATTTACTATATTTATTAAAACCTTATTAAAACATCCCTTATTTAATTTATAATTAAATTGTAATTTCATGAATCTATCACCGGTAAAACTGCCCATTTGTAGATTAAATAAATACACATATTCATATAAATTTATGGTGACGTCAGAGCTATGTCTTGTGAAAATATATTTTTCTTTACACTTCTAAGTCATTATTCATAGCATCTTAAGCGATTTGAGTTGTATTTTTGACTATGACGTATACCGTCACCGAACGTATGTTTCAAACTTTTGAAGCCATATTTTCCTGGCTGAAAAATGGTTTAACAGCTACGAGGTCTTTGTAGGTATCAGATGCCTTGTAGGTTTGTAATCCAGTAACGTACACCAAAGCGGTAATAGTATAACAAGCTGACATGAAAGAGAACCGTGGCTTTAATATCACACTCACTGCAATACATAGAGGAAAGAATATATACAACAGAATTATCACACAAACTTTCTTTGTGGATCACCAAATAAACATTTTGTTTGTTTACGAATGAATTCTATTCCGGATTCTACTACTGATTTCTGTCTCTAAATATGTCACAGGATAAATTCATAGTCATTCTTTCCAAGTTTTAACAATGTCCTGCTTGATAATTGTAGTTATACGAGATGCAGGTATGCATTTTTTAACAGTTGACGGAAATTAGTTCACAATTAACTTTTCTAAACATCAGTTTTTCTGCGTTTATTTACTTTCCTTTATTTGCTTTTTCCCTACATTAATACGAGCCGAATACTTCATTTCAATAAATGTAATCACGCTTTCACTACGTGCCTCCGAGCAATACAGCTTCAAAGCTCCTTTCTGGAGTTTGAAAATTGTTTTGTAAATGTGCAATAATGTCGGACTCCATACAATAACAGACATAAATCAAATATTTGCTAGTGACAGAAAAAAATCACGGAAAAGCATGTTTAAAGGAGGCTCTAAGGTTGCTAACTTCTTGCCATTAATTGTAAATTTCAGCACTCAAATAAATTATCAGTATTTTTCCACCAAAATCATAACTTTTTCGTTAGGGAAATCGTTGTTCAATCACACTCATCAAAGGTATCTTAGGATAGAAATCAATTATTATGTCTGTATATGTTTTTCGGTGGCCATATTTGTCTATTTATTTAAATGAGACTCTTATATTTTTATCTCACAGCACCTTATTGGGCCTCGGAACAGTAGATAATTAAAATGATATATCAAATTTACAAGAGAAGTCATTCAGATTAAATTACAGAATATTGAAATATCTCCAAAATGCAAACAAAATTAAATAAAATTTGAAAATTTACGTACGAATAATTATTCAAAGTTTTCAACATAATTAACACATTTAAAATTATGTATACCAGTTGTTATTATTCTTCAAGTGTACTTCCACAGAATTTAATAAAACCATAAACTTCAACAAATTAACCGTTATTTTGAAAAATTACTATTTAATTCCGAACACACTTTCACAACACACAATTTCATCCATTTAAGATCACCAATCTAAGAAATTCTGCTTACGTACGCATCATGTCTCACAGAGATCCTGTTTCCAGGGAATTCAATCAATATAATAATGTCCAAAATACTTCACACGTCAGCAGGTATTTCGTCGCCTAACATCAGCCCTTACGAAGTCCAAATTTTATATAAAATTCCTACTCCTATATATATCTATATATATATATATCTGGACAATCTTGCCCAATCGATATATATTGTAATGATTTAAAATTAATGGGAATAATTAACTAAATTATTATGTATTTAAAAATTTATTATTGATAATTACACGTTATAATCCCTGCTTTGCACGCCAAATTCCGTCAATTTAACAAACAAATATTTCAAATTTTATTTTATTAATTTGTGGCGTTCTATGAAAATATAGCTTTATAATTTTACAATCACTTACGTTGAATTTCTCATTATCTCAGGGTCACCACAATGAACTAAAATATTAACAATCCAAACTCATTGAAGTTAACGAAATACAATATTAAATACAAAAGTAAAAGAAAACGAATGAAAAGAAAATCGCGAACGAAATCTGACTATACCCTTAAATTATCGTTTACAGTCATCAATAATTGTTTTGTACTCACGACAGTGCTACTGGTACCAGTTCGGACTCTTGCAGCTTGAAGTCAACACTCACTAAACAGGCCATTATACACTGATTCTACTTATTAAATTTTGAACACACGGTAGTTGCTCTGGATCTCTGCTATACTGGAGCCTGGATCATCTCACCCTCAGCCAGTTGCCAGACGTAGATCTCCTCAAAGTCTCTCTATGTGAAAATTTGTTCAGTTTGTGAAGCAAAACTTCTGCTTCCAAACTGCGATTTTATGAGTCTCTCCGTCAAAACTGTTTACTTGCGTTTTATGTAAACTATTATCTCGCCGTTAGACTTCTTAGATAGCCCTATTCATAATTCTGGATCCACAGACTTTTACTGTTTCTATTTCTCTATGTGGACCGAACTGCTATGTCCCAGTTCTCGACGTAGACTGCCTTCCTCTAGGCGCGTGGTCTCCAGTCTCCCATTGTTAACAAAGAAAGGCCCGCTGCGATTGTTGTCTTTAAGCACCCGTACCGCCAACAATTAAATTATATTAAAAACAATTAATAGCCTGTTTAAGTGGTATACTATATATATATATTGTAGTAATTGGTAATTAAGGCATTGTTCTAATTGAAAAGTTGAATTGTAGAGGACTCATTATTGGTGGATATAGCGGACGCCGCAACAAACCGGCAATGCAAAAAAAATTATTGCTGATCGGTCGAGAAGGTTTTACGCGCTCAAAATTTACGAGACGAATGAACAGTTGGGCAGCGGACAGCAAGTAGAACAGAGTAAAAGAACGAACAGTTGGGCAGCGGACAGCAAGTAGAACAGAGTAAAAGAACGAACAGTTGGGCAGTAATCGGCGAGATGTACAGATTAAAATTCTAATTCACGAAAACTTGAACAATCTTTGTCAGTCAGCAGTGAAGACTGAAAGGTCTAATTTAAAGAACGAGAAAGTGTTCCATTAACCAGTACGCTGTTATATCAAAAATGCAGAAACTGAACTAGTCTTCAGTTAACAGACAAAACCAATGAGGTGCATTTTCAACAAAAATCCACGAGATCTACAAATCCAGGTTGCAATAAATCATCGAGAATCAACAAAGTTATTTTAAACCAACTAACAAACTACGCTAATTAGAGTCTGTGAACATTTAGAGTCTGTGAGTACTTAGAATCAGTGATATCCCCAAAATTGTGCACGAAAAGTTAAAATGAGACCTGGGCTGCCGTAAGTAGAAAGAAAACTTTAAAATCATTGTAAACCACGTTTAAAAGATAAACGTCAGATCGTTCTTTAATTATCGATAAAATGAGATCTTTAATTATTCAGATCATTCTTTATTTCTTGATAAAAATTGAAATTGTTTAAATTCAATCTTTGGTATTATTTCTTCAGCAACAAATTTCGTCTATGTTCAGATGCATTGATTCCCATATAAAGCAAATGTAATTTTTGTGATTTTGATTATATAAATTCTGCCATTATCAAACCCAGTTCAAGACCCTGAGATCCCAAATATTTTGTGATTTGAATACTTGTTTTAAAATTGTTAATAAATCTTGTTTAATAGTTTTCACGTAATAGTTCTTTTCATTTAAAACGCCACATAATTCATATCATGAATTATTGTCAAAAGATGCAAGCTATCGAAATAAATTATTACAATATATATATATATATATATCACTGGACGACGAGTGCGATCAATTTTACTTATCCGCCGCTGTTGCTAGGCCAACAGAGATAAAAATAACGTCTGCAAACGCTCTAATTTAAGCGTTTTTACGCTACCCTGAATGTTCAAAAATACTCCTTTAACATAATGACAATAATCTTACGCAGCAAACTGTATAATCGAACAATTTTAATATTTATGTTATTATAGACTTTGGCGTATATTACAATATATATGAGTGTATGAAACTTTGGTGAGTTGTGCGCACGCCCGCAATGGTTCCTGATGCCCTCTCTAAGCGTTAGGATAGTCCCCAGGCGTAAACGGAGGTGGTACTTTAAAAACATGGGAAAACTGTCAATATTTCCGTGGAACAAATATTCTTCGGGTTCAATCAGATTGATGGTGTTTCTCCGAATGTTGTTTATTTATAATTTCAACCCCTTTCCTGCAAGGGAGTTATGTCTATATTTGTTTTGATATTTCAAAATATGTCACTGCTCCCAATACGTTATTTAACTTTGGACTTTCATGCCAAATGTCGTTTATATGACATATTTTAATAAAAAATATTGTAATATCTCCTCGCGGGTTTCACCTCGGGAAAGGTTTTTTATATCGTGTAACGTTTCAGTATCTACATCTGTCATCGTAGTTGAATCTCAAACCCGAGAAAATTCTGTTCGTGTTTTAATATAATCATATGCAATTTCTCCGCGTCTTTTCCATCTCCTCACATACACTTATCAATAAAAAGATTTAACATTATAGCTCTGACAACATTCCAAATCAGGCCTTCAAATTCTGAAAGAGTTGAATACCACCGTGTGAGCTCGGATCACATGCAAATTCCAGCGTTTTTTATTTTTTCATTTAAATTCGAACAGTTTTTTATGTTTTATTTTACATCGCACTATTGCTGCAGACAATGAGGATCACTGAATTACTTTCTTCTTGCCTTTTTGCATTGAATATAGAAGCTTTATTCTTATGATATATTTCTGTTGATTCCAAAAAACATTTATCATTTTCTTGTATTACGCGTATATTTCTAACAATACATGCTTTTATTCGTTAATAACTTTTCAGCAACTCCAAACTGTTTGCAACTTCACGATTGTACATTATTTGTAGTGACTTACTTTAATCTATAAAAACATGAAACGTAATCCCTCGCGTTACATCCTTCAATAAGTCCAACTGGACAAATTGTCTTTGAAGCAGAAGCTTTTCCTTTAGTTCGTTTTTCTTAAAGAGCTTTCTTCTTTGCCAATAGTTTCATAATGTAATATTTATTATCCTGGTCCCAGTCTCCTCGTCACTAAATCAGAAGATAACTTGTTCCTATCTTTTAATTTCCAAAAAGGAAAATGTGTGTTCATAAAAACATTGTATATTACAATAAACATATAATCTCTCAATATTACTCCCTACGTCATATTAAAATCATAAAGTAAGAAATTACTCGGATATAAAATTATTCGTTTAATAAAATCGTTGTTAACCAATGTCACATTCCATATTTGACTCTTATTAGAACGCTGTGATTGTGGTTTCATACATTCATATTCCACTCTACCGAGTAAAGGCAAATTGATTAAAAATAAAATTCCCATAACACTTGGGACTAGATTGTTTTACTGAATACATTAATATTTCTGTAATTTTAGTATTAATGGCGATTTTACTATAATTTTAAAAATAATACTTTAAACCGTTCACATTTATCTCAGTCTATACAAATAAAATCTATCCTTAACTTTTCCGGTATAGAGAATTTGAATATATGGAGCGTTCCGTTAAAAGAGTGAAGTGGACGTCCATATACATGTTTGGACTATTTCACGTCGTTGCTGAGGTCGACCTATAAGTATGTTAATTCAGACAGCGTCAATGGTATTGTCAATTTTAGGGACGTCACGTTGACAACGCATCAATCGCATAATCCGGAAGGATTTCAGGGACGATGCAATGAGCATTTCGTGAGTAAAGAAGCAGTACGTCCTCTTCAAAGACTGCCTTCACTTCGGTGATCTGCGAAACTTGTCCAGGTGACTAACAGAAATGAAAATTTCAGGTGCAAAGTTCAGTCTTAGATTGTTGAGGATTATCGTATGACAGTTGGACAGCTCTGAAACGAGAGATTAATATTTACGTTGGATCGGTTCATTGAATGTTGAGTGATAATTTCAACTTGTAGAGAGTATTCAAAAATTTATTCGGAGAAGAATCTTCTATTGTTAATCGCACAAAATATGGCAGCTCAGTCAGAAGAATCCATATTTTTTCTTGTTGGGGCAATTTCCTCAGCACCACGATCACTGATGAGTCACTGGTGATGAATTATTCTAAAGACTTAAAATATTCATCACCTGATAGGCTAAAGAAAGTACACAAAAGCTCGACACGACTGTCAGTCATACTGACTGCTTGCTTTGACTTTTATAGGGTTATGCATCACGATTAGAATCCATTAAGATTATGGAGTATTGCGGGCAGACTACTAAACAGGTCCATCAAGGTAACGGATCTGATTTAGAATTTGTTGGCAAACAAAACTTAGCTTATCCATCATTCATCAGGTTCCTCACTGCTCTAAAACTGTTCAGGACGATATTTGCTTATGTATAAATTGAGAGTGCTGTTTAAGGTACCCGAAGGTGCGTGCCTGACGTTTTGGAGTGACCGCTGTGAGAAGTGTGCGTTGCCAAGGGAAACAGAGAAATTATTTTTTCCGGCTAAAGGTTACATACTTTTTCTAACAGAAACGAGTTCTTCGCTTCGTGTATCTAGTTAAAAAATAAATTATTACTTTTGACACCGCAATACCGGTTTCCGTTTTAATGTACACATATTTCTTTCTCCGTGTCTCTCTTTCGTCTCGTCATATACCCCGAGGACTAAAAAACAAATTTGAAACTGTATCTCTAAAATACCATCAGTCAACGCGTCTGTGTCTCGCTTCCAGCCTCTCGGCGAGTGGGCCGTCCTAAACACAGCCTGCTTTAAAATGTACAAATTTTTTTTATAATTTTCGCTCCGCTCAAAAAGACGAACACGAAAAGAACAGAATGAAGTAATTTTAACTATATTTAAAAGAGCGTCTCTGTTCGTCCGTACAGCATAGCAAGTGACAGTCAAGAAGTCGCGTTGAAACAAATTTCAGATAAAAGGGAGCAATTATACAAGATAAAAGGGCGAAGATGGAAATTGAAAATGTGCCGCCAGAGGGTGCGGCGAGCGCTTGTAGGAGCCAGTGTTGGCGAAAGCGGCGCGACGAGCGGACGCGTGCGGGGCGTCGCGGCGTGTCATGCTGTGCTACGTAAGCTAGTGCTTTGCTCTGCTCTTCTATGCTATGCCTCCCTCAGCGCCATCACTGCTATGGAGTTCGCCTGAATCAAAATACATCCACACGTTATCGCTTCTACACGACGTATAAAATTTATGTTACCAGTCCTTCAATTTAATGCCAGAATCCTATTTCAGATATTCCAGAATAATTTAACAAAGCATCCTCACGCAGTATGATCTAGCGATGGGACAAAATTTTTTTTGTTAGAAATCAAGTGAATAGACGAACCATTATCGTATGTTCATTTTATCGTTATATGTTTTGAATTTCCCCGCAAATGAAATATATTATTACGTACAAGTAGCAATGAGATTGTCAGATCTCATTCTATTACGTTTTACCGTGTGCGGTTTGGATGAAAAGCGAAGTTTGTATGGTGAAAGACAAGACAATAAACGAACTGATCGCTCGCGTTAAAAAAAACTCGTGTAAGAACGTGGAGTTTTCCACAAACAAGTGCTAGAAGAAGTTTTGCGAAGACAGTTGCAAATGGCATCGAAGACCGCCTTGGAATTACGGACTTTTTGCCGCTGGGCACCGCTTAATTATTTCTGAATCTCTAAGTTGTCTTAACGTGTGTGTCGTAGGAACTTCTCTTCTGCGTTTAGCACTCAATTCTGTTACGTGTAACTATAGGGTTTGATAAATTGATACATATTTATATGAACTGTTTACGTTGGCCGAATCGCCGTCTCATCTGTACCCCTAAACACTGAAACACGTCCTTTGTAGAGGATGTCCCTTTCACAACACCCACATAAATTCTGGTGCAAAAACGTGAGTTCTATTGAATGTGGTTCCTACATGCATTAGCAGCACGTCGCAAACGTTTTTGTTAACGTGGAATACGATTGCATTATCATGCACGTTCGTGTGAAATACTACCTACGTTTGAAATCCTAGAACCCTCCCTCTAGTAACCACGATCTCACATTACTTCTCATGAACATATGTTAAGTTACTCGGACAAATGGTTAAATTAGATGATCCGTGAATTGATGCTGATATATGATATATATCATTTATGTCTTAAATGAATTATATACAGATTGCTACGGAAAGGTATATAATAAAATTGTAGGGTATAGTTGCAGAATGTGTTACTCCGTTTTCATGTATTTGATTTCAAGTATTGTTTTTCGGCGAACTTTAAATTTTGGGAACTTTGAAAGCAATATTTTCTATGAACAGTTTGACAATGTTTATTTACAATTATATGTTACTGATTTTAAATAATGGAAGTAGGCATTTCAGCATATATGACGTTAAATCTTATATTCCTTTGTTGGTAGTCTCCCATATTTCTAGTGCTTTGCAACGGTGCGTTGAAAAAACAATATTAAACTCACAAAATGCAAATCGCAACTTAAAATCCTTACTTGCCGTTTATTTTATATTACTAATTTCACCGTGTGACTTTTCATATTATATATTACATATTAAAGAAACTATTATAAGTATTAAAAACAGAAAAGTAAAGCGCAAATGCGAAATTCTCTTGTGGCCACGAGGGCTGGTCTATCCTCAAGTTCTGAGCTGTAGCTCATGCCTTTGTTTGATTGTATATTTTTGAATAATTTGCCTAATTATATTGACCAAGCCCAGGCGTGCCCTAATTAAACCTATAAATTATACATTAAGCCTATATCGAATTAATCCTAATCTATCTAATTGAATTATCTAAGCCTAGTTGTCCTATCTGTAAGTGCACTAGGTTCTATTTGATAATATTCTAATATTTTCGAAATTTGACGTATTCGCCCTATCATAAAAATTTTGGTTTCTATCAGTTAAATATACCCTAATTGTTTCTAACCCGAGTATGTTATGTATATCTAACATCCTAGTGTACCTCAGTGCACCCGTTATTATTTTGATGCACCGATTTTGTACTGCCTGAGCCTGAGAAAAATTTCAATCTTATTTATCTACTGTCGGATAAAACACCTGTGTGAATTGGCATTATTTGTACGTAATTCATTATACATTTATATCAGTTATATTACGTCAGTTATTCCATTGACGTATAACTGACAAATCGAAAACGGTCGACAGTATGTAGATTTTGTATTTGTAAACCTTGTCCCACCCATCACTTCATTTTTGACAGTGAATGTCATGTTGAGATATATCCCGTTGTCGATTAGCTCCCACAATCTTCCCATAATTGAACTAAACTGGATGTTAACATCCAATCGAATACCGATTTGTGCGGCAACGATGGTCAATCACCACATCTCTGGACAAATTTTTGCAAGATGAAATGCAGCGCTAAATGATTACCTTTCACTCTGAAACCACATATCCTTTTTCTAGACGTTTTTACCTTCTAGCACGTCCATCTGTGAGTATCATTGTTGTATGTCTGCAGAGAAATAGCTAATCGTGTCGAAATACGATGTTCAGTGGTCCACTGCCCTTATAGGCCGGAGCTAAGTTTATCACGAACCTTTGTTACGGTAACTTGGTTGTTTTAAGACTATTCTGAAAACACTGTCGCAATGAATTATATTATGTTAAGTCAAAAAACGTATACGTAAAAGTTAAGAGATGAAAGTACAGGGTGTGATAAAATTCAATGAATACTTTTATGAATTATAGTGTCATTGATAAAATTTGCCACTCAACGACAATACTCCCCTTCATCTTATCCCTACTTCTACTGCGCAACTATCACGCCATGCTATTTCTACTTCTTTACGTGATTAGAGGGATCGTTTGGGCTTATAGTTCCCACGATGGCCTTATTTGTTTTTGTCCGTGTTCAGTCCGTAATGGAGAACAGGCGGAGTCGCGTTTCCGTGACTATCGTTCATAAAAACGCTAGAGTTACTCAGTTTATGATGTCGAAATGCAAACAGTGAAATATTATTTTTCATAGTTTTAATTTAAAGTCTGTTATCAATTAATAAAACAATTGATTACCTTATACAGACACTTTCTATTATGACGACGTTTCGATACCTTTTTGTATTTCCTTCAGGTATTTCCCTACAGAGAAAGTATTTACAATTGATTATATTCAAAGGATGATTGTACAAAGTAAACAATGGAAAGTTAAATTTTACAAAAAAGAAATAACTAACAACTTACCAAATTAACTAGCACAACTAAACGAAACAATTTATTAAAAACCTGAAGAGGATACAATAAGGTATCGAAACGTCGTCATAATAAAAATTAAAAATAAAAATAAAAAGTGTATAACGCCATTAATTGTTTTATTGTTTTTCAGAATTGAAATCAGCTAAATATCCTTCACAACATTCTCTTCACCCCTTCCCGCAGAAGCCGGAACCATTGCCGTCGAATATCGTTATCGTAACCCCAAAAACCTTTGTAATAATTAATAATATGTCATTGTAAGTATAGAGACAGGTTTTGGATCAATGTGTACACCCCGTAGTGATATATGGATCAGAAACGAGGACAAAAAATTGCACGACAGTACATAACATACATGTAACGCAAAAATATGTGCAGAAAATACGTGTTTCAGAGACAAGTTCGCCTTCGAAATATTTTGTGGTAACGCGGTCGTAGTGGAGTGAACATGAAGTCTGAAATTGTAGTACGAAAGACGCAGTCAGTGTAAGGAGAATGGGTGGCTGATGATTAAACAAAAATTAAGCGCTTAATAAAAACAGTATTAACTTAAAACGGATTTTTAATTTTGCTATGTTTTGATAGTAACTAGACTTTGTTTTCACGTCTAACAGGAATGTATGATACCGTTGTCTGTATGGTTAAGCCTAGGTTTTTCCCCTGTGGATTGCTTTTAATCATTTTTAAAGAAAAACCTCGAGGTATAATTAAGACCAGGTTCTAGCATCATCAACCTCCCCCCCCCACCCCACCCCCCCACCACCGTTCAGTTTCATAGTTTGGTTTCAGTTAGCTTCAGAGTGAACGTTACATTTATGGTAATTCAAGTTTACAAACAAAATAATAGCTATTTATTTAGTGCGTATTTTAACGGCATCCAAGTCGGGACAATAAATTATCGCATTTTATAAAAGCTTCGGTTCTACGCACACCACAATCTAAAGCTAAATGACAGGGTTATAATTTCTCTCTTCAAAGCCCATAAATCAGGTGTCTTAAAAAATATAATTTTTTATTTCTATTTGTTGTAATACTGGGGTAATTACAGCATTTGAGATGTTGGGTGCCATTTAGAATGTCATTTACATAAAACTGGTTCCCATTAGTTCAGAGCTTAACAAAGCCCAACTTATCTCATAAATATGATAAAACATGATGACACCGGATAAAAAACAATAGTCTACAAAAATGATGTTTAATAATACTTTTTGTTCTGAACGTCAATTAATTTCGCTGATCGATTCATTTAACATTATTTTTTTATTATGGTGGGTTAATTAGTGAAATTACACTTTATTAACGCCCGAAATACTCTCTAATAACTGTCGGATTATTTCTAACTAGTACATATATTCAGTGAATAAACATTACACGATTTATGGTATCGCCTGAAAGTGAGTGTAGTCACGCATTACATTTGGGAAACTTCTACGATAATCAAAAAAGCGGTTGGATGGATTTGTTGAAACATTGTGTGTACTGGTTAATTTTTGTAAGTTCGTAATTATAATCAGTTATATATATATAATTATATATATATATAAATTATATAATTATATAACTATATAAATTATATAATTATAATATGTCGATTGAAAGACATTTCGTTCCGATTATCCGGTTGACGAACTATAAATATTACATTCATTAAATAGAACTCGGTAAATGAACAACTTTCATCGACTTATTCATTGCGTTATATGTCAAAGTTGAATCCGTAATATCAAAAGTTTGTAGCAACTAACGATTCTGATTCCTGCGCCAATATTTCTGAAGTAACCTTTTTTATTCCTCTTTTATATATCTTTACGTACGATTTAGATATTTATGTTTTCCGATTTAATATGTTTGATGTTCAGTGACAGGATAATCTAGTTGGTATGTGTTCTCGTATGTTTTTCTGTATAGCATAACATTTCGTTTTCCCCGGCTGTAATTTATTTAATTAGTTGCCAGAATTAAACTGCGTCCATATAGGCTGAACTTTTTTTCTGTATCATAACGTGGGCTTGAAATATCGTATGAAATACGTTTCCTTCCTTATTCATGTTTCATTACCCATCAAAATAGAACCAAGCTCCGGCAAAAGATCCACTGAAATATTTTCCTTTTCTTTGCACAAGAAACAGTAAAAATTATATTCGAGTGATCCTTTAACTCTTTAATTATTGCATGTGACCATTACTGAACTATTTTAATATGCTTTAAGTTTGATATCCCGAAAATTGTTACGATATTTACTAACGTCATCGTGATCTTTCCTTCGCATTTAGATGTTGTAAGACCTAAATATTAGTAATTAAGTTAATGTATGGATGCTAAGTAATGTTGTGTTGGTGTCGAGGTCGCCTCAGGCTTTTTTTTTCTCTTCCTCTCCGGGGAAGAAGGTGCGAGCGAGTTAACTCCCTCTGGAACACCCCTGTCGAATCATAATGACGACACTTTCTCCTGAGGCAGCTCAATTTGCTGCGAGTTTTACGGGTTCAGGATTCCTAAGAGCCGCAATCAAAATTCTCTCACCATGTTGGGTGAAAACTGACCATTATTTTTGGTATTGTTAAAGAGCATTGTTTCATACAGATCAATATACACGCTGACAGTTTATCATATTTGTAATTAATTTTACTCCTGACACATCATCTCGCTACAGAGGGCTAATATAAAATCTTTGTCACGTTGCTGCTTAATTACAACGTCTTCTGGCGTAGATACATTAATAAGTTGTGCAAAATAGTTTTAGACGACCGTCCTTTATTTCTTCCAAATGGTTTTAATATCCATTTGTCTGTAACCGTCCGTCCACAATTACAACTTACAGATGAAAAAATATGTCGATAATGTCAACGACGCACAGAACATATTTCATAATATTAAAAAGCGAGCAAATCGCTATTATTGATGACAGCAAATAACCTAGTTTGCGAGTCAATTGTTTAAAGCCCAACATGCAGTGAATGTTTCCAACCATAATTCACTTCTCACTTTGTACCGTCACATATACTATGCAGCCCTTTGTGTCCCTCGTTGGCTTTTCTGTCTTCCTCGGTCATTTCTGTTACATGTATTGTAATTCTGTTGGGTGTCGCCGTTCAAAGTTTATGGTTCCTCCCCCAGCTTTTATTTTTCGTTTATTCCTGCCCGACGTCCATCTCATCGACTTCATTTGTTTCACGCATGTCTCTTTGCTGTTGCTTATTGCCCACTCATTGCAATCAATAATGACTATCGTTTGATCATCGGCGAATACGTTTGCTTGTATTTTCCAACGCATTTTGCGATTGTAATTTATTCTTACGTATGCATCGTTGCTGTGTTTAGTCACTGAAATAACATCACAGAACATGAACACGTTGTTTCACAGTGAAATGATATACACAAACCTGATGAAGTGTTTATACGTTGATAACTGCAGTGGTAGCTGTTTAATAAAACGGGAAATTTTCAGTCATACTCAAATAATTTTTTCCTCACTGTTTTGTGAATGCCAAACAAGTAATTAATATCAGGGGATTGCAGTTTATTTGGCAAATGGCCTCATTGAAAGGTTCTTTTAAATCATCCACGTTGAAAACACTCGCAAAAAGCCTTTCATAAGATGAAAGCTGTACACGTCATACGAAGTATTACCAGAGATCCTTTTACTATAGCAAACGCAACGCTAATTTAAAAGAATTATTCTGATAGTAATTGAGGGAAAGAGCGAATGTGGAATCTGACTCATCGATAGTTAAATTTTACGGAGAACACAACGCTGTTTGCTATTTTTTACTTACTTTTATTATTATTATTATACTCTTACATTTTTTTAATAAACGTTTTACTAGAGGATAATCGACATTGTGGTAGCTTCCTGAACGGGTTATCCGGAAAGTTCAACTAAGACTCCTTCACTACAGTTTAAGGATCCTACCCACCACTAACGTAAATGTGATGCAAGGAAACCCCTATGAGGCACTAAGTAAATGTGCCACGCTCTCTCAATGACAAGAGTTATACGTATGCGGATGCAACATTAGCGACTCCATGCCTCGACCAGGCAGCTGGTCGATTGCTTCTATGGAAAGAAAAGAAAACTCCTGCACCTCTGTGGCATACACATCTCTAAAACTGACCTAGGTGTGTGAACTTATGGGAACCTTCATTTATAACCAGATAGACGAACGAAATATCCGTAGTTTAACTTTCTTCTCTTCCTGTGTGTTTTTGTTTGTATGCTTACTTTTTGTTTCTTTTCTTTTAGGTGTAGACAACCTATGTATAGGGTAATCCACATAGTGGCAACTCCCCTTTAATAGCATAGGAAGACATTTGAAAGGGATGATGCGGAAGGGTAGAGGAAGGTAGCCAAGTTTTAACTCCCCAGGGCTATAGTTTAAGGATCCTACCCGGATTCGCCTAAAAGTAATGCAGGGAAAGCCCCAGAAAAACCTTCATCAGTTAGGTCGGGCATTTGGTACTTGTCCGCGGGAGAGGAGTTTGCTGTGGAGACGCAGCTTTCCCCTCGCCGTCCCTTTACCATGACCAGTTTAGGAGGCAGCTGGCCGACTATTCCAATAGGAATAGCGGACAACTCTTACCGTATGCCCAAGGTCTGCGACCCCGGAACATACACCTCTCAAAACAGGCCGAGGTGCCTCGGCATATGGGAACTTTAGTTCAAAAAAACCAGAGAGATGTGAAGGTATCCCCAAAGGTAGCCTCCGCCAGAGCTCTCTGGGAAGGTTTACCTGCGCGGAAATCTCTTCCCTTCTGATGCCCCTTCGTGTTTTTTTTGGGTGTAGACAGGCTATGTAATCCACATAGTAGCAACTCCCCTCTTATAGCATAGGATAGGGATTTGAAAGGGGGGATGCGGAAGGGTGGAGGAAGGTAGCCAATGGTAAGTAGGGCCCCCGGGCTATGGTTTAAGGATTCCTAGAAAAACCTGCATCAGGTAGGTCGGGCATTTGGTACTTGTCCCACGCCCTGCCGATGGCGAGAGAAGAGTTTGCTGTGGGGACGCAGCTTTCCCCTCTCCGTCCCTTGACCAGTTTAGGAGGCAGCTGGCCGACTATTCCAATAGGAATAGCGGACAACTCTTACCGTGTACCCAAGGTCTGCGACCCCGGAACATACACCTCTCAAAACAGGCCCGTCCCGTTTTCATTCTGACTGAGAGTATAGTCAGTCAGTAATTTTGTATGAGTATTTCCAATTTCAATCTTTTCGTCCAATTTTAAATGTTTTAATTTAGTTCCCATGCATACGTTTTACAAATCGTTTCATTCACACTTTCAGAACACATTAATGGTTCAGAAAATCGTATTTGCTTAAGATATATACCGGTAGCGAATTTTCTATACTGACCGATAATGTGAATATGGACGAACGAAGACACATTCATCATTTCAAACAATAAATATCTCGGTTTTTTAAAAATTAAGTAAAATAGATATATGACAGACACAATGAAGCGATGATATAAATACCACACAACGTTTCTGGAAACTTTGTTCTTTTCGTCAGGTGATTATATAACACTAGAGCCAGAAGTGACACAGCCGCACAATACAGTTGACAACTCAAAAGCAACCGCACAATGTTGTGTCGTTGTGTCACTCCTAGCTCTTATATTTTTTAATCATCTGACGAAAGGCACAAATTTTCCCGAAACGTTGTGTTGTTTTTATGTCATCACTTCCTTTTGTCTGTCGTTTGACTATTTTACCTTATTAATAAATATCTCTGTTCGTTCTTAGAGAAGAAAGGGTTAAAATCCAAAGTACCAGCATTCCTTACAGATATAAACCTATTAAATTCAGTCAATTCCTACGTGGCCATTGCAGAAGGCGAATATAGAAGCACAGTCTTACAGGTATGTACCTGTTACGAGTACTCGAACTCGTGTTCCCAGCTGTTATCAACCCTTTTGTGCTTGAACAGATTTTTTGTCTCTTCTAAACGTTAGACTTTTTCTTTCTTTCACATTCGCATAATTTCATGTACAGTATTATATGGGATGCCGAATAACATCTTTACTAATTGTCTCAAAACCCGAAAAATTGTATCTGCACACGAAAGCATTCCGCATTAAAACATGAGAATGATTCTTAGGGAAAACCAAACCGAAAACATACTTTTAACTATGTACTATCTTTGGCACGAGGGATCTTAAACTCTGTGTAATATTCGGCCTAAAGGCTGAACCGAAGACGTATTGCTCTCGAGAAGAAATGGAGGAGGCTGAAAGAGAATTTGAAGCATAGAATGTCGCCCAGTGTGCCGTACGAAGATGCGGAATCTATAAAATATTCGGCACACAGACAAGTGCCCGTTCCCCTCTCCTTCCCGCAGTGTTATAATAGCCCACCCTTCCTGGCGACGACGAACAATCTTGCCATGACCTGCAGAACTAAGTCACAAAACGCACAGCAGGAATAACTCTACAGCAGTTCGGTAAATACAGCCGCGCTGAAGCGTCATCAATATTAGAGTATCTATTTTCCGTTCATCGCCTCATAGGAAACAAAATCTCATATAATGCAACACAAATTTCTGAAATCAATTAAATAACTGAACGGTTGCGTAATAGGCTTTCCTGCCTGCGGACACGGAGGTATGCCAATGTAGTTACGCGTTTGCGAAGGATTAATGGAAGCAGGCAACGCTGCGTGCATCCCTGCGGTCTAGAAATAATTGAATTACGCTTGATTTGCAGCCCTTTCGCTTTCCCCCGAGAACGCGGTTGGCAATCACTTTGTGACGCTCCAATCAAATGCCAGATTTATTGGCAGATTCTGTACTATACATAGTTGCGATATCAACGACACGTGCTGTTAGACTTCCTTAAGAAGAAAAGGTCTCCGCTAAATGAATTCATGGTGCTAAAACTGAAACAACATGCTTCAACACAATGAAACTCAAATCACTTCTGACAAGTAACTTCGTGCCTTATAAGTATGAAGAGCACAAAATTTGTGTTCTTGAGTGGTGACAATGGACTACTCAACCTCCGAAACAAATTCAGCGGGTCATCAGATAACGCCGAGAACTCGTTGCTCGGAGGAAATTGAATCGGATCACGGAGTGGAATGACAATCCACGGTGATCCAAGGTGAGGAGGGGGTCGTGCACCGTTCTACTACATTCATGTGCTCGACGTGTTCGGTAAGTTAAGTTTAAACTGGGGCTACGCTATTAATATTTGTTAAGGAGCAATGTTCTCTCTTGTTCATCAGAAGCATTCGACCGCAGCGATTTAATACTCTTCAAAACCATAACTCGTAATTAATGAATAAGAAAGATAGCCAATACAGAAAAAAGGGTAATATAAATACCACACAACGTTTCTGGGATCCTTGTACCTTTCCTCACGTGCTAAGAAGAGCCTAGACAAACACAACTGCCGAAGGGTTAGATCTCCCATTGTCGTTACGTTTTCGTCGCTTTTGAGTGTTGTGAACTGACCAGTGCAGTGCCGTGCAGTGCAGTGACCTGTGTCTGCATTGGCTATCTTTCTTATTCATTATCTTCAATCAGACATAAATTTTTTCATTATAACTCGTAATTATTATTCTCGGGAAACTAGCTGCGAGAGTAGATTTATTGAATACGACGTCTCTGCTGCTTTCTTCCGGTGACGTGAAATTCTGAAGTGGGTTTGTTGAAAGAAGAAGTCTCCGTTTCCATATCACATCACCAATCCGAAATTTGATGACAGAGACATTCGCCGCCGTAACGTCGTTTACAATAAATGCACTCACTCGGCTATTTCCCAGAGAAAATAGCGTGGTAATGCCAATTCAAAACTGGCGGCGAAAAGTTAAAGCAACGTCAGTTTTTAATGTAGATTTGCTCGCACGTCAGAGACAAAATACAAAGAGATACTACATTGGAGGATAGACAGTGGCTGAGGAGAGAAAGGAAGCCTGCAAGAGAATTCTCTCGCAGGTGAACCTTCCCAAAGAGCTCTGGCGGAGGCTACCTTTGGGGATGCCTTCACATCTCTCTGGTTTTTTTAACTAAGGTTCCCACATGCCGAGGCACCTTGGCCTGTTTTGAGAGGTGTATGTTCCGGGGTCGTAGATCTTTGGCATACGGTAAGAGCTGTCCGCTATTCCTATTGGAATAGTCGGCCAGCTGCCTCCTAAACTGGTCAAGGCACGGAGAGGGGAATGCTGCGACCCCACAGCTAACCCCTCTCCCGCCATTGGAAGGGCGTGGGACAAGTACCAAATGCCCGACCTACCTGATGCAGGTTTTTCTAGCGTTTTCCCTGCATCACTTTTAGGCGAATTGCCGGGTAGGATCCTTAAACCATAGCCCGGGGGTCCTAGTAAAATAAAAACAGTGGCTGAGGTGTAGCGGTGAGCGTCATCGCCTATCATGACTGGACGCGGATTCGAATCCCGCATGTGCATTGACGTTTGTGCTCATGGTCAAGAAAACTGAGGTTATGGCTGAAGGAGATCCGTAATGTTACATGAAAGATGACAGTCTGGCAGTCGTCGAGGCAGGCCAGCACCCTCAACGGGTTGTAGAACCATGGAGAGAGAAAGAAGGCAGACAGCGGTCGCGACGGCCATTCGATTGCCTCGCTTTCGATCCTGTGTCCTCTTACTCTCATCCTCTCCGAAAAAAATACAATAATTTCCTAAAATTAAATAAAGACCCAAAAATACTACCATATCAACTAAATTTTATATATGTTTTCGAATTATTTTTTACTTATTCATGTAACTGTTAAAGTTAAACAAAGCTAAGTGGAACGAAAAAACACTCGACGAAACGTTCTCGACTAGAAGATATAAAAGCACATGAAATACTGAGCGCTTTCCTAGAACGCGTCTAGCCAACTAGATCAAACATGTTTAGCAGCAAAGATGCTAAGCTAGCACTGTGTGATATCGACCAGAAATGATTTACCACGTCATGAAGTATCATATAAGTTTCCGCAGTGAATCCGGTGATACGAAATTTTCAAGACACTGAAATAAGAGGCATGTTTAGAACGTAAGTGTACTAAATTTTTATGTTTTTTTAAAAGTTAATATGAAAAAAATACAGGATATTTTCCACCCATGTGTACCTTCAGAGAGATAAAAAGATGATAATCTGAAGGCGCCAAGTCAGGGAAATACGGGAAGTGGTTCAAAACATCGGTACGAAATAAATTCAAGAACGTCTTGGTGGCTAAGGATGTGTGAGTTCGGGCCTTGTGCAACAAGCACACGCCTCTCATCATAATTCCCCTCCTTTTATTTTGAATTCTTCCTTTGAATTTTTAATATTGTATCACAATATCGTTGTGCGTTGATGGTCTCCCCGAGTGGCAGAAATCCCATCCAAATGTTGGATATTCCGACCAAACCTCTGAGGCCATGACTTTCTTTTTTACCAAAAATTGTGGTTTTGAATTTTGTGCTGATGGGGAATTGGTGTGACGCAAACTTCGGTAGTTCTTACCGTCGGGATTTCTTACCGACGTCTTTCACGCAACTGGACAATGTGAGATTACGTACTACTGTGTTACTACGATGCTCGCTCGCTCTGTCAGGAGATCCCTCTCTGTCACTCAGTGTTGCCAGACCTAAAAAAAAATGCGTTATGGTCACAGTACACTTACTTTATGATCATGCCTCCTACCCAGTAACGAACTAGAAGTCAATTAAGGTAAAAAATTATGTGACATGTGAATTAGAGTTAGTTTATGTTCTGAATTAAATAACAGTTACTGAGTTTTTCCATTTATTACTGACGACAGACGATCTGTTAATCACATATCAATTATGTCACTAATACAAATATAATAATAGAAGGAAGATATATAAAGAAATTGCGATGTGTCAAATAATTTTTCAGAACTTGTTTACAGCAGATGGTCCTGTCTCACCAATAACTGTAGTTACTACAATCACTGTTGGTTCATACTATCAAATCATGTAGACCCAAACATAGCTTCTGAGAATTTACAGAACCATTTCAGTTAATTTAAATGACATACAACAGTGGCGCATTCGTATAAATGCATCCAAATCAACTCGTGTAACGTTAACAACTAGAAGAAGTATTTGTCCTACGGAGGTCTTAAATGACAAATCAGTACCGCAGGAAGAAACCGATCATTACTTGGGAATCCATCTAGATAGGCGCCTTACACAGAGAGAGCATGTAATCTCAAAACCCAAACTATTTTGGTCTAAAATTCCTGAAATTGTATTGGCTCATGCGGCGGAAATCACACTTTTCACTGTAAAGCATAATATTACTTTATAAAACAACTATCCGGCCAATTTGGTCATTTGACATACAACTTTGGGGCACAGCTAACAGATCAAATATCGACATAAAACTGTTCCTATCAAAAGTACTGCGATACTTGCTAAACGCCCCATGGTTTGTACCGAACGAAGTAATTCGACTTTCCAGGGTTACTGAAGAGATACAAAACACCGGTGTGCGTTACCATGAAAGACTAAGAGTTCATCCAAACAAACTAGTAAAATATGTATTAAACTCGGGTGAAGAAGAGCTTAGGCTCAAGAGATTCAAGCTTCTTTATTTAACAAAAATATTCACGTGAAGAGTTGCAATAAATACTTCCAGTTTTAATTTTGAAAAATTTTCCTATAAATGTTTTTCGCCATGACTTTTAATATAATAACTAAATGTCACTTTTTATGACAGATTTTTAGAAATAAATATTTTTTTAAAATAAGAACTTGAAGTCTGTTAATGCAAATGCATGTTATTACTGCGGACTTATTAATTCCACGAAATCTGGAAAAATACAAAAGGGGAATCATATGTTTGACCTCTAGCCATTCAATTTTTAAAATTCCTCTAAAAACTTTATAAAGCTATATTATTAACGAAAAATAATTATTTGTTCATCTTTCCTTAAAACGACCAAACCATTTATATCGACAAAATTTTAAATTTAATCCTATTGTATTTGATGAAAACCTGTGCACTTACTATATTTATCCGACCTTATATTTTACGAATTCCTAGAACAGTTTTTATGTACCTTCCACATATGCTGTATTTCTGTAACAAATCTGAATTTGTTGCGGTGTATTATTGACACTAATGGTTAATCTTACATTTCTCGACATATCGTTATGTTTAATTTCATCGCGGCGCTCTTGGGCATCTAAGAGAAGACGAAAATTATGTGGCTGAACTTTATTAGACTCCGTTTGAGCTTATGGTTCCAAGAATTTTCACCAGAATCCGGCAGACTACAAACGTAAAGGTAGTAAATATTGGGTGAATGCTTGTGCCGTATCTGGGCGTGACACGAATTACGCATTCTGAGCTTAAGAATGTCATTCAATAGGAGGGTGTTGGAAACTTTTTCCATTAGTTATACATACGTCAGAACGGGAAAAACTCTTGAAAATTCACGCGGGTTGTTTTTAGGTGACGACTCTACGCTGAACTGACGATATGAAATGTACCCAGTTTTTAAAATTGAGGTCAGGTATGTCCCAAAAGTCATTTTCTGCCATTTCAACAATGCCTATTTTTTAGTCATTTTGTGCCTTACGTTAATTTACTCTCACCTCTAGTATTATTTAACTTCCTTGCCTTGTTGTCACGCAGTTACTCTCTGTCACCTTCTGAATACCTCTATCAAATATATCAAATTGCTTCCTCCTTCTGTGGCCTTGTCTAAGTGTGTCCTGTGTCCACGTTCCACTCAGATCCAACTCTGCCTTCTCACACAGTCATTAATTAAGTGATCGGTACCGGCGTTTCTCCACATGAATCGTTCCATACTTTGCTCTTGTAATAGGTTGTTTGTGAACTATCATATGCTGCCCAACTCTCTGATCCACGTGTCTCCACTGGGATTACAAATTCGTCTGTCTGGAGCCTCTGAAATTGTAATTGCATATTCTTACTTCTATTGTGAACACGCCAGTAATATTTGATAATTTTCTAAATGTTGTAATGTACTACGATACATCTTTCGGATTAAAACATTCGTTGAATACCATGTCCTATTTATTCCTTTTATTTAAAATGTTATATTGTTTTTATGTTTAATTTAATTGCGCTATTTTTTATTAAAACTTAGATGACTTCCATTCACTTTGGTATTTCAAATTATCTCTTCCCGTATGATTTTACTACTAACTTCGTTTCAACATATTGGGGGAAATCCTCGTGGTGGTCTCTCCCCTTTTAACAGCATAGTAAGGGATTTGAAGGGGTGGTGTGGAGGGGAGAGTAAGGTAGTCAAGGGTTAACAAGGACCCCCGGATAAAGTTTAACACGTTCGCCTAAAACTGATGCAGTGCGTAATGAACTTAATAAATGCATTAGTTTATATCTGTGAAGGACTTGGATATTCAGTTTAAGCATTTTAGCTTCAGGTTTTCACGAACCTGGAGACGCCGCTTTAATCTAATAGTAGTTTGCTGTATGTGTTATATAAACTTGATAATTCATTAAATAATGGCTTTCATTTTTCTTATAAAATTAATATGTTATGTGACATTTAATAATAAAAAAGCAATGTATTAGTCAGAACATGTAAATGTAATTAATTGTTAAGTTCAATCATTACATTAACATTCAAAATATTAATACTACAATAGAATCACTACCTTTCGTCCGTAATTTTGGGCTTCATAATATTAATTCGAAAAGATGAAACTTAATACAATAAATATGTTCATTATAAAAATTCTTCATTGATGTTCAATTTTTGTACTGATATTTATTATAATCTAAAGAATCCAAATTTATCATCAATAAAGGATTTTTATATCAATCATATTTATTTTCCGCGAACGAAATGACAAAAGTGGATTATATTAGTATTTTACTTTATTGCCCTCGTATTAATGAACTTGTAACACCAATATTAGCATAGTACATAGTGAGAGTGAAATTCCTTATTATGAATTGTTTTATAACTAATTGAAAAAATTCGGCGCTCAGAATGCAGGGTCGAGGGTGCAGCCAGTGCGTGCGTGTAATAATGTGAAATGAAAATCCATCGAGGTCAGAGTTGCGTTAATGGTCCATGCTAATGACTGAGTCGTCTAAATGAAATTCATACAAACAGTGCACCGCTCTCGTTACATGTGAACGATTGCTCCACGTCTGCGGATTTAATTTCACTCGGAGCTGTACTTTGAGGGTCTGGCAAATTGCACTTGCACAGTATTAAGCCTGGCTTCCAGTGTTCTGCGCCAGCAATACAGCCATTTTTCATATTTCGGTGCCATTTATCACGCCGTGGCGTGCTTCCAGCCACTGCAGTCGTTGCCACTAATTTTCGCGCAGAAATTGTTCCAAAACTACGTGATGCCGGAAGATCCCAGACGTTATCTGTACGCGAAAACAACTTCAAGTAACTTGTTTAAAAAAATCTACTCTAAAACTCGTTTTAAAGCTTATAGGTGTTAGTCTGTCAGTAATTTACTCTCCCTGCAATTATGATCTGAAATAGAACTTTACTGGAGTGCGATTAATACAGGCTGCTACGGTCGAGCGCTCGCCAAGACGTCAATTACGCACGTTAAATAGAAGCACGAGACCGGAATAATCCTTCAGATCTCGCCACCTGGGCGTTACCTGCCGACGATCTCCCCCTAACCCACCACATCAGTTCATTCCTATAAGAGTTTTTTAACCTGAACCAGTTTTATTGCGGATACACCAGAATAAGATGGCACGTTTACGTAATTGTCCATGGTATTATATTTCAACTATGATACGATATATATATATATATATGTATATATATATATATATTAAACATCACAATCAAGATTTGTCGAGTCTTTGTCAGGTTGCATTGTGTTAAGGCAGGGCTTTGGAGCGACCACTTTTTGAGTTTCTCCGCTCCTACATAAAAGTTTTTTCTGCAGTTAAAATATTCTTCTAGAAATTACATTAATTTTTTCTTTCATATATAATTACGCATAAAAACTTGTTTATTTACTAATAATTTATTTATTAACAACATACAACAAAAAATTTTACAATCAAATAATTTAAAAATGCAATACATTTTTAATTTTAAAATTATTAAAAAAACACAACATATATTATTTGTTGGGGGACAAAAAATCGTTCTTTATTGACTGCATATTATCACGTAAAATTAATCTTAATCCCGAAAATAGACGCTCAACACTTGTTTGATAGTTTGGTATGCTTAAACTGACTCTGCATACTTTTCCAGATAATGATCAATTGCTTCGAATACATAACCTTTAATTGCCCCACTTCCTCTAGTGCAATGCAGTCTTCCACAATATGTTTTTCTATTACGTTGTCATCTTTATTATGTATAGTGGAAATTTGAAGTCTATTTCCTATTCTATACAATACTAAATACAATACAATTTTTAATTTTTAGGTAACAGGCTACATGAGGGTAATCCACATGGTGGCAACTCCCCTTTAATAGCATAGAAAGGAATTTGAAAGGGGGGATGTGGAAGGGTATAAGAAGGTAGCCAAGGGTTAACTAGGGCCCCCGGGCTATATTTTAAGGATCCTAACCGGCATTCGCCTAAAGAAATGCAGGACAAACCCTAGAAAAACCTGCATCAGGTAGGTCGGGCATTGAGTCCTTGTCCCACAGCTTCCTATAGCGGGAGAAGAGTTTGCTGTGGGGACGCAGCATTCCCTTCTCCGTGCCTCGACCAGTTTAGGAGGCAGCTGGCCGACTATTCCAATGGGAATAGTGAACTACTCTTACCGTATGCCCAAGGTCTGTGACCCCGGAACATACACCTCTCAAAACAAAACAGGTGCCTCGGCTTGTAGGAACCTTAGTTCAAAAACGGAGAGGAAAAGGCATACCCAAAGGTAGCCCCTTCGTATCTCTTCTAAATGGTTCTGCCTTCTTCTTCTTGCAGATGTTTCCATTTTTTTTTTTAGGGCAATAGGCTACATGAGGGTAATCCACTTAGGGCAATAGCATAGGAAGGGATTTGAGAGGGGGGATGCGGAAGGGTAGAGGAAGGTAGCCAAGGGTTAACTAGGGCCCCCGGGCTATATTTTAAGGATCCTACCCGGCATTCGCCTAAAGGAATGCAGGGAAAACCTTAGAAAAACCTGCATCGGGTAGGTCGGACATTGGGTACTTGTCCCACGCCCTTCCGATAGCGGGAGAGGAGTTTGCTGTGGGGACGCAGCTTACCCCTCGCCATGCATTGGCCTGTTTAGGAGGCAGCTGGCCGACTATTCCAATAGGAATAGCGGACAACTCTTGCCGTATGCCCAAGGTCTGCGACCCCGGAACATACACCTCTCAAAACAGACCGAGGTGCCTCGGCATGTGGGAACCTTAGTTCAAAAAAAAAAAACCAGAGAGATGTGAGAGCATCCCCAAAGGTAGCCCCCGCCAGAGCTCTCTGGGAAGGTTCACCTGCGAGAAATCCTCTCGCAGGCTTCCTTTTGCAGATGTTTCCAACCTTTCATCATCTTTACATTACTAGTATTTTTAGTTTTAACCATAAGAAACAGGCAAACGATTCTTTATGAATATCTAAACGGAACGCTCAATGTGTTAATATTATTCAAATAATTACTTCTAAGTGGAAAACTTTAACATGAATGTTTAAAACTGCTGTGGTGTATTCATGGCCAATATATTTAAACTCGACGGAACTGCATTTCAATTTCAGGGACATCTCATTCGCTCGTAAAATGAAATCACATTTATACTATAAAATATTTAATTAAATGTCGCTCTGTAATTGGAGTGAAGAACGAAAAAAACTACCCATCACTTAAACATAACCATGTTTATTTTATTGATTTGAATGTGTTTCCCTCACAGTGGTTATGTGTGTGTATGGAATGGCTACTAAATGATATGTATGGCATTAAATTAGTAATTAAACTTTGAGGATGAAACATGCAATTTATTTCTGAACTCGTTTTAATTTATTTGACGGAGATGAAGCTATTTCAAAACATCAGTAATGGCCAGTCATAAAATCGCGTGCAATGAACATAGTTTTGAACGTAATTCATTAAAAACAATAATTTTAGCCTTATGAAATTTTATCTACTGACTTTTGAACTTATAACAATGAACGTCTGACGATTAAAAGTTTTCACTTTAAAACCATTAGATTCTGAGGTTATTATTTTAGTTTTGATAAGAAGAGAAAATAAAATTGTCTTAGTTGTAGTCAGGTTAATTTGATGAGAAACTCCACAAACACATAAGTAAATATATACATATACATACATACATATATTGACAGAAAGTAAGACGATTATGTATATATATATATATATATATATATAGAAATATTTTTCTGAACAGGACTAAATAACTGCTTAAGTCTATCTTATTACAAATTGGAGTACTTAATTAGGTCTCTTAACGATGTTTCTGACACGTTCCAGTAATGAAATCGTGGAACATACTCCCTGGATATTGTCGTTGTGGGCGTGGTTTGCAAGAGGAAACGTATTTGAAATGAAAAATTGAGGCATATACTCAGATGTTATTTATTGCAGAAGCTACCGTGATCGCAGTTCGCCGCTGGTAATGCATTTAAAACAGGAAATTTGTGGTCACAGTTTGTCATTCCCTAAACTAGGGCAAAACTCTCTGTCTTGAATGATGTAGAAGTTGTTATAAATGCAAAACCCCGCATCAATCGTGTTTCGTGAACTTTGTATTTCCAGTGTGTGTAGTCTAATTCGCCTAATCTTACATTCCGCAGCCTGTATGCTGAAACTGAAATTCATGTGTATAAATTAAATATATATTATAAGAAAAATATTTATGAACACTTAACATCTCTTCTATCCCATATAATTCTTTTATAACTTTCTGAACGAGGAGATTTTCTTAATTGTATAATTACGATCACTTACTTAAGCCTATGGCTCCAAAATTCAATTTCTACATTTCAAGATCCAAGCTCCAATAAAAAAAATAGTGACTGGTAATTATTATATACAGTTGTTGAAAAGCATAAAATTGGCGATATTTCTGAATAATGCAGAATAAATATTTTATCTCTGTTGCAGATGAGTGAAATGATCATTTGATAGTAATCACGGATTGTAATTCATCTTGTTTAAAGTACATATTAGTTTCATCTGTAAGATGAAACTATAGCTTTTCTCATTTCGTAATCCCGTCGTCTACTGAAAGCTTTGGTAACTAGGTCAGAGTAGTCGTCGTCGACTGTTAACTACACGAAACTGCAAAAAGAAAATACAAAGACCACGTAGTTATTTCAACTTGATAATTTAAATGTGTTTTGAAATTAAAATAGATAAGTAATTAATAAGAAAAATAGCCAATACAAACAAAGAAAAGGTAATATAAATACCATACAACGTTTCTGGAATCCTTGTTCCTTTCGTTAGGTGCTAAGAAGAGCCTAGAGAAACACAACTGCACAGAAGTACCTAATTAACACACGATAAATAATCCCACACAACGTTTCCACAATCCTTTTTTTCTTACGTCAAGTGAATCAAGAAACGCTAAATTCAAGAAAAGGTATATAATTATTCTTTTCAGTTCGTGACACAGGATCGTGTGGTTTGTCGTTCTTACGGCTCGTGCGTTTCTTGAATCACCTGATGAAATCCACAAGGTTTGATATATGTTTTGCTTTAGTCCTCCCTCCCAACATGAAATTCAGAACACTATATATAGATATAGCTTATATTGTGCCTTGAGAAAATAGTAATAACAAATTTTCAAAAAGAAAATTCAGTGAACTTTTAAGTTAATCCCGTTCAAACAGACACGTTGTAGTTATAATAAGATGCATGACAAGGGAAAGTGAAGTAAGAAATTTAAAGGACAATAGCGAAAGGAAATTGGCTCACAGACGGTTTCATTCTTGTAAAATTATTTGTAGTGTTGCCTGAGTTTTTGAAGCAGTATGAGAATGTACGTGCAAATAAAAACTCGGTAGGAAGCATGATTGAAGAGAAGTAAATAGAAATTGATTATAATATTCTACCGTTACGTATCCTCGCCACCTCCAAAATCTATAAATGAACGTCTATAGTGTTATTTTAGTTCTCCTCGATGTTTCTTGTAACTTTCCCAAAAATTTTCAGTAAAATGTCTATTTCAGATATAATTTTCATATCCGCCCATTCACTTCAGTTAATGCTACTGTAGACTTGCGCTTAATAAGTGGGATAGCAACTTTCGTTATACACCGAAGCACTTGGCAAGAGTTGTAGTTTTCCATAAGGAACGGAAATTACAAATAAGAACGAACTATCAAAGAATTCCGGCCTTCATCCAGTTGAAAATCGATGTAAAGCCTTGATTTGACAGTCCAAACACTGCTTCCTACTTACTTCGATCCCGGAGTGCCAGCTGTCTCGGATTTCAGGAGCTGAATACTCTGTCACCGAATTTACATGAATTTAAAGGCAAAAGTCTGTCACAGCGGCGAGGAGAAGAGTTGCTGAACAAGGCGGTGGACTTTTAAATACACGAGCAAAAAAAGTATGGTCTTTCTGGTTATTGTTTGCTCTACGGTGTTGGGAATAAGCTCTAAAAATTTGGCAATGTAACTACAATTCCGGAATATTTTTTATTCCCTTGTGTTATAATCCATTTTCACTGAATTTGTAAAGTAGGAAGTATACAATTATCCGTCGGCGATTTTAAATAAAATTCCATTACTATTGTCAAGATGTGGACAACGAAGAAAGTTTTAACTTTTAATAGAAGATTATCATCTTGTTTGTAGGAAGTCACGAATCCAGAATATAAAAGTTGCACAAAGAAGATAATAGTTATTGAAGAGCAGGCCATAAAAAATTAAGTGTCCGTAGTTGACGTGAATACAAAATTTGAAAACAGATTTTCATAGGGAGCATAAAAAAAATTAGCCAGGCGAATAAGAGCGGGGCATGTCCTGTACAAAATACTTGGTTTGCATACAAACACCTGTTATTAATATCAGTTTCTGAGAATTGCCCATTGCAGACGGGAGATTTTGCTCTGAAAGCGTGCCTATATACAAGAATTTGTCTATAGACATTGTCTAGATACGCGCGACTTTATACAAGTATGTACTAGGCCTAACGCTTTGAAAGGCCTACAGAAACCTTCGTGTACGTGCGCACAACTCACCAAAGTTTCATCGCAATCAGATGAATGGTTTAGGAACGCGTAGGGGGAACACAGATAGACAAAACTTTCATTTTTATCTGTATAGATTTCAATATAGTTTGTTTTTCTAAAAATGTAATAATTGGAAGAACAATTATTCATGACAATCTACAATGATGCCCATATGTATGCGAAACTCTGCGAAAGTTAGTAGCGGAATATTGTCACTTTTGTTATTATTTGAGGGTGTTTTTGTTGTTGCGACATTTGCACGCAAGCGGCGCCTCGCTGTAATTGGGGGATGTTTCTCGGAGCCAACAGAACTACTTCTCCGTGCAGATTGTTTGCTTAAGTTAGGCTCTCTCATTCGTTTCCAAGAGTGCGTGTGCCTGGCACTCAAGTCAAGTTTGTTCTTCTGTTATTAATAGAATATCTAATTAATTAGAAATAAATGTTATATCTTGAAAATAGCTAACGCGTCAAGCACAGAAGATAAGAGGGCCATGCATAAGTCGGTAGTAATATGGTATCTTGGTTAACGACGGACAGGAATAAAGTCGATCTCGGTTAACGACTTCTATCACACTCAGCCGAATTGTTTCAGTCATGCGCTGTTAACTATGAATCTCAGACTTCTGAGACATAGATATTTCCGTTTTCGTTTATTGTTTCATCAAAAGTAATGTTAGCTTTCTGTAGCAAATACATAAAGTAAATAAATATAATACTGTAGCGAGCCTTCTTTTACGTGCTGGTTCTTCTAGAAAACAATAGTAATAATATTACTTCTTTTGTCTGTATTTGGCTATATTTCTTATTCATATTTTCAATCAGACGTAAATTTTTCATTTCTTCTTGGAAACTCCCGGATTAAAGAGCAGCATTTATTTTTATTTCTTATTTTTTTAGAGTAACAGCATAATAAGGGATTTGCAACGGGAGCAATGCGAAAGGGTAGTGGAAGGTAGCCAAGGGGTTAACTAGGACTCCCTGGCTATGGTTTAAGGATCCTACCCGGCATTCGCCTAAAAAAATATGCAGGTAAAACCATAGAAAACCTGCATCAGGTTGTTCAGACTTTGGATACTTGTCCCTTGCGTTTCCGACGGCAGGAGAGGAATTTTCTGTGTTTCGAACAGTTTAGGAGCCATCTGCCCGACTGTTCCAATGGGAACAGGCACAACTTAAAACTCAGTATCGAAACTTCTCGTAGTTACCACCGTTTGTCGGCATTTCAGTTGCTCTCTACAATTATATATATCATAAAGAAGTTGATGGAAAGGCCTGAAAAAATAAATTAATTATCAGTAAAATCACGTGCGAATTACTGCTACAATCCTGAACCAGATTACCGTCGTTAACAAAGTTAGCACTGTATGATAAGTTATAGAATATGCTAGAAAAGCTGACAAGGTAAGTGACGAAGCAGCACACCTAATTTTAATATCAGGTTTAGTGTTTTATAAATTGCACCTTTCTTCGCTAAATGCTGTGTATACAAAGAAGTACTTTCTTTCGATCATGGCAGATTACAAAATGCTCAGTTCGTCGAAAGACGTGTAATGTTGTAAATTCGAACCTAAGTCGTCAGTTGTGAGTAATATGAAGAGGAAAATACGGACTACGTGGATAAAGGCAAAACAGTGTATTGAACATACATAAAGAATAATAAAGGATAACATTAGTGTGTTATTTTCACTGTATTAGTTTCCAAGATCAGTTAAAGGCTGCATCAGGGGAAATAAAATCAGAAACTTAAGTATAAGAGACGAATTATGGATGCAACCAATAACAGAAAAAGCGATCGAACGTAAGAAGAGATAGTGCGAACGGAGCAGGCCTAAGGCATAATACTGGAAAGACAGAAGTGAAAGATTTTCACTGATTACCCTCTTAATAACTATAATTTTCCTTGTTCGATTGCGAAGTTCCCTGATATGAATCATAATGGAACGCACGTTGGAATTTGAGCTGTTTTAAGGCTACAGCGGACTCAGTTTACCAAATCACGCATCAATAAGAACCGAAATTTTCATTTCGGGCAAAGTGGAGTCCTCTAATTTGCAAACTATCAATATTCTATGAATATATGCTCGCGTACGTTGTCATGTATTCCGTATAAAGCAGGGATTCCCAACGGGGCGACATAAATCCCTGACGGATCGATGGAAGTTTAAAAAAATATTTCAGGGGTCGATGATAAATTTATCTGTTCTCTAATTTTTAATAAATGTAATTATTATATGTTTTATTATGTATAAGCGCGCTGTAATCCAATTCTTCTATAGTCATGTCGATTTTTTATATACGCCGAATTCCGCTGTAGGGAGAATTTGGAAGAAGAAATTAATTTTCAAACAACTGATTGTGTCAAATTTTGTAATTGTAAAAATATTTGAAAAAAAAAAAATAACCCATTTCACCGAACCATTAATGTTACTAATTTTATCATTTTCTTAAAGAAACTGTAAATCGATTCAATACTACAGAACGCGGTTATTTATGATTCTTATTAATTATTTTTAAACATAATAAAAATTTATTATGTTAAAGCATTGATCACAACCATCGAATTAAATTGTTTAAATATTATATCATAATTGTATATGAGTGTAAAATTGAAAATTGTTTAATAATTTACGTATGTGTGTTACTTAATCGATTGTCGTTACAACTCCAACATAATACATTGCGTTATTTATGTATTGCAATAAAAAAATTGGGGATCTATTGCATTAAAATATTGTCAAGGGCATCTAAGTAGAAAATAGGCTGGTCTAAATACTCGTAGTATGCTTAAGACCGATTGCGAATAAATTCGAGTTTTTTAAAATAAAGTATAATTTTTTTTTAAATGGAAAGAAAAATGTTACGTTAAATTTTATTTCTGTAAAAAAATTGATAATGTGTTCCTATAACATTATTTTAAGTGCTCATTTAAATTTTGAGAATACTTTAAGTGATGGTTTCTTTTGTATGGACTAGTTTATAAATTTAATCGTCCAGGTGTTAGTACTGCACTTGAAGAGATATTACATTTTTATGGATCAGTTAAAAAATAAGTTATTCAAACTTTAAAGTAGATGTTTTCCCATGGGGTTCATAATTCAACATGGTTGCATGAAAAGTATATTTTCTCCTTGTCACTGGATATATGAATATACTTATCGTTCGTGTATTCGAGAAACAAAGGAATACTTGGAATGCGTTTGTATTAGTTTCAAGATCAATTGCGTTCCATTTTCTTAAAATGAAATGAATGTTGTTTCCATATGAGACAATAATTTAAACGCTGAGACACACGCGCCGTCCCGTGGGCATTGAGAAGCATCGAGAACAACCAAGGAAAAGACGTCCAAGGCGAAATTCTAATCTAAAACGCATTATGAGATTACGTCCCGGCGTAGGTGAGCAGGGCTCAGTGACTAGCTTAAGAGTTCGTAATCCGTGAACAGTAAATATCCGATTAGTGTCATCGCTTGGAACATCCTGGAAGCACGGCGGGTGACCGGCAAATAAAACACTGCTTCAGATGGAAACATTTCAGATAATGGGTTAGGCGGAACAAATCAAGCTTTACCTGTCCAATAAAAAATTGGAAAATTATAAGTTTCAGCAGATGATCAAAATATTTGCTATTATGCATAATGCCGCTGACTCTAATGTTCTCAAAAATACTAGTGGTTGGCGGTAAATGAGAAGATAAATTCATTACAAAACATTTATTACTATTGTTCTGTGGCTAGTACTCAAATCAATAAAATATCGAGGGTCAGATGTTATACATATTTCCGTGTGTTCGTTATTAATATTTACTTCAACATGGCATGCGGTCATAAGTGAAGAATAATTGAAGGGGTCATTCTACCTTTTTAAGTAAAACAGCAATCGGACAGGTGTAAGAGTGTTATGAAGGAGAAGTGATAAAGCGAGGTATTATATAAGATGAAAGCTCGAGGTTGGGAAGAAGCAGAATTTAAACAAGGTACAATGTTAATGACGTTTCGAAAAATTCCGATAGTCGAACTGGACACTTTGAAACCGGGCAGAAATAATTAGGTCTGAATTTATTCACTCCGCACGTGAAAACGAGCATAGTATAGCTCGCGAGAAATAGCAAGTCGTGTCGAGATAAGGTGGCACTCACCTTCGCCTATAATATAAAACTTTTATTGTCAAACTATTTAGGTAATAAGTTTAGTGGCGGATGGATGCAACTGTACTAAGCCTTTCTATTCAATAAAACCTTACGGGAAACGGCCTAGATTGATGTGAAATCGTGAGACTCTTTGAACATCGTCGTTGAAAAGCGTGGTTGCAATAAATCAATCAAACTAAACACCAAATTTTAAACAATCAGCATTAATTAGTTAACCAAATAAACCATTATGAATTTCTTCATATTTACAGTGCACCTACTGGTGATGTAATTGATGCAGGATTATGTGACAATTTTTTTCTGTTTGTTCAAGAAATTTTATTATTAATTATCTTTTTTTTTCTTTACACCAATTAACGAATGTTATTAGTTATCGCGTATTTATTACATAATTTTTAGAACTCAGAAAGCAGCATTTGACTAGTAGGACTTGCAGGAGTCGAATGGAATTTGTAGAACATTCGTAAATACAAAGTCGATGCAGCTTCTATAAGTGTTACTTCATATAAACGTGAACCCGTCACTGAATATAAATGGCACTATTGTACACTATGAAAACAACGCCAATAACCTAGTCATGACTAGACACCAACCAGACTTAGATGGAAAGAGCATGTCAATTAAAATAAAATCTGTATTAAGCATAAAATTTAGTCAATACTATTGGCTATTGGAAGAAACTCCTAACTTTAAATTTCTAACAAACTATTTTACAATCAAATATTAAAACCAACGTGGCTCTACGGTATTTAGCTTTGGGGCTGTGCCTGTGACACAAACATTAAGTGCATTAAACTTTTCAGAATTAAGTGTTAAGAAACATCGTGAATGTAATATGGTTCCGAAATACAGATCTCCATAGAGATCTCCGAATTTCAACCATAATTGAAGAAACGTGGTAAACATGACGCTAGACTACAACCTCTACATCAGCCCAGTGGTCCGACAGTTACTGGAAAATCAACAACGTACCAGAATATTGAAAAGAAGAAAACCATCTGATCTAGTGTAATGTGCAGTGTATAAAAGCTGAGGACAGTGCTTGAGTGAAGTGCATACAGAATCACAAAAATCTAGAAGACAACACTGGATACACTCCAGTAATTAAGTAAATACTTTCAGATTTTTAGAAAAAAATTAATGGTTAATCTAATAACGGAACACAATTGCTGAAAAATTAAAAATGATAAATATGGACAAAATTTATTAAAATCGCCATTATTTAGATTGCATTCACTGACTAATTATGATGGCATTGTTATTCTACGACCTGAATCCTTTGCTGTTACAGGACCGGAGATCCTCTTCAGCATGGGATTTGGGATGGAGTTTCTTTTTTTAATATTTTGTTTTTTGGAAGTGAAGGGCGCAGACAGTCTAATTATTTTTTAACATTATTTGTATTTGGGAGGTGATTGGCACAGACTTTTTTTTATTGTTTTGGAGTGGGGAAAAGTAATCCAGTGGCAATTTTCATTTTAAGCTTCGATTTTCAACAGATGTGGGATGAAACGGTAATAATATGTTGGGAAATTTGGGAGTTTTCTTGGTTTATGTTTTAGCTCATGGAGAATGATTTGAGGATGATAAATACATTTTAATTTATGTTTCCGTCCAAATGTTCTAGGATGGTGGAAGGTTGACAGGGAGTTTGGGAATTTTTTTTACGAATTTGTGACGGACTCGCTGATTTAAAAACCGATCTCCTCTTAAAAGCAAACCGTGCTGTGATTTAGATTTGAATCCTAAACCACCAATCAAGTATCCGTTTGACCCCTCATATTTCACTTACACTACATGTTAATCCCGCAAAGAAATATTTATGCTCAAAATATAGTAAAAAATTCATATATGGCGGTACAAGTTAGAAAAATAAAAGTTTAATGGATAATTACAAAATCACCATATACAAATTTATTATATAAACATCATTTCGTCTTTAAATTAGGACTTCTAGAGGTAATGACAATAAATAATTAGGACAACTTGAATATTAAATAAATAAATAAAACTAATCTACAATTTTATGTAATTATATAGAAATTCTATGTGCCAATAAGAACTCAGATCAATTTAAAATCTATTTTTTGTTGATATTTATGAATTGGATCATTATTTAATCACATATAATTAATATTTAACTGGATATTCTGCACCATTGAATTAAAATATAGGCAATTTAACATTCAGTTTTAAAGCTGTCCTCTTATTTGTCATTACCGAAAGAGGTTCTAATTTTAAGACGAAATATTGTTTATCTAATAAAATTGTAAATGAAGAAAGGGTAATTTTTCTGACTTATATGGCAATTAAAAACTATATTTGATTTTAAGTTAAATATTTTCAGTTAATTTTGAATCTACTAACCCCATCAATTTCGTACAAAGTCCAAAAAAAAATTTACTTCAATTTCAGGGGTAATTTATAAGTTTTACAATTCGTGTGCGCACTTTATAATAAACCTTCATTTTGCAACGACTCGAGTATTAAAATTGTATAACCTTTCAAGTAATTGTACGCGCATTGTAATTTAAAGCTCCACACATTCGCCATCATATTTAACCAACCGGCCATGAAAAATACCTTCAAATTTGTTACAGGAAATTTCATTAATTACTTGTCTAAAAGTTAAAGCGCTTGAAAGCTTTTATCACGTTGAAACAGTCATAAGCTTATTACGTTAGAAAGAAAAAATACAACTGCATTTACAGAGTTACTTTATGGCCATTAATTACTGGTTTACATTTGTGTTTGTACGCGGTAAATATGCAGCGTGAAAATGTTTCAATTTTTAATGTTACATTATTAATTAGTATTGATAAATGTCAACATCACGCCAACATTTCCGTGTTGACACTGTAAATAGCGTAAATTAATTTCTAGTTTCATGAAAATAGAAACAGGTTGTGGCAAAGTGTCCTACTTACGGCAAGAAAGTTTTTCAAGTGGATAAGTCGTGTTTCAGTTTAAGATTTAGGAATGTTAGTAAATGGTCACCAAACACGTCAAACTGTACCTTGAAGATCTGAATTGTTTAACTTGTTCTACGAAAAAATATCTGTTTTTTATAAACTGCGATTAAATCGCGTTTAACTATAGAATATTTCTAAATTTCATTAGTGATATTCGTCATTAAACCGAATAATTAAAATACTAATATATTATGTATATTTTTTTAGAACTTCATGTTGACGCGACCCTAAATAAAACATAATAAAAAAAACTCTCTTTTGGTATAATTTGCTTCGATTTTCGAGTACGATGCTACCTGCTTGCATCCTTGCAAAAAGTCAGAAATTGTTAAATTTTCTTTTATAATTATAACAATTGAAAAGAATTGGAGCAGTTAACTGATGGTAACATGTACTTTAAGTGTACATTTTTAGAAGTAAATTAAACAAATTAATTTTCTAAAATATTGACAGGAATTGAAACAAATTTAAATTTAATATTTCTTTTTATTTATTTCTGTGTAAACTATAATTTCTGTATAAGTTGATGTAGCTGGTCCAAACCAGTTGGACTAAATCAAATAAAACAAAATAAATGTTTAAAAAAAACACCAGACCATTAGTCAGGCAAAGTTTATTCTCAAATTTAAACATAATATTTGACAAAAACAATGTTTCATCCCCCATTTGGACCACTTCAGGTGTACAAATAAAACAAAATAAATGTTATATAAAAACACCAGACCATTAGTCAGGCAAAGTTTATTATCAAATTTAAACATAATATTTGACAAAAACAATGTTTCATCCCCGATTTGGACCACTTCAGGTGTACAATTACAATTAAATTCAGTTATCTAAAACATATAAATAAAAACAAAGTACATTATAATTTTTAATGCAATTATGCATAAATATAATTTATAGTGATACTTACAATTTATTATAAGAAAATTTAGATTAACATAAATTTCCAACGTATATCGACCGAAATGACCGATATTGACACAGCTGTTAAGAGCGTTATAACTAAATCAAGTTTAATGTCTGTATAAATAAATCTGATAAAAATCGGCAATAACAGACCATTAAAATATTTAATTCAATTAATTAATTAAATTACACGACGTGTTTCGGTCCTTATGTGGACCCTCTCAGGCAAAGATTATGTGCCATTTACAACTCCAAGTTTATTATTCATTAGTTTAAGTAATTTTTCAATATGTTCGTCTACTTTCTGTGAAGAAAATTATTTGTGTCAATTTTAACATGAATGGCTGAAACATTATCATTTTTCGCTCATAAATTTGGAATAATATTTACATTATTCGTCTAAAATCTTTATATTGTGCGAATCGAAATTAAGTTTTTTAAATAAATGTTTGGACACAAGTGAATAATTTTGGACGTTTAATTTAATTTATTTTTATGTTCATTAATTCTAGATTTTGACATTGTTTCATTCAATTAATTTAATTGTAATGGTAAACCTAAAGAGGTCCCAACCAGGGATGAAACGTTGTGTTTTTTAAATATTGTTTTAAATTTGATGGTAACTTTTTCTGACTAATAGTCTCGTTGTTTACTATGTAATTCAAACGAAGTCAGATTAGTATAAATCGTAAATAAAATAAATAATAATCCCGCAGTGTTCACTAAATCTGTTTATTTTTTATTCAACAACTTCAACATTCAGACTTCGATAATGATAGGTCAGATCGTCAAATGGGACCTTAAATCTGAAATTTGTGATTTGCGTGAGAAGCAGAGTACCGTGGTTGGATATCATGTCTGTAATTCGAATGGCTCTTGACTCCAGCACTGTTCGTGAAAGCTTTGTAATTTATGTGCGTTAGCAACAAACCTGAACTCTGCATTAACAAGTAGAGCCGGGTGTCTAATTGCCATACGGTGATGGGCCTCAAATTTATAAAAACCACCGAGTTGCGTTCAGTCTTTAGTCTGATGAAAAAACTCACGAACTTTCTGCATATCTCCGTAATTTTGGTTGTCTTTACTACCAAAGCTATTTAGAATATATTTACAATTATATTTGTATAATAAATACAATATTTCTAGCAAAAGTGTTTCTCTGTAGTCAAGTTCAAGACAATTGGTATTTTACTTAAATTTAATCTTTCGGTTCACAATTAGTTTGCTGTATTTTCAAATGTAATTCAAATTCCACTTGACAAAGATAGATTTTACTTTCCAGCGTGAGACGTGCCACACGTGTATATATTGAATATATTCTTTATTTCCATTTATTCCGTTGCTTGGGAATCCTTTCCCATAGTATATTTTCCGTAAGCAACGCGTCATATTTCTAAATAAGTCAGACAATAAAAAACTTGACCAACGAATTGTGTACTATTTACCGCAGTATTTTTAAATCTAATCAACACTAAGAAAATAAACTTCAGGTTATGACGAGATCTCAAGAGATTGTCATGAAATATATTTGATATTCCTATATTAAGTTATCCGTTTAACAAGTCACTACTTAATAGAATTGTCCATGATATTTCAAAAGCCTTTGAGAAATTTGTTTACGACTGGAGTATCAAACACAACTTTCTAGCGAAATTCTCAGATTCCCGAAGCGAATATTCAATAAAAATTGCCATTTTTTCTATTACTCATGATATTTTATACTCCAGAGCATTTTATTCTGTTGATATTTGTGTTAATGATTGTAGCTCGACAAATTTCTATTGTGGATCAATTTCCCTTGAAATATATCTTCTTCTTTCTAATAAATAAAACAGAGTGTTTGTTTGCATGTATGTGTGCATGTTTCTCATGCAAATCTACACCTCTGGACAAAATTTCACCAAATTACGTGCACGTGTTCTTAGGAAACAAACACTGTCGGAGTGAGACACGATAACCACACCCAGGTAGGGGGGTATAAATATTAAAACATGCTCAAACTGCCCATATTTAAGTCGTATATATTATTAGAGGTCAAAGAAATTTATAGTGTTTATACAGATCTTATCTGTGTATAATTTCAACCCCTTACAGCACGGCAAAGGAACACCCTTAGGGGTGGGAGTGAAGGGTCATTACAAGAAAATAACACTATGTCGCTAATTTTATTTATGACAATCTGGGAAACGCGAGGAGGTGGGAGGGGCTGGGCTAAGGTGGGCGGGGGTAGAAATATCAAGCATGTTAACCGGCCGATTTTTGCGTCGAATAAATATATTTTGGTATAAATGAGATTCGTAAAAATTCTCTATATGCTCTCCGTGTATAATTTCAACAACTTTCGGGATTGGGAGGGAAGTACCCTTAAGGGTGGGGATGGAGTGGCATTACATAAAAATAACGCAAAAACAGTCGAGATTGGAGTCAAATTCCGGGTTATGGATGTCGCTGAGTTTAATTATGTTGAACCCACAGTAGACGGGGTGGAACATGTTGAAACAGCCGATATATTCGTCGAAAGAAACGTTTTCGGGGCAGTGAGTTACACATCATTCTGCATGGGAGGTGATGTCATTTAGCGATAGGGGTCCAGGTTCGTTACAAAAGAAAAAGGCAAAAGCAACCTAGATTGAAGTCAAATCGGCATTGCCCGAGTATGCAGATAGTATATATATAAAAGTGAACAGCCGTGTGACAAAGCAGACTTGATGCAGTTTAAAACTGAAAACACTGAAGTTTATATTATTATAATCAAATATTGATAAAATTTGTCAAGTATAAGTTCTTAGGCTCATTTATGGCTAGTAAATCAAATTGAAATACGCGAGGTGATACACTTGCAAAAATATTAAACTCCCCGAGCTTTGCTGTGAGAGAATGTCTAAATAAAGTTATGGATACATTAGAATAGCAATTTACTACGAATACTTTTCTCGTTATTAACTTATAAAATAATTTTCTGCGATAATTCGTATCGAAATAAATATTATTATTCTTAATTGTACAAATTTTAATACATGAAACAATAAAAAATTAAATCGGGTGTATTACATGTATACATTATACAAAACGGAATATATTATTTTATTAGCACAATTTCCGGATAACACGAAACTGTAAAAATTACAATAAAATAAAATTGAAAAAAGAAGTTACCTAATATTTTATTACCCACTCATTCTATTTGAGTAACACATTTACAGAATTTTATTTACATTAAAATATAAATTTTGTGGATAATATTATACCACTTACCATTTTTAGTGGTGTAATTTAAAGGGTAAACTTAGTATATACCATGAATTGTTGGATCGTTAGCAGGTTGACAGTTTTGAGGACACCAGCACTGTTCGTTATATTAAACATTCTAATCCTGTTCGTTTCCTTCACATATTTTTAACTATACCTGAAATCTTAATTTTTTCCATCTATGATTCATCTTTTCATCCTGAATTTACCTTTTGCAGGTATATAAATATATTGTCTATAAACTAACGTTTCTAAAACTGTTTTAGTTCTGAACTTGGTGGCGTAGAATAAATTTGTGTATTCACCCGTGACGCTATTCTACAGAAATTATCATTGCAATGGGGAATTTCTGAAATAAAAACAGTTCCCCTCCCATTTACCAAAATTTTTCCTTTATTCATAAACATTTGACGACTGTTTTTTTTCATCATGTGTGTATGATAAAAATTTGTACCAACAGTATTCGCATGTTGTATACCTATTGCGTTTATATTCTAGCTTTATCTCTGAAATGTAATTCCAGCGCTTTTGAAACAATACGCTGAAATACGAAACTAGCAGAAAGCGATAAACTTTAATCCTGCCACACAATGAACAGAAATTTATTTCACGTACGATTACATAATGTTTTATTTTGTGTCATAGTATCCAAATTAAATTATATCCAAATTTTATTTAACGTGGAAATTTATTTTATTTCTTAGTAGACATTGACTGCCGTCTTTTCTCAGCAGTGTTGTTTAGTAAGATTTAGCAAGTCACAATTAAGCTTCAATATAATATTTGGTGACAAGAAAAATTTCACAACTGTGGCTGTTGAGTTTTTTTTTCTTAACTCCTTTGAGCTTTGAGTGCGCGTTTCAAAGTTTTCATTATGACTTCCTGCACTATATAAATGCATTATAATATACGCAGCGTGGAAAATATATATAATAGGTACTTGAACACGTATTTTAGAAAACATTGAAAAGATGAAATTTATAGAGTTAACAATTTTCATCGAGAGTAATTGTTTGAAAAGCGTTCAACGCTTAGACATGTTACTTCTCAATTGTCATCATGTAGCGTTCGAAACGTTGCACGTTTTTCAAACGACTTTCCAGTTAAAACCTTATAAACGTCAATTAATTCACCAAAAAACTTTTGTCTCTAAAATAATTTCTAATTTGCATTTTTGTTGCTTGGAGACTCGCTGATTACCCGAATATTTATTTATCTCAATCTTATATTCGACAGGAACGGAATGAATTCTATCTAAAGTGTAAAAATCATTCAAAAAATTATTTTAACAAATATTTTTAGTTTCAACTCAATTCAACAGATAGTATACAATTTTTTAAGAGTGACGGAATACATGAGGGTAATGCACGTGGTTGGAGCTCCTCTTTAAAAGCGAAGGGAGGTAATTGAAAGGAGGGATGCGGAAGGGAATAAAAGTTAACCAAGTGTTAACTAGGAGCTCCGGGCAATAGTTTAAGGATCATACCATCTAATTTGAATAAAAGAAAACCATATAAAACCTGCGTCAGGTAGGCCAGATTTCCGATTACTGCAGTAGGTTTTGCTGTGGCGACGCAGTATTCTCTTCTTCACGTCTCGGCCAATTTAGAAATCAATACTTTTTTTTAGAGTAAATGGCTACGTGAGGGATTAGCAACTCCCCTTTATTAGCATAGGAATGGATTTGAAACGGGGACGATGCGGAAGGGTACAGAAAAGTAGCCAAGGGTTAATTAGTTATAGTTTCAGGATCCTACCAGGCATTCGCGTGAAATATATGCTAGACAAACCCTATAAAACCTGCATTAGATACGTTAGGCACTTGGTACTTGCCTGACGCCCTTCCGAAGGCGGGAGCGGGGTTTGCTGTAGGGACGCAGCATAAAGTTATGAAACTGTGGAAACCTTATTTTGGAAAACAGAGAAAGAGAGAAAAAAAGGCATCCCCGAAGGTAGCCTCCTCCGTGTCTCTAGAAAGGTTCCACCTTCGAGAAACTGAGAACAGGTACCTCAAGCTTTTAATGTATAAATCAATTCTTGGCTGACCCCACATAAAATTTTCCCCTGCAAGAACCGCGGTGATTTCAAGTATACTCCGCAATACTTCAAGAACTACCCCAATGACTTGTTGCATATGATAAGGAAGTTCGTCGGAGAGATAAAATTGATTCACCCTTTACCTTTCTGGTTGGGATAATAACTTGATTTACATTACTCTGCATCTATATTCCCGGTCTTTGAGGGTTCTACAGAGTGATCGTGTCTGTCACCAGTCAGCTTAGTTATTCGACACCTATCTGCCATTTTGGATATTTCATTATTTAATCCTTCGATCCCTCCGAAGCTACTACTCGGCTTACCGATGCTGTTTGATGTTAGACAGCCCACATTGGGAGAATTCGTGTAGTCGACCCCAAAACTGATGGGTTATTGACTAATCTCGATATTTTTAACATTTTATTATTATTATTATTATTATTAAACCCTCATACCTGTTGAAATTCAAATTAACTGCGTTGGGAGTGTCATTATAATATAAGCGGCTCCCGAAACTACAACACCAACATCAAATCAGTAATTTTGGATATTTTACAAACCACCTTTCTCTCATTCTGATAGGGGATGATACAAATAATATCAGAGATTCGACGCTAGTATTGGTCATTTCAGCATCAGTTATATGTCAGCCTCTTACCACCCCTCCCCTAGGGTGCTATGGGTAACTCGCCCCTCAGTAAGTGATATATGTTCCAACTTTGGTAATACATTAAAGAGTGAATACGGAACATGCACACACAGACATAGGTCTATATAAATATGTTGTTATGTGTGAGAGACTGAGTGTGTCTGCGTATGTATTGTGATGGAACAAGCAGATTCCGTCAAAAATATTAATTGAAGTTTATATAATATATGAGCAATATAAAAATGTTTTTGTTAATTTTAAATTTGTTTAAAATTACGTAAATAGTTGAATTAATTTTTGGGCGTGATTAGACGAAAGTGGGTAATTTTAATTTATTTATATCTAATTGCGTAATTAGGTTAAGAATTATGATTCAAAGTTAATTTTTCAAAATTATATAATGTGAATTTAATAAGTTCATTTGCACCATTAGATGTATTTAAATCCAACAAAAGATTAAATTGTTGCAATTAATGTCAATTTTAAATTTTATTTCAAATTTTGTGTTTATTATATTGTGATTTGACTATGCTTGGATTGCACGCCAAGTAATTTGAGGTTTCGTTCTTCGTAAAATAGATAAAATTTTATTTTTTAAAAAATTCGGCTGACTATTTCTATATAATCCCTTATATATTCGTTCTACTAACGATTACAAGTATGGGACAAGGGACTACAATGACCTAGTGAGGCTGTCGTCACAATATAAATAAAATAGTACATTGCTTTGCATATAATGATTTAAGTATATTTTTAAGTCTCATGCATCAGAGAGTCCGAACCCGAGTTCTACTGAATTCTTGACTGTCAGTCTTCTGTCTCTTCCAAGCTGACTTTCACAAGAAAACGGTAGGACTTTTTTGATTAACCTATATCGCTGTAATATAAATATTTACCGAGGGCTATAGCAATATCAAACTAAATTGTGAAAGGTCTCAAATCTGTTATTAACTGCTTGGGCTTGTCTCTTTCGCTTAACAGAAAAATGTCTTATTGGTTTTCTCTAAAACGGCAAATAAAATTAATGCTATATTAAATTGTCATCCGGTATTTGAGAAGTAAAACTTAAAATTCAGTCTCCCAAATATACTTTTATTTTTAAGGGCTGTATTGGTAGGTAAACGAAACAAAATAAAAAGATTGGAGAAAAAATTCCAGTACACTAATCTTATAAATATAGCCAAGCTATAAAGAAAATTCGTAATCCAAAATAACGCGCATCTGGAGCAATGACTTATAAGTATTGCATTAAATAAAAATAGACACAAGTCATATTCTATAGCGTACTGTAATTAACATTTTCTTAGAAGCGCGATATTTCTGACGGAAGCCGTTGTTTGTTCAGTTGGTGGACTCAGTTGGTGGTCTAGGATCCTTTTTAATGAAAAGAAGACCCCCTTTTTAACAAAGGCGACAAAGTGCCTAAGGGCACTGACAGCTCCAAGGGACACCAAATTTATTAGGCATGGATAAGTGAGCTCCCTGAGCTTGAAACATATTGAGCTGACGGGCGGAGAGAATGAGATATTTTTGTCGGAGGAGTCTTGGTGACTCCGGGAAAGCAGATTCGAGAGTGAGTAGCCAGCCACGATATTGAGATGTCGGTGACCGGGATCAAAGCAGAATTCGTCGAAAGCCTGATAGTCTGTGGGGTTCATGATCCATCGCCTACATCGAGATGCGCCTGGAGGTCCCAACAAGATCATCAGAAGTTTGCACTGCCACCAGTCTGCGCCAGTTGTAACCCCAATGCACGGTATCGATAAATTATTTTAATATATTATCGTAATTACCAGGTCCCTCGTTTTTTTATTTTTGTTTTAAAGGTAGATTCATAAAATCTTTCATTTTGGCCATCACCCGACGGTATCTCTGACAAAGAGTACATGCAACATTATTTGGAACAAATTTTCTTGTAAATTCATGTTTTTGTGTCTCAATTTTTTATTAAACAATTATAATAAGTTAAATAATCTTATTATTTAATAAAACCCAGCCCAATATTCAACCCAAGAGTAGAGATATATTACAGTACATTGTAGACAAATATTTGTACCATACGTTATCCTTAACGTTAACAGCCACGCGTAGGCCGTGCACACACGTAATATTGATTATGAAATTAGCTCAGGTATGTGAGTAGGAAAATTAATGGAAGTGTCTGCCTAAATAAATCGTTTTTAAAAATTATGAAGACTTGAAATAGGTAGAGACTTCTTATTAAAAATCATAGGCACGAGTTTCGTTTATAAGGTATAACGAGTTCAATACTTTCACACTAAATTATGTTTATGCAAGTATCAGTATCGAAAATGGATGTATTGTGCAACTGGTCGACTATCTCTGATGTAGCAGAGTTCATTGCCGTTTTAAGAAAAATTATAAAAACGAGAGTTAGGCTGACAATCGCGATAATATAAATGAAAAACTAAGATTTATTTATTATTATTAATTTTCTTTATAATGTCTACAGACATTTAGTAATTTGTGTATTATATTAAATAAATTGATAGAGGCAGTCTAAATACTGTTCTAACTTGTGTGTAAGTAACATTTTTTTGAGTCGCCGTGTGTCGTCATCTTCTTCGAACAGACACTTAGCAAGTTTGTTTGGATGTTCACTAATTCTGTCACGATATTGAACACTATTATTCCATTAGGTGTCTATTCCTAGATCACTAATGATAACGTTGTTCGGGACGTACCGTGGCGCGTTGATCAATGATCTTAGCACTTTTGACTGAAATTGATGCTTGGTTGCAGGCTGTCCCCCATAAGTGTACTCCATAAGTCCACACTGGCTTGAGAATTGTTTCGTAGAGAAGGATCTTGTTTTCTATTGACTGCCTTCCTAGCAGCCAGTACATGTCGTGAAATTGTAAATCAAGTTGTTTCGTTTTTTCTTTATATGATTATTTCATGTTAACCTTCTATCCAAATGGAGTCCGTTATGTTTCGCTGTATCTATTTGAGGTATTTCTTGACCATTTAGTTGTATTGATTGACAAGTTTCTCTTCTCAGAGTGAAAGTTACATGGATTATTTTGAGCTATTTATTTTTACTCTACATCGTTTAAGCCAGGTTTAAGTATTCTTGAAGGAGTTGCTTATGCTGCAACTGGATTTTGATTTGTTATCTCTGAATGTTGCTAGTGTAATTTTCTTAGAAGTGGGTAAGTCCGACGTTACTAGAATTGATGTTGTAAATTTTATTTGATTTTGACGGCGCCCTGAGGTACATCTCGTTAGGTGTCATTTCTTTGGAGCTTAGCGTCACATGTTGAATGTTTAACAGCCCAAATATTTCCTGTTGTTATTTGAATATTGCATCCGACGCTATATAACTTCTCCTTTGTCCCATTATTCGTTCGGTGAAAAGTGTGAGAGTGTGGATTACTTAGGAAATAATGGGGTTTTTAATTTTTTGTGTAAAGGAAGTCCTAAGTCGGCTGTGCGATTACACCACGGGGTCTTTGTTTTATTTCTCAGCTTAGTTACGTCTACAGCTGCGTTTATAAATATTTAGCGACGCCAATTTCTCCGGGGCTCTACCACGACTTGGGCACAAGCCAGGAAACGCCACGCTAATGCATTGGTATATTTTTTTCCCCTCCGCTTCACACTCTGGCATATCCACCCCTGCCATAACTTACGCATCCCTTGTTGGGAAAACTGGGTCGTCTGAGGTGACCAGCGAATGTTTTTCTACTCCAGTAGGGTGGTGCGAGTCGAACCCGGGGACGGTTAATTGAGAGGGCAAGCTGCGACCCAGGGCCTGTAATGGTGGTAATGGTAGCACGGAGCATCGGAAATCAATTCAAGGAGAACGAAAGAGAACCTGCTGGAGATCGTCCTTCCACCTGGTCAGTAGAAACTGTAGGCCACTCCAGCAAGAGTAAACTCAAAATAGCTATAGGTCAGTCAATCTGAGAAAGAACTGTAATAAGTATAATCTATAATATTTTGAAATCAAAACGTTGCAACATTCTGTGAAAACTTTACGGTACTATACAAATATACATTCACCTGTTCTCACTCGTATTCGAGGCTTCATCGCAAATCCATTCACCCTAATCAGTAGCAACTGTAATACATGAACGTAAGTTTTCCCGACGAATCTATTTAATAAATTATTCTCGGTTTTATCAACTAGGTAAAATTGTCACTTTTTTACTTGATTAACGCAACGATTTCAATACCGTTTCACCTTAATTCGTTTGTTTCCTCAGGCACAATACACGGCCAACAAATAATATCACATTTTCCGTCGCATTCCAGGACAAATTTTCTTCTGTTTCTGATCTACATTGGACCCTATTAATAAACTGAGAACAATTTACTAAACTGCAATTCACTTTAACAAATTCAATTTTTCTCGTTATTTTGGACGCCAACTTTCAAATGTTATCAACTATGTTATCACAGAAAACTCATAATCAATGTACTTTGTAACCTCGGCGTGGACGCGTAAATACATTGCTGCTTCTAATCCACCAAAATATTTTGGTAACGAACGAGGCTCTCGTGTTTAATGGCGGCACAGAACCTCAGGATTAATGACTGAAACACTTAAAAAATTGTAATGCTTAAATCATTTTCTCATTTTTACTTCAACGGGCACTGTATAAATGTGTGTGTGTTTGTGTTTATGCCAAAGTCTTAAGAATTTGATGTCTAATGAAGGTTGATAGTTTTCAAAACACAAGAATAAATCCCCGGTTAACTGACATCTTCAAAGAGTAAAGCCTCTGAGAGGATGGTGATAATTAGTTGTGGGATCTGCTGTTCAAATTTTCTAACGTGATATCACTTGGGCAGTACTTGCTATTTGAACCAGTCACAATGGAAGTCAGATTAGACGAGATAAAACTTGAAAGTGCATCTCAAATTTTAGCCTAGTGTAATTAGTTGGTCGACTACTTTCATACGCGAGGCTTCCAGTCGCAAATCAATTTCAGATAAAATACACCATTAATTTAATTAGGGTAACACTGAATTCACTTTAGCACCGAACTGACAAAACCGGTGATACACTGTGAGTTGAGCTCTACCTACAGTATTGAATACAACATAATAAACACGGCGATCGCGGTGCCACCGCCCTCTCCCCAACGCAAACGTAACGTAGTGGCCGTGAGCATTGCGCTTATAAATTTTCGTAACTTATGTTAATAGGCGCATATGACGCCAACACAATTTTTTTTAAAAAAAATGTTTGCGTTGAATCAAGAAAGGTCAAGAGACATCATCATTTTATTGCGTTTAAAAATAAGATGTGAAGAAGTTGCGATAATACAATAACCATGAATTTTAATGTTTCAAAAAAGTTTATCTTTAAAATTAGGGCATAACCTGGAAGAACGTTTCAATTGGATTTAATGACAGAGTGGAATTTGGACATTATTTGGTCACTCTTATCAAAATAAGTGAACTGAAAGTTTTATTATTTTAAAATTGCCCTTTAACACTCACCTTCCCAATGTGGTTCGCCTAAATTTGAAAAAAATCAATAAGTATATTAAAATACAAGTGTAATAAAGTCAGGATATTAATTAGATGTAAACCCTCCTCTGAGGGTGGTGGAATCTTCTAATTAATTAGATCATTTTACTTGTTTTTTATAACTGTTTATGAAGTTTAATATCTATTTGAAGTATTTTAGGAAGGATAAGCGTACGTGTGTGTCTTTAAGTTATTAATTAAAATATTCAGTTAAATGGCAATGAGCGGTACCACATGACACTGCTTTACAGTTGCGAATAATTTTTACCTGAAGACGAGAAATTTTCTGTCCTGTTTGAAGATACGGATGAGGTTTCGAGTGCATGTTTTAGGCTTCATTGACTGAGGCATTTCAAATGGAGGGAATGGCGAATCGTGATATTTTAAGAGTTCGGCAGGTTTAGGACTCGGGAGAAGCTACTGTTGTTCCACATAAACAAGTTAATAGAAATGGTGCGAAAGTTGTTGCTAATTCCCTGGCCGCAGAGCGTCGCGACGCCCCGTCGGCGCCGGCGTCTGATTTATATCGTCACAACAGAGCCGCCAGGTTACAGCCTTTCGCGTTGCAAATTTCACACGGACATAAAGCATTCCGAATCTCTTCCGCGCCCATTTATTCTCGTACATTCTGACACTATCGCGTATGTACGTTCTGAGCCTTTTTTTCGGAAGCGAACTAATAGCCGGTTCGGTGTCGATACCTATTTAACACCGCCATGTCTTTTCTCCCGGACGAACCCGATGGAGACATCCGACGCAATTTCCCGATACTTTATTGCTACGAACGACGCTAAATAAATAGCACTGACTGGGATATTAATCTCTTGACACACAGCCAGGAATTATATAAGCCTTGTACGCAGATCTAAAAATTGGTCAATATGTTTTATATTTAGTTTCTTTCTCACGATTATTATGCTACGCATTATGTTATTCTGGATAAAATATTTTGGACTGTTTCTCTCTTATATTACATTTATCATGTTATTATATTCATTATTGGCACAAGAACAATCTATATAATACTCATAAATTATTATGCTTCTTTCCAAAAAAAAATTATCTGCCTTACTGTTAAATACTATAATTTTGAATTTGAAAGGTAAATCTATAGTTTATAACATGAAATCTTATAATCCGAGACTAAGAAGTGCTATAGCAATTAAATCTTTGCAGTTTTCTTGATTGTCTGGCAAAATGACGTTACCGGAAATTCTCAAGTAAATTTAGCGTGATTGTCAATATAAAGACTTACTCAGAATTTTATCTGGATTTGAAATTTCTTGACAATGATAAGGTAACATTATTATTTCGATTATTCGGGTATTCCATTGTCTTGTAGTAGAAAGAAAGAGGCAGGTCGAAGAGATGACGAGAAAGATCGTCTAGAAAATAAAATAAAAAGATGTTGACATATTCCAAGCGATAAAACAAGAAAATCAGAAAGAAAGAAAGAGGCAGTATGCAAGGAAAAAGTTAGTTTAAAGAGATTACGTGAAAAATCGTCAGGAAGTTCAGAGAAAGATGTAGAAACTCCTACCTTCTGTATTTTTTGTTTCTTTGATTTCCTTTTTTACTTTTCTTTGCCTTTTTCACTTTTTCTTGCTCACTTATCTACTCCAAGAGAATGGAATACCCGAATTATCTAAATAATAATAAGAAGAATTTGTATCTCGAACAAACAGTGAAGATGTGGAGGTAGATAGACGAGTGCAAGGCTGTTGAGTGTCAACCCATACTAATTAACCTCTATTTTAAATACTGAACTAAAAAGCCAGTGGAAGGAGTTAGAGTACAAAATTTTGTGGGGGGAAAACTCAAAATGACAATCAGTTAGAGTACCTTCAAAGTTTGTTAACGAATTACAAAGGAAATAGTCACGTATCGCAATGGTCAAGGAAGCACTCACCAAGAAAGGTCCCTACTGATAAGCAAATTGAATCTAGAATTGGAGAAGAATTGGAGAAGAAAAATAAAATACATATTAATAGTAAATAATGAAGACCTCATAAGAAGAATAAATGAGAAGTGATCCCTCTTGAGAATACTTTTTAACAGATCGGACACTTCCTGAGCAGAAATTGGTTACACGGATTGAGTTCCAGGTCATGGAAGATGAATGCAGCTGCTAGACGACTTGAAGGGAGAAAGAAGACGATGTTGGATACTGGATAAGGAAACGGCTAGGTGGAGAAGGAAATTCAACTACCAGAACAATAATAATAATAACAGATGAGCAATTAAAATGGGGATGAAGTTTCCTCAAATCGTTACATCCTACAGTGTAAATTCGGGCACGTGATGAAACAGGTCAGTTTCCTTGACTTTATAAGCGTTCGCAATGGAAATTATACCTGTCATGGAAAGCTCGAATCTAACACAAATTTGCAACCAAACGGCCTATATTAGTGTTAATTAAATAGTTTTAAGGATCTCTGACAGTATTCTAATATTGTTGCTCTATCCGATGAGTGTCTACTTTTAGCCCTAGTGTTAGGAGTGACAAATATCGAAAAAATATAAAGTTTCGGGTGGAAACCAAGGTTATAGAAATCTCTGACATTCACCATGTCGATTACGTTCAGGTTTAACTACCCTCGACATACAGGTATTGGTAAAGTGTGTGTCATTTTTAAAAATCCTAAAATTACCGATATTAGCGTCTAATAAATAGTATTCGAAATCGATGAGATCCAATACTGTCACCGCCAATGTAGTTAAAATCATATTTCAACCCCTAACGGCAATGGAGGAGTTTAAAAAATTCTAAAACAACCTAATTCGGAGTCAAATCCATGGGAGTTTCTGACATTCATCATGGGGAATCTTTGGGAGTGAAGGGTTAATGAAAAGGGTGAACCCTTATAAAATGTCCGATATGAGTGTGATTGACGTCGAATTCGTAGTTTTGGAGTCGGGTTGTGACATTCAACAGGCTATGTTAAATTTAACCACCTATGTCCGTAGGAGGAGTGAATGGGTAAATGGTCCATATTAGTGTCAAATCTATAATTTCAGTGTCACTCAGATAAACAGTGACGCACCCGATGCCTGTTAAGTCGTGCGTTGGTCAAGAAATTAGATAAATTAATTATTTTAACAAATACTCAGGCTACGACATGCACTCATTTTGGTATGAATATAAAACATCGTAATTATTATTTCAAAATATTGATTTAAAAATGAGAATGTTTAACGCATCTGATAAAATATTAGTGATGCAATATTTATATCACTAATTGAAAATTTTATTCGAGTTATTTTTGATTGTATTAATAGTTAATGAAGCGCTGGCGCTTCAGGCGTTTATTAGCAATAATTTTTGTTGTTAATTGAGAGACGAACATTGATTCTGCTCCGACCCTTCCCATCACGAGCTTTCTGGTAAATAAAAAAAAAATATGCGAATGGGATCGTTGCAACGATCTGTCCCTAACGTGTTTTCCGTTCTGGACCTTTGTTTACAGGTGCAACCGGAACGATTTTCCCGTGACCTGAAGACCTTTTCATTAATCAATGGCAAAATGCCTTGTTGGTACATGCGACTACTCGTATATTTCAGTCGTCTATGTAACAAAGCTTTACATGTACACGACAATTACGAGGGGGAAATGATGGAAATCGCAAATCTCTTCAAACTCCTTTAATTAATTTTTATTATTCTTGTAAATGCGATATTAATCTTGTATCTCTCAAATCGGATGTTATATTGAATGGAGAATAATCAATCTTCTAAGATGAAAATATCTATCCAAGATCCTTGGAAGAGTTCACCTTTATCATAAGGGGAGCACTTCCAACCCAACCGTCATTAATCTACTGGCTTTATCCGGATCTCAACCCACGTCTTTATGTTTCGTAGTCTGTTGAGCTAAGTATGTTATCACCTGCCTCGTTGTTAATCTCGACTTCCAAAGACAACATACGTAATACTGGAAGATTTTCTGTTATTTCATTTTCTATTTTGTATAAAAGCGTAAAGTACAAAGATGAAATGCTAAATAGGTGATTGATTGAAGATAAAGTATGAGACAGTAAGATAGTTCCAACGTTTCCATTATCAGTTGCCGAATCTCTGGAATGGATTGTATTTAGTATCTATTTTTCTATAAAGAATCCTCGGAATCTCTACTCACCTTTTTCCGGAAGACGAATCTAATGCTGAACTTTTTGAGCGACGAAAGTGGCCGGGACTTAGGAGAACGGTAGTTATGGGACTAACCAGCTGCTATGTCACAGCCTACCACATCAATGGCCGGTAACCAATCAAGCCGTCATGTCAACGTCCATTGCTATTTAAAAATTATACCGACCAAAAATTTCACTCTTCCGTGACAGTAAAATCATTAATATTTCAGCAACTAAGTAACTTTTAGTGCGGAAGTTTTACGCATACAATTATTTACTGTACTTCTACATGATGTTTGAGAATATTACAAAAATATTATTGGAAACGATAAATAGTTAGGTTCTGAAATCTGTAGAAACCTTATACAAAGGTGTTCCACACAGAAACCCATGAAATATCGACAGTTTAAACTGGCAGGAGAAGAGGGATAAAAAATAACTCGTTAAAATGGAGACCGTGGAAATACATGTCAATACTATGCTAAGCATATTACTGCTTTCCAAATTCTCAGGCCCCCACAATGAAGTAGGTTTATAGGTGGATTTAAGTTCTGAATTTACTGGGCAGAAAGTGTTTTTTAACACATAATTCGTGTAATTAGCCAGTCTTTTTTTTAACTTTCCGTCAGTACTTTTTTCCCTTGCATATGCCGTACCGACTTTGCAAGGATTATATTATATATCTATATATATTATTTATTTACATATGTTATGTCGTTCTTCTTTTGCTACACTTTTCCCTTACAGAATTGAAATTTAGCACTCTGGCCAGGCAGAATAAAAAACTCTTTTGGCTGCTGGTTACCCCAGGGGTGTTATAGCGATCACTCTTCTTTTCACTACCCTCCTCGGCTTAAGTTGTCTGCTCAGGGAACCAGTACTCTAAGAGTTGAACTCCAAGGCCTTTGGGTTAGTGTGAGACTTTCATCTCACTAAAAAACCTGCACGAGGCATTAAGACTCCTTCTCCTAAAATCTCTATCACATATATGTGTAGCTCTTCTTCTTTACTTAGCTGCTCATATCTTTTCGCCGCTGAGTCTAGTAACCTGAATTTCTCCGGATCTTCAAGATACATCACAATGTCCCTCTTATTTTTTATGTTCAGATATTGAAACGCTTGCTGACAGCTGAGGACATGTGTGGAAGTTTCAATTTCGTTGCACTTTGAACACCCTGGGGAAGTAATCTTGTCCAACCTATGTAGATAATGGTTGAAAGGACCACGTCCCGTTAGCAATCTACTTAAATCTTTCCCAGGTACCCCTTTCCATCTTTCCCTCTCTTCCACTGTAGGTGCTATTTCATGTACACATGCCATACTCTGCCCATATTTTATTCCATTCTTTCTTAACCCAGTATTCTATTCCTTCTTTGGTTAATTCTTTATTTATATACTCCCCATGTAGTCCAGTACCTGATGGCTCTCGTCATGCTCCACTCTCATCATCTTCTTGATGCTTTTCTTATAATGGCAAGATCAAGTGAGACCCTACCCATCAATAACGTAACTGCATCTTGTTTATTACACCGGCCATTTCATTCTTTTAACTCGGAAAAGTAAGCATTAAACTAGTTTATATTTTAAGTCAGTATCAAGCGACGAATTGTGCCACAACGTATTTCAAATTAAATAAAGTGTAGAAAGGGCAGGAAAATCTTGTTAACCTCATTTCCATTTAACTAAAGGTTTGTAACACATATTTAATGACACCCCTGTGCGTATTTTCCATTGATTGCTTCATCACGGTTTGATAAATCTCTATATGTTTTCGTTTCAGACCTAACTAAGACTATTCGTGCTAGGTGTATAACTAAATATCTACCATTTTCCTTGGAAATACTAAATTTAATTACATGATTCCTAAACACTTATCTACTAATTTTTTAATCGGTTTATTGATGTATTTCTTTAAAATTTTATTTACAGTCGCATCAACTGCTTAGGTCATTACCGACTTTGTATACTGTTGGGTTTGAATTTGTCTCAGATCTAATTTCTTGTAGTTTCTCAGTATGAAAACGAACACATCCATACCCTAGCCGCGATTAGAACCCTGGCGCAGACTACTACACCACAGAGGGTCGGCAATGATTATTTAGCTGGATAATAAATTAAAACCAGGATAATGAAATAATTCTACAAATAGAAAGATTTTAAATGATAATACCTATCAAATGGCGAAATCATGTATTGCTGTGCAATCGTAATTGATCGCTCACGTTACCCTCGGATTTGTTGATATCCTCGGATTGTTGACGTCCGCGGATGAAGAAGTGTTTGTTTGCTCTGCTCCTTCCGTGGGTTTCATCCTCCTCTGATTTGCTGACTTCCATGTGATTTTTTTTCTTTTGTACAGACAAGGTAAGTCATCTATGATAAGCTATTCGTCGGTTTGTGTGGCACTGCTGCAACCCCTCTGCTGATTTCCTCTCAGGGGACGGACTGTCATCAAAATAGAACTGCTCGCTGCTCCTCCAAGATAACATTTCTCACTACTCGCTTAGCCTGCTACACTATATCTTCGTTTCTCCCACAAATTCATTAATTTTTGCTACTGCTCAAAAAGATCTTGTTCTCACGCTTCCGACTTCATTGCGTCTCTTACATCAAATAACGAATAAATTATTATGAAACTTTTAGGTGGTCCTGCTCATTCATTACTATACAGTAATAGAAATAACGTTAGAGGAAAAATTTATAATAATATTTTAATGATAATCAGAGCTTTCGTTGTTTCTGTTTCTCTGCAAACATCCGGGTACAATAACAAAACATCCTTGTGTTCAGCATATTGTTAGTTTCAGCAGGGTAATAAGTGTTTACAGCGTGAATATTAAGCGGTACATTTGTAAGACGTAGTTAGTGAGAAGGGAAGTTAGTTTAGGTAAGTTTGGGAGAGTGTTGACACTCTGGAGCTATGTAAATCAGGGCCAGGTGCGGGCCGCTCCGGAGTTTGTCCATTACGCTACGGCCACTAAGTGCATCCATAAACCCGACTTCTTGCACGCGTTTCCGCCTTTAGTTCTTCGCCCGCGTCGATTAAATAATCATTTCTATATCATATTTCCTTTCATCGATTGAAATTAAATCAGTGGATCTTCTCGGTTTCTTCTTCGTCCCTGAGTCTATATATTCCCCATCAATTATCTAAAAGAAAATAGTATTTTCCGAAAAAAATCCATTAGGTGATATGTTTCAACACTAGACAGTAAAACTATCCTCTTGAAGTTACCAAAAAATATTAATTTTTGTCTTTCCTTTCTGATTTCTGTAATACGATGTTGTCTTCCCTTCCGAAAGTGTCTGTTGTTATGGCAGTGTTTGTAATGTGGCGCTGATATATATATTTTTAATTTTATTCTGAAAAACTTTTATCTTTTGATTATAAAGTTTGGTTCATAAATTTACAATATAAATATGGTAAATACTTCACACGTTGACTTGTGTAGGTGGAGAATCCAGTGACTTTCCAGCCCTTGAGTTCTTGATTTGTAGTTCAGAGGGGGCCTATGATATGCTCTACGTATTTATACTTTATTTAAGTAATATAAATTGGTTTATTTCCAAGTTTTAGTGAACACTTACACTGAGTATCTGTAGCTTGAATGTTTTTCGTTATTACAAATTATACGATTTACGCGTTTAATTATCCACCTAAATCACTACTAATATGTTTCCTATCTCATTGTTTATTTATATTTCATCTGACTGCCTCATCCTCCTGATTATAGCTTTACGAATTTAGTAATGTAATTTAGCAAAATTGAAATTATTTTTTAATACAAATGTACAAGGTGATGTGGTTGATGGAGCTGTTCCATAAGCAAGAGTTAAAAGTGGTACTTCCGGGTATAGTTCTACTGAACTAGGATCCTGCATTCACGGAAGCAGGAAGCGAAAGGCTGTCGTTTCGGAAGAAACAGTTGCCTCATAAAATAGAGAGAAGTTTGGTAGATGGTCAGAGAAAGGTTTGTGTTGGAGCATTGAGAATGGTAGTTGTGTTTGAGGCGTGAGAGAAGCAGTTGCTTTGGAGATTAGATAGAGAACAGTCATGTTAGAGTTTTGAGAGAAGTAGTTGTATTGGATCCTGAGAGAGTGTGAGAAAAAGCAGTTACGACTACGAGACAGCAGAACGATGAATCCGCACATGGTTCTTAAGCTCGATGACAGAAAATATTGCAGAAAATAGCCCCAATGATAATAATAGTAAATAGTAAGTGCAGTACCAAGCGGGACAGTAAATATAAATTTTCAATTTGCCAGATATGCGCATTTCATTGCCCAGCCCACTAACCCCTACAGAGTATGAAATTCATTAAACAGCCGGAGCGACTTTTTAAATCAAAATTAAAATTTGCTAATCAAATCTGTATTTATTCATTCTTATCATATTTCATTTTCTTACTGTATTATAAATGGCAAATGATTTTTAATGATAATTTTTTTACTTGTGTTTTATTGGTTTTCTACTGTTTTCTTAAAACCACAGTATAAATAAACCTTCCTGTTGCGTACCAATTTCTGGAGAATATTGAATTTTAAGCAGATGTGGATATAACTATTAAAGTAGTCAACACCAATAATAATCTAATCTAATGCAATTACTAAAATAACACTTTAATTTAATTCCTTTCGTTTACTGAATCAAGGTTTACGGGTTTTAATTTCTCTATTTGTTGGATTACTGTTAAGTAAAAATATTATCATACTTTGAATTCACATCTCTCATTATGAAAAATAAATAAATATTATTTTTCTAGCTTAAAACTAGATAGGAACATGCAGGAATAACATTTTTCTTGGCTCTTAGCGTTAGAACTAACTCGTGAATCACTTCTAACCCATTGAACAATTATCAATTTTTTATTTAATACTTTTTGTTCCTTCTTGTCTGTATCTATAAGATTATTTTCTTCTCTACTATTCGCAACAATAATTTTATTAATCCACTAATACTATTCACCCTAGAAAGGAACGTGGCCATACTGAATTTTACGTTTTAAATTTTAAATTGGGATGAAAATTTATGTTAGTTACAAATTCTTTTACACCTCAGAGAAAAACAATTTATTGTAATACGTTCCCTAACTCTGCCCAAGCAATTATCATCTGGTTTCAGATCGTTCGCCATTTAGTCTCAATATGGCGGATGGAAGTTCGATATTACTTAAATATATTCTCTTAGTTATGTAGCACAACGAAAATCGGTTTAATCGAAATCGGTATTACTGTTTTGTTATAAAAAGTAATCAAAATCAATGTTTTATAACTTCCTGCTTGATATTGCTGAAAACCTTCTAATTGCTCTATTACGTCCGTGGCATATTTAGTTGCCTCTTGTGCTAATTTCGGAAAATATTACCTCTGACTAAACGTGACTCGTTTCCTGTATTAAAATTGAGCACATTTGAAATAATTGTGAATAGATTTATGTTATTTGTCACAAATAGCATCCATGACTATGTAATGACATATAGAGTAAGTATGCCAAATATTTTGAAAATCCCTCTCAATTGAAGAAACGTGACACAAACCTAATAATATCCATTATTGTAAGGATAATTTTATTTTCTGTACCAGAAGAATCACTCATGAAAATTATATTGATAAAGAATGATAGCATGCAAAGTACACAGTTTTGTAATGTTGAGATCGCCTAAACTTTACTTTATTCTAAAAAAATATTTAGTTCAACTCATTACATTTTCAATTAAATTAATTTTGAAGAATGATCTACACATATTTTATAATTTTCCTAAACTTAATGCTACAGAATTTTATCACTTTTTAGTTAACGTTTTCTCTCATAATTAATTAGCTGAAAACCAATGCGTTATTGGTTACTTCTTCTGAAGCCACGTGTTTATTCTTCGCAAATAGAATAACCTGGGAAAATGGAGTTACCTCTTCTTGGTAAATCATTTATATACATAAAAAACGATAAATTTTCCTAGAATAGAACCTTGTAGATCCCCAGACTTTAATTTTCCACAGTCCGAATGAAGAATTTTACCAGACACAATTAGCTTATATCAATTTTCGGACCAACAAACAGGATGTTACACCATGATAATGCAAACCTCATACCGTGGATGTTGTTCCCGAATATTTCGTACAAATAACTGTGAATTATATTGCTTGTCCTCTCTCTACTCCATATTTAGCAATATTTTTACTTTTTCATTCACCATTCGAAGAAACGCCTTTCTTGAAATGGAGTGGTGAATGCTTTGGAGGTCAATTTTGAAAGGCGAATAATTAAATAATTTACAGCTATAATGAATAACTACTTACCCCAATAGTAAAGAAGTACTAGACTGAAAATTCACAATTTCGGTGAAGGGGAAGGTATGACCACCCAACGGCGGAGATTAGTTGTTTCCGGTGGCCCACTACGGACTGAACTATGAGTTTTGACAGTTTTTCACTAAGTGAAGGACAATGTACGGCTGTTTCGTAACTTGAGAGTCAAGGGATAGGGGGTTGCGATGCTAGATATATGTATACTTCGCACCCCAAGTAGAGCTTTTAACACTAAAGAAACATTGTTGTTCGTAGTAGCCAGTGAATAGGAAGACTTGTGCCAGTTGAATTTGGTGAGGTGGGAATATAAGCCATAATATTCAATCCTGTTATTTTACTGGAGAACATCGCCAGCACGCCAACCGACAATCAACCTACACTGATATCCACTTCACAACAGCAACATACGTCATCTAAACTTTGCTTACTGATTCAGGATTTGCCATTAATTTTCGCGATCATTTAATTCCACTTTCATTTAATATTATTCTGCTTTAACACAATGAGAGAAAAAGTCCTAACTGTTATAATAATAATTAAATTCATGTTTTAATTAAATCATATCATTTAATACGTCCAAATCTTCATTTTTTTCTTTTATTCATTACTTGAAAAACTATAAAATACTATGGGACAAGTGTTATGCATGTAATGGGTACCAATTTATTGATCAAGGGCAATGGGATATTATTAAAGAAATGTTAGAATTCTTTATTGAACAACAACCCTACTAGTTTAAAATGAATAATGAACGTCTGTTTTGAAAATTAATAATAAAGATAGCAAAATACAGACAAAAGAAGTGGTGATATAAATTCCACACGACGTTTCTGGAAACCTTGTTCATTTGTTCAGGTGCTAAGAAAACAAAAACACTCAAGAGCACAACTCAGTTGACAAAACTGAAGGACCTGAAGAAAGGTACAAAGTTTCCAGAAACGTTGTGTGGTATTTATTTCACCACTTACTTTGTTTGTATTTGGCTATCTTTCTTATCATTAAACTTACTAGTTTGTTGCGCTGCATTCTTGCGTCTTGAACATCAATAAATTTATATAGTAGCTGTCAGTGGTTTGGGAAAATGTTTGCAGAAGTAATATATCTGTTTTAATAGCGACATTTTACGCTTCTGTATCTGCCCTTGTTTATTTACTCGTATTTACAACATACGTCACAATGAAGAAAATATATTTTTTGTAATAACAGAATCGTTAAAACTAATTATTAATTTAAACTGCAATGCTAACCGAAACAACAAACAATGAACGCATTCAAATTACTGTTTACGCGATTGAAAACGAGAACAGGGCACAAAAGAGTATTATATGGCTATTTAATTGAGATATTATTTAGTAACCGCGTAGTAAAACGTTTTCAGACAAAACATTTAATTTCGATACAGACCAATTTAAAACTTTGCTACAATAAACACTGTTGCTAAAATATGTTTCACTTGGCTTGGTTCTGACAAAGCTTATTAATGGCGGTAATAAGACATACTTCAACCGATGTTCCGTGTCCCTTCACAAGTGTTTTGAACTTTACATTCACATGTTATTGTGTTGCGTGTATTTATATATGTTCATCTTTGATAAGGGAACGTTGAAGTCGGGAAGCAGGATGTGCCTCGACGTATGCGAATAAATTTTGCTCCCGGCTTTACATCGGTTTCTGCATTTGTGAATTAAGCTTACCCGTATTTCCACACGAATGTATATGGTCACGTTTGAAGATCACAGTATTCAGTAAACAAAAGCACACTCTAAGCTGTCTCATTTCCCAAATGAAACCGACCTATTAATTTAATTAAATATAGATACTGCAGTTACTTTTTCGGTTGTTATTCAGCCATATTTAAAGGTACTTACAATTAATATCGAAGAGTATTTTTTTCTTCATAAAATATAACGGAATATTATTTTAAATAAATATTCGTAAAAATCATGGATGTGGTACTCTTTTGTTATACAGAATCTGATATTTGCTACCATCTACTGTTCCGATTTAATCACAGCAAAAATATATTTGTTTATTAACTTAACAACTTCTCAACCATTTAATTTATGTGATATAATTGGTGCTCAACATCTGATTGAAGACACTGTAAATTTTAGTTCTTGATTTGCAATTATTGAAGAGTGAGTTTGAACTTCAAACCTATTTGATACTTAAGTAATAACTGAGAACCACAGAGGGAAAATACTACTTTTTCCAGAGGAATTAATTTTAAAACATCAATATGCATTGGATTCCGGAATTTTAGTTTTGAATTGGATATTTTGCGCCATTTTAGTTCACGTTTAGTTGAGTTTACTGGTATCGCATTGAGAAAGTAGTTTTTTTGTTTAATTAAACGAGTTATTTCTGTAACATAGAAAAAAATCGTCATATTCTAAGCAGAGAACTAAAACGAAAGAAAGACAAAAAATCAGTGATTAAAAAATGTGAAATATTCGATCATATGTTCAGAAAATATGACAGAAAGAAATGAACAAAACTGAAATGGAAATGATCTGGCTAAATAATACAAGAGAAAGCACCAGAGTCGGATATTTCAGATTCTTCGCATAGTGAGCTACTGGAAATGCAACCAACAAACACTTATTTTACTCGATGAATTTTCCATTTTCTCATTGCCTTTTTGGAAGCTACGAAATATACCAAATTTGACAATGGTGACTCCATAATTCTTACCTTGTAGTAAAATAGACAAAATCTTGACAACCGCCTGAAACGTGGGAAAGTTTATTAGCGTAACCAACTCTCGAAGAAGAAAAAAATAGGATAAACTATAGAGGTGGTCGGGAAGACTGTTTTTCTTCAAAGTTTCTCATTGTTTGGAACCAAATTTTCTCTAATGGAAACTGAACATAAATTTAAACATTATAGAAACAAAATTAACGTCTGTAAAACAATAACACAAGACATTAACGACTGGTATAACAGACAAAAAACAGACTGAGTCTGTTGATAGTGTTGACAAAGTTCACAACAGTTGATCGAAACGTCTACATATTTTTAAATTATACTGTTCAAAATAAATTTAGGTTTTTTGGCTGTTATACGGGTCGTTAATTTCTTGTGTTAAATTTAAACATTCTTTAGAGGTAAATTTCTCCGATATTAATACAGTAGCTTAAAATATTTTTTTTATTCTATTTCAGACTAAACGAAATGCATGCAGTATCGCAGTGTCATATTTTTGATTTTCTAAGTAGGAAGACGATCATCAATAGTTGATAATTTAATCTCATTTTTCGCGGACGTTGCTGGCGTTTTCGACCGGCTTCGGCAAAGAAGTGCTTGAACACTTCCAACTTTCTAAAGTAAATTACCTTCTTCTGTATTCATATCCTCTGAGCATAGTTGATGATACGAATAATGAATGTGCATTGTGTACTACAGCGCCACAAAACCGAGGCTGCATAAATTGCTCGTTTTATTTTCTTGTGTTGCTTTGGATGAAAACGTTAATAGCCGTGTCAAGAGAATTATCGGCAGCGCTGCTGATATTTCATCTACTTTAATATCACCAACACAACGTTTTTCAGGGGACGAGTTGATAATGGAAGTAGTAAATTTTAAATTTCCAAAAGCTCCGAATTATAGTCGATTAACACTGCAGAGTTTGTAAAAATTGTTATTAACATGCTTTTTCGATCGACCCCCATCCTCTATCTCTCTTTGTCCTGAATTATTGCGATATTGTGAGGCCAATATAACGCGTCATATCGCCTCACGTAAATTAAACTAAACGCATTAATAATTAATTTTATAACAGTAGAGGTAAACGCCAATGTTAGCAATTATGCTTAACTTCAATTTACGAAACTCAAAAGAGAGATTTTCAACGTTGTTTGTTATAAAACGTATGAGCCATGTTTTGAAAATCAACGACTCTTCGAATTGTGCGGGTCGTTAATATTAATTGAGGGATTAATTGGATAAATTATTACTGAACTATTGGTGACTGTGAATAAAACAACATGCTATAGTACAATTTAGTTTTGCCTATTAATATTGTTGTAAAGGTGTAATACGTGAAAACTGGCCTTAAAGTTTTTCTAAATAATTTTAGTATGTGAATTGTAGTACGCCGGTCATTGGTACAAATACGTCGAAATGAAACGAGGAATTTGGCGAGTGTTGGTGAAGTACGTCTCGGCAGGTTTCTAGCTACAGCTGCCACCTTTTCGAAGACCGCGAAGTGCGGAAAAACGCGCGCGGTTGCAGAACATACAAGTTTGGAAGGCGATAGAGATCGGACGCGTCTCTTGGCTGCAGCCTTGAGGGTCCAGAAACAGCATCCTACGGCAGATGTGCAAACCTGAGTCCAGTTGAAACACCGAAAACGCCGTGCCGAGTCGCCATTTCAGTTAAGCCCTCCCCTTCCCTATATTTGCCGTGTGACAAGTTCTAGTCAGTTACAATCAAGTCACTGACAGTCCTTTCAATGACTTGTTAACTTTATTAATTCTTGCGTAAATATTCATGAAGAAATTAGAACTTTTAAAAATAGTTTCCATAACCTAATACAGATTTTAGTTTGAATGGGAGAATCCTGTAGCAACACTCAACGATAGAGGAGCCTTTGGCTGAGCAGGTACAACAAAATTGTAGCTAAATTTTTGTAAATTAAATTTTATTATTAATGTTAACGCTACAATTGACCAAAGCCAGCGCCCCTGAGATACGAAATTTTCAGAGTCTCGTTTTCGGCTCAATTACTCACGCTTCCTGACAAGTCGTTTATCAGCTCCCTGTTTGGATCGCGTTATTTGAATTTTTATAAGATGATTGTCGTATTTAAAGATAAGAAATTAATTATGCGTATTTAGTGGCTCCCGGGTAGGCATTCGTCAATCAAATGATCCGACGGAGAGGATAAGGATATCAAATTTTTAGCATCCTCAGTATACAGAACTTGAACGAAACAAATCAATTAAGGGCCCAAACCAGAAAATTACTGGCAATCCCATTATCGAAATCAACGATTATAGTTTATGCCTGTTAAAAGTGAACTAGCAATTCTTCTGAGTAACAAATAATTATTTTTTAGAGTAACAGGCTACATGAGGGTAATCCACATGGTGGCAATTCCTCTTTAATAGCACAGGAAGGGATTTGAAAGGGGGTTACGGAAGGGTAGAGGCAGATAGACAAGGGTTAACTAGGGCTCCGGTATGGTTTATGGATCCTACCCGGCATTCGCCTAAAAGTGATGCACAAAAACCTGCATCAGGTAGGTCGGCCGCTTGGTACTCGTCCCTTCCGTTGGTTGGAGAGTAGTTTGCAGTGGGCGCAGCATTCCTTCCTCCGTGCCTCGACCAGTTTGGGAGGCAGCTGGCCGACTATTCCAATAGGAATAGCAGAAAACTCTTACCGTATGACCAAGGTCTGTGACCCCGGAACATACACCTCTCAAAACAGGCCGAGGTTCCTCGGCTAGTTGGAACCTTCGTTCAAAGACTGAGAAAGGAAAAGGCATCCCCAAAGGTGACCCACCACAAGGGTTCTGCCTGCCGCAGAACAGCTATCTCTAGCTTCTTGTAACAAAATTTATATAGTGCAGAATCATATCATAGTTCATTTATCATAACTAGTGTGCGCGACAAAATCCATCGTTCCGTGAATGTTCGATGATCATAGTATTTCCACCCTTTTCCCCGAATTTGGCTCTCTTTGACTTCCATCTATTCAGAAAAATCAAAATTCTCCTTGCAGGTCAACGGTTTCCATTGAAGACAAATACTTTCGAGCACTTCCGTCAGAACGCTGAAGGTAGGGTTGCTCTGGAACACCGCTGGATGAAATGAATTAATACTCAAATAAAGCATACATTGACCTTCATCACTGCTAGGCCGAGAACTTTTCATACCACCTTCGTACGAATATAGACTAGTTCTATATTGTCAGCAGTTATAAAATAAATTTTACGTAATGAATAGTATTTTTTTAGATAGTTATGAAAAGACACTGACCCAAGTTGATACGAAGGTTCGATTGAAGGTCCCAGTATGCTTATACTTTCTGTCCAGGGCAAGGCAAGCTTAATCGTATTTCACGGATTACTTTCCCATTTATTTAAAAACTATCATCGGCAAACTTTATACACACTGTTAAAGAATTTGTGGCGCATGACATTGTGGCATTTGTTGGTGTCGTTGAAAGAGGCGCACATTGTGTCTTGGATGGAAGCTCTTGAGGCTCGCTGATGCTAGAGATGTGTCTAGGCATTGTCCTCTCTCCATTAGTCAGCACTTACAGCTATCGACCGCTCGTCAATTGCTACTTGTTCATCGGCCGCTCCCTCAGGGGGATCAGGGTAACGTCAATTCACCTCTCTCATGTAATACAAGTGGTTACAACTATTTCGATACTTACCTACACGTTTGGAAAGATAGGGGCCATTTCAAACCTCGATATCAAAATATAACAGAAATTGAGAACATATAAAAATGATAATAGGATTATACAATTTTCAGAAAGAGTATTAAATTGAGTTCCACGTTCTTTAATGCCATTAATGACCTCAGCGTAGGAGTTATAAAAATTTTAATCCTATAAATTATTCCAAAACTTTTCTGTTCACGGTTATAATAATTATCAAATACAGTATAATCGAATAGGGATGAAACATTCTTCCTACTACACTTTAAATGATTTAACAATTACTTCATAGCTCGATGCCCTTCATTCCCAAATACATTAAATAAAACTTTATATTAAGCAGATGCTATCCATTCACTTCGTTTTTTTGTGCCATGTATATGTGTTAGCGTTTCGGGGCGTCGTCCCACGACGTCTCGCGATGTACCGCGACGCAATCAGTCAGAACTATTTGCCTTGCTCGCTTAGCGTTCAAAATTATATAATCTTCTTCACCTACACAAAAACACAAGGAAAGAGCGGATCCCTTGTCCACTTGTGTCAATTTAATGAAGTCATCTGCCTCAAATCTTTCAGCAGTGTTACAGTATCGTCCTAAAACAATAACTTTTCTTTTCGAATGGATATACCACACTGGTGTTATAATGCGCTCGACTCGAAAACGACTGGTGATAGCTAATAATTTGCTCAAATATAACTTCGAGAGTTGATCAACAAATTCTGAAGGAAGACGATACACTGTAAAACTTTACTCTTCATGATTTGGCCTACAGTCAACCGATTATTAAAATCAATGTCCCAAACATTGAAAAAGTGAATATAAAACGGTTTCTTCAAGTGAGCATTTTCCTTTGAGCATTATTATTAGGTTCAAACCTCTTTTATCATAAATATATCAAATAAACAAGAAATACATTACTACTCGTATTTGTAAGCGTAAGAGGAAATGCCTCCAAAGTTGTTACGAGTAAGTACATTGAACGGATGAAGTATTTATATGTTAAAAAACTGTCTTGTGTCATTTATTTACGGGAATTTTTTTAAACCTGTGCTAAGCGTCTGTTTTACCTTACTATTCACAACGCTGAAACCTATTTTCAAAGTGGTTCTACGAGTTCATTCATCACTGTGACTAATGAATATATAAATATTGATATTAATAATTCTCGTCCTTTTTTAAGCATATAGAATTAATCAAATATTTCCCCAATACATCAAGTCTTGTTACAAACTTTTTGAGTTCCGCTCAGAGAACATCGCAAAGCTCCGTTTGCTGGAGCTGCGTCCGCAAGCTCAATGTTGGTTGATTATTAACGGGCTGCTGTACAATAGTTGTTCGCCGTAACGTATGCATTGGCTCTCTGCATAACGCATGGCAGAAGCTCTACTGCACCAGCAATTCGAATTTAGTGCTTCCCTGACGGACGGCCATTGGGTTGGAGCCAAGCGCTACGTGAATCCTTAATGCACGCCGAGAAAAAGCATTCTCCTTGCAAGCAGTGCCATACCATCGCCCACGAAACTGTCATTCTCAAAGGATAGCGTGGGGGTCTCAACAGGATATTAAAAACCGCGTACAACCTTATCTGCAGTTAATATAAGGAGCGGGCAGCTTCAATCTTCAATCTAATCTTAAATTGACCTCAGCTCCTCTGATCCGTTTATATGTCCAACATATTATATGTGAGTACTTGTTATTCAGAGTTTCACTTAACGACGTAGGTCAAATACTCTTTTCAGACGAGGTCAGTAACACGCTATATAGGAAACTCGGACTGAAATTTCATTAAAAATATAGCAACGGTTCATAGTAGATGCTGTCTGCTGATTCCATTCACCTAGCTGAGCACAGCCCGTCCAATCATTTGGGATCAGAAATTGAGACTGCCCTCTTCGTTTACAGATGTTATTAATTCCCAAGTATTCATTGAGCAAGGCGGAAAAATTCTGCTGGTTCACCTGTATCGTCCTACATGAATACTCAAAAGCAGCTGACCGTATTTCTACTGCTCCCCCTTCAGTCAAACATCTCCAGTAGTATTCCTCGAGAGACTTCAACCGAACGCCGTTTCCATTCTATTACAGCCGGCATTAAGCCAGATGTAAAAATAAGTTTAGTACATCATAAAGTCTGGTTCTTGTTGTTGGAATATCTGAAGTACGAATCTCCGCTTTATACTGTGCTTACCGTCTCCAATTAAAATTTAACGAAGCTTTGCAGTGTAGACGTTACGGCTTTCCTATATTTACTATTTTACTCATTTTCTATATTTTCCTTGCGAATCATCTCCCGAAAATTCTCTTATTATTAGATGCCGTAAAGATCTCTGATCCAGAAAAATTAATATTTCGAATGAATTGAAATTGATTCCGTCTCCGTAGAGGCTTCCGTGGTTTTTCGCTCCTGAACAGAAGTGTAGAAATTTCATCATGTATATTAATTAAATTCCGGCCTGCTGTGGTGTAGTGGCCAGCGTCAATGCCTCGCATCACAGAGGTTCCGGGTTCGAATCCCGGCTTGAGCATGGATGTTTGTGGTCGTCCTGGTCAAGAAAACTGTGGGAGAATCGACACTCTGATCAGGTGTCATGTAAGATGACAGTCTGGCAGCCGTCGCGGTAGGCCAAGGCCCATCATGGACTGTCAAACCAAGGAGTTAGTTAAATTAATTAAATAATGTTTTTGATATGACTTAGAACAGAGTGATTTTAGTATATCTGTACGTTTCATACATTAGTGGGTTCGAAGCTCAGTTCATCTAAATTTCTGCCACGCCTAATTTTCGCTTTCCACGAGGAAGCTGCCGTTCCAGACGAGGCGAGATGGGCTTGTACACACTGTGTAAAGGTCCTCTCACACCAGTGCAGGACTGCGGGAACGGGATCGGGAAAATTGCGGGACGTGTTTTCATTGCGGGACAAGGGCATATTCAGACCTGCACGAACTTTCCCGCCGCTTGCTGCGTCCCACTGAAGGTTCGCAGCTTGCACGGTATTTCCCGCGTCCCGCACGTGCCTGCTGTGCGCTTGCCCATTGTTTTGGTACAAGCCGCCCAAGAAAATCTTAATAATACATTAAATTAAATTTTCTAAAACGTTCACACTCATTATATGTTATAACAAATATACCTCAAAGCAATTGCAAGTCGTCCTTCTGGAGATATTGGTTCACGTTAGATCGTGCATTGCTTTTTAATATCATTCGTAATTCAATTGCAAATTTAATTTTAAAAAAAAAACAGGATTCATCCATATTTTTCTTTTCCTAAATATATATATAAATAGTTAGGAGTCAGGGTGCAACGGGTAAATAATTTCCCTTATTTTTTATTATTCTAACAACTTATTTAGCACGTTTTTCGTCTTCGGCTTTTTGTAAAAACTTCATTTATCTGGGTCTGCAAGTAATATGCAATTCACGGCTAGTATATAATAAGACAACCTATGGCTAAGAGTATATCAATTTGGAGAGAGGGTTATGTGAAAATATTTCACACCTCTGGTTTATTACATTGGGTTCAGGTATTTTACAGATTGACAATTATTTATGTATGTCTTACGTTTAAGTCTTTTATGAGTGTTTTTTTGTCCAAGGTTTAATTTCGTTACACTTGTACACTTCACTATATTTTTGAAGAAGTTACTGGTTAGCCTGTGGATATAGTCTGTTATTATTTGAACCTTTAACTCTTGATGTATTTGACTGTTTTGTATGAACCACGGGCTGTTAATTGCGATATGTATCACTTTATTGTGCATGGTTTGAAGTTTCTTGATCGAACTTGTAGGTGCGTTGCTCCAAGATGGGCAGGCGTATGTAAGAATGGGTCGGAGAATCAATTTATAAATTACGAGCGAGGATTCAACTCGAAGATGAGATTTTCGGTTGATCAGGGAGTAGAGCAGAGAGAGTCTTGCGTAGCACTTATTTAGTTTTTTATGAATGTATTATCTCCAGTTGAGTTTTGCATCTAGGTGGACCCCTAGATTCTTTATCGCCGAGTCCTTGGGATTCCATGATATTTCATTATTGTGTAGTCGGAGTGTCGGTAGTCTACTGCTATATCTAGTAAAATTAGAGCCGCTTCTTTATCTGAAGACATTTTTGAACACGGTGTCTTAACTTGAATTAATTTATTCAAAATTATTAAAAATATATTAATTATTTTAAATAAAACTGCTTGAAGGAGTCTATAAAATGAATTCCCGTTCCTGCAATGGTGTGGAAGGTCGTGCGGTATGCTGTCCCGTACCTGAAACGGGATTCCCGTTCCCGCAGCCCCGCACTGGTGTGAGAGGGACTCAAGTGTTTTTTTTAATTGATTTATGGTCGCGTCAACCTGTTGGTTATTGGCGACCCTCTAAAAGTATTTACATAATTAAGTTACAGCAGGTTAGAAAATAGACTATGTGAAACACGCCAGGTTACTGGGTCTAACCTGGGATTCTAGATTAAAATTCATTTAACATATCAGGAACCTTCAAATTGAGGCAAAAAAGCTACTCCTCATCCTGAAAGCATTTGCAGCTCACAACTGGGGTGCAAACGTGAAATTGCTTTCAACCACCTATAAGGCGATCATTTTATCAAATCTGACTCCGGGGACCACATTTATTGCTCCGCCCCCAAATCCGCTCTCAAGAAACTAGATTTGATACAGAATGAAGCCTTGAGAGTAATTACAGGGTGTATGAGAACCACCTCGGTAGTTAGACTTCTTAACGAAGGAAAATACATTCCTCTTACATTCCGGAGAAGAATAATCACAATTAAGTACACAATAAAGTCCCTGCAGGCAAATTCCATGAATGTGAGAGCACAATCTAGTCGACCCAACCTGAATTACGTTTACAACCTCAAAGGACCCCTTCCTTTTCATAATGCATCAGCCAAACTATTTCGCATTCTCCAGTTCACCATCCCCAACATAGACCACAATACTACATCTAATCTCCCTCCATGGAAGTTTATCGACCTAACAAATAGATACCTCATTAACCTTGATTCCCAAGAAGATCCTTAGGGCAAGTGCTACAGCTCACCTCAATGCGCTAATAAAGAAGCATGGAAAACCTTCATTGGTTTACACAGATGCCTCAAAAACGGAAGTAGGCACTAACTGTGCGTGATTCTTCCCAACTTCATCAGGAAAATAGCCATTCATAATTCTGCTTCTAGCACCACCGCTGAAACCTTCGCCATAGCAATGGCAATTGAATACTGCCTGGAAACTTCAATCAACAGAATTATGATCCTAACAGACTCGTCGCAATCACTAAAGCACTTACGAGACCTTAAAATCAGGAATGGCACCATCAACGCCATCAGAGCTAACCTACATCTCTGCAGTTCGCGAGGGAAATCCGTGCAGCTTGTCTGGATCCCGGCTCATGCGGGCATCGCAGGGAAACGAGGAGGTGGACGCATTGGCGGCCATTGCACACTAGATCTACCATTGTACGAAGCCCCTGCCTGTACAGCCTCGGACATTCTAAATGAATGTACAGGAAAAGTGGAGGGTAGCTGGCAGGACACGAGGAGAGGAGGAAATAACGGCTTCTTCCATCAGAACCTGCAAACATCAGCAGATCTGTGCCACCTCAACATCTCAAGAAAACAACAAATAATAGTCTCCAGAATTAGAACTTTGCACACCAAACTCACACATGAATATATTTTTTCCAGAACAGATCAGCCCACCTGTGATGTATGTGATCAAGCCCTCACCATCCAGGATATTCTATTTGAATGCACAAAATATGACGATATACGCAGGAGGACTTTAGCCGAGTTCTCTGGAGAAGACTTCTGCATACGCACCACGGTGATCAAGACGCGATCTCCGACGCAAAACTGACATCCGCTATTTGAAATGTTGTTCACAATTGGAAATTTTCTAACTTAAGTGTTGTACGAGCGACAACTAGTCCGACACTGCTGCCGCTATACTGCCTTTTGTGCATATGCTTATTAAATGTCTATATTTACGGCACCTCAAACCAGGGATCGAAATTTGGAAATTTTCACACAAAAGATCGCATGTCTCATTTAATAATCTTTTTTTTTTCGCGTCTTGTTTCACTTTGGTATGCTTTCAAATACTCAAGAGTTAATTCATTATGTAAATTTCAACAGACTACTCTCAAAATTACACAAAGTACTATATCACAAAAATAATTGTCAATGGAAAATTAAATCAAACTGTAGGGACCAAGGGAACAATCTATACAAATATAAACTAGAAACGGTCACTAAAATTTTCAGCACTAGACGTTCTTTCCTAAAGTTTTATCTGTTTTTGGATTCCCGTTTGAATTACGTGTGTAATTAGAAAATACAAAATTTTAATAATAATAAGATAAAATAGCCAAATACAGACAAAAGAAGTGATTAAATAAATACCGCACAACGTTTCTAGAAACTTTGTTCCTTTCTTCAGAAAACTGAAACACGAGAGCCAAGAGCGATACAACACCACAATACAGCTGACAAACTCAGTATTGAAGGGTTAGCGTAATGTTTCCCAACCTTTTTGAACCATGCCCCACATAAGTATTTCTAATAATAATAATAATATATACATATTTATTATATTAAAACATTGAATTATTTCAAAAGAAACCTAATTTTAACTTGTGTATCACGGTTCATCTAATTGTGTGCATAAAGAAAGTAATAATTTATTTTAATCTGTGATCGCAAAACCTATAGCCCATTGTAACTTAACAGATGTCATAGCAATCGTACAACACACTACGTACTATTTCATTCACTATTCATAGTAACCAATATTCTCTTAGTACATCGTAGTTTATATAACTCCAATATTTCAAGTGTGGCTCTATAGAAAACACCAAACTTACAAATTCTTATGTCAAATTCTGAAACCAAGTGTTATTCCTTTTGTATAAGTTAAATCATAGCTAACGGTTTTTAAGTTCTAGACGAGCTCATTTACGAATTGCTCCTCTGAACATTCAAATTGACTCAATTAACGTGCTACGTTTCATGACTTTCTTAAAGTCCGTGTTATGATTGAGCAAACGGATCGCCAAGCAGGTCGCGATGACGTCACAATGATTCAGAGAACACGCACTGTTCATCGGAAGGTGGTTTTCTTAATTTAACACTTCAAAATCTCGTTTAAACTGCAATCAGAATTTGAGCAAGATGAGTTTTCAACGTTTTCACGTGTTAAATGAAGGAAACTTGCTCACTTTTTGTGGGCGCAGTTTATTACTTGTCACAGACACACACATACACGCATATATATATATATATATTGTAATAAACAGATATTAACTAAGGACTACAAATGGCGGTGGCTAAATAAAAATATTTATTTGAACAATTAAACAAAATTTATTAAAGTTTTAAATACAATATAAAATTACACAATAATATTTAGAATCTCAGGGTCTTTACTGGGTTTGATAAATGGGTGAATTGAATTTACGATAATTTATAATTACATTTAGCCTTTATTGAAGTTAATTCGTCTAAACCTCGACGAATTTTGTTGCGGATGAAAATAAGATTACAGATTGAATTTTAAATTAACTAACTAAACAATTAAAGAAGTGAGTAATTAAAGAAAAGAAATAATTGAAGAACGATCTGACGTATCTTAAAGAAATGGTTTACAAATAAATTTTAGAGTTTTTTTTTTACTTACTTACGGCCGACCAGGTCTCAATTTTGGGACTTTCTGTGCACACGTTTTTGGGGATATCACTGAATTTAAATTGGTTACAAAACACTGTCGAAACTTTACGTTCTCTCAGCTGGAAACGGCTACTCCTTCCGAATTAATGGTCAGTCAGATTATTACCAACTTTCTCTCGGTGACATTGGTGACGGTCTCTTTACTTATTGAGTATTTACTGCGGCATGACTTATTAGGTTACTGTTTGTGGCAGATGAACCACTTGCCCGCATCTGACTTCCAACTACACTCGTCTCTCCTCGTTGACTGCCTGTTCGTCTCGTAGATTTTTGAATGCGTACGTCTCAACAATGGTTCTTTGTGTCTCGCCGCCTGTGTCGCGGTGTATGCTTTATATTACTCTAATAATGAGTCCTTTACTTTGCAATTATAACAATGGATTAATTACTAATTACTACAATATATATATATATATATATATATATATATATATAGTATACATATTAAAATTGCAAGCTCCACGTTAGAGAACCAAATTATGTAATATTCAAAATAAAAAGAGGAAAATTAAGCCAACACGTATTCAATCTTTTAAAACGAAATAAGTTAACAGGATTTTATTTTGAAATTAAACAAAATTATTTTTAAGAGAGAACAAAAAATTATTTAATTACAATTTCAATTTACTTAAAGTTTGACAATTTTTATTTTTTTAACAAATACCTCAGTTTTAATGAAAATTTAAACTTCAGGGCCGCTTACAGGGACACTAATAATGTTAGTGGTTTGCAATTGTCACCAAAGAAATCTGGCGGTAAATTATATTTACATAAAAGTTTACAAAATTAAGTTTCTACATACCATTTTTATTTAGAGCTGCTCTGGTACCGGTTTGTGCACTCCACAGTTATTTAATTTTTACAGAAAAATATTAAATTTTCAGGCTATAACACTGATTGCTAGTTCGTTTCACTTCACAAAAATTCCGGCGCCTCTCTAACAACTGTTTACGAACTTTACGTTGTCGTACTTATTGTCACTCAGTTTTGCTGCAGAAGTACGTTAATACCAAATGTTATATATTCAACCTTTTTTCAGCTTATTCTTGGCTGAATTCGTATTTATTTACGATAATTCTATAATCTCCAAAACTATATTCACTCTATCATTGGTTAAAGTCCCAAAACTTGTCGACGAACATCCACGTTTATGCTCCAAAAAGTACTCTGCTCAGGTTCCCAAAACACACTGACTGTTTTCCGTCAAAGTTCTGTGTGCGTACGCTTTTCGACAATAATCCATAGCAACCTTTTACAGTCTCTGCATTCTTGCGCCACATTGACTGTTCTTTACAATACTCTGGCCTCAAAATTTTGCCGACAATAATATTAAAGAAAAAAATTATTAAATAAAACTTACATTACACATTAGTAATCTGTTCAATATGTTGCATATATCTCCCTTAATTAAGAGAGATCTGTGCGTAATTCTTTTCAAAGGGGTCTTAGAATCATTCAAAATAACCATACATGAAGGAAATTTATTTTAATTTGGACATTTGTTCAAACTTAAGTCAAACCTACTAAAGGACTAAAGGCAACCGGCCCGGGTGGAACTTTTTAGGGGCGCAAAATTTCTGTAAAATTTTGGATTTAAATACCTAAATAAAAGAGTGGCGAATTTGGCCTCTGCCCCTGGTGGCAGAAACCCACGCTACGCCACTGCGTCTAAGGTACCATTCCATAATTATATCAGAAATGCTTGATATTAAATCCAGCATCACAGCAATTAACATCCAAATAGATACTATGAAACTTAACCATTGCTAGGTCCTTTATTGTTACTTTCCAGTTGTCCTTGCGTTTTGCTTCGCTTTTGATTTTGTCAACTGCATTGTGCAGTTGTGTCTCTCTTGGCTCTAGAGTTTGTGTTGTTTCAAAAGAACCTGAAGAAAGGAACGAAGTTTCAGTTCTTTCGTCTTTTTTACTTTATTATATTAATTTTCACAACAGATGTATTATATTTTTCATTTGAAAATTTTAATAAGTAATTTTAATATTTAACGAAATTTTTGTATCTGATAATGGCACAAATTGTACCAATTATGTCAGTGTTAACTGAACGTGTACAAGGAACAATTGTGGTTAGTCGCCTCTCGCCTCGTGTCGTTTAGATTCTTGACCAAAATACCGCCTCCGACCCAGCGTTCAGCTAGTGTCCACATGTGACGAAATCTCGAAAGAAAGTCTCGAGAGTGGTCTCAAGGCATTGCCCATTTGAGATAAATTTTATCTCGAGACAGCGGTTAGAAACTCGACAGTCACTATGGTCTCGTGACCAGCAAAAAATCTTGTCGATTTGAGAGTCAACTCACAGTTGTGTGACTTGATCGCAAGTTGTTTATTTTTATTATATCTTTCTGTTTCCCAAATGGATTCGCGTCAGGTTCTAGATTTTATAATTCCGTATAAAATTGTGAAAAAACGAAAAGTTAAAAAAAAGGAGTGTTGGGTTAAGAAAATGGGTGGGCCTACGAAATGAATTGGGAGCTTGTTCAACACTCGTGAATGAACTGCGCTTGGAAGATGCACAACAGTTTCGAAATTTTATTCGGATGTCTGCAGTGCAATTTTAACTGCTTTTAAATTTAGTAAAACACCACATTATCAAGCAAGACACCAAATTACGTGATGTAGTTCCTGTTCATTACTGATTGATGGTCAATTTCCGTTTTCTGGCTATCTCTTGATTATTGGATGTTTCGAATATTAGAGTACATTTACCTACGATTTTTCATAGTAAAATTTAAAAGGCAAGTCTCAGGTCTTCCAACACTGACATGACTGGAGACTTATTCAAGAGAGCAGGAATGAACAAGTCCACTTGTGACACGTGATACCTGCACAGAGTTGTCTCGAGAATGCTCTCAGTTTCTTATCTATTTATTTGTGAGTCTAGCCTCGAAACTATTTTGTCTCAAGTGGACACTTAGCTTTAGCCAGGCATGGCGAGGCGAGGCAGCCCGAATAATCCATGTACACAGTCTCGCTCGGTCTCTATCGCCGTTTGTGTGCAGCCGGTATGAGGACTTGTAGAGAAGACTGAGTACATCATCTTTTGAATAGGAACCGATGTCCTGATTTCAAATCAGGTATTTAACGCAACTATATAGCCTACTATAAACTATGTTTGCGAACAAAACGTTTAACGCATTAACTCGTTACGATACTCGACATGAACTGATATCATGGTAACCCAATGTTACAGAAAAATATTAAATTTTCAGGCTATAACACTGATTGCTAGTTCGTTTCACTTCACAAAAATTCTGGCGCCTCTCTAACAACTGTTTACGAACTTTACGTTGTCGTACTTATTGTCAATCAGTTTTGCTGCAGAAGTACGTTAATACCAAATGTTATATATTCAACCTTTGTTCAGCTTATTCTTGGCTGAATTCGTATTTATTTACGAGAATTCTATAATCTCCAAAAGTATATTCACTCTATCATTGGTTAAAGTCCCAAGACTTGTCGACGAACATCCACGTTTATGCTCCAAAAAGTACTCTGCTCAGGTTCCCAAAACACACTGACTGTTTTCCGTCAAAGTTCTGTGTGCGTACGCTTTTCGACAATAATCCATAGCAACCTTTTACAGTCTCTGCATTCTTGCGCCACATTGGGTAAAAAATGTAGTGGAGGGAGGCTGCATTTTCTTGAGCTGCCTAAAGATATCAAAATTATGACTGTATCGCTTAAAGCAATATCGCTTATAGACCAGGTAATTTTCGTAACGCTGCCATGTGGACCCGCGGAGTTAGACGTCAATCAAAGAAAGAGTTGCGGAGTTATTAAAATGTATTACTTAAGTTGAGCACTTTCGTAAATTATTGGTTAAGTTTTTATTACGGGAATATTACCTCTTCGAGGAATCGGTACCGGAATTGCGCAGCATCTGAGATTTCAACGCATACGGAATCCCACGGATTTCAAAGGAACGGGCAGTTCACAATACCACGACCCGGGGGACTTGCCACAAATAACTGGTTACGAACCCACGATGTGGAGTTTAGCAGGCCGATACACTAACCACGAGACCGGCCTGCTGGGACCAGCTCCAAAGCTTATGGGGGTCGCTGAATTCAACGCATAATTACCAACCTCAGAATTATTGATAAATTGGAAGGCAACAAATGGATAACATTTTTATTCATTAGTCTACAGACTGGTTGGATGTGTCTCCCAGTCTTACATATATACAGTAACTCTGCAGCGACTTCTTCTTATTGTGCTCCAAACTCTGTTATACCAATTTATTATTGTAATTGCGGATTAAAAAATAAATTATACAATGGGCGCTTGAAAGTATGTAAAATTTATTCAAAAGGCACAGACGTCAGTTTGGGACATGATGGTAAATAATTTCGACCAGTCAGAATTAGTTACAGTCGAAACTTCCGTTGTTTTTAAAAGCATTTAAAAACTATCGAAATACTTCATATAAAAAGAAAAGGAGATGCGCGCTGAGATAACTTTACAGGTCTAATTTGAGATAACTGAAGTTTATGGGGATTCCACATGGCCTTTCGACACAATTCTGTCCTCGCTTAATAAATATTATTGTGGTAAAAAGCAACAGAAAATAGATGATGTTCTGAACGTGCCATTAGTGTTTCGTAATCGCACTGTAATAATCTTTAAATTATTGTTCAACTTTATATATCAGGTTCAATTCCTTTGAATTCGAGAACGTATATTAAATAAATTATTTTAGTTTCCTTTAATAAATCAATTTATTGTACAACCACTCTTGCCATTAAAAAAGCAACTAAAAACTAAAACAAAGATAAAACCAACCCAAAGAAATAAATTCCCCTTATTATTAATATTATCAATTGGAATGTAATGAATTTATTACAGCGCCAGAATAAATTAATTTAAAAAATAAGTATAAAGCGTAAAGTGGTTGAACATTTGAGAAATACATACAACAAAAAAGCCAAGTTTTTAAATCGTTGCATTTCTGGTCAGACTCAGAGAGCTCTGCGCATGACTGGTGGCCGACATTGTTAACCATTATCCAGATCTTTGTGAACGCACATTTCTGATCAGCGTTTGTCTCGTAGCAAATATATTATATGCATCGATTTATCACTACAAACGAAACGTGGATCCACCACTATATTTCAGGATATCCGAGGCTTTTATATTACTCGGCATCATGACAAATTAAGGCTGAACAATAACGGAAAACTTTCAGAATGGTTAAACCTGTAGTTCCAGGAGAAATCCCGAAGACAGTATTTTTTAATTTAAAGAGAACTTTATTATAGAATACATTACAGTTGCGAGAAATTTCCTCCTTTGCTTTAGTCTTTAGGTCTATATTAAAAGGTACAATATCGAATCTGCACGATTAACTACGCGTTCAGATTCTCTGTATTTCACTCTTTTAGAGCGTTTTCTGTTCACGCCTGAGCACATGTTAAGGATGACAAAAGTTCGTGTTCGATGTGGAGTTCATACCCAATTTAGACACGTTTTTTATTACGGTATGAAAAATTCAATCACCGCTGGACTGGATATTTAGAACCAAAATAAGTTTCTCTTAACACAAAAGTTTGTAGATAATAGTTATATTTGTTACTTTTTTTGCAGGCATTATGAAAGTATTTACTTGTTATCGTAAAGGCGTTGGTTATAAATGTCATTGGTTGTGTTTCAGGCGCTACTGCAGGCGCATGATGTTGTGGCGCACGAGGTGTACGGAGAAGACGCGCTGCGAGTGACGCCTCCGCCGCTGCTGCCGTACCTCAATGGCGGCGACGACCTCGACGGGCCCAATGGCGACGTCGACATGGAGAACGTCACCCGCGTGCGGCTCGTGCAGTTCCAGAAGAACACCGACGAGCCCATGGTAAGCTTTCTATTGTAACGGGGTGGGTTGTAACTGATAAAAAAATTTCGGAAACTTTTAAAGGAATTTATTAATTACGATGAAATTTATCAAGGACAAAATATACAAACCATACGTGCGTAGATAGCCGGAGGAACAATCGGATCCTTAATTCTCAGGTTCAGCATGGACTACGACACCCCCCTAGGCGCGTCAATTGAGACCTCGCTTGCATCTGTGGCCGTCGTCGTCACGTTGTATCCATGTCAGTCACACTCGTACTATCCGAGTCCTCTGGATCAGGCGACGGCACGTTTCAGAATTTTCGTCCGTCTCTGGCGACGGTTCGTTGACGAATCCTCTCCCACAGCCCCTTCGCCGCGTGTAAAAATCCCATTTTAGGTCGATCTTTCCTGAACCATGAAATGTGATTGGTCCAGGCAGTCACGTGTTCATTTAATTCTGATATTTCTGGAGACGTTGCTTTCCCTCGGGTCACTCAAGGTAACGTTCCTACGTGCCTGTGTCCAGACTGAAAGGATTCCCTTCGCCAGGATGGCGCCTGGTCAAATTCCAAGTTGCCAAGCTCTCAACCCTTGCTAATACCTGAAGAAATTAAACAACATATATTGTAACATATCAACGGATGATGTTAAATATTGTGTGTATTGTTAAATTCTCCTTTGGCGGATAGAACCACAACAATCGGGGCTGGCGTGCGAGTGGTATTGATTGTGTTTGTAAATTCAGTCATTTCGGCTCCTCAGCGATCGGGTGGTCGCTGAGAAGTGTAAATCTCAAAACACATGCTCGCTCGGTGCGAATCACACGGGAGAGCGTAAAAAGCGTGTAGTACAAAAATTGTACTCACAGCCATGTGTTGTGTAGGTCAAAACCACGCTTGAGTAGTAGTGTTTCATGTCTCGATCAATAAATTATTAAAATCAACAAAGTTTGGTTATTTACTTGGTAAAATAATCAGGATCCCAAGAACCGACGAATCTTGCGGCGTAAATATGAGGATTTTCTACAAAAATATGGAGCCTATAATGCTTGCTTGCTAGAGTTGTATTGTTGCCTCAGGCAGCTCTGAGATGTACAGAACTTGAAAATTCAAAGTTGCTTGGACCAGGAAGGCGGAAGCTGTGTTTGGTGGAGTCCGTATTCAGAGTTCCTGGTACCATGATTGAGCAAGTGTGATTAGTAAGCAGAGAAATGTTATATTCAAAGTCCCGGCTTTTGGAATTACAAGTCGACCGTTTGGAATATTTCGTCTATTGCCATATTCATGCAATTATCAAAGTTATAGAGAACAAAGCCATCAACAGTGATTGTTCAAACAACGTGAACAATAGTCAAGAGCAGAAAGTGATTTGTGTTTGAAAACTAAAACATTTTTAAATTCAGTGAAATACGGCCTTTTTGTGATGTGTTTAAAAAATCAAGTGAGGTCGAGCCCAGATGAACATCTAAGGGTAAAGTAAACAAAAAGGAATTGAATTAATTGAAAACTTATGTGTAAATATAATTACCGTCAGATTTCGAATTTCAATCATTTCGTATTTCAATAATTATTTAAGTCAGGAATATTTTGCATTGTAAGATTTAAATTGTCATTTTGTAACTATCTTTATTGGAGGCCCGATAGGCGGCCCTAAAAATTTAGCCGTGGCACAATACCAACTTGTAAAATGTCAATTGGGATAAGAATTTGTTTTATTAAATTAATTTTGTTATATTTTGAATTCTTGTTTTCATTTAAAATCCTATCATTTTAACTTTTAATTTTTTTATAATAAATTTGTGCTCCAACGGCTTGTCTTCATTTAAATTTAATAATCATTTAATATTGTTTATTGTAAAATTGGCACCTCAAACGTAGGGTTTATTTAAATTTAATAATAAATTTTGAATATTACATTTTGGAGCTTCAACGTGGGGCAAAATATTTAAAATTTAAACTTTTATTTTGATTATTACATTTTGGTGCCTCAATTTATGGCAAATTAAAATGAAATTCAATTAATTAAATTTGTGTTTATTACACTTTGGGGTTTATTTAAATTGAATGATTAATTAAATTTGTGATTATTACATTTTGGCGCCTCGACGTGGGGCAAATTAAAATGAAATTTAAAAAATGTAATATGTGACTATTACAGTATATATTGTAGTATTCAAAATAATTATAATAACAGAAATGCCAGCACGTTGTTGCCAAATTATGTAGTATTCACTAGATTCTAAAGAAACAAAGGAAGGAAGTTGAAATTAAACCTAAATTTTTAAATAGATATTTATTTGACAAATTTATTTCTGAGTATATAAATTTCAGGGCCGCTTATAAGGCCTCTAATAAAGAAAGTGATTTACAATTTTCACAAAGTTACAAAAGCAAAAAATTAATTTAAATTTACAATAACAAAATTTTATACTAACAACTAAAACTATCGAAATCTGAAAAGTATGACAAAGCTATATAATGACAAAGTTATATAAATCTGGCGGTAAACGATATTTACTTAAAGGTTCACCAAATTTACGTTTTTACATATCCTTTTGATCCGAGCTGCCATGGTTTGTGCACACGTGCACTAGAGATGGTTCGCTACTGAGCGAGTCGTTTCAAACGATCAACTCCCTTCTAAGAACGACGCTCTGTAGCTCCTCGCTCTAAACGAAATTTGTCTAATTGTGAACGGCATCTTTCAGCTCAGGAACGACAGCGTTTCGACTCCTCTCCTTTTTGAACGATTGCAGCGCTTCGCTCTGAACGGCAGCTCTCAGCTCGCTCTAGACAAAAAGCGTTTCGACTCTTCACGTGACTCCAGCTCAGATGTTGGTGACATAAAGTAGTACAATGTTTCAGCGACTGACATTAATATTACAGTTAATTCAGTAAATTGTATTTCACTCCTTATTTCGTCTGTGTGCTCCGTCAAAGAAATGTATTTGAAATAATTTTGAACCGTTGAGTTGAAAATCAATGCAACGACCATTAAAATAATCGACGTAATTCAGTATATAATTAAAAATACACTATCAAATGAATGCAGTATTAAAATAAACACAGCAAATTTCGCATATATATTGTAATGCCAATTAATTAACCCATTAAATGTTTTAAAATAATTTAAATTGTTAGCGAACAATTTGAATTATAGCGGTGAGAGCGAGAAAAGCAACAATAAACGGCGGGCTCTGTTCCTATTATTGAGGGTTCGGAATGGCGATTACGTGCGTAAAAGTATTGGCAGTCTTCAGTCTACCACGAGAGGAGGGACATTATAAAAGTTAGTCTAAGTCTACAGCGAGGAGCAAAAGACAAAAGTCGAAGTCTACGGTCAGCCACGAAAGGAGAGACATTTTAAAAGTAAATCTTCACCGAGCTACTTAGAAAATAATGCGGTAAAAGGCAAAAATCTGCAACTCATAAGATTCCTGCAAGCAAGCAGTTAGTTGCACCGAGTAGATGTGCTAACAATTAGCCAACGGAAGCAATGGTTTGCTCATTATAAAGAACTTGAACATTTTCGTGCTGAGGGAAAACGACATCAGATATCTGACCAATTAAGAGGATCATCCGAGTTCCTCGGAGCCTAGTTCAACTTCATAAATGTAGAATCTGTGATAAAAATTTAGAATCTGCGTAAAAATTTTGCAATATAGTGTACTTTTGAAGCGGTAAAAGAATGCTGGTACCACCCGAACAATACGTAACCAAAACTTAATAAATCTGTAAACGCTAACTAAAAGGGTAAAGTCAGATTTCGTTCGCTTTTCTTGTAGCTTTTCTTTCATTTATCAGCACATTATTTTGAAGTAAATTTTAAACTGTATTTTTAATAAGATCATTCATTAATTTTCACTGTAAATCATCAAACCCAGTAAAAACCCTGAGAGATTAAAGGGATTTTCATTTTATTGTTTGTAAATTTTAGAAGCCACAAATTAATAAATAAATTTTGTTTGTTAAAAATTGATTATCTTTTTCATTTAAATAAAACCTAAATATTTAATGATTACATTTAATAGTACCACCAAATGGGCAAAAATTAATTGTAACCCTTAATAATTGTTGATTATTACAATATATATATATATATATTAATACACAATATATAGGATTATGATTGTCACTGTACACGCAAGAAAATAATATAATGGCAGTTCTTTCCATCACAGAAACGTAAAAAACTTATGACAAGCTGGGATTATAATGCCCATTTCCTGTCATCAGTGGCGTACAAAAATGGCAGGCAACAACCTCAAAACTCAAGCTGATCAGAGTCCAAAATTAGGCTGCAATACATTGAAATCGCTCAAATACACAACTGAAAGCACTACAGCTAGCTGATATTTTTAATACATTGTTCCTCCCTTTCTTTCAGCTCGAAAATTCAATCCATTGAAGTATATTTTACTGCGAAACACTTAAATCTAGTATATATCGACATTCTCCAGTAAATGACATTTATCAAGTCGCTTTATGTATATCAGAAATATTTTCAAATATCTTCATTTCTAACTTACACCAGTGAATGTCAACATTCACTATGTACTGATGACCAATGTCGAAAAAATTGGACATGTTACTATTTTAAATCAAACAAAATAAAAAAAAATTATATTCTAATTTATTATTATAAAAAACATAAGGTTTAAGTAATACCACATAATATAACCAAACTATTGAAGTTGAAACAAACTGTATACCCAAAAAAATAATCTAAAATAATATTTTTAATAAATCCTCACGAACGTAATTCTAATGAAACCTGAAATACGAAAAAAATTAAATTCGTGTGATTTAACGTTTAAAATCTATAACACTTTTAAATTCTGTTCTAAACGTCTATAATCCAAAGGTGTACTGCACTTAGTTATACCAGAACTAACTTCTGTCTGACTTCGGAGAAATAAATGCAATTGCCTTCTCGTTTTTACATCCAATTAATGCAAGGAATTTTTCAAACAAAATATTACGGTTAACTGCACTAGTCATGATTAGAGTTTCGGATAAAAAAGACAAATTTGCAAATGTTACAAGCACACTGTTCTACGTGAGACTTACGAAAATCAACAACACAACACAGCTCGTGCCACGCAGAACGACAGGATAATCCAATTCAGTCGTTTCGTCTGACCCTCACCAGAGCGCACCTTTGTTTGTCGACATCTACCGACGAAGGTCCGAATGTATAATAATATTGAGAAATATGCGATCTTTCGGCGACGTGTTTGGTATGTGTTGACATTCGTCGAAAAATGATGCCTTTTACTAATTTCGGTGTTTCTCAGTAGCATATATACGACTATCACCACCCGTCAACAAACATATTTCTCCGTTTCTCTCCAAGTGACAAACACATTATAGTACATGTACGACACCCTCAGTCATATCAGTTTTTTTCGTTGCTCTCCAAAATATTAAATAATTAAATACTCTTCCCGCTGCTAACGAGGGAAATGTCTCTGAAACAACCCTGCGCAAGAGATAGCTATGTTTCAAACGGAATACAAATAAAATTTGGAACTTTTTCCATTTTGAATAATTACTGCACTCCCCTACGACCACAATTAGGAAATATTTCAGGCGAAATCGTCACTCTTATTACTATTATTATTATTAGCAGAAATCTGCCATCCGCAATATTTATCAAAGACCTATTTGAGCATCTTAGTTTACCAAATAAAGTAATGTACGAATTCGTAGATGTAACAATTGTGTACCAAAATTCCATGGCGATTGTTCTTGATTAGCACATCAAATTGTTGATTTCTTGGATGCGATATTCGAGCATACTCTATGTAAATTAGTGTCTATAAATAAGGCTTAATCGTCAATCAAACATAAACACCTTTGCGCTACTTGCAATAATCCTGAAGTTGTCCTATTTTCCATTATTGTAAAAAGTATTTCAAATGCATTAATTAATCCTAATTGAAACTCCCTATTATAGTATAGTATGTTATTTGCAAATACGAGGGTTGTTTGATAAGTTTGTTAATTTTTTCACTTTCGCGCCATTGTTGATGAACATGATCATTTCAAAGTTATTCCTAAAAGTTTTGAACATATGCCAGTCGTAGTTTATTTTTCGCCGCCTTCTGTAGTGTTAGATGTGTAATCTAGCAGGTACTATTAAAAAAACGATTTTCGTGCTATCATTAAACACTTTTATATGAAGGGTTGAACAGCCGCACAAATCAAAACCGAATTGGATGAAGTTCATGCGGACTCTGCACCAGCATTGAAGACTATTTACTTCTGGATTAATAAGTTTAAACGCAGAAGCACAGGAAATGAAACTCGCTTCTGCCGCCTAATTGAGGTCACCACTCATGAAAACATCGAAAAAATTCACAGTATCGTAATGGAAGATCGCAGAGTAAAAGTGCGTGAAGTAGCTGATGCCGTAGGCTTCTCAACTTCTCAACTGAACGAGTGCATTTCATCCTCCGTGAAAAACTGGTCATGAAAAAGCTTTGGGAGCGATGGGTGCCGCGACTGTTGGCACAGGACAAAAATCGGAAAAACATTTCAACGCAGAACCTAGCAATGTTTAGGCGCAACCCACAAGGCCTTTTGCGCAGATTCGTAACCGTCGATGAAACTTTTAACCATCACTACAATCCAGAGACCAAAAAACCATCAAAAATGGACAAAAGCGGATGAAATTGCACTGAAAAAGGCGAACACCGTTGTTTTTCAGCTGTAACGGTGATGGCCACTATCTTTTGGGATTCTCTTGGAAAAGAGCTGTAATATGCTGCTCTGTTGGATCGTTTGAAAAGGGTGCTGATTGAGAAACGACCAAGATTGGCACGCAAGAAAGTGCTGTTTCACTAGGACAATGCGCCAGCGCAAACCGCAGCAGTCTCAATGGCAAAAATGTACCAGTTGGGATCAGAATTGGTTTCTCATCCGCCCTATTCACCAGACCTAGCACCAAGTGACTTCTTCTTGCTCCCGAACTTGGAATTTGTCTTGGTGGGAAGAAATTTTCATCAAATGAAGAAGTGATCGAGGCCGTGACGGAGTATTTTGTAGAGTTAGACAAAATTTTGTTTTGTGATGGGTTGAAAAATTGGAAACTCGCTGAGCCAAGGAATGTAACTATGTTGAGAAATAAAGTAAGTTATCTAAAAAAAATTATTTTTGTTACAGTTTTACCAGAATTATCAAACAACCCTCGTATAAGGGTTCTTTCCCTTGTTTTATATTGCCAGAACGACGCTGTGAGGAAACGTGGCTGTTCGGACAAGAAGAATTATAGTACGGGTTTCTATTGTTGTGTGTGTGTGTAACGCAGTGTGTCAGAGACAAAGCGTGTCTGACAAAGACATTCTTGAAATACAATTTTTGCGCCGTTACTGGAACGTTTCATAAGCTGTCTTTCTTAGTGTTCTACCATTCGTCCCCGAGGTGATTGAAAATGGATGCAGAAAAATTAATGGAATCTACAACAAATGGGATAAGTAAAGTGATACTGAGGAAAAAGAATTGCTTGAAAGGAAATTGACAGGTTGCTTAATAGACCACGTGTTAAGAATAAATAAATAATTTCATTCAATTTAACAATTTGATTGTTTATAAATGTATCTACCTGTTTCAATTTTGTCAATAGCAAAATCAAACATGCAGTCCTCGTAAAAGTGTGTTGAAGAAAGTAAAAAACAACTTCTAAGTGCATCGTTTAAGCGGTACGGCCGTAATTAAATCTCATAAAAATGTACGTCGTGCAAATGAAAGGCTGTTCTGAAGTGCCAGTTTTGATTAGGTAATTGTACAAAATGCAGGTAGTTAAAACCACTTTGTGAGTGAGATTTCGTTTTATTAAATAGATTACCAAATTGCCAATATGTCAGAAAAAATTGATTATTTAAATTAAACCAAAAATTCGTTTCCATATAACGTTTCACCACAATTTTGGTCTTCTTCAGATAATGTGCATATATAGCAAAATTTATATGATAAATTATAATTGTAAGTTGACCGAAAAATAGTTAAGTAATACAAATTTACAGATTCAAATTAAATTAAATTCAAATATGATATATTTAGATTTACAGATTTGAATGTATGCATTATACATACTAAATTAGAAGAAAAATAAATTTAGAGTAACGGACTGCTCTGGTTTTCGTTTAATTTGTCTGTTATAAGTTCTAAGCTTTTGTGCAGGAATGGTAAAAACGTTTTCAAGTTTAAATGGAAAGAAGTAGCAAGGCGTGTCAAATTACAATACACAGTCGTCCTCTGGCCTGGGGTTGTAGTGAGGATAGGCAAGAGATCACTTTAACACGAACCTTTGTTACGAAAACTTGGACATTGACGCATTGAAATACTTTTTGTTTAGTTCAGGATATGTTGTACGCGAAAAACTCATCCGTAAACGTTAAGAAATGTCAAGTTCAGGATGTGGTAAAAATGCCGTGTCGCTGTCTGTATATCCCGTTCAAAAGAATATAATTAATGTTTTTACCGTTGCTGTAGCTTGTCTCCAAGGGAGGGTTTTCATCTGACTACAGTACTCCCCTCCATCTTCTCCCTTCTCCTAATGCGCACTTCGTACACCTTGCTATATCTCACTCCCCTTTCGCGTGAATGAAAGTTTTAGTGTTGTTTTTCTGTGCGCAGAATTAAGTACGATTATAATTTGATACTACTGGGTATGTAGTAATTTTTGTCCCGGGGCACTTTTTTAATTCTCGTGCAAAAGTTCCTCTTTCGAGTGGTCCATAAATGAACCAAAATCCCGTTTCCTTTTAACTCTTAGTAGTCTTTCTTCACTGAAGACGTGCTGAGCATTTTACTGTTAAAAATGTAGGACAACTTTCAAAACGAATATCGTCAAGCAGTTTTACAGAGAGTAGTGTAAATTCAGTGATATTCAAGTTCGTATAATTCACGCTGATTTGGAGTAACAGCAGTTAGCGGTATCTCACAAAAAATGTGTGCGCTTGTAACCCAGCAAACATGTGATTCGTTACTACCTGGCGGGCCCGACAAAATAGTTTGGCCCGCGGACCGATGTTTGCCTACTACTGGAAAACGCGGCAATAAGACTCACTACGAGTATGCATGGCTCATTGCGCAAGGCATTAGAATATGAACGTATCAAAGATTTGAAATGGGCTGTAGAAAGAGAGTCCAGTACTGGAGGATTTTTCGTTCAGGATCTCGTGCCTCTCGGATGAAGTAAATAATTACTTCTATGGCGACAACGGCAAATAATTCAAGCGAAATTTATATCTCTGATTTATTTGATTTTGTATGCGTTGTATTGTGTTGCTAAAAATAATAAAATTACTTTGAAACAGAACTGCATAATGTTTTGATGCAAGTAGACACCACACTTCTAAGTTCTTAAATAAGTGGGATAGTTCATCAAGATTAGAAATCACATGATTTATTCTAAAAACTATAATAATAAACAGTTGACGTTGTTTAAAATTGGTTGCCTGAGAAATACAACAAAGATGTAAATAAGAAAATAAAAAGTTTTATTAATATCAAAATTCTCCTAAACACACGAAAGCGTTCAAAAGGAAGTCAGGTTCATGGTTCAAAGACGTAGACGAATATTTACCAATTAAGTTTGCGTACAACGGTCATCATTTTATCTGTTGATCAACGATTCTATCGCAGACACACCTAAAGCACTGTCTCTGTGGAGTTATTTCTCCCGTGTACAGAAATAATGTCACTGTTACTAGAGTCCTCGGAGCAATCAACATATGCCGTGGTTGAGGTTTGATCTGCTCAAAGAAAATTGTACATACATACCGGCACTGTATCAACTATTGTGCTTTCCACGTTTATTTCAATTCTGGCCCAGTAGCTATGTCCAAAAAAAAAGTCTCCACGAGCAAGAGGACGAACAATTTCAGCCGCTTCATTCGACCAAATTTCGTAATCAAGTATACCAATCGACGCAGAATTTTTTGCTCTACAATTTATTACTGAACAGTGTTTTCAATATAATGCTTCATGATTTAGGTATTAGCGAAAAACAGAAAAGAGATGCAAAATTTCGTGGTTTTAGAGCCACAGAAACTTTACCCGAGGCCTTTCGAATTGGTAAACTTGGTTTCTCACTTCTGACCACAACCTATACAATGGGAAAATATAAAATACACAACCTTATGTAAGAACTATATAGTTACCGGGCTATTATAGACTTTCGAGACACTCTAAATTAGTGTTTCCCAATGTGGGGTGTACGCCCCACAGGAGGGAGGGGGGGGGGGTGCATTATCTTATACAAAAGGAAAAATTGTTCGTATCTCAATTTGAAATAAGCATTCAGTAAGTTTGGTGCCACACTAGAAAGATTGGAGTAATATAAACTCGGCGTGTTAAATTAAATAAGAACTTAATTGCAAACAAAATCTCGAATGAGCGATAAGTTTAGCGACCTCTGATTAAAATAAATTATTACGTTGTTTATACACAGAATTATTACTAAAGAAGAACAGTTATACGCAAGTTGAAATAAGGCTTCTTTAGCAAGTAATTCAATTTCTTAATATAAAAAATATGTATATGTTACATAGGGGGGGCATTAGAAAGACTGAGGTGGTGCATGATAAAAAAAAAGGCTGGGAAACACTGCTCTAAACAAAGTTGCTAATAACCAAAATAAAGTTTTGAACAATACGTATTGCCGTTTGACTTTATAAAGTTGAACTACATCAATTTAACGCTTCGTTCGTATGTCTCAGGAGACTTAGTGATAAAGCAAATTCATCATCGCCTACTAAATAGGAAGACGAAAGCACAGAAATAGGGACATTACTTCATAAGGATTTTTTTCTTCTAGTCATCATTATAGCCATATCATGTCTCATTCTCCGACGATTTCCACAGGAATTTTCACTTAACCGACAAATTATTTTCTTTCCCACGAAATTTTGAGCTGTATTTAGCTCCACCATCAAGATGTGAAACCAATTGTTTCGTGGGACTCACTTCAAATTTTTGGCATGTATTGTATTATACAAAATGGGCTTTAGGGAAATGACCACCTCGCTTTTCTTTCCCAGAAAACGTAAGATATTAATTACTCTAAAATGAATGTAACAAAAGTGTTTCGTTGCCCAGAAATTCTTAGTGTAAGATTATTTCACTGTGCCAGAAATTGTCGAAGGCATGAGTTTCATCTCTCGAAAGTTTTCTACGCTCGACAGAAGAGATATATGAAGGTAATTTTGGAGAAAGAGATGATTCTTTCCAGGATTCTTAAAACAATAACTTTGGCGGTGTTCCAGCACAGAGGGAAATAGTTTAATCTATCCGGATATGATAGGGATTATTTTTGAGAATTTTTAAATCGACAACACAGTTATCACATTTTTTTGCATTTACGTTTATAGGCTTAATAAATTTTTAAATAGTGTTAAAAATTCAATAAGTTTGCCAATAATTAATATCTAATTTTCATTTCAGTTCCAGAGCTTATAATCCAGCTTGATCATAGTGTCGAAAACCAAAATACGACAGTCGTTTCCTTGGTTACAAAAATTCGAATTAAAACTGGAAGGCGCGACGATCTCTTGCGTACATGTTGACGTATTCAGAGTAGCAAAAGTCCGCATAACTGCTATGTTAGAACACTTTCAGAGGCTGGATGTTTAAATCAATTCATTATATCGGCAAAAATACATTCTTGAGACCAATTAAAGGCCACATGTAGACAGTATAGATTCTTAAAAGTTAAATTAATACATTAGGTGAAGTTAAATATTTTACCAGCAGAAGTCCACGAGACGTGTAGGAAGCGTGTCGTTTTTTGTAATGTATTAATTTAACTTTTAAGAATCTATACTGTTTATATGTGGTCATCAATTGAACAAAATCTTGTAACAGAAAATTAAATCAAATTGAAAAAATACTTTTAAGACAAGATTTTCAACTGTTCCTCTCACAATGGACATCAAAATATTTTGGTATTACATTGTTGTGGTCCAAGCTAAATGCTGGAACTATAACTTTTTTATCTCCTAAAACACACCATCCATAGCTATTATATTCTATTCTGTTAATTTAAATGACAAGTGTCACTGTTATTATTACCCTCATAAATGTCATAAACTACTTTCTGGCTGAATGTTTTCTGTATTTTATTTAATCATAAAATGCCATTGATTAGAAAAAATTGGAAAAAAATATTGTCATTGCATTATAAACCTTAATGCAGTTCAACTCATTGAAGAAAATTTATCTTATATTTATCTACATAAGGGGAGAGGAATGTACTTAAACAAACATTTCTCATTTATAGGGGATCACTCTCAAAATGAATGAAGAAGGAAAGTGTATTGTGGCACGTATCATGCATGGTGGAATGATTCATAGACAGGCAACTCTGCACGTTGGAGATGAAATCCGTGAAATAAATGGGGTTCCTGTTGCCAACCAGTCAGTCAATGCCTTACAAAAAATCCTGGTAAGTAATATAGCTGTACAGTTTTTTTCAAAACATGTGTCAATCATGTGATAATATTATACATTTCAGTTGCAAGTATACAAAGTATGTCTCTAGTACACCTCAGCTTTGAAGACAAATAAAATGTGCATTTTCCTGACATTTATCACTATTCTCATCAGTGTCAAATATTCTTATGGATATATATAAGAGTTATATTTAATGATAAGAAAGAAAGCCAAATACAGACAAAAGAAGTGATAATATAAATACCACAGAAACTTTGTTGGTATTTATATTATCACTTCTTTTGTCTGTATTTGGCTATCTTTCTTATTATTAATATTTTTCAATCAGACGTAAAATTTTATTTTCAAGATTTATATTTTTTGCTAAAGACTTTCCCAAGATAAGACTAAATGACCCATAACTGAATTTAACACTAATAAGCTATAATTGTCGTATTAATATGACTCTTTTTTATTATATCTGAAAAGATAACTGTAATTCATTACTCTGTATTGGTTCTTATGTCTATGATAAGTTCAACATGGCAAATTAGCCATAAAATCCTGTTAGCACTATTTGTAAATATTTATATTAAAGTTTGCTCTTGTTGAAACTAATCTTATGTTTACTGTATGTTTGGAATTACACATTGTTTGAACAACAAACATTAATTGCCACATAATCTAAAGTGACAACTCTCACTCTTCCCACAAAGCACTCCTTCACAATATAAATTTCAAATATAAAACTATTTAACTTATCATTTGGTAGTAAAAACTAGGATAGTTGTCTTACTATGACTTAGAAAAATTAAGTATTCGTGCAAGTGTGATTTTTTTGTTGTTGTTGTTAATCTGAATGCTACATCCTGAAGACCCTACAGTTTTCTATGCTGTTGAAAGCATATTTTCTTTCTTTCTAATTTTGGTTAATTTATTATCACAGTAACAATTCTGTATGTTCTCTCTCTAATTGTTTCATAGTCATAAACACTTCTATGGTACCAATACTTTTCCTTATTCATTTCCAAAAATTATGTTTAGTGAAAATAAGATGAAATGTAAATGCAGTTAGACCACATTTTTTTGCAAAGATAAAAATAATAAATAAAATTTAAGTATTGAACTTCTTCAGTGATATTCAATTTCCATGCAAACTATAATTTCCATACTTACAAATTCAATAAAATAAATTCATTTGTATCTCTTATCATTGACTGAAACAATTAAGTAATGAAAACTTTCCAATTTGTAACATATTTTCATTATTTTTCTGTAAGGAAAAGACATACATACTTACATACATACACCATGGCGTTACAGCCCTTGTAGGGCTAGAGCCTGCCTCACTATCGAAACCCACTCTATTCTATCTCTTGCTTTCCTCCTCCATCCTCTTATGTCTAACTGCCCGCACACCTTCTTCCTCCTGGTTTTCCTTTCCATTTTCTTTGTAGTAGGGTTCCTTCCTCACTCCTTTCCACGTGTACTGCCCATCTAAGTCTTGCACTCCTTACGGAGCTCACAATTTGGGGGTCACCATAGAGTTCATAGAGTTCTTTGTTGGTTCTAATTCTCCAATTCTCATTTTCATACTTGGTCCATAAATTCTTTGTAGGATTTTTCTTTCCCATACTGCTATTCTGAATTTGTCGTACCTCAGCATACACCAGGCTTCTGCTGCATAGGTCACTACTGGTTTAATTACAGTTTTATAAATCTTTACCTTTCCCTTTTTTGAGAGGTGCTGAGAATTCAAGAGAGGAAGTAGGGCCCAGTAACATCTGTTCCCCATTTGTAGTCGTTCTCTAATTTCTTCTCCTATTGTACTATTTTCTGTTACTACTGAACCCAAGTATATTAAACTCTGAACCCTATCAAAATTGAAGTTCTTTATGGAGATGTTAGTACCATTTGCCCATCTATCCTCCTTCCTAGATGCAATCATATACTTTGTTTTTCTCATATTCACCCACAGCCCTAATTTAGCTCCTTCCTGTTCTAAATGGGTGAATTGTAATTCTTGGGCTGATCTGCTGATTAATAATAATCATCAATGTCATCTGCATATGCCAATATTTGCGTCATTCTGCTGTAAATTGACCCATCAGTGTTTAATTCCACTTTTCTAACTGCTCTTTCCAATATAATATTAAACAGTATAGTGGAAAGTGTGACACCCTTTTTAATATTGAATTTGGTGGATACTTCTCCTTGAATGGATACTTTTCCTGTGTTGCCTGCAAGGGTAATCTGTATTAATCAAATCAATTTCCTGGGTACATAGAAACTAACCAATGTTTCAAAAAGGGCATTTCTATCAATTTTATCATAAGCTTGTTTGTAATCGATAAATAGCATATGCAGATCAATGTTAAACTCATAACATCTTTCCATAATGGTCCTTAGGATTAATATGTGGTGACTAGCAGATTTCCCTTTCCTGAATCCAGCTTGGTATTCCTCAACTGTGTTTTCCATGATTTTCTTCATTTTATTTGCTATAAGTGTTGATAATACTTTATATGCTGCATTGAGTAGTGCAAGCCCTCTGTGATTGTCACAGATGGTCTTATCCCTTTTCTTATGTATTGGTTGAATTACTGCACTTCTCCAATCCTCTTGTATCTCTTCATTAACCCAAACATATTTAATTAGTTTGACAAAGCAGGCTTCAAATTCTCTTTCACCATTTTTAAAGAATTCGGCTGTGATGCCATCTTCTCCCGGAGCTTTATTATTCTTCATCTGCCTTATTGCAGCTATTATTTCTCCTTCTTTGGGTATCATTTGCTGTTTTCCTATATACCATTGTGTTACCCTTCCTCTTGGGTCTGATCCTCTTTCTTTGTCATTTAACAGATTACTGAAGTGTTGTGTTCATCTTTCGAGTATACCCACCTTATCCCCAATCAAATTTCCTTCTACATCTCTATAGTAATCTGTTCTTGTCTGGAACTCCTTCTTAAAGTTTTTAGCTCTTGCATAAAAGCGTTTTGTATCATCTTTTTCCCAATCATTTAACTCTAGGAGCATTGAGCTTAAATAGGCTCTCTTCTTCCATCTGCATATCTTGACAACTTCCTTCCTTTTTTTCCTGAACTTGCTCTGGTTTTCTATTGCATCCAATTCAATCTTGCCAAATTCCTTTCTTCAATCATTTTTCCACATTCTTCATCAAACCAATCGTTTCTCTTATCCTCCTTCTTCTGTCCCAGCACTGAATCTGTGGTTGTAATCTTAATGTGTTCCACTGTTCTGTTATTCCATTATCTGTACCTGTTCCCATATGCTCTTCCTTCAATTTCTTCTCAACCTCTTTTCTAAATACTTCCGCTGTCTCTACCTCCTTTAGTTTCTGGCTTTGGAATATAACTCTTCCCTTGCCTACCTACTTTGAACAGCACTTCACCTGAAGAAGATGGCAGAGTAAGCCATCGAAACGTAGTGGAAATTAAACGATGCTACCCGGTTGGTATCCCGAGAAAACTTTATCCAAACCCATGTCTTTTTGCAGTAGCATAGTACTTTTTTCATTCTTTTTCTGTAAGGAAAAGACAGTAGAAAATTTTAACCAGGATTTACCCCATAGTATTTCATACAAAACTTTTTTCTCAATTTACAACTTTTAATCTTACCCAAATTAAATAAAGTTTTTGTTACCAGTTCAAATTTCAACATTTATTAACATGTAAAAGGTAAAGCCATTGCCTATCAAGTATACACCAGGTAACATTCACACTTAACTCTTTTTAATTATATCAAATAGTGATTTCCAAAAGATAATGAACAATGTAGCATCGGTTCTACATCTGCATATTTTTTTATTTATATCTATTATAAAAATAATTTTCAGTATTCAAGATTTGGTTTGTCATAATGTATTCAGATTTTCAAGGCATCACAAGAATAAATACTCATTATGAGTAAGAAAGTCTTAAAATTATATTATTCCTCTATGTATGTGATTTTACACAGCATGTTAGTAAAACTTTAACACTAATTTTCTTTGCAGCGTGAGGCACGGGGATCAGTTACTTTCAAGATTGTACCTTCTTACAGGAGTGCACCCCCGCCATGTGAGGTACAAGTAAGCCTGGCTTCTATGTACATTTTTTTATTATTATTAAGTTTACATATTTTCAAATTAATTGGCTACATTTATGTGTTACAAATTATATGTTCATCAGCTAAAGTTCATATATTTGGCACTCAAGCTATTTACTCTCTTCTGTATTTGCTTGTTGACATGAAAATAATAGGAACTGCAGATGTTCAACATCAAGTTTAATTTTTCATGCTCTTTATGAATTATTTGGCTAGATTTGCTTTATAAATCATGTATACAAATACTGTATCAGAAATGACATTGCTTTTTCTAATTTAGGTTGATTTATTTCAAGACATTATTGAACTGCTTGATTACCCGTAAATATTCTGAAATTTAAAATAGAATAAAATTATTTATTTTCATTGAAGCTCAATCAATTGTTATACAAGGTTATCATCTAACCAAGATGCATTGAATGCTTTCATTTATGGGATAGTCATGCATGCTGCTACATTTTTAAGGAATATTAGATTCTGTCTGCATTTATGAAAAGGCTTGTTACCATTGTCAGATATATTCAAATTGAGCACAAATTTATTCTGAGCATTTATTTTACTACAATACTACAATAAAACTTTTTTTACTTAAATTGAAAATTGTAAATCATGAATATGGTATTACAAATGGGTGGTCTTTATGCCATTTATTTTACAATATAATTGTTTAACATGAAAAGAAACACTTATAAGTTCTTACTATCATTAGTAATTTGAATAAACCCTGAGTTAGTATCCACAGTGAGAAACTGTTTTGATTAAAGACAAATGAGTGTGAAAAAACAGCTTGTATTTACATCAGCCTATTTTATACACAACTTTGAACCTGTAGCGAAATCCTTTGCAGCAATGAAAACATTCATCACAATATAAATACCATTATTTGTGTCATAAATCTTTCTAAATAATTTTTTTATAATAAATTAAGAATTTATAAAGAAACTTTTGGTTTCATTGTAAATTAGGGTAGCTCGGCATTTTTAGACTCAATCTATTTCCATTTTTCCATAATTTGGTAGTTAAAGTTAGCATATTTTTCTTTTTATTACATTTATTTTACCACATTTGCATATTGCTTGCTAATTAAAATCATACCCTGTTCATGTTGTTAACAAAATAAGGTGATAAGATGATTAAGCAAATGTCATTGTTTACATAATTAATTTCAAATTAATAATAAAAATTGAGAGCATTGTCTTTAGAGGCAATAAAAGAGATATTGAGATGTATAAAAGGTACAACAGGGGAGAAATAGTAAAATGTTAGTGTGTGCGGATATTAAAGTTTGTTTTCCATAATATATGTTTTTTAACATTTACTAATGAATTATTTACATATAAATGGCTTTTTCTATCATTTATTATTGAAGTATGTTCATCACATTAAATATGTCTTGTATTGAACAATGATTATCTCTGATTAACTGTGATAAGAAAATTATGGACAAAGCCAATTTCCACTTTGCTACATCTATGCATTTTTTATTTCTAGTTAGTTAAAACACAAAACTTGAGATATATTTTATTAGAAAATAAATACATTCTTTTTCAATCACTGTATCCAAAATAGCTTAAATGTATTTATGTTTAAACAAGAATAATGTAACACTTAACTATAAAATATCACCTTTAATGTGTAGTATTTACATTTGAACCATAAAAGTTCATCTAAACTGAGAAAATTATTAAATATTTTTATCCAGATTCATATCCAGATTTTTATTTATCATTTCAGATTATAGACTTCTATGTATTGAATCTTCATTTATTTTTTATGTATCTCCTGAACTTCATTCTTTCATATAGTTGATATTTATTGAATTATTTTTAAAAAATTCACTTAGAAAAATATATTTCAACATTTTTTGTAACCATTTTCCCCCTAGTTTGTTTATGACTCAATATCTGAGTGAGTGTACATGGCTGTACATTCTGTTTGAATGAGTGTATAGAATTAATCCATTAATTTCATCATAGTGTTCACTTTTATGGCTTCATAACTAATGAATGTATTCATAATATACACTGTCACATGGAAGTTATATTAAAATAATTGCTGTCAATTTTATCATGCTTTATAATCCAAATTATGGAAAATAAGTGCATTTAAAAACACAAAAATAAACATGTTATTTATATTTAATTGGTTGTCGTTAAGAAATAATAAGTTTGTTTCAGTCATAGTTTTACCAGTTCAGTGCATTAGCATATACATTTATGTTATATTCTTTTACATACTGTGCTAAATTAAATCTTATCTATCATACATAAATTGATCATTATTCAGATCTAATTTGTTTAATTCATCAGTTCAATTCATCGAATTTATTTAATTACACTCACAATTCGGTTTGCACCAATAATACTTATGGTTAATGCATTTAATTCCCTTAATTTAATTTAAAATAATCTTTGTACCAAATTATAGACAATATAACATTGTTATTTTTCAATTGAATATCTCTTATTAAAATCAAGTTCATTAAAATGATTGCATTTAAAACATTCTCAAATATTATTGATACCTTGATTGAAAAAGATTTTTTTAGTTTTAAAACATCCTTTAAATGAAGGAAACTTTTTTATAATGAAATCATGTTCTTAAAACAAAATTTCTAAAAAAAAAACTGGTATTGGCTGAAAGAATGTTTCCATGGTGTGAGTTGATTTTAAATAAAAAGAAACTATTTATGCTTTTGTGACATCTTAATAGTTATCCATTGAGACTATTTAGAGATGAAAAATATTTTTGAATTATTACCAATGTGGTGACAAGTGTTATTGATAAAAGACCAAAATTGAAAATAAAAATAAATTTCACTCAATTTTATTTTATTGATGTACAATACATACTTTTTATTAATTATATTATTGGTAGGACTACTTATTTTATATTAGAAAATAACATTTCTTTCAAGGAACTGCCTTACATCAGTGAGTGATTTTTTTAGATGAAGAGGTCACATATTTATTAATTGCTTGTGCAATTATTATTTTTATTTATATTTTATGTCTAAATGTTTAGTTTGTATTATGCATGATTTTAAACTGTATGGAATTGGCATGAATTTATGGTGCATGTAATAGTTTATGGATAATGGTCCAATTTTCTCAAGTTAAGTAGTAGAATATATATAATAGTAGGTTACTAATACTAAAGCACAGTTTGAAAGAAATGTTTTTTTTTATAAAAACATATTTATTCTAAAGCACACACTTAACTATTTATGTTAGTGGGAAACAGTACTTTTCTGATTCATTGTCATTTTAATGAAATTATTTTTAAAACACTATTACTGATTATAACTTACTTGTATTGCTGAAATAAACATAATATTAATAACAATATGAAAAGGCTATGCAAGTTGTGCTTGATGTGTGAATTTTTCAGAAGAAAACTGTTAAGTTAAAGTTGATCTTATTACAATTTATTAACATGTGAAAGTAAGTTGTATTTCTTTATTCAAATATTTCTCAGTAATCATAGCTTAAATGCTCTCATTGTTTAATTTGTTGTACTGTTGCATATTTTTAATTATTTCATTATAACTTTGGACCATTGTACTTAAACTGAATGTTCTTTTAAAAAATTATTAAATATTATTCATCACACCAGATTTATATATACATAAAGCAAGTAAAGCTAATGTGACATTGTCAAATTAATTCAATTGTATAGAAAAAAGGTACAGAGAGTGGCTTATTACCTTAAATTGAAAGGTTGGGAACCAATAAAATGTCTAATTTTTAAGGTCAGTCAGTAGTTCTGAACATGTTTTGTACATAAAAAATAAATTAACAGAAATAATAAGTATTACTCAAAATAATTTCCTGACCATATTTTAGAAGGTGTGGAATTACATTCAGGTTGTACAACTTTATAAATATTTAATAAATTATGTTAATATTAGCAAATTATATAATTGACAATGTAGTGTGAATTTTTTTATCCATTACAGTAATCTCCATGTTATGTCTACAAAAATATTATGTTCTCTTATAATATGAAACAAAATATTGAGAATTTATGTACTTATATTTTCCAAAGCATTAACAGCATCACATACACATTGAACTACTTAATTTTGTAACAAAGCATATAAATATGTTACAGTATATCCCATTATTGGTTATTTTTCTTTTCATACTGAATTAACATCAATGTACCCTATTATGAAATACACATTTTCATGGCTGAAAAAGACAACAACAATTTTAGGACTGTGGTGGTACTACTTAGTTGTCCTTTGTGTTGGTTCGTATGTTCATTTTAAGTCCATAATACATTTTACATATTTTATTGAACATATCTTTCTTATCGCATTCTTTCTTAGAAGCTTTAGAATATCACAATTCATTTTCCAATATACACAGCATCAGCTTTTAATGCAAAACTATTATGTACTTTGTCAGAAACTTATAAATATTTACTGCTTCATATTTCCTTTTTACTTTGAATAACTTCAGTCAATATTTATCAAAAAGAACCCACAGAAAATATTATAATAGTAATACTTTGTTTTACAATCATACATACTTCTTGATACTGGAAATGTTTTTTTAAATTTTTAGGAAAAATATATTAGTAAGAAAATACTGTAAAGTTACCAACAAACTTTTTTTTAAACTTCTGCATGTTACTGAATGTGGCTGATTAAATAAATGCAAAATCAACCAACTGCTTTTGCAATAACTTTTAAAGAAATTGATCATGTCATATTAATAGATTATAATAACATTTCTTGCAATGATCTAAGGAACATTATGGTCATGAATTTAGATTTATTGATTCTATTCATTTTCTACTGAAGGAATAAGCTTCCTACTTATAAAAAAGTGGCAATTGAGAATTTTTTACCTATTATATATTATAAATCTCAGTAAATTATCTAAATGAATTCTGACATATCAACACAAGCATAATTTATGTCATAAAGAATTGAGTTTCTTTTCAAACTTAAACATTGATTTATGATTAACAACATTCTTCATTTTTGTCAGTTATGCGAGAAAATGTTTATGCATGTTTTATTTTCTAATCTTTGTAGATAGAAGAACAATGTTTTGAACTATATGTTATTAAGAGATCTACTTAAATTCAACTCAACATGTTCAATTACAATTTATGAATTTCATAAATTGTATTGTAAAGTAGTTAATGTCACACCAGTTTAGTAAATAATATAGCAATAATTTAATTTTTCAGGTTACTACAATTCTTGCTTACTTATATAGTAGTTTTTAAATTAAGTAAGAAACATAGGTATTTTATACTGTTCCAAAATCAATCTTGGAAACATTAATATATGGTTGTTAGAAGTATTATATTATTAATTTAATCCTAAGCATGGAGACTCCTTTCTTTGGCTTATATATCCTGAATTTTATTTTATTCGAAATCATAACATTTAATATTAATCATGGAGTAATTGTGAGTATCATATTATGATACAGTTTTATGATTAAAATAAAAATGTAGTCAGTTTGGGATGTAGGTTTCATTGTGAGAATTGAGAAACCATGTTTAACATTTTGTTAAAGTAATATTGCTGTTTAATAAATCCTATTAGTCCAATTTATAAATTCAGTTTTGACTTAAGAAAAAATTTTCTTGCCATTTTCCTGAAAAATTTTATTCAACCTGCCAATATCCTAATAATTTTCTATTTAAAACTGTACTTCATGCTTGTGCATTTGATTTGTGAAGTGTAAATACTTCATATTTTTATGATAGACTGAATTTTTACTCATAATAAACAAATAAATAATCTGAAATATATTGTGTTTTAATAACACATGTAATGCTTTCAATTATGAAACTAAAAAATTTCCAAAACATTTTAAATATAGAATTTAATTGTTTGTTTTATTTCTTCCCCTTCATATTATAGTTGTTCAGGATTAGGCCACTTCCAGTGTTAGTAAGTATATTTTTGCATCTGGTGTGATGTGTTAATTTGAAAAGTGTGTTGTTATAAGCATGTGCAGGTATAAAAATAGAACTTGTATTGTGGATGTGTGTGACTCTAAATATTTATATTACTGCATGTGTTTCAATGTTAGTGTGCATAAATTTCCTTGTGTATAGCTTTTATTATCAGTTCATAATAGAATTGTTTCATTCATATTATTAAGGCAGATTTGCAAATTTTGCATGAATCAGATCCATGTATTGGAAATTACTCTTGAATTATTAATTCATATATCCTTAAAATTTTAGTTCATATCTTATGGTTTTATAGTGTAACTGTCTAAATTAATTTGAAATATAGTTAAGTAATTAATTTTAAGATATGTTATCTTCAGTTATTTCAATGTTCTATATGGCAAACTTACTTTGCTTCCAATCAAATCCAATTCTCATCTTATTATTCATTATTACTAAATGATTTGGTCATAAGAGAAATACATACTTTTTATTTTGAATTTAATAAGCATAATTGCCTTTAGTCAATTTTTGAGTCATTGTTGTTCAAAATGAAAAGTGTGGCAAACATTACTTGTGTATAAACTAAAATTACTGATTATGTTCTTGTTCAGTAATTTTTCTATTAAATGAAACATTATTGTGTAAAATCTGAAGTTTTATTTTATCATTTCTATTTCATATGAAATTATTGCAGATTTGAATTATAAATGATTTGTTACTAAGCTTATATACTTTAATTTATTATGTAATAATTAAAAGTACAGCATGAAATATAAGCTTGTGAATTGGAATAATTGTCCTGATTTTTATAAAGCCATTTCTGAAACTTTTTTATCTTAAAACATCTCATTACATTACCAAATTTTATTTATTCACTGTGGCTTATAAGTTTTTATTTAATAACTTATTTCGTATCAAATTTAAAGTTTTTCCCATGCATGTTTCTTGCATATTTCTTCAACAATTTGTATTTCTGAATTGCATGATATACTTGAGATACTTGTCTTGCATATTTGGAATCTTAGTTTATTCACCTTTTCAATTGAATCTGATGTATGAATTCATTTCTGAGAAGTTTAACCATTATAAATAAACCTGAAAGTTCAGGATTTCCCTGTGATGATAAAGTCCTTTGATAATAATGTGTACCATTTAATGTTTATTTCCATTTCATTGACCTTTCAATTTTGAATATATTTTCTGATTTTTTAATAACTGAAATTTATTTATTGTAGTGACATCTTCAATAACATATTTCATTTCATTATATCATTTAAGTGTACATATTTAAAATTAGTGTACACATTTTAATTTATATTAAATATCCTTTAAAACACAAAATTAATGCAATTTTTTTTATTTCCATTTTTATGGCTTCGGTCAATTATGTAAAATATTAATGTTTTCATTTCCTTTGTTTATTATGCCCACTCTTTACATTCACACACATGCACTCATTGGCTGTTACTACTACATGTCATCGCTCATTCATTACCAAGCACGTAAACAGATACAACTGGTGGTGCCAACTTTACTGTTCATACACAATATTTGCAGCATACCATATCAAATGAATTTCATACACATTACAGATTTATACATTAACAATCATTCATATATTATATATGAATATACTGTACATACACCTACACTACTCCCCTAAAATATTTGCTAAATATTAAGGCATCATGTAGGTAGTTTTATTTGCCTGCTCTGTCTACCTGTTTAGTCTTCTTTGCTTCATTAGCGGTTGTTGCCTGTAAACCATTACCAGATGGAAAATCTGAATAGGCAGGTGCAGGGTCTTAAACTGGGTTGGTAGGGGCAGAATTCTCATCGACCAATATGTGAAAAATTTAACACTTCATTGCTTGACTAAAAATGGTCCTTTATATGGAGGTTCTAGTGTTTCTTGTGTGACAATTTTGAATTAAGACAGTGTGATGTTGGTGGCCTTGTCTTTCAGTAGTTTCCTGATTTCTTTATCAGAAGCAAGGATATCAGCAATTTCATTGTAGTCAATGAATGAAGTCTCTTTGACTCTTGATAGTGCATCAATAACTATATTTTCTTCTTCTATCACATGCAGAATTCTTATCGAAAACTTAGATGTGTAATTAAGCTGTCATTGTTGACTCAGCGAAGCTGTTTCATTCTTCTCCTTAAAAACAAAAACTAAAGGTTTGTGGTCCATCATTATACTATAATTATGACCCACTAATAGATTGAACTGCTTTATTGACAGATAAATTGGTAATAATTCTCAATAATATGCACTATATGCTTGCTGTGCACTTTTCAGGTTCTTTGAAAATAAAGCAATTGGTGCCCAACTTTCATTTTCCAGTTGCTGTAGAATTTCTCCAATACATTGGTCCTGAGAGGTAGTTTATGATCAGGAAATGTCAGCAGGGCACTATTTTCCCAGTCTTGCTTGCATTTTCCAAACTATTTATGGCTCCTTCAGTCTAATTTATTTTTATTCTATCCATATTTTTAGATGCTCGAGTCTATTCTGAGCATTGGACAGTTAACCATCTCAAAGAATATTCTTAGTTCTGAAACTGTTTCAGGTAGACCATATTCTTGAATAGCATTCACCTTTTCTGTAAGTGGTCTTGATCCTTCTTAAGTAAAAGAATCTCCTAAAAATTCAATTTTTTTTTGGTTTAATGCTAATGTGAAAAGACCAAAATTCTATAATCTCTCAAAAGCTAAGGCATGATGGGTTCAATGCTTAATATATCATCTAGGTATGGGAAAGTAATGTCTAATTCTTGGTATAATTTGATGTAAATCTTATATTCTGGGAATTGGATATCGATCTGCAATAGTTTGATAATTCAACTGTCCATAATCTCCACAAAAGCCATACTTTTTTTTAACAATATGGCATGAACTGGGTGATGATGATGATGGATGGATTATATTTTCCAGCATATATTGAAATTCTTGCTCGCCTCTGCAATTTTCTTGTGATCTAATGTTTGTGCTTTCAAATAAAGTGGATGTCCTTGAGTCACTATGTAATTGCTGGGGATCAGTGTTGGTGTTGTAATATTTGGATACTAAGACAACAGATCACTGATGTTAAACAAAATGTTGAACAAACAATTTATTTGGTATTGATGGCAGAGACTTCACCATTAATGCATAGCTGTGTTACCCCGTCAACAAATGTCCTTTGTTAAATGTCTATGTGCAGATGATATTTATTTAGGAATCTGCACCCAAAATGTCTCTTGTACCTTTCGCCACTATGAATGAACACTGAAATTGTCTATGCAAGCCCAGATCTAAGAACATAACTTGAAATCTAAGTAATTTGCAGCCTATACTTTAAATAAAGTAGCAATTGATTAAGATCTGTCTGAGAATGGAATTATTGACACAACAGCATGACTATCCACCAAAAATCAAAGTCCAGTGTTCATGTGGAACATGCAAATGCAGCCACTACCACTAATGCTGGTTGTAGTTGTCAAGGCTGTCTGCACTTATGAGGTTTGCATTTCTCTTTAAATTTAAAATGGTAATAGCAAAATTTTCATTTCAGATTAAAACTCTTTATTATGCTAATCTCAACTTGCACTTCTATGCATTTCTCAAGTACTGCAATCCTATCTATTAATTCTGTTTCATTACTTCTTGATATCTGTGAAGGTCAGTTTGTCTCAGCAATTTTATCATCCATAATTGTCATTTTGTCAAGGTTTCCATCACTAATAACTAAAATATTTTTCACATATTCTGGTAGTTTCTCAAACAACATTGTTTTAAAACCTTTTCTGTATTTTATGTATCTGTGAATCCAATAGAATCATTGTACTAAATACACTAACCACAATATGTTTTGGTTTAAGTCAACAATTAATAATACTTATGTGTTTATTTCCATACAAAATATTGACTCATTATTCATAAAAGTTTAACATTATAAGTTCATTTCAAGCTGATCATTTTATTAGTTATTCAATATTATATCTGTTGTGAATAAAATATTGATGTGTAAAATAATCACCTATCAACATTTGAAGACTTGAAAAATGTTAGAATGGGGACTAGTCTTGAAGAATGGTTTGAAATGACTGATTACTATGAAGACAATGTGCATTTCAAGCTGATTGGCCAATTACAAACAAAAATAACTGCTAAAAAGACCACAAAATGTTTCTGAAACCCTTGTTGCTTTTGTCAAGTGATTAAAGTAAATGACATGCCACACAAACCAGGTGACAAACTCAAAAGCCTTCAAAAGTCATTCTTACTCTCTTCCTTTTCTTGAACCACCTGATGAAAGCAACAAGGATTGCAGAAACACTGTGTGGTATTTAATTAGAACTGTCTGTAATTTGGCTACTAATTTATGTAATTATTAGACTTTTAACACAGATGTTTTATATTTAAATTTCAATATCACTTTACATTTATGTATTATTCCAAATACTGATTTTTTATCATTATTTTCATTCAACCAAGACACATGATGTACATCAGCACTCAATAATATTTTTGTTGAATGAATTATTATAAACTTGTGCATACAAAAACTGATGCAAATTTAGCATGTTCAAATTATTTATTAAATTTTATTTTGGAATGAAAATTTGTCAACATCCATTTTTGTTTCCAAATATTTTGAATTGATGTTCCCATCTACCAATATTATCCGGGCTCTTTATTTATGAAGCTAATTTCCATCCTTGGATTTTACTTTTCATAAGCTGTGTCCCTGATTTGCAATAATAAATTCCATCCTAATTTTTCATGATCAGGCCATCCTCTTAAAAATTTAGCTGCCCTTTTCTGAGATTTTTCCTACAATTTGATTTCATGTTTTTGATAGGGATCCCAAGAATTAGTCTCACAAAAGTTAAGAATTCCACCTGTCAGATTTTTTAGATTCTTCATTATGAAATGTAATAAATTCCACAGTTTTTGGGTTATGAAATTCACCTGTTTCTCCCACCCATATGAAATATATTCTGAAATATTTGTAGCGTGTCACATTTGGAATAGGTCTCCACCTAAACTATATTCCATCTCATTTATCAGTATTTATCTTGTAAATGAGATAAAGCTGCTTTTCTTCCACTTTTTATTTTTTTTTAGCTGAACTATTATTAACCTTATCTAGATCTACACCATCCTTTATCCATCTGTAGATGATGTAATCCAGAAAAAGCATTAACCCCCATTTTACGTTGTTTGTCAAATTGTTTACAAATATTAGAAATAGTAATGGCCCAATAACTGAACCTTGAGAAACCCCTGATGTTACAATAGTGTATGATTATCACTCAAAATTTGTTTCCTAACTTTCACTTTCTGTGATCTTTCACAAATGTCTTTACCTTCCTGCGGTGTAGGCATGACAGCTTCGCATCACAGAGGTCCCTGGTTCGAATCCCAGCAAGGACATGGGGCATATGTGACAGAAATTCTCATCAGTTAATCCCCCAACAAGACAAAATGAGTACCAATAAAGAGTTGCTAATGACCTGAGGTGTCAATGTGAATGTAAATAAACCTATATTAAAAAAAAGTACTACTCTTTTATCTTATCTGTTGTTTTTTTAATTTATCCAACAGAATGTAATGTGACACTACAAGAAAAAGGCTTTGTTAAAGTCTAGATATACTATCAAATTTTACCCTGATATATTCTTTTGATATTTACAGGAGAACCCTTTCCTAAAACATATTGACCTTTAAAAATCCACAATTTTTCTGCTAAATTTAGATTGGATGTAGTCAGTTATTAGGTGCTCCATAACTTTACATATTGCTGAAGTGAGATGTCAGGCCTATATTTTTTAATGTCTGTTCTTTTATGTAATTTGTAAACAATTTCAGTTTTCCAAAAAGTCAGAAGCACCAAATTATTAACTGATATGTTGAAAATTCTTATTAAATACATAATTATTGCCTAGCCTACAAGTTTAAAACTTTCTGTTGACATATAATATCCCATGACTTAATGTTTTTTTATTAATGCAATCTATGTATGATTATTTTGGCCTTAATATCAAATCTTTCTTAAAGTATATGAAAAATGTTACTTATGTTATATATGGAACAATGAATTTAGTAGGTCTGCCTTTTCCTTATCCATTATTTTCCAAAACAGTCACGGAGTCGATGTTTTATTTTTGCTTGCAAATGAATTGGTTATGCTTCCTCAGTTGTTTTTATCACTACCAATTAGTATTTTTCATAAAAAATTCTTCTGTGCCCTTTTCTTTTCTATTATAATAATTTTAATATATCTTGAAAGTATTGGAAATTTGAAATGGTTTCTCATCTATGTGCATATGCTTGCTAGCATGTGTGTAACTTTTTTTTTTATATGTATTGTGTAATACTCTGGATTGTTGTTTTCTTTTTTCTTTTCTGTGTATGAACCTATTTCTAGCTTCCTTTATGGTATATTTAATATTTTCCCAAACATATTTTATCCACTGCCCATGAAGTTCAATAATTGTTTCCAAGAAAGAATTCTATCTTATTTTCCTAATTCAAGATAATTCCCTTGAGAATTTTTTTTCTTAAAGTACACGATTGTGGTATCTCAACCTCGAAGAATTTCCCAATTAAGCACTCAGTCATCTTGCCTTACCAGGAAAACATCAATATGAGAGAATCAGTATAAGCTGTACTGGTCATGTTGAATTTACTTCATGTAATGTTATTGTTGTTTTATTTTCATTTCACCAACAAAGTACTATATGTTGTATTTAAAAATTGTGTAAATACTTCTTTTTTGACTTTTTGACTACTTTTGAAAATGAAGGAGCATATTTCAATAAATTTATTTATTATGTACTGAATCACTTTCCTAACTATAGTACTAGTCAAAATAACAATGTTAACTTGTAACATAGTCTTTGGAAATTACATCCAATCTGTTTCCAACTTATGTTTGGTCTAAATTTAAACAACACTTCATGTCATAAGTATTTTCCATCTTTCATATTCCAGATATTAACAAGATAATTAAAAGACTTCATTGTTGGTAATCTGAATATTTTTAGAATAGCATTTGTTAACAATTCTAGCCATAATTTATAAAGAACACCAACAATCATGATGCTAAAAATTGGTCATAAATGTAGCCATGTTTAGTAAATTATTATCTTCTTGCATCATTGTTTCCTTGCATGTCTAATTCTTCTAGTATCTCTCTTCTTAATTATTTAAAATACCTACTTAATATAGATTACCAAATTTAAGTTGTTATCCCAATAGGGATTGAATACTTACACAAAAAAGTAGCTGCTCTTGATAAATATGATAAACTCAATTCTTTTAAAAATTGTGGTAAGTAATTAATGACAGATTCATAAAAGAAAGTAAATAATACTTATTTTTTCTAGCTTAACTAGGTCAAGCACCTATATTTAAATAACTACAAATAGGAAAGTGCAAGGCAATGACAAATGCATGAACATTAAATGTATTTGAATAATGTTTAAATTTACAAAGTATATTTTAAAAAATTGTATTAAAAATATAATATATTGTAATATGACTACCTGGAGAACTCTCTTGTTAGCATTCAGACTGAAGTTTTAACAATTATTTGGGTTTAACTAGTTGGGTAACAATCTCAAACTTGAAGAAGGAGAATTAAAAAATTGAAATTGAGAATTTGATTTTTGTATTCTATTATGCATGATGGGAGTTTTAATTTTCAAACAAATCATCAATCTTCCTCTTACTCTTTCTCATCCACATTAATTGTATATATACAAGGTGTTTCAGAATCATATTACAGACTTACAGTCTTGTTGAAGGCACTTAGTAGATGAAGCTTTTATAAGGAACCCATATCCGTAAATGTACCATTTGAATGCAAAATAAGTTTGAAGATTAAATTGATTTCAAATCTCTGCTTCATGGTATGCAAACAATATGTATATAAAGCACACTTAGATAGGACAGACAAACAGCAAAGTCGGCTTATCTGAAATCAATAGTTAGTTCAGTCAAGCTGAGGAGAGAAAAAATTTCAATTTTCCTTAAGTGTTACAAATATGTATATATATACACACATACACATTTGGATAGGAAAGACAGACAATTACCTTAAATCAACTTTTCGTCCAGTCAGTCTGGGAAGCAATAGCATGTCTAATTTTCAATGTCCTTAGGATAGTACATCTGAACATCATGCCATCCAGCCAAACAGTCAATATGACTTGTCAGAATAATTAAAACAATTGGTATGGAGAGGAAATATGTTCATTGTGTAGAGATAGAAGGAAGCAGCAGGAAAGATTGAAAATATTTGGTTGGGTTGTGAATCGAACCTGGATTGTCTGCAGAGGCTTTACCAATTAAGCTACCATGCCAACTACCCAACCTAGCAAATATAATCAATTTTATTAGGTGTTGAGGTGGAATGGATAGAGTAGAGGTAGTGAAGAGTTAGGAGCACCTGGACATGAAAGAAAGATAGAGAGTGGCTGACATACCGTATATTGATAGGTGGTGCCATTACGCTGGCTAGTGATGCACATGTCAAAAGTTTTAGGGACTAAATGATGAATATTGACTATTAATATCATTGAATAATTGTCATTGTGGTAGTATTGTGAAAGTGGAATAGTTTTCATATGTAGTCTTTGACTGTACATTGTTGTTGCTATATATATATCTCTTGTTGTAGTTGTGATTGTGTGTTACGTTTCGCTGAACGTGTTCTGCTAATAAAAACCCATAAAAACTAATATAATAGGAGTTATTACTCATAAAACCCAACAGGTTACGGGCCCAGGCATTAATAAAAGTTCGCGAAACTAGGATACGTGAGTGTTAGAAAGATCGGTTCATAACCTCTACTCAAGTTTATAATTGTGGTAAGTTTTGACCGACAATAACTCTTTCCTTGCGGCTAAAAAAACAACATACAAGTGCCGAAATGTCGATGAAAGACACAGACTTGTCTGCTGTGGAAACATTAATTGATAAAAACAGCTTCGCTATGTGGAAGTTTGATATAAGTGTTTTATTACGTGCATCGGCGATCGAGTATGTCGTGTTCGGCGAGAAGAAACTTGAGGGGGCAACAGAAAAAGAAAGATCAAGATGGGAGCAAGATGATGCTAAAGCCCAAAGAATAATTGTTTTTACGATTGATAAGAAATTTAAGATACACATAATAAATTGCAACACTGCTGCAGATATGTACAAGAAGTTGGAGAGTTTGTTTATGAGGGACCAAATCCAGGCACAAAACGTACTTTTGGAGGAATTTTTTCGCTTTGAATATGATTCCAACAAAGACATGTCTACAAACCTGAGTGTTTTGGAAAACATTGTTGTTAGGATAAACGCTACATCAGAGAAGATTAGTGACGAAATGCACATCGCACGCGTTATGTCAACTTTACCCAAGTTTTTTCAGCCTCATTTTACAACCGCTTGGGATTCGACTTCGAAGGAAGAAAAAACATTGGAAAATCTCAAAGCACGTTTGATAAGGGACGAAATGCGCTATTGTTCAGTTACTGAAAATAACTCCGTTGCATTCAAAACCGATGAATTAAAATGTTATGGATGTAATTCCAGATCACATTTTATTCGGAACTGTCCCAAAAACAATGACAGAAAGATGCCTAAAAAGTACCCCACTTGCACTTTCTGTAAGAAGACAAATCACCCGGAAAATAGATGTTTTTTCAAGAAGAAAAGTTTCAACAATAGAACTACGACCAGTGACAACAAAGTAAGTTACCTAAGTGTTGAGGAAACAAGTGCACATTTGTCGTGTGAAAGTAAGGACACGTTTTTCGTTTTGGACTCAGCTGCTACTTCGCACATGGTCGGGAACGAAAAGTTATTGACTGAAAAGCAATGCATTTCCCGCGTCGTACGTACTTCAAAAAAGGGCGAGTGTTTGGAAGCAAAAAGTGTCGGTAAAATAGTAACAATCATTTGTGACCTTAAAAATGTTCTCTATATTCCCGGACTTGAGAGGAACTTGCTCAGTGTTCCAGCAATCACTAAAAACGGCGGCCAAGTGAAGTTTTCCGACAATGAGGTACTCATTACAACGAATAATAAAGTTGTCCTTGCCGGAAAGAAGAACAAGTCAGGCTTGTATCTTATAGAAATTCGGCCGATTTTTGAACAAAGTGCATATATTTCTTCTGAAGTGCTGACCCCACTTGATTGGCATAAAAAACTAGGACATCTTAGTTTAAAGAACATGCAGAAGCTTTCCAAAATGTCAATTGGGTTTGACATAAGTTCCAGCTCTTTAGACGTAATGGTCTGTGATGTCTGTCAACAAGCTAAGCAAGTAAGGAAACCTTTCCTAAAAAATGAAAAACGTGCAGAAACCCCATTGAGACTAATTCACACTGACCTTTGTGAAGTCGGATGTAAAACGTGGGACGGGAAGAAGTATTTCATGACTGTGCTTGACGACTGTACACACTTCACCAAAGTTTTCCTACTTTCAAAGAAAAGTGAGGCAGTGAATGCTCTGAAGGAATATATCAAAGAAGCAGAACGATACTGGGACTCCAAGGTCTACAAAATCCGTTCAGACAATGGAGGAGAATATACTTCAAACAGTTGGAAAAATTATTGCAAAGAGAACGGGATAGTGCTGGACTACACGATTTCACACACACCGCAGCTCAATGCTCGTGCAGAGCGCCTCAATCGGACACTGATGGAAAAGACTCGAGCACTATTGTTCGAATCCAACCTCGATATGTCACTTTGGGGAGAAGCTCTCTATACTTCAACGTATTTGTTGAATAGAAGTCCGACATCATGTTTGGATTGCACACCAGCTGAAAAATGGTTAAGTGGAAAACCTAATCTTACCAATCTTAAACTATTTGGTTCAATAGCTTATGCAAGAAAACTTGGATACTTAAATAAACTTGACAAACGTTCTCAAAAATGTGTTTTTGTCGGGTATGGAACAAAAGGTTATAGACTGTGGGACCCAATCAAGAAGATTATAATAATCTCACGTGATGTTACATTTACCAATGAACTATATATCTCAGACGAAGTTAAAAGAAAGTCATTATTGTCTTTAAGCACTGGAGATGATGGAAAAGAAATTCCAAATAATGAAGGCCATACTGTTGAATATGAAGATAACTCAGATGCATCAACTGAAGAAGATGAAGATGAGACGAACACTGCGATCCCTGAAGAACCAGGTGAAAACATAACACCTAGAAATGATGAAGTTCAAGGAAGAGGAAAGCGAATAAAAAAGAAACCAGAGAAATTAAATGATTATGTTATGCTGACATATGAAGAGGCAATCTCTGGAGACGATGCAGCTAGATGGAAAGAAGCTATAGAGGAAGAAAAGATGGCGCATAAAGAAAATGAAACCTGGAAACTCGTCAACCACTTTGAAGCGAAGAAGAAGAAAATTCTCACAAGTCGATGGGTATTCAAAGTGAAGGATGATGGGCGTTTCAAAGCTCGTCTTGTAGTTAGAGGCTGTCAGCAGCAAGCTGGAGTGGACTACAATGATGTTTTTAGTCCTGTTGTCAGTACTGAAGCCCTGAGAACAATGATAGCCTATGCTGCAAAACAAAATTACAAACTGATGAAATTTGATGTGAAGACTGCTTTTCTATATGGTACGATCACAGAAGAGATGTACATGGAGCTACCAGAAGGTTACTCAGATAGAACAAAGATTTGTAAGCTGCAAAAATCACTCTATGGTCTCCGCCAGGCTCCTGCTCAGTGGAATAAGAGAATCACAAATTTTTTAAAAAAACATCAATTAACTGGCCTTAAGACTGAGCAATGTGTATTTGTGAACCCAAACCGCTCTATATTTATGTCAATTTTTGTCGATGATGGATTAATTGCAGGGTCTGATACTAAACAAATGCTGAACTTTTTGGAAACTTTGAAAAATGAGTTCAAGATAACCATTGAGGAAAATCCCAGCAACTATTTAGGAATAAATTTTGAGATTTCTGACCAGAAGTTGAGATTGGTGCAGGGAGATTATGCAAATTGTGTTGTTGACAAATATCATATGAGTGACTCAAAACCAGTGTCAACACCTCTTGTTGTGGGAAATCCTCATGTTCCAGCAATCGAGAGGAAGGAAATAACATTTCCCTACCGAGAGGCAGTAGGAAGCATTTTATATCTATCAACCAAAACGAGACCTGACCTGGCTCATGCCGCTGGAATATGTGGACGTCATGTGGAAAAACCAACTCATGCTGACCTGATGAACATAAAGAGAACCTTGAGATACATCAATGGGACCAAGAACACGGGAATATCGTATCTCTTGGGCAACAAAAGTTTGGAGAATGCTCTTGTTGGTTATTCTGATGCTGATTATGCCGGAGATGAGAAAACCCGAAGAAGTACCACTGGCTTCATTGTATTCTACAATGGTGGTCCTGTCTCCTGGGCGTCGAGACGGCAGCCTATTGTTGCAACATCAACAACTGAAGCGGAGTACATCGCTGCTGCCGAAGCTACAAAAACCTTGATGTTTTTGAAGAGTTTTCTTGAAGAACTGAGTGGACAGCCAACCAATGTGACACTCAACGTTGACAATCAGAGTGCCATAAGCCTTGTGAATAATGGAACTTTGAATCGTAAATCTAAACACATAGACGTTAGGTTTCATTATATAAAAGAAAAGGTTGATAACAATGATTTAAAACTTAATTACTGTGCAACAAATTCACAAATAGCTGATTTACTCACAAAACCTTTGAATTCTACTAAATTTCAACAATTTAAAAAACAAATAGTCACTTAAATAAGTTTTTTCTGTTGTAAATCTAGAAGAAGGAACAATTGATCGAGGACAATGACAATTACAGAGGGGTGATGAATATTGACTATTAATATCATTGAATAATTGTCATTGTGGTAGTATTGTGAAAGTGGAATAGTTTTCATATGTAGTCTTTGACTGTACATTGTTGTTGCTATATATATATCTCTTGTTGTAGTTGTGATTGTGTGTTACGTTTCGCTGAACGTGTTCTGCTAATAAAAACCCATAAAAACTAATATAATAGGAGTTATTACTCATAAAACCCAACACTAAACCCCATCAGCTGTCAATTTAAGGTAAACCAGCCACTATTTCCTGTCCATATTAATTGATTTTTCACATCTTTACTTGCTCTTATATATATTTATAAATATAGTTAAAATTATTGGAAACTTAAAATTGATGGCCAACATCATCACGAGAACCAAGACCCATGATGTAATATTTTTACTTAAGTAATTAATTTAAACTTGTCCATACAAGAACTGATGTAAATGTTTGTGACTATTGAAGTTATAATTTTAAAATCCAATGTATTCTGATAGAAGGTAGACACAATAAGATTCTAAATTTTTCTCACATGCATCCATAACAACTTGTACATATGAGGTGTGAAGTTCTTGATCTAAAATTACTGAGTGGCAATGGATTCCACTTTGTTGACATGAGACTATAAATACTCAAGGAATGGCATTTAAAATTTGTGTTTAGAAAAGTTTCAACATAATCAGAAAGATGCCTGGGGTTATTTTTAGACTGTAAACAAAACATTAAACTACTGGATACAATACAGTGAGTTTGTGAATAAATTATAAGAAACATTTGTGTGACTCATAGCGAACCTTCATTATTGAATATGTAGAAAAAGTTTAAACAGAAGCTGTCTGCTTTCATGATTCATTATATAACTTTGTGACTTTTTCTGTTTCATAGCCTAAGAAATTGGCTTCTGAAGGAATAATTTTTGTCTAATGAATTGCTTTTCTGTTGTGGAAATAGGTTTTATTTATAATTTAAAAAGAGGGAATAGAAAAATTGGAGCATAATGTAGAGATATGGGACTTATCAGACATCATTTATTCTCGTGGCATATGTAATTTTGAGTTTTATTTCAAATCATACTATTTATGCATGCTTTAATAAGTATATAATGAGAATTTTCAACTCTGTACAACATTCAAAACACTGAAGTTCAGATATTACCATTGGAAAAATATGTAGGCCTATGTATTAAATTGCTTTCTAATTACAGTATTTACAGGGTGAAATTTGGTTCTAAATGTCTGTGAATGTAAAGAGTTCACCTGAACATACGAAAATTACCTTAAACATAATTAATAAATATATCATTTGTTCTGCTTTCATATTTATGTTCATTACAAATTTGAAAATGATTGAATAAGTTGAACATAATTTGTTCGATTTTCCAAAGAAAATAGATATATAAACCAACTGAAAATAGACTAAAATCATCTTTAGCTATGATTACAATATGATCTAATAAATATTTTTAAACTAAATACAAGCCTAATTATTTCAGTACATGTATTATTCAACATATTAGCTTAGGAGATCAATGCTTATTTTATACAATTTTATCCCCATGCTACTATATTTAGAATATATATTTCCATCTAACTAAGTACTACTCATAATATATTTTTCCTGTTGTGTTTCATTTTTGAATAAAGCATTCTCAGGTTTCTAACCATGTTAAATAGTTATTGATATACAACATTTCAATGGTGTACTCTGACATAGTCATGTGGGGGAGTGTAAACCTTTTTCATTTCATATTATCCTGTTCATGTTTCACGCATGTAAAAGCATTGAACAAAATATAATTTAAAAGTAATTATAGCACAAGTAGATAGTTTAACATTTTAAAAAGAAATAAATGCTAGTAATTAGTCTCTGTTCCTTCTAGATATTTGTTCGTGCTCAATTTGACTACGACCCATTGGATGATGATCTAATTCCTTGTGCTCAAGCAGGGATTGCCTTTAAAACTGGAGATATTCTGCAAGTAAGTATTACAGTGTTATCATCCTAAAAATGTCTTACAATAAAGAAATTAACAAAACCTTATAAGGAATTAACCTTAGCAACTAAAAGTGAGAGGAGTTGTATGGCTTACCTGAGATTCAAGATTGGTAACCATGTCAAAAAGAATATGTAATTCAAATTTGTGGAGGTGTTTTTTCCTTATTCAGGGAACATTTGCACACTTCTCATCTTCACCAGATGAACATTGTAGAGACTCTCAGGTAAGCCATATAAATCTCTCTCCCTCTCACCCCCTCTCCCTCTCTCATTCTCTCTCTCATTTCCATATAAATTATTTTGGCAGTCACCTTATTCTTATTTTCTTTAAATATGGATAAAAGATATTTCAAATAATAAGACTACATATTTTTTCTTCCCAGATTATAAGTAAAGATGATCATAACTGGTGGCAAGCAAGAAAAGACAATGCAGCAGGATCTGCTGGACTAATTCCATCTCCAGAGCTTCAAGAGTGGCGGACAGCATGCATGGCCATGGAGAAAAGCAAACAAGAACAAGGTATACTTTAAAATACTACATAATTTGACCATTTTATGGTTCATAAAACTGTTAGTTAATTAAACATCCAAAAACCAACAATTTATCAATGAATGTTTTGAAATTAAAATGTCAATGTTTATTAAGGAAGCAAGTGGACTAAATTTAGTCAGTGAAAGAAATATAGAGTGTATATTTAAGTACGCCTTTCAAATTTATAATATGTCAAAAATTCAAATATTTGTAAAAATAAGGAATGTGCAAAAAAAAATAATTCTTAAATATTATTCCATGTATATGTATATGTAAAATAAGAATGAAGATTTGTGTTATAAATGTTACAGAGTTTCATATCCAAAAAAAATTTCATGTAATTAATGAAAGTACATTGGGAGTTAGTTCAAAATACAAAGTATCATATCTACGTAATGAATGAATGAATTATTAAATAATTAAATTTAGAATTTAGTAAGTGACTAATGATTGTCAAAATTATCCACAAATATTTTAATATAAAATTGGGCACAAAAGGAAATGAAGCAACAAAATTATGCTATTATTGAGTTTAAGACATCCAGAGTGTATTTATATCTGTATAACATTTGATTTGCAAAATAATATCTAAATTAAAATAATTGCCAGACCTTTTAGGAGGAATTTAGTGTTATGCATTAAAAATAGACATTTTCCTTTATTTTTTTGTACAATGATTATGATTAGCAGTTTAGTATTATTATGATTTGTAGGATAATCTAATTTCCAACTAAAAATTTCAATTTAGTAGTTGCTTGTTTGTAAATCTACATTTTGAAAGCTCATTTTGCTGGTTTACACTATTGTTATTAATTATTTTTTAAAAAACAGCAGTCAGTTTTTAATTTTAGCCATAATTTGAAATTTCAAAATGAAATTAGTCAGTAGCATAGCATGGGTTTCGCCCCCTGGGGTGTATTCATCCAAAATTCCCCAAAATTTACAGAAATTCTTCTGCTCCCACAAAGTGTCGCCTGAGGCTGGTCACCCCTGTCATGCTACGCCACTGAAAATAGTCCACTTTCATAACTTTTATCAATTTCTGTTAGTACCCAGCAATGCTGTGTGCATTTCTCAAATTCAGATATTAAAATAGAAACAGAACTCAAGTTTTATTCTGTTCTGTTTTCATTTTATGTATTTATTTTGTGTGACTACACTTTGGCCCCATTTTATTGGCCTCATTTTTTGAACTTCAGTGCTAAGGATATAATATAACACATATCAGAATATAATTATTTAATGCAAGAAGAATCAGCTACTTTACATAATGATTTATTATACTAAAACCAAACATGTAATTGAATGTACATTACATAATCAAATTTAGACTTTATATTTAAGCTGGAATGGAAATTATAATAGTACATATGGTAATGCAATTTTAATTGTTAAGTAACATGTGTGTTCTAATTATTTTTATTCATTTGCATTGGTAGTATACAGAAATATAACTGAACATAACATCCATGTGAAATCAAAATTATTAAATGAATACAAGATGTTCACATAAATGTTCACAAGAAGAAAAATATTTGGATTTTGGTCCTCTTCCACTCATCATGTTTTGAAATTTATCTGTTTTCTCAAATCACATAGGCACATACTCATAAAGTGCTAGCCTGCTTCTTTACAATTTATCAAAAATTGTCTAACGGAATGGAAAATTTACTAAGGAGAATCAAATCATTTCCTGTGTTTCTCCAAAAATCCCAAATGAGTCAATGTTAACTATACACTGAAAATCTGGCTATTGTTTTAAATTCTTAAGGCCGTCTAGGAATGTAATGTATAAGGCACAGAAAAAATACTGCTACTTTAAAAATATTTTCAGTTGTTCATTGAATTTCATAAGTGCTTTCAAAGAGTTTTCACAACCCATTAGACTCATTAAATTACATTTACACCCATTCATCCATTCATCCAAAACCAAAACCTAAGTTGTACCTCTCTTGAAAAACAATACACATATTAGTCCACTGGGTTCAATCAAAACCTGAAGTTCCTGTTATCTCAGCATAATCAACTGAATGTTTGCTCACATAAATATATTTACACTATCGTTGTGGAATTCATTAAGTCTCTAAGACAATGGGAATGGACTGATGATCAGGATTTTCAGAGTGTAAACTGATATGTCAGTAGATTATTTGGAAGAATGTAAGGTTCTTTGGAAGCTTGAGAAAAAGGATTTATCCCCTTAAAGTTGTATGATGTGCAATAGGAATATTTGGGTTCATACCTTGTTGGTTTTGTGGAAGTACATTTGTTACTTTCTTAATGGTCTTGTTAATGGTATGATGCTGATAGTCATTAGCTTTCAAATCTCTTAATACATGTTAAAAATTCCTTTCTTATGAGATGATTTTGGAAGTTTGTAGCTTTGTAATGGGGATATCTTACAATATTAATTAGCACATTTACCACATTTTTTGTTTGTTTCTTTGTTCCTTAGAGTACACTCACTCTAGCTCATTCATTTATAATTTCTCAATAATGAGCCACAGAATATGAATACAGATATTTAAGATTCATTTTAAATTTTAATGAAAAAATATAAAGTGAAAATCATAAAATATAACTATGTTAAGGGGTCAACAGCTTAATTTGTGATGGGTAAAAGTATAATCAATTATATATAGAAACCTTTGACACTGAAACATACTAGATGGCAGTTTGGCTTTAAGATATTTGCAAATCCAATTGAGTCCAAGTGTGGTTCAGGAAAGTAGCTAAAGAGTGTAAATTGTCTATATAAATACGTAATTCACCATTCATTTATGTGAATTCTTAGAAAGCCATAGTAATGAGGTAGTTTGAGCTTTTTTATATTTTGCTGTTTCAGTGAGTTATTTAACAATCTTAATCTTAGGAAACCAAAAATATCAACAGTAATTTTCAAAATTAAATTAACTAAACAGCCATTCCATCCTAGATTTAGATAAAGACAGTATCATTGAAAGTTTCAGGAAGGATGTAGTTCTTCCTCAAGAATCATAGTACTCTGTAGAAAAAATACAGAAAAGTGTTGAATGTTTTCATCCAATCATGGATTCAACACTGATAAATAAGGAACTACAATTAGTAGTCATAGTTTACTGATTTTACTGCAATAATACAGAAGAATCTATAGTCATTATACCAATTTGTTGCATGATTGTTGAATTAAAAAACAAAGTGATCATGTGCTTTTGTTAGGTATTAAATGTAATAATTACACTAGCTTATATTAAGTGCAACAGGCAGTCCATTTGCATAAGTTGATCAGTCTTCGAAATTCAGAATTTTTACCTCTACTGTCCTCTCCAACCTTAATTACTGTACTAGTTTCAGACCAAATGTCACGAGAAGGTGCTTTATAGTCTTAGATTTCTAAGTGGAAAAACACATTTCTCACAAAAATGTATGTCACTCTGTGTGACAATTTATTTTATCAGTAACACCAATGGATTGCCCATAAAATGTACTAATGGAACTAAATCCAAAATTTATTATTCATAGTAACCTAAAATTTGACTCACAATTAAAAATATATTTGCTATTAACTCTTACAATAATAAATTGTTAGAAATGTAAGTAACACAGATGATTAAGGAAAATGTTTCAGAAGAATTGGACACTGAACTCACTCTACTTTATACTGAGCTCTTCTTTTGTATTTCAAATCATATTATGTTTGTTTATTAATGGACCCTATATATTATATTATTAGCAACATAATTCAAACAGGAGTAACAGACATAATTAATTCCTACTCCATGAGATCCTATGAATATTATAGTTTGTCAACTGTAACTGTGTGGTTGTGTCACTACTGGCTGTCGTGATTTTTCCAAACACGAAAGGGACAAGAATCCCAGAAACATTGTGTGGTATTTATAAGGTCACTTATTTTTGCCTGTATTTGGCTATTTCATCTAATTATTAAACATCATTTGTGGCTGGATCTACTAAAAATACCAATCACCATCAATAAGTTTCTTATGTTAACTACATAATTATTTCTGTTCAAAACTCAAAATTTTAATATAATATCAATAAATATAAATCAAAATAACAAAAATATTAATTTTAGAATATATTACAAATCAAAGCATGAAACTTTAAAACAATTAGAATTATTTCCTCAGTTAATAATAAAGGGAACAATAATCATGAATTTATTATTATTATGTTAATAGTAATCAGATTAACTAATTACTTATTCAAACTTTATCCTAAATTTATTAGTAATACATTATTCTTCAATATTTTTATACTTCTTTGGATGTTTTGGATTTGGGTATAAAGACAGAGTCTTTGTGGGCAATACTTCAGTAGGTATTAGTTTTATTTAAAACAGAGACATTATTTAAAAATATTGTTTCTTAAGAATACCCCAATGTTGCAATACATCATCTGTAACCAATTTTAAATAAATTATAGAATAAAATATCAAAGAATTGTAGAATTAATCAAATAAATCTAATAATTGATTGCACTTATTATTAATTGTAGATAAATAATATTTATATTGATTTTAATGCCATTGTTAAGTAAAGTCAATAATTCATAACTAAAATGAAATATAATAATGGTTTTTTATATACTTTTATCACATATTGGTATGTAAAAGCATTACAGCTACATATTGCACTTACAAGCTCTTTTTCAAAACAAACATTTAAATAAATATATTAAAAATATCAAACAAAATTAATTTAATTTTTTAAAAATTGTGGTGTTTTTATTATCCACATCATTGCTAAATGTTGTAATCCTGAATGACATACAAAATTCATATTTACATATCTGGTTTATTTTCAATAATATATATACTTTTTAAGACTGTCATTTTGATTCTTGTTGCATTATATTGGCAACATATTTCAGCTATGATATGCAGATTATAGAAACATTATTGTACTTGTGTCTGTCGTTATTGGTATGCCTTTAGATGGTGACACAGATGGAGGATGCTCTTCACATAAAGATGGATGTGATGGCACCACAGGTATGGGGCATGCTGATCCCCATATAATTATAATATTTTTTTCTGTATTTGGTTAACTGCTATGAAACTGCTATTAATATTTTATAGTACAATGTATTGCTTTTTCTGTCATGGTATTACAATTTCTTTTCTATATAGACTGCCTTAACAAGCTTACTTTTTTGCTTTAAGTGTCATTATAATTATGATATATTTTGAATGAGAATAACATAATAGCATTCATCTGTTTATTTCTGCACTCTATGTCTTGGCTGAGCAAGATTGAAAGCAATAACATTTCTTGAAATATTCAATATAATGAGAAACTGAAAATATAATAATAGTCTCATTAATTTATGGCATGTAGTAATGCACATTATCTTTTTAAAAAAGGAGAACAATGTACATTGACTTTTGATTGGAATTTTTGTAAATATATTGTTAAAAGAAAGACATATTTTCTTGATTCTTGGATATGTGAATGCAGTATTTATTTCAGTGAATCTTTAATTAGTTATGCCATACATTAGTTTGCTCTTTTTCTTAAACAATCTCTTTCTAATTGCATATTATATCAATTCACATTAGAAAAATACTGTTTCATGAAGTTTTTGGTTCTACTCAATTCTTGCACTTTTCATTTCATCTTGGAAAGATGTCATGGCATTATAATTTGGTTCATGTTCCCATGTTTTGATTTTTATGCTTTACCTATTTTCTGCTAATTATGGGCACAAAACAGATATTCTAGTTGCTTTTCTTGAAATCCATAAACTATGTGGAGGGAGTAGGCAATATGTATATCTATTTACAAAGTTATAAATCAGGTTTTTTTTGTAACCCAGATCGGTTTTCAACTATAATAACCTTTGTTCGTGTGTAAGTTTCCCATTTTTCAAAACACTACTAAAACAATTCGATGTGTGGGTGGCTCTTGATTATACATGTGATAATTCTTGGTTTATGAGGGCTTGTTAGTACTGTATAGTACTTAAAATAAAAAATATTCAATATAACTGAGTGAACAATTAATATATATTATTCACATTTAAAATACATCTTATTAATAACATTCATGTGCCTAATTATTCTACCAAATTCAACTATCATTGTAAAGAAATATGCAAAACATTACACTTATGAATAGGATACTAAATAATACAGTTCAATTTCTTGACAGACTTTTTATTAACAAAGAATGTTTGTGATGAGGGTTTAAAACAATGTCCTACAAGATTTTTTCAGGTTGAAATTATGTTAATTTTTAATATTTTTTTCAAAAATATAATTATATTTGTATTTTCTCAGACATTTAGAACTTTGGGTCCATAGTTTGGTGGCATTTCAGAATTCTCACATTGGGGAAGATGGTAGAATAATAGTAATAAGTTCCTTAACCTATTCATATTTGTTCACTGAAGACATAAAGCTGAAATAGCTAGCTGACTCTCTGTTTTCTGGTTGAACTAAGTAAGTTGGATTCTCATTCTTAAGCTCTTGACTGATACATTGACTTACCTGTGAATTGATATTTTTGTCTGCAACATTGTCCTATCATTCTTTCATCTGTTACTATATCACTTCATCTGAATAGTATATCTCAATTATATCCTCCAAATCAGGGTACAGTACATATGGCATCTCAATAAACTCACATTTTTCAGTAAATTCAATTATTTTTAATATGATTGGATTTTAATAAATTTTATTTAATAATGTTTTGATAAACAATTCTGTGAATTTATAATACATAATTACTTCTGAAACTGCATTTAACCATAGCCATACATTGTTCCAGATGAAAATATATTCAACACTGATGAAGAAATTATTAGTCTTAATATTATTCTTAATTCTACTTATCTTTTGTTCAGCAAATTTCTAGTTGTCATTTCTGATTTTGTTGTTTTTGATCAAATTAATCCATTCCATACATTTAAAGATTACAAATTAATAATTAAATAGTGTTATGAATAGTTTCAATAATTACAATTCACATATACAATTTACTTGTGAAATTGTAGAATCTAACTCTTTGAATTTTATTGACATCTCTGTCATCGACTGTTACTAACTGGTACAGAAATTAATTATTCTGGTATAGTACTTAATTTTAATTAAAATATAATATGTCTGTTTTAAAATATAATAATAATAAGATATAATAGCCAAAAGGCACAACTACTGAGTTTGTCAACTGTCTTATGCAGTTGTGTCATCCATGGCTCTTGTGTTTTATAATCACCTCATAAATCACCTGCTGAAAGGAAAAAAAGCTTCCATAAACATTGTGTGGTATCTATATCATCTCTCAATTTGTCTGTCATTTGGCTATTTAATCTTATTACTTAATAAATTTCCAGTCACTTTCTAAAACAAAAAATTCCCATTTTACTATCCAAATTCCACACTAATAATATAAATATTACAAAATCAATACTGTATAGAAAATGTAAACAAATACTTATACATCATGACATATCCATCAATTTTAACCCTTAAAACAACTGCTTTAGCAATATTATCATTATATATCAAATGTGAAACAAAACATATATAAGTACAATTCTAATAGCAGTTGTGTTGGCCATATGAAAAGATCTCCACCATGTTAGACCAAATACATAATTCAGATTTTCCTTCCTCAACACACTGACTGCACTCTTTTCAAGTGCAGTTTGCTAACATGAGAATCACTGCTTCTTTCCATCATGGAAGGAGGTAAAACCTCTAAAAAAATTAATTATATTCTGTCCAACTTAGTAATTTGCTAAACAAATACCCCTTATTCTTTCCTATGTATTCCAGTTATACATATAAAGCAAGTTAAGTTACTGTGATGTTCTAAACTTAATTAACTCAGTTGGGTAGGAAAGAGGGATTAGAGTAGTATGACTTACCTTAAATTGACAGTTGGCTTCACTAAACTAAGAAGGATAACATTTCTAATTTTTAAGGATGTAAGCCCCCTGAATCTTGTTCTGGAAAGCACATTATTGTATGAAATATTGAAGGCAATTCCAGTGAATAGAATTAAGTAAAGCTTCCTAAGTTACCACCCAGATCATCTCATCAGTCAGCAGTTTTTCAATAGTTAACACTGTTGTCTTCTTCCAGGATGGAAGAATATGAATTGCATGAAAAACTTTTATCATCAATTTAATAAATAAATTACACTTATTGTAAACAGTAGTCAATAGTTGACTGTACAAAGCAATAGTTTACTGATTACATGTATGATTTCAGATTAGGTTCAAAACTAACCATTTTATTTATTTTTCAAGTTAAAAATTTTTGCAATAAAAAGTAATCAGTCTAATAAGTTGGTTGAATATCTGTTTAAAATTAAACTAAATAAATTAGTTGTTATATAGAGGAGGTAATTATGTAATTTTAAATAATCTTAATGTTAGTAAAATCAAATCTAATGAAATTATTGTTACCATACAGAAGTAACAAAAAGATTGAGGCTTATCTGAGAGTTAAATTTTAAATCAATGGCTGTGTTCCATCCAGTTATGTTGTACACAGGTATGAGGCAGCAAAAAAATTTGAATATAGTGCACAACTCTGAATGTCTGCTGGATATTGTGAAATTTTGTTACTTTTATCTCATATACTAAATTGAAAAAGAAAAATACATCACAATGAAACTCTGTAACTGTGTCATAAAGTGTACTATTTTTGTGCAATAACAATTCCTTTAGTGTTATATGTGGAAATTGTTCAATACTGTTGAGAAGAAAAGTTATTGAATATGTAGCAGAAATTTTGTGATGCATGCGATAAAGAAATAATCAAAATAATGTATAATGTGTAATAATATAGTTTATTAATTACAATTAAACCTTTCACATCTTCCTTATTTTTAGTAGCACATGTTTTTATATGTTTGTATGTATGTATATATAACTCATTTGGATAGGAAAGAAGGAGACACAGAACAGCTGACTGACCTTAAATTGAATGTTGGCATAGCCAGGCTGGAAAGAAATACTATCTCAAATTTTTTAGGTCCTGAACCTCCTTCTTCAAGACAGTAGGTTTGAAGGTTGTCACAGGAAAGAGAGATAGAGAACAGCTGACTTACCCTAAATCGATATTTAGTATCACCAACACACACTCATGCACATAGAGGTGGCAGGTAAAAGAAGAAAATATAAAGTGTCACAGTGTAGGGAGGGTCAATATTATATTTAATTTTGTTGGTGGCTTTTTGTGAAGAGTTCTGAAGAATCGCAATATAATGAAAGATAGGAAGGTAGAGCAATTCACCTAAAAGTGATGCAGGGAAAACTCTAGAAACACCTGCATCAGGTAGGTTGGGCATTTGGTACTTGTCCCATGCCCTTCCAATGGCGGGAGAGGGTTTTTCTTTGGGGACACAGCATTCCCCTCTCTGTACCTTGATCTGTTTAGAAGGCAGCTGGCCAACTATTATAATAGGAATAGTGGACAACTCTTACCATATGCCCAAGGTCTGTGACCCCAGATCATACACCTCTCAAAACAGGCCGAGGTGCCTTGGCTTGTGGGAACCTTAGTTCAAAAAAAACAGAGAGACAAGAAGGCATCCCCGAAGGTAGCTGCATCCAGAGCTCTCTGAGAATGCTCTCACAGTCTTCCTTGTTTAAGGAGATTTTGTATTCATGACTAATGAACAATTGGTGCCATCTGCTGTGATGCAGTGGTCAGAGTCATTGCCTTACATCACAGAGGGTCCCAGATTTTAAAACTGGAATGAGCATGAATGATTGTGCATCTGCCAAGGAAGGAAGGAAAGCTGACACTCTGCCTTTCACTTCAAAAACTAGACTAAATAAGTCATTCTGGCAGCATGCAGACTTTGTGCCTTGAGATTAAGTATAAAGGAAGGAATCTACTATTGATACTAGGTATCAGCTTTTAGTTATAATCTCTTGGCCTGTTTACCAATATTTTCCATGTATCCTCCATACATTTTATAGGTTTATCAGAAACTATATTTCCTGTCTGTCTATGCATCTTATGTGTAGTAATTATCCATACAGAAACCTGAAGGGCACAGTATTACTTTCCACGGGAAATTCTTTATATCATTGAAATGCAAGAACTACTGACCAAATTTAACAGGTATGTCATGTCATATTCATGCTTGGATGCATCTAAGCCAAGGGGTATGGATACAAAAGGCCTGAAGTTGATCAGAAATGTCTTCAGTTTGGCCAAGCCTAGAAAGTGTAAAGAATCCAAAAGCTGATGATTAATATGGATATACTATAAAGTGTAAAATTATTAAAATAATGCTATGTATAAATATACATATACATATAAATATACTTGCAATTCATATTTCAAATAAAGAAAAAACTTAAATCTTAAGTATTTAAATTTTTCTCTTTTTTTGCTAAAATGAGAATGTTTAGCAAAAAAAATATTTCATATCAATCTAATATTTTATAATAAATTATTTAAAATTATATTAAGTATGAATAACAAAATGGCAAATTAAAAGTGTAAGTTCTGTATTCTATTTCAGTCAATTGCTCAATTTTTGGACGCAAGAAAAAACAATACAAGGACAAATACTTAGCAAAGCATAATGCTGTTTTTGACCAATTAGATTTAGTAACATATGAAGAAGTGGTCAAACTGCCATGTAAGTTGATTATTTACTTATGTATATAAAATATTTGCAATAATACTTTTTCTTAAATTTTCTGAAAATTTCTGCTTTTCATTTTTTTAAATAATTATAAGTACAGATAATCCCTGTAGTGGGTTTGGTATAGAAGTTAAATAGAAAAATTAACTTTTGCTTCACTGTGTTAAGTTATATATTTTAGTAAATATTTCAGGTATACATTAGGAATTGTTTTAGATAACTATTGTTTATGTAATGACTAGTGTCTGATCCAGCATTCCAGAGGAAGACATTAGTACTCCTTGGAGCTCATGGAGTTGGCAGGCGGCACATCAAAAATACTCTCATAGCAAAAAATCCTGACAAATATGCATATCCAATTCCTCGTAAGTATCTTCCACTATTGAGACAATTGTATTTGTGTATGTTCTGTTGTTTTGCTGTCAAATCATGTATAATTTTTTTCAAGTATTTATTGAATTCCTCATTTTTATTCATCATCCAATCTGATATTAGAACTGAAAACATGCTGTATGTTATGTAATTAAAAAAATAAAATTGTTCTCTTAAATCAGATATAACTTCTAGAAACATTCTAGTTGAAAATGGTTGTAAATGTTTGTGTTTTTAAAGAAGCCTCTTCAAGACAGAGAAAAAAGTTTGACTTCTCCACTTAAGTTTGTCTGCCAAAGCTGGAGTTTATCAGAAAATGATTTTAGGTCTGATATTATTTCAACTAACTTCTTTTTCTTCCCTGTAATTTTCAGTTTAGTACATTCATAGTAGTGTCTTACTGTCACCCAGTGTCATAATAAACACTTTTGTACAGACAAAATTAATAACTATGATAAGTGAACAGTTCTGGAATTCCTTATTCTCTCCTTTATCTACTAACCTTTCACACCGCCATGAGCTACCATTTGGTGACCCCTGGTATAGTATAACCGTTATAACCATCTTAGTTCGAAGCAATGTTTGGAATTAATATCTTCTTTTTTTAAAATGTTAGAAACAACTATGCTAAAATATTGAAAAATTATACCTTTCTAATGCAATATTACTAGGATTTTTAGGCTGTATTTGTAAATGTTTAATTTCATATAAATATTCCCTTGAAACTCTCAAGGGTTCATAACAGATGATAGAGAAACCAGTACATTTAAATTTATGGTCATTATCCCATGATAGTTCTGCAAGTTTACATTTGGGTGGCTTGTACATTTTTATTATGTTAATTTATTCTACTTAAAACTGGCCTACAGAATTTGTCTACAGGTGTCCACATGTACAATGGATTGAGTATGTAAATGAGGTTTTAATAATAAGAAAGATATCCAAATACAGACAAAATAAGTGATAAAATAAATACCACACAATGTTTCTGGTATCCTTGTCCATTTCTTCAGGTGCTAAGAAGAGCCTAGAGTGACACAACTGCACTTATCAGTTGACAAAACTCAAAAGCTTTTTGTGGTTGTGTCCCTCTCGGCTCTTCATAGCACCTGAAGAAATGGACAATGATCCCAGAAACATTGTGTGATATTTATTTTGTCTGTATTTGGCTATCTTTCTTGTTATTAACTTTCAATCAGTTGTAAATTTTTTCATTTTAAACTAGGTTTTGTTATTTTATGGTAGGTTTACTGTATCTTATTTTTCAATTCTAGCCTATAGTTTTATAAATAAGCCACTTACTTATTTTATTTTTCAACTTTTAAGATACCACAAGGCCTCCAAGGAACGATGAAGAAAATGGAAGAAATTATTATTTTGTATCTCATGATGAAATGATGGCAGACATAGCTGCAAATGAGTACTTGGAATATGGTAAGATTTTTTTTCCTCTGTTGTGAGTAATTGTAGAACACAATAATTGGTATTAAATTTCATATATTAATCTCTAGGAACACACGAGGATGCTATGTATGGTACCAAATTGGAGACAATCAGAAAGATCCACCAAGAAGGAAGAATGGCAATCTTAGATGTTGAGCCACAGGCCTTAAAAGTACTACGAACTGCAGAATTTGCACCCTATGTAGTTTTTATAGCTGCTCCAGTTCTACAAAATCTTGCGGATGTAAGTGTAAGTTTTAAAAAATACTGTTGCTTATCTCCTATTAAAACAGCATAATTATTATTACATTTGGTAGACAATGTAAATAATTAAATCTTAATTGAATATTACACTTTCCTAATATTTTTTCCTACATTCTTTTTCATTTTTTATGTCTGACCAGTTATCCCACAGTAATTTTTATTAAATATCTGTATAGTTATATAATGTTTGTTTATCTTACTTGTTGCTATTAACATTTGCTTTTTCCCAATTGACTGTGCAATAAAATCAGCTTGATGCTATTTTGAAATTAATTATTTTGTGACTTAAAATGTTTATGCATATTTGTTTACCTAAAAAGCCATTTTAGTAGTATATATTTACCTTCACCATTATTGTTTCAGTATGACGGAAGTTTAGAGCGATTAGCAAAAGAATCAGATTTACTCCGGCAGGCTTATGGCCATTTCTTTGACTTAACTATTGTCAATAATGATATAGAAGAGACAATTGCTGCTTTGGAGAAGGCAATTGAACGTGTTCATACAACTCCACAGTGGATTCCTGTTTCATGGGTCTACTGACAGAAGCTGATGCCGGGTTCAACGGCTTCTTTGAAATAGGACAAATGAGTGAATGAAAGAGTGTTGTGCACAAATTAGTAGATACTTCCTATATCATGCTCAATTTTAATCAAATTCTGTTTACACAGCTTTATAAATATTTGACTTAGGAGGATCAGAATAATTAAGTCCTGAGAATACAAAATAATATTTTTATCTTCTTTGCATATTCATAATTTTTAGTGTTCATCAAAACAATTTTTTCATATGCTCAATCATTTTATTTTTATTAATATAAATACTACATCATTAGTTACATTTTTATTCAAATTAGATAAAATATCAGAGCAACGGTATTAAATGAGAACATTTATTTTATTGCTTCTTACATTTAATTACAGCACTGTATCCTTTTTAGATTTATTTTAAATATTTTCACTTTGGTATACTTCAACCATTTAATTTTAACAATATATATATAAAAAAAATATGCAGACTTTAAATTGCAATTTCATTGTTTATAACAGTGAATGATACAGATTCAATTAAAATTTTCATTTATAAAAACAACATAAATATTGTTCTGATTATTAGAACTTTTAAGACTCATAATACAGTTTTAATAAACACAAATTATATAATATGTGCACAAATGAAATAACTGTAATAGTTGAAGGTGCTGTATAAATATTAGCACATTAATAGAATATGCTCAGTTAATAACATATTTTGCAATACATTAAACTCAAGTGCCCTGAGGTAAAACTTATTTGTAAAGTAGAGTGATTATGGATATTGTTATATGGTAAGAAAAACTTTGGTGGTGCAAAACATTGGAACTGGTATGAGCTTGTGTTGGTGCAAGAAAAGGATGTTTTGTAAAATTTAATGTGTAATTTCCTGATGGGCTGGCCCTAAGAAGAGAATGAGCAAGTTGTCCTGAAGTGTTCAAGACCAGCAAAGTATTTCAAGTTCAGTCTGTTGAAAGTGAATATGTTTCAGTCTGCAGAAACCAAGAGTGAAATTTGTTTTGTGGGCTGTGAATGACTTAAGTGCATTGTGTATGGATAGGTTATATTAAAACATTATGTAGAGTGCAGCAAACATTGTTTTAAAGTTAAATGAAGACTACTAAAAAGGCATTAATGTGAGACAAATAATGCAATGTTATAGACATAATTTATGTTCCCCAATAGTGTAACAGGACTCAAATAACTTGTATTATTTGTAACATTTTTATGTCTAAAACAGAAATGGTCATTTGACATTGTTACAATGAAAATAATTCCGTAGTGACTTAAGAAAATAAAAATTTAAAGGTAGCAAGACATGATAACAGAACAATAGTTTTTTGTTGACTTTCATGAGAATATGAAGGAAATAATTTGAGTAAAATTGAAATGTCAATAAATATGGGGTGGTGTGTATGAATGGAAGTATGTGTATACCTTACAACATTACATAATTCAGGTTACCTGTGGTTTTATACAAGCTCCAGCTGTGCCATCATATGATGGTTGAATCTAGATTATTAATACTTACAAATACTTCAAATATTTATTTTGCACCTTTAAAATTTTCTTCCTTCATCAATGATTTAAATGTTATGTTTTAAAAAATTGAAAATATGTATTGAAATGTTCATCCTAGTGCATCAAGTTTGTTTAATAACTTTGAAAAAAACAAAAATTATTAGAATCATAGAATTGTTTAATAGCAACATATCAGGAATGAGAAAGACATAAGACGTATTGTAATAAAAAAAAGCAATTCCTGGTTATGATAAGGACATCACTATGTTATGTTTTCATGAAAAAATTAATTGAAAACTATCTGGAATGAAAATAGTAATTAATTGTTTATGTCAATGTGATTTTCATTTACTACATTTTAGACTTTGCCAATTTCAATTTCTTAGCATTTAAAATAATTTTTTTCAAAATTTTTATTAAGCTTCTGTAAAATGAATGAAATACCATTTTAATTTATTTCCTTGGTAAATTGCAATGCAAAAATGTTTTAAATAAAGTAATATTGATTCATAAAACTATTTATTTATTTTAAAACTATGAACCTCATGTTTAATATATCAAATATTAATAATGAGAGAAATATGCCAAAGATTTAAAGAACATATAAAGAATCACAGTGATACAATTATTTAATTAGTCAGAAGATGAAAAATTGTTATTGATAATGGGCTCAGATTGAATTAAAAATTCTTAGCTTATGATATTCCACACTTGCCTTTTTAAAGTTGGTATGCTTTAAGTAAGCAGAAGAGTCGATTGGGAGTTAATCAGTAGCAACACAAAAACAGGAATGAAAAGTATGTCAACATCTTGGTTTCTAAATGACTGGTGCTTTGATAAACCAGAGCTCCTGGTTGGTGCCCAACTGTACTTGATTTGTGACCCTAAACAACAAGTCAGGATGAAGCTCAGTAAAGCACATTTCAAGTACATATATGGATGAAGTGTAAGGGTATTCAGACACCAGATTTAATCTATAACAAGATGAGCAGATCAATTATTTTTGTTGAGTTGTTCAGAGTCTATTTGCTCATTGCTACAAGTCAATTTTTTTAAATGACTTCGGCTATCCAAATCCCATCCAATTGTATTCTCAAGGTTTAAACATTAATAACTGGAGTAAGTGTTGGAGAGGGGAATGAAAGCACACAAAAATTAAGAAACAAAATATGGAATAATGATTAAGTAATTTATTTATGAAAAATAATACAACTATCTAACAAAGTTAATATTGCTATATCGATAAAGCATTTGGCCTTTTTTCTGTCATGATCTGCCTCTCTAAGTAAATTCTCCAATTGCACATTCAGGGAAAACCAGTAGTTTCTTCTAAATATAGATTGATGACCATACAGCTTCACAGTCCTTGAGAACAAGAGTTAATCTTGGTATTCTCTGGGTTAGGGCTGTAGTGGGTGGGTTTATTAATGATAAAATATAGGAATTGTTTCCGGAATTTATTAATTATGTAATGAACATGGACAAAATTTTTACTTCCAGAATTTATTGTAAACAAAACATTCAACACAAGTAATGTGTGGAATAATTTGCAATGTTATCTACACTGCGCTTATGTATCTGAATAAAAATTACTCTGCATATACTTTGTACATAAACTTGTAAATTAAAACAGTTAGTGTTTATTTGTGATTTGAACTCATAAAAAATTATTCAAGAGGTTGAACAAAACTATCTACTATCTTGATTATTTTAGCTATAATTAAGACTCTACCATACTGCTTGTTAAAATCTCTAAGCCTATCAGTTCAAAATTCATTACAAGTGTTGTTGTTCATTAATTCTCGGAGAGTGCCACTCATAACTTTTTCGATTCAGACCCAGTGTCGAATCTTTCTTCGACTCAACTTGTAACTGGCTTTCCAATAGTTCTTCAACAGCTCAACTCTAAAGACTCACCTCACAAGCTGACTCAGGTATAGCTCACAACTCTACTACTTGAACTGTATGCCATAACTCTATCTACTAAGTTATTTTAGAGAATGGTTCTTTTATAAGAATTGACTCTTTAAATAGATTCTCGGATTTTTGCCCACCTCTATTAATTAATGTTTGCCCGGTGCAATGGAAGCTAGTTGGCAGTTTTGAAGCACCACCCCCTACATTGAGTAAAGATTTTTCTGAGGACATTTTGTGGAAGTAAATGAAAAGGTAGTTATTAATTGAGGAGTCGAGAAATTGATGACAAGGAGTAATGGAGTGGTAAAAGAGGCATTATTTGAAGGAAGTTGAGGAAAATAGACAGATGAATAAGGATAGTGAAGATAATAAAGTAGTTATGGACAGAGTATTGTGCAGTATCTAAGGATAAGAATAGAGAGTCTCAATCAAGAATTTGCTCTATGCCAAGTTTTCCTGATTTGTTGCAGGTTATGTTATGGACCACATCACTTTCATCGAGTTCATGCAGAAACCTACCCTGTCTAGAAATTACCCACCACATGCACCCATCAAGAAAGCTTACAAGTGAGGTCACTTCCGCTGTATTTATGTGTGCAATGTTCAACTTCCTTAAAACAGTAGGCAATGTCAGAAAAATTAAGTATAATTATTTTACAAACACAGAACACAGTGTTTCATCCCCTCTTTCGGACTTCATCTGGTCTTAAAATTTTAAAAATTCACAATATCTTGCTAAGATTATAGAATTGCTATATGGTATACTTGGGATTAGCAAACAAAAATATTTTGTTGAATTACAGACTGATATTTTCCCACAGAGCACACAATTTAAACTTTTTTACTTCAACAGATTTTTTAAAAAAATTATTCACATATTTTATTATGTTTACCAAAATCCTTGAGCCACCTTTGGTCACACACTTGTGAGATGTTTGGCATGTCTCCTAAATTTATAACATACCATTAAACTTAATAACACAGAGGCTCACCCACATTCAGCAGTTCAAAACTGTTTGACCTGAGTACCAATTTATTTGTGTTATATTCATGGTCATCATTGTATAACTACTTACAGATTATTTACATTAATTGAAGAACATTTTAGTATTGCTTATTTGTTTAGAGATACGAATAAACACCATCAGGCAATCCAAATGTGCCACCTTCCAATACTGTCATAGACATTTTTAATTATGTATTTATTCTTAAATTAATTAACACAATGTTATGTCTCATGACTTTTGATCATATACATACACTGTAGAAATAAAAAAACAAGCACAAGCAACTGTTTTTATTAGGATAACCATGTAAAATAATAATACTACAACAGTGAGAATGTTATCATCTTTACTCTTTACTCGTAATATACAACATTTCTAATTCCGCCTGCACAATTTCCTATAGTGCCTAATTTTTAAAAACAGAATAATTCAGCACCAAATTGGCACACATTTCTAACACGACTGAATTTTTCCTTTGTAATTTCTGGCACAATTTATGCATGATGGCAGTATTGAATACAGGGATTATTTTTTCTATAAAATAATCCATCATTGTGATTTTTTTAAAAAAAGTATTACACAAAATGCACGATACTATTTTTGTTTTGAAAATAAAACTACTTTAAAATAAGATTTTTAAATACTGAATGGTTCAAATATGTTTTGATTTTGATGCTTATACCGCCTGTCATTGCACAGCACGGCACTGTGCTGTCAGGGTCATAGCACAAAAAAGAAGCAGTTTGTTGAGCACAATTTCTCTCTGGAAGGAGAAATGCGCATGTGCGGCTTCAGTTCCACCTCCCTACAGTTTTACTGTGTTCTCTGTAGTTTAGTACATTCGCAATACTGCTAACATGCGTGAATTGTATCTCAAATTAACTTCATTTAAAAGATGTTCGATGGGGAAATTCGTTTGTGTTGCAATAGTGAGCGTCAAGAACGATGACGGGCGAGTTTAATGTCTTGGCAGGTACCAACCCTCACCCTGTACGCAACCAATCAATGTCAGTAAACGATTAGTGCTTGTCGTGTAAGCGAAGTGTTGGTATTGTGCTGTTTATTAGTGAATACTACACATTTTACAATGGAACGCGAACCGTTCGAACGTGCAGTTCTTCAATTTTTTAAAGTATATTCGTATTCCAAGCGGGAATGCGAAGGTGCTGCGCCGAGTCGCAATGTATCCAAAGCGCAAGAGCTTTTAAAAGTTTGAAACTGTTGCATATTATGTAGACGGAATTAGAAAAATAACACTATCGCTGTTGTAGTATTATTTTTAATAGTGATCCTTGCTTTGGTAGACAATATAAACATACTGTTCATGTAAGAAAGTGAAAAATTCACACATTGAGGCCCGTTACACACACGGCCATTATTATCGCGGCAATAATTTATCGATGTCGCCGTAACCGCAGTAGTCCATTGAAGTGAATGACAGCTTGTACACTGGGCTGTAAATAATTTTGGCGATAAAATTGTCGATGACAGCTTGAGCAGTCGATCGGTGCCTCTAGAGCTCAGCGATAAATTTATCGCCTCTTGCAACTAATGGCCTTAGTAACCCAATGCAAGTATGCGGTTTTCCTCCCGCTGGAGTTATCATTCTTGATTTGAACATTCGTGTGGAAAGGTAGTTTTTTGCCATCCTATCTTTTGCGTCCTTTTTCTTGGATATTTCGAATATGAATAATTTGGGTGGCATCATAGATAATGAAATACTTATTTCATTAATTAAAGAAAGGCCTGTGTTATGGGATAAAACACTGAACATATTTCGCGTCATTCTGCCTCAACTCTTCAAACAGCCAAATTAGTCGATTTTTTTTTCTCATTTTCATTCGACGACGAAGTAACAGTAATGCTAGAATCTGATCTCTATTTATTTTGGACTACACTTTCCACAGCACTCACAACTCAGAATCGTATAACAGAAAATTTACTGCCGCGATAAAAATTGCTGTGTAAGTGTTAGTCAAAGACATATATAAACAACATAGACTGGACAAGTCGCCGCCATGTTTGAAGCAAATTGAAAACTCAGCCGCCATGTTTTATACTGTCAGGTGGGCGTTCCCCATCGTCTGCTTGCCTTGAACTCTGTCGCACAAATGACCTAAAACTAAATCTTTAAGGACAATATATTTTAAGGTTTAAGAAAATATAACACATTTAAGGCATAGAAAAATTTATTGGCTTTTAAATAATATCAGTTTTGTATACAATTGCCTTATGTTGCGTCCTCTTTCATCCATTGCTTTTTATTTACACATATAACGAATTCTGCAATTGAAGTAATGTTTTAATAAAACCTTTATTAAAATTGAGTAGCGAGTTTCCTCACTAAATTCGGCCGAAACTATTAAATAGTCGAATTCACAAAATAAAATTTGTTTATGTCCCAACATCCGGAATACCCCCACACACAATTTTAATAGTAAATTCTTCTTTCCTATTTGTGTTTCGTTATTCCTAAATACTTTTTCAGCAAGTGTAAATAATTTCACAACGTCTTTAGACGGGTTGATTAGCTTGTCTTTAAAGTCCTTTATCTTAATCAATCCAGTTTTTCTTTTAGATTGAGGAGCAAGGAGAACCTCTAAACACTTTACCACTATCCTTACAACACTTCCTGAAATAAATTCTACCACTTTTCTGAATATAATGTTAATCTCTCATATTCAGGGACGTAATCATGATCAAAATTGTGACCTGTACAAGATTTAAAATTATTTTTTTCAAATGGTACAACCAATGTCTCCAAAATTCCTCCCGTACTATTGGCACTTTTGGATGGTTCTATCTGCGTAATGCATTTGGATTATTTCGATTTCTCCCACATCTTCGTATGCAAGAAAAGAAGAGTTCTAAATGGTCCTGGCTCATTCTCCTACTTAATATAAATTTGAGAACTGGAGAATCGTTCCACACATACTTCTCTGTCAGTTGCATCGAACTGAGAAGATCTAAAACAATCCCATACACACCCAACTTCCTCCCTGACAAATTAATAAACTCCCATCGTACAGCTTGAAATTCATAAAATACTGTACAGATCTTTCTATTGTGTTGCATATTGTCACTGTATTACCTCTAAACACAGGAGTTTTTGTACCCTTGTTCATAAACATTGCACGAATTCAACAAATCGAATGCTTTATCTACCGTGCCCTCACAACTTACAAATTCAGACAAACCCAAGTCTCTACAAAAAAATCTGCTACAGAATTGCTTAGTGTCTGGGCAGCGAATGCTACCTTCAATTTCTGTGCCTCATACTGAATGTGTAGCCTCGTCATTGTAACCGTTCCTAGTCTAGAGCGACACAACAGCACCTCCAAAGCTTGTCAAATGACGAGTGCAGTTGTGTCGCTCTAGGCTCTTCTTAACACCTGAAGAAAGGACAAGGATCTCTGAAACGTTGTGTGGTATTTATGTTATCACTTATTTTGCCTGCATTTGGCTATCTTTCTTCTTATTATTATTATGCTGATACTTACTTAAAATACGATACTTCATGTGTTTTCAAACTACGATTATTACAGTTGTAGGCTGAACACACGCTTGGCATGATTTATAATAACAAACAATTTATTTTTACAAAAAAACTTTAAAACTTCCACCATCAGTAGCATAACACAAATCGGGTTTTAGGTGAAGTGGACCGACTAAAAAATGGCGGCCAGTGTTGCTTGTTGCTGCCACCCAGGGCGCTGTAACGCTGATATAGCCACTCTATTATGTTTATATATCTCTTTGGTGTTAGTCTCCCGAATTGTTTGAGCAGCGGCGACGATTATTTTACTGCCGCAATAAAAATCGCCGAATGTGTAATGGGCCTGAGAATAACCATGTCTTATGTCACATAGTCACATAGTGCATAGCTCGACTGTCCTGCGTATACAGCGGACTCTGTACTGCCAACTTACGATAGGTTACAATAACAGTAGGCCTACTGTCTACTTATAATTCATTACAGGAACCGACCAACGAAATGAGCTGCGATAAAGGCTACGTTCATTTTCTTTGCTAGTATCCATGATGGACGTCGACTTTTTAATAAGTGAAGTTTATATGAGGCTCTCAATGTGGGACAAATTCGACACAAATAACCACAATAGATTGTAAACTAAAGGTTTTCCCGGTGTAGATATTTGATAAAATTCTCTCCAACCGGGTAAGTCGGTCAAAAACGCGAGAGAACACCTCATGTTTTGGAAAAATTGTGGAATACACTTCGGGTTTCAGAATTTTAAAAACCGTATGAAATTACTGAAAATAACACAAGAGTTCATGAAAGGTTGGGAAAGCAGAAAACTTTCTGTTGATCACAGTTTAGCGTCCAGTAGCCATGAACTAACCGCGACATTTTATTATGCTACTGTTAGAATAAATTTAATTTGGAAATGTAATAAATGTGATTAAGTAGTTGTTTGTAACTTTAAATTAATCTATGTATATTGTAATAATCAACAATTAGGGTTAATTACATTTTTTGCCCCACATTGTAATTGCCATTTATGTAATGATCAAAATGATAGACTTTATTTAAATGAAAAATTAATCAAAATTTTACAAATAAATTTATTTATTAATTTGTGGCTTATAAAATTTACAAACAATTACAATAAAATGAAAATCTCTTAATCTCTCAGGGTCTTTACTGGGTTACTGGTATTAACAATACAGTTTAAAATTTACTTCAAAATAATGCACTGATAAATGAAAGAAAAGCTACAAGAAAAGCGAACGAAATCTGACTTTACCATTTAAGTTAGCGTTTACAGATGTTATTAAAGTTTTGGTTACTTACGTATTGTTCGGCTGGTACCAGCATTCTTTTAGCTCTTCAAAAGTACACTATATATCAAAATTTTTACACAGATTCTACACTTATGAAGTCGGAATGCGATTACTAGGCTCCCAGGGACTCGGATGATCCTCCTAATTGGTCAGCTATCTGAAGTCGTTTTTCCCTCAGCACGAAATTGTTCAAGTTCTTTATAATGCTTGCTTCCGTTAGCTAATTATTAACACATCTACTCCGACCAACTAACTGCTTGCTTACTGGAATCTTATGAGTTGCAGATTTTAGCCTTTTACCGCATTATTTATCGGTTTGGATTGAAAACTTCTAAGTAGCTCGGTGAAAATTTACTTTTACAGTGTTTCTCATCTCGTGGTAGACTGAAGACTGCACATACTTTTGCGCGCGTAATCGCCATTCCGAACCCTCAATAATAGGAACAGAGCTCACCGCTCATTGTTGCTTTGTTCGCTCATCGCTATAATTCAAACTGCTCGCTAACAATTCAAATTATTTAAAAACAATTAATGGCTTAATTAATTGGCATTACAAAAACAAAAAATAAATGTCTGTCTGTGTCTCCTAAACCATTCATGCGATTGCGCTGTATTGAATGTTTCTATCGGCCTTTCCAAGCGTTGGGTAACTCCCAAGGAGTGAACACGCTAAAACGGCCGATATTAACATTTATGTGATTAATACTTATTATCCACATGTATTCAGTGTATAATTACACCGCTTAAAGCACCAATTATTGACAGGTTGGAGGGGCGTTACATAAAAATAAAGCGAAACAACCGAGATTGGTGTCAAATCCAGGGTTATACAAGTTAATATTTTAATTCTGACATTAACTTTGTCAGTTAAGTTGTAGTTCAACCCCTAAGTGTTTTTAGCGTCCAGCATTTAGTTTTCGAGGTCGATGAGATTAATAGTTTCTCCTTCACGTGTTTGAGTGTATAACTAGCTGGGTGCTCGGCGTTGCATTATTAAACTCTGCGATATCGATAACCCCGGATTCGACTCCAAACTCGGTTGTTTTCGCGTTCTTTTTTTTGTAACGCGCCTGCACCCTGCAATAGAAATTATACACAAAAAACGTCGAGATCTCATTGACCCCATAAAATATTTATTCCACCTAAATATCAGCCACTGGTGGTGGTAGTCATGTCTTATCCCCACAGTGTTTGTTCCGGTTCTAAAGGAATACAAAATTTGGTCATATTTGCTCCAGAGGTGTATTTTGGTATGCGGAACATACACACAGAGGGATAGAAAACAACTTATCCGGTAATTTGAATGATATATTTCTCAGCAACATCCATAAACCCGCATGCAACTCCAATCTCGTTTGGTTTTTTGCTTTTTAATGCAACACCCCTCCAATTCCAAATGAGGTTGAAACTATACAGAAAAATAAATTTTTAGAGTAGAACATTTGCATTACGATGTTTTCAATGCAGAATTTTCAAGAATCAATTATTTAAAACTTACCTATTTACTTACAAAAGGTCCTATATACAATAACAGTGGTGAATCACTTGAACTCAATAACCCTCTGCAGTCAAGCTTTTTGGATGTGAAAATTCTAATAATTATGAATTGCACTATGGAAAATTCCATCAATGATTATGGCATCATTTGGATAAATAGCATGGAATCGGTCTAGAGCAAACCTTCAGTATTCAGACATTGTCTATCAGAAACTGGAATTTTAGTAGGCATCTATCTGCCTGATTCAAAGTAGAAATTTACAAGATTCTGAGGTACTATCAGAGGTCTGGTGCCAACAGATTACATTTAGCTAAGTACAATAATTAACAGTATGAGGAATAGATGTCATTCAAACTAGAAACTTTCAGAAAAGTCATACTAGGATATTTGAAGAATTCTTCATGGAAAAGTATAAAAAGACAGAAGCTGGCAATAAAAGATGTAATGTAGATATCAGGGGAGAAAGTATTATGAAGTCATTTGCAAATGTAGATAGTAAATCTTCAAATCATCCTACACAAATTGTGTTAATATAAGTTATGCAGCCAGGCAACTTAGACATGAAACTTTGCTATTCATGTATTTATCGTACAGTTATACTTCAATTGTCTCAAAACTGCCAATTCAAAAAAACCATATAGTATCCAAAGATGTAATATTCATGCACTCTATTATTTTTGTATATTTGTGATTGAGGAAAGTATTAACGCACAAATATTCTTGTTTAAAATTCCACATATACCTTAAATAAAGAGCATTTTAATTTTTATTTCAACTTCATAAAAAGGCTTAAAGCAAGCTTGAACTATCAAAACAAAGGGAGTTGCTAATAAAACTAAATTGTTGAAAAATTGAACTACAAGAATTTAATGATTGGATTGTGAAAGGTGAAGTCAATTCAGTGTGCCAGTTAAAAAAGTACTAAGTATATCATATCAAATTAAATGTTTTCTCACAAAAATAACTATGTAACTCATTTTCTGATAAAAGAATGTTTTTTCAAAAGAATGCAAAAATCCAAATACTAGGTGTAGGGTTCAATTTTTTTTAAAAAAAATACTGTATTCACTTGTTTTTCCATTCTGTTTAGACTAAAAGAATATTTTGAGTAACAAAAGGTGTTTTTTCTTTGAGTTTTCTTGTGGATTTTATCAAATATTAATAAAACTTTAAAATTACAAACACAACTGAGGCCCTTAGATTTTCCCAATCAATTCAAATTTTGGCTTCTTTCATTTAACACAATGTGTATTTCACTTCATTTGCATACCCAACAATGGAATACCTAAAAAGTTCTGTAGAAATTTTAATATTGCTTGAATTTATTATTACACAGTTAAAAACACACTGAACATTGAAGATGTTACATAAACATTATTCTTTGGCAAAATGTGAAAGCACAGAACTGAACATACCTTAGATATACACGGTCAATAAAGGTTACTTACATAAAAAATTACAAAGTCCAATAGATCATACGTATTCCATATATTAATATACAAGGTATACCTTTGTTGGTAGCTTTCACAACAAATAGAATGTGAGTGATATATTCAAACACTGACAATTGTGGATGCCCAGTTTTTACGAGAATTATCGTAGAAAAAAACATTAATGATGAAATTACAAAGTATACATTAGCTGCAGACACTTGGGATAATAGCCATAAAGAAGTTTTTATTGAAGTGGTTTTCAGTTCCTCTTTCATAGGCTTATCTGCCAACAATCTTTGTCTTTATGAATGAAAATAGAGCACTGCAACATGAAGCACATTTGATTTCAATGCTGTCTGTCTAATCTAGTTATTTATTTGAATTTCTGAAATGGAGTAGGTTACAAAGTTTGTTTTAGGAAAAGTGGTTAACGTCTTAAAGTTACAGGTATCCTAAAGGACCAATTAAAATCCTTAAACTGCAATGTGTGTTCAAAGTTAAGTGATTTATTTTAATTAACTATTATTATCTTTCTTGGTATTCATGATATACTTAAATAAAAAATAACTGGCAAAATATATTGGACTCTACATTGTTTTTATTAACTCAAGAATATTCATATCAAAATCTAATCACTACTAAAATTGCATAAACATATATATATATATATATATATATATATATATATATATATATATATATTAGTGAGGATATGACATTGTCAAAAATAATTGCAATATTGGTATGGAAAGGAAAGAGAGATATGTTGTGGCTTATCTGAAAGTTTAAGTGCAGTGTCGCCATAAGGAACTGAAGGTTGTTCTTCAAATTTTCTGAGGCTCTCAGCCGGCTGGTGCATGGAATGGTGTAACACTCCTTCCTGAAGAAAGAAACCGAGAGCCTCCGAAAATTTGAAGAACTACCTTCAGTTCCTTATGGCAACACCACACTTAATTTCATATATATAATCAAATAAAGTATCTAATGTCAGACGTAATAGCGCCACAAATGTAGCTCATTCAATTTTTTCCCCAAGCTGTTAAGATTGGCAGCACTTGTACTTTAGTTTGTTATTTTAAGTGGTTTTTGATTCATGGGACATGATTACAGAGGTATAAGTCAATCGGTAGGTTGCCAACTCCGGTAATAATCCTACACTGCCAATCCCATGCTTTTCTAACATTTCTGACATGCTCGTTTCAAATTATGTACAATACTTACTTTTCATAATCAACTCCATATATTCTTTGAAGGTCATATAAACTTTCAGAGGAAAAGTTCTACAACATATCATTTGAATGAATAATCTTGATTATCATAACTGTATTGTTTCCAGAAACAATTGATCAAATGTAATTTATTATTCACTAAAATTTTTCTTTATGTTTTAGGCATTTTTAGCATGATACATAAAAATAATTTTATCAATCAAGCAAATATCAAGTTCATTTTCAAATGAAACAAATTAAGATGAATTCAGAAATCCTTATGTTTTAATTAAATTAATTATATTAAAAATTAATTATATATTGAAACAAAACAATGTGAGCAATTATTTAGATAACTTATATTTCAGACTGCCAAGTATTAGAACCAAATTTAATCAATGCACAATTACCAACCTAACTATATAAAAAATAAAAATTTTCTTAATTCCAAAGTTATAAATTATAACTTTACAGTTCATCATGCTCAAAATGTTTTGAAACAAACTCATATAAATCTTCAAGTGTTCTTGATCCATTATATTCTGCAATTTTCTCTCCATTTTTGTATAAAAATAAGGTCGGAAATCCATCAACCTGAAAAATTTGACTGAATGTTATTTTTTGACATGGCATTCCATACATAAAAAAATCCACTGATCTAGTTGCAAACAGATAAAATACCCAAAATTTGTAAACCTCTAAGCAATGTAGAGAATTACTAGACAGTCAGAAAAAACTAAAAATAAACTGGACTACAGAACTACCATGATTCAAACTCAAATCTGTTGATTAGTACAAAAAAATAACAAAATTATTAAATAGCACCAACTTGAGTGGCATTCCTATGAAAATATAGCCCTCAGGCCAATTAAACCAAGAAACCTGTAGATGAACGAGTTGACAGAAAGTTTCAAAGTGCAAAAACTAAAAAGAACTGTTACTGATAACAAAGTAAACAATATCTGTCTAACACTATATATGTTAATATTTGATAGAACTGAAGATATCAATAAAATATATGGTATGCAATACATAAATAACATGAAAATAAAAATAGAGGCAGTAAGGAACAGTAAACTTATGCAAGGAAACAATTTTGGTTTTTTTGTTGCAAAATTGGGTTAATTACCGGATTAACCGAATTAATTATGTACATAATTTTAATTTATCGGGATATAGAGTTCTGAATTTACATTTCAATAATCACCAGTGAACCCTCATACCCCCACAATGTATGCTCCTCAGACTGACAAATTAAGGAAATAAAAAGGTTAATTACTGGATTAACCTAATTACCAAGTTTCAATGTTAATTATGTACATAATTTAAGTTGTATATACTATAAAAATATGTAACCAACTAATAATCTGAGGATAAAAGTTTTGTAATTAATTTAATTTCTGCATTGCATTTCTGAACTTTAACAAATCAAATTGACTTGAAATTTGCTACCAAATAGACCTACACAATATATATAGAGCAATAGATGAAAGGAAGGTCAATAAGGCTTACAAAATTATTTCTAAAAGAACAATGGTGTATATTGCTAAATCATGGTATCATAACATAAGACAATTTACTAATGTTCTGGTTAATCAAATCAGAAATAATTTGCAACACAATGTGTTAAGTGCCCTGTTTTAATAAGTTTGCAGAACATATGACACAACCAGTCCAGACTTCTAACACAAACATGGTTGCCACAAATCAAACAAAATGCTCTGAAAATTATTTGGCTCTTTAAAACAATTGATGGAAAATGGGAACCTGAACTTGTGTGCAAGCATTGGGAAATATTAAAAATAATCACAAATTAATACAAGACTGCTGCAAAAAAAGAACGGCATCCATACAAACCACAGAAAATAGTCACCTAAACAATAACAAAAGGATGCCCACAGGGATTTGTCTTGGCACTAATTAAGTGTGATATTTATGACCTAATAAACCTAGACATCATGGAGGAAGTGAGCAAAGTCTCAGCGTATGCAGGAAGTGAGCAAAGTCTCAGTGTATGCAAACAATCTAATGAGATGCGTGGAGAACAACAGCAGGAAAGAAATTGAAGGAAAAGGAAATAAGGTGATGACGGAAGTTGAAACAAAAAATGGATTCTATCAGCAAACAAGTCAGTGCCAATAGTATTCAAAAACAACTTAAAAACGAACCCAATAATAAAATACAAAAACAATTTCATACCAGTAACAATATGGAATGTAAATATCTAGGTGTCATGCTTGACAATACAGTCAACTTCGCAAGGCACATCAAAACAATAGTAAAAAAAGAAGAAAATACAATGCAACAACTGACAAAAGTAGCAACAAACCAATACAATATTCCAATAAACAGACATATATCTTAATATAACACTATAAACAATCAGCTATATAGGTGACAGAATCAACACTGCCCCCCCCCCCCAAAAAAAAGACATCTAAATGTAAGACAAGGATGAGTGTTAAGAAACATCTACAAAGCATTCTAAACATCTACAGAATCCATGCAAATACTTGCAATGAACACACCTCTAGACAGTGGCGATACAAAAAATATTGCAATACTTGATCCGGAAAAATGAGTCAAGAAGAGTAGCAGAAATCTTGCAAATAGGAATACAAACAACAGAAGAAATAAATAAAAAGAAGACAGATAGAAAACCAGTGAAAAAGGTGAAAAAACAAAAAATATTTTTAACTCTACAGCAAAGTAAAAATAAAATAACGTAAGAAATAACACACAGTCACAGGACATGGATATTATAATGGTAAACTCCATCAAGTAGGAAGAACAAACACGAGAAACTGTAAGTGTGGAGAAATATAACCCAGAGAACACACAATCCTAGAATGCCAATACTGGAATGAAATATACAAAACTACAAGGAAGGAAAACAAAACCATAAAATAAATACTAAAAAATAAGGAAGTACAAACACTCGTAAAGGAAACAAAAGTACATGAAGAGGACAAAATCAAAAGTATTAAAGGAGTTTTTTAGGCTAGTGAGAGTTCCCCACTGCCACAAGGGGCTACACTTGGCATAAACCTAGAGGGCAGTCACAGAAAGAACTGAAACCTCTCGTGGAAACACGTGGCAAGGATTTTCCTCCTAATAGGTCAAAAGGCTGAGCAAATATAAAATGAAGAAATCACATCAGCCTGGCTAGGCTTGAAGCTAGAGCTAGATCCAGGGTAGAAAAAGCAAAGAAATAAAAAAAATAGAAAAGTTTGCTAGATTTCAATGTCTTCTAACGTGTTCACTTATTAGTATTCTTTAAAGTTAAATTATGGAATAATGGAACTAAACTAAATCATCAAATAAGCAAACACTCCATTCTTCAAGTTGTAAAGACATGAATTCCATAGAATCAATCAGTCCCACAAATCTAGAAACTCTTACCACCTCTTGATTGCATAGATCCTTGCTCAAATTCTGAGTACAATCAACTTTGACAATTTTTACACGAGTATTTCCAGCAAATTTTTTCCCCAATTCCTCCCACGTTGGCGCCATTCGTTTGCAATGACCACACCTATAAAAAATAAATTTGCATAAATAACTTATTATTTACTTATTTACAGTTGCCTGGAATATATATATATATATATATATATATATATATATATTAATGTTCTTTACTTTCGCATCGAGTATATGATCATAATAAAAAAAAAACTCACGAAACAATATTATAACGATTATACCAGTACACAGGTGTGGAATTATATGCTTAAAAAAGTATTACACCAAAGGAGAAATCATGGTAATACAATTTATGTACCTTTGAAGGAAAAACGAATTTATTGAAAAACCGAGTGCAAGAACCAAAGTAAAACATATTTAATACTGTAAATAGAATATTTCCAATGAATAAAACCAAATAAAGTCATCAATATTTTATTACAAAATTTCTTAGGGAGCTGTCAGTGTCAGCCATAATCATTGGTTGCTATTCATTAACACTTAGTTTTTATATTAATTTACATGTTTTTTTTTATCATACCAACACATTCACTAGAATTGTTTATGCAAGAGAATGTGGATGTATACCTTAGTTGGTATATGTATATATTATATGAATATAGGATATTTCATTATAAAGAAAAAAACAAAAATTTACAAGCCCAAAAATATCATTAAATTGTAAAAGTAAAAATTTACCAAGGAGCAAAAAACTTCACAAAAGTATATCCTTGTGAAATGCCTTGTTTAAAGTTATCTCCAGAGAAAGAAGCTACTGGACTAGATTCTGCAGTATTTTCATGTTCCGTCACTTTCACAGGTGTATCTGGCTCAGTCATAAGTTTCAAAAAATCCTTCAAATCCTCCAGTGATCGTTGTCCTTGATATTTTTCAACCTGCATAAGAGTACCATATTGCTTTTAATGCTATATAAAATCAATTTTTAATTTATTTATATAGGTGTGCAAGTTTTTTCAGGTAATTCTTTATGGTATAGAGAAGTGTAAGTTAACAAACATTAAGTAAATGTTCATACAAGAAATGTGACAAATGTTGTAAAGACAAAAGTGAGTAAATAAAGAGGTTAAAATATCTTAAAAATAATATAAATTACAGAGTCCACATATTTATGGTGATAACTATAAATTAAAAGAAATTTCCGTAATATGTTCAGAGCACCATAGTTTCAAACGCAGGTTTAACGTGAAAATTTCCAACCAAGGGGAAACAACTTGGACATTTTTTAATTCTTATTCCATCAGCATAACGCTTCTTCAGACCTCTGAAAATTCCCCCATCAACAATCATCCTATTCTCTTCACATTTTCATAAAAAAAAAATGAAGCTTATATCCTGCCATAAATTCTAAAGCAAAAAGTCTGGCAGATATATCTAGGACATGAACTATGCAAATTTACGTGTATATTTATAAGTCTAACAAGCAACCTGATATACATGATCACCTCAAATTCCAAATACTTAACTACCAGACCCCACACTTTGAAGTCAGGCATCATCCAAAAGATGTGTGCCTCAAGAAAAAGTCACACATTGTTGAGGATGTCATCCCAACATATATCGCACCCATTATAATATCCCTAGGAGAAACATGCTGTGTTGTAAATGCACCCAACATGATGCTTCCCCAGATCAATATACAGATGCCTACATTTCAGGTCCTTTATAAATTAATGACAATGACATTGCATATTCAGGGGTATACGAAATTAATAGACAAAGAGAATGACTCTTCAGGTTAAACTTTAGCTCAGTTGTTAACATGACAGTACCCCACTGTTACTGGAAGCAAACAGGAGACTACAATCAACAAGTCAGGCTGTGCCTATGTATAATGAGATAATTTTGATAGGTTGTCATGCATACAGAGCAACCTACCAAAACAGACAATAAAACATCTGATGGGGTGTGTGTGTGTCACAGGAGATACTGTGTATTCTCTAGCCCAGTACAATAATCCTGAATAGAGCATGTCATGTTATGAGAGACCATGTTGTCTGCCACAATTTGAAATGGCATTTAATCAGTTTTACATAGGGTTTTCCAGTAGATCTCCAAGATCCCTTAACTTATGGAGACAAAGGTAAGTTTAACATTTTCCCAGGTGCATCCATTAGCCTAAGACTAGGTAAACTCTACAAATTAATTCTTTTGGCTTGCAACCTAAAAATTAATTTTATAAATGTTATAGGCGACTTGATTCCGGTACAGGTATTTGATCATAAAATAACTAAATCATTAGCTACTTTCTATCAAATAATATAATAAATCACCCTTATTATTAGTGCAAAATATTTTACATATTCAATGAAATCTTCAGATGATGAGGCAACAGAAACACCTCTGTGGGCTAGTCTCAAGTTTGTACCAGTCCCATTCTAAAGAACGGCTCTCACACTTAGCAAACAGCAAATGCCAGCTGCTCACGCATTCACTTCCATTAATTAAAATATATGGTATTAAAGAGGTTACTCACACATTTGGATACTTCTCCACAAATACTATACATGAAGTTTTTATGTAAGCATTTATGTAAGAGTATATTAAATCTTCCTTTCCCTATTACCACTTTATTACTTTTTAACTTCTTTCCTTTCATACAACACATTTGTTTGTGGGAATGTATGTATGTATTTTTCCAGTTTTTTTTTTATATTTCCTTTTCATTGTTGTGACATTTCCGTGAGAGAGAGTTGTTGACTTTGTTTAGTGTCAATTGTTGCTGTCTAATGGCTGGTGCACTTCAATTTGAATTAATCAATTTGTGGCCGGCAGGCACACTTCTTTCTGAAGAAGGGAGCTCAGGCCCTCAAAAATTTGAAGTTCCACCTATGCCAGACAGGACCAACAACTGTTTTAAGGTAATTTGGCATCACTGTCTCTCTTTACTATCCTAATATGTCATATATATTTAATATGTAATTAGACATTACACGTTTCCTACTTTTTGTGTATACTTGCACCTTCTTTATTTATGTGCATAATTTTATTTTGAAGCATTTAGCTTTTATGTGTATGTGAGTTTATAAAAATTGTGTGTATTTATGCAATGTGACTTCACTCTGAAGAGAGATCTTCAAAACAAAATATTCATTCAATAATGATAAATTTAAATTATTTGTAGAATAAGCCTAACAAGTAATTAAATATACCAAAAATATCATGCTTACCTTCTTACCATCTTCAATCCATAATAAAGTTGGGTAGCCTTTTACCTCAAAATCATTACAAACTGGTCGATGAAGAGTGCAATCTACTTTTGATATCTGCACATCTGTATCATATTCCAAGGATTTTGCCAATAACTCCCATGTTGGGGCCAGTTTCTATTTACAAAATTTCAACATGTATTATGTGGTGACCATCCAACAGCCTAACAAAAAATACTACTTACTTGACAAAACCCACACCAGGGAGCATAAAATTTGACAAAATGTTTTCCTTTGGCAACATGGTTAGCAAATGTTTCTTCAGTCAGTTCAACTAAACCACTTACAGGTTTCACAATTTCCGGTACCTTCACTTCTTCTTCCTATGAAGTAAAAAACAGTTTTATTTAGTTAAAGACAAACAAAATACTCTACTTTCCCTTCAAGATAGGATCCATTCTCTAGTTTGGAGAAGAATGTAAACTAATTTGACTTATTGTTACACTTATTCCTCTATTGACAAATGCACAGAACTGGTAGATCAGTACTGGGAGGGAAAAAAGGCAAATGATCATTTAAAGGGTGGAAAAAGTTTTGTAATAAATTTTTGCAAAAGATTTGAAATGCCTATGCTTGGAACAGTTAAGAACAGTAAAAACATTATCTTATCTTAAGTAAGAAGCAATAATTGAAAGCATATTATATGATTTAGCAATGCTATACATTCCAGTCTATGGATATAGCAGTCTTCAGATTTTTGTGAGTTGTGGTCTAACAAGTAATTTTGGGCTTCACACGTATTCTATGGGCTGTGGGAAGATTTAGAAATGAGTGTCAATGCTATTTGATGATTATCTGAGATTGGGAATGAAATTAAGTGACAGCATGTTCAAATTCAATTGTTAGATAGCAGTAAAGGGTTTATTGTAAACAGACACTTTAAATTTCTATTCATGGTATTGTTTAAACAGAACTATAAGGACATTTATGGCTATCATCTTACACATATTCCATTAACTTCAATTTTATTGTTAAATTACAGATGTAATCAGGTGGAAACCATACCACATATTTCTCCTAAGTATGTTGTCCCACAGTTTACAACCTCAGTTTTGTCACAAATTTTTGCAACTCTCCAACTCTAAGTTCACATACACCAGGAAATAGTATCCACAGACACTCTCAGAATTAAATTACCTACAGTCGTTAAATCCAAATAACCTAAAAGTTAAATTTGATGCTATAAGGAATGACTCCAATGTTGTTAATGTCAATTTGGAGGAACAGGAAATTTATACTAAAGTAAATGCAGAATGTAATGAAAAACACCTTTAGATAGGAAAGACAGACAGCATATGAATTGGTACCCAGTCGACACACAGTTCAGACCTTCCTTCCTGACGAAGAGAGCTCAGGCCCTCGAAAATTTGAAATATTTTCACTCTTTGGTCTGACGGGACCAATTATTGATTTCAAGTAAATTGACTTGGCTGCCTGTCTTTCCTATCTAAAGGTGTTATTTAAATTGTCACATTTTCCTTATATGTATACATGCCTACATAAGTGACTTGAATTAAGTGACAAAGCCACATTGGACAGTGAGGAAAGATAGAAATATATGTTTTTAAGGCAAGCATATGCTCATTTTCAATTTGTAGGGACTGCATTCAACATATGATTTGCTTTGTTAATATTTCTATGCCTGAACATATGCTTTACTTAAGAAGCATATTCCCAGCTACCTCCTATATTTTTATATCTATCTTTACTTTTACTAGTATTTATATATATAACAGCACCACATCACTATTTACAGTGATATTGGATTTAGACCCCACAAAGTGACAGCAAGAAGGTGCCTTAAAAAATATCATTAGGTATTTGGTGCCTATATGCTCTTTACATCCCATAGACACCCCCCCCCTCCTACCCCACCCCAAGCTATGCCAATGAATACAGATTGATAAAGGATAAGTAACTTAAATTTATCAATGAAAGATTCATTACCTTTTCAAACATAGAAATAAAGTGCTGATATGAATCAACATACACATACATAAAATAACACAATACAATGAATCAAAGGTATTGGTTATTGTGGAAAAATTCATTAGAAATTAAATAATTTGAAAATTGTGGAAATAATCAAATTACTAGTGTAGCATGAACCAAAATACATTTGTTCAAGATACACCTTGAATCACAGGTGGCTTCTTGAAGGGTTTCTTAAATTATACATTTTGATGTGACTATAAGTGAAATTCAGAATAATTAAATATGAAGAACACAAACTATAATAGCAATGTTTGGCAATAAAATTAGAACTAACTGCCACAATGGAAAAGAAACCATATTCATTGAACTTATTTGTTTGTTGTAAACACTACGAGTTGTCTACAGTAAAAGTAAATTGTACCTGAGAAGAAAAACCAAGTTGTTCTTGAATAAATGTCACAAATGATGATACATCTCTTGTACCCCTGTATTTGGATCCTTCAGTTCCACCAGCTTTAAAAAACTTCAATCTGGAGCAAGATAAAAGTCCTTATTAAGACCTGAAATGCCAGCATTGCCTGCAAGGAGTTAAAGACTGCACATATATTATTTACTGAACATATTGACTAGTTATGTGCTAAATAATTAAATTCGTCTCACTTGAAAATATTAAACAATTTATGGATTTAGAAAAATCTTTGTATTTATTACTCCCCACCTCCCCTTCTCCAGAACTTACTAGTCCTCTTGCTTGTTGCTTGGACAGTGATTTTTGGAAAGTACAGGCTTTCTACACATAGAATCACAACCAAAGAAAGCCACTGATTTTCTGTTAAGTAAAGGTTACATCAGATGGGAAAAAATTTAAATAATGGGATGAAATGTAAAAAAGACTAGAAAAAACAAACATAGGAAAGAAGTCAGAGACTAGTAAAAAAATATTAACACAGACAATGCCATAGAATATTAAAATGACTTCACCTAGTCTAATACATATTGAAAGGAGAGTTCTAACAAATGAAGTTTTGCAACAGATAATTGGCATTTTCGTGTAGAAAAATTGAAAGTTTTCAAAACTATTGCTCAATTGTGTGTGCAGATTTAGCTGTGGACAATGACAATGTAGCTGGGAACATTTTTTGTTTGTTTTCTTTTGTCCAGTGTAAAAAGTAAGATACTGTCTAAATATAGTTATAATTGTTATGCTGGGAGAGATTAGCAATATTCTTCTTCATCCTGCATGAAAATTTTCATGAGTAGTTATGGACAGTCAATGAGGCTTAAACAACAGAGCAGACATTGTTTTTCTGCCACAGTATGGATGATGTGAACTGAGGAAAGGACCTGTAAGGCTGGACAAGGATTTTTCTGAAGGTTGGATGGACATCTTAAGTGCTTGTAGAAGATCCCCAAGCATTTTCACTCTTTTAAACATAGCCTTTTCTCTAAATTTATAAAATCATCAAGAGAGCTTTTCCCTCAAATTTACTCCGCCAGCTGATTTCCCTGGCCCCAATTATTGACCAGAAACCAAAATCGTCATTACCTAGAAGTAAAAGTTTTCCACCTTACAAAAAAATTATTACCTTACTCTACAACAAAGCTGAATTCCAAATCAGAAATTAATAATTTGTTACAACTGTATTCAAATTCTTCATTGCAAAATTGATCATATAGTTAATAGCCAATTTTTATACCATGTTTATATTTAAATAAATATACAGATACATAGGGCAAACAAACCATTCCATTGATACACATATCAATGAACATGTATCTAATATCAAACTTCCCATTGATAAAAATCTGTAGTATCCAAACAGATAAGTAATTCTAAACATACATTTGATTGGCAAAATACTAAGATTTTAGACATTGTCACCAGGTACAATTCCAGACTAATTTCACAGATGCTTCACATTAAATCTAACATCACAGCTATAAATGTACAAACAGGCACTATGAAACTCAATAATTATTACACTAAACCTTCTATTTTCCCATTGTCGTTGCTCCCTTATTATTACACTAACCCTTCAGCTCTTCCATTGTTATTGTGTTTTAATCGCTTTTGAGTTTTGTCAACTGACAAGTGCAGTTGTGTCGCTCTAGGCTCTTCTTCACACCTGAGGAAACTGACAAGGATCCCAGAAACGTGTGGTATTTATATTATCACTTTTTTGTCTGAATTGGCTATCTTTCTTATTCATTATTTCCAATCAGACGTAATTTTTTTCATTTTAATTTATTTTAGCCAAAGAAGTCAAGTAGTAAGACAATAGACCTTTGAATAGTTAGGATTCTGATAAAAATTAAAAAATTTGTGGATACTGATTTACTTCATCCTATAAACACAATTATTTCAGACAACTCTTTAATTAAACTAACCACAAACACATTTTGATGGCATTACATAGATGAACAGAGTGCTCCACCCTTGAGATTAAGTATTCTTTTATCGATTGATAATTGTTTTTCTTCAGCATTTTATTGCTCTACATTTTCAAATTCTCATACTACCAGCAATCCAATGAAAATTTTGAAAAACAATTTAATATACCTAATTTAACAGTAAAGTAATGATTTTTTTGGTATAAATTATTACTGATAAATGCCTAAACTATTTAATGTTTTTCATCAAAAACTTGTTGCTTTATCATTTATGTCCATGCAAGGTGAATACAAATAAATAAGTTCAAGGCATTATTTCTACAAGATATTCAACTAGCTAATGATTGTCCTATGGAAAAGTGCTGTGCATTAATAAACTATAAGTCATTAGAAAATGATATATTTTAAGCAATAGTTTTGTATAATTTTGCTACAAAATTATAGGGTTTTCTTTCATTATGCAAGCATTTTCATGTTTACCTTTAAGACTCTAGGTAGATATAAAGTGACAACAATTTTAAATTACTTTTTTTTATAGTGTATCTAAGTTTTTTATGTACCAAAATTGATGTTATTCCTGAAGATGACGTATGTAACATGGATGTTTAAAATAAAATAGTGCTATATTTGTTATTTCAACGACTAAAAGGTTTTCAATTAAATGAGAAAAAAATACTTACGTTGGGTAACCTGTAATATCATGATCTGAACAGAGACCTGTTTCCTTCACACAATCAACTTTACTAATGATTACATCAGTCTGCTGCAAGTCAGAATTGTATTTTTGTGCTAACTCTTCCCAAACGGGTGCGAGTCGACTGCAGTGTCCACACCTAAACATGTCAAAACTGGTAGTTATCAGGTATAATATTGTATAAAATCATTAAATTAAAATTACTAACCATGGTGCATAAAACATAACGAAATTATTATTTTTAAGTGCATCATCAAAATTGTCCGCCGTATAATCGACTGGTTTAATGTTTTCAGGAGATGCATATGCACAGGTACTATAAACAACTAAAAGAAATAGTAACATTCTTGCACTGCTTAGTTTCTATAAGAAATAAAAAATAAAGTTTATGAAACCTAAATCAGTATTCAATCTCATTCACACAGCACTACCATTCAATTCACACATTAACCTTCCCACCAATTTTCAACTATCACTGCAATGCAAAGACAACAAAGATACAACGAAAGTAGTGATAGCTGCGTCAACATAAAACAAGAAAATAAATGTTTAAAAAATTATGTGCTTGAGAACAAATTTATAGTTATAAAATTAATTATAACATAGATTCACTATCAATCGTAAGTTAAGGTTAATTGAATTTCAATCATCTGAAATAAAAATAACCATAGAATGCCACGAGTGACACGAGGAGGAACCATTAAGATAACGAAGGGGCGTTACAGCTGATATTATTCAACAGTGTAGGTAGCCCAGAAATAAACTGTATGCTGTTACTAGTATTATAATGTCCAATATGTTTAGTTAAATTGTAATAAAATTATAAATTTACAAAGACCAATATATACGACGTGATTGTAAAGTTTTAATTGTATTAATTCCCAGTTTCAACAATTGTCATTGATATATTTGGCCGTCAGGCTGTGTAAAATTGTTTCTCTATTATTAGGTTCAATAGTGTTTATATTTATATATTATGTATGTATATATTATAGACCCACTTTTACCACGACTATTTCTCTAGTCAATAATATGACGTGCGCAACGTGATACTACTTTTGTACTTACAGCAAATAAAAAAAATCATCACCTTCATTTCCATTACCACCAGCTTTACACCTAGTTTCTATAACGAAAATAATCAAAATCTGCCGTTTGTATTCTTCAAGTGTTTTGGGGCCGATTCTTAATCTATTATACACATCAGATTTACCCACACAAAGTAACTGGTACTTTTGCTGACGACACAGTGAAATAAGCTAGTCACAATCAGACTGATACTGCAATAACCCATCTACAACATAATCTAAATTATATATTAAGTGTAAGTGTTCTTGAAAATACTATGATGCAACTATTGGATCCTGGTGTAAGGCAGTATCATCTGCGTAGGTAGCTTTTGCAGTCTTCGTGGTGACTGGGAGATCGGCCGTATACAGGAGGTAGAATATAGGTCTTAAGACACTAACTCGTGGTTCACTTTATTGGTAGCAAGACTGATATTGATGTTTCACTAGAAATTGTCTTCCCGTTAGATAAGATTGAGGATGATAACGTAACTGTGTGGTAGGTTCTTTTTAGTTTTATAATATAACCCTTCATGTCAAACTTTATCAAAAGCCTGGCTAATGTCCAAAAATGAAGCGGTGAAGTGCTTTTTTTGCTTCGAATTCGTTATTAATTACATTAACTATTCAATGGACTTGCTCGATAGTTCCATGTCGGCTTCTAAAACCAAACTGATTATTATGAATTACCTCGTTGTTAGATAACATTGGCTTTATGCGTAGCAAGAATTTTTGCTCAGGCGCTTTGGAAAGAATGGGCAGCAAGCTAATAGGACAGTAGGATGTTGTGTTTGTTGGATTTTTCATGGTTTTAATAGTAGAATATCGTGTGCTGTTTTCCAGGGACTAGGACTCTTAAAATTGCGTTAAAGATCTGTTGAATTGATATACGTCCTTTGTTAGATAATTTCTGCAGATCCTTCCCATTGATCCTGGAGCTTTCTTGGGATTTATGTGATGAGTAATTGTGTTTGTTGATTTGCAAACGTTGTAGACTTTCCTTTCTTACTTCTAGACCAGTTGTCATCATGATCTTTTATTGGTGGATGCGATATTTGCGGCCTTTCTGTTTTTAAGTTGTTTTCCAGAGCGAGTAGTCTGTAACATCTGTGACAGTTCAGTTACGTAGGTATTCTTGGATGTCATTATTTTTATTTGTTTTAGTACATGATTAAGGTCCTTTGCTGCTTTGTTAAAATTCTTCTTATCGTTTTCGTGTCTGGTGATCTGCCATCTTTTTCTCAGTTTCAGTTTTCTTGTATTTTCTCTGTAATTATTTTTGGATATTTTTATTTAATAATGGTGTCCTGACCAGGCCGCTCTTTGTATTGCTTCAATGAGTTCTATGACTGCTGAATCTAGTTATGCTGGTGTTTTTCTTCTATATAAATCCTAAATCGTGTATCTACTGAAAAGCGTTGGTTGTTTCTCCTTTTCTATTAAGTAAGAGTATAATTATGATTGGTGAGTGGTCATACAATAGATCGAAACAAGATTCAGCTTTGATTTGCCTGACGTTGATGTATTTTACTATTTCAAAATCTAACAGATCAGGATTTTTCTGTAATCGGTTAGCCAATTCGTGGATTCACCTGTGGATATTGCAGTTAGGTTACTCGTTTTAAATTATGTAAATAATTCTCTGCCGTTTGTTAGTATTATACATGAACCCCAATGCTGGTGTTTTGCGTTCCAGTCCCCGGCTGCAAGAAATTTATTTCCTAGAGTTTTGAAATAGTGGTCATAATCTTTTTTCTTGTTATATTTTCTAAAGCTATCAACGTTGATTGTGTATGTTACTTACAATAACTTTCAAGTTCGCAAGTATTAAGTCCTTCGCGTATAAAAATTGCGGGCCCTCCATGAGAATGCCTGTTGTTATATATTTGAAATATGGAAATTCTGATAGGACTGCGTTGAGTGAAGTGCGTTTCCGACACTAACATTATGTCTGTATTATGGCTTTTATAAATAAATTAACCTCCCGCGCATGTTGGTACAAGCTGTTGGCGTTACATAACCTATTTTAAGGAATTGCGTCATTATGTCATTTTATTTCGTTGATATAAGGTTCAGGATTGTACCTATTTAATTAATTAGGTCTTTCATAATTATTTATAGCTCTGTTATATCATTATTTGGAATATAATGAAGTTGGGGTCGTTTGATTTGCATCGTTTGTTTGGTGTGAATTCAATTGTTCTTTTAGTATACGAGGTATGTTCAAAAAGTATCGCAAATTTTGAATTTCCGCGGGTTACGTATATTCGATTTTCGATATTTTTATGGCGTTTTGTTGGTACACGTGTCCCTCACTTATGCTGACAAGGTCGGCCATTTTGATGTTAAGTTAGTTGTTGACAACAATTGAAGTTGGACGTGTTTTGGTTTGTCTTCCAGTTTTGCCTATTCCACAAAAGGGAACAAAGAATGTTTATCAAATTTTGCTTGAAAAACAAAATTAAGTGCGCGGACGCATTCCGAATGTTGCCTGTGGTGTATGGTGAAGCTACCCTGAACCAAAGCAACGTTTATTGGTGGTACCAAATGTTCTCAGAGGGCCGAGATGATGTGAATGACGAAGAGCACGTCCGGCACGGACGGCCGAGCACGTCAGCAACAGAGGAAAAAATTGATGAAGTGAAGAAAATGGTATTGGTCAATCGTCGAATCACCGTAAGAGAAGTTGCTGAAGACCTAAACATATCGATTGACTCGTACCATTCGATTTTGACCACTGATTTGGGCATGAGACACGTCGCCGCGAAATTCGTGCCAAAATTGCTCAATTTCGACCAAAAACAGCGTCGCGTTAACATTGTTAAGGAGCTGTTGGACTCGGTCCGCGACGTCCCAATTTTTCTCCAGAGGGTCATAACTGGGGATGAATCATGGGTTTATGGTTATGACGTGGAAACAAAAGCTCAATCATCACAAAGGAAGCTGCCGCATGAGCCAAACCGAAAAAAGCGCGCCAAGTTCGGTCGAATGTGAAGGTTTTGCTCACAGTTTTTTTCCGATTACAGGGGCGTGATGCATCACGAATTATTGCCACAGGGTCATACTGTCAATAAAAAATATTACCTGCAAGTTATGCGCAATCCGCCAAAAACGCCCGCATTTGTGGAAGAACAAAAATTGGTTTTTGCACCATGATAACGCTTCTGCTCACACATCGTTGCTTGTGCGTGAATTTTTAACCAAAAACCAACACTCTACTGATGCCACAGCCACCTTATTCCCCAGACTTGGGCCCCTGTGACTATTTCCTGTTCCCCAAACTGAAGAGGCCCATGAAAGGACGACACTACGGCACGACTGAGGCGATAAAGACTGCATCGAAGGAGGAGCAGAACAGGATCACAACCAATGATTTTTCTAAGTGCTTCGAGGATTGGAAGAAACGTTGGCATAAATGTATTATATCCTGGGGGGGGGGGATTACTTTGAAGGGGACAAAGTAGATATTGATAAATACTTTTTGAAAAAACACCAAATTCGCGATTCTTTTTGAACATAAATCGTATGTCAGATTAGACTTAAAAACTGCTTTCAAGTGCAAGACTGTTAAATGTATATTGTAATGCCAATTAAACAGGCCATTAATTGTTTTTAATATAATTAAATTGTTAGCGGTACGAATGCGTAAAAGCGACAATGAAGGCGGGTTTTTCCTTTGTTCAACAATGGAGGAGACCGCGCGGAGAACTGAGTATGCGCTTGGAGAACGCCAGTCTGGAATCGGATATGAATGGTGGCGTACGAGAGATGAAACAGTGAAAAGTCGACGGGGAGATATAATACATTTGAGTTCACCTACAGCAATGAACAGTAAAGTTTGCAGATATAAAGTACGAATGGCGATATCCTGTATTTCTACATGAAAGCAAACAACATTTTCACGGAGAGATTTACATAATAATTTGCACACGGTGAAGCAAATGGTTGCTTCACGCTGATTGAACAATTATCGCATAGAGGGGACCGACAACCACTAGCAGACCAAAGGGGGTGGATCATCCGAGGTTCCAGATAGCAGAAGAGTATTTTAATCCTGTGCAGTAAAATTGTCAATGAAGTTTAGAGTCTGTGTAAAAATGGTCTTTTAGTGTGGTAGTTTTCAAGCTACAAGAGAGAGATCTGGTACCAGACAGACGGTCCGTGAGTAACCAAAACTTTGATATAAATTTGTAAACGATAATTAAAAGGGTAGAGTCAGATTTAGTTCAGTTTTCTTTTCACTTCTTTTCATATTGTTTTAGGTTAACTTTTTATATTTTAATTGTTAATTGCCAGGTTATACATTGATTTTGTTCTAATTATCAAACCCAGTTATGGCCCTGAGATAAGAGATTCGACGTATTTGATTGTAATGATATAAGAACCGTATGTTCATAAATGCCACGAATGAATAAATGAAAATTAAAGTATTTGTTTTAAATGGATGAAATTCGGCATGATAAATAGGTTTTGTACACTAAAATTTATCAACAATAATAAATTTATTTTAAAGCTTAGTAAATGTTGTTAATTGATTTATTTGATTAAAGCTGTCCAGTTGTTTATTACAATATATTAACAGAAAATCACTAAGGACACGTGCTAAATAGGAAACAGTTTGTGTCGTACCTAAATCTAAGTGTAGTACGATTTGACATTTACAGTTACTCAAGAAAAATGATTTCGTAAATTACCCCTCGTCGTTAGACGTTTTCGGGTAATCGGAGCTTTTGTGAGTTCTATTTATGTTATTGTTTAGACAGGGGGAGTTCTACAGGGCTTAGTCAATGCGAAGAACGGACCTTTGCTAGTTGCCCTTTACGTATTGTTAAGACAAGAAACCGTGAGTGAATTATCTTCACTGATTTTTTTTATTATCTACTCTTCCTACGATTGTTCTGATTGTCAACTAATCCTCGGTGTGGCAAATGCCAAGGAGCCCACGGCACCACTGAAAGTGATAAATCGTTTGAGATCCATCCAGTCTGTCAGCTACGGAGACAAACAACTAATTATCAAGGCTGCCCGGTTTTCAAACAATTTCAGTCAACCAATCGTTCATTTACAACTCACAAACCCTCTGGAAACTAGATAAGAGATGGGTCTGGAATCGCACCCTCACGTGCCTTGACACTGCACATTACAAGAAAATGTGAGCATTTTTTCAACTTATTATGCAAGCAATTCAAGCCATTTACCACAAGTACAAGAACACCTGAATGATACAATTCATTTATCACAATTTTTTGCTTTTGTTTCGGTTGCACAAGATCTGCCAGAGAAGTTCCGTGACCAAGCTCAACCAGTATGAAAACTACTCCCTCGGAGTTATTTTAAAACAAATATTCAACGCAATTATACGGACAGGACACTATCCTCATAAAGGGGAACACTCCTATTTAATTTTGATTAAAAAAAGAGGAATCGCGAGGATACATTCAGCTGTAGACCCTCTAGTTTACGGAACGTGCTCCTCAAAACTTTCGTGCTTTTCACCATCCTGACTTTTAATTAAGTTTCAGCACCGGATATTCTTTCCGCAACAGTTATATCGATTAATGGAAAAAATCCTAGACACCCACGAAACAAAAAATGTTTAGGTGTTTTCTTAAATTCCGAAAAAACCTTCGACAAATTAGAGATCGCAGACTTAATATACAATTTAAAGTGATGTGAATTTTCAGTGTTGAATATGCGACAATCCTAGTACACACTTGGATTCATTATTCGGACCCTTTGCTGCAGACTCCACATTCTTTGTCGCGGTCTCTTTGTCCCGCAACGTTGTCGCGTTAACAATCGTGTCCTCATATGAATCTGAGTTTTGAGACTCAATACCTTATTCCTTCAATATGTTCTCATTGGCGTTGTCGGGGACTTCAATCGTCGTTTTTTGGCCTCTACCAAAACAAAGGCAAGAGAGAAAAAAGCAGTCGTGGAATCGTAAATTGTACATGATGGGAATAAAAACGACCTTTCCCTTCGAGACGCACTAAACATGGAGGATAGAATGGTCTTCCGAAATTTTTTGAGGATGACGGCGGTAGATTTCGTATTGTAATCGCCTTACCCGCTCCCTCGGATCCTTATAATGGACGAATGCCGACCCGGGCGCCACTGCATGTGCAGAAAAGTTTTATTTTAAATTATAGAAACGACAATCGTCTCATTAATTAACATTCGCGATCCGCGCGATCCACACCAGGGAGCCGATAAACGATTTGCCAGGACTCGTGAGTACTTGAGTCGAGCATGAGACTCTCAATAACTGTATCTCAGGTTTGATCAATTAAGTAAGGAAGGATTCACTGACAAACAAAATGTAAACTTAAAATTCAGTTTAATGGACAAATTAGGGTTAATACAAATACTCGGCACGACACCTCAATCGCTAAATGTTGCCTTTTCATACATTCTTATTCATAAACTTAATCTAACAAGTCTCCGTAAAGTTACTATTTTGGCCAAATTTATCAAACTTAATATGTCCTTTAAGAACACAGCCGGTCATTGGACCCACAACTCTCAATTCGCACTAATTTCACACGATTCAGGGAAAGGGAGGGAAGTTTGCTTACTGTGCTGCGACGCGTTGTCTTCTGATGATGTCCAGGTTCAGGTTCAGGTGCCTGGCCGGTCGGCTGACCTAATCCTCGTACGCAAAGAAGCGAATAAAACACACAGGCGCGACGACCTACACGTGCTCCGCAATTCACGGTTCTCTCCTCCAAGAACCTCCGCACCAAAAAATCTCCTACGCGTTTGTCCCTTACAGTTCACCAAGAACTGACGACGCCCGCTCTCCTGCCTTCCAGGACGCGACTCTGGTCCAAGACGTCGGCTCTGCTTGCCGACGAGCCGAATGTTGGGTAACAACTGTCCCGTCTCCTGGCCCAAAGCTTCCCTTTCGCCGTCCAGGACCCAACTCCCCCTTAATCCGCCAATGCTGTGACCAGCCACGGTCACCTTTGTCCTAGTACGTTCACCACTACGGTCAGAAAATGACCTCACCAGGCGTCCCCCGCTAACCCACTTCCTGTAGCCGTAAACTTGGTCCCAAAGACCGGCCGTGTGAAAAATTTTATCTCCAACATTCCCACGACAAGACAACTAGTATTAATGTTTAAAATCACTTATTACAGTATATCTTCTGGAAATGGTTTGTGTCTCATATTTCTAAGCTATAGAGCCGCTTCAGGCAGGCAGTTTCCGCTACCAACGGGCTATTTATTATCAGTTTTCTAACAAGTGAGGGTTCACAAGTCTTCAATATAGCTTCACGGTTTCCAAGCAGATTATATCAAATTTCATCCCTGAAGTTTCTGAGGTCATCATCATTATTGTTCTGGAGCAATATTTTGTAGTATTCTTAAGAAATTACAAACTATTATTGATTTGAAAATACTATAAATAAATAATATAGCTTTCATAATTTTACTCAGTTTCAAATTAGTTACAGTAAAACATCAAGTAAACCCTTCAGCATGTTGTTGCAATTGTGAACAACTTTTCTTAAAAAGTCCTACCCATTAATACAATGTACGAGGTTAATACATCGGAGACAGTAGTTTTGCGTCCCCGGGATTCCGTGACCGGTAGCAGGAATAGCAGAGGTTCATATACAAACCATTCGAATTATTTGGATGAAACACCACTCTTTTCTAACTCTATAAGCTTTTTATGCTCCCTCCGAAATTGACATTTTAATCAGACGAATAAACATGCATATAGATGAGAAAAATACATAAATGAAGAGAATTTATCGTTTTAATGGATAGATTTTTTTATCTATTTCAGAAAATGCTTCTTTCTAACTCGGCCATTTTTAGATTTATCTTAGTTTACGTCCGAGAAGACGTCCCATAACCATCTATTAGTTTCAAGATCCTCAATTAACTTTAAGATGGATTCGTAGACCACATTGTTAACAAAAAAACGTCGCAACGTTCGTTCTAAGAATGTTGCGAAACATTTGAGTCCGAGAATCTCATTTCAAGGGGAATTCAAAACCCCTGCATAATACTAGCCCGCAGTAGGGTGATACACAGACTCAATGTCGCTGGAAGTTCTAGACGCCGCTCCGCGTCAAAGATTCGGCATAATTGAACCCTATACAGACAACGCACGATATTGCAATGTTGAAGACTACAGGTGCTTTAGGGAAACATGAGGTATTCAAACAGAAATACGTTATGAAGTAGGCAAGTGGAGAGAAAGGCGGAAAGTCTATATCAATCTTTTTTTTAGGGTAACAGGCTACATGAGGATAATCCACGTTGGGCAACTCCCCTTTAATAGCATAGGAAGGGATTTGAAAGGGGGGATGCGGAAAGGTAGAGGAAGGTAGCCAAGGGTTAACTAGGGCCCCGGGCTATATTTTAAGGATCTTACCCGGCATTCGCCTAAAGAAATGCAGGGAAAACCCTAGAAAAACCTGCATCAGGTAGGTCGGGCATTGGGTACTTGTCCCACGCCCATTCCGATAGCGGGAGAATAGTTAACTGTGGGGACGCAGCATTCCCTTCTCCAATGGAAACAGCAAACAACTCTTACCGTATGCCCAAGGTCTGTGACCCCGGAACATACACCTCTCAAAACAGGCCGAGGTGCCTCGGCTTGTGGGAACCTTAGTTCAAAAACGGAGTGGAAAAGGCATCCCCAAAGGTAGCACCTTCGTTTCTCTCCTACAAGGTTCTACCTGCGAGAGAATATCCCTCGCAGGTACTGCCTGCGAGAGAATAGCCCTCCCAGGCCTTCCGGCAAATCTCCTACATCAATACATTTTTTTTAGGGCAACAGGCTACATGAGGATAATCCACGTTGGGCAACTCCCCTTTAATAGCATAGGAAGGGATTTGAAAGGGGGGATGTGGAAGGGTAGAGGAAGGTAGCCAAGGGTTAACTGGGGCCCCCCGGCTATATTTTAAGGATCCTACCTGGCATTCACCTAAAGAAATGCAGGGAAAACCCTAGAAAAACCTGCATCAGGTAGGTCGGGCATTTTATTTTTTTATTTTTTTAGGGCAATAGGCTACATGAGGGTAATCCACTTAGGGCAACTCCCCTTTAATAGCATAGGAAGGGATTTGAAAGGGGGGATGCGGAAGGGTAGAGGAAGGTAGCCAAGGGTTAATTAGGGCCCCCGGGCTATATTTTAAGGATCCTACCCGGCATTCGCCTAAAGGAATGCAGGGAAAACCTTAGAAAAACCTGCATCGGGTAGGTCGGGCATTGGGTACTTGTCCCACGCCCTTCCGATAGCGGGAGAGGAGTTTGCTGTGGGGACGCAGCTTACCCCTCGCCATGCCTTGGCCTGTTTAGGAGGCAGCTGGCCGACTATTCCAATAGGAATAGCGGACAACTCTTGCCGTATGCCCAAGGTCTGCGACCCCGGAACATACACCTCTCAAAACATCCGAGGTGCCTCGGCATGTGGGAACCTTGTGCAAAAAAAAACCCAGAGAGATGTGAGAGCATCCCCAAAGGTAGCCCCCGCCAGAGCTCTCTGGGAAGGTTCACCTACGACAAATCCTCTCGCAGGCTTCCTTCGCCAGGTCGGGCACTGAAAAGGTCTTCATTTAAACTAGTGGTTCCCCAAGTAAGCCTGCGAGAGAATTCTCTCGCAGGTGAACCTTCCCAGAGAACTGTGGCGAAGGCTACCTTTGGGGATGCCTTCACATGTCTCTGGTTTTTTGAACTAAGGTTCCCACATGCCGAGGCACCTCAGCCTGTTTTGAGAGGTGTATGTTCCGGGGTTACGGACCTTGGGAATACGGTAAGAGTTGTTCTCTGTTCCCATTGGATCAGTCGGCCAGCTGCCTCCTAAACTGGTCTAGGCACGAAGTGAATGCTGCGTCCCCACAGCAAACTCCTCTCCCGCTATCGGAAGGGCGTGGGACAAGTACCCAATGCCCGTCCTACCTGATGCAGGTTTTCTAGGGTTTGCCCTGCATTACTTTTAGGCGAATGCCGGGTAGGATCCTTAAACTATAGCCCGGGGGCCCTAGTTAACCCTTGGCTACCTTCCACTACCCTTCTGCATCCCCCCTTTCAAATCCATTCCTATGCTATTAATGGGTAGTTGTCCAACGTGTATTACCCGCATGTAGCCTGTTGCCCTTAAAAAAAACTAGTGGTTTCCAAACTATTTTGTCTCGTTGACAACTTGCCAATTATTTTCTGTTTTGGGTAGACCCCCGACATTCTAATATTGAATTGTTACAAATTCATCAACTTCAAGTTTGTTTTCGACACTTTACACAGCGTTATTCACTTTGATAGGTTTAACTGTGTCGTGAAAAAGTTAAAAAAAAACACGTATCGCTTTATACATTTATCGTGTAAAATTATAATATAAAATAACTACACAAAAAATAAATATTTTTAATTGGAAGACAGTCTGATGTTTTAATGGCAAATTTTCTATATTTGGCTTCAATTTAGTTAGGTTTAACCCTAAATCTCCTTGATTCTTTATTTTGTAATAAGATTGGCAACCGTGTATAAACCCTTTCCAGGACGTATGAAGATGGAAAAGCTATCAAAAACTTTCTCGCGATAGTCCATATTACAGGACGAGTAATAAGTATTTCTCTCCGAAGCCAAAATTGCTGATATCCCTTTCTGAACTGTATCTTAAGTTCCTCGTTGGTGCTTACGATAAGTTCTTTTTGTAATATGATAACTGTTTCGATGGATCGATAATCCACTGTGATATTTCCACAGTCAAAATACTCTCAAACCAATTTCAAAGTATGCGTGAAGCATATGTAAATGTTGAACGTAGGTTGAAAAATCATCATCCTGGCAGTTTGCCTGTGACAGAATGGGAAACTCGCGTCGTCCATATATATATTGCTTCATTAGCTAAATTCTGAAAAGAAAAGCTGAATAATGGAATTTGTTTTCATCAAATTTTGACTGTACACCTGTAACTGCAAGTTAACCTAATTATATTTAGTGAACAAATCTGTTACATAAGCAACGTCTGGTTTCAAGTTAAGTATATTTTCTTTTCCAATTGGATCTTAACCATCCAAAAACAAATCTGTTACATAAGCAACGTCTGGTTTCAATTTAAGTATATTTTCTTTTCAAATTGGATCTTAACCATCCAAAAATTCTGAAACTGTCTCAAAAAGTGAACAAAAATATTGTCAAACATAAACCTTTTAACGGCCAGAGTATTTCAGTCTGAAGGAGTAATCCATAAAACTTCTCGTAAATTTCTTCATAAAGCTACGCAACTAACCTAGTATTCAACGCGTTACTTCAAATTTTGTTCACTGCGGTAATGAAAAATTGAAGAGATTGATGCTATTTACCACTCCAATGTTTATCAAATAAATGTTGTCGATGAATGACACAGCTGTATCTTGTTTTACTGACAATTTTTTTAATTTATAAAATTGTGATTTTTGTACAGCCTGTTATATGGGTCAAACGAAGCGTAAGCATCTAAGCAGAATTAAATAACATTTTGCAAATTTAAAACAACCTTTGCATAAACAATCTGCTTTAACAAAACCTATATACATAAATAATCACAGGATTCATTGGATTTACTCCATTTAAGGAAAGCCAAACTTTTGGTCATGACCTGCTTATCTGGAATCCATTCTTGTGGACCCTCATTTTCATCTCGTGAACCCCAAATTTATGTTTTCGCTCACAAGGACCCCGTGCAGTTCAGAATCGACCACTAGGGACCGATATAGACCACTTTGAGAATCAGTGATTTAGACAATAGTCTCGTATGGAGCAAACACATGAAGAATTTAAGATTAGGCTGCGAAATTCAAATATCCGATACAACCAAACAAAAAAGCTAATATATCTATTCTCGACTCGCGCCAACTGGATATACGGACCAGAGGATAACGTGGTGGTCAAATATAAAAAAATTCAAGTGACACAAAACTAATACCTATGTGGTATAATAGAAACCAAAATCATCACAAATATCTGAACATATCTATGATCACCGAAATAATACGGCATTTGTACGGCAAACTGCACACATATACCAAATATTCTGCATACTACACCAAAAAGAACTTACAGCCACCTGAAAATGAAACGTCGTCAGGGCATCAATGAACGCATATATTAAGGACATATTGGACAATTAATAATCTGTTATTTTAATCAATTGTTGTTAATCGTGTTAACTAACTAGGTTCTTCTGCCAAACACTATGCACGAACCGAGCTCGTGCTCACTTTGATGTACCGGGCCGAGAACGAACGCTGCCGGATGCTCATTCGGGGCTAATTCTCAAGTGAATACGCGGCTTCATTGATCGTATCAAACTTATATCTTATTCAATTCTCAACAATCGCTTCAAATGATGGAGTGAATACCAGGGGCTAACGTGGAAATAGCAAATTGAACTTCTTTTAAAAGAAAACTGCCTGGATTCTAATGGTTCTTGTACGTCCGGCTAAGCCTGACCGCGACAATGAACCATCTGACAAATACCGACGATGGCAACGAGATAACACACGCGCAGCTCGTATTATCGGTACCGCACTATATTAAGAAGCTACGGCTCACGTCAGGAAGTTTCCAAAGATATTTGGAATACACTTGATCCGGTAAACGAACAATTTCCTCTACAGTCGTACTAACCCAATGTATGTCCCAAAAAGACCCCTCCGAGGGCAATATTATTTTTTCTAGCTTGTATATTTTGTGACCATTAGTGAAAAACCAAGTTTTCCAATTCGAAAGGCCTCAGGAAAAGTCTGTTACCTAAAAACCACGAAATTTCAGTTTCTCGCTAATAACAAATGCATAGAGCATTCTATTGAAAATAATTAACGTAGTAAATTTTTAAGAATAAAATTCTACATCGAATGGTGTATTCAAGTACGAAATTCATTCGAACGAACCCCCTTCAAGCAAAAGCTACAGGCAGACAACAGAGGACCCCATGGCTGCTCTAGTCAAGTCCCTCATCTCCAAAGATCCTGGAAACCATGCTCCCTGAAATCACCTCCGCTATATTCTCCGCTGACAACTTCAACCCGTCGTTCTCCTTCATGGCTAGACCCCTCATGAACCGAGACACGCGTATCATCTTCTGGAACGTCCGCGGCCTGCACAACAAAAGGGTCAAATGACCGTGCACACGGCGCAACATGCCGTAGACATCGCGCTGGTGAACGAAACACACCTTGTCCCCATGGACAAGATACACTTTACACGACACGCAGTTTACCGCTCCGACAGACAAGACGGTCGTAGAGCCGGAGGAACTGCAATCATTGATAACAATACATCGCCCATTTGCTTTTTCCACTTCCACGATTCAAAAATCTGACAGCCGTTTTCCTTACGTGGGAAAGGCTTTTGACAAGATATGGCATAACGGCCTGATAACGCGGCTCAATGACTGTAGGTTTCCGCTGACACTCATACAGCTTCACCACTCATACCTTTCATGTACGATATGTTCTTCGTTGATGTCAACACCACACAGTCCATACATGCAGGAGTTCCTCGAGGTCCTACACAACATCTACGCTATCTCCACAACATCAGAAACCCAGGTCGCTATATTCGCAGACGAAAACGCCATCTTTGATCAGTCGAGGCGACCATCGGCACTTAGTGGAAAAATAAAACACGCACTCAATACACTCGAACCATCGTTAACACGATAGCGAATTAAGGTTAATGTAGGTAAATGGCACTACTATTTAAACATAGGGCACGACACCCATGCCAACTCAAAGACTGTCGTCCACTCACACTCCACAATCGCCCGATCCAATTCAGAGGCACGGTTAAATATTTTGGAGTCTCCCTTGATCCGGCCTTAACATGGAGGCTTCATACCATGAACACCATTCGAAAAGCAAACATTAGACTAAAACAGCTATATTATTTGCTTAACACAACATGCACTCTCACATACATCCACTACCCGCTCCCTATACTTATCACTCATACGGCCAACTCTGACGTGACGTATTCAGGAGCAGTGTGGGGCTATGCAGCCAAGTAACCTCCAGTTTATACAAAACAACGTTCTTAAAATCTTGGAGGGGACGAACTAAAGACGTCCACCGCGAATTAAACATTTTGCCAATAATGGACGTTATGAGAGAACATGCTGTACGCTTGCACATCAATACACAATTGACACACAATACCATCATAAGGCGTCTGGGCAATTATGACCACACGTGTCACCAAACACAAACCCCCATAATTGTTTTCAAATACAATAACTGACCACGCTTGATTAGTTTTTTTACAGGACGTGTACGGAGATCTGGAGTCTTAGACGAGAAGTGGATCGACGTCCATGATACCCACAACCAACTACTAGCTTAATCCTTCCAGCCAAACCATTTGCATGTCGCTGTCGTACAAGAACAGTATCCTAGCTCCTTGTGCCCTTCAACCCATCTAACTATCGCTGAGGTTTTTTTTCCCGGTAAGGAAACCTTTCAGGTTGAATTATCGGCACATTTTTCCCTCAGCTCTACGCTCTTCATTCTGTCTCTCTAAAATCGTGTTACACCCTCAGGTGCGGATCAAACACAAGTTCCCATTCCTTGTCTTCCAAGTTAGTTTACTAACAGCACGTGCAGAGGGGTTATAGAAAGTGGTAGACCCTCATGCCTGACCGTGCGTGCTTTCAAAAATAAACTTTTTCCAGAAGAAGCCGACACACTGTACGTGGACAGAGCCTATGACTGACGTTTTTAACGAGAGATAACTTGGGAATCTTCAAAAGACGCAGAGGAGGGACCGCACTCCTCAACTGTGTGGGATTTTTACCCACTAAACCACAACAAAACCATTTGTCTTTCTTTGACATGTTCCATCCTGTGACTATATACACATTACTTCAGAGTGGTGTCAAATCTAAGTCGTCTTCATACATTTGCAACAAAAAAACTATACTTTCTTTTGTCGTCAGGATACTTATTTTATAATTTTCAATATGGCGTCAATTTTTTTCGGACTTAAGAAGGAGGTTTACAAGATTGTCTATTGTGACGCTTTCTTCCAGGACTTCTGTTAGGTGTTTTCGTTCACTTCGCCACGCGTCGCAGTGAAACAGTGTGTGTTCAGCGTAATCATTTATATGATCGCAGAAGTTTCATATTGTTTCGTCTACCTTTTTGAATCCATGCAGGTAAGACTTAAAGCTGCCGTGCCCGCTTAATGCTTGGGTCAGATTTTAACTTCAGTATCAGGCGGCGCGTCCCACGAGCGTTGCCAGCGCTCCTTGAGATTCGCTCTATCCTTGACTTTTATTTTTTCCCGAGCTGTCCTTGAGTTTACGTTGGTTTCTTTTATCTCAGGAAGCACTTCTTGCCGTTCCGTGGATAATTCTTCTATCGGTGGTACACCGGCTAGGACTAGGACCGCACTTTTTCATATGGTTTTATATGCCTATTTTATTCTCAGTGTTGATTTTCTTTGTACAGATATCAACTTTTTTTTTAGCTCGTCTGTTATGTATCATCGCGTCGACCGAAACAGGAGAGTCATACAACATTTTTGTGTGGATGACGCCCATTAATATTCTTCTTTTCATTTGCGTTGGTCAGCTTATATTTGGTATGATGTTCGCTAGGGACGCTACTGTTTTTTCGCTGCTTTTGGCTCTTTGCGCGATGTGTGCCTTAAAGTTATGTTTATTGTCTTTTTCTATTCCGAGGTACCGGATGTTGCTCCTGCAGGGTATCTCTACTTTTCCTATTTTGAAGTCGGGTTTCCAGTAAAACCTTTTTTCTATAATGAGTAGGACTTCAGTCGTGCTCACCGATATCTCTAGCCCTTTTTTCCCTGTAGATATTTGTTCATCCTCTCCAGAGCGTTCCGCAAACTTTACCGTTATTACCGATTCTGGGAAATGTAACTTTAATCGCCCGTCATAAATGATTCTTTGGATCCTTGTGGTGCTCCGCAGGTCATGCTGTACTCCAGTGTGTCGCTTTCCGTTTTAGAGTGTATTGATCTACAGTTGAATGATATAGTCAATGATAAGTGCGATCTGGTCTTCTACAGTTTCCTTTTCTCTTAGTGCTTCTAATATATGTTTCCTTTCGTCTGTGTTAAAAGCGTTCTTTATGTCTACTATGACAGAGCACAGTAGCCTTTCTTTCCTTCTTTTCCATCTTTTGCGTTGCCGGATGTTTCTCCAACCAGCTGGATGGCGTCCGTTGTCGATCTTTTCTTCCTGAAGCCGTACTGCCGCTCGGAGATCTTATTTTTCCTTTCGAGCCACGGTTGGATCCTCTACAGGACTAAACCTCCCAGGACCTTCCCCATATTGCCCATGAGGCAAATTGGCATATAAGACGATGGACTATCCTTAGGAGAATTAAAATTTACTTCTTCCACTCCTGCAGAAAAATTTTCTCCTTCAGACAAACATTGTTCGCCTTCAGCAGTAGCTAGGGGTACAGCTCAATTGCCACTTTCAGTACCTCATACGGGATACGGTTAGGGCCTGGTGCTTTATTCTTCTTAACCGACTTGCAAATTTTCTGAAGCTCTTCCTCTGTGAATTTTTCTGTTTCCTCCGTGGGGAGAGAAATAATTTTTTATTCATTTCTAGTAGGGAATAAATTCTTTATAATCTCCAGAGCCCACGGATAGGATGGTGTGTTGTAACTTTTGGTAGGACTATTTTGTACACCTTCCTCACGGACACCTGTAAACTTCATCTATCAGGTTGGTCCAGCAGCGACGTTTGATGTTCCTGATCGCTGATTTTAATTAATTCCTCCTGGTCCTGTATATTTCTAGAAGCTCTTGAATTGAGTAAAGTTCTACCTGCCCTCCAAAGATCTTTGTCGGATAGCTGCGATATCGCCTGTCCACCAGTAGACTACCTTCCTTGTACCTGTGTGAGTTCTCCTCCTCATCGAGATTTCGCACGCCTCTTTCATTTTTCTAACTGCTTTCTCTATGTTTTGTTTAGATGAACTGCCCTTCTTTTTGCAACTCATCTGGCCTATTATTTGTTGTTCTTCCAGAAAGTCCCTTAATTTCTTCTCGCTGAGTTTATTTGTCTTCCAACGGACATCTGCCGGCCAGCTATTTCTTCTCTATCACCAGCAACTCTATATACTGGTGGTCACTTAACGTTATCTCTTCAAGAACCTTCCATCCTTGCACTCTTCTGGCTATTTTTTGGGACGACTGGTCAGGTCGATGACTGAGGCGGAGTGTTCTCTCTGGAAGGTTGCGGAACCACCACTGTTTAATACTATTAGATCTCTCCCGGCCATGATGTGCTTTCTAGATCGTTCTCGAAATCGGCCAGGTCTCGTTGGGTGAGAAATAGCAGCTGTCAATCCGTATGTCTTTAATTTCGATCCAGGCAAAGCCTTTGTAGTTCTCCTTGACTTTTTGTATTTTTTATGATTGTTTACTAAGATTTCCGCTTTCCCAGGGACATCTGGTACCATACGCATGACTCGGGCTTGCAATAGGGTTCACTAATTCTCACTATATCTATGGCCCGTTTCGTCATTGTTTGTAGCAGCAGGTCTTGAGCCCGTTTTCCTCTCCCTAGATTAATCTGCAAAAGTCTTAGCTCCATTGTTGTTTTTTTTGCTCGTTCTCTTTGGAATGTTGCACATTGTTTACTGCCTGAAATGTGTCGGCAACTGTATTGACCGTTTTCCTAACAAGAGTCACACTCCAGTTCGTTTGTGCAGCTTCTAAAGTTATGACCGTTTTGCCCACACCTGAACCACAGGTCTCTTTGTCTGCGCCCTGGCAGTGTTTTGCTAGTTACCAATACCTGTGACACTTAAACTCCGTCCTTTCTCGGATGCCAACCGATATTCATTTTCCTCTTTTGCAGGATGACAGTTGCTTCGAAACGTTGTCATTGTGACTATAGCCGACTTTGTGCCACAGCAGGCTGCCTTGAATTGGCTGTGAATTTCCGTATCTGTTCCTATTTCTCTGATGATGGCTTCTTCCACTTCCCTTTTTGTGGTGAAATCGACTTTCTTGTCAGTGCTTCCTGAAACTTTCCATTCAGTTTAGAGAGTGACGCCTCTTCCTTCAGGACAAAGATGTAATCTCCCGTTTTCGTTTTTCGGATTGTTTAGAAGTCTCATCCGTTCTTCCTAGGTTCTACTTTTTCGCTGAGTTACCGGAGAATATCGGCGTATTTTCTTCCGCAACTACGTGTTTTCCATTCGTCTGCGACGTGGAACATTCGCTTGAGACGTCGCTTGCTGTTTTGTATTTGGTGTCTTGAGTTTTCTTTTATGTACCTTATCCAGGCACTTTCGGTCTCGTTTCGTGGTTGTTCTTCTTGACGTGTTTTCTCTCCGTCATTCTGTTGTTCGTCCGGAGACTTTGTCTTACTCCTTGCAGATAAGTTTCCTTTCTGTGCCCCTTTCTTTGGCCATCGCTTCGGTTTGTGATTACTTGTCTATTTTCTCCTCTGTATAGTGGAAGTCTTTCTCGCATAGAGAAGATGAAATCGATACGACTGTGTCGTTTTGTACCTTTTTTTTTGGCATTTCAAAAAGAGCTACTGCTTTCTTTGGAGCCTTTATTGCAGGTTTGCGAGTATTTCTCGCTTCTGCGACAATTTCATGCGCCTTTGGATACGGATACCGAGTTCTGAAATCGTACTCCGAGCTGCGATCACGTATTCCGCTGCTTCTCTTAAGCTATTTTGCGTCCTGCTTCTGTGTGCGCGCAGTATGGACCACCAGTGTTGGTATCTCAGTGCAATTACTTTTGTAACTATCCTGAGTACTCTGCACATGTATATTCAATATTATATATACACATTGTTAAGTGGTCATTCATATATATTGTGGGGGAATTTGTAATTATTCTGAGTACTCTTTTTATATATAATTATTGGTGTTATATACAGTGACAGCGCTTGCCTATGTGCTTTTACGAAGAATGATTTTTTATTAATATTAAGAACCTCTATAATACTTATATTTGTAACTGATTGAATTTCTGCTTCAGTTTCGAAGATTTAAACTGCATACCTTGCGTGTTGTTGCTCCTACTAATGCTATATGTGGTTACCTGGGCTCAGCCTTCCACACGACAGAATCGCGCTCTTTAATGACGAATGCGCATGCGCGATACCACCGAGCACCACCCGAAAAGCTCTACAAACCGCCGTCCCGCTGCGCTCATTTCGGCTGAGCATAGGTCCATGCCGTGATATACAGCACAGTAAGGGGACGGCATCAGAAGCGAAATTCAATTAAATTTGAACCATTAAGTATTTAAAAATATTATTTTAAATTAGTTTATATTTTCAAAATATAATCAGTATTCGAAAATTTGGCGTAAAAGTTTTGGAAAAATCACAATCAAAATTTATTTTAAAGAAAAAGCACTTACGGGATGCATTTGGAATTCATCCGAATTATGACATCATCTTTCTCATGGTTCTACAATACTACCATCCAAAATGAATTTTATTTAAAATATATACGAAAGAAAATTCTTTCGTCAGAAATGCGTGGTGCTAAATTATTCCGCTTTTTCAAAAATAGACATTACAGAAAACTATGTAAATAAAATTAGAAATGTACCGTATTACACATCGGTTTATTTACCACATTTAGGATGACGTAGCACATAATTTTTAAAACTATCGATCCGAAAATGGTTATATATATTTATATATATTGTAATGCCTTGAAGGAAAGGTTGATTGATGTGCTGGGCCGTCGGAAGCAAGGCACATGCAGGGTGGCCTGTCGCAAGATAAATCTGTTAAGGAAATGCTTTGTTTCTGATTAATGGCCTGGACAGGTCACTTGTTGACTTGGGATCGAGGGGCAGTTTGGGCGGTCTGAAGAATTTAGAAACGCGCACGTGTGAGTGCGGGGGTAAGAAGACAAGTGCAAAGACAAATTAGACCTGTCTCGATTGGCGGCGTCGGGACAAGACAGAGCGGCTAGATATTTTGCTAGCTAAGGAACAGCTGCTGCAGAATGTAAATCTCGGGATAATGGAGAAACTGTCAACGAGCAGTTGCGACGTAGTTTTGGAACAAAGGAAAAGAGAAGGGACTGGAATATATAAAGGGAAGATAAGATTTTTGCAGAGTTAGTTGAGTTTTGGAGCTAGTAGGTGAAGTTGAGTCTTGGAGTCAAGAGGGGAGTGAGAGTTGTGGAGGCGTACGGCGAGCACCGAGTATGGAGAAATTTAGCAGCCTGCGAGAGAAATAGCAAAATTATTTCAACGATAAACATTTTTGTATGCAGAAGGTCAATCTGTTGTAATATCAAAATTTGACCACTGTCTTCGATGGTAGGAGACCAGGACACTGCATCCAGCGTCGAGTAGTTTTCACCACGAGCAAGTGATATGTCCTTCACGAATGGAGAACCAGCTTTCATCAAACCAACAGTGTGTGTTAGAGTCCGTGTTTAAACGTCCAGTCTATAAAGTGTGTATGTAATGAACGAGCCAAATGTTCCTGAGTAATCGTAAGTTGAAATTTCATGGTATTAATATGTGTAAACGGAATTAAAAGATACAGTCAGATATCTTTCTTTTCTTTTGTGTTAATAAAATAGACTCTTTTAAATTTAGAATCAATCTGGTAGATTAAGTTCGTTAATAAGTTTCGTCGATGTCTAGACGATTAAATATTTCTGTTTAATTTAAAGGTAAATGTTGGGTGCTTCGATTATTTAAGTGTTCTGTCCGTTATCAAACCCAGTAAAGACCCATGAGAGAAAGAGATGTTTTTTTATAATATTAAATTGTATAATTGTAAATTCTGGTAAATAAATGTTTTGTTTTAAAGTCTATAATTGTTCATTTAAAAGCCTATCATATTTAATTATTACAATATATATGATAACCTTGTCAGCTTCACATGATTTTTTTTATGAATCTATGAATCTAAATTCACCAATCCTTAACTCAATCTATTGACAGGTTTAGACGAAAAAAAATGAGATTTTAATTAGATAGTATAAGTTAAGCACATTTATTACATCAAAATTTTATTGTTTCACAATTTAATATAAAAAATTTGCCACAGCTTTTATTAATGATACCCTTGTATATCTGTTAGGGCGCTTATCAAGTAAGTAACTTGTGCAAAACAATCGACTCAACGTGTTTAATTTTGTACACAAAACTTTGTTGCCCCCAACCACGCACACTCCTAGGGGCTGAACTACAACTTAGCCGGCGAGTTGAATGTCAGAATTAAAGTCGATGAATTCCATAGCCTCGGAATAGACATCAATCTCGGTAGTTAACGTGTTTTTTTTCTGTAATTCCCCTCGACCATCATCCCCAAGAGTACTCCACTCTCATGGCAAAGTTCCCCAAGTGGCTCAGTAGTACGCAAAAGCGATATTGTTGTGTGTTATTATTTGCGGACATCTAAATTCTAACAGGTTTTTCTATAAAGTTGGATGAATTTATATTTAAGAGTACGAGACCTTTACTCCACTGTCAAAAGTGACAAAGTCTTCAACTTTTTGTGTTTCTTCAAGTGAACTCACATTGATGATTACAAATTTCAACGTCATTTTTGTCTATATTGATGATTGAGCTTTTTTCTTCTCCCAGCACTTTCCACACTATCAATAATATGCAGTTATTTTGATTGAACTGTGTGACATGTCACAAAAAGGTGGAAGGTTCTTATAAATCACTATCAAAAAGCAAACGGCAATAATTAATTTTCATGTGACTGTTTCTTTTTCTTCTTGAAATTTTCCCTTACCGCATAATCACAAGAGTTCATTCACCACTATATATGAGTAGGGTGGAACATTAGAGATTGTCAACAGCCATTATTCATTACTATGTCTTAAAGGTCAAATTTTTCATTTTGTTTTACTGATATTTGCAGAATTCCATTAATTATTGTTCTGTAGAGATAGAATAATAGTCAGTGAAAAATCTATAGGCTGCACGCCCTTCAGTGAAACAAAATCTTGGAAAAAAAGTGAATTGTTACACATATATTCTCAATTTCTTCAGAAGTATGATTACAATACAGTGACTTGCTGTAAGATATTGCCTCAACCGCAATGGCTGTAGTATGTACAGTTGACATCAACAGTGAAAATGTGTCCAATTGAACACCATTAGGTAAGTTCATTAGACGATTTTGCTTAATAATAAATAATAAACTTTGATAAGGTCGTAACATGTGTATGCACCATTGGAAATCTCCCAGAAATTTTTCCTCTACTAAGGAGTTGGAACTGGTAAAATGTTCACCATACAGGAGTAAGCAACAAACGTGTCAGTAAATGAAAAAGCTGTATAAACAGTTTTATCAATTTTTGAGGTTAATGTATTTTTACTTACATTATTTCTCACATTATTAAAGTGATTAATGTGGCTTCCAATTTTGTTGTGAAATGCTACCTCAACTTTTCAAGTCAAAATAGTTTTAATAATAAGTTAAAATAGCCAAATGTAGTGTGATGATATAAATACCAGGGAACATTTCTGGAAACTTTTGCTATTTTATCTTATTATTAGTTTTCAAAACAGACATATTATATTTTTCATTCATAATAAGTTAATCAATGTTCTTGTGTAACACACATTGGTTATAAATCTTAACATTTATTTATTCTTATTTACATTGAAAGTTGAAAGGTTTTGGAACATTTGAAACCCATCACATATATCAAGATTAACTTAAAATAACAGTTTTAGTTGTTGAAATGGCCCAAAATTGCACTCATGAAAGGTTTATAATTTGAAATCTTTGGCATAAAGTATCCTGAAGTATTTAATTGAATTTTATGAAATGCAAATTAATACTCTCATTGTTCAGAACACATTGGCAAAGGGAACAAATTCTGTGAAAAGGACATTTTAAACAATATGGTAAATGGGCAAATTGCCAATTACTTTTTTGGAAAATTAGAGGGCAGTTCATAAATTTAGGGCTAGTCATAATTCCACAATGTCTGAAAAAATTTGAAACAAAAATATTTCATAATTATTAGTGAACAATTAAAATAAATTGTTGGAACATCAAACCATTCAGTGCCACAGTGAACCCCCTGCAGGTGGGCCATGACCCAGGGGATGTGGGTAGGGAAACAGCCCTAGGTGCTGTTTCTGAGGGACACCAAAACATATCTTGCATATGAATTAATGTTTTTAATAAATGAGATATTTTGATTAACTATGTTTCCAAAGTATAAATAATTAAAATTATGTATAAATCAATAGGTTGTTTGGAATAATTATAAAGGATGTCAAATGTTTTAGTCCCAAGATCTGAAGAGCCTTGATGTAAAACCAGAGAATTCTTCATAAATACATCTTACCCATATTTCAAACACACAAACTTCAATGAGAATTCTCTAACCTATGTCAATAATTATGCAAACAATTCTTAAGAACATAAATACAAACCAAAGTTTTCATTTTGTACTCTATGTATTCCAAGACTGAACAGTTTTGACTTTAGCAGTTCACACACAAAGAAATAAAAATGTACATTTATAAGAGGCACTGAGCAGAATTACTGATTTAGTACCATCAAACAAAATTTCTATTATTGTTTATTATTTAAGTGCATCTTGCAGTCACTTTTCACTTAATTTCAACACAACCTTGATTCACAAATTTCTGCAGATAGTAAGGTATTCTTTATTTTTAGTACCTTACTTTTCAGAAGACCAAGGAAATTAAAACTTAGAAAATCTGAGCCATTTGTTTATTATTAACCAATTCATGAAACAAAAGGAATAGATGATTTTCAAAAATCAGGTACAAAGTCCATAAAATATTATAATTATTTAATATTATTAATTATTAATAATTACATATAGTGAACAGCAATTAAAATATTTAACTATATTAAGACATTGAATCAATATTGTGGAATGTCAAATATATTCAATGTAACCTAATATATTACTTAACTTCAACATTAAAGAACAACAGTGCATTTATTTATTTACCATTTGTGTTAATTGCTTTTTCTAATCCCAATTCATTATCCACATAGAAACCTATTTAAATTTAATACCTACTTTAAGTGTGGGCTCAACATTAGGAATTAAGTTACAGCAGATTCTAAGCTGGGGAAATTTTTTTTGCTCTGAGCAAACTTTATGCTCATAAAATTACAGAAATCTTAAATATATACTTTAAACAATACAAGTTAGATCAAATGGAAGCACTTTTTATATTGTCTTACGTTTCTTTCATTATTATACCCTCCTTAATACTGCAAGCGGACAAATATGCATAGTTTTCTACCTTCATAGACATGTGAAATCAAATACTAATATAGCTAACAAACATGAAAAATTATTAAATATGAGCAAACATTTCACTGTTGTGCATTTAATATATAATAAAATGAATCATGAATTTAGCAATAGTTCTAATAAAAATGTTTAATTTGTTGTGATTTCATTGATGTACACAATATTTACCAACAAAGAAGTTCCAACACAGCAATAGAAAACCTAACCAGTAATACTCTGAAACTGCTAGGTAATGCACATTTTTTTACTTATATTATGATACACTTACAGAATGAATACGCCAAAACTCACTCATATAAACACAAAAATTTAAACTACACATGTACCATTTAGTGTTTGCAACATCAAAAATATTAATCACAATTGCTTCATACACTAACCAATGTTGAGCACTTAATTTGTGTACTATCTTAATAAATTACAACTATTTACAATAATAAAGGAACACATTTTGACATTTCATATCTAAATGCCTAGTCTGATCTCCGTTTTGCAACGCTAGCAACACCTCAATAAGCTTTGTTAATAATAAACAACATTATCATCATAATGGATTGTTTAAAAATATAGAATTGATAACTTTAACACTTCAAGTTTGACCATTTACACAAACTTTAAAAACACTAAACTATTCCATTTAAAAACCTGATGTCTCCAATCACAGCTGATAATACTACTTCTTTAAAAAAATAATTTTTATATCTACTCTTCTGAAAATATAAAGAACATACTGGTTTAATAAAGTTGCATGCAAATCTGACACATCAATTAGGCTTCTTTCTTCATAATATAAATGTTGCTCATAAAGTTTAACCCTTCTGATTGACCAACACAGATGAAAATGAAGTTATAATTCCTCCAGGTCCTGGAAGTGAGGTATTACCCATCAGAAAAGCATCAACTTCTCTTGCAGCTTGACGACCTTCGGATATTGCCCAAACAACTAGTGACTGTCCTCTTCGGCAATCTAATAAATTAAATTTAAGTATAAGTATATTATAATAGATTAAATTAAATTGTGTATTAACTGCACATTATTTACAACATCCTTTTTTTTACAGATATTAGACAAAAAATAAACTAGGATATTTTTCTAGATTACAAGAATGTATTATCAATTTGGGAGTCTGTAGAAAATATAGCTATAACTATTTGTGATTGAAGTGTATGTGATTATTATAAGATTCCCAACTTTTGATCAAAAAGCAAAACTAATCTACTTTGAATATGAAAGAAAATTACCAAACTGACTGTACTGGGTATGCATCAAAATGAAATTCAAAGTAAAAATGTAAAAAAAATTGAAATGTGAATAATAAATCAATTGTGGACTATGTTGTCACTATTATTGTTAAATTATTCTATATATTAATATGTAACTGTGAGTTTAAACAACTCTATTATAAAAAATACATAGCTGATGTTTTTTCATTTATCATAAGACAGATAAATGTAATTGTTAAAAAACTATAGTTAGCATTGTTAATTTTTGAACTTGCATCAAACATTGAGGATATTTTTACACTTTAAATGAATAATTAAAAACTTTTTCATGTTCGATATGTTGACTTAAAGAACATTTTACCATTATTATTAAATGACAATCATTAAAAAATTCATCATAACTTACTTCGCTAGTTTTTGGCCACAGAGTAATAAGTAAATCCTTCTACTGTAACATACATGCATTCATTCCCGAATAAGGATGTGGCATTGTCAGGATAATTAAAATAATTGGTATACAAAGGAAAGAGAGAAGAAAGGTGGAGGCTTACCTGAAATTAAAGCTTCGCATCACCATTCAGGACAAGAGTTCTTCAAATTTTAGGAGGTTTTAGCCTCCTACATCAGCAGAAAGAAGACACTCCTCATGTTCCGGCAGTTTTTAAAAATATAAAAACTCCTGACAATAGTGACAAATGGGAGTATTTCATTCTTGATGCAGTAAGTGTCAATTTCAATCACTAATGCCACAGGAGGGTAGCTCAGCTAATTTGAGTTAGTATGGAGGAGGTCAGGAAAAAGGAATGCCAAAAGAAAACAAACAACCAAGATTATATTTACCATGCTGGTTAAACTGATATTCAGCCTCCTCAGAAGTGGAGATTCAGGGTGATATAGGTAATAATCATTTTAAATGGGCCATATTAGTGTTTAATTTAGAACCGGTTATGTATTCAACCCTCTTCCCATACGTCCAGGCATTGTGAGAAGGGGTTAATTATAAAATATTATAAATGAGCAAGGGAATACTGTTGAATTATATGAGCATACTTTTGGACTTTGGAAAGGTACCAGGATTATTCTTAATTCCCTTAAGATAGAGGGAGTTTGTCTTCCCTTACAGTAGCCAGAGTTTTCTGGACTGTCTTAGGGTACACAGAATATTTTTTTTGTCAAGGTATTTTGACTCTCTTTACATATCAGGAGTTGACACTATTTAACATTTAACTCTTGACACTGTTAAGATCAATTACAGTCTGCTAAAAATTGTGTTGAGGATTAGAAGGTGGTCGGGCGTTGAATTTATAATATTGGAATTCTCTATATTACTGTGTTATGTGAGAAAATTGGCTTAGGATTAATGTGTTTTACTGTGCAATGTGGGCACTGCATGCTGAGGTCCTCCAGGCCTGTGCAGGTGTCTACACCAGGACCATTGTACTGACTGCTGTTGGTGTCACTCTCAAATATTGTGCAGTTATAGCAAATGTCCTATATGCTGACTCAGCTCTCCTAACATGTCAGATTCTTTATTTGACTAGGTAAACCAAATACAATAAACTTAAGATTTTTTGAAGTTCACTTCCACACCGAACAATAGCAATTACTTTGCTGAAAGAAATACTTCTATCTTGTGTCCTGAGAGAGATGCTTCTCCTGATTTGTCCCTCACACTAATGATGCTCCATTACCCCTTTATGGATATCTGGGACGTCAATCATGATATGACTTTTCTCATATAACACCCCCAAGATTGTTGTGATTTTTAGCAGTCTTCCGTCATATTGGTGGGGTGGGTTTCTTTATGTTAAAGCATGCACAACCAGATAAGAGAAGTATTTCACACCTCTTTGTTAAGCCAGATTTCTGATGATAAAAGCTTTATCTATGAGAGTTTTACAGGAGACCTGTCCTAACACAATTATCCTCAAGTGGAACTTTTGCTTCCTAGAGCAGAAATGAACAACAAAAGCAGTATCATTCCATGCCATTAATGTGATGCTGAAATAAATTGTTATGTAATGCCACCCTTGAAATGTATGTACACAAGGAGGATTAAACACGTGATACATGTTGTTTACTACAAAACAAAATTTAGTTCAAATATAAATTATTCCAAATTACAGATTTGAATTAATGAGTGAAATTCTGCATATTTGTTCTAATCCTACTGCATCAAATGTTACAAATTATATTTATAATTTGAACATAATTTATGATACCTTGTTATAATGGATATAATTGATATGTATCACATCATTATTAATTTCATATTAGTTTCATAAATTAACATTTTTAACTTTTACGTCCTACCATATACCATTGGTTCCTTCTTAAAACACATTTTGGTTACAACAATTGTAGATGCAGTCCATTCCTCAAAATTGATATTTGGACCTCTACATTCAGCAAGATACATATTGAATGCAAACATTCAAAATTGTAATTCTGAATAAGTTATTTTTTATATTTCTATTTTATTGAATAAATTTTGTTTATAGTTAACATCATGAAGAAATTTAGTTAGGTCTCTACTAATATATATGTATAAAATGATGTAGTTCCAAAATAGTGGATGAAACATCGTAGTTACGTAGTTTTTCTTTTCTGACAATCGACCATCTTTATGTCTATTTATTAAGAATTGGTTCGAAATGGCCCAAATTAGTGTTCAACCTGACAACGACACTTAAAATGCCCCTTCAACATGGCTGACGTGGGATTTATTTTAAACTAGCTGACCCAGTGAACTTTGTACCGCCTTAGAATCAATAAACATTGTGTTAATATACCCTAAAAAAGGAAGTTCAATAAATGTACCAAGAAAAGTATATTACATTGAAATGGCTCAAGTTGCAGAGGAAATAATGGTAATTTCACTTTGCCAATGAGACAGCACAATCCAGGCGTTTCTCCAGCAAACTTCACCACAACCTCCATTGGCCAATTCATTCCAAAGGATGTGAACTATAGTTTATTGTACAATTGTATTGACATGCTACTCAATTCAAATCAACACTTGAATCATTTCTTCTTGCGCTCAAAGATTATCACATTGTTGATCTGTGGCATAACGATTTCTCATTGCCAACTGAGCTGTTTGATGAGCTGCCTCTCTTTGTTCTTGAGTTTGTGAAGTATGAAGTCTGGCCATACTAACACATGTGATTTCTTGTTCATCTGCAGTGGATTGATTGACTTGCAATATTCTGAAGTCAAATTGCATTACAGCTTTGTTGCGAAACATTAGATCTACTGGCTTGCGGCATTGTAAATAACACTGAACAACATAACGTTTCACAATATGAACTTCATCAACATCAATCAAACTGAAATAAAAGGACCGCACATTTGCATCAGCTGTCAAAAGATAATGCACACAATGCCATCTACTGGCATACAACACTATCAGAGAATTTTCACACAAGTGTGTGTGTCCAATATGATCTTGCCTAGTGTTGAATTTGGAGTTTTGGTGTTCACCAACTTGGATAGTAACATTTAATCAAAATAATTAAGTTCCAACTAAAACACATTTAATTCTAAATCATCACAGTGGAGGGCAGAAGGGGGAAAACCGTTCAAAATGCCTATATTAGTGTAGACTCCATAGTTTTCAGTGTCATTGAGACAAACTAATGTTTCCAAAGAGAGTTAAATCACATATTCATCCCCAGTTGGTATGTAGTGGGGTGAGAAGTTAATTATATAATATTCAAAATAAGCACATGATTTCTGTTGAATAAATTCTTTTTGGGATAAATAAATGCATGGGAAAAATAGTCAATAAAGCTATTAATAAAAATAAATGCTTCCAATGGCTTTTTAATTAAATATAATTATGTTGAAGAAAATTTGTCTAATCGCTTAATAAACACTACCCCTAGATGAAGCTAATTATTAACTGTTATATGTTCTTTAGTGTAGAATATTGAAACAAATTCATTCCCAGTTCTTTTCAGGAGTGATAAATAATACTTGCTATTTATGAACAATAAGGAACAGTGTTTTCTATTTATACATTATGAAAGGTTTCATTTATTAAACAATGTAAATACACATTAATAAACTAACCTCCAGCAGCAAAAACTCTAGAGACAGAAGTAGAATATAGTCCTGCAGATGTCTCAATATTACTTCGAGGATCTAGGTCCATTTCTAATTCTGTTGAAATATATCTCTCTGGCCCTAAGAAGCCCATTGCTAACAACACCAAATCACATTTGAATATCTGAAAAAAAGGAAGCAAATCATCATTGCAACTTCAAGTGAGCATCTTAGTTAATTACAATTTAATTAATGTTGCAATAAATTTTCAAATGTCTCAATCTGCCCAAGCATTGAAATTGTTTTATACGATGCAAGTAATATTCTAATTCTTAACTGTGATCAAAATGATTAAAGATATCAAATTGCAAAAGTACTTATTTCGGGTGATTTAATATATATAGGATTCTGGAATTAATTATTTTACGTGATGAGAAAACAACACATGTGTTGGTGTGGTGTAGTGTATTTGTGTAACTTATTTGTGATTTTTGGATGATAAAATGTCCATATTAAATACATTAAATATATTAAATACATTTAATACAAAGTCCTCACCAATGGAACAAGATTTTGTTTTCGTAAACAAAGCACAACACTGAGAAAAGGATTGTTGTGTTTACAATTTTTTATGTCACAGCAGATGGTCAGAGGTTTTAAAAGGGTCAGCTCATATGCTGGAAGTTTGCATGGAGACAGTAAGAAAGTTGTTAATCAATAACTGACTGGACAGTTGGAGGGAGATTTTGGAAAGTTTGTAAGGTGATTGCAGAGAAAGCGGTTTTGGGTGATTGGGGAAGAGGAGATTGAGTATGACAAGATATTAAGATCAAATATGCTTTGAATGAGAACTTGCTCCAGGACACTACAGAAAAAGTAACACTGCTCACCATTTCCTGAAGACACTGGCTGAAGTTAACATAAGCATATCACACGGTTGTCGCTTATTACATTTCTAAACATTTTCAATTGTCATGGGAAGACTGCCACAGTATGTGGCTTTGGTCAGTAAATGATGTATTTTCATGCAAGCAAAATACTTCTTCCACTCAGATCCCTGGGTGGGGAGTGTTTTCAACCATAACAAATACAGAGGGGCCCATAAAAATGTATCCACTGGTTAACAGTCCATAACTTGCAAACTTATTGACGAAGTTGTCTCTTTTTTGGTAGTGTAATAGTTTGTAGTTCCGCCAATCGCCACATAAACGTTGCATTGCGTTTTTTTTGTCAGAGTACAGTCGCCAGGTAGTTAGTGTTTTATTGTTAGTTGTTCCCTGTTACTCGAGTAAACATGGCTGGCGTAAGGCTTACATTTGATGAAAGGAAGTCTGTTTTAAAGTGGTATTTTAAGTACAAAAACATTAATGTGGTTCAACGGCAATGGCGATCATCAAACAGAGCCACCGACACGTTTAACGATTCGTCGCATTCGAGACAAATTTGAAGCCGAATGCTGTGTTAAAGATGTACACAAACAACGATCTGGACGACACGTAACAGTAACAAGTCCCATCTTGTGTTACAATTCACCCGCTCACCACAGAAGCCTGTGTGTCCGTGAAACTGGAATAAGTCGCTCAAGTGTTCAGCAAAGTGGAAGTGCTACATCCCAAGATTGGTACACGCAATGAACGAGGACGATTCAGATGGAGTACAGCGAGTGGTTTAATAACATGGTGCGCAACGATGAAGAGCTTGCGGAGATGATAGTGTGGTCTGATGAGGCACAGTTAAACTCAATGGTACAGTAAATCTCCACAATTGCATCTACTGGGCCGCCGAAAATCCAAACGTCCATGTAGACAAAGCCAGGAGTAAATGTGTGGTGTGGGTTGTCTTACCGGGGCCATTCTTCTTTGACGGTACAGTTACCGGTGAGTTGTACCTTCAGAAGCTTCAAACATCTCTTTTACCTGCCATCCAAGACTTGTATGGAAACGAAAGATTTTACTTTCAACAAGATGGTGCCCCAGCCCACTACCACAATCGTGTTAGGGCTTATCTCGACGAAAATCTACCAGGAAGATGGATAGGCCGTAGAGGTGCTGTGGGGTATCCACCACGTTCCCTCTGGACTTTTACCTGTGGGGAACACTAAAGGACGTCGTTTATTGACAAAAGCCACGCACATTGGATGAACTTGGAGAATCCATCGTACTTTAATGTGCAAATATCCAACTGAACACGTTGCAGTCAGTAGTTCGTGCTGCAGTTCGGCGACATCGTTTGTGTGTGGATGTTAATGGTGACCATTTCGAACACCTACAGTGATATCTTTAAGTCGGACTTGAAGAGCTACACTTTCACCAAAAATGAGACAACTCCGTCAATTAGTTTGCAAGTTATGGACGGTTAACCAGTGGATACATTTTTTTGGGCCCCTCTGTATTAACAGAATAAAAAAAGGTAATAATATTTTATCATTTCAGTACTGCCAATGCAAGAACCCATTACATTAGTCACTAGACTGCAGACGTCTTGCAACTTAGTCACTCTATGAACTGAAAAATCACTCACAATACCTAGATAGCTACTAAATAAAGATGAGACTGGTCCTAAAATATTAAAGAGTTAAGTATAAATATGAGACTGTCCTAAAATATTAAAGAGTTAAGTATAAAGATCTGTAAAGAACATGAACAGAAAAAAAGAAACTGAAAATAGAATACCAATTGCCTTGTCAAAGGTATTAGATGAAAAAGAATTAAAGAAGCTAACCCAAGCTGAAATTATGAAACTGGAAAGTGACCAAAATATTTTATTCAAACAGGAAGCCAAGAAATGTAGTCGTCATAGAAATATCAGGTTGATCTCGCATACAGGAAAATTTTGGAAAAAATTGACATAACAGAAGACTAAAAAATAGGATTGAAGTTTTAATTAGTGATCAGTTTGGTTTCCGGAAAGGAAGAGGAAGCAGAGATACAATAGGAATGCTAAGGATTATTACAGAGACTTGATTGGAAGGATAGAAGACTGCTGGTATTTTTTATCTGGAACAGTGACTGTTCATCTGGATCTAGGAGAGACCAAAAACTTGAGATAGGAAGAGGAGTACAACAAGGCTGTTTATGTCAACCACACTGTACAACCTCTATCATAAATGATTAACAAAAGAAGCCTCAGAAGGAGTTGGAGATTTGGTATAAGTTGAAGATCAATTATCACTATTAAATAAACAGTAAATCTCACACCTGAAAATGTGTCACCCTTCATTTTATATAAGATTTGAAGTAACATACAGAGTTGAACTAATACCCCAACATTAATCATAAGACAAACCATAACCCCCAAAAATGTAAAAGTATTCACTTTTTCACTACAGACTACAGGATGGAAAAGTATGGTAAAAAACTGGGTATATTTTTCTCCTGAACTATGCTGTAAACTTGTATCTGTTGACTTTACTATCATCAACAACATATAAACAGCTTTCACGATTTAATAAGCTTGCTGTTCTTCAGCCAGTATTTTAGAAACTGAATTTTTTTTTCGATATTTGGTTTTCTTTGCGAGTTTATGTTAACTATGGTATATAAAACTGAAATGATATTTTATGAACCTCATTGGTTGTAACACAGATTTGCTGTAACATTCAAGAAGCTGTATTGCAATATTTAATGAAAACACTATCTTTATTTCCAATTGTCATTAAGGAACGTAGGTTTTCCTGGTGTAGTTGCTGGATGAAGTTTTCTTGGGATTCCAACTGGGTTTTAATATCCACAACATTATGATGGCTTGCACCGCCATCTTCTTCAGAAGAAGAACAAAAAAATTTCAGAAGAAGATGGCAGGGCAAGCCATCAAAACTTTGTGGATATTAAATGACGCTACCCAGTTGGAATCCCGAGAAAACTTCATCCTCCAATTGTCATGTTTGGTAAAACCAGTCATCTTATGGTTGGATAAAACTGGTAGTTAAAAATTCTCTCCACTAAATGACATAAATTAATATGAAATGTCTAATATGTCATGACTAAATACAGATTCTTATTATGTTAAAATGCAATTTTGATAAAATATAAATTATGAAGGCTTTTTAAACATTTTATTACAGCTTATTTATTGGAAATATTTTAAGGCTTTCAATTTCTTTGCAGTTTAATTTTATGCTGCAGAATTACAGAAAAAAACAAGATGGCCACAGAAAATTTGAAACTACACAGATATGTGTAACATGAAAACAATTGGCTACAAGAGAGCATCACAATATTATGGTGTACATCAAACAACTCAAGGATAGTTAGAAAGTTCCAATTGAAGCCTTCTTAACCTCTGAGAGATGCAAAAAGAGGTTGGTAAATATACAACTGTGTTCACTACAGAAAAAAATAATTCACAACACACTTTTATTGACCCTTGAAGTAATTGTACTGTGACAGAATAAAACTTTGGCCTCAGTTGAAATCAGAGAATTGTATTTGGAACAAATTCACTGGAAAAGTCATTGTTCTCTAATACCAAGACAGCTGTTTGTGAAATTACCTTTTAGTTAGCAGGATGAAACAATTTTCCTAACCCATTCACTAAAGAGAAAAGAAATACAGAAAAAAATTAAACTATAATAAAAAAGATAGCCAATTTCAGACAAAATAAGTGATAATATAAATACCACACAATGTTTCTAGGATCTGACAAGTGCAGTTGTGTCACGCTAGGCTCTTCTTAGCACCTGAAGAAAGGCAAAGGATTCCAGAAATATTGTGTGGTATTTATATTATCACTTATTTTGTCAGAATTTGGCAATCTTTTTTATTATTAATTTTCAATCAGACAAATTTTTACATTTCAAAATAAACTATATTTTTACAAAGGCATTATCTTGTTGAAAACTCCTGAAAAAAAAAATCAGTTGCGAAATGTACAAATTCTATCCAAACTGTGTGTATAATGTTAGTTAACATCATGACTGTACCTAGCAAACACACTGACTAAATTTCATGATAAAACCATCTCAGACAGCAAAAGTATGCTCAAATGCTGCTGCCAACTTCATGCCTCCCATATGCCTTACCAAGGAAATAATAAGGAAACCCAAAGTTTGTTAGCATTTAAAAAATTAATGAATCCAATGTTTTTTTGTTTAGTTTAATTATCCTTTGATAGAACCTGGATTGTTCCTGTTTTACAGTATGCTTCAACCCAGCTGGGGAAAATCAAGTAATGATCTTGTGTAGTCATCCACTTTGCATAAGTAAACTTATTATTAGACGACTGTTTACATGAGAAGTCTATATACAAAATTTCTGTTCAATACAGATTCAATCCCTAATAACTTGGATGCTCCTGCACAAAATAATTAACCATCTCAATACACATTAATGAGCAACAAAGAGAACCATCACTAACAGATGTAAAAGCATCAGTAGAGGACCTTACATGACCTCAGCCATCAATGATTGAAATAAAGACTGCCAAATCTACAAATGACCAAACAAAACCATCAACATATAAGTATGTTGGTTCAGCATGCAACATTACCAAGAAAGTTGGAAGCCTGTTCAAAAAGACTAAAATGTAATACAGAAATATAGAATAAAATACGAGCCAACGGAAATTTAGACCTCAACAGCTTATTTATATATAAAAACTAACCCCAGAGGAAGAAATTTCTAAATCTAAAACGGTTAAAAAAAGTGATGGATGTTTTAAATCAAGCATAAAGGACAAGACAATATATTTATAGTTAAGCTTATATATAGCAATCGGAAAGCAAACAAGCACACACACAATATAAACAGGATGAGTGCACATTCCCAGAAGATGTAGAATGCAAATCCTCTGAGTATTGAGGTGATACAGATATTGCCAGAATATTTTGTAATGAGTTTCCCATGCAATCAAACTCAGGAGAATATTGGATACAGTGCTCTGTTTATAAATTAATTTTATTGGCTCTGAACAAGATTTTGTAACATGACAAAGTTACTCCTTGGGAAAACTTTGAATGTAAATGTTTGTAGCTGTTGAATGTGGGATACTGTTGTTATTTTAGGTGGACAGCTGGAGTCAGCAAGGTGGTCAGTTTTTGACGTTAGATTCAAAAGACAGAAGAGGGTGAAAAGAGTGAAAGCATAAAATACAAATCAAAAATGACATCAAGAAATGTGACACTGTCTGTCTCCAGGCAAAGGAAATTTCTAGTGATGAAATGGCAAGATAATTTCTAAACTGTATTGAACCTTTTATTTGATATTTGATGGTGTAAATAGTTTCTCCTCACATCAGTAATTATTCATGGGCTTTTTCATGCTTGCTTTGTCTTTGTAAACAAATAGTTGAATCTACCATATATTTTTCTTTAATCCTATGCCAGAAAAGTAAGTTTTATGCAAAGCTGATCCCCAAAAATTTTGTGTATGTTATCTCAGAAGGGAAGTATCAGGTACAATTTGTAATGTCTGAAGTGTAAAATAAATAGAAAAATTGTTTCTCAAAAAGATATTGTAGTGAATGACGACCTTAAGTGGCCGCCCTTGTGTCCACCGCGGGCCTGAGTATGAATACATTAGGTGTGCACGTGTTTCTGCCTGAGAAGGCCAAAAGAAATTGCGGGTTCGCGTCCCTTTTTTTTACATCGTTTGTGGGGGCGGAGTAGATATAAAGACTCCGAACCCCGGTTAAGAGACAGACGGACGCTGGGAGACAGGGACGCAGGGAGACGCAAGAAGAGACGCAGGCAGACAGGGAGACGCAGGGAGGTTTTGAGGGACGTCCATCGCAGAGAGGCTGAAGAAGGAGATCGTGTGCTGACGCCACAAGTTAAGTAAGCATCACAATATATGTAAAGTACATTCAAAAGTGGAATTCTTTTACACAGATAGACTCTGTTCTTGAATAGCCACCGAACCGCCCACATTACCCTGTTGAGAAGGAGAACTTTTTAATCAAGCCGGAGCTGATTTTAATTTTATGCAGACCAATGTATATCTGCTGGCGCCCAACAATATTTTTTAATGTATTTTTTGTAGTTTCAATGTAATAAAGTTTATTTTTTTAATATTAAGTAATAAAAGCTAAATCATTACAATATACATGAACTTGTTTGTTATTACCTAGTTCTAAAATCTTTAAAATAATGAAAATTTTATACATATTTCAAAATAAGTAATTTTCAGTAAGCTATATACTTCCATACACTGTGATGGATTCTTTTATTTCATTTGCTGGTTCACACTTTTATACCTATTGTAGATCAGGTTCCCTTACTAATTTTACATAAATTAATCCTCCTTTACCTTCTCAGAGTTTGGAACTTCATCCATTTTCCAGCGGCCAGTATCATCTTTTGTCCAATTAACAGTTACTGTTCGAATTCCACAAACATTACCCTTGCCATCATCCATGAACTCCTGCAAGAATGTTACTGTTTAAAACAATTAATGACATACTGGAAGATGTAATAGTATTGATTTATTAGAACAAAATTTAATGTTAATCTTATGTTTCAAAGAAATATATGTTTCTATGTTAAAGAAATAAAAATAAAGTGGTCATACCTTACTCAGGGTACTGAAGCGCCGAGGATCTCTACCAAATTTCAGTTGAACTTCTTCATGACCATAATCAACTTTAAATACTCTTGGAAATTGAGGCCAAGGATTATCTCGGCCTCTTCTCTGTGGTGGCTCTGGCAAAATCTCAAATGTTGTAATTGAGTTGGCACCCTGTCTGAGAGATGTTGCAATACAATCACATCCAGTATCACCTCCACCTATAATAACAACATCCTTATCTTTTGCGAGCAGGGCAGCTGCATCTCCAGGTATTGTATTGCCCATTTGCCGCTTCTGCCAAGCTTCAAGAAATTCCATAGCAAAATGGATTCCAGCAAGTTGACGGCCCGGAATAGGCAAGTCTCTAGGCCATGTAGCACCAGTACAAAGTAAAAGAGCATCATACTCCTCCAGCAGATCCTATTACATTCCAAATAATTGAAATAAAAATCTATTTTACTGAAATTGTAAAATTAAAAATATAAATTATGTAAAAAGATTTTTTACCTAAGGACAAACATTAAAACAAAGAAAAAACACTTAATATTTTTTATATATATATATATATATATATATATATATATATATATATATATATATATAAATATAAATATATAAATATAAATATATATATATAAATATATATATATAAATATATATATATAAATATATATATATAAATATATATACATACATATATAAATATATATATATATATATATATATATAAATATATAAATATATATATATAAATATATATATATAAATATATATATATAAATATATATATATAAATATATATACATACATATATAAATATATATACATACATATATAAATATATATACATACATATATAAATATATATACATACATATATAAATATATATACATACATATATAAATATATATACATACATATATATATATATATATATATATACATACATTTATAAATATATATACATACATATATAAATAGAAAAATACACCATTCCAGCTGGCTGCGGACACTCCTTCCTGAAGAAGTAGGCTGAGAGCCTCCGAAAATTTGAAGAACAACCTTCAGTTCCTTATGGCAACACCGCACTTCACTTTCAGGTAAGCTACAACCTAGCACTCTTTCCCTTTCCATACCAATATTGCAATAGACACACACACACACAGTTTGGCTGACTCACATATGGTTACTGCTGAAGTAGGTTAACACTAGTGGCAATTTGAAGATTTATGTCCTGTCAAACATGGCGATACCAGAGCTCCTTCCTTATAATACTACATTATATAGTTAAGATGCAGCACATTCAATTGTTAATTTACCAAGGTTGTGACTTTTTAAAAATAATTACAAGTTTTTAATTAAATATATTGTTTAAAACACTTAATAGTTACTTGCTGCTTTACTTGGAATAAGCAGAAATTTTAATATGGAATCCATTTGATAAAGAAATATTTAAATATTGAAAATATATATTATCACAATACTTATTTTAAAGAATTAAATGAATCTGAAGTTTTTTTAATTGATTCAAAATCAATTAAAAAATAATAAATGGTTTTATAAAATGACCGAATCAGAAACCCCTATATTTTCAGACTACATATAATGAAAGTAACATTTTCACAGATCAGTTTTTCATAAAAGTATTAAATGGCATAACATGAACTCAAGCATTTTTAACCATTTTTTTTGTAGCATATAAATATATATATATATATTTATTTAATGATGGAAAACTAATTAATCATGATTTATAAAGAATTTTTAATGACAATAGTCCCTATTACTGACAAAACATTTTTATAATTAATTATATTGAAAATGTCTATGAATTACATTATAAATAAACTTATTTTTATGGCATATATTATGTTTATTATTCTTTTTATTCTATCTATGTATGACATTATCTTGAAGTTCATATGTAAATGCAAACAAGTAGAATGTTTATTTTATGAATTCATGGATAGCATGTTTATCAATATTACCTTGGCTGATATGTCCTTTCCAACATTGATATTCGTTTTAAAATCAATTCCTTCTTTAGCCATTACATTAACACGGCGCTGCACTACTTCTTTAGATAATTTCATAGTTGGAATACCATACTGAAGTAAACCACCCATTCTATCGTTACGTTCAAAAACAGTGATTAAATGACCCGCCTGCAAATTAAAAAAATAGTATTGATAATTTATAAAATTACAATTTAAAGAGTACATCATTAAATACAATATATTATTATGTACCAGTAAAATTCTCTTTCCTATTAAATCCATCTTTAAGACACACAAAACTGAGAATTCTTATAGGAATAGTCCCAGAAGTACCTGTTTATAGATGGCTGGTTGCTGTTTGTAAACAAAAGTGGTCTAAAGTAGCAACCTTGTAAAGCTTAATTTTGAAGATGCTACATTAGTGTCTGATTGAAAACCATTATAGTAAACATGTTCATGTTTGTAAACATGGAAAAAGATTATTATGTGATCCAATACTTTTATTAGTAAGTTCTCAGTCCAACCAATATCAAAGTGAAGCTAGTCCCTACTTTTGGGGAATCCTTTATTTACAACAAAGAATATTGGGTGGCGGAGATAAACGAAGCAATATGAGATACCAAGGTGAACAACACAGTCATTGACCAAATGAAGTGACTATGCCCTAAATTGTGACAAAACTCTACAAAAATAGTATTGGATAAATTATGACAAGTGTGTCAGCTAGTAGACAAGGTAGGCATTTCAAATAGTGCTCTACAATCCATATTTACTGATAATTTGAACATTAGAAAGCTGTGCACAAGATGTGTGCAATGTTTGTTTACCATGGAAAAAAAACAGTGTTTTGAGGATGTTTTAATTTAGTGTTTCATAATGTAATGTAATACAAACCCATGGATGAAACATGGGTCTATCACTTAACACCTGAGATGAAGGAAAAGTCAAAACAATTGACTGAAAGGGGAGAATGGGGTCCAAAGTAGGTGAAGAGAGTTCCAAGTCATGATGTCGGTTTTTTGGGATACGTATGGAATAATTTTCATTGATTATATTCAAAAAGGTAACCAACAATGGAGGAGATTATGCAAATTTGTTGTAACATTTTAGTGATGAAATCAAGAAAAATTTCACATTTTGCAAAAAAAAATTGTTTTATTATGACAATGCATCAGTTCACACTTCCATTATCGCAATGACCAAAATCAATTAGTAAAACTCTGAATTTTTTTCTCAGGCACAGTATTCTCAGTGAATCCTTAAGATTATTCTCACTTTACAAACTTGAAAAAATGGCTCAGATTCTAATGATGCATAAGTGAAGTTTGCAGTTGATTACCTTTTTGAGATGCTTAATGGTTCTCCCTTTAAACATGGTACTGAAATTACTGAACATCACTGGAAAAAGATAGACTATGATGAGAAATAATAATTTATTTGGCTTCGTGGGTTCGTGCATACTTTTGGGACTACCATTGTATGTATGCCTTATAGGAAAGATACACCTATTGTTTAGGTTGGTGTTGACAAGTTGGGTAGAATACACAGTTAATTCTTTTTAGGTATTATCCTCATTGCAGGATAGAGATAAAACCTCCAAACATTATAACTATATAACCTGTCAAATTTAGTAACACCAATCTTGTCAGGTAAACCATAAGCTCAGCCTATATCTTCCTATACATTTAAACTATTTTACACTACTAATGGCTGAAATAATATATCTATAAAGTCAAACTTGTAATAATAATTTTTTGAATATGATAGTTCATACTTGCTAGAATAATTTGTAATAGTTAAAAAAATAATGTGAAATCATAGCTTTAAAGCTATTTTTTTATGAGAAAAATAAAAATAAAATTAAAATTAGAAAATACTGTAATTATGAAATTGTACATACTTTATTTAACTGGTGTGCAGCAGCAAGCCCTGCTGGTCCTGATCCAACAATGGCAACTTTCTTCCCAGTACGGAATGTTGGTGGTTCAGGCCTAATCCAACCTTGTTCAAATGCATGATCAATGATAGCACATTCTATGTTCTTTATAGTAACAGGAGGTTCACTTATTCCCAAGACACAAGCTCCTTCACATGGAGCAGGGCAAACTCTTCCTGTGAATTCTGAAATTCATAACAAGTGATAGTATATTAAGTGCAATGATATAAAATAAACAGTTTCAATTAAAAAGTACCCACAAAATGTAAATGAAATTTAGTTCAATTCAAATTAATGGATGCTACAAGAATCTATATTATTCAGAGATATTTTATACACATTTCGGAAAAACCACACTATAATTGATTGGTAATGGCAAGAAAGATATATAGATATACGGTTACCATACGTGTTTCTCTGTTTACACCAACATCTGCCATGCCAATGGTCGACATCACTTAAATATTTCTCGTCTTGCAAACCACTAAATTCCATTCTGACCACTAACTTTCTGATTACCCTCACCCAGGACTTACTTTTCTTTCCAAGATGCCTACCATCAAATAAGTAGTACAGCTATCAGCAGCTGGATGGCACTCTCCTATGTTCATGGGACAAATAAAACAGCAACACAAATTCCTCTCTGCTGAAACCTTTAACCTTGCTCTGGTTCATAGATTACATCTTCATACTATGGGCCCACAGGATAGATGCCCATTCCAATTTTCTGAAAAACCTAAGCACCAAATACCCTCTTAAATTCACTTGGGAACTACTCCCCTACCAACATCACCTTACTAGATGTTGACATACACTTCAGTTCTGGCTTAACCAATTCAATCTTCATTAAATCTACCAACACCCAACTAAACTTTCACTTCACCACTTGTCACCCTGAACTCACCAAAGGTTCCCATACAGTTTATCCCTAAGATATAAGAAAACAATATACACCAACCAGATTTTTGATGCTATCATAAATAGAAAATTCTTTACAGATCTCCAAAAACAAATATCCTAAGTTGTATCTACTGCCCAACTATTCAAATCCACCCTTGACCAATATAAAAAATGTGGTCATCCCCTCACCACAACCTACTTTCCTGGACTACAAAAACTAAACTCTACTCAATTCTCCACTTTTTGTAGGTGGCCTTCATTGGAGTGCAATCCAACCCAGATATATAAGAAATATCGAAGCCACAATATTGTGGCCTCACAGCTCTGACATCAGCTTGACCACATACTAATCACTTGCCCAAGGGTTGTCTCCCAACCTCTGCAACATCCTCATTCACCCTTGTTGGCCCCACCCTCACACTCCCCCTACTACTATTACAGGCTTTCAAAATACTTCACAAATAACCACCTACAAAATCAAAGAAAAGATTACCAGCCTCTCCTCCCTATCATTGAACAGATTAACTGATTTCTACATTGGCAAAACATCTTGACCACTGGCAAACTGTCTAAAACCCAATTCACAATATCTCCTCACACTCCAATTCAAACACCAATCATTTTGAACCTCGTTAAAGCTTAAAACCCCATTAGTTCAGAGTAATTCACACAACAAATACTAAAAGTATTCTCCCACCCCAATGCTGAAAAAGATATAGTAGAGTAGAATATTTATTTAATTACCTTCGAACATTAAGGCTCCCAGACCATATCAAAGTGCTTAGTTAATTCTTAGTTTTGAATTACATTATATAAATAATGAATGAATATGTTAAATGTTGAATAAAAAAAGATCATTACTCATAAAATGCAAGGTAACTTAATTGCCTAAAATATTTTTATGTGAGTTTTCATTATGAAATCTACTAGAATGGTTTATTGAAATATTAAAATTAAAAGCAATGTTCATTTTTGCACAGAATATTTTTCACTTATGTGAATACACCATTAACCAACATTATTAATGGAAAATTGTAATGCACAATTCATAAGATAAATACAGTAATTGGACAAAAATCTACTCTACATCTAAGCAATAATTCATTAAGAATTAATTATATTAGGAAGATTATTTAATATATTTCAATAAGTAAAGTAATTTTAATCACCTGGAAAGTTATTTGTTTGCAGTAACTGATTCAAAGCTTCTTTCCAGTTACTATGAAATATCAAGTCATTCCATTTGGGAATTATATTTCCTAAAGGACAGCCATGAGAGCTTTGACAAAATGGAACACCACATTCCATGCATCTAGCCGCCTGAACTCTCAGCCCTTTCCTGACATGACCAAAATTATATATTTCATCCCAATCTTTGAGTCGTTTTTCAGCAGGACGATACATTCCCGTTTCCCTCTTATATTTTACAAAACCTCTGAAAATAATTAAAATTAATCATGTAATTAGTGCAGGGTATAAAAATTAATTTTTTTAAAAAAAGAATTGAAATATTCACCGACTACAACTCAATGAAAACAGTCAACTGAAGAACAATTCAAATAAAAAATATACATCTGCGGACACACGAGTGGACACACTGGTGGACCTTAGAAATAGCAGAACTGAGGAAAAACTGCCTACATCTGAAACGCAAAGCACAGTGGATCCAAGGTAGAGAAGAAGGCATAGCTGAACACAAAGTGGCCAAAAAAGTTCTGAAAAATGCTACGTGAGACAGCTAGCCAGATAAATGGGGAAACCTGGTAAAGGAAGTCAATGAGGACCCTTGGAGCCTGGGATACAGAATCGTCATGTAAAACTAGGCAGAATAACAAACACTCTCAGGGAGTAAATCATACAAGAACTTTTCCCGGACCATCCAGAAAGGAAAGAAGAAATGAATGAAGTCATGAAACACCCCTCTTTTCAGAGCAAGAACTAGCAATAGCAATGAAGGCACAGCAAAACAATAAGGCTCCGGGGCCAGATGGAATCCCAGTCGATGCCTTAAAGATAGCAGGCGAAAAAAGCCCACAGTTGTGGCTGAATATGTACAACTGCTGCCTAAGATCTGGCGTCTTCAACAACAAATGGAAGGCTGCACGACTTGTTTTGATCCACAAAGGAAACAGCAGCAAGAATGAACCATCTGCATTCCACCCACTATGCTTGCTTGACACAGCAGGAAAAGTATTAGAAAAGCTGTTACAGCCGAGGATTGTTGATGCCATCAGAAACGCAGGCGACCTGTTGCAGAACCAACATGGCTTCCTCTATGATCCAGGTAATACATGATGTGACAAGAACAGCTAAAGAGACACAAACAGGGAACCACCACTCAAGAATGATCACCCTACTGATCACTCTCAATGTAAAAAATGCTTTTAACTCAATGAGATGGACCGATGCCCTGCATGCACTGAGACACACATTGAGGCTACCAGAATACCTGATCAAAATAATGGAGGACTATCTGAGCACAGGACCCTGCAGAATGACACCACAGAGGGACAAAAAACTTAACCAACAGCTGGAGTAGCCCAAGGTTTGATATTCAGCCCAGATCTATGGATCGTCACATATGACAGTCTACTGAAGATAGACATGACAAGCAACACAAAAATCGTCGCCTATGCAGACAATGCAGCCATGCTCATAGTAGCAAGAGAACTCAAAGAAACACAAATGAAAGTTAACCAGGTTCTGAGACATGTTATACCATGGATGGAAAATCATTCTCTGACAGTGGCAAAACAAGAAACCAAGATCATGATGATCAAGGGAAAGCACATCAACACAATGATTCCAATAAGAGTAAATGGCACAATTATAGAGACAAACGCTACCTGAAGTACTTGGAAGTATCTATCGACAATAAACTGAATTTCTGGAGCCATATCAAAAGGGTGGCAGACAAAGCCACAAATGTGATTAAAGCATTAAACAGACTGATGACTAACGTGAAGGGTCCACTACCCATCAAGCAGCACCTACTAATGTCCACAGTGCAACCTATCCTGCTATACGGGGCAGAAATATGGGCAGAGGCAATGCATAAGGAATTTTATCTAATAGATTAGGCAAAATACAGAAACTGGGAGCTCTTCGGGTTACATGTGCTTACCGCACAGTTTCCTACTGACCTTCTTGCCTTGGAGCGCCAAAAAGTCTGGCGAAATGCTCAGGCAATGGGAAAGGAAACAGCAAAACAAGTGGCTCGGAAACAATGAAGTGATGGACAGATGTCAAAGCTGGATTGTGGACCAAAAAACTGATTTCCCCAAATAGATTAATGGGTTCAATGATGACATGGAAAAGTCTCATACTATATGACACAACTCCTGTCTGGGCATGGATATTTTCAAGCATACCTGAAGAAAATGCAAAAGCTGCAGAGCCAATTCTACATCTATTGCAAAGAAATCGACAATGCCAACAAAACTTTTTTTTACCTGCGACTGATGGGTTTCGGACAGACACAAGCTGGAAGACTAGTTCAATTAACACCAGATAACATCATCCCAAAGATGCTAGAAAGCCGAGACAACTGGGAAAAAGTGTCAATATAAGTTGATATAGAATATTGGAAGGCAGGCTAGCTAGCAAATAAGAGGCGCTATCCTGAAGTAATGCTACCACAGTTCTGGGATGGAATAATGCCACGGATACAGGGTTTAGTGGGTGCAAGTCCCTGCTGTGTGCATTGTTGTGAGGGCATGGATGGATGTGCGGAACTTTAGTGTGTGTTGGGAGTTGGTGGAGAGAGGAGAATAAATCTGAAAAGCTTGAGTGTGGTTTCGGAGCTCAAATGATAAAGTTGAAAGAGCGTGTTTTTGAGAGTCACCAGGATACAGAGCTGAATGTATTTGTCAGACCTGGAGTGTGTTAGGAGTCACCGGTCTCCAGTTCTCAATGGTTGTCTGATGTTGCGAGAGACACCAGTTAGTTAGACGCTCGGATATATTAAGCTAGTGAGCAGTAAATGTTAAGTATGTAACAAGAGAACAATAAAACAATTAGTGTGGTCAAATATAAAGAGTAGGAACTGTTGTGTGTGTAAATTATAACCACATTAAATTCAGTGAAACATGGCCTGTCTGTGAAGTGTTTTAACAATAATTGAGTGAGTACGAGCCCCCTTTCGTATAGCAAAATGATAATGTAAACTAAAGAAAATATATTATCTGTAGACCAAATGTAAATGATATTAATCGTCAGATTTCAGATTTCATATTTCACTAATTATTTAAATTAAGAATTTCTCACTTTGTAAATTTTAATTGTTTTGTCGTAAAATTTTTTATTGGAGACCCGAAATCAAGCCGTGGAATTTTACCATTTGAAACATAATTTTCATTGGTGTTAAGAATTTGTTTAATAAATTAACTTTGTTTCATGTTTTAAATTCTGTTTTCATTTAAAATCCAATCATTTTAACTTTTAGTTTGCTTATATACAATCTCCTTTAATTTTCAATATTACATTTTGTGCTTCAACATCATCTTCATTTAAAGTTAAAATTAACTATTCCTTATTGGAGGCCCACTTTTGTAAATTTTATTTATTACTTTTTTGGTGCCTCAACTTGGGATTTAATATAAATTAATATTGTATTTACTACAATATATATATATATATATATATATATATATATATATATATATATATATATATGCAATTTATTGATAATGTTTAGTTTAATCAATATATTTTGCTGATCTGTCTGATACGGAGCATAAGAATTAAAATAGGAGTAGTGAAAAAGAGAAATTAGAAGACAATACACAGTTGAGAGAGGAAGTACTCGTAAACCAAAGTTTCAAATATAGTAAAACATAAACATGACCATATGAATCATTGAAATATCTACCTCAGTTCAGACAAGCCTTTAAGAGAAGGCATAATGCCTTCATAACTAACAATATAAAATACTAAAAATCATGGAAAGTAATAATAAAAGTATGAATCGGGGTAGAAGTCAATATACAATAATCACTAGTCCATAAACTTCTCAAGAGGCATAATGTTCTAATTATTATTTTAAAAACATAGAAGTGTGTACATACATATTTTTAGAGCATAAATTATTAATTACCTAGTTTTATCCAGAATTTTATCTAATCGTTTCTTTTCCATTGATCCATCAGCCACAGATTCCTCTATATCACGAATCTGATCTCCATCACTTGCTACTAATACATCTGATGCTCCATTCACAGTATTGCTTGTAGCATTTTCTTCTGCTAATTGCTTAAGAGCTCTCTGATATTCATATGGGAACACCTGTAGGTAATGTATGCAATTACAAATTAAAAAAGGAAGTAAAGTGTTTAATTAAATGCAGAGTTATTAAAAAAGAATGAACAGATTTCAAATTTGATGCATTGCTTCAGTTGTAGAATGATTCAGTGACCATGAGAAAGGGGGATTATCCAAGATTTGAATTATCACAGAAGATGCAATTCTTCCTGTAATATTCAGTTGTTTAACCTTGGAATGGATAGTTATCAGCAACAGACATTCTTCATTCTCAAGTTCCTAAAATAAAGTGCTACTGGGATTCCAACTGGGTGAAAATGTTGCAGTTCCCCAATGTTTCAATAGTAGTCAATTGATCTTGAAGATGATGGTGATCTTAAAGATGATGGTGATATTGAAGATGGCAGTGACCGTTATTGAAACATCATGGAACTACAATGTTTACACTTGGTTGGAATTCTGTGAACATTTCACATGCACAGGAAAGTCTCCATTTGATAATTCCAAAATCAACTTCTGTTGCCACAGTATAGTATTCTTTTAAGTTGAAAGTGATACAACTTTAATTCATCCTAAATTGAAAAATTTATGTTTGTTTAGAAAATTAGTAAGAAAACTGGCCAAATACAGACAAAAGAAGTGATGAAATAAGTAAGGATACATTCATTTGATTGACAAAATGCAAAGATTTTAGATGTTGATGCCATGTATCATTTCAGACTTGTATCAGAGATTATTTACATTAAATCCCACGTCACAGTAAATAGTGTACAAACAGACACTATGAAACTCAACAATTGCTATGATCCCTTATTGTTATGCTAATCCTTCTTCTTTCCGTCCTTTCTGTCTTTGCGTTTTCTTCGCTTTTGAGTTTTGTCACTGAATTATGCAGTGTCACTCTAGTCTCCAGAAGTATGGTATTTATAACATCACTTCTTTTGCCTGAATTTAAATTTTTGTTAGTTGTTATTAATTTTAATCCATCCTCTCCTAGGAACATGCAATGCTTGTTTCAAGGTTTCAACAGTAAGTGTCTAAAAGAAAAAGTCCAAAATGACCACAAGTTTCAGAACAAAGAGTGGGAATAACTGCTAAAGTACATGGACATCCACAAATTAAGCTAGCTCTGAGCCCACAATCTCTCAATTCACTATATGACATATGCTAAGAAGATGGCTGCATTTGAAACCATACATACTGCAGCTCAAGTCACAGTAAAAGGGTGCTGACTGAATTTGCAAATTGATGTTGGAAATGATGGAAGACAAAAGCATCATTTCATGTTTAATTTTTAGTTATGAAACATTTAAATTTAATGAGAGGTTCCGACTTCAAAATGTATCAGAGGAACACCTGCAACAGTTGAGTATGATAGACATTCCATTAAGGTCAACATTTTCTGTGCTGTCTCTCATGACAAGGTTATGTTCTCTTTTTCTTTGAAAGAAATACGGTCACAGCACAACATACCTCCAAAAATGACTCTACACTGTACTACAATCAGATATAGATTATCTGATTTTTCAACAAGATGGTCACTATTTGCAACCTCTACAGGTCAGGTTATGTCCCAGACTATCAAAATATTGTAAAACTTCATATACCAGAAGAGGTCACAAATAACAATGAAATTCTGTATTTTTTCAATTACAAATAATTTTCTGACTTTAAAAGGCTATGTTTCATTTGTTATTTATATTTATGTGATTGATTGGTCATAAGATGCCTCAAGACCTTCCCATGTATGATTTTCTCTTGTGGTTATGTACACAAGATTTCCATTGGCCCCATTGTTATCTACTAACCTTGATGACCTCAAACAGCAAATGACAACAGAGATCAAATCAGTGAATTGTTGTGGGCTGATGGATATGTTCCTCTTAGCACATTAGCATTGCCGATGCTGTGATTGGTGACTAAATTGAACACTTAACACAGGAAATTAAAGTTGATCATGAGTAGAATACTTCACTGAAGTTATTTTACTTTTCCTTGATAGATATTGTGTAGTGAATTTGGTTAATTCTTTTATTATTATTTTAGCATGTTATTAATTAATCACAGTCACACAATCTTGACTGGTTACTATCCAACGAATCATGAATTATAAAAGTATTGTAATAAAATGTTGGTTGAACCAAGCAGCACTACTTTTTGTAGTTGGGTAGTTGTTATCATTTAAAGACTCATACAATATTATTATTAAAACTTTTTGATTATGTAAGTATTGCATATATTGTATTAGTGGGATTTCTTATTTAGTTTATTTAGTGATATAGAGTAATTTTATAATGTTTAAACTACTAACAATTAATGAGGTTGATAGACGACTTATTTGAGATGAACACCCATTTACATTAATCTTTAACATTACCCGAGATATAACTGTAAAAAAATTAATTAAATAACAAAGTTAAAGTGGATAATTGTATATAATTATTTATAATTCATACCATACTTTCATCAATTCAATATCATAAATTAAACTCACCTTGACAAATCTTGTAGTTGGTTGTGGCCAGGACTGTAACATTTCTTGGGCAATGAGAGAACCCGTTTTCTGGTGAAATTCGACTAAAAGTCTTTTTACATAAGCTATGTCCTCAGTCTCATCAAGTGGTAACAATTCCACCATTTCCATATTACATTTACTGTAATTATAAAGTTTGTTGCATTTAAGCAAATTACAAAATTAATACTTTTGACTTAAGACTAATATGACGTATTTTTTATTTGCCATACAACTTTGCTATAAACAAAAACTAGATTAATCTGGCTACATTTCTTCACAATATACATACCTTCTGAAAGATCCATCTATGTCGAACACATATGCAATTCCACCAGACATACCAGCAGCAAAATTTCTTCCTGTTAAGCCCAATATTACAACACAGCCCCCAGTCATATATTCACATCCATGGTCACCAACACCCTAATGAAAAATTTTTATTGAAATAAAATCTAATTTATTTCAAGTATAGTGTAAAAGCCTGCATACTAGTTTATTATTGATAAATTGGCCAAAACAAACAAAAAGTAAAAATAACAACACAATGCCTGTTTTGGCCATTTGCAATGAAAAAATTTAATTTTTATCCAAGAATAATTTATCATTTGTCAATTTATTTGAAATACTCAATGCTGAAGAACAATTACATATAGATCAACCAAGATCTTGAAAAGTAGTATTACTGGCTACTGATTTATTTTATAATGATAGGCATCCTGTATCTTTTTAGGTAAGGTAATTTTCTATTAAAGACAGTGACAGTGTAACAATAGATCCTAAAGAATTTTCTCACTTTTAATGTTCATAAAATGTACCTTTAAATGATTTTCTAAAAAATTGTATTTTTTCCCCATTATAAAATATGGACTTCCCTCGTTTTATCCTCTGTAACTTTGCTCTTATAATTTCAAATTCAAACCTACTCAAGTCCCATATTTATGAAATATGTAATTTCTATAGGTGTTTTATAATCATCTTAATGTTTTATTCCAGCAAAACATTTTTAGAAGTGCAAACAAGGTTGGAAAAGAATGATTGATAGTTAAGGACTTTAATTCGGTGATGAATTCACATTGGATACTTCGATTATGTATATATCAGAAATAAAAATTATATAAATGTGAGTAAGAATGTAATATATGGGATGTAAATCTCTTTCTCGTCATGAGTGGAGCTCAGGCTCCAAGAGAAAAGAACAATTATGGATTTTGTAGGGCAAAACATGGAACATAGTCGTTAAATTAAGACACACTCTGAGTATTTGAAAAGCTCATGTCTCGAAGAATAAAATTATTAAAGAAAATCCCAAGTTTTGATAATTTCTTTAAATAAAAAATTATTTGGTACCCTATTGTTGAGGAATTTCAAGAGAACTGGAAGAATCGATGAACTTAAAGCAATATTCCACATTATAACATCAAGAACAGTGGGGCAAATTCTGAGCATAAAACAATCTTTTACATTATATCGCCACAGCCTCAACAAACTGCCACCCCACTGTGCTCATTTCAGTTGAGCATAGGTCTACGCCATGCTATACATACTAGACAGCATAAGAAGCGAAATTAAATTAAATTCAAACCATTCAGTATTTAAAAATATTATTTTAAATTAGTTTATATTTTCAAAACATAAATACTATTCATACATTTTGTGTAATATTTTTGGAAAAATCACAATCAAAGTTTATTTTAAAGAAAAAACACTTACAGGGATACATTTTGAATTCTTGCATCACAATGAGGAAATCTATCTATATATCATTATGGATCCTACAATACTACCAACCAAAATTAACTTTATGAAATTTCAAATTTTGGAGAGCCTGAGACCTCTTCTTCAGTAAAGGTCTGAATTGCATCCCAGCTGAGCATGAATTGTTGAATCAAAACCTGGCACGTCAGCTGTTCGTCAGCAATAATCAACACCAACAAAGCCAAATAGCTCTCTCTCAAAAGGAAAGGTCATGACAATGCAAAATGACAGAATAATACATACATATTAAACATGTTGTGTGAGCATAAAATAAAAGTTCCTGCACACACCAACCCACCCCATCCCTACCCTCCACATGCCCCAGCAGGTGAGCTGCACGACTTGTTCTGGAGCCAGCACAGTTTTTTTGTGTGCAGTGCTTGGTAGTGTAATAAACAGTGTAACAAGTATATCTAGGTGATTTCCTCTAGACTCCGTATGTCACTGGATATGGGACACAAGGCATAGTGAATAGTTGTACAAATCACAGACTAGGAGTGGAATGTAAAATTAGTGAGATTGGAGAAAGTATTAACCATTGTTATTATAATAATTATCACAAGTTGTTATTATTATATTAATATAATATTTTAACTAGTACAATAATAATCATCATAATAATATTAGAGAGCGTTGAGTCCAGGACATTACTGTAGGATGTGAAGGAAACAGAGTTCCCAAAGGTGGAATCCAACATCTGATGAGAGGGGGTAAGGTTTTAAGGAGAGTCAGTGTGAAGCATTAGTTGAAATTTTTTATGTGACTTTGGGCATGAGCAGCTATTGGAAATTGTGTTTTGGACAGTTTTACTGTGTTGTAGTTGTTTTCAATGTGTTAAGGAAGTGGTAGTTTTGTTTGGCCAATATAGAAAGCAGGGCAGAGTTTGAAATTAATCTGGTAGATGGTGAGGGAGGAGAAGCAGATTATGTGTTCTCTCGAGTCTGTAGGTGGATTTTAGAGGATTATGGTAGGATAATTCAGCTTCACTTCCTGCTTAAATAAATTGAAGAGATAAATGTAATATGTTATTAAAGAATTAACTCTAATTATAGTTTTGTCATTCTTATATATTCACCCATTATCTACACCATAAAAATCTTATGTAATTCTGTACAATTAAAAGTGTAGATTAAGATAATTTGACTTGAATAGAACTGATCTACAACAGGCATCGGCACAAAAAATATACAAACTTGGTTACCTCTACAACAGCTACTACTCCAGAGTTACGAACTGAAAAACGTTCTGCTGCTATTCCTCTGAAAAATGCTTTCCCACTTGTTGCTCCATATAAACAAACATTTCCCACAATGACATTTGCATCGGACTTAAATGTTGAAGTTTTTGGTGGGCGTATAATAATTTCACCACCAGAAAGACCCTAAAAAGTTAAAATTGTTAAATTATCAAATGTGACATTATTGTTACAAAAAATAGTGGGTAGTACTTTATAAAATTATAAAGAGCAAACAAAATTAGATAGTTACTAATATTGAAAATGTTGACTTATCACAACTATACTTTAAACATTTACTTTCTACATGTTAAATCCCTTTCATTTTTAATATATATCTCTATCATATAATGTGTTAGAACTTAACTGAAAACACTTGAATCACATTATTTGTTTTTCAGTGAAACATTTAGCTTTAATTTGCAAAGAAAAATTATAGTTCCACAAGTTCATAAGAACCTTTAACTTATATTTCAATTACATTAATTTTATATCATCAATATATTATTTTATTTATAAAAATAATATTAATCTTTATTAAATTGAAAAATACAAGTCTGTTTGAAAATTAATAAGATTAAGTAACCAAATATGGACAAAAAAAGTGATATAAATACCACACAACATTTCTGGAAGCCTTTCCTAAGGTACTAAGAAAACTGAAACACAGGAGCCTATAGTGACATAACTGTACAGTTCAGTTACTGCTATAGGCTTTTGTGTTTTTAATTTTCTTAGTACCTGAAGAAAGGAAAAAAGGTTTCCAGAAATATTGTGTGGTATTTATATCACCTATCTTTTGTCTGTATTTCACTATTTTTCATCTCATTAATAATTCAGTATTCTTTTCATAAAGTGAATTTTTTGATAATATTGACACAAACCTTTCCAACATAGTCATTGGCATCTCCCTCTAGTGTAACATGAATTCCTTTTGTCATAAAAGCACAGAAACTTTGACCAGCAGATCCTGATAATTTTACATTAATGCTGTGTTCAGGTAAACCTTCATCTCCATACTTCCTGTTGACATATACAAAAATACACAAAATATTAACATGAGAATTGGAGTGTTTAGAAACTCTGAGAAAATTAGGTTACATAAATTTTTTCAACACAAAATGAATATTTTTAAATTAACGTAATGTATTAATAGATACACTACAGTGCTATTTATCTTAAGCTTTCCTAAAATTTAGAACCTTAACCATTTTATATTACACATTGATGAAACTTGCATAGAAATATGGTAGCTTAATGTCGATGCAAACGCTCTGTCTTCATTTCTTATGTGGAGTTCAACATCAACTCTTGACTTAGTACCAGCAAGAACTGGTGCTGCTGCTTCAATAAGCTTATTATCCAAACGTTTCTCCAGTTGAAAATCCTAAAACGTATTAGATTTTATTAAGAATTTTTACCTAAAGTAGTCTCTTTGTTAAAATTTTTGTCCAGTGTAGACTTTGAATATTTTCTACAGATAATAAAAAATAATCATTTGCAAACAAGTAATTTTATGAAGAAACATTAAAAACTAATCTTATGCTGAAACAAAAAAAAATACTAACAACATATTAACTGCTCCTACCTGTGTTTCAGAGGCACCTACAATATTCACACCAGGCCTCATATGAAGAGCATTTTTTAAAATGAGTCCAAAATTTAACATCTTTGCTTTTGGATTTCCAGAATCGCTGACTCGTAGCAGATCTGTGCGGCCAATCAGATCTTGGAACTTGCGAATACCCAATTTGGCCATATGAGAACGGATCTGGGTTTTTATAAAATTCACAAAGTTGATTAAAAGAATAATTTCTGCATAAAAACAACATTTAATGAATATTAAAACAATTATGTCCAACAATGACTCAATAAATTATTGCCACGTAAGTTGAAATACTCACTTCTTCAGCAAGCATGAAGAGATAATTTATCACATGCTCAGGTTTGCCTTCAAACTTCTTACGTAATACAGGATCTTGGGTTGCAATTCCTACAGGGCAAGTATTCAGGTGGCATTTACGCATCATTGTGCAACCAAGTACTATAAGAGGTGCTGTACTGAACCCAAATTCATCAGCACCAAGCAGAGCAGCTACCACTACATCAAAACCTGAAATTTAAGAAAATGCTTGATGAGAAAGTTAAATAAATTTAAGATAAAATACTCAAAATTCATACATATGACATGAACTAAGACAGCACTGGCCATAAATTCTGTTAGCAAATATTATGGAGTTGGAACAATTCTAAAATATGTTAATGTAGAACTTAACACATTTTACATCTGTTCAATCTTGAATAAGTAATTAATTTTACACTTACAAATATTAAAAATATTAAAATTGTATTCAAATGGTGCCAAGTGTACAGGATGAGTTTTGGCAACTATTAATAAAGGGTGACAAGTATCACAGCAAAAATTAAGATATAACAGGAAGTAAGAACAATTGATTGATTTGTTTAGATTTGAAGCAAATAAAAGTATCTTGCAGCTCTAGTTTATTTATGCAGTTGTAGTAGTTGATAATGCATGTTTATTTATAAAGGAACAAGTCAGGCCTGTCAAGAGTTTTTTAAAAATAAGTTTTAAATATAAACCTAGTAGTCACAATTTTAAAATTTGTAAAGTTTTGGAACCTTTTGCCATTTTCAAATTTTCAAACTTATTATAAAATATGGTTAAGTGTTATATATGACTACAATAAGTGAGCACTGATGGTTTACTAAATTGTGAACATTAATGTTAATTTTAAAAGTACAACCAATGATTAAAATATAATACATCTGTGTTAAACATATATTATTGAGAAAAATAAAAAGCCAAAAAAAAACAGACAAAACTAAGTACTAAATAAATAGCACACAACATTTCTGCATTGTCTGTTGCATTTGTTAGGTGAATCAAAAAATGCAAGAGCTGCAAGAATGAACACATAGTTCTTACAGCTCTTGCATTATTTTAAGCAACAAGGATTCCAGAAAAATTGGGTGGTGTTTATTTAGCACTTAGTTTCATCTGTTTTCTGGCCATTTATTTATCTAATTATATCCAATGATGTCCACTGTTTGATAAACTAATCAATGTTATACTAATGCCAAAGATCTATATAAAGTACCTGTTCGTATTTGTCCATCTGCTTGTAACACTATTCGAGACCTCAGGTTATTAAGAACTAGAACTTGATGAGTTTCAGCTATTCCAAGTTCCCAAGGTAGTCCAGCATTCTTGATACCAGTCCAAGAACTAGCACCAGTACCACCATCATGACCAGATATTACAATATGTTCTGCTTTTCCCTGTCAAAAGATACCACCATTCATTATAAAATAATTTTACCAATATCTGCATTTTAATGAATTTTTTATAATAATAACTAATAATAAACTTTCTTTCTCATAGTTTGTGAATCTATTAAGCAAACATACTTTGGCTACACCAGAAGCCACAACACCAACTCCCACTTCAGAAACAAGTTTCACAGAGATTCTTGCATTTGGATTAGCACATTTAAGATCATAAATAAGTTCTGCAAGGTCTTCAATTGAGTAAATATCATGATGAGGAGGAGGTGATATAAGTCCTACTCCTGGTACTGAATGTCGAGTCTTAGCAATATCCTTGGTAACCTAAAAACAATAATTATATATTTGGTAATGATTTGATAGACTAAATATCATACATAGAAAATGAAAGTATTGCAAAGCTAGATATTAAATCATTCAAAAGTAGTCATAAATATCTTATGATAAAACAATATGCACCATTACCTAAATATATCGTAACAAGGATGATATATTGAAGAACTTCCACATGTTCTGAATAGCAATGCCACGATTCAATTTATGGTAAGATCTACCTTTCCATCTTTCCTTTTCAAATCCATTATTTTAATATTATAGCCATGAAATAGGAAAAATTAAAATACTAAGGGAAGGATAAGTCTACCATTGTAAGGTGGTTTAAGTGTCTTTGTTTTGGACACCTTGCACACACCTGCAAAAGGCTTTATAGATCCACAAATAATGCTGTAAATGTGCTAATGTTGGTCATAATTCCACTGTGTGGACTTTACTGTCTTTTGAATGAAAACTTGGGCAATGATAAACAATGGGTCACAAGTTACATCTGCCCAACCAACAGCTAGACAATACATAGCCATTGTGATCCTGTGTGAGCAGTACAGGAATGTGAGAGGGGCACAAGCTAGGTAATCTGATCTTCCTGGGCATGCAGCAATTTTGATATGAAGAAATCACTTCATTCAGAAAATTCCACAAACTCAGGAAGAAGAATTCATTTTGACTAAGATGTAAGGAAATGTGTGTGTACAGAGTCTATGTACCACCTAGTACACAGCACAATAAGTTACAAGACCTGCTTTGACAACTTGTCAACAATCTGTTTTGTAGGAAACGTGCAATTATAACAAGTGACTTCAAAGCACTACAGGTTGTAAGAATAGCGAGACTGATAGATGTCAGGCTCTCAGGGTATCTTCACTTTGCTAATTGGAGTGTTTCTGAACATTCTACCCAGGCTGCTGGGAATCTACATTCATTAAACTACCCCGACTTTCATCGACTACAGTAATTCATCCACCACAGATATGATGTTCATTAAATAATATATTACTCGGTGAATCATGTACACAGTGATCAATAAACCATTATCTTAGTGAAGTCTATGATTCTAGTGACAAAAGTTTAAAAGGAAGGCAAAATTGTCTGCATGATTCCTTCATTGCTATGATGGAGATCTTATGCTGTGATCTCCTGAATGACAACTCGGTTAATGTCATGACTACCAAGATTTACGATGCATCTTTGAAAATGTGTTATTGATAGCTATTAACAACTAACACACTAGGGGGATGGAGTGCCACAATATAGAAGACTGGCACAATGAGGTAGCAGGTCAACAAGCCAGCAATGAAATGTGCAAAAAGCCACAGATGATAGGAACTCTGGTAGTGAAGTTAACTACAATCCTCAAAGGAGACCCTTCAAGACCAATATGAGTATGCATAAAGGTTCTATGATGTCATTTCTGACTTGCCCTGAGCTACACTGGAATAGTAGCTACACTGTTCCCATGGCAGCTCAGTTGAACACTAATTGTGTATCCACTTACTGACTGGCTAATTTTGAGAAAATAAATGTTAAAGGCCTGCAACAAGATTAGAGAAGCATAGGCCCTCCCTCAATTTATTTTTACTGGTGTTCAAGTCTGGTGCCTCTTTTTTATTATTGAAATCATATATTTGGTATCTTCCATTTCCATGGTAATGATAAAATATCTTATTTTACAAACAGTTTATTATCTAGTGGAAATCAAGGCAATTATTTATATTAATATTATATAAATTACACATTAACAAATATAATAATTATATTAAAAAGCTGTTATACGTGAAAATAATACCTTATAGCCTGGAAGCTCCCCACCTTCTCCTGGTTTGGCACCCTGTGCCATCTTAATTTGTAGATCATCTGAATGTGCTAGATATGAGCTAGTGACTCCAAATCTTCCACTGGCAACTTGTTTTATTGCAGACCGCATATTGTGATCAGGATCTTGATTCAAATACCTATCGGCATTCTCACCTAAAGCAGAACAATTGACTGTAATAATAATATATTTCTTCTATAAATTGTTAATCTATGATATCCCACATTTTGGGAAAATGAGTACACATTATTATTTTCTAGTTAATATTCAGTTTTATCACTATTTTTACAGAAAAATTTGAATCCAAGTGAATTAAAAAAACTAAATAACACTTTAGTAAAATACAACTTGTTTAATTCTCCCCAAACCACTCCGCCTACAATCACGAAAACAAGTTCATCTCCAACCTACTCCAACTCTCCCCTCTACCCAAACTACTTATCCCATTGCTTACTCATGCCACAATAAAAAAAAAATTAAAAGCAAATCCTCTCCAGGTCTTGACCACATCACCCCATAACACCTCAAACACATTTCCAAAAATACAACAATTATATTCAAAGCCAAAATACGTACTACCTCCTTCCCCTTCCAATGGAAACATGCAACAGTAATTATACTCCATCACAAATTTAATTAACAACTCATTCAAAATAAACGATCCTGTATAGCTTCATTCATTGATGTCCAAAAAGCATTTGACAAAATTCACCATTCGTACCTTTTAGTCAAAACCAAAAACATACTAAACAATACACACTACAAAATTCTCCTAAATTCCCTCTTAAACCATTCCTTCTCAGAAAAATGAACAATATCCTGTCCCATCCTCACCCTATAACTGCAGGTATTCCACAAGACAACATCCTCACTCCCTTCCTCTCATGACATTCACATTCAACCTGAAACCAAAACCATCTTGTTCGCCAATGACATTACCATACTCTTCCAAACCGCTTCCCTCACAATAGGTCTCTGCCCACTGCTCAAGTGCCCAAGTTATATTTTTACTTGTTTCAGTTAACACAAATGTAAAATCTTCAGATTAAATTTTAAGACTAAATAAATAATAAATTAAATAAAACAACTTGTTTATTTACATAACATGTAAAAGTATACAATATGTTAATAAATTAGGAATGATTTAGTTCGCACCTCCTTCACCAGTGTTTGATTTTCCTCCTACTTTGTTCATAGCAATAGCTAATGCTGCATGTGCTTCCAGAGAAATACTACCAAAACTCATAGCACCTGCAACAAATAATTTAAATAGAAATATAAACACAAATTTTGAGATCAATAATAAATTGGAGGTAGGGAAACAAACCTGTTGCAAAACGTTTTACTATCTCTGCTGCTGGCTCTACTTGGTTGATGTCAATTGGATTATCTGATGGTACAAATTCCAATTGTCCACGCAATGTGCAAGATCGTACACTGTCCAGAGTTGACTCTCGAAATTTATCATATGCATTTCGACTGTTATTAATTGCAGCTTCCTGAAATATATAAGACAAACAATTTAAGACAGCACATATATCTTCCTTCAATATATTGTTCTCGGAGCTCAACTGGGTTTTGCATAATTGTAGAACGCAACGTTTTGACGACTAAAAGCTCTGTCGTCATCTTCTAGGCGAAGTAATACTGCAAGGAGTAAAAGCATGTCAAATTTTCAATGGCCTGAGCCCCCATTCACAAAGACTGCACAGCTGGCAGGCACACTATCCTGGATAATGCCTCCAAAAATTTGAAGAAATTCCTTCTGTCCAACGTGGTAATGGTGAACATCAATTTCAGGTAAGCCACTCACTCTTTCCTTTCCATACCAACTATTTGAATTATTTTGACAATGTCACAAAAGATAGGTTTCATGAGATATCAACATAATGTGTATGTTCATAGTGGGATGAGCTTTCTTTAATTTTTTGGGATATATTAAAGAGTAAATATTGATCATACTCCATTTTGCTGATGGCTGGACTAATATATAAAAGTACAAAATGTCTGTGTTAAAAGTGTATGAATTAGATAAATAAACAGACAAAATTAAGGATATCCATATATTGCCTGCCGAACACAAGTATTGCAGAAACAATATGTTGTATTTATTTTATCACTTAATTTTGTCTGTTATTTAGATATTTATTTATCTAATAAATATATTCAATCTTCTCAAGTGTAAAATAACTAAAATCACATTTTATTTCCCAATTAAACTTTAGACAGTGTGTCTACTAACTGTGTATATCTAATAAAATTAAAGCAAATAAAATCTTTAGATATTAATCTTTCCTTACCTGAAGATTTGCAATACTCAGTGGATCATTGATGTGTTTCTCACCACCACTGCGCCAATGATACAAGCCAGGGTTTCTCAAAACCAACATGTCCATTGATCTGTCTGAATAAGATAAATAGTGTCGTTCATATGTCTCTCTGGCCAAAACTTCAAATGTTACTCCTCCTATTCGTGACTGTGTCCCCTAAATTAATGAAGAATAAAATAAGATGACTACATTACCTTGTCAAGAAAACCGAACATTTAAAATTATTTAAATTACCTTCACTTGTGACCACATATGTAATATGCGATTTTGCAACAGACTTTATAAAGAGACGTTTCACAACTCCCACGGGTAATATTTTATTTTGTTATTCCACTCACCCTAAAACATTTATCAATGACTTCATTTGAAAGGCCTACTGCCTCAAATATTTGGGCACCCTTGTATGACTGAAGAGTTGAAATACCCATTTTAGCCATGACCTTGGCAATACCTCGTTCCATGGCATCACAGTAATTCTGAAACATAAAATGAATTCAAAATACTGTAGTTATATTTACACATAATCATAAATTAGACATTTTTAAAAAAATCTTCAACATTTTCACCAATGTTTAGTCATTAAAACTTTTTACTATCTCCAAGTAAACTTGGTTTCCTACACAACTTCTTATACTAATATCTCATCAGTAACTTTCAACATTACTGCACCATATTCAGCTTCACTTTTGTTATAGTAAGCATAAAAAAATGCATACCTGGAACAGTGCTGCATCTGTGAGGGATGATTCAAGAACTCCCTCATTTCTAAGTGAACGTGCCATTTCAAATACCAAATAGGGACAGATAGCATCTGCTCCATATCCAAGCAGAACACACATATGATGTACTTCCCTGTACAATATTCACAAATTAAAAAAAAATTGTCATTTCAGTTTTCTTTACAACTCTTCAGGTCTATAAATTTAACATAACAGTTTCTCACCTTGCTTCTCCGGTCTCTAGGATCAATCCAACTTTCATTCGTTGTCTTTCTTCTATTAAATGATGATGTGTAGCTCCCAAAGCAAGCAGGGTGCTAACGGGAACTCTGAAAAAGTGTGCATTTTCCCATTTGGTTATTTCAGATAATTTGTGGATAGAAATTACGCTAGAGACCTCGTCCAAAAACAGACCAAATTTCCAAACACCAACACCTATTCCCAACCAAAACAAAAATTTTAGTTCACTCCTAACCACAACCTACTTCCCTGGAGTACAGAAAATAAATTCCATTATCCACCTAGACTTCATTGGACTGCAATCCAACTCCAATTTAAAGAACATTCTCCCCACAAACTTCCCACCTGTCCAAGGATGACTTTTAAATGTCAACCCAATCATCCACTCCTGTAAACCCCATCCCCTCATCCCCTCACCTATGCGAGGTTTCCAATCGTGCAGTAGGAACCAGTGTCATGTTTGCCTTATCCTTCAGCCATCTACAATCCTCCAAAATGCTCCACAAATACCAACAACAAAATAAGAGAAATCACTACCGGTCACTCCTCCTAATCACTTACCAGATTAATTGCTAACTCTGTCCTACTTTCTACATCAGCAAAACCAAATGACCTATTCCTGAATTATCTGCAGGATATCAACATTGTTGGTTACTCATTCTTCAATTTTCAGTTGTTTTTCCTATGCTTAATCATGTCCCCATGGTTTACCAGCATAAGAAAGGGATCTGTACATTTTTATTTGAGCAATGAGTTCCATTTCCATTATTAAACAAAGAAATTAATTTTTTTTGATGATGTAATGAGACAAGATTAATATGGGACTAAGTATATAATCAGCAACTGATGAGATCCACAAGTTTGGAGGAAGAATCTTGCTTATAAATATTATTAAGTTTTGACTATAAATTGGTAATTCAATTTCCCAGGTCGACTTTATACTTCAAAAATTATTGTTTATCAGTCATAAAACCTTATTTAAATTTATAATTGTACATGTTATTCATTCGTAACGTATAACCAACCCTTAGGCTTAGCTTTCCTGTGACAACAGGATATTAATTGATAAATGTCATGCTGCCCCCCACTATCAAAGCTGGTTGCCAACCTTGCAGTAGGAAAAGATGTCATGTCTGCCCAATCACCATAATCTCACAAAGAATGCAAACTACAAAATTAAGGATATGATCTTTGGCCTCTCCTCCAAATTAATTTACACAAACATTGCACACTCTGGCCTCCATTTTATGTCTGACAAATCATAATACCTCTCCCTGAATGATAGCCAACCACCAAAACAACATTAAAGCATTCAAAATCACAATTTCTAATAGATGTTCATGCCCAGAACCACAACACCAACAATTTTGACTAATACTTCATACCACCCTCCTTTGTGAATATGTACATAACCAACTAGATGTGGTTGAGGCCTTTGCTGTTTTTGTGTTACTTCATATTCCCCAAGTTTCATATTTTCTTGTCAACTATAGTGATATTTGTATAGCAGCTGACAAGCAGAGCATAATTTACTCTATAAGCTTTTAGCAGTTTTAAGTTCATACAGATCTTGCAAGACTTCTTGAGAATCCAATTTGTGGACATTATCATAGCATTTAAGTTATTTATAAAAATATAAATGATTGCTATTAATGTTTTACCTTTGTGGTCCTGCCAATCTGTCAGATAGCACTATAAGTTGGTAGTTATTCTGTGCAGCACTGCATGCTTCCTCACAAATACGATCAAGAGTTTTTGAAAATCCCTTGGAACCATCTTCAACATCAAAGGTCATGTCAATTACCTTTGTCTGTAAAAAGATTAACAGAACTGTGAATAAAATGAAAAAAATTGGCTATCTGTGACTAATTTAATTGAAGTACTTAAACATATCATGCCTTCTTTAATAGAACACGCACTTAATACCTTAAGCTTTACATAAATTTATAGGATGAACAGTTCCCCCCTGGAGAAATTGATTAATTCTCAAAATATGTAAAGAGTAAATATTATTCCAAATTTAAAAATTCAAACATGAATACAAATAATGGACAACATATGTTTGCCATATATGACTAGATCAATATTAAAGTCATATTTTATCAGTATTTACACTCTAAGTTCGACCGAGTATTTATAGAAACTTTTATTGTCTAACATAGTAAATCAGATATACTTACTCTCCACCCTCTATAAGATGTTTCCTTTATTACTTCAAGGTCATGTAATGATAGAATTGGATTATGTAAGAATAACCTGTGGCACTGCTTTTCAGAAGGTTCCAGAAGATTAGCCTCGGGGCCAATAGGGCACATCAAAGACATAACAACTTTTTCACGAAATGGGTCAATTGGTGGGTTTGTAACCTGAAACAGTTTTTAATTAATAAATTCTACATTCCTTATGATCAAAATGAAAATTACACCTATAAAAAATCATAATACAGAAAAACTAGATACAATAAATTAATCAGTATTTTGACTTCATTGTAGCATATATTCAAGGCATTTTTCCCAATTGACTTCTTTATGTTATGAACTCTGATATCTATGACATGAAATATGACCCAAAAAATACAGTGGTTGAGCAAGTATCAATTAATTTATAAGAAATTGGATTTTATAACAATGTGTTATAACCACTTAAAGAATTTAAAATCATGAGCCAAAATAATCCAGAAGAATTATTTTCTATCTGCATATAATATTTTCAATTTATTCTCTATCATGAGCCAAAATAATCCAGAAGAATTATTTTCTATCTGCATATAATATTTTCAATTTATTCTCTATCATGAGCCAAAATAATCCAGAAGAATTATTTTCTATCTGCATATAATATTTTCAATTTATTCTCCTTTTACTGTATATTTAACATGTCACTCTGTCTCCATGTTCACAGTAGTTACTTGAAAATATCTGTTAGTGATTTTAATGAATTATTTAATAACACATATTGAATTGAAAACATAATATTGTAAAAGCACAATAGTGTAAGTAAATACATTATAATAATACCTGAGCAAATAACTGTTTGAAATAATCATATATTAGGGGTTGAAATTGTGAAAGACAGGCAAGTGGAGCATCATTTCCCATGGATCCCAAAGCCTCTTTTCTGCAAAAGCATAAATAAACACACAATAAATAAGATTGAAAACAATTAAGAATAAATAAATCTCTTCTTAACAGCATAAGAAAGATATTATTCATATTTACTTTTTATAATTTTAAAACATACATACTTTGTTTCTATCATTGGTACTAGCAACATATTGACAGTTTCAATAGTGTAGCCAAATACTGAGAGACGGCGATCACCACCCCACATGTGTGCAAGCATTTTATCAGATACACCACTTACACTTGCTGACAACTGCTTTTTACCACAAGTTTCTCCATTTGTTACAGCAGGATTTGTAGATTCATGGGCAGCTTTGAGATCTGCCAGCAAAATCTGTTGGCATGAAAAACGTTAAATAGTAAGGTAAAACTTTACAATGATATAAACAAGCATTAGAATATAGAAGAACAACATAAATATGTTTCTCTACTACAAGACATTTCTTGTTGTTGTCACCTGACTTTTTTTAAAAATTAAATGAGCTCGTAACAGTGTTTCATTCCATAACTTTGACATAATAAATTTGATACGAATCTTACCACTGGGCTTCGCTAAATGCAATTGGATAAATCTATCTATCTGAAGCATACTATCAAGAAAAATTGACAGTAAGCAAAATAAGTCATAATATGTAAATTTGTTAATATAATGAAACAGCTAAGTGTATGATGAACAATTGATAACAGCAAGAAATGTAGGCGGCAACTGGTTATCTAATAAATAAAATAGACTGAACATGTGTTTGTGTGCATGTTCCACATACAAACCTACACCCATGAACCTATTTGACCAAATTTCGTAAATGTGTTCCTTTGAACCAGAAACAAACTCTGTGAGGTTAAGACATGTGGAAATTTTCAAACATGTTCAAATGGCCAATATTTGGGTTGGATAAATATTTTTCAGGGTCAGATTGATAGCATTTCTTCAGACATTTTTGTGTAAAATTTCAAGCCCTTTTGGTATGGGAAGGGAACACCTTCAGGGATGGGGTGGAGGGGCGTTTCATGAAAACAATGCAAAAACAACCAAATTTCAAGTCACAAATAACACCGAGTTTAATTGTGAAAACCCAGGCAACATCAGGAACCCAGATAGTTGACAATAAAATAAACTTTTAGAACAAATCAAAGGTACCACAACTGATCAGGACAGAGTACTTCAGTGTCCCTGAAATATTGGTAGTAAATGCCATTTCTTCCAAACAAAAGAAAAATTAAAACTGGTGGCCATTGTAGAGAAACAAAAGATATAAAGTTATAAGAAGAAAATAAATATGAATTATAATGAAAATATACTCAAAATGCTAATCAGATAAAAACATAACCAATAAACGGACAAAATTAAGTGATAAAATAAATATTTTAGCTTTTAATATTGGCTACATCTGTCTAATTACTATACTTATAACAGACCCTTTACATTTTATATACTCAAAATGCATTTTTTTAAATCTGATCATCACAATTACTGTTCCACAAGAGATATAGTAAGAATTATTTGAAAAAATAAATGACCATAAGCTCATAGTATCAACAGTATTCATTGACAAAAATATAAACAAATGTGAATGTTTTTTGGAATAAAACAATCCCAGAAAATAAGGATGATTCAAAAATGTTTGAAAGTATGTTTAGATTACATTGCCATTTCTTGTCGATTCTTAGAAATAGGCTTTAAGGATGTGGGAAATGTTATGTGATGCATAGGCCTAGTTCTTAAGTTGTAATTAATTTATTATTAAGAAAGTAAACGAATAACAAATTTATGCCCGATTGCATAATGCACGTTTTAATTATTGCAAAATTACATATTTTTAATTAGTTAAATATATAATATTTACAATTAAATATATAATAATGACAAATTAATAGTTCATGCTGACCATTAACTCCATTTTAATATCATAAAATTATAAATGTACAACGTAATAATTCTAGAAGGTAATAAAGCATCACACACATATCTTTCCTGTCCAAATGTGTTTATATATTGTAACGTAACAATTTGCCTTTGTCGACATCCTTCGTATTGTTGCGTTACGTCACGCTACGCTTGTCGGCGATCGCGAATTTTTGAATGAGTTGCCTAGTGGCAAGGCGGATAGAAATAAATCTACAGGGGGAGCTCAAAATGTGTCGAGTTGATAAATAAAAGGAAACAATTACAGTTGTTGTAATTGCTAACTATGGAACATCGTCGTTTAATTATACCACGTCCCGAGATAGTTGTATATTCATGTCTCGCAGAATAAATTAATTAAAGAAAACTCCGTTTTGATAATTTCATCCAATAAAAAATATTGTCTGTCGCCCTATTATTGAGAACTTCGGGAGAGTTGAATGAGTCGGCGGATTGAAAGCAGTATCGACTGCATATTATCGCTCAAAATCGTGGGGAAAAAACTGAGCCGAGATCAATCTGCTATATATATATATATATATATTGAACTTCCACTGGACCAACTACTGATTTCAAGTAAGTCGGCATCGCTCTCTCTCTTTCCTATCCTAATATGTTTAATTTGACCTCGTCACATTTTTCTTAAGTGATTATATATATAGTACACTTATCGCTTTTAAAAGAAAATCGCAGAACATTGGTCTCCCTTCTGAAATGGCAGACAATTCTCAAAATTAAAATTAAAAAAATTACGTCTGATTGAAAATAATGAATAAGAAAGATAGCCAATTCAGACAAAAAAGTGATACCACACAACATTTCTGGGATCCTTGTCTCTTCTTTCCTCATGTGCGAAGAAGAATCTAGAGCGGCACAACTACACTTCTCAGTTGAAAAACTCAAAAGGCAATAAATGAGCTTTGAAGTGACGAGTGCAGTTAGGATCTTCTTCGCACAAGAGGAAAGGGATAAGGATCCCAGAAACGTTTTGTGGTATTTATATTATCACTTTTTTGTATGAATTGGCTATCTTTCTTATTAATTCTCAGAAGTGTTATACATTGTTGTGCAATATTTCGTAGTGTGGACGCTTTTTTAGACATGTTCCCCAATTATCATCTGTGAGTTCTAGAGAATGCTACATTAATTTTTTTTATTTTAAGGTATTGTTTGAAAAATTTTACATATTCAGGATCAATTTCAACTAATTATGGATATATTGGAATAATCCATAATGTGCTCCACGCAGTGAGATAACATTTTTAAACCTGTGAACACTTTTAACGTCTTCCAAAATAACACCTACAGAGCTGGGAAGCTATTTTACTTTTATAATATTGGGAGAGCGCAAATCATATTTCAGTGGGAGTAAATGGGATGTGAACTTCTGCTGCCAAATGTCTGGTCCTGCCACAGTTTCAATTCAACACTATATGGTCAGCTGACACAAGGTGTCTTGTCTCATGATGGAAAATTTGAAGTTTCTGATCTAAAATTGTGACACTAGCCCCTCAATTTCATGTAATATTTTTGTATATAATTCATAATGTAACTGCTTCTAAAACCAAAGGTGCAATGAAAGTTCTAGAGAAGGCAGATCTCTCATCGTTTCCTACATGAAGTTGCTTGTATAGAATATGTTTGCAATATTTATACTTTGTTTACCTAATATTTGATTAGTGTGAAATTAACCCAGTTTTGTATTTCAGTGGAAAGAAACTTTAACCTTTATCATAATGTGAAAGTTCACATGTTAAACTTCTCAAAGTAATTTCTACAACTCCACTGGTTAATAATTACATAAACGTGCACTTTTAAATGCAATACAACATGCAAAATAAGATTTTCAATCTAGCATATTCATGATTTATATACATACACCCTCTACCAATAACAGGCCATTTTTATCATGTACTATTGTGTGTTTCAAACAACGATAAACTATTAAAAATAAACAATGATTTTTGAACAGAATATTGTGTCTTTAGGAAGGTTTTTATGATTCTTGAAGCTTTTGTATAAATATTTTTGTTAGGGGTTAATAAAACTTAAAAATTCATTTCCTAGTACAACACTGAAAACAAATTCAGATAAAAATCAAACTCTTGTATTTTATGAATATTACAAACAATTAAACAAGTGTTAAAATCTAACTGGTTTTTACAGAAATTTCTATCTACTTTGCTACACTGAAAAACAAAACTACAATCAAATCTACAATTCTGATTAATTATTTCACTCACCCCCTATTGCACCAGAGCCAGCAACATAATGAGAAGGAAACAAGAAATGAAACATGACATTAAAATGTGTGTAGGAAGTATAAATAACTGTAAATTCTGTTTAATTGCTAATGATGAAAAGCTCATAAAATGTTTATGTTAACAATTTAGATATTAGATTAGTTACACTGCATCCATTCCTTAACTTTTCAGTCTTGTAAAATGAATTTTTTACATTAGTCTTCAGTGAATAATAGAGGTAGTTTTATTTAGAAAATAGTGACTTAAATATTTCCTTCCTATATTTTAAGGTTATATTTTTAAACACGTAACCAACAAGAAACAACTGGTTTTTGAAAATTTGATTGACTCAATTAAATTAGCATTCCACATTGTATATAAAATAATCGTATATACTGATTAAATTGTCCTTTATTAAAATTTCTATAAACATAAAATAAAAGTATTTACCTTCATTTTGCGTGTGTGTGTAATTTCAATAAATAATTCTAAAATAATAATTTTATTCTAATATTACCATTATTTATTTCCTGATAGTTTTGAATATCCATTTTCTAAGCTCTAATGATGAAAGAAACTGTAGGTTTCACCAAAGCTTAGTGAAAATTTGAATCAATTTAATTGTATTTTACAAAATAATTATCACGAGTTAAGAAACATATTTATTACAATCTGAAACTTTTAATATTTTAATACCGAATTATATTATATTCATTATTTAATCCATCAATATTTATATTTAAAAAAAATATGAAACTCCATACCTGTTCTTTTAACCACTGAGAGTGTGGTCTACTTCTAGAAATTTGCATCTTCAGTTCAACATCCTGTATGATTGTCTTTTCTTGTGTGTCAACCAACAGCATTCTACCCGGTTTAAGCCGACTCTAAATGAATTATAAATAAATTAGGTATAACTTCATAAAAATGAGAGACTATTTTCTACAATTAATACATTAAATTACTTACTTTCAAAAGGACGTTTGCAGGATCTGTGTCATAAACTCCAACTTCGGAAGCCATAACCATTATGTTATCTTTAAGTACATAAAAGCGAGAAGGGCGCAAACCATTCCTAGTAGAATAAGTAACTTCATGATTAGGAATTAATATACCTATACATTTATTGTATTGATGTAAAATTTTGTAATCTTAACACAAATCCTATCAATGAAAAGTTGGTAGTGTCAGGAGTCCTAATGTAATTCTCATAATTTTACTATTTTCCCTTTTGCTAGTAACCTAATGCAATAAATGCTGATTATTATTATTATTATCTTTTATTAAAAATCTACAAATCAGATCAAATATATCATATATTTATATGCCAATGACAGACATTTTACACCTAAAACATTTATACTGTCATTAAATTTGTATTTTACACATTACAGCCTAAATAAGTAAATAATCTTCACCATAAAAATTACATAACCTCATTACAATTTAAAAAATTCATAACATTTTTTAACTAATTGTCAAAATTGCTCCAAAACATTTACCTATCAAGAATAGCCCCAACATAACGACCATCTGTGAAGGTTAGTAAGGCAGGGCCATCCCAGGGCTCCATTGCACATGCTGACCAGTGATAAAAGTCCCTTTTCTCTTTAGGCATAGTCAAATCATTCTGCCAAGCCTCTGGTACCATTGTCATAACAGCCTGAAAAACACACACTTTCTCAAGTCCTTTACTTTAAATCTCTCACAAAATGATTCAGAGTAAACAATGAAGCCTCATTTGATTTCCAATCAAACAAACCTCTGGAAGTGGACGTGATCCTGCCATAACAAGAAATTCAAGTACACAGTCAACAGCTCCAGAATCTGATAAATTTGGTTCTACAACTGGATACAATTTCTTTAAATCACCACCAAATGCAGAACTTTTCATTACACCTTCACGAGCCTTCATGAGGTTTACATTTCCACGTAGAGTATTTATCTCACCATTGTGTGCCAATACCCTGAATTATGACAACTTTTATAATTAATATTAAATTTTGACATGATGAACAATGAAATGTAAATTAATTAATTACCTTAATGGATGTGCTCTCTCCCAACTTGGAAATGTATTTGTTGAAAATCTTGTGTGCACTAAAGCCAGGTATGTATCATAATTTGGTGACTGTAACAAGTATAAGAATTTATATTGTTTTAATTCTCCCTAATTTCATAACAATCATAATTTAAATTTAACTATTTAAATGTAATTAAAACATCCCACAAGTTGATTTTGTTAAATTTTAAACTGTTGAAAGTATTCTGCTTGTGGTCTCTAGTTGACAAAAATTAAAATATGAAAACAAGTATTGTAAGTCACCTCTATTGCTTTATTTTAGTTTTAATTACTAAATATTTCTCACTTTTAAATCTTTGAAATAAGTCCATAGTTGATCAGATGTCAGCTGCCCTTTGTAAATTATTATATTCAGTGACAAAGAACAAATGTAAAATCTAGCTCCTGGCTTGGGAATAGAGTGTGTGGCCCTTTTGCGAAGAACAAACACCTGTAAAATAAAATATTAATATCATAACAAATTCAAGAAAGTTTCCTTATAACAAATCATAAATCTGAGAAATGTCTATGGATAAAACTAATTAGGAGATCACTTACTGTAGACAGAAAGTAGATTTAATAATTGTAAATATTAAACATTTTAAAACAAGATAAATTGTTTTACTTTAACACTACTCATCACATAACAAACACTTTCATAGTACACTTCGATTTATTTCAGTCTATTTTGGAATATAAGTTATCCTAATATTATACATGAAATAGTTCAGATAGTTAAGTTATTTTTTTCACATTTCCTTAACGTTATACTGTAAACATTGGTCTTTTCTTATTTATTTCGTCCATGCTAGTAATGATTGATGATACACATGCACAAGATTCAAATATTTATTCATAAAATAATGAATTCTGTGCTGTAGCATCTTCTACTCTTGCAAGACAAGAAAAATTTTAACAGTTCGAATATTGCGGAAGGTGGAACGAAATCATTGAATTGACATTCTGATATTCTCTGGTGTCTCATTTTCATACGTTCACAACAAAACACTTTTGGAGTTACCATGAAATTCTGCAAACAATAACAGCTTCAAGTTTTAATGTTCAATTCACTTTCCACCTGAAATCTGACTCAAGGCTTGACGTGGAAATCAGATGTAGGATTAAAAAACTGCTTTCGCAATGTTTCCCGTACTTTACATTGTATTGGCCAAGAATTATGGAATACCATTTTAAAATTCATTAGAGCGCGAACGTCAAAGTATTTGCATTGTTACTTCAAGTAACAAAAATTAACTAGCGACGGAAAAAATTGTGCGCCTGATTTCTGACAGCTATGTGATTCAAAGAAAACCTCAAGAAATACCGAATATTTGTAATGTTTAAATTACTTAGGCCTAATTCAGTAGTTAGTAAATTCTAATCAATTGCTAGATTGTTGTTAATATTTCAAATGTCAACAAGGAAATAATTAAATATGAATGGTTCATTTAAGTTTTTGTAACACATGAACTTTGTTGATGAAAGTCTCAGTCAGTCATGAGTGACGGATTGGATTTGACCCTCCATCTAGTTCCCTCCTGTGTTCGCCTCTCTTCACAGAACTTGCTCCACCCCACATCCTGAATTACCCGATTTACATATTACGATTACTACTGCCTTGGACTCTATTCATAATTGAGTGCCTCAGTATGATCCATTAACTTATATCAAATTTTTTAAAGATTATCTACAGACACGTTTCTTCAAGTTTTCCAAAATGTATCATACCTAATTTTTCTGTTAATTTGTTCTTTAGTATATCATATTTAGAAAATATTTCTGTTGCTGTTTACAAAGACCACAAAATTTGTTGAGTCGGTTCAATTCGCAAAATTTAATTTTAAAATTCAATAGCTTCATAATCGCTTCACCTGGGATTTAAATATAATTACAAGTCCATCTACATAGTAACTCGGACCACAAATGGAAGTTGGATTTTATACAAGATATTGTCTTGTCGCCTTGCGCAGTCATATGCGTAACTCTCACGAAGTGCCGTAAATAGTAGCAGTATCAATCGAGCAAACTTTGAACGGAAGCACGTGCAGGGGAGGTTACGTAAGGCTGGATCAATCACGACTACTGCGCCGTTGTCCGTGCCAAGGTCACGTCGTAATCGTACATTCACTATGAGGTCACAACGTCGTAGGGTCATTCGCCAAATGCAAAAAAGTTCTCGAAGTATGACTAATAGTAACTGTACAATGTTGGAAACAAAGTGTTTGAAAATGTCCGAAACTACTATTAAGAGAAAAATTCTGTTCGGATAATGTATTCGAACGTAAATGTGCACAGATAGACTCAGTTCAAGAAAGTTGCAGTTTACGGACCTCGTCAGTTAATTGCAGCGATAACTATTAGGTGAAGAGAACGAAAACATCCGCGCGTTAATCCCCATTCTTCCTCACGTCGTATTGCTGACGATCTTTGTGCCTTATTTCGATATATTTAATAGTTATAATTATATCCCTATGTGAGCTCTATTTTTATGTTCTATGGTACCCGATGCTTCAGTAATGGCGTGTCACAGGTTGTCAGGAACTACATCCCTTATCGATCATTTATAATTATTTTGATTCCAGATAAGTCTCGTAAAATAGTGGGTGCTCTCGGATAATTCAAGTAAAACTGTTCTTCCCTGAAAAGCTACAGACCCTACTAAAGTTATTTTCGCCGAAGATAATTCATAAGTGCGAGTGAGCATTTAAATAATTAGGTCGATACATGTGTAGTTGATAAAAAGAAAGATAACCAAATACAGACGAAATAAGTGATAATATAAATACCACACAACTACATCAGAAACAAAACTAAAGTCACGGAGTGTAGTCAGAAGAAGAGTGGATGTGATTCTATGACGGAAATAGATTAATTTTGCTATTTGAATGACGCGGACTAAAAGAAGGGATAGGCTCATAAGGCAACATTTTGAGGCACGATTGGCTCGTTAAATGAGTATTAGAAGGAAGTGTTTGTGGTAAGAATAGAAGAGGAAGGTTGTAATATATTAGGCAAATCAGGGTGGCTGTGAGCTGAAATAGTTGTGCAGAGATTAAAAGATTAGTGTAGGATGTATTAGCATGGAGAAATACATCAAACCAGTCTGTGGACTAACTACCACAAACACAACAACAAAAATGAATGCTCCGGTATCTTCGAGAGCGTAACACAAACAACTTTATTGACGCAAGTAGCCTTTGCCACAATACATCACAGGCTGTGCCTGGACCACATGTGTGAAAGGACTAACAGAATGAATTAACACGTCCTATACTATGCGTATCTTAACAAAGCGAGGCTACACGCCAATATTTAACACACAATTGCATCTCAAATTTAAAAAGCGATTAAATCACTTAAACGTTTCGCACTAAAAAAATCACCTAGTCAATATTATAAATGAGAAAAATTATTACGTAAGTTTGCATACGAAGAGCCGTAAACGTCAGCAAATTTCAAACGGCTCGACTCATGTCAGTCCAGGTGCACACTTAAATATCAAAAGAATTTACAGGTGATTAATATACAATAAAAATATGCTCGAAAACAAAGAGTCGAAAGAAGTTAGAAGATTGAATAACTGGAACGGCCATATTGCAAAATATAAGCAAGAAATCCGACGTACAAGACTAAATCGAGAAAACTCACATGACACTGTAACTATGATATGTGGTTTACTTTTGGTCAGGTGTCTGGTTATAAGAGAAAATATGTAAACATAGGAAAGGGAAAATAGATTGAAGGAGGAAAGTGATATAAAAGAGCAAGTAGTGATAGGAACATTCGCTGCGATCCGTAAATATATCCAAGACATGGATCTACTTAGTTCAGCCCTGTCCAGGGAGACTGCTGAAGACCCCTTTCTGCATCTGACATAACTGTAACGTACACGCCGAGAGGTCTAGAAGTCGTCGAATCGCCTGTTCTAATTTAAGTTCGCAGCGAACGGATCGATATGTGCATTGGGTGCCAGTGACGTCACGGCCCGGAACGGAACACCCCCGCGCTTACGTCACAGCCAGCCAGACGTACACACACACAGCCTGAGTGACGGGGGGAACTATTTCGGGCGGGGCACGTGTTGTGACGCACAGCACTGCCCGTCAGCTCACCTGAAGTACTGATCCCATTCACTAGTTTCTTCGCAAAACAAAACTTACAACGCGGAAGGAAGATGAAATGACCTTGTATTAGAATGTCATCATTTTTGGCAGAATGCATAGGAAATATAAATTAGGACGACTCACAAAGAATTAGGATCAATAAGTCATTGCCATACGCCTTCGTAACTTATACAATATAAAACTAGATTAAAGAGTGCAGCAATTGGATCAGTGAAAGATATTGCCATATAAGACTATACCAAGCGTCAGCAAGTACGGCGGGCAGTGCAGATTGAGGGAGGGGTTGCGCCCCCTCCCCGCCGACGTTGCCACGATGCGCGCGGAATAAATAAAAACACGAAAACGATGTAACGAGCTTACGCTCCATGCGCTTGTGCTCTTTCCCTAGTTCAGAGCGAGAAGGGATCCGCTCCTCGGAATGAGTCGTTCATTTGAGAAGCCGCGCTCCGGGGCGACCCATATCTACTATAGATCTTTGCTCTGCTACAATTCGTCTAGATTGGTATTTATTATAAACTACTTGGTCCGAATTCGTATATTATTCTATATGGATATTCGACATCCGTCCTACCGGACTCAAAAGGAATATTTTTTAGGATTTACTAACATTTTGTGCAAACAAATGCCAATTAACTGACCCACCAGTTCCCAAAAGATTTTTTTTGTATTAGTATGAGATGCATGTCCTGATACATATTTCACAATTTAATAATTCGAGAATCAGCGTCTCTTAGTCAATAGCTACATTAGATTAGCGTTCTGTACAGGGCCAAGGCAAAAGTTGGATCAATTTTTGAAAACTGTTTCAATGTAAATCAAATCTGCTACATTTCAGTAAATTTCTTTTGTACTGAGCTCAGGAGTTGGCGTTCCCTGGCCTCGAGTGATCAGCGGTAAGTGAATTCCTTACGAGTTTAGGCAAATATTTTATCTGTGAATATATCATAGACCATTAGCTAACCACTATGACAATTTTAGTATTAAAAATTGGACAAGTAACATTTTTTCAGTTGAGATACTTGTATGCGTAAGACAAACATAGACTCTGCGTAAAAAGTGTTAAAAAGACAGGGTCAAAGATCGATCGGTTCTTATCAAATTCCTTGAGAAACAACAAAAACAGCATTATCTGAACACTACGCACATTTTTCGACTTCCGAATGCAATTTTATAAGCTTTATTCATGGCATACAAAGGTCCTTTTTTCACTCCAGTAACGCGGCAGGTTGTAGCCATTCTCTTAGCGTCCAGTCTATTGGCAGAAAAAATTAGCGACGGGATGTGCACGAGCGATGACTTACAGAAGGTTTGCGTGGTTGGAAATGGTGTACTATACCATTCTCGGCAGTTGACAACGTAAATGTGGTTACAGTTTTGAGAATTTTTACAATGTATGCTAACATATTGATTCAATGGTCATTTTACACCCATCTTTATTACAGAAACTTTGTAAAGTATAATTTGATATGAAAAGTTAGTAAACCCTCATGCGAATACCTTTACATGTATAAAATAGATTTATACTAAGTGAATTAAAATACATATTGCCTAAATAATGGGATTTTTGTTTGCGCAATCAGTGCAAATGTTTTCACCGAAGATTCATTTAAGACTTATTTTTAAAATAGCTTACTAAAATAACTTTTCAATTCTAAATCTGTTATAAATTTCTAGAATTAAATTTTGTGCTTCAGTGCAGAGGTATTTTAGTTTCCGTAGTATAGTATGTTCAGTCTTCATCTACAAAATTCCTTGGGGATGCCGCCTTCTCGCTCCGTTTTTGAATTTAGGCAAGACAAGGAGGCCAGTTTTGAGAGATGTTTGAAGGGGTCACACGTTAGACAACGGACAATACGTCCCATTTAAACAGTCTGCCAACTGCCTCCAAAGCTGATCGAGGCATGGAGAAGGAAATGCTGCACCTCCACAGAAAACTCCACACCCGCCTTAGTAAGAGCATGGGACAAGTAAGAAAAACTCTATCTACCCGTTGTCGAGTTTTACTCGGATTTTACATGTCCCCATTTAGAGAATGTGAGGTAGGATCCTTAACCACTAGTTAACCCAGGAATACCGTATCCTTTCCGGCAAATCCCTTCCAATTCTATTATAGAAGAGACCTCAGCGTTGAATGCCGTCAAAGAAATTGTTTCTGCAAATAAAAGCAGCACGTGCCAATCCTTGTCCGCCGGCTTCAGGGATTCACGGCGGAACAAATCGACAAGAACTATGGGGCTGGCTGAAAGGACATCTGGTGACTATTTGTGCACGTGCGCCAGAACTGCCCTAAGATGCAAAGTGTACCCTCCTTTTTTTGCATCGTGGGGCGGTTGGGGGGGGGGGGGCGGTGAAACTTATGCTCCGCACTCGAGAGAAGTAAGAGACTTAAATTGGGAGATGATCGCGAGAGGGTGAAGAATTGTCAGCCCTCAGCCACAACGAGGAATTTGGCTGCTTAGCCAGTGTTCGAGACTGGTGATGCGCTACAGGATTGCAAATGAGTGACCAAGTAGAATCACCAAAGTTATTGGAAAGTATCTTTGTTCCTGAACATTTTACACAAGAAGGGAAAGCTCTGTTTCTGAAATGTTACTTTACCCTGTTGAAAAAGGGACTCAATAAATGTTTATGCCGTAGCAATTTCATGTTAAATTTTGCAGACAATATTTGCTGGCGCCCAAACAAATTTTGTATTTTTATTTATAGTAATAAATTATTTTGTGTGTTGTATAAGTGTTTGTGTTACTTTTACAATACTCAAAATAAAAAAGAAGTCTAATAATTACAATATATACACACACGAGGGTTTTCGATTAATCTGATTAATTTTTATGAAAGAGCGTGAAATTTTCACTTTTCTGCCATTGTTGGTGAATATGATCGTTTCGAAGTTATTCCTGAAAGTTATAAGTATGTGTCAGCCTTCTGTAGTGTTAGATGTGCAGACAGGCGGAGACAACGAAAAAAACAACGAATTTCGAGCTGTCATTAAACACTTTCATTTGAAGGGTTGGCACAAATCAAAACCGAATTGGATGAAATTAATGCTGAATCTTCACCAGCATTGAAGACCATTTTTTTACTTCTGGATTAATGGGTTTAAACAAGGTCGCAGAAGCACAGAAGTTGAAACTCTCTCCGGCCAGCAAATTGAGGTCACCACTCAGGAAAACAACGAAAAAGTTCACAATATCGTAATGGAAGATAGCAGACTAAAAGTGCGTGAGGTAGCTGATGCCGTAGGCTTCTCGACTGTACGAGTGCATTTCATCCTCCATGAAAAAGCATTATGCGCGATGGGTTCCGCGACCTGTTGATACTGGACCCAAAAAAGGATTCGGAAAAACATTTCAACGCAGAATCAAGCAACGTTTAGGCTTTACCCACAAGACTTATTGCGCAGATTTGTAACCATCGATACACTCCAGAGGGAAAGAAAACAATGGACAAAAACTTGTGAAAATGCACCGAAAAAGCCGGAGACCGTTTTGTCACCTGGAAATGTGTTGGCCACTGTCTTATGGGATATAATATTAATAGATTTCTTGGAAAAGGGCACAACCATAACTGGGCTCTATTATGCTGCTCTGTTGGATCGTTTGCAACGGATGCTAATTGAGAAACGACCAAGATTGGAGCGCAATAAAGCGGTTTCACCAGGACAATGCGCCAGCGCACACTGCATCAATGACGAAACTGTACGAATTGGGATTCAAATTGGTTTCTCATCCACCCTATTCACCAGACCTAGCACCAAGTGACTTCTTCATGCTACCGAACTTGGAAATTTGGCTTGGTGGAAAGGAATTTTCATCAAATGAAGAAGTGATCGAGGCCGTGACGGAGTATTTTGCAGAGTTTGACAATTCCTTTTTTTTTGACGGGTTGAAAAAAATTGGAAACTCGGTGGGTCAAGTGTATAGGTAAGGAAGGAGACTATGTTGAGAAATAAAGTAAATTTTAAAAAATACTTTTTGTTACTTTTTCCAAACTTATCAAACCCTCGTACAGTAAGTACGCACGCAAGCATGACAATTTATTATAGCGAGGTGTTCATTTTTGTGTATTACTCTAATATTATCGCTGTTTTAAATTCAAATTTATTGATGATGGGATTCCCACGGAGTAATTCTTCGAACTCTATCCTCAAGTGCATGTTTTACACACGCCGTCATGAAAAATTTTGACAACCCAAAATAACGTTTTTCTATTGTATTGCTAGTACTTAACTACCAACCCTCATAAAGAGATATATTGTAGTTTACCTGAGTATGTAAGAGACCGAGACTTTCAGAGTTAGGACTTAAACAGAGTAGAGTGTATCATTTAGCTGATTCAGAACGAAAACACCTTCAAAAAATTGAATTTTATTATTTGTGCACAGTGGTGTTGATGCTCACGAAGACGAGGAACACTTTTGACTAGGATAACACGGCCGAGTCGTCGACCTGAATACTGTAGCCTTGGCAGTTCTCAAGGCGTTGGCCTCGCTCCAGGCTGGAGGTCTGTGTTCGCTTCTTGGACCAAATATCAAAGAACCTGCGGCTTCACTAATTTTATCGCCGCGTATTTCATCGTCCTGCCATGGATGATATAACTTCATAACTTCTCAAAGGCCATTATCATTTCAACGCAAATAAAGTCAGCTAAGCAGAACAAATTACCATCTTACACAACAACAAACATTTTAATGAAGCGGTCGTCAAAATGTTCAATATTTATGAAATGACAATGTGAAATACATTGCAACGTATATCTTACATTGAAACCACACGTTTAGTAATCGGAGTAAAAGAATACCAGATACTGTTTCCAGAGTTCAACGTCGATGAATTTTTTTCAGATATCGACTAACAAAGCAAAATTCTTATTAGACACGACAAGAAAACGGCATGTTTTTAAAGAAATGCTACGTTATATTTATTCTTTGGAATGAGAAGTTAAGAGCAAGAAACTAGGTTACTTTTCTACGACCGTAAATGGGGAAAATTGCAGATAAGAACTACAAAATTAACTAGTATCGGGGACATGTTTACGATTCTGTTTACACCTTACGAGAAACATCAAGAATTGTAAAAACTTGACTTTTAAAGTTTTTGTATAAAGTTCTCCATTATAATTAAAAATTTAGTTCGTCCGGAAATGTAATGACTGATTTTCTGTACTTTACTTAGTATAACTGTAATCAAACTGAGTCCTATACCTATGCTTCATTTAATGTTTTATTTTAACAATAAAACTCGTGCATATAATGTGGTAATTAAAAAGAAACATGTTATTATTTAATGAACAAAACTTAACGACTTTAATTAACGGCGGCGTAAATATAAGAACTGTGTACAATAATATGGGGCTATAATGCTTGCTTGCTGACGGCACTGTCCCGAAGGCATGGCTGGACGCGCGGAACTTCAGTGTGGTTTGGGAGCTCAAATGATAAAGTTGTAAGAGTGTGTGTTGGGAGTCGGAGGGGAGAGAGAACTTGAAATGCAGAGTTTGTTCTGGAAGGCAGCAGAGACGTAATATAGTAAAGTCCCAGGTTTATACAAGGCAACAATCTGATATATTTGCCCATTGGCAAGGTTTTTTACCACGTAATCAACTATAAAGAGCAGGAAGTGTTGTGTGTGTTATAACCACATTAAATTCAGTGAAACATGGCCTGTCTGTGAAGTGTTAAACAACTATCGATTGAGCACAGCAAAATGGTAATGTAAATTAAAAAGAACATTTATTATCTGTAAACCTAATGTAAATAATATTTATCGTCAGATTTCATATTTCACTAATTGTTTAACTTAAGAAATTTTAACTTGCTAAGTTTTAATTATTTAGTCGTAACATTCTTTATTGGAGACCCGATAGTCGGCTCCGAAATCAAGCCGTGGCATTTTACCAACATGTAACATAGTTTTCAATGGTGATAATTTGTTTTAATAAATTAACTTTGTTTTATATTTATATTCTGTTTTTAATTTAAAATCCAATCATTTTAACTTTTAATTTGCTGATATAAAATGTCATTTAATTTTGAATATTACATTTTTGTGCCTCAACGTGGGATTTAATTTAAATTAATATAGTGTTTATTACAATATATTAGATTTTAATCTGAACAGTGAAAATATTTGGACACTGGGTTGTTAAGCCAAGTTAAATGAGAATTAAATACTGTATATATGCAATAAAGTGAAAGGTAAGCAGGTATAAGAAGCGCTCGTCGATTCATGTGTTTATTTATTTGTTCGTAACTTATTGTAAATTCCATCGATAGTACTTTATCGTGTACGAAGAATCAGGCTTACCCGACAAAGAAACAACAAATTATGAATCAAACGTTTTTAATATTAGACTTCATTCTTCGAGCCGAGTCTGTTTAGAGGGTGTGAAGTATCAGCAGGAGCGAGTCAACAAAAGCACCAGACACTCAAGGGACTACTCACAGCTCATCTCTCTAGCGCTGACACTATCGGTAATTGTGTCACTTCTTCAATATCAACGAGTTCAGCCTGGTTTTATCAGAAGTTCCCTTGCAATCCTCGTAACGCAACAATTACGAGTAATTCAAAGGTATTTGTTGGTTGTTTTGAGACGTACTAACCATGCGCGTGACTGTCTCCTGCGGCAGGTGCGCTGGCACGGAGACGAAGACCTGACGCATGAAGGGCTCGCTGTTCCTGGCGACGTCCCCGATACCCGTGGCATCCGTGGGCACGGTCCTCCAGCACAGCACCCGCAGGCCGCACTCCTCCGCCAACACCGAGAAGGCCTGCTCGCTGTCACGGTGGTGCGTCTTGTCCAGGTACAGGATCCCCGTCGCGTACTGCCCCAGCGGCGGCAGCTCCACGTTCTGCTGCTCTCTACGAGGCAAACAGAAAGAATACAACTATGACGAGAATGCAACAGCCTAGTAATACATCAAAGTTATGGAATAATGCTAAATTAAATTTTGTAACTGCATTTAATTGTAAGCAGCGTACATTGCGACAAGTTTCCGGCAGCAAATGATAGGGACAAGCGGAAAATTCAGGTAGACGACTGGATTAAAGATAGCCACTTTCTATCTCCACACATTAGGGAGCAAACAGGTTCAGAGGAACGTTTGAGTAAAGCTGTCTAATCGGATGTTGACTTCTCTCTGTAAAGTGTTTAGAATCTTGGGAAGCTGCTAATCACCGGACAAATAAAAACTCCTAATGTCGCAGGGTTTTGTTTGTTACTCGTATAAAGAAAGAAGTTTGTATGTAGTACTGGGTGGTTACCGCAAATAGACATGATTGGTAATCAGCGACACGGGGTACGTAACATATGAAGAAACAAATGGGGAAACTATAGCAGGAGCCTAACAAGTTATACAAGGAGGAAACGTGGAGGGCACTCAAAGATAAACTACAGGACAAAGATAGTGACGAGAACAGAAATTAGAACAAACAAATATATTGTAATGATTAGTCTTTATTACTAAATATAAAATAAACTTTATTACATGAAAATACAAAAATACATTAAAAAATATTACTTGGGCGCCTGCAGATATACATATAGTCTGCAAAATAAAATTATCATTAGCTCCGGCTTGGTTATAAAATCCTCTTTCTCAACAGGGTAATGTGGGCGTCTCGGTAGCTATTCAAGAACAGAGCCTATTTCCGCACTGTGTAAAAAAATTCAACTTTTGAAGGCACTTTACAGAAATGGTCAGCCCACTTGCAGTGGGTCACTGATCTTGTAGTAAGCAGCACGCGACCTCCATCTTCGGCCTCTCCGCGATGGACGTCTCTCCAAAAACTTTTGTTGGCTACCGCTCGCCTGGATTTTCCACCCTCTCGCCTCTCTCACTCCACTTTCCGTCCTCTATCAGTCGGTCTGTCTGCGTCTGTCCACTTTCACCCGGGTTCGGAGTATTTATTCGTACTCCGCCCCCCCAAACGATTCAAAAAAAAAGGGACGTGTACCCGCGGCTTCTTTTGGCCGCTCGGGCCGGCACACGTGCACGTTTAATGTATTCCTTCTCAGGCCCGCGGACACAAGGGCGGCCACTTAAGGTTGTTATTCACTACAATATATATAGATTGATTCTATGGTCATAGGACATACTTTGATGGATGGTAGAGCTTACTAAAGGATTCATTTCTTGTATCTGACTGTTGTCGAAAGTTACGTTATTGTATATTCTTTCGTAGCTAGTTGACTTCAAGAGATTGTATTTTACGTTGGCTTTATGTTGCGTAGTCTGGTAGATGTACGAAGTCTTGTTGATGTAGTAAGTTTTGCTTCGGCTGTTTCTTGGCTTGTATGGTAACGTGTCTTGTAAACAAAAGTCGTTTCCTCCATCACTTCTTTAGGTAGTCACTTTGTGATGATGTTGTAAATAAGCAATGTTTTTCTTTCAATGTATCATTGTTTGTGTTCATGTTTCAAAGCGGCACTTCCGACCATACATTCTTACATAAAAACAAAGTATATTTTGGTAAGCTGTACCACCCCTCATGATTGTCCCATGACCGTAGAATCACCCTGTATAAACTACACGTTTTCATAAAAGCGAAGTACCCACATCTAGAGTTGGATTAAATTATTTAATATTAATAATATGCTGAAAAGTTTGTCACTTACAACCAGGCTGAGAACTTTTCAGACCACTGTACTCTTGATATTGTGTGATTAGTAAGAATGCCAAGAGGTTACTCTGGAGGAATGTGCCCAGTCCTAAATCAATTAAATGGTATAAGCGGTGATCTTTATTATGCATGGTGACCATACTGTAAAATCATCGATTTCCCATCGCTTTTGATGGAATTTTCTTTTTCTCATAATTTGTGTGCAAATTCCTTTAGATGTTAGCATAGTATCCCCAATTATTTGTTTCCTTTTTCAAGATTGACGATCTAATGAATTCCTTTCGCGTCCCTAAACACCCGCGCCATGACATTGCTCCCAGCATCTTTTGTCTCTGTGGGGGTTCACGAACCATCGCATGGACAGTTGTTTCCATTCTAATGTGTACTGGTTAATTCATAATTCAGCCATCATATATTGACTCAGAAAATCACTTTTTAGTAAAACGTACCAAGAACTGTTGTGCAAGTGTCAGTAATGAGCATGCGCGGCACCCATCTTCCAAATATGTTTCTTTTATTAAAATTAAACTTATAGCCCGGGAGTCATTCCAAATTAGAATTCTGATCGTCAATTAAAAAAATATAGAAAAAAATTCAAATTAGAGACGAGACAAACTGAGGAATTTTATTGTGTATTAATGAAGGTTTACCGGCATTTTACTTTGGAAATATCAGCGCATCGGGAAAACTTTGTGTTTATGAGGTGTACTAAGGAAGATATGGGGATGATGGGAGAACCGAATAATGCGGGAGTATGTAGTGTCAGTAGGTATGTGAGGGTTAGAGTTAGTCGATTCCAGAGTGATTTAGGGGGAGGTTGATGTTAATTGGTAGCTTGCGCTTTGTGCTGTAGAAAAGCTAAGTAGTTGGATTTGGGTGGTTGATTTAGCTATTTATAAGTGACTTAGAAGATTTATGAATTATAATTGAGTTGCGAAGGTACTAGGGGGGGATTTGAAATTTATTTTATTTTGTGTAGTTTGGATTTTGTTGGAGTGGGAATAGGCAGTGGATCCCCATATGGCACACGAGTATGACCATATGGGGCGGATTATGGATGGATAGATAGGAGTCTTTTGCTGCTAAGGGATACGAGAGATATTCTGTAGAGGAGAGGGAAAAGTTGGTTTATTTTGTTATTGATTCGGGAGGTAATGTGGATTACATGGTGTTTCCATTATAATTTGGAATCGAGGATAAGACCTCGGTATGATGTAGTTTGTTGGATAGGAATTTTGGTTCCGTTTAGAAAGGAGTGGCTGAATGAATGTTTCGTTGTAAGGGTAAAGGGGATGATGGTTGATTTAGTAGGGTTTATACTGATTCTCCATTTTTTGGCCCAGCTTTCAATATCATTTAGCCATCTGCAACCTGGGTCTAGAAAGTGTGTTTGTAGGTCATCTGCAAAAAGTACTGTTTTAGTAGACTGGTTTTGAGGTATGTCGTGAAAATAGAAGCTGAAGGGCTTAGAATTCTGTCTTGAGGGACACCAGAAGAAATGGGGAAGGAATTTGAAAGGGTATTATTAGTTTTGACAGAACGAGCGGTTTATAAAATAGTAAAAATACTGAAGAGGAAATCATTACGTGGTTCTTTGATTTTGGAAAGCAGCGATTGGATAAACATTTGCTATTGAAAAATGTAGCCCTTCAGATATTTTGATATCCCTACAGTATTAGAAGTTTTCACGCATCTTCTTACGCCGATCAACGAAAAGAAAATCAAATAGATTACTTTGCAATGATTTCAGGTTGCATTTTTCGGACACCCTTGACGTCTATAATATTGTAATCTTTCACGGTCGCTTTTAAACTCCGTCGCTCATTTCTTAACCGTGAAAATTTAAGAGTCACATTTACGTTCTTGGAATAAATTTCGGTTGACTTCAAACCTTCTTTCGCGAAGAATTTCAACACTGCAACGATACTCCCATTTTCACACACGTTTCGCAACTTATTTAAACGACTGCTTACATGTAACTACTGAACGAAATTGCTTTTTCATAATAAATCTTCTGAAAGTTATGCCTACAGGAGAAAAAACATATTCGTGTAGTGCTGCCACCAAAGTGCGAGAGCGGGAACTTTTCAGAGCACCATATAATAATTATTCTTAATTTGATTAATTCTTCAGGAACATATACCTTCCGCAACCTCATCCTTTTCCGGTGTGATTCGAGGCGTTAAATACAATATTAGTGACGAAGAAGTAATGAAGTAATTGCGAGAGCAAAAAATCTCATACCCTGGTCTGGAGGATTAAAGCCTAGGTCAATGATAAAATAATAATGAGGGTTAGAGTAATCTCGAAAGAACAATCGGCCATCGATGAAATTCTATTATATGGTGTCCGACTGTTTCTTAAATTACATCGGGGTAGGCCCCTCAAAATCCCCTTCCCTCCAACCGACCCAGTGTGTTAAATGTTTCAAATTTGAACACCAAGCTTCGGAATGCTCTTCATCCTCAAAATGTAAAGTATGTGGTGGTAGCTAAAACACTACAAAATGCAAAGAAAGAGCAAATCCAAAATGTTTATTAAACTGCGGAGCACGCATCGCTAGATACTAGATGCTCCAAACGGCCTAAAGAACCTGAATCTGAAAAGATGACTGTGAAAATTAAACCAATCGGCTCAGCAATTGAATGCGCCAAACATGTGGAGAAATGTTCAAATATCTGCAGGGCAACCCAATTCCTCCGGGCAATGATGTGTGATCTTCTAGAAATTCTCCCCAGGTCACCGAAACAATGAAAATGGTAGTGCATTCGTTGTTTGTCAGAACGCTGTGCGTTAGTTTTTCCAATAAAAAGTTCCACGTCAGGGTATCAGACCCAGATCCCCAAATCGTGACCACACAACAATTTTATAAATCCTATCATTTACTATTATTTTGAAATGGCGATTTCTGAAGTTAAATTTTACTTAGTTAACATTGGCGGCTTCTCGGTTCTTAATGACAATGATAACGTCATCATCAAAACCGTGGTTTTAACCGTGATTAACGGTCCTAGGAAAACACGACGTCTTTAGAAACCAGGGCTACAATCACGTTGGTTTCCACTGCGGCCGATCAGTGATACTGCAAGGAGAGGACTCTTTGACGACCTAAGGGTCAGAAGAGGACTTAAGCCAGCGACGACGACCGACAACACGACCAACAAGGAGAAACAAATCTTCGAAAGATGATAATATCATCGCCGCTTGAAACTGTAAGAAGACGCTCTCCGACTCTTCGATCGAGACCTCCGTCGCAGTTCAGACTTTCCAGCCGATCTCCTAACCGAAACAATGTAGAAAACGTCAAGAGAATACAATCCTCCGTCGTCGGTAAATACTATTGGCGTAATTCTGGATCATAAGTCAGTACGAATCTGGCGCACACTTCTCGGTTCTATCTGAAACATCAGCTCAAGAAAATAAAGATCGCCGATGACAGGGTACTGTTCTGTACGTGCTACCAGCCTGTTGATCCAAAATTCGTCTAAACGTTAACCCAATTAAAATTTACAAAATCATCGTCTTAACCGAACAAACCTATGCTTAATCCTCGGATGAAATTCTGAAGCGCTCATCGACTGCAGACGTTGCAAACACTTGCATGACGAAATAAGGATCCATGATAATTATTTATGCTTGGTGAAGTTACTAAACTAGCCGTTCAACTACCACTCTCAGATACAGCCTACCCGCAGGAGCTGAATCCACTAGTTCCCTAGAAACGAAAAAAGTACCATAACACTCTAGGAATTTGGAAATGCTTCGACGAAAAAAGTACCATAACACTCCAGGAATTTGGAAATGCTTCGACGCAAAAAGCGAATTAACTACCAGGAAGCTAAGACATAGCATTAAAAGAGAGAACCATCCACCCTTCGACCAAAGGGCGTATCGAGTATCACCAGAAGTGCTGAACAAAATGCATGGATAGGGAATTATCCAGTAATACCAGAGCACGTGGTTATAACCTGACGTCCTTGTGAGGAAGAAGGATGAAAACTGGCGATTATGCGTCCATTAGAGAAGACATAGCAAGGTCATGAAAAAAAGATTCGTATCCTCTAACCAGAATCATCTATGCTCTGGATTGCATAAAAGGAACAAAGCTTTCCTTATCGTGAAATTGCACAACGGGTGCCGCACTTGCGGTTAAAGGTGTCCGTATGTTTGGATAAAATGGGATTGAAATGAAACTGAAGGAACTGTGATTGTCCTCGGTCATATGGTGTTACGCTGTGTAGGCCCCGATTCGAATAAAGTCAATAACAGATTTCCTGGACCAAAGAATGTACTCCATGTGAATAGCTTTCTCAAACTTTGTTCATATTATAGGCACTTTATTGACTTCAGTGAGAAATCCCGGCCGATACAAAATAATATTTTGGTAAGCCGTTCCGAGTTCTGACGGATCACAAATCTCTACGCTAGTTGACCGGACTAATCCTCCTCGACAGCTTGACTACGGCTCCAGGAGAATAACGTCACGATGTCGAAAGTGGACGAAAGCAGCAGGATGTGGACTGTCTTACAATAAACCAAGACGACTTGATGAAAACTTGCTTCTCCGATTGTCTTAGCTCTTTAAGAGAACCATTATGACTAACAGAGATAGGACTCTAAGCTTAAGAACATTATGCAAGCTTTGAATTCCTCGTATAATGATATAAAGGCTCGAAACAAGAAAAACTATCTATCTATCGGGAAGAAATTGGATGCATCTGCGACTGGAGATTCTGCGGTACTTCCACGAAGCACCCACCAATGGGCACCAAGGATTCGACAAGACCCGAGACAATGCGTACGTAATTTTACTGGTCTCGACTGTTCATTTAGGAATAACATAGGTCAATGTAGAGGAGTGTCTGAGGACAAAGGTGATCCCGAGGAGCCGCCACCTGGAGGACTACTACAGATTCTCCCAGCCGACGTACTTGCAACGTATCGGAATTGATCTTTTGGAGAAAACTCCATCGTACATTCTGGGAAACAACAGATTTATCAAATACAAGCTCAAGAGAAAGACCGATAACGATACGACATAAGATTTTAACCTGTCTGGTATAAGCCAGAAAACCATTACCTCTTTATTCATATTCGCAAATTGAATCTATGAGAACAGCTACTGAAACGGTACTTCCATCCATATTGATCCTTACTGCACTTATCGTTAGTTACTTATGAAGTCGAGTTTTAATTTTTCTTCCAAGTGAAGCAAGAATGGGCACACATTACACGGAATCCGAATGAAACAATACCAAGAAGCGCAGAGACAAGCTGGACACCCCACTCAATCAGACGACTATGATCAATTAGACGAATCGGTCGATACAGCAACGACAACTAAAAGACAATCGATGAAATACCTTGCGCAAGGGTCCAACAACTCACTGAGAAGTCACAGCAGCAAAGTAGTGAAGCGCTGTTCCATATGAGAGACCAATGCCAAACTACTGTACTCTAGTACGAACTCCGCATATTATATGAAATAGGTCCTTAATTTCATACAAAAACTCGAATTGGCATCGTGAATGTATATTTGCATAGGTTAGGGATCTCAGATTAAAATAAATAACTACTTTGTTTATGTACAGAATTATTATTATTATTGAAGAATCGTGATACACAAGTTGTAATTAGGCTTCTTCTTTAGGGAATAATTCAATTTTTGAATATAATAAAATATGTGTATGTTACATAGGGGCATTTGAAAGACTTGTGGGGGGCATGGTAAAAGATAGGTTTGGAGATACTGAGGTAGATTATGACTAATTTGGCAAACTATGATATAGCGGTGTAGTCGTAAGGGGAAGAAACCGATAAAAAAATGGAAGCAGGTTATTTACCACAGCAGATTTATTTCTGAATGCATACACGATTAAAAATCCTTTGAAAGAGGTATGAGTTTTGCCGCAGGAAGTCGTACAACCCCTTGAGCCAGTTATCAGTGAAACAGCTGCATTTGTTCCATATTCAATAGTAGCTGTTGTTAAAATGATTAAAGACGAGTATCAGCTAGAAAACATGGCCTGAACGTGCTAGTTTTGGCAGTCATGCAGAAAAGAGTGAAAGAAAAAGGGAAACCGCGTTCAAAATTACTGTAGAACCTCATTAGGGATCCTCTCAAATTAAACGCACTGTTCCGTCGTACACTGTACGTCATATGGAAGCCGAAAACTTTATTGTTTACAGTTAATTAGATAAAACTTCTCCAATTCGCACAGAAATACAAAGGATAGGACAGTCAAGCATTGACAAAAAAAATCATGTGGTCCGATGGCACATCCAGTTGCATCATGCAGATGCGTGAGTGAAAAAGCACGGACTCCACATGCAAGAGTACAACCCTTCAAGCTGATGAGGACAGTGTTGTTTGGCGCCTTCAATTCTGGTAGAAAAACTTCTAAATAGCATAACATGCATCATCACTGCTGATCAATTTACCCTGGTAGTGTTTCCCAATGGAGATGGCTTCCTCCTCAAAATAATGCGACATTGGTCGTAATTTGCAGTAGTAGTTTCAGGTCGAAATAAGTTGAAAGAAGGCAGCTGAATCCACAATTATCAAATTTCACACAACTTGACAGTTTAATTCATCAGGGATGGTGCCAGATTCCTCGCATCAACTTTCAACATCCATGGAAGGCAAAAAGTGGCCGAACAGAGTAGACGGGGTGATCACAATAATATATGAAACAACAGTGAAAGTGTAAGGGGGCTGATTCATAAAATGTGTTAAACGCTGACGAGTACACGCGCTATTCTCATAAATAAATCACACAGAGGTTTATCAGGTAACAGAATATGTATTTTTGTGGCGGTTGGAGATTATTAAATTAAAAAAAAGTGCAATAAGGACCTTGTAGCATTTTTTACGGATTCCTGTAATAATTCCTCTTATAATTATTCGTATTTTCACATCTTCATGTAGACCGTATACCAGTCGATTTTAGTACAACGTATTGTAAATGATTACTTTTGTGTAAAGATTCATTCAATTATGTATATCGAGCGTACGAAAACTGATTGCCAACATTGGCATGAAAGCTCATACTTCCAACAGTCTTGGACCAACTTCGGTCAGCACATTCCCGTAATTCAGGGTTTGCAAATTATTACTGTCAACATTATATTTATTCATTCATTATTTTTCTTTGAAAATGGAAAATTCTGGAGTATTGTTTTATGTCTTCTATCTGTTGACAACTCTACGAGGATATACTTTTAACAGGTGAAATTCATATTTAAATAATCAAAAAACTGCAAGCTCTATAAGAAATAATCAATTATACATTCAACCTTTTGCTTTTTTGGTTAACTAATTTGACAATGAATTCCGTAAAATTCGAGACGAAATTATTTAAATGAAATGTACAAATTACCAAATTTTAATTTATCATATTAACAATGTTTTAAAGAAAATAAGCTGTCAAAATAAGGTTTAATTTCAAAAATTTATTCAAAAAATCATTTGCTTCGCATAGTTTCACTACTTAATTGCTGCGGTTCGCGGACGATTTTAAAATATATTTCATAGTAGAATTAAATGAAAATTGAAGCTCTAATTCAAACGTATGTATTATGGCCACCTACGAAAGACCTGCCTAAAGGAATGGTTAAAGGTAAAGCTCGTAATGCAGGTTCAGATTAGTCAATATATATGTTGCAACTGAGTCCTTGTTTGTGGTTCACCGACACCGCTTTCGCTCACCCTCCAGTAATACACCTCAACTATTCCGTCCTACGATTGAGACACAAAAATCTAAGTCTAATATTTCCAAATTTTTTGTTCATTTAAGCAGATTAAGTTTAAATCTTTAAACAGCTTCAGAATGCTAATTAACCTAGACGATTTATGCAATACTTGTACTCTATTAAACACGTCGTTAATCTGATTCCCCCTGCAACTTCACAAATTCAGTATATGTATCGGTTCTTAACAGACTGCCGAGTTCATAATTCTTCAAACATTTCTACTTTAAATGTTAAAACGCCTGTCTAAGTTATGATTAAGCGCCAATCAGGATCGTGGTCCTTCAAGGATTCCACGGATTTCGGATTGGGATATATCTTCCCAATTTACCCAACAAGAAAGTTTGATTTATGCGGATATTTAGAAAACACCTTTGTAACCGGTTAGTGTAGACTGCGAAATAAAATATTTTGCTAAACTTTAGTGTTTTGAGCCGTCATGATAAGGCTGAATCCCTTTATCGAGACACGCACGGTTTTATCACGTGCAGTGCACACGGCAAACAATCGTCTCAATTACAGGCAATACTCGTACTCGTGCGAGACCTTCACCGTTCAAAGTCTACTTATTACGATATCGACATCTTAACTGCATTATTCAGAAGTTGACAAACTAAACGTAAAATATCGTCCGATTTATTAGTCTCTCGTACAACTTACAGTTTTGTGTGTAAAGCACAAAAATTTAGAAAAAATCCGACCTTCTAGAAATTTACGCATTTACTGAAACAACCTTAAGGACTGAGCGTTAGTTTGCTTCATTCATGCTCCCTGCACCGGATCGAAAAGTTCGTAGGCATAGAAACTTTTGTATAATGAGAAGAAGAACTCTATCCTTCCGATATAATCGTTGTATCGCATATGAGAGTAAGGCAGAGAAAATAGAGTAGGTACGAAATAAGAATAGTACCAAAAACAGAAGGCAAAAACTGAACGCGACGATGATTTCGCAGAAAAGCTAGCAAGCACGATAACTGAGCGCAATGAACAATGATAAAAAAAGGGGGTAATAGAAAAGAAAGTAACGAAGTCTTCGAAAAGGTAGGAAATGAGACCTGCAGCTTGGAAGTGTCAATACTACCGTGGACGTAAGTAATACACCCTATCTCTAGAAAGACAGCTGTTCAACTGTTAAGATCGTCAATGATGGCAATATAAGAAAACTGGACAATAGGAGATCTGTGTGAGTTGTTCTCTAGCAGGCAGAACCTTTTAGAAGAGATGGAGCGGGCTCCCTTCCTTTTCCTCTCTCAGTTTTTGAACTAAGGTTCCTACAAGCCGAGGCACCTCGACCTGATTTGATAGGTATATGTTCCGCGGTCACAGACCTTGGGCATACGGTGAGTTGTTTTCTGTTCTGGAACAGTCGGCCAGCTGCCTCCTAAACTGGTTGGGGCACGTAGAAGCGAATGCTGCGTTCCCACAGAACGGCCTTCGGAAGGGCGTGTGACATAATGCCCGACCTATCTGATGCAGGTTTTCTAGGGTTTGTCCTGCGTCACATTTAGGCAAATGCCGGGTAGGATCCTTAAACTATACCCCGGGGGCCCTAGTTAACCCTTGGCTACCTTCCTCTACCTTTCTACATCTCCCCTTTCAAATACCTTCCTATGCTATTAAAGTGGAGTTGCTACCATGTGGATTACCCTCATGAACCCTGTTACTCTAGAAAAAAATAGAGATCTGCTACGCAAATAAAATTAATAAAAATTCCTCGATATAATTAAATTGATTTCTATTTATCGTTAACTGGGCGACAAAGCAATTGTGTTCACCACGCAATGAGCAAAAAACAAACATTGTCTGACGATTACAAATAATATATGTGAAATACAATAACAGTATGCAGTAACAAATTGAGTAATATTCGAATATTTCGGAATCTTCTTTGACAGCAATCCTTCCTTTGAGTTGTACGTAATGCTTTAAACAATACTACAGTCACTTTAGGTGATCGCTGTGCAAAGTTTCGTAATGTTACATTAGTTCACTTTGAACATGCATATAGTGCTTAAACAGGTGTGTCGCAACGTGAGTCCCACACTCCACATGGGGGCAATTTGATTGTTCAGGAGTGAAATTCGAAAATGAGCTCGTCTATAGTTTAAAAACCGCCAGCTATGATTGTATAAAAGTGAGAATGGTTAGGATCTCAATTTGAAATAAGCATTTGGTAAGTTTTGTGCTTTCTATAGAGCCACACTTGAAAGTTTAGAGAAATATAAATTACAATATACTGGGAGAATTTTGTTTACTATGACAAGTGAAGGAATAGTACACATTGTTGCTATACGCATGCACAAAGTAGTTGTCTACTGTAGTCTAAGGCGAACTCAGTGTGTTGAATGAAATAGGAATTTCATACAAAAGTTCAAGTGGTCGTTGTGACTATACAGTTACATAGGTTTAGCAAACTCAAATTAAAATAAATAATTTATTTGTTTATAAACATAATTATTTTTAATGAAGAACTGAGATACACAAGTTGTAATTAAGCTTCTTTAGTGAATAATTCAATTTGTGAATATAAAATATATGTATATGTTACATGAGAATCATTAGAAATACATGATTAAAAAAAGGTTGGAGAACTGGCTGAAACGCTCGCAAAATGCGGGATGAGCCACACAGAATAAATAAAAATTTCACTCATCTCATGGAATATATTTCGTAATAACGAAGGCAATGGATGAGGTACATTTACAATGTTAATATTGGCAATACTGACAGTAAAAGTTTCATAGATTTAAAATATACAAACCAAAATACTGAGATTATTAAATATTTGAAATCATTAAAAAAAAACATTAGTAATAGGGTAGCATTTTCGGTACAAAATAATGAACTTACGACAACGATTTGAAAATATATTTTTTATTTAAGAAATAAAAATTTCAGAAGAGGTCAGTGTTTGCACTATGCAACAACTGTAGTTACTCATTCTGTAAATAATTATTCCACACATTCCGACGTTCTCTTTCGGGAATGCTGAGCGATGTTTCTCCTGGCGCCGAAACGCTTTAAGAGGCAAGTATAGATAACGCGTTTTTATCTCCGAGCCCGAAGCTGCTTATCTGGATGCGGATGTAAATACAACGCGAGAGAACTGGTTCGATAGTAAATGTAAGACACGTACCTGCATAGCTCAGTGCTCCGAAAAATTGAGCTAATCCTACTATGTAAATGCAATACTTGAGTAAGTACGTCTAATTTCGAATAAGTATTTTCTAACATGAACAAATACTTTTCCCTTCAGCATTTGCAAATACTCAATAATTTGCTCATCAGCTTCTATATGCCTACTTAAATTACTCGTGTATAATAGTAATGTTCCCTGATCTACAAATGTAGTATGACGTCAATAGTTTTGTAAATAGTGATCTTAAATAATAAGATATAAAAGAAGTGTGTATAGTAATATACAGGAGTACATATAAAGCATATAAGGCATACAAGAATATAAACTGATATAGAAGTATAATCTGATAATCTACCGAAAAAAGTAGATCTTGACGGTTCAGGTTCGAGAGTTCATCACTGCGAGGATACATCACTGTAGTTTGCCTGGAAGTCATCGTTGCATCCCAAGAAACAGCTGAACGATCGCCACAGTTGAGTCAATTTAATTAAATAATATAACTGTAACTTGTAATTCCTGTAAATTATATTACGAGAGGTAAACTGTAATATTGTTATCAAAGCAAATATTTCATTATTACACCAGGTACGTACAGATACTAGAGATAGTTTTCAAATTGTAATACTGACTATATTTTTTTAGATATCTGTGAATATTTATGTCGGTCTCATGGCACAGAAATGTTTGGTAGTCAAGACATCGTTTAGCACGTGAATGCTGCAACAGCATACGACTCTAAACTCTTGCTTAACTACTGACGAGCCTGACTCATTTCAACACACAGGCTACGAATACGAAGTTCCGCTCTTAGGATGTACTCTGCGGACAAGTAGTAAGTCTTGCACCAAAAATAATTCAAATGGTCTAAGAAATATAAAAATTTAAATTGACACTGATATGCGAAATGAACTAGGAGAGTACGTTTTCATTTCCATATCATGAATATTTGCATAACAGAAAATATACTTTGAACAGAATTAGCAATCATGTAAACTGTCATCCTTTATAAAAGCTTCTTCAAACTCTCACGAAAGTTCGCATTCGATTGCGATTTGTTACGAATCTTTGCCTAATAAATCTGGAACTGGAATAGTCTGGAAAATGAGCGAGAAAAAAAGTCAATTATTGTCCCGTTAAAATTAATCTACTTGGACCCTGACCCCCAGACAGGCACCCAAATTTATTTTATTTAAAGAACTATTATACTGAATTAAGGCCCGCTCCACCGGGAATACACCATTTTTCGACGGTCAACGCGCATATCAATTATCAACATGGTAAAAGATGATAGTCGTATTAAAATTAAATGCAGAGTTCACAAATAATAGTTGTGTATTCTATTGTTTTCAAGAAGTGTACACGAAGTGAATTTGTGACCAAGTGTAGGAAGCTCCATCCACGCGGAAACCCTAAGTGCCTTCTAATTTTCATCGCACTATAGCTACTTGTTTTTTTGCATAAAAGTCTTATCGTCACTTGGGAAGAAAATAAGATTCTCAGGTAGAGGGTGACAATGCCATTTGTTTTGTCAGAAGGCAAGTGTGCGAAACAAATACATTGTTCTAGTTTCTGGGTGCAAGTACACGTGAGCGGGGCCAGAAACATTCATCTGCTTTCACTAACGCAAGTACGAGTGAAGTATAAATATTAACGCAGTAGGATAGAAAACCCTTGGTCGTAATCGTACTCAGGAACTCCTGTAAGTACGCAGTCGCTATTATCATTGATTGAACTATCCGTGTCGACATCCGGTTACATGCGAGCTTTATCTATACATTATATAGACATAAACTCTGCGTCCCCTACAATTTACTCAAAACCCCAATTGTGACCAGGAGTATACAGGGATAGCTAGCTCAGCGGTTTGAGAGAACCAATGCCTTACAGCTGGGCTTTGATTGAAACTATTTGTTATGTTCTTGAAGTATAAATGCCAATCGGAAGAAGATTTCTTTTTCTATATGTATTGAATTCACTATTAATGTTTTATTTAATTTTATTATGCCAATAAATTATAGTGTGGATTGAAAATATCATTACGCGATGATTCCATTAATAGTTTCTGTCGTATTTAATTTATGCTAAAACAATATTCTGTTAATAAGGAAGTTAATAAAAAAAATAATGTCGCAATAGGTTGCATGTAAGCATGCAAGGTGGTCTGGTTTGCTTTTCTCTATCACCATAGCCCCTAAAATGGGCCAGCACAATGCTCTTAAATACAAATATATCATTTATATATACGTAAGAATATTTGAGGAGAGTTCAATAGAATATCAAATGATTATGAGTAATAGGAATTCAGAATTTAAAACGAAACCCTTTTTGTATAAACGAGACAGTATTATAAAACTGTAGAAGCGAAAGTCTGACTCATTACCACGTTAACGGCAGAGAAACACGTTTGGACCATATATACTCGAATATTTACTAGGGCTGTAACAGCTTATATTTCTCTAATCTGTGTATTACTATAATTAAAAGGCCGGACTTTTGGAACATAATAGTAGTAGACTTAAAATGGAAGGAGACGAGAAGCAGATAACAGATGGATTCATAGTAAAATGATGAGGAAAATTTCATAGAGAAAGAGCGTGTTTTGAAAAGTGAAGTAAAGGAAACGTTTATGACAAATATGATTTCCCAGAAACGATTTAAAACGGCGAAAACAATTTATTAATTTTGCAGTTGAGCAGCAAGATCAAATGGAAAAGTCACATGACAAGTATTGTAAATAATGTTTCGTGTTCGGCAAACTTAAACGTCTAAAATACACTTATTTATAAGTCACTTGGACGCCATTAAGTAAAATATCAGATATGTTTACGACAGCTCCAAAATTTTGAATGCGTACATGATTAAATTCAGTAATTACTTTGATTATATATATATATATACTAGCTGGGTGCCCGGCGTTGCCCGAGATGTCCCGATACACTCCAATTTCGGTTGCTTTTGCGCTATTTTTATGTAACGCTCCTCGAACCCTATCCCTACATGTGCTCACCTCCCATGCTGAAGGTGTTTAAGTCACTGACCAAATATATTGGTCATTTTTACATGTTAGAAGATGACCACCCCCACAAATGTGCGATAATCAAAAAGTATTTATTTCACGCAAAAATCAACCAATTACATTGTCTGGAAATTTCTACCCCCGCACAACATGTTCCATACCCGTCGCGTTACCCAGGTTGTCACAATTAGACTCAGCGACATTCATAGTCTCTGAATTTATTCGAATCTCGGTTGTTTTAGCGTTATTTATATTTAACGTATCTCCATCCCAACCGCTAATCTTGCTCCCCTCACAGGGGTTGAAATTTGTAAGCGAAACATACCCATATGCATACCCACATGCATACACACATACATACCCGTATAAGACAATTTTATATAATATATATAGATAGATAGATATACATACACTATTTAAAACAATTATTAAATTTGTAGACATATAATTTTTCCATCTGAAATTAAACTATTTGGTGGTTTTAGCAATCTGCAGTTGGTAGTATTGTATAAAATTAATGCAAAACATTACGAAATACGCTGTCTTCAATAAAAAATATCAATTTTGAACATTTAAGTATTGTTTTTATCATAATTCTATGTAACTTCCAGTGCGTATTGCAAGATATAATTGGGAAACATATTGGTCCCTGATCCCGTTAAATATTCCACGTCAAAAGTCAAGTTATTTAAAAGAAAATTAATGCCATGGATTGTATAACCTTTCATAATAAATTATATTTATCACTCGATGTGGTATTGGTAGATTTAATTATACTTATTATTCAATCAAAATATTTTTGCTCAGTTTCATTTCTCAGAAATTGAACATCTATAACGTCGTTCCCAAAAATGGAAAACAAATACTGCTATCCTAACCTCAAATTTTTGTTTCACGACACAAATTGCACGCAAAAATTTGTTTACATTTATAGAAATTTATAGAAATACGTTGCGTCAAGTATAATTAATTGTACTTTTAATTCAATTTAAATGTTCCTATTTCTGTACATACCTTTGACTGATAGTGCATTAATTGAATAACGACCATAAAAACTTTCGGAGTTCCGTACGTCATTTTCAATACTTTTATAGTTACAAACATATAATTCAGCTGTCGTACCTTAGACAAATCTTATTATCTTCTGAAATATTATACAGGATACAATAGTACGTTATATTATGAAATTTTATAAATCTCGATCGACACACATTTGAATGTATTATAAGGCGCCATATTGGCTTTATCAAACAAAGCGGGATAATTAACTATTCCAAATTAACTTTGCGCAAGGATGGTAAAGTGTTTCGTATTGTTTTTTATTACTATTCGATGGAGTAATACTGGAAAAAATTTTACTTTTTATTCAATCAAAATATTTCTGCTTTATTTCATTACGAAATACAGAACTATATTTAGGATGCGTCAATGTCTTGAAAACTTATGACGTCATCGTCTCGCGCAGTAATTTAACACTAATTCGTAACTTATTTCAATTATAATTATTTCCACGTTTATTCTAGGGGTTTCTCACCCCCACAGTACAGGTTCTCGATTTTGGCAGAATATATATACCAATTTTTGTTGAATTCTATCCACGCGATAAAATTTGTATAAAGAACAACGTAAATACATACATACATACATACAAATATACATCCTTTTTTATTATATATATATATATATAATCTTTAGTAATCGGTCAGTTAAAAAATGTGCATGTTGCAGAGGAAAGTCAATTATGAGGGTTACAAACTGAAGCTCGTTACCCTTCTCTAGGAATTCAGGGCATTGATAACGTCTCAAGTTATTGTTTAACACGTACAAGTATTGAATTAACAAATTAAGTAAAGGCATCATGGGTTTCAGAAAAAAACATGGCGGGTGTATTTCCTTCTTGAATCGGTACATAAAATTGGTTTAGTTTTCCTAAACTAACTTCTGGCAATTTCCCTCATAATTAAACTTTACTTACGGAGAACGTGAAAATGCAAATTAATTGTAAATATTTGTTATTAATTGAAGATGAAAGTCCCTGTTAAGTTAACCTATTAATTAATTTTGTAGCATATAAATTACTGTACGTTCGAATTATGGAAATCGTAATTGTTCACTTGAATTTCATGTTATTTTTAGTTGCACTCATTTTAAAGAGAAAGAGGGTTGTTTCGGATTTTTTAAAAGTAAATATGAATGAGACCTGAGCTCGCTGCTGTAGAGAGCGTGTGGGATCGCTGTGAGGACTCCGGCTCCGTCTCCAGTGTCATTGTCACACGCGCAGGCTCCGCGATGGTTCATGCGCTGGGCCAGAGTCTCCGCATCGCGCACGATCTGCGAAAATCACAAAAAAAAAACACCATTAATCTACGAAACTGTCAAGTTCGAGATATGACTGATTTGATGCCAAAGAATAATCCAATTACAGAAACACTTCTCACAGATATTCTTCCAATCGTATCTCTAATTTTGATTTTAAGGCTCCAACGATCTCGAAACATCTTAACGAAATGGTAATTTGAGTTTCGTAAAAAAAAACTGTAACAGGACTGTAGTACGGGTTTTATCAGCTACCTTTAAATTTTTGAAAGGGTTCGTGTAAAAACTACACCCTTTACCGTGTGTTAAGGTTTTCGTGGTCATGATTTCATCAGGTTCTCGTAATATTTCAACTCCATGATTGTAGATTCAATTTAATACTATTGGTATATCAATTATATCGTGCATGTTCTGGTCCATTTATTTGTGTAAGGCGTCGAAGATTGAACGGAACAAAGCAAGGCTTTAGACAATTCAGGAATAATAATGAATTAGTTGTGCAACTCTTGGCTGTCATTACGATAAACCTATCCGTAGACCTTCTCCAAGCTCAGTGCGGTAATTAAAAAGAAACGTAATTAATTATTGAACAAGATTTTGGGACTTGAATTGTTGGTGGCGTAAACATAAGATTTGTGTACAGTAATGCTTACTTACTATAATTACTTGCTGTGTGTATTGTTGTGAAACATTTCTGGACGCGCGGCACTTTAGTGTGTTTTTGGGAGGCAAAGCAGGAGGTAGTCAGAAATCTCAGAAAATGAGAAAGTGTGGCTTCGGAAGCACAGATGAAAAAGTTGTAAGAGCGCGTTTCTGGGAGTCACCAGAATACAGGACTGAATGTATTTTGTCAGACCTTGAGTGTGGTTGTCTGATGTTGCGAGAGAACAGCAAAACAATTAGCGTGGTCCAATACAGGGAGCAGGAAGTGTTGCATGTGGAAATAATAACCACAAGTAGATTCAGTGAAACATAGCCTGTATGTGAAAGTGTTAAACAATAATCGAGTGTATACGAGCCCCTTTTTCGCACAGCAAAACGATAAGGTAAATTAAAGAATTTATTATATGTAAACCTAACTGCAATTGATATGTATCGTCAGATTTCACTGATTGTTTAAATTAAGAATTTTCTCACTTTGTAAGATTTTAATCATTTTGCATTTTTTAATGAACGCCCGATTTTGTAATTGTAAAATGAAATACTATATATATATATATATATATATATATGTGTGTGTGTGTGTGTGTGTGTGTGTGTGTGTATGTGTGTAAGTATGTATATTGTAATTAAGTGAAATCGTATTATTGGTTGTGTGATTTGGTTTTAATAATGTTAAATCTGAAAGAATGAAGGAAATTATTTTCAAACACTTTTATTGTAATAGTAAACTGTTATCTACGTATTAACAGCTTAAGGATATTTAAATCGGGTATTTAACTACTGATATGTTCCATTTATAATTGAAATTTCTTTATTTTGCAAAAGTTGTATATGTTACTGTTAAATTCTGCGTTTTAATTATGGTAATAAAACAATGATAGATAAAAATCGGAAGGAACAATACAGGGAATTAGAGAGAAAATTCAAATTGTCGAGTACGAGGTTAAGCTCCAGAATAACGCTATCCTGCCTAATTTCCTGATCAGCTGTGGAGATCTTGCCTTATGCCGGTTTGAGAACAGTAAAAGTAAGAGTTTCCCAATTTACTTTATTGTGAGGTCAAATCAAGAGGTTTTATCGCGGTAGAGTTCAGCCTGCAATTTCTGGCGTATTCTGCAGTAAATGAAGTATTTTTCTATTGAAAGATATTGGCAGTGACACGAACAGCTTCCTTTTTTTATCCATATCAGACATATTCAGAACATTAGGGCTAGAATTCCGTTTTAGAACACTTGTTAACCTCTCGTGTGTAGCGCAACTTTTAGATAAGGGGGGAATTTAAGCCACTCAAATTCTTTATCTAACCTTGCGAAACTTTTGGAGGTAAACTATCTCGTCTGGTTTCCAGGAATGCGTAGTAAGATAACCCTCAAATTGCATAATCTATAATCCTCCAATAACGCTGTTATTTAACATTTCCATCAAATTATTGATGGTTGTTTTGATAGTGGAAAATAGGTAAATGCTTCATCATCAAAATTATATGTTAACGGACTATTACGTTATATTGTTCATTATAATGAAAACGATATATCGTGCAAGAAACACCTAGAAGCCCAATTGATATATCTTTTAGCTATTTACTCCTCTTCTCACTGTAAATAAAGCATTTACACATCTAGTATTACGTACTCCGCATAGGAATAAAGAAAAGAACACTCACAAGCGACCATAAAAAATTTAAAATCTCGTGTTGAAAGCCAGTAATAATATTCTGATAGAGTTTTTAGAATTGAGGAGGTTTAATAAGCAGCGATATGAAATTTGCACATATTACGTAAGTTCAGTATGGAAAGGAATTGCAAATTATGTTTAAAAAGACTGGAAATGATTATTTCCTAATTCATATAAAAGAATCTGCAAACTATGAGAAGTTTTCATAACAAAGCATTATTAAGTACCATAAAATGTGAAAATTACCTGCATCCTATCAAAGAAGTAAGAGAGGTGAAATAAAAACCAGTTTACAAAGAAACTTTATGGAACTATAAAAAAAAGTCTACAGGTCTCAAAATAATTTCCAAAAATAGTACTTTTAACTCTTTATAAATAAACTCCGAGAAAATGTTTCAATAAGTGGATGTATTGAACACGTTACTTACTCTTCTAACCCTGATACTCTAACGGAGTTTAAATTCGAAGAGCCTCTTCAAAAGTAATATGAAGTTTTTTAGTATTCTCGTAACATTCACAAATAAAATGATCCAGATCTAGACAATAAAATGGAAACACCACAACGTTTTGCTTAATGTCAGTTTCTGAAATAATGGAAGCATGACAATGATTCACAAGACTCCAGCCGCAATAAAAAAATAACGCAACACCTCTCCATGGTTAGGTTTGTTTTGTAGCGGAAATTATTTTGCTCACGCCTTCTTTGATAAAAGTAATTACGAAGTGTCCGAATAACTGACTCAACACACGATCTTACAAATAATATTGTAGCAATTATGCCGTACGAAATAATATTGAAAAAATGCCTTTCCAAAGTAATAATTGTCAGCACACTTTCTTAGGCGCTTAAAATGTCAAATTTTATCAAGTCTGTCACAAATTATAGAATTTAATTTTTTGTCTTCAAATAAATCAATTTGAACTTTGATGGAAGTGACGAAAAAGGAAAAATCAAATCTTCAATTTCAATATCTGAGAAAAGTAGACAAGTCAGTGCGTCAGAATAGGAAGAAAATGAAATATGAGTTTAACACAACTCTGAATTTTTAGTACAAGTAGAAGCATTTAAAAGGAGGAAATTTAATTCATTAAATGAACACAGAGGCTCGAAACTTTTACACGATATTGGCATTAGTATTATAGCTACAGAAAGAGTTCTCGGGTTTCACAAGAGTGCCAGCTGCGATTAAAACATTTTACAAAATATCATGCTATTTGATTAACTCGAATCAGGTTAGGCAGCAGTTCATCGAAGAACATCCCTTCATTAAACGTTCTGTTAAGGTCCAGATTACATTATCATCCGATTCATAAATGTATTAATTGCATTAGAGATTACATGTATCCAATATACATTATCAGTGAAATAAATCTAATGCAAAGTGAGAACCTTTTACAAGTAACAAATGCTTAAATCCTGGAAATGTTCAGTATATATACACACAGCTTGGTAAATTACTTTATAAGTTTGTTGGGATAAGTTTTTGAATAAAATTTGAATAGCTGATCCCATATGAGGCCTTGATGACTACTAGTCTTCAACTAGCCTATTTGGAATAAAGAAACAACGCCATTAAGACAGAATACCCAGCAAGTATTACAGTCTCATTAAGACAGAATACCCAGCAAGTATTACAGTCTCATAAAATAAATTATACTAGTTTAGATATTTTCTTCTTCCAAGATGTTTAACTCATGCGTGTGTCAATTGTTGTGATTATCCCGGTCACGTGATTGTCATAAAATACTGTTGCGCAACCTGTTAATTAATGCACATTCCAAGGACAACAGCGAGCTCGTGACTTTTGTTTCTACCAATACTAGTAAAAATCCACGTAACAGCACATCTATGACCAACAAATTAATACACTGCACGAGTAAAATTAGATACATAACCTAATAAATAACGAAATAGTTATACAGCGAGAGCGTTTCTTTCACAGTTGGAATTTAGGAATCAGACTTGATGGTTAGGAATTCATATTTACAAGCGTGGAAAGGACTAGGCTTATAAAGTGTTCGTTTGCTCAATCATTTGCACCGTATAAGGAATTCTCTCCGCTACGAAATTCAACTTTCGGATGGTTCGATGCTGTTCTTGCTGACGACAGAAGAATATTTTAATGGACTGAATATTCCGGGTCGAAACATCGTCGAGGGTTATTCGTTCATCCACATTAACGAGTGAACTCTAGTTTTGAAAAATGGTACACCATCTCAAAATGACATTTCTTTTGAGGTACAATAATAGACCAAATTATTCTAGCTCAAATGTGAACTCTTTAGTTACTTTGAAAACATATACTTCATAACAGAAATACCGACACAGTTCGTGAGAATCCTCCCAATATGGGTGGGGAACTGCTGTTGGAACATTCTAATAGAGAAAATGTCAAATTTGTAAGCTTACTGACTTTCTCAAATAAATTCGAACCACTCATTTCTTTGTTCGTTTAGACATATTTTAAAATATCAAGATGGCGAAACTTTTCCAAGAGAGACAATCGTAAATGCGGTGATATGCGACACACAAAACAATACTGATGTAGAAATCCGTATTTAACGTTACTTTGAGTACTCTTCCAGTACATAGAATAATATGAGATAACTTCACTGAGTCACGCTCGCATCCTGCAAGCCTTGTTTTGTGGTTTTTGGAGAAGACAAACCAAAACACAGATGTGAAACACTATGGTAGGCGTTCATCTCTCGTCGGATAAAGATCACGTTAGTGCACATTACAAGTACATATCCTATCCAGAGATGTCGCGTCTACAGCGTAACGAACATTACATTACAAGGCCAACAACATTCATGTTAATAGATTTAGTTATTTCAAATTTAAAAATAAACTATAATCAACACAAATCTCACACTATTTAATTTAATTATAATAGGCACTTGCCGCATACAAATAATATATTGTTGTTTTCCTTGACATATTTATTTCTAGAAAAAAAATTCACAGGTCGGATTGGTAAGTGGAAAAACAATGTGCTCAAATTATTTGTAGACCTGCGAATCAGTGATGAGATTTAGTTACTCGGTTATGCAATCCTGTTCCTCTACCAGGACCGTAAACTCTTATGACGGAAATTGATGCAGAAAAAAAAATTTAGTTAATAATAGAAATAGCAATTTATTTCATTATTCAATTTAAAACATTATAAATACCAAATACGACGTTTCGTCCCTGATAAGAATCTATTCAGGTATATAGATGTTACATTCAAATATTTGAACAAATAATGATATATATTCTGACTATTTAAGACAAATTATAACTGGACAACGGCCATTTGAAGTCAGAAAAATATATTTATTGAAAATTACACTGCGTCGCTAATTTACAAATTTCTGTAAAACGTCACACCTGAATAGGTCGCAAATTAGCGACGAAACGTAATGTAATTTTCAATAAATATATTTTTCTGACTTCAAATGGTTGTTGTTTACTTACAATTTAAACAAATAAATTGAGTAGCAAAGTTTTTTTAAAAAATATTTTAATACAATTGTAAACAAATATAATTTATGGTGTTACTTACAATTAGTTGTAAGAAAACTTTAAGTTAACAAAATTTCTAACGAGCGGTTTGCCTACACGTTACGGCCGAAATGACTTAATGGTACAGCTGTTACGAGTATTATTGAAATTTAAGATATCAATGAAAATACAAATATTATATAATACAGCAGATAAATCACAATAATAATAAAACCTAAATTTTATTTAAATTATTTGTCACTTTAAAATTAATTGCTGAAACATTATATCTAATATTTAACACTTTACTCCTCAATTTGAGATAATTTTTACATTTCATTTTTCATCTCAAATCTTTACGTTGTGCACATCGAAATTATGTTTTTTAAATAAATAAATTTAGACACAACTGAATACTTTAGGACGGTAAATTTCAAATTATTTTTATGTTCATTTATTATAGTTTTAAAACTTTGTTTAGTTTGACCGATATAACAAGAATTACAATGTAAACAATTAATTTTGTAAATAAAATTATGTTTATCTGAAAAGTTAATTTTGTCCTTAATATTTTTAGCTAAATATAAATTATTGGAAGTTTTAAAAATAATTCGAATGCCAAAATTAATAAATCGGTCAATAAGTGTATATTTTCAAAAAAGGGAAGTGGAATAAACAAAATTGTGCACCCGTGTTGAAGGACGACGCAAGCTTCAATTACAATTGTTCTGCGAACAGTGGTTGAAAGTTTCTTCCAAGAACCAGAAATGGTATTTCCAAATTATTCTTCGATCCCCTCACGATTATACCACTTGTTATAAATTAATTGCAATTGGATTATTCGAATAATAGCGCTTGCTACACATAACATCATTCATGACCAACGAATCAAATATTACTTTTTTTTAAAAAAGAGATGATTTCACTATGTTCATTCTGAAAACATATTCACAGATTAAGTACATTTTAAAATCTTTAAAATTCCATTTTCCATATCAGTAATACAGATTATTAATTACGACAAATAATTTCATGATGAATTAACAATAGTGAATAAGAAAGATAGCCAATTCAGACAAAAGGCGATAATAGAAATACCACACAATGTTTCTGCGATCCTTGTTCCTTTCGTCAGGTGCGACTAGAGCGCCAGAGCTGCACTAGTCAGTTGACAAAACTTTTTTAAAAAAAGCCTAGAGGGGTAGTTTATTAAGATGTTTATAGTATTAGGATAAAAGAAGAAGGAGAAGGCAGGTTGCCAGGCAACGGAATTTTGTTTCGTAAAAGAAGATAGGGGAGAGGGAGAGAGAGAGAGAGAGAGAGAGAGAGAGAGAGAGAGAGAGAGCGAGAGAGCTGTTTGTAAATTGTAATTGATGTTATTTAATGTAATTTAAAGTGATTGATAAATAAAAATTTTAAACGACTGATAGGAAATGGAGCCTCATGTTCTGTCAAATTATAAAGATAAATTAAAACAATTTTCATTTTTGATATTTTTTAAAAAAAGTTTTTCATTGCTGAGCTCACTGGCCTTCCACAATATATATGTGGGTGTGTGTATTTGTGTGCAATAAAACTTTGTTATTTTTTTATACTCGATAATATTTAATATTACAGCCAATCATAATACGAATTTATTATGTAATAGTTTAAAGGTAATCTTTAACTATTACGTTATTACGGATTATATTAGTATAAGTACGGGTTTAAAAATGGATTACGTCTAAAAAAATTGTTGGCAATTATTGCAAACCTCTAAAATTCATTGAAATTGTTCGATTGAGTTCGAATCTGGTTTACGTATTTTTTTAACCTGTATAACCGCACCCAAATAATCTACATTCCTAATAGCGTTAAAATCGGTTAAGGCCGTTCGTCCAAAAGAATAATTATGTCACAATATGAACATTTAGAACAATTGCAAAATATTAAAAACATCGTTCACATCTCAATTTAAATCGCATAATTATGAGATTGTGGTTAGTGTATTTCCTTGATAAAACGCGTATACTGAGAAATACTAGCTGACAGCATTTTCAAATATAAAACCGAGTAAAGCACAGAATAGGACGCACCGAGTCGTATTTGTGTTGGGATGAGGACATGTTTATTGCGATCGCGATAAACATATTTCTTCCTGGAAATCAAAATAGTAGAGGTGGAGGTTCTGTAACAAGTAGGTTACGTTACAACTAACCAGTCGGTATACCCTTCAATCGTACAGTTGTGATATCGGTTTCGTTACAATTACTGGTGTACCATTGGACACTCAAACTCTGGCGTGTATCTTAATCTTGTCAGCCAAATTTCGGTCCACCCGCGGACCTCACTTCGGACCCGTTTAAACTTTTACAGCTTTTCTTCAGTAATTTCATCTCGCCCAAATACTTCTCCTAGTATAATATTCCGATGCTAATCTAACTGGTACGACCTTGTTTCAATATTAGACTTTTATTCTAGGCGGCGATTGTTATATCCTTCAGTCATTATCGGGGTTTCTGCGAGTACGCCTACACAGCAGGAGCGTCGTTCTGAGAAAAACACATTCCTTCCTCCCCCAGCTATGCTTTGAGATAAAAAAAAGTTACTGATAATCTACTACAGTTCGTAGAGAAATGTATATTAGTCACTTTCCGTTCGATTTTAACAGGGCAAATATTTCATATTTCAGGCATACAAAAAATTAAATAAATTAACATATGTAAAAAATTAACAATTACATAATAATTAGACAAAAATATATGTGTGAATAATTAAAAATATACTACGTAACGGTTCTGCAAACTTGGTTGTGTTCTGTTGTGGGAAAATAAAATTACTTAAAGTTTTTGAATAATTAATATATTGTTTAAGTCACTTAATTGTGGTGCTATTTATTCAAAAGATATAAGTAATTTTCTGTTTCAACTGCTGAAGACAGCATCAAATATTGAAGATAGGTCATAGAAGCCTTTTCAATTACATCACATTTGATCCGTATGTTTGCCTACTTTATTACTTAAAATAACCTGCAAAACTAAATTTATGAAAATGTTCGCATCGGAGTATACAATATGGGCTCAAAATATACACTTTCGGTAATACAAGTTTGAAAATATAAAGTGTTTTACTTATTGAGGAACTGTCCAATATAATGAAAACTTTGTGTCCATTGAAATTATCAAACAGGATAATGACTGGCTATAAAACCTAAGTTGTTAATATTAAGATAATATAAACGGACCTACTTTCTAGGATCCTAAAAATGGAGCTTTATAAAAAAAACTATCCGAGTTACCGGGTTGCCCGGGTATTTATTTAAATTAGCCCGGAGAACGCATTTATTCGACACTAACCTCTTGGTAAACATTTCATTTAACCCTCATCATTAGCGTCACAGTTCAGAATATTTATCCACTTATGTTCCACTCCCCCCCCCCCCCCAAACCAAGCCCATTCGGCAGGCAACTTCTAATAAACCGGAATGATGACTAACGGTACTTTAACAATTCAGGAATTCTCCTACTACATAAATAAGAGTGTGCAAAAATCAAGGGTATTAAAAGACTGAAATATACTCGCTAACTAAATGAAGTATAAAAATATTCATGGCACCATAAAGGAGTGAAAAATACATATTTTAACTGAATAGAGACTAAAAGTACAACTGGTACCCTCGAAAAACAAAAATACTCCAGCTAAAGTTTTGTCAACCTGTACGTCGAGGTACATAAAATTTTCTTAATCGCCATGGTTAATACGGGAAATAATCTCAGCGCCTCCCATAACCCCGGAATTGCATTATTTATGTAAACCGCCACCACCAGTACGGGTGATTCGCTACCGTGACTTTAAGAGTTTAATTAGACACTTAAAACTTCTAGAATGACACACTATCAGAGTCAGCGAGCCCGAAACATTTTATTCTTAGTTAATAATGGCAGTTTACGAATGTTTTTTAAATGCTACCTCCATCCCCACCACTAGACATTTGGGAGTGTCTTAATCCCTCGGTGTTCGTTCTTGTATGGTAAGTAACACATCTATAAAGTTACGTACAAATCTGTATGTATTTAAAATTGTAAACGGAAACTTGTTTCGCCCTCTTCCACCTCACTTATAGTTATTCAACTACAACTTAACCAGAACGGTAAATGTCAGTATGAAACTTAATGATTACCATAACCCCATAAACAATTAACCTCGGTTGTTAACTCATTATTTTTATCTAACAATCTTTCACCCACTTGGTCCCCCACTCCCTCACCTAGGGACTGAATTACAACTTAAATGGCATAGACAGACTTCTATAACCCTGGGTCTTACACTAATCTCCATTGTTTCGCATTATTTTTATGTAACGCCCCTTCACCTTCCCCCTTAGTGGCGCTGGCTTCCCATTCTGTAAGGGGTTAAAATTATACACTAAAAACATCTAGAGAGGAACTTAATATCATCGAATACAGCGACCGACATACGAATCAGAAACGTGGACTATATCACTTTTAAAATGAATATTAACGAACGTTTGAATATAAAGTTGTATGGAGAATTAATGGAGGGTTAAAGATGGAGGTTAAGGAGAAACAGTGAAATAGAAATGATAATCAGAGGCGAAGAATAATGGGAAGATCTAAGGAAGAGGAGCCGAGGAAGACCACGAAAGAGATGTATACATAAATTGGAAAGGACTTTCGGAATATGCGGGTTGAAATATTGTGCGAGAAGGTACAGTGAAGAATTAAATGGGGTCTTGGGGGAAGCCAAAGCCCACTCCTGGTTGTAGCGTCAAGAAAAGAAATCCTTAATGCACAATGAGGTATTTCTTGAATATGTTGTATTCTGAGAATATTTTTTGGTTTTTAGTAGCATAGGGGTGGGAAGCGGAATGGTAGAGCAAGAGTTAACGAGTAATGCAGGGTAACCCTTAGAAAACCTGCAACAGGCAGATCGTGTTCTTCGTACTTGTCCCACGCTCTTTAGCTGACGGGAGTGGGTTTACTGTGGGGACGCAGAATTCCCTTCTTCATGCCTCGACCAGTGGCTAACTCACAGCTTTAACGTCTATATTGTTATATGACGACTGCCAACTCATTGCGAAAACTTATTCAATCTCACAACAGTAAAAGTCGCGTTTTATTTCCAACAATAGATGTTGTAACAATACGGAATACGCCGCTGAATCATCTCTTGGACAAAACAGAGCGATATGCAAAAGAATAAAGAAAACTTTTTCATAGACAACAGTCCAACGACCTTTGTTAAGGTTTGGGACAACACCAACAAAGACGCAAAAAATAAGAGTATGCTGCTCTCTTCCCCAGCTTTCCCAAGAGAATACTTTTACCAACTAAGAATATTAATTACTGCAAGTAATATGTGGCATTATATTAAGGATTGTTGTAGTTATTTTCTACAGACAATGACAGGAGCTAATAGATTATTTTTAATTCCATTACGAAGTCTCAAGTAACTATAATATGGTTCAGAGTACTCATCCGTATTCCTTTAAAAAGTCCGATTAAAGTGAAACTTTCATTTCGTGCCAATCCTTGAGTGACGTTCAAACAACTCTACCTTGAACCGCAATTGATTGGCAGGCTCAGAATTAATCTATACGGAGAGGTTCTGCGCAGAACTTCGCAGCACTAGAGGCCGATATTAGGAACTCAATATCAAAACTTTCTAAAGAAGTTAACATGCGTAAATAATTCATCAGGCTTCACTTACAGAAACATAAAATTATACGAATTGTGTCTTACTTTATTTTTCTTTTATTGATTATGGACATTATCAGTACTGTGAATTCTACATTCTTACGATTTCTTCCAAGCCTGTTAAACCAAATATAAGTTCGGATAACAAACGTTGAGGACAAAAGTAAATGATTATTAGTTATAAATCTTATACAGACTATTAAAGAATTTAAAATTTAACTCGCAAAAATAATTCCAGAAAACCTTAGTCATATACTTATGACGAATACAAGCGTTACTTTTCATTTTACTGCTCATAGATAAGTATTAAGTTTACATGTATAGCTTTATACAATGAATTTATAATTGTTAAATTTAATGAAAAGCATTATATAAATTATATAATTAAACTATGGAATGTTTGGCGAAGTATCAACAAAATTTTGTACACATGACTTACTATCTTGCTTAAAGTACAGTTGAATGATATCCCTAAGGATCTGCTTGAAGGTGGGAGCAATGTAAAATTAAACCAAGTAGACAGTTACCAACGTCCTTTCATAGTATGGGGGTCTTTAAGCTGAGTGGTAACAAGCAGTCCTGACGACCTCTAAGGCAATGTTTAATCGAATAGAACTCTGTAGAACGTTCTAAAAAGTCGTGAAAATGAATAGAACTCTGTAGAATGTTTTGGTAATTTTTAAAAATCATTATGGCCTTGTCTTCACATCTGTAATGATGCTCAAGAAAATTTTAGTACCAATTAATATAACTTAATTTGTAAAAGTTTTTATTTCAGAAATTGTATTCAGTACTTATAATTTTAAATGCACGTAAATAAATATTTCTGAGATTTTACGGTATAGATTGAACTTCCTGTTTCTGTGTAATAGAAAAAACCAAGGCAAAGCCGAAGAATCTGTTAGTTTTATGAAAGTGAACTAATTTATCTTATTAGTGACCTAGGGAGGAATTGTTTGATCAAAGTAGGTAAGTATATACAGCGAAAGAAAATATGAATATCAACGGCTCTTTTCACATCACGGAGTGCTTTATTAAAGAACATAATCATGAAAAATGGTGGCCTTTTATTAGTTCTCACACAATTAATTGAAATAAATTCCAACGAACCTAGTTTACTGCGTTCGCATTACTAAATTATTAAATCATTAATTTAAATGAAAACCAGTGTCAAATATATTAGCAATTATTCTAATCCCAAAGTTACACTCGCACTACTCCGGCTACAACTGGGTTACACAACGTTATCTTGTTTCCTGTGTGTGAGATATCAATGACAGGTAAAATTGATTATGATTAATTACAGAAATTTAGAATGATCTGTACTTCAGAAAAGGAATATTAGTTCAGCACTGGCGAATATCGAATAAAATGCATTTATTAGCCCGTAAACGGTTTTCCATTTCCTCCATTATTGCGAAAATTAAACTATCACGGAATAAAGGTTTCCACCCTAAAATTTATCCGTTCCCGTTCTGGTAATTATTCATATCCGTCTGTTGTTTCATCAAATCCGAAGCTCTCAATGTAAAGGTTTCTTTCGAACTGGAGTGAAGTCACTAATCGATTTATGCCACCAAATTTTACTTCCCGTAACGACAGGGGGATAAAATTAAAGAAAGACACCAGAGATCACATGTAGAGAAATTCTCTTTCGTAAACAGAAGTATTAATGGAATATTTTACCTACAAGATTTTTGGAGGCTTTTCCCCATAACGTTAAAGTGTTTACTGCCGTTTTTTTGGATTGGCATACAACCCTTTATTTTTATAATCATCAAATATATGTAAGCATGATTAGTGTGATTTGATATTTTGTTTTCATTATTTTTTTTGAATTGTTCATTGTTTACTGTTACGACCACCGGTCTATTACTCATCAGTAGTTTTAATTCAATACAATACAAAAATTTATTAGCTCTAACTTGAATTGTGAGGTTATTCATCGTTTCTCCCAAGAATCTACTTCAGTTCTGCACAATCAACTTCTGTCAAATGAATCGGACTATCATCACTCCGTATTTACATTTCGTTATAAAAAAATAACGGCTGACACCTTAATTTCATCTGATGCATTAAATATCAGCTATGCAGCATCCAGTAAAAATATTTTAGAGTTTAATCACTACATTTGAAGTGTTTTTTATACCAAGTAAAAAGATAAAAATCTGCCACTAGCGTTTTAGAGAAACAAGAAACCCCTAATGAGCCAGATCGAGTAACTTTCTAGTATACCTATGAATTTATACGGAATTTTTCCTATCAAACCAGAACACGTTGAGGAAATTGTGTGTGCTAACCTCGAAAAGAATGTGTTATACTATAATCAACAAATTATTCAAAAACGTTTGAATAGAGTACAACAGACCTATAGAAATGGTCATTTGCAAGGAGACTATAAAATGCAGAATACATCTACATATAAATGAAAGTTGCTATCGCTGCAACAACCAGCACACGTGCGCATTCCAATACCGACGTCATCGGACTATTACAGGTTTGTGCCAGATATTAACATTTTAGTCGCAATAAATCCGCGTATCTCCTTTTCTATCGTCCATGGCGACAATCTCGTACGAAGACAGGATGTCACGGATCAATACTCTCTTTGGATATGGGCCGCGCATTTGGAGGGCCGCCAGGAAATACGCAGAACTTGGACCACCGACGCGACCATATCAAACTTCAGGGGTAATAACACTTCAAAAAAGTCAATGACAACCTCCTAACATTCTGTAAGAACAAATGTATTTTCTCGTGTGTAATGGAACTGTCCGTGAACTTTTTATTCTTAAATATGGCTATTTAACTGAATAGTCATTTAAAGTATGACGAATATAAAGGGAAAAAAATAAGCCTTTATTTTACTTAATTGGAGGCGTAACACGGGAGAGATTTCTTCGACACTAAATGTCACAAGTGAAATGACGGAACTAGGTAGGAAAATACTAATTTGAAAACATTCTTATTGAATATTCTTCAGCACTTACGAAAATTTCAATTACTCAGCGAATATCTTTTAATTTTAGAGGCCAAATTTCTTTAAAGTAATTATTACACTCAAATGACAAAATTAATTGTCAATTCCTTAGCAGTTGGAGATACTGTACATTTTATATATTGTTCAGACAGAAGTGGATCACTTCTCTAACACACAGAACTTTTCTGTCGATTAAATATTACGTAAATTTATTAACTGTCAAATTTGAATTACTTTATTTCCACGGTTTAAACACTGTATTTCTTTCTTACGGTTATACGAAAAGGAAATTGTTAGATAAAAAGTAAACGAATCATAAAACTGCTTTTAGTTTCTGCTTGTATGTGGAAACTGGTGTAAGTGAAAACTTTTTCCTGTTGAAGGCATTAGAAAATAATTAGTATGTTACAATACACGCAGACGTGACGACAAACAAGCTATTAGCTATGTCCTGAGTCACGTAACGCTTCGACAGATAAAAATCTTGTATTATATAACGTTCAACCTTCAACGTACAAATGGAATAAATATAAATAATATTTATGTGTTGTGAATAAGAAATTTAAAAATTATCATTGATAAGAAAATATATGAAAAGTGTCATTAATGTTCGTAAAAAATCTGAGATCGAAAGGTATTTTGCTTTTAAAGAGTATTCCATAATAATAGAAGCATTAAAGAGAAGCAGGACGAGTTGTAAGAATCTCTTTACAAAGGAATAAAAGAAGCAGGATTGTAAGAGTGAAAAACAGGTCCGACCCAAACGAGACGGTGTTTAATGCTGGTGATGCGCAGTTGTCAGAGTTAAAGTTAGTCATATCGCGTACAGCTGTACTGTGAAGAACTTTTTTTCTTGTTTGGTCGGAGGTTCCTAGCTTCGGGACTGTCACGGCGATCGGCCTAGCGCCAAACTATCGCGGACGGAGCTCCCCTAAAAAAAAGAAGACAGATATTGTCATCAAATCTATCTGTAATGTGGCAAGGAAGTGAAATTGCTCCGTGTAGATTCTATGGTAAAGAAAGTCTAATTCGGACGATGAAATAGGCATTGGATGTGTAGTTTTCAGTTCTCAGAAATTTCAAAATGGATGCCGAGAACGAATGCAGGCAATTAATAGCAGTTGAACAATATCAGTGAAAGACGAGGTCCAAAGTTTTTGAGGCCACAAATAAGTTATTTTTTTATAAGCAAGAGTTAGAAAAAAAAGTGTAGAGATAGTCGAAACCGACGAATGTTGAGAAACAAGTCAGCAGTTACTCATCAGTCAGCGACTGGAGTGTCACGTACTATCGAAGCAGGAAACCCTACCGAAGAAAACTGAGGCACCTCAATTCAATTCGGGGCAGGTCCTTAAAATACCACTCTTTAGTTGGAGAATACCAGGCTGTGGCGTCGAGAAATGTTTCAACTTGCCGCTGATGGCAGTCAGCCAGCGCATGGATAACCAGCTCTAATGATATATAGATGCAGAAAGTGCACCCACGTTCGTACATAATTTATTTCGATTAAAATGTTATATTCTTTAGCACACGACAGATGGATTTATTAAAATAAAAGCGGTAAAATTGTTCTTTAAAATACAGGATTTGATTATTGAGTAGTATATAATTTGACTTCCTAATTGTGCCTTCGATAGAAATTCAAAATCAAAGTTATATCACACAATTTACATGCATTTTTAAGGTTACTCGTCCGCTAAATTATCAGAAAATTCAGTAATAAAAATGTGTCTTCATTACGTCCACATCAAGCATGTTCAAAACGAAATAAGTTTACTGTTCTTCTAATAGTAGTATGTGAACGTACGTAAGATAAAGATCACATCATAGTTATTTTTTAATTCGTTTTACCAGCGGGCATACGTTTGAATGATTATTAGCTTATATTAATGACTGATATTCAAGATTTCCATTTTAAAAAAGTCTGCGAGGGCTATTCTCTCGCAGGCAGAACCTTGTACGAGAAACGGAGGCGCTACCTTTGGGGATGCCTTTTCCTCTCTCGTTTTTTAACTAAGGTTCCCACAAGCCGAGGCACATCGGCCTGTTTTGAGAGGTGTAGGTTCTGAGGTCACAGACCTTGGGCATTCGGTGAGAGTTGTCTGCTATTCCCATTGGAATAGTCGGCCAGCTGCCTACTAAACTAAGGCACGGAGAAGGAAATGCTGCGTCCCCACTTCCGCCATGGGAAGGGCGTGGGAAAAGTACCCAATGCCCGACCTACCTGATGCAGGTTTACTAGGGTTTGTCCTGCTACCTTCCTCTACCCTTCAGCATCCCTTCCTATGCTATTAAAGGGGAGTTGCCACCACGTGGATTACCCTCATGTAGCCTGTTGCCCTAAGAAAATATTTCCATTTTACCAGTTAGAAGAAGACCAATCCAAAAGGCGGTCGTAAAGTATCAGAAGAAGTGTAGTTCTTATAAGAGGATAATACAGCATAAGTAAATTGTGCAATGAATAGTCAAATCTATTGACAGGTTTTAAAAGAACAAAATAAATCGTCGATAACTTTCTACAATTCAATCATTTGATTGGAGCAAATAATAAGTGTGAATGTTACTGACGCTACTCGCACATGCAGGCACGTAGGCGCCATTGTGTAATGCGGGGGCCACGTCGTCGTCTGTTGCACAACGAGCCAGACGCTGTAGTACGACTATGTCATTGGCAACACCATTAGTTGATCTCAGATTAACAATATTTTAGATAATTAACTGCATTTGCTGATTAGCTTCCTCAACTGTACATAAATATAACTTTCTGTAATATTAGTATGAGGAGTCTCAACTTCAGATGGTGATATTATTGCCGACTCTGTAAGCAATGTCAATTTGCTGAAGTCTGTATTCTGTATTAAAGGTCTAAACTGAAATTTGAACTACTCACTCCAAGCGGACTGTTCAATTGTCGTTACCATAGTTTTTCATTTTCTGAAAACAGATAGCTAGAACTGGAATGTCACGTTATAATTAAAGTTTTGATCTAGCCTTCGTTAGCCACCTACGTAAAATTCTTACTTTAGATGACCGAAAAACCGGGTTTCGTCGTAAAATTTATATCCGGTAATTGAAAATAAATTATGCATTTCACTATTTACAATTAACATTTCAAATACGAGTAAGTATCCAGTCAGAAGACTGTATCTATATCGAAAGAACCTCATTTAAACGCGACGGTCTGTCGTTGCGTAATAATGAACAAAGTAGTCAATAGGAGAACGTTGTCCAAATTGCGTCAACAGGTCCCTCTAATGTACGCAGTCCAAGTAAGTGCGTCAGAAATAACAATTGGGAACATTGCATAAGACCTTCTCGACGTACAACATCCTGTAAGCCCAAACGCGTTGTTCCATTTCGGACCGTGAAGACTGGTAACCCTGCCAAAATATTCCCCACAGCTGTTAATCTATTTCATTCATCCCTGCGCACTAGCAGGTCCTTTATGTGGTAATGTTGCCAATATCAAGTAATTAAGCGCGCAAAAAAACAGAGACGCCATTTTTGATTCCGTAATGCGAGTTTGAATGTTCCCCATACTTTCTAAAATTTCAAAAGTGAGCCTCAGCTTTGTAATTTCATCCTTATAAACCAGACTGATGGGGTCAACTATTAAAATATGCATTGAAATTTAAAACTAAAAATGTTTCGAAGCTTGACATACATGTTATTGAGTTCGGTGTTTTAATCAATGTTAAACCCACTACCCACAGGAATATCACGAGAACCAATCAGCACTAACATCGACTAATAATTAATACCGGTAACTACATCACTGGAAACAGGAAATGAAGAAGCAAGGTCTCAACAGAAATTGAAGCAATGTTTTTCAATACAAATTTCAGATTTATGATTACTAAAAATAAGTTGAGCTTCGTATAAGAAATATCTTTTTTAGTCATGGTTTCTTTAGTTTGTTGCCAATTTGATGGATAATGTAATATTTAATCATTTATTAGAGTGTTTATCTATGGAATTTCCGATTTATAAAGACCACTAGAATATCCTCAGAATAGTATTTTAAGAAATTGACTTTAAAGCGCATGTCTTAACATGGAGAACATAACGGAATTCGAACATAGAGCCACAAAAGCTTGTGAGTAAATAATTTGAGGTGAGAAAATGCGGTAATCCGCCAATTTGTAAATAAAAAATTATAGCAAAATCCAGAAGCTATACAATTACATAGAAGTTTTTGATTGTTCGAATGTACGGAGCCAATTTTTTTCTGCATGACCGAAGTAATTACACTTTCAAATACATTAGTCTATGAGCCACAGATGATTGAAGTGATTCCAATTTGAAGCATTCGATCATTACAAAACAAAACAGATGTAGTTCAGACTACTGTAGGGTCAGTTCTTAGCGCCCCCGCACACTGGAAACATTTTTCAATCAACTTTTTAATTGCTAAAATAAAACACTTTGTAACTTATAACAGGCCACACACTCTTGTAATAGACAACTAAAAATACCCAAAATGTTCTATTTTAAGGGAGAATCATAAAATGTTGCATGCGAAAAAGGATCATACAAGTACAGACGTATCACCGTTACTGGTTACAGCAGGACAGTCCTATTTCTTCTTCTCTAAAGTCTAGTCTTCATTGTGCAAACAGTTTATTGAAAATTTCAAGGGTTATTTATCTTTTTCAATAGTATTGATAACAGTTTAGTGTACAAAAAATAAATATTAAGTAAATAAAATTATGCTAAGTAGGTGATTTAAATGGAATATAAGTATATAAACATGCATTTAAAAAAATATACAATGGGACAAATTCCTGGACCAAACAATACATCAAGCTTGCACGGATTGTTGATTCGCCTGGTGGTACTTTTTTTTTCCGACTTTGAGTGCACAAGAGTAAGTTTCCAACAGATAACGATACAGAAATTTCGTTTGTTTTTACCGTACTTTGAAATTCAAAACCAAATGTTGTATACACTTAATATTTATTAAACAGTTGCCATTCAGTTATCTATTAATAAACCATATGTATTTATAAGTTACCGCCAACATTTCCTCGGGGGGTAGTCTTTTGTAAAACGGTGTCAACGGTTATTCTGACGTCTTAATATCAAAGGCACAAGCAGTTACAGTCTCCACGAAATACATTTTATAACAGTGAAAGCAACCGTGTAGTTAGTGGTGTAAGCTCGATACTCTGCAAGCACTCGAATTTTTAATCGCCTTGATTAAAAAGTTGCTACTGTGCGGTGGGCCTTACTGGGTGTGTTGATTATCTAAGGAAACTGCATGAACTATAGCAATTGACAAGTAAATGATATTTCAGCAACAACGTGTGTAATATATCACCTTGTGTGAGCGACGGCCGTCTATGGCGACGATAAATCCAACGCCGCACGCCTCCTTCTCATTGGCCGGGTCGTACAGACCATCCTTGGGCGGCAATGTCCAGGGCTCCACGGACATCAGGACCTGCACAAATAAATTAAAAATACTTAAATGCAGTCGTACATTAAAATTTTACCAATGTTGTCGAACATTAATCGTTCCACAACCCACAAATATTCACATAAACATATACTAAAATATATTTTGCTTGTGTGGAATGCGTAAGGCATTTTTGTGTTACAGTAATCCAGGTTTCGTTACAATTAAATGTCATGGGAATTATTTGTCTCGTACAAGGAGCCAATCCTGTATTTATTTTAGAGTTATAAGGAAACAGGACGTTGAGAACTTACGCTTATCAAAGTTTGTAAGATCTCAATGCAACACCTATTCGCCTATCTGCTTATCTAAAAATTTACTCTGACTGACTGAATTTTAATCTGACTCGTTTGATGTGGTTATTTCTCCTTTTCCTCTGACAAGGGATCTTATGTAATATCTAGATGATCGTGATAAAGATCCCTCAATCAATCCGCGGTCAACTGATAGTCAAGTTCCTTCACCTACTCACAAATATCTTACCGTATAAGACGTAATTTATAATTTTTTTGTTCGCCCCAGCTCGCGAACAAACTCTCTTATGCATCTTCTAAAGTCCACAGTGCTTTACAAGCAGAATTTAATCCATGAACCCGTTGAAGATCTCAAGCCCATCCAAATGACTTTGCCTAAGCTATATGCTTGTGAGGTTTATTTGTGTAATACAAATGAGAAACGCTTTCATTTAAAACGTATATGGTTCTAAATGGCTAAGTGGAGGTCGATATAGAAGTGTGCATTCATGAATTAAAAGAATGTATTTGAACAACACTAAAAGGCCATTGTATGCTGTGTATGAATACAAAGTGAAATATTTTTAAGTCGTGAGGTGGAAACTACAGTGATCTTATCTCTGTACTTGTTAATTAAGATTCCCATGCCAGCGTTAGTCTATCGGAAGGGCGTGGGACAAGTAACCAATGCCCGACCTACCTGATGCAGGTTTTCTATGGTTTTCCCTGCATTACTTTTAGGCGAATGCCGGGTAGGATCCTTCAACTATAGGCCGGGGGCACCAGTTAACCCTTGGCTACCTTCCTCTACCATTGCGCATCCCCCTTTCAAATCCCTTCCTATGCTATTAAAGGGGAGTTGCCACCATGAGGATTGCCCTCATGTAGCCTGTTACCCTAAAAAAGATCTCTAAACTTTTAAAGTAAGGTTCCCACAATTCAAGGCCACTCAGTCTGTTTTGAGGGGTTATTTTCCAGGGTCGCATACCTTGATCATGCGCTGTTCCTGTTAGAACAGTCGACCAGCTGCCTCCTAAACGGGTCGTGGCAGGGAGAATGCTGCGACCCCAAAGTCAACGGAAGGACACGGGTTAAGTACCAAATGCCCGACCTACCAGATGCAAGATTTCTAGTGTTTCTCTTGCATCACATTTATGCGAATGCCTGGTAGGATCCTTACACTACAGCCGGGAAGCCATGATGAAACATTGGCTACATTGATCTAGCATCGCCCCCGCCCGTCTATAATTTTAAAGAGAATTATTTTCTCATAGCTGATTCAGTTATCCAAGGCCCTAAAAGCCTGCCGCTTGGGCATACGGCAAGAGTTGTCCGCTATTCCTATTGGAATAGTCGGCCAGCTGCCTCCTAAACAGGCCAAGGCATGGCGAGGGGTAAGCTGCGTCCCCACAGCAAACTCCTCTCCCGCTATCGGAAGGGCGTGGGACAAGTACCCAATGCCCGACCTACCCGATGCAGGTTTTTCTAGGGTTTTCCCTGCATTTCTTTAGGCGAATGCCGGGTAGGATCCTTAAACCATAGCCCGGGGGCCCTAGTTAACCCTTGGCTACCTTCCTCTACCCTTCCGCATCCCCCCTTTCTAATCCCTTCCTATGCTATTAAAGGGGAGTTGCCCAATGTGGATCACCCTCATGTAGCCTGTTGCCCTAAAAAAAAAACAATTACCCCAATAATCCTTCCCTATGGGAAAAAACTAAGAATTTACTTGAATCTAAAATTTTGTACTCCCCTTCACAAGAGAAATTAATCTCTTCGTCTAAATCTATGATCACTTCTCCACAAATCCAGATGAACATCCAAATCATACTCAGTATGTTTACGTACTGGGTTAACCCTTAGTCCTATTTTCCACGCAACACCTTGCAAAGATTATCCAATTAATAAGGCGCAACTTTACACCATTCTAAAGTCCTTACTCCAAAAATGAAAGCATGCACATATAGGGATGATTATAAAATAAGAAATCTAACGACCCGCACCTATCAGTAAATTAGGTACCTTAAGAAATATGCGAAAGTTTACTGCTGTCTACGCTGTGGTCATTTTTAGCCCCTCTTATTCCGAAATCGCCAGATAGCATTCAGGGAACTTCACTAGTGTCCCTAACAGCTGCATCGAGTAGTGGATACAATTCTGGACACAAGACTAAAGATGTCTGTCTGAGGTTATTCCCGGACGCACAGAAAGCCTTTGACAAGATATGGATCAGTGATTTTCTCTTTAACTCAAGCCATGCCTGCATGATACTTATTTCAGGATCATCACACGTATCTCAATTTGCTCTGTGTCGCCAATAACTCTTGAGGCTCAACACCTTCAAATATTCTATTCTTCAGTTAAAGAATTGTGAAGATCTTAGACAAACTACCAACGCACGTTAATCTTCCCTCTTTAAATTTATCTTCCAAATAAAAGGATCAACATACAACGTGACAACAGATACCACGTTCCTAGCGCCGCCTGTGTGAATGTAGTAGTATCTTGGGCTAGGCAACCATGCCCATGCTAGCGTAAACTGAATACGAGAACAAAAAATATATTTTGTTCACTCAAGTATCTACTGAACAAACGTTTGAATTTCTTAAACATTAAGCAGTTATTGCACTTGCGCCTTGTCCGACTACTTTTACAGTAAGCATGCGGTCAACTTGAACATTCTAATATTCAAATCACTCAAAACAGAGCACTAAGGTTGATGCATCCTGGTATGTTACAATAAGTACCGTACCGAACACTATCAAAATGGCTTAAATTATCCATGATGAGCCAACGTAATTAACTGTATACTCTCCACCCCGACGCACTTAAACGTCGGCTATAAATAAAATGTCCACTGCATGAACTAAAAATCTAAACAAGGAACCAGCCAGATACTGGACTGTACTACAAAGGAGGAACATCTAAATTGTGGTCAAAGCATGTATTCATGTTACATTTTTAAGGATATAATTTTGGAACAAACTAATATTTTGTAAAAAAAATGTTATCGCTCTAAAATATATCCTTAAACTTGTATAAATTATTGGAGGACTGACGTAAAATTCAATAAGAAAAAAGACTGAATTTTACGTCAGTCCTCCAATAAGTCTTCCCGGCATTCAGAACTGTAGTTTATTCTCTTACTTTTGACAACTGCTTTGGGCAAAATGTAATTGAATGAATTTTGTGAGCAAGAATTAGATTGTGATACTTTCCTCTTTCATCGGCGTATCAACAATACTAAATTGGGATTACGATAGCAATTTATGCAAGTTAGGCCACTAAGATACCAACAAATTGTAAACAAAAGTTTACTAGCGACAAAAAAAGGGGAAAGAGTTTATAAACAGGATCCGAGTGTGCTGTGTCAACATTTAGCGAATCCAATTACCTCGAAAAACCGACGTAACTGTTTGGCTTCAACATGTTTTACGCAGACTCCTGGTAGTAACTAAGGGATTATCTGCAAGACTCAAACAAAAAGTACAAACAAGTGCATCGTTTTTGGTATCCAAACGAAGGCCATTCGACTGAAGACATTGAAATAAATTTCATGTCACGAATTCGTTTCTATACGCACAAGGTTGGGCAATTAACAACGCAGGTTATTCCGAAAAAATTAGCGTACTAGTGAAAGGATAATCATTAAGAAAATATTTAAATTTATTTTTATTTACATAAGGTTTTAAAATAGTTTTATGTGATAGTGTATGTAATTGAATTGTGTGCTCACAAACATTTAATAAATTATATATTCATTGTGATTTCAACATCATTCAACTAACCAATGAAATTGTTCAGATCAAATCTACTTTTAAGACTTTTACATTAAAATTCATAAAAATGACCACACTATAATTTTACATCTAGAAAGGCTTATATTAAGATTTCACTACACACCTTTCTTCTAGACATAAAATGAACTAGATTTAAATCTCGATATATAAATTTATTGTTTTAGAACGGGGCGATAGAATTTTTTGATATAACAATTAATGTTAATAAAATAATATGGAATAGTAATTCAAGAACCTTCATAAGTTAGCCATTACGCTTATTTTTAATGTTTTTTAATCCAGTGTTTTTAAAACCGGTCCGGTCTCAGTCTTATGCTGTACTAGACTCAGAGTCTGTATCCAAATCGAGTAGTTTCAGTGATTAATACAGTTTGGAAATATATCCACTATCAACTGTAAAAATATGGATGCTTTTCAACATTAAAACATGCAGTACATGTACTATTCATTACTTTGTTCTAGTCACTACTCGCGTTTCTAAGGCTGGAAATTCGGTGGTTTAACAATGTAAGCCAAACTGTACAATTTTTTGTAATTTTACTCTATTCTAGAAAAGTATGAGTTTTCACATATTGCTATAGACGATATTTCACTTCACATAAAGCTGTAACGCTACAACAATAAAAACACTTATTTTATCAGCAAAACTCCCTACACATTACATTCTCAAAGTTATTTAATTTTGATTTATTGGGGGAGCAATCCACCACGTCAAACCAACCATTCGTGTAGTTAATATTAATGTAGATATTACGAAAATATACAAATTAATGTAAAAGTCTGAGTGCATTTCTACATCGTTTGAGACAATGTAAGTTGTCTGTCTAACAACTAATTTTGGTTCAATATATTGTAGCAATAGTTAATTAGGCCAGTAATTGTTTGGACATAAAAATTGAATTGTTTGATAAATCCATTATAGCGGTCTGATCGAACAAAGCAACAATGGAGAAGCGAGCTCGGCTGCTTTGTCGAAAAGTCGAAATGGCGTTTGCGCGCACGAAAGTCTGGGTCAGTTTACGTCTACAGCCAGCCAGGAAAGGAGGCACATTATAACAAATTTTTCACCGAGATACCTTGCAGTCTATTTCAAATCAATAAAAATAACAGTATAAGTCTACAAAGAATCTGCAAATCATCAGTTCCAGTAATAAGGCAAATTCGAAAAATTTTACACTGAGCGGAAGACGACATCCGATTGCTGACCAAGGAGAGGTTCATCCAAGGCTCCGGAAATTTGTCTGCATTCTATTCGCCGGTGAGCGTGTAAATTCTGTGAGAACTAGAATCTAGAACGATATGCATTTATCGTGTTGTGTAGGGGAAACAAAGAATGCTGGTACCAGACGAACAGTATGTAAGTAACCAAACCAAAACTATGATAATATTGTGAACGCTAATTAAAGGATAGAGTCAGATTTCGTTTGTTCGTTCGCTTTCTTCTAGTTTTCTTTCATTGATCGACTTATTGTTTAATTTTAAGCAAATAATATTTTGAATTGAGAATTAGTCAAATTCTACTTTTATCGTGTCCTAATCATCAAACCCAGTAAAGGCCCTGAGAGAAACGATCTCAAATTTTGTTTGTAATTATCTTTTATTCTTTGAAAGCCACAAAACAAAATAAATATTTTTGTTTGTTAATTGTTCATAAGCTTTTCATTTATATTAACCCATCATATTTAATTATTACATTAAATAGCTACTACAACGTAAACAATTAAGGAAATTATTAATTGATTGTTTATTACAATATATTTAGAGCTACGTAATGAGACCAGTAGAAAAAAAAAACAATACTTCTCTTGAAAGGCGTAAACAGAAAAGGAAAAATTGTTTAGGACTAGTTGAGACAACTACACAGCCCTCATTCAGAAATTATTCGAAGGTATTCTAAAACCCTCCTCAGTGCAAAATCTATCGTTGGCCTCACTAATGGGCATATCCAGTATGTTAAAGAACCTGAAGTCTAATCATTCGAAAGATTCAGCACGCAAAACTTGTGCTCTCAGGATATGCAATCGCATAACACAATCTCACAAACAAACGAGGTGTCATTCCACGTGTCTATTTACAGCTAAAAGAGGCTGGGCGCACATAAATAGCCTGCTGCTTTTTATGAGTAGACAGGTTATCAAATATTTGCGAACGAAACTCAACGACCACACGCAAATCAATAAAAGTTTGATGACAAACCAAACAAGTCTTGGTCACCAGTCTGACCTAGTAAGATTACCAGACAGACAATAAAACCCCACCAACCTCAACACTTTATAGAAGAAATTTGTACACCCTCTCCCCTCTAATACATAGAGAAGCTGCTCTTACTGCGACTGCTGTGTTCCTCCAGAATTCACAATGTTTATTAGCCCGAAGTGCCTCACTGCTACCTTTACTAGTCTTTACCATTTAAGGCAATCTTCAAAGACGATCAAAAAATTTTCAAGAGTGTATTTTCGGTCCCGCCTGTTTATGTTCCTATATTTTAGGCACTACTTTTCAAAACCGTAGCGCCTTCCCAATTTCTGTGTTTCACTTCAAATCAATCCTTTACTGCGTATCCATTGACTTACAGAACTCTTCCAGAATTCTAATTCGGGTTGGACTTTTAAAGGTTCCTCGTTGAAGAATGACGCCCTTGGCATGTGCTATCCTTCTCTGTACACTAATCCACTAAATAGCACTTCTTCCTCCTAAAAAGTCCTGTTTATATAAAGAGGGTAACCGTGTGTTTGCTAAAGCGTTTTTTGTTTGTTTTTGTTGGACTTCTAAGCAGTTCACTCAGTAAATTTTGCCAAATCTTGCAGCTTCAAAATCTCAATGTTCCTATTTTCATTCCATTGGAGTATTTTCTCTTCTTTCTTTCAGTGTTAGATGAACAAATTAGTTTCAATAACATACGTAAAAATTATAATAAAGTATTAAAACCTTCCTAGAAACTTTCAGCTTTTTCTCGATGCTATAGAAGCATCTTGCTCTTGAGAAGTTTGCTAGTTACTTTATTTCATGTAAAAAAATGAAAAATTTATGTCTGATTTAAAATAATGAATAAGAAAGATGGCCAATTCAGACAAAAAAAAGTGATAATATAAATACCACAGAACGTTTCAGGGGATCCTTGTGCCTTCCGTCAGGTACGAAGAAGAGCCTAGAGGGACACAACTGCACTTGTCAGTTGACACAACTCAAAGGCGCCGAAAACGCAACAATGGGAGAGCCGAAGGTTTAGCTTAATAATAAGGGATCATAGCAATTATTTAGTTTCAATCTAAACATAAATTTAATTGGCAAAATGGTAAGATTTTAGACATTGACACTAGGTACAATTCCAGACTCCATTACAGAGATGCTTCACTTTAATCAAACATCACAGCTATTAATGTACAAACAGATGCTATTAAACTGAATACTTGCTATGATCCCTTATGATTACGCTAAACCTTCGGCTCTCCCATTGCCGTTGCGTTTTCGTCGCTTTTGAGTGTTGTCAACTGACAAGTGCAGTTGTTTCGCTCTAGGCTCTTCTTCGTACCTGACGAAAGGAACAAGGATCCCAGAAACGTTGTGTGGTATTTACATTATCACTTTTTGTCTGAATTGGCTATCTTTCTTATTCTTTATTTCATGTAATACTTGTATCATAGCATTTAATAAATGTCGAGAGAACAACTATGAAAGATTTTTAAAAAAGGAGTAACAGCAGAAAAAACACGCGAGAGACAATAGTAATTATTATATTATGCAGATTTTCTTCTATATACTAATTTTTTGATCGGTATAAAAGTGCGTAGAATGTTGAGTAACAAGGGCCATGACCCCAGCCAACGATAAAGGAATCGCGTAAGAGTCCATAAAGTGAGGAAATGCGAAAATAATCTACACAGTTGCTATATTGCATTACTAGGCCTGTAGAAAAAAGAACTTACGAAGGGTATAAAATCTTTTCTAATCGCATGTCGACTCACAAATTGCGCCGACGAAAACACTGGAATGTTGATCAATTAGACCATAAATGATAAATGACTGTAATTAAAAAGGTCGCTTATCTCATTAATACCGGAAATAATGCGACTATCAATCAATTATGAGAAATAATTTCGTTAGGCCAGCGATCCGGAACAATTAACACCGGACATTCGTAATAAGAGTCGTACAGAACCAATGCTTATAACATACAAGCTGAGGAACAATCTTGCGTAATAGAACCACTTAAAGACTGCAATTTTAGTGTTATAAAATGAGAGACGTCACAGCCTATTATAAAGTAGCCTACCGCATGCAACACAATTAAGTATATTTCAGTATCCAATATGGCGGACTCCGAAAGTAATCGGAATAACAGGTTCAAGAAATATGAATCTTTGTATTCCGAAAGATGTTGCGGACTTTGAAGAAAGTTTCAGTAATAATGCGCTGTCTACCAGATCCGAAACGAACAATGGTGTTGCAAAACATTTAGACATAACGATATCATGATTTGGTTCAAAAAAACAAATATGTGAAAAACTGGATGAACGGTCCAACAGTTAAGAATGAACATAAATAAAATATTTATTAGTCAATTGGCAATAGAACGGTGAAAGTATGATAATTATGAATTATGAGAAGCATCAGAAAAACGAAACCTGACATAATACTGTAAAAATAAAAGTCAAATACAAAGGAGGAGAATTCGTCTAAAATATTATGAAGAAGGCAGTGTGAATTAATATAAAATTAAGAAACTGGTCCTTTGTACTAGAATATGTACTTAACTTTTGTATTAGCTTTTGGCACAAAGATTTGTACTGTGTTTACTATTAACTATTAACGTCCCGTGCACTATTTTTTTGTTTCTTTAAGTCTTTAATTGTAACTCATTGCTCTAGTTTTCCAAAGTTTCTTCGCTTATCGTAAATATTTTTAATTTACAATAATACTGATAACTTTTCGCCGACGCTTGACATCCCAGTTTTTGTTCATTTTAAAACTAAACGAAATTGGGAAGACTAAATTTTAAGTTATTTCTTTCAGATACTTTATGATAAATTTGAGATGACCTAAGTCTTATATCAGTTTGATATTGCTTATAACATTGCTAGAATACTATGATATGAAGTTTCAATAACATCGGGTCAACCCTTTTGGGGGAAAAAAAGGACGGGACACTGATATGCTACAGTATTGTTAACACTGACGAGTAATAAAATGAACAAATGTATCCATATTATTTCGAAAGGTCGATTTAAATATACCATGCAAATACTCTGGTATGATTCAAATAAGGCGTGGTTGTTCGAAACAAATCTTAATATTAAAATTAAGTTTTCACTGCCAGTTTACTTGATTACACAGGATGAAAATGCAATAGTTCAATAAAAATTAAAATTAAAAAATGTTGGAACCGACAATTTCTTACCCTATAATATACCGTTACGTATTTACTGATAAAAGTTAGTTTTAATTTTTAATTTAATCTTACTATCATTTGATAAATAAACAATTAATAAACAATTTATGAATATATTAATTAAACCAAAAAATCAGTTCATAAGGCGTATCGTCCACAATTTTGGGACTTCAAGTAAACAGGTAATGTGAAGAATTGAAAATATGTATACATATGCATGTAAAATTGGACAAAATATGAATTTGGATATATGGGCTGCGTCCTTTGACTGTTGTAGCCGAAATTTCAGGGTTAATCCTGGCAGAAATACGGTCTTTCAGCTTCTAGATGTAGGGAAGGAGACCTGACGACGACTGAGATGAATTTCGTTGAAAAGTTGAGCAATAATAAAGAATTTGTCCGAGAATCCCTTTATTAAACCCATACATCTGGAAAGTTTACGTTATTTGAACACACAAAATACAAGCTACTAAGGCGCGGAGTTTGAACGAAGTTTGGACTGAATATGTCGAGCTTGTAGGAAGGAAGGAAGAATCCACTCCAGAAGTGCTTGCTATGCGCTGCTAATGGGGCAATATCCAAGGAGTGCTCCTCAAGCCTTGGCACAAGGAAAAAACATCAAATCGATACCGGTGCACAACCGATACTCCTACAGAATCCAGTAGATATCGCCTACAAAAAAACATCTTTGAAACTAATTCGAGAGTTCTGAGAACAAAGTTAACCACGCATTAAGGAAATTAGATTTTCTAGTTTCCTCTAGTCAAATTACGATAATTGTCAGACGCGTCTTAATATAAATGTCGATTTCTTCTTCCAAACGCAACATTTTATTAAAAGAATACGTGTACAGTTAAAATTATTCAAAAAATACGATTGCAATTATAAAAATTGAAATATATTTTAAAAGGCAGAACGCGACGGTTTAAGGGTTTCCAACGATTACTATAATTAACTAATGTTCTCCTTACGACATGCTCACAACACGCAACATCCCATTTTTGGATACTGGGACACCCATTAAGTTTACAATTGGAGAGTATAGTTCATACTGAATCTATGAAACTTAAATGTCATCACCAGATTCGAAGTGGAGTACTGAATAATACTGCAAACTTAGTCCAGACTTTGAAATGTTATAGCCATTCGTTCCATGAAAAGTTTTCTTTCATACATCTTATTTGTCAGAGGTTAAAAGAATGTAATATGACCACAAATTAGAAGACTAAAAACCGTAATTTCATGGATTCAATATATTCTTTGTAAGTAGCACACATTTTCAAGCATAATTAATATCGCTGATCTTTATCCAAAATGGATAGAGTCCTAATTACATGCATCTGGTGCACAACGCGTGAAACAAATTGGATAGTTATGGTAATATAGTATTCACAGGAAGCACCAATAGTCACAATATGAGCGGACCAGATTTTTCTGGATACTTTAAATGGTTTGACTTTAGGTAAACATACTTTTTTTAATTTCAATAAAACTTATTGTCTAGTGACTTCACAGTTTTATAGTAGACAAATATATGATTGTAGAATCCACAATGTTGTAAGCCGATGACCATTATCATTCCAAGAGACGAGAGAAGCTGAGGAACTTTATTATAATATATTAATGACTATTTACAGGAACTGTGATTTGGAAAGATCCGCGAACCGGGGAAATTTGGTGTTTAAGAGGTGCAATAAAGAGGATATGGAGATGATGGGAGGAACGAATACTGAGGGTGTAGTGCCAGTAGGTAGGTGGGAGTTAGACTTTTCCAGAATGATTTGGGGGAAGGATGATGTCAAGCGCAGTTTGCGTTTGAGCCTGAGACTTTGAGGAAGAGTGGGTAGGTTGCTGTAGAAAAACTGAATGGTTGATGGAGGTACTTATTAGTTACTTGGTGGATTTATGAATTATGGAAGGAATTAGAGGAATTTCAAGGTCTTTGTTCATAACTGAGTTGGAAAGTTACCAGTGTTTAGTTTGGATTTGGTTGGTGTGTTAATAGACGGTTGATCCCCATATGGCACACGAGTATGACAATATGGGGCGGATTATACTAATATAGATGTTCTGGGAGAAAAAGCACACACAGTCTCGTAAATTGATTAAAAAAATTAATAGATGGAACTTACGACCTATTTGAAACCTCTTTTTAAGAATTTTTCATTCAGGTTGCTCCTTTCAAAAAAACATTAACACGTCTAAATGTGTGTGGTCTGAAAAACTTTAAAAACACTTTTCGCCTACAACTGAAATAGGACGCAGTCCCTGACTCTAAATTTATATTTATTCTTCTAAATTAAAACCAAGTCTCTATAATTTATATTTATGCGGAATTAGTTCAAATATGTAAATTTCTATCATGTATTTAACTATGTATTTGGCAATTTACATTTCTAATATCCTATAAATTTTCCTTTTTTTGGATATATTACCTGAAGATGGCCAAAAATGTGAACGAAACGTTATACTGAAATAATTTATTTTGTTTTAAATAATAAATACATTTTTTCTGGGGAACTAATAAGATTTTTTTATAAATAAAGCACAGCCAATTTGAAATCAGAGAAAATTTATTTATTTATAGAAAATTATTTAGTCGCTAATTTACGAGCTCATCAGGTATGAAGTTTCAAAAAAATGAATGTAAGGACGACAGTCAGCAGAGAACGACCCGACTACCAAAATTTTGTTAAACTCCATACCTGAAGAGGTCGCAAATTAACGTATAATTTTCTATAAATAAATATGGCAGCACTAGTAAATAAAAGCTAGTGAATTTACAGAGATGGGAGCATCGCTATGAGAAGTTTGTAGAGCTACAAGGAGACTATGTTGAAAAAAGAAAAAGAAATTTTAAAAAAATATCTTCTATTATTGTTGGGTCGGAAACCTTTCAGACCACCCTCGTATATATATCATTAGCATAGTTTATAAAATAAATAAATGTAAATTCGTCCCTTTTTGTACAACGACATAAAATATAATTCTTTTAGATATACTGAATTTTTCTTCACAATCTCCTAATTCATAACCTCACTTTCCCAGCTCCTAGCTAAGTTTTCGTATTACTTTTTCGCAGAAAGAAGAAGTCTGCGTCAATAGCCATTCACGATTCACGCATAAACACCGCCAACGCTTGATCATTGCTAAAATGTTGACCTAAGAATCGTCCATTGTTACTTGCGATGAAACTTGCATAGAGTCGAGTTACGGTGGAATAGTGGAAAGAGGGGCGGCAGCACCAATGAAAGGAAAAATTAGTAAAAACGTGGTATTACATCAATTATTCTAAGTGAACATTTTACGTGAATCCGAGAGGGTGAGTTTCTTATGATATAGACTAGTATAATTAAATTAAATACTTTCCATGTTTTTTCTGCTTTTTTGCAAATTTTAAATGAAAATTTCTGCAGGTTTAAGGTTCCAGGAAAGTTTTCTTAGGACTTTAGGAACATTTTGTATATTGACATCATACCGTAAAAATGCTGCCTATAACTTTCAGGTTTTGGATTAGCCGAAACTTGGTCATAGCAGATAAGATGTATTATAATGCAGCGCTAACTATGAAAAAAAATGGAAAAAACCTCTTTTGAACCATGGAAGAGGCACTTGGAAAGCAACTTTCGGACAACGACCATGCTGTTTAGGGTATTGTGTGCGAATTGCTCAAGTAGAGCCCACTTTCTAGGGAGAAGGGATCGACAACTGACACAACCACTGAGAAAAACTTAATTTTAAATTAGATTACTTAGAAAAATATTTTCGTACTTTCAAACAATAAATTTAATCAAATAAATTCGGTTCATATTCGATCGCTAAATGTTTGAATAAATTAGTTAATGTAGTTAAGGTCTACCTGCGTACAAATTTCGAAGGAATTCGCCAACTACAAGCGGTTTTGATTTGTGTCGCCGAAATGTTCCCAGTGCAGCATTTATTACTTGCCAACACAAGATAAGTCGGTTGACGTGACATTATTGTAAATTACGCAAAACCCTGATATTTTTATGAACTATTTCAGTGTTTTACAACACTCGTAACTCGTCACAATGCATTTAAGACAATTGAAGGAAGTTAACTATCTGTGACCTCGTTTAGTAACTCGAAACCCGCTACCTTATCGTGCTGATACAACACCTGATTCAGGCTGCTCACAACGGAAAGTTCAAACTGGGTAAAATTACATCGGTAACAGTTTCCGTCATACAAACATGCACACACAAGATCAAAGTGAAATGATCGAGTAGGTAAATTCATACGTTATCATTAAATTTTCATGACGTTTCTATTCCGGCAGATGGTAAATTTACTAAGAAGAGATGCATACAGTTCAAGTTGAAGAGAATTAAATATGAAATATTTAATGACTAAGTTCACTGGTCTGTATACTGGCGTTTTTCTGCTTAGGATTTTTTATGCACATTTAAAATTGCAAACACAAGAATATATACCATTATATTCAATCTAGCAAAGTACCAAATACCCTAAACTGAAATATTTCATTTTTGAAAATTTTAATAATTACGTATTAAATTCTTATACATTTACTACATTTAACTATGTATTTTTTTATAAGATGGTTTAGCAAAACCAGGCTAACTGAACTCCTTGTGAATGTTTCGTAAACATGCTCGAAGCAATTTGTTGCTTATTTTGCCGTTGTCAGGCTTTAATTTTGTCGACGTAGCCTGTTCTTTAACATGCAATGACACCACACATCACACAGGTTTCCGTCTGAGAAATACATGCCCTTCTTTTCTCTAGATACGAACTAGCTTATGGTTTCGGTAGCTATGTGATAATAAATATTTTAAGTTTTATGTAAAAATAAGATACAAAGTTCAACGGTAGAATGGACAAAAATAATCGAAACTTTTAAATTCAGATTAAACCTGTGTTCAGTTTAATGCAAAGATCTTTAAGATATTGGAACATAAAGCGACATTTTGGCAATAAACTATTATGACAACATAATATTAAAGCAAGACAATATGATAGTTAGATTACGAAAGAAGTTATGGGGTCGTCATAAAAAATACAACACCGTAACACGCGAACATAGCATTACAACAATAAGGGGACTACGCCCACGGCTCACTTCGCCACGTACCCGCCATCTTGTAAAGGTACAAAAAATAAGTGAAACACAAAATAAAACAATTTATAGCTATTTATGTAATTTCATTTCCCCCAAAATTTCATCGAACTCCTCACAATATTCGCGTATTTGTGGAATTATTTAAGTACTTCATAATACACTAAATATTTGTTTTCAATTAATTTGGCAGTGTAAATTTAAATACGTGAACAACAGTATAATGTCACAAACGCTTAAACTGCTTGATAATATTGTAATTATTAATATGGTTAATAAGTTCAGTGACTAATTGCTAAATAAACCGATAATACAACACCGTAACACGCGAACATAGCATTACAACAATAAGGGGACTACGCCCACGGCTCACTTCGCCACGTACCCGCCATCTTGTAAAGGTACAAAAAATAAGTGAAACACAAAATAAAACAATTTATAGCTATTTATGTAATTTCATTTCCCCCAAAATTTCATCGAACTCCTCACAATATTCGCGTATTTGTGGAATTATTTAAGTACTTCATAATACACTAAATATTTGTTTTCAATTAATTTGGCAGTGTAAATTTAAATACGTGAACAACAGTATAATGTCACAAACGCTTAAACTGCTTGATAATATTGTAATTATTAATATGGTTAATAAGTTCAGTGACTAATTGCTAAATAAACCGATAATACATAACTTAGCTCAAACTGTATAGACTATGCTTCAAAAATGTTCTGTTATCACTTAATTAAACACCCGAATACATACGGACAGTTATTCAGGGCAACGGAAACCAAAATTGGCACTTGAGACGATTGGGATGTGACGTAGAAAATAGACCGTAATCGCACAATTGAAGATGGAGTCAATGGTGACAGTTTAGCTCCATTTAGTACTCACTGACATGTTTGCCGTGTATAGTATATACATCGCGCATAATTATAATAAACCATGGAGCATATGTGGCCGAGACGAGAATAGACTGAGGAATACAAAAATTTCCACCCATATATCTTATCCTCGATTACTCCTACCAATCATTAAAAACAAATTTTGCTATTGATGATTTTGCCTAGCGAGCTGAGATTTAAACCAAGGACGCTGAACTCCACAACCCAGCAATTTAACTCTAAGAATTACAGGTAATTAATCCGAGTCGTCAAAGCGTTCCCTAAAAAGTTGAAAGGCTAAAAACATTTTATATTCTACGTGGGATTGGTACCAAAATTACTGGATTGAATTATTTAAAGTAAAATTATTCAATTATTTAAGCCTTGTGATGGAGTTGAAAGTATCTAATTGGTATATGTTGTATTAAAAGATAGAAATAAGAGACTACCTCATAAAGAAAGTTAAAACAAAAATTAAAAAAAGAAATAAGCGATACAGACTGTAATAAGGACTATTAACTCAGGTTGTAAATTGAGGTGTTTATCCGTATTTGTATCGTATCGTATACACTTCTACTTCTAAGTTCTTTGCATTGTATATTCGCTTGGATCATGTATGTTAGGATTTTTCGAAAGTGTTCATTTAGTTGTTAGTTGCGGAGCAATGTGCTTCCAATTACTGTCGTATAAAAACGCAAACATTGCAAAACGTTTTCCAAAATCTTAAAAACATTAATTTGTTTGAATTCTTTCGCCGCTATTTTATCACTCTAAAATTAAACACTTTTACTAAATTTTCCGCAAGCAGTTATTCAAAATTATGTATTTTAGGAAGTCGCAATCATTATCATCAGAGAATAATAATTAAATTTGACCAAGAATATAATTATGACTCTAGCCGAGATCTTCCTGAATTACTTAATTTCGAATAAATACTTGCGAAAAATCAAGTGTTTAATTTTCGACTGATAAAACAGTGGTGAAATAATTACAGTAAACAGTGAAGAAATAATTAGTTCTACATGAATAATTCAAAATCTAAATTGTATTTAGAAACCTTGCATCTTCTTGTGTTACATTTTATAATTTTTAAAATATGTAGACCAATATACGTCAACTTTTAACAGTTGCAACTCTGCATATCAGGAACGTGTCACTAGAAACCGGTTGTTTTGATCTGATAAACGCCAGGTTAATCTTTAAAAGAGCAGTTTCAATACGTTTTACCTACAAAAATTATACAAATATGTAACTAGTTTGGTGTTCCCATATTTTATGACGCTCGACACTTTTTGAGAATGAAGTGTTTGGTTCTGTAACGTATTTAAATTTTAAGTACGAATATTTCATCTTAATTTGCAAAAAAAAAGTAGTTCAATATAGTTATGAGTAAATATATAACAACTTATGTTATACGCACTAGGAATTCACATGGCACGTTCAAAGAAATTTGCTTTTCAATAAATCTTATAATACAAGTAGGTTGGGAAATGACAGGAAAAATATCTGCGAGATTAATAACTAAAAGCAAAATTATTAATCATTCATAGTTCCCAGAATTTATAACAGCTCACTGGGACTTTAGAATTTTCGGATACGAAAGGTTAAAAAGCAGTGGCTCGCAAAATCTGCTTCCTTTGATAAAAGCCTGGAGTTTAGCCAGAGACTTAATAAAATTCCTCCAATTAAATCTGGTTCGCACTATGGAACTCGAGAAATATACTGAGCACAATTATGTAGGAATTCTTTGAACGTGGCAATTTTCGCCAGCTATTTCAGAGAATAATTGTCAATTAGACAGCGTAATAGTATCTCACAGCAGTAAATTTTAGACAGAAGCATTTCAATGCTTAATCGTTAGTTCTCCATTTTCTTTTCGTCAGCCATCATTCAAAATATTGCCATCGTACTGTCTACATGCGTACGTTAAAGGGACATGAAAAATCGCAGATGTTTGAAAGACTGGTATAAAAGAAGAAATAGATATTCCCACTAAATAATAATAATAAATACGACAGACGAACTTTAAATTGAGAAATAATTACTATGAAAATTTAAAAATGCCGGACGGTACGACGAGGATTGGAGTGTTTTCCCGCGTCGAAAAGTCGGGCACTTAAATTTTCATAGTCATTATTTCTCAATTTAAAGTTCGTCTGTCGTATTTATTATTATTATTTAGTGGGCATATCTATTTCTTGCAAATTACCGCTTTCTGTAAAAGAGCTATTTAATGAGCTATTAAAAATAGTAACCCTGGTATCGAGAAAAAAAACTCTGTTACAAGACGCTCTTTCCCCAATCCCGTGTTCGTCGATTATATACCGATACTCGAGTTCGGTAAATACGTTTCAGAACCTAAATTTCTTAACTATTATATCTCCATATCGAGGAAACTTAATTCTTCGAAATGTCATAACAGAGGCTCAGCAGCCGCATCATCGACCCCAGCATCAATTTTGTTTAGTGTCCTTTATTCGTTTCAGCTCTTATCGGAAGTTGGTACGCAAAGAGTTAAATGTTTTGACTAATTTGCTTCTGCCGCCTTCAGAGCATTTTTCTCTGAATTTATGAAGTAACTTCATATTGCTCAGTAACTGGAATCCTTTGATTTCACATTCCTCAATTCTAGCGTATTTTTATACATTTCTATAACTACAAAATAAACCTGTAGTCTTGTTTGTTAACTATTTCGAACGTCCGCACTCTTCGGCGGCGGTGTTCAAACTGGACTATTGCGCAATATTAGCTAATGACGGCAACTTTTTTTTTCAGTTTGCACAAAAATAGGAAACACTATTTTATTTTTCAATATATTGTACATTGTTTCAAATATCACTCACAATATTGCACAATTAATATATTTAAATATATATATATATATATATATATATATATAAAGTCTAGGGGTCACTTTATGAAAGTAAGAATATTTACCTCGCACAAGAGCGAATGTAGAGTGCGGGAGAAAGCAGCGTGGCGGCTCTCTGATTTAAAGGAAGTGTTCTGGGCGACGACCTCCGCGATATTTTTACCGAACATGCGCCACTCACGTGCTGCCGCTCGTCTAGAAACACGCCTCTTCACATTTACGTTTCCCTTCTGCTAACCCATCAACGACAGTTGCTTGCAATTATACCTAACATACAAAATAACAAGGTCTCTAATAATCCAACCAACACGCTATTTCAGGCAAATCTGGGCTGTTTCGGGACGTAGTGTCAAATGGAATTCAGGTCACCTTATAATAATAATAATAATAATATAATTGCTAATTTGACACAAAGTTCAAAGTATTCTCATCTTCACGACACTTCGACCACTGAATTATACAGTAGCAGTTTAACCAAATAAAATTTACATTACAATTATATCCGGTTGTCCTCGACGTGTAATCTATTGTAAAAATCTATTATTTTTAAAATACTTTATCGCAAAATAAAACGCACTTCCCCCTACAATTTGTGATCTCTGCAATAACATCACCAGCTGGATCACCTGATAAAAACATACCAAAAATTCCACACAGACGCCAAAACCTAGAAGACAACCGAAACTTCATCAACCACTCAACTGAATATCAAAAAAGAATAATCAACTACCTGACAACAATTAGCTGTTTTGAAGATTATAATCGACAATGTAATATCCCAACAATTCAATTGTAATCCCCTGTATGGAACGGTCGCCAATCACCTTTATTAAATAAAGGTTTATATTTATTGAAAAACTCTTGACAAAATAGATTCACGATGCGTTCTTCTTAATAATAATCAAAATGAAATAACGAAGGATGTACCTGCTGCAGGAAGAATAAACGAGATTACTAAAAAATTCGACAATATTAAATCTTTCAATGAACATTTCAAACGCACAATCATCAATTGAACCAGGTATTAATATATATATATATATATATATATTAATATATATATATATATATTGTTAAAAATTATAAAGCGAAATAAAAGAAAAAACGACCCAGACAATACGGACATTTAAGTCTAATATAGTTGCTCATAGTAGCAGTAATGTCGTCTATAAATACAAGTTCAAGAAATTCAGGATTTCATTTGTCTGTTATTCAATGGCTTCGTTTGAGCGGCGTCTTATTTATAGCTATTACTATTTTTTTCATCACCTAACGAAAGTAACAAGGTTTACAGAAACGTTCTGTGGTGTTTATTTTATCACTTAAATTTTTCCCTTTATTGGCTACTTCACTACCTTTTTGTTAATAGTTTGTTCCTTGAAAATAGATGTTCAGAAGTCGATAAAGATTTTTCAAATCTTATATATTCCACTGCATAATATTCGTAAAAACTCGTGTTCAATTTTGTTCCAATGCCAAAAATAACCAAAAATGTCCCAATGTCTCTACAAATTAAAAATTCTTCGCATTGTTGTAAATGAAATTGAAAATTAATAATATATAATGACCAAGAATTATGAATAAACATTACTTGTACATAGGTATATTAACAAAAACTTCTACAGCGATAAGTTTCTTCCACAATCCGTGGACCTCATCACCTGAGCTCTACAAAAACATGGTTTGCCATCGCGATAATAAGTTGCTATTTAATTGCATAAATTTATATCGTCCCAATTTCGATGCAAATGTAATAAAAATGTAGTATAATAAATGTTTACTACATTGCCAGTTTAGAACTTCTCTTTGTGAACTGATTGAATACTACACGTACAGGTGTATGATTTTTTTTAGAGATAATCTGGGTTCACACATAGAGATAAAAGCGGGTCCTTAGTGCGGTTCTGACCTAGGCCACTCTCTCCTCGGTCTAGACCAGACTTTCCCCTCAAGAAAGCAGACCACGGTCAAAACCAGTTCCTGGCGGCCTTTCATTTTTTGGGTACTACAAAGACAATATTTTAGCGATATTCTCGAGTGTTCTGTGGTAACAACTAGCTATTGACGTAAGGATATGTGAAATTAACAGAAATGACAACGAGTTCAACGAACTCAAGTGAATGATTAGGTTGGGCGGTGTTGGAACGAATGTACGACGAAAATTATAATTAATAATGCAGGCGAATATGCAAAACATTTATTGGAAAATTCTAGGCTTTTTGAAATTATCTCCCCTTATTACATTAATTTAAATTTTATTAACATATAAAAATGAAGTTCTGTTAACCCTAATGAACTTTTGAGGTTTGTTACATACAACGAAACACGCATTAAAACGCCGTCATTCAATAATATGCTGTACATTATTGAAAAAACTTTACTATAATGCCACTAAGTCAGAACAAACTTAATATTAAATATTTACTTCCAAGAGTTGCAAAGAGAAAAACACTACGTTCCGCCCCTAATTTTACCTATTTGTATTAATTTCAATGTAACTAACCATTGAAATAAATATTAAATAAGAAACTTGTTCCGACTTATTGACCATTATATTTATTTTGATGTAACAAGTCTGATAAAATAATTTCAAAAGCAAAAATTGCCCGCCACTGCAATTAATATTATCTTTGAAACACAGCCCCAAAATTCATTGTCATTAATTTTACGCAACAATGAAGATCAATAATTAACTAATAATATCCTCAATGCCGCTGATTACGCTGTAATTATTCTTACGAAGATGTAGTTTACAGATTATATCCATTTCAATGCAAAAACTAAGGAATGAAGAAAAGTACACCTACTTTAATTGTTAAACGTGTAATATAATAAAACTAACTAAAAATAAAATTTGTCCTTGCTTTTACGGTTCAGAAGATAGACATACAAAAACTTGATAAGTAAAACGGCATACTATAATTACAACTACATGCAATCTTGGAAACTATGCAGATACAAAGTTACGGAAATTAAGACTAATTAGCGTGTATTTATATTAATGGGAATGGGGAAGCACAAAAGTTGTCTTGCATCATGATTAAGCAAACATTTCCAGCGGTTTTCAATGCCGTTTGTTACGTAAGCAAGATTCCTGGCGAATCCGATAGTGGCAAGTGCATGGTGTGTGACCTACGGTGACCTTCAGCGGGCTGCCTCCTCTCCTTTAGAATCGTGGCTAGAGTGCAGCTGCGTGCGACGAGGCTGTCACCGGAGCGGCAGCTAAATGGAACACCGCAATTGGCCAATTGGCCGTAGACCTCCCAAATTAAATAGCCACTTCACGGCCAATTACTGAAAGTGCGGAACGGAGATTTTTTGGGGGGAAGGGGAACAATCTCGCCTCTTTGTTTCTCCTCTCTTCGCTTGCAATTCCTTCCGTGTCTTAAAACTACTTCTCTTACCTTGCTTGCCCTCTTCTTCGATTAGATCTGATAAAGGTAGAACCAGTTCTTCTTCCTGTCGATTTTTGGGTACAGTTCAAATTTGACACGACAGAGACGAAAGAGGCTGTTTAAGAATGAACTGAAAAAGATGTTTGTGAATGAGTCGACGTGACTAGATGGACGTCAGCTGCACAGCTGGGCTGCTGTGCCCTTTCCTTCCCCTGCAGACCTTTAAAGCAGGATTTTTTCCCCTGTCCTTCTGTTTCTTTAGACAGTCACTTTAAATTCCAATAGGGGAAGAGCTGAGTACGTGTTGGCTTTACTTGTGGGGTATGGAAAGTTGAACGCGCGGTTTCGCAGAGGAAGGAATGTCGAACACAACCACTCCGCTCTGCAGTTGAGACTGAAGTATTGACGTACTCGGCGCTCGCCTCTCAGACACTGCGCGAGCGCATGCGCAAACGTAATCCTCCCCTGGCCAATCGCGAAGCTCCAACATTTGACACTACAGGCTACGTCTAGTTGATTGATATCTTACACTTCACCATAATCTACGTCGGAACAAATGAAAGTAAAATGAAGAAATAGAGACAATATCCAATGCTTCGAACGGTCTGAGGACAGTCCCAAATACGCCTACTCGATTCAATCTAACCTAAAGTTAACTTAACACCAAAAACTAGGTTATTAACAATAGTAGGTTACAATTATGCAAAGTTGTCACTAAAACTAAATTATAGTGTATTAAACTAGCTATAAAACACATTGGTTGAATGGTATTCACTTTCTGGAACTTCAAGTACATCTAACATTGAGTATTACAAAGGTTTCAGTCAAAAGTTCTCTGAATGATTAATAAATTCTCCATGGAACGTCCGTAATTTCATCATCCGAAGGGCCTTAAACATAGACTCTGAAAGTAATCAGCTCCTCCAGTTTTAAGTATCTCAAAAACTTGAGAACCATCCAAATCCACAAGCCATCAATCTACTAGACAACAGCAATAAAACTATATACATAGGCTGCGAAGAACAAACTCTCTAGATTTACTTAACAAGTTCGGCAATCAATCCAAAACTTACTATAGCGCTAGTGAGAACGTTTACTCCAAGTCACTCTTAAAAATATCTTATGGAGACTTAGCAAAGACCAATTCCCAATACACGTCAAAATAGTTAGGCTAATTCTTCAATGTTCTAATAAGAACAGATTGGAATGACACTTAAATATTTTCTAAAATTATGCAAGCGTAAATTTTGTTTTATAAAATGCTTTCCACAAAATATTTATAGGCTCGTTAACTAACAGTCATTATCAGAAAATTTTGCAGTGGTATTACAGGAACAGAGATGGAGTGGACGAGTAGACAAGAGAGAATACTCCATGTTCTATGGTCGTCTCTAAAAAATAACTGGCTTCATCATTATCCCTAAAAAAGTTATCTTGCTTTTGAACCTCTAGGAGATAGAATGTGCAAATTATGGTTAAAGGGACGATTAAGAAACCTGACCCTTATATCAGCTTAGGCATATATTGGATACAGAATGTAATCATATACCTAAATATGATGTGGTTTACTTCTTGGAGAATTATACACAAAAATAGGTAGAGATAATTTTTTACAGTACGTCGCGAGAAACCCTTCTTTACATACTTTTACTATCAAAAATGTGAAAATGTTATGTCAATATGCGAAATGATAAAATAACTTGTTTCAAAGCATCAGGATAAACACAAAGGAACATGGAAAATGGCAAACACTGGAGTGACTAATAGATCACGTATTGCTATCAGTCATTGACGCCAGGTAGGCAAGAGGCCCTAACTGTGATTCAGACCACTTTTGGTGAAAGCTCTGTTCAGGGAGAGACTTCCGAATGTAGGATGAGACAGAGGATATAAGAGGATGCAGTGATATTTGGAAAAGGTGCAAAAGCTACAACATGCTGAGCAGTACAAAGTTCACTAGAAAATAAGTTAGAAGAGAGATTACAGGAAATTCCTGAGCAAGAATCGGTAGAGTGCAGATGGGCTGGAATAAAGCAAGCAGTGGAAGAAGCTGTAATGGAAACAATAGGTAAAGTAAGACAAGAAGAAAGGAAGGAATGGCTTGATTCTGAATACAGAACATGCATAGAGCAGAAGAATGCTGATAGACTGATTATGATTCAGAAGGAGACAAGGCAGAATTGCGAGAAATATAAAGAGAATACAGGAAGAGCATACATAATGCTGAAAAAGAAGAAGAGAACGTATTTTAGAAGACAATTGGAAAGAATTGAGGAAATAAACAAGAGATATCAGCCACGGACAAACCTATGGAAACACAAGGACGGAAAAGTGATTGTGGAGGAAGAGTTTTGTAAAGGTGGGAAGTGTGTCTCAAAGAATTGTTAAAAGTAGAAAATGGGGATGTGACAGATGAGAGACAAGTCAGCATGAATTTGAAACCACAGGTTACCGAACCATCTATAGAAGAAGTTATGAAAGTTGTGAAGCACCAACGCAATGAGAGTGCACCAGGAGGGGATCAGATCATAGCCGAATTACTAAGACACATAAGACAAGAGCTAACTAGGAACCTCCACAAATTAATTTGGGTGAGGTGATGCCAGAGGACTGGAGGATAGGAATTATTTGCCCTATTTTTAAGAAAGGAGATAAGTTACAGCGTGGAAAATATAGACGGATAACATTGCTTTGTGTTGTCTATAAGAACATCTCTAGTATATTACAAAGGAGAATGAGCAACTATGCAGAAGAAATTCTGAACGAGAATTAGCATAACTTGCGTCGAAGGAGAGGAAAAACTGAGCAGATCGTTGTTATGAGACAATCTATAGAGAAATGCTACGAATACGGTGTTGATCTGCATAAGCATATTTTGTTCATAGATTTCCAACAGGCCTTGATAGCACTTACATGATGAAGATGTTGAACACTTTAAAGAGATAATTGGAGTGTCAAAGAAGATGATCAGACTAATAGTAATAGCCATGGAAAGATCTCAGGCCTAGGTCATCGTAAATCTTTGAGGTGACACAGGAGTGAGCTGTTGCAGTGTTATTTAACCTGGTACTGAATGAAATAATGGAAGAATTGGGATTGGGAAGAACAAGGATTTACAAGTCAAAACAAGCTTATGAGTATGATGATGATATTGTGTTAGTGGCACGGAACTGGGAGTCTCTCAAAGCAATGTTTATGACTTTGGAGGAGAACAGTAGAAGGAAGGACTTAGAACCAATAAAAGGAAAAGAAAATATATTAAAATTTCAGCATGAGAACATAGACGAGCAGAATAAAATATTGAAATAGAACAGTATGAATTTGAGAGTTTAAAATGTTCCACTTACCTTGGAAACGTTCTGAACAGTGAAAATTCAGTGCCCGGTGAAATTCACAAGCGGATCATGTCTGGAAACAGAGCTTAATACGGAGCTCTTGAAATCAAAACTTCTATCCAGTCACTTGAAAGTTAAACTTTACAACCCTCATAAGACCAGTTGTGGCGTATGGCTCGGAGCCGTGGACTACGTCGTCTGCTGATGAGAACGCTCTAAGAATTTTTGAACGGAAAGTGTTAAGTAGGATATATGACTCTGTGAGAGAGGGTGAAGAAAGAAGAATAAGAATAAATAAGGAAATACACGAGAGACTCAAAGGTGACGACGTGGTAAGATTTATTAAGTTCTGACGTTTGGCCTGGCTAGGTCATGTGGAAAGGATGGAGGAAGAAAGACTGCCGAGGAAGCTTTTACATCGTGGAACGAAAGAGGAAGCTCGGACGACCACGGAAGAGATGGTTACAGGACCTGGGAGAAGACCCTAGTATTATGAGGGTTGGAAGATGGCGGGGAAAAGTGCAGAGAAGGTATGAATGGAAGAGACTCATGAAAAGAGGCCAAAGGTTACCTCAGACTGTAGCACCGAGAAAGAAGAAGAAAAATCGTCATATGTAATTGGAAGAATCCGTACTCTCTGTTGGATTTAATCAATAACAAACATTAAAACTTGAGAGGACAATGTCTATTCAATTAATGAATTAGAATTCAAGTGTAGGACTGTTATTTAAAACATAATTCAGGAGAATATTTGGTAAGCTTTTGAGTCAGTCAACTGTATCCTGCGGTTGTGCCGCTCTAGTCTCTTGTGCTGTATTTGTGGTATTTATATCATCACTACTTTTGTTTGTATTTTAGCTTATTATTAATTTTAAAACAGTCGTATATTTTTCATTTTAACAGACTATTATATTTATTCTTAAAAATTGAACTTTCGGCACATTATCATCTGGAAAATAATATATAATTAAATGTTTTTATAAGTCAATTGTACCTGTTTTTTAATTTAATTTCTAGTGGATATAAAAAGATGACTGTGACCCACCAATTTATGTGTATTTGATATTGAAAAACTGAGTGGCAGATTTTTTCTAATTTCTAATTTTCATACTTGTTTTGATTTCCGTTTTTGTTTGTATATGTCATTATGGAATATTGTTTGAAATTATTTCAGGGAGGAGATCAAAGATATTTTTTTTTTTTTTTAAAAAAATATGTAATTAATTTTAAGTAACTAGTGTAAAGCCTTGTGAAAAAAAATCGCATGGTACTGAAGTGCAATGCTGAAAAAAATTCTCCCGCGGGTGAGCTCGAACCTAGATAAAATAAACAAAAGTCCCGTTACGCTTAGAATTCCAACTCAGACTGGAGAGGAAGTAAGCCTGCGAGAGGATTTCTCGCAGGTGAACCTTCCCAGAGAGCTCTGGCGGGGGCTACCTTTGGGGATGCTCTCACATCTCTCTGGTTTTTTTGAACTAAGGTTCCCACATGCCGAGGCACCTTGGTCTGTTTTGAGAGGTGTATGTTCCGGGGTCGCAGACCTTGGGCATACGGCAAGAGTTGTCCGCTATTCCTATTGGAATAGTCGGCCAGCTGCCTCCTAAACAGGCCAAGGCATGGCGAAGGGTAAGCTGCGTCCCCACAGCAAACTCCTCTCCCGTCATCGGAAGGGCGTGGGACAAGTACCAAATGCCCGACCTACCCGATGCAGGTTTTTCTAGGGTTTTCCCTGCATTTCTTTAGGCGAATGCCGGGTAGGATCCTTAAACCATAGCCCGGGGGCCCTAGTTAACCCTTGGCTACCTTCCTCCACCCTTCCGCATCCCCCCTTTCAAATCCCTTCCTATGCTATTAAAGGGGAGTTGCCCTAAGTGGATTACCCTCATGTAGCCTGTTGCCCTAAAAAAAAAAAAAAAAAAAAAACGCTTAGAATTCACTATTTACATATAATACTAAAAATGTTTCTTCCCCTAAGTTCAGGTACCTCTTCAGTTGCTACTCAGAATACATATATACAAAAAAGGCAATACTTCACTTCCAAACAAATAAATGAATTTAGTAAAACACGGTTAGTTACTTAATTAACAAATTATGAATTGAATTTATATTAAGAAGAAAATTTTTGACTGTCTTCCACAGACAGAATGACATTCAAACACATCACAAAAGTAACAAAGTACGAAAAATACACATGTCTTAATGTTTTATAAAACAATAACTTCCATAAAACATTAGAAATATGCTATTTTCAAACATGTTTATTAGGAGTTTGAGCCCTGAAGTATGGTGTGATTTAATAAATTATGGTAACCCAAATTGTATGTAAATTGTAATTCATATATACTGACTTACAGCCATTTTACATAATTGTATTTATAAAAATACAAGACAAGTTCCAGCTGCCTCCTAAACTGGCCAAGGCGCGGAGAAGGGAATGCTGCGTCACCACAGAAAACTCCTCTCCCGCTATCGGAAGGATGTGGGACAAGTACCCAATGCCTAACCTACCTGATACAGGTTTTTCTAGGGTTTTCCCTGCATTTCTTTAGGTGAATACTGGGTAGGATCCTTAAAATATAGCCCGGGGACCCTAGTAACCCTTGGCTACCTTCCTCTACCCTTCCGTATTTCAAATTTGGTATGCTTATAGTTCCAAGATGTCGCAAGTCCCATGGACTAATCTATAAGCTATAATTACTTTTACATTTACGCTTGAAAATGTTTGAAATACGTATTTGTTTAACTTTGATAACCGAGTAATAGTACCACTTTGCTTAAATCTGGTCTACTTATAACAAATATCACGCTTTTGAGGGCAAAGTTTATGAATGACGTTACTTTTTTACATTTCCTGCTAATATTATTATTGATCATGTTGCTTTCCTTTCTCTTTTAATACTCATCTGTTTTTTATGTAAGTAATGGCCCATATAAGAATATGGTTAGATGATGTTATAAAAACTGTAATAAATGCGAACACAATCCGTAATTTCCCTGATAATCAACAATGTCTGCCTTAATTTCTCAAGCCTTGTGAATATCTATTATATAATACAATAATTAATTTATTTATCTGAAATAAAAAAAATTCAAATTTTTCATTTTTATGGACATACATTTCGATATTTCGTTCGACAATTTTCGAATTTTATAATTAAATAAACCGGTCAACAAGTGATTTAATAAAATAAAAAGTAGCAAAACGTTTGGTTCATTCAAAAGTGATGGGTGATATGTTGTACTTAAGATCAAACTATTTGACTATAAATGACAGAAATGATACAAATAATTTAACAAAAATTTGTGATAAATTGTTATTGTAAACTATTTCTTGTAATTTAATTTAGGATATACGAACCAGTTTTTACATTGTTAAAATTAACTATAAACAATTCCAAAAATTACGCTCAATAGCACTGTGTTTGCAACTCTCATTTTGACTGCAATGTGCGTGAAAAGTACACATTTCTCGAAATGTCTCTAACAAATTTTATTATATTTTGAAATGACCGGAAATAATTAGTAAGTATTTTTTATTTTGTATTCACATTACTCTCTTCAAAAAATTTATATCATGGTAATATAAAAATTGTATTATTTATATTTTTATATATTCATAATTTCATATGAACCAAATTAAATTTTTATACTTGTGCTCCTGATGAAGTTCTAAGAAAAGGAGCAAAATGTTGTTATTTTATTTTTCTGAATTGTTTCCAACATGTTTATTTATTGATAGACTCATTTGACATCAGATAAATAATATAACTTAACTTTTGATTTTTGTTAAGAAACTAATCAATTAAATAACTTAAAAGTTATAAAATATATTGTAGTAATTGGTAATTAAGGCATTGTTCTAATTGAAAAGTTTAATTGTAGAGGACTCATTATTGGTGGATATAGCGGACGCCGCAACAAACCGGCAATGCAAAAAAAAGTATTGTTGATCGGTCGAGAAGGTTTTACGCGCTCAAAATTTACGAGACGATTGAACAGTTGGGCAGCGGACAGCAAGTAGAACAGAGTAAAAGAACGAACAGTTGGGCAGTAAACGGCGAGATGTACAGATTAAAATTCTAATTCACGAAAACTTGAACAATCTTTGTCAGTCAGGAGTGAAGACTGAAAGGTCTAATTTAAAGAACGAGAAAGTGTTCCAGTAACCAGTACGCTGTTATATCAAAAATGCAGAAACTGAACTAGTCTTCAGTCAACAGACAAAACCAATGAGGTGCATTTTCAACAAAAATCCACGAGATCTACAAATCCAGGTTGCAGTAAATCATCGAGAATCGACAAATTTATTTTAAACCAACTAACAAACTACGCTAATTAGAGTCTGTGAACATTTAGAGTCTGTGAGTACTTAGAATCAGTGATATCCCCAAAATTGTGCACGAAAAGTTAAAATGAGACCTGGGCTGCCGTAAGTAGAAAGAAAACTTTAAAATCATTGTAAACCACGTTTAAAAGATAAACGTCAGATCGTTATTTAATTATCGATAAAATGAGATCTTTAATTATTCAGATCATTCTTTATTTCTTGATAAAAATTGAAATTGTTTAAATTCAATCTTTGGTATTATTTCTTCAGCAACAAATTTCGTCTATGTTCAGATGCATTGATTCCCATATAAAGCAAATGTAATTTTTGTGATTTTGATTATATAAATTCTGCCATTATCAAACCCAGTTCAAGACCCTGAGATCCCAAATATTTTGTGATTTGAATACTTGTTTTAAAATTGTTAATAAATCTTGTTTAATAGTTTTCACGTAATAGTTCTTTTCATTTAAAAACGCCACATAGTTGATATCATGAATTATTGTCAAAAGATGCAAGCTATATTTAAATAAATTATTACAATATGTAATTGATTTGTTTCAAATTTAATTTAAGGGTTTACATATTTAACAAATAAATGTATTAGTAATTTCAATTTACTAACTCATGAGTTTAAATTTAAGATAATTTACTTTAATAAATTACATTCAAGAATCAAATTACTAATGCATTAACTGAGCAAACCGCAGGGCGATTTTATGAGACTCAGAACATAAGCAAAAAGGTTCGTATGTGTGGGCATACACGGGCAGAAAAAATCTCAGTTTTTTACGTCGATGTCGGTAACACACCTGTCTCTTTGCAGTCGGCTAGAAGTTTCCCAGACGGGTAGAATGTTGAGCCATCGGAAAATATCTATTCCGTAGGCATCTTCCTCCTTCTTTCGTTGGCGTAACAGTTCTCAGCATCGGCGGAGTTTAGCAATCTTCATTTTCTCCTCTTCAAACGGTCGAGCTTTTTTCCTTCAAGTGATTGATTTGAACTTTACGTTTCTCTCATTTTCCTTTATACTTCCCACACTTCTATCCTCTCCAATAGATACATCCGAACTACCACATTGCACTCCCACTCATCTTCCCTTCCCAGACTTTTTCCTTCTCTAAGTTATATCTCTGAACTCCCTTTTCTCGCTTGTCCACCTTCCAGCTAGACTTTTCTGTTCCCCACGACAAGGTGGAAACATCTTCACGAGGTTTTTCTCAGGTAATCTGCATCGGTCTCACAATTTCACGTGCTTACTCTCGCCTGTTGAAAGGGTTGATCTTTTTGGTGAGGTGAGGTCGTTGGCTTCTGAGCCAGGGTGTCTTGTTTTCCTCCCATAATCCGCTGCCTTTGTCTAAAGGTACTATTTATTCTGGACGCCTCCGTCACCCCGGCGCCAACGTTTATGAACGTACTTTTCCCAGGAAGACACAGTAGTTCGGCTCTAGCTACGTAGGCGTTTCTACTCAAATCATAAAAATAATATTCATTTAATTTTGCGGGGTGTTCTTATAAAATTGAGTTTTCTTTAAAATAACTGAATTTAAATAATATTTTCTGACAAATACACGGTTTCTTAAAAAAAAATCCGTTCCAACCCTTCTCTAACTTTCTTTTCTTTCGAAATCGCAATGCAGCGAATACTCAGATTAATACAGTAGTCGGCAACCAGCGGCCTGCCTAAGACAATAGGTAATCGCATTGTTGCACAGGCAACATGCTTTCTTGGTTACTAGTACACACATTTATTTGTAACACTCCTTTCAAATCAGCGTGAAGTATAGGAACTTGTGGCTCCTAATATTACCTATTTTGTGGCGAACATCAGAATATTTCCCCTTTTTTCTGTAAAACATTAGGTATTTGAAATAAATACGTTGGACTGTGCGACCCATCCAAAGTGGTTCACTGTTCTTAAAAGGTTGCCGACCCCCACCTTTAAAACGTGCATAAAGCAAATACAGGAGAGTCAACTACTGATGACTGATGGGACCAGAAATGAAATAAGTCGTGTCACCCATATATGGCTGATATCACTTTCACGCGGCAGTGAAAGTGTTACACAAAGGCGCCTTTTTCATTTCGACGCGTAGTGACAGGCAGATAGATGGTGGGGGCACCGCGATCGCGGTGCTTGATTCATCAGCCTTCTACGATGGCTTCACATGGTTTTACATGATGGATGCATCTGTCTCGCCGTTCTATACCAGTATTTATAGAGACTCTGGAAGCAGCATTTGCTATGTTCTTTAAAATCGCTTCTGCAGTATATAAACACATCACACAGATTCTTGCGGGATTTTCAACAGAAATAATCACGTTATGTGTCCTAACATTATCGTGGCACAGTACCCTTTTGAGATTATATGGCATATGTGCTACATTTACATTCTGATACACCACCATTCCTCGCAAATCGAAGTATATGACTATGACTCCCAGAAATCTCATCACTTTTGTTTTTCTTATTATTGGTTATCCCGGAGATTTGATCATAATTTAGTTGTTTGATCTTTGTATGAAAATGATTCAGCCAAGTTTTATCTGCATAATAATTTCTCAAGGGAAAATCTTCATAGGCGCGTGTTACCTGAATTGTCGCATTAGACGACACTAAAATTGTTTCAATTAGGTGAGGAAGCAGCCAATTAACAGGCAAAATTATATAATAAAAAAAATACCGATACGTTTTTAGGTTTTCAACAAAAACAGCATTACGTATTATTAGGATGTTTATATATTATAATTTTTAATATTGTCTGTTTTAAATTTTATTTTTCTCCAATTCGGCTTTCATACTCATTTAAGTTTCAAAATTAGTTACTGCGAGGATCCAGTGTGATTTTTTATTTAATTGTAGAAAATGTGATGTATTACCGGCTCATTTAAAATAATTCAATAATAAGTTTAACAATATTTAATTGCTTAATTCTAAAATTTCATCCGAATTAAATAACAAAATTAAATTTTTACAGTTACGATGTAAGACATTATTCGTATATTTATTCGAATAACTAAACAACTTGTTTTCCATGAGTAAGTTATAACAAGAATGGCGCTTACAAACATTTATAATGAATTTTTAGCAAATCCTCTTGTTTAATTAGATATTTTTTCACCTAGAGGTTGCTAAAATTCAGAAGTTTAATTTCTTATTTATCAGAGCGTTTGCCAATTACTCCACGCACAGCAATTACAGCAATTATTTATTTTATCACTAAACTTCGTCTGTTAATTGGCTACCTCTTTACCTAATTAGTCTTCATCTAATTAGTTTCTATAGTTTGTAACATAGTTTCAGTATGTTAATGAAACAAGTACCACGTGTACATGACATATCAATAAATATAAGTTTGCTGCATGATAACAGTATTCGTTCTTTTAATGGATACCTTTACATAAACTGAATTCAGTACAGTTTAGTATATTCGCTTGTTAGAATCCTAGTGCCCGTATTATTTACATAGAGCTTAAGCACTGGCCTGTGCGAGAACCATTCAAATGCTGTTTTCGCCAAAAGTCATGCAATATATATAAGTTGGTCTTCCAGCTACATCATCTATCTGCATAGCGTTCATAACTTTGACATGACGTAACACACACAATGTTCTCCAACCTAGCCACTCAATTTATAGGTCAAGTAGACAAATAATATTTTCGTCTAATATGTCAGTATGTTAACGTGTCAGTAATTTTACAATTATTCGAAAATGCTATTGTTATCATAAACACACTTTGTATCTTTAACTTTTATACTGAATTTCTATCTCGGTTCAATCAGGTCTGCTATCTATGGTTCGACAACCCTTAGTCAGATAATTCATAAACGTTAACCTACATAATTAACGTATCGTCCCCAACTAGGTAATCTGCTGTTCTGATAAGCGTATGTTTTTCGAGGATATCCCATTATCCTACGTTCCGAAAATTAGTTTAAACGGGCGTCTACGATATGGTAGTGAAATATTTAATTTCGTTGATTGTCATTAGGCCTACTTAAATTTGTGATCATCTAAATATTTACCATAGCCATTCAGTATTTTATAATTATACTAGCTGGGTGCCCGGCGTTTCCCGGGATGTCGTATATCCATAACGCCCAATTTTACTCCAATCTCAATTGCTTTTGGGTTATTTTTATGTAATGCACTTCGCCTCGTATCCCTACATGTTCTCACCTCCCATGCCGAAGGGGTTGAACTCATTGACCCCGAAAAAGTTTCTTTCATAAATCATTTCGTCCGTTCTAATATCGGTCGATTAACATGTTTTAAAAATACCACACACACATGTGGGAGTTAAACGGCAAGTTGAATGTAATAATTAAACTCAGTGAAATGCAAAACCTTGGATTCAACTCGAATCTCCATTGTTTTACATAATTTTTAGTAATGCAACACCCTTAAGGATGCTTCCCTCCCGAACCAGGAAAGGGTTAAAATTATACATGGAGAACATGTAGAGAGATATTATAAGGTTCATTGATCCCGAAATATATTTTGTAGTAATTAGTAATTAATTCATTATTATAATTATAAAGTTGGGTTGTAGAGGACTTATTATTGGATATAAAGCGGTCACCGCAACAAGGCGGCGGGACAAAGAATGTATTGTTGGAGTTAAGAGAGTGTACGCGCTCAAAATCTTCGAGACGAAGTTAGTTAGTTGGACGGCGGACACAGTTGCAGGCAGACATCAATTCAGCAAATTCATATTATAAAAAGTTGGGCAGCGGACATAGAACAGTTCGAAAGCAATCTTCAGTCAGCGGCAAGACGCGAAAGGAAAAAGTCTACGTCGAGAACTGGGACATAGCAGTTCGGTCCACATAGAGAAATAGAAACAGTAAAAGTTTGCGGATCCAGAATTATGAATCGGGCTATCTAGGAAGTCCAACGGCTAGCTAATAGTTTACATAAAACGCAAGTAACCAGTTTTGACGGAGAAACTTATAAAATCGCAGTTTGGAAGCAGAAGTTTTGCTTCACAAACTGAACAAATTTTCGCATAGAGAGACTTTGAGGAGACCTACGTCCGGAAACTGGCTGAGGGTGAGATGATCGAGGTTCCAGGATAGCAGAGATCCAGAGCAACTACCGTGTGTTCGAATTCTAATGAGTAGAATCAGTGATATCCCCAAATCGTGTGCACGAAAACCCAAAAATGAGACCTGGGCGGCCGTAGGTAGTAAACTTTAAAATTGATTGTAAACCTCTTTTAAAAGATATGTCAGATCGTTCTTTAATTATTCACTTCGTTAATTATTTACTTCTTTAATTGTTTAGTTCTTTAATTTAAATTCAATCTTTAGTCTTATTTTCGTCCGCAATTAATTTCGTCGATGTTCAGACGAATTAATTTACCTAAAAAGCTAAATGTAATTGATTGTATAAAATTCACCCATTTATCAAACCCAGATAAAGACCCTGAGATCCTAAATATTATTGTAATTTAACTTCGTTAATAAATTTGTTTAATTGTTTCACTTGACTTCTTTTTATTTATAGACGCCTTTTTATTACAATTTATTCGACGCAAAAGTCGGCTGTTTGAAATGTTTGCACATTTTTAACCTCCTCCCAACATCATCGCAACCCCCTCCCACCGCCTCCCACCAATGTGCGTTGACCAGATTGTTATAAATAAACCTTTGATTTGACACGAATCTCGGTTTTTCTCACGTTATTTTCTTGTAAATTCCCTCCACCACCCCAACTTACCATGCCATCCATCTTGCCGCAATACGGGTTGAAATTTTACACACACAACTTGGTTTTATTCGCGTTATTTATTTGTAACGCCCGTCAAACCTAACCCGTAAGAGTGCTCCTTTCCCATGCTGTAAGGGGTTGAAACTATGCTCACATAACATCGGTTGAAACACTATCTACCTCTTCGACCCCTAAAAATATTTATCTACCTAAATATCGGCTGTTTTAGCATGTTTGAAAGTTTTCACCCACTCCCCTAAGTTTTCACCCCCTCCCCTCTCATGCCGAAAGGAGTTAAATTTTACAAACATTATCGGAAGATAAATTATCAGTGCCATTGACATCGACAATTAATTATTTAACGCAAATATCGACCGTTTAACATGTTAGAAAATTCTTCCCCCCGTCCACCACATCCACCCCCGCCCCTCGGGTTTAAATGGCCAATTGAAGGTTATAATTTAACTCAGCAACATCTATAAACATGGATTTGACTTCAATCTCGGTAGTATTCGCGTTATTTTATTGTAGTTCTCCTCCACCCCCACCCCTATGGGTTCTCTTTTGCTAAGCCCGAAAGGGGTAGAAGTTATACTGAGAGAACATGTAGAGAAATTTGATAAATTTCATTGATCCAGAAAAATATTTAGTCGTCACATAAATCGGTAGATTATCCATGTTTGATTATTACCACCCCCAACCAACCATGTGCCTGGGATGTTAATTGCTAGTTTAATGTCATAATTAAACTCAGTCGTTATCCATAAGTTTGGTTATTTTCTGCTGGTCGTTGTTCTCTATCGCTGTCTTCAGCCTGTGTGACGCTGCGTGACGTGTGCGAGGTATATATAGTGTCGGACATGCTGCGACCTGATTGGCCGTTGAGGATCGCCTGACCATAGCGTCAAGGACACATGTTTTTCCATGTCGCGTAGTAAATGTCAGTAAAAGGTTGAAATTTTACTCATATTCATTGATACAAACACTATTAATTAATTTTACCCCGAAAATTTATATCCGACTCAAATATCGGCCGTGTTACCATGTTTGAAAATTTCCACCCCTAACCACCCTCGCTTGGAGGACTTAAACGGCAACTTGAATATCATAATTAAACTCACTCACAACCGTAAACCTGGATTCGTGTCCAATCTCGATAGTGTTTGCGTTATTTATATAGAAATACACGCCAACCCCTAACGGTGCTCCACTCCAAATCCCAAAAGAGGTTAATATTAAATATATGGAACATGTAGAGAAATTTTATAAATCTCAGTGAACCAGAAAAATATTTATTCGACGCAAATATCGAGTGCTTAAGATTTTGGGGGAGTTAAACTGTAAGATGTATGTCATAATTAAACACTGATAAATATAACCCCGGGTTCAAGTCCAAATTCGAATGTGTTTGAGTTATTTTGATGTAATGCCACTCCACCCCCAACCCTTACGGGAGTACCACTTCCATGCCGAAAGGGTTTTTATTAAACGCATATATCTGTCGTGCTTGCATGTTCCAAAATTTCCACCCCGCCCACCCCTGCCCCTGGGGGTTAAATGCCAAGTTTAATGTCATAATTAAACTCAGTGGCATCCATAACCTCCGATTTGACTCCAATCTCAGTTGTATCCGCGTTATTTTCCTGTAAAGCCTCTATGAAATTTTCCACGTGTACGAAATTTGGTTAAATTTTTATGCGGAACAAATAAACATACAAACAGACATACACACATACACTTGTTTTTATTTATAAGATTAATAGAGTGCCACAATTATAATAGCAAAATAAAAAAGTAGATTTATAAATTTACTACATTGATAGTAGAAAATAGTTAATTTCAAAATTAAAATTAAAATCTTGTGTCTTATATTAACATTAAATTAGTGAAAAATGGGAAAAAATCAGAATATTTAATTATAGTTATTAAAAGATACAAATATTACATAATTTCATATTCAACGTACCTGAACTTTAATTTTATTGATCTATTAATCCAAAGAAAAAGAATAAAATAAATGTCGTCAATTTATTGGATCAAACGTAACATTTCTTTCCTTTTTTAGGGACCTCTTCAGACGTTATATTATTAAAGAAACAATTTGTATATGTTTTACAGGTTTAAATTTAAATAAACAATTCAAGTGAAGAAAATTAGAACTTCTCCATCACCTTCCATGCAATTGAATATTAAATTATGTAATACTTATAACTTTTAAATTTTCTGAATATATATAGTGACTATTGGCCATTTTCTATAAATTTGAATTGTTAATTTCCTTGGTGTATCTTACAATAATACAAATCTGAAGTCAGTAAATTACACATTCATTAAAATGCATTCTTCAGTTCCGAACGAACGGAGTAGACTTCCATGAAATAAAAACCCCATAATTCGTCATTCCATTTGAAAGAACAAATTAAAACCTGAATCAATGAGAGAGTGAGAAAAGTAATTGAGATCAGAAATTTAACAATACTTGCCACACGGATCACAACGATGATGCAATGTTTTTTTTTTAAAAAATTAAGACTTTCGCAGTAATGTTTCTGTTCTTATCATGGAATCACATGTGATCAAATATCGCGTTTATGGAGAATTAAATGCAGACAAATGAGTAGATACACAATAAACGGTTGTTTCTATAATATGCGTAACTCAGGCAAACAATAATTTTTAAATATGAAACACAACCTCAAAAGTTTTTGTAGAATTATTGGCAGATGCATAGAAATATTTTACTTTAAACATGTATTAAAGAGGTTGTGGAAATCTGCCAGTTCTGGGTCGAATTGAGGTCCTTCCGGAATTCCCCATTTATAGATCGCCTTATATTTAGCAGGACCAGCCCTAAGACGACAAAAAGACTCCAAGCATTTTGGCAAACGTTGAATCACAATGAACAACAATGGAATGTTATGTACATGCATATATAAATATATTCAATTTCATACATCTATTACAAAAATAATTGGTTTTATAATTTGCAAACTTGCAGAGATTCTCATATTTTGATAGTTGATCATACGCTTATTTGATTAATTTTATGGATTTGTAATGTGTGTAATACGTTTGGTTTAATTATAAATTTTTGTTTTAATGTTAAACTCAAATATAATGAGAAAAATAGCATGACGTACAAAGTTATTTCTCATAGTTCATTCTTCTTCTTAACAGGTTAAATATTTTTCCATTATGCCCGACCTACCTGATGCAGTGGTTTTTCTAGGGTTTTCCCTGCATTACTTTTAGGTGAATTGCCGGGTAAGATCCTTAAACCATAGCCCGAAGGCGCTAGTTAACCCTTGGCTACCTTCCTCTACCCTTCCGTATACCTCCTTTCAAATCCCTTTCCTATGCTATAAGAGGGGAGTTGCCACTATGTGGATTACCCTATACATAGCCAGTCTACACCTTTAAAAAATTGTGCTACCACTTTACATTTAAATGAAGTAAGGTAAAGACAAAAGTTGAAACCCAAAGGTAATAAAAAACGTAGATATGACAAATTAACAGAAACTGAAAAGTTGTAAAATTTAAGAGCGAGGTGCATCTAGAATAAATAGTTTAATTTGAGCGTGTATAAGAACTGACAAATACATTGAAGATGTACTTTGAAGTTAATATTAAGAACAGAAACCGAGATAGAGGTCAGACAGATTGATGTTGCATTCAATGGCTCTTGGCAAGAACTAGGAATCTTCGGTACTGAAGCCAATACTTGTCGCCATCATTGTCCGTTCGGATCCGATGTCTGTCCGATAACCTCATTGTGACCAACTCAGGTGGAGAAATCGATATTCAGCGTCCGATACCTCGAATCAGTCTCTTCAACACTAATTATTCGGATGCTCTATCTAGTTTCGTGTTAATAATTGTTAGAACTCAATAGTACAAACAGAATCTGATTCAACATGCTTGATGTGCAGTCAATGAAAGTGTAACATATTTTACTTATTTCAATCTGCTATTATCCGACATAAAATCTAATTATGAAAAGAAATGTGACAAATTAGGATTTTCCTATTATTATGTACAATATTATAATATTATCGAAATGTTGGAATAACAATTATGTATATTTTTGGAATGAAACTAAGAGAATCTTGTAGAACAACCTTTAGAAAAAACAATTTATTAACTGTTTATGGAATATATATATATATATATATATATATATATATATATATATATTGTAATGCCTATTAATTAAGGCATTAATTGTAATTGATAATCTAAATTGTTGGAGAAACATTATTGACATCGGGACCGCACCCATAACAGCAACAATGAAAGAGAGTTTTTGTTTCTTTGTTGGAAGCGGAAAAATGCGCGCTCAAAATTAAGAGACGGTTGTAGAGTCTTCAGTCGGCGGTCAGAAACGACAGAAAGTGGTCGTGTTAGAAAGATGATATCAAATATTAAAAAGTAAAGTTAAATAGCAGTCGTCGCCAAAGTATAGCAGAGAGAACTTGTTGTTGAATTAGAGTAATGGAGTCTTCGTCGAAATATAGCAGAGAGCAATTGATATAGAAAGATTGCTGTGGACGGATAAAAAGTAACAGTTTCAGAAAGAGTCCAGATACCGGTATTAGAACAATTGTGTTATAAGTTGCAGTCTGCAAGAGAAATAGCCAAATACTCATCGATAAACATTTTGTATGCTGAAGTGTAATATATACTATTCTCAAATTAGACCACTGTCTTCGATTGTAGGAGACCAGGACACTGCATCCAGCGTCTAATAATCTTCAGAACGAGCAAATAATATTTCCTTAACGAACGGAGAACCAACTTTTGTAAAACCAACAGTGTTTATTAGAGTCAGTGTTAAAACGGCCTGTTTTTTAGTGTGTGTGTGTACGAACGAGCCAAATTTGCCTGAGTAACCGTAAGTTAAAATTTCATGGTATTCATATATGTAAACCGAATTAAAAGATAAAGTCAGATATCGTTCTTTTCTTAGTGATAAATAAATTGCTTAAAGTAGAATCCATCTTTTAGTTTAAGTTCGCCGTTAAGCAAATTTCGTCTATGTTTAGACGAGTGTAAATATTTCTTTTTAAACCAAATTTTTGTGTTCTTTAATTATGTTGATTTATTGCCGTTATCAAACCCAGTTGTGACCCTTGTGAGAATGAGATCTTTTTTATTTTAAAATTGTATAATTGTTTCAAGTATTGCTAAATAAAATTTTGTTTGTTTTAAAGTTTATAATTTTTCATTTAAAAGCCTATCATTATTAAATATTACAATATATATTATAATATTATCGAAATGTTGGAATAACAATTATGTATATTTTTGGAATGAAACTAAGACAATCTTGTAGGACAACCTTTAGAGAAAACAATTGATTAACTGTCTATGGAATATATATATATAATAACTATGGTTAAAAAGAAAAAATCTCTCCCGGGTCAAAGTTTAATTAATTAACCTTAGAAAAACTAGAGGGTATAATTATTTTAGAGTTGGATGAATTTACAGAAAACGAAGAAGGATCCACTCCTCAAATGAATTATATTTTTTAACAGACTACCGCATCATATAAAACAATTACATGGTGAAAAATTTAAAAGTAGACTAAAACAATATCTATCTCAAAAGTAATGTATAGTTTTATACATATAAGATTTGTAATCGAATTAAAAATTTGGTTATTGTATGTAAATTATGTATTATATATATTTGTTATACTTTTTAAGACTGACTATTTCTAATATTGTATAAATACAATTCATGGAAAAATAAACATTACTATTATTATTATTACATTTTTATGGACACGAGAAATAATTGTTTTTAATATTATATTTTATTATATATTTAATATCATATGTAAGTATGGAAACAGATGATAGTTCATCTATATCTTGCGTTTGTCAGAAACCTACAGACAGCTAGAAACGTTACAATTTTAAATTTCAAAAATATTATCAGTAAGCCTTCGGTGAAATTGTTGTCAAAGTTTTATACTACTATATTTTTGAATTGTAAATAAATTAAAATTTTAGACTGTATTTTAATTATATTTAGTATTCACGAACATAGACAGACAAAAAAATTAAAACATGTTTCGGCCGATAATATACAAAAAGTCGAGAATTCTTCACAATCAACTACAATAAGGTTCAGACCCACTAAAAGTGACGAATTACTCAGAATTACGCATATTATTTGCTGTATTACAAGATTTACTGAATGTTTGTAGACACAGATTGTAAATCAAATTGAGAATAATAATAAAAAATTGTATTTGAGAAAATTATTGTACACGAATAGTTACTTATTCATGTAGAACATGAATTGGCAAAATAATATTGGTACCTTGGCCAATCAATATCTGAATTCGTTTCTTTATCGATATATTCCTTACCATCGTCTACGAGCTCTAAATTTGTAAGAAATTGAAAAATATTGTTTTCTTAATGCACGGTTCGTTGTGTAACTAAAATATACAGAAGAGGTTACGTTCATTATCTTTATTAAAATTTAATTTTTTTCAATTAAATGAAGTGATTTAATTAGATAAATAAATAGCCAAAAAACAGACAAAACTAAGTGATAATATAATATAAATAACACATATTATATTATTTACATTATCACTTCAGTTTGTATTTTTTGAATATTTATTTATCTAATTAGTACGCTTTTAACGCAGACGTATTGTATTTCAATTTCAATAATTGTTATGGGTTAACATGAGAATCTATTCATGTTTGATTAATTAATATTTTAGCAAAATTCTTTCGTATGATAATGGTTCTAAATATCAAAAATGAGGAAAGAAACGAGCCTTAGTCGTCTTTTAAACCGTTCCTCACTTCCTACTGATTATCTTCCGGACAACGCAACTAAAATAACACAATACATTAACGACGAGTATAACAGACATTAATTTTGAACAATATCACTTAAATGTGAGTAGTGGTTTAGATTAATGGTTGTGATCTTTGTGAATACTATCTCCAGACGAGGTAATATAACATAAATACCACACGAATAGAGCAGCCTGCCGATGGAATTGATAAAGATCACAACAGTTGATTGAAACGTCTACTCACTATTAAATTATATTGTTCAAAATTAATGTCTGGTATTGCCTATTATACGGGTCGTTAATTTCTTGTGTTATTTGTCTTACAGACGTTAAACATTAATTGTTATGAAACTAAATAATTGGATGAAATTCTCTCGGGATTGAATTTCATCCAACATTTACACCGGGAAAACCTTCGTTAAACTAAATAATGTCTCAAACGAAAATGGTAATATATTACTGAGAATTTGATAGTGTTAATTAGTTTACATTGTGACTTTCCCTCCACATTTGAGAAAACGCTGATTACTTGACATAAAAATGAACTATAAATGTTGCTCAGAATATTACGTCCAGTTACATAATGATGACAACTATTTCTATAAATTTGGGAATATAATCACGAAAAACGTAAACATACATTAAAATGTGCACTAAAACGAATAATTTCATTTGGCTCTACAATATATAAAAACTTAGTATTTTGTTGCAAACGGTAGCCTGTTTATTTGATTCGTCACTAAACGACAAATGTTTCAACTAAGTAGATAGAAAGAATGTATCTCGGGTTACCTTAAAAATCCGTACGTTAGATCAGTAATCAAACATAACCTTATTAATTGGGATCAAAACATTTAGTTATTATACTGTCGAAGATAGCACACATTTCAATTTAACTTCTGACTATGGATTTTGTTTGTACCACTGCTTTACAAGCCTTTCTTGCAATGCACATTACTACTGAAATATTTGTATTTTCGGCCAATCTCAATGGATTGTTAAAACCCGATCATGTGTTGGAAAGAGAATTAAATTATCTAAAACCTTTATTCTCTGGCAAATTAGGATACTGCCAACCATTAGCACTAGAAATATGACACACTGCATGTTTTTCGAAAACAGCGTAAAAAGTCGTAAATTTGACGAACGATTTCTGCCACTTCGTCCGACCGAATATCATAATTGAATACACCATTCGACGCATAATTGTAAGCTCTATAATTTATTAATAAACGTTATTTTCAATAGAATTATTCTTGCTTTGATAGTTGCGAAAAATTGTTAAGAAGAGCAAAATTTCGTTGTTGTTTAGGCACAGAAACTTTTCCCCAAGCCTTTCAAATTGAAAAAATTGGTTTTCACTAACGGCCACTACATATAAAAGTTTAGGGGAAAAATCCCCGATCTTTTGCGCGGTAAGATGTACATAGTTCCGTGGCTAAAATGCTACTTCTACAAGACATGCACTGCTTCCTTTATATTATTTATCCAATATATTAACACAAAATCAAAGTTAATATATCTTTCAGAGGAGCGATAATTTTAAAATAACGGATAGAATTGATCCTGTAAATATCCAACACTTAAATTCACAAGTCAAAACACAAATTAAAGGTACATTAATTTTTTAAGAACAAGTAGATACTGTGATAGTGCGTGATTTATTTTAACAGGACTTAAGTACTTAGTAACTAGTTATAAATTAATGTGATGAATCGCAATATATCATACCCGACAAAGGTTAAGATAGGAGAATTATTAATCAGAAATTCGCATTCTATATAATTCTGTCTCTCAGATATATGGCGATGTATTTCATGTGAAATTAAAAAATTATTTTACAGGTAAATTTTTATTTTTCTTGTTGGCCTTGCCAATGCAGGAAAGGCAACAGCAGCAAAAAATAATATTTGAGGTACAAACATAATTTTAAATCAGCACATTATTATGTTTTCCTTTGCACAAAGTTGATATTTAGGAGTGAATTTACAGTTCATTTAAAATTTAGTGCACATAGAATCGATAATAAATTAATTTTTCTATTAATTGTCAATAAAAAATTAATTAATTTACAAGTCGTTAGTTGATAATAAGCGACTGTTATAACCCAGGAATCGTCACCAACTTCGGTCTTTTTTGCATTATTTTTTTTAAATAAACCCATTCACCACCACCCGTACGAGTGCTTCCCTCCCTTGCCTTTTAGAGTTGAAATTAGACACTTAAAACTTCTACAATGACACTATCAGATTCAGGGACCCCGAAACCATTTAATTGTAACTTAACAACGGCCGTTTGCCAAATGTATACAAATGCTACCTGTCACACCTAGAGGTTTGGGTGTGTCTTAACCTCTCGGTGTTTGTTCCTGGATCGTAAGAAATAAATGTCTGAAGTTTGGTAAAAAATCTGTACGCGTTTAAGATAACGCGGAAATTTGTTTCTCCCTCTTCCACCCCTACTCATAGTTGTTCAACTACAACTTAACCTTATTGGTAAATACCAGAATTAAACTTAGTGGCTTCCATAACCTTACATTCAATACCAGTCTCCGTTCTTTACTCATTACTGTCATTTCGCGTTATTTTTATGTAACCTCTCCCTTAGTGGTGCTGCCTTCCCATGCTGTAAGGGGTTAAAATGATATACTATAAACATCTGGAGAGAAACTATTAATCTCATCGACCCGAAAACTAATTATTCGAAGCTAATGCTACATGTTTTAGCGTGCTTTAAAATTTCACCCCCGTTCACTCCTTTGTAATTGCCTAACACTTCGAGAGGTCAACAAAAACCTTCGCGGGCGTGTGCACAACTCACCATCGGATGAATGGTATGTGGACTCATAGGGGCAACAGATAGACATTAATTTATATATATATATATATATATATATATATATATATATATATGTCTGTGTGTGTGTGTGCGTTGCGCGCACTAATGAATTGAAGTCATACAAACCGATCAGATACTGAAGTTCAGATAACTCTGTAATTATGTAACGTTTCTGTTCTGTCAGCAACCCTTATATTATACCGCTTGAGAACGGCGTCGGTTTCGTAAGAAATCGTTGCTTTAAAAGTTGCAGAAGTAGCAAAGTTAAAACTTATTGATTGAAAATGAAGTTGGTTTGAGACTTACTTGGTCATTATTGATTTAGATAGATAGTATTTCTAATATGTAAACGCTAGGTTGAGTCAGAATATGAAGTATTTTGAACAGCGGTCTGCAGCTTTCTCTAGCATCAGAACCTGATATTATTCTAATGGCTCGTTTTTGCAGTTAGAAAACTTCCACACTACGAGAACAATTGTCCCAGTTGGCAATACCGTTACACATATGTGAATGAAAGTAGGCAAAATAGACTAGTGAAGCAGTTTTGGTATCAACTTGTTGCATCAACAGTCTCAATGAGTAACAAACAGAACTGAGTTTGCGCACGAGGCGATTAATGTGCAAGTTCCATTTTAATTTACTGTCGACCTGCAAGCCAAGGAAAGTCGCATGACCTGAGAACTTATCCGTTACGATGTTGTTGGTTTCTGTTGTAAAACGAACTAACTTAGTTTTCTGTACATTGAGTGTTAATTTATTGGCATACTGCATACTGCATTTAGGTTTCTAGATGCAGTCTCAATCTTCGCATTGAGATTATTTAAATCAATGTCCGTAATTAACAAATTAGTGTCAGTTGCGTATAAGACAAATTTTATAGGTTCCATATATTCTGGAAGGACATTAATATACAAAAGAAAAAGCAGTGGACCTAATATTGAGCCCTGAGTCAAGTAATGCCTGACAAGTGCACCTCACCAGCTTTGTTTTTTAAGGCCACCTTCTGTTTCCGATTGTTGAGGTATGATTCAAAGAGTGCCAAAGCGTTGCCTCTGATCCCATAATATTCTAATTTTCGGAGGAGTATGCTGTGATCTACAAGATCAAATGCCTTCGAAAGATCAGCAACAATTCAGGCTACTTTCAGTTTTTCATCAAGGGAATTTTGTATACTTTGAATGAACTCGTACATAGCAGTGCTCGTGGATTTTTGTTTGAGGAAACAGTGTTTTGCGGGAGTAATTACATTATACTTCGTCAAGAATTTAAGTAACTGTTTGTGTAGAATTTTTTCTAGTATTTATGAAAATATCGGAAGTAGCGAAATTAGCCTGTAATTTGACGCGTCGGTAAGCGAACCCATCTAGAAGATCGGAATAACTTTTGCAGCTTTAAGGGAGTCGGGAAAAATGCCGGTAGAAAGACACGCGTTGAATATGATTTGAAGGGGAGTAGCTGTGACGTCGGCACAGTGATTCACAACTTTGCTTGAGATGCCATGTATATCCGCAGATTGGGTGCTTTTTAACTTTCTTATTACGTTTATTATGTAGATATTGGTAACCGGTTGAAGAAAAATGGAATTCTGAAGACTTGGTACGGCGTTTTGCAGCAGTTTGTAAAAAGCACGACCTTCTGATGACTTATTGTTTGAAAATTGATTCGACACGTGAACAAAATATGAATTAAATATACCCGCAGCGTCTCTGTTGGTGAAAGTTTTACCGTCGTCGACCATCTTTATATCTGTCGCGTTATAATTGACTAACTGAGATATTTTTAATCCCCTCCCAAGTTGCTAATTTTGTTATTTGAGTTTGCTATATACTGCGATGTATGTAATTTTTTAGCAGCTACAAGCACTTTCCTGCAAATACGTCTATAAGATCGGAAGAAAGTCAAGAATTGTGGCGATGAATTAATATTTTTAAATTTATTCATTTGGCAGAGCCTTTCGCGAGAAACTAGTATGCCTTTAGTTATCCAATTTTTCACTTTGGCCATTGGGTCTATTCTTTAATTTAAGTGGAGCTGTTTCGTTGATGACTAATAAGAAATAATTTAGAAAAGTTTCGAACATATCATTAGCATTCTTAGTTTTATTAACATCTAAAATAAAATCCCATTGTACGGTCTCTAGTCTATTTGCGATAATTCTGAGGTTTGTGGAGTTATCATATCTACCCCATATTTCAGGTACCAAAATAAGTATTTATACACAATTTATTTATCAAGCAATGTAATATGAACAAACTACAGGACGTGGGCCTCAAACAGTGACTTTTTGTATGTTTTTGACTCATATCGCCTCCTTGCTGTTCCGAACACTCAAGTGGTTCGAGACGAAATAGCAATCACGGATGTACATATGCAGTTACTTCCCAAGACTGTCCGCTCCAGACTGCGGGATAACAATCACTTTTACCCGCGCGTGAATAATTACTCACTGTGACTCATTGTCTCGCACCACGCCAACATGAACAAAAAAACAAATATTTACAATGAAGACATAGACATGTAACAATATACAGGGTATGTCTAAAAGATTAATCTGGTTCATAAAAAGATCTCCTGACCTCATACCACGAGGCTCTTTCCTGTGGGGACTTGTTAAGGACATCATTTATGTACCCCAACTTCCAACATCACTACAAGAACTGAAAGAAAGCAACATGGTTGCTGTGAAGAACCTTAAGGTACGTTTACACGTGAGAGAAACTCGCAGCCGGAGCTCGCGAGAGTTACTCTCAAAGACCTTTACACGGGAGAGTGAAATTCGGATGAGTTAACTCTCCGACAGCAACTCTCAATGGCAACTTCGCTCAGACCGTTTAAACGCACACTCGCAGTCAGTTCTGCAAGTGATTTTAAGGCCGGGGGCCCTTGGCTACATTATTTCTCTACCTTTCGGCATCCCCCCCCCCCTCCCTTTTCAAATCCAAAGGGAGTTGCCACCATGTGGATTACCCTCATGTTGCCTGTTACTCTAAAATAACACGAAAAAGAGAAGTAGCAGCAGCATTTTTAGGGTTTTTTTCTATCTTCAGTTCCACTTCAGCACTGTTTTTTAAAAAAATTTAAGCTCCTGAGAACCCTGTAATTAAAATGAAAACATGATTATTATAAAGTATTGATAATGTATGTAGGTATTGATTGAACCGAAAAATATATTTTTGGTCACCAAAATCCAGTGTTTCTGTGAGCAGCGACTGCGAGGTGCTATGACAGATACAATGTTATATGTGAACGATATTTAATAAAGATTGTATTTTTACGTCTGTTTATATGAAATAAATAAAGCAAGTTTTTTGACCAATACCAGAAAAATTTATTTATTTTTTTACTACAACGTTTCGGTACGTGTTTGTACCTTCATCAGGTCTTTCCTGCGGAGAAATTGTAGAAAATAAATTTGTATTATCAAGAAGCCAATGAATTTATAAAAGTGGTTCAACAAAAAATACTATTAACACAATGAAACTAAGAAACACTCACCTAAATATGCTAAAAGTTAAAAACTATTTTCACATCCTCCTGTTGATAAAACACAAACTTTAGAAGTTTTTCCGAGGCACTTATTCAGAAACTACACACAAGTGCGGACGCAGCAGACTAAAGTGTGCAGTTTGTGAATAAGTGCCTCTGAAAAACTTCTAATGTTTGTTTTTTTCAATAGCATATTGAATATATAAAAGCATATTTAGGTGTGTTTCTTAGTTTGTTGTTAATAGTATAATAATTTTTGTTCAACTACTTTTATAAATTCATTAGCTTCTTGAGAATACAAATTTATTTTGTACAATTTCTCCGCAGGAAGACCTGATTACGGTACAAACCCGTAAACATCCACGTGGGTCAATTTTATATTGTTTTTGGTACTTTTGAGTTTTACTCTCGAGAGGATATCTGTCACTCTCGAGAGCTGCTGAAGGTAGGGGCCAAACTGGATTTCCGTGACCAAGAGCAGATATTGAACATCTGTAGGATATTGAGCATCTGCAGTATGTACGTGAAACTTTGAGAGTTTCTGCAGCTCATGATGTATGGACCATCATTATAGGTCTCATAGTTCTGAATATATAATTTTTAAAAACCTGATTAATTTTTTAGACTCACACTGTATATAGCGGGTAGTTTTTATTTTCTAATCGGATCATGAGGTTTATGATCATCATTAATTTCTTGCTATTCAATATTGAAATTGTTTAATATGGTTTTATTTTATTTCGTCCTGCCCTATCACTAAATAAATAATTCGAAATTAATAAGTAAATTTTGAAGATTGTAGATTCCAAAAGAGAAAAACTAGTATAAACCTCCCGAGAGTAAATAAATGATTACAGCACAAACATCATAATGTTTCAAATTATCGAGAAGACTGACACAATTTACAACACCACACTAAGATAGTGCTCCTTAAGCAATGCATTGCGCTTGAAGCCTAAATTTGAGACGAAATTTCTGGATGAGGTGAAGAACGCCGTAAGATGCTGTAAGGAAGTAAGGAACACCCCTAGAGCTGTGGAACCATGGCCGGGGTTGCAGGAGAAGTGAAATTAAAATATAATTTGAACCATTAAATTATTTAAAAAAATTGACGTGACGGTTTTTTTTATGTATACTAAGAAATTGAAATCTGTGGCTATAAATTTGTGAAATTATGTAAGGATATAATCAGAAACCTCGCAAGAAGTGAAAAGTTATAGATAAAATTTTCTGCAAATGAAATTGTAGAAATCTTGAATGCGTTACAGAATTTCCGAAATTGAAGTTAGAGCCAGGAAAAACCGTTGATTTGACCATGAAGAAGCTGTCGATGAAACCGTCACGGAGGAAATAAGTATAATATAAACTTCTGCAAACATATTCTTGACATTAATAATAATTTTCTGAATGAATTATTCAGGATTCTGGAAACCTATATCAATTTTTTTCAGTTTTATAAGTAAACAGATGGAAAAACGTTAGAAAATTGTTTCACCAGTCTCCAGTCAACAATTTCGATCGAAAATGAATCAGATATACACGCCAGTTGATTGTATTCAAAAAGAGTTACGTAACGTATCCCGAATGCTACCATTTACTTTAAAATCTTTGGATATTTTAAATCAATTGTGCCTGAATAATTACTTCGTATGCGAATGCTGTTGTAGCTTTGACATTGTTACTAACACTCCCTTTTTCTGAAGCTAGTGGGGAACGAAGTTTTTTCAAAATAAAACATTAAGAAAATAAGAAAGAAAAACGATGCTTACAAAACTGTCAATTTCTACTGAATCTGCATAGGCAGTGACTATAAATTACACATCCCTAAGTCCAGTAATTGCTTAATTTAAAGTTAGAAGAGTAAAACTGTATTGTAGTACCACTGTGATCAAAAAATAAGGTGAAATTGTCATTTAAAACTCCCGGGTATTAGGAAGGCGGGTTAATTTTTTTTTCCTAGGTTGGTAGGACTGTCTATAATAGTTTCCAATCGTCTGTTTGTTAAAAGGTTTAATTATGTCCGAGTTACACGTGTTTTTGTAAACAACAAAAAGTGAATTTTTCGATTTTTGCAATGGGTGATTTTGTTGAGCTTGCATCAAATTTTGTTAGCGGAACGAATATTCTTGTGCGGACACGTTGAAAATGTTGCGGAAGGCCTTTGGTGATCAAACTATGACACAAAAAAACGTTTATAAGTGGTACAACGAGTTCAAAGAGGGCCGAGAACGCGTTGAAGACGAACCGCGCTCTGGACGACCATCAACGTCTGCCGACGAGGGCGACGTCCAAAACATCAAAGATTTGGTGCTTGAAAATCGTCGATGGATAATTAGAAATCTAGCTGATAGTGTTGGAATATCATTTGGCTCAGCCCAAACCATTTTGAAGAATGTTTTGTGTCTCAAACGTGTCAAGTCTCGATTGGTGCCAAAATCGCTCAATTTTTTGGAAAAAAAACGTCGCGTTGATGTGTGTGAAACTTTGCTGTCTAACTATCAGGACCACTTGAAATGCATCATTACTGGAGACGAGACTTGGATTTACGCATACGACCCTTGAAACCGCCGACCAATCCAGCGAATATCGTGCAAAAGGTGAAGCAAGACCACGGCAAAGTCGATCGAAAATCAAGGTCATGTTGACAGTTTTCTTTTATTATCATGGTGTGGTGCACTATGAATTCCTTCCGCCGAGCCAAACTGTCAACAAAAAATATTATTTGAGCGTTATGCGTCATTCGTCTGAAACGGCCGGAATTATGGGCGAACAACTCTTGGTTCCTTCATCACGATAATGCACCATATCATACTGCATTGGTTCTTCGCGACTTTTTTGCCAAAAACTCGACTCATATCGTTCCGCAACCACCGTATTCGCCTGATTTGGCTCCGCGCGACTTCTGGCTATTCAGCAAACTCAAAAACCAAATCGAAGAAGGTCTTGAAGGCTATACCGGAAAAAGACTATTCCGACTGTTTCGAGGACTGGAAAAGCGTTGGAAAAAGTGTGTTTTATCGGATGGGGATTACTTTGAAGGGGATGAAATTGATTTGGAAGAATAAATAAAGAACTTATATTTTATAAATAAATTCACCTTACTTTTTGTTCACAGTGGTATATTAACTCTTATACAAACGACGCTTACAACCGCTGGTTCAGAAGGGCTCAGCTTCTATGTGAAAGGATTTTTGACACGAAGCCAGTTTCTGTGAGGCGGACAATAAGTGTAGGTTATAATGCTTTCCGGAGTTCGTGATGTAGTGAAATACCGCCCACAATAAACATATATTTATAAATTCTTTACTGTTTACGAACTGCAATAGAACTTGAAAGTAAAAAGCAGTTCGCATGTTCAACCTGTAGAAGGAAACAGGCCCGACCGATGGAAGAAGAATTTGGCTAGAGATGCTAAGAATTGTTACGCCGACGAGGAAGTGTAAAGGAGGAAACTTCCAGAAATTCCTATTAAGATTTTCCGGCTAGCCTGAGGAAGCCAACTACTAAAGATGAACGGGTGTGTTTCTCTCTGCGACGTAAATAATTGATACTTCTGCCGATTCTTTTGAGGTTTATGTTCAGAGTCTCATAAAATCGCCGTGAGGTTAGCCTGTTTAACGTATTAGAAATTTATTGGAATATTGTAGTCTAGTTACAGTGAATCATATCAAGTTTAAACTGAAGAGTGAATAAATTTTAATTTACATAGATGTCATTAAAAAAAAGGACCCCGTTGAATTTGTGTAAACCTTTAGTTATAAATCAATTAAATTTAAATCCAATCAAAATCAACTTTTAATGATTTTTATACGAAATTAACATCCCTCTACAGAATTATATTTGAGTATTAAGTATTGTGAATTGGACTAGAGGTCACAATTTCTCCCTCGGACAAAATTTTATTGTTTGCTAAAGGGTGAATTTACACAGAATTTATTTATTCTTTCTCATGGAGTTAAAATTACAGTATAACCAAGATGGGGGATTAGTTAACCCTTGGCTACCTTCCTCATGCCCCTTTCAAATACCTTCCTGCAATATTAAAGGGGAGTTGCCACCATGTAGCCTAATATACTTAAAAAATAGAATAAAGTTAATATTATAATCATTTTGTAAAATACTCTTAATTTATAAATTGTATTAGTAAAATAATTGAAAATATAATTACTGCAATTTTACATTATAGTTAGAATTCATTCCTTTTCCTAATATAAAATTAGGATAAATATCTACAATAAGTATAATATATGAAGTTTGGTAATACATTCCTATGACATACAATAAAAAAAGATTTACAAATTCATATAAGGCAATTATTTACAGTTAATAGAACAGCATTTTATTTTAGTACCATACTGATTGATAATGAACTCAGGGCTTCAATGTATTTATAAATAAAATACATGCAATTTTTATTTATTTATTAAAATTAACTTTTAGTCTGGAGACTTTACAGTTGTGATAATAATATAATAAAAGTATTTACAATTGTAAAAATTAAACAAATAAAACATAAGCTATTTACAATTTGTATGTAACCTTTGTCATTCCAAGTTAGAGATGAGATAAACCGATTAACTTGTTTGCCACATATTAACATATTAGCCGGCATGATGTTGTGATCGATCTGGTCATTGGGGAAACTTCATGTTTGAAAAGCGTTAGGGCGATTGTGGGGGAAGATGGGAAGAACGGATATTTAGGGAGTATGTAGTGCCAGTTGGTAGGAGGGGCTAGAGTTAGGTAATTCCGGAGTGATTTAGGGGGAGGATGATGTCAATTGGGAGTTTATGTTTTAGTCTGCAATTTTTGAAGGAGTGGGGTGGGTTACTGTAGAATAGCTCAATCGTGGGATTTGGATGGTTGATGGAGCTATTTATTAGGGACTTGGTAGATTTATGAATTATGGTAGGAATTAGGGGAATTTCAAGGTCTTTGTGAATAAATGAGTTGCGAAGGTACCAGGGGGAATTTGATATTAAACGGAGAATTTTTTATTTTTTTATTTTGTTTAAGTGGGAATAGGTAGTGGATCCCCATTTGGCACATGAGTACGACCATATGGGGCAGATTAAGGATAGATAGAGGAGTCATTTGGTGCTAAGGGATATTTTCTGATGACAAGAGGGAAGAGTTGTTTTATTTTTTTGTTGATTCTGGAGGTAATGTGGGCTATGTGAGGTTTCTATGATAATTTGGAATCAAGGATAAGGCCTAGGCATGGTGTAGTTTGTTGGATAGGTATTTTGGTGCCATTGTGAAAGAAGTGGTTGAGGGAATGTTTGATTTTAAGGGTGAATGGAATACTGTGGATTTGGTAGGGTTTATGCCGATTCTCCATTTTTTAGCCCAGCTTTCAATATAATTGAAGGCGATTTGTAGTTTTCTGGAGCCTGTGTCTAGAGTGGATGTTAGGAGGAGTATGGCAAGGTCATCTGCAAAAAGTACTTTTAGTAGATCATGCAAGTTTTTCAGTGTGTGTCATTTCATAACATATCCAGAAGAGAGACAGTTAGTGCTCTCATTAATTTTATTATGGAGATTTCTGTTAAGGGTTACCTGTTTCACAGACTTCAAATGAATAACACATTTTTGAGTAACTGTTTGTATATCTTTATTCATATAATTTCATAAAAACTAAATGATTTTCTATTCACAAAGATTCACTTCTTTACATAGTTACAAAAGATAATGTTTATATACACATTGGAGGGATAATTGTGTATTATACAAAGTAATATATTATCACTTTCCAATTCATTACTAATACACTCTTTAGTTATTTTATTTTAAAAAAGGACTTTTAAATGAACAACCAACTGACCAAAAATTTCTATTGTTCACTTTTGAAAATACAAAATATACAAAATTTGTAGCTTCTCACAGATTGACCAGTATTAAACCTGTAAAGTAAAAGACAGATGAGAAAGAGGAATCAAGAATATAAGAAAGAAAATATGTAACAATATAGATATATGTGAAACATTTATATAAAATTATATATTTGTCTCTGCAAATATCACATTTTATTCTATAATAAAGTATTTAGTTGTATTTTAGGAGGTAACATAAAAGCTCTGAAATATGGTCCCCAATTCATATAACAGACTACATGTTGTCATTGTGTTTAAAACTGCTTTAGTTACTAATAGATCTTTATACAACAAAAAATATGAAAGACCATTTTCATTTTGCAAAATAAAAAAAAGAAAACTGTTCACATTTCCTCAACAACCATCAATAAAATATTTTATATGCAGGCAATTGTGAAGGGATTCACCCCTAAGACACCACAATTATGAGACAAGTTTTGCCTGTAACAGAACATTTATATATCTTCATAAAAATAAAAACATCAAGGTACAAAACAGGACATAACATTATAACTATGTCCAATAACAATAATATTTTTATCTATGGGTAATAATTTACACAAATTAAGCGTGCTTCAATGTACATATAGCTTTCCAGTCCATAAAACCTATCAAATAATTCATTTTCTAAATGTCTATAACCTATAAACAGTGATGCACATCATTAAGTCTTTCACTGCTCTCAGTACATGTGTCAGTGGAACAAATGAATTATACACTAAAAATAAGTTCAATTCATTGATAACTCTATGAATTTGGTCATACACATGTTTAATCCTTAGCATTAAAAGTGAAATTGTGGTATCACTATAAAATGTTACTGATTCATGCCTAGTGTTCAGCACTAATACAACACAAATTTATTCACATGTCTAATAAACACAGATCATTTAATTCTTATGGTTTTGATCAAAATTCATTGACTGTTGTTAGACATTGCATTGTTATTGTTGTTGTTGTTATTGTTATTAGAGCCAGCACCCAAATTGTCTATGTCTCGTTGGGCTCTTGAAATTTTCACTTTGTCTTTAGGTGTACCATCTTCTCCTGTTTCCATGGCAAACATTTTCATCTTTTCCTTGAAGCTTAATTTTTCTGGAAGAGGACCAACCCTTGTAGACATCTTCTGCTGCTGTTGAGCTGCCAGCATTCGCTGTCGAGGATCCCTTGTGGGAGGGAAAAAATGTATTAGAACATTTTATCATTTCATCTTTCATAATAGATAACAATAGCTGTCAGAATGACACTACGCAAAACCAGGTGACAAACTCAAAATACATGTTTGATATTTGATAATATAATTAATTAATCATTTTGAACTTGATGTAGAAAATGAACAGGAGCTGCAAATAATTGAGACAATCTAGCAATATAATGACAATAAGTTGACAAGAAAGGAAAGTAAGTGGTGGTAACTACCAAAATCATAAATACTGTTCAAAAGGAATAATTATAATTTAACAATTTATTAACATGGACACTGAAAATGACCGGTAATAATCAATTGCTTGACTATTAAATAAAGTAACTTCTATCTGAAACATTAACCTACATATGTAAATATTAAGCTAAGTTTACAAAAATAATAAATAAATTTACTTGTAAACTTCTTGAGCTCCTATCACACCAGGAGTATTGGTTGGAAAAGTACCTCCATCTGGACTTTTAGGTGATGCTAACAGTGTCTCAGCTTCATTGATGAAATGCTGAAAAAACATTTACTTTTCAGTTATAATAATCGGAACCTCTCATTTATAAGAATATATTTATATATAAAACAATCAAATCAGATATGTTGAATTAATGATAACTTGTTGAGATTCTACTCAAACACTCCTTGTACAGTTAGTAAACAAGATCATAATTGTTAGTCCTGTTTGGAAATAAATTTATTGGGTTTATTTTGAATTAATAATGACATACAGGTTTCAATTATAAAATATTACCTTCTACTTCAGCAAAAAATGATTACAATATTTGAATTAAAATAGCTTGATTCTAGGTTGTAATGAATTGTACTTGGAAAAACAAACTCCTGTTTACAATAAATTGACACTCCAAAGTTTTGTTATTTCTCAAAAGATCAATTAAAGGCACAAAGATTTTAAATAAAATGTTGTGTGTGTGTGTGTGTGTGTGTGTATATATATATATATATATATATATATATATATATATATATATAATTTCTTTGAGAATGTTCATGCATAAATTCATAGCATTCTGTACATTAAGTGGTAAATCTGTAAACATGAATAAATGTTATAAAATTATTTCCTTATTACACCTCAACAAAAAAAGATGTACAGTCAACATTAAGGGGGTAACAGGCAAAAAAAAAATTCATTTGATACATTATTAAAGAAAAAATATATGTGTATAATACTTCTGCTGATATAGGAACAATTGTGTTGTGAAAACAGCTGTGGATAGAGGAGATTGGACAGAGGGAGGTGGAAAACTAGGAGTGACGAAGTGGATACGTATGCCAGCAGAAAATGAGGCTAAAGTTTCTCTTAGGAATTTAATAAAGCTAAAATAACATGTATCTGTTATTAAACCAAAAGAATGATAGAAGTAAGATGTTATGATAGTTTTGTACACAAGTCTCAGATGTAATTAGTGTATTATTTTAGTTAAAAAAATTTTTTTTTGTTTAGAGCACGTAAATGCTACTCACATTGGGATCTTCCCGTATTCGCTCCATGACAGGAGGTTGTGTTGCGGGAAGAGCAGGGGGATTTGCAGGATCATGGAAAGATACTCTCTTAACAGTTGTGGAAGGGGTGGTTATTGCTGCTGGTTGATTGCTACTTCTCAATACACCCTGCTGCGACATAACTGCAAATGAAGATCCCCTTTCTGGCGGTTGAGGAGGTGATGAAGGTGAAGTTACTTGATTTCCTAACAAAGAATCTAAACGCTGTGCAGCACCCCCATCTTGTGATGAAGTGTAGGGAGAAGAAGAGGTAAATCCATTATAGTGATGGTACTGCCCAGGTGGGGATGCAGGTCCATTTACAATTAGGTTATCAAGCCGTAAAGGTCCTGTAGGTTTTGGAGCAGTAGCAGGCTGTCGAGTTGGAGACTGCTGTTGTTGCAATTGTTGTTGTATTTGCTGCTGCTGCTGTTGCATTTGCTGCTGCTGTTGCATTTGCTGCTGCTGTTGCATTTGCTGCTGCTGTTGCAGTTGCTGCTGCTGCTGTTGCATTTGCTGCTGCTGTTGCAGTTGCTGCTGCTGTTGCAGTTGCTGCTGTTGTTGCAATTGTTGTTGTTGTTGCAATTGTTGTTGTTGTTGCAATTGTTGTTGTTGTTGCAAGTGCTTTAGGCGTAATTCTTCCTCCTAAGAAATGGAGAAAAAAGTTCACGTTAGAAATATGTCCATTAAAAGTAAAGTTCCGGTTATAAATGGATTTTACTTTTTTTACTTCATAACCAATAAAATTAACATCTGTTGAAAATAATAATGTTAAAAAGACAAACTTAATAAAAGAAATTTTAATTTAAAACGCAGTTAGAAAACAACGCTAAACCACATCGAAATGTCCGGTTTTAAATTAAAATGTACTTAGTTTAAGTTCTGTTATTTTTTAAGTATGTCTGTATATAGGCTGTTTCAACATTATTATTTTTCTATTTAAACTGAGCCATTTAAAGTTCAAAATTCATTACATGATTAAAACACCACAGAATTGAATTCCAATTTTAATAAATAAGACAAGTGTTTGTTTGTATGTTCCGCATACAAATCTACACTGGTAGAGAAAATTTCACTAAATGATGTACATGTGTTCTTTGCGACCAGGAAACAAACACTGTTGTGATGAGACACGTCTACCACCCCCAGGTGGTTGGAAATATTCAAACATGCTGAAATGGCCAAAATTTGAGTAAATAACATGAATACAACTGAGATTTAAGTCAAATCCAGTGTTAGGGATGTCGCAGAGTTTAATTATGACATTCAAGTAGCCATTTAACCCCCAGGGGCAGGGACAGACACAGGTGGAAATTTTGAAACATGCCAACACGGCCGATATTTGCTTTGAATAAATATTTTTTTAGGGTTAATTAGATTTATAATATTTCTACCAATTTTCTTTGTGTAACATTTCAACCCCTTTCAGGATGGGAGGGGAGCACACTTAGAGGTGGGGGTGGAAGGGCATTATGTAAAATCAACGCAAATAAAAACGAATTTTGAGTCAAATACAGGGTTATGGATGTCACAGAGTTTAATTATGACATACAACTTTTTGCTTAACCCACAGTAGCAAGGGTGGAAATTTTAGAACATTTTAAAGTGGCCCATATATTTATCGGAATAAACTTTTTCAGGGTCTACGAGCTCAACATCGGCACGGAAGTTGAGCACATTTATGGATAGAGGTTGAGGTGCATTACATAAAAATAATGCAAAAGCAACAGAGATTGGAGTCAAATTAGGGGTTATGGGTATATGACAACCCATGTTCCGGGCACCCAGCTAGTTGTATATAATATCATTGAATAATTCAGAAATTTATCTTTAATCAATTCCAAGTTTTATTCCAAGCAAAAAACCACAATTTTCTGACTTACTCTCCGCCGTGTTGCTTCTCGAATCCTTTCTTCTTGTTCCAGTTCTACCTGCCTTCGCCTCATAGCGGCTTCTTGTTCAGCAACTGCTTTCCTTGTTCTTTCTTTATTGTCTTCAGGCACCTGTTGCTGTGCAGGTGATCTAGGAGGAAGTACATTTGGTGACCTTCCAATTCCATTCTGAGTAGGAGTAGTAGAAATTGAAATTGAATCTGGTCTTATTGTTGCCATCCGAAGTAAACCTTGGACTCTTTCAACACTGTCCTGCTGAAACAATTAGTTTCATAAGTTCACCAAGAAATTTCAATTCTATAATTGGTTCACTACTCTCAGTGAGTCACAATTCAAGACAAATAAAAAAAAGCAGTGTTGAACACAATGAGAAATAATGCAAAAAAAAAAACTTTTGTTTTTGAATAATTCATAATTTTAAATGACAAATGTTGTAATTATAGTTCTATGTGAAGTATATTATAAAGTGAGAAACAGTCTGATATGAAACAGAAAAAATCTGTAAACAGTACGTATATACAGACATATTAAACATATAAATTAACATTTTTAGAACAAATGCATTTGTCAATTTTTATAGAGACATTTAATTATATAGCCATGACATGAAATGAATGGATTTGTATTTCATTAACATATTTAAATATCAGCTTTGGTTTAAATTAATATGAATCAACAGTTAATGAATATAAATAGAATCATCAAAAAGGTTTTACTACCTCTATAAAAAGTGCTATGTATATGTTAGTCAAATGAAAATATAATATCATGCAATTATATGTCTTGCATGAAGACTTTTAAACCTTCTGGTTATGAATCAAGGGAATACATACGAAATTGTAATATCTAAATGCATTCATTAATAAAAGGAGACAATGCATACATACAACAACAAAATTTCAAAAAAACCAAATCATGCATTAATTAGAGTTTTTAGGTGGAAAAGGATGGTGTAGATCTAATAAGAAATTCTATAGATTACAGTTATTAATTTCACAAGATACTACTGTATATTATATGATATTATTATAGTTGAATATGTTTTCAGTGTTAGAAGAAAATCATTAGATATTGATATACAATTCTCCACTAAGAATAGATATTTATCTCATTAAAAGAATACAGGAATATTATTTTGTAGTACATTCTCAGTTAGTTCAAATTGTGTAATTTTAAAACAATATACAATTATATGTGCAGATACAAGACTTCAAGCTAGAGGCAGAAGTTAGTTATTGCATCACGTTTACTGCCCATTACCAAACTATTTAAATGCAGTGATAATCAGTCTAAGGACTCAATACTAATTCATGTTTACATTCATGCTAAGAGGTAGCACCTGCTCCTCTTCAGCATCATCATCTTCATCTTGACGTGCAGCTTCTTCTGCTCTCCTTTGAAATTCTCTTTCTAGCTTTAGTGCTCGTAGTTGTTCTTCTTGCTGTGGTGTGCGTTGTGCAAGGGATGATAATTCTGCTATTTGCTGGTCTCTCCAAGCTCTTGCTGCTTCTCGGCGCCTTTGTTGCTCCTACGAGTAAATTACAGTGCAGGTGCCATGAAGCAAAGCCAATTGAGTGCATTTCTGGTAAACCACTATTAGTGACCGATGAATAAGAGGAGGAAAACAAGTTGCATACATTGTATAAATCAAACTTTTGAATGGCATTTCAAAATCAAATATGTATTGTCTAAAATTTGAAGCCTGATGGAACAGCTTCTAAACAATAATTATAAAGTGTGAACATGACAAAGTATATATATTTTTGGTTTTATAGAAATTAATTACATTTACTGCTACAACAACAAATTTAAAATTGAAACAAAAGAAATATTTATTTCTTTGTAATTGAGAGAATATAAATACATTTACATGACTGAAGTTGGTGTTTACATAAATTAATATTTATTCAATGAAATATCAGGTTTTATGAATAGAAGCTATTCATAAAATATCATCACACCTTTAACCATACAGCACAGGTAGACAACTAATATATAATATATTCTTGTGTATGCCATGCACCTTTCTAACATTTGAACAAAAATATGGGTGCACATAATACATGAATTACCGACTGTGAACTTTGAAAAACGGGTTTCTGCATATATTTCTAAAGCACTTCTTACGAGAATAGACAAAATGGTTCACTTTTCTGTCTTTCTTGTTGTATTGTGGATTTAACCCTGGCCAGAAATCAGTACTCATTATTAGACCAGTACGACTGTTGCTTTCTTGGTCTTATCTATTTACTTGTATAATTAGCATAATTTGTAAAAAAAAATGTGTGATCAAGAAATATAATACATTTTGGTATGAATAACTATTTATTTTTCTCCGTAAATAAAATGATAAAATAAGGGTGCACATCTAACACAACATTACACAAGAATATATGGTAATTTGAGTATTTGATATATAATTTCATATACAGTAATGTGACTTGTATTTATAAGTGATTTCTATATATATATATATATATATATATATATATATATATATATAATAAATAGGAGTGGTATTTAAACACAGACTGGAATAAATATGAAGAATATTTGAGACCTTATGCAACTAACCAAAACAATTTTTTTTCTGCCTGTAAACCTACAATTTAATATATTATACATTAGGATAGGAAAGAAAGACAGCTCAGGGACCTGAAATCAACAGTTGATCCAATCGGGCTGAGTAGAAAAAATAAAAACTCTTTTTCCCTGCTCAGCATGACTGGATCAACTGTTGATTTCATGTAAGTCAACTACATTGTCTTTCTTTCCTATCAAATACTTATTTTCTTTAAGTGTTTTATATATATAGATAAATAATAATTACTTTTTCTCGTTCTTCTCTCTCCCAAGGATTAGTCGCACTGAACTGGTACTGTCTGGGTGGTTGATTTGTGTTTCCAGTTGAAGTTGTGTAATAGGAACCTCGAGGTGGTTCACCTATACTGGCAGTATACCTGAAAATAATCAATAAGTCGTAAGTGTTTTACATACAGTTGATATTAACATATGTTAACAATTTTAAGTTTTGTATTAGAAATTATTGAATCACAAATCTATAATTGGTAGTTATAGAAAAGTAAAATATTTAAAATTTGGGCATTAAAAATTAACAAACAAAATGCTTGATACATGATTAAACTTGATTAATTAATACACATTAAATTTGTTACCTGTTATCAGAAGTCACTTTCTGTTGTCCCTGATATAAAGGATGAGTTGATGTGGGAGGGGGAGGTGGGGGTGGAGATTCTCGATATCCCTGATCTTGCTGTTGCTCACTTTGATGTCTTCCTGGTTTAGGAGCAGTAGGTGGTGCAACATAGCCTTGGCGAGGACCATTGTATGAGGGTGATAAGGGATGGTGAAACTGCTCTGAATAAGGATAATTCGTACTTGGTACCCTTTGTTGTTGAATGGGCATCTGTAAACATACACATAAATATTGATGTGTAAGAAACAATAAATGATACCAACTTTTGCATAAAATATTAATTAATTGTGTTAGGTTAGTATTAATCCTAATCATTGTCAGCTAAATAAAATCAATTTTCACCAATATTCATTTGAGCCAAATAAAATTAAATGGATGGTGGCCCATATAAAATATAATAGTACAAGACATAACAATAATTTTTTACTATGATTTTTCTAAAATAATTATGTACGAATATAGTAGTATTACTATTAATTATACTGAAAATGAAATTAATTCAAAACTAATCTATCCTGCATACAAATGGGAACTGAACACTTGACATAATTGGTATTGCAAGTGTCACTCCACTTCTCAGTAACAATAAAAACAATATATTAGAAACTAATATGGGCCATTTTGGACCATTTCTCTCTAACCCCCACCATGCCAATGAGGGTTGTACCAGCATGGTGAATGTTACTGTCCAACTCAGTGAATACCAAACTACTGAACTAATCTGTCCTTAACATTTTATAATTAATACTTTCTCAACCTCACTTTATGCTTATGCGGGTCAATGTGAAATAACTGGAATTGGAAGTGTAATTTTTTATCTCAGCAAAACTGAAAAAAATTTGACACTAATATGGGCCATTGTGAAGATTTTTTTAGCATTCTCCTCTCCACGTCTCAGTGGTCAACTCAGCAACCCCAAAAATCATGGAATTGACATGAGCCATTGTTGTTTTCACATAATTTTCATGCTACCCTCTCCCTCCCCAACCTTTAGGAGTACCTTACTCCCATGACATTAAGGTTTGAAAAATACTTAAAGTACAGTATTATCTCAGTGATCCTGAAAACTATCTATTCAACACTAATATAACCTGTTTTTGCAATATTTTTAAATATCAACCCCTTACGACTCCCATCTCTAGGGGTGTCTAACCCCCAAAGTGTGTTTAGTCCAAATTTGAAGTCATACAAGTACTTCTTTTCTTGCTTTTAAGTGTGTGTGGAGAACACAAACCCATACATTTTATATATAATGATTTAACAAAAGCAACTAAGGATGATGTGCAGTACTATCTTCAGGAGGAGACTAGGACATTCAAAAATTAGAAACGTTGCTCCATGTCAGACATGGTGACATCAACCCTCAATTTCAGATAAGCTGTATACTGTCTCAAGTCTCTTTCCCTTCTATATAAATTATAGATTTTAATATGTATAGGATATAGGTGAAAAAGATGATCATCAATACTTCACAGCTTTGAAGAGTTGGAAAATGCAACAAGTAATTCCTGTATTACTTTACATTGTTATACAACCTATTCAACCGTGAAAAACATGAACAATTCTAACATGTCCTTATATAAACTCTATTTAACCTTGGTTAACAAAAAATTAGAAAGAAAAATTGAAATAAATAAAGCATACCTGTGGACGTGACAACTGTTGTTGCTGTTGGTAAAGTTGTTGTGGCCCCAGACCTCTCAACTCTCTTCTACGAACTTCTTCTTGCATTTCTTGTATTTTGGCTTCCTGACGTAACATATCACGAGTTGACTGAGAGCGTGGAGCCATTGCCTTTAAACAATGAGATTAAAATTATTATTATAAATATCATTAAGTCTGTAAATGTCATTTTAAGGACGAACTAGGCATTCTGGACCATATGGATTAAAGAAGTAATTTCATGTCAATAAAACATTGTTCAAAAATTCTGTAAAAATGTATTCATGGACCACCACCTAACAATAGGAAAAAATTGGAGAATCAAATGTTGGTAAATTAAACTATACTACTATTAGACGAATGATGACAGTGACAAAATAATGAAATATGTACACAATTGTATTGTACAACACTGAGACAATTTCAACAAGTCCAAACTGGTTGATAATGAAAAATCAAGATAAAAATTTGTCTCTGCATGACATAATAGGAAAGCAAATTATGAATTTTTCTGACCTGCTGAGGTAAAAATAAGATGAATACACTCTGAAAAAGCACAGATCATGATTATTATTTTGAGGAAGTGAGCTTGAATAATATTACTACTGAAACAACAATTATGTTATAATTGTAATGAATATTTGGAACCGAGTGTTGGCAACACTGTGTGACAGCTTTGGCAGCTCCAGTCATTACTAGCTGCTTGTGGAGAGAGGAGTGTAAAGTATGGTTTGTTAAATAATAATAATAAATAATACTTTTATTAAGGGGTTGGTTAATTATACTCTTGTGTATATTACAATTATAACACAAATAAACTCTAATTACTACATACACTGGTGAAAAAAATTCTAACCTGATGATGTTGAGGGCTGCCATAAGAATCTTTTTGAGGTATGTAAGCTGAAGCAGGACGATCTCTATTGGGTAACTGCACATCTGGTGTTCGATGAAGAGAGGACTGTGATCCTCTCAACATTTTTTGTTGATGAGTAGGACTTCTATAATAATGTTTACCAATTAGTTATGGAAACACATATTATGTATGGTTTATGATTTATCTTTTAAATGGAAACATTTCCAAACAACTAAGAAATATTCATTTCTTTTTCTTCCCAAAACATTAAAGTATAAAGTTAACTTTATCATTTAATATTAAAATGTTTACTTTATAATGAATTACCTGTCAGGTTGCAAAGGAACATGATTGTTATCATGGTGATGACCTTGAGGACTAGGCATCTTTCCTCGAACAGGGCTAGCAGGTGGGTAACCACCATTCTGAAGTTCTTGATTCCGATAAATGCTTAAGTTTTGATAGAACCTTTCTCCTTCTGAATGTGACTGAGAAGGAAGGGGAGGTTGTTGAAGATGATGGGGATGAATACTAGGATTTGAAGCTTGCCTCACACCAAGTCCCGACGGAGGTAATGACCTTGGATCATTTAAGCTTAAATTTTGACTCGATCTATTCAGGCAAAAAAGAATCATAGCAGAATCGGTATCAATAACTTTCACGTAGGAAATTTAGATTGTTATATGTACATATATATGATGTTGAAAATTAATATTCAATTATAAGAACAAGAATTTTAAAGATTTATAATAGTAAACGAACCATACTTTTATAAGCTCAACATTTTTATTCAGAATCTTTCTTTTATTAAATATAATTAATGTGAAATTTCAACTAAAATATTATCAATAACTACAATATAATAGTTATCAATTGGTAAATGATAATGTTATAGGATAAAATACTTACAAAATTACTTTTTATACACTATAAATGTACATTATAACTTACTTAGATCTAATAGCAGATGATGTTGGTCCGTTAGGCATTTGAGTTGGAACAGCTTGTTGGTGTTGCTGTGCTTCATATGTTTTCTGGGGAATACTATTAGTAGATGATGTTCTGCTATATCCTGGATTGAAAATTTCATGTTGTTTCTGATTTACATTAGTATGTATCAATTCATTATTGCCACCTGTAATAATCATTTAGGTTAAATCCATTTATAATAACTGCCATATACAAACACAATTTATAATATAAAAGACAACAAACTCACTGCTTAATGATGGCACAGATTTTGAACTCTGAATTGGGGCATGTATAGCCATGTTTCTTCTTGGATCTGCAGCTTGGATTTGTTCAGTCAATAATCTTGATGGTAAATCACGCTCACTCATACGTCGGGGTCCTGAAAATTGCATTTTCAAACCTTAAGGTTAGTATGCATGTTTATTACAGTAAACCGAAGATTTTGTACATGTACCAGTGTGCTTATAATTAATTATAGGTGTATATGACACTTATATTTAAGAACAGATTAATGAATTACAGATGTCTTAAAACAAAACACTCTTGGTAAATTTGATAGGATAAAAAAAGGTTACTTGAGTAACAACTGCATTAAAAATATTCCATGATATTAACTTAAGGTCTTACAATATATAATTTTTTTTATGATTATCATTTACCTCTGAGAAATTGAAGTGTGGGGTTATGAGAGAAGAAAGTATTTGAAAAGAGGGAGACAAACTAATTTTTCCAATTGTAAAAATGTTGATTCACTTCTTAGATTGGAGACTGAATTAGTACTATGGAAAGAGTCTGAACTATTCTACTATTCTACCATACATACATATATACATACTTAATTTTGACTAACCTAAGAGTTCCTTGGCACAACCGATCTCACATTTAGATGGAAGTGAAAAGGGTACTTGAAAGAACCATAGCATTTTCATAATTATCTTAATAAAAATAAATAACTTTGAACTGCAGCATTATTTTCTAGGGTAAATAAGATCTTATTGTGATTCAGTCAATCAGGTGTCACAGTCTGCAGTAAATAATTTCAATCTATACCTTTTAATTTTGCATGCTACATAACAAATTAAATTAATTAAATCTACTTATGCACAGATAGAAACAAGCACACATATACAGTTTGACTGTAACAATTGTCAAAATAAATAAACCTTAAATAAAAGAAAAACAAATTCATAAAATAAAAGATAACTAATAATAATTATATATAGCATTCAACACAACAACTAAGCTTTAAGTCAATTCAATACTAAGATAAAGCTTAGTATTAGTAATTCAGACCATTTTCATTAAGAAATAATTAATTAAATATTCAAATGTCCCAACAGCCACTTCATTAGATAATATTCAGTAACACATGAAGACTTTTAATGAAATTGTAATCCACTATAAAAACCAAGAAAATTCATAAAATTTTCTTGGCATGCATATTTACATGAAACAATCATGCAAAACCTATGTGTAATCAATGGAATTAAGCATGTAAGTGCACAATTTTAAAATGAATCAGAACATAAAATTTATAAGTTTGGCCAAAACTTGTATTGCACATGCAAACACTGCTCATGCTTAGCTTACTGCAGAGACAGTTGTAATCAGACTTGGCAGTCATCGTGTTGTTCACACTTCTCTTACATTCCCATCTGTCAGGAACAGGATGCTCCTGCTGCAACCAAGAAGTACACGTTGGTTTTGTGAGAAGTTGATCTTCACTTTTATACTTGTCTTGAGAATACTTCAAATCCAGTTTTCCTGGGAAAATATCTGTCTCGCTACAGCATCGTTTTCTCACAAAACAAGGTGATGTTTGGGTTGTCTTAGTTGTCCTTGATGATTTATTGTCCTGATTAGATTGATATGAACAGTTTTTTAAGCACAACATTGATTGACACCTGAGGTAATCTTTTGTATCATTCTGAACAGAATTATATATATTTGTACTACAATGGGAGCCTTTTGACAGGTTTTCCTCACTATTTGGTCTGTGTGGAACTTTACTAAGATGTTTAACTTTCTTAGTTGCCAAAAGATAACTTTCACTTTTGCAACTACGTATAGGAGATGCCTTCAAATTACAAAATGGCTTTGACTTTATATTGCCAATAATATTTGTTGAATTATGCATGCTGTTGTCACCCTCTTTAGGCACTGGATTTACAGAAAGTGATTCATGCCGTAGCTCATCTAAACTTGATCCTAGACGATACACTAAATTAAAGCTTCCTTCATTTGAAAGAGTTTTGTAAATAGTTCCCCATGGCTGTGATACATTTGGTGTGGACTTTGATATCCTTTTTCCAAGACTTTGATTTTCAGGTTGAATTATGCCTCCATTTTCCATCAATGAAAAATGTTTGGCAAGGGCAGCTACCCTTCCTTGCCCAAAACGTACTTCATCTGGTGATTTCCAACATTTACTGTTAGCCCTGCCTCTAGTAGGATGATTCTCATCCTCATAGCTGATATTCAAATTTAAGTTTGTTTTTGAACCATCTATGAATCCAATTTCATTTTGGTCAATACATTCATATTTTACCTTGTTGTCCAAATCCATTAATATTTCATCAACATCTTGCATTACTTTGAGCTTCTCCTCCATCTCCAATTTCTTTTGCTTTTCATTTTCTTCTCTTTTTCCACATGACTGACAAATAAACCCTTTGGTGACATCAGATGTATCAGACTCTGTAAGAGTTGTTGTTGGAGAACAACATTCAGCAGAACAACAAGGCGGAGTTGGAGACTCTTCATCTGAGACGACAGATGAAATTGACCCATCATCAGCTTCTAGTACAACCATTGGGGGTTGGAGATTTCCCATTCTATGATCAAGTAAACGCCTCATTGCATCACCTCCATCTGATATTCCTAAAACTGGGCAGGACAGCCCTACATATCGTTCTTCATAAGAATTTAGATTTAACATCGGTTTGCCACCAAGGCCCATATAAGATGATGCGACACATTGCTCATTTAAAGGATGTTTCTGCAAATTTTGCACCCCACCTGAAGGTGTATTCCAATCCACAAGTCTTTCCTGATATGAAGATGATAATTGAAGATTTGATATAGAAGTCGATGGCTGGGCAGCATTATGCATATGCTGATTGACAGAAGTCACCAACTCAGATTTGGGCCTAGGTCGTGGTGTTGCAGAAGCTGTTCAGGAAGAGCAAGGAGAAATTAACAGTTAGTGGGTTAGTAATAAGAAGTCTCAAAGTATGCACAGTTATCCAGAATTAATTTAATGGCAAATTAAAATATTTAAGGTTTGACTCTAACAATTACAATTTGTAATGCTGGGTCAAATTCAATACTTATTTCATGCTATTTTCATTTGGGAGATAAATGATAAAGATTTAATTTTTCATGCAATAGTTAGTTGATTTTGAAATTTGGTTACATAAGAATATTAACCCAATACTTTAGTTGAAATAAATGAAAGCCGTAGTTAGTATGTAAATAGTGGAAGCAAACTTATATTTAGTAGTGTTAAGTTATGAACATACCCCTGCCCATTACAGGTGATGGTTGCTGGAGCAGCGTTGCTAATCCATGATAAATAGCACCTTGTTTTGCCACCTCCAAAGTTACAGTAGGACCTGTCCTAACCAAATATTCGGCAGCTCTGAAAAGAAATGAATATATTTATAAATAACTTTTTAAATAATTTTGGATACAACTGAAACACCTTTATTTAATCAGGGTGGCATCACTTAAGAAAAGATAAAAAATTATTACTAATTTTTAAAAATCTTACTTTTCTTGGGTGATGCCTACAAGACTTTGTCCATCAACTTTCAGAAGTTGATCTCCAGCTTGAAGTTGACCATCCTGTTTGTGGGGAAAATATAAGATATAAAAAATATTGTTGTTAATTTACATAATATAGTACTAAAATTATAAATACTACTTATCATATATAATATTTTGTATGGAGAATATAAAATTTGATAAAAAAATCAAAACTCACTGCATCAGCAGCTCCTCCTTTGACAACAGATTTAATGTAAATACCAAGCTTGTCCTGGCCTGCTCCCTGCAATCAAGAATACACAGTAAGAAAAATTATATTAAAACATTTAAAGGTACAACTTTAAATTATGTAGCACAGTGAAATGTGCAGAAGAAATATTCTGAACCTATCTAATATATCTAAAGTCATTGGGGTATAATACAAAACAGCCAAATCATTTTGAATTAAGATTTTAATGACCAAAAACATTGCCAACTCTTTTCACAAAGCAGTTGCAGCTTCTTTTAAAATCCTCTCCTTATTACGGTATTTTATTAAGAAAATAATGGTAATAGTACAAGATATCAATCCATTTCTTGTGCCGTAGTGTTTATTTTTCATGCATTAGCCATGACAAACTCTCTATCTTTCCTTTCAGTATCAATTATTTGACTATCAAATTCTCCTTATCTTTATATATAAATACAAGGGTTAAGTTAGTTATGAAATATATATTATGCACACAAAATACTATGGCAGAGAGATGTAAATACTTCAGTGTAGACACTGCAGTACTCGAACTATCTTTCAATTACTTTTACACCACCTATATAAATCTTAGTCTTAATTGTGAACTTGAAAATTTTAGGCTAGTATTGCGGGTACGGAGCAGTTGCCCACAAGTGTCGAAGACTTCGTCTGTGTAAAGCGGGTGAAAATGTTGAGGATGCCACAGGCTCTTAGGTGACTTTCCGCTTATTTATAATTATTTCAAATCAAGAGATTTTTTAAACAATATTAAAGTTAAAATACTATACATGAATTCTACACACAATTACAAGAGAAATTATAATCTATAATTTAATGAAACGGACCCAATTTTTGTTTGAGTACAAATATAAACATACAATAAATAGTAATATGTAATTATTATTACAAAAACACTTGCCCGTGATTGGTCCAGCTATCTATCACCACATCAGTTAGTTAACATTTATCATTCTTGATAATATTTTTACATATGTTTTTTTGAATATAAAGGATAAACTTCGACCATTACCAAACTTCCTTTCTTTAATTTTATTTTATTTAAAACTAAAACATTTCGGTACTGATTAGTGCCTTCATCACGTCTTAAGACTTTGGAGAAATTACAAATTATTTTTGAAGAATATTACTAAATTTTGAATTCAACATGTTTAATTTAACAATTAATCTATTTTATTACATAATTAATATTATAACAGTAATAATGTTCTCGTTCCCCCACCCACCTACTCCTGTGCTGACCAAGTTTTCCCGCAGTAAGCTGCAGGGACAATGCGGAGCAAAAACGCGCTCTTAGTCCCATTTAAATACATGAAGGGAAGGACTGTACTGAGTAGAAAAAACTAAGATGGGAATTTGATATTATAAAACAGCAGCTTCAGATAATAATTAGATCCCAATGGATTATAGCAAAACAGAAACAACTTTGAATCTGAATTTGAGGTGAAAAGAGAGAAAGTGAAATTGAAGTTTGGTTGGAAGTTCCTGTGGGAACTGGTTGAATCTGAGAATGCTGATTTCGATGCCGCCAACAAAACATCATTCCTATGCATAGAACGCAGAGCTATGTACGTATTCTATAATCTCTACTATATGGCTCATAGATACATTGATAGTTTTCTTGCAAGTCACATGCTTTAGTAAAAAAATGCGCGTTACGATAGTCTGTCAGACGGTGCCATGGCAAAATTGAATCAATTTTGAGCATTCACTTCTGATGGAAATTCTCAAAAACAGAAAGCAATATTCGTTTCTAAGCGGGGTATAGAAAACACCAACTTTTTAAAATACAACCTATCTAATAAGCCCGATCAACGTACGGGACGGAAGTGATCAGAATCGAACGTGTGGTGTTTTGACGAACACTGCCGTTCTGGATTGTGAGAACACGCCACAGGATTAGTATACGCCCATCTACTTCCACCTGTTTAATTCGAGTAGTTACAAAGGTCCGTTTATTAAATCGTGTCCATTTAACAAAAATTAGACAATAGGGTAAACACTTCATGGAAGCCACTATAGCCTCAACTACCTTAAAATTAAATTTGAGAACTGTCAAGATCAAACGACTTTTGTCACCTTTCGTCATGAAATAAATCAAAATATGCTGCATGTTGAAAAGTATATATACTATTTTTAATGTAATTTTACAAACAAGATCGTATCATTATTTAAATAAAGAGTTCTATGATTTCCAACCAGGATCATCTCCGTAAACTGCTACATTTCGACGGCTAGTACTGCCATATTTTTCTAGTCTAGACCGGGTGGAAATCCGAGAAGTCTTTATTAATTCTATTCACCGATCATAGATAATTTCCTATATGAGCAAATATCGATAAAAATTTGGGAGATGCGACTTCGAAAGTACTGAGGTGAAATATGAATGCGGACAAAAAATAGGGATCCTGTGTTATCGGTCACCTTGAACTTTATAACGGTTCTTCAAGGACAAATTGAACAAATGTATTATTGCACTCGGTAGCAGCGTAATTTGATACAGGTCCCCGACATATATCAATTTGTGTTATCACCTCACGAAGTTTCAAATCAATTCACAGACTCTTCCATACTAATATATCTACAGTACAAGTTATTCAATATAACAAACAAAAGGTATATTTATAATCTAACTAAATGTTTACAATATAGTTCAACCAACGCGGCAACCATAATAATGGCAAGAGCGACTTTTTCTACAGTTCCTACGACAGCAATTTGTTATGGCCATTAGCCGGAACAAGCACATCCTTTCCCGCAAACCTAGGGCTTTGTTCTTCGTGAGACTTCACTATCAGGATTCTATCGAAGTCGAAGAAGTAAAAAAATAATTACTTGCATTGCCAATATTTTCTCATGTTTTATGACTAGCATGATACTTTCTTCAAATAAAACATTAATTTTCATCGCATATAGTGTAACCTAATATTCTCCCCTACATCTTTTTTTCTGATAGAACAATATCAGTCACGCAGATGTGTGCTCGGCACTACACACTGTATTTACCTTTTTAGTAAAATGTTACGTGACGAGATAGTTATACTATTTAGTTACCGTTAACGATTCCTTGTAAAACGTTTAGGATTAATTGAGAAACAAATTGAGTCATCTATGTATTTTTTTAAAAGAGGGAGAGACAGTCAATTACATGCAATGTAAAAGATAATCTTTTAGTTTACAACCAAGTTTTAAAGTGCATTTTGATTTTCGTATTTACTTATCATTGGATGTTCTTCATGATTATAATAGAAGCACTAGGCGATTTTTGTGATTCAATTGAAGCTGTAATCTATGCAGCAAAAAAAAGTATGATATCCATTTAAATTTGTTTCCGAGCAGGCGAGGCTATGGGGTTATTTAAGAAGACTGTACGAGGGAACTCATCAGGTGGGAAGCGTGGCAGGTGCATTTGAGTCTTAACGTCAACAGCTGCTACGAACCCAGGAGAAGAAACTACGCCCACGGAAATAATTATTTCACTAGCCATCAGATCCGATGGTCAGGTGAGAAAACATTATTGAACAAACGCCAACAAAAATATAGTTCAATAAATATGAGCCAAATACAGTCGCTCAGTTTTTTTATGTATATCCCCAATACAGCGTTTTATAGAGGAAATGGCACAGGTGTTTCTGTTAAAAGCGTACGCCCTCAAAGCCGTTATTAACAGACGCCATCACGCACATCGTAACTGAAAACTTGACTTGAACCACTGTCATAGAAATGAGAAAATGTCAAAATTGTCGATTAATGAACAATAACTTTGAATTCTGTGCGTTAACTGCAACGGCATTGAAGCGGAGTTATAAAAGAAATAACAGTTTTTATGTGACTAATTGACTATACAAATATTTCTCTTTAAATAATATATAAAAGGCAAAATTTGCAGAAGTGATCTCAAAACATTTCGTTGTTTAAAATTCGCATAAAACCAGCGGAGGAAAAAAGTACAAAAACATGGGAATATTATTTATTTATTTATTATTAAAAACAATTATAACGATCCGTCTGAGATATAATGACGACTTTAGGAAGAACGTTAAGTTTTTTAAAGATAGCATGAATTGAATAACTGAAGCTTTAACTCGTCTGGTTTTTATTTATATGTATCTGATCTGATAGACATGTCTCTCACACACGGATAAGTTTAACACATTTACCTATTTTAAATATCGTAATGTTTCGGTTATTAATTTCTAGCTTCGAGAATATGACCAATAATAAATGATTTGCTGTCAAATAATTTAATTAATGTGGATGTGATGTTCGCCTGGCGAAAATATTAAACCAAAAAAATTGGAATGATAATTACGTGTTTATTGAACGTCACTTACGACAATTTAAGAGAATCTGTCAACATTATTATACTCCATAACAATAACAACGCACTCGTTTGCCTCAGGTCTCGAAGTCTCAAACTACGTCAACAATATGGTCAATACCTCGGCAATATATAAACTTAAATGAGAAACTATTAATAATCCAAACAACATAACTCCTTAATTTCACGATTTCATATAAATTGAAGGTACTAAATTAAAATCTGATAATAACTTTCGGTCATAATGGTCATTTTCAACTGATATTTCGTTAAAACAAAACTCCAATGCTGGGTAATACATCGAAATACATTATATAAGTGAATCCAAGATTCGTGTTTATTCACCTTTATAATTATTCCACAAACTAACTCAAGGTATTTGACATGTAAACATCGTTGACATTGAATGGTATATGCCCAGCACTGATTTTAACAATTGTGGAAAAATTATTCATCTTGGATTTACTTATAGTACAGATTTCATGTAGCTTATTTCGATGTATTACTCAGCATTAATGTTTCGTTTTAACGAATTTTAAGATGAAAATGATCACTATTGCCGAAAGCTACTATCAGATATTAATGTACCTAAAATTTATACAATATTGTGAAATTGGAGACATGCGGTTTGGAGTATGTTTTGAACATTTCCAAAATCCTTGAAATATTGGTTTGAAAAACTATGTTGAAAATTAAGCAGGATTGTCCAAAACCATTAGACAGTTATAATTTTGATCAGAACTTTAAACCATCTTTATTTACGTTCCACAAAATGCGCACAATGCGGCGTAAATCGAGTTAAACAATTCGTATTTTTAAATTATTCAATCCTTCAATCGACAGTATAGTTTTCTAGAAACATTATACTATATTTAGTGCATTTAATGGTATGGAACGAGAAATATTGAAAGTTAATATTTTTCCCTTACACCAGTAGTACGGAAGATAAGTTGCGATACATCCAAGAAAAAGGCACGAAATGAATTTTGGACGAGTGTAGGATTCGTGGGAAAAGTCGTGTGCTAATGTATACACGTTAATGGCAGTTACACGAACGAACAGACTGGAACACGGACTCCATAGTTAAGTGTGGGAAAAGAGCGGAACAAAGGGTAAAAATTAAGCACTAAAAATCTAAAGGCTCAACACACAACGCGTAAGGTAAAGGATAATAGGAAATTTAAGCAACGTTTTAAAACAAAAACATGTATTAAACGACGGCGGAATTGATTGCTAGGTCACATATGCACAGAACTAATAAAAAATCTGGAGTCTGAAAGGAGGCGAAGGGGATGAATTAAGAGTACCGGTTTCTAATGCGTTTGGTTTTACCTTAAATGGTAAGTGAGTTTACGATGTTTGACAGAATTTAGAAAGATGAAAATGAAACACGAATTTGTAAGCAATAAAGTAAGTAGAAGAAACAAAAGAGGGAAGAGCGATGAAACTTGTTTCATGTATTTATACTCTGAAATAGAATTCTTTCTAGTTATTCAGAACGTGGACTATTTATTACCCTTGTATTTTCGTGTACTACGTTATATTGTTATTCTACATTCTTATTTGTCTGGTTTTATTTCCGTGAGTTATTCCATTCCAACCATTGAAATACAAAAAAAAAAATATTGGACCGCCATAATTAAATTGTAATCCAATTTATAATATGCTACTTTTTCATTTTCATATTTTACAAAACTAAAGTGAATGATACGGATAAATTCAAAAATGAAAACCAATAAAATTAAAAAAAAAATAATAAAAAACAATTATAACTACGTCCATAGCAAGTATATTGAGAATAAGCTATGGTAATCCCATTGTATCGTAGCTATTAATATGTCATAGAACGTATACCTAGTATGAAAGGAGCGGGAAAATGAAAACTCAAGTCGCGCGGAGAATGTCGAGCCACTGAACTTACACTAAAATAAATACGATGATTGACTCGCATTTCTTCCCTTTCGTGTTGTGTAGGTATGGCAACAGCGCTTTTCGCTATAGAAGGTCGCCAGTTCGTGCCTCGAACGCCACCTACGAAGATTTGACATGCGTCTGGAACAATGAGCCTATGCACGTATAGTTAGCGTTGTGCGCTCCGTCATGGAGATTGGCAATACACAAAACCTTTACACTACATGAAAAAATGAGAGAAAATTACCTCCTGTCTACAAATTAGTAACTGTCGTCCAGTTCAGTAAAAGTGAAAGGGTTGCCATAGTGATTGAAAGGAAATTCGATTTCTTGAAGAAGAAAAAATGCGCTAAATCATTGAATATTTAACTACTGGCACCGGCAGCCAGTAGTATGCCGAGACACTCAAACAAATCAAACGTGAAAATACAATACCTTATTTTCTTCGTTCCGCTTTATAGGTTTGACCACAAGCAACGGTGGTTTCTTGTTGTCCGGGTGTCGGCCCTGAGTCATACGATTTGTCCTCGGATTTACAGAGACCGTCGGCCGGTTTTGGTACCTGGCAGACCACGCTCTGTTGTCCGCCATGTGTTACGTCCACGGGAACTTTAACTCAGGCGAATCGCGCGCTGGAGCAAGCAGTGCACGCGCTCGGCTTATTCCGGAAACATTCGGCTCTCGCACTTGGCGTATGAAGCGAATAGAGAAATGATCGTTTCTTGTTTGCATGGCGGTCAGCGAGATACGGGTAAGAACAGGGTAAAACAGAGAGTAAAATGTTGTAAAGTAATATCACATGGTCGTTCGCGGTCCCAAATATACATATTACTGGTCTCCGAAGAACCGACCAATACAGGGTCCGAGCGGATCTGACCCAGCGACCTTGGGTTCGGAGGCTCAAAAGCCAACGTCTTAGAATAAAAAATGGGAACCCAAGCTTAGAGAAGTGTTGGAGGTAATTAATAAGTAGTCTACTCATAATTTAAGGGCCACTTTAATGCGACTAGCGAGTTGTAAAATTAATAAGGTCATTTTTGTCAATACCGACCACCGCTTGCGGCTATTTGTGCCAGTTCTGCGGCCGATAGTGGTATAGTACGTAACATCTCTTAACTTCTTGGAAAATTTATCAGCTTCCTTTGCTTCATGATCGAAATTGACAACCTTTTTAACATCAGTCACAACCGATTCAAAATATGGTTCATATGACGGCTATATGATTATGATCGATATACTTTCGCAAAAATTGGTGGATATTTTTGTCTGATTCGAGTCATTTACGAGTTACAGTGACAAAAAACTTAAGTGACGATTCGCGATCTGAGTCAAATAAATCTGTTAGTCTATTGTGCAAGTACTGGGGGTAGCTAACATAGATAGAAACCGTGATAAGAACCTGCATAGGATTCAATATCAAATTCAAGTAATTAGTTGATAATGGATTTAATATTTGGTTATATTGGTCGGGTGTTCCATTGTCTGGTTTTAAGAAAACTAGAAAAATAAAAACATATGGAGGAGGAGGACTAGTGAAATAAACAGACATTTCAAACACTAAACACCTCTGTCCACTTTCAGGGAAGTATCATCAGTTCAGATCATAGGCATGCGAGTCTGCAACCCTCCGAGATATGGACCTACTTGCTTCAGTCCACCCAGGAAGACAGTTGTAAACAGATTTTTTGCATATTTTTTTCTAGCTTCCTATATTTTCTTAAAACTAGACAATGTAACACCCAACAAGTACTAAGTACTAATCAAATATTCTATTTCGAGTAGCCTATGGGCAGCTCTGGCAAATATCTGAGGCTCCAAATTCAGACAGGCAGCGAGTTCAAACCGAAATCAAAGATCCAAATTCTCCGAATTTCACATTAAACATTTTCAAATTCAAAATCCAATTTGGAACAATTCATAATACTGTACTGTCAACATATACATGCTATAGTAGTGACTAACTAGATGTGGGCAGTAGGACAGGCTTTAGTTATTATTTGATAGTGGATCTTCCATGTGCTGATTTTTTTCCGAGGTGCAATTGTATACATTATGCATGATTGTAGTTTAGTAATACTGATTTAGTGTTTCATATGTTTGTGCTTCAATTGAAAAACCCATTGCCAGAGCATGATTATTCACCAGCTGTCAGAGCTCCTATTATATTAATTTGACTCTTACACAAACAATATTAACTGTAATTGAGATGAGGGGGAAAGAAGTAACAGCCATATTAGAAACTTACAAATATCATGTAGAAGTATGGAAGGGCACTGTAAACTTGACCACAGGGTACCTACCAACTGCAAAGCTGCTGTTCAATATTTTTATAATATCAGTAGTGCTATACAAGTGGCCTTTTTCTCTATTCATATCAGAATACAGCAGAATTTGGACACTACAACTAGGCATGCATAACTGTTTGTTGGTGGTCTTAGTAATGGGACAATACTTAAACAAAGTGGATCCTCACCATTCCTATTTTTACTACAAATTCATGACAAATAGACAAAGTCTGCTGTTTGCAATTTTCAACAGGCAGTTCACAGGTCGAAGTGTTACAATGTTGTTTCAAATATATTATCAGTAAGTGTAGTCTGAGATTTTGGTCAGAATTTTTAAAACTATTATATTTTTGCATTGTAAATAAGTTAAAAGTTTATATAGTTTTTTAAGTATTTTTTAATATTCACGAACATAGAGACAAAAAAATAATGTTTATTAATTAAAAACATGTTTTAGTTGATCAGAATTACAAAGAGTCGAGAATTCAACATAATTAACTCAACGAAGGTACAGTTACCCAAGCTGACAAATTATTGAGCCCGCAAGGCATGCCAATAAAATCATCTCAGTTTGTGCATGAAATAATTAACTATTGCTGTAACTGGAACATGAATAGTAACTTTTTTCTGTACAACACAAATGTGCTCTCAAAAGAATAGTAGTAGCTTAGATAAATCGTATCTTTAACAATAATTACTAAAGTAAGAGTGTATAGAATTCAAGATCTTTTAACAGTTCACATACAATTAAAAGCTTTATGAATATTATTTATATATAGGAAATATTTATAGGAAGGGCCTATAAAAAACTTCTACTGGCTTCTCAATTTTAAATTACTAGAGCAACCAAGGGGAATGAAAATTATTAAATTACTTAAGTAATATAGCACAAACCTTAGCTGCAACAATACTGAGCCCCATGCCATTGTTTGATTTGTTCAACTTTATGATTTGTAGGTCAGGTTCTTGTTGTGTATTCTGAGCTGGTATTTGGGGATAACTGCCACCAGATCTGTTGCTCATCGCACTTGGACTTCGAGCCTGAGAGTTTTTTTTGTTATGATTATTGAAACATAATTGTGTATATATCAGCTGCAATAGGTTCAATACATAAGAATATATTTTAAAAGATAAGAGCACAAACCAATAAATTGGAAAAAATTAAAATTCCATTTAGAATTATTTAAAGAAAATTCTGACTTCATCTCTTGTCAGTTTAGCATTTAGCTGTCCATATTACTAGGTTTTTCTTCACATTTTACATGACTTATTTCTTGCTGTTTTAAATGTTTCCATTTTCACACTTGTAATAAAAGTTTGAATTTTACATATTTTTTACAATTTTTATATTATTACAATTAATTCACAAGGTTCTCCATTCTGACCCAAAATGTAAGTTATTCTACTTACTCCTATATGATCATGATGTTGAGTGTTGCCCATGTATATTGTCCAAAGACCTCCAGAAGTAGGTTGTGGTGTTAATTTACACAAGCCAGTTTGCTGAAGTGGTGTAAGGAAGTCAGCTAAACCCTGAGGCAGACCTCTTACTACATCACAGCTGTAACCATCTTCAGGAAGTAAGAAAGCTAGCCTCAATTCCCTTTCCTCTTCTAAGCGAACTTCACGGCCATCGGACCGCACCAATTCATCTGCCATTGTCTCAGCTTTCTATAAAAGGACAAAATTTCACACTTAAATATTCAGCATCACTATTGTATACCATAATGTATGTTAAAATCATTTAAAAAATTATTTGTCGAATATTTAACACAATGACTGAATGATATTTTAGGAAAACACAATAATAATAAAACATATTGGATATGAATTATATAAATAAAAATACTTCTCACTTAGGTAACACAATATAGAACTATATAATATATTATGTATATTTTCATATGAAAATACTTACTCGGACCACACTATCCACCAATTCATGTGACAATCTTGGCTCATCTGGTGTAGGCTGGTATTTAGACAGGAGAGCCCTCAGTTGTAAGGAATTCAGCTTGTAGCAAGTAGAAATAAGGTTACTCAAATCATCTGCACTGTATTTTGGAGCCTGAATAAAATAATAATATTTTGCATTTTAAGTCTATTTTATGTTTTAATGAGAAATACATATAGGTGATAAAGTCAAGTAAAACTGATAGCAAATAATAATGAAAATTAAGTTATTATTTATTTTATTTAAAATGAAAATGATCCTACTTGTAAAAGATGTGCAGCCTGTATGATTCGAGCCAAATGACAATCGGCAGCTAATTCCAGACCTTGCTTTTCTGCCCATACTTCTAATAAAGCCAATCTTGATTTCAATCTCAAGCCCCACTCACGACTGCAATAACCTTGGCCGGTAACTACTTTGTTGAATGCCCACATATTAACAAAATGAAACAACTGTGAGAACAACTGAATAGTTAGAGCAGCATTCACTCTGCAGCGCCTCAGCAACTCCATGGCTGAAGCTAAAACATGTAAAACCTGCAACAAATTCTTCAATCAATCAAAAGGAATTCAAGTGACAAAAGGATTATTGCATAGTTTGACAATTTGAAGTGTTCTAATGATATGTAATAAGTAATGCTGATAATATGGAGAGGATTGTTTGGTAATAATTAAGTTCCACACAATTTACATTCCTTTTATAACTTAATAGTTTATACATCAATCTCCTACTGCTTTATAGGAGATCAGCAAAAGTGGGATGTAAGAATAAAACCTGCTGTATCTGCTTCTTTAAATATATTAAAGTAAATACAGACAACTGATGTAATAATTTCTAGAGGCACAAGTAGTGATACCGTGATACCTCTTTTCTCTAAATAAAAAAATAAAGAAATTTACAGCAGGGAAAACTAAGTACAATATGTTATTCATTTGCATGACAGAATTTCAACACAAGATTTAGACTTCTATTAAATTGAGGTATTACTACAATATTGGACACAAATATTATATTTCCACAAATTTACCATTCAACTAATGTAGGAAAATTATTGTAATATGTATATTATGATTATTGACTTCTTTGTCGTGTTGAGATATATATTAACATGAATTACGGAAAAATTATTTCTGCACCAAGTCACACTTACACTGCCAGCACCTTCTTCTTCTAATCCTGGTTCTTCTACTTCAGACATAAATCCAGGCATAACAGAAGAGAGATCTGCCTGAAGGCAGGACACAAGATTCCTGAAATTACAATACTAATTCTTTTTATCATGTAACTAATGGTTAATTTTAAATACTTTATTTTATATAAGAAACACTAATTAAATAAGGTCTGCCATTGACAGGTATTTAAAGCACAACCCAATGGACATACCACATTCTTATTTGCTAGAATGAAAAATAATCTTAATTTGTATGGAGTAGGGGATTGGTGGGGGTACACTGCCATTCCCGAACAAATAGATGTTATCGATCAGCAAGAATACTAAAGTGCTAGGGGAAGTTCATTCAGCTGTTTGATCTAATGTTATAGAAAACTGCAATAGAAAACTCATTCAAAAGCAATAAGATAAAAAGTTGCCAACAGATATTAATTATAAACTGTATGATAATAATAGTAAAAATGTAGAAAAATAGTAGAAAAGTAGGTTTAACAGTGCATGAACAATTATTCACAATGAAGAATTGAGTGGTAGCCACCTGAAGTTAACAATGAACTCATTCAGAAACTTGTCCACAAAAACCAACAGTTTACTATCTTAATTTTATGATAATTTTTTTGGACAATTTTGCACTGGAAATGTACCAAAACATCTTTCCAAACACAATGAATAGATCCAGTCATGACATTTTTTCACCTGATGATGAATGATAAGAATTTCTACATAAAATTTGGACTGAGTATGACTGATCACAATCATCTACATCAACATACCATCAAAACAAAGAGCCTAGCAAATACCGACAGCTAAAAAAACCGAGGCAACTGTTTTCTGGCACATGGAAGTAATTTTACTTGCAGAGTTCATGGACAGTGGAACTACTTTGAATCCATTACCTGTTCCTTTGAATGGTTTTGAAACAATATATAATTTCATTAACATTAAAAGTTGAATATGAAAAGTTATGTACTTGGATAATAGCAATAATAATAATAATACTAAATATCATAAGATAATTAAATCTTACCTGAATGCACTTTGTACACACTCAGCAAGAATATCTTGGGCATCAAGTGAAAATGCTGAAATGTGTCTATCTGATTTTAAGAAATGAAGAAGCTCTGAAGAGTTTGCCATCCAAAATGCCAAAGATTTAGCATCAGTATATCGAGCCTAATACAAAAAAATAACTTTAAAGTTATAATTATCAGTATGAAATTTTATATAATTAATTAAATAAGAATACTATCACAAATTTAAGTGTACAATTTTTTTAAAAAAACTATTTGTTTATATTGGTTGCAGTTATTTAATTTTGATTATTGTTAATATGCTATAAATTCAGTTAACAAATTATTATTTTTAAAATGGTAAACATAAAATAGTCCTATTTTATCTGAAGTTGACATAAAAAAAGAGGAAGCTTTACCTGTATAACATTATGGATAATAGCAGCCACTCTTGCCAAGAGGACAGTAAGTCTGTGAGCTCTTTCAGTAGGAGTGAGTTCAGGTCGATAATGAGTTGATGCTCTATATCTTGCAACCAAGTACAATGTATAAGTGGGAGCCAGTTTAAAATGGGGAGCTGCTGGATCTAAGTCTGTTATCACAGAATGAAGAAATGCCTCTTCAGTTTCTTCACGGAATTCCAATACTGCAGGTAATATTGGATCTGAACCTCGAGGATAGCGCTCATAGTTTGAAAGCCTATAAATTAATGAAAATTTAGGAAATGGCTTGTAATTAAATATAAACTACATAACAAATAAAGCATAAGCTAATAAGGAAAATGCAATTTAATTTCTTAACTAAGATTAAAACAACATTTTAATGAACTTTTGTAGTACAGTAAAGAGAGAAGTACACCATAAAAATGGTCTCCAGTTCAAAATTTGGTCCTAAATTATTTTTTTTTTTTTACCAGTGGTTAAATTGTACATAATATTAACTTTATTTTTAAGTATTAGTTTCATTTGAACATGTTACATCAATTGATTACTCTCATTAAATCACATGAAAATCACTTAGAACAATTCATTACAATTATGTTAAACTTTTCACATTAAACAACAATCATATTACAGAGGAGGCAATGGAAAAATAAAGACAAGCTCATAAACAAATACACATTTTCCTCAAGGAATTAATAGAAATGGGTGGGTAAAATATTCCAGACTTCACTTACTTCTTTGAAATATGGTAGAAGAAGCAAATTCTTCAAGTAAAGAAATATCTTCAGAAAATTTTGAAAGAACAATACTTGAAATCCAGTAGGCAATAATAAAAAATGTCTGTTTCAGCGGAATTAGAGAATAAATATATAAAGTGTACAATCTTAAAATTTACAAAATAATTTAGAATTGGGTTCAAATTTAGTGAGTAATATTTCAATAAATTTATCATTAACTTAAAACGTGATTAATATTCTACTTTTATAACTCTACTGGGCTAACATGCAATCTAGCAATAAAGCATGTGAAAATGCTGCCTGCAAGTGGTTACTAATATTGACAAAAATATTATATATTACCTGTTACCATTACTGCTTCCAACAGACCTCTGAGAGCGAGTTTCCTCTTTGTTTCCTAGGCTTGATGTGGATACAGTTTCCACATTACCATCTACATCAAATGTTGTTTCATAGTTCTGTGGACCACCACTTTGCCCTGAGCTATGTCCAGGTGGTGACGCACCACCTTGACTAACGTCATCTCCTCTCGACGATTGCCTGTAGTATTATGTATTCAAACACACAGACAAGGAAGAAGAAAAAACATGCAAACAACAAATCAAGCAAAACTAGTAATGCAAGCAATCAAGTGGTATGGTGTTTCAAAAGAAAGTCAAAAGTATAAGAACTTTTTAAAACCAATTTTTATTCATTTTTGAATTTGTTAAATATTATGAGAAATTGACAATTGTGTGTGTGTGAGTGCTATTGACAGAAACTTAATTTTAACACATTTCTCAATAAATTTGAGTGTCATATGCTGTTTAGTCAAGAGGATACTTTCTGAGGAGAAGACTTTACACATCATCATCATCTGTGTATTCTCTGTCTGAAAGCTGTAATACTGTAAAAGCAGAGAATGAATAGCTGTGTTTCAGTGAGCTTATGTATTTCCCTTTATATTTTATTGCAATCAGGTCCAAAGGACTGCATAATCAAGATGACAGCCAAACTGTTATGTTATATGACACATCTGCATTTTCGAGTGACACATTGTTAGTATGTGGATTCTCTCTCAGTCTTAACTCTGGTTTTCTTAACTATGATAGACACAAACATCCATACCCAAGATGCGTATTGAACCTGGGACACTGTGATGTGAGGCTATGATGCTAACCACTACACCACAACACATCGGCAAACTTGGGTATCTAGTAAAATGCATGTTCAATTTACACTATTAAATGTGTGGAGCAATTTTAGCCAAACTTGGTGCACATGCCATTTATGATCTAGGAGTAAACACTATGGGGGTTACGATATCCATTGGAAGGGTGAGGGGACATAAAAATTATGTGAAAACTATCAATAAATAGTTTTCAGGATTGTTAAGATTAAGTGTCACTCTCAATTTTGTTAAATTATAATTTCAAACCATGATGACATGGGAGGGAAGCACCTCAAAGGTTGAGCAAGGAGGGGATCACATACAAATAATGGAGATTGCCATAGAATTCACTGTGGGAATCACTAGTGCCAACATTCAGTATTCTGGTTCAAATTATAACCCAGTATTGTATTAATGAAAGTATGTGTGCAGTCAGTTAACTAGCTATCTCCTAAAAAAGATGAATAACATGCGTAAAAATATTAATTCCATATTCTGTGCAGCTGTTTATTATTCAAAATAAGGCATACCAATTTTCCTCTCTCTTTCATATTGATATTATACACATTCACTATTTAAAAATACTTTTGACAGTCTTTTGTAAAAATGTAAATATATGAAAATACTGATGCATGAAATAAAATTGTAGATTTATTGCTTGATATAAGCTAAAGCATTGTTTTCAGCTTTGTGGTATTATTAAGGCAAACAAATAACTAAATAGAATTCCTATTTGCAGTAGCAGGAAATACCAGTTTATTGAATAAACAAGAACATATCATAAGCAAACCTGTCATAAGAATAGTCCAAATTTTGCCTTGTATTGTCATGTCTTCGTGTTCTGTCATCATGAGATGGGTCAATAAACCTGAAGTTGTGTATCCGACCAAATTTTACAACAGAACCATTCTGTAAGCAAAGTATTATTTCACTTTACAATAAAATTGAGAAAACCACAAATATACTGAAAATAATGTTTCGGTATGTATGATAGATAAAGGATTAATTTAATTAGTAATATAGTGTATGTAATACATAATCAGATCACTATATATATATATGTATGTATATAATATTAGTAAGTATATTACATTGTCAAAGTAATTGGAATATTGGTATGGAAAGGAAAGACATATAGCTTGCGGCTCACCTGAAATGTAAGTTTTCAGTGTAGCTACAGAAAACTGAATGAAGTTCTTTAAATTTTTGGAGGCTCTCAGCCTCCTTCATTCTTCAAGAAAGAGGCTGAGAGCTTCCGAAAATTTGAAGAACTTTCATGGTTCCATAATTATATATAGCCATCATTTCATCTAATTATTACAATTTAAAGACATGCATTATTTTTTAAGTTCTTGATAACTATCTAAACCGGAACAACAAAACTGTTGGTAATATAGTCATGGAAGAAGAGAGTGCAGAAGGAATTGAAGTGGAAGATATCTTATTTAGAGAATTTGATTACCTCTCCATCGTCAAGTTCACTTGATTCATGATCCTCCAAAAAAAGAAAAACTGAAAACTGCAGCAGAAATTTTAGATATTTCCATGCAGAAGTTTTTAGAATCAAGTTCCATGGAACAGGAATCACCAATGCTATTGAATGATATTGATATTGAAAGAGAGCCGATAAGGTGGCAAATAACTTTTAAAGTGAAGTTGTTGGAACTTGTATTAATTGGGTGTTTTTGTCTTCTTCCAACAACATATAACAATAAATAACAACAGCTATTTCGTCGTCACACTCAATCTTAACTGATATTATGAGTTTTGTTGTTAGATACTTGAAATGGTCTCAGACAGCTCAAAGCAACTTGTTGGATGACCATTTGCCTCGAGACATTTTGACTCGAGGCAAAGTGATTCCAACAGTTTTGTTGCTTGCAGTGTGCAGCCTGCCTAAGAGAGTCAAAATTACTTTCAGTTCCTTAAGAGTAAAAAACACTCCCTGTAAATTAAGAGAATCAAAAATATTCACGGTACCTTAAGAAATACAAACAGACTTCCATTATGTTAAGACAGTCAAATAGAGTCCTGGTTCCCTGATAAAATAGTCACAGCCCTGACCCAGTGGCGTAGCATGACCAGGGCGGTGGGGACGGTCCACTCTGGAGAATACTTTTTTGGGGCTGCAAAATTTCACTAGAATTGACTCTCAAGGTATCTGGAGTATTTTGGTTCCCTGAAGGTAGTGGGAGTATTTCTTACTCTCATAGTAGACTGGGACTATTTTTTACTCTCTTAAAGTATTTTTTTAATGTTTTAAGGCTCCAGAAGGAATTTTTAATCTCTTAGGAGACTGGCAGACTCTTTAAATCTCTTCAGATATTGTGAGCTTTTTTAACTCTATTTTGGGTACTGGGAATATTTTTTCATCTATTATGGTTCCGAGAGAATTTTTTGCTTTCTTAAGGTACTGGAATTATTTTGACTATCTGTAGGACCAGGAGTATTTTTGACTCTATTAAGTATTCGAAAATAGTTTTGTATCTTTTACGGTACCAAGGGTATCTTTTACTTTCCTATGGTGTTTGGACTATTTTTTACTCTATTAGGACACTGGAAGTATTTTGAGCTTTTAAGGTGCCAAAAGTATTTTTGTCTCACTCAAAGTCCATGCAGCAGGATACCAGAAGTAACTGATTTTTTAAGGTACCAGATTAGTTTTTTACTTTTTTTAAAAAGTACCTAGAGTGTTTTTGACTGTCTTATGGTACTGGGAGTATTCTATAACTCTGTTAGAGTACACAGAGTATTTTAGGTGCTTTCAGTTTTCTGGGGATATATTGGACTTTCTTAGATATTTTTAGCGGTCATAAGATATCTTCACTCAATTAAGGTACAGTGAGTCAACATACCAATCATGATTAAATTAACATTATGTTGGCATAGGTAGGTTACGGGGTGTGAAATGTAAATGTACAAAAATGAGATGCTCTTACTAATCAAGTAACGTCTAAAAAATGAATGTTAAATTAAATACTTTACCAGTCTTATATAAATAAATACTCAGTCATTGCGATGCACCCAGCTAGTACGTAAATGAAATTATGGCTAGTAAAGCTGAAAGCTTCTGAATATATTATTATTCATTGGCGTGGCTGATATATAAAATAATTTTATAATTTTAATTATTTTTCAAAAGCAATTAATTGAGTTAATGATAGATAATTATTTTATAATTTTTATAGTTTTGTTCCCTAATTTCAAGTCTTGTCTAGATATTGATCTTAAATATATCTATAAATTATGTGACAGTTTTATTGATTGTCCTGATTTGAAGAGTCAATTAAGTTTTAAAGTTGCTATTAGACATTTGTGACCAAAGTATAGATTTGAGTTTGTCACCTGGTTGGTTTGTGCAGTTTTACGCTCTTACGATTTTTAATCGCCATTCTTTTTCATACAATAATTAAATTAGATCAATTTTCATGAGTACTAAGAACCCCATGAAAGAATTTGAATAGAAAATTCATGACTAAGTCTGCTATACAAAAATAATAAGAGAAGACTCATACAGAGCTATGATTGACTAGTTAGCTAAAATTATTAGAGTTCTGCATACATAGTAGTGTTCCCTGGTTCAGTCCAGATTTTTCTATCTTACTTCATTAATTCAATTCCACTAAGCATCTGACCTTAGCTTAAGATTAATCATCCTTATTTATATAATATATTTAGTTTTATTATTGTTTGATTACGTATTACAAATTTACAATAGTTAAGTAATAAATTAACATAAAATAATATTCTTCAGATACTTACTTATGGCACTGTAGATTATGAAGTAAAATATTTTTATATATATTATAAGATGTACTTGAATGGGTGCTAAAATTACCTGCAATATTGTTGTTTCATAAATCCTTTGACCATTGACATATGTTTCTGCATCTCTTGAACAAGGTGTCACAGTCACAATTCCTTCAGTGTGAGCAACAACACAATGTCTTGGCCTAACATTTGGACCAAATAATTGCAAGGACTGGCCTTGTTGAGCTGCATTGCTGATGGCTGGTCTCTCACTACCAACTTCTGTTACATTTGGGTGTAATCGATGGCGCTTTGGTGCTCCATTAACTATGTCCGAGCCATCTGCATCATAAAAACATTATAAAACTTTTAACAATTGTAAAACTCACAATGTAAAAGAATTTCATTGCTTTCTAATAGTGTAAAGTTAAACAGAGTAACACGAGGAATAATTAAAATAATATGTAATTAAAACATGAATTTCTATTTGTCAAAAAATAACATCTCAATTGTTAAGGCCTGTTTGATGCATTCCATAGATATGTCAAAGATCAATACACACCCATTTTTATATTTTTGAAAATTAGCATTATCTCACACAGAATCTGTTGATTGAATATAAAAAACTATAATCAAGCATTTTGAGATATATAGGTATTTATGTTTAAACTTATGTGAATAATATCACTATTGTACAAAGACTGTCACATTCTACAACTGTTACTAATATATCGCTATATCATTACAATATGTTAAAATTATGGATTAATTCTGATCAATAAACCATAAAACCAGGTGCAGAGATTTATGGATAAACCATAAAACTTAGTATTTAATGAATTGTCTGAAGTTGATTTCCTGGTGGCCTGCCTCATTTGAAAGTAATTTTTGTTTTAGAATCAATCATAGTTCTAGAATTTATATTTTAATATATGAATGTGTAATGTCATAGATGAATCCAGAGAAAGGCTGTAATGTGGAGAGGATAAATAATTATTGGAAATAAAGATCTTTGCTGGTCACAGAGTTATGCAGGATTTTTGTTATGAATTATGAACAATTTTTGTTGTTATTAATAGGAATAAATAATTTAATGAAACTCTGATGAATATCATGAAATTAGTTTGGAGTTAACATATGTTTACAATTGGATTGATTGATGATTCGATACTGTCAGAATAGCATTAATGGATACAGATGATTGGACAATATTTGTTTCGTGGCCCAGAATGCAAGCACGAACAGAAAATAGTAATAAGTAAAATATGGACTGCCTTGATATTGTGAGGAAAATAAAAAGGTGAGATCATTGTTTCAGTATTATAATTTCATATCTAATTTTGGTTTTTGGATAGAAGAGACGTCGTAGATTAATGTGAGTGTAGGATAGCTAGTGTTCTAACTATTCAATGTAAAGAATAAATATATCAAAATATTTTATTTAATACCTGTGTAAAAAGAATTTGGTATGTTTAACTATGCAATTTCCCAGAAAAGATATCCAAAACTCTAACAGTATACAATCTGATGTAAAACAGTTATAAATAGTTTATCATTTAAATACTTTAAATGAGAATACATCCGTCTAACATTAAGAGGTTCAGGCTGTTTTGCTTAGAATTATATTATAGTATTAGATTGTTGTCTTAAAATATTTACATTATGTTTAAAGACACATTTGTTTAATTACTAATCTCCTTCAATTGAGGAATTCAATAATTTTGACTGTTTTGTTGATGTTATAATATAGAAAAATGTTTCTCTGAGCTTCACAAAAATGAGTGTAAATATTTTTACTTAAATTGTAATGTACTCAATATTACCTGGATTCAATTCGAGGAAAAAAGGAAGTCGATCGTAACCTTCTTCATATCGATATTCGTTCAGTTCGCTACCTTTGTTCCATTTCTGCAGAGGCTTCTTCTTTCTCTTTCGAGGATGGTAGTCTGCTGGTCTTCGCCTTACGTGAAACATTATGGACCCTGAAAAATGCATATTGGAGATAAAACAAATTCAATACTTGTGATTAAAATAATTAAATAACAATCTAAATGCAAATGTTCTTACTGCCCATATTTTTTATGAAATGTGTTGATCCTTAATAATGTTCAATAATACAAACACAGGAGCTAAAGGTGTCACACAATACCTTTGGAATAGATAAAAATATGAAGTTATGCATTTTAAGCCATTTATTTATTGAAAAATTAATAAACGAATTATTGTTCAACTTTTCCTGCTTGAAGCTCATATTGTGATTCATAAATCCCCAAAAAATCTTACACTACAATGAACGGCCATTCTCACTCAAAACTGAAGTTATCGAAGTGTGAAGTACCTCGGGACACACAGTATGATTTGATGTGAAATAAAGCAAAGAAAGTTTTGATCACCATAAATATTTAACCCTTTGCACTCGAGGGCTCCGTAGCAGAGCCCTCAAGCTAGTAGGCACATTTTAAATGGTTCTGCTCTGGAGCCCTCGAGTGCAAAGGGTTAAAGTAATGATTTGTTTGGGTGAAGCCCTCCTGAAATTTTTAAGGAGCTAGTTTGTGAAAACAATTTCAAGAAAAATTTACAAAGTAAATTTGATTTATTGAGTATACTATAATATTATGTCTCATATTTAGTTGTGAAAAAATGAAGAAATGATTTATTTGAAAATTGGACCAATTTGATAACACTGCAGACTTTAACTTAATTACAAGATACAATTATCTAGGTAATGATTAAAATTTTGCTCCATCGAAATGTGCAGGTTTGTCATCTTTGTCTCTTTCATTTATACTATAGACAAATTCATGTAGTGATATTAATATTTTAAACCAGTGAAAACATTTTACATTAAATCACTTGAAGGTTTGAAATAAACCTTTTATGAGACTGGGAGGAATTTAGTTTCGGACATAGAGTTTTTATGGTAAAAAGACTCGATCTGTAATTTTTCTAAACGAAAAGGTTTAAAAGTTAAAAATAGTTAAATTAATATGATTTATCTGAAAATCGCGCGTGTATCAGTAGCAAGTAATGATGAATGAGTTCTGTTTAACAGTTTACAGTGTAACCGGGTTTAGGAAAATAATAATTAGCTAAAAGCGCGTTGACAGTACATTTATTATTTCCCACAAGATGGGAAAAAAAGATAAAGTGACAAAGCGGAAAGCTTTGCACGTGAGCAGTCTTTGGCCACACCCAACTACAAAAATTGTGCGTTCCAGACTGTGCTCCTGGTTGATTACGAGAATAACAATTCAAATACACGCATCGAAGTGCCTTATAGAATTCAATACATCTGAATGCAGCTCCGCTCTTTCTAAGTTAAACTTGGATTCGCACTCGTTCTTTCAGTAGGCGACGGAAACTCACACACTAGAAGAGAATTTACTTTCGCGATAAGTATACTTTACAATGCTAACCGTCGATGGAAATTTGCGTATGGAACAGAAACTGGAATAGGGAAAAAAGAAAGCAATAAATGGTTATTTGTAATTTTGTATCACATCTGTCCGTTTACATCAACTAAGAACAACTGATATTAATATCAGATCCTGCAATAGGATTACATTACAAGAAATAAATGCAGTTTACAGCGATTTACTGGTCAATCGATTTCCTTGACGGATACACGATTCGAGCTACGTTAAAGTTCTCAGAGAAAAGTTATAAAGCTAATTGGTTATCATATTAAGTGGCTTATTATTATTCGTAAGGCAACTGACTAATTTCTCATCCTTCGTTTGTTGCGAAATATAGGAGATCAATAGCGTTTCTTTTAGTCTCTAGAAGGAGTTTTCTCGTAGAATCATAACTTAGGGGAATGAAATTTAAGTCTGTTATTCAATTTGAAATCGGTCAGAAACTATACAATCGTTGGCGGCAGTGGACATTCAGGTCGATCAATACTCATTACTCCTAAAGATGAAAGCGGCCCATCTCGGGTCATCAAAATTCAATTATTAGGGAACTTAATTTATATAGGGAGGGACAACAAAATATAATTAGTAAGAGTACCATAACTAAGGAAATTGAACCAAATGTCACTAATATTTTATATAACTACAAAAAAAGGCAATTATTTTCATGTAGTGAACAAAAATTTTATTTCATATTATTCAAGGAAGTTAAATGAAGATAAACTGTTCTTTATCCCAACCATTTTATCTTCCGGTTTTTGGTTTATTTTTTATACCAGAAAATTTTTGTGATTATTTGTAATACATATTGTATATAATTTGATTATGTCTAGTTCAACCTTTCACTTCTGCGTCGTGCACACTAGTAATTATGGACAACAATACTATTTCAAAAAAATATAACTACAATAACAATTATAAATAAATTAGCTGGGCCATCATAAAAACCGCTTTTAACGACAAACATGCGTAGGTGGCGTGAAAAGTTTCCGGCGTCAACAAAAGATAGGGAATGTGTTCCCGCAAGTCTTAAAAGGTACTCACAATAATTTCAGCCATTTTGGACCCGTAGTTGTAGTTTGACAAACGAGTCGATGTGAAAATTAAAAATATCGAATATCGAGCTGTCATTAAATATTTACTTTTGAAAGGCAATACGCCTTCGCAAATCAAAGACGAGTTGGCCTCTGCACCATCACTGACCATAGTGAAACTTTGGGCAGTTGAATTTAAACGTGGCGGTGTCAGCTTATGAGACGATGAATGTTTGGGACGTTCAAAAATTGCAACCAAGTTCATCAAATGGTGTTAGACAATCGTAGAATTAAAGTAAGATAGCAGAGGGTATGAATATGGCCAAAGAACGTTTTTGTTACATATTGAATCAAGGTATAAGCATGTAAAAGCTGTCTGCACGTTGGGTTTCCGCGTTTGCACTCGTTAGACCATATTCGTGTTCACACGAACATTTCGAACGCTCTTTTGGCTCAGTTTAGGCACAAGAAATCAGAGTTTTGTCACCGATTAATTACTGTAAACGTGGATACACAATTATATCTCAGAAACAAAAGAACGAAACAGATGACTGCGAAGTTGTAATCCAAAAATCTCAGCGGTTTCGTCTGCTGGGAAAGTGATGCCGACTGTTTTTTGGGATAGACATGGAGATATCTTAATCGATTAAATTTAAAGAAGAAAAACTATTACAGGAGCATACTATGATCATTACTTAATAAGCTGAAGGCAGAAATTCCGGAAAACTGTTGCCATGCCGAAAATCAATTAATTACGATCGAACTGCTTGACAACCCTCCTTAAAAGTGTGAAACGAGTCTTACCAGGTCTAGCGACTTTTTTTGTTCCCTAAGCAGAGAAAATCGGAAAGTAAAATTAGGACGGGTTAAAGAGATAGGGGAAACGCGGAATGGGGAGAGGAGGTAGACTTAGGCACACTTGTGTACAAAGTCGAGCGATTTTGTCTATAGACAATGGCGCGACATATTCTTGTAATTAGACACGCTTTCAGAACAAACTCGCAGAACATTCGTATCCCGTCAGAAATGGGACACTTGAGATATTGTTGCGCAACATTTCATAGTGTGGACGCTTTTGTAGACATGGTTTTCCCGATTATCTTCTGTAGAACGCTTCGTTAATTTATTTTATTTTTGCTTGTTTATTATCAAGATGTGGTCAACGAAGAAAGTTTAACTTTAAATATAAGATTATCATCTTGTTTGTGGGGAGGCACTAATCCAGAATATAAAAATCGCAATAAGATAATAATAGTTATTGAAAATCTGGCCAAAAATATTAAGTGTCCGTAGGTGACGAATAAAATAAATACACAATTTGAAAACAGCTTTGTATTGGGAGCATAAAAATAGTCAGACGAAGAAGAGCTTGGCGTCTCCTGTAAAAAAAATTCGGTTTACATACAAACACCAACAATTCTGAGAATTAAACACAAAAATTGACGTCTGTTGAAAATAATAATGTTAAAACGACTTTTATAACAGACAAAATTAAAAAAGAAACACTTAAGAAGAAGTAAAATATAAATTTAAAGTTACCGGACGTTTCGACGCGGAGTAGCGTTTTTATTCGCCGTTAGAAAAGAAGACGCTAATCCGCGTCGAAACGTCCGGTAACTTTAAATTTATATTTTACTTCTTCTCAAGTGTTTCTTTTTTAATTTTGTCTGTTTAAACAATAAATCTGAGAATTGTTTTTCAAGTCTCCCGTTTCAGACGGGAGACCATGTTCTGCTATTTTGTTGACAGCGTGTCTATATACAAGATCTTGTCGCGCATTGGATAGACAGTCTAGATACAAAATCGACTTTGTATACAAAAGTGTGTAATAAAACCTTAGAAAAATAAAAGTAAATTTGAACAAAAAATGCCTTGTATCTTTGTTAGGGCGGAAACTTTCAGACCACCGTCGTACAAAGAAAAAAACGTAGAAAGAGAGATCGTCATTTTAATCGCAAAATATGAATACAGACGAGAAATATGCTTAACGTCCCATTTTCAAATATAACTGACGTTGTTTGACGCAAAATACGGGGGATTTATGAATCGTTCTTAGCTCAAGTGTCTACACACCGTGTGAACCAGGAGCAAATCTACCTGGCAGTTGGGGGAAAGTAGTCATTTAAATCAGTTGCGGTACGTGCTTTGTTGAAAATTAATATCCTTAATATTTGTTTAATGATTTTCCAGCGGCTCAATCCATAAAAAATGCATTTTTAATATATTTAATATGAATATGAATTCTTTTTCCCTACAACTTTTTGACTTTTTCACTCATCTTAGATCTTTTCGTTTTCTTCTGTCTTGTCTGTACAACACTATGTGAATTACATCACTTGTCCCCGGTTATACATATTGAATTAAATTATTAGTACTTGACGTAGGGACTATAATTCAACAATTTATATTGAGGTTCGACATGGTGAATTATGATCAAATCGTCTGTATTTACACCGCACGGGGTCCGTACTTATTGAAAAAAATTAATGTAGTTTAAGAAAAAAAATGTTGTTTAGGGCGAAGTGATGTTTGGTGAAGGGTTGCGGATGACGCGTGCCAGTCTGTCGCCCATGGCAACACAGCAGGGCCTCTGGGGACGCCCTTGCACGAAAGTAGTTCCTAAAAGGGCGACCAAAGGTCACTCCATCTACAACTGCGTCACGGAAAAGAACACGCAACAAACGAACTAAAATCGAAACACAAACTGGAATTCATCTCAAATAAGCGAGTTTTCCGCCGGATATATTCCTCAAGGAATAGAATTGAATTATAGAAAAGGTCGACTTGATCTATTTCTATCGTACCTTTTGAGTAAAACTCACGCTTAAAATGTTTTTTTCCTACAAAGGAGTGATGCTTGTATTCGCTGAATTGTTTTTTGTATATTAAATCAAGTGCCTCAGAGTCACTGTACATGTGAATGTTGTTCCTTTGATTGGGGCTATCGTTTGGAAGAATCTTATACCTATATGCATTTTCTGTCATTTTCAACGTTTTCGGTGGTGATATATCAGAATAGACACTATACAACGGATACTTGAGATACTGCACAAATTTATAATTAATAACCGAAACCGTGTTAAATGAAAGTAAAACACAGACCTTCGTTTCCCATCGATATCGGAAACGATATTTATATTTCAGAGATAGCAAGTTTTACAACGAAGAGTAAAAAGACATGGGGAAATTGTTAGATGATTGAATGAAAATAAGGGTCACCCTAGCCATCATGGAAATTTGCAACTGTTATGATTACTTATTAGAAAATATTAAACTTCAATTAATTCTTGCTCGGCACATTAATACTCATCAATTTTCAATAATTCATATCCACATATGACTATAAAGTTTCGGAACGCTTTACTATAAGAATGATTCTCAATAAACCGACGAGGTCCAATTAAACAATGAAGGGTGCAATATAAAAAAGCTATCCAACAGGAACCGACGTTTCCTAGTTAGCCTCCGAAAATATTAATCTGACGTGAACTTAGTCGGCCAATAATTAGCGCGGTGGTCGATGGGAGTGGACTCAGTTTGGGTGAACTGTTTATTCTTAGTAATGATGAAACGATAACTACGTGAATAAAAAACCGAAATTATTAACACCAAAAACTTATTATTAGAAACTTAAATTTATTGGGGCAGCTAAATGAAGTAGACTCTAGACAGTCTACGAAATTCAAATACTGGACCACCTTACGAAAAGATAGCTACGATTGCAAATGGATGACTCTGAAAATTTGCAAAAGATACCTTTCATATTAAATGGTTCGGATCTCAATTTCTAGTACCGAAAATATTTTTCAAGTAACGAAGAGAGTAAAGTGCTATACAGTAACACTTTTTTTCTACAAGTACGTCTTTTCGAGGTTTAGGAGATGTAGGCAGTCATTAAAATATGTTGCACAAATAATGCAACATGGATATTTAGAGGAAGTTTGTTAGCGACGTTGTTAATGGCGCGCCTAGAGACTGTGGACACGAAACTCCCAAGGCTCAACCTAACCAAGGGTCACGCATGTCTCCATCCAACAACCAACTAAAAGGGTCACACGATTACCGAAAAAAAAAAAAGCGTAATACAAATGGAACAACGCAACTCATTTAGATTTGAAGGTTAATCATAATGGTCATATATTATTTATTGAATAGTTTTTTGTTTTTACAAAAAAAAAGCAAAGGCCTGTATAAAATCTCGACATCGGCCTTCAATAAAACAAAAGATCCGCAACTAAACACTAAAATATTTGTTTCTGAAAATTGCTAATTTATTTTCTCCTTATTCTAATTTCGTTAACTTATTTCCTCTTCTTGGATAGTGTTTTAAAATGAAAACTTGCGGATCTAAGGATTTTCATTTGGGCACTAGGTTACCCATATAAATAATTGAACGGGGAAAAATTAAAACGGCTGATCAAATTATGCCGAATTTACATATTTGTATTTCTACTTTTTGAAGACAGAACTTGGGCTATATAGTTTGTGCAATTTCAGGTCAATAGTTAAGATTTAGAGAAGTCTATCGTAGTTTTTCCTGGTGACCAGATTCCAGATATATCATCAATCAAAAACCGTAACGTCAACTGTTCGTATTTGTTCTCCTAAACTATAATTAACTGTATCAAGTTACGACTAATCACAAAACGCTTACTGGAACAAGAAAACTAGGAATATAATATAATGTTATAAATAAATATAAATGCAACACTACCGTTTCAACAAGATAAACTCGAAAACAGATAAACAGATTTAAATAAATTTTAATTTTCTAGTTTATGCTACTTCAAGGTACAACAATGACTGTAAAGTTTGTCGAATTTCCAGAAAAGTTTCCCAGCCATTTTTTACCATGCTCCACAAAAATGTTTCTAATCCCCGATGTAACATTTTTATATTTTTCAAAAATTGAACTATTCCTCTAAAGAGGCCTAACTACAAATATATTGAAAGAAATCAATTGATTATTAATAATAAAACCGTAAGTAAATTTTCAAAACATATAATAGACAACTAAAATTCAAGTACAAAATAGTTTATATGAAAGATGTTTCTATAACATTTAAAATTTTAGTCATCATTACTTAAATTTTTAATAATTTCAACATTCAATGTGAGGCCAGTTCTGGATTAGTGAGACGCTTGTGCTTACTGCAAATATTTTATATTGGGCTTATTTTACTCAGCTTCAGTCTCAAGTGTCCCCGTTACGACACTAAATCCACATTCAGTTAAATATGAAGGTGAAAACGGTAATAATAGCTCTCTTGCAAAGTTGGTTGAATTTGGGTATTTTATTTCCGAGCCATGTCGTCGCTGCTTTTAACTGATTCATGATTTCCTATTCCTGAGAGTTGTTCTAGGTACTGACACTAACATTGGCTGCGTCATCCAGGTTGGAAAATGAGTTTGTTTTAAAACAGAAAAGCTTTCTTTTAGTTCAGTGAGCAGGCTCTTCATTTTCGCAGCCAATAAAACAGTTCATAATTTTTGTTACAAATTTAGTTTTAGTGTGAGTAATAAATATTTGGGTATGCTAATATATCCATATTTATATGAGAGCGTGAAGTATACTATAAATTCGAGTTTCGGAACTTATTTTCTTATTTACTGTGACCGCAGAAATATACATACTCGATAAATACATTAGTATCATTGTATATCTCGGATCTTCATTAATAATAATTTTGACCGTAAACAAATTGATTATTTATTTTAATATGAGATCGCTAAACATATCCAAATGTAGTCACGACGCATGAAATTAAGTTCATTTTCATTTAACAGACGGAATTTGCGCTGGATTACAATTCTTCCTTTTGTATATGTTAAATCATAGCTGGCGGTTTTTAAACTCTAGACGAGCTCATTTTAGAATATTGTCGTCCTGAACAATTCAATATTTACCCTTTGCTAAATGTGGGGCTGAAAGCATGCCACAGTTAACGTCCATAGCCCTGAGTTACATAGATCGATCGTTAGTTAAATTCACACTGTTGCTTCAATTTATTGAATCTCCTGTCGGAACTATATGACTGCAAACACATTCAACCATCACTAATTTCCTGGTCGAGACTATATTATATCACAACTCCTGTTTGAGGCAACAATTCTTATCTGAATGAAATTTTCATTACCTTCCTAAAACTTGTTAGCACAAACGTAGTGATTGGAGCTCTAATGAAAGACAGTAAAGCACACCTCCTACGGACTAGTTAATGACCGAAACATTATGCACTGAAAAACCCCTAACCATATTTTTGGAAAGCTTCCAGGATATCGAAGCCGTACTCAACGATATAGAAGTACCTGAATTCATCTTTATATTTTATTGTCTTCAATTCAGAAACGTGGAATGGAAAAAAATTTAGTAATATCACATTGCCAGACATGTTTTATTCAGATAAGTTTACCCTGAGAAAAATCTTATACTCTCAATTAATTTAAAATTTCTAGTATTTTCAAGAATTATATACAATTTACGTAGTCCGGTCATATTCGAATATTACATACATATATATAACAAAAAATTATCGAATTCCCCGTAATAAGTGTCTAACATGACAGTAACAAAGGTTTGGCTTTAAATATTTAATGGTAGCCGCCATGTAAGAAATCGAAAGGCAGTGGAAGGCGCTGAGTAAATTTAGACTCGTGGAAAGGCGTGTTGCAGATGTTGACTACAAACGTATACCAACCAACTGATAAGCAAAGGGCGTGGGGGAGTGCTCAGAATTGAAACCTACAGTTCACTTCTTACAGTGTATGAGTAGAAGCTCACGACTGAGAGAACGCTCACAATTCAAACAGCAAATCTTTCACTCCATTGCTCTACTGAGTACATAAGGATGGAACCGCAGACCAAGACCAAGGTTCGGTGTTTGCTCTCAACACACACTGCGCTTCTAACAGCCTCTTGGCCCGATGCTTTTATAATTGTTCTGCTCCTTCTAAAAGTTTCAAACAACTCGGGATAGTCAAATATATAAATATGACAGACACAAAAGAGGGGAAAATATGATTTATTATGCACATACACACAGATAGCGCATTTACGCGCAGCAAACATATGCAATCGTTTACGATATGAAACGATCCTTATCCTCCACCCTTCCGCATCCCCCCTTTCAAATCCCTTTCCTATGCTATAAGAGGGGAGTTGCCACTATGTGTATTACCCTTTAAATAGCCTGTCTACACAAAAAAAAAACTGACTAGAGCGGAGAAGGAAGTCTGCGAGAGAATTATCTCGCAGGTGAACCTTCCCAGAGAGCTCTGGCAGAGGCTACCTATCGGGATGCCTTCACATCTCTCTGGTTTTTTGAACTAAGGTTCCCACATGCCGAGGCACCTTGGCCTGTTTTGAGAGGTGTATGTTCGGGGGTCGCAGACCTTGGGCATACGGTAAGAGTTGTCCGCTATTCCTATTGGAAATAGTCGGCCAGCTGCCTCCTAAACTGGTCAAGCCACGGAGAGGGGAAAGCTGCGACCCCACAGCTAACCCCTCTCCCGCCATCGGAAGGGCGTGGGACAAGTACCAAATGCCCGACCTACCTGATGCAGGTTTTTCTAGGGTTTTCCCTGCATCACTTTTAGGCGAATTCCCGGGTAGGATCCTTAAACCATAACCCGGGGGCCCTAGTTAACCCTTGGCTACCTTCCTCTACCCTTCCGCATCCCCCCTTTCAATACCCTTCCTATGCTATTAAAGGGGAGTTGCCACCATGTGGATTACCCTCATGTAGCCTGTTACCTAAAAAAAAAATCTGTCTAGACACGTAAATAACGGAAGTGTCCAGTTCTTTTCATCTTCAGTTGGGCTTTTTTCGTTTCCTCTAATTATACATAAACGGAATTTTAAGGCTAGAACGCATTCTTTCTGGAAAATAAGAGACGATAAGGCAATTAGAGGAAATTCTATAGTTCCACCAAATCATGTAAGTCGACAGCATATTTTTCGCATAAAGGAAAGAAAATATAGCGAAACTAGCTAGTTTCTGTACGAATTCGATTGAGCTATTTGTGCATAACTTACTTGCTTTTCAAGGTACAACAATGGTATTATAAAATTGTATTGTAAACTTATTCATTGAAATATTTAAATCTTAAAATCAATTTTTAATTTAATTTCAATTTAAAAAATCCAGAAAACACCCTCCTGTGCTAAACTCTTCTACGTACACAATACACGATTAATGATCTCATTTGTGTATTGAAATCGCTCTCTTTTATTATTCTTACCCTCCACTGCAGCATCTACCTCGGTTAATAAAGTTATGCATCTGAGAATATACCCAGCTAATCTTCAGTGTTATTTTAGTATGAGGTCATTGCCGGTGAATTGCATGTACAAAAATCATCTCGGGTTTACAGGCAGATGTGTCCCGTTCGAATGTTCCAAAGACGCCTTCAAATATTGCTTTATTGTTCAGGTAGAGATTGTGAAAACAAATATCTCACTGGATAAATAGTTTTTTTTATATTTCGGTTGCTGATTTACAATCTACTCTTAAAACTTAGAGTAATAAGTAAATTAAATAGTTTTTGGATTTTCACCCGGGTCAAAGAAAGCAGCCACGACATTTGCAGAGTCGACCATCGAAACGTCGTGGCTTAAGCTTTCTTTGACCCGAGTGGAAATCTAATAACTACTTATCCAGCATATACACTGGGAAAATCTTCGATATTTTTTCTTTAATACTGACAAGAAATATATCAGAGCTTCAACTGCCGCAGACTCACAGATCCTATTTTGATTTAAATTTCATTTGTTGTTCAACTTTCAAAAGTAATACTCCCTCAAAAATAAAATAAAAAACAAAAAATATTCTGGATCGAGTGGCGAACTAATTAAGAGCATTGGCTAAAGGGTACTACTGAAAATCGCAAAGCATACATGTAATGATGGATGTTTTAGAAATAAAAATGTATTACAGAAGAAATTCTCGGGTTTCCTCACATGTACAACATTAAATAAAACGCGACGTTTCGACGACACAAAGTTCTGTCGATATCTTCACCTAGAACTTTTCTACGAATACAGAAGGAAAGCCTTCGATCTTTAAAATGTATTATGGTTACTTAGTATGTATTCTTGGATCGCGTCATTAAATTCTCAATTAGGGAACCAGACGTGCAACTTGTCATTTTTATCATTTGTAATAATAGAACACTAATAAAATGAACTTGATATACCAATGAAAGGACATTAAATAAAAAAAGAAGTAATTATGTGAGTCATGTATTTAATGATAGACTATTAAATGGCTGAAAATTATTTTCTAAATAACACTTGAAACAGGCCGAAAGCCGCCAGGGACGGATTTTGAAAAAGGCATAACACTTAAGAAAAAATAGCCCAATCAGAATATTAAGAAGGATGAACCCCCCCAAAAAACGTACTGATGAGACAAACTATTAAACATTCTATATAAATACGCTATATGACCACACTCATAGCAAATACCTTAATGTAAAAAAGGTAATCTCGGATGCGATGTAACAGTCCCAATGAAGTGAAGAATTCATATATTTTTTAAAAAAAGTTAAGGATTTTTACAAATGTTTAAAAAATTTCGCGCTAAAAACGACGTAAATAACTAGCAAAAGCGCGTTGTATATAATTAATGTTGCGGGTTCTATTTCATGCCTGCGATATAGCCAGGAATAGAGTCGAGTGGAGCCTCTCAGATAAATATATATGAATCTGAACGCAGCAACAATGATCAAAGATAGTGCTACACTTAAATTGGTCTCGCGTCCTGAATTTTACACCCTTCAAACTGTAGCATAGAAAATAGATGATGCTATGAGAATTAAATACTTTTATTATCTTAGATTTGTTCACGTTATCGCTATCGGATTAGCAGACCGATACATAACTCAGAAAATGTCAGATAATGCACAGACAAATTCAACACATTATCCTCCTTAACACACATTTTAAACTACTTTTATGCGTAAATAGAAAATAATTAATTTTAAATCCTTAGCATATTTATATTATTACAATATTTTCAACTGTGGAGACGAGCACTTGTCGAAATAAATTATTATTATGGGGTTAACATTTGACTCCGACATATTAAAAAAAAACAATTCAATATCCACACCGTTGTTTATAATCATGGTCATGGGCAGACCGAGTGGTTTCGATCGAGTAACAGGTAAACTGGTTTTATGTAGACCTTTCCAAGAATGGTTTCACGACACAAGGTCGGAGGATAGAATGCAATTTCTTGCTCCAATTACAAAGATGACTTCATGAGACAATACTTGACGAATCATAAATTCAACTTCTAATTTTTAAAACAATGATGACATTATATATAGTATATATAGAAGAAAATGCAAGTATGACATCTGTTATTTCAAATTTAATTACACGAGTAATCGTATAATTTAAGGGTCACAAAGAATAACTTCTACCTATGTGGATCGATTAATTATCCCTTTTACAAGTTTGGCACAAAATAGTTCTATGTAAAGATGGAGAAAACAAAATTACTTTCAGATGAATTGAGTTTTACAAAGTGAGACGACAACGAAACCGCATGTTACCACTATATGCCAACCTCATATCATGATAACTTTTGCCAATAAATTCAGAATAACTTAATTCTAATTTAATGTATGTCAATCCGCACTTACTTCAACAAAGTGTGAAAAATATAGAAGCTGTAATTATATTATACAATCGTAAACGATGACAAGCCAAATGCCAAACATAACAAAAGCAAACGATGTTTTTGAAAGATCTTAAGGGCCATTCATAAAGATAGTAAAAAGCTTGATCACCAAATTTATGTTTCTAACCAAAATAACGAAAATGAGCAGGAAATTATTAGGAAATAATTAACAAATCGAGCCGTCTAAAACAACTGTGTTATATTCTATTTTCGTTATTTTGGTTAGAAACATTTGATTTGATTTGATTATTCAGCAACATAACAGTAGAGAAAATAACATTTTTTAAATAAATGCCTTTTATTATACTGACAGTTGATCTATATCAGAATAGATAGTACAACATAATTATTTAATATGGCATTATTGAACGTCCAATGTTTTGCTACGAGAAAACGTGACTAGTTGTCCGTGCTGCCGCGGATAATACATTACTGATAGCAAAATCTATACTGTAGCGGGGAAAAAAGTGGAACAGCTGCATCGCGTGAGGCCATATCAGATTCTTAACGCACGTGAGGTCTGTCAATAAGTACTCAGATTTGTCCACGACTGGAAACCGACGAAAACATTATTAAACTTTGTCGCCCAGTATTCAAAGGAGTTTATTTGTCGAGCGTATTATACTAGCAAGCGAGACGCGTTCTTTCCCTTCATGAAATATTCAAAGGAGTTTCTATCAAAATTGACGTAACAATTCCGGAGTTCCTGAATTCGTGCTAGTTGATTTTTAGCCACCATCCGAGCCGAGACTTTGAATGACTTAACGAGATAAGTAGACATATTTTCCGATGTAGGAAAAATCACATCCTCAATCACCAGATAATTTATCAATGTTTCATATCTTTCATGAGATATTATATTGTCTAGATCGAGTTAAATATTAAGGGTTTGTTATATATGGACGAAAAATTAACAGCCTCTGTTAAATGAACTCATAATAACTTTAATTAGATACATTCTCTTAGCAAATCCAAAGTTGGGCCCTGCGACCCCATAAATAGTTTGTTCTTAATGAACACATTCATATTTTATATCGCTCATGATTTTTAAGCCAAACTTTAATATAAATGAGGATCCCGCAAATATTCTTCGATAAACTATTTATACACTTTTAAGAATCGGCTGTTCTGTTCAATTAAGAGATGATACGGACCTAGGAGCACCTCGCACTTCTGTTCCCGAAGGCGCGGGTTCTTGAAGGACCATAGTCCGATCATGCTTGCGGCCGACTGCTGGGCTGGCTGTCCCTTCCCTCAGCAACAATGTCGCGGCGCGTGCGCGAGTGGCGCTCCGGGCGGCCACGACGGCGAGGACGTGCTTATTGTTGCGGGTCAACAGGCTCGTTCCCCGCTACTTAGCAACAGCAGCGCCTCGAGTGTTTCCTAACAACGCCATTACAAAACTTTACACGGACACCTGTTAACGGAAGCGGCTTATTCATAAACAGAATTTTAGAAAGGACGTCCACGTTAACATTTAGTTCTACGGATGGAATTACGGATTGTTTACGTTTTATAAATCCTACGATTTGATTTGATTATTCAGCAACTCCTCACACTTGCAGTAACAAATTAAAATATCAGATTCAAATAATGCAAATAAGTTAATGGTATATATATATTATGGTAATTAAAAGGAAATAATTCATTAATGAACAAAATTTGGACTTGTATTGTTGGCGGCGTAAAAACACAATTTATAAACAAGAATATGTGGCAATAATGCATGCTTGCGGGGATTGTAGAAGTTCGTTCGCTAGACGCTCAGTGCTCCAGAGTATATGGTAGTCTCGGTCGAGAAAGGACAGAAATTCAGAAAGTGTCTTGCTGTATGTAATTTAACAGCTCAAATATTCAAAAACGGTCTACAGGTTCCAGCAAATATTTACGACGATCCAACACCAACTATTATAGTTCGGAGTCTAGCTTACATTAATGAGTTATACATTTTTCTTCAATTATTGGTAGCCCACGGTTATTGCATCCAGCAGATAAACTTTGGAGTGTGTTAGTAAGATTTTGTTAGAAGGAACAGCGAAGCAAGCATTGTGAGTCATTTTAGCAAGCAGAAAGTGTTGAGTATTAAATTCAGTGTATAAATGGCCTGTCTATAAAGTGTTAATAATTGTGTGTGTGAACGAGCCAATTTCCTGGTACCAGAAAACATTAAGGTAAAAATGCACAATTTACTATCTGTAAACCCGCAAGCAAATGATATTATTGTCAAATTTCCGATTTTAAATTTAATATCTCATATTTTTTATTGTAATTTTCTATTGATTGGTTGAATTAATGCCTTGATAGCTTTGTGAATTTGATTGTTTAATAAGTATTCATTATTGAAGGCCCGGTGATCGGCCCTGAGAAATAGCCGTGGTATTATTGTAAAGTATTAATATGCAATGTGATTTAAATAATTTGCTTTAGTAATAATAATTTGTTTGTATATTTTAAATCTTGAATTTTATTAAAACATTTGAACATTTTAATTGTTTTACTACAAAATTGGCGTCGTCACGTGCTTTTTTCTTAGTAAAATTTTAATTGTTTTGGTAATTATTTTATTGGACGCCAGATTTTGCATTGTAATTGTAAAAATTAAATACTACAAATTGGAACCTCAACGTGAGGCCTTGGTTTTAATTAAATCATTTATCTAAAATTACTACAATATATATATATATATAATATATATATATATATACAGTAATGAAGTGAATTAGAGTTAATACTTTTTGTTCAATATTTTTAATTATTGTTTAATTTATAAGAATGAAGAAAGTTAATTTCGAAGGCTTATTATGTAATTATAAAGAGTCTTAACTGTCGCGAATAATTTTGTTTAATTAATTTATCTTTAACGAGTTGTAAATATAATTTTGTCTGCTATAATTGGATTCTGTACTTTAATTATTATTATTCACGGTAGATACCTGGAAATATGATCACAAAGGCAATCATATGAAAAACACGACGCCAATTTTTAATAATGTGTATGAATTTTATGAAAAAGATCTATAATAATGTAAGTGCAAACTAATAATGTGTTGCGATAATCGGAGGAGCTAGAATACCAATTCTAATTGTCGACCGCGGAGATAAGCTTCTATAAATATTGGACTAAAATAAGGCTCTTTAGTCAGTCTGGAAAAGTTTTTTGTTGAAGCACCTTCACGCCATTTCGATCGCCGATATTTTGGACTTCATAAAAATCATTTTCTAAAATTTTGTCGGATTTGCGATACTTATAGCACTTAGAAAAAAATTCTGCCGCATCACTAAGACAGCCCAGACCTGTGTGAGTTCTAGGGAAATTTGTCAGGAAATCACCGCAGATTTGCAACGACGCTTGACCTAGAGACCGCAGTTCTTACAGCTGTTGGACCTAGCTGTGTGGTCCTGCTCTTCAGCGCCACGCTGGGCCAATCATATCGACACTACAGTTCCAAGGCACCAGTCTGTCGAGATCTTCATACCAGCCAGCCATCAATCCCGGAGACCGACGCCTTGCTGTGACCGAGTGGATTCTTCACCTCAGCGGGCTTGCTCTGCTCACCGTTTTCTTCACGACGCTGAGCCGTGACTAGTTGCAGGCGTTACTACATCACAACTCGTAGGCGCCGCCACGAGCAGTATAAAAAGTAGGGCAGTTACAATTATTATAAGTCGTGTGAAGCTTTATCACGACGTTTTACTGCGAGGTCATAATTCACCTTCAATTTCTGACAAGAAAGTTTACTCTTGCCTACCAATAAAAATCTGAGCTTAACCATTGTAAATTTTATTGTAATCAATAACATAATTTTGAAAAACCTTTTAAGGAACTTTATTTACAATAAAAATTTAAAGATTTTAATTGTGAAAATAGAAGCTTCAAGTACAAATCAAAGTTTGTCATTGATTATTGTGAGTCAATAAATGTTTTAAATTATTTTAATCATATTTTCTTATTATTCACACCATTAACGAAAATTATTATATATATTGTGGTAATTAAAAGGAAATAATTAATCAGTGAACAAAATTTGGACTTGTATTGTTGGCGGCATAAAAACACACTAGTCGTATACAAGAATAGGGTAATAATGTAACGCTTGCTGGTATTGTAGAAGTTCGTTCGCTTAGTGCTCCACAGTTTGTGGGGAGCTGTGCTCCTCAGTGCTCCAGTGTTCGTGAGAGTATAGCAGTAGACAGACGAGAAAGGTCAAAACTCCAGAAAGTGTCTGGATATATGTAACTTAACAGCTAAAACATTTAAATAACGGTCTACAGGTTGCAGTCTGTGAGCAAATAATTACGTCGATCCAACGCTAACTATTTAGAGTTCTGAGTCTAATTCAAAATATCAAGTTAGACCATTTTATTCAATTTTTGGGAGCCTAGGTAACTGCATCCAGCAGTTAAAAAACTTTGGAGCGTGTTAATAAGATTCGTTAAAAGGAAAGCGAACCAAGCATTGCAAATCATTTTGGCAAGCAAAAAGTGTTGATTATTAGTGTCAGTGTATAAAAATGGCCTGTATATAAGTGTTAATAAGTGTGTGTGTGTGTGTGCACGAGCCAATTTCCTTGAATACCAGAATCATTAACGTAAAAGTTCACAAATTACTAACAGATTTTAAATTTCATATCTTATATCTTATATTTCATATATTATATTTTGTATTATTATATTTATTGATTGTTTGAATTAAACATTTGATAGTTTTGTAAAATTTGATTGTTTAATAAGTATTCTTTATTAAAGGCCCAGAAATCGACCCTGAGAAATAGCCGTGGTTTTATTGTAAAATATTAATTTGTAATGTAATTTAAATTATGTGCCGTAATAACTTTTGTAAATTTAATTGATTGTTCGTAAGAAATTTAAATTTTTTATTTTAATTGCTTGTTTAATAATTTCATTGGACACACAATTACTATAAAAATTGTTTGCTCCAACGTGCAACTCATTTAAATGTCTTTAATATAACAAATTGCACTCCAACGTGGGGCTTTAACTGCCATTTATAAGAAATTATCTCAAATTAAAGCACGTGAGGCATTGCTTTTCATTAACTGTCATTTATCTTAAATCATTACAATATATATACATACACGATGGACTCTTTGTTATGCTACGTTTTCTTTTTCGGCATCCTTTGTTTGGTGCATTACCGCATTGGTATTGTTGTGCTTACGTCACGGTTTTGGCGCAAACGTGGATAGCAGTCAGTTGTTGGGTGGAACTCATGGGGTGAGATGTTGCCAGGTGGACCAGTCGTAGGTAAACGACCCATGTTCAGTGTCCGGAAAAAAATCTCAAAACCAGTCTAGCATGTGCAAGAGACACTGCGGAGTTATCAGTTACAGAGGTGACACATACTGAGATTACTGTAATGTCTCACGTCTCGATGATAATAAAGTTGTTAAGTTGAACTTAGGTTTTGATAATTTATTTGTTCACAAATTATCTGGCGCCCTAATAAAGAACCATTCTATGAGAGAACCGAGATCGCGTTAATATATATTGTAGTAATTGGTAATTAAGACATTGTTCTAATTGAAAAGTTGAATTGTAGAGGACTCATTATTAGTGGATATAGAGCGGACGCCGCAACAAACCGGCAAGGCAAAGAAAACATTGTTGATGAGTCGAGAAGGTTCTACGCGCTCAAAAACTTGCGAGACGAACTAACAGTCAGGAGGCAGCGAGGAGAAAAGACCAAAATTCCAAGTCATGAAAATTTGAAATGTACAGTCGGGCAGCAGACAGCGAATAGATCAGACGAAAAGTTTTACAGTCGGCAGTCAGAACGAAAGAATGTGGTCCAGTCACAAACATGCTTTCAAATATTAAAAAGTAAAGCAATATTCAGTCGGGAAGGAGACAGAGCAACTAGTTGCAGTAAAGCATCGAGAACCAACCAATTTGTGTTAAACCAACTAACAAACAACGCCAATTAGAGCCTGTGAACATTTAGAGTCTGTGAGAACTTAGAATCAGTGATGTCCCCAAAATTGTGCACGAAAAACTAAAAATGAGACCTGGGCGGCCGTAAGTAGAGAAAAACTTTAAAATCATTTGTAAACCGTGTTTAAAAGATAAAAGTCAGATCGTTCTTTAATTATTTAATTATCGATAAAATGAGATCGTTAATTCTTAATCAAATTAAAATTGTTTAAATTCAATCTTTAGTATTATTTCTTCCGCAACAAATTTCGTCTATGTTCAGACGCATTGATTTCCATAAAAAGTAAATGTAATTTTGATTATATAAATTCTGTCATTTATCAAACCCAGTACAAGACCCTGAGATCCCAAATATTTTGTGTATTTTATACTTGTTTTGAAATTTATAATAAATTTTGTTAGTTGTTTAAAGTTAATAGTTGTTCATTTAAAAGCGTCCATCCATTATTATTATATTTAATTATTACAATATATATATATATTGTAATACTAATTAGAGACCAGTAATTATTTAAATAATTGGATTGTTTAGCGGTACCAATTTCAAAGACAACAATGTCTTTGTTTGCGGGCTGCGAGCGCTTTCTGAGGCCAGTCTGTCTGAAATCGTAGGAGGGAGAAGAAGTCAAAATTTCGAGAGTGGCGAACAGCATGGCCCAAGTTTAAAATTCAACCGAGAGAGTTATAAGTTTAAAATCCAAGTATAAAGTCTGGACAGAGAGATACATTGTAAAAAAGACCGCAAAGCAGAATCAAATATTTAGCGCCACATTCAGATTCATAAGCCTACAAAAATCAACATTTTCCACATAAAAACATTGAGTAACTATATGTCTGGCTGATGACCCGGAGGGGCTGCATATCCAGTTCCCGGAAAATCCAATAACTACGACCGTGCGTGTAGAATCTGTGATTCATGGCCTTTTAGTGTAAAACATAGTGTGCCCGAGCCCCGAAACTAAGTCTGGTACCAGCAGGACATTTTGTAAGTAGAAACAAAATTAATTAAGCTTGTAAACGATAGTTAAAGCTATTCGTCAGATTTCGTTCGTCTCATTTTGGTTTGTTAATTACTTAATTTATAATTTTTTTTGATTGTTCTTTACTTATCAAGCCCAAGTAAACGACCCTGAGAGCAGTGTTATCAAATTGCGAAACTTTGAGATTTAAATGTATTTAACCAGAGCAAATGTCGTAAATTTATATTCAATAAAGTAAATGTCTTATAAAGGTTTTGGTTTATTTAGAAGGTCCAACAAATTATAAATAAAATATTTGTTAAATTAAATTGCGTTGTGCCAACGTAGGGCAAATTAATTGTAACATTAACATTAAATAATTTTTTGTTAAAGAATTTAACTAATTAAATCAATCTTCTTTTTATTCATTACATTTTTGGCTTCCACAACGTGGGGCAGTTCATTCATTTAATCATATTTATGCATTACAATTTACATATATATATATATATATATATATATATATATATTGTAATTCCAATTAATTAGGACATTAATTGTTTTAACATAAAAATTTAAATTGTTTGAGAAACCCATTATAGCGGCAGGAGCTTCTGAAACAACAATAGAAAAGCCCAGCTCTGTTCCTTTGTCGGAAGGTCCGAAAATAGCGTATGTGCGCTAAAACGCAAGACGATAATTCAGTTCGCAGGAAAATATTGTGAAGAGCAGTTCGCGGAAAGACATCGTCAAGGTATAACTGTTAAGTTGGTGAGGAGAATTCAACAGAGTTGGTAATCAGAATTTAACAGAGTTGGTTGGTGCCTGGACATTTCTGAGGACAAAGTAAAACATTCACGAAAGCATAACGTCGAAACTTGCTAAGTAAAAGCAGTTTTGTGTCCATAGCCGGCCAGAAATAGTAAAATTTTAGTTTGAGTCCAATGCAGTAAAGACTGGCAAATCTACAAACCACGGAATTCACCTAAGGCAAGCAGAATTCACCTAAGGCTAGCAGTCAACAGATAGCTGACAACAAAAAGGGAGGATCATCCGAGTTCCTATCATCCTATAAATTTTGGCTAGAATCAGTTTAAAATCCCGCAATAGTGTATTTCGAAAACGAAAGGTATGCTGGAATGATGGACAAATGTGAGTAACAAAATAATTAATTATGTAAACGTAATTGAAAGATAGAAGTCATATTTCGTTCTCGGTTTAAATTGTTAATTCGTTCTAATCTCTTTACTTCTTAATTTCGTTCTCATTTTAAATTTCGTTCTAGTTTAATTGTCAAGTAAATTTCTTTTCTTTTAATTGTGATTTGTTTGTTAATAAGATTTTTAAACATAATTAATGTGTCCATTATCAAACCCAGTGAAGACCCTGAGATCTAATATTTTAATTTGTAATTGTTTGAGTTATTGCCACAAAATAAATCTTTCGTTTGTGAATAATTATTTCTTTTATTTAATTAACGCCTTACAGTTAATTATTACGTTAATAGCTTCAACGAGAATCAAATTTTATTTAATTAACGTATTCCATTTGTATTTTACAATATATTGTGGTAATTAAAAGGCAATTAGTAATTAATAATTAAAAGAAATTTTGGACTTGAATTGTTAGCGGAAAAAACACACAAATTACAGAGAAGAATGGACAATAATATAACAGGTCTAAGGTAGTGTAGACTGTTGGCGCGCTGAATGGAACCTGTAAGTCAGTCGGCGATGAAATACTGCGGAAAGCGGTTGTTATAGAAAGAGACCAGACGCCGTTTAAGTATTGCAAAATAAAGTTGTAGAATTAAAGTAGAGTGTAGCATTCATCGGGATATTGCAGCATATATACAGGTTTTTGTCAAAATACAACTATAAAGTCTTCGTGGATGAATTATTGCAGAATAAGTCGTCGTCGACATATAGCCAACACTTGCTAAACCAACAGTGATGTGTAGTCAGTGAAAAGAATGGCCTGTATTCGAATGTAAAGTGTGTGTGTGTGTTTCTGAACGAGTTAAAAATTTCCCTGGTACCAGAGAACTGTAAGTCATATATCCATTAATTATTATTGTAAACCATTAATTCAAAATAAATCGTCAGATTTCGGGTTTCTGAATATCGTTAATATTTTATATTGCATTGTAAAAACCCATTTAAGTTGAGAATAGCTTTATAAAAATTCAATTGTCAACAAATAGATTTCTTGACAGTGAAGACCCTGAGAGAGAGAGAGAGCGTAAAATTTGATTGTACGTGATAACTATTGTAAAAATTTAAATGGATAGCTATTTGTAAATTGAAATCTTTGAGCAATGAATAAATTAATGTGTTTGTACGGTTAAAATTTCTATTTATTAAATATCCTTTCATTTAAAAGTTAAATAATTTAAATTGATGCATTAACGCGGGCTAACTGTTATTATAATTGTTTATCATTTGAGAATATTACAAATTGTCGCCATAACGTGTGATACATTTTAACTTTGTTTCAATTTACCTTGTCCTTAATTTGTGTTTACCACAAATTGGCTTCACCAACGTGGGGCACTGTTGTATTAAATTGTTTATTAATTTGTGTTTACCACAATATATATATATATATATATATATATATATATATATATATCGCGTGTCATTTTATGAGCTCTGTGAGCGATAACCAGAGATACCACAGTACACTTTACATACTTGGATCATCGTTTCCCTATTATTTTCTTATCCTCTATTACTGTGCTGACTCACCCCGTGTTATGGTCAGGACACTCCAAAGACTGCTATCCTCAGAATCATTTTTTAGACTTTTACCATTTATTTTTCAGTCTGTCCATTTAACCCTCAACCTCTTGGGTAGCACCACATTTCAACAGTCTAAAAATAAATACCACTCAACGTATCTGCAATCGTTGATGATTATTTCGAAAGGTGATTCAAAATCGTAAGGGCTGTAAGAATGACACACAGCGCAAACCAGGTGGCGAACTCAAAATTAAAACTAATAAGAACTCGCATATCAATCAACTAGTCTCAAGCTTACGCTCTGAACCGATGAACTCGACCCTGAACAAACACTATTTTCCCGTTGAAATGTTAGTCTACCATCTTTCCTCTTCCACATAACTTTGTTTCAAATCTGTCTCTACACCGTTAGAAGGAACTTACTTCTCCTCCAAATAATATTGGTAAAACATGTAATTGAATTCTTGGACCTAATTGGAGCCAATTTTGATAGCATTAAAAAGTTCTACTGACTACAGTTTTGTTTATATTTAATAGAAATTTGTGCTCTAGAAGTTTCTCAATTCTATATTTTTGTAAAGAATAAAAATTATTTTCTGCTAACGTTGCGATAATTTACCGACTAGACGAATTATTTAAAGTATCTACTTTATGATCACAGGGGATTCGTTACTTAATTGCTTATTGTTACTGAAGGAGTTGCAATAAAATCTCCATAGTTGTTATATATTGTAATTAACATTCAAAAGTGAAACCAGGCCGCGACACGAAGGGTTACTTCGGATCAAATTGACGTGAACAATAGCTCGCTGAAAAGGCATCTGCAGACTATTTGTACATTTGCGCCAGGAATCTGAGAGGTCGGCCAGTTTGTGGGTCCTAAAGATGCACAATGTAACTGTTTTTTTTTTTTTTTTTTTTTGCATAGTGGGAGGACGGAGGAGAGATATATACTCCGAACACGAGGGAAGTAGGAGTAGTTTTGGAATTTGACAAGAATCGGAAGAGAGTTGGTAGCTCTGTGACTCAACACGGGGTCATTTCGCTGCTTCGCTGTATGAAGGTGGCGTGTTCGACACCGGAACTGCTGCAGATTGCAGATGATTAACAACGGATGCTGTTGGCTGTACGGAGGACTGAACGATTAGAATCTCCATAATTCCTAACATGAAGTACTTTCATTATAGCATATACACAGCAGGCGGGAAAGTTCTGTTTTTGGAAAACTGCTGAAACCTTCCAAAAAATAAAATTCCCTGGCGAAAAGGGGCCTCATAAATTAAATAAATTATAATATATTATAATTCTTTGCAGGCTAGATCTGTTTGGCATCCAAAACCTTTTTTGTAAATTGTAAATTTTTATTAATAAATTTGATTTTGTTTTGTAAGTGAACTTTTTAATTTCTAGTAACAAATAATCATTAAATAGTAAAATATATGTGTGTGTGTGTGTATATAGCGAACACTGACGACAGATACAGGAAGCTGTTACTCCTGAATACATTTAGAAGTAGGCCTATTGAAGATCGTAGGGTTATAACGTAATAAGCAAGTTACATGTACAAAAAAAATCAGTACAAAAAATCTTTTTCAGAAGTATAAATAGCATCATTACATGCAGGTAAAGAAAGACCTTCGTTAAATTTTGCGGTTGCGGCTGAAAAGTTTATATGGCATAGCGCAACGTTGAAGCTATTAATAAGGCTCTACAGTTAAAATATCTCATTTTCCGTAATCTGTGAGTTCTACAAACACGTATAAAACAACGTGAAATAATATAAATAAAACCGATCCACAGTCCAATGATTCAAAAGCAAACATACAATAGAGAATAGTACCTAGTATTTATTTCTCAGCCGCAAAAAAAATATTACGTTAAAGAAATCAAATGCAAACGATGGATATAACGCAATTCCAGAAGGTTTTTTTATACGTAAAGAGGAACAATTTCTCATTTGGAGAACAGTTTCCAGCTTGTAATTACGGTGAATGCCTGTTTTGGGGTTGCTTGAAATGCAACGATAGACACAATCAGACTTGATATGAACTATTCATTTAACTATAACGCGAGCAAAAATTATTATTATTATGTTAGATTTTTTCATTTGTCACTATGGACATCTAGGTGGTAACAAATATAATATACTAATATTACAAATATATCGTTAGGACTGCCATAATTATAATGCTATTTAGATCAATATTAGGATATATGACAACAGTAATCTGCTTCTTACAAATGTTTTATTCCACTAACATTCCCTACACGTTAGTAACCAGGAAATAGGATTACTCTGTTCTACATGTATTGCTTTATATTACTATCTAAATTAACATAATGGTCTTTCCTGAATTTACACATTACAACGTAGCTTATCAGCGACGTGCTGTAAAGTTTCTCAATCTTCGAAATGCCGCTATTTAAATTACTTCTATTGTGATTTTAATTAATAAATAGTACGAATACAATTTTTTGATACTATAGACTCTAAAATTAAAATTAAATCAACTACAACAATAAATAACAATTTTACTCTTCCGAACTTAAAATTAAGGAATTAGGTTAATTAGGAATGTGGAATCTAGAGTGCCATACAATACATATTCTATAGAAATTAATGACAGATTTTTAAGGTTTGCTTGGGTTATGGTTGTTCTTCTGTAACGTTGCGTAAAGATATTTAATTATGAAATGGTTTACATTGTATTTTTATTATGCCATCGCCTCTTTATATCACGGCACTACACAATTTTCCTTATTCTATTCCTAAATGATATCGCATTACTTGGTCAAATCATTTATAGACCTTCAGGTAAATTATTTCATTATCATGTAGATCTATTTAGAAAGGAAGTTTTTTCTCGTACTCCCTTATTAAAAATTTCTACATCACAAATTTGTCCAAATATTCAACGAATATCAAATATCCATCATTTACAGATCCGCTAATACCCTTTCATACTTGATTAAAAACCACAAGGATCCACTTGACACTTACATCAAACATTGCGTTGTTTACAAAATCTCTTGCTCTAATTATAATTCCTGCTACATAGGGCAAACAAAACGTTCCCTTAATACACGTATCAAAGAACATATATCTAATATCAAACTTCCTATTGATAAACAATCTGTACTATCCAAAAATATCATCAATTCTAAACATACATTTGATTGGCAAAATGCTAAGATTTTAGACATTGACACCAGGTACAATTCCAGGCTCATTTCAGAGATGCTTCACATTAAATCACAGCTATTAATGTACAAACAGACACTATTAAACTCAATAATTGCTATGATCCCTTATTATTACGCTAAACCTTCTGTTTTCCCATGGTTGCGTTTTCGTCGCTTTTGAGTTTTGTCAACTGGCAAGTGCAGTTGTGTTCTCTAGGCTTTTATTAACACCTGACGAAAGGCACAAGGATCCCAGAAACGTTGTGTGGTATTTATTTTTGTCCGAATTGGCTATCTTTCTTATTCTTTATTTTAAATCAGACGTGTTTTTTCATTTTAATATGTAAGGTCATTGACATCTCTAATAATTTGTATCAGTTGTCAGTTTTCTCTATATACGTGGGTCAATTATATGACTTACTATCACCTCTAGACTGAATCATTTGTATACTTTTTGTCAAATGCTCATTTATTCATTTGTCACAATGCAAGCGTCTCCAAATGTTCACTTTCCATGCTTCCGCTTATAATTATGCGCTGTGTTTTGAATCATGATTAAAGTTTTTGACTATTCTGCTGTATATATGTCCCAACACACAGCACATCTTTATCTAAAAACGATTGATTTAGGCTATTTACGAAGTGCAGTGCCCTCCATATTTTCCCAGCATAGATTTAAATCCTTATTAATTGTTACGCCAATTTGTAGTTACCTACAAGAATTTCTATTTCAGTTCTATTAGTTTTGCTTTATAATGTACTTTTGTCGCTTTACCGTTAAATTTTGTCCAGATATATTTGTAGAATATTTTCTTTATTGTCACATTTTTATTGTGTATAAGTAATCAGATTATTTACGAATGTCTGCGTTAGAGGCTTTAAACGTCTCGTCAGACCGTTTATACAAGGTAAGAACATTACGTTACCCTGCGGAACGCCTTACGAAATTGTAATATCATCAGATAGTCTCATTTTTACCGGAGCCCTGAGCTTGCACACTTTAGAAACTCGCGAATCCAGTTCAATACCCTTTTGCCAATATTATTTTTCTAATTTAACTCACATTGGATGGTTTAGTACTACATGGAATGCTTTAGACAAGTCAATCACAATTGAATTTATCTGGTAGATCTTGGTTAGAGTGGTTAGTTGGTCGAACCCCGTGCCGTACGATTCAACGTTTAGTCAAAATTCCTGCACAAATATGGCAAACTGCGTTCAAACTGCTTCCGAATGAGAGAGACCATTTTATGTACACTGATGAGCTAAACCATTATGACTGATTAATAATTGGAACGCAAAACATCATCCATTCTGCGCGGCATTGATTCGAAAATTCTTTTTCCGGAGTAACTGACACCAGATGTCTCCGGACATTCACGCAATTCCACTTAATTACTGGCCGATGCTTTTTGGGCGCAGAAATTCAATCGAGTTGAGTTTAGGCGAATTTTGTGGCCAATACAGCAATTTGACTATCATGCTCCTGAAATTCCTTTAGGATGATTCTGACACGATCAGTCATCCCACTGAAAGATGGCATCACAATCGCGGAAGACATGAAGCATGAAGGGATGTTCAACAAAATTCGTTGAATGTCTTGTTTCTGCCCACATTCGACACGTAACGTCGCTAGGATTCCTCATTCGTCTTGGCTCCGCTTATTTACTCTGTCCTTACCTCAACGTCACCATGCGGTATTCGGTCTCGCGGTTGGCAGATGTATACACACTATTGTTGCATTCTTCCAGTCGTCTGGAACTTAGGAGTTATTTACTGAAATTTCAAATAAATCACAGGGACGTTATAATTACTCGCCTCTTAGTCTGAGTACTTCTGACATTCGGACAGGCACGTCATGTACATATTATGTACATTAATATTACTGATAAATATCCACGTATAGTTTTGAAAACTGACATACTTTCCATACTACAATAAATACGCAATTTTTGATGGGGAGTCGACCAGGGTAGTTCAGAGGATTAAAAATCGACTAGTTCCTGTGTTCTATTCCCGGTCCGGTCGAGATTTTTACTTTCGGATCCTAATCCTAAGATTAGTGCTTAGCTTTAATTGTAAGTATTTATTATGTTCTTGAATTATTCTAAGTCTTTATATCAAATAATCTTTAATTATATCAAAATTATATCAAATAATCTTAAATGACTATTTTCCTTTGCCCAACAAAAATTAAAAATTAAAATGTGTACTACAGACTACATGAATTAAAACTAATCCATATCCAAAGAAAGAAAGACAATACAGAAAATTTTCACATATATAGAACAAATGATTGATAAAAGTGTAGAATAAAGATTTGCAGCAATAGAAACTAACAATAAGTTAATATATGCTGTATATAAAATATAAAACACGCGAGCAACTACGACAAGCAGTGTAAAATTGGATTGTACGAGTCAAGCATAATTTCGGTACATTGGTCTCAGTAAGAGTAAATATGAGAACGTACTGGGGTATTTAAGCAAACTAAACGTGGCAGGAAAATGCTATTTAATATAGCTGAAAATTAAATAACTTCGACTCTATCTACTGGCTTCTGTCATACAACCATTACATTCATAAAGTCGTGTAATGCATTAATTATAAAACAAAAATTGTGATAATGTTCGAAACTTAACTGCACAACTAAAATATAACAAGAGTAAGGAATATAACGAACTTAGAACGTAAAGTATAGAAATTAATAGCGATAATGTTTGCTTTTTATAGACATTTCCTGACCACAAGAATTTGTAAAATGTGCAGTAGGTGTGTCTGTATTGGTCGAGGAACGTATAGAAATCGCAGGTTCTTTCAACTGTCAATGGAAATTTTTGATTTCAAAAACGTTCTATTCCTTCAAAGATCGAAGGGTTTCCGGTGCAGTTGTAGAAAGAGCTCTTTGGTTATCTTCAAAATGGAAACACCGAGAGCTCTTTCTATAACGTCCTATTCCATCCTATTGGGTGAAAATTATATATCGGATGCGGAAATGCTCCCAGAAAGATTAAATATGACAAGATATGCACATCTTATCGAAAAAGCAAAAACAAAAAAGTGTTCAATACTTTTCAAAAAAATATTCCATGAAACCAAACACGGCCTCCCTTCTCCAGATAACGTATATTGATCAGTAAAACTTGTTAAATTAATCAGTTACCTGTAGGATATACCAGTAACTCTGTTTATAAATGATATTTTGTAAAGTCAAATTAATAAATTCAGAACAGAAATTATCCACATGGATGCCATTGCATACACAATGTACTCTCATAATTGTTTAAACGCCTATTGGAAATTATTAGGGTAATCAACGCGGTGGCAACTCCCATCTAATAACATAGGTAGTGAATTTGAAAAAGGAAGGGGTCCGGTAGGTACGGAAAGCAAGGTATCTATGGGTTGACAAGGGCCCCCGGTCTATAGTTTAAGGATCCTACCCGGTATTCGCCTAAAAGTGATGCAGGATAAAACGTATAACAACTGCATCGGCTAGGTCGGGTGCTTGGTACTTGTCCCACACCCTCCCGAGGGACGGAATTTGCAGATGTAACGCTAAATTAGTTTTCTTCCAGTGCGAAATGCGTACATAAAATTGCACTGCAAGAAACGGGGTTGCACGTTTTCAGTTACTAAAATTACGATCAATTAAGCAACATCGATACCAGCATAATAACTATTAAGATTGAAGTTCATCAGTTGCCGAAAATTACGTTTCCTGATTTGAGAGAGGAATTGTTCTTTCTAGTCAAGTGTCATTTTATTTTTATTACGTGTCTGATAATATCAAGCTTGCTTTCTTCGAAACTCGTCCGATTTTTAATGCTCTTATATTCACAACAGAACTTGCTAATTATATTCATCATCAACTCGAATATTTATTAAGCAAACTTAATGACCAATAATTCATCCCATAATCAATGGCAAATTCTATCAATACGTATAAATGTTTCGTGGAATCAGCAAACTCAAAGAACCATGGATTTTATTCTAAGATTCGTAAATGATATATTCAATCCAGTAGAACAAATGCATTGATTTTAATTTATTTTAATCAGGTGTACTACGCGTGTGCAAGTATACGGTCTTCATTCATGTTTATGTGAGTGCTCTCTGAGAGAAGAAATAGGGTATTTTGCGTATTTTGTCGTCTATTTTTACTGTATATTGTAGTGTGTTGCTATAAGACCTTTACAGTATTCGAGTGATTGGTTCATCAGGATCTAAACTTGAAATAAAATCTCAGTAAACTTATATCCAGCTTATATCCAGCTTATATCCAACTTGTATCCTTCGTTTTTATTAATGGCCTGCACGCTCCCCCGACTTCAATGCTTTGAATTTTTATCCGTTGGACCACCTAAAATAATTGGTTTATTCAACAAATATTTACATTCAGAGACTTCATCAACGTGACTTGGACGAAGCCGTTCTACACCGCGAGTACTAGGAAGCGGAGGTCATTTTGAACCACCTACTTCTATTTCAGATCCTCCATAAAAGAAAGTTAGTTTCATCTTAAACACATTTTTTCGATTCGGGGTAGATGTAACCGGAAAAAAAAGGAAATATCGAGAAATCCACAACAGCTAAGAAAAATGAAAGTAGATGTTCTTGTAAATTTTAAAAATTATATCCAAGTCACCGAGGAGGAGGGGGGGGTTGTTTATTGTTACATTTGACAGAATTTTTAAAACAATGTGATCTGCTAAAGAATTATCGATATATACTCACTTTTCAACGATTTTTACCCATTTTGATTTTTGTCGGCATCAGCGCCGAAAAAACGTTTAAAACAAAATTGACTTTTTATGGAGAATCGGATATGCAATAAAAAAATAGAGTTCAGAATTAATAAGTTCCCCGCCCCCGGGTTTGACATAATTGAATACATTTTCGTGGGAATGCTTTTTATTTAACGTGACCCGGCACCGCTACTTCAAATGATAAGGCGAACTCAGAATCCTAGAAGTTTTGGTCATCTGCAGCATAAATCAGGAATAGGGATGGGGGCCGTAGAAAAAAAAAATGTGATAAACAGAGAAACTATAGCGAATTTCGGTTTCTTTAACCAGAAAGAATAAATTGACAGGGTAAAACTTGAAGGGCAAGAGAATCAATTACTGATGGAATAATAATGTTAAAAACGACATGCTTAAAAAGTAAAGAAACTTAAACTAAGTCAATTTGAATTTAAAACTGCAGGACGTTTCGCCGCGTCGATTAGCGAAGATTTATATATATTTCACATTTTAGAAGAATTAATGAAGTAATTAACATTATCAAACATAATATAATTTACATAAATCAGATAAAACCAAATATTATAACAAATGCTGTTAATATTAAATATAGTTCAACAAGTTATATGATGTTATTTGCAGCTTAATTTTTTTATTTGATTTTAGTTTATGGTTCAACTACAGTCTTAAGTTATTCGTCGGCAGAAAAAGACACTAACGCGTCGAAACGTCCGGCAGATTTCGATTCAAATTTACTTAGTTTAAGTTTCTTTTTTTTTAAAAAAAAGTTTGTCTGTTATAAAGATTTTTTTTAACATTGTTACTTTCAACAACAGTTAATTTTTTGTATATTTTTACTGAACGAACAGATTAAGCGAAGTGTTCTCTTTCGTTTTCACAGAAATTCCATTAGATACATTAGTCCAACGAAGATGCGTATCAAATGTTTCGCCGGCAAATATTCACTCAGTCAAGCACCATACATTGAATCTAATCTCCTTCAGTATTATTAAGTTTCTTAGTAATTCACATACCTCTCAGCTGGTCAACCATTGTTGGAAACCTTTTTGGAACTCATTTCACGGACTTAGTTGCCTAACGAAAGTCTTCTATTTAACTAAAAATATATTAAAGTCTCTGAAACTGGACAAGTTGAATATCAGACATTACATCACATGGAACCACATCAGTGGAATAGAGATCCTATCGAACCGCAGAACTGCGCTGTTTACTCAAAAACATATGATGCGATAGACTGATAGGTTTTGTGTATGATTCCTCTCGTGTATTGCCAATCTCACGACAAATTTCATATGGCTGGTCAACTTGTTTCATCATTTTGCAACGATTGGAATAGCAGTTTGGTGCTCACAAAATTTCCTTACCCAGGCGGACTATGAGTTATTAAAGCATCACGAATGCGCGTGAGCGTCACTTTATCATCGGCGTCGGATGAATAATTACTTTCGGCGATAAAAATAGTTACATACTTTATTCAGCAGATCTCGCACAAGTATCTGAAAACTACATCTACAAGGTTTCTGGCGATTAGCTCCGAATGATGTGATGTACTTCACAGATCTGGCAAATGGAAAACCCTATTGTAATAAAACAGAATACTAGAACACAACTTCGATTAGTCACATAAGATAGTATAATATGCAGTTAATCGAAATTTCAAAAAGTGTTAGTCGTATTATGCTTCATGAATTACAAAAAAAAATTAAATAAAAGGTTTATTCGATACAATTAGTTAACAAGCCGATACATTTAGTTATAACAAAAGACTAAGCTGCCACAAGTAACTGCAACGACGTTTAGAGCTAGTATTGCTTGTTATAATTAAACCACCACTAATTATCTGTAGTCGCTCATAGAACTTCTTTATTTCGGTGCCGCTTCAGCACTTCGCCGTTATCCAGTGTCAGCTTCATTAGACAGCACGATCAGATAGAGCGGCTCACACAAGAGGGAACACGCCAATTTAACTACTATACAAAATAAAATTGTGATCCTCAAATTATAGATACAGCGAAAAACGGAGCTGCTGGAAAGCAGATCATTGCATTCGTTGACGTTCAGAACTGAATAAGCGTTTTAAAACTGTCAGTCAGAATTATAGTACTTGTTTTGTATATAACTTTGGGTGACCATTCGTCACCCTTACAGAGTCACGGAAAGAACAAAGGACACTCTGTCCTTTTGTCTACTTTACAGCAGCTGGCCGTCAAAATCACTTATCACTCTTCACCTAACCTTCAACGTGAGCACAGGTAGCAGTGACGAACCTGCGTACCGTCCTCAATAAACGAAATAAATATCTGCCCAATTTTCCACTAATTTAATATTACACAGTACCTTGAAATAAGAAGAAAAAGGTGTAGACAGACTATATGTACGGTAATCCACTCTCCTCTTAAAGCATAGTAATGGGACTGAATTGGCGGGGGGGGGGGGGGCGCTTTTGAAAGCAAAATACAGGGAGCCAAGGGTTAAGTAGGCCCCCAGGACTGTAGTTTTAAGGATCGCCTAAAAGTGATGCAGGGAAACCCCTAGAAAAACCTGCATCAGGTAGGTCGGCATTTGGTACTTGTCTCACGCTATTCCGATGACGGGAGAGGGGTTTTCTGTGGGGATGCAACATTCTCTTCTCCGTGCCTCGACCGGTTTAGGAGGCAGCTGGCCGATTATTCCAATGGAATAGCGGACAACTCTGACCGTCTACGATCCTGGAACCTACACCTCTCAAAACTGACCGAGGTGCCTCGGCTTGTGGAAACCTTAGTTCAAAAAAACCATAGAAAGGAGAAGGCATCCCCAAAGGTAGCTCCCTCCATTGTGCGTGGGGCTGACAACCCCAACACGGAAAAAGCTATTGTTGCGAATAAATTAACAATTGAAGCTGAATTGCCTACTCGAAGACAAACACTGCATAGAAATAAGGACAAACCATGAAAGTAAGAGGATGGCGGAGTCAGACAGGAGAGGGCGGAATGGAAGAAAATTGTTAATAAGGCCAAAACTCATATTTGGTTATAGTGCCAATAAAAGAAGGAGACGAAGTTAATAAGAACGGTTGTTCACAGTTAGAAATTTTATTATGTGAAGTATGCTATTTAAAGGACTGCTCTTATGAAATGTATAAAGCACTTCTAGATAATAAAAAATTCCTTATTAAATATCACGGCTAATCGCTCGCGTCAGCAGATAATTGTAACATATTTGAAGATATTGCTCATAGCAATGTGACGTAAGAACACGACGTTCATTTCTACAGTCCAAGAATTAGCAACCATAATACACTCCTGACAGAATTTAGTTAATCATTGAGGCTAAGAACCCAAACTAAATTTTTCCGAGTGATGAATATAAAAGTTTTGTAACAAAATAATATTTTATTTGAAGTTTATAGTGCACTTACAATATTTAATCAGCGCGTTTTTTAAAAACAATTCTAAATGCATATATTATTCTTTTGTACACCTTGCTTATAATTTTATAATAGTGTATTCTATAAAGAACGGAAATAACATATTTATGACGATAATTTCAATTATGTCTTTATATATCGATATTACATCTTAAGTTACAACTTGAATAAAACTGAGACCATTTTCAAGGAGCCATAATATTGGTTTACCAACTAAACAAAACCACAATTTGAAAAGAGTTATGGAAGAATCGATTTTACCATCTCCGCCCACGTTGACTTGTTTATTATGCGTAGCAACTGTTGGTCTCTATTCGTGACTATAGGAAAGTCTGAGGGAGAGCTCATTGGAAACGCATTATGGAAAGGTTCGATATCGAGCGCGTATAGGTCGATAACGAAATGGCTTCGTATATGCTGGTCGCACTAGTTCGACTGTGTTCTGAGTAGTCTGAAATATTTACTCTGACTGCGACGTGAATAGAGAGCTCTTTCTTGTGGCTTTGCCGAACCTCCAGCTCGTCCAACATTCACAACCTCATCACAAACAGCAGGCAAGGCAAACATCTTCAGGCAAGACACAGCACAGGCTTAGTACTATTACTATCACTGACGGGAACATCGGGGACGTGTGCAGCGAGACTTCGTGGCTGCCATGTTCAAATGAACACTACTTAGCGATTAAACGATTCTCCGTTTACTAAAATAAAACTTGGTATTTCTTATATACGCATGGAATACTGTATCGGTAATAAGCAACCACATAAACGTAAATTTACTTTCTCGCCAATATATATTATTTTAAATATTCTTTTCTAAATTTATGTTTTCAACATTCTTCCGCAGAAAAAACTTCCGCTCATATTTTACGTATTTTAGAACATTCTTTTTAATTCCCAGTAATAAGGAACAGTTTTCGACATCAGTTACACATCATATTTCACACTTTGATGCTTGTTTTATACCACAATAAATTTTAGCTACCGTACCTCAGATTCTCTTCATTGCTGCTCTTATCCTTGGTTATTGGTTATGTCGATTTCCAACATCTTATTCTGCATCGTAGACATTTTTAAAATGATATTAGTCAATATTCATTCCCAGATAATTTTAGTTACCAAAATTAGAAGCCCTTCACCGAGAGATATTTTTGTACATGGAAATTTGAAAGCCCAGATGTTATTCAGTATATGTTTGGGCTTGGAAGCATGAGATTCATACTACCTTTATCTCGCGGAGAATTGGCGATTGAAAGCCAAACCTAAAATATTTCGGCAAAAGAATACCGTGGGACTCAACGGACAGAATTTGATGTGGTCAGGAAAGTTACGGTATCTCACAACTGCTAGTGCTGATTCATGCAGGACAGTTCATTACGCCCACTAGTGTACGAGCTGTGATAAGGACACAACAAACGGACCCTCTGTCCAGTCTAGTACACCGCAACTTTAAATTTTGAGAAAACCGCAGGAATGTCCTTCGTCTATACACTTATCTGCCCAGATGATTTATTAAAAAACAGGGTATACACAAAGTGGTGAAAAGACGCCTGGAGTCTGTTTACGTTTCCCACCATCAGCCGAAAAATTTCGTCATTTTTGGTTTGAAATTTAATGAGACTGTTGGGTTTAATTTAGTTATTATATATGGCGACTGTCTCAGCTGTTCGACTCGAGAGAGAGAGAGGGCGCATAACAATTACTTACCTACTTCTTCAGCTTAGCAATCAAATTAAGTTTACCTCCTTTCATCTGCATTTATCAAGATCTTTAATATTAACTGTTGTGAGCCAGATGAGAAGTGTTACAGCCAGAAATGTTTGAAGGAGTCGTGTAATATGTTAAGGAAATTCTCGTAAAAAGGCAGCCTAATCCACAGACACGAATGGAAGGCGGATAACGTCAGTGTACATGGAACTGAAATCTCCAGATATATAGATTTATTCTCGGGCTTCAACATGGGTGTTAGTACTGAAAGTCTCGGCGAGGATGGGATCTATCAGGCACCTTTTTCAACACTGAATCCAATTTGGTGAAAAATATAAGTCCAGTAAATAAAAAAGATGGGCATTTCACGCAATATAATTCCAATTTAATTCAAGTAGCTTACTAAAAAACAGTTGTCGTTAATATTAACAGCTTCGTGGATTTATACGATATTATTAATTTGCGCAGCCTTGTTATTGTCGAGGAATTAAGCACAATTGCAGTTAAATATCTTACGACGACAAAAACCAGATTCAGTTTAAAACTGTCGACACAGTATCAAACTAAAAGGCGAAGCGTCGTACCTCATTAGCTGTAAAGAACCTGAATGGAATAAAATTAAAGGCATCTTCCTGATGGAGCACGGAACTTTTTGATGGAGCCATAACGTAGACACGGCAACTAACACACAGACGGGCGTTTAAACAGCGCCGATGCGTCTCCTAGCAACCTAATTTTCAAGCCGACACACCACTAGCAACACAATCTAGAACTTTCACTTCAAACACAAAATTAACGTTATGATCATATAATAATAGTGTTACAATCATCCCGTTACCTATGTTACACAGGAAGGAGCGAAGTCATTGTTTCAGCTAATGCACTTTAGTTACAGATAAAAATTAAACGAGCATAATATTTCTAGTTATAACAGTTATTAGTCTCTGACATAAAAAAGACCAGGGTTCAATAATAGTGAAGGCAGATGTTTTACGAACCCGAAGTGAGCTCGCATGGTAAGTGAAGTACGTAATCCATTACAATAACGGAAAACGCCTTAAAACGATATTATATATATATATATATAAGAAGTGCTCCGTGATTTTGATCCAGCGTGTGATAAAAATAATGTACTTTCTCGGCATTAGCTCACACATTATAGTAATTCTACAGAAGTACTGAATTGCGACAACCGGTTACAGTGTGCCTGTTTTGAAAATGAGGTAATGGAACAATAGTATTAGTACTACGAATAATATGAGACATGGATGAGAGCATGCGTTGGGCTCCTCTCCGGAACATGCTCAGCAGGTAAGAGATGGTCCACTTTAACGCTTCTCGGAACTAAGCCGCGACAGCGCGCGTCCGACTTACCAGGTTAAATAAACTATTCAGTACTTCTTATAAAAGAAACTTCCCTCCTCTACCAAATTCGCTAGAAAACGTGCCAATACCTTTTGTGAGCTACCCTAAAATGCTAGGGAACCGAATTCATAATTAATACGTTTGCTTATGAGCTGTTATGAAATAAAACAGTTAATGAAAACGATAGGAAAATTTTCAAAAGAAAGCTACCCTTATCAAATGTATAGTGTCGCGAAGGTTGGCTCGAGACGAGTGCGTGTGTTTGCGATATAATTTTAGATTTCCCTTCTGTTATATCTTATCACGAAATGATCGTAAAGTGAATGTGAAGTGAGACTGTGACATGGTATTTGTACGTACGTCGAATGCCCCAGTCCATCATGGCGAAGCGCCGGAGGAGGCGACGACGGAGGCGTAGGCGGCTGCAGCGGCGGACGGGCGCCTACTGGTGGCTGCCGTGTGATACGAGTAGCACTCCAGGGCGCAGGCCCGCGGAACCAATCAGCTCCACTGCCGACGACCAAGTGTGGCAAATTCCGAAGCCACAGCACTTCCCTCCCCCCTAATTAGGGCGTGACACCCGCGCTTACGTTCGTCGCACCGCTTGACAAGATTCTAAATTATCCCGACAAAATTTACATTTACTATTACGAGATTGGCGGATCAACACCATAGCTTCATACTAAAATCAGAAAAGAAATTGTGCCTCAATAAAGTATCGGAGTCTCGAGCAGGAATGATCTCTCAGCATTTGTCAATGTTCTTCAGTAAATATGTTCAATTTAATGCATTTTTTCGTTTTCGTTGCGTGATGGACGTTTACCTGCATAAATGCTAAGGAATTACAGAAAGTGGAGAACAATGATGGAACCTTCGACGAGTGATTACACTCCCAATCGTCCACCACACTAAAATCAAGTCGAGAGTTGCCAATATTTCGACTGATTGACGGCATAAATCGCATAAAAATGCAGAGTGGATTCGGCATCCATCTACAACTTCTAAATAAAACTCGAAGGATACATTCAGAATTGTGTCTTCAGTCTAGGTTGTTAATATTGATTCTGTGTGTTTGCATTTATACGAACAATTTCGTATATTTTTACGTGTAGACAACACGCGTCATACGGAACTTAACATCCTATCAGAAAGACAAGTTTTCTTCTTCGGCAGGAAGTAAAGCGAATGTTTATACTGCATGACACTGCAACATATAATACTGAAAGAGTAGACAGCGGTCAGTCAGGCCTTGGACAATAGTGGGAGAAACCCAACTGCGAATATTCGCACCGTGTGTCCGGGGTCTTATAGCGTCCGAAGTGCGAAATGTGGGATAACAAAGAGGTGCGATGTTTTCTGACCTGACTGTACGTGTTTGTGCATAAATTAAACCTTCGAAGTATCAGAAAGATCACAGTACATAATTTTGGTGTAAGTATACAACCTGCATTGGCCCATGCCACTAGTCGGAGCAATGTTTAAATATTCATATAATGTACATATTTTGTGAATAGTTTTTAAAAATATATTTCATACGACCTGCCAACATGGAATTCTAAATAAGACGAGGTGACGCTTACAGAGTGACAGTTTTTCCCAACTAAGACTGAGGTAACATTTACTTCTATTTATTGACGAATTTAAGAGAGCTATTTAGAGAAACTGATGCTTCCATAGTGGCCGGGGCAAGATCTCATTGACATGTGAGGTATTTGTACGATATGGCACGACACTGCAGACAAGTCCATCGCCCCATTGTGGAAGACTATGAAGCCTCGGAATGCAGAGTTAACGTGGGGAATGTCTTCAACTTGACACTGTGATAACAGTTTATTACCTGTACATAGGTGATAAGACAGATAAGTTGAAAGTAATCTAAAAAAATGTTACACCCTATCAGAAAGACAAGTTTTCTTCTTCGGTAGGAAGTAAAGCGAACCTTTATGACCTGCCAAAATGGAATTCACATTTTGTGTATCAGTATCCTATATCAAATACACCAGAACAATATGCTCTGTCAAATTTGAACTCGCAAAAGCTGTATTCTTTGATAAATATGCATTCAAATAAGAATTATTTGCATATATGAACTTATTAATCGCGTTACTTTGACCTGTAATAGTGAGTCGTTACTAGTTTTAATGTATACAGTTGAAAATGACCCCTCCAGATTCTTGATCAGCATCTTCTTCCGCACTAGGATCTACAATAATGTAAACCTCGACTTTACACTTGCGAAACGCATGAACAGCGGTACACGAACGCGCCAGTACATGTTATGGTGGTCATTTATTCACAATTTTACAAACATATAGTGATAGCCTCCCTCACAGAATGGTATTTTAACACTATATCATACAATTTTAAGTGTTTCGCCTGTAAAAAAAAAGCCTAATCCAGTTACGCGGAAATAAATCCAAAATTAGTGTCAATCGCTTATACGTTCAGTAAAAATGTGACGGTGTCTGATTTTTTAGCATCTAGATTCCTAAACGCTAAAGTACCAGTTCGAGACTATGAAACAAGAAGAAATTCTGTTGTGACAGTTTCAACAATAACAAATTTAGACTTTACATTTCTCTTGTACTGCGGATGAAACTAACACCAAATCATGTAACACATAAAGGGATTCCTAAGAGAAAAGAGTAAAGTGTAATTGAGTAATAACTTGGTTAAAGACGAAGAAATTTTCAGAAGTCTTATGGTAGGAATAAAAGTACAAATAATTTCTACCTTCGCTGTTCCGATCGAGGTATAATTAATTAGTAAACTGACTATTATGCCAGTACTAGGCAAACTTTAGGGGGCGATTAAAAACTCCCAAAAAAGCCATATGAACATATGTTGTTCTTAAAATTACATAAAATTTAAGTTGTATACATATCGTAACATTACTTCGTTTTTAGTTACTTTGTATAATTTTATTTTCTAAAGAAGGTTCATATAACCATTTTTAATTTCATGAATTTTATTTTCGTTATGTTTCTGATACTATGATCTCCTAAAATTCCTTTTCAGGCAGTACATTCTTTCTCTATTGCTCATAATATATTCTTAACTTATGTCTTTAATATTTCACATTTTAGAAGAATTAATGAAGTAATTAACATTATCAAACATAATATAATTTACATAAATCAGATAAAACCAAATTTTGTATACATGTTACTTACGATCCAGGAACAAACACTATGGGTTAAGGTATCTATAGGGGGCGGGGACGGTAAAGGGTGGCACTTAAAAAAACATGCGGAAACGTCTATTTATTAGATTAGCACTATGCTTCAAGTGATGCGGGATCAAGGGATACGGTAAGGGAAGGGACTATTGAGTGATTCCGCTCTATTTAGTCACTATGAGCACGATTTGACTTGGTCGTTTATAGCACGACACCCTTGAGACGGCAGTTACAAACTTCATGTCTCATTGACTTCCAAATCGTCCCGCACATCCAACAACATGCAAATTGGAATTTGTAATCACGAACTTCACGAGCGTCCGCTTGCGCTATGCAGGACGTTTTTGACGAGGAATTCGACTCCAATGTAATTTAAATCGACTAATTATTCGTATTTACGCAAAGGGTCAACATTTCTAAAGCAGAAGATACGTAATAACGATTGTAGCATCGGTGTTGGCGATACGAGCGTATGGAGGACGTCATTAACCCGGCGTGGAGACGCCACTTCGGCATGCACAACTCTGCTGAAACAGCTGTTCCACGACCTTGGCCAAATAAGCCTATCAGCAAGGGCAGGTACTCGTACTTCACTACAAATACATTCTCCGCAGAAGAGTCGATGAAAAAATCCCAAGAGCCTAGTTTTACGACGAAAGTGGAATGTAATGAAAAATACATCTACACGAGTCGTATTCATTTGATGAATTTAGATGCGGCGTACTTTGATAATCGTAACGAATAAGAGTGAAATTTCCAGAAATCTGTTGAAATAGGATTTCCTTCCATTTGGATCATAACAAGAAAATGTAATAGATTGGGTTTCTATAAAAAAATAAACTATTTAACAGTAGACTTACAATAAATTTCTGACAGAACATTGTCCAAATCTGCGAGGGAATCTTACAAATATCGAGTCATTCACACACGAAAAAAACAAATATTGTGATCTATAATGAAAGGGAATACATTTCCTCTGAGGATGGTATCATTCTGTGTGTCTAGAAAAATTAAGACAGAATGAATAAGGCGTGGATATGAAATGACTTATTCTACTTTACAAGTTAACAGTAGTCTCTTTGAAAACTAGGAGTTGCTTCAAGTTTTAGTAACATTTCTCGACTACGCACCTTTTGATTTGATATAATGTTCGTCTATAGTTAAATAATAGGCTCCACACAAACATCGAATAATTATATGAACGTTGAACAGCCGTAAAGAACAATTCCCGTCACTCATGTGTTCTTGTTTATCCAAACCATTAGCAATAATTAAGAACAAACTCGATACATTGAAATATTTCTTATCCTTTAAAAATGTTGCAAATGTTTCAAAGGTAATTAACAGAATATGATCTGAGCATTACCAAAGCGTAGCTAATGATTCTACAATCGTGAGGTGTACTAATCCGCTGGAAACCTGTACTAATTCCTAGACAGCAGACGTCCAGGCTTTTGTTTCAAAATAAACAACGTTTTCGTACATGTTATTTGTATATTGTATTTATTTTTTTATAAATACGAATAGTTGTTTTCAAACGACTGAACACTTTAATTAATGCCAATGTACGGGTTCAAAGGTACTTCACGTGATACGGCGTTCTTTGTTGGTTAGTTATAAATTAAACTAACTGGTAGCACTGTCTGCAAGACATATTGTAATTTCATTCGATGAAATTCTTAATAAAGTATAAAAGGCAGTTTTCATAGGCTCCTCTAATAAGTTCCATTCATCCACGTTAGCCAGACATAAAACCACTTTGCAATAACGCTACGTGAGTGGACTACTTCGTACCTTTACAACGTAAATTATTTAACATCATTTGTATTGTCGATGATGCGTCTGTATCTCCTGCATAAAATAACATCTCCGATATCGATCTAACAATTACCTTTTCTGAGCCGCAGACATGATCGTTACGGTAATAATGCGCTCATTGGGGACAAAGAAATAAGTTGTTCAAAGAGCAACTGCGAGAATATTGCCGCTTTTTCAAGACATAGTCAAAAGGAATTGTTTATATTATTAGTTACTATTTTTTAATTCAAACGGATAACAAGTGTAGAATAATTTGATAAGATTTTTAAATAAGAACAATGTAAAAATGATTCTACTTGTTTCTCGCGTTGGTATACATTGAATTTACCAGACCATACGACGCAGATTGAACATCGGTCTTTATTTACACAAGGCTACTGGCTAGCAATCATTGGAAAGTTTCTAGTGTTGCAGGTCAGAACAATTTCTTTCATGTGCAATTATACTACTCTTCTTATGAAACCTCTGGATACATAAGCCGAGGGTTTACCAGTTTCTATTCCGAATAATATCCTCGGAATTAGTATAATCCGTAGAATAGTAGTTTGTTATTCATTTCAAAGTTTGCAGTTATTTCTGTAATTCACAGCCAATTCAATATTATTCATGTTTCAGGTATTAAATGAAAAAACTAATTATATTCAATGATGAGAAATGATGCAGGGTTTTCCTGCATCACTTTTAGGCGAATTGCCGGGTAGTATCCTTAAAACTGCAGCCCGCGGACCCTGGTTAACCTTTGGCTACTTTGCTCATCCCCCCTTTTAGTCCCTTTCCTACGCTATATGACGGGAGTGGCCAGTATGTGGATTACACTATATATAGCCTCTCTACACCTTTTTCTACTCAAATATTAATTTTTAGTATTTAATGTGTAATAATAGTAGTGATTCATGATAAATATATTAAACTACTCCTTTGCCTTATGCTACTCACTGAGAGCTTCCGAAAATTTGATGAACCTCCTTTTGTCCCGAGTAGTAACTCCAAGCTTCAATTTCAAGTAAGCCAGCAACTATCTTTCCTTTCCATACAAATTTTATATATATATATATATATATATATATATATATATATTAAATTTGTGCCCAGACGACTTAGCCCAACTGGACCAACTATTGATTTCAGGTAAGTCAACTTCACTGGCTCTCTTTCCTATCTAAATATGTTATTTATTTTGAACTTGTCACATTTTCCTAATGTGTAATATATATAATATTAGTAAGGATATGACATTGTCAAAAATAATTGCAATATTGATATGGAAAGGAAAAAGAGATTAGTTGTGGCTTTCCTGAAAGTGAAGTGCGGTGTCGCCATAAGGAACTGAAGGTAGTTCACTTTCAGGTAAGCCACAACCCATCTCTCTTTCCTTTCCATACCAATATTGCAATTATATATATATATATATATATATATATATATATATATATATATACATACAATATTAGGAGAATCCATTAAGGAACTAATTCACATTCAAACTTGGATAGTGAGGAAGGATAGAAATAAATAGGAGAAATAGAAGGATTGCGCTTTATTTGAATTCATATGCTCGGGCGAAGAATTACGCACATAGAAAAGCATATGTTCAAAGCAGAGAGAAGGATGGAAGAAGAAGGAAAGACTGAAAATATTTGACCCAGGCGGGACTTGAACCCACGTATTCTATATATATATATATATATATATATATATATATATATATATGTGTGTGTATAAATTGTAATAGTAAGAATGTGACATTGTCAAAAATATTGGTATGGAATAAAGCATAGTATTTAGGATTGAGCAAGTATGTACAGCTTCTGTATAAATTGTACAAAAATAGTTGCTTTAAAATTTGAAAACAGAAAAAATCAGTGTATGCAGGTGACATCCTACCAACTTTATATTATTATATGACAAAACATGAATGGAATGTGTATACATTAACAATTTTCAGTTTTAATTTATCATTTGAAGTCAAGACAAAAAAGCTTGATGGAATTCATCACACTTCAAACTTAACATTGGAGACTTAATATCAATATGCAAAATTTAAGTTATATAAAAAGTATAGGCACAACTAGTTTATTAATTATATGGGAAACAAGTAGAATGAGTGATTTAACAGAAAGAGTGGTAAATCAGATAGATAAATATGGAAAAAGGCAGGTAACAATTGCAGAATTATGGGCCCTAACCATTTTAGTATGGAGGAATATGGATCATGTACTGTGAGTAATTATGTACAGAAGCAAGGCAATGCTGCTTCATGAATTGTGTTGTAAAATAGATTGGAAGGTAGTAATGTGCTAAGACAAAATCATTACAGGGCTAGTAAAATTTGGTCTATCTGAATAAATACATAAATAAATAACCAAACTTAAGATATGGCCTTCAATTTTATATAGCACTTAATTTTTATATTCACTAATTTATTACACATTAATTTGATCTCACCTCTGGAAGCTGGATGATTCATAAGGATTGCTAATGGACATTCATCGTCATCTAGGATGTATTCTCTGTTGTTAGTGCCTCCATGATATTCTTTACTTTCTCCACTTTCTGCTGGGCATGCTGTGTTTACCTATAAAGGAAATAAAATATTTTACTGATTCCATATCGATTGAATTTATCAAAATAGGGAATAATATATGTCCAATTCACTGATACTCATGTATACAGATTATAAAAGAAAGTAAGGATTGTCTGTCTTACGTTGTCAAAATAAGTTGGAAAGAGACAGAAAATGGCTTACATAAATTGAGGGCAGTGCCATCCTTTTGGACATCCAACAGTTTTCAGGAAAAAGATCTGTACTTTACATTGATTGACCATACATGTGTGCTCAGCCAGCATAACATACAGACCTTCTTTCTCCTGAAGGAAACTAATGTGTCTGAAATTTGAAATGTTTCCTATCCATCCCACCACACCACATCATATCACATCACATAGGATGCAGCTATTATAACCTGAGGACTGAAAACTTTAAAAACTGTTCATAATACTTATACCATTGAAACTAAATTTAGTGTCACCTACACTAAATGCTACTTTGTATCAAATTAGGTCAGTGGAAAAATAATATATAGTATATCTTATACAGATATTTCTTAGTAGTAAAATAAAAAGGCTAGTGAGTAGCATTTTGTTTGAAAAATTAAAGGTGTGGTAAAATGTTATGGAAATATTTCAAATAAACAGCCTCTCTGTCCCTCTTTCTGAGTATTTTGGTATAAGGGACACTTGGACTTTGGCAGCTTGTTACAGAGTAATATTGTAAATATGGTTTATTCTGTTTGTTACTGCAATCATACTTGTTTGTGTGAATATACCTTCACAAAAAAGAAGAAGCCTGTAATATACAATAAGCAGAACATTCAACACACAACTCAGAGTAATACAACAACCATCAGATATGATGAGGCAGGTACACTTGTACCACAGTTAGTTCAATATGTTCTGTCAGTGTACAGTATAGCACATAATAGATACAAAAAGGTTCCCCTTACAAGTATTGTTCAAAAAGGTTGGCCACTATGGTCATGTCAGAGTGTACAGTGGTGCACCATTTACTGTCTTATATGCCTAAGAACATAAGGAGTTTGGTGTATTGCTTCCACAGCTGCAGTATTTTAATAGAAACAAGGGTGATTACAAGTACTGTAAGCAAATGGAAACAAGACACACAGAGTTTTGCTGTTGACATTTGCACTGTTATGCACCAATTTCAGTGCAATGCAGATATAAAGCTAATTGTGGCAATAAACTGAATGAAATTCAATAACTCTGTAACAAGACACTGGAGAACATGAGACCCTCATACTAAAATACTCAGAAGGTATTCCTGAACAACCTTTGAAAGTTTGTCAGTGGAGTTCTGGTTCACCCTGTAAGCTTCTCTGAACTTACTTGTGCCAACGTAGCTAAGTTCTTGTAATTGTGCCTATGAATCTCCACCAGATCTACAGGTTAGTGGCTGCCAGGTAATTTATAATAAAAATTACCAAAATTAAAGATAATTTTTAATTAACTTTAATATCTGAGAAATGAGACAATATTTACATTGGCAGGTACTAATTTTGAAGATAAGTTTTATAATACACTGCACTATACAGTCTTACAGTCTCCTTATTCTCATCGAGAATAAGTTTCTGAGACTGGAGCATGTCATTCAATGGAGGCCTGACATGTTCTGCCTCGCTCTCTCTCTCTCTCTCTTCTGACTGATCCAACATTTCCTGTGCTAGGCTACTCAGAAACAATAAGTCACAGTGTGTACATTGTACTATAATGCTACCAACAACATACAATTCATAATTAATGTAACAAATCCAGGCTAGAAAGAAATAATCCAGTGATTCCCAACTTCTAAGTTCTTATTTCATTCAACACATGGTGTTGGTGGTAGACTACAGTAAACAACAACTTAGCAATCATACAACACAGTATGTACTATTCCTCCACTAGACATAGTAAACAATACTCTCCGAGTAATGAGAAGAAGGAACCCAAAACAGACCAAAGAAGTGATAATATAAATATCACTGTGAATAGGAATGATAGTTAAATCAGACAAAAAAGTGATAATATAAATAGCACACAACGTTTCTGGGATCCTTGTACCTTTCCTCAGGTGCGAAGAAGAGCCTAGAGCAACACAACTGCCCTTGCTAGTTAACAGAACTCAAAAGACTTGTCAACAGATAAGTGCAGTTGTGTTGTTCTAGGCTCTTTTTCACACCTGAGGAAAGGGACAAGGATCCCAGAAACGTTGTGTGCTATTTATATTATCACTTTTTGTCTGAATTGGCTATCTTTCCTATTCATTATTTTCAATCAGAAGTAATTTTTTTCAGTTAAAATATCACTTTATTGTTATTAATTTAGTGTGGTATTTACCTTATCACTTCTTTTGTCTGTTTTGGCTATCATTCTTATTAATTTTTAATCAGATGTAAGTTTTTCATTTCAATACTATCCGAGTACATCATAGTTTATTTTATTCCAATCTTTCAAGTTTGGCTCTATTGAAAGCACATAACTTACCAAATGCTTATTTCAAATTGTGATACCAACAATTTTTCCTTTTGTACAAGTTAAATCATAGATAACAGTTTTTAAATTCTAGATGAGCTCTTTTTAATTTACCACCCTGAAAATACAAATTGAGCCACACCTAATCTCAGCTTAATGGCCCAAACTTTCGATTTAGCGTAAGACAAGATAAGATAGGGGAACAGAGAGTGGCTGCCTTGTTTTAAATTAATAGTTTGCTTTGTCCGCTTAGGGGGCAATAACACTTCAGATATTCAACATTGTATAGCCAATGAAGCAGAGTAACTCCTGAATATTTCAAGAACTTTCTCCTATCCTGTATGGCAATTTAAGGTAAGCCACCAATTTTATTTTTTCCTTACAATACATACATATCATTTTAATTATTTTGACAATGTCACATCCTTATGTGTGTGTTTATATAAACTTAATCTACTAAAATAGAAATGACAATAATTTCTATTATTTAATAAGTATTTTTGTAGTTTACCTGAACTAAGCAAAATGCTGAGGGATCAGCTTCTTTTTCCAAACCATATTTTTCTAACATTTCTCTTACAACTTGCTGAGCTGTGTCCCGCACAGACAGCAGAAGGGTTTTATAAGGTACATCACGGCATAGGCTTTCTCCATATATTTTCAAAGTTCCACCAGTATCTGGGCCACCATCTTTACTTCGAAACTGTTGTAGTTTGCGCTCTAATTTCTGTTGCCGCCTCCTCCTCATGACTGCTTCAGGATTTGAGATGGAACGGGTGAAGCTTGTTTCAGGTAACTCTAAAATAGAATTGTTTCAGGACATCAAAACATGCATAAAACAACTGATAGCTTTTAATATTCAATAATCTTGAATTATATACACAATAGTAATCTGAGTGATGGTGACTAATATCTATGAATTAGCCATGTCACACTAAAATTGTTAATCAATTGCCACACCAACTTTCATTCTAATCTAAGTCAGACACTGTCTTTTTTTCATATTATTTAATTAACTCATATGGTCATGAAAAAGACAAAGTTGCTGACTTACCTTAAATTGATAGTTGGTGTTGCAAGGCTAAGAAGTACTAATCATATCAAAATTAAGTTCCTCAGGACAGAATATGACTACATTCCATGTTGGCCAGCTAACAGACACAGACAGCCAAACATTGGCAATAGTATATTCAATCTCACTTCAAAATTATACGTTAAAAATAAAAAGTCTATATTTGAACAGAGGGGCCGTTTTTTCTCATACTCTGATTCTGGGTCTATTTAGACTGACTTAAAATTTAGTGAATAGTCAAGTGGAAGCTGCATATTAAAACCCAGAACACTGAAACCTTAGTTCCTTGTCTTGTAGCATGATAATTTAGTAATTGATTAATATATCATTTGTGTGTGTGTGTGTGTGTGTGTATATATATATATATATATATATATATATTGTAGTAATTGGTAATTAAGGCATTGTTCTAATTGAAAAGTTGAATTGTAGAGGACTCATTATTAGTGGATATAGAGTGGACGCCGCAACAAACCGGCAAGGCAAAGAAAGCATTGTTGATCGGTCGAGAGGGTTTTACGCGCTCAAAATTTACGAGACGAACAGTACAGTCGGGCAGCAGACAGCAAATAGATCAGACGAAAAGTTTTACAGTCGGCAGTCAGAACGAAAGAATGTGGTCCAGTCACAAACATGCTTTCAAATATTAAAAAGTAAAGCAATATTCAGTTGGGAAGGAGACAGAGCAACTAGTGTGTATTCGGTGGTCGAGCGTAGATTCATCATGCTGGCCATAGACAAACCAATGAAGTCCATTTTCAACTAAAGTCATGAGATCTACAAATCCAGGTTGCAGTAAAGCATCGAGAACCAACCAATTTGTGTTAAACCAACTAACAAACAACGCCAATTAGAGCCTGTAAACATTTAGAGTCTGTGAGTACTTAGAATCAGTGATGTCCCCAAAATTGTGCACGAAAAACTAAAAAGAGACCTGGGCGGCCATAAGTAGAGAAAAACTTTAAAATCATTTGTAAACCGTGTTTAAAAGATAAAAGTAATATTGTTCTTTAATTATTTAATTATCGATAAAATGAGATCCTTAATTCTTGATAAAATTAAAATTGTTTTAATTCAATCTTTAGTATTATTTCTTCTGCAACAAATTTCGTCTATGTTCAGACGCATTGATTTCCATTAAAAGTAAATGTAATTTTGATTATATAAATTCTGCCATTTATCAAACCCAGTTCAAGACCCTGAGATCCCAAATATTTTGTGTACTTTATACTTGTTTTAAAATTGTTAATAAATCTTGTTTAATAGTTTTCACTTAAGTTCTTTCATTTAGAAACGCCACATTCATATTATATTTAATTATTACAATATTAATGTATTTAATTTCATTAAGAGATATGCAAGGGTTGGAACATGACAAGTTATAACTTGTTTGGCCACGGCGCCAGGTGTACAGGCAGAAATTCCCAGAGTCTGGGTATAAGCACATAGCTGAAAGACACCTGGTTTTACCCAATGTGTGCATCCATGGGAACAAGACATTTGCAGAAATGTAACATTTTAATAGACATATGATTGCTTGGACTAATGATATTTCATGGTCCAGGAATATCGACCAAATGGGTTGATAATATCAAAACATTGTGCACACCCAAGGTAGTGTGAAGATCATTATTCTTCAATGTGATGTCATCAAATACAGGCTATACTCTTCAAGTAGAGACAATGTGATGGCAGCTGGTCAACATATGCATGAAAGGTAAAATCAAAGTTCCTCAGTCCTTCACACTAGAGGGTATTGTCCATTTGGGTAGACAGCTGGTTAACAGACGTTTGATGCCACTCCACAGGATAGTATCTGAATCGTCTAATCCACATGGCATTTATCCCTAAAACTAATTGCATTGCTTCTAATCCACATGGCATTTATCCCTAAAACTAATTGCATTGCTTCTAATCCTAAGCACTGACACCGTTGCCATCTTCAGGTGAAGTGTCTGTTCCGGGTTCCAGTGGTTCATTTTAATCCACAAAATTCATTTCCAGGACACAAAGAAACTAGATATGACAAACACATATTGGGACAGCGTACTCAAACATGCACAGATAGACTGCTCAACAGGGTCGTCAGCCAATCAGGAATCGACCAACTCACACGACCAGACCAGGATAGTTTAAAAGGAACAGTAGGAACCCAAAAGACACACTTCACCTGATGATGGAAATGGTGTCAATTGCTGAAACATCATGCAATATCAATTATACTACCCAGCTGACTGCCTGAAAAAAGTTTGTTCAATGGCCTTAGTGTTAGGTAAACCATTTGCTCACTATTTTTTGTTCCTGTCCTTATAAAGAAATTTGACTGTCACACAATATCTGTGAATGAAATGTATTTCAGTCAATGAATCAACAGGTTTTTATAACAATTTAAAGCATTTCTCATTTGATATGGTTGTAAAATAAGAAAGAACTTCAGATGTAAAAAATCAGTTTGATCAATGAAAGTGTTATATTTAAATATTTGTGCATATTTATCTTAAATAATTGAATTTTACAAATGAGATTAGAAAAACCTTACTGATCGGTGTGGTGTTTAAACTATCTAAAATAATTAAAAATCAACACTGTGAATTAGTAATGCTATCAATTATGTAAATGTGTTACACTTTTATAGTGAATGAAAAAATATTTAAATTTAAAACTCTGCATACCAGTATACAATTTCTCTGCAACACCCCCGTTATTTTCTGCTGTCTCTACAGGAATATTAGTCTTAAGCTTATTTAGTTTCTCCTGTTTCTTCAATTGCTTTTTTTCTCGTTTTGACAATTTACGTCTAAAGCTAGAACCTCCTTCTTGAAATCCTACAGCTGGTACCTGAAAATGATTATTAAATTTAATTAAAATATTGGGTAAAATGATTATTATCTCCTAAAATGATATTTTCTAAAAAGTATTTATATTATAAGTACAGAAAATAATGTAGAAAGAAAACATGTAATTAAGAAAGTTAAGTACAATTTGAGATATAAAGAAAATACCAAAGTATTACACAATTCTATTTAACAGAACAAATGATATACATTACATTATTGACTAGAAATTTCATTGAATACACAAAAATAACTGAACTGTTTCATTTCATGAACATGATATAAACAATTGAATACATTATTTCTCAATAAATAATTTAATACTTAACAGTTATATTTATCTGACTTCTTTAAATAAATGAAAAAACATCAGCCTATTAAGTCATTTTGACCACAACATGTGTGTAAATTGTATCATAGAAATTTATGTTCCACTACAATTCACATAATTAATTGTAAGTTATATTTTATAAATTTTTACATAATTATATTTTAAATTATCATGTTTATAAAATTTAATTTTCTTTGAATTTCTATATTAAAAATTTGAAATTATATTCTTTAACCGAATTTTACAACACTTCTCATTATAATTTCTTCCAAAATATTTCAGAGACAAAATTTGGTCTATTTAACAGTAACTTCAAAATCAGTACTAAATTTGGATCTACAATTAACAAACATACAAAAGTTACAGAAAACTTACATTTGTTTTATCATCTATTCGTCTGAGAAGAAATCTGCCTTCCCTATCATCCATATGCCAATTCAATTGCACTAAAAGGGGTTTTTCATCATTTCCTAAACGTCGCTCCTCTGCAACATTTGAAAATAAAACATTTATTACATTTATTAATTTATAAGTAACAATGTGAAATTGTATGGTTTTATTTGTTTTAACTCAATAATGTGAATGTGTTTCATTTTAATAACATTTTAAAAGTTGCAGAAATATGACATGGATAGTTATACAGGAAAGATTCTGCGATGTAAAAAAAACATATTCGCAGTAGATCAGGATAAATCACAGACTACAGTAAGAGTACAATATGAATATTAATGTACAAAACAAGACTCAGTACATGAATAATTATAATTTCTTTTGTAAATACATAATGCAATATACAATTTAAAAGTGACTAAAGTAAGTAGTACAAAATGTTCAAATATAATAACTGGTAAAATTGTATTATTTTCGTTACTAAATTACATATGTAAACTATATTTTTTTGAACAACTTAAAGGTAATTGTCTTGATCCGGTTCCAAGGCATATATATTAACAAGATATAAGTACAAAAACTGGCTCCGGGAAATGTTTTAAATTTTACAATACTTTTACAAATTAATTTTCTGTTACATATATTTGATATACAATTCACATTAAAAGACTATTTCTTCTCAAAAAGAGGTTTGTCAATAACATACAAAACATGACTAGCAAAGTACCAGAGAAGCTGAAAGTTATGTAATTGTATGTGTCAAAAGTTAAATTTCTGGTAATATTAAAAGGGAATTTGCAGTAATAATTTGAGAAAATAATAAATGATATAAAAGAAAAATAACAACAGGAACTAAAGTAAAAATCTGAATGAATGCCCATCACAAAATATGCACATTGAAATCTGAACTTTATAGAGTTAAACAACTTGTTTTTGTTAAATTTGTACAATGTACAATTTTTAATCTGTACAATGTACAAACACCATCAGAAGAATTGCAATAAAAATTATTAATAACAAATACAAATACTAACCCAACCAAATGTTCTGAAGGTTGAAATAGATAAACACTTTCACTCAGAATGAATTGCAAATACATCAATAGTTATTCACCACAAGATGAAATACTTAAAATATTTTTTAAAAAATTTGAGTAGTTAGCCAAATACATTATAATACAATGATAACTGTAATTTAAAAAATCTATTTAATTGTAAACATTACTGATCGTTTGTAACTAATCAGTCGCTAATGGCCAAACGAGTTAATGTGACTATAAAAATAAAATAGAAATAGAAACACACAACCCACACAGGAGTAAGTCGATGGGGAAAAGGAAACATTATTAATTTGATTATTAGTATCAATGTTAACTTTAACATGTTGAGTTCCAAAGGGGTATGTTGTAATAAAATATGGGGATTAAACTAGATGGTTAAAAAGACTAGATAGAAAACACTAGAAGTTTTCGAAATTTGTTATTATAAAGAATTTTAAAGATTAAATGGATTAAAAATGAGGAACAGGTTATTATGAAATCAGTAGACAGCAAAATCAGTAAAACAGAATAATTCAACTGATGCAAGATGTTGGGTGTTGTAATCATGCGAATAAAATTGTATCCTTATAAGACTTATTTAAAAAAAACTGTCAATTGTCAATAGATGTCCACAGGGTATGTTGTAATGTAACAAGTATGATTGAAAACTATCTTATCGTTCATTATATTATTACCTCCATTTTCGTGGATTTCATAAAGAGCGTACTCTGGGACGGAGAGCATGCGCATGTCTGGTCGGAACTTCTCTACAAGAGTCTCTATAACGGCCTGGGACGTCGCGTCAGAAGCCACTCGGATGCACTTTGTTGCTACCTTCTGGCCAGAGTCTTGGAAGTAGAAGCGCATAACTCCGTGAAACTCACAGTCCTGTCAAATTAATAAAAATCATGAATATTCCCGTCATTAGATCATAAAAATTTAATGCATTTGAATGAAAATTGTTTCAGAAAGACAGCGCTAGTATGGTCTTCTAGGAATGGGCGAAAATTTTAACTAAAAAATACTATGAAGCAGCATTTGTATATTTTCTCGCTCGTTCCAAAAAAAGTGCTCAAGTATATAGCAGTTTGTAAGAACTTAATTCTGGGAAGAATTTTATTATACAATTATAAAAAATAAAAATAGTAATTTTGAAAAACAAATAGTTCAAAGTACATATATCATGTTTTACTTTAAAAAATAAGGAAGAAATGAACATCCATACGAAATAATTATCCTTTGCTTGCTTAATGTTTCAAATAAAATGTGTTTTTATGAGAGTTTACTGTTCAAAGGGTAGCAATGAACTCATTGTTCCTATATACATAATAGTGTTTGCAGAATAACTGTATGTTCAACTTCACTTAATTAAAACATACAGTTATATACAAAAATGAAAAGAATTAGCTATTACATTGATCTTTTCGATTTGCAAAGAACTGCATAAGGAATCATTAAAAACTGTTATGTGTAAACCATAACTGATGAGAATACAGCATTATAAAATAATTTAAGAAAAATCTAAAGTATGTACAGAACTAAGAGTATTTCCCGGGACATCAAAAGGTTAGTATTAGAAGAAAATAATAAAGTAAAAAAGTTGTTCGGATAAGTTGCAACATCTAACAGGTAGAGAAGATGGTTTTGGTGAGAAGAGATATGGAAGTTCCCACAGTTGGCGCAGATGCCTGGTCACTATCACTCTTCTTTGGGCCATGTGTTCTCGGAGTACTAGAGCCACTCTCGCGTCAACAACACGAAAATGTTTTCAATCTGCTATAAATAATGAATTTCAAAGCCCCAAACGCCTTCACATTATTTGTGAAGCAAGTTGTAGATGGTATATGGAGTTGCCACATTTAATTACCTAATCTCATATTAACTAGGAAAAGGATAAAGTTTATCTACCTGTCTATAAATATTTTTATTTCTATTCTAGAAGCAAGAAAATACTAATAAATTATTAAGTGAAACCCTTTAACAAAAAATACAAATCTGTGGAAGAAACATGTCTAATTAAAACCAATTCCCCAGTACTATACTTAAGGCTGCCCCTGTGACTTGCCGAACGTGATAACATAAGTATGAAATGCAACTAACGTCACATTATCCGCTGCATCCCTCGTCATTTTATTACTTCGATAACTATTGCCCTAATAATTAGATTGCGTCTGTCCCGCCAGTTGATTTTTATCATCTACCTGAAGCACAAGTTTCAAACTACTCAAGTCTCTTCCTAACCAGTTTCCCAATCTTACAAACAGACCTTCGTTAACCTTATCGTTATTCCCATGTCGATGCTGATATTGGTAAGGAGGTTTTTACATATGCCATTTCCAGTTAGATCCTTCCTAGATTAGTAAATTCCTTAGGCCTACAACTAAGTGTTGGTCAGGTTTTCGAGTCAAAAACTGATTATCACGGGCCTGGCCACTGGTACGTCGGCCGGACCAAATGTAAACACCACGTGCCACGCCCGTGGTTTGTTGATTGCGTGCAATGAGAATTTATTCAGAAATTGGACTTGCATGTTATTGATTTATTCTTTATTTCAAATTAATAAAGCTACTGTGACATTGACTTCTATTATAAACCTTTATTGTTGTTTAATTTAATATTTGATTGGTTTTAATTGTTCACTTGTATTTTTGTATTTTACCAAGTTAACTTTTCCCAAATTATATTTTTCTATAATATGTACGACAACCCACATAAGTCGTGTGTGATTAATACAACTTATGACAGATTTGCCGAGCCGTAGAACAGAAACATTCTGCTAATGTTTCGGGACCACTCTGTTGAATCTTAAAGGATTAACTTCCTCAAGCTGTTCTATCTTACCGCTCAAGGACCGTTTAACCGGAGTACACCTTCACTATATTCTTCTTAAAGAACTTCAACCCATGAGCGTAGAGTTTTCTCTCCATTTCATTTTCTTCAATAATTACCTCACTAACTTCATTAATTACCTTCTTAATGTAGGCATAGTTGACACTCCTGTCTCACACCTATCCCGATCCGGATATGCCCGCTGTGAATTGAGTGCCGTTGTCCCTTGATATGTAGTAGACAATTATTCTCTGTAATTTAGTCCGCTTCTCCGAGTCTGCAAAGACTATAAACATAGGCTTGCTTTCCTCAGTAGTGCTTCTGTATTACAGTTTAAATTCTAACTGGTCTTCAGACTGGCTCAACTCTCCCTACTACGGTGAACGAGATAACTTCTTGACTTAGACCAGACCTTTCCTAGTAACTTTGCTCACAAATGTACAGTTTACGGGCACATTCAACCATAATATACCGAAACGGTTAAATATTAATAATGAAAATTAAGTTTCGGCCGGAAATATTTTAGTCATGAAAATATAAATTTGATCAGATGGAAATAAGGAACTTTATTCCAATTTCCTTAAACATCCATCCGACAAATCAGGACTAGTCTCAAATATTTTTCAAGCTTGAGGGAATTTCGCACGACTTCCTCTGATTTTAAATTTAGAAAAATAACCAGCCGATTATGATAATAGGCCAATTCTAAATTTAAATTTGCTCGTCCATTTTGGGCAGTAGTAATTGTTTTTCAAATGAATTAATAAATGATCACAGTTCAACATTATTTGAAGTGCCATTAAAAGTAATCGATCATAATTACATGTTATTTTAAAGCTTTGTTTCAATTAGAGTACTTCCGTTTTTAATATTTTCTACGTGATTATGAAGTAGAAATACTGATATAGTCGCAGTATTTTTTTTTAGAGTAACAGGCTACATGAGGGTAATCAACATGGTGGCAACTCCCCTTTAATAGCATAGGAAGGGATTTGAAAAGGGGGGGGGGATGCGGAAGAGTAGAGGAAGGTAGCCAAAGGTTAATTAGGACCCCCGGCCTATGGTTTAAGAATCCTATCCGGCAATTCGCCTAAAAGTGATGCAGGGAAAACCCTAGAAAAAACTGCATCAGGTAGGTCGGGCATTTGATACTTGTCCCACGCCCTTTCGATGGCGGGACAGGGGTTAACTGTGGGGTCGCAGCTTTCCCCTCTCCGTGCCTTGACCAGTTTAAGAGGCAGCTGGCCGACTATTCCAATAGGAATAGCGGACAACTCTCACCGTATGTCCAAGGTGTGCGACCACGGAACATACACCTCTCAAAACAGGCCGAGGTTAAAAAAAACCAGAGAGATGTGAAGGCACCCCCAAAGGTAGCCTCCGCCAGAGCTCTCTCTGGGAAGATAACTATAGTCACAGTAAGAGAATGTCGTCTACTTGGAAAATTTGAGTTGTATTTCGCCTACCAGCAGTAACTGTATTTCAAGTCTCCCGTGTTTTGTAACAACACTGCAGCCACTCTTCACCATAAATAATGAGCACAAATATTACAGGTTTAATGTGAACAACGCACCAACAAAGCGAGTCATTACGTATACTGGTTTTTTAAGGCAGTTTGGTATGAGAACGTAACGATTTATCTTCTAATTATCGTAATTCGTGATTAACCCAAGTTTACATTTGGAACAGAAATAACATGAAGAGCTTTTGAGTTTTGACAACTGACTAGTGCTGTTGTGTCGCTCTAGGCTCCTCTTAGCATCTGAAGAAAGGGACAAGAAACCCAGAAACGTTGTTTGGTACTTATATTATCACTTTTTTTGTCTGTAATTGGCTATCATTCTTTTTTTTTAAATAATAATAATAATTCGTGAGCATGAATATATATAATCATATGATGGCAACACATGAAAGAGAGGAAATAAAATAACGGATCAAAATGTGTATAAAACTATCTTTAATGTGCAGAGCTTTAGTTTAAGAGAGAAATTAATAACAATTTATCTCATCACTATCGTTCACATTATGCTGTTACAGGTTTGAATTCATTTCTTGCAACTAGTTTTTTTCTTACTAATGTCTTTTTCAACCTAATTTTTATTCGAAATTTGTTTTTAACTTTACAACACTTCATTGCTCACTTCAATTAATAATTTCTAACAAATAGAACATGAAACTTTAAGCTCCAAGGAACAGTTTAGTGTATATATTTGAATAAACTGTTTCTTCTGTAAAGTCGATTTTAATTTCTGTACATTGAGTGCTGTTTTGAGTGCCAGAAATAGCAGAAAGGCCCAGGTAAGAGGAAGGATAATAACGTAGGTTTCGGAGACACGGATTAAACACGCAAGACCTGGCGTTGTCACGCAGACGGAGGGGAAGTTGGAACACTAACCAGACGCCTACCAGGAATTCCTTCCTCAGGGCTGAACAAACGCAGTACGTCTTCAACTATTTTTTTCACAGTAAATACTCAATTCACTTCCTCCGCGTGCAAGATGGACTTTAACAAGTGAAACTTAGCCTGCTTTACAGCCGAAACCAGTGGTAATTGGCAATCATTCGCGCATGGCAAAGGGCGTGAGAAGCGATCCCGAGGTGAGAGGTGGATGGGTCTCGACAGAGAGGTTAATATGTGAAGCACATTCCACAGAGGTCCAGTTACAAGGCGCAGCGCACAGATGTCACACGTGGATATTACGTCAGGGTCAAACAAAAACTACTAATACAGACCCAAGCAAATTAAATATCTCCAAATACAATCTACCGCAACTGGACAATAGAAACTACACTAAATGTAATGAGAATTGCGTCTATTAAGTAGTCGATACAAATATTTATAATATAATTCAATACAAATTGCGCTACAATGAGATCAATGTTTTAAAAATAATACATTTAATACTAAAAAAGTTAATACAATTTTTTTTATTTTACAATATACAAGTATTACATTCATATTCACGAAATTTAATTCCATATGAATGAAGACTTTGGCAACTACTTTATCCACAACATAACATTACGGAGGAAATCTTAGCAAGGCTGCCTAAATGAAATAAGTCCAATCCAGGGACAAATGAAAAATGAGTCGGTAAAATGTAAGCTAAGGCTACTCGTAAAAAAGGTAATGATACAATGTTAAAAAAATAATCACATACTAGTTCCTCGCCTGAATCGAAAGTAAAATCAATAAACGGGTAATTTTATATATATATATATATATATATATATATATATATATATATATATAAAACAAGGTAGGAAAACTGTGTCGGATGGAGCACATATTGAGTTTGTTCTCGAGATCTCATTACCCGGCAGAAATTGAGAGTAATTAACGTTCTTTGGTAGAGTTTTCTGCTATAAAGCGAGGTCTGTATGCAAACTATGCAATCCTACACACACACACAGGGAGAGGGAGAGAGATTATACAGACCTAAGAACTTTGTAAACACGGTACAGTTACATAAACGTGACACACGGTTAAATTTCAATCTTCATGCCACTAAATACATTACATTACACATGGATACAGTCTTGAACATTAATTGTGTAAAAACGTTTACATTTCTACAGATAACATGAAGGAAACTCTAAGATTAATCTTAATTACGTGACACAATATATATATAAGAAAATATCTGTAACACAACAAATAAGTTGTAATGCTTGAATTATATTTTTTAATGATTGAATAGGTTGTAACAAATAGCTTTACACATTAACAAAAAAAACTGTTTACCGTACCCAATAAGTGTTGTTTTTGCCAAATACAAAACCACTGACAAATAAAGCTAAAAAGTCACAAAATCGAATACAGTATTTAGGGGCTGAGCTCTTTCTTAGTTATTTACATACGCTTTAACATAGGTACAATTTTTTACGGAAGAAAGAATTTCAGCTTACGGATTATCCGTAGAGCAATAGTATATGTACACATTATTGCTTGGGATTGTTTAATTATATCCGAATAATCATTTAACGCAACTCAGCACGAAGCACGCAAACACGAGCGATAAATCCGTCACCTCACCAATTGTGTTGGAAGTGTCGCAGAGAAGAATAGGAAATAAAGAGCAGCTGTGGCATAAGGTCACAGTTTTATTCGGCAGAGCTGTCTATTGTGTCTAGAGACAATGATGCTTCCAGGGTTAGAAGCACGCATATGTTAAACAGGCTCTCGTCACGGACAACTACACTCTCATAGTGAGGCGTCTCCAGGGGTTCGTCTATATAGCAAATAGCTGTGCATAAATAATATCCGACCCGCCTCTGTCCGTTTCAACATAAATTCACAAGCAGATAAAAACAGTAACTTTCGTGATTCATCCGTGATCGTTTTTCAAGTCGAATGCTGGTGTGCATGCCTATCGAGTCGTATCTATTTGTCCCTTTCCCTGATTGATTTCCGTAGAAAAAGAAGACAAGTAGACACAGTGAGAGACGTTGTAATAAATGTGCGACAAAGGTTAGGCATAACACGGATTACTCCTGTTATTCAATCTGTTTCACTTATAAAACAAAAATTGTCAAACAGCATTAATAGATATATTACTTTATTAATAATTTCACCCATTGAACCTATGATATGATACGTTAATCATCTCTAACTTAATGTCTTGGATTACTAGTTTTAACAACTACATTGTCAAAATGATCCTGGGTCTGGCGGTATTCGAAACCTAACGTCGCGGATTGTAAGCAACCGGGTTGAGTCGCTTGTTTTGCGGTCAGCAGATGCTTTAAGTGCCATTCAGTGAGGTACACCTATATCGGCAACTTTTTTACGGGTGAAAAACTAAGCGTTGTTTTTTACGTGGTTAAAATTTTTGAGGGGATAAAAAAGCGATTGTCCTATATCCTTGATACTTCGTTAAGCAGAAAGAGTTGAATAAAGTAACTGAATTTACTCGTAGATATCTCGATTTAATTTGTAAAGTTATCAAAAGTAATAACTGATCACTTAATGATGCCAAATGAATAAACTGAAGGGACTGTGTATTATGATATTAGCACGTAAAACGAAGTGCAATTTTTTGAAAAAAAATCCCTGTTATGTTCACAAATGTTGCAGTACTAGTGTAGCGCGTTCCGAGGTTCATTGGAACTCGTTTTACATTCAAGCTGTAACGAGTTAAATTAAAAGGAAAATTGCACGCCCCCCGTCACGTGTGGCACACGTGGACGCACGCCTCCGCCCATTCGCACTCGTCACAAAGCCACATCGGCGGGGGATCGCAGATTGGGGTCGACGACAACAGTCGTTAAGCTCTGTTAAATAAACTTCACGTCTGAAAATTATAGATGGCTCCCCTTCAAACAAGTAGTGGACTAAAGCTATTTAACCGGCCTGGAGTAGCTTTTACGAACGTCACGGCGTGTGGTCATTACAGACGACCTATCGTGAATGCGATTCACAATTGCGTGCTACCAAAGTACGCTCACTTCAGCTGCAAATTGTACCACCATAATTATGTAACAAATGTATTTACTATAACCAATTATCTCGAAGTATTACAATAAAGAGTAACATTCTAACACAATTATTCGGGGGAAAGTAAATCGCTCCAAGCATAGATAACTCTGGAAACAAATTTAGTAACAATTTACACAAATTAGTCCCACTTTCAGATTCAAGTTTGCTAAACAAACTCGCAACGTAACGTCATTTACTGCAATCGAAAAACTACGCACATTTCCTAGGATATAAAAAATAACTTAACAGTGTTTATAATCATTTTCATGCCCCTTAAACCATTAGTTATTTTAAATATTTTTATAGTTTAGTAAAACTACATTCTGGTGATCCAAGTTGTTGTCCTAGTACGAAGTAAGAAACCAGTTTGTAAAGCGACATTTTAAATTTGAAAAAACATTCAGTGAGAATTTTTTAATGAAACACTCCATTATTATTAGTTCGTGCTTACCTGAAAATGTTATTTTAAATCATTATAATAGTAAAGTTAGTTATAAATTGGTTTTATGGCTTCTTGCAATTGATTTGCTGAGGGTCAAATAAAATAAATTAAACACGTGACCGGTAAAGAAACGGCAGTAAAATATATTAGGAATTGTAGTGTATTAGAATTTTTCATTTCATCAAAATATTAATCAAAACTAATAAAAATTATAGTCCCATAAAAATATCTACAAAATGACAAGCTATTAATTAACATTTTTTTATGTACCATAAGTACAGTCCATATTAATGGTCACGATAGAATTAGAAGAACCATTAACCTCTCTAATAAAAATATAGTTAATGATGCACCATTAGTTGAAAAAGAGTAATTATCTATTTGTATATATATATATATATATATATATATATATATATATATATATGTGTGTGTGTGTGTGTGTGTGTGTGTACCGCCTACTCTTAAACGCATGGAACACCTTCAACCAAACTTGGTACAGATGACTATCTAGAGGGGGCAAAGTAGTCCTGTAAGTGTGGATAAGGAGGTGGCGTAAGACCGAGATTTGTGTGGGGTCCATCGTTTTGGGGGCCTTTGTGTTAAATATAGTCGATCACTTGTAGATGTGAGGAGTAAAAGAATTGTTCAAAATGGCCCAACTTTTAGGTGTCGTTGAAATGAACAGTGACTCTCCTAATGTCAATAAGTCATACGTTTAGATTCGCCGGCATGCGGCGGTATGAGAAGGGAACAATAATTCGAAATTTCCTTAGACTAATGACGAATTAAGATTTTTTCCTGTCTAATGCAAGATTGAGGTGAATGAGTGTCCCGGGAACACGGGGCAATCAGCTATCTATTTTATAAATAAACATTGTAGATTTCCCCATCAGTTTATAAGCGATAATAATCACGTGTATTGAGTCTTCTAAATGATTTGCAAATGTAATCACTTTCCACACAAACAAAGGTTCAAATATTTATGAAAACAATGTATGCCCACCAGTAATTATAAATATTTTTAGAAACCAAAAAACTCCCTTCACAAAAATAAAACAGCAACCTGGTTGTTTTCTAATAAATGAAAACGATTCTGTAAACATCCATTTACATTCAGTAGATTTGCTATTAATTTTGTTCAGAGTGCTAGAATGAAAGCAGTTGATTCGTGCCCAGCAGTATATTTTCCTAAATTACGTGATTCCAAATCCGTGCCATCTGTACTTGATTATTATGGAATAAGAATAAGAAAAATAGAGCTAAGCATGTCTTTCTTTAAGCCAGGAATATGACCATTATTTCTTTAGTTAAGGTATACAATTAAAGAGAATTTGTTGAAACGTTACAGTCCTTGCTATTCGTAGTAGACGCGATTTGCTTAATTTATCAGGAAGTGAAATGCAATATAACCTCTCCTTGCATCTTATGGACGTATTCACTGCTTTTCTTCCTTGATATACAAACCATTTTTTTTTCAACACGAAAATACTGCTGTGACCATATTTCTGTAGAAAATCTAAGTTGTGTTTCTCGTTTATTGTGAAATTGAATATTTATTAGGCCCCGAAAGTTTATTTCTGATTTCGCAACCAATATATATCTGATAGACAATAATTGTAAGAGCTGCACGTTAAGCATTATGTTGACAATGAAGACGAAATCCAGTCTGGAATTGAAATGCATAATATAAAGTGACTGTATTTTAAGTGACGGTGAAAGTATCGTCGTAACGCGTTGCTAATGGAAGGTTTTCATATTCAGTATTATAAAGTTATAGCACACTGACGGAAAGGCGCAGAGAATCGGTATTTAGAATAAGTCCATGAAGTGAATCGATGTTGGGAAAGCTAAGTTCTACGGCAGCCGAGCAGAAAGGAAGAAATCTGCGTTCTGGGCCGGCACTCACACTTCCTCGCCGGCTTTCTAGCGGTACACATTGTTGAGAACTGGGTTACAAGGTAACAACGCGTCCGTTTAACTTAGCACGGAAACTGGCCATTAGCAGCCCGGCCTTATCTCAGCCGGACGAAACAATTGAGCAAGACCGCTCGTCATATATGGCGAATTACGGAATAGAAATACATATAATCTAAGTCATAAGTACAATGGTAACATTTTCGTTGAAACAAGAAAATCAACAATATTGACGATAACGAGAAAATCTTACATTTCAAACGCGAGTTCCATATTTATGATCGCTTTTCATCATTGCCCAAAAAATATCTTGAGTAAAGGTTGAAAATAGTTTAAATAAAATATTACATATAAGACTGGTGGATACTCAGGTAATATTAAAGCTACTACAGAATCTGCAACTCATTAATAAATCTATTTTGCTTATACTTTTTGTTGTATTTGTGTGCTTCATCAAAGGTCAATGGCGGCTTCTCAAAGTGTTTGTCGTGTAAACGCCACGCGACATCTGGTATTTCCGGCTTAAACCCAGTCCATAATATAATTTTATCATCCTGTAAAGTCATAGAGTTCAACCGGTAGTCTTGGATTCCGAAGGCTGAAAGGCATGTTGAATTCCAGGTCATTAGAGTGCGCTGTGGTGGACAATCACAAAACGGTGGAAGAGGAATCGTCACAAACGCTAAGAAGGTCAAGACAGTTTCCGCTCCATTTTAACCCAATAATGATTTCCCTCCAAGATACAACTGACCCGAAGTCGCCTAGCCGAAATATCTCCCAGAAACACCCAGAAAATTGGGGGAGCGCGGCTCTTGTCTGAAGGGGACAATGTGCGGAGGGGTGCCTAGAATTTAAAAATCCTGTTTTCCGGGGGAACTTATCTGAGGAAACATCTGCGACGGACTGATAAATACACTGAATTGGGGAGAATGGTTAGTAGATGACACAATTTTACAGTACGAGAAAGTAAATTCTATTAATTTATTGATATATATTATAAATCCATCTCTGAAATATAATTTGGACCTTAATCAATGGTAACAACGATGATAATTAAACCAAAATAACTTCGGAAACTGACTTAAAACGGGTATCAAAATATACGAACATAAAGAGTATCAGCAAATATTTTCAGTTCTCAGCATGGACCTAAAATTCTAAGATGTCTCCAATTATGAGGAATAACGGATGCATTAAAGCGCACAAACCATAGCGCAAAGTATTCTTAGAAAAAGTAAATTACGCACTAAAACCTTGTTTTGCGCTCGTGCCTTTTGTCTACTTTACGACATCCTGTGCTGAATGGAAGCTAAAAAGGGGTCATGAGTAAGAATATACACAAACCTAAGTTATGGAACTACGACAGTCAATCAGAAAGCATTTTTCCCTAACCTTTTCTTTTCCAAATAATAAAAAAAGCAATGATTAACAATTAACTACATTTCAATGAAATAATCACTTATTAATATTATTTGATGGCTCTACAACCAATTGAGGGCATTGGTCTACCGGGACACATTCTGGATTTAGGAGTGACATGATCAGTGTGTCGATTGTCCATCAGTCTTAACCTAAGGTTTTCGTGACCTGGACGATCCCAAACATCCATTTCCATGCCGGGATTCAAATCCGGGACCTCTTTAATGCGACGCAATGACGCTGACAACTACACCACAGCAGGCCGACGAAATAATCACCTACGGAGGGCCTATAAACTGAAAGTAATTAATTTTAGAGACACGCTAGTCACAAGAATTTTTATTAGGCCATTAATTTGAAAATGCCGACATCATAAATTCCATATCATTGAATGAAACATCTTTTTAGTCAATAACATTTTTATAATTAAGCCTAATAAGTCACAAATATATTAAAAACGTACTTTAACGTAAATGTGAAAAGAACTTTCTTCTCAATAGCGTAGGTGGAGTAATTTTCGTTTTTACATCGCATCACGTGTAATGCAAAATGTCTTCTTCTCCAGGCTACTTCCAAACCTAGTTGGTCGGTGCGATGCAACCAACAGTATTATCGTTATCAACGATGAACATTATCATTCCTGGAAACAATTCGGCATTCAATGATACTACAAAATAATATCTATAATACGAAAAGTTTCGTGACAATATCATATGTACATAATCGTAGTCTCTCATAATGTTCAATATTATAAGAGGAAATTAATACCCTTAACAAGTTCTATTCATCATGTTTAATTTACTTCATAAGAAAAAGTGAGTACAAGGGGGGTTGCCTATACGAGTCCTTAGATAGGCATAATATATTTCCTTAACAGATACCGTTTTGTTCCTCTTTAGAAGACGTGTAATAGAAAAATAAATTCTCGAGTGACTTGGCAGATGTGAGAATCGCGGAAATGGGGCGCTCCGACGGTCTCGACGATGACAGAGCCAGTGATTGAAACGTAGCTGTCAGAATGCTATTTTTACACTACCTGTCATTCACGAGTGTAATAACCATTAAAGCTATTTTCTTCAACACTTACTACGTTTAGTTGTTGTGTATCTGCCACCGAGCAGAACTGAATCGTGTCTGATAAATATTCAGAGTAAAACGTGAAGCACGGTATAAATGGACAGTTGGGCAGAGCGCCAGTGCAAGCGAGCCACTGGCCTTGAACTTGTAAAACATAGCAGCAATTAGCATGCCAGCTTCTATCAACATCTGCTCCTCATGCAGACCTTCGGCAACAACTCACAAGGTAAAAATAAATATCCTATTCGAGCGCTGCTCGGCTTACGTCGAAACGACGTAATCGAACTTGCGATTAACTAAATGGAATGGCCTCGGCGTCCGTTTGATGGACGCTTCAAACATGAAAGGCCTCGGATTAAAAGCAATGGATAAGTGGTCTGTTCAGAAGTGCTGGCGCGCTTTGACAGAGGCGTGTGTTGACCTCGTTACGAATCTGTAGTCTCCACTGCAAAGACAGAAGCGTTATCCCCGTCGAGGTGCGCCGGACAGCGCGCATTCCTCAGTCCACAAAGGACCTGCTTTACACGGAACAGTGACGTTTTTTGGCAAAGAACCCAAAATGAACGGTCATTCACACGGAGACATCGCCAATCATGCGCTCTCTCTCTCCTCTGCGATGGAAGTTACACTAAAGCGTAGGGAAGTGGCAACTGTTGCGCCACAGAATGCCAAGTAGTACCTGACGCCGCGGGTAGATGGCAGGACACACGTCAAAGACGCGACGTCGCGTTGGTCCGTGCACCGCTGCGTTCAAATCGGCGTAAATGGCGAACACCGTTACTACTCAACAACAAACGCTTTGTATTAACGCGTTCAACCTAAACATCGAGTCCTATTGCACGTAACAGTGTCAGATTTCACAATTACTTCGACAGGAGATGAAGTAAATTCAAAGAATATATTCAAATATGTCTTGATTTATATATAACCACTTTGCATAACGACGATCCACTCATGAAATATTTTTATACATAAGTAAACGGAAAATTTATTTACGTAAAATTCAGTTGTTGAAATTCGCGAAATTATAAAAAAAACCTTCGGAAAAGTAAAGCCAGTTTATTCCTTGAAAGATTCCCATTGAAGACATTTCAACTTTGTGAAAATATCACTAGTTGTTGTATCATGCAGGCTTCTCTGCATTCAATAGCTACTAGTCATTTTGATTATTTTGCGAAATTCTTTGTCGAACAGCTCACTTAAGATTGTACATCTTGCCCCCAAAGATGTATTTTACGAAAGCCATATTTCCCTTACGTTTTGACAATTTTTTTTGGTAGTGTCCTTACATATACAACACAGGGTGATTCAGTTGGTCTCAATGAAACAAGTTTAGGGTTCGAGGACAACTCACAGAAAGCAGTGTGTTTTGTAAGTAAATATCGAAGAAAGTTTCAATTCCATGAGGGGTATCGGGCTTAACATCAAATACCGTGTAATCAATTAATTGTAAATAGGTGTTACATTGCCACTTGTAGCATGTCACAAGAGCAGTGCACTCACGCACGGCCAAACGTCTTCAAAACACGTCATTAATGGGTCGATTCTTAAAACCGAAAGGTACGTTAGTATCACTTATATCTTTTGCAACCGTAGTGCGAACGCGGTTCAATTTGGTACAGTTGTGTAGACAGAAAAAATCCATTACTCGGTCAAGCACGTGATGTGTGAACAAACGGCATTGTTGCGCAAAGCCTGAAGTAATCTGAACTAAATTTAGCTTGGCCCACGGCGTTGTCAGAAGCGTAGGTCGGCTGTAAGTGGTCTAGTTTGAAGCAGCTCACTCCGCCATGGTGGGAATAAGCCGTATAATTCAAACCGCCGCTCATCAGAAGTTATGAGGCTTACAAATATGTAATTCGTCGCAGAAATTTGACGCTTACACGTGCGTTGCGGCTTGCAGTCCGACGCGGAAGGTCCAGTAATGTGAAAAGATCCGGGCGTTAATATAGTGGGAGCGGAAGCTCGCAGACAAAGAGAACGAGGGCTACGTGCTAGACGAACAAGCGATGGTAGACGATCCCAACTGTAAAGGGGAGCATCCCAACAACGAACATACTTCCTTCAGTTCAGCCACAAAGAGAAGGATATCTCATTAAGCATCCGAAAGTTGACCGAGGGGAAAGGTTCTAGGATTCATTCTGGTGAAAATTTTCATTGACTTGTATATCAAATATCTAAAGTATACATATAAATATGTTTCGAAAATTGTTAGGACGTCCTGATGCTGGAATTTTTGTCCTGTACGGAGAAGAGTATAGAAAATGTAGTTGGTATGGTGTAGATCCATTACGACAATTTGTTTCATTTCCGCTCCGATTGAGTCTATTTAAAATTATACATGTGAAGCTCTGCTTCCGTAACTCTGAAAATGGTAGCAGCAAAACAGTAATTTTATATTTCAACATCAAATCTACGTACCGCATCCGGATTCTCCAAGCTATATAGCTGATTAAAATATAATACGTCTGCGTTAAAAATATATTAATTATATAAAATATCCAAAAACAGACAAAATGAAGTGTTAATATAAACACCACACAACGTTTCTGGAATCCTTGATCCTTTCGTCAAGTGATGAGCCGTGTCGCACTCACGCCTCTTGCTTTTGAAATCATCCGACAGAAGGACCAAGTATTCCAGATAACTGTGTATGCTGTGGAATCGATATTACCACTTCATTTTGTGTGTTTTTGGCTATTTTATCTAATTACTATTTAGCTGATGTAAAGATCTCTGACCGGAGGTGCATTCAGCTTAATCCATTCCGATACGATACCGTGGCGTGGTGGATCGTAGTACGCGCCAAACTTAAAGATTCAGCAACGGCAGCGCCGTGACACGCCCAAGTCGCGTTGTTGCGCATGGACGCGACACGTGTATTCATTACAGTATCCATCCGGGCTACGTGCCGCATACCAGCACGCAAGACACACAGGCATGCCTCATATAATAAATTAATGTCATGTTAATAAAAAATGGATATCTAAAATTTGGCAATACCGCACTTTAGAAATATACCGGTCTACAACACGTTTATACTATATAACACGTTAGACGTCGAACGGAAAAACTTTTGCACGAAAAGATTTATATCTAATAATACGTGGGAACTGAACGGTCAAGTGGCTTATATACGTCACTGATGTAAACGCAGACTCAACAGAACTGATTATAAACACAAGACACACGATATCAGAAGTAGGCCTCAGCTCAATTTTGTTTCTGTATCGTGAAGCGGGAGATATGTAATCCATTCGATCTTGAAACTTATTTTGCATCCAAATGGTACATTTCCAGAGATGTGTTCCTTATTAAAACGTTACCAACTAAGTCTAATAGGAATTCAGAAACACTCTGCCTTAATATATGAAGTCTAATCGTGTTTCTAAAATATCCATATTGATGTAATATTAATGACGTCGAATATATAAATTGTCACCTTTGACAAGAAATGTATCTGCTAATTTCCTACTAATACCCGAAGTCGGAATTGTTGCATAAAAATTATTATATACTGGAGTGAACAGAAATTTTAGTAAATAGATAATTAAAAATTTTGAAAATAACCAGAAATAATAAAAAAATATATTTAGTCTTTATTTTTTGACAAAATCCAATTTTTTGGGTCAATGCTTAAGAAGCTTTCGGCTGATGGATATCTAATAAAAAATTCAGAACATGGTACAAATGTTTTCGATACTGAACGGCTAAGGCTTAGCTATGAAATTATGGGAATAATATATGCTTCAGATCCAAAACAAACTATATAGAGTAATAAACATATACGAAATATTATTATTATCGTAATACAGACTATCAATTCACGCGAGCAATCTCTAACCGTAGTTCAAGTAAATGAATGTCCATTACAGCGGCTATGCTGTATCTGCCATTTTAGTACGACTCAAGGTCTTAATAAAAATTCACATTGATGTAACTAGTGGAATAAAATTAGAACGTTGATTTATAAGGCTTGCAATCTGGAGTAACCCAACGAATGCAAACATTACGTAAAACTACGATAACTCGTATAATATGTGGCGCGTCTGGCGTAAGTATATTAAATAACCATTTTAATGCCTTTGGCGCTCATTTAATGGGTATTTAACGGTCGTACATTTGAGAGCTATTTTTTGCTTCCTATTAACAATATAACTGAAGTCATACAAAAACATATTCCTTCGTTAGTATAGTATTTGTCGAATACAAAATTTAACGCCTGGATAGACATTACTTAAATTATATAAAAAATGAAAAAATTTACATCTGATAGGAAATTAATAATAAAAAAGATAGCCAAATACAGACAAAAGAAGTGATAATACACAACGTTTCAGGGATCCTTGTTCCTTTCTTCAGGTGTTAAGAGCAGCCTAGAGCGACACAACTGCACTCGTCAGTTGACAAAACTCAAAAGCAAAGTGTCTGTATTTAGCTATCTGTCTTATTATTATGTAAAAGACTTTAATTGTTAGTATTACTACTTACATATTTAAATGCAAAGCAGTATGCAATGTGTCACGCGTTACAGATCCTGTTTATGGCTCAGTGTTAACAAGCTTACTGTACAAAAGTAGACGAGCCTCGTAAGCTTTGTTGGTTATGAAAAGACAGCGTTAAAAAAGGTTGGAAAGCGTCGTTTCTTAGCGCGTCAAAAAGTCATTAAGTTACTCTTAATACAGCACCCTTGATAAAGTATCATAATTATTAAGTTTTATTAATAATAAGAAATTGTAGCGCAAAAATTGAATAAAGGAATAAATCAAGAAAAAGGAAAGAGCGAACAGAATTATCCGTTTAGACACGGGGGGTAGGAAAAATTCGACAAATTCAGTGACTGCGTCAACAAAAAGTAGCGAAATCGCATGCACGAACTCATCCAACGACGGCCTTGAGTCAACAGGAAACCCACAAAACGAGTGTAATGACAATTTAGATAACATGGCTTAGAGCACAATGGAGCAGCTGTTGTCCGTACATGGGCGGGACGGGGATGAATCACCGCACAAGAACGTAAAGCATCCTTCACAGCATTTCCTATCTTCTACTTACCGTAAAACATGTGAAACGTGGCGAACAGGCAACAGGGCAATTGATTCCAAAACATAGCGAATGGAATTTTTACTTTAGTGTATTTATTCAATATTCCAATTAACAAGTTTTGAGGTATGAGCAAAATTTCGGGCATGAACTGTATAAATCGAATAACATATCCATGTATCCAGATTATGTATAAAGTACATATATCATACTAAATGAATATGCGAGTATACTCAATGTTATTAATTGAGCAACATTTCTAGTAACAATTGGGTATGACGCTTTCACGTCATAGGACGGCTGATATTGTGCTTAATGACAAAAAATATAGTTGTCTGTTGATACTTGAAAATCTTATGTCGCATAGAGTCGGATCCGACTGAGAACCTCAGATAAATATCATACTGCTTGAGTAAGTGTGTCCCAATTAAATATAGAATACAGAGCACTTATTTTGCATTAGCCTTTAATGAAAGTGTGCAATACTAAGCAGTTATAAGAAACATATTATGCATAATAAGCTTCCCAAACCAGAAAACTTAAAAAGAAAATTTAATTATTACAGATTATTCTTAAATCTTTGATTTCACGAAGAAGGAAGCTCTTTAGTACAGAATTCTGGAAATTTTAACTATTGCTACTTCAAGAACACAAAAATATTAATATATCCAAAGCGATAAATATGGTCTTCTAGGAGAAGCAATAAATATTAGACAAATAAGTAGCGAAATAACAGAAAAAAATTAAGTGATAAAATCGATACACACAACGTTTCTGCAATCCTTGTTGCTTTCGTCCGGTGATTAAGTATGGGATATTATATTCGTCTACGATCAGCGATTTAAAAAGGAACAGTAGTTAAATATCATTAAAAATAAATCATTAAGAGGTCGCCCCTTCTTACCGATTATAATCGGTCAGGCATAGGTAAGAATACCCATCCTACCTTTGTAATTCAAGCCTTGTATTACAGAAACCCCATTTTCATAAAATAGATTATTAATGTATTCCTTCACTTTTAGTTCTGAAGTTATATTCGTTCTTTATTCTATATTTATAATCTTCGGCTCATCCCATACTTCCCCAAAAAATGAGACAATAGAAAACTCAATCATCCTTCGAATGCCATAAATTTAACTCCATTTTAAAACGGAATCCTCGGACGTGCAGGAATATTTGGAATGATGAATGAAAGAGTCAAAATTAGTTAGTCAGCATGTTGCTAATGTACTTCCGGAGCCTTGTGATTCAGGCAGCGTGGCGAAACATGCAGCCTTAGCCGATTAACAGAGGTGACACAGCCTGAGTTTAGTCAACAGCTTGAAGGGTTTCTATACCACCTACTACATGCAACACATGCAAATTCCCCTCGCTTTTGTTCTGAATAAAGCAAGCAACTCCAGTTCACTTCTTAGAGACACATAAAATGAACTACAAAATGAGTTGATGAACATAAATAATTAACTGAAAATTAAGTGAAATCTGAGACAAATTATAAAAATGTTTAAATAACATACTATTTCATAAAGTTTTTATACAAAAAAACTTCGATGCATTTCAACAATCCGAATGAATATACGGGGCATTCGTAATATATATATATATATATATATATATATATATATATATATATATAGTAGTAAATAACAGAAAATATAATTAATTAATAAACAAAAATGTTGGACTTGCATTGTTGGCGGCGTAAACATACGAGTTGTGTACATCAATATGGGGCTATAATGCCTGCTTGCTGGGGTATTGTCGAAAAACATTTTGTTAGACGCGCAGAGCGGCAGCGTGTGGACAGGAGGCAGAGGAATAACAGTTCGGACAAAATTTCAGAAAGTGTGTTTGGTGAGGCAAGGCTGTATCTAGTCTAACAGCTTTAATATTCAGAACGATCTATAGTTTCCAGTTTTGAGCAAACAACTGCGACGATACTACACCGACTGTTAATTTCCCTGATGCAGAACAATTCCGGAATGTAGCCTACGTTCACGAGTTATACATTACTTCAATTATTGGGAGCCAGGTTATTGTATCCAGTAAATAATCTAACTTTGATAATGGCAACAAGTTATTGATAGAGAGAACAGCGAAACAAGTGTTGTAAGTAAACTCAGCAAGCAGAAAGGGTTGCCTAGTAAATTCTGTGTATTATGGCCCGTTTATAAAGTGTTAATAATATCGAGTGTGTGCGTAGGAGCCCATTTCTTGGTACAACAAAACTTTAAGGTAAACTGAACAGCTTATTATCTGTAAACCCCACAGTAAAAGATTTTTTTTTGTCAGATTTCGGAGTTCAGATTTCATATTTTAATATTTTACTGACTGTTAAATTAATACTTAAGTCAATTTGTAATTCTTTGACCTAAATATTCTTTATTGAAGGTCCGATGGTCGGCCCTGAGATCTAGACGTGGTATATTGTCAAGTTTTAATATGTAATATAATTTCAATAATTGGATTTAATAAATTAATTTACTTGCTTACTTTTAAATTTTGATCTTTTAATTAAAACATCCGATCACTTAATATTTAATTTGCTTATCATTTATCTTTAAATACTACATATTGTTGCTACATGTGGCACGTTTAAAGCATTTTAATTGAATTACTAAAAATTGGCGCTTCAACGTGGGTGATTGTTAAATAATAGTAATTTATTACTATATATATATATATATATACGTATGTATGTTTGTGTGTGTGTAGCAAAATTTTTTACCGTGGCACTTATATAGACTTAAGTTGAATTGAAAGATAGAAAAGCGTTGACAATGACAGAACGGGATATATGTATAATCTAAGATGACATCATCGGCTGCCCAAGCGATGTTACATAACCGCAAGTTTAAAAATTTCAAAGGAATGTCTATGAAACACTGTGCTTGTGAATTTTTACCTCGCCAACTTATAGAATAAAGATTGCGTTAAGTTAACAACTACAACTGAAGCATCAGTTAAATCAGAATTATCATATAATTGCAAACTATGGCACCGCCAACGCAATCATTTTTGGACAACTTTCAAACGTCTGCAAAATATGCAAAGATTTGCAAATATTTAATACCCTGTAATCTAATCAGACAGGGCACATAACCCGTGCCTATTCGGGAAGTTTGTAACACGCAACCAATAAATTTCTAAACCAGGTTCAAGAACTTTTCGCTACTGATACATAACTAACACGAATGAAATAATGGATAAAAATTCCTGAACAATAAACGCAGTTTTGAAGGACTCGTACAAAATGCGTCACGCCAGGATTTAGCGCCGTGACGCAAATGTTCCAGCAGTTGACAGGAGCAAGGTACAACTCAGAGTATTGAGCAACTGCTAGTGTTTTACGTCAGAGTTGCACTGAATAAAAGGTTGTTTCAAATACAAAAACATCGAAAAATTGGAACTAATGAGCACCGTTTAGAATAATCATTAAACGTCTTTTGACCCGAACGCTGTTCAAATTTGGTCTCAATGGCATTACTTCACATAGAAAAGGACCTACAAGATCGCCACGAAGCCAGCTCAGCATCATTACGTGAAAAAAAATTCAACGTGAAGTAGTCACAAAAAAAAACTTAGGTACGTCCTAGTGGAATAGCTATATGAAACCGCACGCATTGCCGGAAGTGAGTTTGTGATTCACGCTTTGATGACTCACGTAAGAAATCGATTCCCCGACCATGGCTACCTGGCACGACCTTCCTCTAACACTGTTTCTCTCCGGCAATAACACAAGTCTTATATCACAAAAATGACGAACCTTAAATTTCCAATAAAGTAAACAAATTTACTGTCGTTCTCAATATAAAATTATAAGCTAAAACGTATGAAAATAACAAGCCATACCTCTTCAAACGGAGCGTGTATTATTTCGATGTCAGGACTACTCCTTATTAGATAAAAGAATGCGCTAAAGTAAATTAAACTGATGTATGTATAGTGCGAAGTGGCATTTACTTATTTCTATTGCAACATTAAACGTTGTGTACAACTGCGACGTTTGAGATATAACTCCTAAACCACAAATTTCAACACATTTGAATAAACCTTAGTAAATTCCTTCGTGTTTCTTAGTTACCACGGCAAATTAGGATTTCTCTGAAGAATAGGACTGCGAAAGAATGCACTGGAGATTTCCCTCGATTAGTCACAATCCAGATTTTACAGGTGAACTACAATGCCGCTACATTTCATCTAAAAAGCTCAACAAATATCTCGAGATTGAATGTGACGAGGAAAGTTTATCTAAACACTGAGTGCCCGGCGTTGCCCGGGTATTTATTTAAATTAACGCGGAGTTGGAATATATTCGACACTAACCTCTTGGTAAACATTTTATTTAACCAACATTAATATAAAGTTTTTGGAACATTTACCCCATTACGGTTCCCTCCCCTACCTAATCCCTCGACATCCAAATAAACCACGACGATGACCGACTTTATTCGGAAACTCTCCTACTACATAAAATAAAAAGTGTCTAAAAATCACGACGAATTAAAACAGTAAAAAAAACTCGCTAACTTAATAAAGTCTAAAACAACTCCCGGTACCTCAAACGCTTAAAGAAATACAACCATTAACTAAATAGAGACCCTAAGAAAATCAAGAAATTTCGCCTGTTACCAAGAGGGTCAAAACTACTCCGGGTAACCATTCTCAAACGTGTCCACCTCCAAGAAGTGGAACATAAAATTTCATCAACCACCATGATTAGTGCGAGATTTAAGTTCAGCGACTCCCGTAACCCCGGAATCGATACTAATAGCGGTCGTTTTTGAATTATTTTTTTTTATCTAAACTACTCCCACCACCACCCGCACCATAGGAGTGCTTCCCTCCCTTGCCGTTTGGAGTTGAAATTAGAAACTTCAAAATTCTAGAATAACACTATTAAATTAAGCCAACTCTACAACATTTTATTCGACGCTAATAATGGCCGTTCAAGAATGTTTTTAAATTCCGCCCCGTTCACGACACTCATAGGGGCGGTAGGTGTCTTAACCCCTCAGTGTATGTTCCTGAATCGTAAGTAACATGGGTATAAAGTTAGGTTGAAATTGGTCTACGCATTTAATATTTTAAACGGAAATTTGTATCGCCCCCTTCCAATCCTACTCCTAGGGTCTCAACTACAGCTTAACCAGTATGGTAAATGTCAGAATTAAACTCCGTGACTTCCATAACCCCAGATTCAACACCAGTCTCAGTTGTTTATTCATTACTTTTATGCAACGGCCTTTCACCAACATTCTCCCCCGCCCTCACACCTAGTTAACCGACTGTGAATGTGAGAATTAAACTCATTGACATATATAACCCTGGATTTGACACCAATCTCAGTTGTTTTGCGTTATTTTAATGTAACTCCCCTCCAAGCCTCCATGATTGGTACAATAATAGGTATAAATTATACACTGAAAACATCTTGATAAGAACTATTAATCACATCAACCACGAAGAGTAATTCATCGACACTAATATCGGCCGTTTTAGCATGTTTTTAAATTTCACCCCCGTTCATCCGTTGGGAGTTTCCTAACGCTTCGAAAACCCGACAGAAACATTCCCAGGGGTCCGCTCAACTACTCACCAACGTTTCATCGCAATCGGATGATGGTTTATGAGTGCATAGCGGACACTCAGACTTTCATTTTTATACATATCGAGATTAATATTTTTCTGACCTGGCGTTAATCAAAAGCATGTATAACGTCCAAAATAACGTTGCGCTCTAGACGCTAAATCTGTCCAGAGGTTATCTCATTCATAGAAAAAACTACCCTCTTACAGACCGCTTTTGTTTTGTACGTCGTACATATCGCAGTTCATAATTACTGTTGAACGGCGGCTATTTAGCTAGCCACATCTCTATTGTTTGGACACCTTGCTGTGCCACTCCGTTACCACCTTTTACAATTGTGTAATATTTGCAGATACTGAAAAGATATTAAGAAACAGGCAACATATTCCTTCATTTTAGCTGTTTCGGATCTTCCCTTGATGCTTTTTCTTTATTCCATCTTCTAGACGTGTATCCTCTCCATTACCATTCAACAATGTATACGTTTATTAAGTCACTTAAACAATACATGCTTGTAATCCTTAACACTTTTGGATTTGAAATTTGCTAGCAGTCGTGTGATGAAACTAGTACAGACGTTATTTGCTCGTTCCATTGACTATAGTAGGGAATAATTAAGTAGAAAGATGAAATGAAAGCGCGAAAAATGATAGAAGATGAGGAAACGAATACATACTGTAGATACGTTTCGAACAATGTATACGTTTCGAACAATAAAAACAATGTTCGTCTCCTCTGGCATAGGCAATGGAATACCCAAATGACGTCTGCCAGTTTGCTTAACACGCAAATGTCGCTCTCATATAAGCAAAATAACGTATATAAATCACATAAGTGAAATATGGTCTGTCAAAATATTCTATACGAATATTTTGCAAAACTTCCCGAATATTCTTCACACCTTTACTTGTTTGGTGACATTTTTCATCAACCCTGTATTTCTTGGAAGAATCATGCCACAAACACTCATATTTATGAGATATATGTTGTAACTAAACTCGACGGCAAAATTTCAGGAATGGATTCCTTATATTGATTGAAGAAAAAAAAAGTAGTACAACATAGGCCCGAAAATGCATAATTACAGAGTTATTGCAACTTCCGCAACTGATCAGTTTGTATGAAGTTCAACTGACTAGTTGGAGCGCTCTGTTCACATATCAGATGAAATGTTCAAAGTGTCCTTCAGCTGTTCTTCGCACCGAGTTTCGAACACGATAAAAAATGTAACAATTGGGACCAGAGTCTCGCATTTTTATCCAGATATATACGTCGCTATGCAGTAACATTCATAAAAGTTCGGATAACTCTGTAATTATGAATTTCCGGGCCCATGTTGTAATACACGTTTTTCTTCTTTCAATATAAGAAATCCATTCCAGAAATTTTTCCGTCGAGCTTATATTATTATATATTACCATATAAAAAGAAGCTTGAAACAAAAATGTGAATAGGGTCTCTTTTTCGTTGTGCAATGTTTTGTGGCGTATAAAGGTAGGGTGACGGATAACAAGAGGTTCTAAGAGGCGGGAAGAGGAACTGGCGTAGACAAAAGATCCGCTAGTCCCCAAGAGGCGTGACAGCTATTGTCTGTAAATTAGCATCCCATGGCCCGGTTCCACTGCGCTTTTTGCAGTTTGTAGCTATGTAGACAGGAGACAGGGTGCCTCTTCTAGGGTTTCCGTATCAGCGTCTGGATGAACAAGCTAATGGGAGGGAAAGGTCAGAGCAGAGTGCATTCGTCCATATCGCTTTTTCTCGGTCGAGTGCTTATGAGCAGACATTTTTAATTATTGATATATACGTCAATAGCTTTAATTGCCTACTAGCAAATGGAAGTACAATTACAGGGGTTTAATTAAATCTGAAATAAGTGTATACATACAGATACTGGTGAAAATAGGTTTCAACTCCCATGACATAACAGAGTAATTATGCAGAATTATAGACAATAGTGTTTATCTTCCAACATCAAACGACGAAACTGTACATATATTTTTTTAAAAAATAAGACTTCTATTAATTACATCTCGGGATCCAAAAAGATAGATAAAAAACAGTTTAAATAGCTTAGTTTCAAAAATACCATCCCTTGAAATCATGTGATAAATACTCTTATCCATACTTCGATTGCACAAGATCACAAATTGATGTGAAACACTGACGAAGTCGTCCCGCATTCTAATTCAACATTAACTTGAACACTGCCAGGAAAAATTCCAACCTTAGTTCGGCTTATATTTCAGTTTGAACTCTAAAGGTTATATTGTTTGAGTGCAGTTGTAAATTGTGCTTCAATAGAAAACAAAAACATTCGTTGATGTCAACATAAGGTGTGAAATATTTACAGTTGTGAATTTATGTCGTACGATAAATTGTGGGTGAAATATTGGACGACATTTCTTATCAGTGAGATAACAACTTGAGACAAGCATGATATTACGTATATCATAAAACTAATGCTGTGCATGAACTGATCTGCAAAACAACTAAACAAAAATGAAACAGTTTAAAAGAAAACTTATTCTGACAGAAATTAAATACATGTACGACTCCCCTTTTTTAAAAGAAACTCTGATCCTTCTCATTAAACTAAATAAAATTTTTTCTCCAAGCTTTCGGCCTTAGGCCATTTTCAACTGTAATAAATTAACACTTCACTAGAACTTTTATACATACTGTGATAAATAACCAAAAACCGTTCTATAAGAAGATACGAATCTTAAGAAAAGTTCTGAACTTCAGTGAAGCGCGTGATAAGTTAATGGCGACCTACTGGGGCGTAGTGGTTAGTGTTAATGGCCTCGGATCACAGAATCTTTGAAATACCGGATTCAAAACCCAGCAGTGGCAGTACTCTGTGTCTACTATGATTAAGAAAACCGCTATTAAGACTGAAGGGACGCGACACACTGGCCACGTGCCACTGCAAAATCTTAGGAATGTGTCAACGGAAGCTTTACTCTGAGGCTCACTGCGATAAAGGGAAGAAGGTATGTTATAGGAACGAATTTCACAGAGCAGCTATTTGTATGAATGGGGCATATCCTGGGCCGAAAAGCATTGGTATTTAAGATACAGGAATCTTCGTCCACGTTTTTATAGTGAATATGATTAACCAAAAGAAATATTACAAAAATGCTCAATGTTATTCAGTGAAAAATGTCAGTATTCGAATGCCATTTGTGACAAGTTTGGTGAAAGCAAAAAGGAAGCAATTACTCCCAAAGCACGTCTTATAGTACAAAACTCTACACTTGAAAGAAATATTAAACTTACATTGTAACGTTATACGCTTTTTGGTATCCGATGAAAAAATGGTGCAATCCTCTTTAGACTATGTGACTATTGAAAAATAGCAGAAATAAATATTCATCAACAAAACTGTTACTGGGGAATAATCCCACTTTGATGCAAATATGAGGCTTAGAGAATCAATAAATGAATAACGATGTTTGCAATGAGCAAAATACAGAAATATATCTGGAAAGGATGAAGAAATGTTGGCCCGACAATGCTTGCTTGGTTATATGATACTACGAGTTTATTAAATGGAATAACAGAATTACCTAAAGCCTAGTATTAAAATTCTAGTCTTCCTAACCGGAGACACATACATTATATATAACTATTACGTTCTCTGCTTTAAACTTTCTTTATTTAGTTTGCCAGATCAGGTCACAAAAACATGCAAGCAATATTATAGTGTATTTGTAGAAGTGAATATTTAAATAGCCTGTTTTCGAATGTCGCAGTCCTTCAGCATCCTTCTAAGCTATGAAAGTGGACGACATCTCACCATAACGTCAAATTACAGCCGCCAGAGGAATGAATGTTAAAGAAGTTGGAGAAACTATTTCATAATTAAACCAAAAAAAACAGAAAAAATAAGTGATAATATAAATACCAAACAACGTTTCTGGGATCCTTGTCCCTTTCTTCAGGTGATGAGAAGAGCCTAAAGCGACACAACAGCACTAGTCAGTTGACAAAACTTTGCCTATTAATTATTAATTTTCAGTCAGACGTAAATTTTACCATTTCAGAAATTCAATACGGGAAAACATCAAAATTAAGTTACATTTTTGAAATTTAAACCTTATTATTCACTAAATCAACACAGAATGTTTCCATTTAAAATATAAACGTATTCTATGATTTTTAACATGTAGATATATTCACGCAAAATTTGTACTTATCTAATGCTATTCTGTGTTTGTGACAATGAATGTCCTTAAAAACACAAACATTTTCTCACTGTAACTCCATTTAGTACCCGAGTAAAAGGGTGAAACCTAGGCAGTGTAACAACTGTGTTTCAAACAGACACTTTATTTTATAACATTATATTTGATTGGTGTTCCTATTAGCTGAGAGGACTCCAAATCTCTGCAGATTTCTCCAGTATTTTTTTTTAGAAACCGGTTACAACGTGGTGGCAACTCCCCTTTAATAGCATAGGAAGGGATTTGAAAGGGAGGATGCGGAAGGGTAGTGGAAGATAGCCAAGGGTTAACTAGGGCCTTCGGGCTATAGTTTAAGGATCCTACCCTGCATTCGCCTAAAAGTGATGCCGGACAAAACCTGCATCAGGTAGGTTGGCCATTTGTTACTTGTCCCATTCCCTTCCGATGGCATGAGAGGGGTCCTGAGGGGACGTAGCATTCCCTTCTCCGTGCCTTGACCAGTTTAGGAGGCAACTGGACGACTATTCCAATGGGAACAGCGAACAACTCTTATCGTATGCCCAAGTTATTTGATCCCGGAACATACACATCTTAAAACATGCTGATGTGCCTCGGCTTGCAGGAACCTTAGTTCAAAAACGGAGAGGAAAAGGTATCCCCAAATGTAACCCTCCCTTTGCTTGACAATATAACTTCACTTATAATCCAAGCACATGTGAGAAAGAAAACCTGTATATACTGTATAAAGCTACACACGACCACCTTGAATCGTGATTCACACATTCTGGGTGAAAATTGAGAATATGATGATATGGCATTTATCTTAAATACTCTATACCAATGTCTGTAGTAAGACACGTCTCTACACAGGAAATTGCGACGCCCATTTTTACGCGGCCCTGAAGCTTTGCTAGTTCAAGCATGACTCGAAGCCAATCCTATTCAAATTCGCGCCATCTGCAGAACGAGCACTGGACCGTGCAAAACTTAACATGGGTTGGATAGAAAGCTAATTATAGACCACTATTGTTAGAAAATACGTTCAGAAATCAAATGGTAATATTCAAATGTACCGGAAGAAGAACCTCACACATTTTAACCCCTTTGCAATTTTTCTGGATAATTATTCCAAAGATCGGGAGATGAGATTTATATGAAACGCCAGTTTTGGCATGCGCCAGTCTGGTTTTTGAAATTTTATGCTTGCATACAGACAACTAAAGAAATTGCTGCAGTCGTACTCAACTCCCGTAAACAGATGTCTGAAACGATTGAAAGTCAACAGACGTTAAGTACAACATAAACCTCTAAGTCACTAAGAAAGATTAAGAGTTACAAAGTTATAATAAAATATGGATGGTAAATCGAAAGAATCAAACAGCAATAAGTGCAGGTAACGACGACGATTCAAAATAAACTCGTAACTGCAGTCCCCTCAAAAGGAAATAAACAATGGGGAATAGTCGAATAAAATGCATGTATCAGTTCAATAAAGGTCTACATATATGACGAAGCAGGGCCATCATTTCCAAAATGTAAAAAGATAGGGAAGTTTTCAGTACATACGGAGTAACATAGACTAACGTTCCCGAAAATGGAAAGGGGTTTCGGAACATTAAATCCGCTATTGGAATGTGAAAGAGTTTCATTTGTTAGAATTTTAAAAAGGGAAGCCCTAATGCATGCAATCTTGTACAATAATCTCACGCATCCACTATCAGAGTACGATTATATTTCCTGGGATCCATACAGAAAATAACCAACTGAGGAACTGAGTGGGAGCTGCTGTTTTTTTTTAATCGGAATCCTGAGAACAACCATGAGAAACTAAAATCAATTAGATTGGGAACTTGTAAGAAGAAGTCGGAAAATCTTCGACTTACGGCTGTTTCAAAAGCGACCGACAATTATCGGTGTACATTCAATTAAGATTACAACCATATTTGGGGTGCTAAGGACATATTACGACAGAAATTTTATAAACATTTTGTGAATCAGTTTATAAGTGAGCAACTTATCTGCAAAAATCTAAGACATTTCCACGAGCATGGTAAAATTTCCGTGGAAGAATAAAGAAGTGACGTAAAAGTGAAAGAGTGCAGTCATTTTCACGTAATGTATTTTCCAGCAAACTCATCTAAATATAGAGTAAATGTAACATTTATTTAACGAGATTCCTTGATTACGTCGATAAAATTGGTCATTTCTTATTTTTATTGAATGTAACTGGCTCCGAGTATATGAATTCCATCTATACATTGATTAATTAATTTTCTTACTATCGAACCAAGGCGAATAATTCACAAGACTTAGTGGCGAGAGCGTATTCGATAGCATTTTTCATACTGAGTGGACAGGATCGAAGTAACTTCTGTGCACAGGAAGAATCACTTGCTTCTACCTCAGGAAGACTAGGGAAAGACAGTACAATAAGAGTTGGAGTCTACAAGCTTGTTCAGCACTTTTTTTAAAAGAATTGTGACAAAGTTAAGCACCAGATAAAAGCTGTTTCTAATTATTTGTCTCTAGGATATTCCGTTGCCTTTGAATAGAGGCTGATTGTGGGATGCATGCAGATGGATGAAAGTAAGTCAAATCGAGTGTAAGGTGCGTAGAAAAATACAAAAACTGAGTGAGGGAAAATAATAATATACGGAAAAGATTTTGCGGGTGAAGACAATTTTGTTTTCTATTTTACTCTCACCTTACAAAAAGTACGAAGTTGATATCCCCCTCACTTTTTTTAGGGTAACAGGCTACATGACGGTAATCCACATGGTGGAAACTCCCCTTTGATAGTATAGGAAGGGATTTGAAAGGGGAGATGCGGAAAAGTAGAGGAAGGTAGCCAAGAGTTTACTAGGGCCCCCAGGGTAAGGATCCTACCCGGTATTCGCCTAAAAATAATGCAGGGAAAACCCTAGTAAAACCTGCATCGGGTAGGTCGGGCATTGGGTACTTGTCCCACGCCCTTCCGATAGCGGGAGAAGAGTTTGCTGTGGGGACGCAGCATTCCCTTTTCCGTACCTCGACCAGTTTAGGAGGCAGCTGGCCGACTATTCCAATGGGAATAGCGGACAACTCTTACCGTATGCCCAAGGTCTGTGAGCCCGGAACATACACTTCTCAGGTTCCTCGGCTTGTGGGAACCTTGGTTCAAAAACGGAGAGAGGAAAAGGGCGTCCCCAAAGGTAGCCCCGTCCGTCTCTCCTACAAGGTTCAGCCTACGAGAGAACATCCCTCGTAGATACTGCCTTATCCATCTCACTTCCCAAGTCTATGTATCAGACTCTTACATTCACAGAAAAGACTGTGGTAGGGAAAGATTGTTTCATTTGATCCATTTTAGATAGCTGTTGCAGATAAGGAAAATATGAAAATACGGATAAGAATTCATTTTCGCAGCACGTTTACGTTGAGATTCCGAGATTATTGTCTCCTGATGGAGAAGAAAGGATATTTTAGAGATTTTGTTTTGGAGAGAATATTGCGATATAAAATAAAGAAGACCCACTAATTATTAACAGACGGCCAAAAATACTAATCGGATAAATATTAATTTTGATTCTGAGGACGGGAAGTAAGAGACTTCTGGAAGTAATATGAAGACATGTAAATACAGCGAAAAAAATATCAAAACTTGGGAACAATAAACGAACTGAACTTGGATACCAAAAACCTCTTAGACCATACCGTTAACATCTCATATTATGGGATGTAATCCCATCTTAATGATTAAGAATAATGTAGCTAATTATTTGAACAAATAATAATAATAGAAAACGCACTAAATTTACTATATGAAAGAACGAATCAAGAGAAAAGCAGTGAATTGAAAGCGTACAATAAATGTAAGGGTTGCTGCTTGGAGTGATAACAGGTAAAGGGATGAAAGTTAGTGACAATGACCTAAACTTCCCAAACAATTGAAAATTTACTTATCAAACATATGGAAGATCCTGCACTCATTTAGTTATTCAGATAAGCAACGAAATGTTTACAATGTAATTGCAGTGCGTAAAACGAAAGTGAGCAAGCACCTGGCGAACGCGTTCCCACGCTACGAGCGACAGAGAAACCCACTTCCCGCCAACACCAAACCAACAACATCACAAAACAACTCACACTGCTGCCAGCTTTCTCATATATTCGCCAGAGGAGCCTAATCGAGGTCAGGGCTGACAGATTCAGACGGAGAAATGCAGCGAGATGATAAAGCAATCAGAACACACGTCAGAGAATAAAAACAACTAGATGCTGTATCTAACAATAGTAATGATTTAAAGCTAAATCATAATAGTTCAAGAAGATCAGCTTGTAGACCTGACTACATATTTGACCTATGGAGAAATGGCCCTGAATTAAGTACATCGCTCCAACATTCTCGCTTCTCTTAGTTATATTTCCAAGAATCGTAATGTAAATAAGAAGCAGTGAATAATATTTTAATTTAAATTGCTGTCTGTTTCCTTGCATTACTCGTCATAGGTGTAGAATAGAAGGTTGTCTCATTTAAGCTCTTCGAGTTAAGAGAGCTCGGAGATCAAAGGAGAATTGGTAACAGTGTTGAACGGCAAAGGATATGAAAGGAAAAGAGAGAAACTTGTCAACAAGCTACTTGGTCCTTGTACGAGTATCTTCATTACTATGCTGCAACGCAAGGTCAACGGCGCAAGATTCGAGGATTTCATGGGTTTCACACGATGACATTGGAATTAAACTCTCGTTGACGGGAAAATTAATTCTGACACTGCTGAGATTTTACATACTCTTAAATGTCGCGACAGCAAGTCAAAAACCATTGCCATGTGACTGATAACTAACGATAACATACCTAAATTTACGTTAGTTTAATTAACGTTAGGAATTGGAACTAGTCCAGTTGGGAATTCAAAATAGCTAAAATTGGAAGCGCTAATTCGCGTTGATTGCAAAGCCAGACGCAGACAGCGGTCGATCGATTCTTCACCGTCTCACTTTTCATCGGCCAGTAACAGGTACTTACAGGTCACGGGTTCGAATCCCGGCGAGGGCATGGATGTTGTGTACGTGTTTTCACACTGAGAAACTCCCGTCAATTAGTCCCCCGGCAAAGATAAAATGCAACTGAGTTCATGACCTCAGATGTTGATGCGACTGTAAATAAATATTAAAGTGAAGAAATTGTCGGGTGTTCCATTGTCTATAGTAGCAGATATTTTGAGAGGGTCATTTTTGTGCTATACAGCGTTTGCACCATAGACAAGTTACGACAAGCTCTTCACTAAGTATGTCAATACCACTGTGAACAACTGTAAAGACAGTGTAACAGGTAGTTGCAGAAAGTGTTATGAAAGTAATATATTGTTTACTTATTTCTTATAAACAGTAACGTTAGCCAATGCACTACATATGTATATAAAATAATAGTTTTACAGTTTATCACGTTGACCTTAAAAGGACTCGTACTATCAGGACTGTTTGCATTATGAACATGTTACAATGAAACACTTTGGTGTAAACACTTTGGTGTAACATTTTATTAATCAAAGTAGCTTTAACATACAAAAGCATCAATAGGCACGGTTAATTAATAAAGTTTAGCTCTTCGGGTCAAGAAAAATAAAATATTTATAAACCAACTCTTCCGAAAAGACTTCACAATGATATTGACGTTAGGTAACAAAAGCAAACATTAAAATACAGCTCGTTCAGAAATTTCATTTTGATATACAATTTTTTATATTAAAAAATTGTAGTATATCCTAAAGAAGCCTTATTTCCACATGTGTATAACTGTTCTTCTATAATAATAATTCTGTGCATAAACAAAGTAATAATTTATTTTAATCTGATATCGCAAAACCTATCGCCCATTCGATCTTTTGTACGAAATTAAGTTCTTATTTCATTTAACACGGGGAGTTAGACTATTAGCGCATGTCATAAGTGGTACGCACTGTTCATTCGCTACACACAGTAAACAATACTCTCAGAGTACACCGTAGTTTATTTTACTCCAATCTTTCCAGTGTGGCTCTATGGAAAGCACCAAACTTACCAAATGTTTATTTCAAATTGTGATACCAACAATTTTTCCTTTTGTATAAGTTAAATCATAGCCAGAAGTTTTTAAATTCTAGACGAGCTTATTTTCGAATTGCCTCACGTTGGGAAACACCGGTCGAAACAGACGGAGAAGTATATATTATCGAATACTAAAGTAATTGAAGATATTTATAATTTTGTAAAGACGAATAAAGAAACGGTTATGATGAAACCATATCGCTTAGAGTATCATTTGAGGTTAAACTGGCAAAATAATAAAAAAAGATGAGTAAGCCGATGATTGTCCAACTTTCTCCCTGCAGCAGTAAACAATAAACTGATCAATGACACAATACTTCAAAATTGATTAAGTTTTATAAAGTGAAGATTATTGGCAATGCGACACTAGACGGATAAAATAAAGAATTTGGGGGAAGATCTTACATGTCACAAGATTCTACACAGGTCTAAAGTTGACTTAAACAGGTAAACGTAATTATAAATCACTCCAACCAAATAAATGTATGAGCGAGCAACACCGTTCAGAGTTAGACCATGACAATAGATAATAATGTAGCCAATACACCGACAAAACTAGTTGATGGAGCTTTAAGTGTGGTAATTATTTATCACAAAATTTTGACTGTTAAGGAACTGCTTCAAGGAATGACAAATCGCTGAGATAAGTGTATTTAGTAATTGTATCAAATAAATTGAAGGAACTAGGATAAATATTTGATATAATAAAATATACACAATCCTTATGAGATAATTATATTTATTATTATTATTATTATAAAAAATTTGAAATCATCTAAAAAATAAAATACACTATTGAACTGCAGTATAAGAATTGAAAGTTACATAATACCTAATTTTATCACAGATATTTAACAGAAGACTTTAAAATTGTTGAGGAAACCACCAATGTAACAAGTGCAACGGTCAAACAACGGATGCTGTTGTCAGAATCACAAGACCAGAGTGAAGAAGACGAATAATATTGAAGAATAGATTAATCAATTTGTATGACCACTTCTGGGTACATTTTATAAATTTAAATTACTGAATCGCGATATTTTTTCCGCTAAGTGTCAACATAAGAGGCTTTAAGTGTTGCAGAGTAAATTAGGTAGGACAGGCCAGTCAGTCAGTCAGTCAGTCAGTAGAAAAACAAAACTTCGTTGCCGATAAATAACAAGAAAGTAAAAGCAAAAAGTTTGGACATTTGGACGTGTTCATAGAAAGGGAAAGGAAGGACGGGTCGATATTACTTGCGAGGCGCCTTACAGTCAGACACACAGGGTCTTTTAAAAAATTAGAAAATTGCAATGTTTTATATCTCGATACGTGAATGATAGAAATACATACTATACATTGCTAGATACAGGAAGGTTCAAAGTTCCAGCGTTTATAGTCAATGTAATTATTATTTATATAGCTGCAAATGTATTAAAACGAAATTTATACCACAGACAAACACAGGAGAACATTGTCGTATTAATTTAATTCAATGTACACGTTATCTTTATGTACCCCCGCAGATAAAATTATGCGATATGGTGAGATGGAAGTAAACAGACTGTTCTTTATTAAATTTAGGCAAACTAAGGCACACAAAACCACATCTCATGTGGCGTTGCTACTTTCGTGTAAATAAACAGCAGAACCGTTAGAGTAACACTAAATACAACCTTCATGCAGACAAACTTCAAATACAGAAAAATTAACTAAGAAAATTTAAAAGCTGATTAGATATTAAAAATCAACCTAATACTGCTAATATTAAGCATGACACAGAAAATCTTAAGTTATATCATGCTTTATTTTAAGTTCTTTGGGCTTTATATATTTGTATTTGATTTTAGTTGTACGTTTAATTACCAGTCATATGTTTTTCGCCGTTAGAAAAAGACACCAAACCGATTCGAAAGTCCGACAGTTTGAAATTTTCCTGTTTTTTTTTTCTCTTAAAAGTTTGACTGTATTTGGTATTATTATTTGTTTACAGGTTTTAATTTCTATATTAGGAACCGTTATAGGGTAACTTTGAAACTTAACAGTGATGTAGAGTATGTTTCTACGTATTTTTATAAGACCCTGTAGTTCGTACCATCACTATCACGAACACCCATCACTAGGTAATTATGGACAAAAATAATTATACCTCTCACACGGGACACAGTAACGACGTATTTTTTATATGGAAAATGGTTGTGTAGCTAGTCTATCTTGAACTATAATTCTGAACCCCGATTATAAACGAATTTTGTAGAGGAGGAGGGGGGGCAGCATCCAGAATTATCAACTATTCGTTCTTTACCTTGGTGACAGTTGAATTATTTGTATTTAAATTCATCAATGAAGTTATAAAAAATATTATGCGATCTGATGACGTGAGAGAACACAGACTGTAGTTTATTGAATTTAGGCAATCTGCGGCTCACAAAACCACTCCTCGTGTGGCGCTGCCATTAATTTAAAAATTGTGACTATTTTTGTTAAATAAAGATAACAAACGTATACAGTGTAAATGATTGGATAAATGTCGAGATTTCTTCGACCAAGAAGTTGAGAAGAAACAGACACCAGAAAAGACAGAGAACGAGTATTAAGGTTTCGTACCTCGTTAGGCTCTGAGAGCTCGAACAAGTCAAGCCTGTTGGCGTTCCACTGTGCAATGACGCTACGCAGCGTCTCCCGCTCCTGCTGCTTTTTGGCCGCAGCCTCCGAGACGCCGCCCCCGCCGTTCATCTGGAAACAATAACATTTATTGTCGTTACTAAATATACATATTAAGAATATCAAATAGAATAAAATGGTTTTAATTACCAACCACACAGAAAACTTCTTTAGTATTCATTACTATAAGATATAAATTATATTCGGTGTCCACTTGTTGAATGTTATCTCCTCCGGTCTCAAGTCACACATCAAGGCGATATTAGAGTAATTCCTATAAGTTACGCAGCATGTTCACGCTACAGATTTAATTGCACAAAAAATGATAGCATAGTCTGAAGTAGGGGGAAACAAATTGAAATTCGCATTTTGATGTCAATTTTGCACAACTTTCGCTTTAAAATAATTATTGTCAAAAATTCTCTCATCCTCGAGCTAAAGTAAACTTGTTAACATTCACTTTTGAATAATAGCGGATTCATTAAATAAAAACATAAGTTTCAAATCTGCAGCAATAACAAAAATTTTTTACCGACGATAAAAAAACGTTCTCACTATATTAAGTGACAGGCTACATAAGGGTCACTCACCCCGTGGCCTCTCCCCTTTGAAAACTTAAGAAAGGAATAGAATGAGGGGGCAGAAAAGTAGCCAACGGTTAACTAGGACCACTCGGCTATAGTATAAGGATCCTACCTGACATTCGTTTAGAAGTGATGCAGAGAAGACCCTATAAAAACCTGCAACCTGCAGTGCGGGCTTTCGATATTTGTCCCACGCACTAACGACAAACGGAGGGTGTTTCCTGTGGTACGCAGAATTCTAAACTCCACACATCAACCAGCTTTGGAGGCAGATGACCGACTGTTCCAATGTCGTTTGCGAGCCTAGGGTATACACCACCAAAAAATGTCTCACCTTACGGAATTCAAAAACAGACACAGGTATCTTTCACAGATCCCATCCCTTACTATATTATGTAAAAACATTACTTAATTTATTGCATTTTACAATACAACAATGCAAAACAGGCACACAAACGTTTAATTTACGTGATGATATTATTTACATTTCGTAACTATTACAATGATTATTTACTTATTTTATTTAACGTTTTGAAAAGATTCATTTTAACTTTATACTTGCTGTCGTGCTACTTAATTTTTAAAGCATCTTCATTGCGTTCTAAAAATGGAGATTTTGTTTCATTATCAAAACACGAAGTACAATAATGTTTATATGTTTCGAAATGTAACATTCCGTTTAATGAATATCAAAAGATTATAAGCTTAAGAGAAATGTAGCTCTTAACACAATACACGGACAATAAATTAATTGCAATACTGTTAAAGACGACTGATTGATTACACGAGAAGTCGCTAAATTTAAAAACAATCTCTCGTTTTCTTTTGTTCTTACTACAGTCTAATGATTGTTTTAGAAAATATACTTTTCTCACTCCTGAGTACATTAACTTATTCTTGATTATTACTAACAACCGATATCTATCAGTCTTATATACAAGTTGTGATAATTTTTTAGAGTTTTATGGTAGACGCAATAAGCGGAAAAGAAGTTTCCAATTTAAAAACAAAATCTGAAGAGCAAGTTAAGGATAAGCAATTATATTGCTCAGGTGAGTACCAGACACAACCAAATGTGGAATGTAAAATTAAAAATCAGTATTGAAAGTAAAACTCGTACATCGCTTACATTAATTTTTATAATTCTTAACGTAGAGCCATACAACTTTAATTATACAAATAAATACTGAATAATACATTGAATACATTGTACAATACAACTTTAATTTTCCAATATTTTCCGTATTCCGCAGACAAGCAACACACGGATGTGAACGGATGGTAGAAAGACTGATGGATGGATATGAACTGTATTAATGCACATCTGTCGTCACACCCTTGTGCGTGAGAATGTGTACCCAACCGGAACACCGCGCCAAACTTCACTCACAGCTGTATAAGAGACTCATAATTACTCTTACAAATATGTAAAATAGATTCCTGAAGGCACGGCCAATTTGAAAAACAGAATTTGGATGGATTTTCACTCTGCCACTAGCCCGAACTGTTGAAGCGAATGTTCAGCTGACTGAAATGGTTCCTCCAAGGGGTGGTTTCTATCTATTGTACTTCAGTTATTTAGATTCTCACGTGGGAAGAAAGACGACATTCTTAATGTGGTGTATGTTAACTCTTTGTTGAGATTCTTATCGTTGGGGGATGAAAGGTGCAAACAAAAGTTTTGGAGATGGATGAAGATACAAATTATTTTAATAAACCACAGAATTTGGCATGCATTTAAGACTGAGGCCAGACACTCGATTGTAATTGGACGCTTGGATGTAAACAAGTATTATCTTCCGTTCTGACAGAATGAAACTGTAGCAAAATCTTCACTCTGATAGCTAATGATGCCTCCCGTGGCCACGCTGACTGAAAACAACTATAAGTTACAAATACAAATTATTTGGAAGGTCAGATGAATGACTATGACCACCCCCCTCATATTTCCACAATAACGTGCACTTATTTGCTGGACCGGTAACAATAATATTCAGCAGGATATAAAATGGGTCAGTCAGATCCAATGTAACAATACCAGATAACTTCGGAAGGAAGCGGATGTGAAATAGTCATGACGTTTACACGTGTGGATAATTGCATCATTATTCTGATTTTGAAGGTTGTTGACAAAGCCAAGTAATTATCGAGTGTTTCATTGTCTATACGGGAAAAAAATGAGACACTGAAAGAATAAAAAAAACATGGAATACTACGTTATCAACTGTGTAAATACTGTCTTAAAAGAAAATGGTTAACAATCAGAGTCCGAACACTCCTTAACGAAATAGACCAATTAGACTGAAGAGTTTAGGAATTACGCCCTCAGTTTCTGGGACATTTAATGAAACAGGAATTTCCAAAGACCCGGGACGTAAGCACAAGGGATGCTATGTTAATGACTGGTTTAAATTTAATTTTAATTCGACATCGACTATGCGGAATTGATAAGCATTGAATTTACGCTTAAATTTCCATGCATGTTGGGCTAAGTTTTACATTGTTTATTAACTTGTCAATTTTGAAGACTATGAATAATTTAGTTTCGCAAATTTAATATTTCACGCATTGGCAAGTAACTGCATATATGACATCAGTTCTTTTGGAGCTGTCATTTGGGGTTTTGGTAATAGAAATTTTGTCAATGATTGTATAATGACCGACTACGATAGTTTTTATATATTCCTTTTGGATTATAGGACTACGTATTCTCTCGGTTAATTTAGGAAGACCTGGCATAAATACATAAGAAAAATATGAATATTCTAAGGTCAGGGGAAGATGGTGGGTTTCCTCTGTGCTCTACTTATGACGTTGTCAGGGAAATCATTTATTCGTAGGTCAGAGATGATACTCTTAAATTAATGTTTAATTATCGGGACAAATTCGGATAATTGTAGAATAAACTGGTAGCTACACCTAATTTTCTGTTATAAGGATATATAGTTCAGGTATTTACCACAATGAATCTGTTTTCTGTTCACTGTTTTTGAAAGCGTTTTGAGATGTTTTGTGACAAGACCGTCAAGGAAGATAATTTGATGGTCTTCTTCGATCTCTGTATTGAAATTTAATTGTGAAAAATGTTAATAAATATCATAAATGATCAGTTTCTCAGAACCAAAATGCCAAACTGCGGAGGTGACACGTCCATTTATAATTTTGGAATTGTGGTAGATTTGTTTTTCGAAAATCTATAGAAAAATGTCTGAAAGCATCATTATTGGTCTATAAAAATTAATAATTTTTCATTGTCCGTGAAAGGAATTTTACTACTACACCACAAAGCTATCATACGATAATATAATCAATTTCAGACACCATTCTGTCATAAGTTTCAAACACTTCACACGTGTCTTTAACTTTCAGATTAACAGTTCCAAAACCGTTGTAGTCTTGATTATAACCGTCGATCACGGCCAAAGCGTTTGCGTCAGTGATCTGGTTGTAATTATACAGTGAGGATGAAACAGATGAAGCTATTATGGACGCTGACCGGAGGTCCTGTGCATGCGAAATATGAGCAGCGGCGATTACGTCAGGCCTTTCTGCCTAGTCAGTCCCAGCCAGACGCGTCACGTCCCACATACTTAAACATTTCTGCTAAGCACGGCCAATGCGTCACGCAGACAACGAACATCATCCTTGCCAGCATTGCGCTATTGACTGGCAATTTCCTTCATGTCCTCACAAAGTAGATCCACTTAATCTTTTCAGAAATAATCTCGACTCAATGTCGTACAATCTGTTCGAAGCGTGCTATTTTCTTGGGTTTCTTGCACCAATTCACAGGCTATATACAACTGTGTAGAAGTTCTTCGTTCGTCGGCTTCCCAGGTTACCGTCGAGTATCAACGAACATCATGCCCAATTGATACCGATAACCTTTCAATCAATGGTCCATCAATCTAATAAGATTTGCAATAATTCAACCTGCCATAATATTATTTTGAAAATTCAAACGAAGTGTTACTGACTAAAGCGCGGCTGTAATTGGTGAAGTACGGGCATGAGGCTAGTTGCGACCACGTGCACAAACCCGCCCGCCCACACAATCAACCATCCGCCCACTGTCAAGCGCTTGCACCTAACTTCATATAAAAGCTAAAGATAAGAAGGTCGCGACTAGTATACATCCGGTTGGTCAATTAATTGTTCCTAAGCGCAAAACGATGCTATTTAACGCAAAAACAGGCATAAATATGATACTAAGAGTAAGTCTTCCAAGATCATAATTCAACCTACCAACATAACTATGCGTCCACTAGAGTAAGAAAGTAAAGGAGTGAATGCAAGAAACAAAGTATTCCACAAAACATTAGTCAGAATTTTCGTTACATAAGACTAATGCTCTAACTGCTGCACACTTTACGTTTTCTTTCATTCGTCTGTTGTTTCAACTTAACATTTCCATCATTCTTATAAAAATTTTAAAAGCAGATGTGGCAAGTGTAGAGGTGATCCAGTTGTTCTTGTCCGAGAAAGCAGATATTGGATGCTCTAACAAAGCTGTAGATATGGAGTAAAGTCTTTCGGGGTCATATTTAGAGGTGCTCTTCTCCTAGTGTTTTTATTGTGAACTGTAATGCCATGCAGCTCTTAGTGAACTACAGGAATGAAAGAACTTTCCAGTTTGCCCAATATAAATATGACAGAACGTAGAACGTGTTCATACGAACACAATTTTTCTTCCATCGTATCTGATAAAGTTGCATGACTGTTCAATCAGTTTTATTAAATAATTTCAGAATAATTAGTAACGTAAGTATTGCGGTTCTTCAATTGACAAATCTACTGTGTTTATTTCTTTCGTAACAGCGAAAAGTTAACTGTCATTACACACCTCGTCCTTTAATTTTGAACTACACTAATTTCGATATATTATTTAGTAATAAACGTACAGCAAATACACTTATTTAATTAGAAGTTTACCTGCGGCCACAATTGACAATTTACACTTATCCTTCGTTTATATGCACTCTTAAAATTGAATTTACTATGCATATGACAAAAATAGTTGGCGGTTAATGCCAGAGAGCGCTATCCCACATTTTTTGGCAAAAACTATGTAACTCGGGTTTAGGGAAGTCTGTGTCCATCTTCTCAGTGCCAGAGTGTAGTTTATTCTACGCTCAAGGACTGGCGGCAGAAAAAAATTCTAGGATAGACGTCGACATAAATGTGAAGAAAAAACTGAAAACCCCTATATCTCAAATAGGTTCAGAAAGGGGAAAGCACACTGGCGTTAACCGCCTCATACATAAATTTCTAAAACATTACTTAACAGATTATGTTAATGGTTGCTTTGTCGAATAAATAAAAATTGATGAATGTGTTTACGTTCCGCAAACGTTCTTAAACGCATCGAACAAAATCTACAAAACTTACGATCTAGAAACAAACACTTAGAGGATGACAACTCAAATGACCCTGGGAGTGGCGTTTAAAAATAATGCGAAAACGACTGATATTTGTGGAGTAAATAATTTTCTGGATCTCAGATTGTCATATTCGATGTATTATAAGTCTATATTCAAAATTTCCAAGAAATTAGTGTCGAACGAACACATTTTCCGGTATAATGTAAAGAAATACCCTGGTACTCAGGTAGTTGTTAAAAAATTATAACTCAATTTGCAAGGACAATAATTAGTCGAAAATAGTTTCCTCGTAATTGGATTTAAAGAAATTGCATTGACCATCGGCTTGATTTACCTGCAAATGCGAGCCGACACAGCTGCATTCAGTAACGACTGTAGATGCATTTTGCACCTTTATTTGGATTTCTTCAAATCTTTTACATTCGTTATTTATACCATCCATATTTCATTTCTAAAACTATGATTGTATTCATTTAAGGGGATCTGTCCATGAATATTATTGAAGAATCTTTTTTTTTTCATTGTAAAGACTAATTCATCTCGGTTGTATTGATTTATGGTTTGTATATGTTTTCAGCCTGTCAGATCCTTTTCTGCCTAATGTTCTGTCTTTTCAATTTTCCGCAAACTAAATATTTGTTTATTTGGGAACCAATATATTATCAACCACAAAAGCTAAAGGAATGACATTCCGTATGTAGCTTCATTCTTCTTCTTTAAATTAAAACATTACAATTATATTGATTTTCGCAATAAAATCAAATTTTCTACCAAGAATAATGTGGTAAAATGTACTTTATTATTCCCTAGGTTAAATGGTCTTATTTTCGTAATATTATACAAGAATAAATTTAAATCTCCTTGAAACTCCTACTAAAAGTTATTAGAAAAAAATAAAGTATTTTAGCTTACGCTTATATCAGACCATGTACCTAAATAGAATGAATGAATTTTTTTAAAATTATGCTATTTACTTTATTTAAATAAAACTCTATACATATCAGAAATATAGGTTTCTAATTGCACGTGCAAAATTTCAATGAAATATCTAAAAATAGATATTTTCATAAAGTCACCTGAGTTGAAAATAACCTAACTTCAGACAGGTTCTCCAACAAATGACGGATATTACGAATTTATCAGTGAGCATCGCTTGTTATTACACAAAAATACTCTATGCAAGATTATCTATAACTCGGAGCTAACTTTTTTTTCTGCCTCTGTCGCTGAGCACAATTTTTAAATAAATTAGATAAAATTTGTTATCTTGTAAGCATAGAATTTATCTGTAGTGAGTCAAGTGATTGAGTAAAAAAAACAATCCAAACAAAGAATGTAGTAAAATTGATCTGGCTTTTCACTGTTCTGGAGTGGAACACGTGCGTCTGGATGCAACACGACACCATGAGGGCGCCGGGCCGGGCCGGGCCGCGCAGCCCGCATTCTAGGCTTACACCACGTGTACTTGCGTGGATGTGTGTGTGTGGTCAGCGCATATTCACTACGATTTCTCACATTAATATTGTGGTTGAGTAACTTCATCTAAGGAAGCGTTCTCACCATTTCGGACGACTAAGGCTAGTGACACAAATCGAGGGTGTGGCGCGGGTGAAATCTCGAGGATGCCGCAGACTCGTAGGAGACTTTCCGCTTATTGGTAAATGAAAAAAAAAATTCATGAGAATTTACAATGTGATTTGTCATTCTTGATTTTTACAAAATTTTGAAATAAAAAATGTTTAAATTAAGAAATCATCATATATCAAAATGTAAATATATAATTTTGAAACCAACATGTTTGATTTAACGATAAACTTATTTGATTACAAAATGAAGACCATAAAAGTAATACTGTCCCCCTTCCCCCATCCACGTACAGGCTGCAGTTTTCCCGCAACAAGTTGCAGGTCGCACCACGCAAGTCATAAAGCATACGCACGTGTCTGGCTCCATTTATGCGTGTGTTGTATGACCCGCGACCGCGATGAATCACTTAACTCAGAAATTCGATTAATTTACTTTCATCCTTATCTTTTCCAATCTGCTTGCTAATTGTGATTGGTAAATTAAACATTTATCCGCATTTTTAATACATTAAACGTTCTTCTTTCCAGCCAAATCAAAGACAATTGAAATATTTATATATTCCATATGCAGGGAGTATGTGACCAATCGCATCAGTCATTTTTTACGAAAATTTTATACGTTTTTTTCACGAAAAAAACCACAACTATAAACAAGCCGTTTGTTAATTGATCTTCTCATTTCCCGGAACAAACCCAAGTAGGAATATGCGTAATCCACTTTGGATTTTTAAATGTGTTCTGTGCGGTATCATTGGAGAATTCTTATGAAAAACAACTTGCACAGGGAAAATATTCACATACTATTGTCACCCCACCATTTTCTATAAATACGAATATAGTTAACCCGTAACAATTAGAAAATGGTGTCCTGTATTCAAGGAATTTTTATCTACCGCTATTCAATTCCCAGTGCTTCCGTATAGTAAATATTGTAGTTGCAGATGTTCTCAACTATAATTAGTGACTTTTGTACACTAGTGTGCACCGCCTCTTCCACGGGGTCCTGTCAACCGTGTAACTTCCGGGGGAGCAGGAAGGCCATTTCCGGAACAAAGGTTAACCGACGGTCACGCAGGAATGCGGATGTATCAACGCAATCCATTTACATTCCAACAAAATGTAAGATTTACGATCATGCTGTGTAGGAAATAAGTCTTTTAGGCCTGTACCCCGCAGGCTTTCACTGATAGAATTTTTTATTTCTTCAGTCATCAGTAACGTGAGTGTCTGGTTCAATGCAATCAACTGCTCACACATAAATTAATTGATCTGTGTTTATTAGTTCCTTATACGTTCCTATACCATTCATCCGACTGCGTTGAAAGTGTGGTGAGTGCACACAAAGGTTTCTGTCGGTCTCTCGAAGTGTTAATCAACTCACCTTGGGTGAAAGGAGGTAGAATTTTTAAAATACGTGAAAACCGAATAATTATTTTTCTGAGTCAATGAGATTGATAGTGTTTCTCCTGATGTTGATGTGCATAATTTCAACGTGCGTAAGAAGGGGAGCACCCTTACGGTTGTGAAGGGCGTTACATAAAAGTAACGCAAAAACAACCGCGATTGGATGTTGCTGAGTTTAATTCTTACGTTCAACTTTACTGTTAGGTAGTAGTTAAGCCCCTAGAAGTGGGGGTGGAAAGGGTTGATAAAAGTTCCGCGTACCATCTTAAACGCGTGTAGTAATTTGTGCACATGTTGATTACGGTCGTTTTCCACTCTTCGGGTACTGGGACTATTTTTAACTCTTTTAAGACGAGATTACTGTCGAATTAAATACTTCTCCGGGAAATGCCGGGCACTCAGCTAGTAACATTTATAAATCTCACTAGGAATGTAATGTATTCTCCGATTAAACAATTTGCATGAGACTTGAGGATCCTTCAAAACTTTACAAATAAATTAATAAGTACCTTGCACCGTTTAGAACATGGAACGACAGCAGTTGGGAACTTGTGACTTTGATTAAAAATCTAATCTGATCACTTTACTTCGGCGGTCTGTAAAGAGCGGACAAAACTGAATTTCATGAAAAATGTACTGTAAAATGCTCAAAAGAGACTAAACCGTTAGCTTTTATAGATAGTTTCTTCCATTAAGAGGCAGTGTAGGATCCTCACATATAAACCTAGGACGAGTTGCAAGTGTTGGCAAAATATTGTAGATATAGGGAAATAGAAATTGAATAGGGAACACTTTCGGTGAGTAAGGGCCGGGGGATGAAATGTCTCCAAGTACAATATAGAAGTATATTTTCCAAGACAACATTTGTAAACTGAAGCGTGTGATGATTGTGCTCATTTCGTAAATTGATTAATAAGATTCTAAAAGCCCATTTGTAGGTAAAACTACTTAATCAAGAGTAACGCAACGAAGTTAATTTTAAGGTCCCCATTACAGTCAATTTTTTTTTCGTATATTCCATTTTCTCCATGCTCATGGTTTTGTTTGTTCTAAATTCTAATTTATCAGTGAGTTATAGCGGCTCCATTCCATCGTAAAAATTTAAATTTCACTTAATTTTTTACTAAACCAGAGTAAATCCGTACACGCACCAACTTGACTTCTTTTCAGAAACGCATTATTCCCTAAAAGTTCTTAATAATGTCTCATTTCTGTTTCGATCGTATGTTAAGAATACTTCAGTAGCACCACATGAAAAAAATTCAGTTGCATCAATTCTGATTTTACAAATTTGAGATATAATACATGATGATTATGTGTGTTTTTACGTTGCACTGCCCTACTTCTAATGTAATTTCTTCTCGGCCAATTTTAGTTATATCGGTCTTTAAATAACTCAAATAGCCTTACGTACAAGAGAATCGGTCAAATTTCGTTGCTATTTACTCCCACTTCTCTTAAGGAACTTTAATGTATTTATATTAACGTCATTTCCTAATATTCATTACTGTGTGAATGGATGAATCAGAATATCATCTCACAAGTGGTAGCAGCCTGCACTTGTACAGGGGGACTCAAAAAACGGGAACATATGAAATACATAGTTTCATCAACGTACAGTTAGGGGAACAGGGATAACTTCGATCCTAAAATATAAGATGGTTTAATTCCTGCCAATAAATTTTTCATCCATTTTTTTATTCGAAAATTATAGAATGAAATTTCTGCTGGCTTTGTTGCAATGAACTTCTTTATTTCCATTAGTCATGCATAACTGTTGAAATGGTTGCTTAAGATATATTTCTGCATACGAGTTAGTGCATAGTAGCAGGCGAGATTTTTATCAATATGACGGTTCCGTAGTTTAAATTAAATGCACATGAGAGTAAAATGTCTTACCTGCCCAACTTCTATTCTGTTACGTGGTCTGCTTCGTTGCAATATTTACCTTGAGAGAAGTGTAATTGTTTCAACACACGTGCAATAGAAAAGTGTCTTAGTTACTTTTGGTTGGCTACGGTGTTAAGCGAGGAGCGTCGTAAACGGATCGCCCCGTGCTTCCTGCAAGGCATGAAAGCAGCAGCCGCGCCAAGCCGCCAAGACTGGCTGCCACTACGCAACAGGACCACAATGGGCCACTCTGAATCACCGCTCGTTTAAATGGAGGCTGCGCTGACTAAGGGATCTTTGACGTCTGACCTCAGCATCTGAACGGCATCGGCCACTACAGTGCCGTACAGTTAACGTTTCGAGTCAGCCAATTCTTGGCGATGATTTGAAAAACATGCGTGCCTTGGTACGGCGTGTCGCTGACTGGTCGATAACACCTACCTTCAACGCTCAACGCTGCTGGAGCTCTGCGTTTCATAATTACATAAATATCTACTCAAAATAATTTATTCGGTTAAAAGAGCGGTGAGATGGTTTTTAAGAATAATTTAAGTAATGAGAAATAGATTTTACGCCCCCCTCCCCCTATCTACACACATTTGCGCGTAGATATATAAGTACACCGCTATACAGAAATATATATATATTTAATTAAATACAAAGGAAAATTAACTGCACGTTGGAGTGCCAATTTGTAATATTCAATATAAATCGCCACGTTGAAGCGTCAGTTTGTAGTGATTCTAATTTTATAATTAGAATGCAAAATCGGGCGTCCACCAAATACTTACCAAAACAATTAAAATTTTTACTAAGAAAAATCACACGTTGACGCCAGCCATTTTGTAGTAAAACAATTAAAATGATCGAATGTCTTAATTGAAAAATCAAGATTTAAAATATACAAGCAAATTATTTAAATTACATTACATATTAATACCTTACAATAATACCACCCTATTTCCCATGGCCGATCACCGGGCCTTCAATAAAGAATACTTATTAAACAATCAAATTCCCAAAGCTAACAAGGCATTAATTCAAACAATCAATAGAACATTACAATACAAAATATTAGATATGAAATTTAAAATCTGAACTCGGAAATCTGACGATAATATCATTTACTTGCGGGTTTACAAATAGTAAGTTGTGCAGTTTTAACTTAATGTTTTCTTGCACCAAGAACATGGGTTCGTTCACACACACAATTATTAACACTTTAGAGACAAGCCATTATACACTGAATTTAATGGGCAACACATACTGCTGGCCAAATTGACTCACTACACTTGCTTCGCTGTTCCTTCTATCAAAATCCTACTACCACACTCAAAAGTTTATCATCTGCTAGATGCAATAACCTGGGGCTCCCAATAATTGAAGAAAATGACTAACTCATGAATGTAAGCTAGATTCCGAACTATTCCGCCTCAGTGGGCGTTGTATCGTTGCAGTTATTTGCTCATAGACTCGAAAACAATACTTTCTGAATTTATGTCATTCCTCTACCGTCTCCTGCCATACATTCTGGAGCACTGCTCCCCCTCACAAACTGGAGTACTGCGACTCGTAAAATGAACTTCGACAATCCCAGCAAGCCTGCATTTTTGCCACATATTCTTGTATACAACTCGTGTGTTTTTACGCCACCAACAATACGAGTCCAAATTTTGTTCATTAATCAATTATTTCCTTTTAATTATCACAATATATATATTGTAATGCCTATTAATTAAGGCATTAATTGTAATTGATAATCTAAATTGTTGTAGAAACATTATTGACGGCGGTACCGAACACTGCAAGCGACAATGAAGGAGAGTATTGTTGTTTTGGCGCAAGAAGAATGCGCGCTCAAGCCAGTTCGCGTTATGATTTGGTAGAGGACAGTTAGAGTCTTCAGTCGGATGGAAGGTTGTGCCGAACACAGATCGTTTGAAAATCGACGAGACATTATATTAAAAATTTCAGTCTTGAGTTTGGCTGGAAGGTTGTTTGAGCAAAGATTGTTAAAAATCGACGAGAGATTATATTAAAAACTTCAGTCTGGAGTTGGCTGGGAACGTTGGTCAAGTTGAAATAGACGAGACCAAACATTTACATTTACGCAAGCAGAACTAGAAACCTGCAGTAAACCGGGAAAGCTGTAAGTGACTCAACCGAGCGAGGGAGAGACGAAGCAGGGGTTCCTGATTCCTGATTTTGAAATAGAAACATTTAAATTAGAATCTGTGAAAAAAACCGTCACTGTGCTTCGAAAGTTAAAAGTATCCTGGGCAGCCGTAAGTAACAAGAGAACAATAAATTTTGTAAACCGAATTAAAAGATAAAAGTCAGATATCGTTCCTTTATTATTGATAAATAAATTGTTTAAAGTAGAATCCATCTTTTAGTATTAATGTTGTCGACAAGCAAATTTCGTCTATGTTTAGACGAGTAAATATTTCCTTCTAAATCTAATTTTTGTGTTCTATAATTATTTTTGTATGACTCACCGTAATCAAACCCAGTTGAGACCCTTGAGAGAATGAGATTTTTTTATTTTAAATTGTATAATTGTTCAAGAAATAAAATAAATTTGTTTGCTGTTTAAAAATTTAATCTTTTTATTTTAAGCCACTTTTTTATTAATTTTTACAATATATACATATATATATATATATATATATATATATATATACATATATATATATATATATATATATATATATATATATATTGCATTTATAGGCTTCGAAGAAATTAGTAATTGTAAGCAGAACCCAGTGAGTCGAAAAGCAAAACGAGACACAACGAATCAGTTACAAAGAACGACAGTATTAAGAATGCAGTAAGGGGAACCTGCACTTTAAAGATCAGCCAAGAACTATATTTCACCCACATTGTTTACGGCAACGCTCGAGGCCGTTAAAGCAAACCACACAGTCTTTCTAGAGCTGCATGAATGTAGAACGCCAAGGTCTTTATGACTGAACACACACTACACTGATGCACTGAGTACTCCAGTTAGAACAATAATACAGCTTTTCCAACATGCTGTTATAATCCGTATTTCCTTTCATTGCTTAATACGTCTAACCTACATGTTCCACACAATTTTTTTGCATCCTTATTCGGTTACCTCTTAAAATCACATCTCCTAAATCTGCGGATTAGCCTATATTTAAAAGTTCATCAATTTTATTCGCATTGTAGCCACTTCAGCCATTAAAACTTAAAATTGTACACCGTGAAGTGTTTCGCAGACAAAAAAAATCGAATGTAGAAAGATGCAAATAGCGTAAAAAGTACATACATTGTTGAACACGAGAAGAGGAGACTGCTTAAGATGGGACATCCTCTACAAGTAGGACATGAGCTACAAAAGTAGTGGAAAGTAAATGAATTTTGAGATGCCTTTCCGAGATGAGAAGACGTCTATAGGCATAAAGTTCTGAACTGAACCCGAAGGAATACGAAGTAGCTTTCCTGCAGGTGGTACGAGAACAGAACGTAAGTTTTAGTGTTGTGTCAGCATCCATTCCCCCTTTTTCCTTTTCAAATCCATTTATATGCTATTAAAGGGGAGTTGCCACCACATGGATTACACTCATATAGCCTCCAGACGCCTCAAAATAAAAATAATGATTGCCTTTAGTAATAAAATACTTTGCCGACCCGGCAGAAATAACTTCGGGCTTGAGGATTTCCTGGAGAAATGGCCAAAATAACTTTACCATCTAGACCACGTGGATAAAGAGTATGACGTTTTTCCCATGTAGGAAAACGCAAAATAAAAGCGAGAGAAAAAATCGTGAGCCTTTTCTTCTTGGAAACGTTGACATGTTAGCATTGTTTTGCTTACACGTACAGTAACACATCGTAGCGTAGCGGGACAAAAGTTGATGGCACATAACTCCTGGAGAAAGTGGCAGCAACTAGAAAAACTGACTTCGTGTCTGGAAGATCATAGAAGCAGATGACGCAGTTTGGTAAAATCCTGAGGGCACGGGCAATATTTCTGGAGAATATTAGACCCGTTGTAAGTTACGTAAGTAAATGCCGCTACTTTACTTTCATAGAATTTCTGATAGAATGAGTTTCAAATTACTTTTTTGTTGTTCTAAATATAGTTAAGATTGAAACGGGTGCTTGCACTATATAAAACAAAATTTTTGTATTAAAAAACATAACATTGTAATTTAAAATAACTTGTAAATAAATAAATAACTTTTTATGTAACATATCATTTATAGCAATGCCATCACACACAGTTGACACTGTTAATTAATCAAATAAAATTAACATATAAATACTTTTCTACAAATTACAAAAAGATAATGCGCAATTGGTTTTTTAGTGCATTTTTCATCATTGACCAATCTCCGTATTTTGTGACGAGCTCCTTGTATCATTATGATGATTTGTTCAGGAGTATTGTACGGTTTATCGAAAAAGATTCCAAGAATTTCCATCTAGTTAGCTTAAAGTTTCTTAACATAATAAATTGTTGTTTTTACACTAGGTTACTTAATTGCCAAATACACGGTTCAAATTCAGTAGTAGGATTATAATACAATAGCTGAGTTGGGGTAGGCCGTCCTTGCTCTGGAAGCCATATAATAGCCGGCTCTATGGCTTCTGACAGCAAAACCCTCCACGAAGCAGCCTACATGCTCCAAAATATTCACCTAGCAGTTACCAGAATTAAAAACAGATATATCAAACAGCACATTAAAACTTAGATTACTGCTGGAGTCGGACAAAAACTTTTCTTCTATTAAAGGACCATATGATATTTATTTAAAGTAGGTTCGCCTGAAGGGATCCCTCGATATATTTTCATTAATTTTTCTTTCTTCAATTTCTGTTAAAACATATTTTCATTAACTTTACATATATATTACAAGCACCCATATGTTTTCGGATGAAAAATATACGAAACGATGGGAATGCCTGTTAAACATTTACTTATTAAATTTTACCTCCAGTATTTTAATGTGCTTTAGTCTCCTTATTTTTATATGACTCACATTAATTGATCCACTAAATCAAACATACAGAGATGATAAACATTGTCAATATTCTCATCTTTGAAAATATTTATAAAAATAACTATTTCGGAAGACACAAAATCTAGATTAATTAAAATAGTTTAATGAATTTTAAAATATTTCTTATAGTTCATCTAGTGTACAAATTTTCAGTCATGATTAACGGGAAATGAGCAAGGATTGACGTTCGCGTTGACAACTACACGTGTCCTTCAGAAGTCCTGGGGTCATGAATTGTATGCGAGGTCCATTAAGGGCTGACAGCTATATTAATGGTTTCCCCGCTCCCACTGCTTCAGATACATTGGTTTACCTAATAACTCCCGAAGGATACGTAGTATGTAAGGCTATTACGTGACAAACTTCAGTCAAGCTGTTAGCTCATAATACGATATGATTCGTTTCTGAGAAAGTCATTGAAATAAAAACGAATTACGAAACTTATTTATGGGTTGAGTGATGTCATCGAATTGAGTGTATGTTCATTAAAGTATTCAAAATGATTGTCACAACGTAATTTTGCTCAACGTTATCTCTAGTTAAGAAGCTATTAGCTAGAAAGCACATTAAGTAGAGAATCGAACGAAATGATATATAATTGTAAAACTATATTTACGATTCGCCAAGAAAAAGGCGAATCAAGAGCGCGACACAATAAGGCATTAAGTACGACACCAGAAATGAGAAATCGAAAGAAATAACAATTTCGAACAACGAATTACTACTACCGTAGATATTTCGCAATATAAACAGGGAAACGCGAATTATTAAAATATCCCGAACGACAGCTCAGCCGATTTTCAATGAAAGCTTTCTCGGTGTTGAAATTACATTAAACCGGAGAAATCCGTAGAAAACCTCGCCGAAACGGCGTGGAAAAACAACTACATCGGCTCAAGTAGTGAGAATGTTTCCTTTCAGTTTCATAAAAATCCAACCAACCTAAAGGACAAGTAGCAATGTGCATATTTCAAAACAATTGATCCGACCTGAAACTGCTCCATTAATATTAGATTGAACCGTTCGACAACAATAAATACTAAACCTTGATTGCAATTATAATTAGTCATAACAATTATTTCTAGTGGAATTGTATTAATTTGATTAATATAAGGTTGAGAGAAAATGTGGTACGCCCAGAACGTTTATTTTATTTTAAATAAAAACAAATGCTGGAAGAATTTTCTGGAGGTTTCACTTAAATGGCTTATATATAAAAAATATTTAGGTTACTTGAGTGTGTATGTCGGATCACGAAGAAAAAACTATGAGCAAGCTCATCCTCTTTATTTCTACAGTTTGAAGAGAGTTAAAAGTCAATTAATACAAATTCCTCTAAATTTCCTTAGTTGTGAAACTCGAAGAAGAATTAGACCAAAAAGGAAAATTGTTGGAAAGGTTTCAAATAATAAAATAACATGTTCTTATGAACCAAAGCGACGGGATAAGTGCAAACAATGTAACAGTTTATATACTAAATAAAACATATATAAAAGCTAATAATCAAACCTCCATTTTCGTAGATAATCCGTCCGACCACAATTATCAAAATATAAGAGAACAACATCGTACTATTAATTTTATACGAAATGAATATGTTTATTTTTCAATTGCTTTAGAAGAAAGCACTGATAACATAGACTTAGCACAAGTTTTATATTTTATCCGCACACTAATTTTTTTCAGTGTTACACTAACTAAAAGAACTCGCGGTGTTGACATTTTCGAAAACTTCAGAAGTAATGTTACAATTAAATGTCAGCAATGTAGTCAGTGGTTGTACCTATTTAGAGGTGAAAAAGAAAGATCCGTAGCTTTATATAAAAAAGGAATACTTAAACTTGAAAAAAATGATAACAGAAATTTTAATCTTGGCGCAAAATCCATCATTTTACAAGACACTGGTAGAACTATTTCGACTGTCAACCATATTCGCGTAAATGCAAAGCGTAATTGTGAATTTCGGCAGATTCTATCTTCAGACGAGGAAACGTATAGTGATGATCTACCGCAGTGCTACAAGGTTTGCTGGCTATCAGCAGGACAGGTTGTGATAAAAGTTACGCCGTCAAATTCTAAACATTTATCAAGAACAAGGCAAATGTGATGACAGATTTTGCAGAAAAACTATATTTTTGGCTCATATCATGACAAAGAAAACAATTTAAATATTTGCCTGCAAGGTAAAACTATGCATGCATATTAAATGGAGGAAAAGGACCAAGCGTTTCGAAAAAATTAACATTTTTCAAACATCTTGCTCTCTTTATTTGATTTATTTTATTCCATTAGTCCTCGTATGAGGACATAGGACACCTCAATACTTAAAATTACACACACACACACACACACACACACATATATATATATATATATATAGATAGATAGATAGATAGATAGATATAGATAGATAGATATATAGATAGATAGATATCTGCAAAACACTTCCAGGAGCTAGGAAAAATGACGAAGGAGCAGAAAAGTGAAAATATAATATTCGATAAATATGTAACCGTCTTGGAATAGAATAGAAGAATATACTGACAGGTTTTCAGATTTGACGAGAACACTCCCGCTATGTAACTGGTATCTGAACCGCATTTAGAAGATATGTCCGAGACTCCTACGGAACTAGAAATGCAGTTATTTTAGTTGGGGGAAGATTGTATTCTTAAATCCCTTTTTGACCCTAAAAAGGATCCTATAGAAATCTGGTAAAATGCTGTTGATTATCCATGCCTACAAGAACATGCACGCTATTTACTGTCCTACTCATGACAAAAATTAGTTTAAAATGCAAATTACAGATTCTCTTTTAGAACATCAATTACAGGTGCGAGTTACGATGCTTCATCCAAATATTCAATAATTTTCAAAGAAGAATCAAATGGAAATATCCAACTAATTTCAATTTTCTATCGGATTGAAAATTTGTTACTGTGATAATTGATATTTTATTTGTATAAAGAGTTCTTGGGTTTCCGGTCCGGTAACGTGATTTGAGCACAACGTTTCCATGGCTGCTGACACCGCCATCTTCGTCAGGTGAACTTTTGTCGAGATTCGGGAAGTGTGTGTTATATACACTGTCAAACCAATCAGGAGTTTTCAGGTCTGGTCCGTAAGTAATAGCGATTGGTCCGTCCCATTCCACCACAGTCTGCATCATATTTTATTTATTTGTAATGTAATAAATTTATTCAAAATACTTCTACTAATATGATCTACTTAATTTTATTGCGGATATAGGTAATTCTTTATAATGGAATACATTTATTTAAAAATGGTATTACTTTATTATTTTTATTGGAAGTGTTAATTAAATATGTAGTTGTTTATTAAACGAATAAATAAAGATTAATGTTATAACAAGTTATTACCCTACTGTGAATACAAATATGTTTTATATTGTAATTTTTTATGTTAAATAAAAAAAAACTGATATAATTCACATATGGCGCATTTGTACGTATATCAACTTATGCGGCGTCCTTTATTACTGCCTAATTTAATTGTGGCCTTCACAGGTTCCTCATCACTGTTATATAGTATAACTCAGTAGACTCGGCTGAGACAGCATCTGAAATAACAATATTTTTGCTCCGGATTTAGATTGTGGTTGGAGATGGGGACGAGCATACTCGGAGGCAGTGTTCGGTCATTGTTCCCCAGCAAAGCAATTTTCCTGTGCCGCTCAATGTTAGATCACCAATTGCACCCATGCAATGGAATTTTGTTGCAATTTTCAGTTAGCTTTGTAGACAAATAGAGAGATTAGAGTTTTAAAAAATGATTATTTATTTCTATTTTGGTCTAAATCAATTTGATACAAAACAGGAGTTAGCCGTCTATTACTTCATAGTGCAGGTGAGCACTATGAATGTTCAGCAACTGTGATTCATTGTATATATATGCAATCTCATAACTATCCTCTGATCTTGTTTTATTCACTTTGCTAACAAATCCAAAATAAAAATACATTCAAACCTCGACTCTCGTTGTGAAAGACGTCATACGATTTTGGTATAAACTGAGAAAATTCGGTAAGGTATTTTGATGGGAAAATGGAAGCTGAGATGAGAAGACACTACGTATGAACAGCCAATGATGCGCAGTGTCTGGCCAAGGTCACTATTCAAAGCTAACTGCCTTACGCGTCACTCTTGCAAATGGTACTCGGTAACGATTGCGGCAGTTATAACTTACAATTCACAGTGCCTATACCGGTATGTGATACGAATGTAAATTTTATTAGCCTGATTCATACGTAATAATGCATTCTGTATGTCACATGAACCAATCTTCACTTCGTATTTGACATCCCTGCATATTAATATCTATAGTCGGGAAATACTTTCAAATGAACAAGAACAAATTATAATTAATTGCAAGAATCATGTGAAGATCCAGCATGTTTCTAAATACATTCTTATGTTACATGGAAAATAATAACTCACACGGGAGTGTTTGCTGAGAAAAGGATATATCTGTTAAATAAATTTATTGCAGTTTTTCATTTTTGAAGAGATCAATATTACAAAGAACGTAGTCACGTTAAGCCATTTGTTTCATAATATTAATTTCCCCGAACCTGTACTTTACTTCATTATTGTAATATTTTCATACAAACATTTGTCTAATACTGTTGTATTAACTTGTTCTTGATTCCACGAAACTGTTTGGACCTAGGTCTCTGAACGCACTGAAAAAAATCCATCTTACAGTAGACAAGCATTAATAAGCGCATTATAACGGAAATCGTGTTACTGAATTTATGGGTTCAACTTTTTTCATTAATTCTATATCAAGCGTACCACGTCGTCGACAATAAACAATAGTCTAATATTGATATATGGGTCGATGTACCATCAACACAACTCAAGAAATTTCTGTAGCAATTGAAGTCCAAGTATATTACGAAGGTTGTTCGATAATTCTGGTAAATTTGTATGAAACAGCGGGAAATTTTTCACTTTCACGCCATTGTTGGTAAACATGATCCTTTCAAAGTTATTCGTAAAAGTTTTAAACATTTGCCAGTTGGCAGCCTTCTGTAGTGTTAAATGTGTAGTCTGGCAGATACAACATTAAATACTTTCATTTGAAGGATTGGACAGCTGCACAAATGAAAACCGAATTCGAACAAGTTCGGTGGTTTCATAATCAAGGTCGCAGAAGCACAGAAGATGAAACGCGCTCCGGTCGCCTAATTGAAGTCACCAGTCAGGAAAACATCGAAAAGTTCACAATATCGTAATGGAAGATAGCAGAATAACAGTGCGTGAGGTAGGTGATACCCTAGGCTTATCAACTTAACGAGTGCATTTCATCTTCAATTAAAAACCTTTGCGTGCGATGGGTGCCGCGACTGTTGACTTTGAAACAAAAAAGTATTTGGTAAAACATTTCAACGCAGAATCTAGCAATGTTTAGGCTTTACCCAGAAGACGTTTTGCGTAGATTCGTAACCCTCCATGAAACTTGGAACAATCACTGCAATCCAAAGACCAAAAAACAATCTAAAATTGACAAAATATTATGAAAGTGCACCGAAAAAGGCGAAGGACGTTTTGTCAGCTGGATAGGTGATGGCCGCCGTCTTTTGAAATTCTCAGGGTATAATATTAATATATTTATTGGAAAATGGTACAACCATAACTGGGCTCTATTATGCCGCTCTGTTGGATTGTTTGAAACGGGTGCTGATTGAGGAAAAAACCAAGTTTGTCGAGCAAAAAAGTGCTGTTTCACCGGGACAATGCGCCAGCACACACAGCAGCAGTCTCAATGACGACTGACGAGTTGGGATTCGAATTGGTTTCTCATCCACCCTATTCACCAGACCTAGCACCAAGTGATTTTGGTTCTTGTTCCAGAACTTGAAAATTTGGCTTGGTGGCAAGTAATTTTCATCAAATGAAGAAGTGAACCGAGGCCGTGACGGAGTATTTTGCTGAGCAATATATTGTTCTCGGAGTTCAACCGGGTTTTTCATAATTGCAGAACGCAACGTTTCGACGACTAAAAGCTCTGTCGTCATCTTCTTCGCCTAGAACAATATATTGAACAACTGCACCGGGAAAGGCTTCAATCTTTTATTTTGCTGAGTTTGACAATTCCTATTTTTTAGACGGGATGAAAAAATGGAAACTCGCTAGGCCAAGTGTATAGCAAAGGAAGGACACTATGTCGAGAAATAAAGTTAGTTTTCTAAAAAAAAAATATTTTTATTTACATTTTTACCAGACTTTTATACTTTATACCTTCGTATAAGGTATTGTATGTTCTCTGTAATTCAAGTAATGTAATCTCACTGTAATAAATTTATTGTTAAGAATTGTATCCTATTGGTTCAATGCTCAGTGAAACCACTTCTGCATGTCTGTAAAAGAAATCCTAAGTATATTAGTAATTTGGTTAGTGGAATGCATTGGACGTCGGAGCCTGATCAGTTTGTTTATTTGACCGAGACATTTATAAACGCAGAACGACGCTGTAGCTCGTTCCTTACCAAACAAACGTCATGCCAAGAGGCGACCTGTCTAAACACCTCTGTTCTGGAACGTGTCCACCCACCGCCTTACTTATAGAAAATTTCCAGTTAATTTATATTATAAAGAAATCATACATGCACCGAAATGCATATTTGATTATTGCGAGCCTTAGAAAAATAAGTTAATAAATGTCCTGACTTTCCACTAAATTTCTTTCAATTAAGTGAAACTCTGGTAGTAAGAGGTTCTGACAAGTCATTAATTAGACGAATCAGGACTTCTATGACTATCCACTTCATATGCCATTAATTTATTTTCTTTTTAGAAGAACAGATTACGTAATTATGCTGAGAAAGTGATTCCTCATAAAATCAAGTCATGGAACAAACTGCAGAAAATATCTTTATATTACAGACGTATGTAATTTAGCATTAAACAAACAATACAGACCAAGAAACATTTTTAATGTAGATGTTTGAAGACATGTTTGCGTAATATTTTCCCCTTCAGTTTTCAGGGCAGTTATTTCACATCTGTAATATTACTACTTAAATTATAAAGAAGAAATCTTGAACATGAAAAGGATTGTGGTATTCATGGCTGAGGAAACAAGAGGTGAAAACCAAGTAGTTACACATTAAGTATTGGTTAAATAGCAGGATGATAATTTGGAAGGAGTTCAATTTGATGTTTAACAGTGTTGCTGAAACGGGATAAAAAAAACATATCGCGTGCAAAATATGATATATGGCAACCTCAATAACACATTAAGTGAAGTTGGTCAAAACAAACCAATTTTAGTAAAAGCATTAAGTTTCATTTTTACAATTTGTGTTACAGCAAAGTTGATCAACCAGTGCATATGTGGACAAGTGTATGAATTTAAAAAAATTTCGACTGAATCAATTTTTGTACTTATAGATCAGAAAACAACTCTGTTGTTCTTCAAGAGTCATCCAACGCCTAAAATATTGTATATCCTGTTGCCAAAAATAATGCAAGAAAAGAAGATAATCGTTACCTGAACATTTTTGTCGAGTAACGGGAGTCGGTCTGACGGGGTTTCCCTCATCATTTAGAGGAAGTAGCTCCCCCTCCATAAGAAAACAAAATAAGACAATGGTAAACCTAACTCACCCTAACCCTTACTTACATTGAAAGCAGAGGGAATAACGTCCAAGAATGGAGGACCGATGAGAGACGAGTACCCACTTCATAAGAACAATTTGTTAGTTCGTAGAATCCCAACAAATTAATTAATAATTTATCAAAAGAGAGCACCAAACTAGAAGTTAAACTTATTTAATCAGATCTAAGCGATCCTCTTCACGAAAGTTTTGCAGGAAGATGTAATATGGGTGTGCACAAATTCAAATAGATCCAGCAACATAGGAATCACTTTTGGAACGCTTGGTAAGCACACGCACACACATTTTAATCTAAACTTATTTGTAAAGCAGTCCGCTGATCCGGAGAAGCAGAAGAGTAGGAACCTGCTTCCAAAATTCCATTGCAGAATTAAATTGCCAAAAATGATTATTCTTTGTTGACATCGCTAGTAGAATGTAGGCGTGTTTATCTTTCGGGTCCCATACACGTTCAAGGAACAATTTCCGATTACAAAGGATGTCCAACGGGCTCCTTCCAAAACTCTTGAGCCCTTTGTCCTTGACAAAATCTGTCTCGGAGCAAATGCACACTTTGTTGTACAATCAAAATTTTTATTCACATTTTACGCAGTAATATTAATCGACTCATTACAATTGGAAACGTTAACCAAATCTTGAATACAATTAAACGAAATAAATTCCATTACTTTTTTATTTTTCTCGGTAATAGAATTTTTAAAAGTGAAGTTTATGTACATGTTCCGATATAACATATTTATCTGGTGACACTCACGTTTAAGAAAAACGTTTCGTTTGGTGATATTTTAGCAGACTATTGTTATCTATTGTATTTCACAGGTTTTATCAGATTTAAAGAAATACGTAGCACCTGAAAGAAGCTTTGTGCCTTCATCCTTTATAAGTAAATGTTTCCTTGTGAGTTAGGAACTATTCACAAAATTCCATCGTGGTGCTTCACAGATGCATGCTAACCTTGAAAAACGTAATATTTTAATAAATTATGAATCATATTAATCTAAAAACTTATTCAATATACTTTGCCGCACAAAAAGAAAAACAGGCAGGTAAACCAAGCAGAGATGAAAGATGAATTAAGTTTGCTGTAACAGTGCTCTTTAATGTTGTGATAAGAGATTATAATTGATATGAATGCAGAAGTGTAACTTTCGTTTCGTTCTGCCCGGCATGAATATTTCAGGAGTTATTGGGATGGCTGCTTTATCCAGCGTTAAAGTCTCCGTAACTATGAACAAAAATGCGTACTTTCAGTCCCTGTAACAATGGATTACTTTCCTGAAGGTGAATTCAAATTTTTTTTCTGTAAATTATCGCCAGATAGTTGCAGGTCAGTTGGTGGCAATCAAATGATTCTTTTACTTTATTAATTTCTGAAATTTAGTAACAGTTGCAGAATATAAATAAAAAAGTATTAATCTAGTTTCCGGAAGGCTGTGAAAGAAAATTATGATGGAAGGGATCTTATAAATTTTTGACAACACTAAAACCTAAAAAAATTAGATTTAATTAATTTTAGTACTTTTTTATATTTTTATAATACATTGGAAAATGTTAGATTTGAAGATTATTAATACTGGTGTAGAATTCACATTTTCTCATTTTGCATTAGTGAAACAAATTGCGAGAGCACCGAAGTCCCAGTAAAACTTTTCTTTTCAGGGCTATAGACAAAGGAAAAAAGTTACAGAGCATTGCTGATTGATTGAAAGACTGCTTGCTACATACTTTCGGATCTTTCTGTGGAAGCGTAGAACTTTTCCGAGGAATTCAGGCTTATTTTGTGGCTCATGTTTTCTTTTTAGAAAACACTGCATTTTCATATAGGAAGATGTTCGCATAAATGATGTAACATATTCACAAAATATCTCAAATAAGACAACTTCAAATACATAAAAAGCGAATTGAAAAAGTAAAGCAAAGATCTCGACAAGCAACATTGTTCGTTAAAAAAATGGAGGTTTAAGTTTTTTTAACATTTTGGATCATTGTTTTACAACACACCGCAACGAATACAAATATCGACATGCCGATTAAATAGGCTACGATAAATGAGATGCAAACAATGGCGTTGGTACACAACTGTGTATAACAGATTTGTTTGAAATATTTGCTTTATTCAGTCAAGTATAAGAAGCAAGAGTAAGTACAGAGTTTTGGATATGAACGTTTACATAAGAAATTTGGTAAAAACATTACGTCGTTACTCATACTGAAAATTTATATCTCTCACTTTAATGCACGATATTCTTTGAGTTCAAAGTTATCTTACAGGAAATGACTAGAATCGACGAGGAATATGTTGGTCCAGGCAAGAAGACAATGGTCACGCCCTTGAGAATGTCGTCACGCACGCCGGAAACAAAGACAACGAGTGTTTCAGAGCTCCGTCGTAAATATTCATATAGAGATAACACACTCCCAACGTCTGAGATTCTACCAAAACCCATTTTCTGACAATTTATAAAAATTCAAAATACATCATGCAGTAACATGAGCATCGGAGCAACACATTGATATCATTTATTTCCGCATATTAAATCACGATACAGCATATATATCTGCAATAATCAAACAGAAAAATATAATGTTAATTACATGCAATACATACCATTATCGGCATCTTAAATCGTTGGTCTTCGTCTGAAAAAATATAAAAAAAAATTCTGTTTGTAAAACTTTCGATAAGAACTTAAATCTATGAGCTATAAGGTAAAGAACTACAGATCTCGGCGTGACAGATTCGTAATATAGGGCTTTGAATCCATACGAATATATATGACACTAATTTAATGACTGTTGACCCATATTCTCTTTTTGGCTGGACAAGACGTTAGGAAATTCAACAGTTCATACGAAATTTGAAAGCCATAAACTGTAAGGCCGATAGAAAATTGGTTTTTTAAGTGATTAGTATAAATCGTCCTAACCACTTCAAATCTGAACTTTATCTTAATTTAAAACAATATTATATTAAACATATTTTAGGACAGGCTGCAAAAACCTGCCCGCTTATCTATATGATAATACGTGGTTCGTGTGAATTTGAGCGTTCAGGTAAGCTCGAGTTAGTACGGAAGGCATAAGTCACTCTTTGAATTTTGATTATAATAAGTATAGCCATTTCATACAGTCAAATGGGGACCTGTGCAATGGTTCAATATTGTAGTTGCAGAGGCCCACTCACACCAGTGCGGGACTGCGGGAACGGGAATCCCGTTGTAGGTACGGGACGGGGTACCCCACGGTCTTTCACACCATTGCGGGAACGGGAATTCATTTTTTAGACGCTTTCCAGCAAACACAGCAGTTTCACGTAAAATAATTACGTATTTTTAATAATTTTGAATAAAAAATCAAGTTAATACAGTGTGCTCAATAATGTCTTCAGATGAAGAAAAGTCTCTAATTTTACTAGCTGCAGCCGAAAACGAAAAACGTGCTAATTAAGTTATTAGAATAATAAGAAACGAGGCAATTATTTACCCCGATGCACCCTGTTACCTAATTATTATATATCTTAAGGAAAAGAAAAATTTGGATTCACGAAATTCTAAACGTAAAACATTTGGTGAATATTACACCTTAATGCCAGAGCTACGTCGAGATGTTGCAAGATTTTATATTTATTTCAGTATGACACCTGATTGTTTTGAAGAATGACATTAAAAAGCAATACACGAGCTACTGTGAACCAATATCTCCATAAGGACGGCTTGCAATTGCTTTTAGGTATATATGATATAACATATAACGAGTGGGAACTTTGCAGAATACCTAAATTAATGTATTATTAAGATTTTCTTTGGCGGCTTGTACCGAAACAATGGGCAAGTGCGCAGCAGGCATGTGCGGGACGCGGGAAATACCGAGCAAGCTGCGAACCTTCACTGGGACGCAGTAAGAGGTGGGAAAGTTCGTGCAAGTCTGAATATGCCCATATCCCGCACCTTTCCCGCCCTGGTGCGAAAGATCCTGCACTTTAAGAGATGTACAAACAGGAATATAGTCCTAATTCGTATAACTGACTTAGCGTCTTAAGAAACTAGATCACCGTTCGTTTTAATAAGTACATATTTACCACCAAAAATAGTATTTCCTATATCAATACTCAAAATTTATTGACCATCTAATGAGATTTTGTAAATTAGTTCTTTGAAGTTGAATCCAGCGGCGGCTTTGTAAATTTACAATACTTTTACAGTGATTTATCATTAGTATATATAATATAATACAACAGGCAATGCAAATGGAGCCTTACATTTGAAATGCAACTAAAAAAAATTATTTTCAAATCAATTTTTGGTCATATTAATAGAATAATTTTGCAATGTATAAAAATTATCTAATATAATCATGAAAAAGTCTTCAATTAAGGACGAAACATCGTGTAGTTGTATTTTTGTCAGTTGCTTCTATAATTTTTTTCTGCTTTGTGGCCGATTTATTTATTGCAAAATTGAAATGTCAAAATGTTATAATTATATAATACTGTTCAGCGAGCTATGAACAAGACGATATTTGATCTAGAGTGCGAACGCCACGTTGAGTACAGTAATCTCCAACTACCATCTAGCGTTCAAGTACAAAGATGATTTCATTTAACGTAGAGTAGGGCCTAATTAGGTATTTATTGATGTGTGTTACTTCAGTATTTTCCCATATTAACCGCTAATTGGGCTACGTTAGACTCGAATTACCGTCAATACTAGTTTCTGTAACAGTAAAGGATTCGGCGTGAACTCACACAGATGTTTCCGTGTAATTTCGACTACTCTAGTAAGAGGCCCATATTTATGTACGTTTAGACCCGCATGGTACCTAACGGTTTGGAGCAGTTTCTTTCACTTACTGTTATAAGTATTGCCTTTTATTGTCTGAGAATAAAGTACTAATAACAGAGAGAAAGAACGCAGAATAACAATAGGTGCACAGCAGAGATAAAATCAACCAGAAAAGGGGAGACTAAATAAACACAGCGATGTTTATTGAACGTAGGTGAGAGCGACAAAAGAAGTGAGTAACAAGGTAAATAGTAAGTGAAAGTATAGATTCCAACAACATTTTGAAAAGCAAAGAAACTTCGTCATCAAGGAAAGATTAACATTAGAGCTTCAGTACTCCTGAAAGCGTACACTCATGCTGTTGCAATTGGTACAAAAATTGCATAGAAATTTAATACAGACCGAGTCATATATCATCAACATATTTAGAAGTCTTCTAAATTGTGCAAGTAAAGTCATTTAAACAATTTATGTAGCGACACTTTTTTCGTTCGTATTACGTCAATATAAATATTTTGAAATAAACATTATCACTGGACACATCAAATTGTCAATTAATGGTATAAATAAAATTGAACTCTGAAACGGGGTGAAACACGTGGTTTCTCCAAGTGCATAATAATGAAGCAATGGCTCGGAGCAATCTGTTGGGTGTCCTTGGCTGAGTGGTAATACCGTGAGCAGGATTAACAATATCCTGATTCTGGCAACGCGTCAAGGTTCAGTCTTACGTCCCATCACAAACAGATGGGAAAAAATGTTTGTCATTACAATTAAACAAACGTCAATAAAAAGTTTTCATGTGCCAATTAAAGAACATGTAAACTGTCCTATATGATCATTATGCCAGCAAGCAACTTTAACGCCAATGGGATTACTCATTGCTCGAACAAAGAGTACAATCAATTTAATAGCAATCAGATTCCCAAACATTCCACAACCTTAGACAGCATGGAGTCATGAATGAAATTTTTAATTTCTAAACATTGGAACACGTAGGATCTTAATAAGAGTGCATACATATTCCAAAGATTAAAGAGAAAAAAAAATGAAAGAGTGTTCTGTAGAATAATAAAAACATTCACAAACAACCACTAAACAATATTTTGGGAACAATTAAATTATTATTTGTTTCTTTATTATTAGAACCATAATTATTCATAGAGATGGTTACCTAGTTAAAGTAAAAACTACAAACACACAAATATAATATTTTACTTACTTCATACTTTTTCATTCAGTCATATGTGTGATGCTGATGAATGTTCGCATTAACCAGAAGTGTTTCTTTAAGTAATGATACCTTTACGACAAATATTTAACAGTTAAGATAGTTAATACATCCAAATTAGCAACCGTAAATACTGACCAACGTTAGTATTTTTCAGGTACATATAATAGAACCTTCTTGCATAGCATATTTCACGAAGAAGGACCTCTGACTACAGTAGGCTGGACTTCCAGTTATAGACGTCGCATATAATCTTATATTAGTTTTTCAGATTATCCCATTTTTAAACTGATGCCCTTAAGTAAATTAATAAACTAGTTTAATTTAATATTTAATAAATCTAGAATTAACAGTGTTTCGTGTGAACATATAAAAAAACGAAAATGAACTAGACCTACCAAGAATATGGGGAAAGGACGAAAGCCCACGATCCAAAGTAGACTATGCTTTTTAACATATAGGGTTACTGTGCGAAGTGCGTGAAGGGAAATTTATTACCCGTTGTGTACAAAAGCGGAGACTAAGAAGTACAGCAGAACAGTAGTTGCTGATATCCCGGAGCTATTTTTCGTTAATCCTCTGGTAAAACGCAAATATGAGAGGCCAACTTCGAAAAAAAGATGCGTTTATACTTTCCTCAATGGTAAAAAAAAACGCTTGTACGAAATAAGCAGCATCAATAAATGTATAAATTTATTGGCTCTTCAGATTATATTTTCAAATACTACCACCCAAATAAAATAAAGAAAATTTAATTGAACCTTCATAATCCAGTCACAGTACACACATGCCGTATTGCTCTCTATACGACTATACTACAACCATATGAGCGTGTATGCTTTGCTGAATCGTGAACTGGTGAAATGATTGAAGAAGTTTTCAAAGCAACTTTCATATAGAAGTATAAGGAAATCCCAGCTTAATGGCGAGCACAATGCCCTATATCCATTGCTTATCGATTCGTCATGGCCAGATGTCCTTGAGTAAGTCGATTTGATAACGTTAAAAGCAAAACATCGAAAATTCTGGCCCAGACAGAAGCACTTCCTTTGGTCCCTCTGGGCTTTCACTCATGAGTTCATTTGATTTGAACACAAGAGGTTTTACTACTTTAATTTATCCAAAATAAAGCGTTGAAAAGTGTATATTTCAAATAACAGCAACAAGTCATGTTCCATTAATTCATTCGTGCAAAAAAGTTCAATAAATTGTAACATCGCTTCGACAACGCAAGCGACGACGAAACTACTGCAGTCTGGAATTTGTCTCCAACGAGACTTTCCCAGGGGCAAACATCAGGAGCCAGGTAAAGATCTGGCCTCTGAATGGCATTTCGGAAATGAATAGGACAACCCACTCCAACAATGGCGGCGGACCCGTCCACAAGGCCATTGAAAATAACATATCCACAAGTTCGGTGGCCTAGATTTAAAAGTAAAGTGATTTCAAAAAGGTTTGAATTTCCATACTCATTCATCATAAACATGGCTGACGTTAATCATTTATGAAACTAACTTCTTCTTAATACGTTTACTAGAACACTGAGAAACATCCCTTTATTGACAAAGTTGACAGAATGTTGCTTTCCTACTTGGCCCTGTTATATTTCCTGATGTATGTTAGTTACATTAAATGAAGACAATATTTGTTTTTCAATATTCACTGGAGCGGCAGGTGATATATTTTAATTAACTATAAACTTGAAAATGGGTAATTAATACACAGCTCGAGAAATCGTTCGACATGTCAAACTTAATATATGCATGAGGTAATTTACAGAATTATAGCAATCTGTAGGACATAAACAATCGTAATGGAAATTTAGTGATGGTTTTTAACTTACGGTTCATAAATTGACAAGTCGAAGAAATGTACGTGATATACAACGTTTGTGGCAACCTTCACCTTCCTAGTGGAAATATAACACTTAACTCACCAGGTCAGGTGACAAAAGCCAACATTTACCAGTAACTGAGCTCCACTTAGTGATTAAATAGGACTTTATAATATAATTGTTATAACAAGTCCATTACATTTAGAATTTTTTACATTTCTAACAAGTCCCAAGATTTAAAAAGGGAATTCAAGTATCTTGATTGCAATTGAAACAGGAAACTTGTTAAAATCTCAATTTCTGCAAAGTGCAAAGGCAAACGGAGCGCACTATGACTTAAGATGGGCTGAGCGATTCACTTTTGACACTCGCCAACGCACCAATTAAAATTAATTGAAGGCATCGCGGCCGTTTAAAAAAACTGCTCCCTGAGAGACTAGTTCAAGCCTGGCATATTGTTGAAAACAAGCGCTTTATATATATATATATATATATATATATAAAGATGACGTATATAAAATAACTTCCTAACTCATCAGAATAACAACAAACTTCTGTATGGAAAAAAATCAATCTGACAACTGAGAAATTTTACCTTAACAAGAATGTCAATACCACAATGGGGTAATTGAAAACCGAGTTTTACCTAATTTATGGACGGTATCCCATTTTCAAAAACATGATTTTCAACTTACTCCAACACATCTTAACGAAATGGATCGTTGTTTCTATGTTATTTCGTGTAGTACTGTTGCTAATTAATGCTTAAAGATTGAATGAAGTTTTTCCCGGTGTAATTGTTCGATAAACAGTTCTCGGTATTCACTCGGGTGTAGCATATTTAAACGCGACGTTTCGACGACTAAAATATCTGTCATCATCTTCTAGGCGAAGTGCCCGAAACATTCCATTTGAAATGGAATTAATACTTTATGTCCTCTAGGCTTAGTCTGATCCAAAACAAAATAATATGATTAATGACAACACAATTAACAAAAACAATTGATTACTTAACGGATTAATAATTCATATCTTGAGGATGTTTCCAGGTGGCGATAAGTTATTTCTGGTGGACGGTGCTGTGCATAATTGCGGAAAAGGATGTTGATATGGGTGTTCATTAAATCTCCTCGATCGCTGCCCCTTTCCACGCTGAAACCCCTTTCCACGAGGTAAGAAGATGGAAAAGCTATCAACAACTTTCTCGCGACAGTCCACAATGCAGGATAAGTAATAGGTACGTCTCTCTGAATCCCTTTCTGAAATGATTGCTGCTTGGAGTACGAATGCCACATTATTTACGTATAGGGACGTCCAGATCTTTGTGAAGTTGAGTCACGAAAATAATCTCCCAAAACGCATTGGAATTATACTAGAGTCCATTTCGCAGTTTCATATTTCTCTAGCCCATTATACATTGAATTTCAAACAAAACGTAGAAGAGTTGAAGCCATAACATTTATTTGTAAAAATACATATTCATTCCAATGTAAGGAAAGGCCGATGGACAAGCCTTAATTTTTATCAAAATGCATTACTGGGATTAATAAAAATTTTCTATTGGAAATATGCTCGTATCACTCGCAGAGGGATTGAATCGTCCGGAGATCTCAGCAACAGGTGCGTGTGACTCAGCTCCGCAGGAATGCTGCCCTACCGTCGATGAAGCAAAAACCAAAATCCACAATGCTTGGAACTTAGTACTTGCTGCATTGAGTGACGTATGTGCCTATTGGGATTCATTTTATATAGTTTAACGCACATAAAAATTTCTACAAGAGTCAGAAAATTGTCTAAGCGGCCATTTAAGAAAGTTTGTTGGATGCATCATTGTGCAACATTAAGTGAGGTGGGCAACAGAAACCGAAGATACGCTAGAAAGTTCACACATACAACGAAATATACAGTGCCACTAAATGGTTTTGTTATCAGTCATCCCTAAGCGAAGAGAAAGTTGAAAAAATAATTGGGACTTTCAGTAGTAAATAGGTAAAGATTACACGAGAATATGTACAATATTCTGTTAGACAAACTTAGGGCAGGTGTTTCTGGAGCTCGAAATTCCGGCGTGTTGACGTTAACAAGACTGCAGGGGAAGGACAGGGAAACACCACATGTTCAAAATCTTCTTTTACGTCGAACAATATAGGCTTTGTTGTGAACCTCGAGGGGAGGACAATGGGGAAGCTCCAAACTACAATAGTCTCCTCTGCTGCCGTTTAGACTACAACAGTAACTGACTATACGTATACATCCGGATATTTATTCACATTATGGAAAATAGAATTGCCAGTTTTCTCAAGCATTAACAGCTGAAGAACATTATTTTCTAACACGTAATATAATTTGTTGACAAAACTGAAAAGCATCAATAGATTCAAACAGTAAATATTACTAAGAATCCCTGGCGCTACAAGAATTATTTGGTTTGAGATGCTACCGCAAACTAGTTTGAAGACTCACTTGCAATTATATGACAACGCTTTCGAACTTATAGTTTCCCAAATTCTGAGTTATATGATAAAACCTGGAATCTGAAAAAGGGATGCACTGACGATTTTTTTTTTAAGGCAACAGGCTACATGAGGGTGATCCACATTGGGCAACTCCCCTTTAATAGCATAGGAAGGGATTAGAAAGGGGGGATGCGGAAGGGTAGAGGAAGGTAGCCAAGGGTTAACTAGGGCCCCCGGGCTATGGTTGACGAAATGTAATAAGACTTTTTAAGGAAAACTGCGCTAACATCGTCTGCGAAAGAAACAACATTCTTAAATATCATTAGTTGATATAAATATATTAAAAACGTTGAGTTTGTATAGTACCAGAAAATTTGACAGTATTCATTGATGCAAACTGTTCAATGGTCTCAATGAGGTGTCAATTTTGCAATGATTAACCAATATATTGCTTAATGTCATTTAGTATATATATATATATATATATATATATATATATATATTACGAATAAATAATGTATCCTACCTAAGGAATTTACTACTAATATATATCATTAGCCAAACAGCCACAACTGAAATTACAACATTCAATAGCCCCTGTATACCTCTTTCAGGAGCATATGTTAAAAGGAACGCAAACTAGGGGAAGAGATGCACTGCACCACCACCTGCCCTCGTGTCTGTGAATCGACCTAGCTCAACAGGCAAGGGGGAAAGCCCATTCACATAGCAAAAATACTGTCTGCACACCCAAAACACGTGACTCATGTTTAACAAAATTCATTAAAATTGCACCAGTATGTGTATACACTACCAAAAGACACCACAGAATTTTAATTTAAACAAAAAAAGAAAACTGACTTAAGTTCGTTCGAAGATTCTGAATCGTAACGTTACTCTACCGTACTTGTATCATACATATATGGAATATAATCATATTCCATATATGTATGATGTAATACCTCCTGGTATAAAAACGAAAATTACGAATACTCAGCATCAAAATTATTCTTGAATGGGGTACAGTACTATCGAAGAAGAGAACTTCACTGGGTCAGGTCTAGACGTTGCCACATTGCCAACAGTAATTCGCATTCCGCTGCGCTGCAAGGAATACGCTGTTGCCAAAAAACTTCAAGAAAACTCACGGACTGGCGTATTATTTGCTAGTGGCGTGCAGTGAATCAGTTGTGAAACAAATTCGTGGGGAGAAAATATAAACTGTTCAGTGACTGCGACACAAGAACAAGCGAGGAACATTCAACGGATTTCTTTCATCGCGTCTTCTGAATAAAACAATGCAAACTGAGAATATCACAAGAAAGGGGCAAGGATTCAATTCAGTGTCTCAAAGTTTTGTAAAGTAGGCATTTCCTAATCAGTTACAATAAAATTAATTTATATACTCGTTCTCGAAAACTAAGGAACGAAAGTTATGGTTAGAATTCGGATCACGCCCCTAATTACTATTTTACATCATATAATTAATGCAAAGGACGTATATACAAGATCCAAACTTAGTTGTTTAGGGTTACTCTCCAGTAAAGTGACAGTTTACATAAAAAAATTATATTACTTGTATTAAAGTATAAAGAGAAACATTCAATATTGGGATTAATAAATAATTCAAATTAACGTTCAACATAATTCGTCCTTACCGCTATGATAAACTAGCCCAGGTTATTATTTAACACAAAGTATACTTTCTGATCCTCATATATATAAATATATATTTACAGGGGGGAGGGGGGAAATGCGTTACCATGACAACGACCTGTTGATACACAAGCAACATCTAACAGTACTTCATTGAAGTAATAATGAATCAACATGCATTAACGCGGAGCTTAACTGAGCTAATAATTAAAATTAAGGAATATTAATTTTTTTAAAATTTAAAATAACTTCGAAAAGTGGAACAGACCAATACTTGCCATCAGTATTCTTAAATATCTCGCAAAAAAAATCTAGAATAATGATTTACCGCCGGACAATATAAATAAAATGTCCTGAAACTTTCATATACTTCAAAAAATAAGTATAGTGGCCGCCATCTTACTTCACCCACTATTATACCTTAAGATTTTACAACGAAGAGGAAACTCCGAAAAAAGATTATATAAATCTTTACGCTACTCCTCACAAATTTCTCGTCCAAAAGAAGAGTAATTGCATTGCAAACCAAAGAGGATTTATGTCAGTATACCTACCTCCGCTTCTAGTTCGTCAACCGCAGGTAGAACAGGTAAAATCCGCCTCCAGGTACGGAGTGAATGCGCAACACTGAGAACAAACTTATTCGTCACTTCTAGAACTTCATCGCACAATTAAGTATTCCACACTGTCACAAATAAACAACAACCCCAAGCACATGTACTGCCAACACTACCCTCCAGTATCCAGCGGCAATTCCATAGTTGACGTAAACCTTCGCGGCAAGTGCACACAACGCTCCCCTGACGGCGGTCACAACGCTCGCACTCTGAGCTAACACTGACAACGAACTCGTTCGGCAGGAATTCCAAAGAAGATGCAAGCGTCACAAAGATCATACAAAAGATATAACACTTACAGCCTATACGACTTGAACTTAGCGGTAACTAAAGTTTACAATCAGTTAAAGTTTTCATGGTACATACTCGCTAGTAGACAAATTGGAAAGATTTAATTTGTTTGTAGATATAAGTATCAGGCACCAGCCAGTAGCCAAGAACATTGCTTTTTAAACCGCCTTGATGTTTGTTTTCTTTGTTACATTTTTCCTCGACGTACTTAAGTACTAAATACCGCGGTGTTTTTTACGAAATGTCTCCAAATGAAGATGAGGAAGAAGACATCTATTCCGATTTACCAGATTTTCAATACGACGACACACTTAAAAAGGTAATGATGACATTTGTCTTAAGCTTTGGTTATGTTCCTATTGTGTCGAATGATGTCATTCTACTTTAACAGCTAGAAACATCGAAAAAAGCATTAGAAGAACAAGTTGCCACGTTACAAAAACGGATAGAGAAATTATGCGAAGAAAACAAAAAATTGAACGAAGTAAATAACAACTTGGCCGAAAATATTTCCTCACTCTACAAAACAGCAAACAACGAACTTAGGAGAAAAGACAGACAGATTCAGGAGCTTCGTGATGAGTAAGTGTTAGCTATCGGTTCGTTTAAAGTTTGTCATGAAAAAATGATAATTTTATGCTTATGAATATTTGATACTACATATGAGGATTATGAATTATCAATTTATGACATTTAAAGTTTGTTGTTACCGTAAGACTTATGAATATCAACAATTATCCTTTTAAATTTACATTATTTTAATTAATTTCATGGTCATGTATCATTCATCACAAAATGATGTAGATGCTCCAAATGTTCTAGAAGTTCACACGTTTAATTGTGTTTTAAGAATACGTAATACAATTTAATTGAAGGTTAACATTCACCATTATTATAAGTCATACTGAAGATATTAGCAAATCTGGACCATTACAATCAGTCATTTTTTGTGTTGATTCCTTTTCTTATATAGATGTTTTTAGTTTTTGGAAGATCAAGCTAGTTATGTTCATACAGTGAATCTTTGATGGATGTAACTAAATAGCCATATTCTTATGTCAAGGAATATAAGAACCGTACTATTATACATCTGCTTTTTCAACTTTAACATATCAGGATTAAAATTTTATCCTATCTGAAATTATGAATATTTTTATAAATTATTGGTTCCATACACAAAAATATAACATTTTGGGGAAAATAATCCCAAATTTGAATGTGATACTGTTAGTGTTTCTTAATTTTTCTGTTTCTTAACATTTTTCTTATTTATAATATAAATAACATTTGTAAGTTTTAATCTGATTATTTTGGATAACAAATATCCTAACACAACATTGTTATTGAGTAGTTAAGTAATTGTTTGTGGTTATAAATCTTCATTTTAAATTTTCCCATTTTTACACAAACTTTGTTTTTTATATTTAATTCATATAAAAACAAAAATATTTAATCATATAATATGTGTCAATTTTTTTCACAAATTTTCCAAAAACTGCACAGAGAAACAGTCAAAAGATCTCAATAAAATCATTACATATTAAATCTCTCTTTCTATCCATGCTATCCATGAAGGATTATCAATTACTGAGGCAACTGCCAGATTGTCATCTTGCATAGCACATGACAAGTTCTCAATCTTTTCCTTGGCTATTTTTGTGATATTTGAAAGGAAGGAGCTTTGGCTCATATTACAACTTCCTCCTGACATTTGCCAGCCTGATTTGGAAAAAAAATCGGGATGTGTGGATAAAAATATGTAACCCAATAGCTTACTATAACACCACCCTGTTGCATATGAAATCTTGTGGAAGATTCATTTCAAAGAGCATATATCCTAACCTGAATTTTTAAATGATTAGAAATTAAACTTTCTGCTTTAAATCTCTCTCTAATATTAAAATTGGTGTATGTTCTGCATATAAATTTAATCATGTACAGTAATTTCTACCAAACTTTTTACATATTTTAAAAATATGTGAAAATGACCAACATTATGGTCAAATATTCTTAAAGATTATTGAGACTAATAGTATCACTCTTAATCAAGAATGCAGTATTTCTCAGAGTAAAGAATGAATAATATCTTCTATCATTCTTGAAAGGCACAGTGTCTAATTTCCACCCCTAATTACATCGGAGGGGAGAAACCTAGTTGTGGGGATGGAAGGAGGTCAGAGAAATAATGTGAGAATAACAATGATTTATTCAAATCTAGTGTTATAGGAATTTCAGAGTTTAAATGTGACTTTCACCATGCCAGCTAAGTTCAAGTTCAGCCCTATATGTGGTGTAGAAGGAGATGACACGAAAATAATGAGATAACAACCAAGATTGGTGTCGATCCCACAGCTTTTTTGCTTGCTAATCTCATTACTGACATTTACCAAGCAGGTTATTAAATTCAAGTTCACTCTTTTCATTATAGAGTGAGTGTGGGAAGGTAGGGTTAATTATAAAATGTCCAATTGGTTCAATATTGTTGTCAAATTTAGATTTTTATAGTTTGCTGAGTTGGATAGTTACTTTCATCATGATGGTTAAGTTGAAGTTAACTCCCAAATCAATAAAGTTAAGGAATGTGTCATGATGGGGTAAAGGGTCAAAATGGCCTAATTTGGTGTCAAATCTTTAGCTTACAGTGTTGTTGACATAAACAGTGATTCTCATGACACTAGTTAAATCATGTTGACCAAGAGATTAGTGTAGATTTAATTCACCTTCAGAGCTACTATATATAAATACTCTGGACACTCAACTAGTAAGAGAATAAAAATAACATATTTCATTCTTGTTGTATTCCTTTCAAACCAAATAATTGATAAACAAACAAAAGCTTTCCTATTGTATGTTGTGAACGAAACACTCTTGGGATTCTAATTGGATGGCAGTGAATACCACCAAAGCATTGTGGAACACTAATCTTTACACTCTGTTGGAATTCCAAAGGCATTTTTTAAATCCTTGATTTAATGCTTATACTTAATCTTCAAAATATATCTTACATTAACTTTTATATTTTACTATTGAGTCTTAGTAATATGAAATTACCAGTTTTCTTTTGTTCAATCTTAAAACATCTCCAAGGAATTGTCCCCTTTTATTATCTAAATTCACTTGGGAATGCATAGTGAATCCCATCTCAGTTCATAATGTGACTTAGTTGTCAAGTTCTCTTTAAGTTTTTACTTTCTATTATTTGTTTCTTTGTTACCTGAGAAGTTAACTTTCATTAATTTAAACAAATTTTAATGTTGACTTCTGAAGTAACTTATTTATTCCATTACAAGATACAAGATTAACTTTTCATGCTTGAAATAAAACTTATTCAGCATTCTATCATGAAAAATGGATACAGACCTATACCAATGAATAATCCATCACCATTACCATCATTACTATGAAATATAAAATATTCTAATAAATATCAGACAATTAAGTCAGAAAAAATAATTTATTAATGTAAAATTAAACAAAGTTATGTCGCTTGTTTTGTGACCTCACCAGGTTCAAGTTTAAAAAGATTTTGATATACAGGTCATTCTCTGCTGACTGCCATGGCCAAATGGTTCAATTTTTGGCCACAGCAGTCAGCAGAGAATGACCTGTCTATAAAAAATCTTTTTTAAACTTGGTGAGGTCACAAAATAAATGATGAAACATTGTTAAATATGACATTAATAAATTATTTTTTCTTACTTAAAATTGGTAGTGATGTTTATTTATTTATTAGTTTTCTCAATAGTCAGAATATATATTTACATATATCATTATTAAATATTCCATTTAAGAGTTACAACTTGGCACAAATATTTGACTATGTAAATTCTGTGTCCCCTCAAACCCAGTATAAAAACTTTATAAATTTAAATTCATTTTGAGACATTTTTAAGCTGCAGTTCATAACTTCATGCCTATTGTTTATCTAACTAAGATAAATATATATTTGCCTTCTTTTTCGTAATGTCTCTGTTTATGTTCAGAATCATAAGTCCCTTGTAAATAATGTATGTATCAAAATTTTCATTGATCATATCATTTCATTTATACACAATCTTTAAACTAAGAATTTCCCCATAAGGTAAAAAGTTTGTATGATTGATATTGCACCTAAAACAATAAATGAACCTATACTTATAATGAAGCTCCAAGATTTCAAAAAATATGATCTGGTACTCTATATTGTATGAAAACTATGCAAGCCGTGTTTAAATGAAGTTGATTTTTACTATGTATTCCAACCCGAAAATAGGTGGGGTGATCAATTTTATGTCATATAGTTCTCAGTGGATGCAGTAGAACCATTGTTAATTGCCAAGTCACCAAGTTTTCATTGAATTGATTTTATATACTGGCTGCAATTTGGAACATATAAACCTTAGACAAGTTTAAGGATCTAAATTAAACAATTGCCCATTTAATTGAAAATAAATATACACATCTAAGTCTTTCTGAATTAATATTTGCAATATTTTAGCAAGTTTCAAAATAAAACTATTACCCTTCTTGAAAATTAATTTTGAATTCAAATTACAATTTTCTTAGTGTCAATTCAATGAAATAATGTGTTTCCATAATGGTTTTTCTTGTTTTTCAGAAAAGACCAAATAATATTTAGAAAGAAAAGGTTTAACCCAAAACACGAATATTCTATTATTAGCAAAGATATTGGATCTGAAGAAAAAAGTCATAACCCTGTAAATTTGGGTGCTAGTGTGTCAGCATATATAGAAGAGGCAGGGAATGAAATTTGTAAAGAATTGTTGGTTAGCTGCCAAAATGTACCTCTAACATCAATTCCTGCCTATTCAGAACAAACTAGCAAGATGTTTCAAACAAATGCAAACAATTGCTTGAAATCAATTGACTGTGATTTAAACTTTGATGTTAAGAGTTCTGAAAGTTTCCCTAGCAATAATGAACAAAAAGAGCTAAATAGTGAATCAAAATTTACAATTAAGTTAAAGAAAAGTATAATGAATCAGAGTGAATCACCTGATATATATGTTTCTCGATTAGAGAAATCGTTACCAAAGCCAGAATATTTAGAAAAACACATGGCTCATAGAATCAAGGAAATGTCATCAAAGTATTCTTCTAGAAGCTCTAGTGTTAAAATGGCTAATACAGTAAAATCTAAATATTCAAAATCAAGAAGCAGTCGTTCAAAAACTCCATTTGATAAAACTGACTATAGAACTTCCGAAGTTTCAAGAGGAAGATCACCTCATAGGAGGGATTCTGATAGGCAACCTGATATTTCATTCATGCGGTCAATGTCAAGATATTCTCGATGTCGTAGCCCAACTAGAAGAAATAAGAACTATGACAGCAATGATAGGTATCATTATTCATATTCAAAAGAAAGGAAATATAATTTAAAAGTTCATATGCACTCATTGGATAAGGTTGATTCTAAGCATGAAAGCTCCAGTAAAAAAATCAAACCTAGTTTATCATCAAAAGAAAGAGAGACTTCTAAAAACTCAATGCCTCTACGCAGCAGATATGAAGACAAAATCAGTAAATCATCTCATTCATCAAAAACTAACTCTACTTCAAAAAATGATTATGAATTGTACAAATCAAAAGTAAATACATTCCCATTTTTTACTAATGATGCACCAGCTGAACCGAAAAAAAATGTTTGTAAAGAAAGCCATCAAAAAACTGGGGCTGAACCTAAAACAATTAAATCAAATGTTTTAGAGCATTTCCCTAAGGCACTGAAAGAGCTGAAATATTTGGGGCTTACTGATTCTGAAACCATAGAAGTAGATGATTTGTCTGTAAAAGTTAATAAATCTGCTTCCATTAGTTCAGTAGAGACTACTGCCTCAAACCACACTCTAAATGATGCTTTAGCTAAAACTAATAGTTGTGTGAAATATGGCGAATATAAAGACATTGCTGAAAGTAATGTGCCATCAAGAGAAAATTTGGAAATAAAGGCAATTAAATGTCACAAAGAAAATTTTGATGAAAATAAAAGCAATTTTCAGAGTCCAGAGAAAGGGAATGAACATAATACTAACTTACTGAAAGCATCACCAACATTTCAGGATCCTGCCATTTTTAAAGGTGGGCGTGTTTCTATTTCTATGTTTAATGAACAAGCAGATTTTACAAGGAAAAGAAAAAGAGCCAAACTTGTTATTACAAATAAGTCATTCAGTAATTTGCCTGTTAACCCTGAAATTGTTTCAAAAGTTACCACAGAAAGTAGTATTATCAACAGTAATGATAACACTTCAAAACAGGACCTTAATGATTGTCAAGAACGTAAGAAATTTAAATGGAGCCCTGAAGTTGAAAGTTTGCATAGCATGGAATGTAATTCTGAACACAAGAATGCTTTCATTAAATATGAAAATGAAAACAGTAAAATATTCCATAATGCTGATGTTCAGGTTAGTAAGATTTCTTCAAACAAATCTGTAAATGTGTCAAAGAATCCTAAAATATTAACAATAAAAGATTACTCTCATGAAGATTCTAGAAAAAATAATGAATTATTAAATTGTAGGGTTGAGTCTGACATGATATTGGCCACAAATGATAAAATTCTTATACATGAAAATGTAATTTCAAAAGAGGGGTCTATTGAAAAAAGAAAAAGTTCAGGAGAAGTGAAAGCACTCAATGATGATAATATATGTAGTCTAAGAAAAAATTTTGTTTCAAATAAAGAAAATATTCATTCAGCAGTAACTTCCAAAGATAAAAATACGAAGTTGTTAATAGTGAAGGACAAGAATAGCAAAGACTTTTTTAATGACTCATTGGAAGAGGGTGAAATAATTGATGAAAATAGCCCTGATGAGTCAGGTGTTGGAATATCAAATGTCGGTGAAATTCCACCTACAAAAGTTGATAGAGAGAAGCTCCAAGAACGAGCAAATCAACGCAGATCATCAGGTAATTCTCGTAGGTCTAATAGTATTACACGCCAAACAACTAGAGTCAAAAATGCATTTGGTAATAGTATATGTGAACGCAGAAGTCCTTCTGAACTATTTACTGGTGATAAGTCTCTGCGGAAAATAAATAAGAAAGGTGATTCTCATTCTAAAATTATTAGGTCAGAAAGTCAACACCCTGATGATGATAACATGCTAGGAAATCGAGCCAGTGAGAAAAGAAAGACCGTATGTAATGATTCAAAGATAAAACAAAAAGATTGTAAAAGTGAAAATAGAAATAGACAGAAACCAAGCCACTCCCATAATTTGAAAATATCAGAGACTGATGTGGACAAGCTAGCCAATGAAAATTTGTCCAGTATAAAAAAGATTCAGAATGTTGGTAAAGAAGAAACTGATAATACAGACATAAAAATTGACTTAAAAAAGTCAGACATAAGAGAGAAATTAAAAGAAAAAAGCCAAAAGACTTTAAATCAACAAACTTCAAGAATTATACTAAATACTAATGTTTTAAGCAGCACTGAATCAAAGGAAAATGCAGGTCACATAGAAAAAAGAAAAATTAAAACTAATATGTTGTGTGATATGGATCAGGAGAAATTATCTAACATCTCCAGTGATTCAGAATGTTTAAATAATTTAATAAGTGAAGATCCCATTGATAACATTGTGATAGATGAAACAGCACAACATATGGTTCCTGAGAAACGGGAAATCTTGGTTTCAGATGATAAATCTTCCAATACATCTAAAATATTTGACAAATTAGAAAATAATACAAATGTAATACAGAATTTTTGTTCAGATATTTCACATGATATGATCAGTTCAGATGAAAATGTCAATAAAACAAAATCAGACATCCATGTTGTAAATAATGTATCTGATAATTGTGTTATTTCTGGTACAACTAATGACACAGGTTTTACTAGTAAAGAAGTAAACGATTCCTTAGTTAAAGTACATAAACGTAAAAATGCAAGAATGACAAGAAGTAAAATGAATACTCCCTCAACAAAAGGTAAAGGCAATAATGTTTTTTCTGAAAAACTTGAGAAAAAGATGAGTAACTCAGAAAATTTACAGCGTGTTAATTACACATCAAATTATTCTACCATGCTAAACAAAGAAATTGAAACTCCAACTATTTCAGATTGTCTAAACAAGGAAATAAGTGAAAATGTACTAAATAATTTAAATTACCATTCTACTGCTACTAAAACAATAACTTACAATGAAAGTAAACAAACAGATACTGAAATTTCTAGTCCTATTAAAGAGCCCAAAAATAATCAAATTGGGCTAGAAAAGTTGGTTACCAGTCCTGATACAAATCAGAATATAGATACTAAATATCAAAGTATGGTAAATTCTGATCCAGTAATTAATGAAAATTCTGATACTCATTTCACTAGCAATACATCTCAAGACAACAATGTTATACATTCCTTTGTTCAAGATGATAGCATGAAATTGTCTGAAATTACAATAAAATCTCCTTTAAATAGTCCATTAAATATGGTTTGCAAAAATAATGAGCAAATTGATAATCCCAAAAGTCAAATAATGTCTAATGAAGAACTGATTAAAATTCTTGTTGGATCTCCACCATCTGCTCAAAAAATTTCAGCAACCAATAGTGATGAAAAAATATCAAGAATTGGAACTGATATTGTAGTGGAGCAAAAACTAAATTTGAAAACTCCTGAGCCTTCTCAACAATTATTGAAAACAAAGACTATAATTATGCATAGACGGTCAAGGGTTCGTATGTTGCAAGACAGTCCAATTCAAACATTCACAATTTCTTCAAAGTTTGATCACAAAATTATTAGTAATACTAGCACACCACAAACTGATAGAAGACATGAGTTTATTAAGAAGTGTGATGTGACACCCCAAAATAAATTAGAAAATCTTTGTGCACTGTCACAGATGACCGTAAGCAAAGATACAGCTCTAGAAGTGCATGACAGAGAAAAATATGTGGATTCAGCATCAAAGGACAAATCTTCTGTTACCAAACATACCACAAAAAATTTAGCTATTGCATTCTCAGATGTGTTTGGTAGTGATAACAGTGACGATTCCAGTGATAAAAGTGATGACTCTGTTTACATTCCTAAAAAGAGAAGGCGTGTGGGAAGAGGACGGACAAAAAAGAAGAAAAAACAAATAAAGGTTACAGTAAAAACATAGAAGTAAACATTTTATATCATATGTCTATATTAAAATACTTTCTACAACTATTGTATGTTGAGTGTATGATACATTTCATATTGAAATATTTACTATAACATACTTGCTTGTTATGTAGTTAACTCTATTTGTTTCTCACTCATCAACTATTGTATCTTAAATTTATGAAAACTTGTCAATTTTTAGTTTATTTTTATATATTCAGCCTTGTGAAGTTAAATATTTATTTTGTGGTATGTTATACAATGGAAAATTTAGTTTAATATCCTATATAATCCTGTTTTAATATATATATATATATATATATATATATATATATATATATATATATATATACTCATTTGGATAGGATTACCTTAAGTCAATAGTTGATCCAGTCAGTTTGGGCAGAAATATAAAACCAAATTGTCGTCAACCCGAACCCCCTTCATCAGGATAGTAGGTCTGAACTGTGTGCTGGCCAATACAACCTTACTGAACCTACTGTTGATTTAAGGTAAGTGGGCTACCCTGTCTCTATTTCCTATCTAAATGAGTTACTTAATTTGGCCTTGTCACTTTTCCAATATATATATATATATAATTAAAATGATTGGTATGGAAAGGAAAGAGAGAGGTGGTAGCTTACCTGAAATAAAAGCTCAATATTGCCATTCAGGACAGTTGTTTAAATTTTCCTATGTGCTAGCTGACCGTGTAGTGTCGTAGAGGTGTTTACCTGCATCAGTAGATAGGTGACTTTTTCCATGTCTGGCCAGAAAATTGAAGAGCTTCCTGCTGTCCCTAATGGCTACATCAAGTTCAATGTCAGCTAAGTTACCATCTTTTTCTTTTACCTTGCCTGCCAATGATTCTAATTTTTCTACAATGCCACATCCTTACATATACAATAATACTTTATATTTCTTTTGTGTACGCTTATTTTACTACACACACACACACATAAACATATATATATGTATATAGTAAACTTTAATTTGTTCAAGTATAATTGGTACTAAAATTTTTATCATTAATAAATTTTTTCTATAAATATTTAAAAAGCATTATAAAAATTTACTTTTGTAGCATTGCAAGTAAATTAATTTAATGGTATGGCATTTGAAATTAATATAAAAATGGTACCTGTACTTTGACTTTGAAATGAATATCCAGAAAAAGAATATGTCTTTCATATTCATATGGTAAATAATAATTGCAAGTTGCTGAGCTGTCCTCATAATTGATTAATACTAAGTTTTTCTCAGTGCTTTTTTTAAAAAAAATTATTTCACACAACTGCAGAAATAATTTTAGTATATATTCAAAAACCAATAATACTGCAGATCTACAATAGTTTGGGTAAGAATACAGTGATAGTATGTCTCTTTACTGTCCTAAATGGCTCATCTTGTTACCAGGTAAAAGGTGATTAAAGCTCAATTATGTGTGTCAATATATCTAACCACCATATGTTTAGTGCAACATAATATTTTTTGTAGGGCTTTATATGGAAACTAAAGTCATTGCCACACTGTCATTTTCCTTAAAACATTGTTTTGCTAGGCAGGCGCTTAGTGAGATAGCTGATTCCATCCAAATACTTCCCAGAAATAAAAATCCAGGAAAGCCATTAATTTACATCTGCTATTAGGCCAATTGTTCAGGTTTCAATACAAAATGGCATTTTTTACAATTATTTATCAACACAGCAAGCCTCAATAAGTGTCACATAATAGCTTATTAAAATGAATACATTATTAGGAAAGTTGAAAAAATAATTTGGTATTTCAAAAGTAAAGCAAAATAGTTTTTGAAAGAATCAAAAGCAAATATGATATATGATGGCTGCAATTTCCAACCCCTGAAAAATTGTGCTCTTATCATGCCCACTAGTTCAGTGAAAATAAATCTTTTGGTGATCAAAGTCCTTAGATCTCCCATTTTTTGGTAAGTTGGATAGAATAATCAAGTTTGCTATCCAATCAGGTAAGGATTACAAAGTTTTGGATTTTGGAGTTAGCTTCCACTATTACATCAATGTACTCATCTACTTTAATAAGTCAATTGTCTCTGATTAGGATGGCTGTCCTTACTGCATTTGAAACTGTAAGTCCCCCTGTGATGTGGAATGTTCTTTTTAATCTTCCCTATAATACTCTAGCATTTGTGATTGTGGAAATTGGTCTAAGTGCTTATTTTGTAATATAATAAGTAGGCCAGTGCCACTTTATTCTTTACCTTCTGGTCTTCATTGGTTGCTATTACTTTCCATAGTTTCTTTGTGATCAAATATCATTTCATGTTGTTAGCTCAGTCTTCATAAAAGATCCAGTTAATTGATGTGAACTAACATAGCTCATTTCGTTCAAAATTATTCTCAAAAGAAAGGAATAATTGAATTTTAGGTTGATTATTCAAGAACAAAGAAGAAACACACACTTAGGCTTATTAGAGTTTGACATCTAGCAAACAATATACAACGCATAAATTTTAATATCCAGTAAAGCCCATAGAATGAATTGATTCAACATTAAACCCTTGGTAAACTTTTGATTTAACCAGCAGCAATAGCATCATTTACCTATTTACATTCCCCTCAGCATGTAACTTCAAATAAAACCAGGATGGTTACCGACGGTACTTTAATAACTGGAATTCTCTTACTACAAAAAGTGTGTCTAAAATATCATGCCGAATTAAAAGAATGAAAAATATTCTCTAACCTAAGTCTACAATTACTGCCGGTACTTTAAACGAGTAAGAAAATAAAACCTTTAACCAAATAGACCAAAAATATAACTGCTACCATAAAAAATTAAAAAATAGACCCGGTAAATTGAGAGGGTAAAAAATATTCCAAGTATAGGTCGAGAGGAATAGAAAGACTCGTGAGCTGCGCAGCAGAAGATGGAGGTGAGTTTTGTTATCTGCGGTCAACTTCCCAGTGTCAGTTGGTGAGGTTTTTCAAGTTATGGGTATACCACTCTAAGCAACCATTTTTACAAGGATAACTATGTAAAATAATACTGCACGAGTATTAGTACTACCAATATTCTGACACGTAATATGCGACATTTCTAATTTTGTCTATAAGATTTTTAATTAGTAAGTAGTTCAAATCAATTTTGATTTTGTTGCTTATGCTGCCTCTCTGTTTTTGCATGGCTATGGAGTGCTCTCATATTTGTAGCACAAAAATTAAGGAGTTTGCTGAGTTTCACGGGTTTCACAGATATCGAAGCATAGCTCCACAGCGTTGTAGCACATTTATGAAGGTTCTCGAAATTGAGAAAAGTTATTCAGCAGTGGTGTAATAAAATGTTGTCCATTTTATTTTATCTTATCTTATTATGTTAAGAATTCAATTTTTTCACTGCTTTGAGCAGCAGTTTCTTATTAAATATTAAAAATATTTCAAAACAAATTAAACTTCTAATTAAAAATACAATAAAAATAAACAACACAGCAGGAATTTGGCACACTCCAGTCCATTAATATTTCACAGCTATTTTCATAGTTACCTACAATTGTGATACATTTTCAAAACATGAACGAAAGGCATAGGTGAAACAATAAGACACCACAACATTTGAATTAACAAAAATAATGTGCAACTCTTGAGAAACTTTAAAATCAATCGATCATGCATGGGAATTTAATTATAAATTCCATATAGTTGATTTAGGACCAAATTTATTTAAAAGGAAGTTTAAAGTAGCCAACCAGCAAGGGTGTATCTCAATGACGTATTATTGTTCTGGAAAGCGCTGATTCACACTGAGTGAAGAGTACCTATGCTTCAAGGTCCAATAGTATTTATAGTCATGGAATATTCTAGTATAGAAACATGTAGAACTGAAAAGTAAACAAATTAAATAAAAATATTTACAGCAAGTGGGACTCAAACCTAAGTACGCCATTCTGCAGATGCACCTGCTACCACTGAGCCCATACCTGCAAACTGACAGTTCTGGCAACATATCACTTAATTTTGTCTCTTAATTGACTACTTCATTCTGTAATTAGTCTTTGATACTTTGCTAAAATTTGCAATTATTTGCAACAGAATGCGTTTGAAGAAATGTAACACCAATTGAAATAAAATCTCTGGTAAAGCATACTGTACTACTGGGAATTAAATAAATATATTTAAAGCTTTCTATTTATACCAGTAATAATACATGTGTGTGAGAAAGATTAAGGTTTATTTTATTTAATTTCATATTGATTTAACATTCTAAAAATTAAAAGTCATTTAAATTAGAAATGCAAGTACAGAAACAATGTGTCAAATTAAACAAATTAGCTTTGGAAAACATCAAAAAATGGAAAAGTTGCAGTTTCTGGGTTCATCAAATCAGCCAAGAAGCAAGCAGTCCCAGCTAAGCCTTCATAAAGGCTGAAAGGACAGTCAGGTGTGCGAGCTCCTTGTTTAAATTCTGTTGTCTTTAGAAACTCTGCAAACATATGACTTCGGTGCAAATGCTTTTCATCTCCAGTTAGCCGATACAATAGGAGAAAGACATATCCATTGCCTGCTATTCCATGGCATATTCCTGTAAGAGAACTCGGAAAGAATTATAAGAATATTTTCTGAAATAAAACAAATGTCTTCTGAAGTATTTTATTTGTATATGTGTTGATTTTAATTATTTGATATATTTTATTTTTACACATGGACTTTGTTAATGTACGTATCTTGGAGTATGAAACAATATTTTTAAAATTTTATTAATACTACTGTCGATTTTAGTGAGCATTTTGTTGACGAGGGTTAACATTTTTTGGCGTTTTCAGAGGATAGTGATAAATTAAATAATTCTTTTGTTTAATAAGGTATCAACTTAATAAAAATCATCTAATTCTCAATGAAACCATCTGTAAAACAGGTTTCGACAATTTTTTTTCAATTAGAAAAAAATGAAGAATATAGGAATTTTTTTCAAAGAAGGGATTACAACACAATTTTTATGTTTCTTCCCCTTAAAAACTTAATAGAGGACAAGATTTTTTAAAAAATTGACAACTTTTAAATGCCTCCCAAGTTTTACAGGCCTTCAAATATCGTAATTTGTCCAAAATTTCCAATTTTCAAATGGGTATTAAGAAAAAAAATGTTTAATTGAGGAAAAAAGCAAAAATATTGCTTAAATTTGGCCATGCAACAATCTGATTGGCTAACTTCTTGGCTAATTAAATCTGAAACGGCACAATAAAATGAAATTTTTTTTAATAATCATTTCTCAGGACAATCTACCCTGCAACACACTTAGAATCTTTTCTGACCACCCTGTCTATATACAATATTATCTTAATTATTCGTATTAGAGTTGACTGTGAATATATATATATATATATATATATATATTGGTATGGAAAGGAAAGAGCGATAGGTTGTGGCTTACCTGAAAGTGAAATATGGTGGCACCATAAGGAACTGAATGTTGTTGTTCTTCAAATTTTGCCAGTGCATGGAATGATGTAACACTTCTTCCTGAAGAAGGAGGCTGAGAGCCTCCGAAAATTTGAAGAACAACCTTCAGTTCCTTATGGCTACACCGCCCTTTACTTTCAGGTAAGTCACAACCCCTCTCTATCTCCTTTACATACCAAAATTGCAATTATTTTTGACAATGCCATATCCTTACTAATATCATATATATATATATATATATATATATATATACTTGGTGACAAAGTCACATTCAAACTTGGATAGTGAGGAAGGATAGAAATAAATAGGAGGATTACACTTTATGTGAATTCATATGCTCGGGCGTTGCCTGGTCAGGAACTTGACCCGGTGGCCGAGATGGTTAAGGCGTCTGTGTACTAAGCAGAATACGTGGGTTCAAGTCCCGCCTGGGTCAAATATTTTCAGTCTTTCCTTCTTCTTCCATCCTTCTCTCTGCTTTGAACATAGGCTTTTCCATGTGCGTAAATCTTCACCCGTAATTCCTCACTATCCAAGTTTGAATGTGACTTTGTCACCAAATTAGTTCCAATCCCTTAATGGATTCTCCTAATATTGTGTGTGTGTGTGTATATATATATATATATACTTCTCAAGATCTCAGCATACAAAATATGTAAAAACTGCTGAAAATTACTTAAACCGTGTTTATGCAAGATTGAAAATGCTAAATTCAAGCTGAAATACTTTTTATAAGACCCAAGCCTAAGTGAGGAGTGGTAAAGCAGCAAATGAATTAAATGTGTTCATAACACATACAACATTTTTTAAGGTTATATTAACATTTTTGATAATCATATATACATTATCATTCATTCTATATGATAGAATATTAGTTTATTTGTAAAAATATAGATTAAACTAGTTTTCTAACTATTCCCGTTCCATCATTAGGCAAGCTCAGTAAATGTATGATTCAGTAAAATGCATAGAATACTGTAACTTAAAAAAAAACTGAGAAATACAAATTTTTAAAAAGTAGATAATCATCAATATTTACCAGGTCCTTTCCTTAATAACCCTTTTTTCCAAACAACTTCTCCACATTTAAGGCAAGATTGCAAATATTTCTCATCTTTCCAATATAGATAAGCCTTAGCCATGAGATATACAACACCTGATTTAAAATAGGAAGAATATTAGAATAATAATAACATTTTAAATAAAAAAATAATCCTTTGAAATTTTATGATTGTGCCTATTAAGTAGTTGTGTTGTTGCTTAACATCATATATGTAATATTCTTTTTAGATGAGTTGCATTCATTTAATAAATATCTATTAAAATTTAAGTGATCATAATACACAAATACTTGGAATTTATGTTGGTTGAATTTCATTTGCACAACCTATCATAGATAAAATTATAATGAAAGAACATACAACACAATTATTTCCAATATCAGAAATTTTTATTTTAACAAAATAAAGAAGCTACAAAATATTTTTGAGCTAAAGAAGCTTTTAGTAATACCGTTGATATCAGCACCTCCATCTCCCACCCCTGCCCCAATACTAACAGTGATATCTGCAGAGAACTGTACATTACTAATAATGGCATTTACAGTAACTATTAGTTCATTTATGACCCACTTTTCAAAATAAAGGATACTAAACCATTTAATACATATTAATTTCTATATTGAATATAACCCTTCATTTTTCACATTTAATTATTCAAATATTTGTAATTGAGCATAGGATTTACCAGACTTCAAGCTGCACTTTTCACAATAAAAAAGATAAACAATAAATTACATATTAATTTCTACACAGAATATATCCCTTTATTTTTTCAAATTTAACTATTCAAATATTTAAGGTAAGATTTTCCTTCATTTCAGCCACACCTCCATTTTTCAGATTTATTTATTCAAATACTAGCAGAGTGCATGGTGTTGTCCAGGTATTTATTTAAATTACAGAAGGAATTGTTTTGACACTAACTTCTTGGTAAACATTTTATTTAACCAGCTATTTATCAATAGCATCAGTGTTTGGAACATTTATGTTCCCCTCCCTGTCCTAACTCCTCGGCATCAAACTTCAAATCGTGACTGATGGTACTTTAACAATTTGGGAATTCTGCTACATAAAATAAGTGTGTGTGTAAATCACAGAATTCTTTTCTTTCTCTACTTCTGTTCAACCTCTTTGCTAGATCAGATATGTAGATGAACATTTTTTGTATTGTTAAGTACTCTCAAATCAACCTTATTTGAATTGTTACTATTCACCCATGAAGTTGAATTGAACCATTCTTTTAATTTCCTTGATGTCACTGTATCAATTCTCACCAATTGGTTCAGAAAACCTACTCCATTTTTTTTCATATCACCCTCCTAACCAAAGGAGAGCAATGGTATACAATCTTGTAGACAAGAGCTAGATTACTTTCTAATTCCAAGTTCCATAAACATTGTCTGTATGTTATTAATTAACATACAAACATTAGATTTAACAAAATCCAATATCCTACTGGATCTCGTCCCCAACTTTTTCTCATACTCCCTTATTACAAATTTCAACATCATAATAAGTTCATCCAAATTTTTAAAGAATGATAAATATCAAGTATTTACAGATTTACTAATACTCTATCCTTCTTGATTAAAAGCCACAAGGACCCACTTGACACACTTAGAAAACTGTGTAGTTTACAAAATCCCTTGCTCTAATTGAAATTCTCACTTAATATCTGTGTATCAAGGAAAATGTGTCTAATATCAAACTTCTGAACAATAAACAATCTGAAATCTCCACATATATTATCTATTCAAAACATTCATTTGATTGGCAAAAAGCTAAGATATTAGACGTTACAACCAGGTACCGTTCCAGAATTATATCAGAAATGCTTCATATTAAATCCAACATCACAGCATTTAACATCCAAACAGATACTATGAAACTCAACAATAGCTATGATCCATTATGCTAGCCCTTCTGTTTTCCCAGTGTTGTTGCATTTGCTTCGCTTTTGAGTTTGTCAACTGTCTTATGTAGTTGTCACTCTTAGCTCTTGTGTTTTTTTAGCAGCTGAAGAAGGAACAAAGTTTCCAGAAATGTTGGATGGTATTTACATCATCACTTCATTTTAAATGTCATTTGGATATTTTATCTTATTTTTAAATTACAAACAGATTAATTATATTTTAAAAATGGATTGTTTACTATACAATTTTCCTTTTTTTAACCATAACGCTCAAAATAAATAAGAAACATGCACGTTTCCACCTAAATCGAAAGCATCAATTGTCTCCTAAATGTGCAGTTTAAATGAAGGAAAATTGGATACTAAATTATAAATATTTGAATAATTAACTCAGAAATGAAGGGATATATTCAGAGTAGAAATTAATATATATTACATTGTTTTTCTCATTTATTTTCAAAAGTATTTTGGTTATTATAAATTATTTCTTTAAATATTTATTTTTAATTGCATTCTCTAATTGATTTTTAGGTGTTAATCTCTAACCTTTAGTCAAATGGGCATGTATAATAATGTATCAACAGTTCTCAGGTTTGCACCTGGGTCTTAGGCGTAATCATGGTGTAATCAATGAACAAACAGTTCTTGTGTTTGCACCCAGGTTAATGAAGAATTAAAACTCTGTTTCCAAGGCTTGTGCTGCCGTCTTAGTCAAGTGTACAAAGATGGTAGCGCAAGCCATGGAAATGTGTTTTAATTCTTCATTAACCTGGGAGCATTTGCAAGAACCCTCTTGTTCATTGATTACACCATGAAAACCTTCATTCTCCTTAATAATTTAATTTGAGAACAAATGAAGGTAAGAATAGCAAGATTATTATTATTTGTTCTATTTTCAAACAAGTTTCAAACTGATCCCTGTAATGAATAATTTCCTGCAACTTTCTCATGACCTTGTAGACCAGGAAGTAAGTTTGTGGGTGCAATGCTGTAGATGCAACAAATTTAATAGGAAACTATTGGCATGTTTAATTACAGATGGCAAAGACCAAAACAAAAAGGAAACACAACAATGATGATAATAATGACTAATTACTAACACAATAATATTTCCTATAAAATTGTCCCTTGCATGTGTTAAATTCATGACATGTAAATAAATTTCAAGTTATTATTGTTGCAAAAGTGTCCATTTTGAGTTTATTATATGTTGTGCAAGGAATAGGGTATGTTTTCACTAGTTGGACCCTGTGATATTAAGGAACTTGGTGGGGGTATGGCATCAGTGGTGATACTAAACTTTGCTTTTGTTATGCAGAACCATAAAATGTCAATATAAGTTACTAATTAATTGATTTTACAAAATACCATTTGAACTACCTGAAATATAATATAAATATCTCAGTTAGTGCTTTCATTTGTTGATTACATTTTTATATGGGAAACTAGCAAAGTAATAAATTTAATAGAAAAATATAAATAGTATTAAAAGAAATATGGATTTTCCCTCAACAAAACAAATTACCTGGAGCTCCATGACACCAATGTACCAACTCCTCATCTTCAGGTCTAGAACTTGAATTTAGTTCATCAGTAGCACATGGGAAGTTTCCTGAAGGTGTCTGCAAACTCAAAAGAAAATCAACAGCTCCTTTGACATCCTTCTCTGCTCCAGGAATTGTTTGTAAACAGCTTGGGAAAAGAAGCAGCACTTGTAATATACTACTTAGCCCATGAGCAGCTCCTATAAATATGATTAATTTTTTAATATGCATTAGCTATATTATGCATGTGTAGTTTTATATAAAAAAAATTATTTTGTCTAATAATCTTATATTACATTTCTGTTCATGCATACAAAAAAATTGTATAAGCAAGAATGAGTAATATTAATACAAACATTTTTCATTACATATTAAATACTACTTAGAAACATTTATGAAATATGTTTGTTACCAAGATATTCAGTTCCATAGTAAGAATACATCAAAGGACTTTGGCTTTTCTTCCTTCTTCCCGATTTAATTATAGCAGAGCAAATTTCTACAACATCTTTCTCTGGGACAGCTTTGAGTCCAAATATTTTCTTCAACCAAATTGCACCACAGAGGTAGCCAGCACGACCAACAAGAAGCTCATCACCATAACGAATATAGTCTAAAGGTTTACAAATATTAGCTAATTCAATGTATTTATCCAAATAATGCTTGGCCTTTTCCACTTCACCTAAAATTACATAAAATAATGAATTGTTGAAAATATATATTAAATTTGGATAGGAAAGATAGACAGAGATCCGCTGTCTTATCTTCAATCAAAAGTTGGAGCAGTTAAGGGAGGAAGCGGTAACTTAAATTTTTGAGGCCCTATAAATTTAAGATAAGTCAGCCACTCTATCCCCCTCTCCTACCCAATTGAATTAATTTGACAATGTCACATTTCCTTCACTTGCTTTATATATTAAAGAAATACATACCAACTTCATTTAATAATGCAGCTGCTACTGCATAAATACCACTATTACCAAGCAAAAATGCTGATTTTGGAGATGAATCATGTCTATTAATGTAGTTAAGAGCTTTTGTTATATAAGTAATACCATGTTTCAAAAAATATTCTCTCTCGTTTGAGAAAGGGCTTGATTGACTTAGCTGGTAGAACATGTAACCTATTCCGCCTGCACTCACATACAGTCCTCCGTCTCCATTTTCAGACGGCGGCTGCCCTTCTAATACTTGTTTGATAGTATCATATACCTGATCTTTTACGTCAGACATATGAGTTAGAACCATTTTTCCACTATAATCGGGTAGTGTATTGAGAAAATATCGTTTTGGGTGACTCATTTTTGCAACTTTCACAATACGTTTCATAAGAAATTTTTTTGATTATATCATTTTTGTTTACATATATAATTTATTATTGGAACTAGATTCCGGGAACATTAACAGTTTAAAATATTGGGAGTTGAAGACGCTTATACAGTAATTACACCACAAATTCGTATTTTGATATCGTAAACAACATCGAGAGTACCAAAGATGTTTATATTATACGTCAATTATTGCCACCAAAGGACTTCGATGTCCTCTGTGACAACTCATAGCCATAGATGTCTGATAAGAAAATATTTAGAAGGCAGTGATTTGACGGTCTTTGCTCCTTAATGAAGCTTTAATTTTGACAAAATAAAACATTATTGACATATACTCAAACATTGTGCGTTAGAATAATTGAGGATTTATTTTCTTTCTTATGTGTTCGTTATTCTTGTTATGATGGTTGCATAATCCACAGTATTATGTTATCTGACATGGAGCGAAAGAGCAACTGCATGCGAATTGTATAATTGGCGCTCCTGTGCAACATGGGGTCGATTGTGTTACGAAGCTTGTCTGTCCTTCTCGGTATATTCTTTATTTTTGTTGGAGTTATGAAAATAACATCAATTATTAGCAAAGATCTACACAAAGATTTGGTGAGTTATATTATGTAATACATTATTATTTCAAGAATTTGCCCCTAGAATGCCACCACCGGCGTTACGTACGTGTTGGTTGTGGTGTCTACATTTAAAGGTATTTTAATTGTTGCCGATTTGATATAGTTGTGGCACTAAAATTTTTAATCTTAATTATTATAAATATAGCGTAAAATTTGGAAGTGGGCAAATTTAACTTGAGCACAAACGACCTTGGCAAAATGCCTTTGGCTAAGTTATCTCAAGTAAAATTTAGGCCAATGTGGATTTAGAGTTATTTTTAAATTAGATTCCTGCACATTCTAATATTTCATGAGTCAGTAATAGAACATTTTCTCTCCATGTATGCAGAAACATAATTCATTATTTTTTAAACAGCGTTTCATTGCTACTTATAGAATTATTTGATCAGATAAGTCATTACTAAATATTTATTATTTTGTTGTAATTCTACTTTAACCAGTTTTATTAACTTATCGTGTATTATTTTGCAGCGGAAAGAATACGTAAAATATGCGAAAGTTTTTCCATTAGCAGAATTACTAAACATTAAAGTACCTTCCAAATGGTATCGACGAGCTGTGGGAACACTTGAAATAATATGTGGCATCGCAATGGCTTTTATTCCAAGCAGTAAGTTGAAAGTTTGTTTATAATTATTCTCTCATACCCTAAGATAAATATAAAAAGTATTTATAATGCAATTTATTGAAATGAAATTAAGTATATCTAGCAACACATCTGTATTTAATAGAATTCACTGACTGACACATTATGAATGGTGTTGGTTGACTGAATTAAAAATTTACAATACCTTTAATTTAGTATTTAATATGAGTCTTCATAAGTAACATCTGTGTTACTTTAAAATTAAACACAAAAATTGAGAAAACATTGTTTTAATGAATTCACAGAAAGGTGATGTTGATTCAGTTCATTTTGGAATGATTCGGTAACGTTCAAAAGAATATACAACTTATTTTGTTCACAAATATAATATACTGACAAAATAAATTGAAATGAGTTTAATTAAATGTTTGCAAAAGAAATTAACATTATTGGAAATTATACTGTAAATAAATGTAGGATAAATTTTGCATTATATGATAAGGTTTGCATGCAAAAGATGATTGTAGAGTAATATAATTGCTTGTGAATTTTTGTTAACAATTTTTACAGCTATTGTGAAACTTTAGAGAGGAAAGAATACATATTTGTTTCCTCACCACCCAGTATTGGTTTTAACAATGCTGGTATAAAAAGAAAAGAAAAGAATCAAATGGTAATTACATTCTTGGAATGAGGGTGTGTAATCATATAAAACAGTATAAATAGAAAACTAAAGTCACTAATCAAATCATTAATTGGTGATGGGTTTAGTAGTTTCCTTCATGTGTTAATTCACTTTCTGCCTATCCACTTTTGGTATTAAACTAACTTGGGAATGCATCAGTGCCACTTTAAATATTTTATATGTCTTTATCAACTTTTGTGGCTCAACATTTGGAGTGAAATTTATTAGGGTCATTCAATACTTGAGAATATTGGAACATATTTATCTATCAATTTGAATCAAAGTAATTAATTTATGTTAACATCATTTGTTGATTTTTTTATATTACACCAAAGTGAGAAACACGAATTTATTAGTTTACATCTTTATGTGCAACTAATACATCTTTGTGTTATATTCTATGTTCCATGGTAACTCCATTTCAGCCACAAATATACCAAGTTGATTAGTAATTTGCTTAATAGGGCATTGGGAAATAATTTATTATTATGAGAGAGTGAGAGATTATGGCTTATACAAGCATGAAATATGGATTAATTGAGATAGAGGATATGGAGAAAATTGGGGATGTTCCCTTTCTTCCACAACTGCTTTATTTAACATGGTCATATATTGGTATATATATATATATATATATATATATATATATATATATATATCACCGGCTTTGCTTGAAAGCAACCAGGGCCAAGATATACATTCAATGGACATACCTATTAATTTCTGAAAAAAGTTACAATATAACAAAAAAAAATTACAGAATTGTCTACCTTGTTTTATAAAGATTTAAACCACAAAAATCTATCTTGGCTATAATATGAAATTACACATTGTATTACCATTACTATCTATTATCCACATTTGTTTCAGATTCTATAAAACAGGGTGCAAATGTAGTATTACTCTTTATGATGATGATGGCAGTATATTCCCATTACATGGTAAATGATAAATTTGAAAGAATTGCACCTGCTCTGGTAAGTTTTTATAATTAATAATCTATATTTATAATTTCACTCTGATATATTTTATTAAATTATTGAAGATTATTTAATAATCTATATTTGAACATGATCATAATTGTTTACTAAAATTATTTTTGCTTAGGCTTATAAGTCAAATTAGTGTAATTTTTTACCATTATATTTGCATAAAATGTTATTAGTGTTATTGCTAATCCACATTTCTTATAAATTTTGCAATAAATGATTATGCTATCTTCTAAAATTTTAATCAATTGATGATAAAACACTCACATTCTTCAAAAAATAAATTGAGTAAAAGGAGCCAACTTTATATTACCAAGTGTATTTAATTGTTTTTCTGTGTTGATTAATCTCCATATAGTTTTGTGAAAACTTTGTTAAAAGTCCAGTCATTTTAGATAATCCAAATAATAAATTTAGGTTTCTTAATGAATAAACAGTGTGTGATACGTTCACTATTCTATTGAAATTGATTGATCCAAAGAGAATTAAAATCATACAATAGTAAACTAACTCCACTTCCTCTATAATTTTAAATCATCATATTCATGTTGTAGTCATATTTGTGTAAATAATAATTTTACATATATTTCACATTAATGTTAAATCAATGTAGTTATCAGAAATAATTGTTTATGCATATACATATAAATTTAGCTGAAGTGTGATATCACAAGACAGGACAATAAAAGAACCTCGTACATTAAGAGTTGTAATAATCTAACTTCTTTTTAATTTAAATATTAACAGCCAATCAGTCAAAAATATATTATTCTATTTAAAAACATTATATTTATCAGACACAATGTTTCATCCAATGGGACCTCTTCAGTTGTATAGTTACAATTCAATTATAATTTATTATGTTTAATTTAGTTTAACAGATTTCTAACGTGCAGTTCGCCCACAGTGTTAAACTAAATTTTCTTATAATAAATTATAGTTGAATTGAAACAATACACCCAAAGAGGTCATAATCGGGGACAAATTGTGTCTGATAAATATTATATTTTTAAACAGAATAATAAATTGTTCTGACTAAGCTGTTATTTTTAATATTGAACCTCATACATGACAACTATAGAGAAATGACTTTTATAGTTGGTGAAAAACTGAACCAATGAAGACAGGAAATTCCATTTGGTGAAGTTACATCACTAGGTTTAGTACTATAGCCCTTGAAACAAAAATGCTTTACTCCAATACTTTCCAGTATTCATAAAAAGTAATATAAACATTAATATGTATAGCATTATTGCAATAAACAATAACCATACTGATTATTAGAAAATGATCTGTTATTTTATAAGTAACCATACTCAGTTCATAAAATGGAAATATTATTCAAACTACAAGTGTAATGGAAATGCTATATATAATTAGTATGAAAAGGAAAGAAAGATATTGAGTTGCTTAATTGAGGTCCAGAATCACCATGTTACACAGGAGAAAGTTCTTAAAATTTTCAGAGGTCAAAATCTAGCTCTCATAACTTCTATAATAATAAAGAAAATGCCTCTGGGGCTCCATTACTGTGTTTCTAATCCTAGAGAAGAAATAGTTGAGATCTCTTTTTGGAAACTGTTATTCCCCTATTCTTAATTATTTAAAAAAACAGATCACTGCAGAAAGATGCCAACTTCAAGGTTTGTTTGAAATTAAATTTTAATTTTATATGTAGTTAAAAGAATTTAAAGCAAAATCTGCAAAATATTAATTTCTGAAAAAGAATGTTTTATTTCCTGGCTAATGTAACCTTCAATGTTAATATAAAAGAAAAGAAATGCAGGACCTTGCATGTACAAGTATATTTTCCTTCCAGATCCTACATAAATTAATTTTACCTTCCTTAATCCATTATTTGAACTCAGAAATATGGATGTGGTTCAAATTATAGAATCATTTTATAATCAATTTCTTATAACCTTAAGGTATTGCATTTTACAATTTATAATTAATTGTTTATAGAGAACGATGGGTTTCCCAGTGGAGATGATGCATAAATAGTTCTCGGGTTTGCACCCAGGTTAGTGTAGAATTTAAACACAATGGTTTGCACTTCTGTCTTCGTTACATGTACTGATGAAGATGGCAGCGCAAGCCATCGAAATGTTGCATTTAAATTCTACACTGACCTGGCTGCAAATGCAATAACTATTTATGCAATTAATTGTTGTTGTGTAATTAGTCAGTAAATGATTACATTAGAGTAATTATATAATATTAACTAGTTAATTATAATTTTAGGTGTTTTTCTTCATGCTAACTGGGCGTCTTGTGATAGACTGGCAGCTTAGAAGGAAAGAAAATACTGAAGTGATAGCAGTAAATGGTGAAAAGAAACAAAATTGAAGGCAGTGTTGTGATTCCCTATATTGTTGATTCACATTCTCCTTGTTTTGTAGTTACAATGACAAAGTATTCATTGATTTATAGCATTTTTCAGGTAGTTCTGGTATTTTTTGAGCCAGAATATAATGTTGGAGAATTTGAGAACATTTTTATAATATTGATGCATTTATTTAAATGCAAGTATTTGTGTGTCAGAAATGAGTGGGTCTAATTTGTTATTATTACAATGGCTGCAGTTGCTTACTGGCACTAATTAAATACAAACTTTAAATTTGAATGTTTGTGAAGTATAAGAACAAAAATATAACAGTGCCCTTTCTTTAAGGTAATAACACCATTGATTTTAATTACTCAATTCAATTTTTTTTAAAATGACTGCTTGCTGAAATTAATCTTGAATGTTAATATTTGTAATGCAATGGAGATTTCAATTTAATTTGTATAATATGGTACAAAAAAATTCTCAAAATATACCAAAAATGCTATAAATGTAAAGACATTTACCTGCTCCATTTATAACCTGATTCTTTGGTACCCAATTACTTACCTGAAGTTGCCAGCCACTTAATTAGTGAAATAATAAGGAAATACTGTACATTTGTCTTCTCAGAGTATGGTGCAGAATTTAAATGGAACCCAATGTTTTGTTTTAGGAAGTTATTCACCAAAAATATTCCTATTTTAGAGATTGGAATATTTTGTTTGTATTGATATATTCCTCGTTTACTACTTTAAAGAATGCACTTTTAATGTTTTCATACTCAAAATTATTGGTAAAATGAGTTTCACTTAAAAATTATCAGTATCATACTTGTCACTTAAAAAATTAGTAAAGGAGTACCAAAATAAGTAATCATTTTGTGCCTCTAAATACGTTGTTATGTAAATGTCAATAGATGTTAATTACAGGGAAAATTCAATATCAAGTTAATCATATTTCAGAAGGTAAAAGTTTATTAAAAAGAATTTTCTGTGTTAAATTCCATCCTTGATGTATTTAAATTAAAATAATTTATTGTTTCCTAAAAATTCAAGTTAGTTGCAATGGTTATGATCTGGAATGTATTAATTTTATTTTGGGTGTTGCCTGCACCATTTCCAAACTCATTCAGAATATCAAAAAGCAGGTAGATATTCACTTTCAGTTCAGGGATATTTAAAATGTGCGGGTACTGATGATGTAAATATTGTAGCAAATCTGTATCAGATTACTTATAACTTTACATTCTTACTTTTAAGAACATTATTTATAATTCTTATAATATTAACAGACCTGGACATTGGTGAGGTTGGTTTGGCTTTAAACAGATTTGTGAGACAATATTTTATAAATGGGCTATTTTACTACTATGTAGTAATTGTCTGTCCATATTTTTTAATTAGTTGGCCTGTCTTCCACGAGTTATATGTTGATTTTGTTGTTTTACTATATGTATTATTCTTATAAATGCATTTTATTTCATTTTTGTTTATTATTTTTAATTTTGGAAAATTTACAATCAAAAGCATTCATGTTTGAAATGGGAGGTTTTAAACTATGAAGCGCAAACTTTGCTGATGTTCACAAAATTCATTGTCAGAGATATATATATATACCAACACGTCAAATGACAGAATCTATTATTCTTCCACTCATTGGAAGAAAAGCACATTATTTCATAAACTAAGGCATATAAATTATGTTAAAACATATCATTTTGTTACATTATTTATAATTTATTAAATTAACGTATTCACTTTTTTTTCAAATTGTGTAAGGTTCACACACAAATTAGTCTCCCCCCCCCCCCTTTTTCTTTTAAAAAAGTTCATTTATTCAATGTTATATCCATTAATCTTTGGGATGTTTGGTTTGTATTTTTTTTATTAATTAATTAGAATGTATTAAAAGATACTCAACTTAAGTAATACATTTTGAGAATTGTATTATTCAGTATTGTCATATTTTGTTTTTCTATGTGATTTGATCTGTAGTCTGTTTTGTGATGTCTTTATTTTACTGTAAAAGTTTATTTTATAAAGTATAGTTATATATTTTTAAAAAGGTGTCACAGTAGAAGGAAATTGTTGCACCGTATCACAAATTTATTTATTAAGCATATTTTGAACAAGTTCTTGTCCTGTGATATGTACTGATAATCACCTGTCTACTGAGAACTTGATGTTTCTGTATTGCTCAACTTATTATATTTCTTCTCTTGATTTTTCATAAACAATAATGTAGTTGAACTGTATTCTCTTTAGATGGAACCATTACCTTTCAAACAAATATGCTTAGAAGATTTAAAGCAATGGAAAGTTAATAAAATATAAATGTCCTTAATATCATGCAATGAATTGCATATTAAACACACTACATAAATTAACAAGCAATTGCATTATCACCTTGATTTAAAAAATAAAAAAATGTAATCCACATGCAAAAATGTAATAAAATAGTATAACAAGTGCACTTGGCTTGTTTGTAACAGTATTTTGTCTGATTCTTTTTCCTGTTAAAATAAAAAGTTGAATGTCACAGCACATGTGGAAGTGTATAGCAGATTTGGTTGAGGTAACCTAGCAATAGTTGTGTATCCAATATTCAGGATAACCATTATTTCAATACATTAGAAAGTTAACTTTTAATTGTATTGACCATATAGATGTTTCAATAAAAAGCTAATATTCATAAAAAAATTGTAATTTGTATTCTACAAATCTAATGAATTATTTAGACAAAGAATATGAAATTAAAAGAAATCTGATATCTGTTCAAAGTGGTATTCACATTTGGAGAAAAGTTCTGTAACAATCCTAAATCTTTATCATATTCTTATTGGAAGAAAATAATGAAGAAATTTAGTTAAAGAACACAGAAAAACAATTTGATATTTAATTTAATAATTTATTCATTTTTATCTTAATTTAAATTTATCTCAGAGTTTGAAATCAATTGCACAATATAAAGAACTATTTTTAAAATGTTCACTGCATTTGAGTCCACCTAAGAGGGTGTATAAATACTTCCAGTAAAGAAAGTCCTGAAACTTTGTCTGAAAAATGCCAGCTTTTTTTTTTACCGTACCCCATTTAAGTATTTCAAATGCCCCCATATGTAACACATACATATTATTTATATTAATAATCAAATTATTTTCTAAAGAAGCCTTATTTCAACTTTTGTATAACTGTTCTTTTGTTGCAATAATTTATTTTAATCTGAGATAGCTAAACTTGTCACCCATTCAAGCTTTTGTTTGAAATGAAGTTTGTAATCATTTAACATGTGGAGTTGTCACTAGACTATAGTAGGCAAGCACTTGCCACACTCCATAGAATTATAATGTGTACTACTACTTCACTAGACATAAACAATACTCTCAGAGTACATCGTAGTTTATAGTACTCCAATATTTCAGTATCTATGGAAAACACCAAACTTACCAAATACTTATTTCATATTGAGATACCAACCATTTTTATTTTTGTATAAGCTAGTAGTTTTTAAATTTTAGACACGCTCATTTTTTAATTGTGCCCCACATTGGGAAACACTGGTGTAGGGTGTCGTAGAAATATTACAGTTGTACCCAAATTAAAGGCCAAAAACATTTGTTTACTAACAGATCTTCTGGATTCAGACCAACACAAGTATCATGTAAAGCTTCTTACATTGGACAGATTCTGAATTTCCACCTATTGAAAAATCAAGAAACATAGTCGACCCTTAACCACAATCTACATTCCTGGACTACAAAAACTCAACTCCTTTCTCCATTTAACCTAAACTGGACTGAAATCCAACCCAAATCTAAAAAAACGTACTTCCCACCTGGCTTCAGGCCTCCTCCCAATTTCCACAATATCCTCGTTCACCCTTGTAGGCCCCTCCCTAAAACTCTCCTAGGTTTCCAACCTTGCAGTACGAACAGGTGCCATGTCTGCCCACTATTATCCTCTACAAACAGCCACCCACAAAATCAAAGAAAACATTACCAGTTGCAAAAACTTGAAAACCGTTAGATATATTGAAATTGTGTCCTTTTTCCCCCTTTCCACTGGGAAACGCCACATTTAAACCACTTTTAAGATTTTTCACACGAGTCAGCAGCCGGAGTGTGGAACTCTGCCAGCAACAACTACAAGCCATCACCACGCCGGGGTAAGAGAGATAAATTTGTATTTGCAAATCAAACATCTATAACACAATTTTGTGAGTGCCACATATTGTTTCGCACGGCTTAACAGTGACCCCTGGAAGAGAGTAGTCCCTTGGATCTACTTTAAAAGGAAATTGTAAATTATCAACCCTGAGATTAAGATTTATCATGCCTTGAGATAGTTTAAAAATCACTTGTATTGATAATTGTGGAAGAGTGTAATAAATAATTATATTACAGATATATGTTATAAATTCCTTTAAACCTGTTTCTTAAATTATATAAGGAATTAGGTATTACAAATGGATAAGGAGGAAAGTTAGAAATAAATAGGAAAAAGTTTGGAATATGCTTTATGTGAAAGAATATGCTGAGGTGTAGAATTGCACACTTAGAAAAGCAATGTTCTAAGGAAAGACTAAAAATATTTGTCTAGAGTAGGGCTTGAACCCACATATTCTGCTCAGTCCACAGATGCCTTAACCATTTTGGCCACCAGGTTAAGTCCCAGACTAGGCAAATATAGACAGTCTTCTTGGGTTTTTCTAAGAGAAGAGGAGGAATGGATAGAGAAGAGGGAGTGAAGGATTAGGAGCATTCACTAAGGAATTATTATTACAATATAAGGAACTTTAATTTATATATATGAGTAAGGATATAACATTGTCAAAATAATTTCAATCATTGGTACGACAGGAAAGAGCGATAGTTTGTAGCTTACTTGAAATTAAAGCATGGTGAAGCCATTCGGAACCGAAGGACATTCCTCAATTTTTTGGAGGCTCAGCCTCCTTCTTCAGGAAGGAGTGTTACACTATTCTGCATCAGCCAGCTGTGGAGTTTAGACCACTGTGCGGCTAGCAGTAGTCCATAAACAATAAACACCCCACAAGGCCAGTAACTTTATCTCTCAAAGTAAGGTTGTGGCATAGGAAATGTTCTGATTAATACAAATATGCACATACACACATAAGCATGTTCATACATTCTCACATGGACATGTGCAAGTAGGGATGGCAGTATTAAAAGGATGTTGAGTCCAGGGCTTTGCCTGGCCTATATAAAATGCAGGGCACAGTCTACAGTTAATTTGGTAGGTTGTGTGGGAGGAGAGGCAGGTGATGTTTATTTGATTTTGAATGTATTGTGTGACTTTGGAAGATTGTGGTGACTGTAAGATAGGCCAGACATCTGTTCCTGCTGCAAGGTTTGCAACCCGGCATAGGTGGATGAGTGAGGGTGTGGGCTTTGCGGGGATGGATGAATAAATTGTGGGCGTCTAAGCCAACACTTGGGCAGGTGGAGAGTATAGTGGGGAGAATGGTTTTTAGGTCAGGGTTAGATTGCAGTCCAGTGTGTGCTAGGTGGAGAATGGACATCGATTTTTTTGTAGTCCATGGAAGTAGTTCATTGTGAGGAGTGGACTACTTTTCTTGTTTTGGTCCAGAATGGGTGTTGGTGATTGGAAATTTGATAGGGCATGGGATCAGTTTTTGGAGGTGGTCTTTGGGATAGTTTCTATTGATGAAGCCATTTAGGATTCATTTGGTGTAGGAGGCCAGACTATTCTAGGTGTACCTACTGCGTGATCTAATAGATTGTATGGAAGTGAGCGTTTGGTGTGGTCACCTCCATCCCCATACACACGACTAATTTCTGCTGTGTCCCTGCCCAAGGCCACTTATGGAAGTTTACAAATTTCCACTCATTGTGGCTTCCCCAACACTCTCATTGCATCAAAACCCTGCTTTATATTTATCAGACGCAAATATTGGCAGTTTGAGCAAGTTTCAAAATTTCCACACCCACCCCTGGGGTGGCACTTCACTTTCAGGTAAGCCACAACCTCTCTCTTTCCTTTCCATACCAATATTGCAATTATTTTTGACAATGTCACATCCTAACTAATATCATATATATATATAACATGTAACGATTAGTGACAAGGTAAAATTAACTGATTTGGATAGGAAAGAGAGACATGGTAGCTGACTTACCTCAACTCTACAAATTTGTCCAGTCATAATGGACAGAAATAATTATTCAAATTGAGGGCCTGAGCCTCGTTTGTCAGGTCTGAACTGCTACCAGCCGGCACTCTTTCTCTCTCTTTTTTCCCTATCCAAATAAGTTAATTAATTTGGCCTTGACACATTTTCTTTACATGCTTTATATAAGTATGTGTTAAATTTTAATATAATCAATTAATCTGAGAAAATACAAATGATATATTAACACAAAACAATTGTATTAAAGTATTATAATGAATTGGTTCATAGAATAAATACTACAAATCTCTGTTAGTTGCTTTAAGATGTATTGCAAAATTATAACTGTGTATGAACATTAAAATTTGAATATCACGTTTTGGATGTTGAATGTTAAATTCTGTTGTCATAACTTTGTATGTTGTATGTACGTTCTATGTACGTATGTATTGTTTTGGCTACATTGTTGAACGAGTGTAGTCCACATAGTATATGGATGTGTTCCCAGCGTGTGTCGCCAGATATGTGCAACAGTTGTATCTTTCTTAACTTAATTAAATAGGTTACGGGCCCAGACTACGCGCCAAACAGCACCTTTTAGAGTCTATCGTGTCAACATGGCTGGTTGCGATGTTTCAGCAATAAACAAGTTCAACGGTCAGAACTATTCTCAATGGACGTTTCAGATTAATTTTGCCCTGAAGGCAAAGGGTGTATTCTCAGTTGCAAATGGCAACAAAATGAAGCTGGTCAGTGATGAAACAAAAATTCAGAGATGGGAAAAAGATGATGCGGTGGCGATGTTCACGATTTCGTCAGCCATGGAACTATCGCAAGTTACGCTTATTGAAAGTTGTTGCGCATCTAAAGAAATGATTGAAAAATTGGACTCATCTTTAAATTGAAATCAGATTTTAACAAAATGTTCCTTCTTGATAAATTTCATCAGTTAAAAATGGACCGCAACGAAACAGTGGTGCAGGACATCGCAAAAGTTGAAAATCTTGCTCACCAAATTAAGGAATCAGGTGAGAACATTAGCGATGCAACTGTGATTACAAAAATTTTGGGGACACTTCCTTCAAAGTACAGAAACTTCAGACAAGCTTGGTTATCTGTTGATGATAGCAAGCAAAATTTGCCAAATTTAACTGCGATACTAATTGATGAAGAGGCTTCATTATTGCAATATGAACAAAGTGAATCTGCATTTTTTGTTTCTGGTCATCCCAAATCTGAAAAGAAGAAATATTCAAATCATCCAGGAAGTGAAAATAAATTTAGAAATCAAGGTAAAAGTGTGGATAAGACCAAGATCATTTGTTACTCTTGTCGTAAGAAAGGCCATTTTGCACGAGTGTCGTTCTAAGCTTCGCAAAAAGTATAATGACTTTCCAGAAAGAAATAGAAGTTACAGTGCATTCAGTAGTGAAGTAGACAATACAGTGTCAAGAAGTGAGAAACAGTGGATTCCAGAGAGTGGTGCATCTGCTCACATGACCTACAATACGAGCTATTTTAATGATTTCAGTACATCAAATGAAAATGAAGTCATTCGTCTTGGCTACAATCTAGAGTTACCCATTAAAGGAAAGGGGGATGTAAAAATACAAAAGCTCATTCATGGAGGGAGAAATATACAGTGTTCTTTATGTTCCAGATCTAAAGAAGAATCTTCTCTCTGAAGGTGTAATTGCAAGCGAGGGCATGAAGATAATAAAAATGCATGATCATGCTGATATCTACAACTGTGAAGATGAGTTAGTTGGCACAGCAGTGCGTTCTGAAAATAACTTGTATAACATGCTATTTATAGTTGTAATTTCCCCAGAAGTGAATTATCTCACAAGAATAATTTGAGAGTGTGGCATGAAAGGACAGGTCACAAAAATTTAAAAGCTCTGTGTGAACTAAGTGACAAAGGAATTATTGAAAAATTAGACGTCTCAAATAAAGACGAATTTTTCTGTGAGGGATGCCAATATGGGAAACAACGAACATTTTCATTTACTGTCGAGGAATATAGGGCTGCTAAACTAGCAGAGCTGATACACAGTGACATATGCGGTCCTATGTCTGTGCAATCAGTAGGTGGAGCAAACTATTTTATTCTAATGAAAGATGACTTTAGTGGTTTCAGAACTGTTTCTTTTCTGAGTGATGCTCTAGAAGCCTTCCAGAATTTGTACACCTGTGTGAAAATAAATTTGATTGTCAAGTGAAAGCACTGAGAGTGGATAATGGAACAGAATACATCAATTTGCATTTCAGTGACTTTCTAAATTCAGTTAGAAACTACAGCTCCCTATACTCCACAACAGAATGAGAGGTCTGAAAGAGACATGCGCACAATTGTAGAAAGTGCTCGATCCATGATATATTCCAAAGAACTTCCTTTCTATCTGTGGGCAGAAGCTGTGAATACAGCTGTTTACATTTTGAATAGAACCCCCTACAACTCAAGCGCCAGATACTACTCCTCATGAACTGTGGACTGGGAAATCTGCCTCACTTAATCATTTAAAAATCTTTTTTCGGAGGCTTACATGCATGTGCCTGATATCCTGCAAAAGAAATTAAAACCCAAAAGTAAGAAAATGATCTTTGTCGGATATGAGAAAGAGTCCAAAAACTATTGTCTCTTTGATCCAATTATTAAGGCAATCAAGGTTTCTAGAAATGTAATATTTAATGAAGAAAGCACCAAATTGAAAATACCACAGTCAACATTCTTGTTTGCCATTAATAAAAATGATGCTAGTGACATGGAGTCTACAGATAAAATTCAAGGTAATTTACCTAACAATTCTCCTGACCCCGAAAAAGATATTGATCATTATGGCCTTCGTCCTAGAAACACTCTAAGAGTTCTTGCACGTTACGAGTTAAATGTGGCAGACATTGGAACACTACACACTTATGAAGAAGCTTTGAATTCCCCTCAAGCAGATAATTGGAAAGAGGCTATAAATGAAGAATTGAATTCTCTTCAGAAGAATGAAACATGGGATCTTGTACCCCCACCAGAAACAGGCAATATAATTGGATCCAAGTGGGTATTTAAAATAAAACATCTTCCCGATGGGAAAATTGATAAATACAAAGCTAGACATAGTGCAAAGGGATTTTCCCGAGTGGAGGGAGTTGACTTCAGTGAGATCTTTTCACCAACCTCAAGATTTGACACCATAAGGGTCATTTTAGCTACAGCTGCACAAAAGAAATGGGAAGTCATACAAATTGATATAAAAACTGCCTTTCTCTATGGAGAAGTTGATGAAACAATATTTATGGAACCTCCTCCAGGATTAAACCATCTTAAAAATCTGGTATGTCAGCTTAAAAAGTCTCTTTATGGACTAAAACAGGCATCCAGATGCTGGAACAAAACATTTTCTGAATTTCTAACCAGTTTTGGTTTCAAGTACTGCTGATTCATGTGTCAAGTGACTGTGTGATTGACTTATATTATATTAATTTTAATTATTATAATCCAGAACTTGTCTTAATTTAATATACTATGTTTTTTTAATCAGTTTAGTTTATGTCACTGATGATTGTATTAAGTGCTTAACTAAGCAAGTTATTTTATATTTGTTTTGCAAATTCAAGTGACAACATAATTGGAGGAGTGTTGAATGTTAAATTCTGTTGTCATAACTTTGTATGTTGTATGTACGTTCTATGTATGTATGTTTGTATTGTTTTGGCAACATTGTTGTATGAGTGTAGTCCCCGTAGTATATGGATGTGTTCCCGGCGTGTGTCGCCAGTTATGTGTAACGGTTGTATCTTTCTTAACTTAATCAATTAAATATTGGATATACAGATGTGGACTGATCAGCATATATGATACTTGAAACATTTGATTAAGAAATCTTAAAATGTAAGACATGAACAATATCATTGAAATGTTAAAAATGTGGTCACTTTACTCTTCACAACAACTCTATCCATATTATATGACTTTATCAATGGAATTGTCATTCTAGTAATGTAGAAGAATTCTGAAATTTTTATAATCAATGGTTCTGCTTTATTAGTGACATTTTAATAGACAATTCAAATGATATTATAAGATATGAATTATACTGGAAATACATTAATTGTACATTATTTGTTTGCATTTTGTATAATTCTCATAATCTCAATTGCCCTTTCTAAAAATATTGTTCACATTAAAAACTAATATGGCCAATATGAATAAATAAAAATGAGACATTTTGATGTAAACAATTATGCACATTATATAGAAAAAATATTGATAATATAAAATTATATGTACATGGTGATATTTACAAGCAAAGCATTGAAGATATGAAAATAACTAAATATTTTCTAACTATCCACTCCTGTTTTTAAAAGTCTTAAGGCTTTCTCCAAGTTGTTAATAGCTGTTGGAACATCATCATAGGTAAGTGCACTGCCAGCCCATTTACAGTATTTCTGTGCTTTTGTCAACAATTCTGGGTTCAGGGCAGATTTTCCCATATTTGGGCATAAACCTGAGAAATGAAACAAAATTAGTTGATTGATAGAAAAATAATAAGCTTAAGTTCGTCGGCCCCAAACTTGGCAATTTATTAATTTTTTGTTCAGTAATTATCAAGCAATTCTCACTGTAAAAGTCACTTAAAATGAATTAATACATTTATTTTAATGACGGGTGAAAGGAAAATCATAAAGACTTCCACTGAAAGTGAAGTTCTGATCTGATGCATGAAAAGAACCAATTTGCCAAATAATCCAGATGTACTGGGTAAACTAACTTGAATTATATATTCAAAAACACATACTATAATTTGTATAATGAATTGAAGTTGGATAACAGAGATATAGGTTAAATATAAACTGAATAAAATACCTTCCAAATGAGTAGAGCCACAAGTAGAGCAATATAGCCCATCCTTGGACTCTGATGGCTCTAAATTGGCAGGTAAATGAACTGAACTATCTGGTACCTGATAGTTTGATGGTTGTACAAAACCTGAATACAAATTTATTCAAATTAACTATTGTCATAGTTATATTAAATATATATGCTGAATTCAGAAGTCAAACAAACCTATATTACTTGGTCCAGGAATTTCACTGGCATCATTCCTTCCATCCTGATTATCATACTGCAAGTCTTCATGATCATCTTTTAAAGGTCCCGGGATAGGATTTTCACCATTTTTCAAACAATTGTGAATATATGCTGCTTTCCATTTAGCATATTTTTGGTTTTGCACAACTTCCTCAGTGAGCTCACCGAATGTAGCCAACACATCAAATAAGTTACCCGCAGTATAGAAGGCTTTGACCACATTCCTAAATAATAATAAAACAACATTAATTTTCCTCAATTGAAATTTCTTCAAAAGTTCAAGTACTGGACACGAGGAAAAAATATTTGATGTATTTTTATGTTAATATACTTACTTGCCAAAATTTGCTGTGCGGTCCTGAGAATCCGCATATAAAAAGAGTTTATAAGCATAATTTTCAATATGTGCTTGGGCAGCTACTTCATTGGTTATTGCTTCATTGTCAGATAGTAATCTCTTATTTTTTTCCAACCAATCCATTAATGAAATAAGCAGCATTTTTGCCTCATCTGAATTGCGATCTGTCTTCAAACCAAGTTGCATTGCATATAATCGACCTTAAAGAAAAAATACATGTAAATTATTATAATTTAATAAAATACAAATATTTAAAAACATTATAAATTTAAACAAATGTTAGTTAAATAAGGTTAAATATTTTTGATTGGATACAAATTTAACTTTGATGCAATCCTCCAAGACACACCAAAATTGGCTCCTATGAGGTCACATTGATACAGAGAAAACATTATTCTGAAGTGATAAAAAATTGTGTATACAATTTTAGATTGCTAACAGTAGTGCACAAAGTAGTGTCTTTTTTTATATCAATCCATCTCAAGCTTTTATAAGTTTCTTGCAATTTTATAAAAAGTAAAATGACATACTGAATGATAGCTGAATAAATGTACAATGAAATTTATAACAAAAACCGGTTGACAAGTATTCTTTCACTAATATAATCTATTTAATAATTACATACACCAGTAACTAATAACTGGATCCCTCTGATCATGTTCTGACGCCGTTTTCAGGTAGTGCTGAATAGCTTTCAGAGAAGATGGACACGGAGGAAATTGAAATGACATGATCTCCTTCTATTATCAAATGACTTTCAATTATCAACATACAGACAAAGATGTTTATCAAGTTTAAAGCAATGTTACCATACGTAGTAGATCACAAGCAAAGACATACACTGGACAAGTCGCCGCCAAAGAGATATATAAACATATATGTTTTTATATGTCTTTGGTCGCCGCCATATTTGAAGCAAATTGAAAACTCAGCCGCCATGTTTTATAACGGCTGGTGGGCGTTCCCCATCGTCTGCTAGCCTTTAACTCTGTCGCACAAATGACCTAAAACTAAATATATTTTAAGGTTTAAGGAAATATAACACATTTAAGGCATAGAAAAATTTATTGACCTTTAAATAATATCAGTTTTGTATACAATTAATAATATTTCGTCCTCTTTCATCCATTGCTTTTTCTTTACACATATAACGAATTCTGCAATTGAAGTAATGTTTTAATAAAACCTTTATTAAAATTGAGTAGTGAGTTTCCTCACCAAATTCGGCACAATCTATTAAATGGTCGAATTCACAAAATAAAATTTGTTTATGTCCCAACATCCGGAATACCTCCACTCACAATTTTAATAGTAAATTCTTCTTTCCTATTTGTGTTTCGTTATTCTTAAATACTTTTTCAGCAAGTGTAAATAATTTCACAACGTCTTTAGACGGGTTGATTAACTTGTCTTTAAAGTCCTTTATTTTAATCAATCCTGTTTTTTTTTTCAGAGTGAGGAGCAAGGAGAATCTCGAAACAACCTAAACACTTTAGTTTTTTTACCACCATCCGTACAACACTTCCTGAAATATATTCGACCACTTTTTCTAAATATAATGTTATTCTCTCATATTCAGGGATGTAATCAAGATCAAAATTGTGACCTGTACAAGATTTAAAATTATTTTTTTCCATTGGTACAACCAATGTCTCCAAAATTCCTCCCGTACTATTGGCACTTTTGGATGGTTCTATCATGGTAATCAAAGATTTCCTATATGCTGCTCTGAACTGTAATGCATTTGGATTATTTAGTTTTCCCCCACAACTTCGTATGCAAGATGGTCCTGGCTCACTCCTATTTAATATAAATTTGAGAACTGGAGAATCGTTCCACACATACTTCTCTGCCAGTTGCCTCAAACTGAGAAGATCTTCCTCCCTGACAAATATACTAAAGTCCCATCGTAGAGCTTTAAATTCATAAAATACTGTACAGTTCTTTCTATTGTGTTGCATATTATCACTCTATTACCTCTAAACACAGAAGTTTTTGTACCCTTGTTCATAACATTGCACGAATTCAACTAATCAAATTCTTTATCTACCATTTTTATGAACTTTACCGTGCCCTCACAATTTACAAATTCAGACAAACCAAAGTCTCTACAAAAAATCATGGCATCTGCTACAGAATTACTTAGTGTCTGGGCAGCCAATGCTACCTTCATTTTCTGTGCCTCATACTGAATGTGTAGCCTCGTACAACATGTAACCGTTTCTAGTCTAGAGCGACACAACAGCACCTCCAAAGCTTTTTTTTTGTCGAATGACGAGTGTAGTTAGTCGCTCTAGGCTCATCTTAGCACCTGAAGAAAGGACAAGGATCCCTGAAACGTTGTGCAGTATTTATATTATTACTTATTGTCTGTGTTTGGCTATCTTTCTTCTTATTATTATTATTATTATGCTGATACCTAAAATACGATACTTCAACTACGATTATTACAATTGTAGGCTTAACACACGCTTGGCATGATTTATAATAACAAACAATTTATTTTAACAAAAAAACTTCAAAACTTTCATCATCAGTAGCATAACATAAATCGGGTTTTAGGTGAAGTGGACCGACTAAAAAATGGCGGTCAGTGTTTTTGTTGCTGCCACCCAGAGCGCTGTAACGCTGATATAGCCACTCTATTATGTTTATACATCTCTTTGGCTACTCTACTATCTCCTCCCCGTGCGCAACCAATCTGCTTCAGATATCGTATAGAGCATGACCTTATTACTGCGTTCTTGTGTGTGTTTTTACTCAGTGTTGTTCGTGGCAACGTTTACCTTGCCACCCCGTCACAATCTGCTCTGACCGTCATCGTTCATGACCCCTGTTTCAGAGATCTGTGTTAAGTGAGACACCATCGGCGTACTACCAACGATTAGTTTTGAACCACCGTTGCGTGTGATAGGTCCTGATTGCTAGTTTTAGTGTTCAATAATTAAAAATTCGTATACTGCAATAAAAAATGGACAATGTTTTGCTTATAATTAATTTACAAACAACATGATAAAAACACTACAGGAGGCGGTGCAAGAAGCCATCCCAAAAATATTAGCCCGCAAGAAAGATATAATAAATATTCCATTAGAAATTAAGAAACTAGTAGCGGAAAAGAGAAGAGCAAAAACTAAATGGCAAAGAAGCCACGACAAAGCTGATAAAACTAAAATTAATCGTCTAACTAACAAAATTAAAATCCTGGAACGAAGAATCGTTTAAAAGAAATTTTAAAATTTTGAATCGGTATGTTAACTCTGTTTGGTAGCCAGTGAAATCCTCCCATAAACCAACAATGGCAACGAGTCCGGTCTATCAACAGACAACTACTGAAGGAAGATGGGCCAAGAGTGATCAAGAAAAGGCTGAAGTCCATGTAGATGTATTTTGTCCTCACAATAATGATCAAGATGTTGAAATTGATGACTTTATATAAACTCCATTGCCAAAAATTGAGCCAATAGTATCAGTCACACTGAAGACCTAAAAAAGATGATACAGTACTTAAAAGTTAGAAAAGCGCCTGGAATGGATCTCATTACTGTAAAAATGCTGAAATAATTGCCTGGAAAAGGTATTTTGAATATTACATACTTCTATAATGCAATATTTAGAATAAATTATTGGCCAGACAAACTAAAGGTAGCAGAAATAATTTTATTTAACAAACATGGTAAGCATTACTACCGATCCGTTAGTCTGTTTTCAATATTTCCAAAACTTCTGGAAAAATTATTGCTTAAAAGAATTTATCCTGGCTTCACAACTAACGACTGGATTGCACATATGAGTTATGCTTTCGACAGTGTCATTCTACAACGCAGCAGTGCCACCGAGTAAAAAACTGCATTAATAGAGCCTTGGAAAATAATAAATATTGTCCAGAATATTCTTAGACGTTAGCCAGGAATTCAATAATGTATGGCATCGTGGATTACTTGTAACGAACATTTATGGCCAGTTTTAGATTTATGTTAAGATTTATTATTCATTCCATTAATCCTCGGTCGAGATTATAGGATACGTCATAATATAATATTACAAGAAAATAAAATATTACAATTACAAACTTCAAAATACAAACATTGTACTTTACAAAAAATTAAATACACTAATATAACAGTAATTAAAGAAATAACTATATTAATCTTCAATTTACATTCGGCGGAGTTTCCAGAAGAAGATCTTACTTCGATTTCCGTAGAACATGAAAAAGAAAATAAGTGTGCAGAAAAATTTTACAAGATTATAATTTAAAATAATAGAATAACTTAATAGGATACCAGCAAAATATTTTATTAAAGAGGATTTAACCTGTCCTTTCGATTTACGAACTCTTTCAGCGAGTAACATGCTCAATTAATTAACAAATTCATCTCTTTATAAATAAATTTTATATACTTAAATTTTTTATTTCGTCGAAAGACTATTGTATAGATTTATCCCAGAATAACGAATGTTTGATTCAAAAATACTTAGGCGATGTTTTTCAATGCGGATATCAGAGCGATTTCTAGTGTAGTATGAATTATTTGTTCCGGTTAGAGCATATAAATTGATGTTTCTCCAGACGAACTTAATAATTGTTAGAATTTACGTACAAGGCAAAGTTAAAATCCCAAGTTTACGAAACAAAGGCTTGTAGTTGCATTCCAACCCGACCATATATAATTCGAACGGTCCGCTTTTGTAGTTTAAAAGTTTTAAACATGTGATGTGAACGATCCCAGTTTGTTTGCCATAATATTTACGTTCTCACGCAAAGTTTCCGATTTGCTGTCCGTGATTACCAAATTTGTGTCGTCAGCATAAAAGACTGATTTTAAGGGATCTAAATAATTCGGTAAATCGTTAATGTATATAATGAAAAGTAATGATCCCAAAATTGAACACTGAGGGTCACCGCAGATAATTGTTTCCTATTCTGACAGATACTCATTTCCATCTTAGTTTACAATCGCATATTTTGCAAGTAAAATCGTAATAAAGAAAGGGAAACTCCTCTGATTCCATAGAAATCTAATTTTCGGAGAAAATATCATGATCTACTAAATCAAAAGCTTTTGAAAGGTCAGTAAAAATTTCAGCCACTACGTCTTTGGTCGAGTCTGTAATGAATATGTTGAACGAAGTCGAATGAAGCCGTGTTGGTAGATTTAGTTCTAATGAAACCATGCTGTGATGTGGAAATAATTTTAAATTTTGAGAAAATTTGCTACGTGTGTACAGTTTTCTCAAGAACTTTAGAGAATATTGGCAAGAAGAAAATAGGGCTATAATGGGAGACGTCAGTTGTAGAACCCTTTTAGTACAATGGTATAACTTTCGCGTCTTTTAGAGCATCCGAAAATATACCAGAGGAAAAGCACAAGGTTTGAACTTTATTGATATTGCAATTTCATTACAGCAGTATTTAATAAGCGTACTGCTGACTCCATATATGTCATATGCATTTGTAGCTATTAGATTTTTGATAATGTCGATTATCTGCTTTTTGTCGATCGGGAGTAGAAAGAAAGACTTATTAACCGGTGTTCTGGATTCACGTAGCAGTTCACACAAGTTAGACGTGTTACTTTTCTGAATACATGTTTTTTCTAACATATGACGAGTAACGTTACGTATTTTAATACGAGTTAAATTCTGCTGCTTCTTTATTTGGTATTGGGTATTCGTTTTTTTCTAAGTTGTATATCGTTACGGTTTCTAGAATTACCCGAGGTCTCGTTGATAAACCAAAAACAGTCTCCAAGTTTTTTACTTTATTAAATAAGTAGTCGGAAGCTTTCAACTTTTTGTTATAATCATCCTTCTTTTCTTATAATTAAAACCACTGTTTTAAAACAGACCTTGTGATTCTAATTATAAGACAAGAAGGATGATTATAACAGAGTGGAAAGCTTCCGACTATTTATTTAATAAAGTTAAAAACTTGGAGACGGTTTTTTGTTTTTTCTACTCATCAACGTCATTGTCAACAGTCCTTTTTACCATAATGTGTAGCTTCTATTTTACTATCCGAATTAGCGATGTATTTTACATAACCTAGTTGTATAGCAGCAGTGATAAAGCTGTTTTGCCAACTTACTTGTGCAGTGTCTCTCTAGGCTCTTGTGTCTTTTCTGCACCTGAAGAAAGGAACAAGGCTTCCAGAAACGTTGTGTGATATTTATATTATTGTCAATATTTGTCTATCTTTCTTCTTCTTCTTTTCTTCTTCTTCTTATTATTATTTCGCCCGCGATGTTGACGGCGCCCAACGAAAACTGAACCAGACCATGCGGCGAATGAAAACGTTGATGACACTGCATGGATTAGAGCTCGCCGAGGGAAAGACGAAAATAGTAGTCATCACGACGAAGAGAACCAACACAAGTTCAAATGACGGTTGGAGACACAGTTATCAAACCGCGACCCACACCAAACACCTGGGTATCACTATTGACAGCAAAATGTTATTCTGACCACACATCGAGAAAGCGGCTGACAAAGCAGCGAAGATGACCACGGCCCTTAGCCGCTTGATGGCCAACACAAACGGCCCGAAACAGTGAAAACGGCGCTTACTTATGACGATTACCCGTTCGGTTCTTCTGTACGGAGCTGAAATATGGGCACAAGCTTTGAGGAAGAAGATGTACAGAAAGCGGATGGCAGCTGTGCAACGAAGAGGGGCCCTTAGGATTACGTGCGCTTATCAGAATTTCCAATGCTGCCGTATTGGAGATAGCAGGGATATATAAGAGGTAAGTACAGGAGTGGCAGAGGAGGTGGGAACAAGAACCCAGTGGAAAATGGACCGCGAGCCTGATACCACGAATGAAAAAATGGATCGACCGAAAACACGGGGAGGTAAACTATTACCTGACACAATTTCTAACGGGTCGTGGGTACTTCCGTAAGTACCTCAACACGACAGGGAAAGTAGATAGTCCGAACTGTATATATTGTAGAGACATTGACGATGCGGAACACACTTTCTTCGCGTGTGATCGCAAGAGCGACATCAACTGGAACACGAGATTGACGCCAACGTAGTATCACCGGAGACTATAATCCATATGATGTTGAGGGACGCACACTTCTGGAATATAGTGACAGTGTATACTGAAAGGATCCTCAGGATTAAAAAGCGCGATAGTGACGAGCTACACCGGCAGAATGAATGAACACTGACGAGAAGGCGTGAGGCAAATTAGAATCGACTCCGCCCTGAAGTATTACTAACGCGGTCCCGGGGCGGAAATCAAGTCGATTGGAAAGGATTTCGTGGTTTTAGTGAGTAAGAGTCTCACACAACCCGAGAGGTGCGGACCCCTCTCAGGTGTCCATGAAGGATTTCCACTGTTATCCCTCAATTTTTTTTAAAAAAATTATTATTATTATTATGATTATATGTCTTTGTATCGACGCAAAGTGTTTGTGAGTCTTTGGTTTTGTCATCTGTGGGAGAGGGAACATGTCAAGTTTCAAACGAGGAACTTCGAGTAAATGTCATTGAAGTGATGCAATACTTCAACATAATTTTATGTTATTCTTTTTAGAATTTAAATTACCTCCATAAAAACATACATAATATGTATGTGCTCTCATAATGAAGCTTATAAAAGAATAGGAAGAAATAACAATTGTCTGAAGAAAAATAACCCTTATATACGTCAAGTGATACATACTGATAAGGACAAGTGATTCATTTATTTGTGTTACTGTTTCCTTTACTTACTTTCTTAACGCACTTTACAACGTCGAAATGATAACCTTATTTATTTTGTATGCAACCCTAATTTTATATATGTGCAACAATCCTTATGCATTTATGTGAGTGGATTTGAGTGGTAATGTTATCAACTAAGATTTACAAAATGTTTAACAGATGATAAAATTAATATTTCAGGCACATTTCATTAAATGATACTATCGGTAAAGAGAGCTGTTCAGGGCTCTTGGAGAATTTTGGATACTACACATCAAATTTTACATTTTGCGCTATTAATCATTCACGACCTATAAGGCTTTGCGAAACGTGCATAAATCATTATTTGAATGTATTGGAGGGCCATGACAAGATTTTGAATGTGAGTTTATGTAAATTAACATCAATTGTGGAATGTTAGTGTTTGAAGAAATATTTTTAGTGCATTTTATTGTTTAGCCCAATCATATTTTTTTTACAAATATATAAAAAACATTTGCATATAAGAACGTATGATAAAACTCATCAGTAATTTTAATTTCTTTCAGATGTATGATTCTTCAGGTGTATACTGCAAGGAGAGTCTTCTAAATTTAGATCGACTTGAAGTTTTAGAATCAACCTTTACTTATGTCTCTAATTTGTGGCATAATGGAAATTGTGATAGTAAGTATTTGAATGAACCACCATATTTATAATATTATTAGCCCTATAATGAAAAATATTATTAAAAGAAATTAAATTTATATTAAATGGCCTATTAGTATTAGAGTCCAATTAATGCCAAATTATCTTCCAGTCTTTTTGTTGTCCCTCACAATCTATTATTCCTACTGGCAAGGTCTATAAATTTCCTTCTTAACCTTTCCTAGTGCTTAGCTTTTTCCATCATCACCAAATAAATACATTTTCTATTTCACAGATTGTTTTGAAAAGTCAAACAATGGTTCAGTTACTGCAGAATTGTCAAACTATACAAAAACATTCAAACATCTTCATTATTTGACACACAAATGTCTGGTGAATCATTATCATGAAGAAAATAAAACTTATGATAAAAATGTGTGTTCAAATTGCAGTGAATTGTATCTCAATATGAATACTTTTTATTTCCGACTTGAAGATGAACAGGGTAGATCCATATGCATGGATATTATTGATGCTGTGAGTGTTAGTCTTATTAATTACAACCCTATAAGAATTGTTTATTTTAAATTAAATATGTTATCAATACTTATAATACTGGCAATTCTGCACTGTCCAATTTTAAAATAATGGTAAAAGTACTTGTCCTCATATGAAACATTTTAGTTTTTACAATTTGTAAACTGAAGTGAGACTAGTTTCATACACCTCCAAATTAATTTGAAGTATAGTCGTATGACTCTCTCCTGGTGTTATCTTTGAAAGAATTAGTCTCAGATCTTCAACCACGTTTAGTTAATTTTTAAACCATTAAGGTGTTCAGGAAGATTGTGCAGGTCTAAAATGAAAAACAGTTGTAAATTCAAGGGCAGTTTTTTTTATTTATGCATGAAAATTGTCAACTAATATTTCATGATTTTATTTTTTGGATTATATTTGCTAAACAGGTTTTATTGAGTTACAATGTATCTTAATTTACAGCTTTACAACAAACTTAAAACATTTTTCTCAATTGTGAAGTTTTTCTTCTAATTTTAAAACTTGCTTTATCTACTCTATTATAGATGAATACTTCCCGAACTTGTTGGAGTGATAAGCTAAGATGTAATAATAAAGAATTTTCACCTGATGCACTTTTAATAGCATTGATTTTAATTATGGCTACATTTCCTGTTATATTTTATACATCAGTGAAATGTTTGAATCATGAGTCTGAATCAAGATTGTCTCAACGTAAGTATTTCTTTGACAGTAGCCTAGAATAATTTATATTGAAATAGCCCTAAAGTGTAATTTGATTAATAATATTTAAATTTATAATCTGATCATGTTCCCATACCAAATTATTATAGAACTATGCTTTTAATTGTTCTTGTTTTCTCAATATACATTTTTTTGGGAGGGGTAAATATGGAACTCCCAAGGATGTCCAGAAGGGAACATTTGGGTAATGTGGGACTCTCACCCACATACCAATTTTCCTAGGCATTTAGTCCATCTTGCAAATGCTCTCACATTACTTCCTGGTGGTTGTGTTTCCTTGACTAATGTGGACTTACTTTTTTCTCCAATTCTGTATCCTCATTTGGTTGAGTTGGTAGGGCCACTTCTAAGTCATAACCTAACCAACATATGACGACTTACCCTGTTTTACAAGGCTACAAAGTGCACAGTGAGTATTAGCCATTTAATGTACGTGCTGTCCAGAGAAATTGTATGGGTGGCAGGCATTACAGTAGTAGTAGCGATGTCATGTCTGTCGAAGAAACTCAATAGTATTTTGGAAAAAGTTAAATGTGATCTGTGCCTAATAAATTTTAATTGAATAACACATATAAACAGTACTTATCTTCTCTCAATTTCTAGCTAGTCAAAAACGTAATGTCCTTGCCACATTGGAAATTCTTTGTAAAAGGGACCATATGAAACAAAAAATGATATGGTTTAGTATTAATTAAATACATCAAATGTTTCCTAATTAATATTCTCCATCCATGCCATGGTACACTCTAAATTAACTTCCTCATCTATAAACTAGTTAAAACATTTCAGAAATTCTTTGAAAATTTCCATCGTGATGGAAACGTCCAAACTCTGCTCAAAACAGAATGTTTTGACATACAAAGTTAGGCCTGGTAACTTTAAGTGAACAGTAAAAGTGAAAGTAATTATTACCTTACCAGAAATCAGGGGCTGCTGTCACAATTTTTAATCAATAAACATCACTTCAGAAAAAATGATTGCAATAATTTCTTTACGTAAAATTTTTCTTTAAATAAGAAAATAGTTTTGCATATTGTCAACAGCAGATGACACTATATTGTACTGCCCATCCCTTACTAATAAATGATGGCTGTGACATCACAGAGGTGTAGAGAGACAGAGAATAAAAGAAAAGAAAAACTGGTGGTACTAAACTCATCTTTATTCCCACATTTCTTTATGTGAGAGAGTATTATTGTGCCCCTTCTGTGGTGTGCTCAGATCATACTTGAAGAAAGTGGGGTTTTGGTAAACTAAGTTGGAACTATCCGCTTGTCCAATTCTCCATATACATGGAGATAAGTTTCTTAAAGTTGGTTTGCATTCACATCAAGATTAAATCAATTTGTGTATCTTGTACCATAAGTTTGTATATTGTATTGACTGTGTATATGTATGGTCACAACTCCATTTACTAATTTCATCATTGTTTCCTATTTACCATCTGAACCAGCAAAATTTATTTTATTATTTGATTGTTTATTTACAAAGTATGCACAATAGTTTAGAATCTATGTTTTGCTTATGTTTTCTCGAGCAAATGCCATTATTCTCAAATATGATTTTTTTTCATTATAACTGGTTTTTCAAACATCTTTAACTATTATTCTGCCCCAAGTATATTCTGCCAGTTTGTTTTAATTAATATTTTGCTGAGCTAATAAAATCCCCACCTAAATATGCTAATATTCATACATATTTCTTACCCACTTTTCAACTATGGATTATATTGATTAATATATATATATATAATATTGGTATGGAAAGGAAAGAGAGATAGGTTGTGGCTTACCTGAAAGTGAAGTGTGGTGTCGTCATAAGGAACTAAAGGTTGTTCTTCAAATTTCCGGAGCCTCTCAGCCTCCTCCTTCAGGAAGGAGTGTTACACCATTCCGTGCACTGGCAGAGTTTTGACTGCCACACGGCTAGTAGCTTATAAACAATTAACACCCCACCAGGCCACTAACTTTCTCTCTCACGGGAAGGTCGTGGCATAGGAAAGGTTCTGATAATGATCATTCATTTATTGTCAAGGAGAAATTTTTTGTTTAAATAATTCATTTCAAGGAATTATAGCAATATTTATAAATTAGATTATTGAAAAGATTGGTTTTGTACTATGCTCAAAGCATATTTCGGACAAAAAGCTGGGATTAATGTCGATTTATGTTTGAGATCTGAATTACCATGATATGAAAGATCATACAATTAAAACATAATCAGGAAACCAGGGTTAAGTTTTTTGTTGTAAACTGAATATTAGATTTTGGAATCAATTATTTGCTGCAGTTGGACAAGGCTTAATTTAAAAAGTAGGAGTGATAGAAGAAGTGTACAACAAGTATGGAGAACTATTATGACATATATTATACAGGCTTTATTTTCTCTATATGCAATCAATTAATAGTTTGCTCTGTAGTCCTAATGAAATTTTACCTGAATAACCTCATGCAGATAATGTTTTAGAATATTTTAGTTATGCAGGGATTACTTGGTCTTCCACAATACAGTATATACACTAAATAATTATATCTCTGGTATAAAAATGACATGAATGACTCCAGAACCTAAATAAAGATTAATTGGGAAAGCTAAAGAATAGTTATCAAATTTTTGTAATTATTCAATTGTATGAAAATCATTTAAAAATCTGGAAGAACAAATATTGGAGAATACAAATTACTCCTTAAATAGAGAAATAAAACTTACATTTCAATTAATATAACATAATGGTTGCAAAGTGTTTGAAACAATAACAATTTGTTGAATTGTGTTATAATTAAATATTTTCCCATACTGAAATTTTTGTGTTAAATGTTTCTTCACAGAAAAACGGTTTGCTGAACATTTCACGACTTCAAGAGGTGATAGGTGATTTCAGTCAGTTTTACTTGATTGTTAAATTTTGACATTGAGTATTTATCGTACTTATTTGATAATTTAAAAATGCAATCAATATTTTTTATATAATCTATTAAATAGATCGAGTTTCTTCTTGAATTCTTTGTTGAAGATTAGTGGTATGATACTGTTTTTGGATTTCCTAGTAGCTTTATAATAGAATTGATCTCTTACCCATTGTTTGGACTATATATCCTTCCCCAAGACTTGTAATTCAGGAGCCACATGGTGCACTTGCAACTGATTGAGGCATCAAATATATGTTCTTATCTCTCCAGCATAAATCATTAGCCTGGAATAGAATGTCAACATGGGTATTGTTTCTGGTGAAATTGCTGAATATAAACTAGTGCAACCAAAATTATCTCCCTGCTGAATTCTATTTAAGCTGCTAGAAACCCAGAGCAGGATCATATCACCATTCTCAAACAGAGAAATTATATATCAGAAAAAATAAGCAAAAATATGAGTATCAAAATAATGTTATAGTTGTGTAATTATATTTAGTTTAATTTAGATATGTGTAACACATTTTATGGAAAGTTCCCACCAATAAAGTTTAATGTTTCTGCAATTAGGAAGAGTTTGGAACAACAAGTTATGTTGTTATCTGAAAGCCATCATTGGGTACACGAGAAATTTATATTGTGATAATGATGAAAAAATATCTGACATTAATAATAATATAAATAAACAAATATACAGCCTTGACTTAGAAAAATATGTTTATTAAAAAATATTAATTATGACATTTCATCCAACATGAAGAGGATAAAACATAGTATAATAAATATTTGTTACTAAACATGATTTACTGACTCAAGGCTGAATATTTATTTAGTTTATATTATGGTCCTGTGTAGGCTAAGAAGAGAATGGGATTTAGTTCTAGCTGACTAGGATAATAGGTGGGGTTCAGGCCTTTGTTGGACAGCTAACATCTGGAGACAAAGGCCTTGAAGATGATTGATTCCAAAGAGTAGATGTGAGCTCCACATTGGATTTGATTGTATTCGAGTATTTGATATAATTTGTGTTAGTGAAGGTACTGTTGGCTTGTTTGGTGTATATGGAAGTGAAATTTTTTTTATGAATTTGGGTTGATGGTCATATCAAGGATGGCGTATTTTCAAGTAAATTATTATGTATTTGGTGTCGAGTTATTGTGGAATGTAGACAGGGATTGTCTCATAACATATAGATATCATCTGTGAACGTGAACCAAGTTATAGGTTTTAAAGGATATTAGTCTGGCAAGTCCTATTCATGCTGTGGAACAAGTAATTTCTGGCAAAGACAAAGGAATAGAGTGGGTTTCATGATTAATGTTAATTTGCAGCTAACATTAGGGAATGTTGATGTAGTTGAGTCTGTTGGAAGTGACTTAGGCAAGTTCAGGAGATGGAATAGGAACAATTTGACAGTCTTACATTACCCTTTGTATCTTCATAATTGATTAGAATTAGAAAGAAAATGTGGCTGCACCATTAACACACTGACGCTTTAAAACATCAAATTCAGACTTGCATCTGTGCTGCTGACACTTTTGAGCATTCTCCATTCATTGCTGTTATACACAGTATTTCTTATTCGACCATGGCAGAAGGATCGAGTATCAAAAGCTGTTTGTGAACAATGGTGTGCTCGTGGTTTCATTGTTTAGTGTTCACGTAACATATACACACAATATTTTCTATGATCAGCAAAATTTTTGTATTTTGTTCTTAGTTTTGTTATATTAAAATAATTGTGTAATTTTTCAGTAAATAAATGTTTCCAAATACCTTGAATTTATTTTGATTGAATGTTATGAATCCGGGAAAATTAAAGTGACAACACTTTCAAGCACCACTCAGCTCTGAAATACACTCACCAGTGCTGACAATTGAAAGCATAAACCAATGAAACATAACAATTGATCCAGTTAGTGTTCTTTGGCCTTTCAGACATTATAATAATATAAAATTAAGTTTATAAAAAATGTAAGATAATCCATCACGGGCAGTGAATGTGTTAAAAGGTAAGAGTAGCAGTAAACCACACACTACTTTTTGTTTTCTTTGTTTCAATGATTCTCAACTATTTTAGTTTAAAACATTACAAAGTTTTAATTATGTTTCTTAATAATTAAGATAGCTCTTCAAATAATGTAATCATTATTAATGTGGTTGATTTTGTACAGTCAGAAACATTTATAATTCAAAACATCACTGTTTTGAATAGTTCCCAGTTTAAACTATAGCATAGATTTATTTATAAATATTATATGGAATATTTGTAGAAAAAGAAATTACTAACTTCATTCCAAAATAATTTATTATAAAATTTTAGTATATTCCTTACATTTATTGGTAGCACGTCAATAATATTTGATAATTTATAAATACTGATTTGGTGCTATATAAATTTCACATGATCAATTATGCTGCAAGATGTTTAGAGACTCAATATTATAAATACTTTACAAAGATTAACTTCAAATATGAATAAAGTATATATACAAATAATAAACTAAAACATGGTACACAATTGATACAATTGAGATTACATCATGAAACAGGGTGAACTAGAAACCTGCTTCATTAAAACATAATAGTAATGTACAAATATACAATGTAACTCACTATACTTATCCCGAGATACAAGTTAAAATAACCATATAAAATTAGTTTCATATTTAAAAGTTAAAAATTATTTCCAATTGTTCTAAATATTTCTCTTTTTGATGTAAAATTAGAAATAATTTCTGAGACAAAAATATACAAATTAAATTAATATTTTTACACTTATTTGTGTCCATCACATACTATCATCGATGACGTGCTTTCTTGGTCACTGGTTTCTTAACGCCTGTTGAACTTCCACCTCCTGTAGTAGTTACAGTCACATTTCCAGTGGAACTAATTCCCTTATTAACTGATAGTCTATTTTCTTTACTTGCTGTAGTGTTTTCTTTAACCAAACCTATCGGTTGCTCAGATGATGGGGTACCAGCTCTTCCATTTGCTGCAGGTGTGTTACTTGTACTGGATGTTGGTGCAGGACTACTAGCTGTTGACTGAGCTCCATTTGCCATTGGCATATTTGCGCTTACTGTATTTGCCTTACCAGATTCTTTCCCAGCTGCATTATCTTCACTACCACTATTTCCAGTTTGTGATTCAGTTTCACTGTTTCTCTCAGCTGCAATGCAGAAATAAAAAGGCTGAAACATTAAATATATAATATTTTTTATTTTCAAATATAATTCTGATTTTGTAATAGATATTTGTGTCAGTCTAAAAAAATACACTTAAAATTACTAATTGGCGCCAGGACTGCTGACACAATAATGTATTTAACCATGAAATCAACTTATAGTGGTTCCAATACTTTGTGGGTTTTAGAGTGGTACAGATATACAAGCAATATCATTGGAACAGCTTAGCTAGCAGGTAGTGAAATAAAGATAGTATTACTCTAGATTGACAACTTTATGAATCCAATTTCCACTCTAACTGTTGCCTAAATTACTCCGTGAAACTGCCACTGTTTAATTGAGTGTTGGAATTATAGAGGTCAACAGCAAAATAGCCACTCAAATATTCATTGCACCATATGAAGAAAATAGGCTTACTCATAATTCAAACAATGAAAACATTTGAGAATCACAAATTATGTATTTGACAAGGAAAATATAAATTTAAGTCTTCACTAAATGCCAAATTGATTGAACCATATGGCACAAACCCAATAGCTTTGAATTTTTCCCACAAAATTAAAATAAAATAATAATATTAAAGTTTTTCTTGTTGTTTCACAAATTTTTAGGAGCAGAAATCAATATCTGCATAATGTTCCACAAGTAATGGATAAAATTCTCTCAGGATTCTAGATGGGTAAGATCGTTGAAAACTCATGACGTTTCAACAACATACAGGATTATCTTCAGGCGAAGATGATAATGCTGTATGTTATCGAAATGTCACGAGATTTCGACAATCTTACTTGGATGGAATCCCGAAAGAATTTCATCCACTATTTACACCAGAAAAACCTTCAGTTCCACAAGTAATGATTCTAACTTGAAAAGATTGTAATTTTGTAAACACACAAATGATTGCATGATACAAGTCAATTTTAAGCTACCCAGGCTTTGTATATTCACAGTATTCAATCTCACTCCAAAAATTTCTAAACAGAATTAATTCCAAATTCACCAATTGATAATCCTGTCAACTTTCAAACAGAAGTTCTAATTTTTTCATTTGTTGACATTAAAATAAGGTGCACAAATTTTATATGGAGAAATTTATAGAGAACTGATCAAATGCACTTAAAGTCAACATTACTTTCCTCAACAAAAAGCCTTTCATTTCCACAACGATTTTATTAATAAAATAATTATAGGTATTCTCTGTTGTCGATAAGTCATTAACATTTTTATTCACTAATGATATATACACAAACATTTACATTAATAACATCAGAAGGCTATATATATATACACACACTTACAAATATAGCCATATTAATTAAAATTAGAATGTATATAACAATATGTAATGAGTCAAATTCTGTTTCATTACCTTTATCCTGTGACTGGTCAACTAGGCCACTGACAGCCTGTAATGCATAAATTAAATTAATTACACTTTTCAATCTTGAATTTAAATAGATGATGAAAGTATAACTGCTGTGGTAGGTAAATGATTTTTTCCAGTTATTTGTAAGACATTACTTCTTACTCATGTAAAATAAATTATTTCATTTAATAAGATAACAATATAAATCATTTGGAAATTGTAAAAATGAGCATCCACAGCAAAACTTTGGTTAAACTTATTTTATAACATAATGTGATTAAAAAAATCAATGACAAATAATGAGTTTGTTCAATAATAGAAAGTTAATCTGTAGTTCGTTAGTTAACAAGTGAAAATCAAAATATCAATATATAAATTCAACATGAAAAAATCTGGTAATTTAGAATATTTTGACCCTAAAGTTATGAATCCTCATAAAAAAGATAGTGATTTGAGAACCAGGTTAAAGTTGAGTTTATACATGCCAGCAACTGTCATACATCGTCTTCCAACAAGCTTCACCCCATTGTATTCTCTGCTCTTTCGTCTCCGTTGGTTATGTCACAGCCGATCTAACTTAATTAACATACGATTACCATGCTGGGTAGGTTAATCCAGGTAGAATTATTGAATATAGGCCTTCATTTTTCAAATTATTAGTATTGGACTAGATATCGAAGAGAGTATTTTAGGCATAAACCATACAATACATATGAGTTTCTATATTTAATATATATTCAAATATTTTAAATTTAGCAAGGAATTTTCCTTTTAAGCCTCACTATTCAATATAACATTTAATATATATTAAACCTTTGCACTCGAGGGCTCCGTAGCGGAGCCCTCGAGCTTGTAGACACATTTAAAATGGCTCTGCTCCAGAGCCCTCGAGTGCAAAGGGTTAATATCCTTTAATTTTTCAAATATTTGTCATTTAAAAAAGGATTTACTGCACTTGTTGGATGTGGAAGGTTCATGAGGGTGGTGGGTGTGGCTTGTGGGAAGGCGGCATAAACTCACTGGTGTGTATAAACTCAAGCTGTAAATTCTTTCAAATAGTGATTTTGTATCAAATATTCAGTTATTGTGGACAAATGTATATTAGCGCAAGTATCATACTTATATTTATATTTTCAAACCAAAAACAATCAATCAACTATTTTACATGAAAGACGGGAATTACTGACTGCCATGGAGGTGATGGATGACTTTGAGAAAAGCCTCTCAGCTTCTTTGAATTTACGGTTCCGTTTGTCAGCCTTGCTATTTGTATTCTTATTGCTGGCTAAATACCGATCCCAACCACGGATGATATTTCCATATAATTGTGTGTCTTCCAGGTAACTGCCTTCAAAAGCATAAATTTGCCGCTCCAAATTGGCCAATGTTTCCTAGAGAAATTGAAATTTTTATCAGCTCAGTTTAATTTTAGTTTTACTAAATTAGGGCATTCTGATATATATATATATATATACAGTATTTCACTTAACTGTAATAAATTAAAATTGAAACAAAGTAATTAAATGTTCAAATAAGAATCACGTCTAGTGGAAGTAATGCTAATTTTTTGTATTGTCAGAATAAAATAAGTTAGTCCTTAACATTTCGATCACAGCTTTTCTTGTGAAACATGTGTATTATTTGGTTAATGAATAATGTGAAAACGTTCTTCAAAAAAATAGCAAACGGTTCGGGATGATGCACGCTAAAAATTGTGTATTCAACCATGTTAAAGCCGTTTCGCTAATCACGATATAATGTTTGATCATAAATTAACAAAAATTGATGTTAAATCCAAAAGAAGAAATTTCGCGCGCTGTCAGGCCATCCAACCAAAACGGCTGATTTATTTTAAATTGAGATCTACTGTTCTTGGTATACGTAAATCCCACATTGAATCATTATAATCATGTTTACATATATAAGGATATATTATACCGCAATTTCTGCTTTCCGTTTAACCAATTCAGCCAATTCCGCTCTAGTATCAACGTTGGTCGCATTTTTAGACGCCATTTTTGCACAGATACTATAAATACAAAGTTCTTCAGCATCAAAGAGTTTATATAAATAGATATTAAGTAATTAGGTTTATTGAAATATGAAACGTCAGTGTAAACAATATACTAATTAGATACAGATATAGACAGACAAATTAAAATGATAAAATAAATACCACGCCAAGGTTCTGCAATCCTTGCTACTTTCGTCAGGTGAATTCTAATTACTGAATTCAATGTTGATTTTCGAGTTCCATCTAGCCACGAGATCAATTAACTAAATCATCTCCTGACCTTTTTGAATCTATCAATAACAACTACCGATATATCACCTGGGGAAGGCAGTTGTATTGACAATATTGTCAAACGGTGAAACATTTCTAAATTCCCAAGTCATTTGTATTGCTGTCCCTCAGCAATACTAATGAGGTCTGCGATTCTAGAGATTAGCACACCTCTTCTGCCAAATATAAATACATTTGATGATTGAGATCTCAATATTTTGGATGTGATTGTCCCAGACTCATTTCTTTAATATGCTAGGTATCTACTTGTCTTCATTTACCAGCACTTCTTCCACCCTATCAATATGGTGGATTTTTCAGATGATAAAAGTTCTTGTATGTATTCCTCCCATTCATCAAGTTGCGCCCGTCTGTGCTGTTAATGATAATCCTGAACATAATTTATTACAGACCCTTATTTAATTGAGATCTACGTGTTAAGCCATGAAAGAAAGTGAACAGTAATTGTAGGTGACCCTAAGAAACACGTATATTTACATAAGAAGAAGAAGAAACCTTACACGAAGCTAGAGTCGACAGAGTAAGTCAAATGGGTAGAGCACGTTCCCAGAGTCGTCCCGAATTTCAATTCTTTCTGTCGTTTTTCATGAATGTAATACCACAAACGTTTAGTAGCAGATGTTATGAAGAGAAGACCATCTTAAGTCCTAATTAGACGGTAACTAAAATAACAACTTGGTAACTTAAAGAACCCAAAGTAAAAATGTTTCCAGAGAAAATAATAATGATGTTGCAGATACATGACCTGAAACAGTCAACGGAGGAATGGAACAATCTGAAAACAGCAATGGTGATGGCTAACAGCCAAATAAGTAAGTCCAAGGAAACACGGAAGTGAAATTATGTTAATACTACTATCAAAGCCGGAAATAATGCAGAAAAGTTTTGTACCGAACAAGAGTACATGGGAATGCAAAGGAAAACACAGATATATATTGTGATGTCTTTTTCTAACCACTTTGAATTCGGAGGAGATTGTAATGATTTAACAAACTTTTTGATTTTATATAATTAATTTGGAATATAATAATCTCAAATTAAATTTTATATGTTAAAAAACGAAACATCAATTTCCCCTTGACAGCCGATCTCATTGTTCTACAATCCTGGAAATCCGCTCCGTCCATCGCTTTCGATGTATTTACAGCTGTTACGCAATCCTCCTTTCTTGGCTTTGTCCATTCTCTACCCACTGCGTGACAAGAAAAAAAAACCAAGGAGAGTCCACCCTTCCGATCATCTTGGACATTGATTCCGCAAATAAATATTTAAAAGGCAAACAATGTACCCTAAAACATACCCTACAGTACAGAGTACAAAATACTATACTGGAGGCAATATTTATGAAATGTGACCTAGAAAAATATAACAACTATAGAGGTTTAATATGAATTATAAATTTATAAGTTTATCTTAGTGAACAAAATTAGGAAAATTGTTGAGCCTAATGGAAGAACAACACGTATTTCGACCTAAGCAATGAACTCTATATCTGATTTTTATACACAAGAATGCTCCTTGAAAAATATTGGTAGAAAATTAAAACAGTTATAGTTTTATTCTTAGACAATGAGAAGGCATATAACCATATTTCACATAATAATATACGGCAATGTGGTGAATTGTCATTTTCCTCTTCTCTTCGTAAATGTTATACATGAATCATAAAGCAGTAAAAAGGAAAGAATAGTTGACAAACACACTTGTTTTTGCTGCCGCTGTATTGATGGGGAATCAGAAACCGAGGTATAAGCCAAACTATATCTGTAGAATTTGGTTAAATGGGAATGAACATCCGTAGGCATAGAGACCAGTCGAAATACCGGAAAAGCCTTGATTATTATGACAACACCGTAAAACAATAAATCAGCAATAGGATACAAACAGCCTCAACTTTCTACAATTCGGTTTGTCATCTACACAAGGATGGGACAGTTCCTCAAGATCCCATTGTACCAAACTTGCATAATACCATTTTAACTTACCAGGTTGGAAGTGACGACAGTCACCGGGTCAGAAAAAAATCGCATACCTGCAGTTGTAACAAAAATTTCTCCGTACTTGTCTCTAGACAAGATAACGAATGAAGATAGCCAGAGAAAAATTGATTTTTCCTGGTAAGAGATGTAGAGGTGTTCCTCGTAATGGCTGGGAAAAAAATAAGTTTTCAAAAAACTTGCAAATGTGATACTGATGGACAACAGAAGACGGAACAGCAGTTGTGGGTGACTAGGACAAATTGGAAGAGGCTAACTGGAGCCCAATGCTCCCCAACGACATGAAGATGACAGTGATAGCCTTCTAAACGTCGCTTTTTACTGATATTACCCGGGTGGAAACCAGAGAAGATTTTCTTAATTCTATTCACTGGGAAAACCTTCACTCTTTTATAACTTTCTTCTGTTCAGATCACTGCAATTTGACATTATTCTAACAGCACTTGTGACAGGTTAATTTGGCAAATATGATCATTTTGTGATACTTTTTTTATATTGTTATAGAATTCAGCAGAATCATGTTAGTATTATGTTCACCTAGCATTTTGAAGCAACGGTTGTCGAAGTCTAAAATTGTGAGAATTTATATATTCAGCATTGAACTATAGGTCTTAATTTTTGGGTACACTATATCGAGTATCGAAATCGAGTACTTGTTATCGATAATATCATTTTTGTTTTAGTTGTTGACTTGTTGCTTCTGCAACATGTAACGTAAGCTTACAATTAAATGAGAAATAAGTTATATTTTATTTCTTATGAGTTTATGTGAATCGAAGGATATATTTAGGACATAAATTAAATTTATATTTAAAATGGACTCCCGCAATGAAATACTTTCATCTAAAAAATTTGTAGGAAGACCCACCAAGGTAGCTCAAATACTGGAATAATGCTTCTTTTCTTTCATGTTTTAATAACATGTATCTTTAGAGTATAAAAAAGAACTATCAAATGAGTTGTAAATTATATTATAATCTGTACTTATATTATATATTTACAATTATCTGCAGTTTGATAACTGTCTTATAGCCATACAAACATATATTTCAGTCAGATCTGTACATTTTATTTGGTAACAGCAATAAGTGAAATAAGTTGATCCATCCATGGGAACAAGAGTCTCATTCTTTCCTGTCTCATTCCGTATTTTCTATTTTTGGAAATATACTTTCTGTAATTTATTTGGGAAAAGATGAGCCTCAAATTATGGTTTTAATTAGCTCTGTGGTATCCATAAAAATCGAAAATATTTTCTTCCTGAACTTCAAACATAATTTTTACATAAATATTATTGGGTTAATCCATATGAAATCAACCAATGGGTGTTGCTTACATATTTTATTTTATATTTTCTGTCAATGTATCTTTCTGGGTATACAAAACAATATTTTTACAATTTTATTATTACTTTGGATTTTAATGGGCATTTTGTTCATGAGGGTGTGCTGTTTTTGGCAAATTGTTTTTCAAGACTTGTCCTTTGTTATATTATTTTTAAGGAGAAGAAGCATTAAAGTTGTTTTGTAATACCTTCTTTGGAAAAAAAATTCCAGAATTCTTAATTTTTTTCTAATTGAAACATATTTTTCTGATTAAGTTATTGGTTGTTTCCTTACAACTTAACACATTTTTGGTCCCAACATGATTTATAGATGGTTTTATTGAGAACAAGGTGGTTTTTATTTCAAGTTGATATCTGAATAAACAAAAAAGTTATTTAACCTCTGAAAATGAACGGCTGACCCTCATGAACAAAATGCCTGCTAAAATTCAAAGTAGTAATAATAAAATTGTAAAAAAAATCATTTTGTTCTCCCAGATATACACATACATAGAAAATCCATGTGTAAAAATAAAATATGTTGACCACTAATTATTTTTAATTGGTTGATTTTGTATGGATTAACCCCATTTAAAACTTTAAGTCTGTCTAGATCCTGAAACAATCTGCTATATTATATAGGAAATAAATTCAATTTTGGTTTGTATGAATGTTGCCATTGAGATGCCAAAATGACCACAAAATGTTTCTGTAAAACATCTTGTTTTTGTCAGATGTTGAAAATATTAAGAACTTTCTGAATGATGTGAGGTTTGCAGAGACATTGTGTGGTATTTATTTTAATTACTTAATTATTTACTCATAGAATTTAAAAATTATTTTATTAAAGTGCAAATAATTCATTGTAACACTATCATTTGGTGCCTTTTGTTTAATGTGTAAAATGCAATCACATTGTAGTCTGTATTATATATTATATTTTCAGTTGGATGCTGTGGAGCTTGATAAGGAAATTTCAAATGTAATGAAAAATCAGTTTTTTGAAATAGCAAAATTTTTAAAAGTTGGAACTATTACAAGATGGGAACCAGAAATAGAGAGCATTCTTCAGTTTTTTATATGGAAGGTATTATTGACATCAATTATGATATTACCTAGATGGTTTAAAATGAAATCTATATGAGTTACAATGCAATTTGGTGTACAGTAGAAAAATTAGTTATTGACAACTTTTGTTAGTATACATGTATGTGTTATGTTTAATACATCAACCATGGTTCTTTTTCAATTATTTTTGAACTACCCAACAAAGACAATTATTTTTGGCTGACAAAATTTTGTGCTTTTGGCAAGTACCTGAAAGTTATATGAATTTCAATCTTTTACAAAATCCAGCATATTTATTATAGAAAAGCTGAACAATAGCATAATTAAATATCTTGAAGATACATAGTTTCTGGGGCTGTATATTCAGTCAAATGTAAAGTGGAATATCCAAATACAAATCCTCAGTATGTATTCTACTTAAAGATCTTCACTTGAGGATAAGCAAATTGACACTGTTGATAGAAAATTGTGCTTGATTTTATGCACTTCTAATGTATGGCATAATATTCTGGGGAAATTGCACAATTCCAAAGATTGGACGTATTTAAAATCCAAAATAGAGCTGTTTGTATAATGAACAATCTGAATTCAAATTAATATTATAAGCCATACTTCATAAAATGGGCATCATGAGTCTTCTATATTGTTCACTATAAATTAATTAGAAAGAAGAACAACACATTAAAATTTATGCTGAAATACATTCTTATAATACTTGCCTATACCTAGATATGCATAGGAACTTTACTAGAACTACAAGTAAGCTTGTGTATCTTACAGTATAATAAACTTCTGGTATATATATAAAGTGTTTTATACTGAACAAATTAAAAAAAACTAGAAATTTTCATATATAGGAACTTCCAATACAGTGGGTGAATATTGAGACACAAAACTGTAAATTGTGTTATATTTATAATATTTTAGGTTTCTGTATATTCAATTTGTGTATGTGTGTGCATCTGTGCCCACGATAATGACACATGGAGGATTGGGAGGTGATGAAATTTAGAGCGATTCATCCATTTATAAAGATTATATATCGCTTATATGTTAATAGAATAAGAAAATCATTTGAACTTTTTCCCATTCTTCTACGTAATTACCAATAGATTGCTTATACAAAAATTCTCAGTAAATACTTGTAGCCTTTTCTTATACAATTCCAGTCAACACCATACTTCAATTAATATTCAAAAATTGATTAATAACATCAACTGGGCTAAATAAAAATTGAATTTTAATTATAGTAATTTATAATGCTACTTTATTATTTTTAATTTCACAAGCCTTAATAGAAATTATGAAATATAAGAAAATGATTTAATCTGAGATGTAGGAATATATGCATAAGTTTATATTAAATAATAAAAGTAGTAATTTAGACAGTATGTCCAAACCCTACTACTTTTTAAAAAACTATTTACAAATGCCAAAAATGTTTTCAGCTATCTGTGGTCCATATTAACAGTTCAATTGGAATGCAGCTTTTGGGTTTAACATTCCAGAAACCTCAAAACAGAAGGAAATTAATGCTTTTTGCAGTTTTAAACATAGGGTGTCGCTACTTGAAGCGGAGACATTACACTTTCACTCAATCTCTTAGTTATAAAATAAGAGTAAGTTGATATGAGATGTTGTTATTTTACTTAAGTTATATTTTTTATTGTGAATTGATTCCACCTTTGTGCTTAAGGTTATTTTATGAATTCATGTATATGTGTGTGTATATGTGTATATGTGTATATATATATATATATATATATATATATATATATATACAATATTAGGAGAATCCATTAAGGAACTAATTCACATTCAAACTTGGATAGTGAGGAAGGATAGAAATAAATAGGAGAAATAGGAGGATTGCGCTTTATGTGAATTCATATGCTCGGGCGAAGAATTACGCACATAGAAAAGCATATGTTCAAAGCAGAGAGATAACACGAATCCCAAAGGACCGAAAAATCAGGAGTTCATGTTTAAAAAATCGTGTAAACTGGGGACTAAATCTTTTATGTTTGGAATCCAGTTTTTCTACACATTAACCATTTACACTATATAAAAACATGTGTACTACAGCACATTATTTATGTCATTATAGTAAACACTACATTACCTACTATTATCAGAAGATTAAAAAGATTTACTGCATTAAGAAGTAGGCTTACATGAATCCCTTCAAAAATGAATTCACATATTATTTTCTAGTGAAAAAATCCTGTCACAGATAAGTAAAAAAAAGCCTGGTAGCTTCATAGCCAACTGTACTGATGACTTCTGTAAAACTAGCGGTAACTTCGGGTGTTGCAGGAAAACATTCTACAGTGTCCAATACATGGAACACTTCCTGACGGGTTGGTGGAATGATATTATCCTTCTCACTTTCTTCTGACAGCATTTCTTGCACGTCAGGGACAACTGTTTTTACATCAGATTCCACAGGTGCATTCACAGCTACATCATCATCACAAACTCCTCAAAACTGACTTCAGGGTTCACAATGTCTTGTAGAATATTTCATTCATAGGTGAAGTGTCAACAACAGGATTAGCATCTTTATGCCTCCAAACTATTCTGTATGTACAGTTCTGTATGTGTTGTGATGATATATATTTTCAGGATGTGGTGATAGCTTTTATTGCATCGTGCCCACTCCACACTGGCGTTTTCATCTCTCATTCATCAATAATTGCAGTTCTCACAAATTGCTTGTGATAAAATTTCTTCACAAGAGAATTAATGCCTTGATCCAAAGGCTGAAAAGAACGTCCATTTTGAAGAAAAAAGTGAACCTTTACATTGGTTAAGATCAGATCGTGTATGTCCAATAATAGAAGAACATGCCTATTCTCAGACATCATTGCTAAAATGAAGAAGACACTTGCAAAATGTTGATATGCTGATTACATACAACGGCAACAGTCAAGTGGTATTTATATTACTTGTTATTCCAAGGGTACAACTTAGGAAAAAATTGTAAAAAAGTCCAGTTTTGTCCATATTGTAAATATTACCAGAAGGCATACTTTTTTCTCACTTGGTCAAACCAGTTGTTTGCTCCTTTTTCACCAACTTTATTTGCTTCACCGCTAATCACTAATGATGAAATTGAAATTCGTATAACCAACCAACCAACCAATGGAGGAACAGATACCTTTAATGTTAATTTCTTTTGCAATCTCTTTTGATTTTAACTAAATCATAGGTCCAATCAAAGACATATTTGAAGGTACTAGTAACCAGTTTGTAATTCATGCTAACTGAAATTTGTGTTAACCGATAAAACCTCCTACAAGATCATTACTGGCTCCAAAATTGTGTTTATGTTAACTGTTTTCCTTAAGGAAGTTCGTGTTAAAGGAGTTTTACTGTAATACTTAAGGAAAATGTGACGAGGTCAAATTAAATAACACATTTAGATAGGAAAGAGAGACAGCAAAGCCAATTTACTTGAAATCAACAGTTTGTCCAGTTGGGCTGGGAGGTGAAAATATTACAAATTTTCGGTGGCCATAACTTTTTTTTATTCAGCTGTAGATTGTTGGTTGATAAACCAAGATATCAAATTTATACAGATATTATATTTATATAGATAGGGTGGTAGGTTGTGTTCAAGCAAATCTAACTATCTACAACCATAATTTTAAGGAACATTTAAATAAAAATATTATAGATCAGCTGTGGGAAGAAATGGGGAAATAATTGCAGATACTCCTAATACTTAATTCTCTCTACTCTATCCATTCCTCCACTAAACAACTATTTGTCTATATTTGCCTGGTCAGGAACTTGACCCGGTGGCCGAGATGGTTAAGGCGTCTGTGTACTAGCAGAATACGTGGGTTCAAGTCCCGCCTGGGTCAAATATTTTCAGTCTTTCCTTCTTCTTCCATCCTTCTCTCTGCTTTGAACATATGCTTTTCTATGTGCGTAATTCTTCGCCTGAGCATATGAATTCACATAAAGCGCAATCCTCCTATTTCTCCTATTTGTTTCTATCCTTCCTCACTATTCAAGTTTGAATATATATATATATATATATATATATATATATATATATATATATATTGGTATGGAAAGGATAGAGAGATAGGTTGTGGCTTACCTGAAAGTGAAGTACGGTGTCGCCATGAGGAACTGAAGGTTGTTCTTCAAATTTTCGGAGGCTCTCAGCCTCCTTCTTCAGGAAGGAGTGTTACACCATTCCGTGCACCGGCCGGCTGCGGACTGCTCCTTCCTGAAGAAGGAGGCTGAGAGCCTCCGAAAATTTGAAGAACAACCTTCAGTTCCTCATGGCGACACCGTACTTCACTTTCAGGTAAGCCACAACCTATCTCTCTATCCTTTCCATACCAATATTTTTGACAATGTCAAATTCTCACTATTACAATATATATATATATATATATATATATATATATATATATATATATATTGGTATGGAAAGGATAGAGAGATAGGTTGTGGCTTACCTGAAAGTGAAGTACGGTGTCGCCATGAGGAACTGAAGGTTGTTCTTCAAATTTTCGGAGGCTCTCAGCCTCCTTCTTCAGGAAGGAGTGTTACACCATTCCGTGCACCGGCCGGCTGCGGACTGCGGAGATTTGACCGCCGCACGGCCAGTAGCCCATAAACAATCAACACCCCCACCAAGCCACTAACTTTCTCTCTCAGGGGGAGGTTGTGGCATAGGAAAGGTTAGGATACAGATCATTCATACAAAGCATCCCATGTATACATGTATGCTTGAACATACATACAAATACACATGAACATGCACACACACACACACACACACACACACACACACACATGTATGCATACTTACACATACATGAGCATGCTCATACATACTCACATGGTCTCGTGAAAGAGGAGATGGTATGTAGGAAGGGCACTAATTACAGGATGTTGAGTCCAGGGCTTTGCCTGGACTGCAAGACATGTTGGAAAGATAGTTCCCATAGATGGAGTTCTGCTTCTACCCCCCGATTCATCAGAAGCAGAACTCCATCTATGGGAACTATCTTTCCAACATGTCTTGCAGTCCAGGCAAAGCCCTGGACTCAACATCCTGTAATTAGTGCCCTTCCTACATACCATCTCCTCTTTCACGAGACCATGTGAGTATGTATGAGCATGCTCATGTATGTGTAAGTATGCATACATGTGTGTGTGTGTGTGTGTGTGTGTGTGTGTGTGTGTGCATGTTCATGTGTATTTGTATGTATGTTCAAGCATACATGTATACATGGGATGCTTTGTATGAATGATCTGTATCCTAACCTTTCCTATGCCACAACCTCCCCCTGAGAGAGAAAGTTAGTGGCTTGGTGGGGGTGTTGATTGTTTATGGGCTACTGGCCGTGCGGCGGTCAAATCTCCGCAGTCCGCAGCCGGCCGGTGCACGGAATGGTGTAACACTCCTTCCTGAAGAAGGAGGCTGAGAGCCTCCGAAAATTTGAAGAACAACCTTCAGTTCCTCATGGCGACACCGTACTTCACTTTCAGGTAAGCCACAACCTATCTCTCTATCCTTTCCATACCAATATTTTTGACAATGTCACATTCTCACTATTACAATATATATATATATATATATATATAATTGCAATATTGGTATGGAAAGGACAGAGAGATAGGTTGTGGCTTACCTGAAAGCCAAGTGCGGTGTCGCCATGAGGAACTGAAGGTTGTTCATCAAATTTTCGGAGGCTCTCAGACTCCTTCTTCAGGAAGGAGTGTTACACCATTCCGTGCACCGGCTGGCTATGGACTGCGGAGGTTTGACCGCCACACAAATTTGATGAACAACTCTCAGTTCCTCATGGTGACACCGCACTTCACTTTCAGGTAAGCCACAACCTATCTTTCTGTCCTTTCCATACCAATATTGCTATTATTTTTGACAATGTCTCATTCTTACTATTACAATAAGTGTATATGTATATGAGTGTGTGTATGTATGTATATATATATATATATATATATATATATATATATATATATATATATATATTTATATTTTAATAATTAATAAGGTGATTATAATTTGCCCCACGTTGTGGTAGCCATTTTGTAATAATTAAAAAGGGGGCTTAAAATAAAAAGATTTAATTTTTAACAACAAACAAATTTATTTTAATTCTTGAACAATTTTACAATTTAAAATAAAAGATCTCTATCTCTCAAGGGTCTCAACTGGGTTTGATAACAGTGAATCATACAAAAATAATTAAAGAACACAAAAATTAGATTTAAAAGGAAATATTTACTTGTCTAAACATAGACGAATTTTGCTTGTCGACAAAATTAATACTAAAAGATGGATTCTACTTTAAACAATTTATTTATCAATAATAAAGGAACGATATCTGACTTTTATCTTTTAATTCGGTTTACAAAATTTATTGTTCTTTTGTTACTTACGGCTCCCCAGGATACTTTTAACTTTCGAAGCACAGTGACTTTTTTTTTTCACAGATTCTAATTTAAATGTTTCTATTTCAAAATCAGGAACCAGGAACCTCTGCTTCGTCTCTCCCTCGCTCGGTTGAGTCACTTACAGCTTGCCCAGTTTACTGCAGGTTTCTAGTTCTGCTTGCGTAAATGTAAATGTTTGGTCTCGTCTATTTCAACTTGACCAACACTCCCAGCCAACTCCAGACTGAAGTTTTTAATATAATCTCTCGTCGATTTTAAAACGATCTGTGCTCGGCACAACCTTCCAGCCGACTTAAGATTCAACAACCGCCGTCCCAGCCAACGTAATACGAACTGCCTTTCTTTTAGCGCGCTATTCCTTCCCAACCAAGTCAACAATACTCTCCTTCATTGTCGCTTGTAGTGTTCGGTACCGCCGTCAATAATGTTTCTCCAACAATTTAGATTATCAATTACAATTAATGCCTTAATTAATTGGCATTACAATATAGTGAATTCATCTTCTGTTATAGATAATATTTTGTAAGGATGAACTAAGCATGTGTATTGTTGATTAAAATGGAGTGAATATGTGAAAGAAAGATAATGACAAATTAAGGTTACACAGTTTTTCAGAATCAATATAATATTTACTTCACAAACCTCAAATAGATGGAATAAAAATATATTGTCATGGTACACCGCTAAAGTTGGAATTAAAGTAATCGATGTATCTGTTTCAAATACCATAGGCAGGATTGGATCATTTGAAACCTTCTTCAGTTCCATCAATGTCACCTTCATCAAGTTCAAGCAGTTCTCTGATTTTAAGACATGTTTTTCCTCTTTTTTTCTAATCACGTTGGGCTTTGGGAAGAATGCAACAGGCAAGATTAATTATTTTTGCTTTTTCTGGATTTACCAGCATCGCATTTTCGAGAACCCTGAATTTTTTCTGGCAGCATACTGAAAGCACATTCAACAACCCGTAGTGCCCTGGAATGATGGTAAATATAAATTCGCTTTTCACGCATGAGAGCTTTTCTTGGGAAAGGCCTCATTAAGTTTGTAGTTAAAGGGTAAGTTTCATCAGCAATGAACACATGTAAGGAAGAGGGCCCTCATTTGGTAGATCAATCGCTCTGGAACATGGCAAATTAAGTTTTTTTTGTAGAAAGCTTCTCCATAATTAGAAGCAGTAAAAATTGCCACTGTCAAGATAATCAACTGCTATGAATTTACCATCAGCGTCAGAATGTGCTTGCAAAACAATGGAAAGAAAACTTTTATAGCTATAATTTGACTTAGAACTCCCCCATAACTTCATGGATGAACTCAAATTGTTCTCCTGTTCGAGGAACCTGTAAAATAATTTATACACTGACATAACTTACTATTTAATTTATTATGAACTACATTAAGCTTTCAGTTGATTTGATAATTTCTGCCCTTAACCATCCATTAGTTGCGCTAGGTCCGTGGGACCGACACAATCTAATTTATTTGGTATTTCCGGAGCCAGGTCAGGTTACAGGGATGGAGTTTTAGGATATCTCAGAGGAATCAATTTTCTGCTAAGGCCACACTCCCAAAGCAAGCTTAGTATCTCAGAAAATGACATTTGTATAAGAAAGTTATGTACCTTCAGGTAATGTTTCAAGAAAACTAAAAAAATGTAAAACACAATATTATTATGAAAAGTGTGAAAGCTTTTTGTATTTGCATATACACACAAAAATAATTTGCCAAGAATGCCATGTAAAAAATTTGAAAAACTAATAATATTTTATCCTTTCAGCTTCAGCCTGTAGGCTGAAATGGCATAACCTTAGAAGCAGTAAATCGAGGTATCTGAGGACAATGAGAAATATGCCTAGTGGCAGCAGTGGTAGCAAAAATAAATAAATGAAGAAGAGAGAAAGAAAGAAAGAAATAGTACTTGTTTGATGCTATGAGTTTTCTTGACAACTGTCTAAACCAGCACAACAAAAGTGCTGCAAAAAATATGAGGCGTGTCTGGAAAGTAAGTACCGTTCCTTGTACCACAACTGCAACGCTAGTGTCGCAGTTTTGCACATGTACACACATCTCTCTCTCTCTGGTTTATTGAATATCCACTAATGTCATTACAGTTGGATTGTGTTTGTTTACATTTGTTAGTGATAGTTCAAAATGTTGAAGAAAATTCTGATCCCGCCGACTGTGAAGTGCGTTCTGAAATACAGATTTTGAATGCAAAGAATTTTAAGCCAGCTGAAATTCATTGTCAATTTGTAGAGATGTATAGTGAAAATGTAGTGACAGATGGAATGGTGAGAAGGTGGGTTAGACAATTCAATGATGGACAAACCAATGTTCATGACGAAGCATGGAGTGGGCGGCCTTCTGTTGTCAATTATTGTTTGGTTGAAAACAATATGGTTTACAATAAGAATTCTCTATGATGAGTTTCCAAAAATTTCAAAAACTGTTATGCATGAGATTGTCAGAAATCACTTAAATTATCATAAATTGTGTTCCCGTTGGGTTCCAAAAATGCTTACGGATGTCCACAAAATGAAGTGACTTGGCAGTGCTTTGACATTTCTTACCCTATACAGATGAGGGAGATGAGTTCTTAAACAGTATTGTGACTGGTGATGAAACTTATGTTTGTCATGTCACTCCAGAATCAATACTACATTTGATGGAGTGGAGGCACTCTGGATCCCCCAAAGTACAAAAATTCAAAACAACTTTGTCAGCAAAAAAAATCATGTGCACTGTGGTCTGGGACAGACAGGGCAGTCTGCTTGTTGAGTTCCATTCCAGAGATGAAACCAACAATGCGGTACCATACTGTGATTGATACATTAAGAAAACTTTGGCATGCAATTAAAAAAAGAAGGCATTGTGTTGCTCCATGACAATCCATTCTGCTGGTGTCACTAAAACTTTGGCATCATCTTTTGATGAAGAGGGCATACAAAAGTTGGTTTTCTGCTGTTAAAAATGTCTGAACAATAGTGGCAACTATGTTGAAAAATAGTATAAGTAACTATCTTTCATGTAAAAATATAATTTGTTTTGAAAGAAATATTTTTATGAAATATTTTCCAAAACAATACTTATTTTCCGGACACGCCTCGTAGGAAGAAGAAGAGACTGCAGTCGGTATTGGAGAGGAATGCTTCTTCTTAGAGAATTCGCAATCATCAAGTTCTCTTGATTCAAGACTTCCCAGCAAAATAGAAATGAAAAACAGCTGCAGAAATTTTAGCTGTTCCAATGCAGAAGATATTGAAAACTTGTAAATGAGGCGGTAAAGAACTTTTAAAGCAAAGTTGTTAGAACTCGTTAAAAATCTCGCCAATGATGAAGAAGCTGCAGAAATAATAATATATTCTAATAGAGTAAGCTAAGATAAAAGCCTAATGTATGTATGTAATAAATATTAACTCAGAGAAATTAGCAGTCTCTCTAGAGGAGCTAAACTTCCAAAAATTAGTGTCTTGCTTTCTTATTTTTACACCAATCAAACACAAAAAATAAAATCAAAACTTTTTGACCTCATCCTTGTGAAATTGAAAATTTTGTTTTTGTCTGCTCATAATTCATTAACAAAACCGTTTTCTTTTAGTGTTAATTGGGTGTACCGATAAATCTCTAGCCTTTATGTCTTCTTCAAACAACATAACAATAAATATGGACATCTATTTCGTTGTCCTGTTCTAACTTAACTGATATGAGTTTGGTTGCTAGAGACAGCTTGAAACAGCCTCAGGCAGCTCGAAGCAACTTGTTGGACGTTTGACAGTTTGACTCATGACAATTTGTTTATGACAGCTTTTTTGTCTTCAGACATTTTTACTTGAGGCAAAGTGCTGCCTGGAGAATGACTATTATAATAATATTAGAGAATGTTGAGTCCAGGACTTTGCCTAGACTGTAAAATGTGCTGGAAAGAAAGTTCCCAAAGGTGGAGTTCAGTCGGGGGTAAGGCTTTAAGAAGGGTGTTCTAAGAATTGTATCTTAAAAACATCATACCCTCAATACTCCCCTTTCCTTGAGTGAGAGAGAGAAAGAAAGAAAGACAGCCAGACAGAGTTGTTGGCTTTTTGCATGGTGTTGATAGTTGCTGTCTAAGGGTAGGTGCACCTTAGTTTGAACTTCTCTCCTGACAAAGGGGGCTTAGACCCTCAAAAATGTGTAATATTTTCACTCCTCAGCCCGACTGGACCAACTGTTGATAAGTCGACTTTGCTGTAACTCTTTCTTGTCTAAATATGGTATATAAAATGGAATCTAATTTAACATTATTATGAAAGATCTGACAATTTACATATTAAATAATGGTAATTGGCCTATTAAGTCAGAAAAAATTACAAATAAGTATATTGATAAATTTAATACTCAATGCAAGATCTTAATTATATTCATTATACTTGTTGATAAGTATGAAATTTTGACAAGTTTCATTATAATATACATCTGGGAGTTGCTACATTAAGTCTAATAATATTGTAACACCTGAATATCCTTAATGTTTGTATGAAACACATTTTTGGTGTTTTATTAAATGTGACTTTAATAATCAACTCATTTATTAATATTTCTTGCTTAATTGGCCATCAATCATTAAATGGATCTAATTTAAATTTATGGAAGAAACTTTGTATTATTTTAGGCTTCTTTTGACACGCTGCTGACATGGATTGAAGGAACCATACATGTTGCAAGATTGTTCAACTTACTTGTTTTCCTAAGAGAAGGAATTTACCCTACATTGACTCATAGATTATTAGGCCTTCACATGGAGTCTGTTGGAACAAATCGTAGGATTGGGTATAAATATCTTGGGCGAGAACTCATGTGGAACTCTTTCAATGTAATAGTTACTTATTTTGTTTGTAATGTGCAGTAATATTGCTTCATAGTATACAAATAGCTTAAATTGTGAACCATCAGTTTTTATATATTTTTTTATAGTTTAAACATAAAAATTAATGCCATGGCTAAGCTTAAGATACATGGACACTTGAGACTGAATGGTCTTGAGACTTTACTTATATGATTTATATGTGCTGATAGCATTATTAGAGTCAAGTCTCTGATTGTACATCTCTCAATTTGACAATTTAATTTCTGCCTCTGAAAACCTAGTTTCAGCATTTGTAATCAATTGGAATCAATACTTCATGTCTCAAGACTCTTCAAAAAGAAATGGCAATGAATGATTAAATTAACGAATTTATGAGAAGAAATGAATTTCTGTGAAATAAGATTAATCACATCCTTAGAAACTATTCAAATAATAATTTTAAATTGTTGGAATTTGCAACCGAATTGGAAATTCACAACTTGCATTATTAAGTGCTTAAATAAAATTTTTGATATAATGAATAAAAATGCGTGTATGTATGTATGTATGAATGTGTTCCACATAATTCTTAAAGGCATGGATCAATTACAACTAAACTTGCTACACATAGTTGTCATTTAGAAATAATACAAAAACAACCAATATTAGGATAATTGAGATTATTCATATCACTGAGACTGATGTAAAATGCATTATTTTGGGATTTACTGAGTTAATTACTGATATTCACCTTGTCAGTCAAGTTGAATTGTGGCTCCCTTGGAATTATCAGAGGTGGGGTGGGTGAGAAGGAGAAAAATGGTCAGTATGTGTCAAACCAATAATTATTTCTTTCTTTTAAGGTGCTATGGCAACTTCTGTGATGTCTTGGCCTAATCCATAATGTGTCTCCACTTATCTCTTTTCTGGACCTTAGACATCCACTTTCTAATTCTGAGGCTCCTAATATCACTTTGTACTTCGTCCTCCATGTGGTTTTTGGTTTGCCTCGTATTTTAGTTGAAAGAGGTATGTAATTATAAACCTTTTTGCATTTCTTTCATCGCTCATTCTGTGTAATGTCCAAACCAACTTAATCTGAGGGAATTCACGTGATTTACTACATTTCTGTGTTGAATTATCTTATCCAATTCATCATTTGTTCGTATCCTCCGTTTCCACATGATAGTTTAACTGGACCATAAATCGTTCGCAAGACCTTCCTTTAAAAAATTTGCAGTCTTTTTATGTCCTTCTCTTTCAGTGTTCAAGTCTCGGCTGCATAGGTGAATATTGGTCTTATTACCGAAATATACAATTTCAATTTTTCCCTTTCTGGATAGTAACTTTCTTTTTAGAAGGTCTCTGTAAGCAAAATAACACTCATTACCTGCAGCTATTTTCTCTATAACCTCTTCTTCTATGTAGTTATTCCCATTAAGAATTGTTCCTAGGTATGTGATATCATCAATCGTAATATCTGTTGCCAGACTGATTCTCGTTCTGCATCGCATGTATTTTGTCTTATCTTGGTTGATTAGTTCTGCTTGTCCATTGATTCATGATCAGCTTGCACTATAATTTCTTGTAATTCTTCCCAGTATTCATTAATGTTATCTGGTGGAGTCCTAATTTGAATCTTCTCAAGAAGTTTGAATCAATATTCGGACCTTTCAGAGTTCTCACATCTTCAATCGGTTCCTTTTTATTTCTAGATACTAGAACATGATCAATTTTATTCACCATTTTTTTTATCAGGTGAGATCCAAGTGCCTAGATGTATTGATTTGTGTTGGAAAAAGGTGCTCATAATAAACATATTGTTAGTTTCTGATAGTTCACAGAGAAAGTGTTGTTTCATGTAAGGTGAAATGGCCTTTAATTTCTCTGTATGTATTTTCCTTTCCAATTGGAGCATTGAAATCTCCTAAATTATTTTAATTACTGAGATGAATAGTGACACTCCCAATGCTGATTATTCACATAGATTTGTTTCAAAATAATTCATTTTTCTGCTCTAATATAAGATTGTTACAAATAAATACCTAGACAATGCCTGGCAATCATACAGTATATGATAAAAATAGGGCAAAGTTACAGAAAATTTTTCTGCCTTATATCTCTTTGAATAAAATGTCAGACCTCAAGTATGATAGATGTGATGACTGAATGGCAGAGTGATGAGCGGAACTGGGTACGATACAGATTTTCTGAACGGGAACTTATTGCGGTCTCTGTCATGGTGAAGTAGCTAAGCTTTTCTTTTTGAATGAAAATGAGAAATGTTATTCTAAATAACATTATCAAAACTCCTTTCATGCATTATTTTGATCACTACAACTCAAAAATAGTTGTGGCAGTGATGGATCATTATCAAGATAAATTTTTTTGTATAATAAAGGAAAACATTTTGTTTCATTTACTTTTTTACAACACAATAAATACATTAAATAATTATTATGCAGTTAATGACCAGTTTCAAACCATTTATTTAATTGATTCAAAAACAACATTTCAGTAAGTATTTGTATCTTTTTTAGGTCTTTTCTGTGAACAATGTGTTATTATCATAAAATACATGATTTTACACCAATGTAGTTAGAGCCTTATTTTCTTAAAGCTTTGTACAGTTTATAATTTTATTTAGTATTACTATTGTATCTGTTGAAAATTGTTTGTGATTGAAATTGTTGATGATAATGTATTGGAGGCGCCTCCATTGGATTTATAGATCTGTCACAAGGCCACAGGAGCAGAATTTAATTACCTGAGGAACAGGACAAAATATAAAGGGTTCTGTTTTCATTCAGTTTTGTCACAATGGCTTTAGTATTTAGAATGTCAAACTTTAAAATTTAATGGAATTATTAACTATGTTGTGTCAAATAGTTTTAACATTTTAAATAGGTGTTTCTCAGTTGTATAATGTTACTTGTTTCCTATTTCTTGTTCCAACTACTTTACTGTAAAACCATGTCCTTTATGATGACAAAAACAATGTTTATTATAATTTCTCCGCAGAAAATATCTGTGAAGGTACAAATACATGTGGAAACTTTGTTTGCATTAATTAAATATACTGCCAGAAATGGGTCATTAACTGTATTACATTTTGCATATAAAACAGACATGAAATTAAAACCTTTAAACATAATTAGTGTAGAATGGTAAAAGTAATTATTTATTAAAATTTACATTTAACAATGTTACCTCTATATCTTCAGTTGTATATAATTAGCTAAATATGATGTGAATTTATATAAAACATTCAGCAGTAAATATTTAAACTTATTCCAACAAAAATATTTATTATATTATATATAATTTTATGATATTTATATTTTTATTTATAAAACTTTTAATCATTAAATAATTAATTATTAATGGGTATCATATTGTTGTCCCATGTTTAAACATAGCAGTGTATGAGACCTTCGATGGTGGGTGGTGATTATAAATTTATTGTCTCGAGTCAGTGATGAGTGTCTAGCTGTGAGAGAGAGAGGCAGAATCACCCTACTGCCCTTGCCTATTGTAGTCAGCAATCCTCCAAACCCACTGTATTCTAATGGCACATAAAAGTGAGTTGTGTGACTCAGTCTACCTGCCCTGAGTTGCTTGTCTTTCAACGCTTGTTTCGTACCTGAGGCCTATCTTTTACACTAGATTAAAAAAAGAATTGTGGAACAGGTGATGATGAGAAACATCACAATATCTGGAATTTTTTGTGTTCTCAAATTAATCTCACACCTTTTGACTCGAAATCAATTAAATCTGACTTGAATATTTTATAAAAACTGTAATATTTTTGCATTGTGTTTAGACATTGGAATTGAACAATAGTTAAAATGTTTGAACAAGCAGAGGCTCAATTAAGTGACTGAAGAAAACTATTTTTTAGTAAATTAGTAGTAAGATAATTTCTATGGTTTTAGATAAATAAATAACCAGTAACAAACAAAAATAAGTGCTACATTAAATACCACACAATGTTTATATATATATAAGTTCTACAAATTTTTGTCTTCAGTGTTTGGACTGTTACTAATTGATTATTTATTTTTAATACAAAAAGCAGTTTGCAATAATATAATTCCATTTCATATTGTATTTATGGTCAGTTGTGTAACTGATTATGCATAATGGAAATATAATACTTTCTGAAATTAGATTTGTGTTTAATGTTGTAAATATTTACTGGGTTTGAATGATAAATTTATTAATGATACTTTTTTCAGGAACTCTTAATTTTTTTGTTACCAATGATGGATTTGAAAGTAATGTTCCGTTTTATAAAAAAAATTCGACGTTCAGATTCAATCATTCTCGGGGATTCTATTAATCCGAAGATTTCAGTAAGTAGCAGATGTGTTGTATGCAATGAGAATCCTATTTGGCCTCATTGTATGGGTTGTACACACATTTTCTGTTACTATTGTTTACAGGTGAGATGAAACAGTAGGTTAATGTAGTACTTTTTGGCAGCAACAAAACCTTTGGTACTTGTAATTTTGACCTTGATTTAGAATCTGTTACTTTTTTTCCTTTGAATGGACAGGAATACTTCTTCAGATCCATAGCCTTTTTAATGTTAAACATCTACACAACACGATTAAATATGAAAACATTTTACAAATTATGTTTTCTGGTGTTTCTAATACTTCAATTTATAGCTCAATTATACATCTTGATACAAGAGTAGTCCCAGAAGTACCTGACTTGAAATATAGATGGTTGGTTGTTGTTTGAGAAACAAAAGGGTCTAAAGTAGGCCTACCAACCTTATAAAGTTTGAAATTGCTGCATTGTTTAGTGTTTGTGTGACAGCATCACTAGTGGATGCTCTCAGTAAATTTGTAAACATGGAAAAGATTGGTTATCATTATGCAATGCAATACAATGCATTCGTTTTGAAGGTTACAGTCCAACCAATATCGCAGTTGAGCTAGATTATAATCTGGGTAAATCAGCTCCATTGTTTACAGTAATAAAATATTGGGTGACAGTGTATAAAAGAGGACATACAAGTTGCCAAGATGGACATTTCTTTGTCAATCAAATGAAGTCACCACACCAGAAATGGTGGTGAAAATTCACAAAATGGTATTGGATCACCATTGATTGGAAATGCACTCACTAACAAACAAGGCAGTTATTTTAAAAATGTTGTACATTGCATATTGACTGAAAATATTGACACGAGAAAGCTGTGCTCTAGATGGGTGCCATGTTTGCTTTCAATGGATGAAAAACAGTGTTGTGAAAAGATTTAATTGGGGGTTTAGTGATGTTTTACAGCCATAAAGTAGAGTTTTACATTAACTCCCAACCATGGATGAAACATGGATACAGCATTTTACATAGGAGACAAAGGAATAGTCAAAACAATGAACGGGAAGGGGAGAATTGGCCCTAAATAAGGTGAACACTGTTCCATCTGTTTAAATCAGATTTTTGGGATGTGTGTGGAATAATTTTAGTTATCTTTGAAAAGAAAAAACAATCAATGGTGAGTATTAAGTGAAATTATTGCAGTGTTTGAGTGATGAAAGCAAGAACAATGAGTCACATTTGTTGAAAAGAAAAGTGTTGCTTCATTGTGACAATGCACCATTTCACAGATTCCTATTGTGATGGCCAAAATCAATGAGTTCAAGTTCAAATTGCTTCCTCACACACCTTATTTACCAAATTCTTTTCTCATTCAAAACTTGAAAAAAGTAAAACAATGAGGAACTCAATGATTCTCACTTTAAATTGTATCAAAGCAATTGAACATCACTGTGAAAAGTGTACAGAGCTAAAGTGAGACTTCATTGAGAAATAAATATATTTTTCTCAATTTTTTTGTAGGTTGGTTACTTCTGGTACTAACCTCATATCATTGTTAGTTTTAATGTTGATACTATTCAGCTTAATATAGTACTTAATTTTATTCAGTAGTCTTGAATCAATGATTACATCCACTTGTAATAATTTTTATTAGTTTAATTATGGCATATTAGGTTCTTGAACAATTAATAATCTATTGTCTTATTTTTCTTTTCTGCTGGAATATGTTTATATGTGCAACTCATTTTGAGATTTTTATTTCAATAAATTTGTATATCCTATTATTTTCATAACATTTAACAGTTTTATTTCTTTTTTTTTTAATGAGTTCATTTCATAATTCAAGTTTAAAAGAATGATTTTTAATAGTTCCCACATTTTTTTCACACAAGATATTGTCTTCTTTAGATCTATTCTATTATTGCATTTATTTTAATATTATTCATTTTCCTTCTGTCATTTTGCTTATATTATATTAAGAAATGCCATAATACATTAATTTAGTAGTTCTATTTTTAGATTTTTCAAACATCATAATGCAGTTTAAAAGTTTGATTGATATGAATACTTATAGGTATAGGTATAATACACAAAACCCAATGTATTAAAAATAATTATTTTTACAAGAATGTACTAATATAATTGTGAATATTCTAGCTATATATTTAATTTAATGTGCTATCCAATGCTTCAACTTCTGCTTTGCAGCAAGAATTGACATATTATGAATTAAATTCATATATTGCTCTGAATTATCTTTTCACTTCTGCTTTTAATTGATTGTCAATTAACATTATGTTCACAAATGTTTCCAGTTTCAGAAGTAGTATATAATGCACCATCCCTTCTAAAATGCTTATGTTGTCAGCAATTTCGTGTATCTTTGTTGACAACTTTCTATAATATTTTGACGGTGTTCTTCAATCGCTTTTATTGTGTTGTGACTTCAGCTGGACATTCTGTTCAAGCTTCTTGCATGAACTTTCATGCATCTTCAAATAAAAATGTTTTATTTCACCATTGTTTGTAATAAATGTGGACATATTCTATTATTACAAACTGCAAAAATAAAACAGTACAATTTGCGACTTAAACTTGGTATAAGTTAGTTTAGTAGATTATTACTATTCTGTCTATGGTGGGGATATTTACATTTTTGTTTTAATATTTATTATTTAAAATCCCATATTCTAGTTTATGATTCAATTTTAATTTGTCTGTTTTTAGGCTAACATAATGGTGGATTCCGAATTTGAATGCCCAGAGTGTGGATTTAAATTAAAAGATATTGAAAGCATTAGGAGAGTTCCAGTATAAAGAACAACTGGGCTGCCAGGATGCCTGACATTTTGTTATGTATTATGCAATAATTATATATTCAATGTAATATATAATTACACCTCCAAAAATGTTAATGGTGGCTTCTAAAAGTTTGGTGATTTTGGAGAATTTTTTTGAAATGTTTTCATAGTTATATTAAATTTTATTCTCTTAAAAATCTTAAATGAGTAATACCCAACACCCAGCAGGTAAGTTGAAGATAATATATGCCACATTATGTATTAATGGAAGGTTTTCTGTTTAATATGCTGGATAAGTAGTTCTTGGGATTGGAATAATGGAGCACTAGTCCTAGTGGTTCTAGTTGGTGCAAACACCTGAAACAGAAAACAGTTGATGATTAGTAACAATTAAATTATGCTGTGTATTAGGATCTTACCTGGTAACATGTCAAATTAAAAGGTTCCTCAAAGGCAATCCACTGTATAGACATAGTTGTATGTGTACATGAAAGTGTTTGCTGGTTCCAGATCCTTGGTAGAAAATTCTGTTGAATTTGATGCCAAGGGGTTAGGTTGTGGTGGGGATCGCAAATGGGTAAATGTTCTAAACAGTAAAGCTATTGATACTGGTTAAATAATCGGTTTACCAATAAGTTAGTGTTGAATTAATTCCTTCTCTGGGCTAATTAAATAAATACCCAGGCAACACCAGACACTCAGCCTTTATATATATTTTGAGAATATCTCTCTCTATATAACAATTACAATAATGTAATGTCTTTCTCTCAGGGTATTGATGGGTATCAAAATGCTTAGAATAGCCAATGAATTTTTTTTAAAAAAGTAATAATCAATTTTTCTATATTACATCCAGCCTAAAATGGCACACTGGGGGTCATCCCTGGCTATCTGCTGTTGTCTTGTGATCTCTGCTGTTGTCCAGGTCCTCTGTTGTTGCACAAGTACTTTGGCAATTCAAATTTTATAACTTAATTTATTTTTCATCTGATATCCAAATTTAAAAAGAAAACAATTCCACAAATACATTCCTTCGCCAACAATCAAGTGAAGAAGACCCCTTTTAACCACAATCTCCCCTCTCCCCCAGTGATAACCTTTTTTCCAGTGATCATTATTAGGTATCTCAAAGAAATACAGTATTTCAAAGAGTATTCATTACAATATATAACTGCGATATTGGTGTATGGAAAGGAAAGAGATTGCTTGAAAGTGAAGTATGATGTAGCCATAGAAAACCGAAGGTAAATTTTCAAATTTTTGGAGGCTCTCAGCCTCCTCCTACAGGAAGGAGTGTTACTGTATTCCATACTCTGGCTGGCTTCACTTCACTTTCAGGTAAGCCACAAGCTATCTCTCTTTCCTTTCCATACCAATATTGCAATTATATTTGAAAATGTCATATCCTATATCTATATCTATCTATCTCTCATATATATATATATATATCATATATATATATATATATATGATATTAGTAAGGATGTGACATTGTCAAAAATAATTGCAGCATTGGTATGGAAAGGAAAGAGAGGTAGCTTGTGGCTTACCTGAAAGTGAAGTGCGGCGTAGCCATAAGGAGCTGTAGGTTCTTCTTCAAATTTTCGGAGGTTCTCAGCCTCTTTCTTCAGGAAGGAGTGTTAAGCCATTCCGTGCACCGGCCGGCTGCGGACTCATATAAAAATATATAATATTAGTAAGGATATGACATTAAAATGGCACACTGGTGTCATCCCTGGCGATTCGCTGTGTTGTCTTGTGATCTCTGTTGTTGTCCAGGTCCTCTGTTATCATATATATATATATATATATATATATATATATATATATATGTATATAATATTAGTAAGAAGATGACATTGTTAAAAATAATTGCAAATTTGGAAAGGAAAGAGAGGTAGCTTGTGGCTTACCTGAAAGTGAAGAGCGGTGTAGCCATAAGGAACTGAAGGTTGTTCTTCAAATTTTTGGAGGTTCTCAGCCTCCTCCTTGCGAGCACCGGCCGGTCCCTTATGACTACACCACACTTCACTTTCAGGTAAACCACAACCTATCTCTTTTTCCTTTCCATATGAATATTGCAATTTTATATATTCTAATATATTTTTGCATTAGACTATACAATTTATAAACTTCAACAAATATTTTAAAATTTCATTTCTCCTTTGTCCACTATTATATCTCCCACCCAAAGATCTCTTCTCCTTCAACAATCTATCCCAGAGACTACACTATCACAAAGATATTACATCATCTCTCTTCTTCTTCTTATACTCCAACTAGTAGATAAAGTTTTAAATTATCATAATTGACATGCCACATTATCCTGCCCTTATTTTTTCAAAAAATATGTCAACAACAATTCATTCTTATAGTTGTGAGGTTGAACAGAATTTTTCTTTTTGCATTTCATTCTCTTAGATCAAGTAGCATTTTTTTTAGCACATTGAACTGAAATACAATATTTAAGGAAACACAAATAACATTATTATAATTGTTTCTGGAAAATGCTTGTTTCCAATAGTCACACTCTTGATTTCTACACTTGTATAACACATTCTTTCAGAATTACTGCCAGATAAAAAAAAGCATAATTCACTTCAAAATTTAAATATATATTAGCAGTACTTATCCTAATAAACGGTTCAATAATGAAACTGACTGTTTATTGACTTATCTGCTATTATTACCATTCAGTTAAATTTAGTTTAATGATGAAAATAATAATTAATTAATATGAAGTTTAAATCTTAGCAAACTATTATAAATCGTGTTTACATTACCAGATAATATAATTGAAAAAAATTACACATCAATAGATGATAATATTTCTGTAGAATTTTCTTCGAGTGTTATAAATATGACTGATTAACAGTGCCCCCTTCTGGGTTCCACGGAATACCAACATGAAACTGCTTTAAAGATGGTTAATACTTCCATGTTTCTGCTTCCTGCAGAATTATTCCATCTACTTTCAGTCTATGATGCCATTTATTTTCAACAGTCACTATTATCAGGGAATCTGTCTACATTACTGTAACAATCCCTATCTTCCTTGGTATTTTTCTTTAGATTTTTGATTTCATGTTTAACTTGTAGTGTGTCATACCTGTCTAAAATTCTGGTAGCTTCTGAAGCTATCTATTATACCATTACAAATAGGTAATGTTTTAAACTAAAACCTCTCCTCTTTTATGTTCTAATTTACATCATTCTCTTTCAATATCAGCATGTAATGTCTTTATAGGATTATCAATAGGTAGTTCTTTATTTTGAGTATCTGCATATGGACTTTTTAATACATTAATTTCCTTATCTGCATCCTCTGCCATCTTTCCTGCCATCAATTCATTTAATAGTCACCTTTTCTTCAATATGTTTTCTAGTTTCTTCTACCTTTGTTTGCCTTTCTTTCAATTCACTCTCATTCTACTTTGATATGTCTGGGTTAATATGCTTCCACAACACTGAACATAATTTATCTTTCTTCACATTATTCAACCCATCTATTCCTTTAATTATTTCATAAATCTCATTGTACTTGGTTCCTCCAAACTCTTCAATGGTTCACATTACTGTTTCATTCACCAAAATCTTTTATTTGTATTTGTACTATCCGATTTCCACTAATATCTACATTCTTCTCTTCCCCAACAGCATTTCTTTCTGATGACTTTCTTCTACTTCAGACACATTTAAATGAAGTAAACTGCTCTCAAAATCAAAATCCAATCCCAAAACAACTGATGTAAATAACGAATTCACAACATAACCATTAATCTCCATGCTGCAATTATCAATCATAGTGTTAAATAAAATCCTTTTACTAATTCTTTCGCCTTTTCCGCAAATAGCGCCAAAAATACTACATCACATCCCAGGTAACTCTTCGAATTTCATACTACTGTTTTCTAAACTTTCATAAAATCTTCCATTGATACTAGTGGATGTTGCTCCAGTATCAAGCACACAGTTAACTTCACCGATATCATCGATCACCAATTTCACATTGAGAAAATGCGTTTCAGCATCATTAAAAAATATTTTCTCTGTATTTTCACTAAGTAAATAGTCTCTGTCAATCAGTATTGGTATTATACCAATCGCATTGTTGTCCCGGTATATGTATTCTCCACAAGTGGGACTAAAATATGGAGATGCTTTTAGTTTCCTTGATTCGTGACTTATTCCAACAATTTGATTGCTCTCACGCCTCTGTTTTCAATTCATATCATGTTCAGCTGATTCTTTTAATCGTGCATTAGCATCATTATTTAGACCATGTTTCTGCCGTATAAAATCGGTCATATCGATTACCACGTCCGTATGTATTGTTTTGATTTAGATAACCTGTATGACGCTGATTTTCCAAATTTTCTTTTGGCTCTTCCCAGTCCAGAAATTTTAAAGTATGTAAAACTTGCTCTATAGAACTGTTGTCAAATTGAATGGGTTCGCGGTCACGACGGCAACGAACGAGCAGACGAGGTGGCGAAAGAAGCAGCAGATCATCTACAGGCCATCATTTACTCTAAACTTTCCCTATTACGCTTAAAGCGGGAAATACGACGAGAAACAATGGAAAGATGGCAAGTAGAATAGACACAAGGAGGGAAAGGAGGAGGCGTACGCTTGTATGTACCAGACGTACGCCTACAACATAATTTCCCAATAGACTATAAAATGACAGCTGCTGACGGGACATGGTGGGTTCAACGCGTACTTAAAGCGTTTCAACCTTGGGGTAGACGACGCGAGGTGCGACTGTGGAATGGACGCTACAGATGATGTCATACATTTCATCGCTGAGTGCCCAAAATACGAGGTGCAAAGACTGCAGCTTCATGACATTCTGGGCAGAGACTACATAGGAGAAAGCATTAAAAAATTTGCCTAAGACACGACTCTGGCTTCATCTCTCCATCGTTCTGTACATTCCTACAGTAAGCTGGCGATAATGCGATAAATTAAAGACTGTTTTGATTTTCACTATTATTTGAGTCATGAAATGTAAATCACCAATTTTCTGAAGGTGTGAATATATAAGATGAATAATTAAAGAAAAATAAATATTTTGTCAATTAATTAAATGTAGTATACTAACCGCTGTATGTAAATAGCGGTAAGCGGTGTTTGTAGTCTTAGGATCAATAAAGATTTAGATAACCTCTATGACGCCGATTTTTCATATTTTCTTTTCGGTCTAAATCGTCCAGAAATTTTAAAGTACGTAAAATGTGGATGTCATTGCCAATGGCTCACGTAGTATTTGTGAAGCAGTTCTCAGAAAAAGGGCTATCAAGGTATTTGTTCTGACTAACCAGGTCTATCAAATCTGGACAATCTTGAGCTGTTACCGTATCTTCCATTATAAATTGCATCTATAATTCTCTGCTGTTTATTGTCGTCCAGTACTTCGGCAGATATCGTTTCTTAAACTGCCAAAATTCTTCTCCTTTCCAGGTAGCTTCAATCCATTTCAGAACACTTTCAGATACAGTGTTTAAATACTGTCATTTGCCTATTCCTCGGAACCATTCGTTCCTCAAAATATTCTATTTCTTTTACGAATCTTAGGGTTTTCTTGAGTTGCGTTCGTATACTTTGGAAGTTTCAGCTCGATTCCCGACTGCATCATCGGCAAATGCTTGAGTATCTCCGTTGTTCTCTCTCTGATATAGTTGATTCGCCAGAACCGAGTTGGATTTCGATAGTCTCCGTTCTGCCTTCATCGGACATATAAACATTCCTTTTTTCAAGAACTTTTTCGGATTTTTCTTCCGGTTTTTAGTAATGTTTCGACACGTCAAATTTCTTTTCTGTATCTTTGAAATGTAATTTACGTATCTGTTCTAACTTAGCATTTATATTGTCAAATTGGGACTTAATTTATATTCGTAGTTCATTAAATTTATGACTATTATTTTTTATAAATTTCTGCACTTCAGTAATATTTTGAATACTCTCTCCTTTATCTGGAAAACTGATACAACTTCAACTCGCGAATCAGATTTAGACGTATCCATTTTGCTTCTAAAATATGCCGTCACTATACAACGCGAAATTTAACACTTTCTCATGCACAAAAGTAATTAACACAGAAAATATATCTTACTCGAGTTTTGTTATATGTAGTTCAGCCGTGGATGTTATCCTTTTCTCTCTGCTGCAGAACAGATTTCCCTTCTTAACGGTATTAATTCCACACTCGATGCCGTCTCGTCTCCGCTATCAGTCGCTGGCCGTATGTCCACGATGTGCCATCGCACTGTAGAGCGATGAGTTCCAAGCCTTTCAGTTGGTAGCCATACTATGCGATATCATTTTGCCCGTTTTTCGAATTACTAGCTAGACTCTACAATTTATAAACTTCAATAAATATTTTAATCAATTTCATTTCTCCTTTGCCCACCATTACATATCCCACCAAATCAACAATCAATCCCAGAGACTCCACTATCACAAAGATTATACATCATCTCTCTTTTTCTTCTTATACTCCAGCTAGTAGATAAAGTTTTAAATGATCATAATTGACGTGTCATAATATATATGTATTGTAATAATTAAAAATATTATATGAATGTGGCGTTTCTAAATGAAAAAACTTAAGTGAAAACTATTAAACAAGATTTATTAACAATTTTAAAACAAGTATAAAATACACAAAATATTTGGGATCTCAGGGTCTTGAACTGGGTTTGATAAATGGCAGAATTTATATAATCAAAATTACATTTACTTTTTATGGAAATCAATGCGTCTGAACATAGACGAAATTTGTTGCGGAAGAAATAATACTAAAGATTTAAACAATTTTAATTTTATCAAGAATTAAGGATCTCATTTTATCGATAATTAAATAATTAAAAAACGATCTGACTTTTATCTTTTAAACACGGTTTACAAATGATTTTAAAGTTTTTCTCTACTTACGGCCGCCCAGGTCTCATTTTTAGTTTTTCGTGCACAATTTTGGGGACATCACTGATTCTAAGTTCTCACAGACTCTAAATGTTCACAGGCTCTAATTGGCGTTGTTTGTTAGTTGGTTTAACACAAATTGGTTGGTTCTCGATGCTTTACTGCAACCTGGATTTTGTAGATCTCGTGACTTTAGTTGAAAATGGACTTCATTGGTTTGTCTATGGCCAGCATGATGAATCTACGCTCGACCACCGAACACACACGTTGCTCTGTCTCCTTCCCGACTGAATATTGCTTTACTTTTTAATATTTGAAAGCATGTTTGTGACTGGACCACATTCTTTCGTTCTGACTGCCGACTGTAAAACTTTTCGTCTGATCTATTCGCTGTCTGCTGCCCGACTATAAAGCTTTCAAACTGCTTGCTGTCCGCTGCCCGACTGAATTCTTCGTCTCGTAAATTTTGAGCGCGTAAAACCTTCCCAACCGATCAACAATGTTTTCTTTGCCTTGCCGGTTTGTTGCGGCGTCCGCTCTATATCCACTAATAATGAGTCCTCTACAATTCAACTTTTCAATTAGAACAATGCCTTAATTACCAATTACTACAGTATATATATATATATATATATATATATATATATAATTGCCATTGATTTGTGCGCACTACCGCCTTTCGAAGTGTCCTACTGCCCAGGAGTTGGATGGAATGAAATTTTTAAAACATGCAAAAACAGAATTGAATAAATATTTTTCGGGATCAATGAGATTAACAGTGTTTCTCCAAATGTTGTTTATGTATAATTTCAACCCTTCCGGTATGGGAGTGGAGCAACTTAAGGGGTGAAGGTAGAGGTGCGTTTAGTAAAAATAACATTAAAAAAACCAGTTGGAATCTCTTACGGTAGATTACCTTAATTCTGACATTCAACACACCAGTTAAGTTGTTGGGTAGGACAAAGTTTTGCGTACAATATTAAACATGTGGATGCAAATGTGCACACGTTGCTTGCTATCCAGAAAGAAACACTGTTTGGGTAAATCATCCCTAGAAACTGTATGGGTGGGGGTGGAAATAAATTTTAAGTCCGAATTTATTAGTGTCGAATGAAGAGTTTTGAGGGCAGCAGAGTTTGATAGTGACAATCGTAAATCTGTCAATGGATATTTCAACCCAAATAAACATGAAGGGTAACATTCATAAGGGCGGAAGGGATTTCTATTAAAATTATGGTGACAATTGTGTCTATTCTAGGGTTATGGAAGTCGCTGACTAATTCTGACATTCACAATCCAAATGTAAGTTGTAGTTAAGCCTATAGGTATAGGGTTAGGGAGGAAGGAGTGAAAGTCCATTACATAATTATAATACGAAAACAAGAGATCAGGTGTCGAATTTAGGGTTATTGAAGTCACAGAGTTTAATTCTGAAATTCAACATTCCGATTTAGTTATAGTACAGCAATTTATTAATACCCTGTTTTCAATCCATTATATAACCCAAGGTTTTCTGCCAAGAGATCTACATTTATGACGCTGGCACTATCACGCAATATCCCATTTCTCTCCTTCTCCTAACTGTTTGTTTCCCGTGCTTCTCACAACAACGCTTTTCTCCTCTTCCTAATACATTATTAATATTTCAATTGATTTAGTAAGTTTTCAGTTATTATGTTTTATCTTATATTCCTTTACACACTATTAAATTAAATTACAAGAATATCAACTATCACGGAATGACTATCAGAAAAGTTTGGGAAATTAATGAAAGATAACGGATTCTGGGAAGAGAAGATTGCGTGGAAACCGACGAGTAAAATAAAGAATATGATGCACAGTATGAAGGATAAGATTGAAAATAACAAAAGAACGAATTGCATATATAAAATGCAATGTGATGGGTGCGAGAAAAAGTATATCGGTATGATGAGTATGGATATGGATAATAGGATCCATTACCACAAGCGAAATATCTAAGAGCAATCGAAGATATGAACGGCATTATCACAACATTTAAAGGACACAGGACATAAATATGAGTGAACCAACTATGAGTTGTTAGATTTTGAAAACTCAAGATATAAAAGAGGGTTGCTGGAAGGGTTATATATTCCAGAGCATTTAGAAAAACTTGTGAATAAAAGAACGGATGCGGGGAATATGGGGGGTTTCTATGCTAGTATAATCGAAAAAATTAAAAGAATGGGAAAAGGGTATCAGTACACGTGAGAAATTTAAAATTAGTGGCGAAAAATGTGGTATTTGAAATATATGTTATATGTGTAGTAGGCTTTGAAAGAAATTGTAGGAAATAAAAATTAATGAAAATTGTAAAATAATGTAATGAATAATGTATGTACTAGAAAATATTAAGTCGATTATCGTAAATGAAAGAGAGTGATAAGTTTGAAGAATGAGAAATTGTCTAACCTGTGACAGTGATAGTCGTAAACATATGCTATGTTATTAATAAGAAAAAAAATTACGAAATCCACTTGAAGTCATTGAAGACATTTTATGGTAGATGACAGGTACGAAAATACTAAGGAGAACGCATGTGATGTAATGTAAAAAATAATAATTGTATGTCGTATGTAAAATTATGTATGTATAATTTGTTTTTGTTTTTTTTAAAAAAAAAGATTCTGGCAAATGCCGAAAGATCGTGTAGTTTATATATCTAAGAAAATAAAGATATGAAGAGAAGTGTATGTGGCTTGATAACCTATAACGTTTTTGTCACTTGACAGTATTTTTTTAAATGATTTTACGAGAAGATACCAAAACAGGCTCACAAGCTAAATGCTGAATAAATACCAATAAATACAAAACGTCCAAGAAGAAAACAGCCTCAATTTGAACAACGCGATAAAGTTAAAATATACTAATTTTTTTTTAAAAAAAGAATCCTAGATCAGACATTAGATTCTTTAAAAAAATAGATTTAAAGATATAAAAACTTCAGACGAAGTGTTTGGCTTTTTCAGTCGTTCATTTAGTTACCCCAAAGAACGCTAGATGAAACATGGTAAGATTTACATCTGAAACACAAAGACGATTCAAGGAATGAAGTTGACTTGTCGGTATTGATTTGTACAATTAAATTAACGCTTTAAAGTTGCATTTTACAGTAAATCAAGGTATGGGACCCCGGAACATACACCTCTCAAAACCGACCGAGGTGCTTCGGATTGTGGGAACCTTGGAGAATCAGGCATCCACGGAGGTAGTCAGTCCCTTCAGCATCTCCGTAAAGATTCCACTTGCGAGAGGAGGGGCCATTTCTATTAGGCGGCAAATAAGGCATGACCTGAAACTCGACCAATGTGCGAACGTAAAACAAGACTGAATGAGAAGGCTGATAAAGCAGTTAACTGAAAAGCATATTCTGAGGAGCGGTTCTTTTGACTGGAATTCGCTAAACTCTGTATATGACGTAGGAGCAAAGCTTGATTGTATTCCTGAAAGGCACTAATGAGTTTACAGATAATTATTGGGAAGGTTTCTATTTGAGCAACGGTTCAACGATAATTCTGTAATAAGTTGCAGCTCAGACGAAGAAATTTAAGAGCATATTTTCGCCCAACCGTAAATAGATACTCCTGAAATGTGGATTGATCGGGTTTCTACCCGGGTTATATCTTGTGTGAAAAACAACGTTTCGACAGCTACCTTCCCCTTTGTAGTCAGGTGACTTATTTGTCGCTAAGGTAGTTTCTTTTTTAAAAAAGAAGAAAGTGTAGACAGGCTGTATATGAGGTAATCCACATAGTGGCCACTCCCATCTTATACCATAGGAAAGAGACTGAAAGAGGGTATGCGAAAAGATAGAGAAAGATAGCCAAGGGCTAACTAGGACCACCGGGCTATAGTTTAAGAATCCTTCCTGACAATTCGCCTAAAATTGATGCGGGGAAAACCCTAGAAAAACCTGCTCCAGGTAGGTCGGGCATTTGGTACTTGTCCCACGCCCTTCCGATGAAGGGAGAGGGGTTTGCTGTGGGGACGCAGCATTCCCCTCTCCGTGCCTTGACCAGTTTTGGAGGCAGCTGGCCGTCTATTTCAAAAGGAATAGCGCACAACTCTTACCGTATGCCCAAGGTCTGCGACTCCGGAACATACACCTCTCAAAACAGACCAAGGCACATCGATTTGTGGGAATCTTAGTTCAAAAACCAGATAGAGGAAAACGCATCCCCAAAATTAACCTCCAGAGCTCTCTGGAGAGAACAGACTTCGCAGGCTTCCTTTTTTTTAGGGCAACAGGCTACATGAGGGTAATCCACATTGAGCAACTCCCATTTAATAGCATAAGAAGGGATTTGAAAGGGGCTTCCTTCATTCTAAAAATTATATACACTAACATTACAAAAATTAATAATGAGAAAATAGCCAAAAACTGACAAAAAAGTGATACCCTTAAATTACAAAAACTAGTAATGAGAAAAAAATGTGATGATATAAATACCACATAACGTTTCTGGAAACCTTGTTACTTTATTCAGGTGCTTAGAAAACTGAAAGCACAAGAGCCTAGAAAGCGTAATGTGATGCAGGCGAAACCATAGAGAAATTTGCATCAAGTAGGTCGGGCTCTTGGTATTTGTTCCACACCCTCCCGATAACTGGAAGAGGGGTTTGCTGTGGGGATGAATTATTCCCTACTTCAAGCCTCGATCAGGTTTGTGGCCGACTGTTTCAATGGGAACAGAGGGCATCTCTAGCTGTGTGTCTAACGTTTACGACTTCGGAATATACCATATACCTCGCAAAACTGACAGCGGTGTCTTGACGTACGGGAATATTAATTAATAAGTTGAAAGTTATTTGCTGATGAATAGAAGATTTTTAAGTCTAATTGTTCTAGAGGAACTTTCAATAATTCTATCTATGCATATTTGTTTTGTGTAATTATATTTATGTACTTTTAAATTAAGTGCATAATTCACTTTCTGTGTATCTAAAATAATGAAGCCTAAGTTGTCTATACAGTTGATGGAATATCTAGAAACGTTCAGGATTAATTTGAAGTACACTCCATCATTCCAGAGCAATTTTGTTAATATAAAGGAATGTGAATGGTAAATGAAGGGGAAAAATATATACTTTTGTGAATATTTATTTACACACGAGTGACAGTTTCTTATTACAGTTAGGTTTCTACCCGAGCTACAATCATTAAAAAATATTTCTCTTAAAATAAACCTAAGTGTTTTAGTTTTACAAGAAATGTTTCGTAGCACCACTCGTTGGAACTGGGTGAAAGTTTGTGAAGTATGTACAAGTAGGCGTGTGGTGGAGTATGAAGTTATAAATGATCAATATGTTTATCCACAATGTGTGATAATGTGAAGGTATTTACAAGAGAGACTAGGTGAGTGAGTTAGGCGTGCGTCTGAGGCTTGTCGCGGTGCACGACGGCGTGGAAGCCGGTCTCCCAGTCGGCCGTGTAGTCCACGGTGCGCACGGAGCCATCAGGCTCCACCAGGCTGTACTGGCCCTTGACCACGTCACCATCGCGCTCTTCCCACTGGCGCTTCACGTCGCCGGTGTGCGCGTCGTTCACGGCATACTCGAACGCGTACCTGGGGTGGTCGTCCTGCAACAAAACAGTTTATCATGCATCAGTCACGAACGGCGTCATCAGAAAATAATACGCATTGCGAGATATGCTTTATTTTATTTGTACAAAATACGCAAATCATTTATGTTCAGATGATTATTTCATACATCTGCGACTAATTTGGTAAAGTGGAAGACAGACGAGACGGCTACTGCCAGTGAGTCTCTGGGGTGGTAGGTAAACAGACAGGAAGGTTCAATTACACTAAACTAATACAGAACGTACTTTCAGAAAAAAATTAAGTTAGCAAAACTAGTGTGGACAATTCTTTCAGGTTTAATTTCGTTAAGTTTACGACGTTCTGATCGGAAAGAACGAAATTCAAAGAAGTAGCTCCTATTTGATTAATAATTGCATTCTTATATTACTTAGCTTTAACATTCTCGCGATATGTAACCAATGTTTAATTACTCCCACGCATTTCAAAATATTCTAGATGCCTACAAACATCAATTATAACTTACTGGAAAACTGACTACCTGCTGAACCTTCACCGATTTGCGCAGTATGCTTAAAAGCCTTCAACCCCTCCACTTGTCATTTGGATCAGGTACAGGAACCGCAGGTTCATTTCTGTGTCTGTTATGAACCGAGTAGGTCCGCCAAGGTAGTCATGGTTGTGGAGTCTCATCTTTATGCTTGAAATGATCCCCGCAACCCATTCCTTTGGTCCTCAACCTCCTTCGCCTATTATCTATATCACTTAGACTATTTTTTACTCTCTTTCTCTATTATTATTTCATATCTTATAATATTACTTCATCTAAAGTCTGTCTCTCTAAGCCCTCTTAGGTCACACACCTTCCCTCCAAATCAGTCAACGAACCGTCCGAACAGTATTTGTCATGAACTTCAAAATCCATAGAACTGAATACCTCGAGTAATTCAAACAATTCACTTAAAAGCGAAGGAGCACAACTAAAGTATTACTTAATAGTATGACATAAAACTATCTGTTCCAGGACAGCAGACAGATATTCTTAAAAAATTCTGAAAAATTGTATTGAATTAAGAAGTATTTGTAGCACGAGAGTTACGGACGTAGAGAAACGTAAAATGAATCTGAAACAGGAGCACAGCAGAGAAAGAAGATGGATGAAGGTGGTAGTGAAATGTAGTTACTACTAGGTGCTCGTTTGTCATTTGGAGCGTGGGGCAGACAGCAGGGGCTAAATCCATGAACGCAACAAACAAATATTCAATTCTAAATAAACTTAATCCATAAAACGGGAGTCGGTCCTTAGGATATAAAAAAAGATTTGTGATCCAGTTAGTCATTTTTTTTAAGCGAAAGGAAATCTCCTTCAATTGAATTCGCGTTTACCGACCTTTTTGGCTTCGATAATCTTAAAGTTACTTGAAAAGGCATCTATAAAACCGGACGTGCAACAGAAGACAAAACATCCTCGGTTTCAGTTGTGTGTTGGTTCACGTGAGGACGCTGAAGTAATGCAAAGCTTTGTTATTGAGTGGATCAGTCAGATTTTCATAAATCAGGAATGGCGATACACAGGGTGAGCAAGTTAGATTATCATAGATTACATAGTATTAAGTTTTTCGAAGGCAGTAACACATGTATTTCGGAAACTATGAAGAACGAATATTGTTATATTAAGTCTAATTAGTAGTTTCGTTTCCCCTCCATTCATGCTTTTACTGTATTATGTACTGTCGATATTGATAACATAGTACATTCTTCTTTAAGTTCAATTAGGCGATTGGGATAGGAAACAGCTCTAACCACTGAGCCATCCTCGTCGTCTGCCGGTCCCATGCAAGCTTTCTTTGTCGTTTGTATAGACCTGAACACAGACTCGTTTACAATTTAATGCATCACATTCTTCTCTAAAGGATTTAGAGCTGGACTTCGATTGAAAGCATTCTTCTGTTCTTAAATAAAATTCAGAATTAAAATCTACCTTTGGGACAAAAGCTATAAGTTTTACTTTTATGGGTTGCCAGAAAAGTGAAAACTATATTTTCTTTGAAAATTGAGGATTACCAATACCAATGTAACCAAGTAAATAAAAACTTACGTAATCCTTAACGATCTTGGCGGCCACGGGCTTGACGACGGCGGTCGCGACAGGGACGCTGGCTACCACGGAAGCGGGGGCGGCGACGAGAGCTGCGGGGGCTGCGGCTGCGTACCTGATACCCGCACCTCCAAGCTGACTGGCATAACCTGCACCTCCAAGCTGACTGGCGTAACCTGCACCTCCAAGCTGGCTGGCGTAACCTGCACCTCCAAGCTGGCTGGAGTAACCAGCGCCTGCAAGCTGGCTGGAGTAGCTTTGCGACGCGTATCCGCCGAGTCTGGCACCCTGTAGAGAAGCTAATGCCGCTGCTGACCCGTGGGTCGAGTAGCCGATGCCACCACCGGAAATGGCGGCATACTTCTGGACAGCCACTGCGGGGGCAGCTGCGTAAGTGGTCACTGTCTTCACTCCACCAGCGGCAGCGTAGTTAAGAGCGGGTGCGGCAACCAGGGGAGCTGCAACCAGGGGGGCGGCGTACTTCTGCACGGCGACGGCGGGCGCGGCGTAGCTGTTTACGGTTCTCAACCCGGCGGAATAAGAGCTCAATCCTCCGGCCAAGGAGACGGCAGGGGCGGCGGCCAGTCCGAGAGAGGCGCTTTGCACGGTGAGTGCGGGGGCGGCGTAGCTGGAAACGGACTTGATTCCTGAGGAGTAAGAGTTGAGTCCTCCGGCTAAGGAGACGGCAGGGGCGGCGTAGCCGGCGACGGCCCCGAGACCACCTGAATACGAATTAAGTCCACCGGCGTAAGTGACGACAGGGGCTGCGGCCACTCCGAGCGCGGCGGTTTTAATTCCCGAAGAGTAAGCACTGGAGTAACCTCCGGCGGTTGAGTACGATCCGAGGGAAAGAGCTGCAGGGGCGGCTGCGTAGACGGGGGCGGCGACAGCGGCGCTCTTAAGTCCGAGCCCCGCGGAGTAGCCCGAGTAGCCGGAATAGCCAGAATAGCCTAAGGTCGCGGCGGGTGCAGCGGCGTAGGCCAGGGCGGGAGCGGCGACGGGGGCGAGCTTGAGCGCCGCCAAGGCCGAGGCAGATCCTGCTGCCACGTTCCCGCAAGCCGCCTTGTGCGCCAGCTCGTGGTCGTAGTAAGCCGCACACAGGCTGGCCGTCGACAGCACCAGAATCTGCGTAAGGTTACAGTTAACTTATTAATTACAGTAATTAAATTGATTAGGAACTGATGGCAGTAAATGCTGATAAATATTCAATTTTGTTAACAGAAATACTTATTTCTTTATGAAACAATGTGTGTTTTGATTGTTTCTTTACAGTATTAAAGTTAATTAATTCCTCTTCTCGATGACATCATGAAATTAATTGCTTAAGTTCCCGTTAATGCAATAAGTTATCGCCTCTCATTCAAATGAATTAATATTACTTGTAATTGATTATTTACGTCATTGTATTTAACATTAACGATATAATATTTTTCTATATCTTCACTGCTCGTCAAAATTTCCCAAAAAACCTTAAGAGGGAGTGTAAAAACGACTCAATTGGGTAATATTAAAAAATTTCAAAAATTAAAGTAATACCATCCTTATTGTTTTGGAGACTCGGTCTTGGGTTCCTTATTAATTATATTCGGCGACTTTGCGCGTAGGAGGAGATCGTCATTGTTAAATTACTTTATCATGAACCGAATAGGACCATCCGAACGTGTAAAATTTCATTTTCTCTGCTGATAAATGTTGTACATCTTAGCAATTTTTAAACGTGTTTTGTTTTACAAGGACAGAATCGTAAAGCTAGTGTTGTTATAGAGTTTCATATCTCGTATGTCTAGCAGAATACAGATTCATTGTCGCTTCGTCTCTAAAAATGATGCATTCGTTGTTGAAATACATTAATAATTAACAACGGAAGCTTTTTAAAGTGCACGGGAACTACCATATTCGTGGCATAAAAGTGCACACCCCTATTTGTGGAACTAAGTTATTAGTATTTTGCTATCAAATATACGAACTTCAAAACCGTCTTAATTCTATTTCGATATGGTGAAGTGTAAGGCGTAATAAATATGTACGTAAGTGAAGTGCGAGGGAATGCGGCTTAGCAATTAGCCAGGCTAAGAGCCGCCCATTAGTCTAGCCACCTTCGTCTCACTGGTGGTCCCTGTCCCTCCTAGGCTTTACGATCTACTAGTACTACCTATTTCAACTAGTAGTAACTGTCCTCAACCAAACCTACGTCCTTTACTCATTGACTGCGTCATAAATATGACGATTAGCACGGTTTTAACTTCAAAGAATACAAAGTTTAATTACTAATTAAATTAAGTATATTTATTTGCAAATGTATGGAAAATATTTGTAATAGTAATATGAAGATGGCTTGAACGGAAAGTTAATAACTGGAGAAACAAAGCGGAGTCTCATTAAAAATTGGTACTTAATAAGAAAAGTGGTCTTTTTTTCAACATTACGAGCCTGTTTGACGGAAATATATTCACAGTTACGACATTGGTTGATTATATAACATATTTTAGATTGTTAAGTACAATAAGGTTGTTTTACAGGCAAAAGTTAAAAATTTAATTCGCGAACGAAGTACGGCAATGAAACTGTCGATGGAAGAATTGCGTGGAGGAGAAGAAATTTAGCTTAACATAATGGAGTTGCCTAAAACTTACCAGACGACTTGTAGAAGAAGAAGTAACTTAAAAATTGAATCGAATCAGTCATTCTTTCTTTGTCGTGTTACAATAATGCGTTCATCACAGTTGGAACAATAGGAATAGATGGACTTGATCGTGGTAGAAATGAGACCCTACAGAGTTAACGTTTCCTTCTTAGAATCGAATAAATAAGCTACTTACACCTTTAAGTTAATGGAAACAAGTCAGTTATTCGAGGTAGAGTCGGAACTTGGTATTTGTTTTTCCCTTGTTTGGCAATTACGGACGCTTGGGAATGGGCCCGTTGTTTCGGAAAATTTTAATTATTTCCTTTTTACCATAGCTTAAAGTGCGGCCATTCTTGTGTGAGGGTGCGCGAGTTTTGCTACTTGGCAGGCAGGCCAGACCAGCTGCGGACAACAGCATGACTCTGCAGACAGGACATCTGATTGCATCGCGCCCCACAATTAGAGCCTGTCCGCCGTGCTAAGTGACAAATTGCCAACACATTAGGCCGCTTTTCCCCTATCACGGACGATGTCATCTGGGACTGGTTTCACGCGCCTCTAGGAACGTTTCACTGCATTCCATATACTCGCACGCTGCTTATGCACCATAATCACCATCAATGGCTACTTTTCACTCAAACATTTGCCTAATTCATAAAGGACACGTCACCTTTGAAAACCATAACATATTGCAATTCACATGCTAAGCTAAATCCTGAGCGCCACTCTCAACGCGGTATGAATATCTTCCATATAAGTTCACTAACGTCCGTCAATCTACTTACATTTTTATTATATAGTTTCCCACACGAATCTTGTGTTTTGAAAAGTGAAATCCTTTTTTTTTGTAAATTGAACCGTATCCGGCCTTCTTTTATCGCGTTGATAGAATTAATCACGTGTAATTTATATTTTAAAAATAACCGCAACATAATTATCAAATCACACCATCTAAACTTATTACATTTTCACATTACATCCTTCATGCGAAGAAATTTTTAAGTAACTATTTGGTCGGTCGTAAACGGACAAGTGTTATAAGAAGCAATTTAAAGAAGTAAAGTATGTAAATTTGGAATACAAGCATTAAATATTACTATTTACCAAATTACTTTTGATAATATTAACACGAATATTCTTCACCAGTCACGTCACGCAGGTTTGTTTTTAATAAAGAAGGGAAATCTGTGCAGATTTGTTAGTCTCCAAGTGAAATGAGAAATCTATCCAGATATGTATGCTTCTTTTTAATACTTGGTTGACCAAAAAGAGAACTGGTCTATAATTCAAACATACCTCGAGGCACCGAACGATCCAGTCCTACAATACGTAGGTTGGATGTTCCAGTTGTAAGAAATGACATAAGGTAATCGGCATTAGTTACCTAGGTGTTCAGCGACGGGGAAATCTGCGACAGCATTCGTACCGAAAATCACACTGTTTTATTTTTTTTAGCACACGGCCGGACTGTTTCAATTTCCTCTCTACTATTCGTAAATATTTCTCAGGAGCACTTGGATGCGATAGGCTCCTCGTTCACATACTACATTACGTAGTGTTTCTTTTCCCCAAGCACTAGTAGTCTAGGTACTTGTAAGTATGTACATATAACACGAGCTTCAAGTACTTACATTTGAAACTTTAACAAAAACAGGTTTGCAATTTTTATTTGTTAATTTAAGGAGTAAATGGTTATCCAAAGATTGTTTATAAAACAGAAATTTTCTTTCAAAATACTGCTTTTGTGAAATACAAAATTAATTATGAAAGGGAATTAAATGAGTCAAGGAATTTATAGTGACAGTGACCGCGTATTTATTATCAACTTTCATTCCCACGTTATGCAAGTGTTATGCGGTGTAGAAAAAAATTAAGTTTTAGAAGTATATTGGCTGCATAAACGATTTAAGTTTTATTAACTCGATTTTTACTGTCTATATAATAGTGCAAATAGATGAATTAAATTAAAGCTCATAAAATGAATGCAGTAGAAAAATATAAAATTATTCTGATAAAGAGAAGAAACATGCGTGTTTTCATTTTGGTCCAACTGAAATTCAACGATTAATGCTTGTAAAAATGCCTGAATTCCAGTTTAATCTGCAATTTTTTATATCCATCTTTAAGTCTATTGGAGTTCCTCAAGTTTGGTTCCCTGTTTCTCTCTGGCTTAATTTTTATTTGAAGCATACGCTAAAACAGATTCAGCTTACTCACTGAAGCTTTCTCAGTTTATTATACTTTTTGTTTCTAGAAAAAATATTTTCCTTCCAGTTTCCGTACCTCCGGTTAATTAACGCTTGTTATTTTTGTGAAAATCATGAAGTAACTTTTCTAGAATATCTTGCTTTCTGTATTGCGTTAACTTTTGTTCATCGATGGGTGGGCTCAGTTCTTTGATACCCATTTTCTATGGAGGTTTAGAGTCTTTCCAGGCCACATAAATTTAGTAACGTATGGGAATGGAAGGCGTTCCGTGTTCTCATTAGCACAAATAAGCAGCTTTTAGCGCGACTCGAGGGCCGTTACCGGGAGTAATGCTCCTTGATATTTTGTGGTGACAACGCTTAGGTTGAGGCTAGCTTCATTAACTACTGTATTTATATGGCACTCGTTCTACAACCATGTACTCGTATTTAAGCAACCTAACATTTCGTCCCTATTTTCTTTATCGACGTCTCTATTCTGAACAAAATACAATGCCCTTACCTTTAGAGTAACATTTGTTTATCGGAAAACGTATTTCATGTTAGCACGCATCTATCTGTGAGTAGTTATACGATCAATGATTTCATTTAAAGTATGCGTAACAATTTATTTCTGGCATACCGTTCATGCTTTTATAAAGACTTTATTACAAGCCCCACGGTTGGAGCTAAGTTGTCGATTCTTCCACTGCAGATAAAAAAAAACAACTGAAACGGATTTTTCATCCGGAAGCTTTGTTAGAAATACGCTAATTTTTAGTTAAAAATTAACCGGTTGCATGAGGATACATTGTTCGTTTGGGATTATTAACCTTGTCAAGATTTGTTGGGTCGGAAGACCTGTTCCCCCGAGAGCGCTTGGCAACAGGAGCAAGGCCGACGGACCATCTGAACTTCAATTAGCTCAAAATCCGGCTACCGTTGCTTAATATAGTCAGCACGCGCCCTCGGGTTATAAGTATTATATCCGGAATTATTAATTCGCGGCTTCGGTCACAGCCCGAACCTGACTGTTGCCCACAAACACGTAGTCCCCGCCTGAGTTATGCAACTTTCTTGCGTGGGATGGATTCGTTTCGTTGGGTAACGAAATCCTCGAGACGTTACAATTAGATTATTTATACTATTAATGTCTATTTTTATAATTACACGTAGTCAGAAATTAAATTATAAAACAACTATATGACAACGAAAAGCGAGCATTCGAGTTACGTTTCAGGTTTCAACTCCAAAACTGCAAAATTTTTAAAATTAATAAACGATTATTTTCGGTTTGCATATAACGTTATATATTGGGTATAGAAACATTAATGCGCCTAATGTTTGTTGATACTTTTTTTCTTTAAAGTATATTAATTCACGTATATGAAGTGCTGTAACGACTGCAATATTTAAAATTTTCCAAAGGAATGAAACTCTAATTAGAACGGCATTTAACCAGTTATTTGTTTTTCAGTCCACGTTTCATGCAATGATCCTAAATTGCTTCATAATTATGCAACATGCCCCTTCCTGTAAATGCTATATAAGTTTCCCACGTGATTATTCAAAACTGAATTCCGTGATATATTTTATTAGGACTTTTCTCTCCTCTGCATGCTTATTTACATCGACAATTCTTGTAATTTTTGCAAATTTTTTCTCACATCGTAGCCTTTCTCCGCAGGATACGGAATTTGTAGAGAGTGAAGGTTTTCGCGACCAGTGTACAATAAAACATTACAACCCGATGTCATTGGACAAACGCACATTTCATCGGCTACGTTAGTCATCGTCATGACGTACCGAATGAAGGTGACGGAAAGAGCCGTCGAAATTTACGTTTGTCCAACGGCTCAGCGAGATGTAACTCTAGAAATTATTGTTCGTGGAAATCGTATTTTTCTGAAAATATTTAAAAAACGATAGAGTCGTTTTGCAATATACGTTGTTCTTTGAACGAACGGCCTGACGTAAAAAACAGTATTTCCATTTTCCACCAATTGGTATTTCTTGGGGCACGATTTTCCACTGATTCTACCGTTATATTCTTTAGGTGTTCCTCGATCCTTCTTTTTTTGTGGGAAGTGGTAGTGATCAATAAGATGATTGCTAGGGAGCTACCAGTTCTCTGTATCATTAGTACTTCTGCAGCCTATTAACCAGCTGAAGACCGAGAAAATATTTCCACGAGTTATTGCAATTGATGTATGGAAGAAGTGTGAAGTAGGAGAGCGAAGAAGAGGGAGAGAGTTGTGGGCGTTCCCGCGTGGCCGCAGATAAATCGAGCAAGGAAGTGATTAGCCTGGAAAGTGGCGCAACCTCTCGGCCTTCCTGCTCCAGACTCGAACCCGCGCCATGTTTCCGACTGACCACGGAGAAAGTATTGTCACTGCTCAAAAATCAACGCGTGTGTGTGCAAATAAACAATCCGCTGCCGCTTTCGTCTCTCTAATGGCTGGGGGCTAGAAACAGCAGCGAAAGGCGACGCTTCCACTTACGCGAACTTGCATACCAACGAAATTAATCGACTTACTTAAGAAAACGAAATTACTTAACTGAATTTCGTTGATCGGAGTCTTTTTGTAATTTGACTTAGGAAATGAGAATATGAAGAATAAGTATAGAAATATAATGAAGTATAGAATTAATATGTAAAAATTTTGAAAATCATAATTATTAATGGGAGAATACAGAAGAAGGAATTTTAACAACAAACTAAAATCCAAGTAATCTTGATACAGATTTTATGACTGAACACTCGCTTACTGATAACTAACATTTATTTTTTCTTTAACGATTGCTTTTCAGTTTAGAGTCTTGTATAACAAGCTGAAATATTTCGTACGGTTTTGGAGAATAATGATTTATTTTTTAATGAATTTAATAAAAATATATATTATTAAAATATTGGTATATTATTTAGTAAATATGAATATTGTATATAATATTAAAATGATTTATTTCAAATTCTTCAATGAATTAATATCTATATTTATATAATGGTTTATTATATAATATGTAAATTTATTACAATCATTGAAGAATGTAAAAAAAAATTCTAATTGTCTTGAGCCGATTGTGCAGTGTTTGAGTGTTTCTAGTATGGAGAGCGATTGTGCATGATAGTCGTGTCCGAACGGAGGAGAATTTGTACGAATGCATGTAGAAAGCTGTAGCTGGTCGCCGGGGGCTTGCAATTAGTTGCCCAGCTTCCGGCCCACACGTATCAGTCCGTCTGCATTTACGAAATCGAAAGTGTGGATTTTACTTCGAAACCAACCCAGCGACATTTACTTATTATATGACATCGGTTGTGAAGTCGTCATAAAAGAAACTGGGAGAAAAGAGGAACAAAATAAGATCGTGGCAAATTGAGTGACATTTTAGCATATGCCAGTAAAAATTCGCCTATTCGTATTTGATCTCCTCGGCGTTGATGTAGTGCAGATATAGAGTGGGTGACGAAACTACACATCACACATCACTTCCCCAATGGCTCAGAAGCTACCCGTTCTACTTTGTGTCAATAGGCATTTATGATACAAAACAATACCGGAACAACTGCGTAGAGAATGTAATTTTGAACAAAATGTAATATGTAGCCATGCGTTGAGTGAAAACCGCAATAAATCTACAGATTTGTGTAGGGGAAATCTGATATTACAGCTTATAGTTTCTATAGTTTCCGTTCGACTTGGAATTCGGCGTTGAGACACAGATGGCGTCTGCGTTGTGACAGGTGTCAGAAAGCGCGGTCACCTGGAAATAAAAAATGGCTCCTCGTGACCACGTGGGAGTCCATTCCTCTTGCTTCGCGTCGGCATCCATTATTTAATTAATATTTTCAAAGAATATTTATATTTTACAATCCAAATATAGGAATTACGTAATATACCATTTTCAAAAAATTTGGTATTTATTGATTTATTTTTTAAATTTCTAAAATTTAACTATAAAAGTTTCTTTTAAATGACTGGTTTCTGTAAATTTCTTATAAAAAATAATGTAATAATATATGTAAATAATTATAATGTAATAATAATTTAGTTCGATAGAATATTGTATTAATATTGGTCATTACAATAATATTTTGTATTTTGTGTTTGTTGTTTTATTTCAAATTTGATTTTGTATATTTCTAGAAAGATTTTTAATGGCATTTCTATTTTGTGGCACGTGTTGTTGAGTACTTACCAAGGAGAGCTTCATATTGGTGGAGCTGTGTGGACACAAGTCACTGGCCTGCTGACGGTCTTGGGCCGCCTTTATAGCGCTGGCGACGCCCCCCTCCGTGCTCTGCTTTCAAATTCCACCCTCCAGTCGTGACCCCTTCCAGCAGGCCTGGGAGGTGCCCGTCGCCGAGACCTCCGATATCGGCCAAATTCCTCACTAAACGCCTCCGTTGCGTCACAGATCCTCCTGCTCCTAAGCGACATTTGGAAATGTCATATTTACATATATCTCGTAAGTTTCGGTGGACGTTTATCTGGTGCAGAAGTAGGTCAGTCGATTGGTGCGATTCCGGAAGCTGATTTATGATCGCGCCCTTATTATCAGCTGAACGAGAATGAATTATAAGTCCTTATTAAAGCAATAACGAAATAGCCTGCTTCAATTAGACTTGTTTTACATAAGGCTATTTGTTGGATATTACTCGCCGGTTTTTCCTGGACGTGAGAATTGCAGTTTTAGATGTCCATATGCTTTTTTTTGAAAAATGTGAAACATAGATATGGGTGTAAAGAATACGAAACTGTTAGAAGTTCACTCCGCTTCACACTACGCAATTTCGATAGTTTATTTGAGAAACAGAGTTGCCGTTCACAATAATATGCGAAAAAATGGTTTAGATGTTAAATTACTGATAATTACTAACATTATAAGTCGGGAAACGGTTGGGGCCAGAACTCCATTCCTGTCTTCTTGATTTCACTTAATTTGGCTCAGAAACTGAGGATACGAGTAACTACGCGCTTACTAAATATAATTAAAGTGTAGTTTTCCTGTCATCACGGTTATTAGCGATCCAACACGCTTGAAGCCCCCAAAAATGGGATCTTACGGATATTTTAGGACGCAAATATATTTTTTTATCTGTTGAATAATACAACTTGCGTTTGTAATGCACTGATATGACTCGATAAGTACTCGTAGTTTCAATTATAATTCAGTTTTGCTCATCGATTAGCGCGGGGATAATAGAAGTCCTGATTCCAGGTGTGGGATTGGATTGGGCCACAATCCTCACCATTACAATCATTCTGTTTACTACGACATAACTTCGTAAGTGCATTGTAGTATAAACTCCAGTTTCCAGTAAAACTCAAACATGAATTAATTATTTATTAACTCAAATTTATAAGAAAATTCAACACAATATACTTTTCAGTATCACAACATAGATTAATATTAGTTTTTCATTTCCTTCTTTCGTTTGAACAATATAGTTATTTGATGTCTGATTGAAACACATTCACCTGCCTCGTTATAGATATACGTGCTCTAATTAAATGTAGTTGCTGTGCGCAGCGAAATAGATTTCAATAGCTTTCAGAGTTCAAGGGTGCCATACTGGGCGAGCGTGCTCATTAATTGGGTTAAGGACATAATAATGTTGGACGTTTCTAGTACGCTCAGATGTCACGTTGATACAGTAATAGACACATAGGGTAACTCTACTGACACAGAAAGTCAGTCTGTACCTATGTTGAGAAAATGTCATTTTTGTTTCTCCAATATTAGATACATAATTCTTATAACTAAAAATTTAAAAAGCTTGCGATTGAAAAATCCTACTGTTATTTTGTCTTTATTTCAGTTTTTTGGAAACGAACTATACTGATTTTTAATATAAGGATAATATGGAATTCTACGTCATCTTCCAATGTTTAATTAAAGGGCATTAATTGATTCACATATGTCATCAACGTAGGCTTTAATTAACAGTTGACCCAAATTGATAAAACCACAAATCTTTTATTGTTTCCATAGGTCTTGCTTTACTTCAGCTGTATATTTTTGTCTCCGTTAACGTTTTCAAGGCTCACCCCCGTAAATAGAATTTGAAGATATAATTGCAACGTAGATCGACAGGACCTACTCGTTGGGCGAGAACTTTCAGGCACTTGAAAAATAGCCTATATCCACGGAATAAATGTATCGTGGATTTTGTCTATAAACTGTACGTGAAACTATTATTTGTACGTTTTGAATCAAAATAGGCTACAATTAATTATTGACAAGTTAGATTTCATTAAATACATGTAGATGCGAACCAAAATGTCTATCCAGATTTCGTTACAAACTAATAATTTTGTACGAATAACAGACTTGAAAATTTTTATTCATTTGGTGTAAATATTGCTGCTGGCAACTCGTTATTAGGATTTATTGAATAGCCATTCAGACTGAAGTGTGTAAGTACGGTGAAGAAAAAGTATTACAAAGTTGATAGCATATAAAATACCTTTCTAATTTAATGTTCATGGAGTCATTTTTACCATTTTTCCTTACTATCGGCGGTCAGGATCAATTATTATATTGTGTCTTGACATTAACATTCGCCAAGCGGATGAACATATGTGACAACGAACTTGAATGGAGGATCCATGAATGTAAATTTATGCTTAAAATAGCCCTACATCGTAGCAGAATAAATTTTGATGAGAAATAACGTTCTTTCTATTTGCGATATTACGCCTCAGAATATAGTTGCGCAATAATTTTTTAAATTACTGATTTTAATCAGTACAGTTCTGTCTCTCGTAGCGAGTGTTCGGGTTTTTAACATTCGATAAAGATCTAAATTAAGGTTGAAACATTAGCGTATATCAACAGATGCCAAAATAGGTAATTCTCCAACATGAACAAAACAATGTACACAAATATGTAAATTTCAGTAAATTTTGTTGTCTGTTTTATTATCTGTAACATCTGGGCGTAAATTATTACTAAATTTGATTATGACAGTCGTTGTTAGTATAAAGTTCTTGAGCTAAACCTCATATGTGAAATTTTATGTAATAAATATTATTTATAGTTGAGGTTGCGAGAGGTAGTAAAAGCACGTCTTTCCGTGAGCTTGTTGCGCATACTCACAGTAGAGAGCCAACTTACTTGTAGCCGGTTTCTACAGATTTCAATCAATTCATCGCCGAACTAAATTACCGCCTAGTTCCGTGATCCCCTGTTAAGATGTCCAAAAATACTTGACCCGCTGATTATTACTGTATTCAAATTCACACTTTTTTGTGTGTGAAGCTGAGTAATTACCTCTGTTTCATTGAGCAACCTTGTTTCACAGAAGGAACCTCGCTCCGGAAAATTTCCGTTCCCATCTCTCGTATTCTCCACGCAACGGTGGTAAAAAGGTTTGTTACTCCATTCTTAATTACTAAATGACAAGTAAAATCGCCCAAACTCGATCCATTCTGTATAATTTGAGCAAAGCCTTTGTTGGTCCGCCTACCCGCCTTCGGCAGTTGCTATTTTTGTTTGTTTTTGGAATTTTTTGCTCGAGTAGTTGCTCTTCCACCAAACACGGGAGAGACGAACGACTATAGAAGACAGGTTTTTCGCGCAGGTTTTAAGAAAAACGGGGGAAATATTTTTGCAGTTTTCGCTTTGTTCGTGTTGGATGAACCTTTATTACTGCGGACCGGATTTCTATTGTTCTTTGTTACGAAGTGCAGGTTTGTGCTATTACGTGCCCTATACTTCGGGTCCCGGAGAGAAGAGTGTGGGGTTGGTAGGATCATCAAAGCTTCTACTTCAACTTAAGTAACTCACGCGTAGTCAATAGCTCTTTGTTTAAACTTTGTCTGGAAATTACGATAATAAATTATAAATTATTACAGGATCAATTTTTGACGTTTGTCACGTTATCAAGAAAATATAAGGAGAATTCCAACAACCATGTACTATTTCAAATTATAAGTATTAAAAATCACGTTTAATGTATACATTTATTTATAAATAATTGTGAAAGATGCACGTATAACTGGAGAAAATAGATTGCCGTGTCAAAATACGATTCGCAGTAGTTCATTGCCCTCTAATTGTAATGCGGGTAGGCTGGAGTTAGGTTTAACACAAACCTTTGTTACGGAAATTTGGTAGGGTAAAACTATTATGCAAACAACCCTCTGAGATCAATAAGTATACATTCGAGACTGTAAAAGATTTTAAGTATCTGGGCAAAATGATCTCAAGCCACACAGACATTAAAAATTTGATATTTTTAGCCATGGCCATCAAATGTTTCTATGGCCTTAGAAATCAACTTAAATCCGAAATAATTAGCACTAAAACAAAAAAAACGTCTCCGGGAGTGAATGATTGACACTAAACAGATTTTTGAAAGAAAAATCTTAAGGAAGATCTTTGGAACAACAAAACAAAATAACAAATGAAGAATTACATATAACCATGTGATTTATAAAAAAAATATGGCGAACCAGACATTGTAAAAATAGCAAAGGCTTCTCGCATCACATGGTTGGGCCATGTATTTAGATATGATGATAATTTCCAAACATTACCTTCTCAAGAGTAGATGGAAAGCTACGAAGAGGAAGACCACTCGACAGACCATTGGATGAAGTTGGGAAAGATCTACGGATGTTAGGAGTGAACTGGTAGATGACAGTTGCACTGGTTAGGCACAGATGGAGAATGCTTGGAGAGATAGTCTTGGCCTGTTACAGACTGTAGTACTGGAGAAGAAGATAATGATGAAGAAGACGCAAGAAAAAATATTGTGTCCTAAATTTCATCCGTAAAATTTTAAGAGATGATAAGTGCAGGGTGAGATAAAAGACCTTGCCACTGTCTGAATATCCCGTTCGTAAGAATATAATAATTGTTTACGCTAGTTTCTTTCTTTAAAGGTACTTCCCCTGCCGACAATATTCCCTTCCATTTTCTACCTTCTCTTACTGCGATATTAGTAAGACTTTCTATATCTCTCGACCTATATTTGCAAACCGAACATAAAATCGATGCATAATTGTTAATTATATCAGTTCACGGATTTGCATTTTTGTAAAAGGAAATACTGTGCTGATAACACTATGTTAAACTTTATTTTAGGATTTGTAAATGGTTTCGCATGATTACGTACCAGTGCAGTTTTTCAGTGTTGAGAGTTTCGAAAACATTAAATACTATTTGAATTTTATTCCCTATCTATTTATGTATAATTAAGAACAATTGCCAGTTTCTCAGAAATTTATGTACATTTAAGGCTCAGTTTCGCTTCCAAAATCACGTGATCGGGAAAATTTATTAAATCTGTTGGTTAATTATAATTTTGACAATAAAAATCAAATAATCTGTCATTATTTTCAGATTAAAGTATAGCTATGAAATAACGTAATTGTTAAGTTGTGTTCAAACAAGCACGACATGATAACGGCGGCCGATAGCTTTTAATATTTTATTAAGATAGAATCAATAATTAATCAGAATTTTGGTTATCTTATTTCTTGCAATGAAGTAAAGGATCAGGATTGTATAGGTCTACGATTTACTAAATCACGTTCTTCTCGGCCTAATTTATCAAGTTTCTCGGTATAACGGCATATGTGCTGTGAGCTTGATTTGTTTATGACTACATATTGTTATTGAAATACTAGTTTGGCTTTTAAACAGTCGACGAGAATTGGATTCGAGAATTGTATGACATACTGTTTTGAATCATCCTGACCTTAGTTTGCATCAACCCACATTGTTTTCTTGAGAAAATCGTAAATGTAAATCCTAATTTTTTTATTTAAGATTTCTTCGTAAAAATATGTTAGTTGTATCTGAAACATTTTTATAATTCGCGGTGGATGGTGATGCAACCGTTAAAATAGGTATAAAACCGTTGAAAAATGGTAATATCTCGAGGAATTTATACAACAGATCCGAAAAATAGAAGTAGACGATTTCAATATTTTTAAAGATGCTACCCTAATGTCACCGTAATTGACCCCCACCGCTACCTCCTAGGCGTTGGGTGTTGGGCGGCAGCCAAGTTTGAAATCTTGAAAGGAAACGAGATGAAAGAAAGAATACGCAACCTTTCAAAGTCAATAGAACCAGATTATTGCAAACTGTTTCACAACAAGATTATTTTCGGTTAGCAAATTGCCTCTAGAGAAGTAGGCGGTAAATTTGAACAGTCAATGGCATTATTTTTTTACATTGTTGCGTTTGTACTTAAGTACCCTGAATGCAACAGAAAACTATTCCGAAGATGCCATTGTTCCTCAGTAAATATAAAAGGAGTTACCACCTTCAAGCAGTTGAGGTCAGGGGTCAACCGGAATGTGCAATAATGGGGTTCCCATTCCAATATCTGAGTCAAGATTTCAAAACTACCCCGCACTCCCGTCCCACTCCCCAGGGGAAGTGAATGGGGGCGGATTTGGTATTATAGACTACGTTTTGGAAAAGTATCAAATTCGAGTATTTTGTTTTTTCGATCTGATGTGTATTTTTTTATCCGTTTCAGGACTTTATCCACACCCTGTAGAGGTTACAATATTATACGTTACAGGAATAATGACTATGAAGCTAAAGTTTGATTTCAAATTTACAAATTCCTCAATTCTGACGAAATTGTTAGAACACATCGCATTGAATTTAAAGATCTGGATCAATCAACCCGCAGCACGTTTCCGCCGATGACAATCGTAAGAAATAGTCATAGTCGACAGGTAAACATCGTTAACTGAAGGTGAGCTCAGTCATCAGAATGACTATTAGACAAATTTACGGATCTTTTTTATTATTAAAGTGCTACAATATATTCGTGTTACAGAATATCAGTAACCTCCATTAAAGGATTCGTGATAGTACTCATAGTTTCAAACCTTCCTGATCATATTCTCTAATTTTACATTTCTATCAGGATAAGCGAATGCCAAAATTGTTTTCTGTCATTTTTAATCTGTGAATGTTGAACTAATACTGGCACTGTTAATTGCCTCTTAAAATGAGTAATTTTAAATGCAACACACTTTAAGCTGCTCTTGTATAAATAGAGTTGTTGTGAACGAAAGGTTTCATCATGTAATAGTTAAAATAGGATAAAATTACACAATCACAATGAAATGACAACAATTTATTCTGTTAAAAGAAACACGTTCAGGAGCTGCAAAATTTAAATTATTACTTATAGATAGCGATTTTATTTTATAGAGTTTAAATGACAGTAAAATTGAAAAGGAATTTAATTTATATGTATATATATATATAAATTTATTAGTAAAACAAAATTTAATATTCAATTAATTATAAAAAATTAATTATAAAGTATTTAATTTATCATAGGCATACAAAATAAATGACTCATTATCTCATTATTACTGGTGTGGTGAACCATTAGAAATCTATATTTCAATTACACTAATTGGCAAATTGAAGACCCCAACAATGTGATACATAGATAAATTTTTTCAACGATACAGAGAAGGCTAATGTTGCTTTGTTGCGTGTTCGGTATGGAGATACGTGAGGATGTTCGGTTCAGGCGTCTGTCAGAGGAGCGCTGTTGGGTGGCGGCCACAGACGACATCTTTGGCAGGCGTCGTCGTGGCACAGGCTGGACTCGTTTTTAACGACAATATTCCCTCGAGGCTATTTCCCTACTCTGAAACTTTAAAGCTGGTTGTCTCTACGGCCACGACTTAGGAAAAAAGCTTGTAAGGGCTGCTCACTCGCAGGTGAACCTTCCCAGAGAACCCTGCAGGAGGCTACCTTTGGGAATGCCTTCTCTTTTCTCTTGGGTTTGAACTAAGGTTATCACAAGCCGAGGCACATAGGCCTGATTTGAGAGGTATATGTTCCGAGGTCGCAGACCTTGGGCATACGGTAAGAGTTGTCCGCTATTCCTATTGGAATAGTCGGCCAGCTACCTCCTAAACTGGTCAAGACAGGGACAGGCTAATGCGCGCACCCACTCAAACACCTCTCCCGCCATCAGAAGGACGTGGGACAAGTACCAAATGCCCGACCTACCCTGATGCAGGTTTTTCTAGGGTTTTCCCTACATCACCTTAAGGCGAATTGTCGGGTAGGATTCTTAAACTATAGCCCGGGGGTCCGATGCTATAAAAGGGAAGTTGCCATTATGTGGACACTTTCTTCCTTCTTCTTACGGCCACGAATGGGACCAGTTCTGGACTGCTCTGGGACAAAACTTAGATCCGGAATGCCGTGATTTATCAACTCTTTCCGTGATTTCGGCTCCAAAAACTTAAAAATCCTGATTCCATTTTTAAAACGACCAATCGTTGTGTACTTTATTTAATTTTCATCTATCACCCTCAGCCAAAATGGTAACCATAGCCCCCTTGGCTACCTTCTTCTGCCCTTCCGCATCCCCACTTTCAAATCACTTCCTATGCTACTAAAGGGGCGTTGCTGCCTTGTGAATTACCCTAATGTAGCCTGTTACTCTAAAAAAAATTATATTCTTGTCAGACGATTCCAATTTAGGATTCCTGAATTTGAAAGCGACGCTTCCGGGACTCTTAATTCGTCCTGCTTAATATTTTGGACGTCATTCGTTAGCTGACAAAAGGTTTTTCTTAAGCTTCTATTGCGCCGTTTATGGCAAAGGATCAGTTGTGCAGGTCCGCTCCAATTGTGCCACAGGTCCTGACAACAAAAAAGCTACGTACCCTCCAAAATAATCTCCGCGAAAATACCATTAATTACAGAGCTTTCGACCATTTGGTCATATTCATGTACCACATTCATAATCACAGTTTCTTTTGTAAATTGATGCGTTTTTTTATCAGAATAAGTTTATCAGCATCGCTTATGGGATGTTATTTAATGTTAGACGCGTCCCTTTAATGTATCATAATTATTATAGAACAAAATTTAATAAATAAACATATTCATGTCAATTCTTTTCATTAATGTAAACTTGAATTTCCGGGTCCAAAACTAAGAGGCCGCAGTCATTATTGTGGTCTGTTACTATTGACGGGAAACACGATTTACGTAACAGGACACGTACTTTACGCTCTCGTCGATCTATACTTATTTTAAAATAGTCTACCTCTGAAATCATTAAAATAAAGTTATATACTTATTAAGTGAAAACGTGCTCCATTTAGTTTCACAAAAGCTAAATTACATACTTGGAGTGTGCTTTGAGTTGTATAACCTTGTATATCCTGTAAGTGACCAAAATAACAGGCAAACGCAGTTGGTAATAGTGCTGTAGTAGATGGTCTCATTAATGAATACTAAGCAGTTTGTTCAGATCGTAATATAATATGCTTTACTTCTGTTGTATCCTATCTTTTGTGCTGTGTTTTATAGATAGAAATACGGATTTAACCAAAGAGGTTGTTTTCACAATAAGACTATCCGAATTTACATTGGTAAATTTTTACCAAGTGTGATAATATTCAACCGGTTACATTTTTAAATCATTAAGTGAAATTGTATGTCTTTAAAAATTACAAAATAAAATAATAGTTTATCTGTGATCACCATCTTGTAGATTTACGTGGTTCAGTGTTCCTTTATATAACATCACCACATTATCCATTTCATATTCAACACGCTTAATTATAAGATTTATCAACAACTTTACCGTGCTTACATTCCAATACACCATATATATTAGCATCTATAAATAAAACTGCCTTATTCATACCGACAAACTAACTTATTTCGCGGTCACATTAGAACGTTACTAGTAATTCTTTTCTCGTTGAAATTTCCTATAACCTTCTAGTATCTGATTATTTAATCTACACTATTTTACTATACCTCATGACTTCGAAAGCTTACAGTTTTATATTTTCAAACTTTCAAAACTTTGCACTTTCGTTATTGTAACACTCCAATCGTAAAGTTTTAAAAGCCAAAATCTCTTTTGAGTAACTCTTAGAATAGTTACTGTATTACCTGGATTTTTCCTTGTATAGATTTATTTTTAAATAAATATTCCAGTATTCTTCTATGTTGGTTTCACCTGCAAGTTGACTTAATCAACTATCTCTATTTCTTGGTACATTTCATGACGATTTATCGGAAACTTTTAATTGTCTTTTAAATTTTCAACTGTATTTCATCTGTAATAACGTGACCAGAGTTAATCTCAACTACCAGCTAGAATTTGATACCAAATATTGTATGTATGTATTTCCTGCTGCGGTTCGGTATATATTCTCACGATGGGTCGTTGACTAATTTTGAGAACGAAATTAACATTCCACTACAGTATTGACACGCCGGCCTGCTGTCATGTAGTGGCCAGCGTCATTGCCTCGCATTACAGAGGTTCCGGGTTGGAATCCCCGTATGGGCATGGATGTTTGTGCTCGTCCTGGTCACGAAAACTGGCCACTCTGACCACGTGACACTCCTAAATCCAGAATGAGTAATGTAAGATGACAGTCTGGCAGTCATCTCGGTAGGCCAAGGTACTTAATGGGCTGTCGAGTCAAGGAGTAGTAGTAGAGTAGTACAGTATTGTCAGTTACACAACCAATATTTCCTTCTATAGCCTTTTATCGTACTCCAGTCGCCTCTACACGGGACTGATTTTATTCTGTTAGTCTCTGACATGTGATTAATGTTCCTGTCCTAACTATCAAATGACCTTAGTTTTGGCGGCTAATGAACTCGTTGGTTCCAGTTCAGAACTCTATTTGTACATTGACAATCTAATCTTCACCGTTTTTCTCGCTCACAAGAATTTCCGTCTTCTTGTTGTTGTCCATTAAGTCTGCAACGTTTACCCCATTTCTCATTAAGTCATTTCATATACAGTCCCCTCCAGTCTTTCTTATCATTGATTCTTTGCAATTTTTACTCTCTGTTCCTTATAATGCAATTTATTGGCCACATTTAAATAATAAATTCAAAATTATTGTAATTATTATTAATTATCGAAAATTTCAGAGATGTTGCATATAATTATGAATTATAACACAAATGGTACTGTTTATCTTGGTAATATTTTGTGATATCTTTGGGTTTTATTCTCTGAATTTTTAATATTTATATTTATGTTTTTTAATTAAAAGTTATCGTAATTTAAGGTAAAAGCTTTTTGAAATTTTCATCACTTGACAGTGTCCAAAGATATGACCGAAAAGTAATGTACTAAATCCGTTCTTAATACAATTGCTATATTGTTTTTAGTCTTATCTCATGATCGTTATTTTCGTATTGTTATACTTCATCTTTCATCTTCATACTACTTTCTTACTTCACTAACTAATTTGAACTAACTCACTTCCGTTGGATATAAAGGGGATTTAAAACCTCGATCAACTTATCCTAAATTGCTGGACCCAATCGTATAATTCGTTTCTTCTTTGGCCTCCCTCCAATTGAATTTCATCCTTGACAATAGTTGTAGGGTTACTAAATTAATTCGAAATCAATCGCCCTAAAGTGAAATAAAAGCACTTTTTTGCATTATGCTGCTCATAAGCGACAACATCTGTTTAACGACCCTTCTTTCATGATGGGTCTAAATTAGTCAAAGTCGACTGGCAGAACCTGTGATAGAAATCTTTATTATACTACGTGTCACTATCATCTCTCCAAATTGTTATCACCAAAAAGTTAACTACAATTACAGTTTTCCAACTACACAAAATTTCCTGGTTACAATATAGAGATTTGCATACTGGATAATTTGTAATATATATCGTATCTGCCAAAACTTAGAGACAAAAATAAGGAGGCTGTCAATAACTTTTAGTTTTGAACGAAGGTTAGGAAATGATCATGATGAATAGGATTAGGACGGAGTAAAATCCAGCGCCGTCTCTTCTTCATCGTCGAGAGGACAAAATCTACCATATGAAAATAGGAAAGTCGATAACGTGGGGTTCTTGGTATCAGCAGTACCATACGGAGACATGAACAAAATCAGAAAGCGCTATGAACTTAAATATAAAGTTTAATATAGAAAATTAAGACAGCAGATAGAGCCCAGAAACCTTCACAAAATCCAAAGCCGACAGTAACAAGACTAACTCGTTAGAGTGGCTTCAGAGGTTAAATATAGACTAATCTACATAGTGGCCACTCCCCTCTTATAGTATAGGGTAGGTACTGAAAGGGAGGATGTGGAAAGGTAACAAGGTAGCCAAGTGATTACTGGGGCCCCCAGGGTATAGTTTTAAGATAATAACCGGTAATTCGCCTAGAAGTTATGCACCCTAGAAAAACCTACATCAGGTAGGTCTCTTAGAACTTGTCCCACGTCCCTCCGGTGACGGTAGAGGATTTTTCTGTGGGACGCAGCATTCTCTTCTCCATCCCTCGACTACTTTAGGAGGTAGCTGGCCGACTGTTCCAATGGAAGCAAAGAACATCCGTATTCTCAAGGTCTGCGACCCCGGAACATCCAACTCTCAAAACTGAGCGATGGGACTTAGCTTGTGGGAACCTTAGTTCAAAAACCATAGAGAGAAGAAGGTATCCCCTAGATCTGTACAGGAAAGTTCCACCTGCTAGAGCTGTGAACAGCTCCCACAGGCTTCCTTGTGTGACGACTCTTTGTTTAGAGTAACAATCTACATGAGGGTATTCCACTTCGTGGCATTCCTCTTTAGTAGCATAGGAAGGGATTTGAAAGGGGGCATCCGGATGGGTAGAGCAAGGTAGCCAATTATTTAAATCATGCTAACCGACGGAATGCAGCGAAGTACATTGCGGGTTAAATTTCCTTATGAACATAAAATTCTCAAATATTTGGAAAGTAATTGAGAACTTCCTCAAACTAGCCTCTGAATTGAAACGAATAATCAATCAATAGCCTTAACAAGAGTCTTTCTTTTCCGAAATCTGTTTAATCCTCTTTAATGTAATTATGAATATGGTCTATATAGTCTCAGATTATATTCTTCTTCTTGATTTGCTCTACAGTCCTTGGTGAGCCTCGGAATCTTCAACTAACTTTCTTAATTCTATCTTTTGCCCACACCTTCAATTCCCTGAACACCATTTTATGTATAACTCACTCCACTCCATCCACCCACCTGGTTTTGGGCCTATACCTTCTCCTTTAACCGCCAGGATGTCCATTCAGCATCTGTTTGGCTATATTCGTTTCCCACATCATTGCCACGTGCCCTGCCAATCTGTGTCTTGATAATCTTACAATCCTGCTGACTGATACCTCTTTATATATTGAGTATATCTCATTGTTGTGCCTCCTCCAACTTTCTTTTTGACACAATATTCAGTATGTCGTTGTTGTTAAGGACGATGTTTCTGAAGCGTATGCCAGTTCTGGTCTTATGAACGTTTTATAAAGCTCGAGTTTGGTGGAACGAGATATAATTCCTTAGCGGAGAAACAGTATTAATGCATAATATGCTACATTAGCTGCTATTAATATATGTGTGATTTCGTAATAGGTGTCATATATATTTAATATGAATAAAGTTATCGTTACAACAAGCCTCGTTTTATTTTTAAAAAATTCTCGGTCTGAGCATATATATTTATAGATATTAAATTTATCTTAAAATATTTATTTAATACAAATAAATTATCTGAATTTGAGGAAATTATAAGTTTTTCTGGAAATAGTTGCAGTCTAAGGTCAGGCATATGTTTCACTAATAAATGAAGAAAAATCTCTGGTAATTTTTCTATAATCTTTGGAATAATACGCGATATTCCTGATGGTCAAGAAACTGGAAACAAGAGAATATAAGTTAAACTGCATTGTACATATGTAAATAAAATATTTAAGTTAAAATAAAAATTTTACGTCTCTTTTCAAAATTATTCATAAAAAAAATATCCAAATACAGACAAAAGAAGAGATGATACAAATACCACACAAACTTTTTCCTTTCCTGAGATGAGAAGAAAACTAAAAAACACAAGGGCCTAGAGCGACAAAACTGCACAATTCACTTGACAGAACACAAAAGCTTTTGATTTTTGTCAACTAAAATACTTAAGTTGTTGGTTCAAGATCGGTATGTGTTTAGAGAATTAGTGAAACATTAATAATTAAATGTGAAGCAAAACTGAAAACAAAAACATTTCCATATAAATACACGCTACTGAGGATAACAAATATTTACTTTTGATGCTTTGGAAAAGAAAAGAGATAGTGGAAATTTGCGTCATATTGATACACCAGAAAAATTTATTATTTCAAATATGACTTCAAATATGTTTCAATTATGAAATCTAAACAAATTATTTTTGAATGAAAATCTATTCGTTTCCTTGCCGTACCTACAAATAATTATCAGGAACCAACGGAAATGTGATGAAAAATAATATTTAGATATTCTTTCATTATTATGAGCCAGGATAAAGTAAACTTTGGTACGGATCACAGCCAGAACTGCAAATAAAGATCAGCTCTTGTGCCGCACTAATTGACCGTTTTCAGGAAATACTGGTGAGGCGAAAGAATTCCTGTAGGTCGTGAAACTACATTTCGCGTCAGTTAACCTCGAAGAAAGCAAATTAACAGCAGTTTATTGAGCTCGTGTACGCCGTGTACATGTGTACCGGAAATGCAGTTTCTACAATTCATTAATACTTCCACTCCATTGCTCTTTAGTAGCCAACGTGACGACGTCGGTTTGGTACTTTTGCGTTCAATGCATATCATTTCTTATTTAACAGTGAAAAACTATGCACAGTATTTGCTAGTCCGTATTCCAACCGCATATTTATTTAAAAGTGCTTATTTAGGATAATTTTCCGTGAATGTGTTATTTATTCAGTTTTTCCACTGGAAAGTTATTATCTCGTACTCTACAAATAATCGTTATTTGATTATATATTAAATGTTTATACATAATTTAAAGTCCCTGACACAAGAGCCATTATAGTATATAGGAAATGAAGTAGTGTGTGATACGATAATTTAATCAAAGATGAACGCTGCTTGTGTTTCTAATCTGCATAACACACTCGTACATAGACTGAGGTATTCACGTTGAATTAATTGTTTGGGAGCGGCTTCCAAGGATTAGTTTTTTTCCCCCACACAAGACTCTTTACACAGCCTTTCACTACAGTGAGACCAACCCACACCTGAACTTGATTTAGAAAAATATTGAATCCAAGACTACATACCTGACCTACATAATCAAGGCCTCGAACCTGGGACCGTCTTAATGTCAGATCATGTCGTAACGCGGACTTCGTTACGTTTTGTTATCACGGTAGAAAGGATTCAAGGTTATTGTTACTAAATTATTCAGAATTACTCAAGAGCATGAAAGTTGTTCACTTACGAACGTTTTTAATGCTTGACCTGTACTGGCTTTTTTATGTGTTCTACTCCCGTTAAAAATCGTAACAAAATATAAAGCAGCTCACTTGATGAATAATTATTTTTGTAAAATGAATGAGTTATTCTTCGATCAATTTTATTTTACAACAGATTAAACCTACTTACATTATACGACCTGGCCCAAAAGTGATAAATTCGGCGGGTATTGTAAAATGCATAGATTGCACAAGAATATGATTATGGTAAATTGTTGGATTCTGTTTCGTGTCAGTAAAAGCATCATTAGTTATAAGTGAATATAGAAAATGGTTTCATTATGATTGAAACTTCTTAAAATAATTTTTTCGGTCGTCATGTCACCTGAAATTGACATGTTTCAGAACTGATAACGTATTCAATTTCTGAATACTTGTTATAACTTGAATGGGCGACATAAAATTTTATATAATCAAAAATGATTGGAATTTATATGGTATAGAGTTTGAAATATGTCAACAACGCAAATATCATGAAAGAAATGGCAACGCTAGCGTGTTGATTTCTTCGTCTCATTTTTCATAGTGTGTGCATTGATGACAGTTTTTTTATTATAAATTTCTCTGGGCATTAACACTTTCCAACGATACTTGCACAAGCTCTATTCCGGGAAAGGCACGAGCATAAGTGATCATTACACACTAAATCATAGATGTGTAATTTTTCCATTTTTTGTCTGGGGAAACTTTCATTTACATGGAACTAAATTTCTTTCCAAGATAAAGAGCGGTTGAACTCTGTGGTTGGTGCCAACAAAATAACGACAATATAAAGGCGAGGAACGAGAAACAACTTCCATTATAGAATTATGTACGTTATAGCGTCAGAGAACATTGACAACATTCGCTATGAAATTATCTGTTAATGAGAACTAGTTTTTGTTTCAAAGAGACTATATAGATTTATATATGTGAAAAAATGATAAACTATGTCTGTTAATTTTTATTACTGTTGTATTTTAGAAGCTGGTTCAGAACAAATTATATTACGTCCATTTCTAGGAGAGAATTCGTTTAAACAAAGATGAGGAAGATCCTACAAGGAATTTAGAGCCACGTGGAGAGAGAGAGAGAGAGAGAGAGAGAGAGAGAGAGAGAGAGAGAGAGAGAGAGAGAGATACTGAAAGTTTCATTTTAGAAGAGTTTTTTGTTGTCTAACCTTAGTTAAGTATTTTAAAATAAATACTCTAAAATTAATTGACCTTAATTTATTTTCTGAGAATATTTTCATCCGAAAATAAACGTTTTTCTGGGAGTGAAAGTTTGAAAGGTTCATGTAGAAACAATAAATTGTACATATCCAAAGATAGTGTCTTTTGGAACTGAGACTGATAACATCGTATTTATAAACCAACTTTTACTGTTATCTAATTTACGAGTTCGGTTTACTACTTAAAAATATATCATTTTCTATGGATAGATGTGGTAATACGACGATAAAATCTAATACACAAATCATATGATTTCTAGTAGAATTTAACTTACGAATCTATTTAAAAATAATCATTTAAGTAAAAGCTCTAATTATCAATTAAAATAAAGCTAATTTATTAATGTTTAACAGAATTTATTTTTGTAGGAGCATTCGATTAATTAACCATAATCATCTGCTTATAGTATTTTATCCCTATAAACTGTCATGTAGCGCGATAGTTTAATGATTGATTAATAATTTTTTATATTGAATTATGTTACTTATTAGTGAGGGTGACAACTTGGCAAGTTAGAACTTGCTCAGCCATAGCGCCAGATTTTCAATGAGTCTGGGTAGAAGCACGTAGCGACGGACATCTGGTTTTAACTGAGGTGTGGAACCGCTGGAAAGAGACGTTCTCCAGCTACATAAAATTTCATAGAACATTTGATTCCCTGTACCAATAATATTTCTCGGACCAAGAAGATTGACCAGAAAGGGTCGATAAGATCGAGATCTTTGCACGTTGAGCAGAATCATTCTTCTGCTTGTCGTCAGCAGACATAGAGTACTATTCTTCATCTGATACCGACGATGGCGATGGAGATTGGTGCACAGATGCGGCGTGACGACAGCCACAGATGCTCGAAAGGTAACTGCCAAGTGTCTCAATCCTTGACGCGCCTAGTCGCGTATCGACGTCAATGGAAAACTCTGAGATTCCGACTAACTTTACCCGAATAATTTGTATATATTCATATAAATATTTTACTTTTTTCAAATTAATAGTTACCAATAAATACCCATCAAAGTTCCTTTGATTTTTGAACAGTATGAACCCCACCCCGCTATAGCAACAATGTATGAAGATGACTCATGATTTAAACGAATACTTCATGAAAAATAAGTGAAGTAAAACATTAATAAATGAGTTTTTGACGGATGATCAGGGTTTAATTAAATAAAATGTACAATAAATTCATTTGAAATGTATATGGAATAAAACATTATTAAAGATGATATAATTCATGAACCTCAACTCATATGAACGTTTTTTTTATATTGATTTATTTACAGTCGCATCAAAGGCTCTTAGCGACTTAGTATGGGACTTACCGGGGGGACTGATTTGATTTCACGCACAAAAACATCCATGTCCTCGCCATCCATGTCCGACCCCTGTGATATGAGGCAATCACGTTGACCCCTACACCACAGGAGGTCGGCGAACGTTGTTGGTTAAGTAGTTCTTGGGATTCCACCCGGACCAAAGTAAACTTCGCCACTACGTTACAATGGCGAACTTTCACCCGGAATATACTCCGACCATATGGACGTTAATAAAAATAGTTATTAACTACTTATCCAGCAATTGTCGTTCAAAGGAATTAGTAAATAAGTGTCTTAACTATATGTAATTTGTATTGGTCGATCTTTAATAGAAGTGAAATGGAAACTACTCTGATCCTATATCAGAATATCTACAAATAAGAAATCCACAAAAAGACTATTTGAATTTCAGAGATAAAATTATGGAAATGATATTTTACTGCAAGCTGAGAGTTCATATTAATGAGGTTTTGAATTAGCGTAACAAATCAACTAATTTCTATGAGTTTTATGTTACAATGAATTCATTATTGGTGTTTTATTAAAACTTTGTAGGAAGACAAATTCCAAATTAAAATTTCAAGTTAAAGGATAGACCATCAAAAACTCCACAGAAATTGGTTAACAAAATTTAACAAATATAAAAAAGACTGTTTTAAAACTATTTTAATATATTTTGATGATCCAATAGGCCCAGAACTGACATTCGCATCAAAATGTACACGGTATTGTGGGGAAGAGTCTGTGTATAAGTGAAGTGAGAAGGAAATGTGGAAGGAGGTCAAGAATTTGGATAAATTCAGATGGCTCTTACAGGTTAAATAGTTTTAACCTATTTTTGTTCTCTTCTTTGGTTGTTCCATTGGTCTTCCATTGTTAAATGGATCTGTAATAGTCCTGATTTTAAAGTATTTTAATTAAAATTTCATTACAGCAGTTTATGTCAATGTTTACGGTCATACACTACGGCCATTTCAAAGAGAAATCACCCGAAAATTTGAAAATTTAGAAAAGATAAGAAAACAGCGGAGTGATTCTGAACGGAAGTGGAACAGAAACTTAATGAGTGATTCTCTTTTGTTTCAATTTGCGGGTAGTGTTCGGAATGCGTGATCGAGTGACGTGTCGAGGAGTGAAATCATTTAATCGGCACGCTAGTATTAGACCACTTGAAAAGAATAAGAAGTATTTTGAAGCTAATTAGTCGGGCCGAGGATGGCCGTACGCCACATTTCCGCTTAAGTAATAAGCAATTATTCAGTGTTCGCGTCGCGCCAGTGGCGGCTGTAGTAGGCGTGTCCGGCCGGAGCCCCTCGGCAAATGCGTTTCCTCAATCCAGCTCTTATATAACACCTATTATGTCTCCCAAATGTTACTGGACTACTTCTGGAAAGGGGACAACTGCGAATAGCTAAACAGGAGAAACTGCGATAGCACCGGTAACCTGCAACACCGGATTGCGAAGTCCAGACAGCTGCAACTCTCCAGGGGCTTAACGTGCTCGGATGATGAAGAGCATCACACGCTTATTAGATTACGATAGCATTACAAGGCCCTCAAGATCTCAGCTGACCGCGGCTACTGCGGAAGCATACAGGACGAAGATTTAGATGGAAGAAAACAAATATTATATAATAGATACGTCTATAAAATACAATAACCAATAAACATTAGTCATGACATTGACATACATTAAATAACAACAAAATGCGGTTTAAAGAAAATTACACGTATTAAAAATACAACGATAGTTTTGGTATATTACATAAAATGTTCAAAAATTTCACATTTAAACACAGAAAATATTGTAATTATTTAAAACCGTCATAAATAAATAAAGCAGACATTATGTCATTAAAATTTGTATTAATTAAAACAGAATTATGGAATAAAGGTAAATTTATAATGAATTTTTGTTATAATTAATTCATTTTTTGACATATCGGCTGTTTTGTTTATTTATTAAATGATAACTAGTCAGATTACAATATATATTAAAAACGTAATAACTACACTGCGATAAAAAACAAACTCTCCGTTTAGCATTATATTTTTCCCTGGACTCTACGAGGTGAGATCAACCGTCGATCATTGAAGCAATGCTTAAAATAAGAAAATAAATTGGCAGGTCATATGAGAAACAGGAAAGTAAATAACTTATGTATTTTGGCGGGATGGGACAAAACCGCATTCGGTGACTTTTGTCATCATGAAAACTAGCTACCGTCAGTAGTACGTTCTTTTTTAAAATGAAACGTGATCGAGTTACTTTCTATTTTTTTTTGCAAACGGATTTCATCTGTAATGGATGAGGTCTGACCGTTGAGTTTATTTAATGGTGGATGTAAAGTTAATTTTTATTTTAGGCCTGTGCACTTAGTTCAAGAAAGTTGCAGTAATAAGAGGCGCAAGTTCAGTATGTGGACGGAAATTCCAGAGATAATCAGGAGCCACTAAAGCTAGAAATCCTCTGGAGGATGATCGCAAAAATACAATTCAATCCGCCAACAATGTATTCATAATGTGAACGCATGAAAATGCGTTTATCAGGAGCGTGATATGCTAGCGGATTGGACATCTGTGGAATTTCATTGCGTTTTCGTATTTTGAGATATTTTGACGTCAACGGAGAAAGTTATTGCGGTCGATATGCTTCAATTATCATTTTAGGCCAAGTGTTGTGAAGGATACGATGATATACCTAGCTTCTTAGTAAGTACAGTAAAGTAACACTGATTAGGGGAAGAAGTAGATCTCACTTGAGATCCTTAAAGCGGGTTAGACTTTCTATGAAGTTTTATAAGTAAGAGAAACAAGAAATTACTGCTATGTTTTGTAAGAGTATGCATCAGTTCAGTACATTATCATCAGTCCGGAGCCCTTATCGAAACGGACCTTATTAGTTCGAATCAGTTTATGATTAGGAATGAGAAGTAGTCAAGGGTATTCTTTTTCGAGCAGCGGTTCTGTAGATGAATAGGATCACAGGAAGTTTTCTGATGTACTAAATTAATTCATGAATATTAGATCACAAGAGGGGGAGCAGGTAAAAATATGACGCTAAGGGGTTTGATGATCAAAATTGTATAAGTCAAATATGGGACTTGAGATCGCCTAATTAATTTAATATACACGAGTTAATTGATTTTACATTTTGTATTATTCGTCTCCATACAGACGAATTACAATAAGATAACGGTGCACGGCGTTTCCTTGGTGGTTTTCATCTTCTGCCTCAGGATAAGGGACTTCAGCTTTCGTATTCTTTGAAATGCAGCTCCTTGATTTGTATACGATTTTATAACTGCTGTGATTCATGGATGATCATGTCATGTTCAGAAGAAGATACGAAGTTTGAAGTAGAGTTTCTGCCTTTATTTTTTTAAAAAATAAATGTTTTCTTCCACCATATATATTTATATATTCTACATAAATGACAGTCTATGAATCTAACTATAAGTAGAAAATTATTCCATTGTCTATGAGATAAGAAAGTATTCGATAGGGCAATAAGTAAGTAAATATGTTTGTCTTCAAGGACTAGAGGTACGTATCAGAAGTGCGAACACTTCAACAATATTTATTAAATTCAGTCAATCCATACTTTTAAATCAACATGTAGTTTATTCTGCATATACCGTTTCCCGCTAGTGAAAATTGCTGGAAGTAGCTCGAAATGTGCGATGTTCCCATCTCCGAGCAAAGAATCTGCGTCACTACGGTACACCACCACGCGCAAGTCGTCTTGATGGATTCTGAAGTAGCGAAACGATGCAACGTGACCATGATTTATTTTTCGGTGAACTACACAAACTTCAACCACCTATGTTTCCTCCACGGATGAAAGAAAGGGTTACGGAGGGGAACATACTTGTCTTTCACGTCTGTAACCATTCTAACGCAATATATTTTCATACTTTTGGGTTAAGATGCATGTCTAGAACTCCGTTTTGATACAAGCGGTTTAATGATCGTAATTATGATAGGAGAACATCGAGCAGTTGGTATAAAAGTCGATTACTTTTGAATATCACATACTAACATATTTTACGAGGGTTTTCCAAGAAGTACCCGACCTGAAGTACAAATACTGATTGTTTGTAAAAAACAACAGTGTCCAACTTTTTGAATCTTAAGTTAGAAAACGCAATATTGATTAGTGTTCGTTTGCCAGCCTACAGTAATGAACGCTCTCAGTGCACAAATTGGTCATCGTTATGTGAAACAATATTCTGAAAGGTCTTAATCCAACCAATAATAAAGTCCTCCTAGACTATACTCTTAGCCTCTGGTTCTGAACTGGTTTTGAAATAAGGTTCCCCCAAGCCGAGACACCTTGATCAGTTTTGAGAGGTGTATGTTGAGGGGTCGCAGACCTTGGGCATACCGTAAGAGATGTTTGCTATTCACATTGGAATAGTCAGCCAGCTGCCTCTTAAAATGGTTGAGGCATAGGGGAGGGAATGTTGCGACCCCGCAGCAAACCCCTCTTCCGCCATCGGAAGGGCATGGGACAAGTACCACGCGCCCGACCTATATGATGCAGGTTTTTTCTAGGGGTTTTCCTGCATAACTTATAGGCGTCTTGCCGGGTAGGATCCTTAAAACTACATACCGTGGGCTTTAGTTAACCCTTGGCTACCTTGATCTACCTTTCCGTATCCCTCCTTTCAGTCCATTTCCTCTGCTACAAGAGGGGAGTGGCCATTACTTGGATTACATTATACATAGCCTTGTCTATTTCTTCTTCTTTTCTTCTACTCTGGGGAATATTATACTTTGTTTGAAACCATAAAATATTGGACGGCAGAGCTTAAATGTCACGAAGAACGTTGCAGTGGTCAACCAAAGTAAGTGTTCATACCAGAAATAGAGACGAAAATCCACAAAATGGTATTTGGTGAACGACGACTGAAAGAAGGTGAGATATAAGAATAATTAGGCATATAAAAAAGCACTGTACATTGCATATTGACTGAAAATTTAGATATGAGAGAGCTGTAACAAGATGGATGCCGCGTTTGCTTACAATGGAAGAAAATCAGCGTTGTGAGGAGGTTTCAATTGCAATGTTTCACAGCAATAAAGTCCGGTATTTAGTCGATTTTTAAGCATGGATCTATCACTTCACCTGAGACGAAGGAAGAGCAGAACAATGGACTGAATTGAGAATCGGCTGCATAAAACGCGAGTACAGTTCCATCTGTTGGAAACGTCTTGCTATAAGTTTTTATCATTTGTTATCTTCAAAAATGAAAAGCAATTAAAAGCGAGTTTTATACGGGCTTACTGGAAATGTTTGAGTGTTTAAATCAAGAACAAACTGCCGTATTTGGCGAAAAAGAAAGTGTTATTTCATCACGACAATGCACCAGCTCGCGATGGACAAACAAATTCAAAATTCAATGTATTTGCTCCCTCGCGCACACTATTCGCCAGATTTAGCTCTTTCTTTTTCCAAACTTAACACAATGTCTCGGTGGTTAAAAATTTGGCAACAACGAATAAGTGAAGATCGATGGTTCTCACTTTAAACGGGGATATCGAAGCTATTAAACATCGTTGGGAAAAGTGTACCGAGCTAAAAGAAAAGTAGCCCTACATTAAGAAATAAATATGTTTTCCTCGAAATTTTTTATGCTCTATTTGTTTTAATTTATAGCACAACCGTTTCCACAGGACCTTTTGATAAATAAGGCGTTGTTTGTTATGTGAACTCTCTTTTCTAGCACTTGGCTCCCATTCTTGCTTTGGAAAGTAAGGATGGTGGCACGAATTGCAGTCTGTGTCCTCTACAATTTGAAAGTATTAAAGTATATAAGAAAATTATATGTATATTTCCTTTGAATTAGTGTTTATTATTAATGTTAATCTTAGGGTCTTGTAAGTGGATCTTATAGCAAGACTGAAATGTATACCGAATTATAAAATATGTTACATGTTGTGATTTTTTACGTTTGAGAATGAAAAACAGTTCAAATTGCATACTCTGTGGGTAACTATAGGTCTGTAACTAAGACAACAAAATATTTTCTATGCTTATCCAAGTTCGTCGTATTTTAATATCAATAATCCAAATTTGACAACTAGAAGATATTATAGAATTTTAATTTCTTATCTATGAAGTTTCAAAGATGGGTTAAAACGTTGTGCTATGTGTTTTCAATATAGATTATACTTAATTTTTCTGTTTCATTCGTTACTTTGTTTATCTGATGATGTATTAATGCGATTTAATAATTGATAGCAATTATGATATATTAGACAGAACAGAAGCGTTGAGAAAAATCATATCAGTGTTAGTATTGGTTCAGGACTCACAATGCATTGTAAGCATATGACTTCATTTAAGCTTACCGTTTCATTATTATTTATTGCATTTTTGAAACTTATTCATGTGAATATTAAGCCTTTCCATTAAATAAATAGTTTATTTCCCCTCATGGTAAAATGGTATAAGAGGTACAAGAAATTACCAAAAGATTACCAGAAATATTTATTGCGTGATCATCTATGAAGATCAGTAGCTATACCTTCGGAAGATGATATTGGTATAATATAAGTATTCGGCTGGCAAAACACGATGTAGGCTTACACTATTCCAACATTGATAGTGATACGGGCGATAAATAGAGCGTGATCCAGTCCTCAGACAATGAATTCTAAGTTATAAGATCATTTTTAGGAACTTACAGAAAGCTGGTTTGATTCACGGATAAAGCTTAGTAAAAAAATATAGGGTCAGAATTTCAAGTGCAGCATCATTCATCACTTCCGCAATCACTGTAAAAATATCTCGATTACTTTCGTTTTGGTTTTTCCAGGAATCTTGTCTCCTATGAACCTCTCCTGGAAATATCCCCCACTTATTTAAATTATATTTACCATATTCCTCAACAAAAATAACTTGACATTTTATCAACTGAAATCACAATCGGCTAATTGACTATGCTATTTCCTTTTTGGTTATGACTTCTTATTTATGTTTACTCTTTCAACATTAAGAAGCTCTCAATGGATACAAGGAAACCATGAAACTCAGTTTAACTATAAGCCGTAGGACTTTAACTTTTCTTCTAGGTTCGATTGGTTCAATAAATTTTTCTACTAAAGCATAGTAACATGGAAACCCGATTTATGTTTATTATTTAAAAAATATATAAAAACATTGGGCATTTGAAAACAGTGTTGGCAACGTTCCTGAATTAGTCTCAATATAGCGGACAGTAGTTTGATATTATTAGAAAACCTTTTTACAGGTCTATATAACAAAGCTAAAAAGTTTCATATTGATCCGTTAGATTGTTTCCATGTGCAAATCAAATCAATAATGATTTTGAGCCGTCCTCGATTTTGTCACAAGACATCTGATAGTAGTTTTATTTCACAATACTTAACGCTTTTATACAGGATCAAGTTTCATCGACATATATTGGCCGTTTTCTAGTGAACGAACAACGATCAAATTCAATGTTATTTGAACACAGATAATTTTGTTTCACTATGACAGAAATATTTACTAATATAATTTTAAAATTCATCAATTTTTAATTTAATTCAACAACTTCTATTAATAATATATTAAAAAAGTCTCCTTAAATGTTAAAACTAATTGTAATAAATACTCTCACTTATTGTTAAGAATAAAATGGGTGCGTTGTAGCCACGTGCTTTATTTTATTTTTAAGTTTCTATTAACATAGAAAGGGACGTAAGTGGAGGGGGAGGGGATGGGGTGGTGTTGGTGGGGCAGGCGAACAATCTAGGCTATACTGAACTATGATTTCTTTTATTGATTTAATCATCTGCGACAGAGGATAAGTAGCATCTTATTTAATCTTTTCTAAGGACCTATTTTTATGACCGGTAAATATTTTCGACATAATTTCTAGTAAGGAAATTAACAAATGTTCAACGTAAAAAAATGTGGTATTTGGTGATTTACTTGATTATTTTGATAGAATATTGAAATATTTCAGTGCCTAGTAGCATTCTTACATCATATTTAAATATCCTGATGGAAGTCTTCACTGTGTTACTAAAAAGGAAACGTTTTGGAAAGTAGAGAGTTTTAGAGCTTGAATCTTTTAGCTATACTCGTAATATGTTCGTGTAATTGTAATACTTCTGTGTCTTAATTGCGCTGCACTTCATTCCTATACGCGTATCAGAAAATATTCCTTCAAATTTTATTACTTTTTTGTCTCATCCACCGATAATTTATTCTTTGAATATTTCATCTTTCAATTTGGAAAATATTCTTTGCACTATATAAATCCTTCAGTTTCTTTCCATGGCCTTGATAAAATTTTCATCAACAGTTATTTTATATGACAGCATGGAAAATACTTTCGATTTAATTTAGAATAATTCAAAACTTTTGCTTTCACGTAGAGACCACTTTTTTAAATGCTTTTGACGACATCTGTTACATTTACTTAGAAATACAAAAAAAAGAGGATGTTTTAATATTAACATTGTTCTCTTACTTAACAAATTGAGTTATTTGATGGCGAATGTGTATAAATTCATACTCAGTAGATGTAATTGAACCTGGCGTATGTAATAAAAATACCATATCTTGAATAATTTACGAGATTATTGGTTGTAAATATTATAAATAGATATACGATTTTCTCTTCAAACTGTAAGGTCATTGCAGGCATATTTTTAGGAGTATAATTACTTGATTACCGTCAAAACAAGCGGTAAAATGAGAGGTTCGTAATATTTCTTAAACGCTTTATATTTATTATCGCTGATAAAATAATATATTAATATAAAATATATATTAAACGATTTTTCAAACTAAAAAATTGGCTTATTAAATGCGTACTAGTAATGGAGGAATGGCCTTATTTATATACTAACTTACGAACAAGTATGACATACTGTCAAATACCGTGAAAGTTTACTTATTAATCTATACCTGACTTTTAAAATTATTTAATCTGTAATGCTGATGCATATGTATTCATGCACTTCGAAAATTGTCGAGAGATTTTTTCTCAATTTTAATAACGGTGATATTGATCTTTGACAGTGTGATTTCCTGCTTCGAATTCGAAGACGCGCCTAGTTCGCTATCGAATGCGACCATCTGGCTGGCTATCTATGTGTTATCCGCGGCTAAGCACAGGATTACTCTCCGCAATTATACATGCGCATGCGCAGAACTCCCCCCCCCCCCCGTACCACCCAAAAAAAACTCAATAATTCGTTTCCTTTTGGGCAGGCAGTACATGTAATAGTGCAAACATGTGTCACTTGTTCCTAAAATTAACTTTATTTAATTATTTACATAAGAAAATACTTTTTCGTTACAAATATGGTTCTAAATTTTTGCACTTTTAAAAATTATTCACTATCTCAAAGTATGTTGACAGAATTCGAAATGTAACAAATTACGGGACTGATCACTTTCTGTAGAATATTGGTAACATTATCGCTGTTGTAGTATTATTAGTTTTATTACACCATGCGTGGCTTGCATCTAAAATTAACTTAATATAAATTTTTACGAAGGAAACTAGTTCCATCTTACAAGTGTGTCATAATTATTCTAAATTTTCCGCTTTTAAAAATATTTTGTGGAAAAAAGGTTTTAATTCCCCCAATTGATCGATAATAAATGTATGTGTGATTAAGCGTTAGTCGTCCGGATAACTCAGCATTTCTGCGTTTTAAATATGGAACTTCAAAGTATAACGCCAGTTTATAGATAATTAAAAAAATGAAATATATAGATTTACAAAAAATACTGGTTTGAGAAATAAATTTAATAATGTAAACATCCGTAAATTTGATCAAAATGGCATAATTTTCGAAAATTTTATTCGGATGTAATGCAAATCATGATACTTAAGTTTACGAGCATTTATTTATTAAATAATTAAATAATTAAAAGTGATAAACAATCGATGCTAAATGACGTGAGACTGGAAAGCTGCTATATCTGCAAATAGTCCAAATTGCGACAAGAAGCAATGCCAAACTGTTTGTTAAAATTGTTTCAGATTTTTTCCCATAATAATTATTTTGTTCTGCTTTTTATACTATCTCCATATTTATTTCTCATTCATTATATAATTGTCGATTTGATCATCTTGTTAATGAGGTCTATCAACTATTACTGTAGGAATTTCAAAGTGTTTCTTATTAGCGGGCCACGCAAAATTTTTAAATTTGTTGTTGGCTCGTCATAAAAAACGGCTTGCTTATCCCTGACGAAGCACAACTTAAAAAAACTTACAAGCCGCCACCAACAAACTATCATGTCATTAAAAGTGCTATATACAACTCACAGTTGTGCAGAATTTTATCATTAATGAACAATTAATATATATCCGTTACAACTTTTTACAATGCTAAAAAAATTATTAAATAGATTACAATTTGTAAATATAAACAATTCATCTGAGATTAAAATATAGTGTTAAGAATACCACAATGTCCCTTATTGTTTGATATTTTTTTATAAATGGTATTGATTTATGTATTTCTAATTTTAAATTTTGCTATTAGTAACTGTAGATTTTTCCGATGACTTTGGTGAATGAAGGTTTATCTGGTTTCAAGCCGGGTTATATCCTGCGTGAAACACAGCGTTTCGATGACGATGGCGGAGTAATCTGCCGAAACGTTGTGTAATCCGGGCTGAAATCCCAGAAATCTACATTCAATTAAATTTTTCTGTTTTCATATTATCCTACAACATAAAATCTATGGAATGTAATTCAGATTGTACTGATTTTAATCAATACTTAAATGATATTTCTAAATTGTGTAGAGGCAATGATATGAAATTAAATTTATAAAAATGTAAAACATTTAAATTCTTAAGAGTTAGATACGTGATTTTTCCTTATAATACTGATTGTTGTGACTTGGAAAGAGTTAATGTCATTAAAGACTAAAAAGAATAATATTTGATTCCAAAACGTCATTTGGAACACATTAATGTATCTATTAATTAACATGTACAATTTTTCGGTTTTATTACAATAAAATGTAAATTATGCAATTCCCCAATAAATATTAGAATGTTATGCATCATTGTTGAAATCGATATTAATGCTTGAATCTATAATTTCGTCACTCTGCATAAATAAATTTATCAAGAAAATTGAAACTGTACAACATAAACTTTTTAGTCAAATCCTATAGAATGAATTTTCCACACCCACTTATAAACTATCATTATAAAAATATTGCTACAGCATTTAAAATCCTATCTTTGCAATCTGAGTGTTGCTCTAAAGATTTAAAATTTATTTTTAAGTTGGTTTTAAAAATGATATTGATTGCGTTGATTTACGTGAGAAACTGACTTTTAGAGTTATTTCTTGAACCTACGTTCATCGTAAAGCATTAGTGAGAAATTTCACTTTAAACAATCCCCTAATTGGAATGTATAATTTCGTTAATGCTTTGGATATTGAGCTATTTCATTTTAAATTTTCTGAATTATTATTTATTTATTGAGGTTTATAATGGTCGCGTCGACATCGTGATCATTGGCGACCCGTTCTGAAGTATTAATGTTGCTTAAAGAAAAGCTTTTGATTTTTGAATGATCATGTCAAAAATATTGGATTATATATTATGTATGTAATTTTTTTTTGCTAGGTATAGTTTTGTGTGAATATTTAATTAATGAAAAGTAAACAAAGTCCGTAACACAAAAATAAATAAAATTTAGTCATAAAAAGCTCATATAACTTTAACTCTGTACGTGACAGAAATTCTGATGGGCAATGTTGAAAATACTATATTGTCTTTGTGATTGCATTTGAAGACGTGCAGTGAGTGGCGAGTGCAAATAATATTGGCATGTTGATTCATATCCTGTCCTGACGGTGGTGTGAGTAACTTCATTCAAAAAAATCAGATGCCACCTTTGAGGTTTTACGGCCGTCTTTCAGGCTTAAATCTAGAAAAAGGGAAGATAACATGATTTTGTTTCACAATTTATTCATTGATTTAACGTGAACCACCGCGATACCGAACTCGACTCTCATATGAAGAAGACCACATGCAGAAAGGTAATCTCAATTACTGATTAATAAAATGACAGAAAGTTTAAATATGGCGTAACTCGGTAGTGCAGATCAGTCTCCTCGCTGACAGGTAACAGAAACTTGCTTTGAGGCGGGGCTAAATGGCTAAGTGCCAAGCTGGACACAGAATATTGTTCTGTAGTACCATATACAAGATGCAAGGCTGCAATTCACAACAGGAACAATTGATCTTCAACAATGATTGAGTGCCAGATCACATTTGTTTGCTTTACAAATGACTGTTGAGAACTTAATAAGGAGATAAACATGAAAAAATTAACATCCACTAATGCTCAAAACTAAATACTGTGTTGATAGTTTGAACTAAGTTGGATGACGAATTCATAATTTCAATAATCGTAGATTATCCCGACTTTGTTCCTTCCTCCCGGCTGAAAGCTGTAAAACATCTTTCCGTAACTTATCCTTTGGCATTCTTAAAGTATTCGGAATTGCATTATGGCGGTCTGCTAGAAAATCTAATATGGTCAAGATAAAAAAATCGGAATCGAGAATCCTCAGCGCCATGGTTGATGCGCCTTGGTAAGTGAGTAACCTACCATTACATCGTTATTTACGCATACAATTCATGAAGGATATATTTAAAGAGAGACCAATGAAACACCATGATAGACTTGAAACATGCGAATCCATTCATACATGCATCACTGGAACATAAAATCAACCGGAGACTCAAGAAATGCTGACCAATTGACCTGAAAATGTGGTAACTAGGACCGATTATTGGAGAGGATCCCATCAGAATATTAATTAATTCTAAGCAAATAAAAATAAGTCATACAATCTGTCTAGAAAGTACCTTTAACATATTACTAACGTCCATGTTCCTTCAATAAAGGCACTATTGTGTCATATGATCTTATGGGTTACAGTTAATTTATCTTTCTGTTCATCGGCAATTTGTATTTATGAATGAACATCCGCCTTTTAACCTCCATTATATCTTAATGTAATAAAATTTCATCAAAATGCTCTTAATTATATGCAGATTCATCCATAAAAATTCGGTATTTAATATCAATCCCCACATTTTTATTATGTCCCTGTTCCTTGCATATTTTTGCGGTGTTTCTGTTTTGTCAGATTTGAGGTTTTAGATACATTTTGACCAGAATTTTGATAACTCCTTTTGTTGGCTTAATTCATGAAACATTTTTATCCTATTAGTTGTTAATTTTCTGGTGCCTAATTTGTATTCAACGGAAAGTAATTGTATTCTTAGTTAAATTTTAAGGCAGTTAAAATTTCTGTGTCTTTCACCAGGATGAAGACGGCCAGACGGCGAAATTCGGAGGTTGTGAATTGATGCCAGGTGCTTTGTTTTTGATTGCTGGAGAGACAATGAGTTTACGCGGTTAGGTGCCGTGCTATGTGCGGACGTGCGATGAGCTTACAAGGGGATATAATGCGAAGAGCGGCCAGATGAACCTTTTCCCCTTTCCCCTTCCAGGCTGCTGAACGAGCAGGTAGAAATTCCCGAAAGAGTAAAATTTCCCTAAAAGGCGAAATAGTTACGAAATTAAGTTAACTTGGAGAAAACGACAGTCAGAAAACAGGAATTTAAATAAACTTTAATTAAAAACACAACACTTTTCGGTTCTGACGCTGATCTTTAACCCGCATATAAAGAAAAAAACTATTAATTTATAGATATAGGAATACAATTTATCGTAAATTGTAACAACTTAACTTGATGTTAATGAAATGTTATTAAATAACCAATTTGGTCAAAAATACTTGGGAGTATAATTTTTAAAGTTAGAAGTTTATGAATTCTGGATTATAAGATTGTAAATATTGCTTAAAGAATCTGTCTATGTTTTAAGTTTCTGAAATGCTATACTATAAGAATTTTATACATCATATATTCACTTAATGTTAAATTTTTATTCATACAAAAATTATTGTTACATATTTTATGGAGTCTGATGTATGTTATGTGTAAATTATATTGTCATAAATTTAGTGAAATCAATTTCTTTCATAATAAACAACCCATTTATTTACTGAAGTCTTCCACTAAATTAATAATATTATAACGAGATTTGACATTTTTCTTTCTTATATGAATCATCGTTCATACTTCTAGGACTTCTAGAACGATTGAATATGTACAGTTAAATATTAACATAATTCCAAGACATTTCCTTAAAATTGTTGAATATTACATTAATGGAAACCTGGGTAATCTAGGTTTGGTATATTTATGGTAGGTGGAATTCACTTATACGTCGGCGAATATTTTTCTTTTGGTTTAGTAAATTATTATATATAATTAATGAAATATTAACATACAAATTTAAGAAGTTTTTAAGTTTAAAATAGGCTCTTTATTGGAATGAATCTGAACTTAATTGATAATGATCTCTATTTTTAGCTGTATCTAGGAATTCACGATACGTATTTCTGAGATATTTAACAACTACTGAATTATTATTAGCATTAATGCTATTAAAATTGTGCAGTAGATTCATATTTTAATATGTATGCATCTTTTCCTTTGCCTTAGTGAGGTGGCAGAAGAATCAAAAGACTAATGGTAATAATTTTAGAGATTGATAGAAATCCTTCGACAAGACTTATTGTCGATTAATTACTATATGGAAATAGGATTATGTCTTATTTAATTGTAAAGCTAAATTTTATGAAAGCGAAAAGTAGTAATAACGAGTTTATGAGGTGAGAGAAATATGTATGGAACAGTTTTTTGCTTATAACGTAAGTGTTTCATTGAGCTTTAGTTGCGCAAAATATTATTAAAGTGACTGAGAAAGAAATTTCATTGGAGAGAATATCATGAATAGACTTAAATAATTAAAGATTATTTCATTTACATTCAAAGATGTCCAGAGTGAAAGCTTATATAAGCCGCAAGCCAGGGTTAAGGTATGTGGTTGGAAACATGTCGACCGGATCGGGAGTTGAACCCGAGACCTTCCATGGCTTGAGGCTCATTTAAACTTTCTCTCTACATATCATTGAATATAAATATAAAAACCTATAATCAATTTATGTAAATATCCGTCCTTCAGCAGATCCTGAAATAGGCCATAAAAGAGTTGGGATAAGTAAATTGTAGGAGAACCGCATGAAGTCTAAAGAATGTAGGAATGTCACACCCGGTCTGGAGTCGACAGGGATTAGCTCAGTTCTCAGAGTATCCATCCAGTTAGCGGGAGGTCTCGCGTTCGATTCCCGGTAGACATTTTTCCTTAATTAATTTTATTTCATAAATGAAACAGGAAAATAATCTGAATCAAAATTGAGGTATATTTTCCCCTCATATATAAAGGCATGGGAATAATTATACATAATTATGGTTCTTTTTACAATTGTCCGGAAATTTATTTATATTAGCCTAGAAAAGTAATTAATTCCACACTAATCTATTATTAAAAGTGTGTTTTAATCGGCGTAAGTATTCAAGTCAGCGAGATCAACACTAATCTCGTTTTTTGCATTATTTATGTAAATCCACTCACAACCACTACGGGCTGAATTTCATATTAAACGGCAAGGTCAGAATTAAATTCGACGATTTCTATAAACCTGGATTCGACACCAATCTCAGTTGGTTTCGCACTATATTTGTCACCTCCTTCTAATCCCAATGGGTGCAGCTTGGCGTTGAAGTATATTGTGAGTGACAATATTTATATGAGCGATTCCGGAAACTATTTTTCGACGCTAATATCGGTAGTTTTCACATTTTTTACATTGCCATACCCTTGCACCCCTTCTCCCAGGCGCGTTTTCTCTTCTTAGTGCTTTTTCCCTGATCGTAACGTGTGGAAAAAGTTTCGTTGAAATATCTCCACCCGTTGAACTTTGTATGCGGAACATACATCTACATGTAAACATTTTATATATTAAATGTGATTGTTTTTAATTTCATCTGATGACGGCGTTAGACGCGGTCGCCGAATCATTTTGTGTTGTATATCAACGATATCGCGGTTGGTATACCAAGAATCTGTACACCGGGAAAGTATACGTTAGATCTAATTTTCCTTTGAAGAAGATATTAGCTGATAAAAGATTATCTCTTGGGGTTGTTTAATAGATATTTTCTAAAAGATTATTTCATCTAAATACTGTGTATCTTTGTTCAAATTTTGTTAGAGAAAGACTTAAAGTAGCGTCGAAATGTCCAGCAATGTTTCAATTATTTTGAGTACAATTGTTTCTCAGACTAATTTTTTCTGGAAACTGAGGTCGGAATAATTTTTATTTCTTTAATCATAAATTTAGGTGTATTATTTACATATAAGATATAACATATTATAGGTTAAATACAAATACGTTTAACTACATCTAATTCAATCTCACTGAATCTCTAGCTGCGTTTAATTCATTTCCTGAACATATTCAGGTACAATGATTGTCACCTGATTTCGCAGATAATTTAAGTTATCTCTATCTATATTTTTTAGAGATCCTCTCTTGCATCACCAAAGGCGTGGGTTCAAGCATCGAGTTTAATTGTTCAATTATAGTAAGATTATATGCTTAAATAAAAGTTTAACAACACTATAGTGAACTTGGATGAACTTCATCACTCAAGTGGTGAATTATCCACCATTCGTCTTGAATATTGTTAAATTTACTTGCCTGTCAAGTTTTCTTTCGGCTAGTAACTCCATCGACTGTAAACACATAAAAATTTATAAGTAATACAGTGTTGTAGGTTCCAATTTTAAAGCTTTTCCCATCACTGTATCTTGTTTCTTCATGCAATCCTTAACTTTCAATAGCAGTACGTGATTTTTTTCCCGACATTATAAAATGATTTCTATTGCCATTTTCCCTGATCGCTAGATCCTTTCAATATATTTATCCTGAAATTCTTTGCCTATTTTTTAACCATTTTTTATGATAGTTAATTCTCTAATTATTTATTTTTTACCTATTGCGTATTTAATTTGTTTTAATACTGTAAATATTATATGACAGCCTTAGTAGCGTTAAATATTTTTTGTTATTAATACTATATAATACTTTTAGTTACGTTAGACAGGAAAATTTATGTTCCCGATTTTTATTGATGTGAACGCTAACTCGATAACGTATAAGTGTTATTAATTGTAGCTTCTAATAATAATATTGTAATTTAAATGTAATGACGTATTCTATTTTCTCATTAGAGGATTAAAGGAATAAATAAATCATAAGAAATCAAATAATCATTACGACTTTTGGATATTAAATGGAAGTGCATTCATTTCTTCTCATAAACAAAACTGTTACTATTTGTACAAGTTCACGTACATTCTTGCGACGCTGCTTCAATTCTGAATTCATTGATAATTTTCAGTTGAAACACGTGATTTAATTCTTATTCAACTTTTGTTGGTCAACTATAATCGATCAATTAAACATGATTCGTGAGGATGTGCAATACGCTATGAGGTATTTATGTCGTAGCCTTTTCTGCTTGCTGAGACCAGTATTTCCAAATATTTCTAAAACTGGCTCCGGTTTCTTGCATAATTTTGTTAGGAACTTTACACAATGACGTTAGTTTGTTAGCGCACACAGTACTGATGATTTATGAACCCTCTCAGAGTTGATCGCTGACAAGCTTTGCCTTCGCACTTATGATGATCCGATGCTTGAGTACTTTAAAGCGCTATATTTTACATGAGAAAGTATAAACTTGAGTAGTAAAATGTAATATATTTAACGTGTGAAGAAACTGTGAAACTTAGCAGACCCTGAGGCGAAGGTGACATGCTGTGCGAAACTGGAGCAGCTTCGCGGGGTATTTCGTGGTAGCGTGACATAAGCCCTTCGTAATTTTTGCTTCTCGCGTGAAGATTATTGGAAACATTCCGTCGAGGACCTAATTGGGGCGGGAAAGTGGATCGTGACGTAAGGCTCGGTTAGAAATTTCCAGGCGGCCGGGCAATATCGACAACTCTAGGCACTAATTCTGCATACGGCAACAGGAGTAAGCAGAGATCGAGATTTCTCTAAATCGGATCCGAGATTGCGATTCGTCAACCTCTACGGTTAAATCAGCGGCCGCAGTAAACAATAACCGTGGGGGGCATGATTGCGCGTGACTTCCTCGTAATGAAGTCAGATTCGATCATCCGGTAGACAAATATACGTGCTCGATATCTAATAGAAGAAACGCCACCCCTAGTAAAACTTTCACTTCGCTAACGAATTAGTGATGGTGAAGATATCGTTATTGCAATATATTTAATTGGATGTAATGCGCGTGTCGTAGTTAATTTCAATATTTCGTAGGTAAAAAACAGACCATAAATAATGTATTATAAATGTACCATAAAACACATTATTTTATAATGGACGATGGAATTGTCGTCAGACTATCTGAATGTTTCACTATTAAGTCGAAAATATGTATGACTGTCGCTCATAATTATTGATATATATATATATATAAAAGTTACCCTGTTAATTCAATAGTGATTTTTTTATATAGGATACTAAAGCGTGATTATGAAAGCTATACTTATCAGGAGTAGGCGATATATATTGATAGCTAGGAGAGATTCTCAATTCTAGCTTACAACAGGTGTGTGAAAAGTGCAAAAATAACAGAGCTCATCTCGCAAAATACATCTAAAGAAATACCTCTGTGTGGCTGGTCGAAGATATTACCTTTAAATGATGATTTCATAATTCTAAATAAAACGCGTAAATTTAATGTCTGATTTAAACGTCCTTCATTTTCGGACAGAAATTTTTGAGAAACAAAGAAATGCAAATAAAATTTTTACTTGTAGCTGGGCGTTTCGAAACTACCTTCCGTCTTTCTCTAACAGCATTTAAATACCTTCTGTATAAGAAATAACTTAATTTTCATTTCTTTATTAAGTGTAAGGTTATATAATTAATTACTGATTTTAAGTTTTATTAATATTTCTCTACTGTTTTCATATTAGGTACGAGAGTTAAATTGGTTACTCTCCTTGGATTGGAACAGTTTCGGGACGTATGCAACTTCAGGAGACTGAAGACCCAAGTCCTTGTAATCCAGTTTTATTGACAGGTTCAATACAAAGGTCCTTACATGTATGTAGTTTGCTGCTCTGCGCCATTTTTACGAACCCTCCAAGGAGAGAACGAGGACATCTTGTTTCTTAAATCCGGGCGGGCTTGGTCCTGCACCAAGGAGAGGACAGAAGAAAGGAGTTGCCTACGATACCACATACCCCCTCAAGTCCAACTCCAACGTGCGTTGGTAACAACAGTTACACGGAGAGTGAGATAATAGGCTACAGGTTTCTTACATTTATGTGCCAGGCAGATTGCCATTAGTGACCAAGTCAACAGTGGCTAAGGTTGTGCGTAACAAATACCAACCGATTGGAAAAATGGTGTGTTTATCGGTGTGTGGGAGATGTTGGAGTATGCTCGAGACACAATAATTTTCAGGTGATAAGGAAGTTAACCTGATGATGATGATGGCGGAGATTGCCGTCGAAACGTCGTTATTCAGCGAACAATTGACCCGGGTTGAGACCCGTGAATTTTATCTAGGAAGTATGTTGGTGGCAGTACAGGAAAGTTCCTTTAATCTCCTCAATCTAGAAATGACATGCCGAGGGCTTAGGTCCCCCAGCTATTTCGCTAGTATTTCTTTCTACACCGGGTACGGGATATAACTCGAGAATAAGTCCACATAAAAGCCTTCCATTAATTTTGTCAGTTAATGTTAATGACTGAAAATATTTAACTATTATAATTTGGTATTGTTATATAACAAAATTTATGTATTACAATTCGTTATGAAAAAGTTAAGTGAACTAGAAATAAACTCCATGAGGAATGGAAAAGGAGAAAATAAAAATTTGGTGTACACGTGGGTATTCATCTAATATTTCTTTATTACAAAATATAATACACAGCTTGTTTTTATAGAAACTAATATTTTCCCCGTCGGATTGTATCCCAATTATGTTGGGTCATTTACTGTCGTATTCGTATATAGGAAAGTCAGACATCCATCACTATCCACGGACCTCAAGTTAATTATTTGTAGAGGAAGAAAATCTGAATATAAAAAAAGTAATATATAGGTCCATCCCATTTTCCAATGAAAGGAAAATCTTTCAGATTTCCATAATATATTCTTATGATTTCGATTATAGTTGCTTCTACTACTGAAGTAATAGATACCCTTTTATTTCTATTTCTACGTCAATTCTGATGTTTCCCGCACGCTGTTCTCTGAATAACTACGGACAAATTACAAAACTGACAAGCGTGAGAGACAGGTTTGTACGAGATGATGAACTCATTGGCGACCGGAATTGCTCCTGATATGACTCACACTATATCGTGTCGGATGCGGGCCAGCCCACGGACTGGACACGGTCAAAGGTTATCGAAATTGCTTTCTATGAAGATGTTCACACCACCGCGGCCGAGGCCATGTCTTGTCGGTAGGCTTGATCACCTTCCAGATCATGTCACTGCATGGAAAAAGTGTACGGTGATCCGGCCTTTTCGTTTAGGACCGTGGATATTTGATGAGTCAGTGTCTTTAAGATTTTAATTTATTGTCATGAAACGGATGTTGAGAAATTAATAGAAAGTATGCAAAGTACCCAATTTGTTGTCCGTTGACGTATCTCTTTCATTTTTGAAATAACGCGCGAAAATATTCCTTCGACATTCTAAATCACACACACTTTTTTTTTCATCGTCTATAAATTTCTTGTAGATGTAGTGTGGCGAATTCGTCTTCTAATCTTTGCTTTAAAAATGTAGCTTTTCTGTAATTTGTTCTTGAGTATCTCATTGTCCCGATCGAAAGCTAATGCAATTGACGCAATCTCCAATTAAGAAAACTGTATTTTGACCTGTTTTTTATATATAACTAAGCTCTACGTGCAGTCAGTCCAGATGCAGCTTCCTTGAAGCGTGGTAAAGCCTTGGCTGAACTTTGTGGCCAGGACGTGCCCCAGCGCCGACGCTGGGTAGAGTATCAAGGGCCAGGTCTGTATCCGATGGCCACGGTTCCGTCCAGAAGTTATCCCTGATATTTTACGAGACGGGACGGACAGTGCTATGCCGTGAAGGGCAAGTGAGCGTCGTCAACGAGAATCTCTATTTCTCACAGCAATACCAATTGTAGATGGAGCTGTTTCTAATAACAATAATTTCTCATTGTGGTATTGACAGAAGCCGACCGAAGTTCTGATCTTGTTGGCAATGACCGTTATCGAAATATCGTGTTCTTCGCAGAAACATAACTAATATGCCGACCTCTTGTGGTGTAGGGGTCAGCGTGACTGCCTCGAATCACAGAGGTCCCGGGTTCGAATCCCGGCGAAGGAATTGATGTATGTGTGCGTGAGAGTAACTCTCGTCAAATCAGGTCCCCGACAAGGCAAAATGAGTTCCGTTAATTAGTTGCTAATAATCTGAGCTGTTGATGCGACTGTAAAAAAATCAATTAAAAAAACCAATAATGTATAAAACCAAATGTTTAGTTTGGAATGCAAGAAATTAGAAGTATTATATGCGTCATAATTAAAATAATTAAACAGCTACAATCACAAATATTATATAAAATAAAATATTAGACTCTGAAGCCAGGATAATTAAAATTTAATATAAAACGGGACTTAAAGAAATTTATGGAATAAATATACCATACTTAAAATTTATGCCTCCTTTTTTATTATTATAGTACCTGATGAGGACACAAAGTAGGGACGAAACTTTTAATGTACTTTCATGAGAAGTAAATGTTAAATTTAAATGTAATAAATTCTAATTTTTGTGATTTTATTGACTGATTTATTCATTTTAAATATACTCAACGTCAGATAATTATTAACAATGAACTAAAAATTAGAAAAAGTTTATAAATGAACAAGTAAAGCTGAAGCAATGAATTTTAAAGGTTATTAGTTTCAAAGACAAGAATTATATCATTATTTTAAGGATTATTCTTTTTTCTATTCTAAGATTGGGTTACGCAATGATCATTCCAACCTGAAAAATACAATAATACCTCTACGAAATTATAGGAGTAAACAGATTGAAAGGAAAATTTCAATGTTTTCCAAACTTATTCCTCAGACCATTTGATTTAAATTTATTTCTCGTATAATTTATTTCTTGTATAAAAGAATATCGTGATAAGTGATGGACAAAAAAAGAAGTACCAGACACTATTCCGATTCTCACGTGAGGTGTAATGATTCAATAAGTGTGATTATAAAACTCATTCGTAAATTTTATATAAAATATTTCTTTAAACGCTGGCCGCTGTGATAATATTTATTTATAATTTCTGAACATATATTGTTGAATTTTGTTATAAACAGTTTTAAATTGGAGATATTTGAAGTTACAAGCCTTCAACGCATATTCATTTCTGATTTGTAACTGTATTATCAACACCACTCAAAAGGAGCTCCTTTGCCGTAAACTCTTAAAACAGTACACAGTAAATTTAGAAATACTACGATCTCAGTCTTAATTTTTCTAAGAGAAATTTTTTACTTCAATCTCAGAGGGCTTCAAATTTGTCCAACAAGTCTCGTCACCATCCTGCTACTTGACTCTCAGTTTAACTCCGTTGAACTAACTCGCATCACAAACTATCCATCACTATTTTCTTACGTTCAAGTTAACTGTTGTATGAATAATAAATATAGACAGTTCAGACAAAAATGTAATATAAATACCTCACAACGTTTCTGGGACCCTTGTACCTTTCTTCAGGTGCTAAGAAAAGTCTAGAGCAACACAACTGAATTTGTCATTCATAAATTTGATATAAAATATTTCTTTAAACGCTGGCCGCTGTGATAATAATGATTTATAATTTCTGAACATAAATTGTTGAAAATTGTTATAAACAGTTTTAAATGAGAGCCAACTAAATCTCAACTTAACCTACTTAACTATATTACATGACAAATGTAGTTGTGTTGCTCTAGGCTTTTCTTAGCACCTGACGAAAGGCACAAGGATCCCAGAAACGTTGTGTGGTATTTGGATGACCCTTTTTGTCTGAATTGGCTATCTTTCTTATTCATTATTTTCAATCTGACGTAATTTTTTTCATTTTAACTGCTGCATCATCATTTCGTTTAAATTTAATATTTCATTCTGGTTCCCTTCTTACGTGAACCGTCTGTAAAACCATCGGCCAACTAAATCTCAAGTTAACCTACTTAACTATATATAAATATTAATATATAAAACTTCACTTACTAAATGAATATAATGGACAATAAGTGATAATAAATTTAATATTATTTACTATATTAACAATGAAATAAATGAAAATAGAAAAATGGTAAAAGCCTACGTTTTATTCCTAATTTGGAACATCATGAGTTGAACACAGTAATAATTGAAAATATGAGACCTTAATAATGAATTTTTGTAACAAAAATTTCTTCAAAGATGTTGAATTTTTGTTTTAAGTGACAAGATATTCGAGTAGTAGGTTCCGAATATTATTTAATATAGTATAAAATAATTTTGAATAAAATATAACTGCATGGCCTGGCTCCCATTGTATAACTAAAATAATTAGAAAAATAAGACGAATTGGTTGGTCAAAAGCTGGATCATAATATTTTTACGAAGCACCTGTTGCAGAACTGTTATTTACGCTATCTCGTGGAAGTCCAAAAAGTCATCTGCCACCTACCGTTTCCAAACAAATGTAGCATTTTTAACCCGTAACATGTATCGCCAATAAATGACCATTTCAATATCTTCCATAATTTACTATTAGTTTTGCAAGTATGAACATTAAGACAGAAATTAAGAACATCGAAGTTTCTATTTATTTGCACGAAAGATTAGTTTAATACTGATCTGTGGCGGCTGGTGCGTATGCTGTCATATGCTATAGAACATAAATTAATTTTGGAAGAATTAATTTTTTTAAATTTTAAAAACCATCATATTAATCATGTTTTAACAGTGCGAATGTCCACTTCGATATGGGAGACTTAAAACAGCGAGCTTTGAAGCACACTCGCTCCCACTAATGCAGTAAACTGGCAGTGTCAGCGAATGCTAGCTTTATATCCGAAATAAGAAATTCGCATGTGCAGTTTTATTTTTCACCCCCTGCAACACCTGTAAACTTCCATAAACCGATTCTTATTGGTGCTATCTCATCAGGCGGCATAAGCAACGAAATCTAAATTAATTTGAATCATTCAGTAAATAAAAATAATATTTTAAAGTAGTTTATATTTTAAAAACAAAGATAGTATTCGAACATCTTGGTAATATTCTTTAAATAATCAAAAGATTATTTTAAAGAAATAACATTTAAGGGGTATCGTAGTTAGACCATGTATACAATATTACCATCATGCGTCGCTTGTTCAAAAATTTATTATTTAAAATATGCACGTAGGAAAAATAATTTCGTGTTAGAAATGTCTGTCAATTATTCCGCTTTTAAATATTAGGCATAATTGGAAACTAAAATGAAAAGATTTACGTCTGATTGAAAATAATTAATAAGAAAGACAGCCAATTCAGACACAAAAAAGTGATAATATAACTACCATTTAACGTTTCTGGGATCCTTGTCACCTTTCCTCAGGTGCGAAGAAGAGCCTACAGCGACAAAACGGCACTCGTCATTTGACAAGTGGACGGAATTAGAAATGTAGCATATTACCGGTCGGGCCAGAGTATTGGCAACACTGTCGCTATTGTAGTTTTATTATTTTACATAGTTACCCTCCTAAAAAAGGGTTGCTCGTGACGATGGAACACACAACTTAAAAATTTACTCGCCGGCACTGATACTGGTATCAATATTTCTAATAGCATCTAAAAATTTAATAAGTAATATGATAAATGATATTCAGGCAAATAGTTCTAGAAGATTTGTACTATAAGGACTCGTATTCGAATTACTCACTTTTGAACCACCAAATACTTTTATTTTACACTTAAATTAACTAACTCCTTGGCTCGTCCTTGGCTCGACGACCGCGACGGATGCCAGACTGTCATCTTACATGACACATTCTGGATTTAGGATTGACACCTGGTCAGAGTGTCGATTCTCGCACAGCCTTAAACCCAGTTTTCTTGACCAGGACGACCACAAACATCCATGCCCATGACGAGATTCGAACCCTGGACCTCTGTGATGCGAGGCAATGACGCTGGCCACTATAACACGCAGGCCGGCTCACTTAAATTACCTCAGATAATTATTAAAACGTCATTGTTAAGTGAAAGTTTACTTGGTAAGAATATTTTCTAACAAATATAAGTTATTTGTACTCCTAATGTATTCCTTTGAAGAATTGCGAGGAACAAAAAATTGTAGGAACCTAGTACAATTTGAGTATTCCTGTTAAACATTAGAGATATTAGATATTTATTTTGTATATGGATGGCGAGGCAGACAACAGAAGGCCTCCGTAGAGCAGACCAGCGAGCGGACTTGGACGGGGTAATAGAGCTATGAAGACGTGACTAACCTTGACGAGGTCGGGTCAAGGACGGAACTCACTGCCTGTGCTGCAGGTCGTCAATTTATGGTTTGCTAGAATTTTCTCGCAGACATCTGACTTTGGACGTGTTTAACTGTTCTAACTTCTTCAGATCACTCTACTGACTACGTCCGATATCCTTCATTATATGGTATACAATATATCAAAATGTTTAGTTACACTGAATGGTTCATAACTCATCCCATTTCCCAATTTTCTCTTTCCGTATTTTTCCCATCAAAGTGACCTTCGATATTCTTCAAACCATTTAAGAGCGTCCTGATTCTACTTTCATGTAATCTTTTATTATTATTATTCTTTAATTTGTTTAACTTTATTTGTAAAATTTATATTATAGTTGTGCTGACCACCAATTCACTTGACACATGGTAGGGAAAACTGCTCATTAGGTCCAAGCTTACAAATGTGGCGTTGCGGTATTTGAGGATACATTCAATGAATATGACATTTAATATTACGATTTGTAGCTCGCGTAGTTATATAGTAACACTGCTTACAAAATCTGAGGGCGTTTTAGTTTTACTCTTCTTTCGGCTTTACGTTTCGGGAGATAAACTTCCGTTCTCGATACCCACAAATGTAAAATGTTAATAGGTAGCTATAATCCATTGCAGAAACTAAATCGTTTCTCGTCTTGCTGAGTGATTTTTTACATTGGATATCCAACAGTACTGTGCACTGTTACGCCCAATCCTGACAACATGTAATACCTGTGTCTCTAAATAAACAAATACAATTATAACTAAATAAATATATTATCCAATTTGTCAGAAAATGGATATTTAATGTATTGTTGAGGTCAACAATGATAGTTGCAGTGTAAGAATCTATGTAAAAAAGACACGCAATGTTTCGTCCAGAATTTGGGACTTCATCAGGTAATACATAGGCATAAATGAAAAAAAAGAGCCCAAATTAATAAATCTGTAGAATAAAAAAGATTCTAGATGTCTTTGAATTTAGTGCAGGATTATAAGAAATAATATATTTAGATACTGAAAAGAACATCCTGCTTGCAAGTTAATTTCTAAATGTTTTAAAATTTCTGAATCATGAGTAATATATTTGATTTGTAACTTGTCAATGAGTTTTGACAAGGACTATCATATAATGTCACTCGTGCCTCCAGTCCGTCCAGAGATTGGTCAAATATAAGTTCCTCCAGCACCTCAGACCAAAAAATGAACTGAATAACATTGCTCAATAGCCCTGTTTATTATACGTAAACTCCCCCGCACGTCACCAGATCCTCTTCCGTGTCAAACTTCCCTCAGCTTCCGTAAATTGCTCGGGGATTTGTTTTTAGGTGATATGTCGGATTTTTCTGTTATTCTTTTCTAAGTTCACGCCATGGAAACTATGGCCGGCGCACCACACGCCCTCTGCCCATCTTTAAGGTTCGTTGTAATTCAATGTGCGAGAAAAGTTTTGTGGTATCTTAATTTTCTGACAAGTTATTTACTTCAGAAAGTATATAATCTCTCTGTAGTCATACTCTCTTTTTCTTCAACGCCACGCCGCCTCCTGCAATGGAATTATTGATGAAAGAATTATCCGATTGGAAAATATGCGATAGAAAAGTTTCCTTTATCGTTGGAAAAAAATTCGAAAATAGTTAGGAACGTGGCAGATTTATCGAGAAGTTCTGTACGTTACTTCAAAATTGCCGTTTTTATCAAACGCTAGTCGAGATTCCTCTCGACGGGAAGAGTGTTGTGTTGGTGAAGCAACTTACGCTCAGCCTTCTTACAAAGCTCCATGGAGAAGCGTTGTTCGTGGGATGTAGACCTATACATACTATTTGCACCAAAATTTTCAGAACACTGACAATAACCCGAAATTTCTTCAGTGTTTACAGTCCCAAAAGCGATTGCATATTTATCACATTCAAACCACCATCACCGGGCTAGAATTAATTTCGTTCGAGGAAGCTACCTTTGGAGATGCCTTCTCCTCTGCTGGGTTTTGAACTAAGGTTCCCACTTCGGTTAGTTTCGAGAGGTTTATGTTCCGCGGTCGCAGTGCTTGGGTATACAGTAAAAATTGTTCGCTATTCCTATTGGTATAGTCGGCCAGCTGCCTCCTAAACTATATTTACTATAAGTATAACATGAAGAATGTTTCACAACAAGGTCAAGGAAACGAGTTAGGATTGAGGAGTTTTTATGGGTATATAACATCAAAACTGTTGACTCTAAGAAGGTTCGTATAGTAACTTAAAATATTATCACTGAATAAGCTACCATTTATACGTTCGCATTAATGTAACCGGCAGCGTAATAAAACAAAATATTTATGGAGTTATAATTTTAATCTTTTTTTTTCATTACTTATTTAAATTTTTCACATGTCAATTTCCTGCCTCAGGATTCAACAGACGCCATCCTTTAACATTACAATTTAATATGGACATCAAAAGTGATTCTATACATGTACAATTTCTATTTAATACATTAAATATTAAAAATTATTATTAAAATTTTTCCTCATCCCTTTATCTGGCCTATTTGTAACGAACAGAGGGAATTAATTAATTATCTTGATACGGTGATATTTATATTTTACTGAATATTTACAAATAACTGCAACCTATTGATTTCAAATTAATAATAAATTTTCTATTCATTCTTATAATAATAATAAACATAAGTACCACTCATAGGAAGCTTTATCAAACTTATGTTTAACACAGGTTCTTCGTAGAGCATGACCTAGGAGTTCTTGTTTCTTCAGTTTGTAATGGAAAATTTGCCACCCTTTTCAGCTGCTCAGTCGAATATTTTACGTTCATTTTACGAGAGATTACGTATTAACACGAACATGCTTACGTGTTGAATGTTCTCTATTAATATATCGATTTCTCTGTTTCTCGTAATCTGTACGTCAGAGGCCTCAACAAGATATATTTTCTAATGTCTAACAGCTGAAACATTTAATATGTACAAGTTGATGAATGTGTGTGTGTGTGTTCCGCATACACTCAAACACGTGGAGCGATTTCAACAACGCACTGTACTCGTTGCGGTAAGGCTGCTTAATGGCTTAATGACACTCTAAATTTCATAAATAAATACTTTAATTTATTTGAATTTACTAACACAAAATTTACTTGATTGACAAATTAATGAAGCCATAATATTATACATACAATTCATCCGCATATACAAAGTGCGCACTGTAAAATAAGAAATATCTCAGGGTGTAATTTGAAACTAATTAGAATGAAAGTGACAACTGAAATATTTTTAAAGAAATGTAATAAAAGACATCAGCGGAATTTGCTTACGTAATGTTCAGTCGGTTTCATCGTGAAATGGCGAGTGGCGTTTCTTCTTCTCTTGTCCCCTACAGAAAATCCTCATTTAGAGCATATTTTACGTCCTCTTCCTTAATCGTCCAGTGAATTTCAGCCACACCTTACTCTGCAGGCTCGTTACAATTCGTAACCTTCAGAGCTTATATGATCTGAAGCTCTGCAATTTTCAACTATCAACTATCTGGATGACCATAACAGCTTATTTTGTCTGCATTGTTTACGAAAGCAAATTCTTGTTTATTTTGTACCTGGGGTTAATGCCAAGATAGAAAATTTTGTCCTCCAAAATTATAAAAATGAGGTACACGATCACTCCACATCATGTTACGATTCTGGAACAGCAGGAGTAAGATAACCCTAGTATCACTAGTGATGGGGGTGAAACAGGATATAGTTTTTAAAACAAATCCTAAAACGAGCGTTATTAGCATAGAATAAACATATTTCTGGAGCGCTGAGTCACTCTCGATGTAGTTAGTGTCAAATTTGATCCACTAACGGCATTGGGGGTGGAGGGGGGGACTTCCGTAGGGTTGGGCTGGAAGGCGGTGATAAATACAATACGAAAATAATGGGGGTTTTTGCGGCCGCTTACTTTGATCATATCATTCAAAATACCATTTAAGTTGAAGTTCAGCCCCTAAGGTTGGTGGAAGGGCGTGACACAAAACTCATGCGAAAACCATCATGATGATGTCCCTTACACGGTTTAGTATTAATACTAAACATTCAAAATGCTGGTTAAGTTCAAGTTAAGGTACTCTCAACAAGACGTTGGGGGAGAGGGGGAGGTGCTGGAATTTTTAAAAAATTGTGACAATCATAGGAATTAGCGTCGAATAAATAGTTTTTGGAATCGAAAGTTTAGCAGTCACTCTAGATGAAATTAAAGCCTGATTTAATCCACTAATGTTTAGACAGTGACAGAGATAAGACGTGGAAGACGAAATTAAAAATAATGCGAAACAACCTACATTATTGCCTGATCTACGGTTTTCGGCGTTTCTTGAATCCTGACTATCACCAATCTGGTTAACTTCGAGATAAAACCTTTCAGAATGGGGTAGTGGTGAGGATAAAGCCGTATACGACCGGGGTTGGTGTATAATTTTGAGTTTTGGAATACGCAGAATTTGATAGCGACACCATCATGACGCTAAACGTGAAGTTCACGCTCTCCTTCCATAGAGACTATGGTGACTTCAGACTTGAGAAGAATCTTGTTGATTAATAAGAAAGATAGACAATTCAGACAAAAAAGTGATAATATAAATACCACACAACGTTTCTGGGATCCTTGTTCCTTTCGTCAGGTGCGAAGAAGAGCCGGTTGACAAAACTCAAAAGCGTTTGTAGTTGTGTCGCTCTAGGCTCTTCTTCGCACCTGACGAAAGGAACAAGGATCCAGAAACGTTGTGCGGTATTTATATTATTACTGTTTTGTCTGAATTGGCTATCTTTATTATTAATTATTTTCAATCAGACGTAAAATTTTCATTTTAAACTTGTTGATTATTTAAATTAATTCTTTCCGAAATTCATCCAGATTGCGACAGGGGACTGGAAACATTTCTACATTATAAGGAAAGATTTGTTTGTGGATAATCTTTGGATCTATGCAGGTGATTGAAAGTTTGTTTTACAACAAAGCCTGACAAAGCAGGTCAGTTTAACATATTTTTATAAAGTACATTATCATACCCTTCCCGTAAAATGACAACTCAAGTTACAAATCTAGTGAAGAAGAGAGGTGTAAGTTACGAGAATTCTTAATTATTTTAAAATCTTTGGCGAAGACATGACGCAACTTGAAACTCGGCTTGAAAAACTGGAACAATGTTTCATCGAATTTCATGTAATTCAAAGTTTATTATACTCTGATAGTAATCATTCAGCAGAACGTGCTGCTTTTGATATAATTTATTCTATTTATGTTACGTTATCTAAGAAAGGAATAAATAGTCAAAAATGGTACACTTAGTGCCTTTTTAGTGTCGCTGCGATATACAGTGACCATCTCGAAACAGGTGAATCACGTGTTCAAACCTCCATCGCTATGCGTCGGGATGAGAATATAATATTATAAATGACCAATGGTTTACGGTTGAATTATTTTTGACTCTCTTAAGGTACTGTATGAATTCTGACGCTATTAAGTTACATACAGTTGTCTGGACTCTTTTAAGGGTACTGTTTTTGGAAGAAAAATATCAAAAGTTTACGACAGAAAAAGCAATATGCTTTCAAAAGTGTGATCAGTGAACTGAGGGGTTGATTTTCAAGAATAGCAGGATTTTTTAAAAAAAATAGTCGATGGAATGATTAGTAATTAAAACAAACAACATACATATTTTAATACGTTCAGTAATTGTAAAGATAAATTAGGACGCTGACTTTGTGTGTTATTATGGTGGCATGTTAAGTATAAGACAAGACTAAACTCTGGTAGTTGATGATGACCTCTCCCGAGCAGAAAGAAGTGTTGACATTATAAACATGCCTTGAACATTCCCTTAGTGTTATATGCTGTGTAGTGTGTGGCAGGAGATATTTTCACGCTGTGATGATTTAGTAAGCGCTTGTCTTTCTGGACCACAGTGATCTGTTTTTCTGTCCGAAGGCTTTTTATTATGAGCGTCACGTAAGGCGAAGGTTAAGAAGCTATATCGTTAATTATTTCAGCATATCTCAGTGAAACGAACGACGATGAATTTAGAGAATATTTATCACGAAATTGCGGTTACGTCTGTATATAATTACCAAACGTGAATAACATGAATCTATCCGTACTTGACAATGCAGGACATACATAGCTGGTAGTTGATATTTGAAATTAATGATATTTTACAAGTACTATAACGTTCTTTAGATTCTGATTTGAAGGCTTTAAGTTTGTTTTACGTCTTTTAACGAGCCAGTCTTCCCCGCCAGTTGCTGGTTGCGGCCGAGTTGGATATTGATGGCCATTTGTTCGGCTAACGAGCTGGGCCGGAACAAGTGGCACGATACATTGCAGTCCACTTTGAGTCAAAAGACAGGCCAACTTGCCGTGGATATGGAACTTTCTCTGAGGGCCACCGGAAGCGTGCGGGACCGGTTGCTGCAGTCGTTACATCAGACCACTGCTCGTAATATGTTCCATTATTCACATTTGCTGCCACTAATGCAATTTCCCAGTCACATAAAATTTCTCCCATGCTGGCCTTAATTAAAACTATCACGTATAAAATTTCTCTTCCTAAAACAAAACATAGAACGTTTATCTAGTTGCAATATTCGATGAACGATCTGTCACATAATCAACAAATATATTTCGACTAGCAACAATATACTTTGCAAGTAACAGCAATTCTCAAAAAAGCTTCTTACACTGTGTAGTTTAATTTTGAGAAGAACCATACGAAACATTAACATTTTTGTTGTGTTCATACATGTTTCAAAATTCTTGAAATTACAAGGAAGACTGAAAGAGGTTCGTCATTAAATGTTGCTTGTTTAGTTCATGTTATAGCTTCCTGTATATATGGAGAAAAGATGGAGTTGTACGTTAAGGAAATAGGATTCACCAGTCACGTGACTTTCTGAAGAAGCGCGTGTATTAGAAAATATTAATATTTAAATACTGAAGTCGTAAACCTGGACTAGCAAAACTGCCCTGTGTATAAATGCATTTATCTTCCCAATTAGTTTTTAAATTAAATTAAATCTAATGATTAATGCAATTATATATAATTGATGTAGGACAATTTTTCATTATAATAACGATTGCTGGAAATACAAATATATAGAATTACACTGATATTATTTAAAATAGCCACGAATACGCTGTGTTCATTTAATTATATTTATAGAATTTTTTATGACTGAAATTGTATTTATACAATATTTAAAAAATAATCCATAGTTGGAAGAGTGTGGGAGAAGTATTTAGAAAAAAAATAGACCCTATCAAGTAACTGATACTCAATGGTGTGGAATCAGCCATGAATTGTATAGAAATTATTATACTGTAATGACATATAATTATTATTTATTATAGGCTAACTAAATAAATTATAAAGCACTTTTTGGCACGGGCCATCATATTATTTGAAGATTTATTTTTATAAATATATGAATATTTTTTGAATATATAATCTATTTAGACTTTAATATGAGTTTAATACTCGTGTATATATATATATATATATATATATATGTTTTGTCTGCTTTGCATTAGTTACTTTTATACCACGTATTAAGGTTCAGCACATCTGAATTGGCAATTAATGGATGACTATTATTTTCCATAAACTGCATTAATGATTGTACTAGGGTACGTTAGTATGTACTTAAAACATCTTTGAGATGATAGTGGTAGTATATGAAACATGTTTGTTTCTGAGGGTCAGGTTCCACGGTTCTGAAGCTTTTGCATGAAAATAGTGTAGAAAAATATTCCCAAGATAGGTGCCACGGGTATTCACACTGGAGTTACGTAACTGATGATGAAACATTCAGACATAACCACAGTTTAAACAGCAATTTATAAGACGAACTGGGTTCGATTAAGGCAAAAAATAACACTGTTAAAACACAATTATTAAGAAGCTTCTTAAAATTAAGAATCATTACTTCTTCCTAATTAATTTATGTTCTGTAGCACATGAACACGTATGCACCAGTCGCCACTGTATACAGTATCTATCGGTTGCTGATGAGTATTTGTGTTTGCGCGACAAAGAGTTTCGTTTTAGCACGGAGAAAAGTTATTGTTAGTTCTCAGTCCTCGTATGGTGTGGGGAGAGTATGAAGTGTAGCTTGGGACTTCCCCTTGAGCGGTTTTCATTTCGTCTCGAATCACATTCTGCTCGCAGTGACGATAGCAAGGAGACGAAATGAGTCATTAAATAAAATAACGTCTCAAGGCACGGCGAGGGGAAAGCTGCGGCCCCACAGCTAACCCCTATACCGCGATCGGACGGGCGTGCGACAAGTACCTAATGCCCGACTTACCTGATGCAGGTTTTTCTAGCGTTTTCCCTGCATCTCTTTTAGGCGAATTGCCGGGTAGGATCCTTAAACCTTAGCCCGGGGGCCCTAGTTAACCCTTGGCTACCTTCCTCTACCCTTCCGCATCCCCCCTTTCAAATCCCTTCCTATGCTATTAAAGTGGAGTTGCCACCATGTGGATTACCCTAATGTAGCCTGTTACTCTAAAAAAATGTCGCCATTGATGACCACTCCCTTTAGAAATGTACATATTTTATTGCTCGATAAATAAATTGCGTATAAATAATTATTTTATTATCTGACGCCATATAAATTGTAAAATACAGAGAAAGTACGATAACCAAACTGGGGCAACTGGATAATAACTGTGACATCTGGATACAGCGAGGTGTTACGGAATAAATTGTAATAATTAAAATATAATAATATGCATGTGGCGTTTCTAAATGAAAGAACTTAAGTGAAAACTATTAAACAAGATTTATTAACAAAGTTAAAACAATTATAAAATACACAAAATAATTGGGATCTCAGGGTCTTGAACTGGGTTTGATAAATGGCAGAATTTATATAATCAAAATTACATTTACTTTTCTATGGAAAACAATGCGTCTGAACATAGACGAAATTTGTTGCGGAAGAAATAATACTAAAGATTGAATTTAAACAATTTTAATTTTATCAAGAATTAACGATCTCATTTCATCAATAATTAAATAATTAAAAAACGATCTGACTTTTATCTTTTAAACACGGTTTACAAATGATTTTAAAGTTTTTCTCTACTTACGGCCGCCCAGGTCTGATTTTTAGTTTTTCGTGCACAATTTTGGGGACATCACTGATTCCAAGTTCTCACAGACTCTAAATGTTCACAGGCTCTAATAGGTGTAGTTTGTTAGTTGGTTTAATACAAATTGGTTGGTTCTCGATGCTTTACTGCAACCTGGATTTGTGGATCTCGTGACTTTAGTTGACAATGGACTTCATTGGTTTGTCTATGGCCAGCCAGCATGATGAATCTACGCTCGACCACCGAATACACACTAGTTGCTCTGTCTCCTTCCCGACTGAATATTGCTTTACTTTTTAATATTTGAAAGCACGTTTGTGACTAGACCACATACTTTCGTTCTGACTGCCGACTGTAAAACTTTTCGTCTGGTCTATTCGCTGTCTGCTGCCCGACTGTACTGTTCAAATTTTTGTGACTTGGAATTTTAGTCTTTTCTCCTCGCTGCCTACTGCCCGACTGTACATTTCCTGACTGTTCGTTCGTCTCGTACGTTTTGAGCGCGTAGAACCTTCTCGACTGATCAACAATGTTTTCTTTGCCTTGCCGGTTTGTTGCGGCGTCCGCTCTATATCCATTAATAATGAGTCCTCTACAATTCAAACTTTTCAATTAGAACAATGCTTTAATTACCAATTACTACAATATATATGCTATACTATCCACAGTTTCACAGCTGAAGTTCGGCTCCGGACATTGAAATAAAATTATTTTCACGTTGACTTTTCTTTCTGACCGCTTATTTGCTTCGTAAACTTGAGATGTAACATTGTTGCGTTAGATGTGCTTTAATTGCTGACACTGAATGCTGTATCTTGAAAAATCAATAATGGTTTCCTTTACTCTTATGACCTGCATATGACTTTTCTCGTCGGCACTGCGCAGGTAATCTGAATGTTTGTTCTAACAGTCAGTGAATACATGTTGATCGCCTCGATCCCATCGCTACATGCGATGCAGTATCAGATTACGTTGTATTTTGAAGGTGCCGAATGGTAAGTAAACTTGATGTACGATTATGTGAATTGCAGTCGCGTGTAGTGAAATTGCGAAGTAAATAGCGTAAACTTTGTTTATTTTTTGAAGAGAATATTACCTGTACGCAGAAACTATGAGTATTGCATCTCGCTATCGCTTTATCTCGATGCTGTACATAGCCTACTAGCGCATTCATTAAGACCGGCCGTATGAGCTTTCTTGTTACTTACATCATGCTGTCCACAGCAGAGGTAACATTGTTTCGTTCTTTTTCCTTCGCTTCCAGGTCGTAAACACTAACATCACAAGATAAATGTTGATGACTAGTCTTTAGTGGAAATGCTAAATTAATAATGTACTCGTAGTGGTAGTAGATTTAATTTGGCATGCCGTAAAACATTTACGGGATCAATAATCTCTGTAACCAAAGTCCATGGTTGGCTTTAGTATCGGATTTTAATAGTCTGAATTATTTAGTTAAAACTGATCCTTCACTTGACATTCATGTTTTAATACATAAAAACCCAAATTGTTTATTGAAATTATGATTAAATATTTGTTGCGTTGTAACGAGAATGTAAATAAATGGTTGCGTAATAATAACATTTTTAAGTTCCCTATTCAACAATTTCATTTTGGTGTAATGAGTTCAAAATATAAAAAATATGTAATATATAGTTTCACTTATTAGTATTTATTAATTGTATATAGAATTTATTTACATAATATATAATAATGAAATCAAATAACAGTTTTCAGATTTATTGTAACAATAACAATAATTCCGTCAATTTATGAAATTCTTTCAATTTTTCGTGATGATTGTTACATTTATGAAACTAGTGTTAGTGAAAATATTGTAGTTTCATTTAATTGTTGTAACTGCTTATCTTTTTTCTCTCGCAGTTTTCCTTTCCAGCGAGCTCTGGAGGAGACTTCTCTTGGGGTTGCCTTCTCCTCTCTCTGTTTTCTTTTAAGTAATGTTCCCACAAGCCGAGGATCTTCGACCTGTATTGAGAAGTGTATGTTTTGGGGTCACAGATCTTTGTCATTCGGTAAGAATTGTCCGCTATTCCTATTGGAATAGTCGGCCAGCTGCCTCCTAAACTGGTCAACGTAGAGGGAAATTATGCGTCCCACAGCAAACCCCTCTCCCGCCATCGGAAGGGCTTGGCGAGAGTTCCAAGACACCGATGTATCTTATTCAGGTTTTCTAGGGTTTGTTCTGCATTACTTTTAGTCGAATTTCGGGTAGGATCCTTACTTAAACTGTAGCAGGGGAACCGTAGTTAACCCTTGGCCATTACCCTCTCAGTTTCAAATCCATTCCGAAGCTACTAAAGGGGAGTTCCCATCACGTGGCTTAGAGCTCTGGCGGGGGCTACCTTTGGGGATGCTCTCACATCTCTCTGGTTTTTTTGAACTAAGGTTCCCACATGCCGAGGCACCTCGGTCTGTTTTGAGAGGTGTATGTTCCGGGGTCGCAGACCTTGGGCATACGGCAAGAGTTGTCCGCTATTCCTATTGGAATAGTCGGCCAGCTGCCTCCTAAACTGGTCGAGGCACGGAGAAGGGAATGCTGCGTCCCCACAGCAAACTCCTCTCCCGCTATCGGAAGGGCGTGGGACAAGTACCCAATGCCCGACCTACCTGATGCAGGTTTTTCTAGGGTTTTCCCTGCATTTCTTTAGGCGAATGCCGGTTAGGATCCTTAAACCATAGCCCGGGGGCCCTAGTTAACCCTTGGCTACCTTCCTCTACCCTTCCGCATCCCCCCTTTCTAATCCCTTCCTATGCTATTAAAGGGGAGTTGCCCAATGTGGATCACCCTCATGTAGCCTGTTGCCCTAAAAAAAAAAAACGTGGCTTAGCCTCATGTAGTCTGTCGATCTAAAAAATATGTTGCAGACACACTATAGACAGCTATATTGGTGCATATAATGTTTTTTCATGAAATGACGATGTATGTTGGGGTATTAGGAACATTTAAAGAATTAATGTATATCCGACCTTTATTAAGAAACGGAAAAAAGAAAAATTAATTTAAGTAATTAATGAATAGAAGAAAGAAAAACAAAGATAAGGAAAACAGAATTTCACATTTTTATAGCAAGCAACGGCTTTGAGTGACTTATAATACAATTTGTGAGACCATTTTGGAAAATGTTATCTTTTAGATGCAATGTTACAGAAAAATCTGAAAGGACGTTATTTTTCTATCTAGAAATTAGCGATTTTGTAACAGAATAATCATATTATTTAACGGAATTATTCGTAATAATTTAGTGATTGCAGAATATATTTATAAATATAGTGTGAATTTTTTTGTTAAGTTCTTCTTATTAGGTGGGGTAGTAAATTTGATTTAAATAATTATATCAGATTTTAACCGTAAAAACGAAATTTACTCTCAGAAAGATGCCAACGATTCTTAACAGAGTGATAAATCATTTCTGCTTCTCATATTCGCGATAAGATAGTAGATTCTACTAGTGTTGCAGTGCACAGAACAGAGAAAAATGTCACTGAAAAGTCTGTAATACAATGGTATAATTTATTGCTTGTGATAGAAATGATTGTAATACTGTGCCCAACACTCGTGTACTCAATGTTATTAATGCAGTCCACGCTATACCATCTCCACAATTTTCCATCTCTCGGTCGTTCTGAGCTATCATCCTACTTCTTTTCCACACATAATCTTTCCAGATTTCCAGCTATTACTCCTGCGACCTCGTTGATACTGCCTAGCAATCTTTCCAATTTTGCTCTCATACAGGCCTTAACTTATAATTTCCCGCGCCTCTCTCACGCTATATGATGGGTAAACCAGCTTGAGATGCCGGTCATTTGCTAACTGGGGTTAGGAACTGGCGGTATCTGGATAGTTGTATCTCACATGATTTTATTAATTATGAATACTTACCCGCATTGGATATTACAATTTATCACGAGTTACATCCATCATTAGGATATATGTTATCATATTCAATCCAAGTATAACTAATGTTTTTTATACTGAGGTTTATAATGGTCGCGTCGACATCGTGGTCATTAGCGACCCGTATGTTATTTACACAGCCAAATACGTATTACTTCAATTACAATTAATTAAAAACTAATAGCTCGTCTCTTTATGGTGAATCAACGACGATTATTCTTGTTATCAGATGATTACGTAAACCAGAGACAATGATGCTTCGCCTCAGAAAATAATCTCTAAGGTACGAACATATAAAAATAAAATTTGCGAATCCTGCGGATTTTAATCAGTAAAAATTATTTCTACTTTTGAAATTCATGCTTTTCTTTTCATTATTTTTTTTTAGGGCAACAGGCTACTTAAGGGTAATCCACATGGTGGCAACTCCCCTTTAATAGCATAGGAAGGGATTTGAAAGGGGGTAAGGGAAGGGTAGAGGAAGATATCAAAGGGTAAACTAGAGCCCCGGGCTATAGTTTAAGGATCCTACCAGGTATTCGTCTAAAAGTGATGCAGGACAAACCCTAGAAAACCTGCATCAGGTAGGTCGGGCATTAGGAACTTGTCCCACGCCCTTTCGATTGTGTTAGAGGACTTTGCTGTTGGAACGCAGCATTCCCTTCTCCAAGCCTCGACAAGTTTAGGAGGCAACTATGCTATAAAAGGGACGTTGCCACCATGTGGATTAATTTAATGTAGCCTGTTACCCTAAAAAAAAATATCCTGCGAGAAAGTATTTTCAGAGCTGTTGGCGCCCAAAAAATCTTGTGTGAACATTAGGTCAAAAACGGAGAAAGGAAAAGCATCCGTCTCTCCTGAAAGGTTCTGCCTGCGAGAGAATAGCCCTCGCAGATTTATTTTCATTTTATTTAGGGTATCAGGCTACATGAGAGTAATCCACATGGTGGAAACTCCACTTTAATAGCATAGGAAGGGATTTGAAAGGGGGATGCGGAAGGGTGGAGGAAGGTAGCGAAGGTTAACTAGGGCCCCCGGGCTATGGTTTAAGGATCCTATCCGGCATTCTCCTAAAAGAAATGCAGGACAAACCCTAGAAAAACCTGTATCAGGTAGGATTGGCATTGGGTACTTGTCCCACGCCCTTCTGATAGCGGGAGAGGAGTTTGCTGTGGGGACGCAGCATTCCCTTCTCCGTGCCTCGACCAGTTTAGGAGGCAGCTGGCCGACTATTCCAATGGGAATAGCGGACAACTCTTACCGTATGCCCAAGGTCTGAGACCCCGGAACATACACCTCTCAAAACAGGCCGAGGTGCCTCGGCTTGTGGGAACCTTAGTTCAAAAACGGAGAGGAAAAGGCATCCCCAAAAGTAGCCCCTTCGTATCTCTCCTACAAGGTTCTACCTGCGAGAGAATATCCCTCGTTGGTACTGCCTGCGAGAGAATAGCCCTCGCAGGCCTTGAGGGTAGAGTTTTTTTTTCTTTTTGGTTGTAGACAGGCTATGTATAGGGTAATCTTGGCGCAACTTATTTAGGGCTTTGTCTTACCGGGACGACTGCAAGACTGTCATCTTACATGATACAAGTTACAAGAGACACGTGGTCGAAATTTTCGATTCTCCTTTAGCCTTAATCCCTGTTTTCCTGGCAAGGGAGAGCACAAACATCCATGCTACATTCATTGATGGTGCTGTTACAATTTTTATAAATATTCGGATTTTACTTTAGTTTGCGTTCTGTTAAAAGTTCTTCAATTTCATATGTCTACTTTAAGATGCCATATGAAAAAACTGTCTTGTATATTACCAGCTCTCTAGAATATAATTATTTGATTGCCACAATAACTTATTTTTTATGTAAAAAGTCCTCATATTTTAGTTTACAAGCAGTTGTATGTCTATATTGCTGCAACATATTTGAAAGTGGGACACAGTAGAACAGTCGCCATAGAAGCAACTTTGACTTTTGAAAGTATTGCAGTTGCAGCTCTCTAAAACTCTGGCTCTAAATTACAGTCTCAGATTGCAGTTACAAGCTTCCTTTGCTGGTTCCCCTCGACAGAAAGAGCGACGCGACGTGTTGCACAATAATAATGGAATTATATCACTGTAATGAAGGTAGGCGTCGCTCGTAAAACAAGACCTTCGCGAAGAAAACTCAGGGGCATAACTCACGCTTGTCTTCCATACACCAGTTCCTACCAAAGGAAACACTTCGCCCATATATTTATTCTCTCATGGCGAATTATGTCTAGCATCTGGTCTTGTTCGCGATAACGTATGAGCGATATTCTTATTCGAAAGCAAGATTTAAACACAACGTAAATCAGGGAGGACGTTCACTGGATAAACTTACCCGAGCAGCATCCCCTTCACACACTCAAATTAAGATTTCAATTTTATTTCTACAAATATTTCAGGATATTAAAATTTTGGAAAAAATAAAGTTTCTTCTTATTATGAATTACGTTAAATTATCGCTTCTTTACATATGGTGTTTAATTAATAAGATTAGCTGAGTTCCGGACAAAGTATTTAATTCTATATTTAAGTATTAGTCAAGAAGTGGAATGCTAATTTCATCAGAACCCCCCATGCCTTTAGGGAAGTATATATATACTTCCGATACAAAATATCAAAAATACTCTTAGTACCTTAAGAGCGTCTAAAATACTCACTGTGCGATGAGAGCGGCAATAATATTCTTGGTACCCTAAGAGTCCTAAAAATATACTCGGTACCCTACTAAAGTCACAAATAAGAGTTAATTATACTTCCGATACCGTAAAAGTGAAAAATTTCTTCATATAACTTATGAGTGTTAGAAATTCTCAAGGTATCCTTGAGAGTAAAAAATACTCCTGTTACCTTAAAAGAAACAAAATTATTTGCATACCTTAAGAGAGTAAAAATTACTTTCGGTTCCTTAAGAGAGTTAAAAGACTCTCGGTAGACGAAGAGAATAAAAATACTCACTTAGGACATAAACAAATACTTCCATTCGTTAAGAGACTCAAAAAGAATCTCCGTACCCTAATAGAGTGAACAATACTCCCGGTACCTTAAGAGAGTCAGAAATACTATACCTTAAGAGAGTGAAAAATAATTACGGTACCATAACACACAGAAAAATACTCTGGCTACTCTAAAAGTGTAAAACATAGTGCTGGTAACTTAAGAGGGTCAAAAATATCCCGGTACTTTAAGAGTGAAAAATACCCCACCTCTATAGGAGATTGGGGTGTTTTACCGTAAGTTTTTTTTTCGTATCGTAAGTATTATCTGTACAAAATTTGATAGAATTTGCTGGGCGTGAATAAGATTGTTTCTCTCATAAGGTCAGAACTACAACTTAACCATTATGTAGAATGTTATAATTAAACTCAACGACTTCCATAACACCAGATTCGACACTAATCTTTCGGTTGTTTTATGTAACGCCCCTCCACCTCCATCCCTAACAGTGCTTCCCTCCCATACCGATAGAAGCGGAAATTATATTCAAACGAAATCGGGAAACACTATCAATCTCATTGACCAGTGACTATTTATTCCACGCAAATATAACCGTTTTATGCTTGATTTAAAATTTCAAACTCTGTCTACTACAGACCACTACAGACCCCAGGGGTGTTAGTCGAGTCTTACCTCCAGCATGTTTGTTTCCTGTTTGAAGTTATCATGAGTATAGAGGTCGAAATTACTCCACGTATTTAAAATATCTCTCTGGAAAGAAAGTGACATATTTAGATGTCAATTGAGCGCTTTTTGGAAAAGTCTTATTTAAGAAAGATAAGTTAATGGGGCTCATGTAGATAGATGCATATATTCAGCTAAAGTTGTATTTAGCCCTGACGCTGTTCATAATTTACAATATTCTATTCTATAAGACTTCACGAAGCAGTGATAGTTGGTTGACACTAAAAATATTCTGATAAAGAAAAAAACTGTATTTTATTGGCTGCAGTTTGGTTTATTATATTGAACACAGGCCTATATTTAAGATATTTTATGCCTGGAAAATATTTGTAATCCGCACGAAGTTTCGTCTCGATAATACGCTGATATAATGAGTCCTATCGTGCCATAATCATAAAAGCTTTTTGTGGTATTCTTAAATCAATCAGGCAAAAGCCGCGTTGAAATCCTGATACACATACAAAGAATCAACTCAATTGGCACGTGCCCCTACAAATCCTGTAAGTTGAGAATCTGCCAATCGTCCCAGTTTGTACATCAACTGAAGGCTATTTCAGCGTGTCTTAGTGTATTTTAACACAATTCTACACTTTTTAATTATCTTGGCCATTGATTTATGTATTACTAATAAGTTTCTATGTCAAGAAAAAATCTGTTATAATTATTATATCGGTATTTCGTACAACATTATACTCGAAGTATGAAGTAATTGGGAAACATTGTTCTTCAACACGATAAACTGCATTATACTTCAGTTTTATAATTATGAAGGCAATGGCTTTGTTTCATAGAACTTTGAGTGGGTGAATATACATTTTTATGGATAATCAGTTCTTGAAGTTTTCTCACTTGAGAAAAGATGACAGAGTACGCCATCTAAACGTCGTGTCTTAGCTTGTTTTATCCCGGATGAAATCCGAAGAACTGATTATCTAGAATATACTCCGCGAAAATTATAGATCTTTTTTGAGCATAAATGTTGTCCTATATATATATGCTTTAAACGCTCTGCTTTCTCCATATTCCTGTTCACTGTAATGTTTTTATCACATTTTCTCTCCCTTATTATCCATTTTTCACCTATAAAATCGGCACTCGTTTGTTTAAGCTGTGAAATATTTCTTAAAGTAATGCGTTAAGAGTAAAAAAAATTCGTATTAATCCAATATTTCGTTAGTTGAAATGAAATGCTCACAGGCCGCAACGCTTACGTTTCGTAAAACTATGGTAGAAAGTAGGATTTTATACGAGCATCATGATATAGCAGAGCGGGTTTTAATTGCACATTCATGCACCCACGAGTACAAGTGATTTGTGTTCTCGTCAGCTAATGGTGGATAATGTCTGAACCCGCGTGGCCCTGTGCCAAGGGATAGGACATTAAAAGCTGAAATAAGAGGCCCTCAAGTGCCACAACGAAACCACGCAAAAAAATATAAGAAAAACTGCCACATATATATTTCAGGTTATTAACTCGCCGAACTATTCAGGTCAATGCACAGTTCTATCGTCCGTGCAAAGATTGCGTCCCTAAACTCTAGAAAGCACAGATCACTTCTCATTTATCCATCAAATGATGACTATTTCAGCGTGTCTTAGCGTATTTTAACACAATTCTAAGTTTTTTTTAAATTATCTTGGCCATTGATTTATGTATTAATAATAAGTTTCTATGTCATGAAAAAATCTGTTATAATTATTATATCGGTATTTAATAGAACGTTATATTCGAAGTATGAAGCAATCAGGAAATATTGTTCTACAAATTAATGATATTCGTCCAAATCAACTCAATAACGCTACGTGTTGAATCAAGACGTTCGCGTTAAATTTGGTAAATAAACGTGCTGCCGTACCGTCGCCAACGCCGTTTAGTCTATACTATTTTTGCCATTTGATTTAATACATTTTACATTCAAGTCACAGTTTAATTTTGAAATAATTTGTTTAAACAAGGAAAGAGGCAGTGTTTTCATAATTGCCGAAAGCCTGCGAGAGGATTCTCTCGCAGGTAACCTGCGAGGGATTTGCTCTCGCAGGCAAAACCTTTTAGGAGAGATACGAAGGGGCTACCTTTGGGTATGCTTTTTCCTCTCCGTTTTTGAACTAAGGTTCCCACAAGCCGACGCACCTCGGCTTGTTTTGAGAGGTGTATGTTCCGGGATCACAGAACTTGGGCATACGGTAAGAGTTGTTCGCTATTCCCATTGGAATAGTCGGCCAGCTGCCTCCTAAACTGGTCGAGACACGGAGAAGGAAATGCTGCGTCCCCACAGCAAACTTCTCTCCCGCTATCGGAAGGGCGTGGGACAAGTACCCAATGCCCGAGCTACCCGATGCAGGTTTTTCTAAGGTTTTTTCTGCATTTCTTTAGGCGAATGCCGCGTAGGATCCTTAAAATATAGCCCGGGGGTCCTAGTAACCCTTGGTTACCTTCCTCTACCCTTCCGCATCACCCCTTTCAAATCCCTTCCTATGCTATTAAAGGGGAGTTGCCCAATGTGGATCACCCTCATGTAGCCTGTTGCCCCCCCCCAAAAAAATGTTTTCATAATTATGTAAGGGGTATATGGTCTCATTACGTTAGGAATGATTTGAGAATTCGGTAAAAACCCACTCAGGTGACGTTTACCAATATAAATCTATTTTTTTAACTAATTTAAATTAAAAATTATAATTATAATTCTATAACCTACTGTGTTATCATGGAACAAATAATATAAATATAGAAATGAAAAATTACGTTCAATTGAAGGAAGCCTGCGAGACGATTTTCTCGCATGTGAAACTTCCCCGAGAGCTCTGGCGGGGGCTACCTTTGGGGACGCCCTCACATCTCTCTGGTTTTTTTCAACTAAGGTTCCCACATGCCGAGGCACCTTGGCCTGTTTTGAGAGGTGTATGTTCCAGGGTCGCAGACCTTGGGCATACGGCAAGAGTTGTCCGCTATTCCTATTGGAATAGTCGGCCAGCTGCCTCCTAAACTGGCCAAGGCATGGCGAGGGGTAAGCTGCGACCCCACAGCATACCCCTCTCCCGCCATCGGAAGGGCGTGGAACAAGTACCAAATGCCAAACCTACCTGATGCAGTTTTTAAAGGGTTTGTCCTGCATTACTTTTAGGCGAATGCCGGGTAGGATCCTTAAACTATAGTCCGGGGGCCCTAGTTAACCCTTGGCTACCTTCCTCTACCCTTCCGCATTCCCCCTTTCAAATCCCTTTCCTATGCTATAAGAGGGGAGTTGCCACTATGTTGATTACCCTATACATAGCCTGTCTACACCAAAAAAAAATATTACTTTGGATTGAAAGTTAATAATAAGAAAGATAGATAAATACAGACAAAATAAGTGTTGATATAAATACCACACAACGTTTCTGGGATCTTTGTCCCTTTCTTCAGATACTAAGAAGATTCTAGGGCAACGAAACTGAACTCGTCAGTTGACGAAACTCAAAAGCCAAAAGGCTACCTTTCTTTTTACTAACATAAATATAGATGAATAGTTAGTTTATTTTTCCATTTGGGCGCAGTTAGTTTCGTATGGAAACGTCTTGATGATTTACAACACGTAGAAGGAAATAAAAATTTATTTGAATAAGTAATTAATATAGCTATTATTTACTTACTATCAATCAAGATTTGGAACTGCCGGTTTTAGAAATAATATTAGGCCTATCTTCTGGAAAATTTTGGTAATTAAGTATCTTTGTTACCAGAAAACTGAAATAAAGATCAGGGTAAAAGTTAAACAGAACGCCAGACAATATTTTCTTTCATTTTAAGATAATATTTTTACTCATATTTTCAATTTCATGAGACAAAATGATGAGTATACTTTAGCCCATTTGCAAAGAATACCAGAAAGCCCAGATGTTTTACACACAGTGTGTAATAAAACGTTGTTTACGAATATTCTGCAATGAAAACTTGTTATTTTGTTTCTCTTGGAATAATAGTATAAAATTTAACAAGAGTTATCTAAGGCGGTAAATAATTTTTGATGCATCAGAATATATAGGTTCGGAAACGCAAATCTGTCATTATTGGGCGAAATACTACATTATAAACACAACACAATACAAATGGTGTAAATAAACAATTGAGAACTGTATTAATGTGATGTAATGTACAATTTGAAGATGCCTGACATTATTGACACTATGGTAAAATGGCCAGTTAGTATCGTCGAATAATTAGTTTTCTGGGTGGATGAGATTAATAGTTTCTTGTTCAGACGTTTTTAGTGTATTTCAACCCATTACAGCATGCGAAGTAAGGGGGTGGAGGGGCGTTCCATACAAATAACACGAAACAACCGATATAGGTCTAGAGTTATAGAAGTCAATGAGTTTAATTATGATGATCACTATCTTAGTTAAACTGTCGTTCAGCCCCTAGGAAGTGGATGAAGGCCTTTACATAATAGTAATGTGTAAAAAACAGTGACATCTGAGGTGATGAAAGTCACTGAGTTTAATTCTGACATTTGCCATAGTAGTTAAGATATAGTTCAACCCAAAGGAGTGAGGATGGAAGGGGGCGAAACACATTTCCGTGGAAATCTTAAATAGCCATTTCTATTAAACTTTGTACATATGATACTCATGATCCAGGACTAAACACTGAGGGATTATGACGCACACGAACCACCTCCAGCGGTGGGGGTGGAGCTATCTTAAATTAAATTAGATGAATCTATCCTCCCGCATCTATCCTAAATTTTAACTATTACCAAAAGCGTTTGCACAAAAATATCGTAGTAATAACAGTGACGAAAAGAACATAAATTAAATTTAAGTTATTAACCTGCACTCAATAGAGTTCAGCTGTGAATGTCAAAAAAAAGTTTGGCGGCGCAAGATAAAAAATTACGAGCTTACATGCAGTTGCATGAGGTTTCTCGTGATGAAGCGTAACAAAGAAGTCATCCATAATAATTATGCATCTCATATAATTATTAATGGTTAAATAAATAGAATAAAATATTGAATAAAGAAATTATAAATTTTTCAGAGACAAACACAACGTTTTGTCCACGCATTAGGAAGTCTTCAGGTATTAACCGTCACTTCTGGGCTGCATGCCAATAGGTAAAACATTACTTCTGAATTGAAAATTATGAGCCATTCTGAAAATTAAAATAATGATGAAAAAATATCTGACTTTCAAAATGACATAAGTTAAGTCAGAAAATTATGTTTATTAACAAAAATTAAATAAATGACGTCTCGTCTTCATTTAGGACCTCTTCAGGTTTAATATACAATTTAGAAATTAATAACATTCATAAATGTAATTATTATCGTCGAATATAACGTTTGCGGGGTCGCTGAATTTTATAGTGTTATTATAGAATTTTTTAAGTGTCTAAGTTCAACTCTAAAAGGCAAGGAAGGGAAATAACTCTACGGCAAGGGTGGCGGTGGTGGAAGGGGTTTATTAAAAAAATAATGCAAAAAAAGACCGATATTTGTGTCGATTCTTGAGTAATAGGAATCTCTGACTTTAATTATCGCATTAACGATGCTGGTTAATGAAATTTTATGTTCTTCGTCGTGGAGGTGGACTTTGTTGACAAAATGTTTCCCGGAGTGGTTTTGACTTTCTTACGTTACTGGGTAAACATTTGTTTTTTTTTAGCCTATCAGGTACAATAGTGGTCTTTGTTTAGTTAAAGGTTGTATATATCCATTTAAGGTACCAGAATTATATTTTGGCTTTATTAAGTTAGCGAGTATTTTTCACTTTATTTAACATATATAAAAATCATTAATTACAAGTTAACTTAGCTCAAGATTTAAGGTCTTATGGCAGAGAAATTTAAATAGAATAAATACTGACGTTCTTGGAACCACAATGCTTACATTGCCACATGACTCGTGGGCTGTTACTGCTCAGCAGCGGGGTCCGAGGATCTTGCGGCCGCTCTGCCGTATCGCACGTAGATATACGGGCAATTCCCAGTCACGTATTTCAACTTGGATGTCTCTGGTCTTCCCCCGAGAAATTTTCACCCAAATCTCCACTTTTCCTTTACACCTCCTCAACCAAGGACCCTAGAAAATCCACCACCACCTCCAATTTATCTCCACCTTTCTATTCCCGGGGTTCACCTCCCCACTCGCAAGGCTCAGTCCCGACGCGTCCTCTATCTAGAGCGACCTAACCACTTTCTCTTTGTCCGCAAACACCACCGAACCATAGACCTCATCCCCTGGCTTTCCCGGGGTGTACGAAAACAAACCAGGACTGTCGACCCGTCGGAGGCAAGCGTAAAATGTACGTGCTTCAACTGTTTTAATTTGGCGTGATTTTTAGACACTCTTATTTTATGGTAGTAGGTGAATTTCCAAGTTGTTAATGTACCGTCAGTCATTATGGTTTATTTGAAGTTAGATCGGGGAGGGGAACGTAAATGGGTAAATGTTCCAAACAATGACGCTATTGATACTGGTTAAATGAGACGTTTATCTAGAGGTTAATGTCAAATCAATTCCTTCTCTGGGCCAATTGAAATAAATATAAATAAAATACGTACCTGGGAAACGCCGGGAACTTAAATAGTTCTTTAATCGCGAAATACTGTGTAACTAAAGTACAAAAATGTAAAAAATAATTTTCAACAGAACTTCGGCATTCATAGGAGCAGTTACCATGAACGCTTTCATTTACGCATTCTCAAGGTGCAATTTTCCGTTCTTAAGTGCTCTCCTGACAATAGTGTTTGAAATCCTGTTGATTAATATCGCCGATAAACGAAATGAGTTTCAGCAGAGTCAATTTCCCCCCTAAATAACCAGGATAATCGTTCGAATGTTGCTTCAACTGAGGAGAAATAAGGCTAAGACCAAGGTGAACGTGTGATCTCAGCTTCTGAAGATGAAGTAACAAGCTCCGTTCTCTCGCCATTTATTATCTAAAAATTTGTACATCTTTCTGACTTCACGAGTAGAATTTCACAGGTCTTATATATTCGATTCATGGTTTATAGTGTTTCTTAAATTCTGTATTTTAACCAAGACATACCATACTATCTAAAAATGCCAAAGTTAGCTACTGAATTACATATGCTGACAGACGAACAATGCATAATGCATTTTACTTTTGAATTTAAGTTTTTAAACTGGGAAAATTTACATCGAACTGTGTTCGCATTGCAGATCTAGAAACACTGAATTTTATACGCTGGCGTGAGATGAGAAATTACTCCATATTAACTTCGTAATAAACGTACACATGGCACTAATAATATATTGCATGGTTTTATTTTTTCTTGTCTCAACAGAAAAAAATTAAACTTCGTCGGAACAATATGCATTACAGGTGCGATTGAAATCAATTAAATTTGTTAATACTTAAATGTATTTAATGTGAATAAAATATAATCACTAATGAATGTACGTGATTCTCGGTTTCTCAACTGGTATAAATAGAGCGGAAATGTCTCAGCAGACCAGCCTACCCGACGACGGCGATTTTATTTGTGGTTTAAAGCAAATTGATTGTATAACCCCAATACAGGTCTTATTTTATTTTTTATTATTTTGTCTATAATAAAGGTGATTTACTATTTACTAAAATAAAATATTTACGTCTGTTTTTTAAATTAATACTGAGAAAAATAGCCAAAAACTGACAACTGAAGTGAGTTTTGTCAACTGAATTGTGCAGTTGTGTCGCTATGCCTCTGTGTTGTTTTTTTAGTTTTATTACCACCTGATAAAAATCAAAAGGTTTCTAGCACAGTTGTGTGGTATTTATATCATCACTTCTTTTGTCTGTATTTGACTATTTTTCTCATTACTATTTACTGAATTAAAAACTAACTACATTCTCATACTTTCAGTCCAATTACTTTAAACATTCTGAAATTTTATGATATAAAAATCGGCAAGGACAATTTCCATATTTACTTTTCAAGGTATATAATTATATGATTAAACTACGATTATATCACATTTTGGTTTTAGTGCTTTACGTGGTTTATTACATTCACTGACATATTTGGGATTAAATTAGTTTAGAGAACCGATGTTGATCATTAACATGAATAGTGACGTCATCCAATTTTGAGACGAATTCAGGCCACGTGCTTCCAAAAATGACGGTGGTTAAATTTATTGCATGAATATTTAAGCTGCTGAGCGTCAACAGATGTTAGAGAAAGCAACTGCTAGGTATGTCGCAGACCTATCATTAATCATAGTGTGTAATATTTCACAGAATTTCTGCGGGGGACGTGCGGAAATATGGCTCTCTGCAAAATGAACGTTTAATTACACGTTAACCATTAGCCGCTACTACTGTAAGTCCGCGCTATCCATCTGTTACACGTATTTTTTCTTACACTCACTTGTTTTGTATGTAGTCATTAAGTTTGTGTAACAGTTTGTGTTTTACGTCCGTCCCCACGAGCAATAAAACAAAGTTTCCAAAAGGTTCCAATATCTGAAGCAATATTAAGTAATTAAGGAACAGTCCTTGTGGCGGGAAATGAATATTCATCGCTGACTTAGACACTGATTAACAATAGATTACTTTGGTAATTTGTTAGAAAAAAAGCTGAAGCAGCTAATATTTTTCAATTAATAAACGGACTGATCTTTTGTTTAACTTTGTAGGATGAAAGGCAATGAGGTATATGATTAGGAAAGTTAAACAGGTTCTAAAAATACTAAGAGCCAAAAAATTGTCCTTCAAAAATCATATGTTTATTCTAAAAATAACATCAATCATTTTATAAGATTTCTTCTTTTAATTATATGTTCACCTTTAGTATTTTCTTTATTTTCAGAGTAATGTAAGTCATATATTCCGCAAATGTTTAATTATAAATAAAATATAACATATTGATATCACATGACTGATGACTGTTGGTATTTTGAGAAACCGGAAGTCCAACAGTTTGTTTATAAAAAATAATTATTTTCTCTTTCTTTGGCACTGTACAAGAAGCTTTACGCAACTTGCGATAGTAATCTAAAATACATAAAAATACGTTACATCAATGCTAATCAGTATATTCTACTTTTTACTGCACATATTAATTAATTAATTACATGCATAATTACCTTCGATTCACAATTCAATCCTACTTATAATATACAGTTTATGTGCTGTGTAATCTTCCGATTATCGTGAATTACGTGCCACTATTATCATGATGTGACTGAACTAAGCGCCACTATCGGCGAGAAATCGTACTATTATCGTACATTATATACTATTTTTTTAATGAGAGAAAATAATAATTGAAAACGAATAAAGTATTATTTGTTGAGGATTTTCCTCTAAACATGTAAGCTGTCCTTTTAACACAGAAGTAAAATCAGCGAAAACAAACTAAAACCCGAACATTAGTCTATTATGCATGTCTGTCTTCCCTTTATTTTCTTATCAGTCTTTCTTAGTAAAGTATGTGCACATGTAGTTATGTTTTCAGTATATTTGCTTTTGGTTTGTGCTGCGGTTGAGTGAAATGGCTTTCAGAGAATGTATTCATTCACCAGGCTATTTCTGCTATATTTGAGGTCGCTATAGAGTAAAAAAACTTATGTAGATTTTGTGTAAAACGTATATTTTAGCAATAAATTGTGAGATCTATACAAGCCTTGGGCCCCACATAATTTTTTGTTTGTTTGTGTGAAAGAACTAAGACAATCGTTTCAATGTCAAACAATGGTTTTGATTGTTATACCAATGGTTTGGGGAGAGTCTAAAAATCATACTCATGACTGTTATTTTTGCACATTCGATGTGAAAGTGTTTAATATGAAGAAGGAGATAATTTATCGTAATGTCCGCCGTCCCTCAAGGACATGGTTTATCGATCACGTCGGCTTCAGCTGCATTGGAAAATATTTTTAGTGATTTTGAAACCGCATGACAACATAGAAGTGATGATAGTGATAAATCAGTAGTTTTAAGTTCAGGTTGAAGAAAAAAATAGTTTTCTCCTGGTTCATTATTTTGTGGTTTCGGTACAGAGATGACTATTTCTACTGGATGTTGAAAAATGATTATCTCTGACAACTTCAGCAGAAGAAAAGCAGGAAAAGAAGTTTTGAGAAAATACTACCATCAGGATTTGTACACTTATGGACACATTTATCATTAAATCATGACAGACCTAGAATCTTTGTAAAATAAACTAAATATTTTGATTTGAATTATTTCCCCCAAAATATGAATTTGTTTTTGAAAAAACTAAAAGTGATAGAAAAAATATATTTTTATTTTGAATCAGTGTTAAGAATATATAAAAATCAATTATAGCATTTAAAATAATTTTCAAAAAGTATTTTTTGTCGAGGCTTGTGTTATGACCATTACATCCGTACTTAGGAAAACTAGGGCTACTCTTTTTGACATTGAATCCACAATATGTTCAAAGTAGATGCGAGGAATCTCAATCCATTCCTGATTAATAGTGTCAAGATGTGTGTGATTTGAAGGTTGAGGATCCAGTCGCTGGTATGGCGCTTTCAATTTCGTCTCATAAATCTTTAATTGTATTGAGCTCTGGTGATTGTGGCTGTCAAGGTCTTCCTCGTGTTCCAGAAACCACTTCTGCACAATAACAACACTGTGGCATGGAGCATTTTCCTGTTGGAAGTAGCCATCTTCATGAAGATGTTGATCATTGTCATTGAGCCCTTTGGCGTTATAGGGCCAGCTGCTCTCTTCAGCAAGAGATTTAGGATGATGGTTTTTTTATTTTTATGATGGGCTCAGACATTCTAATTATTTGTTTTAACATTATTTGAGTTTCGGGAGCTGATGGGCGCAGACTTAATTTTTGGTTTGGAGCGGGATTCTCGGTTTAAACTTTGATTTTAAATAGATTTGGGACGGGAGGTTATACTATGGTGTGAAATTGTATAGTTGAAAGTTGTGGCATTTTTGTATTATGTTATGCACGTTGATTTCCGGGCCATAGGTATATTTGGATTTAGGTTTCCGGCCAAAGCTTATAGGATGATGGATAGGACTTTTGGGAAATGGTCTTTTATGGATCGGAAGCCATCTTCATTGAGATACACCAATAACATGATACGATGAAATTGATCTGTAACGACACTAAGTTGTGTTGTTGCACATTAATGAAAGGATCCAAACTGTAGCACTGTTCCAAAACACTACAAAGTTTCCAGACATGCAGCATACAACTGAAGATTTCGCGCCCCCTTCTGTTCCCGAAATGAAATGGGAAAGTACATTTTTAAAAAAAATCTGTAATAGACATAACCCTATAACATCCCTTATAAAATTGTTTTACCGACTGCTAACTCGGAAAATTTATATATATATATATATATATATATATATATAATTCTAACATCCCCTAGGTTCTTTTTCTCCCAGCTTTGCTCGTAGGTATAGCACTACCGGAAGATGGGGTTGCACCGAGATTAATGTTGAAGAAATTCTGTACAATGGTCAGGACGGGAAGAAGGATTAAACACAAAACACATGAACAGATACTAACAATTATATTACAGAAATAAAAATCAAATATTTACAATACAATATAGATACGTATATTCAGTTTTTCTTTCCACCAAAATCAATATATTTGAGTTTAATTTACAATTTTAATAACACTGAGTAACACAAATACTTAATGAGGTATTTTCAAAGTCCCACGCCAAGAAGGATGGCTAATTGACAAAGAAATATACTATATATAGACACAATCAAAATGGAATGTTCCAAAGAAATCTGTAGAAAGTAGTCGATAAAAGTATTTTTAAGTCCCAAATATTTGTATCTGTATTTTGTGTATATAACTTGTAGAGCGATAGTTTTATTATTGATATATATATTTTTCATTTTAATATAATTAGATATTAGCAAGGGTTGAGAGCTTGGCAAGTTGGAATTTGACCAGGCGCCGCCGTGCCGGATAAATAATCCCTTCGGTCTGGAATTAGGCACGCCTGTTGACCCTCGGAAGTTAGCTGGAGTGTCGCACCGTGGGAAACGTCTCTCCAAAAATCCCAGAAATTGAATTAACACGTGTCTGCCTGAACCAATCACATTTCTTGGTTCAGGAAAGATCGATCCAAAATTGGTCGACAACATCGATTTTTCACATCCAGCGAAGGGACTGTAAAGCAAGTGTAGAGAGACTCCTCGGCGAACCGTCGCCGGGGACGAACGTACAGACCCAAACTTACATTATCCAGAAGACTCGGAGCTAACGAGGATGCCACATGATCACGGCCAGAAATCTACGCAAGGTAATTGCCAAGTGTCTCAATCCTTGACGCGCCTGGGGGAAGTACCGTAAACCATGGTTTAACTTGGGATTAAGGGATCCGATTGTTTTTCCCGGCGAGCTGAACACGCATAATTTATTTATTTTATTTTATTTTTCTCATGTTCAGTTAAATGATTATTAAATTCTGTAAAATATCCCTTTACTTCATCATTTAATAAACCTACCACTACAAACTGCCTTTATTATGACAATGCGGGAGTTGAAATTTCTATCATTTTCGGTCGTCTGGAAGGCGCGAGACAGGTAGACAACCAAGATTTTGAACCATGACTTAAAAAATCCGAAATATTATTAAACTGTTCATTAAAATAGAAAATGCGTCATAATATATATATATATATATATATATATATATATATTGTGACGCGTATTTACTTGTATAAAAATTTACAACAATAACTCGTATGTATTTTACTTATATTTAAAGTTCTTTGTTTCGGGGCGGGTTTTTTCTACCAGCCGTAGAGGCAGTTGCCCAAGGAAGCTGAACAATTTGATCAATGCGGACGCCGCCAAAACCGGAGGAACCTATTGCTGCTACACGTCTCGTTTGGGAATATTCCAGAAGTGGCGTCCTTTGTGGCTACTCCCATGCCAAGGAAAAACGCGGGAAACAAAAGTGACAGCCATTTGATCAGGTGATCTATTTCGCCTGACCAATAAACAGCAAGGGATGTTACCTTCGGAGACGGCATAGCGCTGAGAGTTTAGCAACCAGAGTCGGAGGGAAGTTTTTGTTATGATAAACGAGCAGTCTGAATGAGAGTTTTTGTAGCTAGCAGCCGAAGAAGATAGCAGGAATCAGCGTCGAGGAAGTGTACCAGGAACAACCGCCGTAGCAGGGAGGAATCAGGAGTCACTTCTGATAATTACAACATTAAGTATGTAGATTAAGTTGCCGCCTGTCTCTGCTGCACGAACAACACAAAGGTGCCTTGAATGATGGAATTATATTCGATCGATCACATGTTCTTTTATAAATAAATTATATGGAATTTTTGTTTTAAAATATATGTTTTTTATATATTTTTTGTGAATAAATATATAAATTTCACTGGCACCCAATTAAATTACATTAAATTTAGTTTACATCAATTAAATTAAATCCCACGGAAAAAGCCGTTACAATATATAAATTGTTGTGTGTAATGTATTATCTGTGTCTGACTCACCGACTGCTGTCTTCTCCAGGTGCTCCTGCCGTCTTTCTCGATGCTCTCGACGTCGCATTCCTTATCGTAATTAACTTCACAATGTTGCATGGTTAGTTGATAGATGGCGGAAAATATGTCGAGATTGAGAGAGAGAAATTTTTAACGCAATGTGAAAAATGTATTGTCGATGCGACGGGAAGGCGCGTTACATCATTTTGCGCCTTTCCGTAGTTACGCTACTGCAGACTTGTACATTGGGCCCATGCTCGTCATTCTGCCATCTTAATGATTAAATTGGTAACGTGATTCAGCGGACCACATTATTTATTCCCAATGCTCGACTGTTTAATCCTTGTGTGATTTGAGTGATATGGAGGCTTTTTCACTTGTTATCTGCAGACAGCAAAGGTTTTCCATATTCTATAAGATTCAGTGTATTCAGAGATCATTTGAGAGGATCACTGATAAATACCCGCAGTAATTTGATGCAGTGTTAACCTTCTGTTGTCTTTTACTAGTCTTGGCACTCTCTGTTCTCTCATTGGCTAGTCACTGACGATCACAACTCGCACTTTGACATCCACCTAATCTTCCAAATTTAACGTATCTCAGAGCGCCAACAATCATGCCGTGTTCAAATGCTATTAAATCGCGTCGTTTACCCATATATTCACAAACAAATCACTTCCACTGTCGCGGTAAACAATCTGTATCAGTTTGGATCTCAAGCGCCTTCATCGTTCAGCGAATGTTATATATCACTGACTTAGGGAAAACTTTATGGATTAATTTAAATTCAAGCAATTTTTGACTACTTACATCATTAACTTGCATACATTTAAATATATATACAAAAAATTGTTTTTGGGAGTAGTTATTCACGTACTTACGAATTAATTAGTAATTAATAAATTTGAACAGAATTTATGTCATACTTCTCCGCAAAAGTATTGATATCTAAGTAATCGTAATACTTGTTAAGTTTTCATAGTTTATATATTATATATTTTTCTCTTTCACTCTTACTTCATACATCACCTGACGTGAACTCATCATTATTCTGACGTGGACGAGGTTTCCTGTCGCCCAAAGTAATAAAGGTGAAATGAGTTAATACAGTGAACAATACAAATAGTAAAATGTCAAATTAAAACAAGATTTGAATATTTTTAGTTTTTAATATTTATGTAACGACCTTTTTCTTTCTCGTATATGTGTATATATTGATTTATTTTAATTACTTTTCTCATTTTCAAGTATACTATTTTCCTTTTTACATGTGTCTGTTATACATTTATGTGTTGTTATTACCATGGTGTGTGATGCTTTCAGGTTATGTACTGGATTGGTGTTTTTTTCTCTGTGTATGTTATAATTCTTTTACTCGTCCTATTTCCTCAGGAAACGCCTCGCGTATTCAATAATTCAATCTATTTTTTTCTAATTGTAAGTAAAATACTCAACTTTTTCCAATATTCTTTTCGTTACTATAAAAGACTTGGATGAAACGAAATATTTTCTGAGGTAAATGTAGGTATTTATATATGCGTCTCTTACACATGTCTAAAACCGGTTGGGCAGCGAAACCGATCTCGGTATAATCGGGATTGTGTTAAAGTTTAAGAAACTGAAGTATCAACTAAAGTGCTTTCAATAATGATAGGAATGGGGTTGTTAAACTATCGGAATAACATTTGTCAAGGACGGAAATTACTTCCCATCATGATTTTCTCATCAATTTTCTCATTTATTTAATATCAAGTAACCTGTACCTATAAAACCGTCTCGAGTGTTTTATATCATAAAATTGGCAATTACCCGACTTCGCGAAACCAGGTGCGGTACGACATAGATTCGAACTGTTTTATGGAGCTTGAGACGAAAGACGGGGGCGTGAACGGAATCTTAATACTAGCTCTTAAAAAAGTGAAGGCCGCTCTGCAGCCGTGACACAAATCACTGCAAAGGCGCTGCAATCCTCCAAGATCATGCTTATTAAATAACTCCCGTGTCACCAATTAGCGCGACAGATAACCAGCTGTCCCTTATAGACCAATCACCTTCAGCCTCGAGATTCGAGTTAAAGTGAAACATTAAACAGTCTTAAATTAGATTAGAGATGCATTGAAGTGAAGGAACAAAGCCGAAAAAAAAAATAGTAAGAAGAACTAAAAAAATATATGTAGAGGAACAAATATGATTCTTTTTCGTGATGGAAATATCTGTTAATGTTATTTCACCAGTCAAACATTATTTACGCTGCACCTTGAGGTGTGTGTGAGTGTTTCATAGAGAGAAGGTTTATTTTCAAATCATTCAAAAAGTTCTGACAGTTGGTAGGAGGCATTTACGTTTATAAGAAGACTAGCTGAGTGCCCGGCGTTGCCTCGGTATTTATTTAAATTAACCTGGAGTAGGAATTGATTCGACACTAACCTCTTGGTAAACATTTTATTTAACCAGCCCCTATAGCTCCAGCATTATAAAATTTACCCACTTACGGTCCCCTCTCTGACCTAATCACTCGGCATCAAACTGCAAATAAATCACGACGTTGATTGACAGTATTTGGGAATCCTCCCACTACATAAAATTAAAGTGTCTCAAAAAATCACGACGAATTAAAACAGTAAAAAATATTTCATAACTTAATAAAGTCTAAAACGATTCTAGATAACTTAAAGGAGTTAAGAAATACAACCGTTAACTAAACGGAGACCACATGGAGCGTACTCTAAAAAAATAAAAATTTAACTGATACCATAAGAGGGTCAAAACTACTTCGGGTAACATTTTCTCAACCGCGTCCACCTCCACGTCGAGGTACATAAAATTTCATCAACCATTATGATTAATGATAGAATTAAACCCAGCGACTTCTATAATTTAGAAATCCACACTAATATTGGTCTTTTATGCATTATTTTTTTATGTAAACCCCTTCCACCAACACCCGCACCGTGGTAGTGCTTTCTTCCCTTGCGTTTTGGAGTTGCAATTAGACACATAAAAATTTCATAATAACACTATGAAATTAAGACACCCAGAAAATATTTTATTCGACGCTATTAATGGTGTTTATGAATGTTTTTAAATTCTACCCTACTCCTAGAGGTGGTAGGTGTGTATTCTCCTCTTAGTGTTTGTTTCTGGATCGTAAGTAACATGTGTTTAAAGTTTGATAGAAATTGGTCTACGAATTTAAGATTGTAAACTGAACTTTGTTTTATCCCCTTACACCCCCACTTCTAGGGGCTGAACCACATCTCAACCAGTACGGTAAATATCTGAATTAAACTCAATGACTTCCATAACCCCATGTTCAATACCGCCCGCCCCTTAGTGATGCTGACTTCCCATGCTGTAAGGGGTTTAAATTATGTACTAAACCATCTAAAGAAAAAACTATGAATCTCATCGACCCATAATACTAAATATTGGATGGTAAAAACGACCGTTTTAGCATGTTTTTAAATTTCACGCCGTTTCGAAATACCTTCGCGGGGTACGCACTACGACTCACCAAAGTTTCATCGCAATCAGATGGATGGTTTAGGAGTGCATAGGGGACACAGACATTCATTTTTATACATAGAGAGAGATATAAATGAGAAATAGATTAACTGATACATGTATCTACTATAGTCAGTTGTTTATTTTAATTTCCAGAGGAGAGTGAAATTCAGATCTGTGTTGAACTCTCGAATGCACCGACTGTCTTAATCTTTTGTCTGTAATTAGAGCGAAGAAAATTGAGTTTAAAGTGGATACATCTTAATATATTTAAACTTCGTTTATGTGGCCCAATTTTTTCCTATACTCAATATATAATATTGATTCGTACTAGATGGTTTTAATGTACACCCGATTATGTGTAATGGAAAAGAACTGATAAACAATAAGTGGTTAAGAATTTCTAAACAAAAAAAGACCCGCGGGAATTAAAAAAATACAAAGTGCTGAAAGGTGTCGATGCATCCTTTGAAAATATGTCAACAGAGAACAGCTTATATTCAGCTAAGCTGTTGATGTCCATTTAACGGCGGCAATCTGCAAAGAGAAACATGCTTTTATTGTCAAAAACCAGAAAATTTGCATAAAATAATCCACCAAAATTTGTTTACCTCTGTGTTTTTGGAGGTGAAAATTGAGTAAAGGCAGAAGCCTATAGGACAAGAAGATAGTCATCTGATATTTTGAACTAAGACTTTCTTCTGATAACAATACAATATTCAATCGTCAAAAGTACTGATTTCCTACTTAATTTATTAAAGATAGGTAATATAAATTTCATATTGGAAAAATGTCTGCTCAACGCTTAATTATACTATTCGAAACTGTAAATTAAAAGCAGTAAAGTCGATTAACCTAAAGTTAAACATTTATGTCTATTATATTTAGTCCACATATTTATATTCAATATCAAGAATAAGAATGTACTTGCAGATGCCAATAAAAATATCGAACACGTCATCATTAATAGAATTACCCTAAAGTCTCTCAACAATAAAACTGGCCTTTCAAAGGCTCCGAACATCGACGCCTCTAATGTCAACGGCGCAATTGCTCATATGAGCGAAATATATTGGCCAAATTTACGTAGTTGCCGGTGAAGGTCAAGTTCAGCTCCTTCAACAAGGGGGTTGAGTTGAATATGGGTTATTATAAAATGTCTAAAAGGATCTTTTTTGTTTTCAATTCCATAGTTTTGAGTATCATTAAGTTCATTTGTAAAAGTACCGATGTCTTCAAGTTAAATATCAGCCCACATAGTTTTTGGAGAGGCTATCTACTGTGGTGTAATGGTCAGCGTCACCACCTCCCATCACAGACGTCCCGGGTTCGAGTCCCAGCCTGGACATATAACTTTGTGCTCGTCAAGCAGGTAAACTGGGGATAAGACTCGAGGAAAATAGCTACGTTGACCTGTTGCACTACAAAAAAATCAGGAAATTTTTCATGGAAGACGAGTGTCGCAGTCGACCCCTTAGTCAAAGGCTTTAACTGAAAGGATAAATAAGTACTTTTCTGGGATAAATTACCCCAAATTTATGAATTCGACACCAACCTTGGTCATTTTTGGATATATTATTATTTTCTTATTAACTAGCCTTCGACTGGTTGAATGGTGCAGTCCTCATGCCCGTTCAGTTAAATTTCAGCCAGCATCGGCAAGGTGGTAGTGATGGGAGAAAGGGTATGGTGAGAGGGTCTGCAACAAAATGTCTGAAATGACCAGTATTATTGTTGAGTCTATAGTTTTCGATGACGCTTCGATGAATAGTCTCGTTCGGGATGTCGGTTGTCACGTGTTTAGCCTCCATCTATATACGGTGGGTTTTAAAAAATCAAAAATAAGCTAGATATTGATGTAGAATTATTTCCTTCTACTCAGTAATATGAGATTCTGATAAATAAATATCCGGAGAGGTCGGACATTGGCCTAATACATATATATACAAATATAAATGCAGAATCCTTCTCAAACTGTTTCCTGACAACACCCAAGGCAACAGCATGTCTTCAAGCAGAACGTCTTCAAGCAATGCTCGATCATTGCTCTCACCGGCTCTGTACATTTTCTGTACGTTTTCTTAGTGTTCGACCAACTGTCTAACCATTAGTAAAAGCATTGTTACGCGATATGTTCATTCGTGACTGAGAAGCTATGCTTGCGAACACAGGTCGGTTGTTTTCAAAATAGTCGCGCTTGGTATAGCCACGATGTTCTTCAGTCCAAACCATGTTGGCTTCTGAAATGAGATAACAGAACAGATTAAGCAGTTTGGAAGTGAGAATAAGCGGGCGGTGGTAGTGATAATCTCGTCCACGTGGTCTCCCTCTGTTCCGTCTGTGACGTATGTCAACAATTTTTTTTATGTTCACCTGATGAAATCCAAAATTGGGTAAAACGTATGTGTGTTTCTGTTTGTGTTAATAGATCTGAACACTCCCAAAACCCTCTCTAGAAGACAACAGGAGGTGTTGATCCGCGTCAGAATGTCTCGTACCAATTTAAAATATAACTTTCTCTTTTGCAGGATCCCTCATAGTTATTACCATAACTGCAACAGAGGCCAAAAACACATCACATCACATTTGAATGCACGAGTTCCAACAAGCAAAGAGGACAAACCCTCGGAGAAACTACCAGAACTCGTATCATCCAATGAAGCCATTCTTAAAACCCTAAAATATTTAATCCAAATCATTCTATGTAACAAAATCTAAATCTATTCTATTTATATTATTTATATACAACATTTTATGAGAATTTCTTACTCAGTCATAACATGTAATACGGTTGAATTGACCTTAAATAAAGTAAATAAAAGTATAATTCATTATCAATGTAACTATATTTGGTGTTAAACTTTTTATGGATTATTAACCATTATATTTATTAATTTTATTATCATATCTATTTCGCAAAATAAAAATTTTAAACTTGACTCCGGCAATAGTCCACATTAAGCGTCGGAATATTGATGTTGATTCTTCACGACAGTATTTTCGCTTTCAAATGGCTGAAAGACGTAGCGCTACCACAAATCCAAAAAAAAATTATTCGTTCAAAGTGTCATTTATCACCATAAGAGAAGACATACGAATTTAGCTATTAAATATTATAATTAGAAATTAAATCGAGAGTCTTATTTTGTGCTAAATTTCGATTATGAGGACTAAACTTGGTAGAAATATGGGAAGAAAAGCATTGTCGAAATAAACAGTGAACAGAAGTGGGTTAGTGACCTGTGTTGTAATAATAGTTTATTTCCTTTCACCGTTATCACACTCTAAACTTGCGAAGTAGAAGTGCATAAAGGCCAACACCAAACGGTTACGAGGTGAGCTAGTATTCTCATTTTGCCCTAGCAAACGGGTGAAGAAAGTCGTGCGAGTCCAACAATCTTGTCTCCAACACACATCTCAGTTAGTGGTGAAGGGTGAACAAATGTTCTTTTCTCTTCTAAAACTGCATTTAAGGCAACTAGAATACATACCAGGTCACCTACTCTTTAATGCAATAATTCGGATAAACGACATCTACTTAATCCTAGACAACTGTGAAAATAAAATTACTAGAAGAGTTTTGTGCCGCATTGTCTACCTCAGGAAATGAGTATGACGGAACTGCTTAATTTCAGTGGACGTGCGTCACTTCAACTCTGCAAAATGGCTGATGGGGGGAGGGAGATTTATCGAAAACAATGGAAACAGAATATTAATTTTCAGATAATAATGATTGCTTGCCTCATAAGCTGGTTTAAAGTAAAAAAATAATATAATCCCGTTACTAATTTCCCGAAATATCGAGAGTAACTGTCTGTTACTTTCATTGACGTATCGAAAAAAATACAGAATTTTTATTCTAACAATAACAAAGTTACAGAAATTAGAAAATATTTAATTATACTTTAAACTCATGGTTTCCTACATACGTTTGTTCATTACTTTCGTTAGACAAATTTTCATTGTTAACAATAAATTATTGTTTGATAGTAATTAAAACGTATAATAAGTTTTACGTAGGTCACACGTCCACTGTACCAACATCATAACTTGAAATCTTATCCTGAAACTAATACGGCAAGCTAAGAGCTATACACATGAAACTACTTTTGATGATTATATATTACATATCTCGAATTCAAAAGAAAAATTTAGGAATCGATTTATATTTTCAAAAATATTGACTTCACTTTAAATAAGGAATTTAGATTTTTAAGAAATATTTAATAAATACTGTAAATTTAATTGAATTATGAACAGTCTTCAATAAAATTATCACAAATATCGATTGTTTTTCATTGTGACGCCGTTACAAATATAGTTTTCATCTTAATATTTTTTACTAGATGTGTTTTCACCATAATAATTTATTATTTTTCTGCTGTAATTATGGTAAGTGTATTTAACATATTGTTAGTTGGAAATAATATTTTTAACAAGTTTCAATATTCAATGGACGTTACTATTAATCCTGAAATAAGTAAGACAGGTAGAACTGACTTGCCTTTAATTTTTAATCATATTATCATATTATTATCTAGTAGTATTCAGATAAAATGGCAGAATGTGCCGAAAATTATAATTTTTAAAATAAATATATGACTGTTATTTCATTTCTATATTAGCAATTATTGTTTACTTTTTTTATGTCAGGTTTTTTAATATTGTCATAACTTTCAAAATAAAACTATACAAATCCTCAGGAACACCTTTACATTTAGAAAGAACGGAAATGTGTTATTTTGGTGAAAACTTTTGAATAAATCTTCACAATACGCAACTGTTTTTATTTTATAGTTCCTATTTAATTTAATAGAGCAACTAATTGAAGGCGAATTGAGTGACGAAATAATTGAAAGGCAATTTATTCGATAATCTAAGTAAAAAACGCACATTAAAATAGCTATTAAATTGCGACGTACTCAATGTTTCAGTGATGACTGCGATAGAGCTGTTTTGCTTCAATATTTCACTTTGGCTAAGGTTTTTAGATACATAAATTATGAAATTAGGAATATATTTATATGAAATTACATGTGACTCATTCCAAGAGAGAAGAAAAGTATCAAGTATTTCATCTAATAAAGAAATTACCAAAGACAACTTGCACATACAAATTGTCGTAGGATTTTGAGTCATTGGACTTGATTTTACATAAACGTGAAATTGTTACAACTAGAATATTTATTCAGTCGCTGTAGATTTACTATTTATGAAAATATTTATCCTACAAATTTATGCACATAAATGATGATTGAATCATAAGTAGTGAAAATATATCGGACGTTGTCTGAAATCGATAAGAAGTCTCGTAGACAATCAAGATCTTCGCATATATTGAGATAGTCGTTTTTAAAGCAGGCTGTATTTTACCATTAACAATGACTTGTTCGGAACGAGGTTTCCTTGAGATATAATTAATAATCGTAAAATATTAATATGTACGTAACTGATAGATTTTACCTGTGGAATACTTAGGTGGTGACCTTGGTTCAATAACGCCTTATAAACTAATATATTATGATATTAAAATGAGTCTACAAACAAATATGCCAACATGTTATAGCAAAATTATGTGGTATATCCAAATTTTATTAAATAAACAAGGAATGAAATGGAAATTAAACAACTATTTTAAAAGATAACAAAGAGTATTTATTTGATAATTTAATTTTTGTTTAATTTACATTTCACTAGTTTCAAAGTTATGCCTCAGCTTTTATGAGAATCTAAGTTTCAAGGGCAGCTTATAAACCCCTTATAAAGACAGTGAATTGCAATATTTACCAAGTTACAAAAGCAAACAAAATTAATTTAAATTTACAATGAAAACTTTTTATATCAATATCAGAACTATTACAAATCTGAAAAGTTATATAAATCTGGCGGTAACCGATATTTACGTAAAGGTTTACAGATGAAAGTTTTTTTTTATTTTACATACTATTTATTTAGAGTTGCTCTGGTTTGTGTATACGTCATTATTTAATTTTTATAGAACACTAATTTCCTTGACAGGTTATAGCACTGATTTTATTATCGTCGCTCTTTCCAACAGTTTGGGCTCCTTTCTACTTTGCTGAAAACATATTGTCACGCTCAGTTTGCTGTGAAAATCTTTAATAATAAAAAATGATGATATTCAGTCCATACTTTGCTGAATTCGACCATAACAGGCTCTAGCTCAGACTACCCTGGTCAGGTTCTCCAAAACACACTGACTGTGTCTCTGAATATCTGAGTTTTCTGACTACATACTATCTAAGTGTTTACTGTTCTCTGCTACACAGCAGCGGTGACATCTAAGTGGAGGTCCAGCCTCCTCTTCTAGTTGTCGGAGTTCCATCCTCGTGGAATCTGCTCCGCGATGACGAGATATTATGGCTATAACATACTAATATTCTGTCATTACGAAAATGTCATCATTTGGGTTAAAACATTCACACATAACAATTGTAAATGCCTTAACGGCTACCTAATTGTTGGATTCACACTCTCATTCATACACTCATTCATTCACACTTATACCGCTGCTGCTGTTGTTGTTTCTTCGCCTTCCGCTTCATCTTCCGGCCGGCGCTCTCCCTTCTTTCTAATTTTTCGGAGGGTGTGTGTGTGTTGGGGGGGGGGGGGTTATAAAAACAAATAAATATTTGTATAAAGGTATAAATATATGTATATATTGTAATAATTAATAAAATAGCTTTTGTTATATATATATGTGGCGTTTTTAAATGAAAAGAACTATTACCTGAAAACTATTAAACAAGATTTATTAACAATTTTAAAACAAATATTCAAATTACAAAATATTTGGGATCTCAGGGTCTTGAACTGGGTTTGATAATGGCAGAATTTATATAATCAAAATCACAAAATTTACACTTACTTTATATGGGAATCAATGCGTCTGAACATAGACGAAATTTGTTGCTGAAGGAATAATGCTAAAAGATTGAGTTTAAACAATTTCGTTTTATCAATAAATTAAAGAATGATCTAAATAATTAAAGATCTCATTTTATCGATAATTAAAGAACGATCTGACGTTTATCTTTTAAACGTGGTTTACAATGATTTTAAAGTTTTCTTTCTACTTACGGCAGCCCAGGTCTCATTTTAACTTTTCGTGCACAATTTTGGGGATATCACTGATTCTAAGTACTCACAGACTCTAAATGTTCACAGACTCTAATTAGCGTAGTTTGTTAGTTGGTTTAAAATAACTTTGTCGATTCTCGATGATTTACTGCAAGCTGGATTTGTAGATCTCGTGGATTTTTGTTGAAAATGCACCTCATTGGTTTTGTCTGTTGACTGAAGACTAGTCAGTTTCTGCATTTTCGATATAAATTAGACCTTTCAGTCTTCACTGCTGACTGACAAAGATTGTTCAAGTTTTCGTGAATTAGAATTTCATGGTCTTTACATCTCGCCGTTTACTGCCCAACTGTTCGTTCTTTTACTGTCTTCTGCTTGCTGTCTGCTGCCCAACTGTTCGTTCGTCTCGTAAATTTTGAGCGCGTAAAACCTTCTCGACCGATCAACAATACTTTCTTTGCATTGCCGGTTTGTTGCGGCGTCCGCTATATCCACCAATAATGAGTCCTCTACAATTCAACTTTTCAATTAGAACAATGCCTTAATTACCAATTACTACAATATATATATATATAAATAAATAAGACTCGTAAATTCCGAGCGTCTTATATACCTTTTCGACAATAGACCTAGCAACCATAATCGTCTTTGCATTCCCGCGCCAAAGAATGATGTTCTTTACAATGCTCTGGCCTCAAAGTTACGCCGCCAATAATTAGAGAAACAATTTATTAATATTTCCTTACATATTTATATTCTCTACAATATTAAATATTTAATAATACACCAAAAATAGTTATTTTACGTGGTCACCTGTTGAAACTTGTTAAGTCTCTGAATGTGTAATGATAATATAAAATAGCTAAAATTCAATTATTCTATATTTTATAACAGCTACTACTTTGAGAATTGATTTTTATCCAGTAGAGTAAAGAATGCCTTTGTAACAATTACGTAATGTAATAAAATATTTTTCACTTACACAAATCATCTATTCTAAAAAACATTTTTAATTCTCAACAGAAATTTAAATGTTTACTTACACCTATTCTATGAAAAATGAGATACTATACAACTCGTTATTTGTTACTGGTTTCATAACTTTAGCGGATGCCGTTAAATATTGACGTTCAATAATTGAGAACATAACACCAGTCACACCGAAGGAACTAAAAAAGATGATACAGTACTTGAACGTTAGAAAAGCACCTGGAATTGATCTAATTCCTGTAAAAATGCTAAATGAATTACCTGGAAAAGGTCTTTTGATTGTTACATGCTTATTTAATGCAATTTTTAGAATAAATTATCTGCCAGAGAAACTAAAGGTAGTAGAAATAATTTTAGTTAACAAACCTGGTAAAGATCTTAAAAATGTTACTTCCTATCGACTCATTAGTCTGCTCTCATTAGTTTCAAAACTTCTGGAAAAATTAATGCTGTTAATAATTGATCCCGACTTCACAACTAAACAGCTGGATTCTACATTATCAGTTTGGCTTTCGACGGAGTTATTCTACAACTCAGTGGTGCCACCGAGTAACAAACTACATTAATAGAGCCTTCGAAAATATACAATCTTGTCCAGCAATATTCTTAGACATAAGCCAGGCATTCGATATTGTATTTGTTGTTCACCTCTGATCTCCCAATTGTCAAAAATATTGTGCTAAGAACGTTAGCGGATGATTAGGTGATTCTAACCTCACAGAAGGATGTAAACCAGGCTTCATCACTCATACAAAAATATCTGAACTTAATTCAAGTATGGCTTCAGAAATGGAGAATAAAATTATTGAAAAAAAGTCGTATCATGTGACCTTTACATAATGAAAAAAAATGTGTCAACCGGTTTTACCTTGCCTTCGCGACAATGCGCATAACAAGAAAGCATTATAAGCACCATATTATTGTACACAATTCTTATATTTACGCCACCAACAATGACCATCTTAAAATTTTGTTCATTAAATAATTCCTTTTTTTAAATTTCCACAATATATTGACGTTGAGTCACAAGTTATTAGCGATGTCGTTTATTGGTACATTAATAAACCAGACAATTAAATTAGACGACTATTCTACGACTGCACCATTAACTGAAATACCAAGAATAAACGACATACATTTGATTTAAAAAAGAAACTGCTTGGGCCAAGGAGAGAAAAATGAAAAATAACACCAGCAAAGGCAATACTACTTAGTTCAATAAACATATTTTGATTGTTTCACGTGAGTATAATTTACATGGATAAGTCATTTCTGGAACGTTGAACTGAAAATGTATATAAATATATTTTAACACCGATCTTAGTTGGAACTGGAGGTTGAGGAGTATAATTACGCCTAAGATTTTTTACATTTAATTATGAGTTATATAAAAAATGGAGATATGTTTTATTCTTTCAAGTATGTGTGAAGCAGAAACCAAATACATTCTTAATTGCCGCTTTATTTGTAGATGTAGAACGTGGTCATGTGAACGAGGCAATGGAACAATTAGGTTTGGAATTTTCTATCTAAATTTAAAATTATTTTCAGAAATAGTGTTTCATTAACTCATTAGAATAAATTATTATATTAGTTTCAAAAACCTTCTTTACAGAGATAGACTGAAAAATTAAGGGTCGTGTGAAATAGTCATCTCAGGTTGACTATATACGGATAAATATTATTTGGGTAGAAAATAAGCAAGTAAATAAGCTAAATATAAATTTAAAATACCACCCGTAAATATTAAAATTACCAAAGGACCAGTTTCTTAACAAAATTTTGAAATATGTGAGACACAGTTACTTTCATAAAGATGAAAAATGTATAGAGGAATGCTTAGTGTATCTTACATATTTTTAAAACAAACATATCTGTAGGTCATTGCAACATTTACGGATAGCATGCAAATTTTTACTAAACACATATTCTTTATCCGAGTATATTTCAACCATACTTTTTCATTTTTTGTCACCCAAAAATTGGTGTAAAATATTGCATGCGGATCTATTGGAAAATACGTAAAAGGGAATTTTTCTTTTTTCTTGGCTCTACAGTCCATTAAATGCAATGTCCTGTGAGACGACTGCCAGAATGTCATCTTCTATTACACATTCCGAATTCTTTGGAGTGTCACGATTTCTGCCGAGCGATTATCCAATTTTCCTGACCATGACGATCACAGACATCCATACCGGTACCAAGATTCGAACCCGGGACATCTGTGATACGAGGCTGTGACGCTGGCCACTAGACTACAGCAAGTCTGCTAATAGGATGCCAGATACCTTATTATCATTAATGAGGGAAAGGACAGTACTGCAATTGTAATAAAGATGTGACTTAAATTTCTTAGTTTGACAATTTGAAAATTATCGTCTTGGTATAGTTTAGAGACAGTTGACGATAGCAGTCAATGATAACTGTGTAGCATTGTTGGCTTGGCGCCATGACAATTCTTACACTATGTAAATCAGACAACTAGATTGGTCCAATTTATGGATAATTTAGAAATTAACATTTGGAAATTTCTTCAGAATCTTCTAGAGCCTGCTTGAGACGAGAATTCTCAAACGTATTTAAAAGTTGTAGGTTGCAAACTGAAAGATCCTCAACTACGCGAAACAAGCTGACTGTAGCCGTCTTTGCCACGATTCGCACGAGGCGAATTAGTCCATCCTGTTCGCTGCTGAGTAACCGAAACAGGAACTGTGTAACTCAACGACCCTGTTCTTAAGGGCAGAAAAATCAACGCGGAATTCAGAAGAGTCATCCCCGAAGAACGTGTGCGCCAATCTATGAAGGTGGGTCATTAATAATTTTGACAACGGATAATTCAACAAAAACTGTTAGCTGAAACTTTCATAATCAGAAGTCTTTTGTTAAATAATTTCATAAATATCATTTATGTGTAGTATTACGTCGAACCTGTATTGAATCACGACCCCACAATGCCTTGATGAGAGAGATGTCTCATACATTTAATAATGAATTCAAAGACAGAGAAATGGAGATACTTTGAATAAATTTTTGTAGTAGAAATCTATAAAAACTTTGCGTGCAAACTTCTGGCGCACTACAGTAACTTCGCCAGGACTAGTCGTTTCACCTGGAAGATGTCGACAGTGATTGTCGACGAAACGGCGTGCATTTAAAACGGTTGGAAACCCCAGAACCTTTCCAGCAGCAAATTCACGGGGAAAGCCTGTGAAAGTTAAATAAAACTGTTTTTTAAATAGTCAAATTTAATTGAAGTTGGTATATTTTTTAATAAATATTTGGGAGTGCATTTCTAAGAGTTTGTGTGTTCAAAGATTTATTTATTCTTGGTCTTTAAGTTTAAACTTAAAATATTGTTAACAGGGTTTGGATTTTATGAAGTAGGTTTTTTAGGGTTTGTGCTGCATCACTTTTAGGTAAATTGCAAGTAGGATGTTAACCAATCCTACTGCCCCGGGGATTTAGTTAACCCTTATATTGATCTACTCTTCCGCACACTCCTTTTCTAATCCCTTCCTATGCAATTAAATGGAGTTGCTACCACATGGATGACCCTCACGTTGCCTGTCTGTTACGGTAAAAAAACAAAAAATGCTATAGATAGAAAAAATTCCCTTTATTGTCTAATATAAGATCGTGATATTTTAATAAGTCGGGGAAATCAGCAAGCTTATTATAACAAAGAAGCGCGAGTAGTTTTAACCTCGTCTAATTATTTATTTCATATTCGAAATTGAAGTATTTCTATCTTCCTATCTGTTGACGTTTGTAAGTCTGTTATTTTTGTAGTGTGGTCTATGCTTCGTTCGCATATAATTCTTTGCGACTTAAATCTTTCGCCAGCTTTTTAATTTTGGACAATGTTTGCATGTTAGAATTGTTCTGCTTAGTCGTATAATAATAGTAACACATCGTAGAGCAACGATAGAAACAGGGAGAAAGAGTTGCATAAACAAGGAAAGCAGATTTGGCGTCTGGAAGCAGAGGGCAATGATACCATTCGTCGAAAAATATGCCGCAGAAACCTCAAGATTATATGATTTTCCTTTTATTATAACTCTTATGAAATTCAATTCAAGTAACGTTTTTCAAGCTGCTATAATACTGCGTTTTTTGCCCGACACTGAGTTCAAAAATAATATTTCACATTTTAAAACGGTGGTTGGTAGTTCCTAGATTAAATAAATGTTATTCATTTGTCTGTTATAAATTGGAAATTAATAATAATTTGTATATAAATAATTTCATATTTTTATCAAGTGTTATATCAGTATCACATACTATTTACAGGGAACAGTTTCCATTAACAACGCTTTTATATAGGTGTCTATAAAATAATATACAACTAATCTCTACCTTTAATATATACTTATTTATTAACGCGCACGAGAGGATATGGTGTCTACTTCGTTGAACCTTATGGAAATGTAGGGGGAAAGTCCCATCTGTCACGAGACTGCTGACGTCAATTGTTTGATCATAAATAAGCTTTAATATTATTCCATCTGCGAAGAAGGATTCATAAATCATTTCCCTGGAATAAACATGACATAAAAAGCGTATAGAGGCGGAAAGAGATGATAAAGTCTTTTAGAAAATACATAATAGGTGGTCCGAAGTGAGAATTTAACAGTAAAACTGTTCCTTCCTGAACCATTAAATATTATTCAAACTGGCCATAAAATCTAATATAGGTGCTGACTCCAGAGGAGAAGTTAAACGGGTAAATTTTTCATTTAGAAACAAGCTCAGATGCTTATAGTCGTGAGGCCGTAAATTACTGAGACTGCTCTAGTGAATAGGAACACCTGCAGCAAAACTTATATAGACGCTTCCGCTGATAATCATACAGGTTGCGTAACTACTTAATTACACTTCAAAGCAATTTACTTATTAAAAATTGCCTGTAAGGCTCAATATAATTTCTTATGTGTTAATAATACCGAACATTCTCATCAGTTTTGTTCCAGTGTTTTTTCTTAGCTCACTTCTTTTCTTATGAAGTAGTATTGCATATGCCTTATTCCAGTTCTGACTCTTTCCTTTCCTTCTGGAACTGCGTATTTACTATGGATAACTTCAGAATGTATGCTGTTGCTAAATCAAATCCATTAACTCACTTCAGTTTTCTGAAATGATAATATAATCTCTTTTTCAGGAACGTCTTCTATTTGTACTTCCCGTAAGTATATTCCATCGCTACGAACGAGTTACACGTACGTTGTCAAAAGCTCTGACCTGTAGAAACTAACAGGATAAATACCTAAAATGTGTAAAAATTTCATATACAATTTTAAAATACGTGAATAATGACGAAGAAATAGTTCTTAGAATTAATATGTTGGAACATCTTGATGTAAACAAACTTGCTGCGGCTATGTGTACTAAAATCCAAGGAAACTACCACCTCTAAAATATATATTTATACTACGATGCCGTTTCAGATGATATTTTGCGTTTTTTATATCTTAAACCGCGTTATTAGTTTAATATGTAAGGAAAATTCTGGAAGTTCGTTGGCAGTTATACGTTCATGATATATGATTTAAATATTCAAAATTATTTTTAATTAAGACTGATGAGTATTAATTTCTATTAGCTTAATACAAACCCAGCTTTAAATCAATCACTAATTTAACACTTTTAATTGATTCAAGCGTTTGTTTAATTTAACTGTAGAAACGGCTTTCGTTGTTACTCTATTTTTTATATTTTTATGTTATGTAACGCGATAGTTTTATTATTGATATATTGTAGTAATTGGTAATTAAGGCATTGTTCTAATTGAAAAGTTGAATTGTAGAGGACTCATTATTGGTGGATATAGCGGACGCCGCAACAAACCGGTAATGCAAAGAAAGTATTGTTGATCGGTCGAGAAGGTTTTACGCACTCAAAATTTACGAGACGAACGAACAGTCGGGCAGCAGAAAGCAAATAGAACAGACAAAAAGAACGAACAGTCAGACAATGAACGGCGAGGCATAAAGACCAGCAAAGTCTATTTTACAAAAGTAGTACAGTCAGGCAATGTACGGCGAGGTGTAAAGACCACAAAATTCTAATACACGAAAAGTTGAACAATTTAGTCAGTCAGCAGCGAGAATGAAAAAGGTCTAATTTAAAGAGCGAGAAAGTGTTCCAGTAACCAGTACGCTGTTATATCAAAAATGCAGAAACCGAACTAGTCTTCAGTCAACAGACAAAACCGATGAGGTGCATTTTCAACAAAAATCCACGAGACCTACAAATCCAGGTTGCAGTAAATCATCGAGAATCGACAAAGTTATTTTAAACCAACTAACAAACTACGCTAATTAGAGTCTGTGAACATTTAGAGTGTGAGTACTTAGAATCAGTGATATCCCCAAAATTGTGCAAGAAAAGTTAAAATGAGACCTGGGCTGCCGTAAGTAGAAAGAAAACTTTAAAATCATTGTAAACCACGTTTAAAAGATAAACGTCAGATCGTTCTTTAATTATCGATAAAATGAGATCTTTAATTATTCAGATCATTCTTCATTTCTTGATAAAAATTGAAATTGTTTAAATTCAATCTTTAGCATTATTTATTCAGCAACAAATTTCGTCTATGTTCAGACGCATTGATTCCCATATAAAGCAAATGTAATTTTTGTTATTTTGATTATATAAATTCTGCCATTTATCAAACTCAGTTCAAGACCCTGAGATCCCAATTATTTTGTATATTTTATAATTGTTTTAAATTTTGGCATAATAAATTTTGTTTGTTGTATAAAGTTAATAGTTTTTCATTTAAAAAGAACACATTAAAGAATAGATGATATAAATTATTACAATATATATATATATATATATATATTTATTTATTTCATTTTAATATAATTAGATATTAGCAAGGGTTGAGAGCTTGGCAAGTTGGAATTTCACCAGGCGCCGCCGTGGCGGATAGATAATCCCTAAGGTCTGGACTTAGGCACGTAGGCTGTTGACCTCGGAAGTTACCTGGACTGTCGCACCGTGCGAAACGTCTCTCCAAAAATCCAAGAAATTGAATTGACACGTGACTGCCAGAACCCATCACATTTCTTGGTTCAAGAAAAATCGAGAAAATGGTCGAGAACGTCGATATATTTCAGATCCAGCGAAAGGGCTGTAAAGAAAGTGTAGAAGGACTCCTCGACGAACCGTCGCCAGGGACGGACGTACAGCCCCAAACTTGCAGTTTTCCAGAGGACTCGGAGAGATCGACGGGGCCACATGATCACGGACAGAGATCAACGCTAGGTAACTGCCAAGTGTCTCAATCCTTGACGCGCCTGGGTGAATTACCGTAAACTATGGTTTATCTTGGGTTTAAGGGATCTGATTGTATTGCCCGACTAACTGAACACGAATAATTTGTATTTTCTTTACGTTCAGTTAAATAATTAATAAATTCTTGAAAATATCCCTTTACTTTATCATTTAATAAACCTATCACTACAGTTAATAATTATATTAGTGATATTAATTGTTTTGTTCTAGATTAAAGATTATAATTATATAAATATATATAAGGCACTTAAAGAAAATGTGACAAGGTCAGATAAATGAAGACATTTGGATGTGATACTATAATACTCCTCGGCGTTACTGTCCATGTAGGACCTTGGCTTCTCTAACGATCATAGCCCTATCTTACCGGTACTCTGCTCGTTTTCTCCATCTTCTAACACCCATCTTTCGTAAGTCGTCCTGCACATCGTCTAACCATCGTTTTCGTGGTTTCCCTTTGCACCTTCTGCCACGTGTATTTCCTTTGCGGATCTTTTTTACAACCCTGTCTTCTGACATTCGCTCTACATGGCCCAACTCATCTCTGTTTTGAGTCAATGTAGAACTCTAGGTTTGTTTAATGTTGTGAGATTCCAGGTTCCAATTTACATATATTTTCTTTTGTATTTACATTTTCCTTGCACGGTTCGTTCCTCAGTATCATCAATCGAAACGATAGAGTTTTCCGATATGGGGTCCTCCCCAACCTGGAGCCAGTTCTTTGTCTTTTTACTACCCTTTGATCTGTCTGGCTTGGGTGACCCTACCAGGTGTAAAACTACCGCCAGCATAACTCTCCGGGTCATCGGAGCCAGCAAACCTCCCCGCCACGTTAAGGCGACAGTCCGTGGGGAGGATTTGGATATGATATATATTAAAATTTTGGTTTTAACCAATAAATTTTATTTTTGGACAATAGATGATTATGGCGTATATCCGAAAGCTCTGAATATAGCTAAATTAAATAAAGTATTGAATAAAATAAAAAATTTTAATATGTGACTTATTTAAACCTGAGATTTGGATTTAATTAATATAAATTAATGACATATGTGATGCCCAATAATAATTTATATTTTAACTAACTCAGATATATGGTATAAAGATATCCAAATTCGAATATTTTTTAAAGTAACAGGTTGCATGAGGGTTCACACGAGGAGGCAACTCCCCTGTGACATCATAGGAAGGGATTTGAAGGGGGGCATGCAAAAGGTTAACTAAGGCATTCGCCTAAAAGTGATGCAAGATAAACCCTAGAAAACATGTATCAGGTAGGTCAGGCGCTTGGTACTTGTCCCACGCCCTTCCGATGGCGGGAAAGGGTTTGTTGTGGGGAAAGTAATATAAAAACACCTGCAGGTAAGCTATCGCTCGTATAAGAAACACGTAAATCGCTTAACATTAGTTTTGTTGTCTTTTATGTATTATTAACCTAATCCCAAGATCCCCAGTATTAACTGTGTCAGGTGGGTCACGCATTTGGCACTTGTCCCACGCCCTTCCGAAGAAGGGAGTGGGGTGTGCCGTAAATGTTTGTTACAATATATTATTAATTTTAACATCGAGACGTGAAGTACATAAAGGGGAACTTGGTGCTAATTATTTTTGTGGATTTAAAGCCACCAGGATGGTGTTATGGAGTCATGTTTGGTATTCGAGTTAATTACCAAAAGGAACGCAGCAGGTGGTTCTAAATGAAGTGGAGTCAGGGGCATTATTCGGTGATATTGGTGTTCCGCAGAGAAGTGTTTTGGGCCAAACACTTTTAATTTGTGCATAAATAATATGTATGGCCCTTCAGAAAATTGTGAAGTTAGTATATACACTTATGTTCTTTTCTGATAAAGAACAAATGCAGTTAGTTAATAAAATGAATAATCAAGTAAATTATACTTCAAATAGATTTAAGTAGAACGTCTAAAAAGTATATTTATGTATATTGGTATGAAAGTAAGACTTGATAGATAATAGTAAGATAAACGGAGTTAGCAATTTAAAATATTTAGAGATTATTTTAGATCAAGGTATGAACATAAATTGTCACGCAGATGAAAAATTCACTGAAATGTCGTGAGAATAATAAAATACTTTAATTGTCCACCATAATGGTGGTTAATTTACATTATTATTAGTTGTTCAAAAATCGTAGTCATAGTTTACTTATAATACAATACACGGTTTATATTGCTCGAGTTTGCTGTAAAGACATAAATAAGTAAGTCTTGAATGTTTTATTATAACAAAAAGCTCTTTTGTACCCTCAAATGCAGGTCTCAGCAATAGTTCAATATTAATGTTAAAGAGTTGCTAACCACGTCATATAGGGCCAAATACTAACTAGATAGGCGAAAGCTAATATAATATTAATTCCCAGAAGATTCTTTTCTCAGTCTGAGACATAATTACCGTTAGTTTTTCGATGGTTTAGGGTATTGATATATTCTGGAAATCCAGAATTAAGAAGTTGTCCTTCGCGAAAGTTCTATATTTGAATTATGCAACCGTTCGGCTTCCGTTTCTTACGGAATTATCTAGCACATCCTTTCAACTGGCAATCTTAATTCATTATAGAATAGCGTAAGGTTGTTTTCCCAGATTTTCACATTACGTAACTCGATATTATGAACCATCATCAAATTTTAGTGTCAAATGTATAGACCTAGCGGCGTCGCTTTCACCGGATGCATTCAAAACTTCTGGGGACTGTCTATCAACTGAATATAAACGGTAAGTACATCTCAGATTAAAACATTGCGAACCAAATGACCTGTTTAATGAGGCGGAAGTATATTTCTTAGTTGGCTTCGATTATAAAGTTCAAGTTGCATACTCAGGTGACCCATGATCTCTTCTACATTTTATTGCATTGAACTAATATATACTAGTTCCACATTCGATGACGCACAAACAGCTGATTTGCGTTTGTTAACGTAATTTTGTGGATATATCCAATCACCGTTTTTAATAACTATATATTTTAATATACTTATTAACAGAAAAACTGAATTTGGTTGCTGAATTATAAATCAATTTCTTTGGGCACCAGTAGATTTAATCTACAACTTTATATAATAAAATGTCTAATTTCGCTAAAATTAATGTGGGCAAGGGCAACTATTGAAAATGATAAACAATTACAGAGGTTATAAACTTAGTTGTGCATGAAATGCTGTTTCATATATATTTTAACAGTTGGGTCGTCAAACGGGTTTTTGCAAAGTTCTTATTTACACTCGTCAGCCTGATCACACCACTTATGAAATAACGTTGTAACCACCACGTTGAGGGTCAAGCGCTGCTTGGCTCCACCTACTCGAAGTTTCTGTGTGGCGCTCACAGCAAACGGATATTTACAGAAAATTCACTCCAACAGAAAACCTGTGACATAAAACTTCATTCAAACCCAGTATTGCCATATCAAATAAACTGAAGCAATACTATCAAATCGAATTAAACCAACACGAATAATATCACTGCAGTTTAGTTACGGTAGCGTCGATATTGTCAGACGTGGCCGATTTCAGTCAACTCAAGCTACCATGTGCCTGTGAGATGTGTTTCATTCCTGCTATCTCTGCTCTTCCTAAAATTCAACCAATCACAAAGTCTTTTTTTTTGCAGAGGTAAACAAATTAGTTAAAAAAAATGTCCGGCATGATGCATGGTTGAGGCGTTATATATCCCCACAATAAAAAGAACCATTTTCTCTAACTCACGGGGGACTAATTAATTACTCATTATGACAATATTATAAATCTTACAATAAAAACTTATGAAATATGCAATTATTTAAACAGGCTTTAACTATTCAATATCTATTACTATATTTGTGTTTTGGCGTTTTGTTGCAAATTGAATATTAAATAAAAATAAATGTAAGATATTTTCACCCCGAAATATAATGATTAGCAAAAAAAAATTCAAATTAAATTGAATAAATAGTAAGTTTTAACTTGAGGGTTTCCTTTATTAGAAAGTCAGGCCTTCGAACCGAATAAAGAGGCGAGCTCGTGGCTATAAAGTAAGACATTTGCATGGAAGAATTATGAACGTGTGTCGGTAACCACCCAATTAGCAGTCAAATGTCACATGCTCCGGGTCACCGCACGTCTGCGTAAATATTGCAAAACACGATCTCGCTACTTCCATAAGTTTCTACCAGACCCATCCGTCATGGTAATGACACGCTATATTAATTATAAACCTGTCGACTGAGTCTTATTGCGCAACAGTGCACGATTTGAGCATAAATTATTGCCTACATTAAAGGCAGATAATTAGTAGCCGTCTTCAAAATTAATTAATATTGGGTATTGCCAACCCTACGCATTCCTTGTGTTCCGTCAATCTGATTCCGATAACATTCCTGTATCAAAAGTCGATAAGTAAATTCCAATAACATTCCATATTCAAGTAAGCCCTTTTCCGCCTGATAAATGGGTCACCAATTCATTAGCTCCATATATAAATGAATGTCTGTGAGTCTGTCTGTGTGTCCCCTATACGCTCCTAAACCATTCATCCGATTGCGGTGAAACTTTAGTGCGCAACCCCACAAAGGTTTTGGCGGCCTTTCGAAAGGTTAGGCATCTGTCAAGGGGTGAATGGAGGAGAAATTTAAAAACATGCTATACGGCTGATATTAGCGTTTTCAGAGTCTATGTTATTAATAGTTTATGTAGATGTATTTAGTGTATAATTTCAACCCCTTAAAGAATTAATAAGGGAGGGGGTAAAATAACACGAAACAACTGAGATCGTGGTTAAATACTGTGTTATAGAAGTCAATGAGTTTAATTCTGCCATTCACTATGTCACTTAAATTGTAGTTCAGCCCCTAGATGTGGAGGCTGATCATTTTTATATGTCTATTTGAATAATAGTTTATATCCAGATGTATTTATTATATAATTTCTACCCCTTAGGGGCGTGGAAGGGCGTTACAAAAAAAATAACGCGAAACAACCAAGATTGGTGTCAAATCCAGGTTTATAAAATCAATGAGTTTAATTCTGACATTCACTATGTCAGTTATCTTATAGTTCAGCCCCTAGATGTGGGGGTGGGGGAGGATGTAGGTGAAAGTCCATTACGTAAAGTAATGTGTGAAAAACGGAACCTGGAGTTATGGAAGCTATTGAGTTTAATTCTGTCATTTACCATACTGGTTAAGATGTAGTTCAGGCCCTAGGAATGGGGATGGAATCGGGTGAAACAAATTTCTGTTTACATTCTTAAATGCGTAGACCAATTTCTACCAAACTTTATACACAAGTTACTTAAGATCCAGGAACAAACACTGAGGGGTTGACACACCTACCGCCTCTAGGGGGTAGAGGAATTTTAAAACATTCCTAGACAGCCATTATCAGAGTCAAATAAAACGATTTTGGTGTCGCTTGATTTGGTAGTATAATTCTAGAATTTTGAAGTGTCAATTTTCAACTCCTAAAGGAAAGGGAGGAAGCACCCTTACCGTGTGGGTGGTGGTGGAAGTTGTTTACATAAATGCAAGAAAAACCTATTTTAATTTTGTCGATTCCTTGGTTATCGGATTCGTTGAGTTCAATTATTGCATTAACCACGGTTATAACAGAAATTTCATGTTCCTCCACGTGAAGGTCGACGTGGTTGACAAAAGGTTGACCCACTTAAGTTACGTGGTAAATGTTTGTTTTTATAAGTTATTGATCTCTATTTAGTTTAAAGGTTGTATTTCTTTACTCCTTTAAGGTACCGGGAGTAATTTAAGACTATTAAATTAGCGAGTATTTTTACTGTTTTAATTCGTCGTGAATTTTAGACACATTTAGTTTATGTTGTAGGAGAATCCCGAATACCGTCGGCTATAATTCTGGTTTATTTGAAGTTAAATGCGTAGGGGTTAGGTTGGGGAAGGAACGAAAACACGTAAATGTGTAAATGTTACAAATACTGACGCTATTGATACTGGTACTTAAAATGTTCACCAAAAGGTTAGTGTCGAATCAATTCCTACTCTGGGATAATTTAAATAGATATATTAGTAAATAAATACAATAGGTACTTATGACTATATATATATATATATATTAGTAAGTATATAGAATTGGAAAAGTAAATATTTGAAAATACATTAAATACGACCTATTATATATGAGAGAGAAGAATAAGAATTATTATTTGTAGTATAAACTTCACTTCACAATTATCAGTAAATTCCCAAATAATAACACTACACTTTGATAAATACAAAATTATATACAAATTCTCAATTTTGTGTCCGGAAGTATTTTCTGGCAGCTCTTCTCAGCGACATGAAACCTCGTGCGATCGACATGAAATAAAAAATTGTAAATTTTGGGCATATAATCAATATAGATTTATGTTAATATTCCGTAAATTCACAAGTATTTTCTAGTAAGCTGCTTCTGTGTTTACAATTCCTAATTTATAATTGAATAAACATGGAATCATTAATAATATACAGAAGCAAATTAAATTAATCAATATATTTTGCGTTAATAAGAAAGTGTTTATAAAGATGGTGTAACTTATACGAATTATACATAGATATTTGTTAATCATATCGCATTGGTTGAAAAATTGGTTTGGTTGGTCTACCACAAGTCGTGGACTTAAGAAATTATATTATAGAAAATATATATTTCCAGATAAATCATAGTATTATTTTATGCTCCTCAAGGCAATTATTTGGGTTCCTTGTTGTTGAATGTAAGTAACATCTTATTATTAATAATTACTATTTTCTGATGAGTTGAAAATCTTTTAGAGTATTTAATCAATAAATGACTTCATTGCTACACAAAAAATTTAAGTAGCATATCCAAAAGGTTAAAAAGTGTAATTAAATTAAATTTTTATTTAAATAAATTAAATATCCAATAACTCTATACCTACATCATACACTTACATTTATATTTTCAGAATTATTGCCTATTTAATTATAATTAAATGTCAGTTAAATATCTAATTTAAAGTTTGATGTATTTAATATTAAATAACATGGATTGTTAAAACTTCTTCATTACAATATTTTGAAACATGAAGGTTGTTGGAGGGGAACGTTGTACTGAGAAATAATTGTTAAGAAAAAAATTCGTTAGGTGGCGCCGTTTTGATTAATTATCCTTGACGTTAACCAATCAGGTCGTTCCGCGCGCAAATTCAAGCGGTGTTGCCAAACGTGTTCTTCGTTTGGTTAGTTAAATCGAACAAGAGAGGGAAAATACAACAGGTCATCACGCAGCAGTAGTCTCGTGGGCTACAATATACACCATGAGGACAATTGGCATTAATTGTATCAGAATATGTAGCGACGTGAGGAACAGAAGGTGTGAATCGAAAAACGATCGCATTTTCATGTTATCTTGAGTCAGTTCGTCCAATCAAGCAGTTGTTGATGTTTGGTTCCAAGATACAAGAAACCGGCAATTTGTGTTTGCTACATATACTTTTAAGTATGATTTCATTTTCTTGCGTAACCTGCGTTTAAATACAAACTTCCCACTTCTTAAGGAAAATCATAAAAGTTATTTACGCAAACGAAATACCTGAAATAAAGAACAAAAAATGAAAACGTCGATAAAAATCAAACAATATTAGTTCTGAATTTTGAAAATTTGGTACATTTAAGGCTAAATTTGAGAAAATTCTCAAAATACCTATCTAGCCTTGCTCATTAACGTATCTTAAATTTATCACTACTGTAAATGCGACATTTTTACTGATAAGCGGGAGAACCTTCCCAGAGAGCTCTGGAAGAGGCTATCTGGTTTTTGAACTAAGGTTCCCACATGCCGCGGCACCTCGACCTGTTTTGAGAGGTGAATTTTCCGTTGTCGCAGACCTTGGGTATATGGTAAGAGTTGTCGTCCATTCCCATTGAAACAGTCGGCCAGCTGTCTCCTAAACTGGTCCCCACAGAAAACCTCTCTCCCGTCATCGGATGGTTTATACTGCATCACTTTCAGGGGTATGCCAGGTAGGATCCTTAAACTATGCCCGGGGGCCATTGGCTACCTTGCTCTACCCTTCTTTCTACCCCTCTTTCTAATTCCTTCCTATACTATTAAAGGGGAGTTGTCACCATATGGATTACCCTCATGTAGCCTGTTATTAAATTACCAGTTTTCAACAATAATATGGTACATTGTTTTGATAGGAACGTTTTAAAGGTTGCAGCTGTTGTAAAAATGTTCGTTAGATATAATAATTAAAAACACAAATTGCCGGTTTCATAACGTTGAAGTTTGTATATATTATTTGTTAAATCAGAGATGATGTATATATTACTTAATAATGTTGTCCTCATATATAAATGAAAAAGGCCAGAACTTTATGAATAAATAAAAAATCAATCAGCAACATAGGTTTCAGTTATAATTATCTGAAAATATATGGTTTTGAAAATCAGCTGCAGACTGGCAGAATATATCTCCATTTCCTTTTCTACAAACCTTGTCCACACTTGCAGTACTCTCTAAAAGAAATGTGAAAATGACAAATCTACATCAAAGGCTTCCAGGTGTAACATCCTAATGTAAAAGTGGACAACACCATGTCAGTCTGCCACATGTTCTCTATTTTTATTTCTACAATTTTTTTCTTCGATAATCTTGCTGAGTTTATTTTAAATTAAAATTTGCATATGAAGCAATAACTTTGAAAAGCGTGAAATTCAGGATTGTTGGTTAATTGAATATGTTTTGTGTCACTGCTTATTACGTTTCGTCGTCTTGACAATCTTCCTAACTTGTTTCCACTGGTTGCTTCTAGTTATGTAAATGTATAGCATTCCGAATCCAATTTGGATACGCTACTAAGAAAAATACGAACAGACTGTGATATCTATTTTGCATGTGAAGTTGCTCAACGTGATCCTGGCGCCCAGCTTTTTAGTGACGTTTCATTAAAATCTTGTATTTACCAACCACGTGGCCGATAAGATATTGCAGATCTAGTTTTGCACTTATATTTATCTCCAGTACTTAACGCCTTCTAAACTCATTTTGTTGTTCTACCGTCAACTGAAATGGACTTCCCAAGCCACCACAAAAAATTGCATTCCAGGAACACTTCGTTAACACAGTCTTATCTGCTTCTCACCCGACGGCGACTACTGCACGTAATAAATAGGAGTTAGCGTAAACTGGATGCTAATAGTTGGATGTAGAATATACGAATGCATTGAAAACATTAAATGAGAGTGCGTAATTCAGGTACAATTGTTATCATGGTACAGGTGGCAGTCTCAAGGCACAACTATAAACAATAAAAGCAGTTGAAAACTATCCGACATGTTGTCAACTTGAGGTGAATTTTAAAAATTGAACCAAGTACGTAGCACGGAAGACGCATAACGCAACAAAGATAATTTAGTATACATGAGGATATTTTATTACATTTTAACGGAACGGATTAATACCAGTTATTTTAGAAATTTAAATTTCCATATGTTTGTTTAATTAGAAAACCAATGGAGGTCACTATATTTGTTAAGTAAGTTGTAATTGACGTCAGCGTCGTTAATGACCCTGGCTGTCCACGCGACGGAAAATAAATTGTATTTAAAAAAAGTTGTTTACATTCATCCATTTACGGCCAGATCAACCAAATGCAAAATAGAAAATAAAAAGATTCGTTCAATTTTTTTCACTTAATAAACTAAAAAATGGTCGTTGATGTAGTTTGTGCAGAACTCGTTGAGGTTTGATTATTGCTATTAAACTGACATTAATGCGGTTTTACAATATATCTACGTTGTGAATTCACATTTAGAAAGTGCTCGATTCCATAAATTATCAGTTAATGTCATTTTCGTGGTTCTCTAAGAGATTTTAGTTCTTTTTTGAATTAAGCATTAATGAATTAATTGTACGATTCGTAATAAACTGTGTAGGAAATAAAAAGGTTTTAAGGGGCTTCCAGTGGAAACATCGCCTTTATGTCGTTTAGAATATAATATACTTGGAGTAACAGCTGACGTAAGAAAATAGTTTTGTTTTTAATTTCTCGTAAGCTGCAAATAAAATTATTCTACTTTCAATCTGCGTTAACAATAGAGTTCTATTATGCGTGATAGAAATATAAAAAATTATACTTATCCTTAAAAATATTAATTACTTATGCATTAAAATTACGTGTTTTCGATGTATACCAGTAATGTTTTAATTAAAATTCATATAAAAGTAATGTAATAATAATAGTTAGGACTGTACAATTTAAATTATTAATAATGACCAATAATAGACAATTTAATTAATTAATTTCATGACACATTTCTGTCCGGATGTCGACCCTCATCATGTTGACAATAAAGAGTTTAAAAATTATAGTTATAATAGCACAAGGGAATTAGTTAATAGTCAAAGATTATATAAAAAAAAGAAATAACAAAGATAAATAGTATAAAATGTTTGAAGATTACGGATCACGTATTAAAATTTTATAAATATTTCTTAATAAATTCGTGTCGGTTCTGACATTAAGAGAGTATGTACGGTGCTTAATATGTAGCATTTCGGAAACTAATCTTGACTTACAATAACTATTTATCTAAAATTTGAAAATTATCCCATTTGAAAGTATGGTTGGTGTCTAAAATATCTTTGACAATGATAATGTGGAAGCAGTGTTATTCTGGTTCTGTAATTAATTTAATTATTCTGATTTTCATAATGTTTAACTATCCACTAATATATCTGCAATTTATATAATAAATTTTAAAACTATTTATGGTTAACCTGGTGGGGGTCCACAAATGGACAGAAACGTGTCGTTAAATTAAATTAATTTATCTTTAATTGTCTGTTATTGGCCTTTAATAATAAATTTAAATTTATTTTAATCCTCACATTTACTAATACTATATATTATAATTGAGGATTTACGAAATTAATAAAAAACTTAGTTAATAAAAATTATTGACCAAATAAATTAAATAAAATATTTAACAGGGTATTAAATACGTATTGAGAAAGAAAATTTAATTAAAAATTAACACGATTGACTGTTGAAATTAAGAAAAATGAAAAAAATTACGCCTGATTGAAAATTAATAATAAGAAAGATAGCCAAATACAGACAAAAGAAGTGATAATATAAATACCGCACAACAATTCTGGAATCTACGTTGTGTGGTATTTATATTATCACATTTTTGTCTATATTTGGCTATCTTTATTATTATTACGATTGACTATTCAAAACTCCGATCAACCAGTGGGTTCAGAATCATAAACGTAATTGTAAACTAACATTTTAATCTGTTATTGTTAGAATATTGAGTTATTAGCGTGACAATATTTTGATTTGTATTGGGAATCGACTTTGCCAATTCAGCATAGTTTAATGTAAATTAAAAAAGACAAACGAGAATGGCCTAAATTTGACTTGCCTACGCGAGGAAATCAACACATATTGGAGTGAAAAGTAGCTGCGGCTGGAGTATCTTGGAGAGATGATTAGACTAAATCCTCTGGATTGGATTGCCAACAGGACTGTCATCCCAACTTGTCTCTTGAATGACCTCCCAACTTTTAACTAACTCTATTCAATCATCTCCAGACTCTAACTCCGTACAGTTAACTTCTTATATCTGCGCTATACTCTCATTTACTTCAACTAATTAGTTATATATTTTCATTTTCCACCATTCATGTAGAAATTTCGTTTGTAAAATCAGAGGAATTGTTCTCTATCCACATGTCTGAAACACCATGTTTTCTTCGTGCACATACATTCTGCTAAAATAAGTGGTGAGAAACTTATTTCCTTCCTCCAAGTTTTCCATCTTCAAAAATCAAATGCCCACCCCCAGTTTTACCACGGTCATATTTTTGAGCTACATCCGTTCTGAGCGTCGAGGAAATGGTATTGTCTCTGTCGGTCATGCAATTAAGCAGATCCAATAGCCTTTTCACTTCAATAATATATATTGTGGTAATCACGTTTAATTAAATAAATAAAGGAATGAATTTTAAATTAAATCCAAATTTTTTAAAAGATAACAAAGATTATTTATTTGACAAAGTTGGTTTTCGTTGAATTTACATTTTATATTGTTAAGTAAATTCCTCAGCTTTTATGAGAATCTAACTTTCAGGCCTGCTTATCGGGCCTCTAATAAATACAGTGATTTTCAATTTTCACCAAATTACAAAAGCAAAAAACCTAATTTAAATTTACAATAACAAAATATTATACCTATAAAAAACTATTAGAAGTCTGAAAAGTTATATAAATCTGACAAAGTTATAGAAATCTGGCGGTAAACGATATTTACGAAAGGCTTACAGAATATAGTTTGGTTTTTACATACCATTTATTTAGAGCTGCTATAGTTTGTGCACACGTGATTATTTAATTTTTATAGAACACTAATTTCATAACACTGATTTTATTATCGTCTCACTTTCCAAAACTTTGCAACACTTTCGGCACCTTACTAATTTATTGTTGTACGTATGGTCACATTCAGTTTTGCTGTAGAAAATCTGTAATAGAAAATGATGGTCTTCAGCCCATACTTAGTTGAATTCGACTACCTCAGACTCTCGCCCGGACTACCATGGTCAGGCCCTGCAAAACACACACACACTCAATCTGCTCTCTGAATATCTGAGTGACTGTTTTCTGGTATAATTCCGAGCGTCTTGTATACCGTTTCGACAGTACACCGTAGCAACCATTATAGTCTCTGCATTCTCGCGCCAAACAATGCTGTTGTTTTCAAAGTTACGCCACCAATAATTAAAGAAACAATTTATATAAAACATTTCATTACACATTTGTAATCTCTACAATATATTGTGACATTTTGTTTCTGCATTTCGGTCTCTCAACGCAAGTTCCATTCCCGTAATTGACTTTCTCCTTAACCCACATAAAGTATAATGTCTACTTTAAATATTATCAGTTACGTCGCCATTTACATTCGATTGGATATAGTTCGTTTCCGCGAAGATATATCCTAGTTTAGCGTTATTTTTATATCTTCTCTTCGAGAAGGTAAACAGGTAGAATATATCTGTCTTCATTACAATTTATTAAAAATAGCTATATTGCTTCAGTTGTTTATTGGAATCCTGATTTAGCACACGATCGGGAGAAACATTTTCTTTCGATTAGTTTTGTTCTGTTTTCAGAACCATAACATTACACAGGAGAAATAAATTGAAATAAAAGAGCAACATTTAATGCTGAGCAGGTGAGTATGATTAGGTTGAGAAGCGCTGTATGACACCTCGGCGTACATATTTATGCTGACAGGTGATGGATCGATCTCGACGCGCACAGGGACGAGACCCTCGTTATGATAATCAGACAGATATTCTTACGGGAATTAAACCACGGGACTTAAAAACACGTTTGAAACTATGAAGCTAATTTGTAACAGATGATGATATATTTTGTGTGAAATGAAACAAGAGAGTGTGTGGTCTTGCGTCTCTGTGAGGAAAAGAGGAGGGAAATTGTAATATCACTGAAGATAAATTCAATAAAAATGCAATGGTGTTTGTAAATTGACTTGCGTAATTTGTTAATTAAATAATTTTTCACAGACCGCATACAATTCATTGTTCATTGTCAATCCCAATGGTAGGTAGCTTGGTTATGATCTAGTACTGTAATGGCGATCAATAGAGTACGGAACAAACTAGAGAACGACAAATTAAAATATCAAAAGGCAATTCTGATAGAGTTCTCTAATGCTTTCAACTGTATAGTTTGAGAGAAACTCTTATCAATGTTGGAAAATAACGTTATGCTCAAAATAAAACGGTTCTGATTTCAAAAAAGTGGGGGCGGTGTCAATAACATCGAAGAGGAGAGTCCCCTAAGGCTCGTAATGTAATATTTATATGGACGATCTGATAGAGAAAATTAATGAGTTGTAATAAAATGAAGACTGTGCTCCATATGCAGATGACTTGTTGCTATTAATAAGTGGAATGAGCCTCGCGGAACTAGAAAATAAGGGAAATAGTTTTATGAAGAACAAGTGATGGGCAGAAAGATTCTTATTTTTTGAGTCGTTCAGAGTTGATTCACTCAATTCTCCGAGTCGATTCTTTTCAACGACTCTTCGGCTCCCCGAATCCCATCCGATTCTATTCTCAAGGTTGAACATTAATAACATGAGTAAGTACAAATGGTAAGGGGGAACGAATACACACAAAAATCAATAAAAATGCTTTAATTATTAAATAATTTATTTATGAAAAATAATATTAATATATATTTGAACAACTATTTCTCAAAGTTAATATTGCTATTTAAATAAATCATGGACAAAGTAAGAAGACTCCTTTTACCGTCATGATCTGCCTTTCCAACTAATTTCTTCAATTGAATATTCGAGAAAAAACCAACTGTTATTTCTAAATGTATATTGGCAACCATACGGTTTCACATTCCTTGACAATAAGGGTTATCCCTGCATTAGGACATTGACCTCGTCCTTACGGAAAGTAAGGAGCATGTCAGACCTTCAATGGCCTAAGCTCATTTCCTCAAAACAAAACAGGACTACTCCTAGTTCCGGCGATCCCTTTAATATAAGGATTTGTTGGAAACAAAACATTCAACGCAGGTAATGCGTGGAATAATTTGCACTGCATTACTTGCTAAAAGTAGAAAAATAAGAACGACATCCTTGAAAAGTACGGTATATGTGAGGGCAAAACAGTATTGACGGAACAAAATAAAGACTTGCAAACAGAGTTTTTAAATGACTGACATCAGGAGTGGTTAAAGCTACGTTCCAAATTGCGATTTTCTGTAGAGCACCCACTGCGATTAAAAAACCGTATGATTTATTATGGAAACCATTTGTGTGGTCGGTCTTTTGCTTCGTACAAAATTAAGGCGACAGCGACCGCACTGGGTTTATCCTCTTTCAAGACAAAGCGTAATGAAGGGACCAGTCTACAAGTTACAGAGAAAATAATTATCCAACTGCCATTATCCATAAAGACGTACATAAAGCCAGAAGTGTCTCCCTTCCAACAAATACCAATGCCATGCCGTTAGGACATGTATCTTCTGTACCTACCGAAACTGTCTGAAAGAATCAGTTTGATTGCTGAAAAATGCCAAACTGAAATGTCTGCAGGACAAAGTCTCCTACCAATAATACAGTCAGATCTGACACCAGAATCACGTTTAATACGGAGTTGTTTTTTTAGGGTTACAGGGTAATCCTCATGGTGGCAACTCCCCTTCAATAGCATATAGAAAGGGATTTGAAAGGGGGATGCGGAAGGGTAGAGGAAGGTAGCCAAGGGTTAACTAGGGTCCCCTGGCTATGGTTTAAGGATCCTACCCGGCAATTCGCCTAAAAGTAATGCAGGGAAAACCCTAGAACAACCTGCATCAGGTAGGTCGGGCATTTGGTACTTGTTCCACGCCCTTACGATGGCGGGAGAGGAACGACTGAATCCAAATTATCTCATCATTCGTGGTATTTCGGCTGCCGGTTTTCCTCTGATAACATCTCAAAACGGTTAGTAAAAGAAGCATTTTGTATAAAATCATCCGGCCCCATTTCTCCACCTGGCCTAAATACATAGAAGTTTGGAATTTTTTGTCATGGGATCATTCAAAAACCTGCTTTAATAATGAAGACCCGCGTGAATTCTTCCTTCCAATTTCAGATACTCTTTCATCTTTTATTACAATATGTTGGTTTTTCTTCCATTTCTAAAATCAGCCTTTCGGTATCAATCACACTGCTTATGATGCCGTTATCACATGACTCGTCGATTGAATTGCTTGACATTTTATAATAAGGGAGACAATACACAAGGGTAAACTGACAAGATCACACGGAAGTGTGAATGAATAATTGCTAGAGCTAGTGTCAATGTGTCTCATTCCAGAACAATCTAATACAGGATAAGTTGCGTTTTGTTTATTCGCTGCAATATTCTACTTGCATGTGGGTGAATGACATTTCGGTGACTAAATAATCGCCCGATTACAAATCGAAAGTGGTCGTCGAGCCTTACAGTAGGATGGTGAGAAGCTAGTGATCGCAAAGTGATGATGAAGATTTGAGGACCCGTGGTAGGAAAACCAATGGAGATTGGTAATGGAATGAAGGTTTCAGATAGACGAGTTAGAACGGATATAAAAAGTTTTATAGGGCAGGGTATCGGCAGTGAAGGTGAAAGAATAGTTATTCTTACTGATTATCAGTAAGAAAAATGAAAGTAAAGTGGTGAATTGTTTTTTTAATTGATTTGTTTACAGTCGCATCAACAGCTAGGTTATTAGCGACTAATTAATGTAACTCAATTTTCTTAATCGGGGACCTGATTTTGACGAGACAAACATCCATGCCCTCGCCGGGTTGGAACCCGGGACCTCTGTGATGCAAGTCAGAGTGAATTGTTCTAGTTGCTCCAATAGGGATTAGTTGGGCACCCCGTACCGCCCACTGTATCTGCCTAGAGGAACTGATTATTGCCAAAAACAATTACAGGTAAAAACACACAGAAATTCACTTTTATTAAGTTAAATAGAAACACTATTTTGGATAATGATCACATATAGTTGATCCCAGAATTACCCTTAGAAAAATAGTATTGAATTCAACAATAACTCTAAGCATATTAAGTTAACAAAATATTAAAAACGTAATTTTAGATTAAATATTAAAAATGCCAAAAATCATTCAGTACCCATTTATGTATTAAAATATTAGTGCTAGAATAATTTTCCTTGCCAGTAATAGTCTGATTAAAACATACGTCATAAAATCTCTTTCACGCAGGAGCTGTGTATCATCAGAGACTTTTGATGCAATTCGATCACTTTCTTTAAAATAAAAATACACAAATTTTAACTTTCTCTAGATATTTAGTGAGTAACTGTTGATAGGAGAAAGTATAGTTACTTCTCTTAAGGTGATGTGTCATCTTCAACCTAGTTTAATATTATGAGTAGTTGTTATAGCAAAATATAACATATGAAATGTTTCCATTTATTTCGTATTTATCTTTGGATATATTTAGTTTCGTTCGTCGCTTAGGTTACATCTTACGATATTTCTTTGTAATATAAAACAAATACTTTCTATTCAGACATTATTATTCATATTAAATATTTTCCCATGTTATAAGAGCCAATGGTTTTTTAATTAAGATAGTTTATATACAACGAAACTTTATTACAAACAATGTTAAACGACAAATGTAGCTTTTGCATATTACCAGTCAGATTTATATGCGTATTTCATTCTTAAATACCATTATAAACTTCTTGATATATCTTAGCGCTGGTTTAGTTTGCCAATGTACGGTATACATATATTCTATTGTTCTGAATATAGTTATTCGTTTCAAAAAAAAAATTAATCTGGAGTCAACATGTAACAGTTTAACATAAATTAATACGCGAGGAAAGTGCAGATTGATGTACCAGACACATACGCTGTATAAATAGGTCGTTATTTGTATTCTTAAGAATAAGACACATGGTTTATTTTAAGTATATGCGTAACAGTTAAAACTTAATAAAAAATTATGAATCCTACTGTAATGAGAGAATACGAGTTTTATGCAAAATTGAATGCGGAACTACCGACGGAGATTTCGATAATAGTACGCGACTGGTAACCAATAGATAAATCATAATAATGAGCGCACAACCTCTGATCGTGCTATTATGAAACTGGTAATACCACTCAATAAGTGAATAAAAAAGGATCCGACTAGCAGGAGAGATTTCAATTAGTGAATGTTTAATGCATGACCGATAGTTTGATTTACTTGCTCACAATGAATTAATTCTTTCGCAGATGACCAATTGCAGGATAATTTATTTTAATTGAAAGAATGGGATTATTGTGTACACTTACCAATGTACAATTAGTTCACATTAATTTATTACAAAGGTTTGAAAGTATCAAATATAATATGATAATATAAGGAGATAATTGAAAAAAAAATCATGTTAACGCGTGGAAGCATGGATAAAAATGATGACCGTGACTTTTTTGTTTATTTTACTAATTTATAATTTTTTTAAATTATTATATCCAAATACGGAATTTAATAAATTGAGTTAAGGATTATTAATTACTGTTACGTATATAAAAGGAAATCAATTAATATTTCTGAAAAATTGCAGATAGGCCTATACTTTCTTCTGTATGGCGGGGGTGTATATATGTACTATATCTTGCCCACTCGTGAGAGGAGGATATCATTACTGGCTTGCATACTGTTCGTGTTAAATAATTAAAATAGCAAATATGTCAGAATAATTAAGTATAATCTATATTACAAGCACAAAACATAAAGTTACATCTGGGATTTGGGACTTCATCCGATGAAAAATACGAGTTAATAATGTCTGAGTCACAGAATAACCATTACAGTGCACATAAATGGTTGCATAACGGAAAACGAAGACACGAAATAATCTGCATTTCATCGTAATTCTCATAATATAATTGTTTTTCCATGCTTTGTTCTTGCTCATCATTGCGCTTCTGCCCAAGATTATTTCGAGGCTACAATCATTGTTCTATTGGATCTGAGAACCTTTATAACTGAATTTTTATTTCACTATGTCGTCATTGTCAATTGTTAATTTGACTTCTGTATCTCCAGCTGCTGTGATGATAGTACCCTTTTTGAAGTTTAAGAGAAGGACAAGCTTTGCATTTTAGCCTCAGATCCGTTACATTAGATTCTGAAGCCCATATTCCGTATTTGAGAGAATTGTTGAGTCATCAGCTTACCGAAGGTTATTGATGCTCCGTCCACCGATTTTCACTCCAATCTCTATTTCTTCCAGATTTAATTTCCTCATAATCACTTCAGCTTACAGGTTTCACATGAAAGGGGACAAGATGCAACCTTGCCTCACGCCTTTGCCGATTTAAAACCTGTTACGAAGTTTTATTATTTATTTTAATTGATCGCATAGAATACCAAATACTATAATTTCTGGGACATACTAATGGATAAGTTGAAGGACGGTGATTCCAGTACCGTTTTTATTGTCCTAGTCAAGTCAAAAAAACACAACAGTGGCCTTGGATAGTAGGTATACAGGAAAATGTCGTTCTGCGGAAAGAAGTCAGGAAGAAGACGAAATGTACCAGAGAAGAACTTTTCATAGAAATCTTAACTTCAAGATATACAAATTTACGAGAACGAGAATTTCAATGACACAAACGGCATATTGTTTTCCATATTATTTCAATCACGCAACAATACTTTGAGTAAACTATATATATATATATATATAAACCACATATTCTGACAGTCTTTCAATATCCAGCAGGAAATTTCCGAATGCTTAGTGTAGGGAGATTAAGTTCAAGAGACCCATTATATTTGGTGGTAGAATGTATCACATGCCCGTCTTTAAATGGTTGTAGCACAGAAACCGTTCGTATTCAGAAATGTTTTTTTTTTTATTAAAAATGATCTCCTCATCAAGTCGTAAAAGGTTTGTAAGGGGACTTTTTAAGCCCTCTGTATATACGTTCCAGAATCATTAAAACGTTAAATTTTACAATAATATTTTTTTCCTGAAACGACTCCTGATTTCTAATTGTTAAAAATGGATCTATGCGTTGTATCGAACATTTGAGGCGTTAGAATGGCAGGTAGCTTTATAATTACAGATGACAGAAACAATAAATAACGTCTACAGAGGATTACCTAAAAGTATACTATTCATCTAACAAAATTAACCCGGAAGTTATTCGACAGGCTTAAAGAGGACATTGAATTCTCAGAGGTATAAACGGTTGAGTGCATTTAAAGACCATTTATATACAGAGGATAAGGTATACAGATATGACAAGGGAAATAAACGAAAGGGCTACTACCTTCGTCCTTTGGTCTTTTAATGTGTTTGACACCTTGACACATGAATAACATTCATGCAACGCATCTCTCAGTGAAAGGTCTGTTATAGCGACGACAGTTGGAGAGAGTGAAGTTAGTGAAGGTCATGAGGAGAATTTAAGTAAAATAGAACATTAAGTACTTATTAGCAATTTCCTAATTTAACGTTTAACAGTGAAAGAATGATAAGTAATAAGTTATACGTCTACCTTCCCTAGCACAGAGTTCTTGGAAATAAACTCGAGAAATTGCCAGTCAAAATTCATTACCGACTGAGTTGTGTACTCAGTCGGTTATACGATTTTTATTTTAAAAATGAGTTCTTGAATTAAATTAACGCCGCGCTTTGAAATAATAAATTAAATTGTCGCTTTGTTATTTTGTGAAATTAAATTATTTTTAATAAAGAAAAAATATAAAAATATTTTAGTCAATTTTTTAAATAGTCCTCATATATATATATATGCCAATAACATCCATTTATAGCAATTAAAACATGAAGGAGCTTTCGGCTCAATGAACATCATATGCAATATATATTAATTAACTGGAATACACATTTTCTATAAATACATTTTCTCTTCTACACATGTTTCCATGAGAGGAAATGCAATATTTTCCATCCATGGTCACATTTTCCAGTCATTTTCTTACGACTTTCATTAAAAAAAATTATGTGGATGAGTGAAATTGCATAACTGCAAATCCCCATTAAAAATAATAAAGAATAATGAAGAAGAAAGATAGCCAATTCTGACAAAAAGGGTAATATAAATGCCACACAACGTTTCCGGGATCCTTTTGAGTTTTGTCAACTGACAAGTGACACCTGACGAAAGGGACTAGGATCCCAGAAACGTTGTGTCATTTATATTACCCGATTTGTCTAAATTGGCTATCTTTTTATTTATTATTTCAATCAGACGTAAATTTTTTCATTTTTTTGAAAAATAATAAACTTATCCAGGAGAAAACCTTGCGCCAATTGTGCATACCTAATAGCACAAAAACAAAATTCTACTTCCACCTTATCTTCTCACCACTAACTTTACCACACAGTCAACTTTAGAACTAAAATTCTAAAACCAATTATAAATAATTTGAGACTATTGAGAATTCAGTTCAAACTTCAATGATTGATGAATGTTCGAATCTAAGATGGAATGTTCTGAGAAATTTGATTGTATACATTTGTAAATACGTTTTCAGATGGTTAAGACTCCAAAAATTATATATTTTACATGATGATAAAAAATTTGTAAGCTAATAATTGGAAAGCTTAGGCGGGTATAAAATCAAATTTATCAGAATATTCAAGATAGGTGAGAAACATTTGGATTACAACATTAATCAATCATGAAGGTCTCGCCTTATTGTTCATCTGTTGATCCTTAAATTATGGGACGAAATGTGGTGATATATTCTATTAATCACACAATTAATAATCTATTCTGACAGTTTAGTTACTATATTTATTTATTGAGTGTGTTATTATAGTCAGATAAATATATAATTTTGTTATTATTACGTCATAAAATATTAAAAAATTTAATCTTTGAAGTAAAATAAAAAGTCGTTATACTACTAATACAGCGTGAAGGATATTCGGAAAACGAACTAAGTTGCTCAGTGTTTGAATTATCTTCAAATATATTATTTCATATTTGTAAGTAATACCACAGAGTAAAAATATAAAACCTATATACTGTCCCTAATGAACCAATAACTGTCTGTCCTTCGAATAATCCGAAAAAGAGTACATTATTCAGCGGAAGTCTGTAATTTAAAGTAGAAACTGTATTAGGTAGGAGGTAAATAAATTTTTTTGTGAAGAAAAGGTTTGTGCCTTACCCTTTCCATGTTCCCTTTTAATATTTAAGACTCTCAAATAATGAACTATTATTAACGTATGATTTCTAATAGAAACTCTACATTACCACCAAATAATGTAAAATTACGGGGAAACGAAGGAAAGAGTTTTTCAATATTTTCCTTAATATTTATACACGAAACAGAAGTTCTGTCAATTTTATTTCTCTGATTTTTGTACACTCAGTCTTCAGTTGATAGACTATAAATACTAAACGACTACAGGACTAAAGGACCTTAAATTATTAGATAATCGAAAAATAATTATATCGTAGAATAAAGTCAATCCAAACAATATGGCAGGTCGTGTAATATGAATCAACGAATTGGTATATTAATATACATGATAAGTGGTGTTTGAATTGACCTAAATTCAAGAAATGAAAGAAAATGTCACGTTTACACGCTACACAGCTCGAATAACTAATTGGAAGCAATGAATATCTCAATTATATAAATGTAACCAAATCAATAGAGTTTATATAGAGGATACTTAAATCTTTTAACGCCGCTGGTATAATTATTCTGTTGGCCAGAGAATTGAAGACTAGTGGTTGAGCATAAGGATTAGTACACGTAAATGTACTACTTACAGTGCGAAATAAGGAAACTATACGAGGGTCGATCGTATCCTATGCACCTGAAATAAAACGCGTTGTAATTGGCCGTCGAGGAGATAGCAATTAGCCATGAGGCCTGTCGATGACGTGGCTAGATTGTGTGTTCCCGTCATACTTAACGTGAATCTCAGCATGGCGCGTGCTGTGCCCGCGGCAGGGGCTCCTCGGTCACTCTGAGATACTCGTAGCACTGCATCCTGTCTTTGCAGTACTACAGAACTTACAATTCTCAGATTCAAAGACAATAACGAACCTTCCAAACTCAAATAGTTTTTAAGGCATTTGATCGACGTCACAATTCTCATTGAAACATCTTCAAACACGACTGGTCTGAGGTCCTGAATGTAAAATTATTAACTAATAAAGCATTGCAAAAATTACAAATTATTTCGATCGGTAAGGGGACGACACGGTCTTTTGTAACATCCAAATGACCTTGCGTCATGCTCTTTTATGATTTATATCTGGCCGCACTTTTATAACTTCTCGGCGATGTCAGCATTACATTAATTTAAGTATTGTTAGATATAAGTTCTTTCCAAAAATATCCAAAAGAAAAATATTGCTCTACAAGCGCAAAGAGAATAATAAAATAATCTCAAGGTGTTAGTTTGTAAAAACGAATAGAACACCCGCCGAATTTCAAAGCATAGTTAACTAGGAAATTTCCATAAAGACTGGTTAAGAAAATATAATAAGTTAATATTACAATATTATTCAGGGAGAGTATCACGAGTTGTGATTCTTGTCCAAGACCCTCATACAGATGATTCGCATAAGTTAAAAAAATGTAGCTTTGAGCAGCGTTATAACCTTAATCAGTTAATAAGCTGGGACATTAGGTTGATATTACTAGATCAGTTATGCACTAGTAACAAAGAAAAAATTGTTACTAAGTAATTAACCGACTTTAATATATTACCCATAACTAACGATCAGGGCTGATGGATAAATTTCGTCAGTAATTGAGAGTTAAGTTATTCATCAGTGAAGTGAGTTCAGATTCAGTGTCTTTATTTTGCCACAAAGAAAAAGTTAGTCTTCATGAATCACTAGAAAACGACAATTACTTAGATCATGTTAGACAACATCAATGCGTTAGTGAATGCATATGTGTACTGGAAGAACATATTCTGAAGACCATGACGTGATTCCGCGTCCATTAGTGATTATACTGACGCACTTCAACTAAGATTATATCGGTAAGTAAATTCACATTATTCAGTACAATTTTTTTTGCAGTTATCTTAGACATTTAGTGCCTATAAAAATAATTCCGAGTATTATATATAATAATATACGCAAATACTGGCATGAATCACGGCGAATCAGGTAATTCAAGGGAGCGTCTCCGTCGACCAGCTTGCAAAATACGTCATACTCACCCCACCCTCGTAATTGCACCAACGCATTCCTGGATGTGTGGTAATTTTCCCTGTACAAACTATCAAAATTGAATCAAAATTGGTATCATATATAATCCAACTCAACACTCAAATAAGTTCATAACTTCCATTCCATCAGCTTCCCCGCTAAGGCATCCAGAAGAAACCAAGTGGGTCTTTCAAGAGTCAGATCAGTCAACTCCAGACTAACACACTCCCGCATATTTTCTAACAGCCCAGATCAAATCTGTGATTATGCAATAATGTCATCACCCCGAAGCACCTGAGCCAGGGATTTGAAAATAAGGTTCTCAAATTCCGTGGCACTTAGTCCGAATATGAAGGGTGTATGTTGAGGTGTCGTAACCGTTGGGCATACGGTAAGAGTTGTTCTCTAATCATATTGGACCAGTCGGCCAGCTAACCTCATAATCCGATTGATACATGTCGTTTAGAATGCACCGTCCCCACAGAAGCCCCAGCTCCTGTTATCGAAATGGCGTGTTCAAGTAACAAATGCCCGACATACCTTATGCAAGTACTCTTGGGGTTTTTCTTGCATCGCGTTTAATGCCGGGTTGGATCCTTAAAATGCTGCCCATGGGGCCTATTTAACTTCTGGCTATCTTGCTCTACCTTCCACAAACCCATTTCCATCCGTTCATAAGATATTAAATGGGAGAGGCATCAAAGCGGAAAACCCTCATGGAGACGGCCATTCTAAAATAAATCGCTAGACTTGAGTCTTCAGTCTTCTCGATCTGGACCGGAACGCGAAACTCAGTTCGATCAGTGGACCGTGACTTATCTTCAGGCAAGGATGCGTGGGTGCGCAGCGGGGCCGTCCAGTTATGTGAGTAGAACGTCCGTAAGAAGAAGAATCACGGTACTTTAATATTCATGCCGTTTGCCCTGAATGTAAACTTGTTGCTGCTCATTCTGCTCTATATAGAAGCCCTGAGGATATGAGTCTACAGTTTAAATTATGTAAGAATAAATTTTATTTTCCTTTTCACAATATTTTATTTTAAAGAACCGGAATAAGTATATTGTAATAAATATAATTCTATATGTATTAAACCAAAATAATCTATTTTTATGTTCAATGCATAAAGTCACATAATAGCCTAAGAGATAAATAAAATTGGTGTGTAAAGATCAAAATTTAATTGTTTAAAGCCCTCATTTGAGCTAATAGTTTTAATCAATAAAAATATTTAATTTATTTCTCAAAGCCAATGGGAGCTGTTGGAAAGAAGGAAGGGACTAACTTTGAGGATACCTGCTTCTCTCTCTCTGCTTTGAACTAAGGTTTCACAAGCGGAGGCACCTGGGCCTATTTTAAGATGTGTATGTTCAGGCGTCGCTGACTTAGGGCATACAATAAGAGTTGTCGTATATTCGCATTGGAATAGTCGGCCAGCTGCCTGGTAAACTGGCTGAGGCACGGGGAATGGAATGCTGCGTCCCCACAGCATGGGGGCCTAGTTAACCCTCCCTTGCTCTACCCTTCCGCATCCCCCCTTTCAAATCCCTTCCTATGCTATTAAAGGGGAGTTGCCATCATGTGGATTACCTCATGTAGCCTGTTACTCAATATATATATATATATATATATATATATACATATATACATATATAATCTCAAAGAGTAATAGGTATTATCGGCCTCCAATAGTGGAGTACGTACATATTTAATAACTCCCACAAAAGTATATATATATATATATATATATATATATATATATTGTAATGCCAATTAAACAGGCCATTAATTGTTTTTAATATAATTAAATTGTTAGCAGTACGAATGCGTAAAGGCGACAATGAAGGTGGGTTTTTAATTTGTTTAACAATGGAGACCACGCGCGCTTAAACTCTGTATGCACTTGGAGAAGACCGGTTGGTTGCGAGAAACAGAACAGTTCAGTTCACGCGAGGATCTGAAAAACGTAAAAGTATGATGATCTAAAAGTCTGGAATCGGCTATGAATGGTGGCCTACGAGAGAAGAAACAGTTAAAAGTCGACGGGGAGATATAATACATTTGAGTTCACCTAGAGCAACGAACAGTAAAGTTTGCAGATATAAAGTACGAATGACGAGATCATGTATTTTACATTAAGACAAACAAAATTTTCACGGAGAGATTTATTTAATAATTTGCACACGGTTGCAAATGGTTGCTTCACGCTGATTGAACAATTACCGCATAGAGGAGACCAACTACCACTAGCAGGCCAAAGGGGGCGGCTCATCCGAGGTTCCAGATAGCAGAGGACGAGTATCTTAATCGTGTGTATTAAAATTTTTAATGAAGTTTAGAGAAAAATAGCCTTTTAGTGATGCAGTTTTCAAGATACAAGAGATAGATCTAGTACCAGATTGATTGAACAATTACCGCATAGAGGAGACCGACTACCACTAGCAGGCCAAAGGGGGCGGCTCATCCGAGGTTCCAGATAGCAGAGGACGAGTATCTTAATCGTGTGTATTAAAATTTTTAATGAAGTTTAGAGAAAAATAGCCTTTTAGTGATGTTGTTTTCAAGATACAAGAGATAGATCTAGTACCAGACAGACATTCCGTGAGTAACCAAAACTTTGATATAAATTTGTAAACGATAATTAAAACGGTGAAGTCAGATTTCATTCAGTTTTCGATCGTTCAGTTTTCTTTTCACTTATTTTCATATTGTTTTAGGTTAACTTTTTATATTTGAATTGTTAATTGTCAGGTTATACATTGCTTTGTTCTAATTATCAAACCCAGTAGTGACCCTGAGATAGGATATTCGACGAATTTGATTGTAATGAAAAAGAACTATATGTTCATAAATGTCACGAATTAATAAATGAAAATTAAAGTATTTGTTTTAAATGGATGAAATTCGGCATGAAAAATAGGTTTTGTACATTGTAAATTTTATCAACAATAATAAATTTATTTGAAAAGCTTAGTAAATGTTGTTAATTGATTCATTTAATTAAAGCTGTCAAGTTGTTTATGACATAAAATGGCTTCACCAACGTGGGACAAATTAATCGAATATAAGGTGTTTATTACAATATATATATATATATATATATATGAACAGTCGATTCAGTCACTGTTGCGCTACGCAAATTTATTTTATTAAAATTTTTCTGTGCACTGATCTATTTGTTTAGTGTTTTGGCTGGTGCGCGATTGCGTGGTTTGTGCCCGATTCATTCGGACCCACGTGGCCGAATCACCCGATTCGCGAACTTCCGCCTGGTGAAGTCGCGACCAGAAGTTCGCGAGGATTGGCCGAGTGATGCATCACCCGGTCTTTGACCCATGAGCTGACGTGTGCACCCCAAAAGTGAAGCTATCTAGCGAGAGACCTGGTGGTGAACGTTTGTGTTTTCCAGCGCTATTAGAAAAACCTCCACTATACATCGCTGCTGCCGACCTGATCCCGACCCGGCCGGACAAGCCAACGAGAAACTGCCAGTATTCTGCCGCCCGCCTACAAACATCCCCGGTCGTGCGAGCTACAGCCAAGAAGGCCAAAAGACGTCGCTTCAGCCGGTCATCCTTGACGTTTGCTGCCAGCATGTTGCCAGCATGTTGCCAGCCAGTTAGAAACGCGCCATCCCGGATTGATGCAGAGGGACGAACGTAAAGTAATAATTTAACAATTTGTTTCATCGTTGTGCTGAAGCGAGCAGTTTCATGAATTTTCTGTTTGTGATGGACTTGACATTGGTAATTTTAAATTGTACGCATTTGGTTTTTGGAAATTATAATTTGTAAAGTACCCAGTGTCCTGAATTTTATTTGCAGCATAGTCGAATCTGGTCACGTCCCTAACCGTATTCCTCAGAGATCCCCAACTTTATCCCTTATAAATTTTGCTTTTCCCTCTGTTCGCAGTCGAGGCGTCGCGTATTCGACGACGAAATCATCGCGTCGTTCCGTTGTGGGGTGACGTAGTCGATAAAACGTTACAATATATTGTTTTTGTTTACTTGAATATTTCTATGATAAAAAAAATATGGATATATGTCCTACAGAATTTGTTTGGCAACAACTCTATTTTATACGAACTTTGCTGTCAATATCTGGTCTATAGAGATATTCGATTTATTTTATGTGGATTTCTGTGAACTTGCATATGTTTTCAATTGTAAGTTTGTTTACATATGTAACGACTTTGTACATGAAGAAATTGTTTGTTGATATTGGTGGGTTTCTGTGGTTAGTTATTGTGATGATATAACTTTTTGTTAATTTGGTTTAATTTTTTTGTATTTATTTTCTAATATTATTGTCTATAGTCTTTGAGATTGTTCTGAGTTACATTTTAGTTTTCTGTATCCGTGTTCCTGAGTCACAGTTTATAAGTTAATTTATTACTGTTTTGAACCTAAAATTTTGTATATTTCTCCTTTAATGTGATCCATGAGGTTATCTGCTATTTTGTTATCGCATCGATTTTGTATTAATTGGGACAATTGGATGAATAATTCAGTATAGTATCAATAGTAATTGGTTTCCTGTACAATTTTATTTTAATAGTGTTAGTTTATTTAATTATGAGTATGTCTATGTAATTTATTAAGTAGTACTTTTCTGTTTCGTGTCTGAATTTTATATTGTGGCGAATTTTATTGTATGCATAGTATTAGTATTTACGCTAATATAATTTTAATTTAAACATATTTCCCACTTAATTGAAATGTAGAAACAAAAGATGTTGGACAAAATAAAGAAGGCGCAAATTAAAAAAGATAAAACCTATTTCTTCTTTGTAAAATGTTTTGTTATTATTTTAACTAGTATTAAATTCATAGTATTGAATTATTATTTTTTAGAATAAACCCATCGACACATCATTTATATAAAATTACTTATTTCTTAACCTTTATGAAAGTGTTTTGTTGCTATACTTTTCACCTAAACGCTCAAAGAAATCACTAAAGATTTTGTTTCAGATTTTTCTGGCGTTTTTATTATTAATCGCAGAACACAAAATTGTCTTCACATCAGACAGTTTTATAGGAATTTAAAGTTCTCTATATGAGGCTTGGAATGCTACACAACAAATAGATTGCAGTCCTAACTGAATATCTCATTAAACCAAAACCAGACCAAGCCTTATCTCCATTTGGAAAAGCGGAAGAAATTTACCAGACCCAGATCACCAGGTCTATCTTGTAATTATGACGAAACATGTGTCATTTCCATTTAAAGTTATTAAACCTCAACATAAGCCATACCGCTATGAGGTCACAAGACCGGTTTTCGTAATAATTAACGGTTTAGAAGCTAATTTTGGCAGAGGATCGTTGCCGTGTAGACTAATTATATAACAAAAGAACTAGAATGCACGATTGTTTTTCATGTCTTTTAATCACAAAAAAAGCGCACGCGCTAGTATATTCCATTTTAAAGTGTTTCACTCGGCGAGTGTTCTGATCATTATACATTAATATATTTTAATAATAATTTACTTGGTGTAAGGGTTTCCGTTTGATTAATAAATTAAAAATAATTTAATTAATTTCAATTTTTATTTAAGGAAAAATAAACTATATTTAAAATATAATTTAATATAAAAAATGTAAACAATCAAATATATTTAATCTCGAGAAAAATGTTGACTGGACTGGGAATCAAACCCAAGATCTTCCGCTTACCAGGCGGCACTTCAGATCACTAAGCTATTCCTTGCCGACTCACGGTCTGGTGCGACATTCTTCCAAAAATCTCAATTCGGCTCACCTACAATTTAAAAGTTATTTTATCTTCATAACCTAATTCTAGGAACTAATGATGAAGGGACATTTAATGTAATTTGATGATACTTTTTTGGAAGTATTAATTCAAGAATAAAGAGAGTTTAGCTAAGCATCATGCCTAAGGTCATGTTAAGTTACTTATTTTAATCACGAGGAAATCACAACATGGCAAATTTAATTTAATTTAGTTTAATCAAAAACTGAGGACTGACCATACGATACTTGGAAATTCAAAATATTTACGATACCGTGGCGGCGGATGTCTGTTGGTTGTGCTTGGTAATGTGCAGTCTTAGGATGCTTTACGGTGGCGTCGTGGACTTCTGATAGGCTGTCGAGTACTACAATGGTCGACTTCGGAGAGAAGTTGCATCCTCCGATCTTAACGCTGGTTAATTTACTGCATTTGATCGTCAGATAGACCCGACTACCGTTTACACATCAGGTAACTGTGCTTTTCCAGAACTGCCAACCGACTGCCAATATTCATCCCTGCTCTCCTCCGACTTTGACTACTAAGACCTTAAAATTCCCAGGTAGACCAAGCACTGCTAATGTCTGAATTTCGTTGGTTGGTTTCACCGAAGACGGTAACCAATGAAATCTATTGTAATTTTCATTAAATCTAAATTCTTCCAGCCGTCTGAAATTTTCTGAGCCCGTCTGCGAAACAGATACGTCCGGGTTTCAATTAGTTCAACCTAATAAATCTGGTCGTCACTGGAAGCTGTCAGTTACCCCTTTTAACTTATTTTTGTCGCGGGTCCATTGGATCGTTCCTCCTTTACCCGAAAAGTCCAGTAGCCCCCCATTCGAACCAAAAAATGTCTTCCGCCTCGCAAAACCCACATAGTGGCAACTACCCTTTTATAGCATCGGAAAGGGATTTTAAAGGGGGGATGCGGAAGGGTAGAGGAAGGTAGCCAAGGGTTAACTAGGGCCCCCGGGCTACAGTTTAAGGTTCCTACCCGGAATTCGCCAAAAGTAATGCAGGGAAAATGCTAGAAAAACGTGCATCAGGTATGTCGGGCACTTGGTACTTGTCCCACGCCCTTCCGATGGCGGGAGAGGGGTTAGCTGTGGGGTCGCAGCTTTCCCCTCGTCGTGCCTTGACCGGTTTAGGAGGCAGCTGGCCGATTATTCCAATAGGAATAGCGGACAACTCTTACCGTATGCCCAAGGTCTGCGACCCCGGAACATGCACCTCTCAAAACAGGCCGAGGTGCCTCGGCATGTGGAAAATATCTGACTTTATTAATATAATGAAATAAATGATCTTGAGCCAGAAAAGTATTTATAATGATTATTACAACAAATATTAAATTCACAAAGACGTTTCGTCCTCTTCTGGTACGTCAGAAGGTATGACAATATTTAATAATTTATCATGGATAGTCTACAAAATAATTCAAAATTTTCCTCTTCTCGGACCTCTTCAGGTAAGACAATTTTTAATAATTGATCATGGATTGCCTCCAAAATAACTAAAAATTGTCATATCGGATATGATCATAGAAGAGGACGAAACGCCGTTGTGAATTTAAATTTTTCATTAAACTATTTATTTATATTATTATATTATTTCAGTTCTAATTTTACGAAGATGAAAGTCTAATGACTACTCACTTTCAATATCGGCTTACAATGATTGTGAAATTAAGTGATTAAATTAAATGCTTAGATAGATCTCACGAAATATATTCTAAACTTTGAAGACGTCAGGATCTCTTAGGGTGAATATCCCAACCGACGTTCACATAAAAATGTTTAATTACGATGAAAGGAGTAACTACTTATTTTTTTTCAGGGAAGACCCATCTCGTCACTTGGAAAGAAAATAAATTTGTCTGAGTCTGAGGTTGACTACCATTTGTCTTCGCAGCAGGCAAGAGCGCGAAGAGAAGACATTGGTTGATACGTGATCAGGAACAGAAAAATTCCTCTGATTTTACAAACGGAAGTAGGAAGAATATTGAAGGACAATACAGACACAGTAACCATAGATGAAAGAGAAAAACTTAATTGTAAGTAGCAACCAAGACGATCAGCTTGAATATAGATTTTGTTTTTGGGAATGTCAGACTGCGGTCTAGAGAAGAATTACACATTAACATTTTCAGGTTGAGAGATGCAAAATATTGTGGGAATTGAGTGTCTCTAGTTACGCCGAATTCGGGAATTCACGTGAGCAAATGCTTGCACAGATCCTTCCAGAATCAGCATACGATATAGCACGCGTCAGAAGCCAAGGCGGGTGGCGCAGGTTGAGGGAGAAAACTAATTGCCTGCGCATAATTTCAGTTACTGCGTGAAAATAGCTCCTAATATATTCACGGAAGACTCATATTTTTCCAAAAGTAGCGGTGCAATGTGTTATATCAGTAATCGAAGTGGTATGACCGCACTGTTTTGAAGAGACATTGACTTTGATTACGGATTACAATATATATATTAATAATTTTTTGTTACTTAAAACTCTGTTACGTCGTCAACAAGTGTTTGACAAAGACGTACAGAGAAGTCGAAACAAAATACAACTTAAAGTATATAATAATTATCAATACATTTTAGTTTGTAATTAAGGCCAGTGTTCTTACTATTTAACAGACATTAAATATATAATAACTATGTGTTAATGCTGGAAGACATTTTGTGGTCCAGAATGGAAGAGATTGTTGCAAAGGTGGCTCCATCTTGACGGGACTACAGCTCACGCAGCATGAAGTTGAGAGGAATGTTTCTCGCACGTGTGGCCTGCGAGATGGCTCATGTTGGGTGGTCGGTGTGAGCATTTGCGATTCCTTACTTAAAGGAGAGAATTAGGGAAGAATTTAACGCCATACCTCGCAATATGTGCAATATGTGCAAAACTCCCGTGTTCGTGAAATTATTATCAAAACGTAAAAGTTAGAAAACTGTAATTGTTGCTAAATTTAAAAATGGAAACAGTTTTTCTATCTCTACACTTCGGTTAATTTTTTACAACCTCTCAAAACTGCAGGAGATTTCATTTCTACCGTGACGTTATATAAGGATTGTATCTTTGATTTGCCATAAAATTATTACAACTCACTGAATGTATACGCGCGTTGATGTACGGTGCTCAACCTCAACAGCACACTGAATCAAGCACAAGAGCATTTATCATCTGCGATGAAACACCAATAAGTTGTGTTGTTGCTTTGTAGACAGGCGCGGCGGTACTTAACGGCTTCCATCCGATCCGGTTGTCAACAGCTTCGTGTTCGAGGCGGAGTCAAAGACCAGTAACAATGCTACTCGTTCTCTTACAACTCTCAGCTGTTTCCTGGCCTCCAAGAAACGATTTCTTCACTACACAAATCTTGGAATGGATTCGTTTAGTCGCAAATAAATCAATGAGGGAAAATGCGCTTGATTATATTGTGTTGCACAAGGAGAAGTTTGGATTAGAAGATTTTGTGAGTGCGATTTAAATAACACGTGACATTTTGTGGTGTGCCTCATAATATAAATTTTAACTACGATTAAAATGAGGGTCTTATATGAAGAATAGTCAGAGGAAAGTGAAGGAGTTGATGAAACACCAGCAGTTCCTAAAGAAGCGCTGGAGCAGACTTCAATTGCTGAATACAATAAAGCCTCGGAACTACTTAGAGCCAAGAATTTGGAAGAAGCTAGTTAGTATTCTGGAAGAATTACTAACTAGTGAATATCTGATCGATGTGCAAAATTTAACTGTACCTGAGGGCGTGGGGAAGGTAGGATTCGCATTAAAGTACTCTTGTTTAAAAAAACATGGGTCAAATTCATGAATTACTAGATGAGAAAACTGGAATTCTACCTTAAGGCTGTAAAACTTGATGAAGGTGATGTTACTCTTTGGTTTGAAATTGGTTGTGTAGCTACAGAAGTTCTTGAGTATGAACTTCTTCAGAAGCTTTTCAAGAGGGTTTTACTACAGCATCAAAACCAACAAGAAATTAGAATTATTACTATTTTCAAAGAGATGTAACATAAGATTTTACTTCAATAATTAATTTTAAACGTCACCTTCCTTTTCATAATGCATCAGCCAAACTATTTCGTAGTCTCCAGTTCACCATCCCCAACATAGACCACAATACTACATCTAATCTCCCTCCATGGAAGTTTATCGACCTACAAATAGATACCTCATTGACCTTGATTCCCAAGAAGATCCTTAGGGAAAGTGCTACAGCTCACCTCGATGCGCTTATAAACAAGCATGGAAACCCTACAGTGATTTACACAGATGCATCAAAAACGGAAGTAGGCACTACCTGTGCGGTGATTCTTCCCAACTTCAACAGGAAAATAGCCATCCATAATTCTGCTTCTAGCACCACCGCTGAATCCTTCGCCATAGCAATGGCAGTTGAATACTGCCTGGAATCTTCAATCAACAGAATTATGATTCTAACAGACTTTGCAATCACTAAATCACTTACGAGACCCTAAAATAAGGAATGGCACCATCAACGCCAACAGAGCTAACTACATCTCTGCAGTTCGCGAGGGAAATCCGTGCAGCTTGTCATGCGGCTCATGCGGGCATCGCAGGGAACGAGGAGGTGGAGGAAAGAACGGCCACTGCACAAGAAGTTCTACCATTGTACAACTTCTTCCAGCAGAACCTGCAAACAACAGCAGATCTGTTCCACCTCAACAACATCTCAAGAAAACAACAAATAATAATCTCCAGAATTAGAACTTTGGACACCCAACTCACTCACGAATATATTTTCCAGAACAGATCAGCCCACCTGTGATGTATGTGATCAAGCCCTCACCATCCAGCATATTCTATTTGAATGCACAAAAAATGAGGATATACGCAGGAGGACTTTAGCCGAATTCTCTGGAGAAGACTTCTGCATACACACCACTGCGATCAAGAGCCTCCTGGAGTTCGCCTCCGACGCAAAACTGACATCCGCTATTAGAAACGTTGTTCACAATTGGAAATTTTCTAACCTACTGTAACTTAATTATGTAAATACTTTTAGAGGGTCGCCAATAACCAACAGGTTGACGCAACCATAAATCAATTAAAAAAAAAGAAGAAAAAAAGATTTTACTTCAATAATGAATTTTTTTAATATGAATAAAGAAAGTTCAATTCAATTAACACTTCCGAATGCACAGATTCTTTTGAAAAGTCTAACGTATATGTGATTATAAAATGTCATTTTATGATACGGTTATCTGTCATACCAAAGTACAGTCACGGTTGTCATCATACAATCACATTTTTTTAGTAACTGTTAAATATATATAATTTTATTTTTATTATTTTTATAATTAAAGTAAATTAGGCAATAGTCATAATTTATTTATAAATATTAAATAATTAATGGTTGATCTGCAATAATATTCTGATGTGACGTCACTGAGGCTTGTGCGCACTCTGATAAAAGTCTCGCACTGGGTCACTGTCTCTGCAGTACCTGTAAACAGTCATTATAGTTTGGAGACACACATACGATGTATAAAACAAAATACTAATTTTAAAGGCCGATACAGGTCCATAAAGATTCCGTAGGTGCACATTAGTTGTACTACCTTTTCCGACAAATCACACGTCAAGAGCTCACGCGTGAAGTTACTCATTCTTTCCGATTTATTGTAGTCGCTTACCCGCTCCTTCAGATCCTCTATTTATGAATGCCGGCACGGGCGCCACTGAATATGCGGAATGAATTTATCTTCGAAAAAATTGAACTACGCGATCTCCGCGGTCCAAACGAGGGAAAAGATAGGCGACTTGCCAGGATTCGTGAGTACTTGAATCGAACATGAGACTCTGAAAATACCGTATCTCAGGGGTCCTGGTTTTGATAAATTATGGGGTGGAACACTAAACATTTACGTTTTATTACAATTTAATATACAAAAAAAGGGGAATACACATTGAGAGCCCATAAGATCAACCACGACTCCTCAATCGTTGAATGTTGCTACTGGGTGCACATTAATACTACTTAAAATTGACTCTAAACCTATGAAAATAATTATAGAAAACTCCGGTAATTTATTACACTTCCGTCAGTAATTTCATCATGTGAACCCCTTCCTTGAGGAAGATTGCGAGTCATTCGATCAAAATTGAACAGTCTCAAATTTTGCAGGCACGTTACTAGCTTATCACACGGCAGATATAGGGAGGGAGAGGGTTTAGGTGGCTGGTTCGAGGTTCAGGCCCCTGGTGGTCCTCGCCTCCAGTCTCCACCCTAGAGAAGCGGCTAAAACTCACAGACGTGTCCGCCTCCGTTTCTCCAATATCCACTCTTCTACCAATCCTAAGACGCGTCCGTCTCTCTTTACATTACAACAGACAAATAAATATTCAAGCTAAAATTTATTTCATTCGAATTGCTTGAAAAGACAACTGGTACAGTTTAGTAATATGCTTCGAACCTTCTTATGAAATTTTTACACCTCATTGAAATTAAATTTGGGTTCAACAAGCTCATGAAGAATTTTTGTGTATTCCGGGTACTTAATTTATTTCATAGATTTAATTTAGGTCAAATGAGGTCCCAAAGTTGTTGGAAAGTTATTAGATGTATTTCTCTAATTTAATTGCATTAATTTTAATTAATTATGAGGAATAGTGGAAAACTGTTCATGGGCGTTTATATTAGACGGACGGGACGGAAGAAATGTGAGTAATTGATTTGATGTCCTAATTTTGATTATCTGCTTTCTATTGGATCCTTAATGAAAAAATAAAACTTTTAGAAACACGTGAGACAGAAACAAATTCAATAATGTTATGGCAAGATAATTCATGTCCATCACCAATGGAACTTCAATGACATTCTACAGAATAATAATTAGACGATAATAAAATAGTAGTGATAATTAATTACAGCTGCGAAAGTCATGTATAGTTACGTTAACTTAGATTGATTGAGTGATAATTGTTGTCGAAACAAGGAATAATTACCTTTCAAATGTCCTGTGTTGCACTCGTAACGAGCTTGTTACGGAAAGTTCTAAACTGTGTTAGCGTCTTAAGTTGAATTCAAAGCACAAGCCTTATTATCCGCGATTATCCTGCGAGCGAGCGTAGTTACAAGGGAACGAGAAGTATTGACGACCGAGCAATTTGTTTCAGCTATCTGCAGTGGCCATTCCCGCTGTGCGTGTCAGTAACGCGATAAGCCATCGTGGTAGTTTGTAGAGGTTAATACGCCTCGAGTCACGCTAACGTAGCAATTATCTCTCCATTGCGAACTGTCTAGAAAATCAGTTCCCATTACATGGAGCGAGGAGGCGCGCCCATCTTGCACAAAGCTCCAGTATCGCCTAGGAGATACACAACTCACAACTGACCAAGAAACAAGTCTCGTCTCTTATAATCCACGAGGCCTAGTTCTCAAATTTTGGAGCGACTTTCAATTGCTTAGAGCGAAATAAGTGGAAAGAGCTTCATTTAATGAACACACGTCAGGAAAAAAACAGGAGAAAGATTATCCAAGCCTTGACGATAACAAATATTTTTAAATTTATTATATAAAACAAAAAATCCTTAATTAAAAAGACACTTTGTTTAGGAAAATTTAATTCAATAAACTAAAGACGTTTCAGTTGGTTTTTGTACTTCATCAGGTTGTGACTCTTTCTTCTTAAATTAATAACTTCATCACACTAATACTATAGGCCGACAAATACCGTTGGTTTTGTTTGTCTTTCCGTCTTGACATGGGAATCGTTCGTTTGCCTGAAACACATTTGACTGGTTCACGTTTTCCTGTCAACAATAACCCTTTGAAGTTTGCCCGACAGGACATTATTCCGATTGAAGTTTTCCCGACAGAACATTAGCCCGATTAACATTTCCCCGGCAAATCATTTTAATGCTTGGTTATTTTCCCGAAAGTTGAGTTTTTACGAAAGAAATAGTAATAATAGTGTTGAAGAGCACTTACTATGTTAGTGATCTAATTATACATTATTATTACTGTAAATTAAGTTATTCATTCACGGAACATTTTAAATCGGATTTGAAACACATGTCAATTAAGAATTCAAGCTATGAAATAATTCAGGCTCCATTTCGAATTTGCACCAATATTCAATCGTGGTTCAAACTTAACTATGCTTGACTCCTTTCACGGTTACAGAAAGTTTTTTCATTTGGATTTAAGATAACTGCAGCACCTCTAAGGGTGGGGGGCAAGTTGGTGACAGTTTCAAAATAACGGCCTATATTTGCGTCTAATAAATAGTATACGGCTTCGCTCAGTTCCATAATATCACTCTCGATTTTGCAGTGTCAAATTTCACCTCCTTATGGTATGCGGACAGCTCTAGAGATGGGGTGAAAGGGGCCAATTGGGATAACGATCGAGATTGGCTTCGAATTCTGTGGTATGATAGTCTTTGGTGTAGTTGTGGGTTTCTAGAAGGGTTAAACTGAAGTTCTGCACCTGGGAGTGGGATTGGTGGGGTGATAACAATAATTTCATATCACCCTAGATTGGTGTCGAATCCGGTGTTATGGTAATTCTAGAGACTACCATATAATATCGGATGATATCAAATTATTAAAACAATTGATGACATTTTACAGACACTTTTTATTTTTTATTTATATTGTGACGACGTTCCGATAACTTTTTGTATCTTCTTCAGGTATTTTCCTGCAGAGGAGGTATTTACAAATGATTAGATTTATAGTATAATTGTACAAAGTAAACAAAGGCAGAATAAAGTACACAAAAAAACATACAAATTAATATAATAAACTAGCACAATTTAACGATTAAAAATTACCCCTAGGGTTGAAAATATAACTAAGGCAAGCCAATACCATAACATCGGATTCGACGCCTGTCTTGGTAGTTGTAGCAATTTTTGTCAACCCCTTTCAACCCACCCCTACCCATGGGGGATGCTACAGTTATCTTAAATCAACAGGATTTGTTCATGGTTCTTAAGTGATATGTGTAACAAGTTTGGTTGAAATGGTTCCACGCATTAATGAATATATTATTTTACAGTCATAATAATGTATAATAAGATCACTAATATTAAGTGTTCTACAATATTAATATTATATACGCATTTTTTCGTAAAAAAAATCACCTTTAGCGTAAATACCCTGTCGAGAAATCGTCAATCAGGATAATGTCCTGAAGGGCAAACGTCAATCGGAATATTGTTGTCGGGCAAGTGTGTGTCGGTGGCCTTATAGCATGGTTCTCCATTAAGCTTAAATGTAGCTCAAAATTGTTTTGTATTTATAAAATAATTTTCCATTGTTTTACATTTCTTCAAGAAAAAAGGGTGAGTGGTTTTTTAGTTGCCTTATATAATTTTTATTTTTTTTGTATATAAAATTGAATTTTGTTCAAACCCATTCTTTAGATAAAATTATTAATTTAAATTAAATTAATTGGAATAAATATTCACAACCCGATGAAGGTGCAAAAATGTACTGAAACAAAGTTGGAATTTTAAATTCATTTTGTTTAAAATAAATGCCTGTTAATTCTCCAAAATATTTTTTTATTGAATAAGATAAATCATTTACTTACGAGATAAACTCCCAGCAACCAGAAATACAATTTCGTAGTTAGCCTCTGAATTTGGTAAAGAAATAGAGTCTGCTTACAACAGTTCTTCAAGATAGATAAAACCGAATACTGTCTGAAATGATTCGTATTTAACTGGATTAATAAGGGCTTGTAAATATATATAACGTTTCCTAAGAACGTAACAGGGCAGGGTAATATATATTTACAGCACTGTAAGATACATTATAATAAAAACTACAGCTATTAATATGAAAAATATGTCTGTTTTGAAATTAATAACAATAAAAATAGTCAAATACAGACAAAAGGAGTGATGTTGTAAATACCTGACAACGTTTCTGGAAACCTTATCCTTTCTTCAGGTGCTTAGAAAACTAAAAACACAAGAGCCTAGATCGACACAACTGCATAATAGTTTTCTTAGCACCTGAAGAAAGGTACTAGGTTTCCAGAAATGTTGTCTGATATTTATATCATCACTTCAATTGTCTGTATTTGTCTATTTTTATTATTATTAAAAATTACTGCTGCTATATTATTAGACGACAGTATGACGCCATATGATAAAATAGCTACTGTTATCAGTGCACCACAGTTTGTAATATATTTTATCAATGGGGTTCGTGTTTCATAAAATTCCTTAGTTGAGTGCAGTCTGTTAGATCAGCTAACGTCAATAACATAATTCCAATCTATAGTCTCACGCACAGCTAATTATTTACGAGTAATACTGTAACGTATGGTTTAATTGGATGAATTTCTGATAGGAAATATTTAGTGCTAAAGGAAATGGCACTTTCGTATAAAATTTATTATTAATAGACAATGCCTTTATTTATCACGTTGACAAAATACCTGAACGTAGAGAAATGTAACATAGGTTACACAAAATACAAAATTAAACATTGATTAACTATCCGGCATTTTAATTTGAGGACTTTCTTGACACGGTGAAGGGACGTTTCTACGATAACAATATACGTAATGGAGCTATTCTTTTCTCTGCATAAAATGTGATCAAGTATTTAACATAAATGGTTGATAAATTTAATTTGACTGAATCTTGCGATTTAGACCCCACGTATGAATTGGCGTAGGTTGTCTCTTCCTTGGTTGATCGTTTATCTCAATTTAAATCTGCCAATTTTCACCGTCCACGAAATTTCTGCAACTGTTATACAGACTGGTCTCACATCGATAAAGAAAGAAATATATAAAAGCTCACAAAATGATTTTTAGAGATATTTACTAACAGTACACGATCTTATAAATTTTTAGTACTTTGAAACGGAAGAACGAAAGTAATAGTGAAAGAGTGCAGTGAATAAATGTTAAAAGCGGAGTAAAGTGTGATTTTATTAAGCGAGAAGTTCGAGTGGGGTTAATTATATAGCAGAATATAGTGAAAGAAAATTGTAAACGGGAGAACCTTGGATTGTTATACAGAAAATATATCAGGACAGCGAGACTACTTTGCAGAAACGCGGACAGCAGTAAAAGAAATCAGTTCAAATTTTCACATTAATTTTGCCATTATCTCACCACGAAAATTAACCCTGATGAAAAAGGTCCATGATAGTTAACTTAAATAAATTTTTAGATATTTGTAAAATTTTTGTATTTCAATTTAATTTCTTTGATGTTAATCAAAATATTTTATATTAATAAAAAACTTTATTTATTGATACTAAAATAAAATTTGTACAAATGTTCACTTTAAACCGGAAACAAACACTATGGGGGTGGACTCGAATACCACCGCTAGCAGCCTAACAGAAGCTGCCTCACGTCAATCCCCGGCCTGCGACGCGCGCGGAGCTCAATCCTTCCTGCTCCAGCATTCAGAAGCGACGATATAATAATAAACCCATTAATTAACTCTACTTATGTGTCCCAGTCATTAACGGAACCTCCACTCCACACACATGGTCTAACATTGTCTGCAACACATGGATTAAACGCCGATATTTGTGGGGTCAGAGATTGACTATGTTCTCACGATGTTGTTTTTATAAAATTTTCACTTTTTTCGATATGGAAGGTAACTATGCTTAGTGTTGGGCGTGGAGAGGAATTACATAAAAATAATGTGAAAACAACCGAGAATGGAGTCGAATCAGGGGCTATGAATGTCGCTGAGTTATTATGATATTCAACTTTCCGGTTAAGTTGTACTTCAACCCCAACGAGTGTGGGTGGAAGTAGAAAACTATGCCATACATACGTGCAGCGAATTATACCAAATTTTGTATAATGTTACTTACGATATGAAAGACGCACTGGATTTGTAAAACACTCTTATGAGCTATAGAGGTGGAGAATGCATTTTAAAGACATTATAAATTTTTAACTCTTAAAGTTCCGTGTAATTTTGGAACCTCTTGAGGCACCAAGAGTATTTTAGTCTCCGGGAATATTTATCACGTTCTTGCGGTTCCGAGATTAATTTTGTGACACTGAAGGTAACAGAAATAGTTTTTTCCTTCTTATATTAAATGGAATATGTCTGACTTTCTTCACCTAATGAAAATATTTTTTGACTCGCGCAAGAAACTGGCTGATTTTTTCTATAGGTAAATGTACCTGGAGCATTTTTCACACTTTCAGAGTAGAGAATGTATTTTTGTGTCTCTTAAGGTACCGGAATTATTCTTCACTCTCTTAAAGTATTGGGAGTATTTTTTACCCTATAGATTAATTTTTGACTCTCTTAACGTAATAGAAGTATTTCGTCCTTCTTAAAGTGCAGTCAGTATTTTTGATTTCGTTAACATACCAGGAGTGTTTTAAATTCTCTTAAGGAACCGAATGAAATTCTTACTCTCTTACACAATTATGAGTATTTTACCTCTCTTAAGGTATGGCAAATAATTATGATAGTTTTTAGTTACCGGGATTATTTTTTTACTCTCAATGATGCCAGGAATATTTTTACAATCTCAAGGTACATGAGGAAATTTTGCCTCGGTTAGGGCATCGGGAGTATAATTAACTCTCTTGAGGTATTATGTGTATTTTTGACTGTATTCGGGTACCGAGTATATTTTTAAGTCTCTTAGGGCACGAAGAATATTTTTGACTCTCTCAAAGCACTGGGAGAATTTAGGTCGGTATTAAAGTACTAATAGTACTTTTTATATTTGGTATCGGGAGTATTTATGCTTGTCTAAAATAAAGGGGTAGAAAGGAAGTTCTGTCGAAATTAGCATTTCATCTGCATATGTAGGTTAAATCAGTTATTGACTAATAGATTAATGTAGAATTAAATAGGTTTTTGGGCTTATAAAAATAAATACCCGGGTAACTCCGGCCACCCAGATAGTCATCAATGAAACTCAACAATACCGAAAACAAAATAATAAGAAATTCTCAAACTTAAGCAGACGAAGAGACTAAATTGGTAAAATAATCAACAATTTTAAAATACGAAAAAAATGGATTCATTACAATTTAGGCCTATGCAATCTTTATTTCTAGTTTTTTTTTAATTCTCCTAACAGGACAAAAAGTTTATCTATAAATTTTCGATATATGTTTAATAGTTTCGTTATTATGGTAACAACTTTAATTAATATATTTTCTAGCGTGTTCATATTCCCGCGGAACACCAACACCAACGTTTGAATAATATTCACCGTTATCTAATAGCTTAACATTGTCATCTTTTCATGCGTTAGTTAATAGTTGTCCAGCCATCAACGTATGAAAGAACGGTAGACAATGGTTATTTTTCTATTGAAATGACACAAATAATGCAAAAGTAAATAATAATAATAATTTTATTTACACCTACTGACTACACATATCTTTGATCTTGTATTATTCTGCGTTATTTTTATAGCTAGTTATAATTTTACGTAGACACATAACTAAATCAAATAAGATTGATGAGACGAAGTGCAACGTGTCTGCTAGGGCTATTCTCTCGCAGGCAATACCTGAGAGGGATGTTCTCTCGCAGGCAGAACCTTGTAGGAGAGATTAAAAAAAGGGGGGGGGGCTAGTTAACCCTGAAGAAAAAGCCTGCGAGAGGATTATCTCGCAGGTAACCTGCGAGTGATTTTCTCTCGCAGGCAGAACCTTTTAGGTGGGATACGAAGGGGCTACCTTTGGGTATGCCTTTTCCTCTCCGTTTTTGAACTAAGGTTCCCACAAGCCGAGGCACCTCGGCCTGTTTTGAGAGGTGTTATGTTCCGGGGTCGCAGACCTTGGGCATACGGTATGAGTTGTTCGCTATTCCCATTGGAATAGTCGGCCAGCTGCCACCTAAACTGGTCGAGACACGGAGAAGGGAATGCTGCGTCCCCACTGCAAACTCCTCTCCCGCTATCGGAAGGGCGTGGGACAAGTACCCAATGCTCGACCTATCTGATGCAGGTTTTTCTAGGGTTTTCCCTGCATTTCTTTAGGCGAATGCCGGGTAGGATCCTTAAACTATAGCCCGGGGGCCCTAGTAACCCTTGGCTACCTTCCTCCACCCTTCCGCATCCCCCCTTTCAAATCCCTTCCTATGCTATTAAAGGGGAGTTGCCCAAAGTGGATTACCCTCATGTACCCTGTTGCCCTAAAAAAAAAGAGACGAAGTGCAGTATTTAATTATCTTACCTGAACTTGCCTGTTTAGGGATATGTTGTTATTTAATTGAATTGCTTAATGCATTCATTAAGGAAAGGTCAAATTTTGTGTTGTTGAGTGTTCACGAAATAATTCTCGTGAACATATGTTTCCAAATACGATTTTTCTGGGAGTTATGTGGAACAGGAGCATATCCATATTCTTCCAAGGATTTTATTTCGGATGTTGAAGGATCAACGACATCTTTCGGAGGCGGAAGGGAGGGCATTGTTCAAGAGCATTCTCTAGTATTTGGGTCGAAACTAGTCCGGAAAGAGGATGAATAATTGATGATAAACGGCAGTACTATTCCGATGACAACGAGAAACTTACTCCTGCTGGAGTTGATTGGAGATATAAACTATTGTGTGGTCTTCATTGTTTTCAATGATGACTTAAAGGAAGTACAATTTTTTGATCGAAATATGTCACCAATAGATAATAAGTACTGACCAAGGAAAATTTGTAGAAATAAACTATTACTTCTGTAATATTTGCGTAAAGGACGGGAAGGAGTCATTGCATAATTTTTGCAAGAAATTGAGACAAGTTAAAGGGCACAAATCGTGTGTAGAATGATTCATTGTTCTGCAAGAATATTCTTTATTGCATGTTGAGTAAGCATGAACATGCTAGCGTTTCACTATGACATAAACAGCGCGTAGCTGTGGAACACAAAGTACACACAAGTTCAAAGGTGGAGAAATTACACTTTGAAGCCAGAGACGTGATAGCCGCAAGTGAATGAACAGGATTTATTACTGCTGGAAACGTTGGATTCAATCTTCCGACTTTCCCGTTTTATTTGGTTTGTTTCTCATTCCCCATACAACGGAATACATTATGGTAAAAAGGACTGTTGACGTAGACGTTGATGAGTAGAAAAACCAAAAACAGTCTCCAAGTTTATAACTTTATTAAATAAATTGTCGGAAGCTTTCAACTCATTGTTATAATCACCCTTCTTGTCTTATAATTAAAATCACATTAACTTCAAAAAGTGTTATTACCTATAGGTACTTAGTCACTACTATAAAACAATGTTGTTATTCAACAAGGTCTGTTTTAAAACTGCCTTGGAAATCTGAACTAACTGTCAGACGTTGTTCACAAACATGTAAAGAGTAAGTTAGTGAATTATATATTGTGATGTATACATGTTATCATTTTAAGTAACAGAATTCACTTGTGAGTTATTTGAGTGAGTATTTTTAAGCAAGTTGAATTTTTTTCAGACTTCTAAAGCAGATTAGTCACATACACCCTGCCAAACAATTTTATAAGTTTGATATCCTTTATTCCAAAGGTATTAATTGAATCAAAAAATATTTCTTAAAAGTTTTTAGGAGTAATAGTTTATAGTTAATCGGTAGACGTGGATATAGGCTTCTTTTCTCCTTTGCTATTGGCTAACAAAAAGGTATCTTTAGATTGCGTTACTAATAAATAGCTATCATATGAATACGAAAGGGGAAGTCCCAAGATGCTGGGAAATACGCTACATACTTAATATTTACAGTGAAGCTTAGTAGTCACAAGCAATTATAGCGGTTTCCCTTTGTATCTAATAGAAAACTTACGAGAGTGGAGAAGAAAGATGAAAGAATATGTATCGAACAGTATAAATTCTGTTCGACTATCGCTAAAATTCCGTTTGACAAACTCAGTCAGGTAAAGTGAAAAATCCAGCAGCATATCAAATGTTTCGAAAGCTTTCTGGTGAAGAGGTCTGATTATTTTATAATGGGACTGTTACGTCATGAGACTTAGAATATTATCACCATTGAATTGTTGTTCGCTGAACATGTAAACTTCAGGGCTACCTTCCCTTACATACTGCAACAGGTAACGTATCTACTAAACCAACAACTTATTAGTATTTCGTGTTCTTCATTTTGCCTATCACTGTTTCGTGTTAATTTTACGCTTAAATCTTGCTATTAATTCTGGCTCTAGTATTAAAAATTAAAAGGCAGGAACTGCAGCAATATTCTGAGTCATTAATAGTGGCGGTGTGCTGCATCACGCCAAGCAAACAACTAATTTCTCGAGGATAACTATGTAAAAATACTACAACAAACGGTAGACCAATACTCTGCAGCAAACGAAACGACCCGTAATATGCTACATTTTTCATTAATTCTACTCAATAGTGTCTAATTTTTAAAATCAGTAAAAATTTATATCAAAATTGACACGAAAGAATTTTTCTTTAGTACATATTTAAAATAAAGTTAATTTTAGGAACAAGACACGCTTGTTGACACTGTTGTATGTTTACTGCAACTTCAAATATAGTTTTTTTTTGGATTAAGGGGTTAAGGGGGGGGGGAACATAATACTGCACATTTCACACTCCAGAGACAGATCCTGTGCTGAGCCGGGGGTACTACATAGCCAGCTGGTTGCATTCTCTAGCGAACTAGGCGGCCAGTTTAAAAAGTTTTTGAAATCAAAACTGGAATTTACACTGTTAAAACGCAATTATTATTAGCAAGGAAATAAAAATAAAGAAAAAAATTCTCCCAAATATTTTATGTACTGTAGCACATGAGTACAATACACATTGTAAAGAAATTGGAACAGTGATAACAAATGGATAGCCGCATTATACAACTCATATACCTAGTAATCATTACCTATTTATTTCCTAGTATATATATATATTGTAATGATTAAAAGGGAAGTTAAATGTATTATTTAACAAAATGATTACGATAAAAACTTATAATTTGCCAAAGATTAATTTAATAAATGTTCATTTAGTTTTTTTACAAATGATTTGCCCTAGGTTGGCACGCCGAATTCAATAATGCAAAAAGACTGAGATTGGTGTCGTTTCATGGTTAAAAGAGTCGCTCAGTTTAATTATCGGATTAACTATGGCGATGAATGAAATTTTATTTTCCCCGTCGCGGAGGTGGACGTGGTTGACAAAACGTTAGCGGGAGTAGTTTTAAATTATCGGGTGTATTATTTATTTTGTTAGGTTACCAGCTATTTTCTGGTGTGTGTGTAGTTAAAGGTTTATTTTTTACTCCTTAAACAACTTACTAAGAAGGTACCGGGAGTGTTTTTAGACTTTATTAACTTAACGAGTATTTTTCACTTTTAACTCAGCGTGATATTTTAGTTATTCTTATTTTATGTAGTAGCAGAATTCCCAATTTTCTACAGTACCGTCAGTCATTTAGTTTATTTGAAAAGAACGCAAATAGGTAAAGATTCCTACAACGATGCTATGTCATTGACGCTAGTAAAATGAAATGTTTACCAAGAGGTCAGTGTCTAAGCAATTCCTTCTCCGGGCTTATTTAAATAAATACGGGAAATACCGGGCATTCAGCTAGTTTCATTATAACAGCATTTAAAGGTACTATTATTTTGTTGATTATTTATTATATTATTATTAATTTATCGCATTGTTTGTTGGAGGATGTCTTCAAACTTTGCAATTACGTAGTTATTTTACTAAGTCAAACTTTAACGAGCTGACAATTTCATTTCTGTAATCCTAATTAATAAAACATGTTAATTTGATGTGCTTTAATTACTGAGAATTAGAGTAAATTTAGAAACAATGTATGACAAAAACATTATTACTACTAACGTCAAAGAAAAAGCGGAATTGTTAAATAATTATTTTATAACAGTATTCGGTAACAGCGTTTAATATTATGACGTCTTGGACAGGGTAAGACGCTTGAAACATTTTTGAACTGAAGCTAACGTCGTGATAATTATAAGTTAGTGGAAATTTCAGAAAGCAGGCGGTGTCGATGATATTTATAGCGATATCATTCAAGTTGACGGGATTTTTTAACGTCTCTATTAATAATTCTACACTTCTAAATAAGTGGAAGTCCGCGTTAGTTGTTACAAATTTCAATAGAGGTGACAAAGCCTCCGTTTCAAACTATAGAAAGGTTAGTTTTACGCCAGTGATCTGTAAAACAATAAAGAGAATTATAACGGACTATATCCGCAGAGAACTGGAATGGAACGAATGGTTCTACACACGTCAACATGGTTTTAGGCAAGGTTTTTAGTGTCAGTTTATTCCACGAACTAAACGACGAAATAGAATAAATTCTATAATAATTGATTTCATTATGATTTAATTATGTTGTGATAAGAAAAATTTATATATATAAATTAAATAAATTAAACATTTTTTTTACAGACATTTTAAATATTTTTTTTTCAACACAACTTCGTTTCAGCATATTTTTGTATTGTCATCAGGTTGTTACTTATGTTTCTACGGTAAAATAACTTTTTGTCATAAAAAGAGGAATTTGTGTTGGTGGAAAGAGAATAGAATGTTGACTAACAAAATTATAAAAGATTTAAACGAAGCTTGTGAAGAGTATGACACGAGAATAAACAGTTCAAAAAGGAAGAGAATGGTGATTACTAAAAGATGAAACCAGACAAAGATTAAGATAGGGTAAGTAATTGTCAGCCTTCCTTTAAATATCTCGTCCGTTAATACTTGATTCGCCGTCAGGAGATAAAAAAGCGCATTGTCATAGCGTAGGTAGCATTTAATATAAAATGAATTTATTATATCAGAGAGCAGAGACGTGGACGTTGAGAAGAGAGGATGTGAAAAGGCTGGAAGCTTTTGAGATGTGGACGTGGAGGAGGATGGAAAGGTTGACAAATGTAGAAGTATTGAAAAGGGTTGGTTAGTGGAGAAAAATGTTACAAATTAAAGGAGAAAGGAAGAAGAACTGGGTAGGGCACGTACTGAGACGTGACTGCTTACTAACGGAAGCTATGGAAAGACCAGTTCAAGGGAAGAGATCAGGAGGATGGATAAAACATCAAAGAAATCGGAAAATATATTAACATGAAGTGCATGGCAGAAGACAGGAGAAAATGTAGAGCTACCATGAGCAGAAAACTAATGATGATGATGTAAAGAAAAAAAAACCTAGAAACATACAAAACATCTTGATGGACGTACAAAAAGGTACGGAAACTTTGTGTTGAATAAAATATTTTAATATTTCTGTAAAAATGTCGTTGGTTTGTTTATTTTATTTTATTAATAAAAACAGTCGTAATGTAAAATATTATTGTCTAAAATTTCCTATATTGTCAAATTATAATATATATATATATATATATATATATATATATATCATGCATGTTTAATTTTTTTATATATAAACCGGACGTTTTCACATTTGTAATTATGCAATTATATGGAAATAACTTTATGTATCTATCACCAACCACCATAACGATTACGGTTCTATTGGCCATATCCAAAATGTACACATTTGTTTCGTTCCGGTTTTAATATAGTGTAAATATTTGGCGATGACAGCTGGATGAGAGGTAAATCCCATGCCAGGCACTTGTCAACACTTTAGAAATCGTTAGGGACTGTTTCTGAGAAGCAAAGCAGCTCGAGTCACTTTCACGGCTCACATTTTTCTCTGGCCTCTGGTTACGGTTGTGAATAATAAATCAGCGTTGTCCATGAATCGGCAAACAGTGCTGAGCCGCAAGGAGAAACCTGTTCTCTCCATCTCGACACTGAGCTGCTTCCAAACAATCACTACTCCCACAAATCACAACTTAACAAACACGTACAGGAACAAGCACATATTTAAAATTTTGAACTGTGCCCAACGAAAACATGACTTCGCTTTGGGGCCTTCTCATATTTATCGCGTTCGAACAAACCGAACGGTGATTTCACATTCACGTGGTTCAGCTTGGTCCTGCTCGAATGTTTGATAATTCATCTCTTTTATCTGCACGTTCCGAATCGAGTTTAGCAGAAAGTTACGACTCAGTAAGTTATTTATTGCCTGTGACTTTTGTTCTTTCGTATTATATTGTATGTATTTCATAGGCTGCTGGAGATCTGTTCACAATTTATGTTTAACTGGATCCATAATATATATTTTAATTTCTCTAGATACGTAATTAAAGATTGAAATAATGCTTCATAAGACGATGAAGCTGTAAAAATCCAATTATTTATATAAATCAAATATAGTTATTTAATAAATGGTTAAGTTTATACATATACGTAATGTAGTATTGAAATATTAAATTATTCCTATAACAGTTTTGGTATTACAAAATGTCACTACTACACACCTTCAAAAAAAAATTTCGTTTTCTTAAGTAATTTGAAATGTTAAATACCTACAAATGCAGATTATAAATAATATTCAAGTTGTGAACAAATTTTCTATATTGAGTATCATGTAATAAACAACGACAATAATTGTTGTTTATTTAATTTGAAACGAAATCAATAAGGAAGTGTAAATTTTTCATATAACTAAATTTCTAGAGAATATCCTCTGATTTTAAGTTTAAAATTGTATCTAGAAATTTTAATTAACTATTAAAAATCATATTTTTTAAAATAATTTTTTTAAAAAATAGCCTTAGATAGTCAGCTTAGTGACATGCAGTCTGCTATTTTTATTTAGTAGAGTATACGATATTATTTTCTCACTTATTATTTCTAACTAGCTATTGTCTGGAGAAGTGGAGACGTAATTTAGTTGTTTCTTCCTCCGAATTAGCACAAAAATTGATACCACACAAATTAAATTTTTAATGTTTTACATGAAAAATAAATGTTTGTGTTATAAGCATATGATGGGCGATATAGAGAAGGCTTTCTAATTGTTTGGGCCTTTGCCAGGCAGGAACACAACTAGCTATCGTGATCTCGTGCACGCCTTTCAGTGGTTATTAATGAACTTACCAAATACCACGTGGCTAATGGACAATTGCATTTTAACAGATTAACGGCTTAAACAATATTTTAATTATTGATATATAAAGAAATATAAAATAAAAGGCCTTTATATGTGTGAAAATAACAGACGTCATATGTTTGGGAATTAAAATTACTCTTACCACTGAACTTCCTTGATTTGAAAACTGCATAACGTATTCACAGAGAACAAAACCTTTTAAAGTTTTTATTGCATCTCTTATGTGAAATATAAGTGTAGAACATTTTATATAACATGGAACTTGTAAATTTGAAAATTGTAATTCTTCGTATTAACAAACTCTTTACGAAGTGACAACTAATTGACAGGAATCATATAGAATAACAGTTCTTATTGCTTTAGGGGATCAGGTCAGTGACCTAAGTTATATTAATAAGTAGCTTGGTGACAGTTTTTCCCGGGTTGTCGTAATTTCATAACCCCCGATTAGACTCCAATCTCGGTTGTTTTGCGTTTTTTATGTAACGCCCTCCAACCCCACCCCTAAGAGTGCTCCCTTCCCATGCCGAAAAGGGGTTGAATTTATACACAAACAGTAGCGGTAGAAATACTATCTACGTCATTGTAATTCAAAAATATTTAATCCACGCAAATATCGACCATTTAACATGGTTGAAAATTTACATCCACGGCCATCCCCGTTTGGGTGAGTTAAACGGCAAGTTGAATGTTATAATTAAACTCAGAGACATTCGTATACAAGTATGTCGTATATCGGTTTATTTGTGTTATTTTTATGTAAAGCCACTCCACCCCCACCGTTAAGGGTGCTCGTATCCCAAGCAGAAAGGGGTTGAAATTATACACAGTTAACATCGATAGAAACACTATGAATCTCTTTGACCTCAAAATATCGACCGTTTTAGCACGTTTGAATATTTCTACCCACGTTCACCGCCTCTCCTGGAAGTGGTAGACGTGTCTCACACCGACAGTTTTTTTCCTGGTCACAAGGAACACGTGAACGAAATATGGTGAAATTTGCTTCACGGTTGTAGATTTGTATGCGGAACGTGCATACATACAAACAAACACTGTTTTATTTATTAGAAGATAAAATCTATATAATAAAAAGGGATATATGCTTTTTTTGTTTGTTTGTTTGTGCCTTTGCATTATTTCTATACAGATTTAAACGTGTGGACATATTGCAACAGAACTTGTTATACATATTATTAAAAACCCCTAGCACAAAGGTAGAACGTCATATTAATATTAAAATGCAATAATAAGCAGTCTTAAATACAATATTTAAGAATCGGGCGAATATCATACTTTTAATTATTTAATAATGAGCGAAAATACTACTAAAAATGTGAAGTAAATAACTGGTGTTTGGTATATTCAAATAAGACAGAAATACTTGAGATATACTTAATGGATCCTCTTTGTGTCAGTGTAAAAGTCACTCCGCATTCTGCTTGCAGTGATCGCCCTAGAGTAGAAGTCGTCCGTACTATTAAAATTTATTAATTTATTTTTGGAATCAATGATAGACAATAAGTTTCGTGTTTGGTGTCCTTTGTTTAGAAATATTTATTCAATTAATAAGTCTGCAAACTCTGTTCCTTGCATATTTTCTCTAGAGAATATACGAATATAATTTGCAGTTGTTTCACAGCGATTAAAGACCCTGATATATCAGTCTCGATATTGTTAATTTGACGTTTCTTCATTCACACAAACTCAAAGACAAGATTAGAAATTTGTTATACATGATAAAATTCCTATCCAAATCTTAAAGGTTTTATTTATCAAATAACCTTAGTGTTCAACATCTTGACATGAAATTCAGAAACCAATACAGCTTTGTTCGAAAAACTTCGGAACATAAAGTTTACTATTAAAACGTTATAATTTTACTGTAAATGGAACAGAAGCACAAACGAAATTATAGTCTACACACACACACGCATATATATATATATATATATATATATATATATATATATATAGTGTAGCGAATACTAAGGAATTTATTGTATGCAAGATTTTTTTTTGTCTTCAGTTCGGCAGTACGGGCGATGTTTCGCGTTGTGCCCGTTGTTTACGAACGTTTGATGATGGGTAAAACTGTATCTCGGTAGATGGGTATAAAAGCCCTAAGAAATAAACGCAAGTCAGTCAGTAGTGAGCAGTAGGGCAGTTGCGGGGTTGTTGGTATTTTTGTCTCTGGAAAGCTTGGTCGAGTTGGACGTTCTATCCAGGTCTGCCGTCGTTTGTGGTCGTTTATTTTTTATCTGAAATAATTCAGATCCTAAGCAGTTGTGTCCTATAGTGGATACAATTTGTATTTTTATGGTATAGCAAAATCTCACTCGAGACTCAGGCCAGTCCAAGGTTGGTAAAAGGCCCCGGGAGATGGTAATCTCGGATACAGCCATTTATCTCCACACCTCGTAAGGTGACACTGGGCAATGCAGATTAGCTGTAGTAAAGTGGAAAAGGGTGCTTAATGTAGGGTTTTGAGATTGTTGTGATCAGTAACGAACCACGGACTAACGTGCATCCGTTGAAGGCTGTTAGACCGCTTGGGAACCAATTTTGACGGTCCAAGGGGTTTGTTTGGTTTTTGTTAATGATAGTAAATAAGAGTTGGATTTCTATTATAAAACGTTTTATAGTTTTCTGTGTTCATTTTATAAACTCCTATTTTTTATTGGAGTGCCGTAGGTGACCCCTGAGATAAATTTCCCTTTAATATTTTAATGTACAACAATTTGGCATCATTCCAGGGATAAATATTAATTAATTTTTTTTGGTCAATACAATGTATTATTTTAAATCGATGGTAGGTGATAAATATTTTAAAAAGACACCAGTAGAAGTCCGCACTACACGGTAGTGTGGGATTTTTACCCACTAAAAACACCTCACTTTCCATTGATGACCAATTATTGCTTCCTACGGAACTGCAGTTAAGTGTTACTTCGTAGGAAGCGGTCTTAGCTGTGGCTCTTCCTCCTATTGTGGACTATTCTCCTTTTCAACTTTGCGTAGCTTCTTTATAACCATAGCGGCGTGTTTGCTGATGGCCTTCCCCTTGTACGCTGACTCTAGCATAACAAAAACCAGATTGACTGGTGCTATTTCAGTCTTTACTTCGTCTCTAAGAATATCTCTTAGATTTTCAGAATGAGGGCGTTTGAAAAAAGCGTATTCAACGTCTACTTCCTCCTCCTCCTCCTCCTCCTCCTCCTTATCAAAGTTCAAGCACAATGGCCTGTCTACTATCTTGAACCTATAGAGACATTTACGAACACACCCATGCCCTGTCATTAGTTGAGTTAGATAATAATCTAACTCTCCATGTTTTCTCCTTATCCATGTTTGGATGTCAGGAATGAGACGGTATGTCCATCGTCCCTTTGCGGGCTCTATCCACCAACGTTGTTACTTTGTTAATAATTCCCTTCCTGTGTTTTTATTCCTTATGATTTCTTGCGACATTCCTCAGCCAAGATGTCCAGTTGTCCTGCTATAACACATGCTGCATCTTCGGAAACGGTACGAAACGAGTATATAACTCTCGAATCAGTCTATACACGGCCGCAGCCTTATGAAAACGTGCCCTGACCCTTGTGGCGTCTGCCCATATGGGAGCGCCATAAAGCAATATCGTCCTCACCACTTGAGCCAGTAAAAGTCGTCGATTTTCTCTGGGTCCACCAGTGTTCGGCATTAACCTCGTGATGGCAGCGCCGACTTTTGCTGCTGTCTCAATCGCCCTTTCGAGATGACGCTTAAATGTTAATTTGTCATCAAGTTCAACGCCCAGATAGCGTAGCGATGGTTGTGACGTGATGGCACATCCGCCAATGACTAGGGTGATAGTCTCCCTAACATTTCTGCTCGAGATGAGCACTGCTTCCATCTTATGCCCAGCAAGCTGGAGGCCTACGGAGGACATCCATTCCGATATTGCCCTCACGGTCCTGTTACAAGCTTGGGCCACCTGGGTGAGATGTTTGGATATTAATTTCAACGGACCAGGAAAAAAACTGCAGTAGATATGATAATGAAATTACACCACATACAAGAGAATGTCAAAAAATTAATTTAATAATTATCAGTACACCTCTAAATGTGAAGCATTTGTAGTAAAGTCCTGTTTGTACTCAGTTTCTTGACTTGTTATTCGTAACAATACGCTGCAGCATATATATATATATATATATATAGTGCCGCGTCCGTCACTGTCTCTTGCATTTGTTTGAATTGTAACTATTAAAGAAAAATTTATTCGTTTTGTATTGGGCGTCATCAATTGATATTTGGTTGTAAATCAAAGATTTTAATTCAAGACAATTACAAAACTTATTTACTATTAACATATTACAATCACTAATTTTCAATTAAAAATTTATTTACTCAAAATAAATTGGCATGGACTCTTTTTCTCGGGGCAAATTGCAGGAAGATTATTTACGCAGCTGTTGCTATAGCAATAGGGTTTGTTATTTTGGTATTACATATGCAAAGTCAAAGCAGGTTCCTAGTGAGAAGCTAGATAGCGTTGATGCAGAACAAAAAGCTAGTACAGCGACCTATTATGGAATTTGGGTTGTTATTTCAACTAAATAAATTACGTTTAAATATTTCAATAATTGAAATCAATTGATTGATTTATTGAATTGAAATCACATGATGACTGATGGTTGTCAGTTACTGAGAACATAAATGTTTTGAATAAAGCCTTATCTGTTGTAGCGACGACGTTTTGTCTGGACCAGCTGAAAGAAAAATGTCTGATAGAGACTGATTCTAAATTATCAATCACCTTCCTCTCCTTTTATTTTAACGTAAAGTTTGTAAACAGTTGTTTGATAGGCATTCGGTTGGCCAGAATTTTGTGATATGAAACAATACAGTATTAAGTGTTATGGCATGTTAATTAAATATTTTCTTTAAAATAAAATAACTGTGCAGTGCACATTACGGTACCAGAGCAGCTATAAATACAACGGAATGTAGAACGTTATTATGTAAATTTTTATGTTAATATAATTTACTGTCCGATTCTCTAGTTCTTTGTTAGATTCTTTTATACAATTTTGTTATTGTAAATTTAATTTGTATTTCTTTTGTAACTCTTTTGGTTCTAATTGTAAGTCATTATTATTAAACCCCCAGTAAGCCGCTCTGAGGTTATGAGTGTCGTTAAAATCTGTGGTACTATTATTTAAAATATTGTACAAACTTAAAGTAAATCAAAATTTGTAATTAATAATTTTTTTGTTATCTTTTCAAAAATTTGTTTAATTGAAGGATAAATCCTATAAAATATATTTTCCTTATAAAATTAGTTTTTTTGCTTAATTTGACACTCCAACGTGTTGGAAGTAACTTTTCATTAATTAGTACATTGCATAATTAGGCTCTAACATGGTGGCATTTTTACTATTAAATGGAATACCACAATATATATGGAACGTTATGTTACGTCTCCACTTGCTAGAATGAAGTGAGTGTAATAGGATTTGCTGATGACCTTATTATCGTCATAACATCTCAACCGTCAGTAAGATACTTGGGAATGCAGCTGGATGATCGCCTCACATTCAAACAAAAATTCAAGTGGCAGGAGGCCAAAATGTGTACCAGTATTTCATGACTAATGCCGAACATTTACGGCCCAAACCAAATCATCGTTTGCTGCTTTGGTATTACTATATGGTGCTCCTATGTAGGTGAAAGCGACTTCAACCAAGACATAAGTGCCGCAAGGCCGTTGCAATGAATAGGACAATTGCATGAAAACTACGTGAGGCTTCCGCACCATGTTCAATGACGCTATGGAATGCCGCCACTGGACCTTCTAGCAGCGGAGGGTCAGAGGAAAGCAGAAGGAAATAATACTGCTGCTGCTACGATAACCAAAGGGGTGACCACACTGCTGGACTGAGTCACGAAAGGGACGATGGACGTACCGTCTCATACCAACCATATCAACGTGAGTAAAAAGACGTTTTGTAGAAGTGGACCATTACCTAACACAAGTCATAATATGTTTCCATAAGTTTACAGTGGCAGAAAGCCCTCTGTGTATAAACTGTGACAGGGAGGACGAGGACATTGAACACGTGTTCTTTAAGTGTACCCACATCCATCACATGAGAGTTCATTTTACACAAGCAGTTAAAACACAGATTACTCCGCAGAACTTGCTGGCCGGGATACTGGAATCGGAGATCAATTGGAGAACGATCTGCACACAAGCTGCAATGGTGATAAAAGAGTTGCGACTGATGCAAGAAGACAGAGGAAATCCATGATCGACAAATAGCTACGGCTGAGACCGCTTCCTACGAAGTAATGCTTAATCGCAGTTCCATAGTAAGCAATAATTGGTCATCGATGGAAAATGGATGTGTAAGAATCCCACCCAACCGTGTAGTGCGGACTTCTAGCGGTGTATCTTTGAAGATTTTTCTCCTACCCGCGTAAAAAAAACATACAGGGTGTCCAACGTCCCACATTTCAAAGGACCAGGAAAAAAACTGCAGTAGATATGATAATGATATTAAAACAAGAGAATCCCAAAGAATTTATTTAATAATTATCAGTACACCTCTACATATGAAGCATTTGTAGTATGAAGAATATCAGTGAAAATCCACGGAAACGGAAACCAAATTACTATAGCCTGGCTACCGGCGCATAAGGATAGAAGGACAGGGCAGATCTCCTAGCGAAGATGGAAGCTGATCATCAAGGAAGAACCGGTAACCTGCCAATCTGCACCAGCAGGGACTGCAGAGTAGGGCTCTACAAGGAACTGGAGGAAAATTGTAATAAACCAGTGAAACCAGAAGAAAGTGGAGTCATCCTCAGAAATGTCAGCAGCATCAAAGAAATATCGCACCCTAAAGAACTATCAGGTTGTTGTAGCCAGAATAAGAACATTGCACTCCAGTTTCACTCACTCATTCTTGATTTCCAGATCTCCGCAGCCGGTATGCCGCTCATGCAAGGAGGCCACAACAATTCCTCATGTCCTCTTTGACTGCCCCAAATATAGTGTAATAATATAATTCTTCTTCTGGCCTCGGTGGTTAAGATCCCACCGCTGCCACCATATAATATTCGAATTTCTCCTGGTCTCGCTACCATGAGATATTTAAGAAGAAATTGAAACTTGGGTCCGGAGTGCGTGCTAAGTCGCACTCTATAATAGCTTAAAGGACTTAGTGAAATAACATGAGGCTTTAGTCCATTAGAATAAGAAAGAAGTTTTATTAACCTTAGTCTACAGCCTAGAGCAAAGACAATAATATAAAAATAGAAGACAGAGTGGCATAGGTACCACGTTGAAGTAATATACAGAGACTTAGCTACATCAGAGAAACCCGGCCTTTTTATACAAGTCATCCACCAATGGCATTCAAGAATCTCTTGCTCTGTGTAGGACGGGGGTACCTTCTTCACAGAGCCTCGTCGTTAACACGTGCCCCTTACTCAGCAGGACACGTGGAGTCATGTTAATCTATGATGCTTACTCAGAGTATCCTGAGTGCCTACAAAGACACGTGGTGTCTGATGCTTACTCAGAGATTCCTGAGCCTACAAAGGCAGACCTTATATATATGTAATATATATTACAAAAGCGTCATAAGAAGATCAACTATAGCCACCCATTCAATGATGGAGATCTTCAACTCACCAACAGCAATAAAAAACCTTATAGATTTTACTATGAAAACTGATTTATATAAAGTAATTTAAATGTTCCGCAAATGTAAAACATAACAGATGTAAGTCACTAATGACCAACAGGTTAATGCGACTATAAACTGTAAATTAAAAAAAAATCCTGTTTGTACTCAGTTTCTTGCCATGTTCTTCGAAACAATACGCTTCAGCATATCCATAGCACATTGTTGCCGGCATGGTTTATCCTCGGCATCACACCAGCGTCTTCGTTTATTTGCTTACAAAGTGCAAATTCTGCAACATCTGATGCCGAACGAAAAACAAATTAAAAAACCAATGGCTTCGAGGGGTGCAGCGCTTTCGAACAATAGCGTTGTTATTCGACAGATTTTAATGAGCAGTATAAGTCGTGAGTGGTACTTGGAATCAGTACCCTCTCCACGCAGATACGCAAGGAGACTTCTAATTTTAAACGGACTATATGACTGATATGGTCATAATGTCTTAAAATTTATAGATGCAGTTCTTTGACGGTAACACTACAATCGCCTAGAAACTAAAAAAGACTTACACGAAGTGATTGAGATTTTTTTTAAATTAAATTTATAACGGTCGCGTCGACCCGTATGTTATTTCCCATAGATTACATAGCGTTACTGTTTATATACATTCTTAACATTAATTGCAATCGGGTTTCTATATTTGTTCACTTATGTTTGCTTCCTCGATAAATTTGATGATACCCAAGGCAGCTGTCGTTGAAGTACAGAGGTCTGCGATGTGGTATTTTGCGATTGTATTTCTTCTGATGCAAAAGCATAGTATATGGGGAATAGTTAGTGGTTGACTGCATTCTTCACAGGTGGGTTGGGTAGATCTGGAAAATAGGAACGCATGAGTACAAACTGAGTGGAGGGTTCTTCCTCTAGTTAGTCTGTTTTTTTCTGTTTATGGTTTTGAGAATTGTTATATCTTTGTAGTGTACTAGTTCACTGTGAATTATTCCGTTGTTCTTCCCTCTCCTTTTTCGTTCCAACTGTTTTCGAGTTTTTATTTACAGAACTTCCACGTTTCCTTGCTGTTGCACTGGAATTCGTTTTCTCCGTTGTGTATGGTTCTTGATTCTACTTTTGCCAACTTGTCGGCCCTGAGGTTTCCAGGAATTCCTCTATGCGCAGGACAGATGTTCTGATTCCTATTCCTTATCCCCGTGGTATTGTCCCTAATGAGGTTCAATGTTTTGTTTCTTTTTGGGGGTTTATGATATCTTTGATTGCTTCCGATGAGTGTTAGAATGAGTTTATTGTTATCCGGGATGTTTATGCAGAGTTCAGTGGGCATGTAGATAGCTTGAACTTCAGCCACCAGGGGCGATGACTGATTATTTAGTGTTCGAGTGCGCGGTCAGAGCTGCTGTAGATTGCGCTCGCTACTCCTGCTGCGGACTTGGATCCATCTGCACTGATCTAGGATAATCGTGTTTCTTGATTAATTCATCGTGTTCCTTGACGAAGTTATCTTTTACTTGGTTTAGGAGGGTTAAGTCTACTGGAATGTCTAAGATTTTCCACGGTGGGGTTCTTGCGAATGTGTTTTGTTCAATTTGTGGCAGTGTGATCCTTGCTGTCCTGATTGAGATTCGTTATTACAGAAATTTATATATTATAATATTTGAAGAGTTATTCGCGATGGAGTATGTTTTTTATCATTGTCAAACAAAATTTGTGTGAGACATATGCTAGATTTTGATAGCGAAATCACTGGACACCGTTTATGGTTTTGTTGGCAACAACCGCTTTGGAAATAACCGTAATTCAGGCAGGAGATAAGCAGTTAGTCGCTTTCGCTGTCGCCCCTGATGAACGGGCTCATAATGTGCGGCTGCTCCACTCAACTGCCCGGGATGTCTGCAATTAAAACTGACGAAACTGTCGTTACAAGCCAAATATTGCAACCGACCTTTTCCTAGAATAGTTTCCTTTCTATCTCTGCACAACTTTCCATCGTATTTAGTATCGATGACCTAATTACTAATTAGTAACTGCAATCAGATACATTATAATCGATAATTTACTGCAACTGTTGGGTTTCGCATTACAACGTTTGTATAGTTTAAATTGAATAAAATAAAGTAGTCGAAATCAGACTTTAAAAATTATAATTTCATTTTTACCAAAACTGATTAAAAAAAATTAACATTAATTCTACAGCTCACGTTGTGGTGACACAAAATTTAAAGAACACTAATTTATAATTTTTAAAAATTATTACGATTTTATTTAATAGTATTTGATTGCTGAATCAACTGTAAAGAACGCTTTAAAAATTTGATTTGATTTGATTATGGAAGAGGTTATCTGCTAAACAGTTTAATAAACAATTAACATTTATAATGGAATTTACACAAAAACTCCAAAACATGAAACAATTCAAATGCGTCAAATTATTACCTGTATTGATGGACAAAAATAAATTCTGTGACTTAGCAAACAACATGAGATTTTATTAAAGGTATATTGTGGGCCACCAATAAACAGAACAATAATATTATTTAAGAACAAATAAAATTTTAAATTCCTAATATAACACGAGATGACACTAAATAGTGAAAATGATGCCATTTTTACCATAATTAAAAATTCAGGAAGTCTATACCGACTTGGCTGCTACACTGTCCAAACTCAACGTCCAGGATTTCGACAGGGTGACTAAATACCATGTAGGAGCAAAGATATGCCCTTTAATCAGTCTCACGTCTTTACTTAACATTAATATAACAATCGACGTTATAATAATAAGTGCCACTTTTTACACCTAAACGCTCACTAACTCTTTGATTTGCGTAGCTCAATGACTGACTTCTACTTTATATGTGTACTGCCCCAGAATTTCTGACTCCTGTTATTATTTACGTCTATGCATGTGCTACGTATGATATGGCTTATGGATCTAGAACATTCCAGCGGGCTCGGTTTACGCGTCACACTACCAATTAGTAAGTTACAAATTAAGCTGTATGTATCGATCCTCATATGGACTCTCATGAAGCTAATGAAAACAAAGAAAATGAATTGTAGATAAAACAGTACACGGATATTAAACTGTTTCAAAGTTTTAATTGAAGAAATTAAATAATAAAGAAATTTAATCGTGTATCCAAATTTTAAGAGAATGTTTTTTAAATTAAAGTTATGATTTAAAACATTTTAAATATTACTTAAATCAAAACCAACACTGATTTGTAAATTCCAGAAGTGTTCAAGATGTTAAAAACAGAAATTATAAGAAATAAGTGTTTAATATTTTAATTTTCGAAAAACTATATCGAAGTAACGCTATGAGACGTCAAATTCAGTAATATTGAATTGCTTTAAATATATATAAAACAAATCAACGGTTTTCATTTATTGTGAATAGTTCTAATAACTTTTTATATTTACACGTGACTCTAAATAATAGTTATTAGCCTATGTCAGTACATTTTTAAAGCCTTAATTATCTAATCAATAAGATCTCAGTGCCAGGCTATATTCACTGGCTATATATAAACGCCACATTTTAAGTTTTACTCACATTACACTGTGTGCTTCTAGGAATGTGAAAGAATAAGTAGTTGTTAATAAAATTTCTAAACCTGTTGTCAAACTTTTAGTCACATACTAAAATAATTATTATTGACAATTAATTGTTACCATACTAATGATTATGGTGAAAGATTTATGGACTATGTTCTGCCCAGTATTCCACCTTGTTGTGAACGAGTGGCATGAAGTACAATAAAATAAAGATAATTAAAAGAAACCAAGTTGAGCAATCAACCTTTTTTTTTATTTAGACAACCTCGTTCTCACTGTCAAACAGTACAATTGAGGAGATATTGACCATTCCGGACATGCTCCTCTCAATCATACTGCAACGAGATGGTTTGAATAAAAAATATAGTTGGTCAACTTCTTTAATTTTATTATCAACACTAATAATAATCATAATAAAATAAAGTTACTTTTTTTATTTCTGTGGGCAATGTAACTTTTCCTGTAGGCTACTAATTTCGCTAGATTTTACGTATGGAAAAAGTTCACATACAATATTAGGGCGGAAATTCATTTAAGAACGTGTCCTTTGAATTGACATAGCTTGTCCAACAGTTGATGGAAATATAACGTTTTCGAGGACGTCCTTATAATTATTTGCAACATATTCAGCAGACTCTAGAGCTAGACGAAAAAAATTATAATTTCTGAATGCTAGTGTGGAACACGACATTCAGCCTCTCATTACCAATTGAACAGAGAAGTAATATAAAGAATAGGATGGTTCAATAATACATTTACAAATATATGTCCCATGTAATTATTTTTTTAAATTATTAATGAGTAAGGTTTTTTTCCCAGCACGTCTCTCAGTCATGTATGCAGAGACAGAGGAGCTACATTCAAATCATCATCAAGACATTGTAGTGGTAGGTTTATTAAATGATGAAGTAAAGGGATATTTTACAGAATTTAATAATCATTTAACTGAACATGAGAAAAATGAAATAAAATAAATACAAATTATTCGTGTTCAGTTAGCCGGGCAAAACAACTGATCCCTTAATCCCAAGTTAAACAATGGTTTACGGTAATTCCCCCAGGCGCGTCAAGGATTGAGACACCTCGCGTTGATCTCTGGCCGTGATCATGTGGCACCCTCGTTCTCTCCGAGTCCTCTGGAAAACTGCAAGTTTGGGGCAGTACATCCGTCCCTAGCGACGGTACGTCGAGGAGTCTCTCTACACTTTCTTTACAGCCCCTTCGCTGGATGTGTAATATCGATGTTCTCGACCAATTTTGGATCGATCTTTCCTGAACCAAGTAATGTGATTGGTTCAGGCAGTCACGTGTTAATTCAATTTCTGGGATTTTTGGAGAGACGTTTCCCACGGTGCGACAGTCCAGGTAACTTCCGAGTGTCAACACCTACGAGTCTAAGTCCAAACCTTAGGGATTATCTATCCGCCAAGCTCTCAACCCTTGCTAATATCTAATTATATTTAAATTAAAAATATATATATCAATAATAAAACTAGGTTTTTGGCAAGGAATGTAAACGTTTTATAGTATAATAATGTTTTGTAGTCGGAATCAAGTCATTGTGCAAAATTTGATGAAAATTGGTTTGTGGAAAGTTGAATACACACAATTTTTTATGCAGCAGACTGTCCAAATTCAGACACACTTCGTCATAACACATTCAAAACTTATCAACACTCTTAGGAATAACCAGATAAGTTGGGCAAATAACAGACACAATGAAGTGGTGATATAAATACAACGTTTCAGAAAATGTTGCTCCTTTTCAGGTGATTAAAAACTCAAGAGCCGTGAGTGACAAAACCGCACAATCCAGTTGAAGATTTTGAGTTCGTTGAGAACTGAATGATTGATTAATATCTTGAGTATTGTGATGAATTTGGCAGTATTATTATTCTAAAGACTTGAAATTATTAGTTCCAAAAAAAAACGTTTGATGTAAAGAAAAATAATTTTGAATTCATTTTGAAAGCTTTGTCTTGCCTGTTGTAACCGAAAATCTTATTGTAAACACTGTATTGAGGATTTTGAGGGCGTGGTCAAGTCTTCAACTACTTGTTGTTTGAGCGGGGTATGGATAGGAGCAAGATGGATTCCCACTTCTCCTGTCACCTTGTTGCAATAATGAGCTTACTTCAAACGCCTCATCATCGTGAACAGCCAGTAGTAGCAGGAGTTGATGTGTGAACAGGGATAAAAGCCTTATTTACATTCGTCAACGCGGGTCAGAGGAAAAATACTTGAGTGTATTCCCAAGTCGAACCAATGTTCCATCTTTGATTACGATATAAGAGTGTGTAGGTGCAGACGGAAGGAGACATGACGAGTTCTTAACTCTAGTAGTATTAAATACTCAAAAGTTATTCAATAATTTTTTTATTATGGAAAAATCATTAATATTGATATTCATACTTTTGGTTAATATCATGTAAAAATTTTTGGTAAAGAAAAGAAATATTTCTCAAGTCTAGCGACCGACATGTTAGATGCTAGGTCAAATATTACTGCTATCAATATCAATCAAACTATCAATAATACAAATAATTTTAACAGAGTATATTATATACGACACGTATTATTGTAACCTATGTACTTGATAAATATTATTGCATTTTTTATTTAAGTCAGTTTCATTCAGGTGTCTATGTAAATGAAACAATGACTCAATGGTATATTCGCTTAGAATCAAATAATTTTATTTTATGTTAACAATCCTGTGTTAGGTGACCCGATAGTGAAACAATATTAATTCCTATCCGTAACGATTATTTATTTGTTTTTCAGAAGAAATCGTTCCGATCCCTTTTTATGGCATATTTGCGCCTTGTTGTATTCGGTTTTGATACTGTTCTTAGCGGTATAAAACTAGAAACAAAATGGTAAAAACTCCAAAAACCCGATTTCTTTTTTGCACGGATTTTATACCCTTTACATAAAACAGGACAGAAGAAATTTTGTCTGAAACAGTAAAGAACTTTGAGCCTAACTTAAATTATCGTCAATGATTTGCAAAAATTAAAACTTAAAGTTCAGACTAACCAATTTACTTTTCATTTTATGGAGAATGCTGTTTTAAGGAAAAGAAAATCTTTGTTGTCGAGAGAAGATGGAGGCAATAAATAAATAAAAATATTTTATGGAAATAGAATAGCCGAGGCAGCAATAGGGAAAAATTTTATATCCAGCTAACACATTTGTAGGTGCTTTTTTTATTGTGTTGAAATTATATTCATATTATTCATCTTGGCATTGTCCCGTTTAAGTGTACAAAAATTGTAGAAGTGTATCCTGTTTTTTGAATGTAAATGTCGAAACCTAACTGATTTCATTACGAGAGATAAATACTGCTCTGATTGACTGAAGAGTAAAAGAGGGAGGTGCTTTAAAAATAAACACAAAAAATGATTTAATACATATTAATTTCTACGCATTGAATATATACCCTTCACTTTTCAGACTTAATTATTCAAATATTTATTATTTAGTGTAGGATTTTCCTTCATTTATGCTGCATTATTTAAAATAAATAAGAAACATAATTTGTAATTAAGAAAAGAACACATGGTACTCATTGAAACAAAAAATGTCGTTATATTTGTATAACTTTTTTGATCTAGTTGAAAGCTGTCTAACCATATTAGCAAAATAAAAGAAGTTAATAAATTAACATATCAATAGAACTACCGCTAATATACATAAAAATGTATTAAACTCTATAACAACGTTTCTAATAAAATAAAATACTGTCAAGAGGAAAAAAAAAGATTTAAATCACCAACATTATTTGACGTGGCCTTTTTTTCACATGTAAGAACTTCAGAAAATTACACGTGTAACACAAGTATTTAACATTTTCTGTTGGTTCACCTCTTATTTTTTTATTATTGACATACAAAAATTATCTTGTGTGCAGAAATACTTAAAAATAAATATAAAACATGAAAATGTTTACATTTCAAACCAATAAAAAATAACCTTGTTTCTAATACTGTATCAACGATTTTCTATGTGTTATTATAATTATTATTATCAGGATTATTTTACTTTAACTATAGGATTATATGAATTTTTACCTCAATTTTATCTATTAACATCAATTATTCATTATTGTACCCCTCCTCACCATTAAGCGCAAGTCTACTTTGATTATAATGAATATAATATTCTGATGAATGTTTAAACTCACTCTCATTAGTATTTTTAAATATCCATTACATGTCTGCAGTAAACGAGGTTGAACTTGCCGCCGATTTGAATAAGCTCTTCCCACTTTTACTAACCAGCCATCAGGGCTCAGTATTGAACTCTCTTCAGCAAGTCTGTTAATGTTCCGAATTTAGCGTTGTTAGAAACGTTTTACTAATTACGCGTTAAAACAAAACGAACAGGCATATAGGTTTAAAAAATTATCTAAATAAGTATTTCAGAAACTTCTAGTAATATTCATAAATAATGAAAACCACGTAAACCATCTATTTACCAATTTATTATAAATTGTAAGTCCAACAATAAATCTGCTGTAAGCTTTCGGTCTTCATGGCCATTTAGGCTAAAATTAGTGAACATTTGAAGAAATTTTAGCTGAAATGCACATGACGGCCGAAAGCTTATAGCAGATTTACTTTTGGACTTACAATTTACAATAAATTGGTAAATATATTACTTTGATTATTTATTTACAATAGTAGTTTCTAATAAAGGTGAAATTAGACTTTAAAAATCCGAGATTGACGGGGATAGTATGAATTTCAATAATTATTTCCACTTCGATGCAATCAATGATGTATTAGTTTAATAAAAATTTCTTTAATATTTCATACGCTGTACGATAATTAGAAATTTTTCTCGCAATTTCACTGCTCACATTCAAACCTATCATCAGCAAAGTCCTCTCCCGCTATCGGAAGCGCGTGGGACAAGTACCCAATGCCCGACCTATCTGAAGCAGGTTTTCTAGGGTTTGTCGTGCATTACTTTTGGGCGAATGCCTGGTAGGATCCTTAAACTATAGCCCCGGAAGCTCTAGGTAAACCTTGGCAACCTTCCTCTACCCTTCCGCATCCCCCCTTTCAAATCCCTTCCTAAAGGGGAGTTGCCACCTTGTGAATTACCCTCATGTAGCCTGTTACTAAAAAAAAAAGAAGATATTTTTCGGAGCTCTGGAGGAGACTACCTTTGGGGATGCCTTCACATCTCTCTGGTTTTTGAACTAAGGTTCCCACATGCCGTACACCTTTGCATGTTTTGAGAGGTGTATTTTCCGGGGTCGCTGACCTTGGGCATACGGTAAGAGTTGTCCGCTATTCGTATTGGAATAGTCGGCCAGCTGCTTCCTGGTCAAGGCACACAGAGGGGATTGCTGCGACCCCACAGCAAACCCCTCTCCCGCCATCGGAAGGGCGTGGGACAAGTACCAAATGCCTGAACTACCTGATGCAGGTTTTTCTAGGATTTTCCCTACATCCATTTTAGGCCAATTGCCGGGTAGGATCCTTAAGCCATCGCCCGGGGGCCCTAGTTAACCCTTGGCTACCTTCCTCTACCCTTCCGCATCCCCCGTTTCAAATCCCTTCCTATGCTACTAAAGGGGAGTTTACCCTCATGTATTTTTTAGGGCAACAGGCTACATGAGGGTGATCCAAATTGGGCAACTCCCCTTTAATAGCATAGGAAGGGATTTGAAAGGGGGGATGCGGAAGGGTAGAGGAAGGTAACCAAGGGTTACTAGGACCCCCGGGCTATATTTTAAGGATCCTACCCGGCATTCGCCTAAAGAAATGCAGGGAAAATCTTAGAAAAACCTGCATCGGGTAGGTCGGGCATTGGGTACTTGTCCCACGCCCTTCCGATAGCGGGAGAGGAGTTTGCTTTGGGGACGCAGCATTCCCTTCTCCTTGCCTCGACCAGTTTAGGAGGCAGCTGGCCGACTATTCCAATGGGAATAGCGAACAACTCTTACCGTATGCCCAAGGTCTGTGACCCCGGAACATACACCTCTCAAAACAGGCCGAGTTGCCTCGGCTTGTGGGAACCTTAGTTCAAAACCGGAGAGAAAAAGGCATACCCAAAGGTAGCTTGTAGCCCTATATATATCTTATTGAATCCAAGTCTTAACTGCATCGCAATTTTTATCGCCGTCAGGTTTCAAGTTCGTTCCATTTGAAATTTCAGGCAATCCTTTGGATTCCGAAGTCAGATCCAATTTAAATTTCCAGGAAACACAATTTACTTTTCTTTGAGAATTTTCAGACAAAGTTTCCATTTGTGATCTAACGGAATCCTTGTTTAATTATTTTACTTATAAAAATATTTCACAGTTTATGATAACTTGATCTCTCAAGACAAAAATATTAATTTCAAACTTTGTAGCTTGAAAGTCTCTACTAATAACGATCACAGACAAAGATCAGTAACTGGATACGATCCTTACTTTGACCGACAGTGACTGCTGTGACTGACGACTGACTTGAGTTTCTACTAGTCGAACAAATTCGACGTCGTTGATTTGCAACTGCAGGCAGACTCTAATGTTCATTAGGCAGCATTTATGATCACTTCTTTTTAAATTAAACACGCTCAGGCTTAACAAAACTTGAAATTCTAATTACCAAAAAGATTCAGACGATAAAGTGTCCTGGGCCAAATAACATTTTATTATTTTTTTTATTTAAAACTCGGAACTTTAACAACAATAGACAACAGACTAGTTACAAAGATTAGTTAACAAAATCTCATATCATTGTGTCTTACGCAAGTACCAACATTAAATTCGCGATTCAAAAACAATGAATATTTAACAACTAAGATTAGTCATGGTATATGTATAAATTTTTCTTATACTCGAATTCGTCGAGTAGGCTTCGTTAATTTTTTTAATTCTATTTTTTACTCCTCTATAGATTACGGGGCCGATTTTGCGCTCAGTAATTTCGTTGTCCTAGAGCGGATACTTCTCAATCTGAAACAGCAGTAACCTTCGGATTGCTATGGTTGCAAATAATGACTGTACCATCGGCACTAGACTTGTAAACATGCTACTCGTGTAGAGTGAGTGTCTCGGAGGCGAGTGCAGCAGAGCAGACGAAATACGGTACTTCGGCCCCGGCGCCAAGCAAGTTGCATCAAGGACGTGCACGTACACAAGGTCACAGTACGAGGAGATCCGAGAAGTTTCCTTTAAAGTCAACAAGAAGGCGCGGTTGCGAACGCTGAGGATTATTCAAATGAGTGGATAAGGAAGTGTGCAGGGAAGGGACTGCAGGTGCGAATTAAGGAAACGCAAGCATGGCCCCCGGCGGAGACCAAAGCCGGGACCGGCCGGCGCATTCCTTAGCCACATCGCGGCTCCTGGACTTACGTAACGGAGAAACTGACCAGCTTCGCTAATACGAGTAACAACAAACAACGGCCATTACGAAACGGTGCGGAGGCGGGCGTCGGGACGTCTTCCTCTTCCTGATCGGCGAACGCCTTCGTTATCACACAAAACAATAAATGAGTTAGGAATTCTCAAGTACAATCAAACATCACGTATTCGGCCACAGATCGGACGTGACGTGACGTTGGATTGGATATTAGATCTCTTTCAAGGTATGCGAGATTATGTGACAAACATGTTATGTTTGAGAAGAATGATCAGCGCCGTGGCAAACGCCGACCGTTTTCTACCATATTATTACCGTTATAAGATAGTAAGGATTTTCCCAGTACAAATTATAAGTAAAGCATTCTCCGGTATCAAACCGGGTTAAATATTAACAGATCCACAACTATTCCACGTCTTGCACTGTTATAGAGTTACTTACTTTTGTTAAAGTAACAACTGAGGTTACAGACAAGGATCTTGTAAGTCCCTCATTACAATTTCAGCAAAGAACGGAGTTTTATATAGTTGTTATATTATACAATAATAAGGGAGTTAGAAAATTCTTGACTTGGAAAACGTACTCTTATACCTATATCTTAACATTGACATCTTTCGTATTATCCCTTCTAAGAAATTGGAATAATTAATGGTTTATTTAATAAATATTGTTCAAATATTAATTTCACTTAGAAATTGGAAATTAAATGCCGTCTGAATTTTTTCCAAGTGTCTATATTACGTCAGAACCATTTTGACTCGGGTACAATTTTAAATTTGTTTATTTACTCATGCAATTAATCATACAATTGCTATGGTTTTTAATCTTGATCACAAAGCTCTTTATTTCCTGATATATCACAACCTTAACTAAGTATTCAAAATTTTAACTGCCAAATTTTCTCCTATTGATTTTATTGTAAAATTCATTAATCTTATAATTAATTGCATTTATAATGATAAGAAAAACAGTTGTCCATCCAAAAATCAAGAGATATTTCATTGTTTTACCATATTTTGAATTTTTATATACAAAATTAAAAAACTAAATATCTCTGTAATATTCAAGTCTGTAATTATTTGTCTTATTTTGATAAAAAAACATAAACATTGTCTTAATACTATGGATTACCATCGTGCCGTTTATAAAATTAGTTGCAATATTTGCTCAGTTTGTTATATCAGCCACACCAAAATGTCTTTCTTGGCTAGAATTAAGGAACATAAAACTATTGTAAAAATTCTTTGATCCCCTGTGGTGTAGGGGTCAGCGTGACTGCCTCACATCACAGATGTCCCGGGTTCGAATCCCGGGGAGGGCATGGATTCATGCGTGAGAGAAACTCTCGTAAATTCAGTCCCCCAACAAGGAAAAATGAGTTCCTATAATAACCAGAGATGTTGATGCGACTGTAAATAAATCAATATAAAAAAAATTCTACTTTGTAAACATTGTCCTATTCCAAAACATTGTTTGGATCTTAATTATGATTTCAATTTTGATGATAAGGATGTTGACTTTAATAAAAGGTTAATCTCAGAAATGTTACATATTAAGTCCAACATTTTAAAATATTTATGATGGTTTGTTAATTAATCTTTGTTAATTTATGTCTTGTATTCATATTCTTTGTAATGCGTTGTAACTTTGGCTATGTCACTTCAGTCTGACAAATATCAGAACAGTTGATAGAGACGTCTACTCACTTTAATTTTCTATTGTTCAAAATTAATTTCTGTTATGGTTGTTACACGAGTCGTTAATTTCTTTAGTTTTATTAATTATTATCGTTGTTGATCTGCCCATGTCTTCAGATTGTAATGACTAGCATGGCACCAGAATGTTAAAATGTACATCACGTCTCGTTCCTCTGCCTTCATTACTCAGCAAAAAAAAACCAATATTTTGCTTTGAAACTGATTTACCATTACCAGACAATAATGGCTGCTAAAGAATTTTCATTTCAGTATCGTAAATTTAATTTATGTCGTTATTTAATTTTTAAATGTATCTAATAGAATTGAGTATTTCCTCTACAATTACGCTAACAAAAAAACCAGTATCAATCAATAAATCTCGGACTTGCCTTATCCCTTTTGATGTGATTTATACTTTGAACAAGTGCATGAATGCCGTTTATATGTCCCGAAGAATGTTAGTAGCAAGGAATTGCGTCCGACAAATTAATCTTCCATTCGTCATTCCAATGGCTGTCGTGGGTAATGGAAACTTTAAATTTCAGCAGTATTTTTCTCTTTTCTGCAAAAGATTTTGCCAACTGCACTATGCACTATACAAGACCCTTGAGAACCTGTACGAATTTTCAGACTGCTGCTAACACAATTACTTAATTGTAAAATCGTCTTCGTTGACTCTTACTGTAATTTTTTTAGTTAAGAAAATATTTATTTAATCAATTGTAATATACATAAAAATTTGAACCGTGTGGAAAGTATACAAATATTACATATTTATAACACCTAATCATTTCTCATAAGTGTCACCCATAATCGTAGATCTTTCCCATAATGTAACAAAATAAATAACACGAAATATAACTCATTGGTTGGGAACATTCTGCGATCATTTAAAATAGAAAAATAATTTCTGATGCAGATTTTTAAATTTTTTTAGGGTAACAGGCTGCAACTCCCATTTAATAGCATAGGAAGGGATTTGAAAAGTGGGATGGAACTGGGTTATAAAACATGGCACCGAAACTCGCATGAGCGTTGCAATTCTTATAGACAGTATATTAGTTGATTTTAAGAGAATAGTCAATAAAATTAGTTACGGAGACCAGGTTCAAAGAGAGATCAATGATTTTTTACTACATGTTTTTCTGTATTTATTAAAACTAAACTTTTTAATAAGTATATCTGTGAATACAATACGGAAAAAATTACCAACAAAATATCAAGCGTGACCAAAGTCAATTTGGCTGATGATGTTGCGCATATTCAACATTAATTCAATTTGGTCTGATGTATCAATAATTCTCATTAATTTTATAATTATTATTTTAGTGAAATTAGAATACCCTGAGAAATCCATTTTTTTTAAAAAAAAGAACATAAAAACACAACAGAAAATAAATACTCAGAAGTTGTTCGGCGGGTAGAAAAATCAGGCTTAAGGGGTTGACTCACAGAAAGCTAGGACAGGCATGTTTTTATATGTCCACGGATGACAAAATTTCGCATTTTCTTAAGAGTAGGTTGTTTCAAATAAACATAATAAATTAGCTCTTTTAGAAACCAATCTGGGGTGATTGTAAAAGTTTTTTGCATATATGCTACACTATGCATTAAAGGGTTAAGGAAGTGTAACAGAGAAAAGGCAGAAAGGCTTTGCGCTTTGTTACGAACACGTGATATAAAATATTCAATAACTGAATAAATTTACTATTGACACAGTCGGCCAACTGTCTCAAGCACGGAGAAAGGATTTCAAAACCAACACAGAAAACCCCTCTTCTGCCATCGGAAGAGCATTGTACAAGTACAAAGAACCCGACCTGATGCCAGTTTTCTACGGTTTTGTTTGCATCACTTTTAGGTGAATGCAGGGCAGGATCCTTAACTTTAGTCTAGGGATCCTAGTTAACCCTTGGCTACCTTCCTCTACCCTTCCGCATTCCCCCTTTCAAACCCTTTCCTATGCTATTAAAGGGGAGTTGCCGCTATGTGGATTACCCTCCTGCAGGCTGTTGCTATAAAATAATATGCTTTCAGCCGAAGCTCAGCACTTAAGGCTAAGAAGCTGAATTAACGAATCAGGATACAAACTCCACAACATGACCTTCGCTAAGTACGCGGTTCCCTTACAATCTGGCCTACTCTGGCCGTGTCTTCCTGTCCGGTGGCGAGCTTTCTCCGTCAGTTGTATAGACCTGAACACATTTTTCGCAGCAAGATTTTAGGACCCCAATTAAGAATGGATATTGTGTGTATATTTATAATAGACACAAATACTTAATTCGTGAATAGAAGAAATTCTTTCAATCAAAGCTTATTTATTAGAGCCCTTGTAGGTGAGCCCGTATTCAGGTCTATTAAATGAATATAAAAACCTCTTTTCTGACGGACAGTCGACCAGGGTGGACAGCATCGTGTCAAGCGGAGGTCGAGATTATTTTTTCCATCGTTATTCGTTAATATAATATTAATTTACAAAGTAAATACTTTATTTGTCTGGCCCTAGGTTCCATTCCCTTGTCAGGTCGAGTATTTTCAATCCCAATCTGATGTAAATAAATTGTATACGAGGTTAGTTCCAATGGAGTTACAGAAAAAGGAGAAGCACATTATATTTGATCATTTTTTATTTGTAAATATAATCTCCTTTCAGCGTGGTACACAGTTTCTATAATTTTTTTTTAAGATGTCCAGAAAGTAAGTTGTTGAAAGATTCTCGAAATAAGCTGTGGTGACTCGTTTCCTCCCTTAAATGAGAAAATGTTATTCAATTTTAATGTTAAATAATTTAACTTTTCTAGCAAGAAAAAATAATTTTATAGCTACATTTTGTCGAAGCGCGCAGGCAAGATATATGCGAGGTTCGTTATTTACTTACGGTCAAAACCGGCCTGTTCTGAGAGGTGTATGTTCCGGGGTCACAGACCTTGGGCATACGGTAAGAGTTGTTCGCTATTCCCATTGGAATAGTCGACCAGCTGTCTCCTAAACTGGTCGAGGCACGGAGAAGGGAATGCTGCGTCCCCACAGCCAACTCCTCTCCCGCTATCGGAAGGACGTGGGACAAGTACCCAATGCCCGACCTACCTGATGCAGGTTTTTCTAGGGTTTGTCCTGCATTTCTTTAGGCGAATGCCGGGTAGGATCCTTAAAATATAGCCCGGGGGCCCTAGTAACCCTTGGCTACCTTCCCCTACCCTTCCGCATCCCCCATTTCTAATCCCTTCAAATGCTATTAAAGGGGAGTTGCCCAATGTGGATCACCCTACTGTAGCCTGTAGCCCTAAAAAAAAATGTAACAAAATTTTATTGAAAACCGTGTTTTACTCAGTACAAGTTTATTGATCACTACCCTAATTGTTGAAATTATTTTATCAGCTAAAGTGTCGAATATTTTGCTTTAAAAATCCATGGCTTGTACACTTTCTGCTAAGTTTTTTTGCTCTGTCCTTTGTTTGCATCGTGTATGGACTGCAGTTACCATAAAAGTTCAGATCTGATCGTTCAGCTCCGACTCCAAGAAGTGACCTTTCTGTCGTTTGCGTACGTGTGAGTTGCGCTATGTGATACTCGGTATATATATATATATATATATATATATATATATATATATATATATATTTGTTTGTGTAGTTCCATATTAATTTTGTTCAATGATTGTCAAATGATTTGTCTTTAAATAATATTTTGATAATATGAATTTGTAAGCGTCATCTGTAAATAGTATACTTGGTTGTTTTTAACACCCCTGGATGCCAGGGGATGAGGTCAGTGGCTGTTGGTGATTGCGACAAAGAGAAGAAATTGTTTTTTTTTGTTTTTTTTTAGGGTAACAGGCTACATGAGGGTGATCCACATTGGGCAACTCCCCTTTAATAGCATAGGAAGGGATTTGAAAGGGTGGATTCGGAAGGGTAGAGGAAGGTAGCCCCCGGACTATGGTTTCAGGATCCTACCCGGCATTCGCCTAAAGAAAAATGCAGGGAAAACCCTATAAAAACCTGCATCAGGTAGGTCGGGCATTGGGTACTTGTCCCACGCCCTTCCGATAGCGGGAGAGGAGTTTGCTGTGGGGACGCAGCATTCCCTTCTCCGTGTCTTGACCAGTTTATTCCGACTATTCCAATGGGAATAGCGAACAACTCTTACCGTATGCCCAAGGTCTGCGACCCCGGAACATATACCTCTCAAAACAGGCCGAGGTGCCTCGGCTTGTGGGAACCTTAGTTCAAAAACGGAGAGGAAAAATGGAACGTGTTACGACACAGGTCTGCGAGTAGGGAGGTTAACCCTGGAACGGTGAAAACGTTATAAATAGTAGAGTTCACTGTGGTTTGGGAGGATTTTGTGATGTGCGACGAAAAGGAGTGTATTGAATAGAAAGTTCTTGATTGAGGAGAAAGTATATAAATCCATTATTGTATAAGCAGCGTAATATTGTGCCAAGGCTATTTCAAGTAAACTTGAACAGTCAGCATAGCTTAAGAATGTGGAGATTGGACTGTTTCCAGTCGGTATTGTTGACGTCGGCGTGAATGACTGAAAGGCGGCTGACTCTAAGCGGCCTATGTGTTTTGTTCAGAGCATGAAATCCGACAGTAATGTGAGTTTTCACCTTCAGATGGCACTGGTGTGAGCGTAGAGAATAGTAATGCAATGACGAAATATTCACTCTGCTATTGTAAGTCATCCAGGAATGATTGTTTAATTAGTTGGCTTAGAGATTCAGGATGTAGAGGTCAGAGATGGAAGGTCGCATTGTGTGATAGGAGGTTGTTGAGGGAAATCAGCATGTAAAGATACATTAACTAGATTTTGCTGGTGGATTCTCCTTATGAAGATCAGCTTGTAGAAGTCGGAAATTGATCGTCTTAGGTAAGCGAAAGAGTGGGTTAGGTATGCTGACTTAATTGTTCTGTAAAAAAACTGTATGTGCAACTTAATGCATATTATGGCCATTTTGAAAGTAAAAAGTAATTTCATAAATTTTCTGGTTTAGTTAAAAATAAAATACTTAAATTTTGTAGATGAAGGAATTGGAGTGGCACGAGGACTCCTCCCACATGTGGTATGTAACATAATTATTTGGATAAAATACATTGTACACATTATACCACTATGAACAAAAAGTAAGGTGAATTTATTTATAAAATCTAACTTCTTTGTTTATTCTTCCAAATCAATTTCATCCCCTTCAAAGTAATCCCCGTCCGATAAAATCCACTTTTTCCAACGCATTTTCCAGTTCTCGAAACAGTCGGAATAGTCTTTTTCCGGTATAGCCTTCAAGACCTTCTTCGATTCGGTTTTTATCTCCTCAATCGTGTCAAAACGGCGTCCCCGCATTGGCCTTTTGGGTGTGCTGAATAGCCAGAAGTCGCACGGAGCCAAATCAGGCGAATACGGTGGTTGCAGAACGATATAAGTCGAGCTTTTGGCAAAAAAGTCGCGAAGAACCAATGCAGTATGACATGGTGCATTATCGTGATGAAGGAACCAAGAGTTGTTCGCCCATAATTCCGGCCGTTTCAGACGAATAGCTTCACGCAAAAGACGCATAACGCTCAAATAATATATTTTTTTGACAGTTTGGCCCGGCGGAAGGAATTCATAGTGCACCACACCATGATAATCAAAGAAAACTGTCAACATGACCTTGAATTTCGATCGACTTTGTCGTGGTCTTTTCGGTCTTGCTTCACTTTTTGCACGATATTCGCTGGATTGGTCAGTGGTTTCAGGGTCGTGTGCGTAAATCCAGGTCTCGTCACCAGTAATAATGCATTTCGAGTGGTCCTGATAGTCAGACAGCAAAGTTTAACACACATCAACGCGACGCTTTTTTCCAAAAAATGGAGCGATTTTGGCACCAATCGAGACTTGACGCGTTTGAAACACAAAACATTCTTCAAAATGGTTTGGGCTGAGCCAAATGATATTCCAACACTATCAGCGAGATCTCTAATTGTCCATCGACGATTTTCAAGCACCAAATCTTAGATTTTTTGGACGTTAACAAACAGACGCTTGGCAAATATTATAGACAGTCTTATCAACCTAGGAAAAACAATTTACCTGCCTTCCTAATACCCGGGAGTTTTAAATGACAATTTCAGCTTACTTTTTTATCACAGTGGTATAATTTTTCATACCGTCGGATTTCATTTAGTTATTGTTTGTGTTTTAGGAAAAGCTAAGTAAAACTTGTTTAAAATTCATTTCAATATTTTGTGTATTCATTGCAAGTACCTATAACTCTTTGGAGGCCCGATAAGGTGACCATAGAGATATTGAAAGTCTCATCAATAAGCCATGGCATGAATGTATAAAAAGATTATATAAAATTGTGTATCAATAAAATAAAATATAATTTGAAAAAAATTCTTGATTTCAAATTGTCGAGTTTGTGAATAATCATTAATTTACCAAAACTATCCCCAGTTTAAAGTTACCATTTAAAGAGTTGTTAAAGTAAAATTTGAAAATATAAATTTAAAATATTAAAGCTTAACACAATATATTAAAATAAAGAATGGTGTACACATTACAAATGGTGCCCAACGTGGAGTTCGATTTCTTATTGCGGACACACTAGGGAAAATTAAGTTTTATATCTGGATAAATCTGGTAGCAGTAGTAACGCGTTTTTCCTTGACATTTAGAATTTTTTTAAATTAATATAAGTTTTAAATTTTCATGTTGTGGTGTGCATGATAAGATATTTTATAAATATTAATTATTTTGGGAGAATTTAATGATTTTTTTCATGTTCTGCGTACGGTGTGGTGTTGATTTTATTACATTCAGATCGACATTTCCAGTGATACAACTAAAACGATTTTCAAGTTTATTTTAATATGCTATTTGTTGAAAATTGTAATTGTTGTCGAATTATGTTGCGCGGATGGTAAGGAAAATCGATATTAATTCTGATACGCATGAGAATAGGTATATTTGTGGCGACTTTCTCACTCATTACAGTCACTTTACTAAAGTCGGAATCCACTTTTATGTAAATCCAACTAAATAGAGAATTCTGATTAAATTTTTATCGATTTGAGAAATTAAGCAGTGGAAGAATTATTAATTCTCAGGAAAGTTTAATCTCCAGGATAGAAAATAGAATACAGCATGCTGACCAAATGGATTCTAAATTTTTAAGAAAATTAAAATAAATATCAAGATCCCACTTTTTAGTGGACACTCAATGTAAATTCCAAACAGAGTTTTAATTATCGCGTCTCGAAAGCTCTAAAGTTTGTAGAATGTATAAAACATGGAGGATTTTTCACAGAACTATAATCTTTCATAATTGATATTGTAAAGGCTTGTAAAGTTTAACGTAATTTTTTCTTGTTAATAACTGGGTTTAGAAGTACGAGAATTGGAAGAGTATGTGGAGGAATTTCAGAAAATAACGTATGAAACGTGATGAACAGATTGAGTAAAATTGCATTTGTCTTACATTTAATATATATGACTACATCCATGGAAGTTTGTCTACCTCCAAATAGATACATAATTGACCTTGATTCCCAAGAAGATCCTTAGTGCAAGTGCTACAGCTCACCTCGATGCGCTTATAAACAAGCATGGAAACCATACATTGGTTTACACAGATGCCTCAAAACGGAAGTAGGCACTACCTGTGCGGTGATTCCTCCCAACTTCAATAGGAAAATAGCCATCCATAATTCTGCTTCTAGCACCACCGCGAAAACCTTCGCCATAGCAATGGCAGTTGAATACTGCCTGGAATCATCAATCAACAAAATTATTATCCTAACAGACTCTTTGCAATCACTAAAGCACTTACGAGATCCTAAAATAAGGAATGGCGCCATCAACGTCTTCAGAGCTAACCTACATCTCTGCAGTTCGCGAGGGAAATCCGTGCAGCTTGTCTGGATACCCGGCTCATGCGGGCATCGCAGGGAAAACGAGGAGGTGGACGCACTGGCGGCCATTGCACAAGAAGATCTACCATTGTACGGCTTCTTCCATCAGAACCTGCAAACATCAGCAGATCTGTGCCACCTCAACAACATTTCAAGAAAACAACAAATAATAGTCTCCAGAATTAGAACTTTTCACACCCAATTCACACACGAATATCTTTTTTCCAGAAAAGATCAGCCACCTGTGATGTATGTGATCAAGCCCTCAACATCCAGAATATTCTATTTGAATGCACAAAAAATGAGGATATACGCAGGAGGACCATAGCCGAGTTCTCTGGAGAAGATTTATGTATAGATCAAGAGCCTCCTGGAGTTCGTCTCCGACGTAAATCTGTCATCCGCTATTTGAAACGGTGTTCACAATTGTAAATTTCAAACGTACTGTAACTTAATTATGTAAATACTTTTAGAGCGTCGCCAATAACCAACAGGTTGACGAGACCATAAATCAATAATAATAATAATAATATATATATATATATATATATATATATATATATATATATATATATATATATATTGTAGTAATTAGTAATTAATCCATTGTTATAATTGCAAAGTAAAGGACTCATTATTAGAGTATATAAAGCATACACCGCGACACAGGCGGCGAGACAAAAGAACCATTGTTAAGACGTACGCATTCAAAAATCTACGAGACGAAGAGTGAGTCAGAGGAGAGAGACGAAGTTAGTTGGAAGTCGGACGGCGGACAAATATCCATCTAGAGACGCTGCAGGTTGAAACCAAGTAAAAGGTTTTCACTCAGTGGTTTATCTGCTACAAACAGTACCTTAATAAGTCATGCCGCAGTAAAAACTCAATAAGTAAAGAGACCGTCACCAATTTCACCGAGAGAAAGTTGGTAATAATCTGACTGACCATTAATTCGGAAGGAGTAGCCGTTTCCAGCTGAGAGAACCTAAAGTTTCGACAGTGTTTTGTAACCAATTTAAATTCAGTGATATCCCCAAAAACGTGTGCACAGAAAACCCCAAAATTGAGACCTGGTCGGCCGTAAGTAAAAAAACTCTAAAATTTATTTGTAAACCATTTCTCTAAGATACGTCAGATCGTTCTTCAATTATTTATTTTCTTTAATTATTCATTTCTTTAATTGTTTTGTTAGTTAATTTAAATTCACTCTGTAATCTTATTGTCATCCGCAACAAAATTCGTCGAGGTTTAGACGAATTAACTTCAATAAAGGCTAAATATAATTATAAATTATCGTAAATTCAATTCACCCGTTTATCAAACCCAGTAAAGACCCTGAGATATCAAATTTTATATTGTATTTTATTTGTTAATAAATTTGTTTAATTGTTTTCAAATAAATATTTTTATTTAGCCACAACCATAAGTTTTTTTAATTAATACAATATATATATATATATATATATATATATATATAAATATATATGGGAAAACAGAACTGGCAAAATCTGTGCTTAATAAATATAATTTTTGGAACTACCAGAATTTCCAAGCTATTGCAATTAGTTTTAACAAAATCAGTATAGGTATTGTATTGTACTCTACATATTCCGTTCTCTCTTTATCATCCATATTTTCATATCCATTTCTTAGTTCTCCGCAAACTTCTTCTGAAGAATTTCTATTCTGTAATATGTATTTATACATTTCTCTACTTTTGTCCCACAAAACGAGTCGATCATGCATTAAATTTATAAGTAGTTGTACATCCTCCGTGATGATAATGGAAAGAATATAAGTACACAAATATTTTACTTAAAGAACGCATATGATGAACCAGGAAAAATGTAGACTAGACGAATCGGGCCGGGTAGATGTGAAACTCTCCATAACTTAACACGTTGGCTGCCGACTACGATATAACTCGTAGACTGCGTTTTATTAGGACGCCAACTACGAGTTATCTAATCCTTGTTTACTTGTCATTTTTGTGCGGCTACGATCAAACTCGGAATATATTAGTGCTAATATTGATAGATGGCTTCTGGGAAAATAACAATAAATCAATGCTGTCTTGCATGAACAGAAAATTTAGTAAAAAACGGAAAAAATATATAATTATAAAAATTAATTCAAGTTCAAGAAATAAAATAATATTTTATTGTTTGTGGAACTTCTTAAACAACCTTCCACAGAAAGACCTGGCTTCTCTTTACAGGCTTGCCACTTTGATAACCTATTAGATGTTTTTATTGCTTTGCGTTTTTCAATTTCTTGTGCAGCGTATATATTAGTTTGTTCCACCAGTAATGCAAGAAACTCATCAGAAAAAAATAAGTCCACCAGTCTTTGTACTGACGAATATGACGAATATGGACGCATATTCATGATTCAGCTTTAGTGAAGCGTCATGTCGAAGCGTGTCTGCGTACGAATTAACTCGTAGTCGGCTTCCGCGAAGAGATTCTGAAAATTGCCGTGGCAGTCAACGTGTTAATCATCCTGAAGGAAGCCTGCGAGAGAATTTCTCGCAGGTGAACCTTCCCAGAGAGCTCTGGCGGGGGCTACCTTTGGGGATGCTCTCACATCTCTCTGGTTTTTTTGAACTAAGGTTCCCACATGCCGAGGCACCTCGGTCTGTTATGAGAGGTGTATGTTCCGGGGTCGCAGACCTTGGGCATACGGCAAGAGTTGTCCGCTATTCCTATTGGAATAGTCGGCCAGCTGCCTCCTAAACAGGCCAAGGCATGGCGAGGGGTAAGCTGCGTCCCCACAGCAAACTCCTCTCCCGCTATCGGAAGGGCGTGGGACAAGTACCCAATGCCCGACCTACCCGATGCAGGTTTTTCTAAGGTTTTCCCTGCATTCCTTTAGGCGAATGCCGGGTAGGATCCTTAAAATATAGCCCGGGGGCCCTAGTTAACCCTTGGCTACCTTCCTCTACCCTTCCGCATCCCCCCTTTCAAATCCCTTCCTATGCTATTAAAGGGGAGTTGCCCTAAGTGGATTACCCTCATGTAGCCTATTGCCCTAAAAAAAACCAAAAAAAACGTGTTAATCACCCTCTAGGCTGACGCACTTGGACGACAGCCGGGACTTGGAAGTAGGAGAACCTGGCCCCCTGGACGACTGTCGGCTGCAGGGTGAACGACAACGTGCCGGTTTCGTGTGAAACGTCTCATAAGTTTTTCAACCTTTCTGTAGTGAATCTGATTTCGTTCAGCCGATTGTCGGGTAAATGTGAAACGTGCCATGCTCCGTTAAGGGTCTCAATAACGTTTTGTATACTCTTTATTCACTTCTGTAATATATACACTTCTGTAATATTATTGTTACTAATTTAAGTACCATGGTTTCTTGTTTCATTGTGCTGAGGCTTTTATAAACCCCCAGATACTTGCCACATTCTGAAAATACTTATCGACTACCACGGATTTTTGCTTTTATGAATATCCGTCTGAAGCCACAATCGCCCACAATTTAAAGAACTCGATATTCTTGATCCAAAGCTTGGAGCTGATAAAAGTATCGCAAAGACCGCGTCAGTAATTGAGTCGATCATGAGACATCTGAGACGTCTTGACTTTAGTTAAAAGTTTGAAAGTTTTTAGAAAATAAATAGCCAAATGACCAACCAAATGAAGTGATAATATAAATACGTCATAACGTTTCTGCAACCATCGTTGCTTTCGTCAGGTGATAATGTACCTCGTTTAGTCATACACGTAGACAAATACACCCTTGTGTGCAGTACATATTAATCATTAAATTTGGAAATATTCCTCGCGAAGGATATTACGACACAATATGATCTCATAAGATAATGTCATTAAAATAAAAGTGTAAAGTTTAGTACTTATAAATAGTAAATTATATAAAAATAGACTCAGTAACTTGGAAATTAAAATATGATTGAATCATTGTCGATGGAGGATTGCCAGGTTGTTATATTTGAAAAGTATGACTGAAGCAGTACTTTCTATTGCGTATTTCCCAGTGGGATGGAAAATCCAGTTTTCTTGTGCGGGGGCCAGAGGTCCAGTGGAAAGCAGCTTGGTGTTCTCTCCGCATTAGGCACGCACCAGCCCACGTCTAATAAACTGCCACATTTCCTAAAATAAACACTAGCCCTAACTCAATTATTGACAAAACGAAGATCTGGATTTACGAAGCTTCACAATACTTAGCTTCTATCCCACTAATTGCTAGTTGGTAGATACCCAAACCTTTCCACTTCTGAACTTACATACGCTATAAGAACTAGAGGCGCGGGATCCCGCGATATGTTTAAGATTCCAGTTTCCAATATGCCACAGAGATTGTATAGTATTGTCTCTGAAAAAAGAGTCCATTCCGAATTATCAGATTCTATGTTGAACGACATTATATATTTAATATTAGAAAATCATTAAAAATAGCAACTGCAACAATCCGTTTGCATCATGGTACTAGAATACAGAACTTTCTCTCGTTAAGCTATATCAAAGTGTTTTAATGACAATAAGGATCAATATATAAATACTGAAAGTAGTTTTAACTAAACATTCTAATAAAACAATGTCATTTCTATGTTGGAGACAGGCTACATTATGGTCATCCACTTAGGGGCTACTTCCCTTTAATAGCATAGGAAGGGAATTAAAAAAACCGGAGCGGTATAGAGAGCAAGGCAGCCAAGGGATAACTAGGGCTTCCGGGCTACTTGGTACTTGTCCCACGCCCTTCCAATTACTAGAGTAACAGGCTACATGAGCTTAATCCACGTGGTGGCAACTCCGCTTTAATAGCATTGGAAGGGTCTTGAAATGAGGAATGCGGAAGGGTAGAAGGGTTAACTAGGGCCCCCGTGCTGTAGTTTACGGATCCTACACGGTAATTTGCCTAAAAGTGATGCAGGACAACACTAGAAAACCTGCATCACGTAGGTCAGATATTGGGTACTTGTCCCACGCTTTTCCGATGGCGGTAGAGGGGTTTGCTGTGAGGACGCAACATTCCCTTCTCCGTGTCTCGACCAGTTTAGGAGGCAGGTGACCGACTGTTCCAATGGGAATAGCGAATAACTCTTACCTTATGCCCAGGGTCTGCAACAACGGAACATAACCTCTTAAAACAGTCCGAGGTGCCTCAATTTGTGAGAACCTTAGTTCAAAAACGGAAGGAGGAAAAGGCGTCCCCAAAGGTAGTCAGTGCCCTCTGCCTCCCCTAAAAGGTTCTGCCTGCAATATATTTGAAAATCTTTGATTATTTATTGGTAATAGGATAATAAATTGTTTGGAGTGGTCAAGTAGTTTTTTAGTTACAGATATAATTTTTATCTGCACATTCCAACCAAAAGGCCTTTCTTTCCATTAACTTCGTGGGAGGTAGCACGTTAAGGAGAGTCCTTAAGTTGTAGGGAAATCATCACGATTCAAGCAATTGAGACTAGAACAGATTTACTTTGCATATATCTTCATGAGAAACCAAGCGTCAATGATATATTTAGAGTCAATCATTTTACATTGTTTTGGATCTATAATTAAAAAATTTAATTTACACAAGAATTGTGTACAATAAGATAACTTAACATATTAAGTATTTTAAAAATGTAAAATATTTAAAATAAATTTCTTACGGTATAAAATCACTATAATTATTATTATAAGTCTAAAATAATTAAAGACAAACGATTGTCCATGCTAACTCATAGTATTAAGTGATCACGATTATACACGAAATCAATTTCCCAAAAACTCATCTACGGAGAGAACGGCTGGGTAGAAATTTTTGAAGTTCAACTTTGAATGCAACTGGAGTGTCCCTTATCTTTTTAATTTTATTTGGACGTTCGTTAAAAATTAATATTCTTGTATATTCCACTCATTTTGTGGAAGTGGCTCTTATATAAATTATTTTTATTCTTAATAATATGAAAACAAGTGATGATTTACTTCGTTTCTGGTGAAACCTTGCGACTTTCTTCAGGCGCCAAGAAAACTAAAAACAGACGAATTTGTCAACTGTACAGTGCGGTTGAGCCGCTCTAGGCCCTTGTGCTTTTAGTTTTTCATCTCAAGAAATGATCATGTTTCCAGAAACGTTGTGTGGTAGTTATATCATCACTTCTTTTGTCTGTATTAGGCTATTTTTATTATTATTAAATTTCCAATATATTTTTATTCATTGTATTACATAAATGAATATCCGAGATGCTGCTAAGTTTATCATAATTATTTTTTACAAATTCTAACAATGAGTTAAGTGAATTGAACAGTAAGAGTAAGAATACCTAATATCTTGAATAGCTCTCTGCGTGTAGTTCTTAAATTTACTTGACACATGATCCTAATTACACGTTTTTGGGATTCAAAAACTTTACCTTTCCTTGCAAATACGAAGCTAAATTGATGGCCTCATAAATTTTAATTGCGTAATTTTTTTTTCACTCTGGTTCTGTTAATTGTGATTACGATAGAAAATACTATGCTGAACTTCTGAACGTACATTAATTACCAAACCCGTGAGATATGCAAGTAAAAATATTTTCGAAAATATATACCAACTATAAATCTTGGGAATAGGCTAATTATGCTTAAAAGTAATGTTAAGAGATATACATGTTTATATTACGAGTGATAGCTTACCTGCAGGCGTTTTTAAGTTACTGTCCCCACAGCAAACCCCTCTCCCGCCATCGGAAGAGCGTGCGACAAGTGTTAAGTGCCAGATCTACCTGATGCAGGTTTTTCAGGGTTTGTCTTGCATCCTTAAACAATAGCCCGGGGGTCCTAGTTAATCCTTGACTACCTTCCTCTACCCTTCCACATCGCTCCCCCATTTCAAATCCTTTCCTATGCTATTAAAGGGGATTACCCACATGTACCTGTTACTCTAAGGAAATTGTCCCCAGGTATACGTTACTGAAACCATATATGTATGTAGTGAATACTGCTCATTTTAGCTACGAGATGATTTTTATGTTTCATCCTTTAAAATAATGCAGTCTATAAATTTTTCTGGTAATATTTAAATGCCGCTGTTTGAATACCCGTAAAACAGAGGGTATTTTTAAGGCTGTGATTATCATTTACTACCACACGCTAGTAAATTATGAACGGTGAGTTGGAAAATCGCCCTCCAACAATACCGCCAAATATAAAGCAAACGTGTGAAATTAATACATTTCTTCGAATATAGTGATATAAGATTTATGATCTGACCACTAAGGTCGCAAAGAATTAATAGCATTTTATGAACCTAGTAGTTTTTTTACTATTGTTGTTCGATAGGACAACCAACAACTTAAAAGTTTCATTTCATGGAATAAATATACTATCCTCGGAGAAAGCATTTTAAAAAAGCAATATAAATCGTCCTCTAACCACACAAACGGAAATAAAAAAAAGTTAGAAAAGTTTTCTTATAAGAGAAATCCACCCACCTCTCTATAATTTAGTATATAACAAATACTAAAATGAAAGGGCAAGGTTTCACATATTTAAATACTTGAAATTAAGTACAGTATTTTTTTTCCTAAAATATTCATTTTCATTCTAATGTACTCATGAATAGACCGAGCCATCTCAATTTCTGAATATTTTATATTGCCAAAGTAAAACAAAGAGGTCCAATTATTATTATTATTATTGTATCAAATCATTTCCCTACTTTGATTTGTAATTCCGTTTGTATGGGTACGGGGTTGTATGTAATGGCCGACCACCTCGCCTCGTCTCGCCAATGATCCTTCTACACCCTCAGCCTTGCTCTCCCAGTTTTTCTACAATTTTATACTTCTCAACTTATATATTTTTCGTACAAATATAGGCAATTATTCTTTATATTTTTTTAGATTATTTATATTCTTTCGGCACTTTGTGGCATTATATTAATCGTCGAATATTCAAATTACTTAATAAAATTTAGCACTTACGAATTACAATTATGGTAAAAGCCATCAAACGGAAACCTAAAATTGATAAACTTTAGCAAATAATCGTCTAGTGTGAATCACTAAGCTGAATTTTTTTTTAATAAAATCGATAAATAGTTCTCGGTTTTCAAACGAGTATAACATATTTAAACGCGACGTTTCGATGACTAAAAGCTCTGTCGTCATCTTCTAGGCGAAATGCCGGAACCATTTTTTTTCGAAGGTGTAGAGAGGCTATGTATAGGGTAATTCACATAGTGGCAACTCCCCTCTTATAAAATAGGAAAGGGATGCGGAAGGGTAGAGAAAGGTAGCCAAGGGTTAACTAGGGACCCCGGACTATGGTTTAAGGATCCTATTCGGAAATTCGCCTAAAAGTGATGCAGGGAAAAACCCTAGAAAAACCTGCATCCGGTAGGTCGGGCATTGGGTACTTGTCCCACGCCCTTCCGATAGCGGGAGAGGAGTTTGCTGTGGGGACGCAGCATTCCCTTCTCCGTGCCTCGACTTGTTTAGGAGGCAGCTGGCCGACTATTCCAATGGGAATATCTGACAACTCTTACCGTATGCTCAAGGTCTGTGACCCCGGAACATACACCTCTCAGAACAAGCCTAGGTGCCTCGGCTTGTGGGAACCTTAGTTCAAAAACGGAGAGGAAAAGGCATCCCTAAAGGTAGCCCCTTCGTATCTCTCCTACAAGGTTCTGCCTGCGAAAGAACATCCCTCGCAGGTATTACCTACGAAAGAATAGCCCTCGCAGCCCTTAGTCCCAATTTAAGATATTTAAAAAGTAAAGTTAAAAGCACTCAGCAATCAGAAGTGACCGCAAGTGGTCGTGTTTGGAAACAGTCGAGAGGATTTAAAATATTACAAATCAGTAAGAAACGACAGCAAGTGTTCGTAACTTAAACCAACGAGACAATTATTAAAAAGTAAAGTTGGATAGCAATAATGCAGATAGTGACTCAGAAATATTTCTGAGTGTTACGCCAAATTATCTTGAGAATCGACGAGGAGGAATTCAACGAGGTGCCTCCAATAGTGAAAGCCCAACAGTTATAAAGTGTAAATTCAGTGTAAAAAAGTGGCCTGTTCGTTATTTGTTTAAATTGAGAAAGTGTTGCTGAAAGAATCCAATTGCCCAGGTACCAGAACTAAACAGTGAGTTATAAATCATTTAAATTAAATTGTAAACGTTATATTAAAGGTAAAATTTCGTCAGATTTCGATTTTTTTTTATTAAATATTTGTCAAGATTAAGTTGTACATTGATTGTTTGAAAAGGGAGAAAATTATTCTTTATTTAAAGGCCCAGAAAAGACCCTGAGATCAAGAGGTAAATTTGTTTGTTTGAATGAAATAAATGTAAAGGATCGGCGAGTAATTATTTTGTAATTTGAAGTATTTGTTTATAATAAATTAATTGTTTGGTCATTTTAAATAAATGTTCTTATTCATGCTCTTTAAATATAAAATTTACCATTATAATATTAATTTCATTTTAGATTCATTTCATTCCGGTTATTACATTTATGACGTCTTCAAAGTGGGGCAATTGTGTTTATAAAAATTTTAATTTCTTTGTGTATCACATTTATGACGCATCAGCGTGTGGGCATTCTAATCATTTAATTAATTATTTCTTTACTGATCATTACAATATATTGTGATGCCAATTAATTTAAGACATTAATTGAGAAATTGAAAATGTAAATTGTTAGAGAAACATATTCTTGACGGCGGTACAGAACAGAACAACAATGTAGCCAAGCATTGTTTTCTTTGTCGGAAGCCCTGCAAAATGGCGTATGCGGCGCTCGGATTTGGAAGACGAGAGGCAGTTCACATTATGATATGGTAGAGTTCAATTCGCAGTATTAGAGTTGGCAGGAAGGTTTAGCGAGATAAAAGTCGCATTAAAATATTGAAGAGTTAGCAGGAAAGCTTGGACAGAGGCAGGTCGCAGAAAAATATTGAGAGGTTGGAGTTGGCAGTCAGACGCGACGAAAATTGGTCGTGTTGAAACAGACAAGACCATTTCAAATATTTACGAAACTTGCTAAGCACAAACAGTCGTGTGAACATTAGCCGTGCTGAATTAGCAATCAACCGAGTGAGAGACGAAAGGAGGATCATTCTGGTTCCTGAGTTGTGATCTAAAAAATATTAAATTTAGAATCTGTGAGTTTTAAAAGAAGTGCAAAAACCCGTCATAGTGCTTCGTAAATCAAAGGTATCCCGGAATGCTGGGCAGCCGTGAGTACAATTTACAAACAACTAAGTATGTAAACCTTATTAAAAGATAGCGACAGATTTCGTTCTCTTCTTTTGATTAAAATTTGTTAATTAGAATCCATCTTTTAGTTTAATTTCGTTGACAAGTAAATTTCGTCCTAGTTAATTGAAGAGTAAATCTTTTCTCTTTTAAATTGGAATTTGTATTTAAGTTGAGAAATAAAATGATTCGCCATTTTTAAACCCAGTAGAGACCCTGAGATAATTTTTTAAATTGTGAAATTGTTTTAATTTTTTGATAATATATATATATATAAAATGAATAACTGTGTGTCTCCTATGCGCTATTAAATCATTTATCTGATTGCGATGGCCCTTTGGTGAGTTGTTATGTGAACTCCCGCACTCAGTCGGCCTTTCGAAGCGTTACGAAACTCACAATGAGTGATATTTAAAAACATGCTAAAACGACCGATATTAGCGGTTAATAATTATTTTTCGATATCTATGTGATTAATAGTTTATATCCAGATGTATTTAGTATATAATTTGTACTCCTAAAGAGCGTGGTGGAAGGGCGTTACATAAAAATAATGCGAAACAACCGATATTGGGTCATATCCAGGTTTAGAAAAATCAATGAGTTTAATTCTGACATTCACTATGTCAGTTACTTTACAGTTCAGCCCCTAGATGTGGGGGTGGGGGAGGATGTGGGTGAAAGTCTATTACGTAAAGTAAGGAATAAACAACGGAGACTGGTATTGAACCTGGAGTTGTGGAAGTCATTGTGTTTAATTCTGACATTTACCATACTGGTTAAGATGTAGTTCAGCCCCTAGCAGTGGGGATGGAAGGGGGTGAAATAAATTTTCATTTGCAATCTTAAATGCGTAGACCAATTTCTATCTAATTTTATACACATGTTCTTACGATACAGGAACAAACAATGCGAGGTTTAGACTCACCTACAGCCTTCTAGGGATGGGGGAGGAGGAGTGGAATTTTAAAACATTCCTAAACGGCCATTATTAGCGTCGAATAAAACGTTGTAGGGGTCGCTTAAATTGATAGTGTGATTATAGAAATTTTAAGTGACCACGTTAAACTCCAAAGGCATGGAAGAAAAATAACGCTACGGTAAGGGTTGTGGTGGAAGGGGTTTACTTACAAAATAATGCAAAAAAAGACCGAGATTTGTGACGATTCCTGGGTTATAGGAGGCGCTGAGTTTAAATGTCACATTAATCATGGTGGTTGATGATATTTTATGTTCCTCTTCGTCGAACTGGACACGGTTGAGGAAAGGTTACCCGGAGTAGTTTTGACCGTCTTAAGTTACCGGGGAAGTTTTTTAATTTTTTTAGTATACAAGCTACATTTTGGTTTCTATTTAGTTAATGATTGTATTTATTTACTTCTTTAAGGTTCCCGGAGTAGTTTTAGTCTTTATTAAGTGAGCCAGTATTTTTTACTGTTTTAATTCGTCGTGGGATTTTTAGACACTTTCATTTTATGTAGTAGGCAAGTTTCCGAATAAAGTCAGTCATCGTCATGGTTTATTTGAAGTTAGATTCCGAGGGGTTAGGTCCGGGAGGGGAACGTAAATGGGTAATTGTTTCAAACACTGGCGCTATTGATGCTGGTGAAGGAAATGTTTATCAAAGTGTTGAATCAATAAAATAACGTAAATAATTATAAATTAAATTTATATACTTTTGCATGTATATATGGAATATTCTATCCACTCTTTCCAAGATTAATAGAAAATTAAATAAAGGATAAAAAATGTATTACTTACTCACGTGTATTTTAAGAGTATTGAAGGAAAGTAAGTTTAATTTTTATAAACTGCAGTTTTTGCGGAGAATCAAGTTTCTCTATGGCCGCCCAAGGCAGTTTTATATTCCGGTATTAATTAGTTTCTTGACAGCCAGATAAAAATTTTAGTTATAAATGACAAAATATTGTTTTACTTGGAAGATGTATTACGTGTTTTTAAGTTAATATGAAAGACTTTAATTTGAATTGATGAACAAATTACTGATAACGGGATTTTAGTCATCCCTGTATAAGATTATTTCCTAATTCCAGAATGACGTATCTGTCTTCAATTTTTTTCCTCGTATTTATTTTTTGACGATAACGGGCAGTGGGTTGACTACTCATTTCCATTCGTTCTGAATACGCATAAGGAATGTGGAGAAACGATTAAAGTGTCATGTTATGTAAATATATTAAGTGGGAAATGTAGTGAAGTCTCTAAACATAGAAGCCATTACATGTTGCTATATTATTACTTGCTACGAGTATATTATCACGTGGTTAGGCTTTTTACATATGCTTGATGACATGCAATGTCAAGCTGGAATGAGAGGAATAATTACACTACAATATCATAAATATTAGTTTACATGATTTAGTTTTTATTTGTTTTAAAATATAGCCATAACTGTTCAATAATATTATTGGTATACTACTAGCAGTGTATAATCAATATATTTATTCACAAATACTGTACAAAATCGAAAATAAATCTCTTTTAGTATGTATTACTCTAATTAACCTCCCTTGTTAAAAATACAATCTTTAAATATTTAAAATTTAATTAAAATTTTGATTAATATCGTCGTAAAAGACTGTATAGGTAGCAACACTGGTCAGGTTTCTAAAACCATACAAGTCTATCGAACACGTGGTTCGATTTTTTTTTTGAGTAGTGGTAACAATCACATTTTCGGGAGGCTGTTGTATGGGTTTACAACCCTGACGAGTATTATTACTGATTTGTATAAATTACTATTAATTCTATTAATTGGACGCCACCCCAAGATTTAAATAAGCCACAAATTAAACCCTTTTATTTTCTTTAAGCATTTGCTTAATTTGGTGAATATAGGCCCTCACAAACAGTAGCCTTTCGTATATTTACGTAATTTTAAGAATAGTTTCAATCAATATTGTTAATAATTACAAATTTCACTTCAATATATTTATTAACAGAATATATTGAATTTGATTGCTGAAATATAAATCAATTTCTTTGGCCGTGAGTAGATTTTGATATTTAATTTAATGGAATACAATGAGTTTCATTCCGGTAAATGTAATTACAAAATGAGATTCTTTCTTATCAAGGTAATGTAAGAAAGGGTAAGTATTGAAAATGATAAGCATTTATCGTGCTGTATATGAAGGGCTTTATGAAATTATTTTACATAGAATTTGATAGTTGCGTCATCTTACGGTTTTTTTAAATGTCAACGTGATCACACCGCTCGCTGGATAATGTTGTAACCACCCCTTCGAGGGTACAGCGCTGCTTGGCTCCACCCACTCGAAGGTTCTGCGTGGCCCCCCACGGCACTCTGGTACACAGCAAACGGAACTCGTACTGAAAGTCCAGTGCAACATAAACCTGTATCAGAAAACCGAATTCAAAACCCAGTTTTGCCATATTAAATAAACTGAAGGAAAACTAACAAATGAAATTAGGCCAACTCGAATACTATCGCGGTAGTTTAGTAACGGTGGCGTTGGCAATTACAGGCGCGGTCGATCTCGACCAAATCCAGATACAGATTGCCTGAGAAATGTGTTTCACTCGCGCTAACTGTTCTTCTGAAAATTCACCCGATCACAAAATCATTTTTATTAATAAATTCTTCGCGGTTGAGCACCAGGTTCAGATTTCTCGATGTTGTTTCTGCGGTCATTCTGTACAGCTGTCTTCAGACTATGCTCAACCGCGAAGAATTTATTATTAATTTTCAACGGGAAAGCTTACATTCATAAAATCATAAAACAAAATGTTCGGTTCTTATGATTCATGGTTGAGGCGTTATACATCCCAACAATACAAAGAAGATCACTATCAACCGTTTTTCTACCTGACGTCCAATAATACGTGATTACTCATTAATAGAATATTGTAAAACAAAACTTTATTAAATATGCAATTATTTAAAAACGTGATGACTATCCATTATTATATACATATAGTTGTATATAATATTTAGGATTAAATTCTGAATTTTTAGTTAGAATATTGAAAAGATAATTTTCTATTTCAGATTGAAGGCTTAAGTTTATATATCGTATATTCATATTATGATTCTGTCTTAGTACAAACCGAAAGATATTCCGACAAAGAAATTAAATGACCGCTTGAAGAAAAAGTGATTAATTTTCAGCCGATTGAAACCTGGAGTATGCAAAGGGTTGCGAATGATTAGACCATTTCTACGACAACGAATGTATTTTTTCTTGTATTTACAAATAAGACGAAGTAACCTACTTACCGACGAGCCGTTGCGGAAGTGACGTGGCTACATTCACAATATGATGAAACCACATATTTTGGATATGGAATGAATCTGTTAGTTTCAACAGTTTATTGAATAAATTAATTCATAATATGATAGCTTTAAATTAATATATTTTAATGAAAGTGCTACGTATTGTTATTATCACTGACATTCATTGTAACTCTTCATATAAAAGTTGATATATTAGTTATATCTTACACTTGGATCGCATATCAATAAAAGTGGTTTTATATGATTGAAGATGTTCAATACAAAAAGTCTTGAGTATTATTATCTTTTGTAAAACAATTTTTCTGAATAATTGATGACATTTATGATGAATAGAATATATTTCTATAATATGAACGATCAATTTCTAATCTCATCCAAATATATATGTAAACTACACTTTTTGCTAAATATCTTCATTTTCAGGAAGTGGTACCAGTTTAAACGTCACGAACAATCAGAATTATAGTTTCTAAAATCGACTCTTCATAATTGAACCATACGGTTACATATTTTCATTTTTCACGCGATGATAATCTAACGTAATGAGGGTTATACTTTTCAACAGCGGAAGTGAATCAATTACACAACATGCCGTTGAAGTAGCTTTCGCCAAATATGAACCAAACAAGTCCAGCACTAAGAGTTTGTGTAGCAAGTTTAAAACGCTCCCAAAAGCGGGTATACAGGAAAATTGGTATACGCCACAGCACATGTGTGATCCAGAAAACAACTCCTTCGTGTCTTGATACAACAATCCGGATATGCGTACGTGGTCGACACTGAATATGAACAAAACAAGATAAATTTCCAATAAGTTTGTGGTATTGTCTAATTGTGGTTACGAATTTTTTAAACATAAGTAAATATTTACAGGAAAAATATTTAAGAATCATCATAAGCACTAATTGTCTGCGTGCTTAAGAACATAGATGGTCAAAATACAGACCTCACAAGATTATAAACAAATACGACGTTTGCTCCACATATTTGTAAACCTTGTCAAGTGAAGTACTTTTTTTTGACCATATATGCTCATAATCGTAATATGTTTATGCAGACGTTTATTTTAACATATCTCTGGTGATTACATAATAATTATGAAACTGCAGAAAAATTTCAATACTGGTGAATGCCAGGGGATTCTTAATGTAGACTTGTTCGTATTGTTGGAAACTACCAGTGAAAATTGGTTCAGTTCTAGTTTGCCCCACACAGCGAGTGTACAATCTGAGATATAAAACAAAAAACCGTAACCTAGAGCCGGTCTGTTGGCAGCAGGCCACGGTAATTACGATGTTATACGTCGCGTCCCTCCGTTACGAAATCGAACATATTGGAGAAATCCTGATTCGGGCGAGGCGAGTATCAATTAGCTCGTCCAGTGTCAAGTATCGCTGTTTGAAAATGACCAGTTAGCAACCGACGTTGTGTAATTACTTTCAGTAATTCCAGAAATTCATTCAAGAGCACCAGGGTTATATTTTAATACATTTCTCTTATAGTGTAATTCACAAAATTCTCAACCCGTCGTCAGAGGTGGTAATTAAATCCGAATATAGGTTAGAGTCTAAGGAAAGTATTTCTTGGTTTCAAGGCTTGGAGAAGTACAGTTGCTTGATGGCCTTCATCGGATATTTCAGAAGAATTACTTTTCCCGAATTAATGTAAATGTCTATTTTCTTTTTACCAGATTTTATAAAATTATTATGTGGAAGCTCTGTCCTTATCAACAATTAATTATTAACGGTTATGAAACGACCTTTGTTTCCAGACAATTTTAATATAGGAATTCATTACACAGAAAATAATTTAAACGACGCTACTTTCTCTAACAGATTTTGAATGTATAATGGTAAATGAAGCAAATATAATACAGTGACGTTTTCAAAATCATAACCTTGATAATATTTATACCATCGAATTGATTATAAGTTTGAAAGTTGATTTAAGTTCTTGATTCCTCGGAATCAATACCCTTTTAGTTTATCCGATATAACATGAACTACAATAAAAACAATCAATTTTATAAACCACAATATTTGTGGAGAAAAGATTGGGAGAGTCTTTTAGGTCCTTTAATAATACCGGAGAACAAAGGCTTCGATTCAAAAATAACAGAAAAGTAAAACCTTTTAAATATGTGACATGGTGGTAAATGGTCCACAGATGGTAACACAATATCATTAACTGTAATATCATTTAGAACTTTGTTGCGGTTGGCACAGAGATTAATCTTAACCAATCTACTGTTAATATATTCACATCTAAAATCAAAAGGATTGTTGTTGGCCAGTAAAATAATTTTAAACTTAATATAATAAAATACTATTTGGCATTGTATATAATTTTAAAAATCTTAATTTTAAAATTATTTTAGTGGCCAACCACAATCCTATTGATTTTATATGTAAATATTTTAGCAGCGGTGACATCTAACTGGAGGTCCAACCTCCTCTTCAAGTTGTCGGAGTTCCCTCCTCGTGGAATCTGCTCTTGTAAATATATTAACAGCAGATTGGTTTAAATTAATCTCTGTGCCAAACGCAACAAAGTTCTAAATGATAATACAGTTAACGATAGTTGTCATACTGTCATACTGTGGATCATTGATCACCAAATCCAATATTTAAAAGGCTTCACTTTTCTGTCTACTAAATTGCATACTATAGAAAACCAATTGTTCATACTCATAAATAAACTTCTTGGAAATTATAAGACCCATGATCAATTTACATACAAAAATCCGTTCTTCATTGAGGACCTAAAATTTAGGCTATGCATGAATTGTGTTTTAGTAAATTGGGGGAAGGCGGAACGCGCTGGAACTGGAGTCGACACAGGTATCACAGTTGTTAGAGCTTCGACCTGGTTAGATGAGGGCCCGGGATCGATTCCTGATCTGGTCAACATTTTTACATCCTGAGGCTTTAAGTAAATTTAACATCATATAAATTAAAAAGAGAGAAAACTATAGTAATTAATTCTGACGTCAGTATGAATTGTGGTATTGATTAAACACATCGTTCTTCTCGAACTTAGAAAATAAATTAAGTAACCAGCCATTAGTGGCTCATTAACAGCATTTAAAGATGCAAGAAACTTGCTTGATATTTTACTTATCAATCCATCTTAAAGGTGAGTTGAATAATATGGGAAAACGAAGGGGAGTAGAAAGATTAGACTTACACGCGCCATGAGCACCTTCATTCCAGATCATACAATTGGATGCAAATTTATTTTTGAGTCACTAATGTAATAAAATATTAAAGTTATAACATTGTAATTTAATTGTTTCATCTATAATTTGTCAAATAAACATTATTCTTAAAATCAAGCTGGGACGAAATAATTTTCAGAAATAGCAAAATCCATCGTAACGCTCAAAGAAAATTGAACGAATTTTTTCCACGTATTTGTTGGCAAATAAAGACATAATAATACTAAAAAATAATTTAATATTATACATAAAAGGAAATAATATCATTTGTTGAAATAATTGTAAAATATTGCTAACTGCATTGAACAACCATTAACTGTTGGTGCATTTGAACCAGTACATTATTTACGTGTGTTTTTAATCTTTATCTCATCTGCATCAGGCATCTGTTAGGGAACGAAACACGGAGCCAATTAAAATAGTTTGCCACCCGGCGGCAGAAATTCCATCGCAGCTTCTGGACTCCCAGTCATGTGTGCTATGTACCACTACGCCGGTGATGAGAACTCATTCACCTGCACAGAGAATATATACGCAAAATGAATAGGTAATCACTTAAAACCTTCCAACATGTTCACATTCATAATTTACCGATTCCGGGCTCCAGCGAGGTGGGACACAGCACTGAGATTCCAATCACCATCCGCCCAGACTGATTTGAGATTCCCCTGGTACATTGTCCACGTATTCGACCAAATCCAGAATGCAGCTAATAATACCCCATGGATGGAGCACGTGCAGCAGTAATAAAAAGTTGTTCTTGTGATTTATGATGGTCCATATTTAAACGAACTAAAGTGGGATCGTATCGACATGTCTTTAGCGAGATTCAATTAAATTTTAATAAGCCAGTCAAATATATCTGATTTACGCTAAATAATGATAAATTTATTGACACGTATGCAAACGAACAACAGAGAATGGCTCGGTTTCACCTATATTTTTATAATTCTCAACCAAAACTAATGTAATGATAAAGGAACTGAAAGAATTATTCTTAGATCATTATAACAAACATATTAAAAAATACTGGTGGAAACAAAAAACTGGTATTTCTTACTTCCCTGGTTAATTTGATGCAAATTACATGAATGTTGTGTTTAAGTGTCAACCTGCCTCATTTAAGACTATTGATCTCAAAGAGTAAATTTTCTTCCAGCGATTACTATTCACATCATCACGTCAATATATAACTAATTAAATTAATATTTATCAATTATTATGATACCAGGATTTATCATTCTTTTAAAAAAACACCGGATTTAAACCCCATTTATGTCACTGTTCCGGTTATTTTTTTCTCTACTGTTTTTCCTAAAAATAATAACTTAGGTTAATGGTAAGAAATAAGAAGGCTATAGAACAAAACTGCCGTCACATTCGGCGAATAGCATCCAACGTGGGGAAACACATTCTATGTCATGTCCGATCCCTACAAATAATTAAGTCTAGTTAAAAATAATAAATTACTTGAATAAAGTAATATATCTAAGTTAAGTGCCTCGGCATGTGCGAACATTAGTTCTAAAAACCAGAGAGAAGTGAAGGCATCCCTAAACGTAGCCTCCTACAGAGCTCTCTGGAAAGGTTCACCTGCGATACAATGCTCTCACAGGCTTCCCTGTGTTATTCGGGAAGAAGAAGAAGGTTTAGTCAGTCTATGTATAGGGTAATCGACATAGTGGCAACTCCCCTCTTATAGCATAGGAAAGGGAATGAAAGGGAGGATGCGGAAAGGTAGAGCCAGTTATTCGGGATGGAATAGAAAATATTTCGAAATTTGTAAACGTTAAACAAGCACAACCAACAATCTAAAAATTTATGTCACGTTTCGAGTAGGGCAAAACGAAAATTGTAATTAAAGGCGATTCTTAAAATTAGGAGCTATGAGGCACTAAAACTGACAAAATAATGATGATAATAATAATTATTATTATTAATTACATAATAATAATAATTAATGAGTTACATTAATATTGTTTCTAAGGGAGCAAGGATTTGCCGGTGTTAATTGTGATTAAAATTATCTGGGGTTTCCAATCGGGTTGAATTGCGTATTTTGCCATCTTCGTCAGGTGAATAGCAGTTACTTGTGTTACAGGTATCAATTATTAACGGTAACAGATTTTATTACTTCAAACCAAAAATTGAAAATTTGTAACCGCAAGTAATTGTTAAATAGATACTGTAGCTCTAGTAACCGCAATTCATCTGCAGACGGTGGCAGACCATGCAATGGAAACGTTTTGTATTAAAAGAAATTTAACCTGCTTGGAAACATTACATAATATATTTTAAATAAATATAAAATTCTCGTTGTATCTAGGTGTGCAATATATGTAAATAAATATATAATTTTATAATAATTAATATTTATGTACTCGTGTCAAACAGACTTAAAATTGCATGCCATTTATGAAGTAATTAAGTTTTGTAGCTATTTGGTTATTTCTTAATTCTCCAAAATCAATAATTAGGCCTATTTCTGAGGAATAGCCGTTAACGGGTAACAATCAATAAACACACTGCAGGTAAGGACATCAACTTGCCTCACGTATAAGATTCTTCTATAATCTACCGCCATATTGCGCATTCTCAATGTATATAACTTCTGTAACCTGCATTATATCGGTATATCCCTACATCCCCACGTATCGAAGAGATACTTAGCAACCCAGAATAAAAAATATCTGTGAGGAGAACGTACGGGACTCATTCATTCTTTACTCAGTATTCTAGATAATTAAATCAATGAATCTACTCGACAAGCTTATATATTTGTATAATTTCCTTGCAAGTCTATATTATTTGTCCAGAACTGGGACAATTCATTACTTCCACGCAATGTATATTAACTTACAAGTTCTATTTATTATAATGAATTGTATTTTATTCAGCTTTAATCACCCGATAAGAACACAAATTGTTACCTATCATAGAGTCGAATTGCCGAGTCTTACATTTCGCTCTGGATCTATACATATAAATATTGATATTTATCTGACAATAAGTATAAATAAGATAAATATGACTATTCAATACAATTAAAATCGATGGTTGAACGTATCAGTGTGGCAAAATTAATTGAATTAATTCTGTTATAGTCAACTACAACAATATAATGAAGAAAATGTTTGGTATATAAATTTATCTTATGAGGTCCCAAAGTTTTGACGGCAGTTGTCTTTATTTTTTTAGGTGTTTCCAGAGTTAAATTATATAAAATAACCAAACTTTTCTGTTTTTTTACCTAATTTCTTTGGGGTAACAGGCTACATGAAGGTAATCTACATCGTGGCAACTCCCCTTTAATAGCATAGGAAGGGATTTGAAAGGGGGGATGCGGAAGGGTAGAGGAAGGTAGCCAAGGGTTAACTAGGGCCCCCGGGCTATGGTTTAAGGATCCTACCCGGCATTCGCCTATAGAAATGCAGGGAAAACCCTAGTAAAACCTGCATCAGGTAGGTCGGGCATTGGGTACTTGTCCCACGCCCTTCCGATAGCGGGAGAGGAGTTTGCTGTGGGGACGCAGCATTCCCTTCTCCGTGCCTCGACCAGTTTAGGAGGCAGCTGGCCGACTATTCCAATGGGAATAGCGAACAGGAATAGGCCGAGCAAAATATTTATGAACGCCATAAAACCACTGCGAGAAATTATATTTGTTGTGTTCTTTAGTTTATGTAAAGTCAGTTGTAATTTCAATGAGAGCAGAAAAGTAATTCTGTATTTTTTGTTCTAATAAAATATAAATTAATAATTATTTTAATTAATTTCACCATGCCATATAATTAAATATTTTCAGACATAACCAATTAAGTAAATAAATTTAAAAATATACTGTAAAACCCAATTAAAGCCTATAAAATGTTACATGTTTAACAAAGATTGTATTGTGGGATATAAGCCTTATTCTTTCAATGTCTGAAAATTATTTTTTCTCTTAATTGTACTATCTTGTATAGATATTCCCATCTGAGTCCAAAATATCATCCGTCGACTATAGGCTCTCTTCGCAACCGTGTGTGTGTGTCACCAGTTCCACAACCCTCGTCATTCCTCAATTATTAGTTAGAAAAACGAAAAATGACTTGAAGAAAGGCCATTGTTAATGTACCAAATAGATTTAAAAAGAAATGTTTTGCGATGTATCATTAATCTGTCGTAATTTTTGTCGAATGTTTTCCACGTATCAGGACATTAAATAAATTTAGTCACTATTAGCTGATACATTTAATTGTTATTATATTTTTTATATATCTGTCTGAACCAAAAGCGAATAATGGTAATATTAATTTAAATATGAATATTTGTTAGGAAAAAAGGAATATATATTTTCTATAAATAACTTACAGTATACCCGTAATAAAATTATTAAATTGACGAACATATCACAAGCAATTTAGTACAACTAAAATAAAAATGTTCCTTTTCTTGACACCACCTCATATTATAATAATTCAAGAATTTTACAAGAATAAATGCAACTTATTTTTTGTAATATCAAGAATTGACTAATTTTGGAAAGGATTTCTAAAAGCTTGTTATTTACTCAAAAATTGTATTATTATTTGAAATTACTGTACCAAATTTGCTATTTTATGCTTGTACGTTGAGGAGGTCACAAGAAAATGAATGAAAGGCAGTGCCATTATTTTTATTTTACTAAATTGTTTCTGACTGTTCGCCGGTTTATTATTTATTTATTCAGCTGAAATCAGATAAAATGAAAATAATTTACGTCTGATAGAAAATAATGAAAAAGAAAGATAGACAATACAGACGAAAGGGACAAGGATCCCAGATACGTTTTTTGGTATTTATATTATCCTTTTTTTGTCTGTATTGCCTATCTTTCGTATTCACGATATCAGATAAATATAACTATTATTATTTTACCCTTTATTTGTTACACAGACCACTTTTCTCATCATCTGCCTCCTTGATTATTAAAATTAAACCACACTGTAAAGCCAGGTCAAGTTTCATTTTCATTCACAACCGTAGATCATGAATATATTGTTAACTTTTGGTTATACTTTTGTAATTCGCATGGTCTTAATTGCAGTTGGCAACCCATGATTTTCAATACAGTCAACACTTTAACAGCATGAGAAAATATCGTCCGGCGTAGTTTCACTGTGAGTGGCTGAGTGAACGGTGTGGCCAAAAGTCCTGCGGCGATATCAGATACCAGGGAGAGTTCACCGCCCACTCAGGCCACCATAAATCACGATCTGGTCCTGCAGGTGCAGCTCTCCAAAACTCTTACCCTCACGAGATGAATCAATTCCTGATCACTCCTGGCAAACATCCTTAATTCGACGTAATAACAGTTTTCCGGCAGTCTAAAGATATACTGACCACTTAGCGAAACTATCGTGGCCCGACGGTTTTGCATTTACTGACAAATTCACATTCACTTGCAAATGATTGATCATTTGGTGAAAATGCGTGTAGGAGCGTGGAGTAGACTATTAAAATCCCATGAGTTCATCTGCAAGTAAGACAAGTTCAGTAAAATAAGAATTTAGCGTTTATATCATTAAGTAACTGAACTCTATAAATAAGAGTTATCTGACTCAACCTTAAATGTAAACTTTCTTTCTTTTATGTGAAGAACGAATTCATAGGAATCATCTCATTATTACGTTCTTAGATAAGGAGATTCGCATTCTTGGATCAATTGAAAAATATTGTGAGAGAATTGCAAAGGACAGGATATCATTTCTTGGTACTTAATTAATCTTAACTCAAAACTTCCTGTAGTATAAAGATTAACATTTGATAAAGGATGATTTAAAGAACATTATATTTCAGAGAGAAATGAAGAAGCTTGAATTAAAGCCCCAGCCGTATAGGCCATGAAACTGAAGTGAAGTATCAGGATGGAAAAATCGCGGCCGGTCCGGGAATCGGGAGTCGACATGAATAACTTGGTTTGGTCAGGTTCTAAGCGGGAGAGTCGGGTTCGATTCCCGGTCCGATAGATATTTTTCCATCCTGATATTTTAAGTAGAATATAATTTTACGGAAAAAAATTCCTTTATAAGAAAAATCAGCATTTATGTATGCGGATGATTTAATAAATAATGCACACAATTTTTGTTTACTTACAATTTGACTTTTTCGGAAAAAGTTTAACAACCCTTCAACGAAGTGTCATGGTTTCTCAACGTCTGTGCCAAAGCGCCCTTGGAAACTTGCTACTTTTCCTTCACCTTTGAGTTATTTCGTTGTAATTTTTTTTTAAGCTGAGCTCCTCCACACATTCCTCTCAGAATTCAACCTTTTTTCTTTATCCTTTCTTCAATGACACATTCTGGAATTATGAGTGGCAGCCTTAACCGCAGTTTTCATTACCATAACGTTCACAAATATCGGGGATCCGAGCCCAGGACCGCCTTGGCCACAACAGTTCGGCAAATTTAACCCTTACTCAAAGGAAATATCGCAAACGATTTATATAAAAAGCGATATTTGACTCTAGGATGCTTGGTCTGCGAGGGTTATTCTCTCGCAGGCAGTACCTGCGAGGGATGTTCTCTCGCAGGCAGAACCTTTTAGGAGAGATACGACGGGGCTACCTTTGGGTATGCCTTTTCCTCTCCGTTTTTGAACTAAGGTTCCCACAAGCCGAGGCACCTCGGCCTGTTCTGAGAGGTGTATGTTCCGGGGTCACAGACCTTGGGCATACGGTAAGAGTTGTCCGCTATTCCCATTGGAATAGTCGGCCAGCTGCCTCCTAAACTGGTCGAGGCACGGAGAAGGGAATGCTGCGTCCCCACAGCAAACTCCTCTCCAGCTATCGGAAGGGCGTGGGACAAGTGCCAAATGCCCGACCTACCTGATGCAGGTTTTTCTAGGGTTTGTCCAGCATTTCTTTAGGCGAATGCCAGGTAGGATCCTTAAAATATAGCCCGGGGGCCCTAGTTAACCCTTGGCTACCTTCCACTACCCTTCCGCATACCCACTTTCAAATCCCTTCGTATGCTATTGAAGGGGAGTTGCCCTACGTGGATTATGTAGCCTGTTGTCCTAAAAAAAATCTAGGATGCTCTGTCTTCAAGGTCGTGTATTCGTTTGCAGTGTCTTAGTGCTACTGTTTCAATTCACTAACAAGCAGTAATTGACTACTAAAAAAGTAAACTTTTCATTTTTTGATCTGAATGTTGAAAGTTATCATATGTTGAATGAACAGTCTTCAAGAAAATCCATCACACGCGTCACTTTCGTTCATCTATTGATGCTTTTATCCTTCCATGCCTTGGATCATCACCGAAGTTCACTTACACTATTATTAAGAAGACTGGCCTGTGATTTGGTCCCGTGTAAATTCATCGCAAACTTCGTATTTGTGTTGTTTTGTTCTTCCATAAATTTCAGATTTTGATTCTCGATCTGTAAATACTTTACGTTCACGATCTGCTAGATCTATATTTTCAATATCGTTATTGAAAAAGAAGAATACTCTTTGGAAGAAACACAGAACTGACCAAATTCAGTCACATCCTCTAATTACGAGCTTAATTAATATTTGTTTCTGTACTGAAATTAGAAATTATTCTGGTGTTTTGGGTTGATTATCTCCTGTTGCCGTAAGATTACATTTTTATTTCAATACAGTTTTATTCATTTTAAATGAAACCATGTTTTTATAATAGGAATAATTTGTTTTAAAATATTCAAATTTATTTTTAAAATCACGGTTTCTTCCTTGATTTTTCAAGGAAAATGGAAACCGAAAGGAAACGTCTGAATGTAGGTAAATGCCAGTTTCTGAATTGAGAGTTGGAAAGGTTAGACCGATATTCTATTTAAAATTATACTTTATTTAAAATAAGTAAATCAGACAATAAAGACAAAATAATTTGAATTTACTATAATTAAATTAGAGAAATACATCTCACGAAAGTGCAATAAAAGGAGGAAACGTTTCAAAGTAACGTTGGACCGCATCTGGTATTATATTAATTTAAAACAGTAAATCTATGCAATACATGAATTCCATTGAATACAACAAAAACTCTTGATGGTCATGTTGAAAACAAATTTTGATTCGAAGGGGTGCAAAAGTTCATTATCAAGTTCCAAATATATTAAAAAATATTTCATAGACTGCTCCTCATACAAGTTGACTTTAAATAAGTGGTATATGATCAAACGAGAGGATTGGCAAAAGAAAAATTCAATTCATTATAATGTTGCTAATAATGCATTTATTTTGTTTATACGAAACGTCACATAAACATCAATTGCAAATATACCGTTTAATTTCCCCACGGATAGTGCGAGTGGAGTTTTCATTGCCAGGGATGCATATATATATATATATATATATATATATATATATATATAAAAGTTATAAGTAAAATTGGAAAATGAATCTGACTCGTATTAATATAAATATAATTAATGTATCATGGACAAAAGCCAGATATTTATTCAAATTAAAAGTTACATTTACTATTAATGTATCACGGCCAAAAGTCAGAAATTGATTAAAATTAAAATTTATATTAATAAGATTAGATTAATATTTCTTTCCGAATAGCTTGTAATATATTATTTAGACGTACTCTAATTTGTTTTTATTTTTTCCATTCTAACTGAAGTCGAATGTTGACTTAATTGTAGAAATTAATTTATTTTAATTCTATTTTATTCTGGTATATTTGTAATACGTTGTCAAAATCGTTCCCATATTTTATTAAGAATCCGTATTTCATCATTATAGCCAATTTATAGCTTGCTATGTTGTTTTATAATACTAACGTCGAATGCGATCTGAAATTAATTATATCGTTTTTTCTATTTCATTTTAGTATGTAATAATTCATCTAAAAATCTATCCCTGGTAGCGTGTCTTGCAAACTAATTAATTACGTAAATCCACCCACATCTTCTTATAGTTACTATAGTAAGGATAACGGGGAAATGTCATTTACATATACTGTTATAAAAGATTTACATTATCGTGACAATTATCCGAACCTTTTGTACTACTAGGTACAGTACGTGTTCTGGTATAATGATCTTGTAGTTGAGTTCATTTTCCATGAGAAAAAAATCTAAACGTTTTACAGTCGTAATTCGAGTTAACTTCAGTTTTTCAAAAGAACTAAAGGCAAATTTCTTAAACATTTAAACTATCTCTATCGTCCATCTTACATATGAGGCTTGCTCCTCTAATCTTCCACAAAATCATATCCCGAATAATGAAATATTATTTATTGCTGCTATTTATAAGATTTATTTTTAGCGAAACCCTCATTGCTTCTTTCAATTTTACTGGTGGTAAGGAGAATATATTGAATCACTCCCAAGCATAAAAATACATAGAAAACCGGTTTTAATGGCTGGTAGTCACGATAGCCGAGTCCCTTTCAGCAAATGCCGTTTCGGAGTTATAACTTTTTCACCACAAGTCAGGTTTTGTTCACATATATATAATTCGCTAAACGAACGCAAAAACTGCCCAGCGAGGAAAATTCAATTACTGCACTGGGTTAATGGCTTCATATAAGGAACTTTTCATATTTGCTGTAAACAACACTGAGGCTTTGTGAAGAATTTAATTGTAACAATTAAATAATGATATAGCGAAAACTAGAGATAATAATGTAAAACAAATAAATACCACACAACGTTTCTCCAAACTTTGTTGCTCTCATCAGGTGTTGAGTTGAGTTTAGAGCTTTTCGAAATGCACGCGGTGCAATCCAAGCGACGACAACAAGCAAGAATATTAATACAATAGCAAATAAGAGATCATAGTTATTACTTCTTAGTATATTTACAGAGATGCTAAATTTAATATTTCAAATATAATTCCAGAATTGTACCTTCTAAAATCTCAACATTTTGAAATAAAAATAATGTTTGAAATTAATTATCTGTTTGGAGATGAATGATTGTTTTACAATTTGGAGTTCGATATTGGGCACATTTTTTTTACGAATTTTTAATGATCTTTTAGTTTTTCTAATGTAGCAGGAATTACAATAAGAGTACGGGATTTTGAAAACCACACAATGTTTGTTATAGATGTCAAATGGGCCTTCGTAGTTTTTGATAAAGATGGAAAACGAATTAGTTGATTTGTAAATGATTGATATTTGATATTCTTCAAAAATTTGGACAAACTTCTGGTGGAAAAATTGTGATAACGGAGCATTAGTAGCGGTATGGTATTGGATTTTATTCAATCTAAAATTTATAGGGTCCTCATTAGAAATTTAAATATTGCTGACAATATTTATGTTGTGTTGATGTAACTTGGAGTCATAAAGTAATATAGCTCTGTCAACAAGGTGAGAGGAAAATAAAGAAACTTGAGTACGCATCCTGAGTATGTGGAAAACCAATTGCTGAGTATAGAATTATTGTAAACTAATTATTAAAATTCCGTTTAATGAAATTTTTTGCATTTTAAATAAAATCCTCTACTCTACTTATTTTAAGTTTAATCAAGTTTGCTATTTTCAAGGTTCTACTTAGTATAGTAAAAGTTGTGTGGATGTTATATTGTCAACTGTATTGTGCGGTTTTGTCACTCCTGGCTATTACGTTTTCCAGTCACCTCACGAAAGAAACAAAGTTTCCAGAAACATTGAGTGGTATTTATATCATCACTTTATTTTATCTAATTATTATATTTTAAAACAGACGTATAATATTTTCACTACATGTTCAATTTGTTTGAACTGTTCAGTTCAGTTGTTGTTAAACTGCAACTACTGATTAAATCAGTGACGCGTTATAGATAAAAATATTCACGTGTCATCCTTATGATTCAAACCAAATAAACGTAGTTTTTAACTCTTTTTAAACTTTCAAGAAAAGTAGTTGCAGTTGAAGTTTCGCCACCTAATGAAAGTCTAATTCCTTTCAGCTTTTGAAATCCTCAAATGTTTAAAACGTGTAAAGATAGATCGCCTAAACAGTGCTATATAAAATAGTTTTATTTCCAGACCGTAAGTATTTTTGAGTTTTCGTTATTGGCTTAGTAAAAATTACGTGGATGGATACTTCATAAAAATTATATGTCCTAAGGTAGTATAAAAAAATAAATTGGGAACTCATTAATAGGAAGTGAAAGAATTTTCTAAAACTACAATTCAGTGAGGTTTTATAGCAACCGTAAAAAATTTAATGAATTCGCCTCATTTTAAATTTATTAGTTGGAGCCGCTGTCGTTACCGAATCTTTTGCTCTTTTTAACCATTACACTATATATTTAGTAATCATAATCGAATTATCAAGTTATTTGACGTCAATATATCTCTTAATTACTTAAACAGTCCCACCATAATTTAATGTTGTCATAATAAAAAAGTCAATATTTATACTGAGTTTCCTAATTTCCGAGTATTTGAGTACTGCAATGAGTATAAATTTTATTCTTTCTCGTTATCTGACTGTACCTGATGTTAAATATGCAGCAGAGCCATATGGCCTGCGCCAGTACGGGTACTTACGGAGCAAGGTTAGCGACCACCCACACCTTTTATGGCCTTTAGACTGGAATCGGCGAATGGTGTTTAGAGCATGAGTCAGCCATGTTTCACGAGTCCAATGTGTGTTCTGTTCCACGATTAACATTTAACTCTATCGGAATGTTTGCCATTAAATTATTAGTCTTCCATTTTAAGATTTATTCTTCATTTAAAGTGAAGTCCGTAAATGGGTTTACTTAATTTACTTATAGACTAATAAAATCTATATTCCTTTCTGCTGGTAGGTTAGTAGTGCCATAATTGTACAAAATTCCTCATCTTGGGAAACTTCTTAATTATCTTGAAGCTTCATTAAATTATAATTTGTTAAGTACAGCTCACATTAAATAGTTGGGCTGCAGTAAGCGATGGTAACCTTTTAGGATAAACTGCAATTAAGTTCACATCAAGGCCATTTGTACGACTGAAACTCACTAGATAAACCAAATTTGAAATTGTGTAATGCATGTTTAAGATTGGAGAAAATTTTATCAGTAACAAATATTGAACAGTAGATATATGTGTTCATAAATTTTGTTTCCGCTATATACAGACTTTCCTCAACACGTCAGCGTCTCGACCACTCAACCTCATACGCCACAATTTCCTTCTAACCCTTAGTAAATATGTGCTATATATAATTAAATGAACAAATTTACGTCTGAATGAAAATTAATAATACGAAAGTTAGCCAAATAAAAACAAAATAATTAATAATATAAGTCTACACAACGTTTCTGCGATAATTGTCCCTTTCTTCACGTGCTAAGAAGAGCCTACAGTTACACAACTGCAGTCTTCAGTTGTCAAAACTCAAAAGCTCTAGGCTTTTGTTGTTCTAACTCAGACTAGAGAATACCACGTTAACCAATGATTCCCAACCCTCTCCCAAAAAGCAAACATCTTCGGCCAACTAATGACCAAACAATTCTCCCCTAACTCCTCGTCTTACACCAACCACACCATAGCAAGAAAACTCCATCAACCGCTACAACTTTCCCCACTCCCGAACAATTTCACCCATTCCCAAATAAAAACCGCAATAAAAAACAGAAAAACAAAGCCTCCCGAGGTCATGAGCACATCACTAACCGCCATATAAAATATCTCCCGTAAAAAACTATAATACTCATCACCTATATCTTCAATTCCATCCTCAGAACCACCTACTACCGAACCAAATGGAAGCATGAAACGATAATCATGTTACCGAAACCAAACAAACCAAAATCTCACCATGAAAAAAACTATATTATGTTTGTTTCCCATTAGAAACTGTAAAGGTGTATTCCTTTTCAGCACAGGAGTACTTATCTATTTACTTAGTTATAGGCGAATTGCCGGGCAGCATCCTTAAACCATAGCCCAGGGGCCTTAGTTAACCCTTGGCTACCTTCCTCTACCGCATCCCCACTTTCAAATCCCTTCCTATGCTATTAAAGGGGAGTTGCCACCATGTGGATTACTCTCATGTATCCCCAACCTCCCCCCCCCCAAAAAAAAGAACGAGAATTACCAAGGTGGCTCTCCGTTATCACTTATAATTGAAACAAAATAGGATGCCTAAAATTGTATTACTTAGTAAACCTGTGACAAAACATTTGAACTTTCATACGTACATCAATTGTACATATATGTATATATATATATATATATATATATATATATATATATTGTAATGCAAATTAATTAAGCCATTAATTAATTTTAAATAATTTGAATTGTTAGCGTACAGTTTGAATTATAGCGATGAGCGAGCAAAGCAACAATGAGTGGCGAGCTCTGTTCCTATTATTGAGGGTTCGGAATGGCGATTACGCGCGCAAAAGTATAGTCAGTCTACCACGAGAGGAGAGACATTGTAAAAGTTAGTCTAAGTCTACAGCGAGGAGTGAAAGAGTACAGTGTGAGTCTACAGCGAGGAGCAAAAGAGAAAAGTCGAAGTCTACGGTCAGCCACGAAAGGAGAGACATTTTAAAAGTAAATCTTCACTGAGCTACTTAGAAGTTTTCAATCCAAACCGTTAAATAATGTGGTAAAAGGCAAAAATATGCAACTCATAAGATTCCAGTAAGCAAGCAGTTAGTTGGACCGAGGATATGTGCTAACAATTAGCCAACGGAAGCAAGGTTTTGCTTCATTATAAAGAACTTGAACATTTTCGTGGTGAGGGAAAACAACATCAGATAGCTGACCAATTAAGAGAATCATCCGAGTTCCTGGGAGCCTAGTAATCGCATTTCAACTTCATAAGTGTAGAATCTGTCAGAAAAATTTAGAATATGTGTAAAATTTTTGCAATATAGTGTACTTTTGAAGCGCTAAAAGAATTCTGGTACCAGCCGAACAATATGTAAGTAATCAGAACTTTAATAAAATCTGTAAACGCTAACTAAAAGGGTAAAGTCAGATTTCGTTCGCTTTTCTTTGTAGCTTTTATTTCATTTATCAGCACATTATTTTGAAGTAAATTTTAAACTGTATTGTTAATAAGATCATTCAATAATTTTCACTGTAAATCATAAAACTCAGTAAACACCCTGGGAGATTAAGAGATTTTCATTTTATTGTGATTGTTTGTAAATTTTAGAAGCCCCAAAAAAATAAATAAATTTAGTTTGTTTAAAATAGATTTTTTTTTCATTTAAATAAAGCCTATTATTTTGATGATCCCATTTTATGGCTACCACAACGTGGGGCAAATAAATTAAACGCAATAAATTGTTGATTATTACATTTTGGCACCACAACGTGGGGCAAATTAATTGTAACCCTAATTTTTTATTATTATAATATATATATATATATATATATATATATATATATATATATATATATATATATATATGTATATATATAGGAATGAATGTCTGTGTGTACGTGTGTCTCCTATGCACTCTTAAACCATTAATCCTATTGCTATGGTGAGTTGTTGTGAAGGTTTCTGTCGGGATTTCGAAGCGTTACAAAATTCACAAGGAGTGAAATTTAAAAACATGCTAAGAAGACCGATATTAGCGTCGTTAATTATTTTTCGGAGTCTCTGTGGTTAATAGTTTCTATCCAGATGTATTTATTGAAGAATTTCAACCTCTTAAATCACTAATAAGGGACGCAGTGGAGTATCGTTACATAAAAATAACGCAAAACAACCTAAATTGGTGTTGTAGGAGTAAAAGAGTTTAATACTGATATTAACTGTGTCAGTTAAGTTGTAATTCAGACCCTAGTTGTGGTGGTGGAAGAAGGCGATAAAAATTTAGGTTTGCAATATTAAATGCGTATACCAATTTCTTCCAGATATTATACACATGTTACTTACGATCCAGGAAAAAACACTGAGGGGGTTAAGATACACCTACCGCCTCTACGAGTGGGGGTGTAATTTAAAAACATTCCTAAACGGCCACTATTAGCGTCGAATAAAATGATGTCGATGTCGCTTAATTTGGTAGTTTCATTATAGAATTTTTAAGTGTATAATTTAAACTCCAAAAGCCAAGGGAGCGAAGTACCCATATAGGTGGTGAAGAGTTTTGCAAAAAATAATGCAAAAAAGACCGTTATTAGTGTCGATTCCGGGGTTATAGGAATCGCAGAGTTTAATTCTCGCATTAATTATGGTGATTAATATTTTATGTTCCTTCGCGTGGAGGTGGACGTTATTGACAAAAGTTTACCAGTAGTAGTTTTGACCGTCTTAATTTACCAGATAATTTTTTATTTTCTTGCTATATTTTGGTCTCAATTTAGTCAAAGGTAGCATTTCTTTACTTCTTTAAGGTTCCGGAGTTGTTTTAGACTTTATGAAGTCGTGATTTTTTCGTGATTTTTTTCACACTTATATTTTTTGTAGTAGGATAATTTAAGAATACCTGGTTTATTTGAAGTTACATGCCGAGGTATATGTCGGGGAGGAGAACGTAAATAGGTAAAGGTTCCAAACACTGGCGCTGTTGATGCTGGTAAAATGATATGTTTACCAAGAGTTTCGTGTTGAATCAATTCCTACTCCGGGTTCATTTAAATAAATACCCCAGCAACGCTGGACAGTCAGCTAGTAACATATAAAGTGCGAAATTTCACGCTGTTATTATATTTCTATTTTTTAAATTATTCGTAAAGAAACCTTTTTTACCGAGTAAGTATTAAAAAATTATCAGAGAATTTGCATTGTAATCGTACGTAGCTTCGACATGACTGCCTCTTTTGTTGAGAAAGTTGTTAGTCATGGAGCTAGTCATCGTCTTGTTACTCCTAATTCAAAGCTCGTGTCGGTTTCGAGATACGCATCTCGATCAGGCAAGTGTGAACGGCGTTTGTGGCATATCAGCACATCCATCGCATCGGTGACACGAGATGTTGGAATTTAGACAGAATCACGTACGTATGTTACGTAATACAGTACAGATACGGAAAGAATTAGCTAAGGAAGGAAGATATTCAACATTTACACACAATACACAACTGGACTCATTTAAAGTGTCTTCTCAGGTGCCAATATTCTGTGCGTCATTACGCTCCATTTAAAAATTATATGTTTGATATTAAATATAAATCAATTATCCAATAATAATAAAACGAGATACTTAATAAAATTAATTTAGATAATTACATCACATGAAATTATTTAAAAAATTCAATGTTTCGTCCCAACCATTTCGCCTTATCAGATAATTATTACTTGGAAAGGACACCTAAATTCATATTAAAAAATTCTAGATGATTTTGTTCAAGTCAAATTTGGATTTAAATAATTATAGAAAATTCAATTCACAAGTTCCAAATTGTTTTTGTTTTCTGATTTAGGTTTCCTATGTAATTAATATTATACCCATGTATCACAAAGTTGGGACGGATCGGTGTATTTCTTTCTTCATTACCTTAATTTCAAACTCTATTAAAATTACAATTTTTCACGCTTTGTTTTATATTTTATTTATTTAATTACGCTCAATTTTAATTTATTATACTCATTTAATTTTTAAAATATTTCAATCACTTTCTTCCACTCTCACTTTTAACTTCATTCAGCTCGTATAAATTCTTCTTCACGTGTAAACTTATTTACCTGTATTTCGATGACGTTCACTGCAATCGTCTTCTAGCAAAAGTCCTAGAAGACTTGATTCAAAGCTATCTTCGCCTGAAACAGTTCACTTGGAGGGTTAGAAATTAATTGTCGGTGGCAAAATATAATTCAAGAAAATTCGACACCAATATAAGAACGTAAGTTTTATATTACAGGGCCAAGATTATTTTAAATATTGGGCAGTATTTTTACCATCATGTTGTGTTTGAATGTTAAATTTTATAAAAAATGAATTTTTTTCTAACTAATTATTTTAAATTACAATTCAAAATTTATTCGCAAAATAATTTTTTTTGTTTATTAAAAGTGCGAACCACCGTTTTAAAATGCAATATCTGGGATTAAAAAATCTCGGTTTTTAGAACAGCTTAGAGACCTGTAATGGAAGAATATAAGGCGGTGTTTGCTTACACACCCTCTACTTTCTTGTGTAATATTTTCGAGTGATCGGCACGTTCATGAAAATAACATACGGCTTCCTCTCATTCGTTGTTCATCCAATCCCGTATTCCGTCAACTTTTCTCCCAATTTGTTTACGGAGTGTTGCTAAACATGGAAGTAGAACAATGCTAACATATCCAAGAAGAAAAGTTGTCCTGAGCATTCCCCCATCTGTGGAAACGTCATCACGTTTACACGCATGGTCTAGATGATAAAGTTGTATTAGATCAGCAAGTAAAAAATCCCCAACTCTTAGTTTACCTGAGTCTGCAAACCGTTATTGTGAAAAGACTGGATGATTTACTATACTGGGCGAAATCTTAAAGGAGGTATTCTATCGTACGAAAAACGAGAGGTTTTATAAAGAAAAATAAACAAAAAGTTGATATGTAAAAATGTTTCGTTGAAACCTGTCCGACAATTTGCATACTTCCGGGCGTCAGTCAAGCTACCTCGTTCTTTCCGTGCAAAAAGATAAATTATCTCTAAAAACTTGAACAAAACAGTCCCTGTCAGTTTCCCCCAAAACTAAAACTTTAGAGCAAGTTCAAAAATTTCCCTTAATCATGAGGAGACATTGATTCCTACTTTCTGGAATAAATTGAATAATTGAGCGTGTCTTGCTCAGAAATTCTTAATTTTGTTCCCTAAAGGCTTTCCAAAAAGTTTCTATTCCAAACGTTGTTTCTTCTTCCTTCTACATAATCAAAAGTCATTCATAACTGTTGGACAATAGATGGATAAAAAATCTGACTCGTAAACTTCAGTGTTTTTAATAGCTTCGACGAATCGTATATTATATATAAACCGACCTTTAAAATATACCGAGAAATACTTGAATTATTTTGATTAGCGGATAATAAATTTCAAAATATAAACAATATTAAGGATGATAGTCGAAATAAATCAACTAACGCAAACTATTGGGTATATTTAAATTCTACGGGCTAAAGAAGATATAATCATTGAGATCTTTGAATATTAATATATTAATACTGTACTGCACTTTAAACGGAATATTTTTATGCTAATTAAATATTTCGCCATTTGTCGTTCTTTTCATTCTGAGGACGAATATACCACATATTCCCTGGATTACTCTCAAAGACTATTCGGTTTCACTATTAGTTCTAAGCTGTACCTATTTGTTCAAGAGTTCCAATAATATATATATATATATATATATATATATATATATATATATATTTAGAGCCAGAATTTATAACCAAATTGCATATTATTTTTCATCTGAGTTATTATTTATCCAAGTTTGATACTTTTTTTTATATATTGATTTATTTAAAGTCTCATCAATAGCTCTGGTTATTAGATAGTGACTCAGTATGGGAAATGATTTTTACTAGTCTGGGGATTGATTTGTCGAGAGTTTGTCTCACGCTCACCGTCATCCATGCCCCCGCCGGGATTCGAACCCGTGACCTCTGCGACGCAGTGACGCTGACCCTACACCACAGGAGGTCGGCGATACTTCTTATGTGCGGTTATTCGGAGGTAATGCGTTGTTTCTAGTATATTTCATAATTTTTAAATTAAATAATTTCTCAAATCTGTCTTATTAAACCTGAATATTTCCCTCGTATTTATCATTGTAACCAGTGTTATTTTCTTTACGTCTAGCTAGCTTGCTGGATACACGGCTTTGCCCGGGTATTTGTTTATATAAACCAGAATAATTACTTAATTCTACATTAATCTATTAGTCAAGAAGTTATTTAACCTACATATGCAGAGGGACTGCTAATTTCATCAGAGCCGACCCCCTTCTGGTGCCTTTAGAGACCCATAAATAGTCTCGATACCAAACATTAAACTCGTAGTACCTTTAGGGCATCAAAACTACTAACGGTGCGTTGGGAGAGTCAAAAATATCCTTGGTACCTTAAGAGACTTAAAGATATACACAATACAGTCTGTATGTCCCCTATCCACTCTTTAACTATTCCTTCAATTTCAATGAAACTTTGGTGAGTTGTTGTGTGTAACCACGCGAAGGTTTCTCTCAGCTTTTTCAAAGGGTTCGGAAATTTCTAAGGAATGAACGGGGTTGAAATTTAAACACATGATAAAACGGCCGATATTAACGTCGAATAATTACTATTCGTGGTATATGTTATTAATAGTTTCTATGCATAATTAGTGTTTAATTTCAATCTTTTTAAAGCAACAATAAGGGACGGATGTATGGGAGTTACATAAAAATACCGGGAAACAACCAAGATTGGTGTCAAATCCGGGATTATAGAAGTCAATGAGTTTATTTCTTATGTCAGTTAAGTTGTAGTTTATTCCCTACGTTTCGGGGTGGGGGGAGGAATTTTAAAACATGCTAAAAGGGCCGTTTTTAGCGTCGAATATTTAGTTTTCGAGGTCGATTAAATTAATAGTTTCTTCTTCAGATGTTTTGGTGTATACTTTCAACCTCGTATAGTACAGTACGGGAGAAGTCAGCACCAGTAAGGGAAGGAGTGGAAGTCCGTTACATAAAAAAAACAAGAAAGAACTGAGATTGATCTCAAATTAATGGTTATATATGTCAATGAGTTTAATTTTGACATGTATTATGTCAGTAAAGTGTGGGGGCGGGAGAGGATATGGGTGAAAGACCATTACACAAAAGAAATGAGTATACAACGGTGACTGGTGTTGAACCTGGAGTTATGGAAGCCATTGAGTTTTATTCTGACATTTACCAAACTGGTTAAGTTGTACTTCAGCCCCCATCTGTAGGGATGGAAAGGGGGCGAAACAAATTTTCATTTCCAATCTTAAATGCGTAGGCCAATTACTACTAAACTTTATATGCATGTTACTTACGATCCAGGAACAAACAATAAGGAGTTACGACTTACCTACAGTCTCTAAAGATGGGGTGGAGGAGTGTAATTTTAAAAATTCCCAAACAGCTATCATAAGCGTCAAATAAAACGTTGTAGGGGTCGCTTAATTTGATTGTGTATTTCCTGAATTTTTAAATGCCTAATTTCAATTACAAAAGGCGAGGAAGGGAAGCACCATTATCGTAGGGGTGGTGGTGGAAGGGGTATACAAAAAAGTAATGAAAAAAGTACCGATATTAGTGTCGATTCCGGGGTTATAGGAGTCGCTGAGTTTAATCCTGACATTGTGGGTAATAAAATTTTATGTTCCGCTTTGTGGAGGTGGACGTGATTAAAAAAGTCACCCGGAGTTGTTTTGACCGTCTTAAGTTACCGGGCAAATTTATAAATTTCTTATCGTACCAGCTATATTTTAGTCTGAAGTTAGTTAAAGATTGTATTTCTTATTCCTTTAAGGTAGCGCGAGTTGTTTTAGACTTCATTAAGCTAGCGATTAATAATAAGTAAAGTCGTTTTTATAATATTCAAAACAATTTTTTTTCATGTCTCATTTTTTGTTTTCATTTCTCAACGTGTCGTTCCGGAGCATAGATTCCTATTCAAAAAAATAGTAAGCTGAACTACCCCTCAAAGTTTTTCCTATGACCGAAAAATCACCCTGTATATGACCTCCATTACTGTAACATATGTAGAATGGATAAAATGGGAAAGTATATAAAAACATTGGATAGATTACTTGAGAACATTAGATTAGGAATATCATTGGCACTTCTTCATGATGTGTCAACGACGGATAAGAAGGACTAGTGCATATTCACACGACATAAAAGCATAAATTGTCTATTAATTACTACTTAGTCTGTTATGAATGTTTTCTAAAACAGAAATTCGTAACATAATTACCTTGCACAGAGAATCTGAGTGCATCGCATTATTACGTAACCGAAAAGTGTTGTTATAGACCGCCACAATGTTAATTATAACGAATCGGCGATGGTCGTCGGGAGATAAGGACGTCGCGTGGCGTCGCCTCAGAGTTGTCGGCCGGAAGGAGCTACTGGAGAGAAAGTGGGCGGGGGCTCTTCTCGGAGAAAGCGACACGTCATAGCTGACGCAACGGACTCCAACTTTATTGTTATTGTCGCCCCAGGGGAGTACCTGTCCCGTACACTGCAACGACGCAGGAATGCCATTATAGACGCCACTCGCTAAATTAAACTTCACAACTAATCGGAGAGACAACTTCAGATTTGCGTAATCTGAAGGAATCAAGGAAATATTTAAATCTCGCAAATTTTGAATGTCTGTGGAGGATGGCGTATGGACTCTACACACAACATATGTGTATTCGGGAATGGAATCGAAAAATTATTCACAAAATTATATACAGCACTAGTAATTGTTCCTGAAGTAGAACAAGCTTACGGCCGCACTGAAACATATAATCATTATGAAACAGCGAGGACCATATCAGAAAGTTAGCTTCAGAAACACGTTAAATTTATTCCGAGCAAAACAGCTAGAAACTTTGTACCAATTAATATTGCAATTTAATTTTGCAAATTGATAATGACGATTCTTGTAAGCTCCCATTAAAATAAATATAATTATTTGGAGGCTGATTAAGGTTTCAATTTATCAATAATTGAGATTAATATAACAGCCTAATTGCATTGAAATTTAAATCGTGAGATGTGAAACAACTAAAACAACGACTATTAAATAGTTGGGACAACGACTATAAAAACCCAGGTCAAAAATTGCAGGGAAGACTTTTATGTTTCTGTCTTATCTCATCCAATCCGTTAATGCTTTTAATAAATATACAAAATTCTACTGAAGTCGTCACAAAAAAAATTAATGAAATAGAAAGTTAGCCAATTCAGACAAAAAAGTGATAATATAAATACCACACAACGTTTCTGGGATCCATGTCCCTTTCCTCAGGTGTGAAGAAGAGCCTGGAGCGACACAACTGCACTTGTTATTTGACAAAACTCAAAAGGTTTGAGTACAAATATCTGATATAAGAACTGACAAACGAAGTTGTGTCATCCAGGCTCTCCTTCACACCTGAGGAAAGGACAAGGATCCCAGAAACTTTGTGTGGTACTTATATTATCACTTTTTTGTCTGAATTGGCTAACTTTCTATTTCAATATATTTTTTTTAATCAGACGTAAATTTTTTCATATTAAAAAAAATTAACAATTTAAATGGATTAAGGCGATAATCAAGGCGTTCTGTTCTTATTTTGCATTCAAAGCTTTTTACAATTATTGAAAGAAAGCTGATAAAGCTGATAAAGCTTTTCATACTTTTCTGTTGATGATAGCATGTATTTAAAATAAAAATATAAGAGCAGCTGTTTAAATTCTCATCGCCATCCGTTATCCATCCGAACAAAAAACTATATTATTTCTTTCAAATGAAATCTTCACGGTGCCTAAAACTTATGTAATCAAATCACATATAACAAAATCTGTTATAGCTGAAGAATACTTGGGAAAATTACTTCTTGAATTCTGATTTTCTTAACTGACATGTCCATACACTTATTTATACAGTCGTCCATTGGAATTATTAAAGCAGTTAAGCACTAACCTGGATTGGTAATCGTAGACTAAAACGAAACAAGACTGGAATACCGAGGACGCATACTTCCATCTCAATCCCGCAATATTATTTAAATCACCTTCTAGTTCGTTAAAATTACTGAAACAGGTATGAACGTTGAATATGTAATCGGTTGCAAGTACTTATCCTTCAAATATTTACACCTCATTTAGTCCAACATTTAATGATTCCTCTCATTCTTCGTACTCTTACGCCTGCCATCACATACAACAAAATTTACCAAAGACGTCATTTATTGAACTACGACCGGAGTGATAGATTTTCCCGGGTATTTATTTATATTAGCCCTGTAAAGTATTCAATTCGACAGCAAAATCATCATAAGAGTCTCAAAAATATTACCTGTTTCGTAAGAGTGAAAAATACTTGAAAAACACTTTTATGTTTAGCCCAGCCCAGTTTGTTCCCCGATCGTAAATAATATGTGGATTAAGTTTGGTAGAAATTACTCCACGCGTTTAAGATTGTACGCGGAACTTTGTTTCACTCCCTTTTTTTGTAGAGTAACAGGCTACATGAGGGTAATCCACGGGGTGTAACTCCCCTTTAATAGCATTGGAAGGGTAGAGGAAACCCACACGTATAGGATTCGAATTACTACTTAAACTGACTGCATGTTTAATCTCAGAATTAAACTTAGTGACTTCCATAATACAGGGATGAACAATATTCACGCTAGTTTTCGCATCATTTTTACTTAAATCCCTGCCGCTACTGATACCCCACTGCATTGTCATTAAAGGTTCAAATTTAGCGTTGAAAGTGTAGAAAATAACTGTCATATTCTTTACAATGCAATGGACGCTAATAATTTCCGAATTAGAATCTTTTAAAAATGTCACCTAATCCCGCCCTACAGGATATCGCATTTTATTTCTCGAACAGTGATTGTTCCTGGATCGTAAGTAACATATGTACAAAGTTGGGAGAAATTGCTCTACGCGTTTAAGGTTGTACTTGGCATATTTTTGAACCCCTTCCACCCACACTTTTAGGTACATATCAAACAGCTAACCGTCAAGTTGAATGTCAGTATTTACCTCAGCTTCTTCCAAATCCCCGGATTCGACACCAATATCAGTTGTTTTTTTATGTAACTATCCTGAAAGTGTACACCACTCCCACGTCGAAAGGAGATGAAATTATACACAAACAACATCGGGGGTAACACTATCAATTTCAGAAAAATATTATTTAAAAATTCCACCCCCGAGTTGCTTAATGCTTCGAGAGGAAGACAGAAACCTTTACGGGCGTGCGCATAAGAACTTAAATAGTTTAATCGCAATCGGATTGTATAGTAACGCAAAATACAGGTTAAAATAAATTCCACGTTACTAATAATAACTCATTTAAACTTCATGTACTTTGTGATATTTATTTTATCACTTTTTTATATGTTAATTGGTTATTGCTTTATGAAATTAGTATACTTTTAACACAGTCGTTTTATATGGTGATCGTTTCACCTGCTTTACGAAGTATGTTAACACCAGTGTTTCATATTTTAGAAATATTTCAATACATTAAAATATTTTTTTCTCTGCTGAATCTTCAGGCCCTCGGCAAGTCTCCAAAGTGATTCCTAGCGAATTATAGACGCATTTCTCTACTTTATACTATTAACACAATATTCAAACAGATAATTCACATTAAATTACTCTACTCTACTCTTCCTCAAACACAAACAGACACAAAAATATTCGCAATTCGCTAGATCAATATTGCTTGAATATTAAGAAATCTGTTTAAGGAATTTGACGAAGGAGCGCATCAAGCCTTATATGGCAGAAGCGTCATCATACTTTAATTTTTAAAGTATTGTAAACCACAAGAACAAAGAGTATATATTGAAACTAATGACCCTCAAATACATTCCCATTTTACAATTTTCAATTAATTGCTCTATACACCGCGAATGACGCAAATACAGCGGTTGAAGGAAAAGTGCTACAGATGGTGATAACACTCTGTTTGGTTTTAGTTTCGTTGGTTTTATTTTAATCAACCTGCGGTGGTCTTCCAGCTCAGTAATGCAGCAAGCTGACAGCAAGAATCTGAAATTGATCTAAGCTTAACATTGCAGAAACAAATAAGTATTTTACATGAATTTGAACAAATTTCTTCAAATTTTGCGGATGATTACTGCACCCTGTCCATATTTTCATTTAGTTTTAAAGTTTATTAAGTGGCACAAGAATTTATTCCAAAATAATTCCGAATATCGTGAATTTACTGAAATAGTCGAGCTCAAAGGCTAGACTGGCGTCGCCCTTAGTTTGTAGCACAGAAGTATACACAAACGATTCCAAAAGTGGGTTTTGAGGAACCTGCGGGTTCCGTGTAAAAGCCACCAGGTTTCCGCGAATATATCTTGAGGGACTTCCCCATAAAAATACATTTTTGAGTCCGTCATACTGAACGAGTTTTGGGCTGGTGTTTGAAGTGAATACTCTGGTGTAACCGACAAGGATATCTTTTGTCACAACGTATCGCTGTGAAGCAGGTTTTTCAGCTTATCCGTGTATAAAAAACATACTTAGGTCAAGATTGCATGCTGAAGATGTGCGTATATAACTGTAGGGAATAAAACCTAAATTAAAAACAATTATTATTGAAACAGTGAAAGTGTTTCATTCTTCACATTAACGTAGTTTGAAATATTCCAATATTCCAGCTCACTGATGCAACATGTTGATATCAAAAATCTGAATTGGTCTAACATGAACAATTATTTTTAATTGCATTGTCTTTCATTTGTTATGAAAATAAAATAAATTTTGTAGTCGGTACACTTAAAAGCTTATACACCATATTCTTGTCGTTTTAAGATTTATTGGATTATTATGGCTGTCTATTTCACTGTTGTGTTGTTCATTGTACATACGGTTAATTATCAGCGGACAGAGTCATATACTCGTATTTAAGTTTCATTTTCCTGCAATAACAAGTTAACAAATGAAATGCCCTGACTTAGTGCGAATACTGGTCGTAGGATAATTATCATTGAATTTCAGAGGTTTTATTATTATTATTATTATTTATTGAGGTTTATAATGGTCACGTCGACAACGTGGTCATTCGCGACCTGTATGTTATTTACAATAGATTACATAACGTTACTTTTTACATACATGGATATTCTTAACATTATTAGTTCTTCTCGATCTTGTTTGTATTTTAAGAAGGATTTACTGAAGTTGTTAGAAGCGGAGTCGGTTGCAAAGGTTTTTGCAAGGGTGTCCGCTATTTCTTGGTCGGTTGTAATTGCATCTTGGTTGAAGTTTCTGAGGTAGCTGAGGTTACTTTGTTTATCCAATGCGATCTACCGCTTTCTTTGATGGTCCTTGCGAATTTGGCTCGGGCTTGCTTGTAGAGTATTTTACTATTTCCAGTTTTTTGTATTTGTTAAAAGCTTTTCTGTAGTTGCGGCGAGCTTGTAGACAGTCAGTGGTTTTTTTGCGCATTATTCGCATATTCTTCGAATATTTCGTTCTCATGTTTAGAATTACAGCGTGGACGCAAACTCATTTCATGATGAAACTTAAATTATCACAAATCATTTATTTTTGCTTACCAATTTTTAATTTGTCGCTGATGCTATAGTTAACATACGATTTTCCTGAAGTTAAAATTACATTACGTAGTCCTGTGTATCATCATAGTCTCTAATTAAATGTATTATTAAAACATTCCTCTCAACAGAACCATCAAGATTATAAAAATTTCGATAAAACAAATTATTATGAAGTTATATATTAAAGGGAAATTTAAAGTATAACTTCAGATCTTCATAAGTGATAACTTCTACCATTTATAGAATACATACGCTATTAAATTTAACTACGCCAAAGTAGAAACATATTTTTAAATTAATATAAATAACTTAAAGAAGATAAAGAACTTTTCGACTAGACTTACAACAATTTTACGTCAAGATGATAAACTACCACAGCTCACTTTGGTATAAAAATATTTTTAGAATTAAGGGATCAGGATGGGAAAATATCTGCCGGACCTGGAATCGAACCCGGGACCAGCGCTTGGTATGCACGTTCTGCACTACCCAAGCAGACTCCCGGTACAAGAATTCTCCATCCATTGAATAAACCTAAGCTACGCTCATTCACTAGATCACATTCTTCATGGCATATGGCTGGGATTCGCTCGAAAGCTTTTTTTCTGTTCTTAAAAATTATTTCTTCTAATTTCAATTTCTGAATGATTCCTTAAACGCGCGTTATCATACAGGTTCACTTAGAATTTCTCAGGTGGCGTCGTCTGCGTCTGATGACATTCCGCAAAAAGACCATCGACATGCTCGTAGCGGATTTACTAATCCGGTTATTTTGAGAACGTAAATTTATCTGTAACCTGAGAAGAATCGAATTGAAATCGATAAATTGCATTTTAAATTATATAACAGAATTCCGAATAATTTTCTGTCAGCGAAACCAGTAAAGTGTGTATCTATTATATAATAATTACAGTTAGTTCGTAATTGTTAAATGCAATCCGTGTATAAAGCAATGGACTACTCCATGACCTAGAAATAATTTCACAATTTGGAAATAATTCTAGCAGCAAGCTTGGCAACGTTTGCCAACATCATTTTTGTGTTCCAGAATTTATAAGAGTAAAAATATTCCAGACATAAGTTATAGCTCACAAAGAGAAACTGCTATGACTTTTAGATTACTATAATTGTCGGGAGCCATATACATTCCAATGATCTTCTTCTCCGACAGTATGACATGTCGACTGTCTCAAATACTTAACAAATTTCCGATATCTTCTGACTTTTATACACGATTGCGATTTTTGGTAATAATTACTACATATTTGTAGTTCGAGTCCATTAGCGGTAATTTCAGATGGTGCAATAGCTTTCCGATGGAACAAGTACCCCTTGTGCTCGCAATTAGGAAGTGAATTACCAGTAAACCAGTTTGCCCGGTTTCACATATACCTCGGTGAATTCCCGGAAGCTCGTAAATTTTTAGCAACAACGCCCTGACTTGCCTGTAACCACTGGCATAGATGTCAACATATAAAATAACTTAATCACCAAGGTTATTGATCTTAAATTCTACTGTAAAAATTCGTCACAAATAAGGACAAAAACATGCGTAAAGTGAAAACAAATTAGTGGTATAACTCTGAGAAAAGAAAAATTATTTCAAAGTATTCGTTCATTTTTTCTAAATATGTCCGTACCGGGACTAAATACCTTGAAGAAAGTGTATTAAAATTATATTAAAGTGCATTATTACTTAAAAATATTTTAAAGGAATATTAATAATATTTCAATTAATTGACGCATATTTATAACGGTACAGCTTAGGTGATTGAAACATAAACTGTTGACGAGCCACAAAATAGATCAACATCATGAATATTCGCTGACCATAGCGTGAAATAATTGCTGGTTCTTAAATCCAATTCAGAAGACGCGAAAATTCATATTAATATCAACATTTATTCCTGTCAATGCATAAAAATTCATGGATACAATATATATCCATTCATTATAATTTTTAACAGAAGCTTTCGGCGTTATTCTTCGACATATCATAACTTTACGCATGATTAAGCGAAATTCCAAACACTGAAGAAATGCTTTTGTAAGAAGCTCAGAATTGAATGCCATGAAACTTAATCAAGGATCACGATGAAAAAATATCGACCAAACCGGAAATCGAACGCATGACATCTACTTGGTACCTGTAGATCCCGAGTTCGATTCCCGGTCCTGTTGAATTATTTCCATCCAGAACCTTTAAAGGAAATTGTTACTCTAAATAACTATATATATATATATATATATTCTTTATAACTATATATAGTTTATAAAGAAGAAACACACGCACACACACACACACATATATATATATATATATATATATATATATATATATATATTGCAATATTCAAAATTATATAATGAAACAAGCTCCACGTTGGAGAGTCAAATTATGTAATATTCAAAATTATATAATAATAAAAATGCCACCACGTTACAGCCAAATTATGAGGTATATAAATTAATGAAAGTAAAAAATAATTTATAGGATTTTTCCTTCAATTTAAACAAAACTTTTTTTAAAGATAAAAAAAAATTAATTATTACAATTTCGATTTAGTTTAATTTTTATATATAATTATTTTTTTAAACAAATTGCCACAGCTTTAATGATACTAATAACCTCAGAGTCGCTTACTGGGCCTCTAATAATAGTAGTGACTTGCAATTTGCACCCAAAGAGTTTCAAAAGAAATACAAATTAAATTTTACAATAACAAATTGTATAAAAGAATCTAACAAAAACTGGTGAAATAGAGTTTCTTCAAACAATTTTATTTAGCGCTGCAGTGGTACCGTATTGTGCACTCTACAGTTATTATATTTTAAGAAAATATTTAATTAACAGGGCATAACACTGATTATTATTTCGTTTCATCACAAAACTCCGGCGCCTCTCTAACAACTGTTCACAAACTTTACGTCGTCCTATTTTTTTAGATTGCTTAAAGTCCCCAAGACAATCGTCAAAACATTATCGTTTGCACACTAAACCAGACTCGTACTCCATTATTGGTAATGGCGCCGGAGTTTTGTGATGAAACGAAATAATAATCAGTGTTATGCCCTGTTAATTAAATATTTCGACACCCTGGTGAGGCTCCAAAAACACACAGCACACTGAATGTTTACGCCAAAATTCTGTGCGTATTTCATACGCTCCTGTCAATATTCGCGTATAAACATTTTCAGTCTGTGCATTCTCAGTAATTACGCCGACAGTAATATTAAAGAAAAATTATTAAGTAAAACTTCAGATTAAAAATGGTTGATATCTATCTATCTATCTATATATATATGTGTGTGTGTGTGTGTGTGTGTGCGTGTATGTGATTATGAGTCGTTTGCATTATTGAAAATATAACGTGGAAATGCATTTGATCACATATCTAGACAGCCATTATTTCCGTGACTTTCATGCGTTTATGGCCATTGACAACTACATAAATTGTATATATGTAATAATATGTGGTACTTTGTTATGTAGGTATTTCTTCTTACTAGAAATATGGAACGGATACTTGCATTAAACTATTAGCTAACTCATTTCTGAATAGATCATAGAGCTGATGGTGAAGTCTATTTCTAATTTATAAACTAATCGGAATAATTTAAGTCAAAAGTCGACACTGCCACGAGCTAACTAAATTTATGGTTCTCTGCAAATAGACTGCTAAACTTCTCTACAGTTTCTATAAATTTATTTTCTACTGCCGATAATCAATCACAACACGCCTCTTTTCTGTGTTTGGAGATAAATAACAAATTAAAATGGGATCAACATGTCATAAAACTCAGCTCAATCTGCTATATGTTAAGAGTATTAATGCAGGAGAGCGACGTTAATACCGCATAAATAGTATACCACGCTATTTTCATTCGGCAATGTCTTACGGATTAGCAAACTGGAGTCGCTCCAGTCTCGTGTTGCAAATATTCGAACTACAAAAGCGAACCGTAAGAATAATAGCTTCTGCGAATTGGAGTGCAAGTTATAAATATTTTTCCCAGACATAGGTATTTTAAAATACCCACTTTTATATATTCGAAATATTAAAGTTAGTTTCGCGTAACAGCGGTACTGCAATGAAACGTGTTTTTTAAAATTTATTTTATTTTAAGTCGCATCAACTTCTAGGTCATTAACGACTACTTAATACACTTATTTATTTTACATTAATTATTATAGGTTCTTTATATTTCATAGTAAAGATTAATCATTTTCAGGTATTTAATTATTAGTCTTTGGTATTCTATTGAGTGAAGAACTTCACTGATGTTTTTACTGTCGAGAAGATTTTTTCTTTCTTGATCGTATTTTGAACATTCACTTATTATATGTTTAATAACTATTGGGGACTTGCACAGCTCACAATAAGGTGGAGGGCTATTGTTGATTATGTGGAGGTGTGTCATCGTTGAATGTTCAGTACTGATTCTTGATATTACTACCTGGTCTCTTCGGGTGGCTGTGGGGTCGATTTTTATTGCTTGAAATTCTTTGATTTTTTGGTGGATATTGCTAGCTTTAATTCCTCTCCATTTGTTGGTCCACTGGTGTTTGAGTTTACTTTGGGCACTTTTCCACACATCTTTGTAGGTGTTTGTTGGTCTTGGGGGTGGCTTTGAGCGTGGATGTGTGGCAAGCTTGGCATTCAGGTCTGCAATATTGTTCCCATGGATACCTTGATGAGCTGGAATCCATACTACAATGACTGTTTTGCCATTTTTATGAATTTTGTTGTATATTTCTTGGATTAACATTGGTAATTCAGATGATGTATCTTTTTTAGTGATTTCTTGAATAGCAGTCAGTTAATCGGTAAGAATTATATGTTAATGAAACGTTGTTTACGCGAGATATTTCGGAGGCGGAAAAAAGGAAACATATACGGCGTTAAGAGGGTGAATGACAGATACAAGTTATTCCAAAATTATTAGTCCGAACTAATTTGACTTCGCAGAGGGGTAAACCAAAATTTTTAAACATCTTAAAGAATTTCGCTTAGCCGGAAATGTAATAGATTTCTTGGTCGAGGCTAATCAATGACTTTCAAACAAAAATATCGCTTATTGGATAATTTGGAAACTGAAGTGGCATTTCGGGATCTCAAGAGACGAAATTTGGTGCGGGGAGAGAAGAATCTAGGCATTCGGTTGAAAGCCACGTTAGGGAAGTTTTCTGTTGAGCTCTGGTAAAGAGCATACTCACGATCCAATCAGATTTTGACTGTATAAGTTTCAAATCCAAGTTACCGATCTTTCGAGGATGAGAATTCGAGTGACAGAGCTTCTCATGATAACAACACTTGAGAATCCAACATCTGATTCTGACGCTGGCCGCCACTACCTCCCACAGCTGAGATTTTTTTTTCGACGCAACACCGACGACTATTTGGATCCCTCAGCCCACAAGCCACAAAAACAAAAACCGCCGGCACGATATCGTGACATATTTGTTTTAAAATCAAGTATCGTATTTATAGTTTGGACGCATAAAAAAATTGTTTCAACCACGTTCACCCCACAGAAAAATAGTAAATTCTCATTATTTAATTTTTTAAAAATTTTATATTTAATTCAATCTTTAAAATTTTTTGTGTTTTTGGATTATTAAATTATATATTTGTATAAACAAATTTGATTATTTTCATATCAACAAAATCGAATAAAAAGAATCCGCACTCAGTAATCAGCAATAATCAATTTTAATAATAAGAAAGACAGCCAAGTACAGACAAAACAAGTGATAATATAAATTCCACACGTTTCTGAAAGCTTTGTTACCTTCTTCGGGTGCAGGAAAAACGCAAGAGTCTATAGAGACACAACTCCACAAGTCAGTTGAAAAAACTCGAAAGAATTTCAGTTTTGTCATCTGAACTGTGCATTTGAGTCTCCACAAAAGGGAAGAATTTTCTCTGTCAACCGATGGCGAAAAATAATAAACATAGATCGAAAATGTGGATAACAATCTAATACTCAGCGTCCGTTTGGCACCGCAGAAACTGTGCGTGAAAGAGGATTAAGCTGATATTCAACATTCAATACACATTTTACATTATCGTTCGGGATATCCGTTTATTTATGACAATGGGAAGACAGTAAATCAATTATAAACGATTGAAGTATTTAAGAAATAAAAAAATGCCACTAACGCGAAATGAATGAATAAATTCCTGGATTTTTCTACGTGAAATTATTGAACAAAGATACGGGAAAAGGAATTTATTGCGGAATAAAGTTTCCCATTTAAGACAATTAAGATTGAAAGTATGATAAAACATATATATATATATATATATATATATATATATATATATTGTAATAATCAATAATAGTCGTCAATTAAAATGCTCCCACGTTGATGTGCCATAAATGGCATATAAAAATCATTGAAATGATTTGGTTGTCCACACGTTAAGGCATCAATAATGAAGATAATTAATTAAATTGAACTAATAATTGAAAATTATCTAATGAAAGGAGCTTGAAATAATAACATTTATTATTAATTTATATAAACAATTAGTTTATTATACACAACTATTTTATCTTACAAAACAAATTACTTGCTGAGCTTTACAACAATTTTATACAAAAAATATCCTTTTCTCTTACATCAGGGTCTTTATTGGGCCTTTTAAATAAAGAACAATTAATTTAACATTTTACTACTGACAAATATTTTTTATAATTATAAACTCTCGAAATGTAATGGAATAAAATGAAATAAAAACGAAATGAAATCGAAATCTGACGATATTCTACCGTTTATTATCGTTTACAATTTTAATTTGAATGTTTCTTTTTTACTCACAGTTTGTACCGGTACGGGAGCAATTGTAAATATTCTGCAACGCACTTTCACCTCGAACACGTATATAACACTGAATGAATTTATTATTGTTTGCAAACACTTAAAACTGTTGATCTCTGCCAATTATTTGGAACTTGCGACGGAAACTGGAGGCTTCTACCACAAAATAATCAGCATCTGCTTGCAGGCTGCTAACACAACTCAATGCTCTCGCTTCTGATTTCCAACTCAATTTATTTTAGTTCCGTCCTCGACTGAAATCCTTCACCAACTGCTAAATGTAATTTACTGTACTCCACAATGTCTCGTAGCTGACTGACAAATTTTAATTCCTTCTGTACTCAGCAAGGTCTCATGGCTGACTAACTACTCCATCAACATACGGGCGCTATTGTCTTACAATGTCTTGGCCTGTTCAATATTCTCGATCATTATTGTATCTCTGTGTGTTCGCCGGTAACAATTCAGTTCAATAGTCTCTAATTATTAATTCTTTTAATTGCCCTTTTATCATTACAATATATATATATATATATATATATATATATATATATAGGCATCAAATACGTTATTACTTTACAGAGTTGAGACTCGGCAGGAAAACCTCCTATCACAAACAGCCGGTTTACCGCATTCATAAATGTAGCCAAAATAATGAGGCGATTTCTTAAATTAATAGCCGTAGCAAAAATATTCATTGAACGCTAATTTATTCGTGGTACATGTGTAAACAAACAATATTTTTTACAATTCAATCCCTTCAGTCTTTCGGTTTGAAGGAAATCAATTAATCACCAGCTTAAATATGTATGCATTGTTCATTTGAATGTTGATAGTTAAATCTACATACGCCATCTTTGTGTGGCACATTTCCAATACGTGTTTCACAGTTCTAATTCCTCAATGCCTGGTCTTGCGATATTCTGATATTACTAATCTTTCCCTCTCATTATAATATTTACATACAGTGGAGATGTGGTCTATAACTTAGTACCGAGAATTCAATGCAAAGGTTTATTTTCTGTGCGGTTAGGGAGTCAAATAATCTGTCCAAAGTTTACAGAGAGAACTTTCATTAATACTGCGCCAGTCATACTGGATACTTGTCAGTAAGTTCGAAAATTATAATTAAACTTTTACCTATATGTATATAGAAACTTTTAAAAATATTTAAGAGAATTGCGATCTAATTTACAATAGTTTTAGTTCTTATAATTAAGAAAAACCCAATATAGACATATTTAATTTATTGATTTTTTTTAAACTTTCGATCGTCTCAATCATAATCATCTATAATATTTATATATTATTATTATTTTAGATCTGAATAAATTCTTTTATTTTAAAATATCTTAAAATATAAATATTTTAATTATTAAACACAGGTTTTAAACATCATTAAAGAAGTTATATATGTAATTACTTCACAGATATTATACATTAGTGACCAAAGAGATTGTATTAATGCCTATTGTTACGTAATTTTATTTCTTATAATAATCCTAACAAATACATTTGATTATTTACTGCATAATATTCAATACGAAATTTTACTAAATGTTTTTAATTCTTTCAATTCTGGTAGCATAATTCATTCTCATTCATTTTCTTCCTGTCTGTTATTTAAAATTTTACAAAATTAAATTTGAAAACTTATATGAAATCTAAAAAGATTTGTTCTTTGTATATAATGTCAACCCCTTTTGTCATTGGAGTGGAGGAGCATCCTTAGGGGGTGGGGATGCAGGGGCGTTACAAGAAAATATCGAGAAAATGGCCGAAATTGGAGTCAAATCCTGGGATATGTATGTAAATGAGTTTAATTATCACATTCAACTTGTCGTTTAACCCCATTTTAAAAAAGTTTAACGGTCTATATTTTTCGTGGTTAATGAGATTGATAGTATTTCTTCAGATGTAGTGTGTGTATAATTTAAACAGCTTTCAGAATAGGTGTGGGTGGAGGGGCGTTACATAAAAATAACGCAGAAACAACAGAGACTGAAAGCAAATCCGTGGTTGTGGATGTCGCTGAGTATCATAACTTGCACCGAGCAAGTGTTTAAATAAAAATGGAATATTTAAATGTAAAGAAATATTTAAATTGTTGTTTTAGGAAAATAATGGAGGGACTATGAAAAATTTAAATTTACCCTGGTTCAATATTTTAGGTTACCAATTTAATATAACAAATTATCTTGCAAATAAAATACGATTGATAACAATTTTAATAATTGTAGGATTAAATTACATATTCCTCGCTTCATAAACCAGCGATCAAATTTAGAATAATTTTATAACTTAAAAAGTGACTTTAATCTGCACTAGGTTATGTCATATACAGACTAGAGTAGGTTTTTGAATAAGTCAATTGTACTGGTTACGATTCTACAAGACACCAACTGCGTAGATCCAAAAATTATCAAGATTGCATTCATAATTAACAAAATTGGTAAGTGTGACGTATTTGTATCAGAGTCTACATTATCCAACAATCACGAAATTCGTTACATTATCATCAAAAAGATAACCTCTTATAATCAAACTGTTTCTTTAACAATTATTTTTATAATATTTAAGAAGTTATTTAAAAACCATAAAATAGGATAAATTATGTGAGAGTAGAAGAAGAAAAAATACACCTTTTGTAACTGTTAAAATCTGTGATACAGGCCTTAATTATTACAAAATTTTATTCTTTCTGTTTTATTATTAAATAGCTGGGTGCCGGGCGTTGCCCAAGTTGTCATATATCCATAACCTCCGATTTGACTCCAATCTCAGTTGTCTTTGCGTTATTTTAAGTACTGCAATTCAACCCCTATCCCTAAAAATGTGTTCATCCCCCATGCCGAAAGGTGTTGAAATTATACGCAAACAATATCGGTAGAAACAGTATAAATATCATTGACACTGAAAAATATTTATTCCATGCAAATATGGACAGTTTAACAAGGTTGAAAATTTCCACCTTTGACAACCCCCGATTGGGGGAGTTGGACGGCAAGTTGAATGTCATAATTAAACTCAGTGACAACAATAACCCCAGATTCGACTCCAATGTGGGTTGTTTCTGCATTATTTTTAAGTAATGTCCTCCAATGAGGGTGCTCCCTTTCCAAGCTGAAAGGGGTTGAAATTATACATAGAGAACATGTAGAGAAATGTCATTAATGTCATCCGCGCGTTCTACAGATTGTTATAAATAGCGACATCCATAAACCTGGATTTGAGTCCAATCTCGGTTGTATTCGCGTTATTTTCTTGTACCGCTCCTCCATCCCCACTCCTAAGAGTGCTGCTTTCCCATTATGTAAGGGGCTGAAATTATTCTCAGATAACATCCGTAGAGACTCAAAAATCGGCCGTTTCAGCATGTTTGATTTTCTCCATCCCCGTCCACCCAAGCTGCGGGTGGTGGTAGACGTGTCTCACACCGACAGTGTTTGTTTAAATAGTCTTACCCAAATGGTACTAATGTAATCTAGAGAAAATTCACACACTTTCAGAGAAGAAAGAATTGCTGACCTATTAGACGACGCAAATTGATGATTCTGGAGAAACCGACGGCGCGCTTGGTTAAGGAGATTATTTCTACAGATTCGTACTGAGATGAGATGGTCACTATTTTTCGCGTCTTAATGAGAAGTACAAGTTCTTGCCATTTTCGCGTCGTGGGGATAAAGCAAGAGACACATATACTTTGTTCCCAAAGCAAGTGTGCTTACGTTTTGGTCTGTGAAGCAGGATATATCTACGAGGATGTCATACAGCCTGCTATCAACCACTAACCAATTTTAGGAAGGACGTCACCCGGAGAATGCCGTTAAACCTTCACCGTCATTCACCCGAGGACGGAAACATTCCACTCATACGATGCATACCAATGTCACTATTTGGCATTTTCTTTTTTTTATTATACTTAATTATCACTATTACCCAATGTCCACCACAAATATGAAAAAAAAAATTCAATGTGAACTCAAAAATTATAGTAAAAATAAATTATACTCACGTTTAAATTGTATTCTTTCTACATTGAATAAATAAAAATGTCACTTAAAGTCAAACCAAAGAACATATATATTATATTCAATATCAAACTTCCCATTGGCAAACAATTTGTAAAAGTGTTATCTCCAAACACATCATCAAATCGAATACATTCATTCTATTGGCAAAATACTCAATTTTAACATAGTTAAAAGTTTTAATTTAACGTCTGTTTTGAATTAATAAAAACAATTAATGACCTTATACAGACACTTTTTATTTTTTATATTATGACGACGTTTCGAAACTTTTTTTATCTTCTTCAGGTATTAAAACTAAGGCCTGTCATTCAGTCTTGCTTCAATCTTGTTAGCGTTAAGTGATTAATGTGCCTCGGATCCCCTTTCAAAACTGTGTGAATTTAATAATTTGTTTCGTTTATTGTGTCAATTTGGTAAGTTGTTAGTTACTTTTTTATTTTTTTGAGTGTACTTTAGTTTGACTTTGTTTACTTTGTACAATTATCCTGTAAAACTAATCAATTGTAAATACCTCCACTATAGGTAAAAATACCTGAGGAAGATACAAAAAGGTATCGAAACGTCGTCATAATATAAAATATAAGAAGTGCCTGTATAAGGTCATCAATTGTTTTTATTAAAATTGCACGTTGACACCTGGTACTAATTTACAACCATATCTGAAATTCTTAGTAATAAATCCAACATCACTACAATTAACGTACAAACTGATTCTGTAAAACTCCCTAATTGTTAAGCTAATCTCTCTTTGCCTTTATACTAAGTTTAGAATTAGTCGCCTGGTTTGCACATAGTAGTTCTTGCGGTTCTTGCGCTTTTAATCACCTGACGAATGCAACAAGGATTGTTACAGGTAACCTGCGAGGGATTTTCTCTCGCAGGCAGAACCTTTTAGGAGAGATACGAAGGGGCTACCTTTTGGTATGCCTTTTCCTCTCCGTTTTTGAACTAAGGTTCCCACAAGCCGAGGCACCTCGGCCTGTTCTGAGAGGTGCATGTTCCGGGGTCGCAGACCTTGGGCATACGGTAAGAGTTGTTCGCTATTCCCATTGGAATAGTCGGCCAGCTGCCTCCTAAACTGGTCGAGGCACGGAGAAGGGAATGCTGCGTCCCCACAGCAAATTCCTCTCCCGCTATTGGAAGGGCGTGGGACAAGTACCCAATGCCCGACCTACCTGATGCAGGTTTTTCTAGGGTTTTCCCTGCATTTCTTTAGGCGAATGCCAGGTAGGATCCTTAAAATATAGCCCGGGGGCCCTAGTTAACCCTTGGCTACCTTCCTCTACCCTTCCGCATCCCCCCTTTCAAATCCCTTCCTATGCTATTAAAGGGGAGTTGCCCAAAGTGGATTACCCTCATGTAGCCTGTTGCCCTAAAAAAAAAAGCAACAAGGATTGCAGAAACGTTGTCTTGTATTTATTTGAACACTCAATTTTGTCTGCTACATACTAACTACTTGTCTAATTATGTTATTATTTTATCCCCAGTATAGTTATTACGATTATTTCCTGAGTTTCAATACTTTTGATTTTCTGGAGCATCTCGCCCACGTGCGAGTCGTTATTCCGTTAACACACATGAATAAATGCATAATAAACCATTAGAGTTGTGTTACACATTGTGCCAGAACATTCCTATTTGGTTCGAAAACTATAAATTTTTTTTTGGAATTTTCTTCGTTTTTAACGTTTCTTACACACATAAAAACAATTACAGTGATACTTTAGAGCTTGTATTCTTCGTTTTCAGCGAAGGAATTCGGATTAAGTTAAATATATTATCAGAAGCAATATCTATACAATCGCTTTGTGGGTGTGTTTTAGTGTGTCATAACAAGTCTTCTTTTGAAATGATAATGCGTTTCTGAGCCGCTTTGCTCGAAGAATATGAATTGGAGACCATAAATATTAAAATAATACGCCCGCTTCAGAAGTATTGAACATATTTCACTCTTAACTCCATACCATCCTACTCTACAAAAGGAATAATAGTCTGCCAGGACATATATCTCAGTTTCTATCAGTGTCACTATGTAAATTTTGTTACAGGGTGTATGAGTAAAAAAATTATATGTAGGTAGAAATGAATGTTGTTTCAAGCGCCATAAATGTCAGGTTATTCCATTTGCGGAAGGAGTCCTAAAACAGAACTGAATCATTTGTGGAACTGTAGTCAGGCGTGCGGAGAATTTATAATAATTAAATCGCCAGAAGAGAGGATTTATCAATATGTATTATCATTTTCTATAGCGTTGAGTTTTTAGCTAAGATTCAGTTTTTCCAAATATTCCGCAAACATCTTAACAAAAAAACCTTCATAAGAGGTAGACGATTAATTAACCTCTACTGAACACTGCTTCTCCTACCGCGATATAAATTAACAAAGTGGATGGTCTGAATATAATGGGCCGCTTATCTCGTTCGCACTCACCATTAATGGGATGCAAAACAACAGTGCTAAATAGCCGACAAGCTCTAATGTACTTCGACCTTTTATCTTTTAATGCAATTAACGCCGTGTTGACAAATGACATAAATTAAAAATGAGATTCACGAACTCGTGTGTCATGGTCAGTGATAGAATAAACTACTTCCCAATTCGAACACATTTAAAGGGGATTTAAAATCAAAAAAGTTTTTTTTATTGAAATTTAGCGTATTGTTATTGGAATTGTAAAATAAAATTACGTTTATAACAAATATGTTTTCATTCCACGTCAATTTTTCTAGATTTCAGGATTTTAGCTATGTATTATATTGTTTATATTCGTATATTGACAGTGTAATGCCAATTATATTAATAGTACATATCACTTAACAAATGATATACAAAAAAAGTATAAATGACAAATGATCATAGGCAATACAAGATATAGAGTTTAATGTTACAGTTTATTTAAGGTTCGTTTTTTTAGAGTAAAAGGCTACATGAGGGTAATCCACATAGTGCCAACTCCCTTTTAATAGCATAGGAAGAGTACAAGGAAGGTAGCCAAGTGTTATAACTAGAGTCCCCGGGCTGTAGTTTAAAGATCCTACCCGACATTTGCGTCAAACTGATGCAGGACAAACCCTAGAAAACCTGCATCAGGTAGGTCGGGAATTGAGTATTTGTCTCACGCCCTTCCGATGGCCAGTTTAGGAGGCAGATGGCCGATTATTCCAATAGGAATAGCGGACAACTCTAACCGTATGCCCAAGGTCTGCGACCCCGTAACATACACCTCTCAAAAACTGGGCGAGGTGCCGCGTGTTGTGGGAACCTTAGTTCAAATAACCAGATAGGACAAGGCATCCTCAAAAGTAGTCTCTTCCAGAGCTCTCTGGGAAGGTTCACATGCGAGGGAATTCTCTAACATGATTCCTTATTATTCCTTCCAGTAGTCCTGGGTCGAGGAAATAGGATTCGTCATAATTTAAGACTACATGAAAAGAATAAGATATTACAATTACAAGGTTCAAAAAACAAACTTAAAAAAAATTATATACCACTGTGACCAAAAAGTAAAGTGAATTTATTTATAACATATAAATTCTTTATTTATTCTTCCAAATCAATTTCATCCCCTTCAAAGTAATCCCCGTCCAATAAAACGAACTTTTTCCGACGCTTTTTCCAGTCCTCGAAACAGTCGGAATAGTCTTTTTCCGATATAGCCTTCAAGACCTTCTTCGATTCGGTTTTTATCTCCTCAATCGTGTCAAAACGGCGTCTCCGCATTGACCTTTTGAGTTTGCTGAATAGCCAGAAGTCGCACGGAGCCAAATCAGGCGAAGAACCAATGCAGTATGACATGGTGCATTATCGTGATGAAGGAACCAAGAGTTGTTGGCCCATAATTCCGGCCGTTTCAGACGAATAGCTCCACGCAAACGACGCATAACTCTCAAATAATATTATTTGTTGACAGGTTAACCCGGCGGAAGGAATTCATAGTGCACCACAGCACGATAATCAAAGAAAACTGTCAACATGACCTTGATTTTCGGTCTTGCTTCACCTTTTGCACGATATTCGCTGGATTGGTCGGTGGTTTCAGGGTCGTGTGCGTAAATCCAAGTCTCGTCGCCAGTAATGATGCATTTCAAGCGGTCCTGATAGTCAGACAGCAAAGTTTCACACACATAAAAAAGTGACGCTTTTTTTCCCAATAAATTGAGCGATTTTGGCACCAATCGAGACTTGACGCGTTTGAGACACAAAACATTCTTCAAAATGGTTTGAGCTGAGCCAAATGATATTCCAACACTATCAGCGAGATCTTTAATTGTCCATCGACAATTTTCAAGTACAAAATCTTTGATTGTATGGACGTGGCCCTCGTCGGTAGACGTTGATGGTCGTCCAGAGCGCGGTTCGTCTTTGAACTCGTTGTTGTATCACTTATAAACGTTTTTTGTGCCATAGTTTGATCACCAAAGGCCTTCCGCAACATTTTCAACGTGTCCGCACAAGAATATTCGTTCCGCAAACAAAATTTGATGCAAGTTCTTTGCTCAACAAAATCACCCATCTCAAAAATCGAAAAATTGACTTTTAGTTGTTTACAAAAACACGTGTAACTCAGAGATAAGTAAACCTTTTAACAAACAGACGCTTGGAAAATATTATAGACAGTCCTACCAACCTAGGAAAAAAAATTACCTGCCTTCCTAATACCCGGGAGTTTTAAATGACAATTTCACCTTACTTTTTTATCACAGTGGTATGTACCACGCCCTTCCGATGACGCGAGAGGGGTTTATGAACTATAGTGCATGATGACATACCTCGTTGTCTGGACTAAACTGCGAGACTCTGATTACAATTGGTGCAGGAGGAAATATATTGCGAATAAAATAGATGTTGACCCGATGTTAGCACCCGCAAATGATGACCCGTCGTGTCCAAGCTACTTAATCGTATCTGATCGGTTTGTGACTGTCAGACAATAAGCACTAGACCAGACATTTTTGATCGTGTTCAAATCTCAATACGAAGAAGAGCAGCTGTCTGTATTCAGTCTTAAGGACGTCACTTTGAACATTTCATCTGATATATGAACAGAGAACTCCAACTAGTCAGTCTAACTTCATACAGACCGATCAGATACGGAAGTTCGGATAACTCTGTATTTATGCATTTCCGGACCCATGTTGAAATACACTTTTTTCTTCTTTCAATAATAGAAATACATTCCTGAAATTTTGTCTTCAGGTTTTGTTACACCCTGTTCTCATAATCCAGCTCATATGAGCGTAATTATATAACTTACATTAAAAGCAGAGAAATCTCTGGCAAGACGGGCTGGAACTTCGAACTTTGAACTCTACAAAAATAACACATGCTTAGTTTTTCTACGATTATACGAAGAAGGTAACTGTTGCATAGGATTACAAAACTATTTTCTCTTAGCGTATGTCGAATTCTTAATTTATTGTCTACTTATTTTGCATTTTTTTTCAATAGGATCAATAAAATTCTAACAATATGGATTCCAAACTAAAATACTGTAATGTAATACAGTATACAATGAAATCAGCATATTACCATCCTCAAAGTCGTTGATATTTCTATAAATAAAAACTAGTAGTTGACTAGATTTTATTACGATTTGATTTATATGAGTATCAAAATTAAGATTACTATTAAAAGTTATTCTAAAACAGAGACAGTATCAACTTTAGTAACGGCCTGGTCAAAAATTCTGGTATTCCTATCATAATCTTTTTCATTGTAAATCTAATATGAAAACAGTTTGATATGTTTAAGTCCATATGGATATGGATCACGAGTTGCTCGATGTGAATCAGTTTTCTAGTTTCTTATGATAGGCTGAAAATTTTCCTTGCAAGCATTCCCCAAGTCATAAAATGAGAGAAAAATAAACTGGTATTGTAATTTGTGTAATTTTTCTTCCAGTTTTCCATTTTCCAGATCGTTTCAACGGTAAAAATGGATACGTTACGGACAAATTAAAATATAATAAACTACTAATAAATGGGATAATATTATTGATTAACTTATTTGATTTTAATACGAGGGATGTCCCAGAAGTAGCCTACGTGTCGTAAAGATAGATGTCTTGTTGTTCACAAATTAAAAGTGGTCTAAAGTATCAAACATTATCAAGCTTGAAGTTTGATGACGCTTCAATGCTTAGTATTTGCTAAAGAGAAAGACAAAATTAATGCAATTTAATGAAAAAAATTATGTAATAAACTAGATCACATGTCAATACCATTTTGGTAAAAATATTACTAAAAAGATTAGGTTAAAATATCTCGACAGGATCCTTTAGAGCAGATCTTGATTGAATTATTTCTTCTGTTCTTTTTTGAAAAAATATTTTCATATAGAGTTCACTTTAAATGGCAAAAAGTGGCGATAATTTCTAGTCAGTTATAAAGGGATCCCTATCTACCTTAATTTTGTCATAATAAGTCTCGATTGTTAACAATATTTCAGTGTCTTAGATCAATACAAGTGTGCTGGCGTTGGTAACTCTGAATGTGGATCGCAGTATCTTCAGTCCATACGGTTTTGATCTAACTGAAGGAAATCTCAATTTGACAATTTAAGTAGAAATTTTTTAGGTACTTATCATTTTTAGGCCAACTGGTTTTCAAGCCTGTTCTGATCATTTTCATGATGAATTTATTGTAATTTTATATGCACTAATGCTTATTTGCTATCTTAGTCGTTGTTAGAGTGGAAGCAAATTCTTGGAAAGTGGAATACATTATAATTCAACGTGTGTTTAAAGTATCAAATTTTAATTGGAAAATGAATTAAGCAGTGGCGAGTAAAGCAAAGTAAATCTTTATTGTGGAAGTGCTGCTTTATATCGTAATTTGATTAAATGAAAATTTCGTAATTATAAAAGGGTACTTTACAGATAATTGCACTATTTTTACTAGTTTTATTAACAAATAGCTTTTCAAACAACAATTTGGCCTATTTACTTATAGTCCCCATAAAATTTGTGCACATGTGTGTCACCAACACAATATTCATGCAATTAATTAAACATTTTCAGTGGTTTTCGACTCAATGGTCCTAATCTGGAAAATATGAAAAATAATTTACTGTATTTTCTAAAAACATATATAGTCTTTGTACTGTTCAAACAAAATTGTTCACGTGAAAGGAACAAGTCCCTGCTACAAAAACCGAACATCACTCCGTTCCAGTCCTTACTTTACGACCTTCCTTAGATAAGAGAGAACCTGAATACTACAAGCCCCGCTGCCAAATATAAACATCACCAGGTGAAATCCTTGACTAAAATTTCACTTTGCCCGCTTTTAAACTACAGCATGTCCTTGTGCTTGTTCATCATGTTTCAAATATATCGTGATGTCTATTTTCATTTAAAACGTTTTTGTTACCTTCTTGACGAGTTAAAAACACAAAAGAAATAAGAATTCATGTGTTGATGACCTTTAATTGAGTAAATAAATAAAGAAACTTATATTCAGTGTAACCAGAAAACAAGTCCTACAAGAAATGGCTTAACGCAAACATTTTGGTTGTTGTTAGAAGAGTTGTGGACTAAAATGGAAAGCGGAAGTAGCTGTCACGGAGAAGATATGCAGACGAAAATAGTAAGAAGGAAGCGTTTGGATATATTGTAATTAAGTCAAAGTAGAGAGCTTGGTGTCTTATCAAATGTTTTGGTCGAGATTGTAAACAAGCAACGCTAAAAATACCATAGCAAGAGTGACCATGAAAGTTAACATCAATGAGAAGCATAATGTTCTGACAAGCGCGTTAAATATAAGTGCCCATTGTGATCCAATGACCTAGCCTATTTATCGCTCTGCGAGGCAGAACTTTTTATTATTATTTCGCATGTAAAATCCTGTGTAGAGCTCGTAATGGAGTCATTTCACGTTATTGACTTGCGTTGTGTGCTAACGGTTACGGCCGCTTGGATAATTGTCTGATAACTGTCGTACGGCCCAAACTGTGGCTTTTCATAATTGTGCGCCATCACCGCTGGTGAATGCAACGTTCTGCGTGCTTTAGAAATGCTCGCAACAGCCAGTAATTGGTTTTCTCTCGAAATGAGTTTAGTTGCAAACATTTTTTCCTCAATGGCCACCAACAAAAAGGAGTGTGTAACGTGACCACAAAGATACAGTAGATGGCCTCAGGCTTAGGAGTGAATGAAAATTAGTTAGGGGAACGTAAGAGTAGGGTTCAGTAAATTGGCAACATTATAGAGCACGGACAACCTTTCTGGGCATAATTGTCAAGTTTATACTCCATCACGGTCATTATGCACTAAACAACTATTGATTAATAGTGCCGAGTCACCGTACCATTGAACCTGATATTGGCAGACGCCTATTAACTCAAATAGAAAGCGATCTTCCTAATTTCAATAAACTATGGTGGTGTGATTGTGTACTGATTTGTAATTTTTGGAATATAAAATTTCCATATTGGCCATAACATTAAATATAAAGTGCCCAGCAATGGAACAAGAACAGCACAACGACGATAAAGGGATTCTTGGGAGGCACCGGTTTTTTTTTGTCTCGACCCCGCAGAAGGTGGTGAGATAAGTTGAAAAGGATAAGTGCAGTTGTGGTAGTTGCATGGAGACGGCAGAGGAAGCTGTTTGTAGAAAACTAATGGGAGAGTGGAGATTGAATTTACCAAGGTGCGTATAGATGTGTTGTCTAATGTTATTATGGAGCCTTCAAGATATAATGCAGACAAAATATGGTGTTACGCTCAACTATATTCTTCTCATTGAGGATTGCAGAGCTTCAGATCAATTATGCTATGTATGTGGACTAATTTCAAGGAGACGGGAGAGGAAGATGTTTTTCTGAAACGGACTGGACGAGTGGGGAAGAGCAGATCGAGTTTGGCAAGAACTTCTGAACGAGGACTTGCTCTAGGAGACGAGAGAACAAGAAACGCCACTCGCCATTTCCCGATGACACCACCTGAAATTTACGCAAGCAAATACCGCCGTTGTATTTTATTACGTTTCTAAATCAATTTCAATTTTCATGCTAGATTGTTTCGAATTCCACCCTGAGATATTTATTATTTTACAGTGCGCACTTTGTATATGTGGATGACTTGTTTCATATTTTGGCAACATTAACTAATAAATGAAATAAATTTTGTGTTACTAACTTCAAATAAGTCTCTAATAAACTTTAATAATAAATTACATAAAATTGAGAGCCTCATTAAACAGCCTTATAAGTAACTTATAGAAGTGTTTCTCTTTAGTGTGCCATTGACAGTTCTCCGTTTTTCTTGAAAGAATATCATTTCAAAGATAACAAAAGGCCAGCTGGGAAATAGTTGTTTACGGTGTCTCATTTTGTCAAGACGTCAATAGACTTGAGGGCTAGCGAGACAATGGATAGTAGCGAAAATTGTTGAGATTGTGCACTGAAACAAATATGTTCAGGTTTCACATGTGCTGCTTGAACATGAAATGACATTTGATTTCTCCAGTAAACAGGATACAATGTTGTGAAAAATAATGGTTATTGCAGAATTATGGACGAGTCCATCATTTAGGCACTTACCAACTTTCACACCATTAAGATATTTAGACATCTGATTTAGACCAGATTGGGGGATGAAAACTACACACGGATTGAGGGTTAGCCTTTGGCATGAAGTTTTTTCCATCAATTCTGCTATAGGTTAAGGCTTGGGACTGTTTTCTTATTTAACAAGGTTAGTTAACAATGCATTGTTCCAGAATAAAAGTTTCTAATTAAATACTTCATGAAATATCGATAATATTATCTATCTTCCAACCTACTCTTGACAACAAAGTTTTTGGTTCACCTTTCAATACATGTCCAGTAAAACTAAAAATAAAATGGGAATCTGAATTTTAAGTTTCAGCTATTTAAAATGATGGATGACAATTTAATACAGCCTCATAATTGTTTACCGCCTCAGAGAAATCCGTACGGCCGTTTCTGTGTAAGTTGATAAAATCAGGGTTTGCAGCGTTCATCACTTAGGTTCGAGTTGGTGTATTGTCGTTTGATATTAGTAAAAACCTTCCCCCGGTTTTATGTAAATCATAAAAAAGGTCGGGTCAAAATGTGATAAGCGAAAAAAAGTACACAATTTTATTAATTTTTTTATCTAGATACTGACTTGTTTGAGCTGTAACTCATTGGCCATTTTGTTACACCTAAGTAATGATAAAATGTTCATGGAAAACGTAAATTGATAGTGAATTTTCTGATGTAACATTCAGGTTGGAAATAGAGTAACTTGTTTGTGAGGCGGGATCCCATTTGCGTGTCCGCAGCGTTAGAAAGTGAAGGATAATCCACAGCACACGTGGTTTAATGCTTGACGGAGGTTTGACAAGGCTTGCGAAATGATTTGAAAGTTAAATGAGATAAACGGTTGTAGGTCTTGACGGAAACATTTCAGTACTGTAACACATACCAAAAAACTTAATGTGGGTTAATTTTCTATCAAGTAGAAGAGGCCGCAAATTGGGTAATTATGGATGTGTTCGAACTGGTTATTGTAAGACTTGTCAGCGGAAAACATGTTGCGTGAAGCACAGATAGCAGCTTAATCCTTGCTAATTAAAAGTTAAGATTGAATGTTGTACGTTCCTGGTCTGTCTAGAAGGTTCGAGTCTAGTAATTATAACATGTCGTAAATCGGCATTTCCTTACTATAAATTCCTCGTCGAAATTGAAAAGGTGTGTTTAGATCTCTTGATATATATCATCAATATTTCTAAATAAATGTACGACTAGCAGAGAATTATGCATTTTCTACTTACGTACATGCAAGTATACATTTTTTTAAAAAAATAAAAAACGAAACAGAATATAATAGATTCATTTTCCATCTCGTCAGGACAAGAAAAGCTTCAAGGATGTCGAAAGAATCATACATTTTACATTTTACCTATAATTAATAACTTAATTTATATAAGAATAATATATCATAAGAAAGCTTAACATATTTATAGTTTATTAATAATAAACTGCAAATATGACATTTTCTGCACGTAAAATATATCAAAACGTAAAAAAATACATTCCCAATAGCTAGACACATTGTCATTTTTCCTTACAATTTTGATATGTAAAGTGACATCTGCAGCTCATATTAATGCATCTATTAGTAAAGTTACGCAAATTTTAGGAATATAAATTATTCCATTCAAATGTTATCTGTATCGTTGTCAAAAGCAATTTTTATGTTTGAATTTATAATGTGGTCAAATAAACTTATCCTGAAAATTGAATCTGTACAACATAAATTATTGTAATCACACCTTATACAATGAATTTGGCAGACCCATTTGTAATCCATAATTATAAAAATATTGCTACAGCATAGAAAAACCACTCTATTGAATCTGTCCGTTGCTCTAAAGATTTAAAATTTATTTTTGAGTTAGTTAATAATAATAATAATTGAGTTGATTTATTTGGCAAATGGATCTTTACAGTTCCTCCTAGAACCTACATGTTTAAATATATGTTTATGGTGAAGTAATATAGAGTAACAATCCCATAATGAGAATGTCAAATTTAGCTATCGATTTGGATATTTATTAATTTGAATTAAAATTTTCTGAGTTATTATTTCTGCATAAAGATAATTTTTTGATTTTTGAATTATTATCATATATGAATTATCGTATAGTATATATATAATTTGGTTTTAAGTTGCATAATTTTAAGTTAATATCTTAATGAATAGAAAATGGGCAATAGTCCGTAACAAACAAACAAGCAAATAAATAAATAATAATTCACTATATCTGTGTCTGAAGTTAGTGTAACTGATTAGGTGATACGATGTACTGTCTACTAGAATCATCATAACTTTTGGTTGCAGAAAAAAGTACATTTAGCTACAGTCTATCTTTAGAATTGATTGTTAATGCTGAAATTCAATTTTTTTAATGGAAAAAAAATATTATTTCAAGATTAAGTGAACTTCCAATTACTATGACCCTGCCGGTCATAAACATTATATTTCATATATATAGGAGTAGTTAACATTATAAGATTTGTGGTAATAATTATGAAATTAGCGTCTCTTTCATTGAGAAGGGTACTGGTGAACGGAAAATAGCGGAGATGATGGAGAATGTATCATGGTTAAGATAATATCAAGTATAAATAATGGAAATAGTTGGATTGTATGATGGTGAAGGATGAAAGAAGCAGATACACACCCAAGAGAGCGCAATTTATCTCGTATGAACACCCAGAAGCCTGATACAGATAAATATAATCTGTGAAACCCAATTATTGAAGACTAGGGACGAAATAGCCCATATCAGGTTTGCGAATGCGGTTCAAAAAGTTCTCCGCCTGAAACAGAGTTGGCGCTAATGGGCACAATTATCGATTAGTTGTTCAAGAATTAGAAGAAGTTGGACGGCGCACTTTTAAGTTTCTTACTTATGAAATAGTCTCATATAAATATTCTCTCGTTGAATATATTTCGTCCCCACATAGATTTGCTTGTATATGGATATATTTTTCAATTACGTAGAATTTACTTTCGTAATCGTAAAATAGTTTTATTTTACTGATCTAATAACGAGGAGCAATTTATTTATATTTGAACATAAATATGTTTCACACCAAACTTAGTATTAACAGAAATATTTTGAAATGTTTCAACAAAATAACACTGTTCTGCCGGTTACAAAGGTTTGTAAGAAACTAAAGTTTAAACTGATACGCAGAGCGTTTAGTTTGGTTAACAATTCTAACATAAAACTGATTTGCAGTTCATCGCAAAATCAAATCAGCAGCTTACGAAAACTCTTCGAGAACTGAATGAATATAACACGACTTGATTTTTAACAGTTACAATTTATGCACTGCTGAGTTGTAGAGCTTCTTAGATAGGGGTAAAGCGACGTCAGTGAGTCTTAGTAAGATAATCTGCGATGTGTGTGATGTCGCATCTTAACTCGTACGGTCAGCTTTGATGAAAAATCAACTCGTACAAATGGCGATTACTTGTTCAAGAGTTATCTATTAGACGTTACACTTCACATTGTTGCTTTTTGTAATCGAGAGTTATTAAGAAATACAGATGTTGCGTTAAAAGTAGGTAAAGTCTATATTCGATCAGTTACGAACTACTTTGTTAGTATAGATTTTAAACGAGGAGTTAGATTCGTCATTAAACAATTCTTAACCACCATTTTCCTTGATAAATAAGAGAGCAGCTAAAATAAAACTCGGTTGGATGATAAGCTTTTAGATCGCCCGACAACGCTGCTTGAAGAAATCCAAAATGCAGTTGAGATTTAAAGACTCGGGTTTAATGTGAATGCATATGGACTTTTGAGTATGAAGAAATCTGTTTTACGCGATTTGAGCCTTATTCGAATGAATATTTCTCACGAGTTTTGGGATCTGTATGAACGCAATTCTACAGATTTTTATTTGTTGATGTCACGTGATTACAACCCTCAATGGAAGTAGCACTCCAAACAGTCGTAGTCGTAGTCATCGAATAAGGCGGGAAAAACTTGGCCCCTGGTTCGGGGTTTAGTCATAATATAATCCCCATAGACTGTCTGTAAAATGTAAAACAATTTCTAGGAGAATTTAACGCTTCATCATGGTAATAATTAAAGTCGTCTGTTACGACTAATCGTCCACTGATGTCACACGGGCGCTGTTTTGCGCGGACGTGATTACCTCTTGTTTTCCGCTTTAGCCTTGAAAACTTTGAATGTCACTGGAGGAACAATAGTATTATAATAATTAGACTTAATATGAGATGTAAATTGATGGCTGGTCACATTCGACCAGTTTCAATGTACGGTACAAAAATTTTAGTGCCTTGAAATTAAAAAAAAATGACGGACGTGCACGGATTGACAGACGACCGCTTTTTTCCACTGACGTGACTTTCCCAGCCCGTCGCAAAGATTCCAACTTTCCAGAATTCATAAACATTTCATTTTCAGTTTAACACCAGTGAGGTGTAGTACCTACCTATAATAATATTGGTTGTTTTCGACCCTGTAGTTTTGTATTATTTGTGGAAACGCAGTCAACGCGAAAAGAAAAAATATGAGTAAATATTTGGTACATTCAGCAAACAGTGACCGGTTTTTAACTGGACATTTTCACGTGAAAACATCTTCACCTCCGGATGTACCCTGAGAAGTTTTTCAACTATTCTGGAATGTCAAAACCTTCATTTTTGAAGTTGCTCCTACAAACCTAACACCTCACAGAAAACTTGGGGCCATCCTTCTTTTTGTTTTTTATTTGTTTATTTACAGTCGCATCAACATCTGAGGTAATTAGCAACTCATTAGCTACTCAGTTGTATTTTTTCTTAGCCGGGGAACTAATTGACGGGAGTTTCTCAGTATGGAAACACGTACACAACAACCATACCCTCGCCGGTATTCGATCCCGGGACCTCAAAAATGCGAACCCGTAACTCTTTTTTTCTATTATCTGTCTTCATATACCTCATTGCTTGTATCCCATTATTCTGGACGCCTCTCCACTGACAAAATCATTGTTTCCACTGAGGTCTCCGTTGTTCAAACAGACACGTTTCACAAAAATATTGAAATCCCGCCAGTTCATACGTTGTGTGACAACTGTCATTAGCCCAGGCACGAGACCACGTCCGCTGTGAGGGCAGCACGGACCAATTTTTGTCACGTCCGAGAGATTTCTCCCTACAATCGCACATAAGCGCTCATGCGTCAATGGCATTACCATTCCTCCATCACGTCCGTGAAATCACGCTAGTGATTATTATCCCGGAGATTAATTTATCGCTGACGTCGTAACCACAGTAGTCCATTGAAGTGAATGAGAGCTTGCACAAGGGTGGTAAGTAATCGCGAAGATAAAATTGTGGCGGAAGACAGCTTGAGCAGTCGCTCGGAGCCTCGAGATCTCAGCGATAAATTTATCGCTAATGTCCTACGTAACCCAATGCATGTTTGCACATAGAGCAGTTTTTCTACCGCTAAAGTTATTTCCATTCTTGATTTAAATTTTCGAATGGAAATGCTGTTTTTCGTCAACCTATCTTTTGTGTCACATTTTTTGCATATTTCGAATATTAATAATTTGGGTGACATAATAGATAATGAAATACTTATTTCATTAATTCAAGAAAGACCTGTGTTATGGGATAAAACCCTGAAAATATTTTGCGTCATCCTGCCTCAACTCTTCAAACAGTGTGTAGAAACCTCCAACCTCTTCTTTTCCTTCATTGATTCAATGAACCCAAATTAGTCGATTTTTTCTTCTCATTTTCTTTCGACGACGAAATAACAGTAATGCTAGAACCTTCTCTCATTCTCTCATTTAGAACTACACTGTTCCCTGCACTCTCAACTGAGAATCGCACAACGAAAAACCACTCACCGATAATAATTGCTGTGTGGATAAGCGACGACGATAATTTTAACTCCCCGATAAAAATCGCCGAGTGTGTAACAGGCCTAATTTGTGAAAGTTACAAATATTTTACGGGTTATACTTGGATTGAAAATGTGAGGGTATAAGTATCAAAGTGAACTAAATAATTATTAGTTCTTTTCCACCATGAAAATTCACATGCTTACGTACCTTTAATTGTTACTACTCAACTACTCGAATTGCTTCGACAAGCACCATATTTGTTAGCTTCGGTTCGAGCATTTATTCTCTGTTCCCGAATCTAAAGAAATTTCTTGCTAGACGAAGATTAGCTTAATTGAAGCAGTCAAAGTTGAGACAAACGCATGTTTTGAAGAGATTCATAAATCGTTTTATAATGAAGAAATAAAGAATGTGAGAAATGTTATTGAACAAGTGTATTGATTTAAAGGGAAACTGCGTGAAAATATATTTATCGTAAGAAATATTTTTTATATTTCTCAGGCCAACCATTTTCCGAACCACACTCAGACAACAATATAATGATTTCATTTATTGGTCACGATATATTTTAAGAGAAATACTTTCCCTACATATTTTATTAATTGCTATAGAAATTTAAAAACTGTCTTGTGCTGAATGGAACTGTGGATTTCTTCTTAGATTGTCGCCATGGGTTGTTATATTACTAACAAACCAGGGCGTGTTGAGAATCATACGGAGAATTTTAGATTGAAGACTTGGTGCAGCTCCATAGTTGTATCCCTTTATGCAATTATTCAGAAGCACTTTTTTTCTGCTTTCATATTAGAATTTTGGCTAAGTTTCCAATACAACTTGCGAAGTTTATTTTTTATGTGAGTAATTTTAGACGTTAGATGGAGTAAGCTCAGAGTCCATTAGTACTCCTTACTCATGTTTTCTCTATAGATACATTTTCCCAGATACTTGTTACAACTTAGACGTACATTTAACTGTACTTTTAGAGTTGACCTTCTCAGGCTTTGGTCAAGTTAGATGATCAGCCATTAATGAACAGTAAGCGATGTTTAAATTTACATGTCTTGATCGATCTGTAGCGAGATTTCCTTCACTTCTCTGAAAGTCCCTGATGTATTTCTCAATGTGTCCTGGTATATTCTCCAGTTTGATGTAGGTTACATATTGTTGATCTTCTAATCTGTAATACAGCGTGAACTCAGTACTTTCGTTGGCATTTCTGCCGTTATTTATATTCGCAGAAATTGTTTCTCAATCTTTATAAGTAATTTCATTCATGAAACTCTAAGATTTGTGTTAAGTTATAAAAAATAGGCTGAAATTGAAATTAAGATTGATTTTAATTGGTGTAGATCTACTTAAATATTATACGAATAATATATATTTAACAACCTATAACAATTTTTATAATTCAAAAATATTTTTATCAATCAAAAATTTAATTGAACACAACAACGTTTCTGTCGATGTTATGAACGTTCCCTCAGTCTGGCTGTGAATATTAATGGTTACATACATATTCATCAATATTGGAGTATCTATATGACCGAATGGATTGCATTTCATTGAGGAGGCTAATGAAGTGGAGTCAAAGTAGGAGAAAATATAGTGTTGTTTATGTGGTATATGGACCAGGTCCAGTGTGGGAGTGAGAGACTATAAGGAAACGATCCTGGCGCCAGATAGCTGGGGGCAGGACGAGGAAGAGATAACCTGCCGACTTGCCGACTTACACTTCCTCCATTCGACGCCATCGCAATTGCAAAATAAAATTTCAAATTCACTTTCACTCTTTTGCAATCTGCATAGTTTAACAAGTTATCTACTGATTTATCCAGTTCTGAATGCATGAACGAGCGATCGTAATCAATTAAAATGACAACAATAATAACTAATCTCTTTTCGTAAAACAACAATATTAATATAATATACTTATGAATTTTCAGAAAAACACTTTATCCCAGAATTTTATTTATTTCAACACTGTAAATACGAAACAGGTGGGGTCTTAATGGAGGACAAGACGAGTAACCCAACTTATATCTTTATTCTACTTTCAGAAAATTGAAATCACGAGGTTACCAAGATGTCTTCATAATCAATCACTTTATTGAATCTTTAGTGTAGTGTCAAAAGAGAGAGGGCGCACATTTAGTTTACAAATCTTCATTTTAAATATATGAAATCACTAGTTTACATTTGGAAACAGAGTTACTGAAAAACTGTCTCGATTCTTAAAATGAAAAATTTACGTCTGTTTTGATAATTAATAAAAAGAAAAATAGGCCAATACAGACAAAGTTAGTTTCTTGTTGCCTTCTAACGACGGCTGTCTTTGAAATTCTACTTCCCCATATCAGAACTAATGGAATTAATCAAGAATCTAATCCAATAAAATGCGTGCAGTTGTACCTTCGGATTTCTTTCTTTTTTGACACTTACTATTCTATGGTAATATTTGTATCTAACGGTATGTTTTACACCGTTTTATTTGACAGTAGTAATTCATGTCGATACTCTAAAACCAATGAATATATATATAGCTTAACTCTAGTCCAAGGAACTTGCTTTTTTATAATAACTAACTCCTTGGCTCGACAGCCCATGAAGGGGCTTGGCCTACCGAGACGGCTGCCAGACTGTCATCTTACATGACACATTCTGGATTTATGAGTGACACCTGGTCAGAGTGTCGATTCTCCCACAGCCTTAACCCCAGTTTTCTTGACCAGGACGAAACAAACATCCATGCCCATGCCGGGATTCGAACCCGGGACCTCTGTGATGCGAAGCAATGACGCTGGCCCCAACACCACAGCTTCTTTATAATACAACGATCAATTTAATAATCAAACTTACAATTTTCGTAAAGTGAAACAGTGAAATAAGTGTGGAAGGAAGAAGAGCAAGAAATTACCTACATTTATTCAAAAAAGTACATAAAGGTTCAGTCAAACAAATACTGAACTTTTTTGAATATCATAGATCCCTTAACCTGTTTACTTTAATAGAACTCTAATCATAAAATGTGAAAGTAATTCTGATGTAACAGATCTATATGACAATAATTGTAACGTCTCTAATTATATTTATTGGATCTTATCTGCGGCTTTGCATTAAATCAATATTTCTGCTCCATCATGAGACAATTTATTTACTTTCGTGCTGCTTGAGGAGTCAATTTTTATGTTTTTGGCATGTTTTGAACGAATCTATGCAGGAAATTGTTTGGTTAATGTTGCTGTTTTAAAATGTTGGACGAAATGAACAAAAAAATAGGTTAAGAGAATGTAGGAAAGAGTTCGTCGCGGCCAGTTGGACGTTTCGGAATTCACTGTGCTAGTACGATATACTAAAGTATTAGATAATATTCCGTAGACCCTGTAGAGAAGCTGTCCTTCAAGGATGTGGAATGTACTATCATGTCCACATAATTATAATAATACCTTATAATTATGAATATACATAATATATTTATTTTACATCGGCTACATTTTATTATTAATTTAATTCTGTCAGTTCATTATTTGAATAGGAGGGGCTAAGCAAAAAGTTGGTGAGTTCCTTATTGAATTTGATTTTATTATCATTTAACTGTTTAATGTTGTGTGGAAGCTTGTTAAATACAGTAATACGATTATAATGGGCTCTTTTCTGTGTAATTGTTGGTGATTTACCGAGTTTGTGGAAGTTGATCTTGTATTGAAATTGCGGACGTCCGAGTTGATCATGAATAGGCGTCTTCTATTTATCACAAGCAACGTTAAAGATAGTATATACTGGCGTTAAGAATAAGAATGACCAATTTCTTGAATAGACGCCTGCAAGATCAGGAAACTTGAAGAATAAATATTTTGTTTTTCCTGAAAAATTGCCCCCAAAAATTATTCCGTATGACAATAAAGAGGGGAAATATGTAAAGAAAACTAATTTTCTGATGTTTAGATCACTACATTTTGACATTATTCTAATAGGATACGAGACTAAGCTTAATTTGGTTGCAATTTTATTAATGTTAATTATCTAATTTAATTTACTATCAAAAGATAATCCATGGAAGTTTGAACTATCAACTTCCAAATTCTTGTCACTTTGTGGTCCTATTTATATTCAGTTAACTGCCACATTTGTTTTGGTTTTAAATTGAACAAAATTGGGGTTTTCACAGTAAATTGATAGTCTATTACTGAAAAACATTTATTAGAAGATTGGCTACTTCTTTTAATGTCTCGTGTTTATCGTTTATTAAAATGCTCGTGTCGTCAGGAAACAGAATAACTTCAGAATAAGAGCTCATACGTATAATAGAAAGAGTAATAGGCCAGCATAGAGCTTTATAATTCCATAATACTGTAATTTCTCCCGTGGTCAGCTTAATCAAAGTATTAGGAATGGACACAGAAGATTAATGACTACAGCGTTTAATAGCTCGTAATGTCATACGAGTAAGAAATAAAATTACCTTTATTATTTAATATTCATTCCAGTCCGAGCAGCCAATCGAAGTAATTTTTCAGTAAATATTTACGGTTTAAACTAACACTCTAGTTTTACTAAAAACTTAAACCTGTACCTCTGAATGGATCTTTTGTGTGAACAGTTTAAAAGAACGATAATTGCCATAAATACCAGACGTCCAAAATTGCTCAGTGCAACTGAGCCTGCATTAGTTTTCGGCATAACGACTTTAAATAATTATAAGTACGAAAAAAGCCATAGGACGTATTTTACGTAATAGAAATGGACCGGGTAGTACTTACATGAGAGAATTTATAGATATTAATTAAGAGTCGTGGAAGGTACAAGAGTGTGATTTGCTTCGCATGACTAAGCTCCAATTTTGATGCTAAGGGCCACCACAGCTCAGCCTATTAAATTGGCTGTTGGGCTATTACATTTTTTTTGTACCTGTCTCGATTCACATCGTATAACATTTATTGAGAAAGGTTGTTCACAGGCAACCGGAGCGTAGTAAACAGTTGTTCCACGGGTAATCTTAAGTAAAAATTGTTTTTGAGCCACCATTACGACTGAACTTCATTTTCAACAATCCTTTACTTTTGTAAGTACCTCTGAGGATATTTGCTATATTGAATGACACTCAAGAAAATTATTATGGATAATTACTGACTAGACGAATACACATGAATCGCTGCTGTGATTCATAAAACCCCAACGTCAACTCTGCTAAAGTGTCACCTTCTGCATAAACTCGGAATGTACGACACTATATATTGTAATAATTAAACGAAAGGCGTTTTAATAAATAAAAGATTTTATTTTACAAACAAACAAATTTATTATCAATGTTTAAACACAATTTCACAATTTAAAAATTATCTCATGGTCTCTACTGGGTTTGATAATGGCGAATCATTTTATTTCAAAACTTAAACACAAATCCCAATTTAAAAGAGAAAAGATTTACTCGCAATTTACTGGTCAACTAAATTAAACTAAAAAGATGGATTCTAATTAACAAATTTTAATCAAAAGAAGAGAACGAAATCTGACATCTATCTTTTAATCAGGTTTACATAACTATTTGTTTTATATTGTTACTCACGGCAGCATTCCAGGATACCTTGTAATTGACGAAACACTATGGCGGGGTTTTGCACTGCTTCTAAAAACTCACAGATTCTAAAATTAATATTTTTAGATAAAAAATCAGGAACCAAGATAATCTTCCTTTCGTCTCTCTCTCGATTGACTTCTGCTCGGCTATGTGCACCAAAAACTGTTTGTGTTTATCAGGTTTCGTATTTCTGCTCGAGTGAATATTTCGTCTTGAGAAAACTGTTCAGGGAGCAATCAAAACTGTTGATGGTAATTCTCGATGTTTCTCTGCAAATTTCCTTTGAATATTTGAAATTGTCTTGTCTATTTCAACTCGACCAATTTCTGTCGTGTCTGACTGCCCACTGCTTCTACTTAACTTAACTTTTTAAAAGAATATCTCGTCTATTTTAATACGACCTGTACTTGACCAAACCTTCCAGCCAACTCTAACTTCTCAATATCTTCCTGCGACCAAACTTTCCTGCTAATGCAACCTGAACTCTACCATATCATAATGTGAACTGCCCTCTCTCGTAATTTTTGAGCGCGCATTGCTTCTTCCGACAAAAGGAAACAATTCTTGGCTACATTGTTGCTGTGTTCTGTACCGCCGTCAAGAATAGATTTCTCAAACAATTTATTTTTTTAATTTCTCAATTAATGCCTTAATTAATGGGCATTACAATATATATATATATATATATATATATATATATATATATATATACTTTTCTAATAAATTACTGTAAAATGTTTGGCATTGAAAACAGACTTCTCAAATGAATTTAACATTGATATTCGAGAACGAAACGTTGAGACTGAAGATTTGAACAAATTTAGCCCCTTTTCTGTTTTTTTTGACGTTTTAGTTACATTTATTTATTACTCTAGATCTTTTATCGTCATTACAAGTTTTATGTGTTTATGTTATTGCTTCTGAGATGGTTCAAACTTTCACTTAACCGTTTTGGTGGAATATTACAATTTGTGCTCAACTGTACGAAAAGTATTGTAATATAAACAATTATAATTCGTTAAAATGAAAAATTTACGTCTGATTGAAAATAATGAATATTAAAGATAGCCAATTCAGACAAAAAGGTGATAATATAAATACCACACAACGTTTCTGGGATCCTTGCACCTTTCGTCAGGTGCGAAGACAAGCCTATAACTGCCAGAAACGTTCTGTAGTATTTATATTATCACTTTTTTTTGTCTGAATTGGCTATCTTTCTTATTCATTAATTATATTTCGTGGTTAATTGTTTCCTTAAAAATATTCAGGAGAAGTATTTATTTTTACATATTTAGCCCCTGAGATTACTTTTATTTTCCTTCGTGCGGCTGGAGGAGACAATTTTCAACTTTTGAGCATGTTTAGAACCAATAATTATGGAGAAAAATGTTGTAAAAGTGTTGACGGAATAAAACAAAAAACAGTAAAAAGAATGCAGGAAGGCGCCAGTTGTGGCCACGGCTAGTTGGATGTTAGGGAGCTCAATGATAGCATCGAAGTAATTTGGTATTCTTAGCTGTACTTTATTATTTTTAGGGAATTTAACGCATTCAGCAGCCTGCTAATTTGTTAATGTTATTTTCATAATTTGTATGTAAAAATATAGAAAAAATGAATAACTGAACTGCAATCTCAAAAATTATCTATACATAGATACCATATTTATGGGGTAAATTATATTGGGTTCTTAGAAGTGGGACCAATAAACTTCTGACCTAAGATAAATACTAATATTATAAATGGCAATACTAAATCCATAAAAGATAAGTGTTAATCCTACTAATTGAAGCGCCAAACATGCTGTAATCTATTATGAACCTGCAATTATATCTTTCGAAAATAGGATCATAACGGCAAAACTTTTAAACTGAAAATGTATCATATTTGAACCATCAATAGCACTCTGTAGTTATACACTCAAAATTAATTAATTTTTAATATAAAGTATAATCAATACGGATAGCTTTATATCAAGCAGTAAATAATTTTTTCTGATAATTCAATAATATAATATTTAAGTGACACAGTCTTAATTCATTTATCGCGTACGAAAAATAATTATTTTTACGAGATATACTTGGATTGAAAATGTGGGGATATAATTATCAAATTGAAGTAAATAGGGTTCATAAATTAATATAGTCATTTACGGAAAATTAAGTCAAAAATTATTAAATGAGTTGATTAATAAAGTTACGTTTAATATACCACAAAACGTTTCATCCGGTCATTTTGGACCTCATCAGTTGTTACAATATTCTTAATTAATTTTTAGCTACCTAAAAATAACTGTATTTAATTTAATTAATAAATATCCACGGAAAATTACATTTAAATGCAACACGTTCAAATATCATCTCAAATTTAAACATCAATAACTAAATGAAGAATTTAAGTATAATGAGCATAATTTACACCTTTCACACCGCCCATGATCAAAAGGTAGCAATGCCAATATTTACAGTTATTATAAATATTGTTAAATCTTATAAAAATGAATCATAAATACCATTTAAATTTTGGTCATCATTAAAATGAAGCATTAATCTTATTATTATTAACTCTCTTCATCAAGAATTTCTCATTAATCGACTAAGTGTTATGGTTATTCAGGTTAACATGTAACTTTTTAATTAACACATTTAATTTTTTTTCTGAGCCAATAAGCCGTAAATCATTATATTAAAAATAGTCTATTATTTTGAACATTTCTTTAGTTCAAGTAAAAAATAATGGAGTAAAATATATTAAATATTTTATATTCTTACAGCAGTTATTCCCAAAATCGATCGTTCGAAGAAAAGTATAGAAAATATTGATTTTAAATAGTATGTCGGATAATATCTCATTATACAATATTTTTCGTCGGACAGAAGTTTACTTGTTAAACTTCGAGTATAATCTATGGACAAATTTTCATCAATTTATTTGATAAAATGAATTTGTATTGTGATATTACTCATCCCGAATAATTTTTTTTTATTAAAATAGAATTTTATAACACTATATTCCTTTTATACTTAGAAAATCAATCCGTTGTCGTATTATTCCTGATGTAAATCTCAGCATTTTCTATTTTATGAATTACAGTGTTAGTTTTCACAGTTAAGAAAGTAACTTTGTAATAAATATTGGAAAAGGACAATTTCCCACAGCAAGTTTCAGTGAGTGTCGTTCAGAGGCCGCCAGGATTAGGAAGTCCTCGGGTCCGTTACTTACCGTAGCTCGTAGATGGCAGCAGCCGCTACAAGAACGCTACAAGCCAGTTTATGGACGAAATAAATCACTATAATTGACTGGAACGTAATTAATTACCTTGCCCGAGTACAACAGTAAGTTGTTCGAATAAAAAGGGCCAAAGAGATTGCTCTCTACAAAATCACTTACATGCCAAATCACTAACGATAGTTTAATTGAACCTAAATAATCACAATGCACGCTGCAGAAAAATAAGAACACTGATGTTATCAATAATTACCACGGCTGTTGCTAGTAATTGTGTAAAGATAAACGGTATGACGAGCACAAATTTACTGTTGGCCCCTCGCGTCGTAGCTGTAAAGTGCAAGTGTCAGTTAGAAAGAACACAGGTTTAACATTGCGTTTTCCCGTTATTCAAAAAGCTGGGGAAAGTTGTTATTTTTTGTAATACTTGAAATTATTATTATGTGGCAGAAATTGGAAACATTCAAATGTTTCAATAAACACATGTAGTGTTTTAATACTATTTGATGGTTTATGACTTATGCTTATTAAATTTCCCTTCAAAATATAGAAATAGAGAGATGTGAGTATAGAAACTGATAATTTAAAAAAATAAAATCCTGATTGTGTCAACACGATGAATTATTAATATATAAAGTAATTAACCACTATTTTCGGTGTTCAATAATGGTTGAAACTTTTAATTCGACCAGTAATACTAAAAAATAACTTTCCACTTTCTACTAAGACAATGTCCGAGGACCAGACCGTAGTCGCAGCGACAACGTGTAGATGTAAATATACATTACTTATTAATCTCTCTCGTATTCGAATTTTTACGAATCGACTACTCTCTCCATCGGAAGGACGTGGGACAAGTACCAAATGACCGACCTACCTGACGCAGGTTTTATAGGGTTTGTCCTGCATCATTTTTATGGAAATGCTGGGTAGGATCCTTAAACGACTGCCCGGGGGCCCTAGTTTACCCTTGGCTACCTTGCTCTACCCTTCCACATCCCCCCTTTCAAATTTCTTCCTATGCTATTAAACGGGAGTTGCCACCATGTGGATTACCCTCATGTAGCCTGTTACCCTAAAAAAAAGTGGGAATACTGCAAGATTTGTCACTATTGACACATTCGGCCAGCTGCCCCCTTTACTGGTCGAGGGGCATGGAGACGGCAATGCTGCGTTCACACAGAAAACCACACTAGCCAACATGGGACAAGTACCGAGATCCTGATTTACGTGATGTAGGTTTCTCTTGGGTTTTCCCTGTATCTATTAAGGCAAATGCCGTAGTTAACTTGTTCTTCCCTCCGTATCCTCGTTTTTTATCCCTTCCTATGCTATTGTAGGGAAGTGGCACAACGTGGATTACCCTCAAGTTGCTAGTTTCTGTCAAGTTACGGTCAAATAGCTATTTCTTTATTGAAATAATTAATTTCTTTCGTAATATTTTTCTACTCCTATATCTTGAAATAAAATTTAAAAAGCATACCTCGGTTTTCGTTGACTTCGGTTACCGTCGATTTTTTGAAGAAAAAAGTTGTCCTGGATTTCGTCGACAACGACCGACACATAGTCCTACTTATTGTTCTTGTTTTCAGAATTTTACTATTATTTTATTGACGTCATCCCGCTCGTTTAGTGAAACAAATTATTTCTCACTGTTTTCTGATATTTTTTTTACTGATTGCGAGTTAATACTACGTAAGTAATTAAGTAGTGCTAATTCTGTAAACTGGGTTTATTTTGCGATTTTCCGTTTCAGTATCGCATGCAATTTACAACCAATAAGCTAATCCCTTACGTTTAGCTTCAACATGGGATCCAAGAAAATTTCCAAACCTAGCAGCATTCCGAAGAAGGCCAGGAAGACGATCGAATTGACGAAAGAAATTATTCTATTATTAAGTATTAGAACAGAAACAAGATTGCTGAATGTACGATTGTGGTGAAAAAGAAAATAATGGAGGAAGCTAATGTAACAAGGGGCGTGAATGTGTTATCTTGGTCTGTTGATTGACAATAAATTGGAATCACCACATAAATAAACTCTCGGGCAAACTTGCAAAATTTCTTCATATTAATAATGTTAGCTCGAGAAAGCGATATATCTATATCAAACTGTAATACCATGTCTATTTTCATTCAGTCATGTCCTACAGCATAACAATCTGGGGTCGTTCACATCACGTGTTTCAAATTTTTAAACTACAAAAGCTTACAAATCATATCTGAATTTGAATAGCAGTTGCAATCCTTTCTGTCGTAAACTTGGAATTTTAACTTTGCCTTATACGTATAATCTAGAAATTTTAAAGTTTGTCTGAAGAAACATTAATTTATATTCCCTATATGGAGTTAATCATTTACTACAAATCGCTCTCAACTCCGCTTAAAAACTTCGCCTAACGCTGTTTAAATCAAGAGTTCGTTATTCCAGGTTAAATCTGTATAATAGTCCACCGGACGAAATAAAAACTTTGACTATACAAAATTTATTTATAAAAAGTTGTAAATCTTTGTTAATTTATGAAGCATATTACTCGCTGAAAGAGTTCGTAGACAGGAAGGAGAGATTAGATCCTCTTTAGTAAAATAGTTTGAAGGTATCTTATCAAGTTATTCTATTATTTTACTATTACAATCTTGTACAATTTAACTGCCGACTTATTTTCTTGTGCATGCTCGACGGGATTCATAGAAAGATTTGATGTTGGAAACTGTACTGAATGAAAATTGAAGATTAATATATTTATTATTTCTTTAATTCATGTTATATTAGTATATTTAAAGTTGTTTTAAATTATATAATTTTTGGTAATGTACACTGTTTGTTATTTAAACTTTGTAATAGTAATATTTTATTATTTTCTTGTAGTCTTATATTATGACGTATCCTATTTCCTTGACCAAGGACTAATGGATATTCTCTCGCAGGTAGAACCTTGTATGAGAGACACGAAGGGGCTACCTTTGGTAATGCCTTTTCCTGATTGGGAACGAGAGCTCTGGCGGGGGCTACCTTTGGGGATGCTCTCACAACTCTCTGGTTTTTTTGAACTAAGGTTCCCACATGCCGAGGCACCTCGGTCTGTTTTGAGAGGTGTATGTTCCGGGGTCGCAGACCTTGGGAATACGGCAAGAGTTGTCCGCTATTCCTATTGGAATAATCGGCCAGCTGCCTCCTAAACTGGCCAAGGCATGGCGAGGGGTAAGCTGCGTCCCCACAGCAAACCCCTCTCCCGTCATCGGAAGGGCGTGGGACAAGTACCAAATGCCCGACCTACCCGATGCAGGTTTTTCTAAGGTTTTCCCTGCATTTCTTTAGGCGAATGCCGGGTAGGATCCTTAAAATATAGCCCGGGGGCCATAGTTAACCCTTGGCTACCTTCCTCTACCCTTCCGCATCCCCCCTTTCAAATCCCTTCCTATGCTATTAAAGGGGAGTTGCCCAATGTGGATCACCCTCATGTAGCCTGTTACCCTAAAAAAAACTTATTATTAATCCATTTATATTCTGTTTTTACGCATTTTTAAGTATTCAGGACGAATTATTTGTATTTACATCAAATCATATGAAAATAATTGCCGTGTTTTCGTCGGTTTCGGTTTTAGTCGAACGCGTTCCCGTGTTATGACTGTACTGCATAAACCATAAAATAAAAATGAAAAAATTATACCTGTAAATAAGAAATGATTAATAAATTTTCAATCTTCCGTATTCTTCCCAAGTGGCGATGATTTGCCATACATAAATAGATCTTGATTTAGAGACAATGTATATGGTATCAATATTTCTTGTTCTCTGTTTGATCCTCTTTTTAAAACTTCCGATGAACACTAAACCCGACATTTAAAATCTGTAAATTAACGTCGTTCTTTTGATTATGGATGGAATTAGATAGTTTTCATTGTCAGTTACAAATTTTATTGTACGTTGAAAATACCTTCATTTCTTTACATGTACAGTATTATTTCTTGCAATAAACAGAAAATATTCAACCGGATGCTTATACCATATATAAGTGAACTTTTGGTATAATACGCAATATTATATAGGTTTCTATTATATTTCTATTTTTCTGGGGAGAATTTGGTTTTCTGTGTAATGGAACTAAACCCTTTTGAACACATGAACAGTTCAGGAAAATCTTTCCGAATCTTTGTCAACAACACAATATTACCAGAAAATTCAATTGCTTGTAATAAAGCATTTTTGTAATAATACTTTTTCTAGTCGAAAACCGGAAGTTCTGAGACGACACTGAATATATTCACAGCCGTTAACACTTAGCCAAATATAAACAGATGTAATTGTGGAAGGTATCTTATAATAAAACTCTATGTCAATTCGAAGTACTAACACCAACAGACATATATATTGCTTTTAGAAGACTATAAATTAACTAGTTATAACTTTATGTCATTCGCATGCGACTCCGTTTACTGGTAAAATGTGACGTTAAAGCTAAATTATGGAACCTTCTGTCATATATTCAAATATAAAAGAATAAAATGTTGGAAATACAAGACCTTGGGCATACGGTAAGAGTTGTCCGCTATTTCCATTGGAATAGTCGGCCAGCTGCCTCCTAAACTGGTCGAGGCACGGAGAAGGGAATGCTGCGTCCCCACAGCAAACCCCTCTCCCGCCATCGGAAGGGCGTGGGACAAGTACCCAATGCCCGACCTACCTGATGCAGGTTTCTCTATGGGTTTCCCTGCATTTCTTTAGGCGAATGCCGGGTAGGATCCTTAAAATATAGCCCGGGGGCCCTAGTTAACCCTTGGCTACCTTCCTCTGCCCTTCCGCATCCCCCCTTTCAAATCCCTTCCTATGCTATTAAAGGGGAGTTGCCCAACTTGGATTACCCTAATGTAGCCTGTTGCCCTAAAAAAATTAAAATAAAATAAAGCAGTCTATTAATCAGCAATATTTTAATGAATCAATATAAACATTATAAATATCAACATGACTTTCCGTCCCTGATTATGACCTCTTCAGGTGTGTAGATGTTACATTCAATTATAATTTATTATAATAAAATGTAAGTTGGTAAAATTTCTAACGTGCGGTTTGCTCACACGTTGTGGCCAAAATGACAGTTAATACAATATTGTGTAAAATTATCATTTATAAAATTGGTGACGTCTCGTAGTTTTGAATAAAGAAAAGTGGAACCATATATCGGTATTTGAAAAATTAATTCCTTTCCCACGTGTAGACTTATCTACTTATTTTCTGTGCAAATATTTAGAAATAAATTTAAACGACGAGTATTCTTAAAAGTTTTCCTTTATGCACAATTGTAACAGATCCTTCCCCTGTCATTAACACATTCAATTATTTTTCTTCTTCAGCGCGTATCTATTATATTTTCATCGATATGTTTATATCAAGATCAAATCTTCTCTTAAAATTATATTTATAATAATATCAATATTATATAATATAATTATATTTATTCTTTCTGGTGCATTGGATAGGAATAATTTATACTAACCTCAGCAGTTTTATATATAATATATATAATTGCGTTTCCTCAGTGTGAATGTCGTGAAATTTGTACTTCTTTATAGTCTAAATATTAAAGTGATTGCTGGATCCCGAAGTTTTTTCTCTCCAAAAATTTATTAATTGAACTCCTTTATAATAAGGCTCTTCTTGCAAATAGCGAGCATCATTGAATAACAAGCAGGAAAACTGTTGGGAATTTTGGTCTGCGGCAGGTACATGAAATTTAAATAAATGAATTTATTATAAATGAAATTACACTAAATAAGTATAATTAATATAAATAAATAAACGGGACGTATCGAAAGTGTATTATAATTCTCAAATAATTACTGAATACGTTCCTCATCAAAGGAAAGAAACGTTACCATGTATTTTACTCAATATATATAATTTTTAGTGTTTATCTATAAATATTCTGAGTCTTGGCCAATTTCTACTAATTTAAACTTAATATTTATCGGATTCAATTGAGTTATTGGGCTAATGCATGGTTAGCGAAGTACAACGTTCTCGGACAGAGGTCAGCAGCAGAAAAGCGAATGACGGACGCTGCTACACACGAATGCTAGATGGCGCCAGAGTTCCCATTCAGATACCTCCGACAGTTGGAGAATCTCATACTGATACAAGACTACGAGAAATAAAAAAGAAAAAGAAGCTGTCTGCGAGGGCTATTCTCTCGTAGGCAGAACCTTGTAGGAGAGACGCTAGGGGCTACCTTTGGGGATGCCTTTTCCTCTCTCTGTTTTTGAACTAAGGTTCACAAACCGAGGCACCTCTGCCTGTTTTGAGAGGTGTATATTCCGGGTCTCAGGTCTTGGGCATACGGTAAGAGTTGTTCGCTGTTCCCATTGGAACAGTCGGCCAGCTGCCTCCTAAACTGGTCGAGACAAGGAGAAGGGAATGCTGCATTCCCACAGTAAACTCCTCTCCCGCTATCGGAAGGGTGTGGGACAAGTACCCAATGCCCGACCTACCCGATGCTGGTTTTCTAGGGTTTGTCCTGCATCACTTTTAGGCGAATTCCGAGTAGGATCCTTAAGCGACTGCCCGGGGGCCATAGTTAACCCTTGGCTTCCTTCCTCAACCCTTACGCATCCCTTCCTGTCTAATGCTAAAATTTTAAAAAAATTATAACTGTAGTAATAATGGATTTGAGACGAGAAACCGTTCAGTTGTCAGATAAGACTCTGGCATGGAATTAATTAACAGTATTAATTAAAATGTAAAAAACATTAAAAAAATTAACAAATTTGCCAGGCAATGTAAAAATATACTCATTAAAATTATGTGTATTTTTACATCGATCTCAATTATGCTAAATAGCCGTGTCTACTGATTTCCTGAATATGTGCTACTTAACTTTATGTGTTTCAAATAGTACCTTTCCCTCTTTGTTTCTGTTTTCCGGTTTTTATTTTGTGAATTCAACCTTGAGTAGCTGTAGACAGTAAATTACTTGAGTATAGTATAGTATAGTGTGATGTGACAGCCAAAAGGTGTATGGTGCATTAGTGAGGTGTCACTGTGACTATTAGAAAGTGTCAAACGTTTAGTTAATACATGCAATTAATTATTTATTTTTATTTATGTAATTACTTAAGTAAATAATATTCATGTGACGAATTTTATTTCCTCGTTATATAATAGTTTTTAAAATAAATGTATCTATCCATTCTGAAATGCTCCAGATTATCCCTTTGCATTTGCAGATATTTTTCTATTTATCCAATGAACGGCTGTTCTTAGTTTTGGAGAGAGTATTGTAACGCGTGTATTTTGGTTTTAATTTGCTTTGTCTTCGGAATTGTTGTCTGCTGTAGTTTGGAAAATTCGAAATCGTACATTGGCGGACGGGTGCCAGGAGTTGTTTTCTGTGAAATGTTGGACGAGGTGTGCGTGGGTGTGGAGGAGATAAATATTTCCATCCAAATAATTTTCGTGTCCTGTCTCGATTGTTGGCCTCAACATGACTGAATTGTTGGCCGTTGTTGACTACAGAACTGCAGCTTCGTGATATAATTCTTGAAACAATGGAAGAATAAGTGAAACAATGACATTTTCGACCAAGTTTACTAATAATGAAAAAAGTAAAAAGAATGGGAGGCTATAATGGAGGAAACTTAAATATCAAAACTAAATGAGTTGAAGTGTATTCACGATGTTTATGAGCAAGATATGGGAAGCTTCTTAAAGTACGACGGCAGAGATTGGCAATATGGCGCACGTTTGAATTTAACGGACCTGCAATGCTCCTAATAAAATGGGTGTCTGGTCGATGCGCTACTGAGGGACAGTTGTTAGTGATGAACTCCGCTCATAGTGCAGTTGAATAATGCAAAAAGATCACGAAGCACAAAAGCTGTGAGGAGCGAGAATTACGTGCCACGTCTTCCAGTACACAAATGGGCAGCACGAGTACGTCGCAATAAAACCCCTGAGTCGACGCCATGCAGTGATCCTGACTAGGTCGTCGCTGCAGTTAACCCGTTCTGCCAGCTGCGAGATTCGGAGGCGTCAGTACGTTGGTTACGAGAGCTACAGCAGACGAACAGAACACAGAAATAGCAGTGCGTATTTGATAACGGGCAACTAATCTCTTCTACGTATTCCACAGGTGCCTGAGATAAGAGTTTTTCATGCTTAACTGCAATAAACTTATAAAAAATTCTTAAATGGTAAATAATATTTTGATTTAACGTAAAAACCCAGCCCAATATAAAATAATTATTTACAGTATGCATCCTTGCCTTATTCCGGAGTTTACCCTAAGATTTTTTTTATTATTTTTGGGAGGTTAAGAGTCGCATCAACAAAAATTGTACATGTTGCATTGTAGCATTTGTAAATAATTTCCACGATTTTCGCAAAATATTCAGATTTTTTAAATTGTACCCCTATGGACACTTCAAGATCAATGAATTAAAATTTTAAAACAGTTTTCCACTGTGGGTGATCGTGAACCTCATTAATAATCTTTGGAAGATAGCATTTTACATATTGGCCTTCACTCCAGATACAAAGTGCGCATACAAAGGGAACAAGAATTGCTTTCGTAAATAAAGCGTAGCGGATTCTTTCCTGGGATAGTTTTTTTTTTTTGCCTCGACAACGCTGCAGGTGGTGAGAGGAGGTGAAAGGGTCAGACGCGGAGACGGTGAGTAGTATGCTACTTCACTAAAATCGGACTCGACGGTCAGACGGTTGACAATTACAGAGCTTCAGATAAAAAAAAAAGCTCTGAATTTCAACGATCTTCAGAGAAAGTCGTGTGGTTAAATTGACACACGATTAAGGAAGAGGGCATCAAATACTCTGAAACGGAATTTTATGTAGGAGACGAGAGAAACCATTTCCCGATTACACCAGCTAAAGTTTACGTAAGCAAATCCCGCGGTTGTCTTTTATTACATTTCTAAATCATTTTCAATTGATCGGCGAGATATTTTAGCATTCTGCCTTAGCTACTTATTATTTTGTATATGTGGATGAATTGTGTAATATTTTAATATCATTAATTTGTCAATCAAATAAATTTTGTGTTATTAAATTCAAATAAATGTTATCAAATAAAAATTAATAAATTAATGTAATTATTTATAAAATTTAGTGTCTCATTAATCAACCGTACCACAATTATAGTTATTGTTGCAATATGATTTATTGATGTCCGCTTTTTTTGTCACTTTCTGCGCTCATTTTTCGAGTATTTTTCTAGACATTAATAACAAAGTTATATCTCTCCAATTCGTTAGATCCGCTTTTTAAATAATTTGATAAGAAATCCGACATCCCAGTACTTCCTCTATTCTTCCGTTGGTAATATTTTAGTACGTTGGATAGTAATAACGTCGGTAATTATCCTTGAACTCTCCTTGAAGTGTTCGCTGTGTACGTTTCCACTGTAAGTTGCTTTCCTGTTATAAGTAATTTCATTGCTTTCAGCTTCTCCATTTTCGAAAATATACATGTTCTTGTTATGGATTCTCTACTATTTGATTAGGTTGTTATGCACGTATTTTATATCTTCCTTCTTTGAAGAGAGCTTCAGTCCCCGTTTATTTTTAAAACGTAACTTAATTAAATGCCTTTTAAAATGAAAAAAAAATACGTCTGTTGAAAATAATAAATTAGAAAGATAAGCAATTCAGACAAAAAAATGATAATATAAAAACCACACAACGTTTCTGGGATCTCTTATTGTGTGATATTTATATTATTATTGTTTTTTTTTCTGAATTGCTTATCTTTCTTATTCATTAAATGCCTTTTACCCAATTACATTTGACGCCATAATGTTTCTCGTACTGTAGGATTTTCTTCGGCTGAAGATCGTCTACATAGTTTCTCTTATATTGACGGGAAAACCTCTAATAACTTTTATGTATCAAACTGTGATTTGAGAATAACTTAGCGCTTATCTCACTGTGCCCTATTCCTATAACTTTTCATCAGACTTCACGTGTTTCGAAAAATAACTTTATTTTTATATTTTCTGGAATGGACTCGTTATACTCGAAACTCTCCGTCCCGAGTGTTTCTTCACCTTCCCCTGTATATATCTTCCTCACTCCATTCGATACATAATTCTTATTTATGTACTGATTGTTACTTAGAGCGTGAAATCGATTTTCGAGATTCAGTTTCAGTTCGTGATTAACATTTATTATTTTAAACTTTAATTTTTGTTCCCTTAAACATTTTTCGCATATTTTCCAGTTTCGTGTGGACTTATCCAATAAAGATCTCTTCCGCTATAATACTAAGGGGATTAATTTGGTTCATTGTATTTATATTTGGAGATATCGGCGTAGCTTTGTGAACATGTCTGTGTTCTAATTAAGGACCACCAATGCTTACATAATGTAATTGACAAAAATCAACATAAATATTATATATTATCATTTATTGTTCCAAGTCCATCGTTCGTATTCTACTTAGATTATATTCCACAATCCTCAGATCCCACCTATGCATTCAAGTAGCCCATAACCATGAATATAACTATTGAAAATACACTTCAAACTTAGTTGTCTTACTTTCGTTTCATTTTGATTTTGGGTTGTTAAATATTAGCAACGAAACAATGTCTCCTTTTATTATAAAATATTGTCGTTGATTATATATTTACTTTAATAAATTAATTGATAAAGGTTTGGATAAACTGAGGAAAATAAAATATTGGTTTGAAAATATTTAATTCGCAATTAAATAAGAAATGACATTTATAAATTACTTTAAATTTATTACGTACGAAGATATGTGATATCGCAGACAAGCCTACGGAACGCCGAGTGCGAGGTAATCGCTATTTGACAAGGGCATTGAAATACATAATCTCTCTTTTCAGAACGTTTAGATGCGGTACGGTCAACGTTAGCGAAGAAGTGCCTGACTGCACCACAAGGGCGCCGATGAGAGAGAGAGAGAGAGAGATTGAGAGAACGAGAAAACCAGAGAGTCTCTCTGAAAGACTGGCCTGAGAGTGTAGCCGTATTCCCCTTTGACAATCCTCTGTGCAATGTTTGGTTCTTTTGGGGATTAGTTATAAAAAGCGATCACCTCACTCCGACATGTCTTGGCCACGTTTATCTCTTTTGTTATACAAGCATAAATGTCCTTTCTGATACAGGATTTAATGTTGTACACTAACAAAAGTAGAGATGATTATCCTACAATAATTTTACATTAAAAAAGTTAGTGTTGAAATTCCAAAATTAGCTAATATTCTCATATATGAAAGAAGAAATATCATTTAAAGTCACATATCTACATCACATATTGTAGTTTCAACAAATATGCTCGTTCGACGCAGAATATATGGCCCGTTGATTAAATCAAGAGTTAACATTTCTTAGAGAAGAGTCTTAGTTTTAGTTAATTGCGAAAGTATCGACAGAAAACGGAAAATTTCGCGGGTTTGTAACGCTTGATTTAGAGATGAAGGCACAAAAATAGTGCTAACTCCAAATGGTTTTTTTCTATTAGAAATAAAGAAATCAAAATAGTTTCCACTTTCCACACACTTATTGACGTCACAGATTTATTTTGTCCATCGTTTTCTGATCTAATACTGATACTGATAATAGGGGTACTGTGCATCCAATACGGCCGCGAAGGATTTACGCTTCTTTGTCGTTCAAAAATATGGTAAAGATTTGTTTAATGCCATAACTACCTCCTCTTTTATATCTACCAGGGAGAGGGGAAATTAAAAAGAAGTATTTTTAATATTTAAATAATTTTTTATTCGTTTTTCATTAAACGTCTGCAATAGTTTACTACTCTACATTGTAAAAAGAATTCAAAAACGGAAATGAAAACCAAATCGTCAAATTGGGCTTCTTGTTTTAGAACAATTCAGTGAAAGCAAATCCGAAAAAATGAAGAATCTGTCTAGAGATGCTAAGAATTGTTACGCCGACGAGGAAGTGTAAAGGAGGAAGCTGTCAGAAATTCCTGTGAAGATTTTCTGGTTAGCCTGGGAAAGCAGACAACAAAAGATGAACAGGTGTGCTTTTGTCTACGACTTAAATAATTAAGAATTCTGCCGCACGTATATGCCCCTTTTCTTTTTGGTTTTTGTTCAGAGTCTCATTAAATCACCCTCAGATTACCACATTTACCGTATCAGAAATTTATTTGAATATTGAATAAAGTTAAAGTAAATTATCTAAATTTAAACTCAAGAGTGAGTAAATTTTAATTACCTTCATGCAATTGAAAAGGACCCTGTTTAATTTGTGTAAATCTGTAATTATAAATCAATTAAATTGTTTAAAGCCAACCTAATTTTATTTTCATATAAAAGTAACCTCCCTCCCGGAATTATATTATAGAATGTAATGTGTATAGATTAGCGTATGACTTAGTAGTAAAACTGGTGTGGATCCGGTATGACGAGGCAATGTTTTGAAATGTAGTAGAGTCAAAGAAGTCAGACGTGTACGAAGGTCCTGTACAGTATTAAGAATGATGGAAATTATGTATTTTCTGCTTTTAAAGGCGTGTAAAAGAATGAGTGTTAACGTTATTTTATTATCAGTGTGAGAACGCTGTAGAGATTATGTAAAATTTCCCATTGCAGATGAATATGGCCATAGCTGAAAGTTTCTCTAACCACTGAAGGAAATGAAAAAAGTATTTTAACCCTTCGTTAACCGCGCTTTATTTATTTTTTATACTTGCGAAACCAGTTCAGGTACTGGGATGGAAATTTATGGCATGTCAGAATAATGTGTTTATAATGCTCTTTAAATATTACATTCCATAAGAGGCGTCGTTTCTCGGAAAAAGACGAATGAATACGAAAGTAACGTAATTTAGGTTCTAGGGACTTACTGCACCCACCATAGTCAGGTTCTTGCCCTAGTAGTATGGTGTGATTATTCAGTTTTTTTATAAATCATTGCCGATTAATTTACTTTAGTATCTAGTTGGTATTTTTTATCTTACATTGAACGTGGATATAATAAAGTCAAGAACAATATGTATATATATATATATATATATACATATTGTAATAATTAACTACAAAGGTTAATTAAATTATATTAATTAACAAAATAATTAATTTTTAAAACAAATTTATTCATTAAAGGTACTATTTATTAGCCCTACTTTGACACGCCAAATTCAATCAAAATTTACAAACCAATTTTTTTATTATATAATTTGTGGCATTCAAGGAAAAAATACAAACTTTTATATTTTAGAAACAATCAAACATAATAACCCTTCTTCTCAGGGTCTTTACTGGCTTTGATAAATAAGATCAATCAAGATTATAAATTAAAGAATTAACAATTAAAACAAATTGAAACTAACGGAATATGAAATCTGACCGTAGCCTTAATTAACGTTTACAGAAATTTAATTATTTTAGTTTGCACTTACAACTGTCCTGCTGGTACCAGACTTAATTATTTAGAATCTTTGGGCACAATTCACAAAAGTGCCATTAATCATAGACTCTACACTTGAACAAACACACGGTTGTATTTCTTGGATTACTCCTCCAGGAACTCGATTATCTTCAACTCCGGTCAACCGTCGGACGTATTAACTTTCGATACCTTTTGCGGAAAATGTTATTTCAGAGTCCGTATGTATCTGAACGGGGCGCTAAACCTTTTGTTCCAGCTTTTCAGTTTTTTGTATAATTTGTCTCTCCGTCCAGATCATTTTTTACAAATGTAATGATTAACATATAAGTCTCTCAGTTGAAATTACTAAGTTTGGACTACGCTGTTCGTACTCTAAATTTCGCTCCCCCTCTCTACCACAAAATTCGCCAGACTGCAACCAATTGACCTCCCGTACAATGCGCGCAGTTCACAACAAAGCTCGCCGACAAAGAGCCTGCCGTCATTGTTGTTCTTTGAGAACGGTGCCGCTAAACAATTCATTATAATTTAAACAATTAATGGCCTCCTTAATAAGTATTACAATATATATATATATATATATATATATATATATATATATATATATATTGGAAAGGACATAAAATACTCTACAAGACTTTTGAAAAAGTTAACTTTAGATTTGGTAACACCTCAACTGCGAAAAAGTTATTTATAAAAATATTTATCTAATTCCTTACAATATATTGGAAAAGTATATTCAGGCACGACCAGCACACAATGAAGACGTAACATCAAACGAAACACCACCAAGGGAAAAAATATACAGCGGACTACATTACAAAGAAACTGATAAAACAATATTGCTGTAAAAAGTGTAATACTGTAATTTCATGTTTTCGCGAACATACGAAAATAATTCCCCCAGAATGTTTTGAGTTGATACACACTCTGAATATTTTAATTATTTATTTGAAAATATAATTATTTACTGTAAAATATATGTACAAAAATTGTATATGAGTGTTAATTAAAAATTTTCGACATTTGAATGTAATATAATATAAATAGTCAGGGTTTACAATCCGTTACCTTTGGAATGCGCTGGTAAGGTCAATAAATATGACCTTTAATTGATGTTTTTTTTTTCAAAACTATTTGAAAATTATATATCAAAGGAAATTTTTGTGCTATTATAAACCTGCAATTGTATTTAGACAAATTAACAACAATATTTCAATAAAACGACTAGCTTTAAGCAATTGGACGAGAGAATTATCTTTATATTGTGTAAAATGTCTGAATATTGATTCAGAATAATTGGTTCCGAAAAGTGGTCAACAACTTAAAGGTCCTGGACGTAGCCGACTTAACCGCATTACGTTACAATGCGCGCCTAATGGAGCGTTAAGAGGACTTCTATTACGTAAATTTTACTGAAAGATAATAGTTGAACTGAATCCTGCGTCCTCAGGCCGAGTACTTTCCTTTTGACCCTCTAATAAGGATTTATTTGGTAGTGCTGTCATTAATGTGCAAAGTTTGAGATTTGGAAGGCTTAAAACATTGGGAAGAATTAACATAAAACGAATTTCATTCAGTAGTTGCGTCCGTCTCTCGTGATTCTCTTCTCTTACATTTACTGTTACAATAGACTGTTTAAACCAATTTTTATAAACAAAAAAAATTGGGGTTCCGGCTTCGATTCCTAATCCGGTAGAAGTTTTTCTATCCTGATCATTTAATTCCGTTTCAGGGCTGAGCTATGTATGAAATAATTGTTATTGACAAAATTTATTTGTTAATTGGGATTGATCGAAGAGGGAAAATGAGAAAGCTATCTAATTTAGATTCCCATAAGAGGAAACACCTAGGCCAGGTTTTAGAGGTGCATGATGCGGGGTCGCAGACGATGGGCATACGAAAAAGTCGAATTTCCGTTCGGCAGACTGTCTTCAATCCTGCTCGAGGCATGGGGACCGGGTTGCTGCAGTCCCAAAGAAAACGGAAACTGCCCTGCGGGTCGTCATGATCGCCAGATTGTTTCCCGACCAACTACAATTTAGTGGAATTTATTTTAATCGTGAAATATTATTTTCATGTCAAGTTTTATTTATTAAAAATACGATAAAATATAATAAGAAAAATTTAATTAATGACAGTTTAGAAAAATATATTTTTGTACGACACAGACTGAACAAACTCCACCCTATATATTTCACCAGTCCTATACTTTTTCGTTTGCTGTTGTATATACTTAGTTTATTACATTTATTCTTACTTTTGTAGTTACTGCAGTTGATTAGATTTTGGTATTGGTGGCAGCTTGCTTCGTAAGTAAAACTTCACGAATTCATAGAAGGGGTGATTTGACTTATCCGGATAGTTTACTTTGTGCTCTTTAAAAATTAAAAAAAAATTAAGTTGTTGTTCTGGGAGTTAATTCATTAGATAATTTAATTTTGTTAAGTCAATATTTGTTGATAAAAAGCACTGAAACAAGAATTTGCCATTAAAAAAAATTAAAGTTAAATTTAAATTACTTATGGGGAATTTTAGTTGAGATAATCGAATTACCACTTCATCAACTAAATTATAACCCATTTCCCGTTTTTGCATTAAAGGATGATTTAAGTAAAAATTGAGAATCAGTCCGGGAAACGATGAATTTAGGTTAGTAATAGTTGACCACTTTCATTAATTGAATAGGGTTTTAACCACTTTCATTAACTGAATAGGATTTAGGAGTATTATTAATTTATTTTTTTGTGATTCTTGTTGCTAAGGTTATGCAATTGTGCAGGTCTTTCCAATACGACGCAAAGGAATCAGAACTCGGTGAGTTTTCAGGCGGGAATGTAATCGGGCTGTGTCATTTATATACTTGAAAGTGATCGCAAAAAACTGGGAAGGAATCGGGTCTCGCCTCAGAAAACTTCGTCTTCAGTCATCGGCAAGGCATGAGACAAGTATCAAAAGCCTGTCCTAGCTGATGGAGGTTTCTCTAGTGCTTTCCCTGAATCACATTTACGCAAATTTTCCCTGGTAGATCATTGGCTGTTTTGCCCCCTTTCTATCACTTTTTACGCTATGGAAAGACAGAAGTCACAACGTGCATGACACTCAAGTAGTCTGTTTCTAAGAATATTTTAAATAGGTCACTTAACTATCTGGTTTGGTAACCAATTATCGTATCTCGTTGCACAATGTTCAAACAGTGATATTCGCTTGGAAAATTAGGTGGTTCACGTATCAGTTTCAAGACCAGCAAGGAATCATAGTAAGGGATATGTTGAAAATAAGTTACAACCAGCAAGTATGTAGAAACAATTTATTGCCAAGCAAAAAAGAGCCTATGGCAATTTTTCCATCATAGGCATCACACAAATAAAAATGCGGGGTAAATATTATTTACAATAGTTACAGCAGTACTAGAGAGTAAATAAGTGTGAATGAGTCAGTGAGTGTTGCCGTTATGTCCTATAAGCGTGGCTGCGGAAGACTCAGCGCCGAATACTGATGTGGTTTAGTCCGTTTCTGCCGTTGAGATGAGCAATGATGCTGTGACCAGGTGGCGGATGGTGGGTGGGGGATGCTTAAATATGCTGAGGAGATGGCGTGAGGTGGCTGTAGCGAGTCTCCCTGCCGCGAGCGCTTCAGTGGTATCCGTAGCCTCCGTAGCCACCGTAGCCGAAGGTCTTGACGTAGGCGGGGGCGGCGGCCAGAACCTTGACTGCAGGGGCGGCGACTGGGTGGGCGCTGGGACCGGAGCGGTGCACGACGGCGTTGAAGCCGTTGTGGGCGTCGGCCGTGTACGAGACGGTGCGCGTCGTGCCGTCGGGCTCGAGCAGGGAGTACTCGCCCTTCACCACGTCACCGTCGCGCTCCTCCCACTGCGACTTCACGTCCCCGGTGTGGATGTCGTTCACTCCGTAGTTGAACGAGTACTTGGGGTACGACTGAAACACATGCCACAATCAAATATCAGCCTCAACTGAAATATAGTTGCAATTAAAGCCAAATTGAGTGCCAGAGAAGGTAATGGAACAAAGTGGATTTCGCGGAAGAGCTCAATCATTTATATTTCAACAAACCAAATATTTATTAAATACAGCTAACACACTTCAGTCACTTGGATGAATTTTGTAGTCGACCAAACATTAACCGTATTTATTGGTCAGAATTATATTGGAAAAGTCGACGGTTGAAAGTAACAAAAACGTCGAATCAAAGTAAATATGAGTAATAAAATTAATTTAAAAGACAGCTCATAAAGACAGAGCTGTAATATATTGCTTCCTGTACGACATGAACAAATCTTTCTAACTCGAAATATAACATATTTGATATCGATGTATCGGTATACGTGGTTCCACCACTACTCGGCCAAATAAAATATGAAGCAAACGCTGCGATCAAACTCTGATGAAAGTTGCCTGAAAAATAGGGCAATCAGATTGACCGTAAAACAAAAAAGCCTCCATATTTTGAAATGAGATCCTTTTGTGAAAGATTTCACGTACCACATTTCTACGGTAATTATTGGGTTATTTTATATTTTTAGAATATAACACACTCCTGTGTAGCTGTAAATGATATTAAATTCGAGATTCCTTACCTGAAGTATGAAAAAGTATGCGAAAAATATTACCTAATATATATCGGTATAATTTTAAACAAAGAAACGGTTGTAATATGGCATGTGGATGGAAAAAATGTCGACCGGATCGGGAATCTAACCCGGGACCTGCCGATACTCTACTACTGAGCTAATACCTGTCAACTCCAGTCCCCTGCGACATTCCTCCAATCTTCAGACCTCATGCGGTACTCCTCCATGGCCTATTTCAAGTTCTTAACCTTAATTAACTTAACCATATAAATATAACAGTTTTATTTGAAATAACGTGAATTATATTTCAATCTCTTTGTATTGATTACCTGGAAATATTAAAACTTTTTAATTGAGACTTTCAATAAGCCTAAGAAGTTGGTATGATATGAATGTAAAAGTATTATTTTGTACTTACGTAGTAATCGACTGCGGGCTTGACGAGGGCAGCTGGGGCGGCGTATCCGTGAGCAACGGCGGGGGCGGCGTATCCGTGAGCGACGGCTGGGGCGGTGGCCACGTAAGCGGGGGCGGCAGCGTAGCCTCCGATGTAGCCTGCTCGGCACACGGCCATCAGCGCCGAAGCGACCAGAAACTAAATGCAAGACAAGACTTGGAAAACCTGTTCCTCAACCATTTCCTGTTTTCATTTACATGTAACACATCGAGAAAGTAATTGGTAAATTTGTTGTTGGGTTTTTCTGCATGTAATAGAGGAAATGATTATTTGCAACAGGAAAAAAATTATGTTTTTCAGAGGGAATTGGGGAAAAAGAGTCAGAGATGCGCACAAGAGTCTGTGCATTAACATAAGGAGTTAACTATTTGAATTCGTTGATTTTCTTCAGTTAATTTCGTCCAGTTTTTGGAATGTCCCATCGGAGGCTTCTATACACAATTTTCTCCCGTCCTTTCATTTTGGTATCGTAGATCCCTGTTGCACTTATTTTCTTTTAAAATGTATCAACTACAAGGAGCGTTTTCTATTCCGTCGTTGATGGTTCGAGTATTCCGGTGGATTGACGCCCTTTACACGAGCCGGTTCGCTTCGTTGTCACAGGATGTGAAGCACAACTCCCTTCCTCACACGACTTCCGATCTACTTGTTCAAGGAGCACTCGACATACGCTCGATTTCTTAACTTTCTCTATGAATTCATAAGGATGTCATAATATTCCATGCTTTTATTAACCCCTCCAAGTTCTGGAAAATGGATAGATATTAACCAAAATACTAGGGAAGGTTATGCTTCCATAAACTACGTGGAAAATTGTTAATTTCATCATTTATTATCACTATTTGTTTTTATGAACTGAATTTGCACTCTCCATTCGACAATAAATTAATTTTCATCTCTCCAGAGTTAATCAGGAAAATCAATAAATGAAAAAAATTACGTCGGATTGAAAGTAATTAATAAGAAAGATAGCCAATTCAGACAAAAAAGTGATAATATAAATACTACACAACGTTTCTGGGATCCTTGTCCCTTTCCTCAGGTGCGAAGAAGGGCCTAGAGCGACACAACTCCACTTGTTAGTTGACAAAACTCAAACGCTCTAGGCTCTTCTTCGCACCTGCGGAAAGGATCCCAAAAACGTTGTGTGGTATTTATATTATCACTTTTTTTGTGTGTGAATTGACTATCTTCCTTATTAAAAATCAATAATGTTTTTATGATAATAATATTGCACCAAAAGTTATCTTCTGTATTTCTTCTATGATAACTATGACCTAATAAATTCTGTGAATAAAGTTTTTTTAAATAAGTTTGAATTATCACAAATTCATTAATTTAAATGTTTGTTTAACGTTGAAATATTTCGTAACCCTTTTTGTGTTAAATTATATTACGTTATTAAATATCCAGTATTAATTATAATTCCGAGTATATATAAGTTTCGCTGGGAGGTAGTGGCAAAGCATATTTTACAAATTTCCAGGAAATTTTCATTTCTGAATGCTAATTTGTTAGACGGTGTTGTCTCTGGACTGCTTTCCCCGCTACTGGTGTTCTCTCACACCGATCTGGATGCGTGATTCCTCGAATCTGATGAGTCTGTATAAATCCCCAACTTTTAACGATCAACTGTAAATTCTGTCTCAATTCTCGCGATAACAATCAATTTAAGGATTCTCAAAATAGACTTTCATCCTCGCCGTGACAACTAACTTCCTCAACTCCACCTTAGCCAAAAAAAACTCAATATCTTGCCGTTGTATCGTTTTAAAAAACTGTGAACTATCAACACCTTCCTCAGACAGACCAGTATATTCGTCTTACATCCTCCTCCTTACTCCATCTCTCACAATGTTTCCCGGAAATTTAATTTATTTTTACGCTGTCTTTCCTCTGGGTCGCTGCATTTAAAACAATAATTAAACAGTTTTTGAAATTGAAATTTGGAAATATACACACAGATTAAAGAAAGTTTTTTAAAAAAATTCTGGCAATTTATGTATAGTCAGAAGAAACGTTCTGCATTTTTTTTTAAAAAAAATATATGTTTTCCTTTATTCTGTCTGTATATGACAACATTTAAATTTCACTTATCAATTAAACAGACATGAAAATATCCATTAGTAATAATTTTTCACGGTTGAGACAGGATGGCGAAACAGAGGCATGTCAACGTTTTCTGTCGGAAGACCACAGTGGAACTTCCCTGCCTTTCCAAGAAGAATAAATCTACATACTATGGGAAGTAGTAACCTCGTCGAAGAAAAAGTAAATTCTGCGTCTCGAAAAGCCGGGAAATTCTTACATTTTGTAATGAGAATATTAAGAAAGGGGAGCAGGAAATCAAAATAACTTGCTTATAAATTTCTGGTTCGTCCCATAGTCGAGTATGGTGAAGTTTGTAGGGATCCTTACAGAAAACAACAAATAGAAGAAGTCCTAGAAAAAATAAGAGGGTCAGAAAAATTTGTAAGACGAGAATATGGTCTCGGGTGAGAAACGGTAGAGAAGATTAAGGAGGAAATCTTTGTCAACCAGAAGGAAGAAAGATAGGCTTGGCGCGCTATTTAAATCGTACTCGAGAATCAAAGCATGGAAAGTCAACAGGAAAAGCATCTTACATTGGGAGAGGTGATCACAAATTTAAAATAAAAACGAGACTCCAAAAAACAGACGTAAGGAAATTCTCATTCCTAAACAGATCGATGGGCGGTTGGAACAATTCACCTGCAACAGTTTTGAGGAGTATAATTCAACAAGAATGTTTAACAATAATCTAAATAGATCCGAGAAGTGGAAGTGATATTTATTATTATTTTCCCTCTAAAAATAACTTTTATGCCTACCTTTTCCTTTAGTGAAATCAAGTGTTGCAAATGTGCACAAATTTCTGAGACATTTTTTATTTTGTAAAATTTGTTTTATTTATATGTTATACTTTTATTTTTAAACTGACACCGGGTTTGATTACAATTGCAGCTAAGAATTTACATAAACTTACATCTTTTTCCTTATAAAATTCCAATAATTTTAAATAGTACTTCACTCTAACGTCATCTCAATAATATCCTATTCATGTATCTGAATGACTTTATGAGTTATTTAATAAGCGGAATAAAACTTCTATACGAAAGATTCATTTGAATTCATTAATTTCTTAACATTTTTTTGCCTTATAACACAAAAAACTATGAACACAATGTTTCTATACGCGTGTACGGATACTTAAATTTCAGTTTTCAGCAATCTTTTAATAAAACTGCGTTTTATCTGTCAAAGTATTCAAAATTATTCGCGGTCTATAGATGTAAACATTTTATTTTTATTTTTACGTTGCGACTAACGAACATTAAATCGTAATAGTATTAATATTTCAATATAATAATTTTACAACAGAAATTTGTTTCTAATAATTAATAACTATTCCAATTTTTTTTAAAAAAACATTTACATGACTAAGATTTAAACACGTTTATGAACCTGTCTTCACTTTGACAGCTACATGCGTACACTTTAAAACTCCAAATCTTCTACAGTCGAATAAAATCGCTTTTTATGTGTATAAATTAAGAGTAGACAACGAAAAATTATTGAATATCTGAAACTTTTCAGTTTTACTTTCGTGTGGTGCAACATTCAGTAAATTAATTCTCTTAGTTATTCCCTGGGATGCGGCTGGATATATACTGCAAGACTTCAAGAGTCTGATAAATTAATTAAAGTAATTCATATAGTTTTCCTATCTGAAGCGTCTCTGCTTTCATACTCATATATATATATATATAAAGTACTCTTCCCAATGGGAATTTTACATGACGTCACTGAAGCATATTTAAAGCATAAACCTTCTCTACGACATTGCACCTGAATTGATAATTAATATCAAATTCGCCCTGGCTAGTTGCTTTATGCGTTACATTTTTGTAAAAAAAATTGAACTCTCAAAATTCTCGTACGGTTACAGATCATTTGAAAGCTCTCTTCTGCAAAGAGGTTTCGAGACGCCGTAATTAATTTTTTCTATAAGTTGAAAATGACGCTCAGATGTAACTGAATATTATATCAATGAAGATGTATGAATTTTATTTTCGGTTTATTACTTCACCAATACTTTTAAAGCCCTGAGTTCTATTCTTTAAAGTGTGATTATTTATTTGAAATGTGAAATAACATATACTGTTGATCCTTAGAAAATTACCTAGGATAAACTTGAGCGACCTAAAGTTTGTAGAGAAGTGTCTAAACATCGCACTTATGAAAGAAAAGGCTAAAACTTTCTGCAAATTAAATAAAAATAGTGAGGTTGACGTTTGGGAAGAAAGGGGTACGATACTAATAATAAAGACAACGATTGATAGACCTAGAGAGGAAATTATCACGGAAGAAAAAATAGTTTGTAACATAGGTGTTTAAACTAAAAATACTTCTTTATATTTATGAATTATTTATGTAGAACTAATTATTTTATTTTATTTAACTATCCATAATTTTTTCTAAAATTAGAAAAAATGTTGTTTCTATATGAGATTCAATTATTTTAACTATATATTGTATAAATTTTAGGTTTCCAACTTAAATATTTCATTTTGATGAAGAAAATCCTTATGACTATTAACTTAATTATGGATAAAGACTTATGGTTTATTTAGTACTATGAATAACCTGTACATAGATACATGTGATAATGTAAGCTAAGAGTAGAGTACCTTGCCGACGGTCTTCATGTCTGAGGAAGGCAGCTAAGCAAGCAAGGCAGGAAGGCAGTGGCTTACTGGGCAGAGCCGTGGACCTCGCCCTTATATAGCGAACGTCCTGCCGTCCTGCCGGAGGAAAGCAAGGTCGCTGCAGCGCCACTTTCTCTCTTTTGGCGGGCGTCCGCGGGAACGCCGAGGCGGGGGTGAAAACTTAATCCACAACTGTAGCGACAGTAAAGAAACATCAGCGATTCCCAAACTTCTTTGTCGGCTCGCTTCCTTTTTCTAAAAAAAACTATATTAATCTCTAGGAGAAATTAATAGAAAACAAACACAACAATCGTGTACATAATATGAAAATACAGATATGAGGAACAAAGACATCACACATACGCACACACAAGAAATTAGAACAGCACATATGGCACATGAGAAAATTAAAAGTAATAAATATGCAAGTAATATATATATATATATATTGTAATAATCAAAAGATAGCCTTTATTTATTTTAAAGAATTTACCTCTCGTTGAAGCGCCATTCAGGTAATAATTAAATAGAAGGCGTTAATTAAATGAAATAATAATCAAAATTAACAAACATAATATTTATTTATTTTGTGGCAATAAAGATAATTACAACAAAATTTGCAGGGCCTCTACTGGGTTTGATAATGGACACAACAAATTGATTTAAAAATCTTATTAACAAACAATTCACAATTTACCTAAACAATATGTCGATAGAAAGAAATTAAAAGTAAAGAAATTAACTCTGATTGACTATTAAAAGAAAACGAAATCTGACTTTATCCTTTGATTAAAGTTTACAATTAATCATTAGTTTTGGTTTTGTTACTAACGTAGTGCCCAGCTGGTACCAGCATTCTTTTTGGTTTCGGAAATACATTATTGCAAATTATACACTGATTCTAAAATGTCGACTCACATATTTTACACTATTGAAGTCAAAACTGATAGGCTCCCAGGAACTCGGATGATCCTCCTGAATGTCAGCTATCTGATGTCTGCTTGCCTTACAGGAATCCTATGATTCGTAGATTTATTAGTCTTTTACTGATTTGGACATAGACTGCATCGTAGCTCTTTGGAGATTTATTTTAACTGTTTATTCTTTCGGAGCGAACTAACTTTTCTTTAGCTCCTTGCTGTAGACTTAAACTGCTCTTACATTCCAATTATTTACGCTGAAATACTTGCGGCGTGAATGTTTTCTTCGTATTAATTTACAACTTTAACTAGTTATACATTGACTATGTCTAGTCTCTGCTCAAATTATATTTCTTGTTCTGCTCCTCATAATGTCTTTCCGCCATCAGCTCCTAACAATCTTTCTCCGCTAATTAACAGTTATATTACTTGTTCTGCTCCTCACGATGTTTTTCCGCAAACTGACTCCTAGTGCTCGCGAGTTTTAGCGCGCATACGCCATTTTTGACTTTTCTACAAAGCAAAATGAGCTTGCTTCTCCCATTGTTACTTTGTTCGATCAGACCGCTATAATGGATTTATCAAACAATTCCAATTTTACGTCCAAACAATTAATGGCCTAATTAATTGGCATTACAATATATATATATATATATAATTATCTGAATGGCGGGCGTTTCCCGGGTATTTATTTCAATTATCCCGGAGAAGGAATTGATTCGATACTACCCACATGGTAAACATTTCCTTTAACCAGCATCAATAGCGACATCGTTTGGGACAGTTACACACTTACGTTCCTCTACCCGACCTAACCTCTCGGCATCTTAAGCAATATGACAATTAAAATGAAAAAAATTATGTCTGATTGAAAATAATAAAAAAGAAAGATAGCCAATTCAGACAAAAAGTGATGATATAAATACCCCACATCGTTTCTGGGATCCTTGTCCCTTTCCTCAGGTGCGAAGAAGAGCCTTGAGCGACACAGCTGCACTTGTCAATTGATAAAACTCAAAATATTATCACTTTCTTGTCTGAATTGGTTATCTTTCTTATTCAATATGGTAATTGTCAGAATGAATCTAAGTGACTTCCATAACCCCAGTAACTTTCGATACTAGACTCAGTTGTTAACTCATTATTTTTATATAACGGTCTTTCACCCACTTCCTCCCCAAACCCTACACCTTGAGGCTGAAGTACTGACATAGTGAATATCAGAATTAAACTCATTGAACCCTGGATTTGTCACTAATCTCGGTTGTTTCACGTTATTTTTATGTAACGCCCCTCCACCCCTCCCTTAGTGGTGCAGACTTCCCATACTGTAATGGATAAATTATATATTAAAAACGTCTGGAGAGAAGCTATTAATTAAAAACCGCAATTATAGCGTGTTTTTAAATCTCACCCCCGTTTGCCGCTTGGGAGTTTCCTAACGCTTCGAAAGGCTGGGAGAAACCTTCGCCGTCGTTGTTGCTAAATGTAGACAACTTTTATAAATGTCATTAGTTGAAATTGGCCAAAAGTTATTACACTAAAAGTTACATATATTAACTCCAATACATTGTAACGTTTCTTCCCTTCGATTATGGATCTCTTCATAATGGAGGTATCTAAGAAACTATTTGAAAAATATAATTAAAAACCAATCCCAAACAACTAAATAAGTATAATATTGTTACTTGCATTGAGAGATAAAATGTTCTAGACAACATTACCCTCTAATGTTGCCAACAAATGCTCTTGACTTCTTCTAAAAGCTGTCAACATTTGTTGCCAATATTTTTAAACTGTTTTAATTCAGTGGCCAATCTGCAATCGACTCTGGATACATATAGAGTAAAAAGTAAATTTTTTAAATGTTTACTGAATAATGACTGCAGGCTATTGGGAGTAGAGGTCGACGATGGTGTAAACGCGTATGAAGGAAGAGAGTGACGGAGAAAAAATTAATATTTATTATTTATAAAGTATAAATATAGTTCACTGAGTAGTAACCACTAATTAACTTACATCTCGACCGTCTTAAGACTAACTTCTCCAAATTCTCAATTGTCTAAAATCCACATCCAACTTCTGGTTTCATTTAAAACTTGATGCTGTCTCCAAAACCTACCAATATTTTTAAATTTAAGTCCAGTTTTACATTTGTCTCCAACTGCACTTGTCAGTAGACAAAATTCTTGAGTCTTATTCTTTAAAAAAAATTTGCGGTATTTCTAAATTTAATTTATCTTAAGTCGTCGAACCAAATGAAGTTGCCTTCCTTTCTATCGTTCCACGTGAAACAATAAGAAAACAGTAATGAGATGTCCAAATTAGAGTCAAGTCCACAGACCTGAAAAACAAACGTAACAGTATTCTCCGGTGCCATTGGAAACAGTGCAAGCCTGCCAATAACAATAAAATTTTATTATTTCACCTTCTTGTACTATGTTATTATTTAATCTAATACAATTATTTAGAAAACTAATAATTTCTAAATTTTTAAATCTAAATATTGTTTCTATTTACATCAAATGACACAGAGATCATATAATACGTTTTCCATTACCAGTGTTATTTATAAAATTAATTTATCGAATTGTGACTTTCGTTATTTCGGCCAAACAAAAAGAATTTTAAATACTAGAATTAAATATCAAAATGCCCGACCTACCTGATGCAGGTTTTTCTAGGGTTTTCCCTGCATCACTTTTAGGCGAATGCCGGGTAGGATACTTAAACTACAGCCCGGGGACCCTAGTTACCCTTTGGCTACCTTCTTCTACACTTCCGCATCCCACCTTTCAAATCCCTTCCTATACTATTAAAGGGGAGTTGCCACCATGTGGATTACCCTCATGTAGCCTGTTACCTAAAAAAAATCTTATAAATAAAATTGACTATATATGTGTGTGTATGTTACGCATACAAATCTACACACTTTGAGAAAATTCGACCAAATTTTGAACAAGTGTTCCTTTTTGAACCGGAAACACTGTTATTGTTGTTAGTTATATCTTTGGGGTTTATGATAAACGAAGTTATTGTTTATGTTGGTGAAGAAAAATAAAGTAATAGTATTGAAAGTATTTTTCTTATATTTATCAACCTTGTAAATCCGAACATTCAATTACCATTATATTTGGCGCCCCACGTTGAGCGCCAAATATAATGGTATTTGAATGGACGAAATTAAAATGGTTACTTCGTAACATTAAGATATAACTAATAACTAGATCAGAGATCCTTCTCACGCTGTCAATATCTATCTCTGCCCAAGGAACACACAAACATGGATATCATTACAAGTGTTTCTCCCGTTGTTGTTTGTGTATAATTTCAATCCCTATCGGCATAGGAGGAGAGCACCCTTAGGGGTGGGGTGTAGGGGCGTTACACAAAAATAACGCAAAAATTACTGAGATTTGAGTCAAACCGGGGTTATGGATGTTGCTAAGTTTAATTATGATACCCCGGGCAACGCAGCGCGCCTTGCTATTTAAAAATAAACCTAGTACTGTTAATATTAAGCACGACAATGAAAATATTAAGTAGTTATTTGATGTTGTATTTAAAGTTATTTGGTGCTGAAACATTTATCTTTGATTTTAGCTCTTTGCTTAATCTTCAGTCTTCAGTTTTTCGCCGATTTAAAAAGCTAATCCGCGTCGAAACATTCGCCACTTTAAAATTTAAATTTTCTTAGATTTTGTTTTTCTAATTTTAGTTTGTCTGTACGAAGGTCGTTTTTAGTATTTTTATTTTTAACGGACGTTAATATCTATGGTATATGCTAACAATAAATCTCCTTTAAGGACTTCCAAAATCACACTTTCTTCTACGACGTGCCCTTCACTGAGTTATTATTATATGTAAAATTATGATTTCAAATAATTCCTCGTTACATAATAAATAATAGTCTCTCAGATAGATTCATATTTATTTTCTAGAACCTTGGCACAGGCCTAAAGATATTATAAACTGACGCAAGAAGACAACGAACTTCTGTGAGAATCAGCAGGCGATTGATTCTTCGTTATTTTCAATACAAACTTGTGTGTAAATATTCTGTCATTTCAAATAATTGTCTGAATTTGTTCAGTGCTTTCATGAAAGAATCTAATAACTCACATTTTTCGCAGTTAAATATGATGACGATGGATGACACAGTCCGCAGTAAATGCTTTCGGTGCCGCTTTATTAAAGAATGCAAGTAACCTCTTACGTCGCTAGAACCTTCCAATTATCGTCGGAGGACTTGAAAGCCTTGCATCTTGTGTTTTACCTAGAAAATAATCTTGCTCTTGCAACTGGTGAAACATGTACAAATAGTTTTTCTAAAATTTATTCTCTTCTATTTTCTAAAATTTATTCTCCTTCGTTATACTTTAGCCCCTATTGATCATTTGATCCTGGGGGGGGGGGGTATAAGTTATAATATAATACACATGTTGAAGAAAAAGACAAACTGTTCTGAGAGAAAATCTATGTTTAAGCCAGAAAGCAAAATATTAAAGAAACATTTATATGGACCCATTTCAAATTAAAGTTTGACCTGTTTGCTAGTAGACAAGGATACTTTTAGATAGACAACCAAGGAACAGGGTTACGATGAAATCGTCAAAGATATAAATTATTTCCATGGAAAACTGTTTGTACACATGTTTCAGTAAATAGAACCTTGACAGTTCTGGGGGAATGTCCTTTGGAAAGTAGTGCTGCAGAAGAATAGTAAAGGCGAAAAGGTAAAAATTAAAAACGACCTAAAAGCTTGAGAGGAAATGGGAGGAAATGATAAATTTAGAAACATCCTTACTAAATTGGTGAAACTTAAAGACCTTGTCAATTGAGTCCGACTCATGAATGTTAAAAAAATACAAAGTAATAAAAGTTGACAGTTGTCAAGATTGCTGAAGAAGTTCACCACACTGTAATAGAGACCGCGGCAGTGATCATTACTAATAATTCCTATCGACAGATGGATCTTATAACGCGTAACGCTTTCGATTGGATGTTACAAATGCCTCCTATTTACGAAAGATGAAGAAATAAGATAAAGATTTTTAAATGTTTACATAATTGTATTATTTAAAGTAAACTGTATTTGATATGGGTTTTGGTGGGTACGGAATCGGAACAGTTTCTATTCTTCTTATTATTGTTGTCATTTTTTAACCACAGTCGACTGATCTTGAATGGCATTGGCTGTCCACGGTTCTATTCCTTCCAAGCAATTAGGATTCGCAAAGGTATCGTCGTAAAATGTGTGACTTTCCAAGCAGCGCTTTTTATCATTTCAATCCACGTATTTTCGAAGAGTTAATGGTATTTCCCCAAGAGCGGCAACAATTTAGGGTATTCTAGGGGTTTCTTTTCCCAGCTTCCTCCAATTTCGATTTGACGGTCTTAATACAGCGTAATATCTTCGTGCTCGGTTTTTTGCAGCCAACTTTCATTAGAGTGCACATGAAATTTCTTGGCGGCTGTAGGCACAGTTTAGAGTCCTCTCCGCGTGATATAGTGATGTTGTATGAGCTTTTTCCGTTGGGCCTCCGCTTCCAAAATCTGCGCCACACGCCATTGATTATGACGCGTGCTATAGGTACTACAATTATCCAGACACATTTTTCTTCTATACCCCGATGTTTTGCTTAGTGTTGTGCTCTAAGTAGCTTCTATTTTGATTCGAATGTCCGACAGAATATTAGCTTGTTCATTTTCAAATATTTTCTATAGATTATACTCCCTCTAGTTTTATTTTTGGAAAATTGTACTGTTTGCATAAAATATAGTGGATCATGGTGACCACATTCTTATACCGCTTAAGATATCTTTCTGCATCAACATATCAGGTGTTCAACCGTTCCTCTGATATATTTACATTGGCGGCATTTTCTATTTTTCTGTCAATTCTAGCATGTATTACAATTATTATTAATTACAAAAGGAGATCCTCTATTTATTCCTGTTACTGTTCCTTTAATAAATCACCGCCACGTTTCTTTATTATCAGCATTTTGTTGTAAGTTCTTCACGTATTGTCCATGGACAATTATTTTCCTTCTTGACCATCTGCTCATGTAGTCTTTGTTCCATTACATTTACAACAGTTTATTTGTTTACTTCTTTCAAGAAGTACTTGCTTCTACATATTCCCCTATATCAGATTGCTTTACTTATATAATTACTCGTCTGTCTTCTCTTCTTGGTCTACATCTCTTCGTGGGTGTAGTGTACGGGTTGACGGTCATTATCTTTCGGGTTTTTTGGTTTCAGATGTGTACCGAACCCCATGTGTTCCCATTCCCAGCAATCACTTTTCACTAGTGTTTTCCGGACCCTTCTAACGTATTCTTTAGGAACATGGTTATTGACCTCTACATGTTTGATGTTGTCCGTTTGAAGTCTGGTACAAAACTTTTAATTTAAATATCTAAACAACGATTTGATTTCAGCTCGTTACTTTCCATACAGTTTAGAATCATCCATGTACAGTAGCTTTGCTACTGATTTTGAGAGCTGGTATCCATGGCCTGTTTTGTTCAGCATATTGAACAATCGTATCCGAGCTATTACAAAAAGTATTGGAGAGAGGGAGGAGTGAGTCTCCTTGAAAGATACCTCGCCGAGTGTTGAATGTGCCCACATTTTCTCTGTTTAGTGTTAACTGCATTGTCCAAGAAGTCATTGAGCGTTTAACAAAACTGCTGATATTTTCACGAATTCCTACAATTTTCAAGCACTCGAGTATCAAGTCGTCCGTTGTGAGTCAAAAGCTTCTTTCGTAGCCAATCCAGGCAACACAATTTTCTTTTTTTCCAATTTTCATTGATCGTCTTATGTATTAGAAGTTGGACTTTTGTTCCTTTTTTACCTTTCTGTTCAGTTGGAAATAAGTTGTTCTTTGCCACGTCATCCTGTATAGCGTATAATATTCTACCCGTCAGTAATTTAAGACAGGGTATTGGTTTGAAATTGATTTAAATTGCTCCTTCATATTGCTTTTTTTTAGAAGGTGAGTTATTCTAGTTGTCTACCAGTGTTTGATTTAGTCTCCTTGTAGCAGTGTGTTAATTGGTTCTGAAATTCGTGCATGAAGACTCTTCAAATGTTTAAGCCAAAATCCGTTTAACTCGTCCATCTCAAGCGCTGACCAGTTCTTTCGGGTCCGTTTCCAGTCTACTCTTTACTTATGACAATTTTTTACATTTTTTTGCCTTTTCAGTTAGTTTTGCACTTCTTGTACGAATTCCGCTTTCTTATTATAAATCCTCTGATAATCCCACTGCAGTTTTTAATACTATAGTTTGGTTTCTCCCATCAGATAGTCCTCTTACTACACATTTCTACCAGGATAAGATACTTGGAATATCTTCATCCTGCCCTGATGCCGCTCGAATATGCCGAGGGAAATCAATGAGATTAAATGTCGACTTAAATTTAATAAAATTATCAAGCTTTTATCGTCACTATTAACGCTTGTCATTTTAGACGCTTTGTTCCCACAGATGAAATTACAATTCTTTAAAATTTCACATATGCCTTCAAAAATAAATGAAAATCTACTACATATTTTTGACAACGATTTCGACTCACGGTAATCGTTCAAAGTTCGGTCCATATTTTTCTTGTTTGAGATATTCGATTACATATAATTAATACTGAAAATATAGAAAGAATATAGTTGTACTGAGACTTGAAATATTAACATCTCTGATTTCCAATAATTATTTACAAACACCATGTTTCCGGTATTTGAAGATTATCAGTCACAAATAACTTATTTACTCCGCACTAATCTTCTTTGCACACAATTTATAAAAAGTTTTTTTAAAACTTTATTTAGCTGGGTCTTCAAGTAATAAGCAATTCACGGCATATATATAATAAATCATATGACTAGGAGCATATCAATTTGGAGAGAGGGTTATGTGAAAATATTTCACACCTCTGTCTTATTAAATTGGGTTCAGGTTGACAATTATTTATGTATGTCATGTGGTAGCTTACAATTAAGTCTTTTATGAGTGTTTTTTTTGTCTGAGGTTTAAATTCGTTGCATTTGTACACTTCACTATATTTTGGGAGAAGTTACTGGTTATCCTGTGGATATAGTCTGTTATTATTTGAACCTTTAACTCTGGATGTAATTTATAAAAAGTAAAATATAAAGCACGTCTACGACCAGGAAATATGGTTACAGATAATTTAACATTCATTAGAAAAGTTCATTACGAACTACAACGTAAAGTAACATGTACTTTCGAAATATAAGATAATGTTAAATGTATATAAGTATTCAAATTATGATGACGTTTTAACAGTTGTTTGAAACAAAACGTTCTATCAATTTGAAGTCTTTTAATAGTATACTAAACGGTGGTCTCATACGCAAGGAGCTACACAATTTAGTCAGAAATATTTATTATGTGCAAAAATCGATAAATGATGATTTTCTTAGAGTTTCCCTTATGCATTTCATACTGTAACTAAAAAAATACTGATTCTGTAACTTAGGAAATATTTTTCGTATTGTGTTGCGTGGTTACAGTACAAAACTGGGTTTCATTCTTACGCTATGGCAAATTACAACTCAATTGATCCTGTCATTTTCATAGTTAAAATAATATTGTTTTTACGCTACGCCGCGAAATGTCGAATACAAAAATGATCTCCGCGGGAAATTTGAAAAGTCAAGTTCATACTACTTATTGAAGTGTGTTATTTAAATTTACGATATGTGATGAAAATTAGTAAAATGATGGAATTTCGGTGAAATATATAATTTCACTTATAAATATCTATTATCAACATGTCTTTAAATCCATCCAGCTCTTCTCCTTTTCATTTCTAACGCAACGTGTGAGAAAACCGCACGTTATGAATTGGATAATCTAAATTATCTTATAATGACTTGTAAGTAACTCTATAATTTATATTTATACATAACTTAAATTAAAAGCATCTTCTTAAATGGAAAAGAAAATATTAAACTAACAACTCTTAATATGATCAATAAGTCATTTCGACCGCAACACGTGTGAAATTGTTATGAATTGGATAATCTAAATTATCTTATAATTATACATAACTTAAATTAATTGTCATTGTACACCTAAATAGGCCTCAATCAGGGATTAAACGTTAGGTTTGTTAAATATTATGTTTTAAATTCGATAATATGTCAAAAGAATAACTAAATATCTCTTCTTATGACAGATGTTTAGAAATAAATAAATTTAAAAAAATGATAAAAACTCTATAATAAAAGAAACTAATAAGGTGAATTGATTTGCATTTGTAAAGTAGGGAAATGAAAGTATAATTGCGGGGCTTTCTGACGGAATTTTGTGGCTATACATCTTCATCATAAAATTGCCTGTCGTTCACAAGAAAGCAATAGTGGCAGTAAGGGCGACGCCGACTAGTCGACAGTTACAGACGTAACGGACCGAGTTATTATACATATTGTCAAAAATATCCCGAGGTATGGGAGTTTTTGAAGTCAGTGAAGTGCGAAAAAACAGGCGTGGTTTGTAGACAGACAAGTTTGGAGAGCGTTCGAGTCAGACGTGTCTCGGGGGAGCAGCCGAGACGGTCCAGGAAATGGACACCTACACCAGTTGTTGGAACCTGCAGACACGCCGAGATCTTCGGAGCCATATTCCGTGAGACAAGTTCCGATGTCTTGAGACGTATTTTGAATTCCAATAACCGACAATCCTCCTTAATTCCGGGGCATTGTAAATTTCTCTTAGAATAATCTAGACTTAAGTTCGAATAAAAGAGAGAGTGCATCTAAGATCCTTGAGGCTGAGTTAATTGGCATAAAGATTGCATTTCAAATGTATACGTTCTGTCTTAATTAATCGACAATTAATCAAAGCCAGGAGCCCTGAGATACGAAATTTACAGGCTCAGGCTCAGCTCAAGTACTCACGGGTCGTTACTCAGCTCCCTGTTTGGATCACGCGTGTCGAGTAATTTGAATTTTTTTTAAGACTATTGTCGTTTTTAATGATAAAAGAAATTAATTGTGCAGGAAAGTGTGATCGGTCCACTCATGTTCCTTGCGTTCATAAATGATCTAAACTTGGGTATAAATTCACATATTAAACTGTTTGCCGACGATTGCGTGGTTTATAGGGAAACCGTAAGCGCGGAGGATGCTGGAGCTCTTCAGACTGACCTGGAAATTTTTTTACGAATGGTCAGTTAAAAATAAAATGTAAGAAAACACAACGAAGAGTAAGGCTATTGTCTTTACAAAAAAGAAAAAAGTTCCTCCAGTCAGTTATAAAATGGGGAATGAAGCTATAACGGTTTCCAACAGTTGTAAATATCATGGATACACGATTAGTAAGAATCTAAATTAGGGAAATGAAGTCAGCGAAGTCGCACGTAAAGGGTGGAGGGCACTACATTTTGTCAATAGGGTTTTGAGGGCAAGTACGAGGAAAACCAAGATATCTGCTAACAGTTAATTTTAGAATACGCCTATGGGACAACTTATTGGGATCCATACAGAAAGTACAGAAAGTAGGGTTGGACAAGAAAGACGGCCTGAAAAGATGTTTGAGAGGGCGATTCGGGAACAATCCTCATGAGCAGTAGGACAGAACACGCGAGGCTTTCCGCAATATACAAAGCTTATGCAGGTCAACCGTCCTGGAAAGATATTAAAAATCATCTCTTGGCGCCCACTTACATTTCTAAAAATAATCACCCTTTCAAAATTAAAGAAAATTGCAACGCACAGACGTTGACAAATATTCATTTGTTAATATATCAATTTGCGACTGGAATTCATTGCCTGCAGAATTACTGACGACATTTCCGAATATGGTTGATCAGTTTAGACGTAGGCTAAGAAAACTACAATAATCATGGAGTAATATATATATATATATATATATATATATATATTATTACACTTATTAATTTCTATCTGCTCACGTGGTAAGCAGTGAAGTGAAGAGAAAGGATTCATGAGAAACGAAAAGATCAAATAAAAAAGTGAAGTACAGTGAAAATAAATAAACGGGGGTAAATAATAATAGGTTTATGTTACCCATATGTTTCATTATATGTTATAATTGTATATATGTCATTTTCTATTATGTTATTTCTGTAGACACAACTACCACTGGGCAAATGCCCGATAGAAGCATTCGACAACTAATTGATCCGAGGGAGCGCATAACCGATTACCATATGTATTGTAATGCCTGGTAAGTGAGGCATTGTTTCGGATGGATAATCTGGACTGTGGGAGGCCCAATTTTTGTAACGTATTTATTTAGGTTCTTGGGAACGCTGGTCTTGAGAATTTGGAACCGTGCACGTGCGTGTGGCCTTTCTCAAACCAAATCTGTTAAGTGAGGCATTGTTTCTGATGGATAGCCTGGACTGTCCGAGGGGTAGTTTTGTAACGTGTTTATTTAGGACTGAGTAGGACTGAGTACTTCTTCGTTTTGAAAAGCTGGGCGTGTGAGGGTGCAAAAATATAAATAGTCCTGTCTCGATTGTCGGCTTTTGGACATGACAGAGTAGTTAGCCATTTGCTGACTAAGGAACTCCAGCTGCATAATATAAATCTCGGGATAATGGAAGAATCTGTCAACTGGCATTTGCGACGAAGTTTTGGAACAATGGGCAAAGGAAGATACTGGTAGGATATAAGGAAGGAGATAAGCTTTTGAGAGGGAGTCGTGAGGCGATCACCGAAGCTGGTGGACGTGATGGTTAGTCGTACTGAGATCACCGAAGTTGGCGACTATGACTAAGAGAGACATCGTTTAAGGGAGGAGAATGTGTTATAAGTTGCAGACTGCGAGAGAAATAGCCAAATATTCATTGATAAAAATTTTGTATGCTGAAGTCTAATCTATTCTATCCTCAAATTAGACCACTTTCTTCGATTGTTGGAGACCAGGACACTGCATCCAGCGTCTAGTAATCTTGAGAACGAGCAAATGATATGTCCTTCACGAACGGAGAACCAACTTTTGTCAAACCAACAGTGTGTGTTAGAATCAGTGTTTTAAACGGCCAGTATATAAGGTGTGTGTGTACGAAAGAGCCAAATTTTCCTGAGTAATCGTAAGTTGAAATTTCATGGTATTCATAGATGTAAACCGAATTAAAAGATAAAGTCAGATATCATTCTTTTCTTGTGTGTTGATAAAATAAACTCTTTAAATTTAAAATCAATCTTGTAGAATAAGTTCGTCGATAATTAATTTTCGTCTATGTCTAGACGAATAAATATTTCCTTTTAAATTAAATGTAAATTTGTGTTTCTTTGATTATGGTTAAATGTTCTGCCGTTATCAAACCCAGTAAAGACCTTTGAGAGAATGAGATCCTTTTTATATTTGTTAAATTGTATAAGTATTTCAAGTATGGTTAAATAAAATTTTGTTTGTTTTAAAGTCTATAAATTTTCATTTAAAAAGCCCATTATTTGATTATTACAGTATATATATATATATATATATATATATATATATATATATATATATATATAAATGTCCAACGAATAGTTTTCTGGAACGCTGAGATATTTGAAGTTTAAATATAATTTTAACCCCTATCACCAAAGACGGGGAGCCGTGACGAGAGGCGATTAATATAGAATATCAAAAATGACCTTGATTGTTGTAAAAATGAGAAATCCACACCCTATGGTGGTTAAGGATTATTCATGAGGGAGGGTGTAATATGAGCGAGAGCGTTTCGATTCCGCTCTTTTGAGATTGACTTTGCTGCGCTCTCTCTGAACGACAGTTCGCAGATCGCGCGGGGATAAAAACGTTTCGGCTCTTCATGTGAGTCCGTTGTGAGGGAAGAGGTGTATGGAGCCATGCGAATAAACTGCTCTGAGATCTCTTAGAAACTGAAGAAATACGGTTCATTGATTGACATTTCAATATAACTTTTTATGTGGTAACTTGTCTTTCACTCCTCATTTCGTCTGTGTACTCCGTCCATGGATGTATTTGAAATAATGTTTTACCGGCTGAGATGGAAATCGACCATTAAAATAATCGACGTAGTTCAATATATAATTAATAGTATTATTTGACATTAATACAATATTAAATTAAATATCGTAACTTTCTCATGCACATTATCCCCAAGTTTTTCTTTTATTTTTTCTTGTTTTTTTTAGCCTTACAGATTACATGAGGGTACTCCACATGGTGGGATGCTTTTTTGACCCACAGCTTGCTGTGTTAAAATGCAATACATATTGCTGGTGGGAGATGGGTTTAACATTGGAACACCATTACTTTTATAATTTTAATTGCCAATAAACTAGGATCATTGTTAAATGATGTATATGTCAAAGTTCTATAATAAATACAATTTGAAAAAAGTTTAATTGTTAATTTAAATCTATTTTATTTCAAGTAATTTTAAGTAATAATGTTCATAAATATTTTGAAATTTTTCCCATGACTTACGACCCGATGAAGGCAGTAATTAGTTACGAAAGTTTATCGTCTAATAAATAAAATTGCCTGTTTGTAAATGTTTATGTTCCGCGTACAAATCTATATCCGTGGAGAAAATTTGACCAAAGTTGTTTCACGTGTTATTTTCGATCTGGAAATAAACATATTGGGGGTAATACACGACTATCGCCCCTAAAGACAGATGGTAGTAATTTTTAAACATGTTAAAACGGTCTTATTTTGTTCGAAAAAAACTTTTCGCTGGCAATGAAATTGATAGAGTATTTCCCGAAGGTTCTTTGTATATAATTTGAACACGTTCCAGTATGGGAGGGGTGAAAACTTAGGGGTGGGGGTGGAGGGGCGTTACATAAAAATAACGAGGAAACAACAGAGATGGGAGTCGAATTTGGGGTTATGGATGTCGCTGAGTTTAATTATGAAATTCGCCTTTCTGCTTAAGTTGTACTTCAACCCAGGGAGTGGGGAAGAAAGAGGAAAACAGTGTTCCACATATAAACTTAAATACGTGCAACAAATTCTACCAAAGTTTGTACAGATTTATTATACTTATAGACATTCTAAATGACACATTAATTGACTATTAAAGTACCGGCAAATTTTTGTCTCTCTTAAGTTACCAGGAGTATTTTTAACAGATTTGAGTACCGAGAGTACTTTTGTAGGCCTATTATTTTTCACTCTGGTAAGTTGGGAGTATCTCTGACACTATTTATTCTATCAGGATACAGAGACTATTTTTCACTCTCTTATCGTAAAGAATGTCTTTCTTAAGTGAATATTTTTTATTCTCTTGGCATACCGGTTGAGTTTTTCTCTCTCTTAAGGTATAAATTTTTACTCTCTTAAGATATGGATAGTAATTTAGATTCTTTTAAGGTTTCCGATGATTTTTTATTCTCAATGGTACAGAGAGTTTAGTTTGTACACTCTGAGTTACATGAAGGAAATTTGACTCAATTAGGTCACCGGAAGTATAATTATCTACCTGAAGGTACTTCGTGTATTTTGACTGTATTAGAGAACCGAGTATATTTTTTCAAGATCATTCTTTGATATTTGGTATCGGGAGTATTTATGCTTCTTTAAAGGCGCTGAAGAGTTATGATGAAATTATTATACATTTAATAAAATTAATTTTAAAAAGAAAGTCTGTTAATATATATTTATATTTGTAAAACAGACGTAAAAATAAAATCAAGAATGAGAAATGTTAACAAATTTTCCGACATGTCGGCCTTACACACATTTCTTCATGTCTTTGAATTATATTTTCTCCATACATACCGCTTCTCTAACATTTTTGATTCATATATTCATCTTACAAATCAGGAAATTTAACCCCAGAACAATAATATCTTTGTACTAAATACAATGTTGTAATTAAACTTAACATACAACTAAATTTATTCTATTACTTGTCATATTGTACTTACGAAATCTAATTTCAAAACAGCTGACTTCTACTTAATCGATAGCTCATAAGTAACAAAAGAAGTTTCATTGTATACTTCATTTATTCTGATTTTCCTGGTCAGCTTATTTTCTTATGTCTATAGAAACATTTAAACTTTGACGCAAACACATTCCAGCGTTTACATTGAGTAACGTTGTCACGTATCAGGGACGAATGCATTTGAGCAAGTCACATGCCAACGGATCTTTCTAGGAATTCATTCATTACACAACAAATGAAACGGATCAGAGCGGGAATATGTGTTATCGGGCAAATATTTCTATGATTTAGTAAGATAAGATGAAGTAGCGGATCTAAGCCTATCATTTCAAAATTTATTTGAAGTGCTATTGTTTATTAATTCTTGGAGCGTTTTCGATTCAGAACCAGAGTGGAATCTTTCTTGAAGTCAACGACTAAACTTGTAACTCACTCTCCAAGAGTTCTTAAACGTATCAACTATATTGACTCCAACACGACCCTAACGCACAAGAGCCGACTCTGGGGAAATTCGCCCACGAGCCGACTCAAGCAACTCATTCATGACTCTCCAAGACAACTAACTCGCTCACGAATCTACGACTCGAACTGTGAGCCGTAACTGTAACTACTAAGTCGTTTTAGAAAAGCGCTCATTTATAAGTATCGTCTCTTTTGCCCGCCTGTAGCAACAGCTGCTCTTGATTATTTAACAAATGAAGCTGTCAGTGGTACTCGTTCCATGACTCCGAGGGCCAGCAACGTTCAAAGGCTGTTTAATCGCGTCGTTGACCCTTATCTTCAGAAATAAATTTTTTGGGGGGGCAACAGACTACATGAGGGTAATCCACTTTGGGCAACTCCCCTTTAATAGCATAGGAAGGGATTTGAAAGGGTGGATGTGGAAGGGTAGAGGAAGGTAGCCAAGGGTTAACAAGGGCCCCCGGGCTATATTTTAAGGATCCTACCTGTCATTCGCCTAAAGAAATGCAGGGAAAACCCTAGAAAACCCTGCATCAGGTTGGTCGGGCATTGGGTACTTGACGCACGCCCTTCCGATAGCGGGAGAGGAGTTTGCTGTGGGGACGCAGCATTCACTTCTACTGTCGTGATGAAGAACCTGCTCCATGTTCCTACTGCGGCTCTAGAGCGCTATCAGAACTAATTTGCCTGCAAACGTCAGGTGATTATAATCTGAACAATCGGTACATTAATACGACTGTAGCTGTGTTTAGTTTTCATTTTAGTTGTGCATATTGGATATTTCATTGCGCGTAAAATGGCATACTGGTTGTTCTTAACATTCAGCTGATAATACGTAACATATTACATAGTATTTCATTTAGCAGTGGAAATCCAACAGACTGTGCAACATTGTTAGTACTTTCCTATGTTCTTAGTTTTATTTTCTAACTGTGATGTGTGAAGTTGCTGTATGGTGGAATCGCAGATGTTGCTGCTACGCGTAAGTAACGGTAGCGATCTACTTTCGAGTCTGGCTGAGGACGCCGATGGAGAATGTATGCTTATTTATTGCACGGAGCAATTTTCTTGTGACGTGTTTCCGTGGAGCTTATTGCGAGCGAGTGAAAGTCTCAGCATGACCTTGCCCGGGGCACACCTGGACCACTTCCTCCCACACAATCAAAGAAAACAAGTTATTCAGTAAAAAACTGCATCGTCTTATGACATACGGATCTATAGTCGTATCATTAAACAATACTAAATTCTAAAATACGGACTACAGAAACATTATCAACGGGCTCTTTGCACTCTCGCGACAACTAAATACTAATAAAGAAAACTGCTCACGAGTCGGATGAAGGAAAGTACGTACTAAAATATTATAAAAGAACAGTTAAGTCAGAATATTTAAAGACTATAAATTAAACTGATATTTGAAAAATTAAGGATTTTAGCGCCATTGTAATAATTATTTTCAATTATGTGATTGTCGTGATTTTCACTAAAATACTAGATGTTGGGCCTAATAATGATCGGTTTTGCTTGTTAAGTATAAATACTAAATATGAACCATGACCCTCCATTCGACATATGGTAATGACTTCTCTTCTGAGTATAGTCTCTTTCGTCCACTTTTCCCATCAAGCGTTAAAGTATGTATTGAACGCATATTATCCAGTTTTAGTAGCTCAGGTACGAAATGTTTCTATATTTTGTTATTGAGAACCTCCTTTCGCTATCCTGTCGCTTATTTGATGAATCTATTTTCCGGTCGATATCTACTGTTTCCTCGATAGCACTGAGTTTAGTTTATTTCTGTAAGGAGTAGTCATAGTGGCATGTCTTATTCATAATCTCTCTTCCTAGAGACGAATAGAGTTCTTAATAATAGAAATATTAGGTTCTTGCTACCTTCTTGACAAAATATTCGCAAAATTTTCTCTACTTCGACTCCCTTGACAACTTATTTTTCAATAGACACACACAATTTTTAAAATCATAATACACGTATCAAGCTGGCGTTGTAAGGACAATCCAGTAAGCAACGTGAAAAATATGAATTATTATTATTTAACAATTTTTCAATTTTACTGACTCATATAAAATTATAATATATTGTAATGACAATTAAACAGGCCATTAATTGTTTTTAATATAATTAAATTGTTAGCGGTACGAATGCGTAAAGGGGACAATGAAGGCGGGTTTTTTCCGTTGTTCAACAATGGAGACCGCGCGCAGAGAAAACTCTGTCTGCTGCGAGAAACGGAAATGTTCAGTTCACGTGGGGAAATGAAAAAAGTAAAAGTCTGATGTTCTAAAAGTCTGGAATCGGCGATTGAAAGGTGAAGGAGTCAAAAATCTGCGTACGAGAGAGGAAACTGTTAAAAGTCGACGGGGAGATATAATACAGTTCAGTTCACCTAGAGCAACAAACAGTAAGGTTTGCAGTTATAAAGTACAAATGGCGAGATCCTGTATTTCTACATGAAAGCAAGCAAATATTTTTACGGATTTGCACACGGTGAAGCAAAATGGTTGCTTCATGCTGATTGAACAATTATCGCATAGAGGAGACCGGAATGCACTAACTGACCAAATGGGGCGGCTCATCCGAGGTTCCAGATAGCAGAGGACGAGTATTTTAATAGTGTGTATTAAAATTTTCAATGAAGTGTAGAGTCTGTGTAAAAATGGCTTTTTAATATTGTAGTTTTCAAGCTACAAGAGAGATCTGGTACCAGACAGACATTCGACGATTTTAAATGAAAATTAAAGTATTTGTTTTAAACTGGATTAAATTCGGCATGAAAAATAGGTCTTGTACATTGTAAATTTATCAAAAATAATAAATTTATTTTAAAGCTTAGTAAATGTTAATTATTCCTATGATTTAAGACCACCTTTTTAATCATTATATATTCGACATTTTCAACGTGTGGCTAATTATTCAAATTTTAATTAATTTTTTGTTAATTGATTCATTTAATCTAACCCTATAAAGTTGATAATTACAATTATGGCTTCACCAATGTGGGGCAAATTAATTGTCATCCTTTTGATTATTACAATATATTTTTAATGCTATTTTTGTGGTTGATGCTTTTTTGTAATCCTTTTTTATACTTGGTGAAATTTCTTAATAATAATCGAAATTCAGTGCGTTGTCAATCATTAAATTGATTTCTATTTTTTCTTAAAATTTTAAGTTGACTAAATACTGTCTCAACCAAGTACGAACTACGAAAAGATAAAAATAATGGTTCGATGATACTGGTTAATTTAACGTATTTTTTTGCGAATATCTTTACATTTAAAAAATTTACCATATCGATGTACTCCAAAAATGATTTTATCGTCGAAATTCTCTTTAAGTTCAATCCATTCTTCTTATATCAAACAATATTAATATTGGTTGTGTCGATTTGACTTTCGAGTCATGCGTGCATCACACCGCATCACTATGCAAATCTGTAATATATTTGTACATATTAAAACAGTTAATAATTACATTCCTTAAAAAATATATTATATCATCGACCCGCAATAGAAACGTGGAATACTATGTACTCTTTGTAAACTTGCATGAACCACCTGGAACACTTGAGAATCCCTGTTCTGGACGACAGAAAATCTCACCATCAACATAAATAAAATTGCAGAATTTTAATTTAGGGCAATTAATTTATATTCTCTTCTGTTCTGTTCCTACTCTTTAAAATACCCATATTTATCAATTTCGCATTGATTCTGAAACCCTTGGAAACTTGTCAAGAAAATGTTCCAAACAACAAATTCAATGCAACTATATTTCTCACTAAACACTAAATATGAAACGTCAAGTTGTAAACCGAATTAATGTACGACATAGCATAGAAATTTCTCTTTCTAGGCTCAAACGAGCTTGGCAGCATTTCCATGATCGGCAAGAAGTCGCAATTCCTTAGTTTCTCCGTGTACAAATCACGATTAAAGATTTCGTTACCCTGTTGTTGCTGTCCTTCGTCATTTTATTCATTTTTTTCACTTCATAAACGCATTTTGTGCCTGCCTACAATTAAAGAAACGATTAAGTCACATTCCGTCAAGTACCTGAATTGAATTGATGCACAATGTTTGCTGAAAAGAAACGATAATATTTTAACACCCGTTAACACAATTTTCGCTATCCTAGAACATTCTCAACAGGTTAAGAACCGGAAAGAATCTGATTATTGCAAGATTGTTACCGTAAGATAAACAGCATTTCCCTTTAAGTGAATTTCTGTAATTGACATAGTGATTTAGTTAATGATTCTCGGTTTATCAACCGGGTCAATATTTTTCCCAGAACACAACGTTTCCTCCATCTACCTGAAATGTCTACGTCATGACGGCGATGATAATAAATGCAGAAACGTTGTTGAGCCGGTTGATAAACCGAGAACCGTTTATTAAATCGATTCACTGGGAATTGTGTCGTTCATCATGTAGTGATTGTTATAACATGAACTCATCACTACAGTGTGTGGCAAATAGTTTGAGAAAACGATTGTAACGCGTGTATTTTGGTTTAGTTTTGCTTTGTCTCGGAAGTGATGTTTACTGTGGTTTGGAGAATTCGAAATCGTGTACGTGTGTGGGGGTGGAGGAGATAAATATTTCCATCCAGGTAATTTTCGTGTCCTGTCTCGATTGCTGGCCTCAACTTGACAGAATATTTGGCGATTGTCGACTACGGAACTGCAGCTGCGTGCTATAACTCTTGTGACAATGGAAGAATCAGTGAAACTGACATTTCGACGAAGTTTTCTAATAATGAAAAAAAGTAAAAGAATGGGAGGCTATAATGGAGGGAACGGAGATAAGCTTTTGAAACTGGACAGTTGTCCTGCGTTCACCGCAGCTGGTGGATGTGATTATGAGAGGCTTCGTATTTCGTTACGTGTATACGTTTAAAGTGTCACCGATCTACAAATCTAATGAGTTCTGCTGTAAACTTTTCCAAGTTGTTGTCTCTGATATAGTCCGAGGCAGAATCGTCGTGACAAAGGGGCCACAATTTGTTAGTGAAGAGTTCGTCGAAGACACACAATTTAGTATGACGGCTTGCCAGCAATCAATCCCGGAGGCCGACGCCTTAGCCAGTGGTCAACCCCTGAGTCGACGCCTTGCAACGGTCCTGACTAAAGTCATCACTGCACTTAACCCGTTCTGCCGGCTGTGAGATACGGAGACGTCGGTACGACAGCTACGTATTTGATACGGGCAGCACATCCCTTCTATGTAAAAACCACAGGTGCCTGCTATAAGAGATAAACTTATTAAAATTTCTTTAATGGTCAAAATTTTTTTGATTTAACGTAAAAACCCAGCCCACAAAAAATAATTCTTTACTCGATGTTGAACATAAAAAAATTATTGGAATAATCGGCCAGCTGCCTCCTAAACTGGTCTAGGCACGGAGAAGGGAATGCTGCGTCCCCACAGCAAACTCCTCTCCCGCTATCGGAAGGGCGTGGCACAAGCACCCAATGCCCGACCTACTTGATGCAGGTTTTTCTAGGGTTTTCCCAGCATTTCTTTAGGGTAGGATACTTAAACTATTTCCCGGGGGCCCTAGTTAACCCTTCGCTACCTTCCTCTACCCTTACGCATCCCCCCTTTCAAATCCCTTCCAATGCTATTAAAGGGGAGTTGCCCAATGTGGATTATCCTCATGTAGCCTGTTGCCCTAAAAAAAATAATAATTTAAAGTGCCTTGAACGCGTCTTATTCGAGACGAAATAGTGTAGGGGTCGTTGCAAAGAAATTTACAATCGCAATTGGTAACAAATCTATCCAGTAATTAAAAAGCTCGTATAATACTTGAATTATAAATCCGCCATGCCAATTCACTTTATTATTGTCGTAATCATCACCTCGGAGCTTCTAAAAGGTCTCACAGCAATAAATCATGGTTCGCTAATTTTCTACGAAATTGAAGTTCATTGTTTCTTTATTAACTGGGTTCCATCGCAACTGTAACCAAACTAACAAAAGAAAAGAGGTTCTATTCATCATCTATGCAAATAAAATAATACTTAGAATCAAGACGTAAATTTTTACCTTTGCTATAAAAATGTTATAAAAATTCCTGTACGTCAATCTGACGTTATTCGTTTTCAAAAGCAAACATCCGTACCGATTTTATTTGTTGTATACAACAGTGGAAGTACTAACGGCCACCCGCCATCTACCGGTGGCTATTACAAGAACATCAATTTTCTTTACTTTAAAAAAAAAATTTGACCGATTTATAATAAAAAAAATTCGTTATGTTTACACCATATTTTATTCCCAGTCGTTTTAATAAGTTGCAAGAAACCTATTTCATAATTTCGGTACACTCAAAAATTAAATTATATTGCGACGGAACAAATATTTTATTTGGACAGTTTGATGGTGTGTATAGCTACAAAATTGCGTATGTCATAGGACAGTGAGAAATATGAATAAACCCTTCTCTGGTTCCTTAACTGTACGCACGACGTTTCGATTACGTTCACTGTCATCGAAACATCTTTTCACTCGGTTAGAAGCCCGAGAAGATGTTATTCATTCTTTACAGTGAGAAATATATATTTGTCGAATAATTTTATATAAATTATTGTGTACATTAAAATTGTTTTAATATATATGTTTTATGTTTTGACGACTATGGCAGTATTTACAAAAGCTTCAGAATAAAAAAAAATTAAATAATTTTCAAAGTTTTGAAATAGTTTCTTCTTTTCAAATTGTTACTGATTAAAACCCCAGGTCACGAAAACTGGGGGTAAGGTTCAGGGAGAATAGACACTCTGACCAGGTGTCACTCCTAAATCCAGAATGTGTTATGTAAGATGACAGTCGGACAGTCGTCTCGCTCAGCCAAGGTCCTTAATGGCCTGTTGAGTCAATGTGAATAGAATAGACTGATTAAAACCGTTGCAACAATAAACTTAAATCAGTCCATATAAATTTAAATATCATGAAGAGTATTTTTCGTTGTTATATAAACCTTTGTGAAGGCTTGAAGTGATATGTAAATGAATCGCTATTTTATATTATTAACTTGCTAGTATTTATTAACATTAAAATTTATTTGATTTATTATTATGTGAATTATGATGAAAGATACACCGTGTGTGAATTGAACTTTACTATTCGTATACAAATAACGTCTATAATTGGTTTGGTTTTCTGTTGTGGAAGCTTAGAAGCTTCGGAATGGATACTTTGTCAGATTAATTATATTCGTTAAAATTATTGACATGATTATGAAGAATACTTGACTTCTTGTATTTACAGTCAAATCGATATGAAAATTTTGATTGGAATTCTCTTTGTCACTAAACTCAGCTTGAAAACGAAAATAATTAGTGCATGGCAAGGACCGACTCAGGAAGTATGAATCCTTTAAACTTTTGGGTTACTGAAAAAACTGTTATTTTCCCTAAAACACGGCAATTATTACTCCGTAAAAAAATATAAAATAAAAGTGTTACCAAAAAATGAAAATTACAATGATAATAAGAAAGATAACCAAATAGTGACAAAAAAGGTGATAATATAAATAACACAAAACGTTTCTGGGATCCTTGTTCCTTTCTTCAGGTGCTAAGAAGAGCCTAGAGCGACACAACTGTACGATTCAGTTGACAAAACTAAAAAAAAATGTTCAGTTTTGTCACCTGAATTGTTCAGTTTACACAACTCTAGACTCTTCTTAGCACCTGAAAAACGGACCAGGAACCCAGAAACGTTGAGTGTTATTTATGTTTTCGCTTCTTTTGTCTGTATTTATCTATCTTTCTTATTATTAATTTTCTTATTATAAATTTTTTATGTTAAAATTACAATGAACTGATATTGGTTAATAATATTTGTGCAACTCAGTGAGAAAGGTACGGGAGAAATGGAAAACCACGCTTATTTTCATTCGGTTATGTCTAGTGGAATATAAAACCATCGTCGTTTCAAATACGTCTCAGATATAGTATCAATACTACTAGGACGTGAGAAAAAGCCTTTGTTACTTGGTAACATATTCCATGTTCAATTTAAAATAGCTTTATTCCTTAATTTTAGTTTTTTTTTTGTGTAGTATTGTGTTTGGGTAACATCAACTGATACGTAAATTACCACTGATAATTGTAAAAGAAAAGATTTTATTTTACGTTGAGAGAGAATCATCGCTTGGTTGCCTAGGAAACAAAGCATCTGGTTGATGATTGAGCGTAAATTAACTTTTTGATGTTAAATGTTTCATGGCGTGATAAGACTAATTTAAATATTTAAAAATAACCTATTTGAATTGATAAAAAATTTGCTATCTGAGACGGAGGACCATTAACCCTGGAAAGAGAAGTCAGAGAAATTGTACTGCCTGGTGAAGGAAGTCGACCACCTAACTGGAGTTGCATCAAGGGCTGAAGTGACACCTGAGGATCCCCTCAACTCAAATATAGTGGGACAGTACATACTTTGCCAATTTTATCAATCACTGCCAGTCGTATTTTAATAGCCGGAGCGATAACCCGTTACAAAAGGACTACTTCCAACACTAGGGCGTGAGAATGAGCCTTTGTTAATTGGTAAAATACTCCATGTTCAATTAAAAATAGCTTTATTCCATAAAGAGGAAGTAAAGAGTGGGGCTTCTCTCCATGACTTCGTCTTCGTCTTCGAAGAGGATAACATCAGTGTCAGGCGTGTTGCATTTCGGTAGGAGCTCTCACTCCTGCTGAAGGTAATTGTATATAAGAAATAAAAACCAAACGACTGTCTTAAAGGTATGATAATTAAATAAATAAGTATCCTAATAACAGACAAAAATAAGTGCTATATAAATACCACACAACGTCCTGCAATCCTTGTTGCTTCCGACAGGTGATTCAAGAAACGCAAATGCTGTAAGACTGACACAACGCGGGTCACAGACCTTGGGCAAACGGTAAGAGTTGTTCTCTGTTCCCATTGGAACAGTCGGCAAGCTGCCTCCTAAAATGGTCGAGGTACGGAGAAGGGAATGCTGCGTCCCCACAGCAAACTCTTCTCCCGCTATCGGAAGGGCGTGGGACAAGTACCCAATGCCCGAACTACCTGATGCAGGTTTTTCTAGGATTTTCCCTGCATCACTTTTAGGCGAATTGCCGGGTAGGATCCTAAAACCATAGCCCGGGGGCCCTAGTTACCCTTGGCTACCATCCTCCACCCTTCCGCATCCCACCTTTCAAATCCGTTTCCTATGCTATAAGATGGAGTTGCCACTATGTGGATTACCCTCATGTAGCCTGTTACACTAAAAAAAATATTGGTGACGAAGTCAAAAGATTTTACAAAAATATTTGAGTTTGACAGCTGGCTTGTATGGTGTGTCGTTCTTAAGGGTTTTTCTATTTCTATAATCACCTGACGAAAGCAACAAGGTCCGCAGTAACGCTGTGTGGTATTTATGTAGCCCTTATTTTTGTTTTTTATTTGGATACTTAGTTGTCAAATAATTGTATATACTGCAATTATGCCGTCACTTGACTGGCAAGATAACGAATAACATCTTTAAAATCATATTTGTCGATTCATAATTTTGTCTCTGGCGACGTAATGCAACTCTTCAGCAGGTGTAGGCGAAGGAAAGTTGACAATGAACCGAAAGTAATGGCGGTTTAGTTGTTTCAGCAGAAAGGCCATTGCCACTAGTGTTATACTGACGCAGGACGTGGATCCGCTAGAATGTTCTGGATCCAGCAACCACTAGGTGCGGAACATTTAAATAGATGTCCATTTTTGCACCTGATGGTTATGTTAGTACTTGTTTTGAGTGTGAAAACGGTGCAGATGAGAGAGTTAGTGAGCAGCACTTATTATATGCCGTTGTTAGTACAAGTAATTACTTTACAGTCAGTGAGGCTATATTGTTTGAATATGTGTAGTCCACGTGAGGTTTATTAAAAGTGTTTTGAGCCTGAGAGAGGCAAATCTTTGTTGTTGGTGATATTATGCTCCTGCGCACATGGTATCTGATCTTCCTGTGGTAATCTGGACATTGTCGGAGCCAAGACAATTATTTGCTACAGTAGAGACTTCGTTTGTCGCTGTTTCCATTGGAACAGTCGGTCAGCTGTCTGCTAAACTGGTCGGCGAACGGAGAAGGGAATGCTGCGTCCCCACAGCAAACCCCTCTCACGCTATCGGAAGGGCGTGGGACAAGGACCGAGTGCCCGACTAACCTGATGCAGGTTTTCTAGGATTTGTCCTGCATCACTTTTAGGCGAATGTCGGGAAGGATCCTTAAACCATAGCTCGGGGGCCATAGTTAACCCTTCGCTACCTTCCTCTACCCTTCCGCATCCCCTCTTTCAAAGCCCTTTCTATTCTACTCAAGGGGAGTTGTCACCACGTGGATTACCCTCAAGTTTTTAATTATTGTAAAATGATTGCATCATTTTTGTATTATTGCCAGATGTAGTGTTCTCTTAGACGATTTAAAATTGTAGGTTTTCTTGCATGAATGTTAATGTTCTAATTTTTGGTGTCCCACCTGAGAAAGTCTCATGTTCTATATTTAGTCGTAAAAATTTATAGTTCTCAGAAATGTTCTAATCTTTTCAAGCATACGTATAATATTTTGATGTGGTAAATTACAGAAAGACGTCTGTTTAACCGAACCCCTTCCACAATGAAATAATATTAAATAAGTTTAAATAATTGTTCGTTACATGGTGAAATAAATACAGAAGTGAATAAAAGTAGATATTCTTCCACATAGTGTAATGAATAAATTATTTTATCATGTTAAGTTAATAAATAAGTTGAATGAATCATTCAGAAAAAATTATCTTCGACATCCATCAGATTGTACGCTTCAGATCTATCACGTTTTTAAGGATATTAATGATCACCCGATACGGCAAAAAATTAGCCTGAAAAAAGACTATCGTCCGGCCGCTTTAGTAACATCGCCGACAATCGCCGGGTGTAAGCAGACAAAGCATTGTCGAGTCGCTTTAGTAATTAAAACAGAGACCCGACTCGACGCGTAGGAGCGTTGACTCTAATGAGCTGACTCAGCACGGCGTTTCGGCTTGTTATGTCAGCGGGAAAGTGGGCCTTGAGGAATGCAACAATGCAAGAAAGTCCGCCTTGTTGCAACAACACGCGCTTTTCAATTAAGGAGCGCTCGAGACAAGTTCAGATCGACGCGGTCCCAACTACAGACGCAAAAACGCTGACCGCAACGTTTAATCACTCAACTGAATTAGTCAATCGCAAACCGGAGGAAAAGTCGCTGAAATACCATCCTTCCACTAATTTACAAACCTTTTAAGACATCTTATAAATTCGAAGGGTAAAAAAACATGTTTCTATATAGTTACAGAAATTTAATCGAGTTCAAGGGTAAATTATTAATGTTTCTGCAATAACTTCTATTTGTTTTCTGAGCTATTTATAAATCTAGTGTTGCATTTAAAACAATAATATTGACGTTTACGGTTTAAAATATCATGTATGTACTTAACATTTAATAACTGTATCTGCCTATCTTATTGGAATCTGTTCAGCGTGTAAATATGAAAATTTTACAAATATAAATATCTAAACGTTGAGGGAACGAGATTCTATAAACATGATATTCATAATATAATTATGTGAAAATTTTTTGAACATTACTTACAATTATTTTTTCAACCATAAATAATTTAAAGGAACGATACGTCATGGAAATTTTAATTTTATTATTATGTTCTAATAATATGTTCTAATTCTAATTTTATTATTTAGGAAAATATATTTCTGAAAAACGTATAACGGGACTTAACTGGGTTTAGGGAAACAAAAATACTTAACGCTCCGTCTATTAAAATGCGACTCTTTTTTCGTCAAGTTCAAATTGGCTGGCAATGACTGAAACTGTGGCACATTATGTTCTGACCGTCTTAATTTGAGTTGAAGAGTAAGGTTCTCCGGCGATACTCAGGTGTAAGTTCAGCCCTTGATGCAATTCCATTTAGTTGCAGTACAACCAGTCGCAATTCTTTCTCCAGGGGTAATTGGTGCTCCAGCTTGGATAGCTACTTTTAATAAATTCAGATACGTTTTTTTGAAATATTTAAATATTTATTATCTCGTCAGGAAACATTTAACATAAAACGATAAAAATCGCTCATCAACCTGAAGCTTAGTTTCTACAGCAACCAACGATAATACTCTCCCAACGTGGAAAATAATATATTTTACTGATAATAATAATAAAGATAGTATACAAATATAATATAAAACAAAAATAAATTTAAATGGTCACAATAACAAACTCGACTGGTTTATTCATTTAATTATTTAGACTTGCCAGAAAGATTCATCTTATTAAATGATAAAATGAAGGGATAATTTCCAGAATTTATTAATTATTTAACGCAACATGGACAAATAAAATTAAAAATACAAATTATTCGTGTTCAGTTAGCCGGGCAAAACAATCGGATCTCTTAATTTCAAGTTAAATCATGGTTTAAGGTAATTCCCCCAGGCGCGTCAAGAATTGAGATACTTTGCAGTTACCTTTCGTAGATATCTGGCCGTGATCATGTAGCACCCTCGTTCTCTCAAGAGTCCTCTGGATGATGCAAGTTTGGGGGTGTACGTCCGTCCCTGGCGACGGTTCGTCGAGGAGTCCCTTTGCACTTTCTTTACAGCCCCTTCGCTGGATGTGAAAAATAGATGTTCACGACCAATTTAGGATCGATCTTTCCTGAACCAATAATGTGATTGGTTCAGGTAGTCACGTGTTAATTCAATTTCTGGGATTTTTGGAGAGACGTTTCCCACAGTGCGACACTCCAGCTAACTTACAAGGGTCAACTTCCTACTTGCCGAAGTCCAGGCCGAACGGATTATGTATCCGCCACGGCGGCGCCTGGTCAAATTCCAACTTACCAAGCTCTCAACCCTTGCTAATATCTAATTACATTAAAATAATATATATATATATATATTTAAAAATTACAGTCACAAAGTGTAGTTCTCCTCATTATTATTTTATAGTAATAGTAACAGGTGCAGTATAACTATAAACTATATATGTATACATATAAATTGTAATAATTAAAAAGGTTACCTTAATTAAATGGTTGAATTGCCTCACGTTGAGGACAAAATGTAATAAATAACAGTAATTAATTTAATTAAAACAATTTATTTGTCTTTCGTTGGCACGTCAAAATGTAACATTTAGAAAGAAATTAAGTAAAATCAATGGTTAATTAATAGATTAATTTTTTTAATAAAATTTAAAAACGAAAGGATGCTAAATAATTTACAAAATTTAAACTTCACAAAACAATTAATTTATTCAAAGTAAAATAACAAAATTTCTTGATGTGATTCATTTACATTCATGTTCTTACTTTTTTACAGATTTTATCTACTCTCATCTCAGGGTCGTTTATTTGGGCCTTTTAAATAAATACATTTAAATTAATACATTTAAATTAACAATCAAATTTTTACAACATTAGAGTTCAACAACAAAATGAACGTAAATCCTAAATCTGACGATTTGATCCTTAATTAACGTTTACAAAACTTTTATAGAATTTCTCTCTCTACTTACAGTGTATTTGCTGCTGGTACCAGGCATTCGTTTGGGCTCTGATTCACTATTCACATATAACAGACCATAATTTAACGGAATTTAATTTTTGTTTCCAAAACACTGTCGAAAACTTTTGTATCTATCAACTGGAACGATTACTCCGTACAACACCTGTGGTCCTCTGCACTAAGTCTTTCTCTCATTCCAGCAAATATTGTATTTCTCGTTCTGTTAATGGTCAATCAGATTGTTATCGACTCCTTCTCGAAGAAATTTGCAACAGTCTTTGCTTGTTGAATTTTTACTGTGGCTTTACTTATTGAATTATATGTCCAAACTTTACTCCATGAAATTCTATTTGCCACACCACTCTTAATAAAATCTTGCCTGCGGCTCTTTACTCGATGAAAATCTTCCCTTCAAACCTTAATCGATGAATTTCTGTCCGCGACTGCCGCCGTTAAACCGGAGTTCGGCACAACAAAGCCCGCCTGTACATTGTTGCGTTTATATTCTCACCGATAATCAGTATTACAATATATATATAACTTCTTCTTCCATGGCGCTACAGTCGGTAGGGAACCTTGACCTTCATCTTCCATCCTTCACGATCATGTGCTGTCCTCTTCCAATTTCAACATCCCAGCTTCCGTAGATCTTCCTCCAGTGATTCCAACCATTTTCTTCGGGGTCTACCTCGTTCTCTTTGTCCTCCTGAGGTTCCAAGTAGAATTTTCTTTGCCACTTCAGACTCCTTCATTCGTGCTACATGGCTTATCCATCTTATCCTTCCTAATCGTATGATTTATATATATATATATATATATATATATATATATAATGTAATAATTTAATATTAAATATGAATGTGGCGTTTTTAAATGAAATGAACTTAAGTGAAAACTATTAAACAAGATTTATTAACAATTTTAAAACAAGTATAAAATACACAAAATATTTGGGATCTCAGGGTCTTGAACTGGGTTTGATAAATGGCAGAATTTATATAATCAAAATTACATTTACTTTTTATGGAAATCAATGCGTCTGAACATAGACGAAATTTGTTGCTGAAGAAATAATACTAAAGATTGAATTTAAACAATTTCAATTTTTATCAAGAAATAAAGAATGGTCTGAATAATTGAAGATCTCATTTTATCGATAATTAAATAATTAAAGAACGATCTGACTTTTATCTTTTAAACACGGTTTACAAATGATTTTAAAGTTTTCCTCTACTTACGGCCGCCCAGGTCTCTTTTTAGCTTTTCGTGCACAATTTTGGGGATATCACTGATTCTAAGTACTCACAGACTCTAAATGTTCACAGGCTCTAATTGGCGTAGTTTGTTAGTTGGTTTAACACAAATTGGTTGGTTCTCGATGCTTTACTGCAACCTGGATTTGTAGATCTCGTGACTTTAGCATGATGAACACACACGTTGCTTTGTCTCCTTCCCGACTGAATATTGCTTTACTTTTTAATATTTGAAAGCATGTTTGTGACTGGACCACATTCTTTCGTTCTGACTGCCGACTGTAAAACTTTTCGCCTGATCTATTCGCTGTCTGCTGCCCGACTGAACTGTTCGTCTCGTAAATTTTGAGCGGGTAAAAAAACCCTCTCGACCGATCAACAATGCTTTCTCTGCCTTGCCGGTTTGTTGCGGCGTCCGCTCGATATCCACTAATAATGAGTCCTCTATAATTCAACTTTTCAATTAGAACAATGCCTTAATTACCAATTACTACAATATATATATATATATATATATATATATATATATATATATATTGTAATACTAATTACAGGCCATTAATGATTTTAATAATTGAATAGTTATGATGGATTGTTAGTGGTACCAATCTTAAAAAAAACAATGTATAGGCGAGCTTTGTTATGGGCTGCGAGCGCTTTCTGGAAGTCAGTCGGTCTGGTGTTGAAGTCGGGTGTGGAAGTAAAAATTTGAGAGGGGTACAACGAACAGCATGGCCGGTGTATAGATCAAGCCGAGAAGGTTACAAGTTTTAGAATTTGAGAATAAAGTTTTGTGACAGTGAAATACATTGTAAAACTGCAAAGAGTAACTTAATAATTAGCGCCAAATTAAAATTTCTACGAGTACCGAGACCGTCGTCAGATCCACATAGAGACAATTTTGTAACAATCTGTCTAACTAATAATCCGGAGGCGAGCAGAAGTTCCAGTTCCCAGAGGAGAAACTCGAAAGCTACGACCATGTTTTGTACAATCCAGTGTAGAGTCAGTGATTTCATGGCCTGTTAGTGTGAATTGTGAGCCCTAGCACAGGAGAGTTAAGTCTGGTACCAGCCAAATATTTTGTAAGTACAAACAATTTTAATTAAGTATTTGTAAACGATAATTAAAGGTAAAGGCGTCAGATTTAGCGTTGTTTTGATTGCTTAACTTATTAGTTTGTTAATTCTATGATTAAGAAACGTAAATATAAAGGTTGTTTCTTTACTTAGCAAGCCCAGATAAATGACCCTGAGAAAAGAGTTATAAAATCTCTAAACATTGAAAACTTTAAATGTAATTAATCTCATATAAAATGTTATAAATTTCTACTGAATAAAAGTAAATTGTATTGTAAAGTTTAAAGAATGTTGTAATTATTCACTTTAAAATAAAATAAATAATTGTTTCATAAACGAACTATTGAGTTAAATTCATGGAAATAATTTTGTTTAATTAATTTCATTTAATTATTACAATATATATATATTGTAATACCAATTAAACAGGCTATTAATTGTTTTTAATATAATTTAATTTTTTGCGGTACGGGTGCTTAAAGACGACAATCGCAGCGGGTCTTTCTTTGTTAACAATGGAGACTGGAGACCGCGCGCTTAGAGAACTCAGTGTGCGTCGAGTCTGCGTTGAACCTGGGTCGAGAAAGTCTGCGAGAGACACAATACAGTAAAGTTTGCTAATATAAAAGCATGAATAGGAAGTCCAAAAACGAGATATAATAGTTTACATAAAACGCAAGTAAACAGTTTTGACGGACAGACTAATAAAATCGCAATTTAGAAGCAGAAGTTTTGCTTCACAAACTTAACTAATTATCGCATAGAGGAGACCTACGTCCGAGGGCTGACTGAGGGGCGGCTAATCCAAGTTCCAGGATAGCAGAGATCGAAAGTAACGACCGCGTGTGTTCAAATCTAAAGTCTAGAATCAGTGAATAATGGCCTGTTTAGTGGGTGTTGACTTCAAGCTATAAGAGCCCGAACTGGTACCAGTAGCACTGTCGTGAGTACAAAACAATTATTAATTACTGTAAACGATAATTAAAGGGTATGATCAGGTTTCGTTCGCGTTTTTCTTGTCATTCGTTTTCTTTTATTTCTTGTATTTAATATTGTATTCCATTAACTTCAGATTGTTAATGTTTTAGTTCATTAGATTGTATTTGTTCTTACTATCAAACCCAGTGATGACCCTGAGGTAAAGAGAAATTCGACGTAGTTGATTGTAAAAATATAAAGCTGTATTTTCATAGAACGCCACGAATTAATAAAATAAAATTGAAATATTTGTTTGTTAAATTGATGGAATTCGGCGTGCAAAGCGGGGTTTATAATGTGTAATTATTAACAATAAATTTTAAATCATAATAATTTTGTTAATTATTCCTATTTAATTAAGACCACCTTTTAAATCATTACATAAATTGGCGTCTTCAACGTTTGGATAACTATCATTCAAATTTTAATTATTATTTTTTGTTTAAGAATTCCTTTTAATTAAAGACTTTTTTTATAATTATTACAATATATTAAATTGATCATACAAGTGCACCAAACAAGAAGCCTCTAATTTTTAAAATAATGGAATATGGCAAGAAACTGAACATGAAAGTTTTTGACGAATGTCTAAATTGAAATTCATCGATGTTTTTGTATGTAAGATATTGGGAATGAATATTAACGTACTTATTTTCGATATATATATCACCTGAAGATCACCTAAATATAGGTAAGAAATGTTGTGTTTTAATTTAATTTTTATTGTAAGCTGTAATTTGTTTACTTTTAATTAATTCAGTGAATAAATAGGACTATGTATTTGACCCAAATTTAATTATTTATACTTTATAAAGAGTCAGGTCTTGTTTAATCAGTAATTTTTATTTGTTGGTGGCCATTTCATACATATGGCCAAGAAGGTATTGAAAATATGTCAATTACTTTCTCTTCAAATAATATGATAATAAATTTATAATGGTTTTTAATATTTAAATGTCACTGTGGTTAATGGAGCCAAAAACGTCTGTTGTTCGTAATATAAAAGGTAATGAGAAGAATTACATTTTGTGACTAATTTTATTATTATGTACAAATAATGAACATAGTAACATTATAGTCTTATTTATAAAATATATGCATTTAATTAAAATAGCATTTAACATATTCTTATAATGTATGTTGAACTACATGTTAAATAGACTCAAATTTTAATTGTTCCCTGTTTACTTCTACCTTCCTTTTCACTCATTATCGGTTAATATCTTCTCTATTTAAGGTGTAATGCCCGTCATAAACAAAACACAGCCTTTTCAAGTCAGAATATTTTGATAGTCAGCGGAGTAAGTCCCTTACTATTAAAATTTTGTAAAACTTCTATACCTGAGATCTCAGATAGCGACGAAACGTTGTATTATTTCAATTGCAAATCATTTTATACTTTGAAGGGCTGTGCTTGATTACAAATTTACTCTTAAACAGTCAGATATATATATATAATTATTTTAATACAAGTTCTGTAAGCATTTTAAGAAAATACGTTATACTATTAGATCAAAAATAAATTCCAACCAATTAATTTGTTGCAATAGGTAATTATTTTTTTTTGCAAGTTACCCAGGTGAATCCCCTAAAAAAAATTTGGGGTTAGTTACGAAAATCTTTGTTATCTGGGTGTATGAAACAGAAGACCAATGATGAATTCTACTTTTTATTCTTAGGTAAATACCCTTCATATTTGTTCTTGATGTTTGAGAAATGGTCAGAGTCAAAATTCATCTTCTTCTTCCAATCCCTTTGCCACCACACTGTTTCTACAACTTCCCGCCACTCCGACCTGTTTTCGCACAGTCTCCTCTTTTTTACCACTGTTTTGTCTCCCTGCTGACAATTCTCTCAATCCTGTCATCCCATGTAAAAGCGGGGCCCTCCTCTTTCTGCTCTTCCTTCTACTCGCATTTCATGGACCTGCTTCACTTCCCTGTCTTGAACTGTCCGTCTAACATGCCCATACCACTTTAACTGTCGTTCCTCTATCACCACATTTATCGCCTTCTTTTGTCCAGCCTCTTCTCGGAGCCTCTCACTTCCCTACAGTGCGTCTTATGTACTTCATCTCGGTAGCACTGATCTTACTCAAATGATTACCTGGTAGTGCGAAACTTCTGTCCATACAGGGTAAATGGGCCATACTTGTACTATAAAACTGCATTTTAGTTTTGAGGCTTATTTCTGCCTTCCCCACTATTGTGTTACTCATTTGGAAATAAACTGAGTATAGTACCGAGATATTCATAGCTGTCTGCTTTCTCCAATGTTCTTCTTCCATCACAAACTATGTTAAGTCCTTGTTCCTGTCTGTCCATTTTTTAGACCGTCATTACTTTATTTTTATCTGTATTCGCTTCCAAAATTCATATTTTACTCAAATCTCCAAATGAAAACGGCTAAACAAACAAATAAGGACGCCTTTCTACGCATTCGATTAATATATTTATGAAGCCCCCTTTCACCGCAAATCAGGTAGTACACGTTTATTTGCATTCGGTGACGTTGATTTTCCCAGTCAAGCAACTTATTTCGTAGTCCAGCAATGCATGTGGAGGAATCAGGTCTCTGAAGGATGTTGCGAACTCAGTGCGTTGAGTTCATTTATCGCACGCCTGAGCAGCACCAGATACCACTGGCGCTATCTGATCGAACCGTAATTCGGTCTGTAACAGCCGCTTAGAAAGTACTTTAGAAGGTCCGCAGTCCCAATAAGGTCGTGCGTTTTCCGTGCTCGAAAATAAGATTAACACGGCTTCTCGGTGACGGGGCAGCCCTTCGCAGATCGTGAATTAGCTGCATTCGGTCGTCAAGTGGAGAGAGGCAGGTGTGGCTCACAGCTGGAGGCGTACGTGATGAATGTAGCTTCGTTACTCAACAAACCCACCGTCGAAGAGTCTGGATAATATCCTACAACAAATAAGCATAATGAATTAGCCAATAGAAGTGTATAGAATGTCACAAGAAAGTAAGGTGTTTTCGTCAACTATTGTACCTGCTCTTTATCCGTCTCCCAGAATGCATGGTGATATGCAGAGTAAACAGCACACTGCTAGTTTGGGTGGTAAGATCAAATGGCATTTACAACATTTTTTCTATTGTGATAGCCTGAATTTACGCAGTTGTATTGTGTAACTGTAAGCTCAATTATTCACTATATAAAACGTTATTGAAACTCTAAGACCGGGTCTGCGAGGGCTATTCTCTCGCAGGCAGTACCTTGTAGGAGAGACGGAAAAGGTCTACCTTTGGGGATGCCTTTTCCTCTCTCCGTTTTTGAACTAAGGTTCCCACAAGCCGAGGCACCTCGGCCTGTTTTGATAGGTGTATGTTCCGGGGTCACAGACCTTGGGCATACGGTAAGAGTTGTTCGCTGTACCCATTGGAACAGTCGGCCAGCTGCCTCCTGAACTGGTCGAGGTACGCAGAAGGGAATGCTGTGTCCCCACAGAAAACTCTTCTACCGCTATCGGAAGGGCGTGGGACAAGTACTCAATACCCGACATTCCTGATGCAGGTTTTTCTAGGGTTTTCCCTGCATTACTTTTAGGTGAATGCCGGGTAGGATCCTTAAACTATAGCCCGGGGCCCTAGTTAACCCTTGGCTATCTTCCTCTACCATTCCGCATCCCCCTTTCAAATCCCTTTCTCTGCCACCATGTGGATTACCCTCATGTAGCCTGTTACCCTACAAAATAAAAAATAAACGTTTTTGAAGCCAAAAGCTAATTATATACTTACATACTTGTTCTTATAATATAATTATAATTATTAATGGAAAAATTAACTTTAATGAAAAACTACAATATTTTACACCAAAAGTTATTATATTAACTACGAATTTTCGTCCCTCTTCCTGTAATCACAAAAAATAGTTACTGAACTTCATAGCTAATTGATAAATTGAAGTGATGGTGTAAAGCAACCAAATTTAAAATTAATGAAAATTAAATATAATCGTGATTTCAATGGAAAAATTTAACCAAATGGATTGCTAATTGCGATTACAGTATGCATTTCTCCGGTCTGCGATGACAGACTTACCACACAGGAAAGGTTCGAACAGAGTTGGCACACAACGTATAACACTTGAATGGTCCAGCACAACGCACATAGAAAACGGCCTAAACCGTGATAGGGAAGCACCCCTGTAAATGCATCACCACCGCTCACGGGTTATTTTACGTCCAGGACGCCTCTGCTTCGTGAACTAATGACCAATCAACCAGACTTTTAGGTTATATTTATGGTGAGAAATAAATTCTGTGTTTCATTACTAATAAAATAATTCTGAAAATTAATTTGTCAACATAACATATCCGTTCTTCTGTTTAGTAAGAATTCTAAGTTACGTTGTTTCTTTATCAGTCAGCTGTAGTAAATCACGCCAACGTAGTTGGTGACGTCAGCGTGAACCAAATGATATTTTTAAAGCCAAAAATATAACTACCCAATTAATCATTTTAAATTTGTTATTCCAAATACATAAATTATTATATATCATAATAAATATGTAATGAATATTTTTAGCGTAACAATAGTTCTAAGTAGACTGTTATTATGTTTGTGCAATTCCCAGATTAATACTTTACTCGAATTAAAGAACATTATGCTATTTTAAAATATGCTGTGCAAAAATTTGTTTTAACGTAACATGTTTAATTCTTATTTTACATCATGGACTCCTAATGTCGTTACCTGATGATGTACCAAATCAACGAGTGAAACGCCATATTTATTTTCGTAATAAATTTGTAACATAATTTTCTTTTTCTTTGTAAAGCTATCATTTATTATATTACACAAGCTATTTACTTGTAGCTTTGCAACAAATCAGAGTCTATTAAATACCAGCTAAGTACCAAAATTATTTTGCATTCGTATATTAAGTACTGGCCAACTCTGAATTTCAGTGTGACTATATATTTACTTCATAAAGAGGGAGAAAAATCATAAAAAGTGGGAAAAAACTATCGAAAGCGGACAATTCAGCAACTGCGAGACATTAAATGAAAAAGGTCTCTCGGAAAAGACGAAGCGAAGCTACAACGTGTGCAGAGAATTACCACGTCTCATGGCGAACAAAAGATTTTGGCAAAGGGAGATGTAGATGAAACTTTGATATCGGAACAGTTATATCAACTGTTCTTAAACAATTTATATTTAGCCCCACATGTGGTAAAGACCCAACCCCGATCACATTCGTCACACCAACGTCAAAAAATTCCTCTCCAATTTTGTTGGGATAGTCTCGACGTTATTCGCATCAACTAATGTGGTCCTTATATTCGTGGCAAAACAAATACGAGTAATGGGGAATATTCAAATTTTTACCCATTTAATTGGAAACGCACAATACCACTAATAACCAGAAGCTTCTGATTGCAAATATCACTCATCCTTAGGCAGTTATATAATATTCCGGCGCGTTACTTGAAATAACAATTTTGTTTGCAAAAATTTGGGGCGTTTTTGGAGACACACTTTTTCCCAAACCTTACTTTTTTAACTTTTCCTCTTACGACACGTCCTCGCCGCGATTATCACCACGTATAAGCGATTTCCACAGCTTCCGACATCGTTGGTATTATCAATTCCTCGTCCAGCTTACGTTTGTTTTTGTTGTGATCCACGAATTGGGAGACGCTGATTGACAAGTGTTTATTGGGCCCTAAGATTTCGGGTAACATTCCTCTTCGAAACATAGAAACTAGATGTGTTGGGAATGATCTGAAAAATCTCCTCCTTGATGCAAGGCAAGTCACAGAAGCACGCATTGCTGTATTAAGTAACGGAGAATGAAGTCGTGACGAAGGACGTGATTGCCTCTGGTCACGACGTCCACGCACAGATGTTCTCCGAGCTCGGTCCCAACAGTGCTTTATTTATTCGGTAAAACGTCCTATTTTAAAAACAGAATCTTTCGGCTTTGTACTGGCCGTGTTCATCTGTAAAAACAAGAGAAACATGAATACATGTTCGATTTTAATCCATTCTTTATGTGTATTTAACAATATTTTCCTTCTCACATAAACACATCCTTTATATAAACTAGTAACCTCTTAATCTCATAAAATTAAATACATTCAATTGGCATTTAACGAAGATTTTATCGATTTTCCATGACCATATCCTTTACAACTAATGAAATATCGATATCTGATCTCTATTAGCGTATAAATAATACATGCGAGAATCGTAATTTCCACAAATATATGTGGATAATAAATAGATACCGAAAGAACATTAGAATATAAGAAAAATGAATGTATATATAATGTACAATATGTAGGATCAAAATAGTGAAGGTTAGATATCAGAATGGAACATCGATACAATGTTCGTGAAATGTCATTACAATATTTATAGTAGTTCAAAGGATAATGATTGTGATTATGTGAGAAGGATACGATAACAACTGGTAAGTATTGTAAAATACACATAAAGCACAGGTTAAAATCAAACATGTATTCATGTTTCCCTTGTTTTTACATATGAATGTGAGCAGTATCAAGTGGAAAACTTCCATTTTTTATTTTAAATATGACGTTTTAAATATGACGTTTTATTGAATAACTAAAAAATTATGTTAGTTCATTGATGAGTGATTATTATTATGTGAAATACCTATATTTAGTGCGTATAATATACATATATATTATACATATATATATATATATATATATATATATTATATTTCCTGCAGTATCACACATAATAATTATCTGAAATAAATGTCTCGTTATGCCCTACAGAATATTATTCTGGGACTATCTGCACTTGTTTTCAGTACGCTTTCAACTATTCATTTGTAATATCGTATTATCCGTATTTTAAATGAAAATTCTACTTGTGGAGATATGTTATAATATTCGGTTAAGAGAAAGAGTTTACGAACTAAGAACGGGAGAGAGAGAATGTTTGTCAGGGATGTAAGATTTTTTTTTTCAGGTAACAGGCTACATGAGGGTAATCCACATGGTGGCAACTCCCCTTTAATAGCATAGGAAGGGATTTGAAAGGGGATGCGGAAGGTAGAAAAAGGTAGCCAAGGATTAACTAGAGACCCGGGGCTATGGTTTAATGATCCTAACCGGCAATTCGCCTAAAAGTGATCGGGGAAACCCCTAGAAAAACCTGCATCAGGTAGGTCGGGCATTTGGTACTTGTCCCACGCCCTTCCGATGACGGGAGAGGTGTTAGCTATGGGGTCGCAGCTTTCCCCTCTCTCTGCCTTGACCGGTTTAGGAGGCAGCTGGCCGACTATTCCAATAGGAATAGCGGACAAAGTAAGTAAGCTTATCAGTTGAGAGTTTAAGCGAATGAACTTATAGAAAATGCTCTTCTATATATAAATATTTAGTCTTGTTGAACATGAATTATATTTTTAATGGTTAAAAATTATATAGTAGCTGATAGCAAGGAGTCTGATTGCCAACTGTCTTAATAATGCCGGCACCGAAATAGTTTGTGCAACTCCAAAGAGTTGACAACACAAAGACAAAATTCAAAATCTTCACAGACGTTTGTCTCTACGGTTGTGGTCACGCTGACGTCAGGTCGCAAACGTACTCAGTTGAGTCCGTGTGAGGGAGATGGCTGTCTTGACTTTCTGCGTCTTAATGTTCACTTAGATAAACTTTTCGAAAGAATGGATACCAACTTCGGAGATAGACTTGACACTTCCATTAAAAAAAATTATAATCAACTGAGCAACGTATTTTGCAATTAACACCTTTTAAAGATCTTTATTTACTTACGATCCTATGAAATGCATTACGTTTAAACAAATTGTATCCATAGTGCTCGTTTTAATAAATTCCTGTCTCCCGTAAGCCATTAAATTACGCATTCAAAAGTAATACGGTAAATAAATAAACAATTCAGCCAATATATCAGAAAAATGAATGAATGAATTATTATATTAATATTTATTCTAAATTAACATATATATTCAAAACTGCACATTACCTGTTTACATGAAGAAGTCCGAAAATTGAGTAAAACACGGTTGCTTTATTGGTTTAATTAATTTTAAAATTTTCTGCCATATTGACTGAATTGTTTATTCATTTATCAAAATATAATTGTCACATTATATTAAATATTAATAGGCACGATGTTCTTATAGTTTCTGCTAGGGGAAACAATACTAAGTACAGGATAGAAATAGAATAAAATGGCGACTTTCGCACAAACAAACAAAGCATACACAAGAGAAATGGAAATCACTTCAGGTACTAAATTGCATTGATAAGATCTGTCCTCGACGTTCAATAATTGGCAAAGAATTTTATTTACTGTCATTATTATAATTCTAAAAAGTCTTAAATACTTCAATTATAAATAAATTGAATAAGAATTCTGCTAAAGCTTTAATAAATAATAGTAGTGCGTTCTTGTATGACATAGATTATTTACTTGTTTCGACAAGTAGTCTGGTAATTATTCTGTTCACGTTCTGGCAGGGCCACGAATCTGGGCTACTAATTGCTGTCGGCCACTGGCTACTTTTCATTTCACCTTCTGTTTACTCTCGATTGCAGGGAACAGCAATAACATGTTTCTCAAGAAAGAAGGAAATACTCATTACTATTATACTTTCGAATGTTATGCAGAAGTCGTCTGTCGTGCAGTCTTGCCTAACATTCAATTTATCAAAACTGTTTACAGTGATTGCACTCATATAAATATTTATATTTATATTGATCTGAATTCAATACAATTATAAACTGTATGCATATAACCAAATAACTCAGAAATATTTTATTAACAAAAAAACATAAAAATTTAAACAACGTTTCGTCCTAAATCTAGGTCATCAGGTGTACAATGGAAACTATTTACTCTATTTAACACCTAATTAAAACCTAGATTGAGGAAGAAACGTTGTGTTAAATTTTATGTTAATAAATTATTTATGGTTGTGTCCAAGCAATTATTATGATAAACATTTCCCAAGAAGAGTGAAGTGTTTTACATCTTGTAAATTACTAATGCTATCAATATTAAAAATGATAATAAAAATTTTAAGAAAATTCACTATATTGACTTAATAGATACCTTATATAAAATTTGAATCCATTAAATTCATTATTACTGTGTATATGTGAATTTGAGTCTACAACAATGTAACTTACTATCGTCGAATTCATTGTTATATGATATTTTATCATTTAATTTTATTGTGTAAAATATGTTTTATTCGTAATTTTTAATGGCATTTTTGTAAATGGAATTCAATAATTTTTTGTAGCAATTTTAATTGTATCTGTAACTAAGGCAACAAAATATTTTAAAATGTTTACCCAAAAGCGTTATATTGTTGTTTCTATAATATAAATGTAAGTTTTATCTCGTTATGTATAATTAAATGCAGCAATTAAAAATATATTTATGTTACATGTTTTCTTTAATTTAGAATCCTAAGTCGACATAAAGAGTATATTATTTTTTTAAATTATCATGCCGTTAAATACGAAAAAAGATGGGATGAAACGTAACTTTTTGTGTTTATAAAATACACCATACTTAATTTTTGTGTCGTATTGGATACTTTATATTTTTAACTAATTTGTTTACATTAGCCGTCAATTTCTCAGGTCATTAGCAACTCATTATAGGTACTCATATTTGCCTTGTCTAACTGACGAGAATTTCTCTCAGACACACAATCATCCCTGCCCTAGCCGGGATACGAACCTGGGACCTCTGTGACGTGAGCAGTCTCGCTGACTCCTACATCACAGGAGGTTTTTTATTTATTGATAAATATAAGATTGTCTACTCGATTACTATTGACAACAATGACTATGTTTACCGTCTAATAACATGCCCATAAAAAAATAGTAAATTGGGCAGACGTAATTTTTAGTTGAATCTCGGCCCGTGACAATTTAAGACGACTCCAAGTTACGTACATCTTCAGGTAGAAAACATTCAACTGAACACAATCAATATCCAAGCAGTTTTGGTGCGTCTGTCAGTAATATTTCTGAAAACATTATGGCTATGTATAGCAACGCAAAGAATTTCAACAAAATCAGCGGAGTGAGCATGGCTGCCAAGCCAGACAAAAAGCTGTTCGCGACATCGTTTTGATCCCCTTATGCATCAAATGTAAAAACAAACTAAAATTTCTCAGCTCTACTAACTAAACAACTATTTTATTAGTATAGATAAAAAATTTTCTCGGAGTAAAATATTCTATGAGGAAAAATATTATTTTGCGAATACTCTTATGAACAGAAGAAAATAAAAGTTTAATCACTGTACCTTAACGGATTCACCTTGGCTCATGCTGGTGGCTTCAGAAAATGTTCACATTCTGCGACTGTCTACAATACCCGGTTCCGGTGCTCCATGACTCGATCAGATCAAATATCGGTCTCGGTCGTCTCCAGCTATACCACTCACTATTTGCGGTATATCCACAAAAATAAACGGGAAAACTCAGTAACTAAAAAGGAATGTCCGTATTTTCACCATAAATAATTAATAAAGCCAATTACTTTAAATCAATTAAGCCTATCCAGAATTGAACTATTTACGAGGATTCTTCGATAAATCTGGTAAATTTTGATGAAAGAGCGGGAAATTTTTACTTTTCGCCATTGTTGATAAACATGATCCTTTAAAAGATATTCCATAAAGTTTTAAACAAATGTCAGTCGTAGTTTATTGTTGGCAGCCTTCTGTAATGTTAGATGTGTAGGCGGAGACAATGAAAAAAAACTAATTTCGCGCTGTTATTAAACACTTTCATTTGAATGGTTGGACAGGTTCCCAAATCAAAACAGAATTGGATGAAGTTCATGCGGAATCTGCACCAGCATTGGATCGCTTGAAACGGGTGCTGATTGAGAAGGACCTAGATTGGCGCGCAAGAAAGTGGTGTTTCACCAGGACAATGCGCCAGCGCACACAGCAGCAGTCCCAATGACGAAAGGGTACGAGTTGGGATTCGAATTGGTTTCTCATCCACACTATTCACCAGACCTAGCACAAAGTGACGTCTTATTGTTCCCGAACTTGAAAATATGGCTTGGTGGGAAGAAATTTTCATCAAATGAGGAAGAGATCGAGACTGTGACGGAGTATTTTGCAGAGTTGGACAAAACCTATTATTGTGATGGGTTGGAAGAATTGAAAACTCGCTGGGCCAAGTGTATTGACCAAGGCAGGAGACGATGTTGACAAATAGTTTTCTAAAAAAAATTCTTTTTGTTACATTTTTACCAGACGTATCAACAACCCTCGTAGATTATACGACTACCAACGAAATGGTACGAGGTTATATAATAACAATCTTCCAGAAAGGAATTTGAACCATAATTGGTAACAAATGATGCACGACATATGTAACCTCATCAATAAATTGATTTTAAAATAATACTCAGCTAAAGAAATTTTTATAAAATATTTTCTGAAACTAAAGTCGAACTTTACATAACAAAATTTGTAGTTTCGATTCAGGAATGTATTATTAACTTATAAATTCTGAATAATTTATATAATAAACATCAATGCTCTCTTTTCAATTAGAAAATCTAAACTGTTACATTAAACTCATAATTTAGAAAAAATATGTCAATTACTGTCGGAAAAATATTTAATAATCTTTTAAAACTGTTCCATTTTTATCATTTTTTAATGTTTTAATACAATATATTTCCTTCATGACCGTTTTAAAATCGGTTCTTAGTAATTGTATAATTTCTTCTTATAAATACAGAATTTCATCATTAAAACAACTTGGAACAAAATAATAAAATTTAAAATATTTTTTACAAGAATATCTGAACCTAAATAATATGTAGAAATAAATATGGTGCAAATTACCATAAATAGACACAAAATGAGGTTTCTAATTAATAAATAGCTATACTCAATTTTTTTGTTTTTTCTATTTATTTTTAGTTGCATCAACAGCTATGGTCTTAAGCTAATTTAAATACTTTTTGCATTTCACTAGTCGGGGAACAAATTTTGTGGGGAGTTCTCGGTATGGACACACACACATACAGAGAACATCAATGTCCGTGCCGGGCTCTCTGTAGTGTGAGGCAGTCACGCTGACCTCTACACCACAGGGGGTTGATTATGGTCAGTTGTGTTCGAATGACTTTGTAGAAAACAGCAGCGTGTCTTAAATACTCCGGACATCCATTATTAAATTGGTAAAAAAAACACAGATTGCTGGAAAAAAAATACTAAAAACGGCAATACGATCAAATTATTATATTCGGAGTGTCTTAATAAAATGAAAGTTCTAATAGTCAATAAATTTCCTTGACTCCAAATTTAATTACGATCCACTAATTAAATGCAGAAAAAAAATTCTTTGTTGAATTTCTATGTTTCTTTATGGAAGGACACGAGCCTTTTTATATTCCGTGGAAAATGTGAATTCATTATCAGGTAAACCCTCGACGTCCATTTCGGAGTGTGAAAGTGACCCCGACGAGTAATAGCAGGATGTGAGAATTTGCGGATCGGATGCGGCTTGGAAACACCGTGAGAATGATTGGTGACTTGCAGTAGAAAATCCAAGGACGTACTGAGTTTTTATGAAAAGGGTTCGAGAGGGAAAGCTGGCGGTGCCCTTGACTTCTTCCAGGGACTGCCCTGATTATAAAACCCACAATGCGAGAAAGCTTTTGTCCCTACCTCGTAATGCCGCATTCACACTCTGCTTCGAGTAATCAGGCTTGAAGAACGGCGATGACGTTGCTGATAGTTGCCAAGTAACGTGCTTGCGGAGAAAGGGACCTCTTTTCAGATTGGATGAAAAATTACTTCCCAGACTTATTATGAAGATGTTCAACGTAATTTCAAAATGCGTACGTTGTAGCCAACCATTATCGTTGCATTTGAAGTAAGGTATTTCGTATCATGTAGTCGTATTTTACCTCATTTGTAAAACATGCCCCGTCAGTTAATTTCTGTGAAAAAAAAAGTATTATTAATTCGTCTTAAGGCTGTATAAATAATAATAAAATAGCTCAAGGAAGGTATGGAACCGCTGACAATAAATTAATGATTTGATTACCGCGATAGATGACCTCAGTAGAGAGACATGTTTTAAGGAAGTGACCAGCGCACATCATATTACAATTATAAGATATGTGGAACAAGACAGTCGAAGAAATAACACGCAAAATATGCACCACAGTGAAACACCGAACTGGTAATTATTTTTATATATCGCAATTCGGAAACCCCTATTTTTGTAAATGAAAACAGCTCATTCTAAAATATACGTGAATGTATGAAGCCATCCATATTTAATAATTACTTTATTATTAAAGAATTATGTAATGAAATTTGCATTAAATTTATTCAGTGTATTCCTCAAATGCCTATGTAGTGGTGGAATATCAGTGTACGTTATAAGTGCGATTTTCCAGTTTCGATTTGCTGTTGAAATCTAATCAACCCTGTCTGGGTCCATCGACTGTTTTATGGAGAGAAAAAGTCTGTTTATTTGTGCGCGTAATAAGCCGTCAATTACAGTGTATTCTCAATTATTATAGACGTTGTAATTATTATAATTTATGAAATTTAAATTGACCAAATCTAAATATTAAATAATAAACAGGTTTGATAATTAGTATTCTAATCTAAATTTACACCATATATCTGTGTACTCGAACTCTAATTGTCCTACTTGCTTTTTCCATTTAATTACTATTACGCTGAATGAGTTTTGTTATCAGAATAAACCGATAACCTACGCATATGCTATATTCAATTATTTATTAGATCTCTGTTCTCGATTTTCACAATTTTCACAGTAATATGATATTATAACGCTTTACTTTACAGACAACATGGCCCAAGACTGAACGCAACTGAATAAATCATCCCCGTTGTTCAGTTTAGAATATGAACCTCAGTATTAATTATATTAGTAGACATGGCGTTTATTTAATCAAAAACACTATAGATTTTTCTTAGGGATTAAGCCAGTAAAACTTTACAAAGTTAAAATAACTCCAATTATTACTTTTAAACAATGCCTATGCATTCAGAATTTGATATATTACAATAGTTTTAGAAAAATTCTATCTCGTTGGGGAAAGAATTGATGAAATTGTTTACTCTGAATCCTTTCTTTCATTTAACACGCAGAATAATAGTTTATGCTGATCCCATTAGATAGCTGGTATATTATTCTTTAATCCCACACTGTACCCGAACTATTTCGGATTTTCATAAGGAAGAAGTATTTTTTTCTTTTAATTGCACCGGAACACTTTTTGATACTATTAACGTACTGGGAGAAAGGTATCTGGAATATTCTTGACTACTTATTGTACAGTGAATATTTTTTACAACCTCAAGGTACCGGGAGAATTTGAGACAGCATTAAGGTGCCGCGAGTATTTATTACTCCCTTAACTACCGGGTTACTTTTTACTTCCTTAATGTACAGGGAGTATTTGTGACACCCTTAAGGTTCCGAGAGTATTTTCTTCCACTGAAGACATCGAGAGTATTTATGACTCCGTGAAGATACTGATACAACTTTTTTTTTCATTTTAACGTACCGGGATTATATTTGTCTCCCTGAAGTAGCTGTGAATATATTTAACTCCTTTAAGGTATTGGGAGTTTAAATGACAAACTTAAGGTACCGGGATATTTATACTCTTAATGCATTTGGATTTTTCGAAACTTCTTTATTTGACGGGGACTATTCTCGCTTCCTTAATGTATTGAAGGCATTGTTTTCTCTCTTAATCGTCAGAGATTTTTTTTTACTTTTTGTACAGATATCGAGAGTATTTTGACTCCTTTACGGTATGGGATATATCATGTCTTTCCTTAGATGGTGTGAGTAATTTTTCGTCCAAAAGAAATATGGAGTATTTTCATATATTGCAAAACCGACCGATGATAGCGTAGAAGAATTATTCCTCTGCGTCAATAAGATTGAGAGTGTTCCTTCCGATGTTGTTTCTGTAAAATTTCAACCTATTTCGTGGGCAGGTCCGTTACAAAAATATACCGCGAAACCAACCGAGATTTTGGTCGAATCCGGGGTTATGGATTTCGATGAGTTTAATTATGTCATTAAACTGTTTTTTAACCCAACTGGCGGGGGTGGAAATTTTAAAAATGTTAAACAGCCGATATTTCCGTCTAATAAATGTTTTTCGCGGTCAAAGATATTGACAGTATTTCTTCCGATGTTCTTTGTGTTTCATTACAACCCCTTTAGGAATATGATTGGGCTACTTTAATGGGTGGGGGTGGACGGACATTACAATAATATATAGCTGAAACAACCTAGATTGATGTCGAATCCGGGGTTATGGGTGTCATTGAATTTAATTATGACCTTAAACTTGTCGTTTAATCCCCATGGGCGGGGGTGGGCAGGAGTGTAAATTTTACAAATGTTAAACGGCAGTATTTGCGTCGAATAAATATAAATATCGCAGTCAAAGTGATAGATAGTATTTCTACCGATTTTCTTTGTCTATAATTTCATCCCCTTTCGGCATACGGGGGTGGAGCACCCTTAGGGATGGAGGTGGAGGGGAACTACAAGAAAATAACGAAAATAAAACCAAGATTGGGAGACAAGAATTTTCCAGGTCAATGAGAAAGATAGCGTTTCTCCAGATATTTTTGTGTAAATTTTTAACTCATTTCGGCATACGATAGCACCTTTACGGATGGGGTGGAGGGACGTTACATAAAAATAACGCAAATACTAACGAGATTGAAATCAAATGGGTTATGGATATCGCAGTTTAAATATGATAACCCGGGCAACGCCGAACACCCAGCTAGTAATTTTTTATTATTTTATTATCAGTTTTTTTACAAATAAAACTTTAATAAGAAACATTAATTACATTTTACGCGTGTTGTATGTGAGTTCGTATGCTACTATCAACGATAAGAGAAGAGGATACCTGATTTCTACTGACATGTAGCAGTGACGGGTCAAATCGCTTTCTTACGTTATTAGCTTGTTTCAATCAATTAAGATTTTGTATTTCTCCACTTTTCAATTTTTTCAAATCTTGTTATTCGTAGTTGATAATGTCGATTCTATTTTTGTTTAGAAAGTATCTTAATTTACGATTATATATGAAGTTGACTTTATAGACGAATACGTGAAAACTTAAAATTGACCGCAAAAGTTTATATGCCGCACTTTCTGCTCAGAGAACTTTCCTACGAATAGGGGTATTAATTTTGGACTCCTGTCGAGACAATAGTAGTCAAGGTTGTTACTGAACATACGCGAAGTTCAAGGAACAGAGCAGGTTGCCTCACCGGTTTTGCAACAGGTGCCAATGACTCAATATCTGACAACGATCGATCTTCACCAAGTAAAATGAAATTTCTGTATCGAAATACAAAATTAAAGTTTTGTTTTTGTTCAACACAACGCTGTTTCAGTACTTTCATCGGATTGTTTAAGTTATGTTTCTAATGTAACAGAATTTTGTGTCGTAAATAGTGTAAAGAACAAGCAATGTAATACTTCTATCACAAATTTATATAACACTTATTTCTTCTTATAAAAATTTATCTAATTGTAAAAAAAAAATATTCTTCCATCTTAAATATTGTTAGGAATACTAACATGTAAAACAATATAATATTTCAAATCAAATAATAAATTTTCTTTTTTTTAGTAACAGGCTACATGAAGGTAATCCACGTGGTGGCAATCCCCTTTAATAGCATAGGAAGGGATTTGAAATGGGGGATGCGGAAGGGTAGAGGAAGGTAGCCAAGGGCCAACTAGAGCCCAGAATGGTTTAAGGATCCAAACCATAATTCGCCTAAAAGTGATGTAGGATAAACCCCAGAAAACCTGTATCAGGTAGGTCGGGCATTTGGTATTTGTACCACGCACTTCCAGTGGCGGGAGAGGGGTTTTCTGTGGGGACGCAGAATTTCCTTCTCCAAACCTCGGCAGTTAAGGGGGTAACTGGTCGACTGTTCGAATGGCATCAGCGATCAACTATTACCGTATGCCCAATGTCTGCGACCCATGAACAGGGGACATCTTATTTCCTAAATCCCGGCGGGGTTGGTCCTGCACCCAGGTGAAGTCAGAAGAAAGGTTTTGCCTACGAAACCACATACCCCCTCGAGTCCAACTGCAACGAGCGTTGGGCTGGTACATGGATGACCACACCCAGCTGGACTACGGGGTCCCTGGAGGATAGACCAGGGACCCAACGCACCCCAAGGTATCAAATTACCCGAAGGACGGCTTTGGTCGGCCGCGCACATAGTTCCGTTAGCACGAGTGCTCAGGGTCGCCCCGCAGGGTGGAGATGAACTTACACAAAGGGCATTGAAACTTTTCGGCACATTCTAGTTTCCCACAGTGGCTCTGAAGTTAGGTCTATCTCCCTTACATATGAACACTATTGCTATGAGGAAAATTATGGCCAGGCGGTTTCGTCATCGGATAACTAAGAAGTGGAGACGAGTCCCCACCTTAGCCTCCCGGAGTGCGGTTGATACTGGGGTCACCAACACCTTCCAAACCCTGGAACACTGGACCACCTCCTTGAGTCAATCTCCACCACCTTCTGGCAGGACAGAATGGTGGCTTCTCAGAAATACCTCCAGATAACCACGCGCCCTCCCTTCCTCCCTACCTTTCCACGTGCCACAAGGGCAGAAAGGCCTCTCTACAAGAGTTCTATTATCAGCAGGATTTCTTCCACTACCGAGAATAGTCCCGTTTCGAGGGTGCTTTCGCAGTCTCTCCCACATGAAATCTGAAAGCACTGAGACCATTACCCACACGTTCATGGGATTGGAAGCAGTGCAGACAATTTAAGGGGTGAACGCCGTGTGGTCTGCCCTGGGTGTCGCCTCAGCTACTACCAGCCATGAGCAGCTCATGGAGGTGACACCTAAAATGACTGCCATCCCACCGTTCACCCGCGCCTCTGTTCATACCGCACCATAGGAGACTCGTCCTAGTGTTTGGGGGACTCCTCCCCCAACTGAGACTAGTAACAGTTCGATGTAACTCTCGGATACATCTACCACACCTGACTACTAGGTCAGCGAGACTGTTACCCACATTCGTGGGATTAGAAGTGCCGAGACCAGTTTTAAGGGCATAGGACGTGTGGTCTGCACCTGGGCGCAACATCGGATACTATCTGAGGAGCAGCGTCCCGGACGACACCTCGAACTTCTGTTATCCAGCTGTTTACCCGATAGATATCGTAGTTCATGTATAACGATTTAAAAATAACACTTATTTAATTACCACAGTGCGTCGTGCAGAAAATATTAAAAATTGAATCGCGGGCCGCATAAATTCTTTACGCGGGCCGTATGTTGGCAATGCCTGTCCTAGGCTCTTGCGTTTTTTTTCTGCACCTGAAGAAAGGAACAAGGCTTTCAGAAACATTGAGTGGTATTTAGCTATCTTTCATATTATTAAATAGTAATTCAAATTGATACTGTACAACGTTGATATTATTATCAACAATTAATTTTAAAAATAAGAGTCCTAGTTGACGTCACAAATTGTTTTATTTAATAGACTTCTAAAATAATTCCCAGAATACTTTTTGTGAAAATCGCAGAGAAAGTATTGAGGAAAATGTCACAACTCAAGAATAATTTCTTTTAAATTATTTTTTCAGAATGAATTTCCACTCTTGTCAGGAAATTTTATCGTTGTGGACGGCCTGATTGATTATTTCGATATTTATAAATTCACATATTAGAATAAATAGGTCAAGTGTTTCGTTCATACGACTCTTGCGCTTCTGAAATCTCCTGACCAAAGCAGCGAGGAGAAACGTTACGTGTTATTTATTTAGCACTAATTTTGTCCGTTTTTGGTTGATTATTTAATTATTTAATTAGATGTTAATCATTGTTAAATTCAATAACAGCTCCAGAAGAAAAACAAACAGGTGTTTCTATCTTTTTTTTCCGGAACAGGGAACTGTCTAAACAAAACAATATTTTCACAGCAGATTATATTACCCGTAGTTTATAATTTGGTCCGCATCATCACCGCACTCGTCGACTAGGTTATAATACAGACCATTTGATGAGCGTTATCAGAGGTTAGCTGTTCGAAGTGAAACACTTCCTTTTTCCCAATCTGAAGGCTATAACCGAGTGTCAGGTGAGACCGACGTATGAGACAGGTGGGCGGACAGAGTAGGAGAGAAAGAATCCAAGCCTGGACTGGAGGTAGCACCGTCACTTGCTTCGGAGCAGGTTGAAGGAGTGAATGCTTCTCAACAAAGAGTAAAAGTTGAGAAATTCAAGGAATAACGCCTTCTTTTCAGGGTTATTACAATTTATTTACGATTTAGTGCTCCTTTTATATCCAGGTGGGGCAGTAAGATAGAAAATCATGTAAAACGTAAACAGTTTTAACGGAACTACATGAAGCGAATCAAATAAAAGAAGCTACCACATTTTGCTGAAGTCAATTGATAATATCTTAGTATGTCAACGTGTGATAGCACATTAATTAGAAGAACAAAGTAATTCTTAAGTTATAAAAAAAATTTAAATCACTGTCAATGGCACAGAATGGTGTCAATTATCCAGGAATATTTTATAAAGTACCACAAATAATTAAACAATTACCTAATAACGAAAGTTAATTTGAAGCTTATCTCACTTGAGTTCTACTTAACCACTTCTATTCAATAAAATAATTTATAAGGGAATCTGAATTACGAATCTGAAATGTTGAATTAAGTTCGGAATGAATTTATTAACTGCTCTTGGTGGCACCTATAATTAAAAGTAAAATATATCTAAATTATAATGTAACACAGAACGCAAAAGTATTAGTGTCTCTAGTTTATTTTTGACTGAAAATAAAACACTTCCAATCACTCATCAGTGTATCATTTTTAATTTGGAACAATTTACCTTATTTAAGAAACTTCCCAACACTACACTAGGGTCAAATAATCTTTTTATAACCTTGCTTTAGTATGAACCTATACGTTTATCCCACTCCACAACACTTCACTTATATGTGATTATTAATTCCAAAAATAATATTGTATTTCTAATTCCTATTCTGCTTTATTGAATAAATATATCTAACTTGTCTAGCCTATGTTTCAGACTTTTGCTATTCTTAGACAGCGCCGCTAATATTTTTTAGGTAAATCGTTCCGCTATCGAGCAGTTCAGAAACGAAGTATTTTCCCTAATTCGTTATAATGTAAATAGTCAGCGTGAGCAATTAAGCATTATCATGTGTTGTTGCACATGGAACTCCTGCGCTAAGCGCCATTATGAGGGAAGCCGAGTTTAGTGTCCTTCTTCGCAGGTGCCAAACCGTCGTCGTGCGGCATCCAGCTACTTCTGTACGCGCCTAGAGCTTAACCTCATTAGATCGTTGTTGTTATGTGTGTATACTCCGCGTGAATTGTGACAGCTTCGGACAGAGAGGCAAACCATTACTCAATCTGCTCCACCCACCGTCCTTTATGACGTGAGCTGTAATTTTATATGACTTGTCAATAACCAATATTATATGTGTCATATAGTTTCACTGACATTCTTTTGCTATTTTGGTTACCACACACCTGTGACAAGTATTCTTTCACCACGGGCTGGAGAGGATGTGTGGGTTTCAACTGGCTACGCTAGACCCGCAGAAAATTCGTGGGTTCGGGTTACGTTGCTGCCTCAGTAGAAACTCTGTTTGAACCGGTTTTTGGATCTGATCTGATTGATTCGTTCCCCGCCTTCTACAGGTGGGTTTTCACTTGGGAGGGGGTTTTTCTGTCCTACTTCGGAGCCACTTTCAGTCTTTAGTCTTGCTACGACCATCTTGGAGTGAGGAATGTTCCTGGGTACTTTATACTCAGTCTTGTTCTTTTTTATATTAAACTTTATCTTTAACTTCATTCCGCTTTCTGTTTTATGTTCATGACTCTGGAAGGTACTTAGATACCAAGAACCCCAAGTTATCGACTTTCCTATTTTCTTATCCTACAGACTTCCTTTCGACACTGAAGAAGATACGGCGCTGGATTTTCATCCGATGTGATTCTCCTTAGCCTGTTCATTTCAGCGACTTAGCTAGAACTAAAATTCCGTTACATCCTTCTTATTTCGATCTCTTAGTTTTAGGAAGTATGCAATATTACTGATGTTCAACTATCTCAGTTTATTTATACGTATTATTAGTTCAAAGTCAAAAGATTGTAAACAGATAGGATGTACTCCTAATAGTATAAATGAATGTTTCTCTACAACGTATAACTTGTATGACATTATTTACACGTTAAACTAAAATATACAAAAAAAATTCAACCTGACACAACCCTCGTCTTCTATACAGGATCCACGGAATATGACAATATTATCATTAACAATGAAAAATATTACTATAAAATTATTTGTGTTGCAATGAATGTATTTCGGAATGAAATGTAGGCTGCATTTACAACATCGGGAATTTATTTACAGGTTTTTTTGTTTCCCAATTTCTAGGTAATTTGGTCTGCATCAGACAGATTGTGTTGGAAAATTATTCTGCCAATTTTCAATCGTGCAAGCGATGGAAGTGTTCTTCAGTTGTGGGTAACTTTCAACTCATGATGCGGACTATTTCATAGTTGGAAGCACTTGTTTCGTGCATTACTTCCGCGTTGCGTCGAACGAAATATGAGAAGATATTTTCATTAAAAAAAATTGTATCACTGATCCAATGCTTTGTTAATATTAGATAAACTGAACATCCGTTGGTGAAGGGAATCTCTGATTAGATGCTCACAGAACAAGGAAATCACTACAGAACTTAGTTGAAGTTTGTGCTTTTGAGTGTGAGGTACGCAGGGACTGTGATGAAAGTTGCGTTGCTCCAGTTCGTGTGGCTCGAGTGCTCCTTGGCCTCTGGAGTCAAGGCGCCACATTCGGACCCTTCCTATTCCTGCAGCATACACGCTCTCACGCCAGCATCAAAATGAAGGACTATACGTCATTTCCCGTGTTGTGAAACTATCAACAGGATAATTACGCTCACAATATTGAAACGATTTAACTTCATGCATAAGTCGTATGAAAACACCTGATAAAGTGTTTGATAACTCCATCTTAATTTGAGATATCTACAACTTCCGTAACTTTGTTTACTGATTTATGTGTATATAAATGTAAACGTTATTCTGTTTACATCCTTTTTAAGCTTTGTTCCGCACTACTATTCCCTGTTTTTGTTCAGTGTGTCCCTGTCCTTATTACCATTTCGTCATCCTCTTTATCATTTATAATCTCATGAAATTGAATTCAGAACTATCATCGTCCATTGGCAACTTGATGATCCACCTCGTAAGTCTCGTAGTTCATCACGCCTTACTCTTACTACATATCTTGAATCTCACCTTAATCTATCAGAAAATATTTAATTTTGACACGTCATTTTCTTCAGAATGCATTCATCCAACCTCATCTATTGACTTATACATAATCGTATCCATCAACTTTGTATGTTGTCATGTATAGGGTGGGAAGAACATGTAAATTATGCATATCAAAATGCTTGGAATCCTTATATATTGTAATGAGAATCTTAATTAAGGGGAGCGGCAAATCAAAAGAACTTGCTTATAAATCTCTGGATCGTCCCACACTCGAGTATTGGGCAGGATGTTGGGGTCCTTACGGAATAGACCCATTTGCAATACGGGGACGGCATTGGGTTCGTCGACAATCAGAAGGACGAAAGATAGGCTTTGCGCTCTATTTAAATCGGGAAACAAAGAATGTAATGTAACTTCCTTGATAAACCAATATTGGCCGATGTTATCACAAATTTTAAAATATAAACGAGACAGCAAAAAAACTGACTTCGGGGATATTTTCATTCCTAAACACATCCGATAAGATATTGGAACAATTTACCTGCTACACTGTTTGAGTAGAATTTTCCAGCGATAATAAGTTTAAAAAGTAACATAAAAAGATTCCTGAAGCGAGGCGAATAATTATTTTCCCTTTGAAATAGTAATACGAGTTTTTTATTTATTTTCTTTTTGAGAAATGAATAATTTAGAAATGTTGATAAATTTCAGGACAATTTATATAACATGTAAGACATTTTCTAAATTGTTTCGTTTCATCCTTTACACAATTGTTTATATATATATATATATATATATCTGTTTCTAAAACTTCCACCGGAATCTATCCCATTCGCAACAAAATGTATATACATACATGTTTTTTTGGCTAGCTACCATGCGGTATTAAATTCATGTTACTATCCCTCGACGAATCCAATTGCATGTGGCTTATTCTGCATTGATTTTCATTCCTTTACGATTTTCCTCCACTTCAGTTTCCGGAGTATTTCTTGGTGTACGGGAAAAATTCAAATTATTTCTGATTTGATTTATTAAACTTTAGATTCCCATGGTCCGAGACCCTACATATCTTTAACAAAATAATTTCGAATGCTTTCTGAAGTCAGCGAATGCAATTGGTAAGATAACTTTGAAGTTTATTTTTTTGTAAACATTTTAGTTCAACCTGAACTTTTCATTTAATATTTTCCTAGTAAGTATTACATATTTTCTCATTTATCTATATTTTTTGTATTTTCGTGTATATGTAGCTTATAGAATTTTTGCATTGTTTTATTTTTATCTATAGTCGCATTAGCTGCTAAGGTCATTAGGACTATGTTGCATTTCTTTGTTGCCGAACTAACGAGTAGGGTTGTCTCAGTATGGAAACACAAGCACTCAAGATAAATGTCCTGGACGGGATTTGAACCTGGGACCTCTCCGATACGAGGCGGTAACGCTGACCACTTTAACAGAGGAGGTCGTTTTTCATTGTTTTCAATACAGTTTTATATTTATATACAATAGAAAACTCCTCTTCGCGGAGACTCATTTTCGAACCTCATCTTTATAATTGTAATTATGCCATAAGAGATCGCAGGAAGGTATAAAAAATTTCTAGCTACGTTACGGCACTCAAAGATATAACAACCAATTGGCAATGCTTTTCAATTTATGAGATTGGTTCATTGTGACGCCGAGTTTTATTGTCTCGCCGTGGGAAAGAACCTTCATGGCCATCGTTATATTTTTTGAGCTATGCCAGAGCACATTTACCCCAAGAACTCAAAAGTCTCTTTAATACAATTATCAAGTACTAATATAATACACAATTTATGTTTTTAGGAGACCAAGGTACGCCATGGTTGCATAAGTAAAACATTAAGTGTAGCAATATGTAATAAGTAAATCTTCGAAAGAAGAAACCAGTGATCCTCCTATCCCTCAGAAACAGTTAAAGACTCTTATACTAAATGCTACGGACTCAAAGAACCCAAGAACCATTATTAGAGATTACCAAATATCCTCTACATCATTCATAAATGTATTGGATTCTTTTTACCCACACTTAAATGATAAAACGGCAAAAATCAGAATAAAAAGGCTCATAAATTTAGTTAAGAAGCAGGAGAGTGCAACATATTCAGAAGCAGACGCCTCTTCCTAATAAAAACAGACTATAACTACAATACAGTGGAATTTGCAGCTTCAAATAAGTTAATATAATTAATTATACTATTATTATGATAAATTAGTAACAAATGCGAATTGTAAAATGTAAATGTAAGAAACCCACATTTGAAATGTATAATTATTCGTTCAAACTGTTCAATTGTATGTATATTATTGCAATCAATGTGAATCGCAGCATACTTACGTAAACAAGCACTATTTGTAATTTATTTATGAGTCGCCAATGACCAAGTTGTTAACGCGACCATTATAAACCTTTAATTAAAACAAAATCTTCGAAGATTATACGATTAATCAGTAAATTTATTAGTTCCTGTGTACGTACGCTCCATACACGCCAATCACGGTATCACTGTCATTCTGTATTCTGTAAAATCATTTGCCATTAATCTAAGACTACCTGTTACACAGTGTTTATGCAATTAAAAATTGAGCCAATATATGAAATATGTGGTAAAATCGCCAGATAAGCCCACATATGAGTGAGTAAATTTGCATTTTAATTAAATTGTGTGCACGTGAAAACATATCATGTTCCTGTTACACTGTGTTTATATACTCGTTGCATGGCTGTTTTACAGGAAGCCCATGTAATTTATTCTGTTATTACGCAAAACTTGTTTCCTGTGTCGTTGACATGTCTTTCCTGCTTTTCACGACTTTGACTTTCCTTGCTTACCCTAGGGCGTCTTTACTTTTCCTATCTTCATGAAATTCAGTTACTATAGAAGAACAGTGCACTCCATAACATAATATATTTATTTAGAGAAGGTAGAGCCACTAAATAGCTTTACTGAGCTGTTAATTTTCTTCGAAACGCATGTCTGCTTTAGCATTAAATAAACAGGATCCCCAGAAAATGGTTGTATGTATGTGTTTATTTAAGCCCGATCCATGAAATTTCAATAAATAAATATAATTATTTTAAATAAATAAGCATATAAAAATTATATAAAGAATAATGATGAAAATATCTGACTATTTATAATAATATAGGTTAATAAATATATGTCCAAGAGTCATAAAGTTATACGGTTTATTAACAAAAATTAATTTTACATTTCTTTCAGGACTTCTTCAGGTTGGACAACCAAAAATTTTCGGTTGCAACAGGCAGCAGAACCTTGCCTATAAATTTTATGCATGAATTATTAATATTTTATCACAAAAAATGTTGTTCTATCTCTAATCGATATTGAACAGATATTTAAATAATTTTATTGTGTCAGAAAAAGCTACTTCAAGGAGACATTTTATACGTTGACGCTTTTGTGATTATGTCTGTGGAGACTCGTTTGGGAATTTTCGGATTGTCTTCATCGCCAGAAAAGGAGTTAGCACACCTTTTACTACTTCTGAGCTTATAGGAGGGAAGAAATGAACCCGACAGACGTCCCCAAGATCTCGTATGCAAGAGCCAACTGCGGAATACATCCCAGGTAGGTCTCAAGCCATCCTGATTGATGCAGTTGAAGGAGCAACCACTGACGAGTATCTTTCATCTCTTTCTAAAATTATATGCCCCTCAAAGATTCGTTATTTTTCTAAAATAGTGAATAGCAGAGTCTCTGATTTTCTAAGTAATAAAAAATAAGTGGAGGAACTAACAAGTACACATATGTACATTGTAATAAACAACCATACTGTCAATAAAAGTCAACTGTTAATATGCATGACTAGAATAACAATTACCAATGTATGTCCTATTTTGCCAAGCGAACTAATAGTCAATGAATTAAATAAAAATGAGATAATCTTATCATCAAAAATAGCCTGCCTCAAAACTAATGCCTCTGACCAAAGATTCTCCCATATCATGTCCTTTCGCAGACATTTCTTCCTGGATCCAAATTTCGTTCACGCCCTACCTGAGTCGATCCTTCTGCACTATCAAAATACCTTCTTCAAAATATTCCTTACTCCCGAGAATGATAATTGTTATCACTGCAACAGAAAGGGGCACTATGCAAAAGATTGAACTCTATACATCAACCCGACATCTCATGCTACAGACACATCCTCAATGACATAGGAGATAATCCAATTGCAGAGCAAGTAACACCGCCAATTCTAGTTTCTTCCAAAAACATCACCAACAAAAAGAGACCTTCTGCAACTCCCTCAAATGACATACCGACGTCTCAGATCACAGATTCATCTCAAATGATAGAAATAGTAGAACAACCTGGAATTAATTCAAATGAAGAGCAATTAGCATTACCAATTCAAGTTTCTTCCAACACCAACGTCAATAAAAAGAGACCTTCCGAAACTCTCTAGTCACATCACCGAAATATCGGACAGCGCTGATTTTCCAAAACTCGAACAACCTGCTATAATTAACCCGAACAAAACAGATGTCATCTACGCAGAAATCCCTGAACAGGGAGGAAGCTCTAGAAGTGGCAAGGGAGTCATAGAAATCGCATGAGAAGGATCTCAACTTAACTCTCGTTCAAGCTAGAAGACATAGTATATAAATATAATAGTAGTATGTTCTAGCCTATAAAGAAAATAATGGAATTATTCCCGAAAAAGGAGTTTAGCTAAGAAGATGAAACTATAATAACACTGATTTGGCTATCTTTCTCATTCATTATAATAACATTTAACTTAAGTTTATTGTTTAGGGATTGTGAATCTGACGATTTTACGAGGCACCGTCACGTCACTTCACTACACTACCCCATATTCACAATTAATTTAATGAAATACACATTTTGGTGCACAATTTCTAAGTTCCGTAATTATAGCATTTAGGACTCTACTATTTTCAAACTTTGAACTATAGTTGCATATGTCAATTGGAAATATTCTTTGGATTAGATTCATTTTCTAGAGACCATTAAGAGAAGCAAAGCTTCAATGAAATTTTAAACCATTTACACTGAATTATAAAACGTTAAAAACTCTCTATAATTACATATCATATTAATCTCAAACATTTACAATAACATACATTTACTTAATTTTGCCACTTTATTACAAAACTTCATCTTCTTTCATTTTTTACATAATATATACGTCTTTATATTTTTTAAATACAGTCATTTCCAATTAATAAAAATGTATATTAGTTTTATTTATATCTAAACGCTTATTCGGACTATTCCCACGGTATGATTCCAGTCGATACACAACAGAGGGAAACGATAAACAATAAAAAGTGTAATGTTTTATTTGAATAAGGAGATTTTGCTTATTTGTTTTTAATTAATTTACATTTATTTTCATAGTTTCTGTAGATCTGTAAATTTTTATTTGTCTGGCAGGGTGAAATTAATTACAATTTTTAGTCATTTTTATTTTATTAGCACTAAGAGGACATTAAATTTATACTCTTATGATCAATTGAAATACCCACGGCTATTCTACAAGTACATAAAAAACAGAGAGAGCGGCAGGTGTGCAAAAATACGGTGGTCCTATGGCTTTCATAAACCGACTTTAATGGGATTATCTTTCGGTACATTACCACTGGGAGGTCTGGCAGGTAGGTTACACTCACGCGGACTTTTCAATTCCTTGTATTTCCTGGAAAATGGTCAGCCTGCAAGCCTACAGGTTCTCGTCGACAGAACAGTGCAAACGTCTCTATAATTTATCAAAAACTAAATTCGCTAAAACTAACCCTCTAAAATCCAAATTACCTTTAAATTTCTCAAAAACTCACTTAACTCCTTCGAACACCAACTAATATCATCAGAAAACCAAAATATATCTAACTCTCCAAAACGAACTTATCCATAACGTCCCAAAATTTCACTAACACCTGCTTCAAAACTTACACTCGGAAACACAAAACTATCTAACTTAAAACTAAAGACTAACTTCCACTTAATATGCAAGTTTCCTTTACATCACGGTTTGCCGAAATTTCACCCACATGGTCTTTGATTCTTCTGTTTTGAACATATAGGAATCAGCTTTGTGCCACCACAAATCTCAAGATTTTAATTAGCCACACCTCATACGGGGTGCAAATAACCAAATTCACGACCGTGTGAAGACTCGGCCGCAATGGTGTCAATCTGGTAGAGGGTCTTGTCTGAACATGCTAAGATCTTGTGACCAAAGATTATCCTAGACCAGACAGGCTGGGATCGTTTTCGTTTCTGTGAGAGTACCTGAGAAGCGAGAATGGACCCTCGCCAGACTAAAGCCATATTTGTTTTTCGTAAAATACAATCAAATATAGAAATAATAAAATAAATAACACAAATTAATTTATCCCGCCCTTCTGTACGCTACAAAAGGATGACAAACAGAGTTTCTTTTAAGTTCAAATGTTGGAGTAATCTATTTTTTCACACAATATTTTCTTCCTTCTAGGCGATTTATTTCTTCGTCGCTCTCTGCTGTGTATCCAGGGTTTGTCTTAGTTCTTCCCCTCTATTTTATTCCTCTTTACTCAGACAATTGATGCCAAACAATACTTCTGTCTATGCTATTTTTAGTGTCGGCAAATTTCAAGTACATCAAAATTGGTAACACACTGATAGAACCAAACGAAATTATTGCCTCTTCCAGAACATGGTATGTAAATTAATTCAACATTAAAAAAAATTATATTAACGTAGTTATATATAGCATGGACTATTCTACGACGATTTAAACAACACCGCGGTTAAAACTGTAGCAAACTAGTGTCGTGCCATTTAGTCTTACGTTTTCTAGGGTTATTATTAGCCTAATTCTGGTTTATGTTTATACGTTTTACATAATATTAGATACTTTAGGCGAAATATCCACCTCTAGTAAAGTAAATTTAATTTCGGGTCCCCTTCTATTCGTCGTCAGGCTTCGGCTTTATTATCGAACACACGTGGAATGCGGTCCTGAGTGACACCGTAATGATTCTCCTTTGAGTGTGAGGAACGTAATAAGGACGCTATTGTGGGCCGATGACAGTGCAATTATAGCTCCACCTGCATATCCGCGTCCGGACGCTCTAATTGCGCAACTGCCGCCGCTGCTAGCGCCTTCATAACTTTCACCGTTGACATGTGCCGTATGGCTGTGCACTGTGCACTGTGCAGTGGGCGAACGCACCCACGCTTGCATAAAATATTTGCACCTCGACGACTGACACCCGGATCTAAGCTCTCAGGTCGCACGAAATTACACTTAACTCATATTTTAAGCAACAGAGAGGACTATTTTGAGTTTATTGTGGTTCTGAATATCAATCTATAACAGGTAATCTGTTTACCTCTTATCCCGCAGAACATCATTGGGGGTTGATTAAAATGTATTTTAGTGGTCTATTCTTACAAGAAATTCAATAAAGGAAACCTAGTACAGAGTTTTCTTATCTATTACTGAAATATATAGTTCGAATAAATTTATTGACTGAAATATTTTCTGTTGCGAACAAATGTGCAAGGATTTAAGAATCAATGTAAACAAGTTAAATATGGGTAAAAAAGGAGAATAAAATATAATTGAATTCTCTGACAATAAAATTCTACAAATTTTGCGGGTCTCTAAATGTGGAAATAATATTTGAAATGCTGCTGGTCGTTTTTTCATTGTCTAGACCAACGTCGAACTTAGGGGTCGATGGAGGTTAAAAATGGGTTATTGGTAAGTCCGTTTTTTTAGGGCAACAGGCTACATGAGGGTAATGCACGTTGGGCAACTCCCCTTTAATAGCATAGGAAGGGATTTGAAACGGGGGATGCGGAAGGGTAGAGGGAGGTAGCCAAGGGTTAACTAGGGCGCCCGGGCTATATTTTAAGGATCCTACCCGGCATTCGCGTAAAGAAATGCAGGGAAAACCCTAGAAAAACCTGAATCTTGTAGGTCGGGCATTGGGTACTTGTCCGACGCCCTTCTGATAGCTGGAAAGGTGGTTGCTGTGGGGACGCAGCATTCCCTTCTCCGTGCCATGACCAGTTTAGGAGGCAGATGGCCGACTATTCCAATGGGAATAGCGGACAACTCTTACCGTATGCCCAAGGTCTGTGACCCCGGAACATACACCTCTCAGAACAGGCCGAGGTGCCTCGGCTTGTGGGAACCTTAGTTCAAAAACGGAGAGGAAAAGGCATCCCCAAAGGTAGCCCTTTCGTATATCTCCTACAAGGTTCCCTCGCCCATTACTTGGTGAGTCCGTGATTCATTTTTCTGTTTTATAGTTGAATTTACTCCTGATAACTGAAGGAAAGCTTCCAAACAAAGCTCAACCATATATGCCTCGAAACTGGAATTTAAGGATCATGATGGAAAAATCTCGGCCGGACAGGAAATCGAAGCCGGTGCTCCACCGTTGAACCATCAGCGTATACTTCAGGCCAGGTACCAGATTTCTCCGTCCATTGTCTAGCCAGAGACCGGAATCACCCAGAATTCACTAAAACACGTTCTTCAGGGCCTAACTTTAGGACTCATTGAAGAATGGGCTTTAATGTGAATTTATCAACGATGCAGAGATTTAATTCAGTAAGAACTGGTCGAAATTTTACATCTCAGATCGTTTAATTTGGTTTTATTTGTAAGGAAATTCAATTATTTTAAGATGTTTTGTTTTTTACAAATCTAAAGATTGAAATCTTCTGTTAAATATACGTGACATTTTAATCTATATAGTCTTCTAATAAATAAAGCAATATTTGTATGCTTGTATATTCGTATGTACGTTCCGCATACAAATCTACACCCGTGGTGCATATTTCACCAAATTTCGCACACGTGTTCTTTGCGACCAAGAAACGAAAATTGTCGGAGTAATATACGTCTATCACCCCCAGGAGCGGGAGTGGAGGGTAGAAATATTCAAATATGCTAAAACGGTCGATATTGAAGTCGAATAAATATTTTATGGGTTCAAAGTGATTGATAGTGTTTGTATTAATGTTATCTGTGCATAATTTCAACCCCTTACATGGTAAAGATGCACCCTTAGTGGTGGGTGTGGAGTGACGTTACGTAAAACTAACGTAAAAAGAGATTCGAGTCAAATCCGGGGTTATGGATGTCGCTGAGTTTAATTATGACAACCTGGGCAACGCGGCGAAAAAATACTTTCTGTTTAACACACAGTAGCGGAGGTGGAAATTTTTGAACATGTTAAAACATCGATATATGCGTCTAATGATACATTTTCGTGGTCAATGAGTTCAACCCGTTTTGGCATGTGAGTTGAACACATTTAGGGATGGGGGTCAAGGTGCGTAACATAAAAATAACGCAAAAGCGACCGAGTTTTGAGTCAAATCTGGGGTTATAGATATATAACAATCCGGACAACGCCGATTACCCAGATAGTCACGAAATAAAGGTTAATGCATGAAGTTGATGACTGAAAAAACAGTGTAATTAATATCCGACAGTCAACAGATTCCTAGTGGCATTTTAATTTATTCTTGTAATGTAATTATCAGTTTTAATATGTATAAATATAGATTTGCATAGGGCGGTGTGATCCATATATCTATCGTCGAATGTCATATCGCCGTAGGGAGAATTTGTAAGATAAAATTAAATTTTAAAACACGTGGGTATGTAAAATTTCGAAATTGTAAATTAATTCACAAAATATAAGTCAAATTAATCCATACCAACCAACCATTGGTTTTAGCTTTTCCTAATTCTTACTTTGCCGTGCAAGATTTAGACATGGATGCAATTAATTTTTTTAAATCGTTGTAAATGATTTACGTTCTACTATTAACGTAATTTTACGTCTAATATAAAAAGTATAATGGAATAAGGTAACTACGAAAATTATTTATTTAAAAAATATAATAAAAATGTTAAGCCTATTCATAAAAAAGTTATAAGGGTGTTGAAGTAGAAAAAAGTTTGGAATTCTTGAGCTTGTGTGTTGGAATCATTCAGAGTTTTAGATAGGCAGTGTACGTTTGCGGTCAGGGAGACATTTCTTACGATATACACTTTCCTTTATAAATATTTTAATTAACTCGTTATAACGCTTATTTTCTCTTCCATGAGACATATAAGAGATCGGTGTTACCTGAGTGATTATAAAGTTCTAACTCGACTCCAGGATCTTACAAATTCTGTTAGTCCTTTTTGTTTGTTACTCAAGTAATGGTATTGTAGTTTAAGAAAATTTATTGTTGTGAAGACAGCCAAAGGACCAAGCCTTATATATTAGACAATGCAATCGACTACTTTTCATTTTTTCTCTAGACAATTAACATGGTGCATATCAAATAAAGTCTCTCTTTAACCGAGGGTAACTACTATGATAATAGTGTAGACATGCAGCATTACTTTCAAACAACTTTATAAGTTCCAACTTCTTTACAAACAAACTTCCAACCAAACCTCCTCTTTGAACAATAAACAAATATATTCTCTGACCAAAGATAATAAATAATTTTCACATGAAAAGATAATAAACAATTTTTTTAAAATATCGTTCAAAGGTAAGCTGGCCAACGTCATCACACCTCTAAGTAAGTAAATGTCTACCGCTGCTCACAGAACAGTGGAATTCGGTGACTGAAAAAATATTTTTCGGTTCATCTTATCACAAACTTTCTTGTATCAAAGAATTTAAGAATTGAATTTTTTTGTAGGTGTAGACAGGCTATGTATAGTGTAATCCACATAGTGGCAACTCCCCTCTTATAGAATAGGAAAGTGAGTGTAAGGGGGGATGCGGAAAGGTAGAGGAAGGTATCCAGGGTTTAACTAGGGCCCCCGGTCTCTGGTTTAAGGATCCTACCAGGCAATTCTCTTCAAAGTGATGCAGGGAAAATCCAAGAAAAGCTGCATCAGGTAGGTCGGGCATTTGGTACTTGTCCCACGCCCTTCCGATGACGGGAGAGAGGTTTGCTGTGGGGTCGCAGAAGAATTGAACATACGTACGCCTTATCTTACAAGACCAAAAAGATTTATTATACTAACTGCGACAAATTTTAGTTTGCGGATGCTGCTAGGAAGACTATTATGATTATGTTTATTGCCTCATTTACGAATAGATGGAATTAATTTTGTGATTAATTCTAGGGTAAAAATATTTGCGAATTATTCATACGGCATACAAGTGAAAGGATACTTGCAATAATTTAAATATAATTCCAAATTTAAATGTGCAGAATAGGCGTAAATTTATTCTATGAAGAGTAAAGAAGTCTAGTACGAAATTAAATAAGGAAACTGACTTTCAATCTTCTAATAAATAAAATAGACTGTTTCTTTGTGTGATCGTCATACAAATCTACACCCGTGGAGCAAATTTGACCAAATTTCGTACAAGTGTTCCTTTTTTTACCAGAAACAAACGTTGAGGGGTCAGACACGGGGGCGAGGGTGGAAATTTTAAACATGCTAAGACGTCCGACGTTTGCGTCGGATAAAAATGTTCGGTGTGGAAGTTTTTCTCGATCTTTTTTGTGTATAATTTCAACCTCTTTTTGGGGAGCACCTTTAGGAGCGGGGGTGGAGGGGAATTACATAAAATAACGGCAAAAGCAGCGGAGATTGGACTGAAAAGCAGGATTTTAGATGTCGCTGAGTTTAATTATGACAACCCGGGCAACGCTTGACACCCAGCTAGTAGAACATAAAGCTGACGATCAATTTAATTAGATTTGTTTGTATTAACTCTCGTTTTTCCTTTTATAATGTACAATAATAAATTAATAATATTTAATAAATTGTAAATGCTAAAGAGCAATGAATGGAGTAATAAAAGTCATCAATTCGTCATTACGTATGTGGCCAGAAGCATCAGGCATGATGGGACGGCTTCGATAACCCAAATAAAGAAGACCGCTGTTTGTTTTAATATTCTAATTATACCCTCATTCATAGTATCCTCTGCAATCAGTAATGTGTTATTTACCAAGGCGATATGTACTAAAATACAATACATTTAACTACTTCCACAGACAGTAAAATCTGTAAAATCCTATTAAGAACTTTATGTGTTGGAATAAAATAAATTACTCCCCGTCAGACATATTTAGTTTTTGCCATATTTATTTGAATTATAAATGATCTGGCCGATACATAGCTTCGAACAAGCGTTGTGCCGACGCCAAATTCGTAATATCCCAGCGATTATACTCTCCACCAACAATGATCAGGACCGAACCCGCACATGGACACTACACAATTCATAGTTTAGTAAAGTAAGAGTGTTTTAAAATGAGGACTGGAGGTAGCATTTGGTAATAATAGGCTATTGCAATATGTCGAGCATGTTAATTTATTATTAAGTTCTCTTCACTGCAACTGGATGATAGGCCGAGACGATTGTCAGACATGACACATTCAGAATTTATTTTTTATTCACACGTTACCAGACTTAACTAAATCTCAATTCCTATGTTTGTGCCAGGAATGGAACCCGGGACCTCTGTGATGCGAGGTAATGATTCTGACCTATACCACAGAAGGCCGGCAACGAACGGAATGAAAGCATAAATTATATAAAGTTAATGTTACAAAACCATCTTGTTTACAATGAAGTATGCGTTAGTGATAAATATCTTTATGAATAAGAAAGATAGCCAATTCAGACAAAAATTGTAATATAAATACCACACAACGATTCTGGGATCCTTGTTCTTTCGTCAGGTGCTAAGAAGAGCCTAGAGCGACACAACTGCACTTGTCAGTTGGCAAAACTCAAAAGCGACGAAAATTCAACGACAATTGGAGAGCCGAAGGGTTAGCGTAACAATAAGGGAGCAACGACAATAGGAAAACGGAAGGTTTAGCGTAATAATAAGTGAGTCTGGAACTGTACCTGGTGTCAATGTCTAAAATCTTAGCATTTTGCCAATCAATGTTTAGAATTGATGATATGTTTGGATACTACAGATAGTTTATCAATAGGAAGTTTGATATTAGATATATGTTCCTTGATACGTATATTAAAGGAACGTTTTGTTTGCCCTATGTTGCAGGAATTACAATTAGAACAAAAGATGTTGTAACCAACACAATGTTTGCTGTAGATGTCAAGTGGGTCCTTGTGGTTTTTTATTAAGTAGGAAAGGGTATTAGTGGATCTGTAAATGATGGATATTTGATATTCTTTGAATATTTTGACAAATTTGTGATGTAGAAATTTGTTGCGTTTTCGTCGCTTTTGGGTTTTGTCAACAGACAAGTGCAGTTGCGTTGCTCTAGGCTCTTCTTAGCACCTGACGAAAGGAACAAAGGATCCCAGAAACGTTGTGTGGCATTTATATTACCCTTTTTGTCTCAATCGGCTATCATTCTTATTCATTATTTTCAATCAGACGTTATTTATATATATATATATATATATTTATTTATTTATTTATTTATTGTAATAAGCAATAATAATAGTAATTGAAATTATTTGATTGTCCACACGTTAAGGCATCAAAATGTGGTTACTCAATAATGAATATAATTTATTAAATTGAACTAATAATTGAAAATTATCTAATGAAAGGAGCATGAAATAATAACATTTATATAATTTAATTAAACAATTAGTTTATTATACACAACTATTTTACATTACAAAACAAATTACTAGCTGAACTTTACAACAATTTTATACAAAATGTCCTTTTCTCTTACCTCAGGGTCTTTGTGGGGCCTTTTAAATAAAGAACAATTAATTTTACAATTTACTACTGACAAATATTTTTTTAATAAACTCTCGAAATGTAATCGAATGAAAACGAAATAAAACGAAATGAAATCGAAATCTGATATTCTACATTTTATTAACGTTTACAATTTTAATTTTAAATATTTATTTTTTTACTCACTTTTGTACCGGTACCAGGGCAATTGTAAAGATTCTGCAACGCACTTTCACCTCGAACACTTATGAACAGGCCATGTAACACTGAATTTATTTATTATTGTTAAAACTGTTGATCCCTGCCAATTATTTGGAACTTGCGACGGAAACTGGAGACTTCTACCACAAATCATCAGCCTCTGCTTGCAGAAATTTTAATTCCTTCTGTACTCAGCAAGGTCTCATGGCTGACTGCTGCTCCATCAACTTACGCGCGCTAAGTCCAACAATGTCATGGCGTGTTTTCTCGTCCATTATTGTTATCTCTGTGTGTTCGCCGGTAACAATTCAGTTCAATAGTTTCTCATTATTAATTCTTTTAGTTGCCCTTTTATCATTACACTATATATATATATATATATATATATATATATATATATATATATCTTTATGTTTCAATAAAACTTGTTTAAATGATTTATTCGGCAGCACTAGAAAATGGGTTTACCTGTTTTTGCGATGCAACGTTTATGTTGGGCCAAACTAGTGGTTTTTAAAACTAATAAATTTCCCTTTAAGATTCGGGGATTTAAGATTTAAATTATAGACGTAAAACAATTAAACTTACTCATTTACCATTTATTATTTAGCTAAAGCAAGATCAGTATGCGTTAGTTCGGAGCTCAACCATGGACAAAATCCTTATCTAGAAGCGGCCAAGAAAGTGTAACCGTGGCTATTACGGGGTGTCATTCGATCGTCATCAGCTGTTTTCTGAAATAACTTCACTCGCCGACGACTGAGCAATCAATGCAGAAATTATAAAAAGTACCTCGAAATTCCATCGGCCCAGAAGATCAAATGGTTGACGAAAATTTTGATATATGGGTAATGTTTTATTTTCGTCATCCCCAAAATCACTGCCAGGAAAACCCAGGTCATGGGCCTGAACTTTATGATTCTGTTTTTCAGTTCTCGTACGTGTCCGGCTGGAAACTCCACACCTTACTGACGATACAATCCGACGCTATCTTTTGACAATTTTTGATGCCTTGCTAATGTCATTAAGGAAATAAAAGAAATTATAAAACCTTAAGCTTACCGAATTTTTACTTGGCTATCGTGTAACACTAACGAACATCTAGTTCATAATATGAAAACAGAAGCACGTTTCATTTAATACGGAAGTACTAAGTCTCACGATAGTACTAAGTACTTGAATTTTAAGTTTTGAAAGACCAGATAAATTTATTGGACTTTGTGCGTTTTACTGAAGTTTTGCAATCTTTACTAACACCAGTCTTTCAAATTACTTTCGATGTAGGATTTTATCTTCCGCGATCATTGAACGAATTTTCAGAAGTCAGAATAAGAATGGACTTTACAAAAGTTAACTTTTATATTAAGATGCAAATAGTATCCCGATATTATGCATAAGTTGAAACTCATGCCTTTAATTTCCTTTTGTACGCTGCATAGAAAGATTTCGTGGGAACCGTACGAGCGTAGCCCAGTTCTGAGGAAATAAAGGGGCCTTGTCTTTCAGAAAGTTAAGACTCAGCTCAGAAGTAGTTAGCAAGGTAACAAAATGCGTTTGCGGCATGCCAGCGGTAAGCAGCAGAACAGTATTGCGCTCCAGAAGGAATTCTAGCTTGGGAAAGCTGACCTTACTTTAGAATTTAGAGTAAAGGCAGGACACTGAGGAAGTATCTGTATTACTTTTCTAACAACAAAACTGCAGCACTAAAATATGAAATTTCTAATTATGCATTACGAACTCCGGGTTTTCCCATTATTATATGGTGTTTGCCCATTTCCTGTTTACAAATTGGTCTCCACAATGAAACATACATAATTATTTTAGTCTGAATTGAAATTATTGTATAAAGTATTTTTGATAATTTTCAATTCCAAATGAAAAAATTACGTCTGATTGAGAACTAATAATAAGGAAGATAGCCAAATACAGAAAAAATAAGTGATAATATAAATACCGCACAACTTTTCTGGAAGCCTTGTTTCGTTCTTCAGGTGCAGGAAAAATTACAGTCCGACGTACATTTATCATGTTAATTTTCAATTTAGTTTAATATGCTTGGCCGATATTTTCCATTTAATATTTATATTTCATTTTTTGTATTTCTATTATAGGTAAAATTGTGTTGTTCTTCAAACAGCAACATACTCGCGACGTTTTATAAATTTAAAGGACTCTAAATTAAATCGTGAAGATGTCCTAATGTAAGGACGAAACGTTGTGAAGAAGTTTTATTTCTTTATTAAATATTTTATTCTGACTCATTTGACCATTAATACGATATATATTTCGTCCTTCATTAAAGAAAATATTCTAAACAAAAATTTCACAGAGTAAAGAACAATGAATTTCAGGGTATTGCTCGAGGTATTACTTGAGAAAATCTAAATTACAAAGTAGAAAATTGCGCCGTATAGGCGACATTCCTGCAGAAATTATGAAGGTATCTGTGGATCGCAATTATTTCTAACGTAATAATCTATAAACAATTAAAATGAACCGTGTGACTGGAGTAAAGCTATTGTACCAATTCAGAAAGTCATATGAATGATATAGATATATACGTCTTTGGTTCGTAAATGGATGGGTCATCTTACTGTGGAATACGTTCGTAATGAACTTGAGAATAACGGTTGCTTTTTTAAAGCCTCTAGGCAACACGGATTTAGAGAAGGTTTTTCGTGCAAGAGACAGAACATTTCCTTGCACCACGAAATTTCTGAGAAGGTGGACAAAGAGTAGATCGTAGATCGTAGATCGTAGATCGTTTGCCTCATGTGAAACTATTGCACAAAATATCCTCAACTGGGATTGATAAGAGAATGGTTTTGTGAATTAGGGATTGTTTACGTGAATGAAAACAGATATTTAAAGTAGGAAAGTAATTGTCCTGAGTTCCAATGAAAGGTCTGGAGTACCATTAAGTTCAGTAATTGCTCCCTTATAGTTCATAGTTTTACGTAAATGGGTTAGTTTTTGACATTAATTCCCAGGTGCAACTTTCTGATGACGAATGCATAAAATAGGAAAATTGAAAGTAATAATGATGAAAAATTTATAGAACAATATTCGGATAAATGAAGCTGTTGGGCATTTTGGTAATGAAATGAAAATTAATTGTAACGAGAGCAAGGCAATAAATTTTTGTAGGCTGCATGATGAAATAATGCTAAATTGTAAACTTGGTTATAAAGAAACGGTGCAAGAAAGTAATTGTAAGAACTTTGGTTTGGAACATCAAATCGATATGGCCCTAGGGAACATTTCTTTTTTATAAGGGGACGCTCCGAAATACGCGATCTTGCTTATAAATTTTTCTTCATATCCAATAATATAGTATTATTTACTCGCATACGTTCAGAAAATATCAGTTTAAGGTACAAAGGGGTGCGGGAAAAAAATTGTTCAGCGGCCTACACGTCACGGAACTGAAAAAGTTCAAAAGTTAAGTTGGGAATTGTTTGAAAAACAATTATACAGGACTAAAGTAATTGCCACAACGTACCTGCAGAAGTTTTTGAGACATTTATTCTTAGCTGTTTAGTTTTCCTAGGAAGATAAGGGAGTACACGTGTTAGTGAAGTGAAAGTCTAGAACACACATTAAACTAATTAAACAATGTATTTTATTTTTCAGGAACTCATTTATAAAGTTTGTGTGTAATATTTGAGTTTTCCATACGTTTTTGTTGCTTATTCTTTATAAACTGTCACCGAGCGTAACTCAAATGCTTGAACAATTCATTAATTTCACCGAACATACTGTTTTTTTATTAATTACAAAGGAATCGATCAGATTAGCCTGTTTTTGTTGTTTCACAACAGTACATTAATATTTTATATCTTCGTAGCTTAAACATTGAATTGATGGCGACTTTTATGAACATGTTGAGGAAATACGGACGAGAACTGGATGAGGAAGGCTGAGGGAGTGGCTGAGGGCCAAGGTCTTCAGGTCAAGTTGCAACACATTACAACAGCCACTCTCCGTTTTGTTTACTGCCTTACTTACATCCATGACTAATTTTTTCTTCTACGCAGCTGTTCATTGTTAGAAACAAGTAAAATCTGTAAAATAGACGGAGCCTCTATTGTCACTCCTCAAGCAAGCAACTTTTATAGAGTTCTGATAAGACTTAACATCGTTCCGACTACTATGAGATGAAAGCTGCACATTTCTTCGAGTGAATAAAAATATATAAAGGCTTTATATCAATATATATTCTGACTATTGAGAAAACTAATAAATAAATAAACATCAGCCAATTTTAAGTAAGAAAAAATAATTTATTAATGTAAAGTTAAAAAACGTTTCGTCGCTTATTTGGTAACCTCATCAGGTTCAAGTTTAAAACTAAAAAAAAAATTACAATGACTAGAATAACATTTTTAAGAAACATTTGACAGATATCAAACATTATCAATTCTGTTAGACTTACAAAATTTTTGATAGACAGGTCAATCTCTGCGGTATACTATGGCCGAAATAAAATTGGCTGATGTTTATTTATTAATAAAAAAAAGGCTTATTTTAATATAAATGGATAATATTGTGTTCTCATTAAATTTTTAAAATTTTGTTAAAATTAGCGCCTGGTACTTTTTACCTTGGAATTATGTTACAACTTAATTTCGTAATTATAACATGGCTAGATGATTGTTTCAAATACGTTCAATGATCCGTAAACCGCGCGTGTCTGTCCGGACTTCGCGGTCATGCCAAAACCTTCCCAACCTCAGGAGGTTCTTCAAAACATGTCAAAAAATTCGTCCCGCACAACTGTACCGACAGCTCGGCATCGAACCACAGCCCTGTTGTCAACGCACTTCCGTTAAGGATCCAGCTAACGCGTCCCTCGTAAACATTTCCTGTCTCCGCAATCTTTGTTCCAATAACCGACCGTGCTAACACTTTGTATCTAAAATATTATACTATAATACAAAAATAATCTTACGAGCTATTTCACCGATTGCAAAAGACCTTGCCACTGTCTGTATATCCTGTATGTTCTGGAGCTTTACGGGGAGTGCAGTGGGAGCTAATTGGAATACTCAGCATGCGAATTTCTCATTCCAAACAGATTTTCTGTGCTGAGTGCAGAGATAGGCTCGTTTCACAGTTATCCGAAAATAGTTTAAACTACACATTTCCCTTGAAAGTAAAATACTACTTTATAAAACAACTATCCGGCCAATGTGGGCATATGGGATATAGCTTTGGGGCACAGCTACCAGATCCAACGTCGATATTATAAAGAAGTTCCAATCAAAAGTACTGTGATCCGTGGTAAACGCCCCATGGTTGATACAGTAGCGCGATGGTTTTATGATTGGTATATATATATATATATATATATATATATATATATATATATCTGTTATTTTAATGTAATTAGATATTAGCAAGGATTGAGAGCTTGGCAAGTTGGAATTTGACCAGGGGCCGCCGTGGCGAATAGATATCCGTTCGATTAAGACGTAGGCACGCAGGGTGTTGACCCTCGGAGGCTACCTGGACTGTCACGCAGTGGGAAACGTCTGTCCACAAACCCCAGAAATTAAATTATCACGTGACTGCCTGAACCAATCACATTTCTTGGTTCAGGAAAGATCGATCCAAAATTGATCAAAACCATCGATATTTTACAAACAGCGAAGGGTCTGTAAAGAAAGTGGAGAGAGACTCTTCGACGAACCGTTGCCAGGGACGGATGTACAGCCCCAAACTTGCATCATCGAGAGGACTCTGAGAGAACGAGGGTGCCACATGATCACGGCCAGAAATCTACGAAAGTGTCTCAATCCTTGACGCGCCTGGGAGAATTACCGTAAACCATGGTTTAACTTTGGATTAAGGGATCCGATTGTTTTGACCGGCTAACTGAACACGCATAATTTGTATTTTTAATTTTATTTTTCCATGTTTACTTAAATAATTAATAAATTCTGGAAACTATCCCATTATTTTATCATTTAATAAACCTACCACTACAGTACCGAATGAAGTAATTCGTCAAGATTTGGGACTATCCACGGTTACTGAAAAGATACGTAACAGCAGTGTGCGCTACCAAGACAGGCTAAGTGTTCATACAAATAAACTTGTAAAATATCTGTTAAACTCGGCTCAAAAGATTTAAGCCTCTTTATTTCAAAAAAGATTCACGTGAACAAATACTCTACAAACTTCTAGTTTTAATTTGGAAAAGTTTCAATAGAATGTTTTACAGCACGACTTTTAATCTGTATGTCAAAACAATAACTAAATGACTCCTTTTATGACAGATTGTTAGAAATAAATAATTTTTAAAAAAATTTCCGCGGCCTCTGCGCTCGGCCCAACTTGCCTTCACTTATTCTACGAATATAGAGCGTGATATTACATAGTCTTTTATAAATCAAAAACAAACAAAAATATATGTTGCAATAGTTTTATCCAATTATTGTGCAAAGAGACCTGTTTGGGGCATTCTATGTTTATTTTGGGGAGATGAGAAAATATGAACAAACGCTTTTTTCTTATGAATATTGACGATCTTCTTACACGTATAGAGAAATCTATTCAACGTCACAACACATCATTCAGGGAATGTACGATGTTTATCGCGTCTCGAGGTCTTTAAATTTTGTAGAATGTATAATAAATGAAGGATTTTTCACAGAACTATGAACTTACATCCTGAATTTATATTGTAAAGGCTCGTAAAGTTTTACATAATTTTGTTCTTGAAAAAAAATTGACGGATACTTTTCCTTTGGGTTTAGAAGTATAACGAGAAATGGATGAGTATGTGCTGGAATTTCAGCAAATAACGTAAGAAACGCGATGATGAATTACTTTTTAACTCATACGGGCTCAGTAAAATGGCAGTTTAATTTATAGGAAAACAAAACTGGCAAAATCTGTGCTTAATAAATGTTGCTTTTTGGACTAACAGAATTTTCAAAATGTTAAAATGACTTTTAAATGTTTTATACTCTACATATTCCGTTCTTTCTTTATCATCCATATCTTCATATACCTTTCTTATGCAGTGGTAGGTTTATTAAATGAAAAAGTAAAGCGATATTTACCAGAATTTATTAATTATTTAACTGATCCCTTAATCCCAAGTTAAACCATGGTTTACGGTAATTCTCCCAGGCGCTTCAAGGATTGAGACATTTGGCAGTTACCTCGCGTTGATCTCTGGCCGTGATCATGTGGCACCCTCGATCTCTCCGATTCCTCTGGAAAACTGTTGGGGGTGTACGTCCGTTCCTGTCGACGGTTCGTCGAGGAGTCTCTCTACACTATCTTTACAGTCCCTTCGCTGGATGTGAAATATCGATGTTCTCGACCAATTTTCGATCGATCTTTCCTGAACCAAGAAATGTGATTGCTTCAGGCAGTCACGTGTTAATTCAATTTCTGAGAATTAGGAGAGGCGTTTCCCACGGTGCGACAGTCCAGGTAACTTCCGAGGGTCAACAACTACGTGTCTAAGCGTCCTTAGGGATTATCTATCCGCCACAGCGGCGCCTGGTCAAATTCCAACTTGCCAAGCTCTCAACCTTTGCTAATATCTAATTGCATTAAAATAATATATATATATATATATATATATATATATTGTAATGCCAATTAATTAGGACATTAATTGTTTGAACACAGAAATTTAAATTGTTTGAGAATTCTATTATTGCGGCAGGAGCTTCCATAGCGACAATGTAGCCCAGCTCTGTTGCTTTGTCGGAAGGTCAAAATGGCGTATGTGCGCTAAAACTCGAGTGAACTAGAGGTCAGTTCACGGAAAACATTGTGAGGAGCAGTTCACGAAAAACATTGTGAGAAAGAGTTTGCGGAAAAACATTGTGAGGAGGAGTTCGCGGAAAGACATCGTCGATGTATAACTGTTAGTTGGTGACTAGAATTTAACAGAGTTGGTGCCTAGACATTTCGGAGGACGGAACAAGTGATACTTGAGCAGAGACTAGCCGTCGTTTATTGTATTATTATTACACAAAGCTGTGAGTTGAGGACAAAGTAAAACATTCACGGAAGCACTACATCGAAACTTGCTAAGTAAAAGCAGTTTTACGTCCATAGACAGCCATAAATTGTAAAAATTGCAGTTTAAGTTCAAAGCAGTAAAGACTAGCAAATCTACAAACCACAGAATTCACCTAAGGCAAGCAGAATTCACCTAAGACAAGCAGTCAACAGATAGCTGGAGAAAAAAAGGAGGGTCATCCGAGTTCCTGACATCCTATAAATTTTGACTAGAATCAGTGTAAAATCTGTGAATCTTAGGATCAGTGTAAAATCTCGCAATAGTGTTTTTCGATAACGAAAGGTATGCTGGAACCAACTGGAGTAACTGTGAGTAACAAGTTACAAAATAATTATTTATGTAAACGGAATTAAAAGATAGAAGTCATATTTCGTTCTAGTTTAAATCGATAATCAGAGTTAATCTTTTTACTTTTTAATTTCGTTCTATTTTAATTGTCAAGTTAATTTCTTTTCTTTTAGTCGACGTATTGTTTAGGTAAATGTGATTTGTTGTTAATAAGATTTAAAATATAATTGCTGTGTCCATTATCAAACCCAGTGAAGACCCTGAGAAATTAATATTTTAAATTGTATTGTTTTGCGTTATTGCCACAAAATAAATAAATATTGTTTGTAAATTTTATTAATTCTTTTATTTAATTAACGCCTTCCAGTTAATTATTACATTAATAGCTTCAACGAGAGGCAAATTCTTCAAATCTTTTATTTAACTAACGACCTCTAATTGTGTATATTACAATATATACACCAATTATAAAACTATCGCGCTACACTTAATCCTCTGCAAACTTTTTCCCAAGCATTTCTAGTCTGTAATCTGTATTTATGTATTTCGCTAGTTTTATCCCACACCGAACTGGTCGATCATGAATTAAATTTATAAGTATTTTTACATCCTCCGTGATGATAATGGAAAAAATGTAAGTGCAAAAATATTTTACTTAAAGAACACAATTGATGAAAAAGGAAAATTGTAGACTAGACGAATCGGGCCGGGTAGATGTGAAACGCTCCAAACTTAATCACCCCATTGGCTGACGCACTTGGACGACATCCGGGACTCTGCAGTAAGGATCGTTTCACATTTATCCGACAATCGGCTAAACGACATCAGATTCACTACACTATGAGATGTTTCACGCTAGGTGTCGTTGTCGTTCACCCTGCAGCCGATAGTCGCCCAGGGGGCCAGTTCTCCTACTGCAGAGTCCCGGCTGTCGTCCAACTGCGTCAGCCTAGAGGGTGATTAAGTTATGGAGAGTTTCACATCTACCCGGTCCGATTCGTCTAGTCTACATTTTTCCTGGCTCATCATATGCGTTCTTTAAGTACAATATTTTATACTTATATTTTTTCCATTATCATCACGGAGGATGTACAACTACTTATAAATTTAATTCAAGATCGACTCATTTTGTGGGACAAAAATTGAGAATTACATAAATTCAGATTACAGAATAGAAATTCTTGAGAAGAAGTTTCCAGATAATTAAGAAATGGATATGAAAATATAGATGATAAAGCAAGAACGGAATATGGAAAGTACAATACAATACCTATATATATTTCGTTAAAACTAATTTTAACAGCTTCGAAATTCAGGTACTTCCAAAAAACATATTTATTTAGCACAAATTTTTGACAGTCATATTTTCCTATATATAAAATGTAAGACAACTGACATTGTACTGAGCCAGTGTGAGTTCAAAAGTAATCATCATCGCGTTTCTTACGATATTTTCTGAAATTCCTCCACATACTCATCCACTTCTCGTTGTACTTCTAACCCAGTTAAAGACAACGTATCCGTGAATTTGTAGCCGTCCCTTTCAAGAACAAAATTATGTAAAACTTCACAATATCAATTGAGGATGTTTATAGTTCTGTGAAAAATTCTCCATTTTTTACACATTCTACAAACTTATGAACACTCGAGACGCGATAATTAAAACTCTGTTTGTAATTGACATTGAGTGTCCACTAAACAGTCGGATCTTGATATTTATTTTCTTAAAATTTAGAATCCATATGAAAAGTCCGAAAGCAGGGATGAAATGAATAGTGGTGGTTGAATTTTTATTGTATGTTTTCTTTAACGTCTGACGTTTCGCAAATAAATTTTATTATAATAAGTAAATATCAGGTAAATATAACTTACGGTTTTTTTGCGATAGTGATTTGCAACATTTGTATAGGGGGAATACATTCCCTGAATCATGTGTTTTAGCTTTGAATGGATTTTTTTTATCAGTGTAAAAAGATAGTCGTAATTTTCAATACCCATACGAAAATAATTTTAAAAATTATATTCAAATTTTCTCAACTCCTCAAAGTGAACATAGAATGCCCCCAACATGTCTCTTTTCATAATCATTGGACAAAAACATTGCATCATTAATTTTTTTCGTTTCTAAGAACATCAATACCAGACTATGCAATGAAATAACTTATCACGCTCCATATTCGTAGAATGATGAAAGGCAAGTCGGGCCGACAACCGGCTGTATGTGAAGAGAACTAGCTTGGAGCAGTGGCCGGCTAAAATGTAGTTTAAACTGTTGTGCGGTAAGTGTGAAACTAGCCTAAGAGAACCGGGCGCCCTAACCGACCGTCCGACTGTCGACTGCCGGGTGAACGACACAGTGCCTGCCTAGTGTGAAGCATCTCATAAGTTTTTAAACCTTTCTGTAGTGTATCTGATGTTGTTCAACCTATTTTCGGGTAAGTATGAAATGGGCCACAGACGGCTGGCTGCACTTTCGGGAGAGGGGCAAGCGACTGCGCCACCAGGAGGACAGTTTAAAGTCTTCTAAATTGAATACACACATAATCAAGGTTCTTAATGTTAAGAAAAAAATGGTTAATTTACTTACGTGGTGTACCACATGGGCATAAATACTCCAGCCTTCACTTATATGTAGGCTAATATGTTAAACCAATTACAGACAAGCAGAAATGTTCCACGCGACTAGTTTCGGATTTGAAGCGAGAAAAGGGAACGCATTCACGTTCCAGTCATTTATCATGGTAACTTGAACGTCTTAAAAACAAAAATTCCACTCTACTATATTTAAATCAAAGTCAGAACAGCGTTTTATGATCAAGAAATATAATTTAACCTGTAGTTAACACAAAGTTAACCGGATATAACGTCAAGATAAAATATAATATTATACTTCAGTTTACTGAGCAAATAACACTAATAATTTTTGTGACATACTTTAGCGGAATCGAGGTTGTAGTTAAATCATAAATGTGTTGGTTTCGTTATCTTAGTGGGAATATCCTCGTATTATGTAACAGCAAGGGTGGATGGCGATATATCCTCTGACATCTTTACGGCTGGTCGGTTCCGACAGCATGGACGGTATTATTTCATACTCGTCACGCTTTCATCACAATAAAATTGGTTCACGCAGCAAAACACGCTGCAGTGCGTCCAGATCACGTAACCAAGCTTTTTGGCTAATGGGTGCGTTCTCAATAAAGCGTGTCCGCCCAAGGACCCTCAAGCCCACACCTTAAATCAAAGACGGTGGCAACAGGAAGATTAGAAAGCAACAAATAAGTGCACTCCAACCCAGTTTCTTTATATAATTATTTTTTGTTCTGTTTTGTCAATATTGATCATGAAAATCTTACAACTACGAAATGTTATACCGGACGTTGGGCAATCCTATGGGAGAACATGGTCCTCTTCACTTGTTCCACAGATGAAACTCAACCTGACTAAATTTATCGGCCAAAATTCTTTTTATTGAGCATTGCCAAACAAATGAGAGAATAAATTAAATTAAATATTTAACAGCCAGTTCTATACGCGTACGAACCTTTTTAAATATCTTCGAGAAATGAGAATTATTCTAATTTTGCCGTTCTCTTATAATATTTACTTTCGAAGTAAATGTTTGGTACGTTACAAGTTTTATGTCTAATAAATATTAATAACAACAGCCTATTAGTGAGAAAAAATTATCATCTTATTTAAAACATAATATAATACTCAAGTGGGAACTGTACAACATATTTTTTCAGAATAATGTGTTTAAAGCTAAAACTGAAAGATCCTTATTTACATATTAACTATGAACATATCTCTTCTATTCTAAAAATCCCTACTCTTTAAGTCTTTATTTTTAAAATATATAACAATTTGATTGATTGTCCAGATTTATTAAAATCATTAAATTTAAGACAGAGAAACATGTTTCTGATAAAATATTATCAATTTAATTATATACAGAATAATCCGTTAACCAGATTTTGTAAAATGATTAATGAATATGATATAGATTTGTATAACTTTAATTATTGTCCATTGATGAAATTATGAATAATTGTTGTCATTATTTTAAAAATTGTATTATATATAATCGTTTTTCATATAATATTTTTTTCTGAAAATTGAAATTGATCATAAAGTTCGTTTAGTTAAAATAAATAAATATTCAGCAGACACAATTATAATTTAATTCCTTTTTATTTAAAAAAATTTAAGAAATATAGTCTTTCATACATGAAATTTTTTAATACAATTATACAAATATAATTTATAGAATGTTACTTACCAATAACATTCGTTAGGATGCCAAATTGGGCCATTTGAATAATAAGCCACTGTCTATTCAGTATTTGCAACGTTTCCGACTAAATAAATTCTTTATTTTCATTTCTTGCTCAAAACCGTGGAAGCCGCGTAATTTGCAGCTTGCGTTTCTGAAAGCGCTCACGCAAGCCCTTGTTGTTGACTGCTAATGTGGGGGGTCTCAATTGCTTCCAGTAACATGAATCCAAGGTGTTTCCAATCTTCTTGGGCTTATAATTCATTATACAGAAACGTTGTTCAAAGTGAGAAGAGCAAGATAATTTCTGATACAGTTCCTACTAATAACCATTTTTTTTAGTATACTTTAATAGTATTTCATTTGGAGAAAAATTACCTTCAAGTTATTTTAACATTTATTTTCTTTCCCCATCGAAACATTGACGTCTCCTGTGAGAATGTTCAACAAAATTTATTTGAAATAAAATGTTTGACTTCCCGAAAGAATTTGCAATTGCGTTTGAAAAATCTAAGAAAAATCCAACACTACGGTTAGTACTCCAAAATTAATATAAAAATAAATTTATAGCTAGCAAGTCTATACCGATTTTATGTATTTTATTTGTCTTGTTATTGTTACAGTTATATAAATGACAGACCTAAAAAACATATATTTTATGTCACGCTTAAAGTAGAACTGATTTTGATACCTACATTTATGCGTCTGGTCTACCATACTTACGTCTATTTATCGAATTGTATTTTAGATATGCAATTTATTTTTATTTTCATTTCTTTAATTGTTGACAAGTGGAGACTGTGAATCATTTGTCGGTGGCCACTGTACGCCAATTCGCCGATTGCATAATTATTGTGATTTTTTGACGACTTTTTTTCTTTAAAAGTTGGCGATTTTGATTAATCTCTTTAGAAAAAATGAGAATATTCTTTCATGTCTCCACAGTTAGACGTATTAAATAAATTTCGTTCTGTTTTTTCGGGTCTCGACAGACACTTGCCGGAAGAATGTTTTCCCGACAACAATATCCCTATTGACGTTCGTAGGACAGGTCATTTTCCCCGAAAGGTGCATTTTTATAACATTAAGCATAATTTTAATATAGTAGATCACTAAATATGTTAGTTATCATATTATACATGATTATTATTGTAAATTAATTTATTCGTTAATACGTAGAATAATTTAAACCAAAGTTGGTACACGTATCACTTAAGAACAAACCCTGAGGATTTAATATAATTCTAGAACCCATATGGGGTGGGGGAGGGGGTCGAAGGGATTGCCATTTTATAAATATGCGATAACAGCCTATATTGGCACAGAATAAGTAGTTTACAGATTTATAATGTCACTCTCGATGTTTTCAGTGTCTAATTTCATTCCCTGACGACATGAGGACAGTGGGATGATAAAAATTGCGATAACGGCCAGGGATGGCGTCGATAGTTATGATAGCTATAATAGGAGCTGGGTTTAGTTATGACATTGCAGATGGTTCAAAACAACAACCGATGATAATACAAAGATAATAATAACAACGTCGTAAAAACTCCAATCTCAAATATCTCACCATCAACCTTGGAGATTATAGCATATGAACTTCAAAAAACGTGACAATACACGCAGTTAGAAAATTCATTTCCATTCAAACGTTTCTTCACACCAGATTTAGATATAGATGTAATCGAAATTTGTCAAACCACATCGAATCCATCTCCCTCTGAGCACGGTTACTACTTTAATGTAATGTGTATCATTACAATTTGTGTCGCGGAATATAGTTATGATTTTCAAATTGCCTCTTAAGTTGTAGCTCGGCCCCTACGAGTGGAGGTGGAAGGGATTAAAACAAAGTTCTGTGTTCAATATTAAGAAACGTGGAGCAAATTATACCAAAAGCAGCTATAGGGATTGGTATGAAAGGGGTGGCATTTCAAAAACATTCTAAATCAGCAAATTTTAGCGTTGAATAAAAATTTTTCGTAGTTGCTGAGTTTGATATTCCTGGCCGTTATCGCAATTTTTATCACCCCACTGTCCTCATGTCGTCAGAAGACGAAATTAGACACTGAAAACATCTAGAGTGACATTATGAATTTGAGGGACATCTGTAAACTATTTATTCTGTGCCAATTTAAGCTGTTATCGCACAATTCAAAAATGAAAACTTGTACACATGTTATTTACGATCCGGAAACAAATACTGGATCGGTATATCGCCTAAAAAGGGTGGGGTTGGGCAGTATTTTTCTTCCTGATAGGGTACCAAGAGTATTTTTGACTCTCTTAAACTACCAAAAGTAATTGTGCCTCTCTAAGGCTACCAGTATTTTTTTATTATCTTTTATCTAGGGTCGCATCAATTACAAGGTTTTTAGCGACCATACATTTAAGATTTCATGTATTACATTATTCTATATATATATAATTACAATAAGTGTATGTTATTCACCAATTTTGATATAATTACAATTTTTACAATATTCACATTATTTTTGTATACATTTTTGGTACGAACATTGGTTTACATTCGTGAAATTTTATATATTTAATAAAAAAGTTTACTTTATTTTCTTTTTTATATTTCCTTGTCTTGATTTCTTGCTATAATGAATTTAACGATATTTGCTTGGTATTTTGGAGTGTCTGTTATTTTACTGATGTGCTCTTCACCTAGGAGATGTTTTCTTTGGCTTTTGTATTCACAGTCCAGTTTGAGGTGGTCAACTTTTTATTGAATATTGCGTACTTCACATATTGGTTGAGGGCTACAGTTTAAGATGTTGCTTTGTTTTAATTTAGTGTTTATGGCTATTTGCCGTTTAATTTCGAGTTTGTTTTTAAACTGTAGAAGTCATTAGCACTTCTTGCCTTCATTTTTTGTATACCCTGTCCAAATGCCTTTTTCTTCGTTATTTATTTGTTTCTATATTTTATTTATTTCGGTGGTTCGGTTTACTTCAGTTTGGGGTAGTGTGAGGTTTAGTTTTTGTTTGAGCGTTTGGAACATTTCACGAAAAAAAAGGGGTACTTGTATTGAGTTTCTCTATGCGTAGGTTGTGTTGTGGTGCACCTATGAACATTTATAGATTTTAAATTAATATAAGTTATACTATCACTAAAAACTGGGCTTTGTTATTTCTCCATTATAGAACCAGTATTAGAAATGTACGATTCGAAGTCAAATATTGTAAGGGGTGTTTGGTTATGTTAATTGAAGTCAATTAATTAAATTAATTATAAATGGATGTAGGCGCCAGTTAATAAATTAAATGTTTACTTGTACCACTTAATCACAAAAGAAATGAAAGTTTATGAAAATTAATTTCCTAATTATTACAACACCTTTCGCTGAATCTTAGAACATGAGACGTGGCAGATTTAATCTACCATGTCAGGGTGGTATTACGTATTTTTAGAACGTATCAGAAAACAGGAGAGATTTACAAACTTCTTTGGGATCTTCTGCTTAGTTTCTTTCCCAATAATTCTGCCGACGGCCGCGTTGCCGAATGCCCGATGACATTGGACGGGTGCTGCCTATCGCATAATGTAGTTACGCAGGTGGATGGTTCATATGATGGATCACCATGGATGTTCACTTAACCCCGGACATTCAGTCTTTTTTAGGCAGCTATTGCCCTGAACGACGTCTCCAATTTTGTAGACGACCTCTCGCTACCCAATCCCCCTCTCGACGATTCCCTTTCTCGTCGACGTTCTTCACTTTCCCTTTCATTGGTAGCCTCAATCCACCATGTGATTTGATCCACCAATCAATCATCCCCTTTTTCCTTCGCTTTTCCAGAATTATTCTCTGGAGGGCGGGGTTATGATAGACGCAACAGATCACGTTCCAACGTATCCAACAATTTTGGGTTTTCCACCAAATCTTCGGGCAATACCGTCAGGTGTCCTTAACTCCGGCTTTGTCGCGCCGCCATAAGCTCAAAACAATTCCTCAAGAGCTTTTACATGACTAAATTTCCGCTTAAGTACAAAAGAAAACTTTCCGCTAAATCATATGAAGTTAAATAAAAAATTACGCTGATAAAATAAATTTAATAAATTAAAGATCTTGCGATACAATATAATATGTCCAATGAAATTAAATGTGCACGAATTATTTTTTGATCCCAGTCTGAATAGTTTGCTCCGATTCGGAATATTTTTCTTCAATTTTGTTCCCAGTATTTTTACAGATAAATGCCAATTAAGGTTTAATTTTGCGTAGATGTGTACATTTTTCAGCCCTGCTTTATTATTAAAAAGGAATGGTTTTTTTCGGTGTGCAAACTTGTTGAATAAATCTAGTAAAGTAAAAACGGTCTCCGTTATTAGTTGTCCAATAGGTAAAGGTGGTATCGAGTATTCCATTGCATATAATAGTGAAAATTATGAAAGAAAAGACAACGTTTCGAAAAGCAAATACGAGTCCGAGCATTCAATGAGACGAAAAGTACTGCCTGGAAAAGACTAAATTTATAAGGTTATATTCTAAATTGATTTTTAGAAACTTTTCTCCAATATTTTATTATTGATAGAAATTATATTAAATAAATTGTGATATTTAATTTCAAATTTGTTTATATCTTGTTTACAGAAAATAATTTTTAAAACATTTTTTATATTCACTGTTACAGAAAACATCGATATCATAGCTAATCTTTTATACTTGCGTATCTGAGGATATTATAAGAAAAAGAACGAAACGTTGTGTTACTCTTCATTTGATTACATTGTTTCTGACATGTTGGCCGGTTTATTTATTTATAATTAGCAGTACTTATGCAGGGTGTCCTCGCGGAGGTTTCCCACGACCCAAGGCAGACCAAGGCTGTGTGCCCACGTGCCTATAAAGATAGACAATCTACGACGGGCTAGCGGCTTGTCAAGATCAATGCCACGAACATGGAAACCTCAAGGGAAAATAGTAATTTAGATCGCCACCGCACCAATTCGTTTTTTATTGAACGTCCACCCAACCATTACGCCGCCAACCATAGTTTTTTAATGCAAACTAAACAGCTGAACACGGAAAACCTTCTCAAGAAATAAAGGCTAATTTTAAATTAAGCTACGGTTTATTTTGCGGATTAATCTTTGTTAGGAATGTATTAGATATTAATATACTTTCCTATGACTGCGATTTTGTACTTCAGTATCCGGTATAAAGTATTCGAGAAGATCAAATCACTTATCAACTTGTGTAACACCTGGTAAGTCGATATCATACATTTGAAGGGATGTAAATGCAGTAACTTTAATTTTAATTGTGAGATTCTAAATAACCTATTATCTGAATAAAATTCCAAAATAGTTAGAAAATGTATTCTATTTAAACTAATATTTACGTAGGCCGCATAACTTTTTGTTTCATGTTTCTAGGAACACAGGGTAGAACAGGGCAGTGGTTAAAAAAATATAAAGCATACCAGGAATAACGACACATGAAAAAATATTTTATTCATAATAAAAAAAACTGCCGTCTAGAAAAAATTAAAGTAAAATATTGATTCCTGAATAATTGCTTAATTTCAAAATCTGATAACTATTCCATTCGGTCCTGTAACATGTTATTTTACGCCAGGCCCCGTTTTCCAAATTTACTTTTTTTATGGGTGTTTTTAATAAATTTTTTCTTTTAGTGTTTATTTCTTTCGCGCGGTAAACAAATGTTTGTGATTCTAACCTCCTTTGTGTATTGATATCGCCAGCCGCGAGCGAAAATTCTATGCCACTAAGATTAGTATTTTTTTTATTAATATGATGACGCGAATAATTTGCTAATATTTTTGAATTTCTGCACTTTTAAATATGCAGATTATATGTTAAATTTCTAGAGAGAGATTTATTTCAGTTGAATTATATTAATGAGGCCAAAGTGTAAACGTCGGGGCTAGACTTGGCCAGGAAGGAGAAGAAGAAGAAGTAGTAGATACGCTATATATATTGGGTATTCCACATAGTGGATATAGCATAGGAAAGGGACTGAAAGGAGGGTACGCGGAAAGGTACACCAAATAATCCAAGGGTTATCTAGTCTCATTAGTCTCCCGTTTCTGTCGGGAGACTAATGTTTTGCGATTTTGTTCTGAAAGCTTGTCTATATATAAGAATTTGTCGCTCAATTGTCTATAGACATTGTCTAGATACTGTAATAAATTTATTACATTCAAATTGATAATGAGGGAAATTTATATCTTTGGGTTGGTTTTATCTTTGTTTAATTTTAGTTGCGTTTTTTAATGACAAGATTTGTAAAATAAATAAATGAATTGAACCTTGATGTATAAAGTTGAACAATAATTCTAAAGTGATTATTACATATTTTGTATTGAAAGCTTGTCTAAATCCAATAATTTGTCGCTCGATTGTCTATCGACATTGTCCAAAAAAAAATCGCGCGACTGAATGCAAGTGTTGCTAGGCGTAATAGAAGTTCTTAAAATTAAGAAATTTAATTTAATTATGTCTGTAGCACATGGGCACATACGTACGACCAGCCACTGCCCCCCCCCCCCCCCCCGGTATCCTGCTTTTCTTGACTAGGCTTGTGACAGGTTTTTTAGTTTGTTGACGTATGGGAGTGTACAAAATAACTTTTATAGTGAAACAATTTCTAGTCATTCCTATTTTTATAAAGGTAATTGCTAAAATATCAGTGAATTTCTAATTAACCCTCCTTTTGTCGCGCCCCCTAAACTAAAGCCGTTTGTCGCTTAAGTTAACTATTCCGTTGCTCAATGAATTATTTTGAATATTTTTACGGACACTGAACTTATGCATTTAAGACATATATACATAATCATAGATCCAATTACAGTCTGGTTTAATTGAAACATGCCGTTTTATTCAAAATATTTGTTAAAGATAATCTATTATACGCAATTCTAATTTTCTAATATCACAATATCCTTAAGAAGTATATTCACAAATTATTCAGACACTAATTTTGTCAATCAAACATCAGTTTAGATGCCAGATATATAAACAATTCCGCACTGCTTGAAATATAATCGTTTATAAATGCAGTTAGTTATTTATGATTTATTTTAATTGATTTTTAAAGTATTAGACTTTTTCGTAAAAATGCTGCCGCAATGCTCATAAATAATGTTTCTATATAATATCATAATCTAAATAATTACATTTTTTGTAAAATAAATACATTAATCAGAGTTTGTTTCAATGTTGTTTGAATTTTGGATAAGGCACTCTTGGGAAAATATTTTTGTGTGTACACGCGAACACAAAACACTTTTCACAACAATATTGTGTTTTACATTGTTGTTCAGTTTCCTAAATGGCCCGCATTTTTTCTAAATCTAGTTCGTCAATTTGAAAATCCGTATCCGAGTCATCAGACCTAGTTCATACAATGTCTTCAGTTTCCGATTCATCTGATGACTTTTACATTAGCAGAGTCCGCAAGCAATCATAATAATCAATCCTCACTGACTGACTGCCATGCACAGAGACTGAAACACTAACCGCTACCGGTCAGTTCGCATCGGGGACTGTAACCGGCCTCGGTCATCGATCAGAGACTGTACATTTCTTCAAAGCTTTCAATTTTACATACCGACGACAATAATACACTGGAAACACTCCACATTCTTACGCAATGCTGACTGTTGCCCACAATACCCGGGCCACAATATTACGCTGACAATACCAATATTGAATAATTTAGAAAATCCTTTCATTGCATATATTGGTTGTCATTACATAATATTGTAACATGATAATGTGACATTGTGGGTTTATTACCTTTGTCGACGTTCTCTTGCCGAGCATCTTATTGTTTGGTATTATTGTGTGTGGATGTTCCGCATGGGACTCGTCGGAGGATGGAGCTCCAAACATTGGAGCGTTACAAGTATTATAAATGAAGTTAAGCATCGAGACATATATATATATATATATATATATCTATATATATATATATATATTGTAATTAACACAATTGAATTATTAATTCTAAATTTAAATAAGCCCACATTGGAGCACAATTGTAATAATACACTTTAATTAGATTTTAAATAAGCTAATTAAAATTTGAAATGAAAAATCACAATTCAAAATATAAAACAAAGTTAATTTAATAAAACAAAATCTGTTCACAATTGACAATTTTGTTACCAGTTGATAAAGTGCCAGGGCTTAATTTCAGGGCCGACTATCGGGCCTCCAATAAAGAATGTTACGACAAGACAATTAAAAACTTACGATGTGAAAAATTCTTAACTTAAACAATTATTGAAATATGAAATCTTATGATAATTATTATTTACATTAGGTTTACAATTAATAAATTTTCTTTTCAGTTTACAATACCATTAGCTGTTCATCTGGGGCTTGACCGCACTCGATTATTGTTAAACACTTCACAGACAGGCCATATTTCACTGAATGTAGTAACAGGAACTTTTAATCCAAGCAATTCTCAATTACATCCTCCTCAAAACACAACCGTTTACCTTCATGGTCCAAGCAACTCTCCAATTATCTCCAAAACACACCGACTTTCCACGCGAATAGCCATGCCTTCTCGACAATACAACTTTAGCAAGACGGCATTATAGGCTCCATATTCTTGTACACAATCCTTATATTTATGCTGCCAAAAATTAACATCGTAAAATTTTTGTTTATTAAATAATTATGTCTTTAATTACCACAATATGTATATATATATATATATATATTGTAATAATTAATTATATAACATGAATGTGGCGTTTCTAAATGAAAGAACTTAAGTGAAAACTATTAAACAAGATTTATTAACAATTTTAAAACAAGTATAAAATACACAAAATATTTGAGATCTCAGGGTCTTGAACTGGGTTTGATAAATGGCAGAATTTATATAATCAAAATTACATTTACTTTTTATGGAAATCAATGCGTCTGAACATAGACGAAATTTGTTGCGGAAGAAATAATACTAAAGATTGAATTTAAACAATTTTAATTTTATCAAGAATTAAGGATCTCATTTTATCGATAATTAAATAATTAAAGAACGATCTGACTTTTATCTTTTAAACACGGTTTACAAATGATTTTAAAGTTTTTCTCTACTTACGGCCGCCCAGGTCTCTTTTTAGCTTTTCGTGCACAATTTTGGGGACATCACTGATTCTAAGTACTCACAGACTCTAAATGTTCACAGGCTCTAATTGGCGTTGTTTGTTAGTTGGTTTAACACAAATTGGTTGGTTCTCGATGCTTTACTGCAACCTGGATTTGTAGATCTCATGACTTTAGTTGAAAATGGACTTCATTGGTTTGTCTATGGCCAGCATGATGAATCTACGCTCGACCACCGAATACACACTAGTTGCTCTGTATCCTTCCCGACTGAATATTGCTTTACTTTTTAATATTTGAAAGCATGTTTGTGACTGGACCACATTCTTTCGTTCTAACTGCCGACTGTAAAACTTTTCGTCTGATCTATTCGCTGTCTGCTGCCCGACTGAACTGTTCGTCTCGTAAATTTTGAGCGCGTAAAAACCCTCTCGACCGATAAACAATGCTTTCTTTGCCTTGCCGGTTTGTTGCGGCGTCCGCTCTATATCCACTAATATTGAGTCCTCTACAATTCAACTTTTCAATTAGAACAATGCCTTAATTACCAATTACTACAATATATATATATATATATATATATATGAATAATTGAGTATAATCTTGGCTTTTAGTAACCATCATAATCCTCCTTCATACTTACAGAAGTTGTGTTTCACAGACAGGAAACATTTTTAATTAACATGTCCAAATCCGAGATTTTTTAAATGATCTTTTATGACAAAATGGATTTCCATGACTTCACTTCCTGTAACGAAATATTTATTTAGTGGGTAGGGATGTTAGCCATCCAATCTGGAGGATCAGTCGCCTCGTGTTCGTCTGGCCCCTAAACTAGTCAGATTTACCAACCACGATAAGATGGCCGTCCTCGGGGAGAAAGTACTTTAATTACGAAGATAAAATTTGCAATGCAAACTACGATTCTCGAAGTGATTCAAGTTTCCTTCACTTAACTTACATATTATTAAAACTATGCTACAGGTTTCTTTAACCGTCCTGTGGCTTCACCCTTGTGTGCATCCATGTATTTTTACTTCTCCTGACCAGCTTTTTCTATACGACACGAACACGTAAATATTACTTTTATGTCACGTTACTTATATGACTCTATTGAAAATACACTTATCAAACTTGGTTGTCTTAATTTCGTTTCATTCTGTTTTTGCGTGTTAAATATTTGCAAAGAAATAATGCTTTTGTAGAGTCTCATTTCACTACAAAATCTTCTGGTGGATTATATCATTACTGTAATGATTAATTATTAAATGTGTTGATTATCTTAGGAATATCAAATTTTAGTTTGAAAATATTTCAATCACTCACAAATGAAATGTATAAATTACTTTAAATTTATTTTGTACTAAGTGTCTTATGTTATGTGCAATATAAGGTCCAAGGACACCAAACACAACCATTCGTTGCTGAGGAAATTCCTCTCTATTATATCGGAGACGAACCTACGGATTGCCGACTGCGAGGTAATCGCTATTTTACTATGGCATTGAAATACATAACTTCTTTTTTCAAAGCGTTTCGATGTGTTGCGAAGAAGCGCCTGTGTCCGCCACAAAGGCTCCGATGAGCATCGCTGAGAACTTCCCCAGGATTGCGAGAACCAACCTCCTACTCCTTTCAACACAGTATATCAAGACCGCCGCACGAAAAGGGCTATTCCTTTTCGAACCTCCACAGTGTCTCTGTATGAAGGAAAACGTTTCATGCAGCGGTTGTAAGAAAATGGTGCTGGAAGGCGTTAATTCAAAAATTGAAAAAATGTTTTCTTCAAATTTTTTGATTGACTTTGTTCTTCTGGCCACTTTAAACTAATCATCATTTGCTATTAACCATCAACTGAATATAACTAATTGTTATTCAAATTGGCTCATAATATTTATATTTATTTTAGTTTCAGTAAAATGTATCCCTTCTATATCCAGACTATAATATTAATTTTTATGGGCTAATTTTGGATGTGTGCCATCATGTGTCACGATTTTAGTCTGTCATATTATTTGTTTTCTTTTACAAATATTTGAAGAAATAATTGAGGACTATAGCAGTTTTTGAATTAATGACTTGGGATCCACAAGGAACTAAAATTAAACGAAGTACGTTCAAAACGCAACCCTCTGGTCCTACGCCTCCGGTAACGTGATTTGGCACATAGCAAATGGATGAAATTTCATTTTAACAAATACAAATATACGGAGCAACAAATAGACATATTATTTTTAAATTTTTAAATATGATACTTAAAATTAATTTAAATTTATTATAAGTGAAGAAAAATACGTCTGATTGAAAATAATGATATTTAGCTGTGCAATGTAAATAATATATATTGTAATAAACAAACGTGGGTCGACAATAAAAAAATATAAAAAAATTATATTTCTTTAACAAACAAACAATTTATTTCTGAAAACTTTTATCATTTATTATACAATTTACTATTATAAAAAAAACATATAACTCTTTCTCTCACGGGTCTTTACTGGGTTTGATAACGGACAGAACACTTAAATAATCGAAGAACCCAACATTTATCTTTAAATTAAACAGAAATATTTAATCGTCTAGACGTCGACGAAACTTATTAACGAACTTAATCTACCAGATTGATTCTAAATTTAAAAGAGTTTATTTTATTAACACAAAAGAAAAGAACGATATCTGACTGTATCTTTTAATTCCGTTTACACATATTAATACCATAAATTTCAACTCACGATTTCTCAGGAACATTTGGCTCGTTCGTTACACACACACTTTATAGATTGGACGTTTACACACACTGACTCTAACACATATTATTGGTTCGACGATAGCTGATTATCCATACTCGGTGAAGGACATCCCACTTGCTCGTGCTGAAACTACTCGAAGCTGGAGCTGTGTCCTGGTATCATCGAAGACAGTGGTCAAATTTTGATATTACTACAGATTGAACTTCTGCATACAAAAATGTTTATAGTTGAATAATTTTGCTATTTCTCTCGCAGGCTGCAAATTTTCTTCATCCTCCGTGCTCGCCGTACGCCTCCACACTCAACTGACTCAACTCCTCGACGCTAATTCCTCGACTGCTTACAAATTCTTATCCTCCCTTTATATATATGGCCGCCCCTTCTATCTTCTGCTTTGTTCCAAGACTATGTCACAATTGCATTGACAGTTTCTCCATTACTCCGATATTTACACTCTGCAGCTGCTCCCCGCTTAGAAAATATCTAGCCGTTCTGTCTTGTTACATCGAGACAGGACCCGTAATTACTTTGCACTTGTATTCTCACCCCCACATGTGCACTGCTCGGAAATTCTTCTGACCGCTTTGATCCCAAGTCAACAAGCCGACGGTCAAGCCCATTAACCAGACACAATGCCTTTCCTAAACCGATACATCTTGCGACCGGCCACCCGCGCGTGTCCCTTGCCCTGCTTTACAAATCCTAAGTACACATTGCCACTTCCTGTGCCGGCCAAGACCATTAATCCGAAACAAATATCTTGCCGCTCTGTCTTGTCACATCGAGACAGGACCCGCAATTACTTTGCACTTGAATCCTCACCCCCACATGTGCGCTGTTCCGAAACAATGCATTCCCTCAATGCATTACAATATATATAGGCTTATAATGTGAATTACGTTCAACGATCATGTCATTCCAATAATTTGTTCATTACGTAGCAGTTGAATAATATTAATTCGCTGGAATGAGGAAAATCTCTTTGAACCCGTTGGAGTAATATTGCTTCTAAAATTTTATCGATAGTAACATCATCTTGAAAACCTTAAATCAATTTTATAATGATACAAATTAAAATATTTATTCAAATATAGTAATAAACATTCATTAAAAAGTTATATATAATTGTCGCTGGTCTCATACATTTTATTTACTTCAACTACCTCTTCTGCAATGAAAAGTAGACCAAGTATGCTCCACTGCTTTTACTGATTCTATTCAAAGTTTAATTTGGCATTTGGTCCATCTTTTTAATTTTACAATTTCAACGATCCCACGCGGGTTCAGATTTACAACGTGAGATGGGTTTCCAGCGAATAAACCCACAAAACTTAAACTCTGATTAAGAGTATTTTTTTTATTTATTCTGTGATCGCACCTAACTTCCGTATTTTCGTCACAATTTCTAAATTTCTTATTTATTCAGTAGTTTTATTTTCAAGGGTGGCTAGTACATATGAACTCATGTGCTACATCACAAAAATTAAGTTGACTTTATTTTAAGAACATTCATAATAATTGTGTTTTAATAATGCTAATTTTTGTTCTGCTTGCCTCCCCTTAAAGCAGCCAGCTGGTGATCTATGTGCTACAAGCAACTAAGCAAAGGACTCTCACAAGAATGCGCATGCGCAGTATTCTGTTTCACCCCCTTGCGCCACCACTAAATGTCAACAAACTACCGCTGAGAAAACGTCACGTAGAAACAATTAAGTGCCGGGTTATGACACAGAGAGGCTGAAGCATCTGGTGGCAAAACCGACAAAAACAAAATAAATTTGAACCATTAAATAGTTAAGAAACTTATTTCTAAGAATAACATTCAAAGGTAATTTTGAAAACAAAAACATTTAACCCTCCGTTAGTCGCGTCCCCTAAAGTAGCGCGGGTAATCGCACTAGATCCAGAGAACCTAAAGTAAACTATTCCGTGGCTGATCATTTTCTGAATAAATTATTTTGAATCTTTTTACAGACCTTTAACATGCGCATTTTACACACATATAGACATCCAATTACAGTCTGGTTAAATTAAAACTTACCATTTTATTCAAAATATTTGTTAAAGAAAATCTATTACAAAAAATTCTAATTATTTAATATCACAATATGCTTTAGAATTATAATCATAAAATATTGAGACTCAATTTTTGTAAACCAAACATCAGTTAGACGCCCATTAGAGAAACAGTTCCATTGTGCTTGAAATATAATCGTTTAAAAATGCAGTTAGTTATACTTTTTTTTATTTTTAAAGTATTCTACTTCCGTGAAAATGCTGATGAAATACTCATAAATAATATTTGTATACATAATATCAGAATCTCAATAATTTCATTTCCCGTAAAATAAATACATTAATCAGAGTTTGTTTCAATGTTGTTTTGGACAAGGCATTCTTGGGAATTTATTTTTGTACGTACACGCAAACATAAAAAACTTTTCACAACAATATTGTGTTTTACATTGTTTTTTAGTTTTCTTGAAACACGGCCCGCATTTTTTTCGAAATCTAGATCGTCAATTTCATAATCCGTATCCGAGTCATCAGACCTAGTTCGTAAAATGTCTTCATTTTCTGATTCATCTGATGATTCTTTCTGTACGTACATTTGTGTAATAATTAACTTCTTTTAACAGAAGACGACGAATTTCAATTACATTTTGAGGATTTTGTACATACTTTTTACTCATTCCACAATTGTTCATAGACAAAAAAAATTAATGTGTTAATAAAAAACCACAAATTTAATATCCACTTATGACAGTAAAAATTTAGTATCGAAAGAGAAATATTTTGTACAAAAACTGAATAATATTCAATGACTTTTACAAAAGGAAGTATTGTCATTCCGTATATCTGCGGCTGGGGCAAGAAAAATACTGACGGGAGTGGTCGCAGTAGGTCAACTGGACCTAAGATAATTAAATTCCTTATTCAAACGTCATTTTCCAAGAAAGCAAGGTTTTTTTTAGGAGTGTGGCCTTGGTGGAATATTGAGATGTTATAAAAGTTTATCCCTGTATCTGTTGTGGTTCCGGAGATAACAAAGAAATTGTTTCGGTTCCCTGGGTCTATCGCGACTAACGGAGGATTAAAGGGACATCATAGTACGAAAATCTACCGCACAACGCTGCATACAGTATTAGAATCTTGCGTAGTTGGTTTAAAAAATTACCTTTATTTAAAATTTTGTACGAAGTAAAAATACTTTCGAGTTAGAAATGCGAGTCAATTTGGTGCTTTTAAAAAGTAGACACTATTGGAAACTATGTAACTGGAAGAAGAAATGTAGAATATACGATGTGGGGCCAGAGTAATAACACTATCGTTTATATATATATATTATACTTTCCTCGTGAAAATGGGTGCTTTTGGTGATGTATCACATGACTTAAAAACGAGATGCGATACCTGCGAGTCATAGCAACTGTATTGGAATGCGTTTACGGACACAATTACTAGCGTTTGAGCTTAAATTAGAATAAATTATTTCACAATGTTACTTTATTCTCGAAGGTGTTAACAGCCAATGACGACTGTAGTCATCAATAAAAATCGATACCATAGAGAATGGCTCATGTCATGAAAGGCGGCTGTTCAAAAGACCCCGGCCCTTGTCTGCACATAAGACTATTGTTGATTCACCTTGGCCGTCGGGCATCGTGTTCCAGAGCTTGGTTCCCCTGCGGCTTTGTTCCAACCACAAAATTACAGCTGCAACTCATCCGTTCCTTTGATTTATCTCTCACCAAAGCAACACTGCTACACACATGCATTAACCTTTTATTGAAAACGCGCTTGTAAAATATTAATATGCCATATTCTAAATATTCGCTTTTTTACGGGAATTTTGTCGTGTTCGCAATTTGAACGGTGACAGTGAAATCATCGTTCTAATTGTGAATCACTACAGAAGTCCTCTTAACGGGAATGAATCTGACTTATCCGGAGATGAATACGGTTTCTACCTGTTGACATATATTTGTCGATTATATTCGATTTTGATGCCAATTTTACAGAAATTCGAGATTGAGACATTTAAAACACTAATATGGCAGAATTTTAAGCACTGTGCGTCTCTAATGACGCAATTGAGAGTGAAACAATTACGGTACAATCGAGTATTTAATTTATAGTTTCCTCGACGAAAAGAACATAATGGAATTCAAAACATCGTAAATCTTCTACTCATTTGAGAAAAAAATCGTTGTGCTCCAGAAACAACAGAAGAAGCTTCAATCAAAGCTCAGCCATATAAACCATTGTGTAACGCACGTATTTTAATTTAATTTAATTTTTTATTTTTTTTGGAAATGTTGTTTGTGTAGTTTGGAGGACCCTTTCGTTTCCCAACTCGAAACGACGACCTGTCGCGTCTCAGATAGCCGCACGTGGCTATTTTAACCCCGAGATAGTGGACATCGTGGCACTGTAAACCTTTGGTTTGGCCCATGGGAAAATCCCATGCGGCTAAGAACGACAAAAGCCCGGTGAGGCTAAGGGCGGGAAAACGTCCACCTCCGGGGTAAGAGGAGAGATTTTGGAAAGAGTTGGCGGAAGGACGTGGAAACAAGTGGACAGACGTGGAAGGAGTTGGAATAAGAACGTTGTGGAGAGTGGTTGGAAGGACGTGGAAACAAGTGGACAGACGTCGAAAGAGATGGCGGAAGGACGTTGATAACGTTTGGTGATAGGATCCCGAAGGGTACAAGTGTATGCTTATCCGAGTGGAGCAAAAGCATATAGTAAATTTGCACCTGCCCATCCGAGGCCATCCGCCGAATATTTGAGAACAAGGAACGAGACGCTCCAGCTAGCTGCAGGGAAATACCGCGACCTCCAGCTATAGCGTGCATAACAGGAAACAGGAATATGCAGTACGTATTTGGTGCGGGCAACTAATCTCTGCGACGTAAATCCACAGCTGCCTGTAATCAGAGTTTTCGGGCTATATTAATAAAACTCATTTCAAAAATTAATGGTCAATAATTTTTTTGCTTCAATATAATAAAATTCCCAGCCCAAGAAAATATAATTCATTACAATTAATTGAAAGTGAAGGCGGGCTCTTGCTTTACAATGGATGGGGGAAGTCTCGTGCCGGGCCTGGAGTCGACTTATAGTTCAGTGGTAGAGCACACTCGTACTAAGCGGGAGACCCGGGTTCGCTTCTCGAACCGGTCGAGATTTTTCCATCCGGATACTTAAATAATGGTTTGCTTAAGTAAAAAACGCGGTTCTGACCAGACAGGGATATTCACGGTGAAGGCTTGACCAAAACCATATTCAGTTCCACGTGGTAATGCGAGAGGAAGTTGTCGCGACTGACAATTCGCCAAGATGTTCCGAGAATTGAAGAATGCTGTTTTTCCTGGCTAGGAGAAGACGATATAAAAACGAGAGAAAATCTCGTGAGGATATTTAAAGAGACATTTTCTCCATGGAATTATTGAATTTTTTGTTGACATTTGGGTTGTTATCATTGTAGCGCGATAGTTTTATTATTGATATATATATATTTTTTTCATTTTAATATAATTAGATATTAGCAAGGGTTGAGAGCTTGGCAAGTTGGAATTTGACCAGGCACCGCCGTGCCGGATAGATAATCCCTTCGGTCTGGACTTAGACACGTACAAAGATACCTCGATTGTCGCACCGTGGGAAACGTCTCTCCAAAAATCCCAGAAATTGAATTAACACGTGACTGCCTGAACCAATCACATTTCTTGGTTCAGGAAAGATCGATCGAAAATTGGGCGAGAACATCGATATTTCACATCCAGCGAAGGGGCTGTACAGAAAGTGTAGAGAGACTCCTCGACGAACCGTCGCCAGGGACGGACTTACAGCCCCAAACTTGCAGTTTTACAGAGGACTCGGAGAGATCGAGGGTGCCACATGATCACGGCCAGAGATCAACGAGAGGTAACTGCCACGTGTTTCAATCCTTGACGCGCCTGGGGGAATTACCGTAAACCATGGTTTAACTTGGGATTTAAGGGATCCGATTGTTTTGCCCGGCTAGCTAAAGACGCATAATTTGTATTTATTTTATTTCATTTTTCTCATGTTCAGTTAAATGACTATTAAATTCTGTAAAATATCCCTTTACTTCATCATTTAAAAACCCTACCACTACAGCATTGCTGCTCACATTTGTAGTACTGTAATCCAGCGTAGAGTGACACGGTAACGTTAATGCACTGTACGGGAAAAAGTGCGAGTAATTCATCAAAAATTATTCGAGAAGGATGTTTAGTTAATGTATGTCATTAAATTTATTTTATATTAGAATTCAATTGGTGTTAGAACGTTGCTCTAGTCCCTTTTTTCTCATGTTATAGAGTTTAATATTTTATTTTGCATTTTAAAACAGTGGCTCACATCTTTTCAATTGAAGAAAGCTGGTTGAATTAAAATATATTTTAAAGCTTTGTAAATTGAATGTGTAATTAATATAAATTGTAAATGATATATTTTATAATCATCATGAACAAAATTAACACATTATATTAGGGAAGAATGGATATGAATTGCTCTCTTCTACTCTGACGTTAAAAGTAATGCACATTTATTATTCAATATCTTACTACTTACGAATATACTGTTCATTCCTTTAGTAAAAGTGGTCTCGTAAAGAACGCTTTAAGAGCCCATTTGGCCATAAGAGAAGGAAGAGAAAGGGAGATGAATGTCTGTAGGAAGACAAATCCGACATGAATTATGTTATACATTTTAAACATATTGCCATTTAATAACATTCATTGTGTATCATTTGACTAACTTCCGTATGGTAGCTCATAATTCTTCGAGGATAAAAATAGGAATCAAGCGAATATTAAATCTTCCCAGCGTGTATATTCACGAAATTTTAAAGTTCGTTAAGCGGAACATGAACATTTTTCAAACGAATGGTGAGTCTCACGATTATGAGACTAGAAATCGCTCAGGTCTAAGATCTTTGCTCTCTACCAGAGAAGTATTCACCATTTAGGGATAGTTCTTTACAATAGTCTTCCTCCATATGTAAATAACAATGATATCTACAAGAGTTTTGGGATTCAACGTAAAAATATTCTGCATAAAGGCGCCGCTGTTTTAATCAGAACAGGAGTTTCTTGATCGTCACCCTAAAATTTAAAAAGAATTAAAACTGACAAAGTGTTTCATGTGGTGCTAATAAGAACTACTTATTTCATAACTTGCTTAGTCTCTATTGGTCATTTCTGCTCTTTTGTTTGTTTGTTTCATGTACGGCCTGGAGTTTGCAGATTCCTCGTCGCTCTGTTTCGTGAAGTGACTTGTCCGTGTTTTGTGTGATGTGTAATTCTATATTTTATGATAGTTAATTCCGTAATCACTAATTTTTTACTAGTACGTATTGAATTTTATTTTCTTAGTACTGTAAATATTATATTATACCCTTAGTATCGTTAAAGAATTATTATTTTTGTTATTAATATATAGTTCATTTACTTATGTTGGACAGGGAAATTTTTGTTCCCGAATGTTTATATTTTTATGTTAACTTCTAATTATTTATAATTGTAGCATCCAATTCTTATATTGTAATTTTATGTAATGACGTATCCTATTTCCTCTTACGAGGACTAATGGAATAAAATAAATCAAATAAAATCTGGAACTATATAAATATACCGGAAAACCTTCAGAATGGAGATGTATCAGGCTGGGTGAAAGTAGTAACAGAATTGTACGAATAGTGATTATTCAAATACAAATTTGGTGAACGATATTGAATATTTATTTTATTTAAAAAAAATTCTGGTGGACAAAATATAAATTTTTCCACAGTTATAAACTTGTAAAGAACACGAAATATAGATGTCACGGTTCTGAGTTTATCGTGTAGAGTATACACTTGTACGCAAAGTATTGACATTGATTCTAAATAAAACTGATGATGACCTTTCGGTCCAAAGCTCCATTCTTAAGTAAATCGAAGTGTTTTTATTATAAGACACTGAATACATGAAGACAAAATTGGTTTTATTTAAATAAATACAAGTTTATAAGCAATATCTGCGGTTCTTCGTCGAGTCACGTGAGTCTTCCATAAAAATTTTAGTGCAGAATTAATATGGACAGCTTTAACTAATTTCATGTCAAATTTTAAAAATTTGACCACTAAAGATTTTTGTCAGATGATATTATGCTTTTTTTTATTTGTCGTTATTTTTTTTAATTATGTTCCTAAAAATTTTAAATAAATTTTCTTTTACATAGTTATATTTTTTGTGTGTTCCTATAAGTGACTTGTGAAAAAAATGAAATTACATTAAATAACAACTTTTGAATTTGTGTATCTACGTGTGACTCGTTAATAAATATAAAAAATCGGATTGTGGTTCTCTTTGGCCTGAAGTGTTCCCACCCCTGAGCTACAGACTGTGTGACAACGATGTCCCTCATGTGTGGGAACGTAACGCTATTAATTACATGCTACAAGTAAGTCGAAAGTCCTTGAAACAGGTTTGATTTCTGGAAACAATTTTAGGGCTGAAAATGATCATACAACCTGGAATACAACTAAGAAATGTTATCAAGAATGAATGGTAAACAACACCAGAGAAATTATATGATGAATGCTACTGAGAGACATGAATGACTAATATAAAGTGTATCTCATTCCGTGAACTGCTACATTAAATATTATAAATAATTACAGGGGAAATACGAAGCTGAATTAAGTAATTATAATATTAACGAATGTTTGACGGCTATTTGTAATTAAATCAAAGTTTTGAGACTGGTGATTTTTCGAATGGAATACAAATTTAAAACGGGGAAGAAATTTCTCACGCTCAAAATATGTAAAATGTCCATCAGTGTGTAGAAGGACAACCATGAAGGAAACGAATTCCATTGCTTACACTTTAGTAGAGACCAACTCAGCTTCACCATTAAAGCATCGCAGCGTTCATGCGGCAGTAAACTAAACGAACCTGTATATGCCAATTTTCTCATTTTTCTGGCGAGGAACCACATGTTCTTCCAAATTTACGATGTAGCATTTAAGCTGGAATAATCTCGTTGGCATATAAATGTAAATGTCGTAAAGATTCTACTATTAGCGCCCTCCATTTGTTACAACTGCACGACTACAATACCGAAAGCTTAGTGATTTAGATACATAACTAAATTTACGAGGGTTGTTTGATAGGGCTGATAAAAATGTAACCAAAATAATTGTTTTTTTAGAAAACTTATTTTATTTCTCAACATAATACCTTATTTGGCTATACACTTGCACTGCGAGTGCACTTCCAACCCATCACAAAAATAGGTTTTGTCCAACTCTGCAAAATACTCCGTCACGGTCTCGATCTCTTCCTCATTTGATGAAAATTTCTTCCCACCAAGCCAAATATTAAAATTAGGGAACAAGAAGAAGTCACTTTGTGGTTGGTCTGGTGAATAGTGTGGATGAGAAAACAATTCGAATCCCAATTCGTACACTTTCGCCATTGAGACTGCTGCTGTGTGCGCTGGCACATTGTCCTGGTGAAACAACGCTAACTTGCGCGCCTATCTTGGGCGTTTCTCAATCAGCACCCGTTTCAAACGATCCAACAGAGCAGCATAATATAGGTCAGTTATGGATGTGCCATTTTCAAATAAATCTATGAATCTTATACCCTGAGATTCCCGAAAGACAGTGGCCATCACCTTTCCAGCTCAATTTACGGTCTTCGACTTTTACGGCGCACTTCTGTCCATTGCTTTGACTGTTTGTGGTCACTGGAGTGTAGTGATGGATCCAAGTTTCATCGACGGTTACGAATCTGCGCAAAAAGCCTTGAGTGTTATGCCTAAACATTGCTAGATTCTGCGTTGAATTTTTTCTAATCCGTTTTTGGTCCAGACTACCGAGCAACGAACCGAACATGAGTCAGTGCGCATGCGCCACCTCTGCGCATGTGTCACATGGACCAGGATTGCTCGCCCCGGTGTCCGGCTGTTGTCGTTTTTCTAACGAAACATCAAAGAAAAGTTCGGTACTAGTGTGGACGCGGACCAAGGCGAACCGAAATTATTTCTTTGGCTTATATTAAAGAGCATAGTATATTCTATACTACTTGTCTTGTATTCTTTGCTACGTTGGTTGACTTTATCAACTAGATAGAAATGGCGTCCGACATGGAGTCAAGAGTTTACATTAAAATTTATTGAGTTAATGCGGAAGAGCCCAATTATATGGGATTTGAAACATACCGATCACTACAACAAATTCGGCAGGACAAATTGGGCAGAATTATCCAATTTAACGAACCTTACATCCGTTGAAATTAAAAAAAAGTGGGATTCGCTGCAAGCTTCTTCTTTTCGGAGGGAGAAAAATAAATTGAATTTACTCCGGCACAGGAAGAGGTAAGCTAGTTAATAATTTGGAACAAAAATTTCGTGTCAACGGTGTGGAATCCGTAGTTAACGTTTTTTACATTCTCTTGATCCAACGTGGGCAACTGCGGATTCTGTTAAAATTATATATTTTCTTGGATAATTGAATTGGAAACTCGTACCTGATATAAATATTGTCGTTATATGTTATCACCTTATTTTTATATTTTCATTATATATACTAAAATTCATAAATTTTCTTTTTCATAATTATATTTATTGTTTTCTTAAGATTAAAGAAAATATGCAAATACATTAAGTAAAAAATTTGACTTGGGGTTTTTCATAGAATAAAAGCTGATGGCAGCCCTCTTTGGTCTCATGTGCCCTGCCTTGGGTCTAGATAATGGTAAACCTCACAACTTTTAATAAGTAATATGTGTAGTATCTGAGATTATTTGAAAACGAAAATTACTACCCCAAACTAGTCCCAAAGAATAAAGAATCCACCTCGATTCAAGGTTGAATATGTAACAAATTGTTTAACAGTTTCTATCTGAATATCTATTTGTTTGTTGAACAGTCACAATTGAGATAAATTCCTGAAGATTGTAGTCTGATAATTGACACGTACTAATTATATTACAATACCCAAATGGGTAACAAGCTTGCCCAGTTCAACAGTAAATGTGATCAGCTGATCAGTTCCTTTTATCACAATGTATCTTTAAACCAAAAAAATAATAATAAAAGAAGTAAAAATATAGATTTCATTACTTTTTAGGTGTTTGAATAATTAAATCTTTGGTTACAGAGGCAGATGCTGAATGGATGGTGCATTCTAAGTGGTTTGCATATGATGCTGTCTTTCCTTTTCGAAAAAATATTGAAAGGTCATCGCTGAGCTCAATTGAAAATATACAGGTATAATGTGAAAATGATATATTTTTTATTACAATTTTTATACATTAAGTATAGGAAATAGTACAAATTATAGTGTAAACCCCTAATAACTACATGTAGTATTGGCAGCAGCTGTCCTGCCATGAAACTTAACCATCTTCAGTGAAGTACTTCACCAATTCATTCCTAACTAATTCTGCTGACAGAGTAGGACAACAGGGTATTTTTTAAAGAGGTTTCAAGGCTCCAAGTGTTACTTCATTCTCTCTCCAATTTCCTCTTATGAAATTCCTGTTTTTTTTTCTCTGTCAAATGAGCCCAGAGGAGTATACAAGGTGTCTGAATTATTATTCCTCAGATAGTTGTGAAGACAGGCAATGCAGAGCACCACTGTCTGGGCCTTATCAGGTTCCAGTTCAATTGGCCTCCTCAGCAGTCTAAAGACTGATGCAGCAATTCCAAATACATTTTCAACTACTCGCCTTGCCCTGCAAAGTCTGTAATTAAATATCCTCTCTTTAGATGCAGGTTTAAATATCCTGCATAAGATCGCATCAGATTTGTGTGGAGAGGAAAAGTCTCATCTGCTATAAAAAAATATGGCACTTCTTCAGATCTACTTTTTGTTAGTGGCTGTGCATTTGGAAAACCTAACTTTCCCTTGTAAAAATTTTTCCCCAGCCAACAACACTCTGAAAACACACTGCTGTCTCCCAGGCTACCTTGCTTCCCAAAATCTACAAAAATGAAATTGTAGTTTGCATCCACTGCAGCAAACAAGATTATGCTAAAAAAATGTTTGAAGTTGTAAAATGTGGAACCACTTGATCTTGGAGCTTTTAAAGACACATGATTTCCATCCAGGGACCCTAAACAATGTGGAAAATTCCACTTGGAATTGAATTCTTCTGCAATAGCAAGCCATTCACTTTTCTTCTTGGGTACCTGGCAAAAAACGTAGATTATGTTCATATCTATAAATTTAATTTTTTTTCAGGAAATTGTCACCCAGAAGAAGAAGAGACCAAGAACTGAAGAAGACAAGAGGTTGGACAAGGCTTTTTCGATTTTGAAGAAAGCCACACGCAGCAACGCTGATGAAGCCCAGATGTTTGGGAATTTAGTTGCAATGAAGCTGCAGAATTGTAACCCCACAAGAGTATCTGAAATACAATTGTAAATATAGAAATTTTTCATAAAGAAGAGCAAAGGAATCTGCTAATGGAAGAATCTTCCAAGAAAACATTAAGCCATGACCATACCTATCATAATTGTAATGAATATATAATAAAAAATTACTTGTAAATTATCATTGTTTTCTTACCTTTATACATCCCTCACTTTTCAGGGCATTGACAATGGCATTGCAAATTTCTGGACCTATTGTGCTAAGGGATTGCTTGGAAATTCTAAATAAATATTGAAGACTCTTATAACTATCTCCAGATGCCAAGAAACGCAAAGTTAATGCCAACCTGTCTTGTGGTGAAATTGCCTGTCTTAAATGTGTGTCCATCTTGGCAATGTCCTTACCAACTAGGCACAATAAATGTTCAAAGTCTGAAGGGGTCATCTGAGTGAAATTATTGTATTGACCACTCACATGTTGGAATTTCAAGTGTCTCACAATTCCTGAACAGCCTGCTCTTTCACTAAAAAGTTGAGTCATCCACCAACGACACACACTCCTCTTCTTTTTGATAGCCATATGAATATAAATATAAGCCAAGGCTGCTACAGACTGGTTTTCCATTATGTGAAAATACCTAGGGATAAATACAAATTATGTGAACACAGAATCCAGTTTCTTTATGTAGTGCTTTGATATTGAATTGTGTAATTTTATTTGTGATGTAATTAAGTTGAAACCATATCAGTCTTCAATGAATATTATTTTAGTATATGAGCAAGCTTTCATCCACTTTTAGATCATTCTTAAAACTAAATATATAGAAATCAATGTGTAAGGGTACTAAACTAATTTGAAGACAGAAAGTAAATCTCGAAAACCATCACTACACTTTCCTAAAATCCATAATCATTTAAGTTTTGAAAATACTTCATTTCATGAGGCAATTTGTTATGTCCCTTTAAATGTAATTACATAACACAAGGTCCGTTTCATAATTAATTGTTAGCTAAATGTTTTATAAATTACATTGATATTGTAAAGAACACTTCATTTAAAAAAATGTATAGCACATGTATGTTTGAGGTTTTCTCAGTCACCTAAAAACGTAAATGGTAAGAAATTTTGTATCAATTGTGGGAGATGAACATGTGGAAACTATCACATATATAAGTTAATTTTTTTTAAAAAAGTGATGTATTCCTTCAAGAATCACATGGTAATAAGTAACAAATAAGTGTTATGACGCTCAACTACAATATGGTGTTATTAATTGCAATTTTTTTTTAAAAAAAAAGCCCTTATAATTGTAATAAAGATTATTATAAAAAGTACTTTTATTTTTTATAAATATTACATAAATTATAATAATTGTAATACGTTATGTGTTTTATTATTGTATTTCAATATAAAATAAATAAATTACCTACCTCCTATATGCTGGGTTTCAAGACTATCTTCAAGATACTCGGATATTTAATTTCTTAGCATTTCGTTGACAAAGAAAGCTGTATGTGAAGCATGTCTTCAAGATGTTCGGCTGGTTTCTTGCGGTTCGTGTTGAATGCTCGGGAGTCTCTGGTGGCACTAGAGCGCCGAACCGAGCAAGGTTCGGCTCGTTGCTCGGTAGTCTGGACGGTTGAGAAGCCTACGGCATCAGCTATCTCACGCTCTTTTACTCTGCGACCTTCCATTACGATATTGTGAACTTTTCATTGTTTTCCTGAGTGATGACCTCAATTGGGCGGCCGAAGCGAGTTTCATCTTCTGTGCTTCTGCAACCTCGTTTAAACTCATTAATCTGGAAGTAAATAGTCTTCAATGCTGGAGCAGAGTTCGCATGAACTTCATCTAATTCGGTTATGATTTGTGCATCTGTCCAACCCTTCAAATAAAAGTGTTTAATGACAGCGCGAAATCCGTTTATTTTTTTCTTTGTCTCCGCCTGACTACACATCTAGTGAAAAATTTCCCGCTCTTTCATAAAAATTTACCAGACTTATCAAACAACCCTCGTAGGTATGTTGTGAACATGTGAAGCAATTCTCTCGCAGGCGGAACCTTTTAGGAGAGATACGAAGGGGCTACCTTTGGGTATGCCTTTTCCTCTCCGTTTTTGCACTAAGGTTCCCACAAGCCGAGGCTCCTCGGCCTGTTCTGAGAGGTGTATGTTCCGGGGTCACAGACCTTGGGCATACGGTAAGAGTTGTCCGCTATTCCCATTGGAATAGTCGGCCAGCTGCCTCCTAAACTGGTCGAGACACGGAGAAGGGAATGCTGCGTTCATACAGCAAACTCCTCTCCCGCTAACGGAAGGGCGTGGGACAAGCACCCAATGCCCGACCTACCTGATGCAGGTTTTTCTAGGGGTTTCCCTGCATTTCTTTAGGCGAATGCCGGGTAGGATCCTTAAAATGTAGCCCGGGGGCCCTAGTTAACCCTTGGCTACCTTCCTGTACCCTTCCACATCCCCCCTTTCAAATCCCTTCCTATGCTATTAAAGGGGAGTTGCCCAACGTGGATTACCCTCATGTAGCCTGTTGCCCTAAAAAAAAATATCAGAATTTGTATATTCGCTCACACATTCTTAACAACGGAAGCTTTCCCGCCTTTCCAGGGATACATGTACCCCCCCCCCCCTTTCTCAGGATTAACCGTGGTTAATGTTTGTGGCAAACCGACGCGATACCTGGAAGCATGGAATGCGACTTACCAGGTCTGCAGCTCGGACAGGGTCGACTCCCGTTGACGAATCTCTCTGCAGCAAAAGCATATAACCGGGACCCCACGTGTACACCAAAATTGTCCAGGATCAACTCTCCCTGATGGTCCAGAATGATCTCCACGTGTTCCTCGACTGCTCTCACTGAAGGTCCAGATCGATCTCTCTCGTTTTCGCCGACTGATCTCTCTCGAGAGATGTCCCTGTTCGCCCTCAAAAATCCCTATCTCCTGGTTAGTCCTTGTCTACACGTGACCCACTTCAATCTATTTTAGGACCATACCTTCCCGCTCGTCAACACCTTTCTTGGCAGACCATTGCCTTGTTTGCGGGACTTGCGGATTTTCCCATTGTCTTCTGTCTGCTGCTCGACACCGGCAAGCCACGTTTCCGTGTTTCCAGGCAGAAATTTAGACAAATGTTATATAAATACTTGGTATACAAATTGAAAACGAAAGGCGCACCATAGTCTCAATAGCACAAAGAATCAATTTCTCCATACGCATTTGATAGCAAGCAAGCACGCCTGATACTGCAAACTTCAGTTAAAACATAAGAATGATATATTGACTTTCTGCTGCTTAAGTATTTACACTCTAACATGCTGATGGTTTTACAATTGTTCGGAAAGTATACGATAAGTCAATTGAATGGATCATGACGTCGACACGAAAATTAATTCGTAAACTAATTGAGAAATCCTATAATCAAAAGCAACGTAAAACCACCCCTCCCCACGCATAGAGAATCCCAATTCAAATACCCCTCCTTCTATGGAAGCTTCAAAGCTCTCAAACAAAGACTAAACCTCACATTACCCCAATCTGAAGCAAGCCCAACCAGCGATCACAATAAAATATGGTATCAAATAAATAACCAAGCAAAAACGCAGTGGAACAGGGAATGGAAAAAAAATGAAGAAAATTGACATCCACAAAAATATCAATGAATTTCACAACCTAAAAACAAATTCTAAATTAAACCGCAAACAGCAAGTAATAGTATCAAGAATCAGAACCGGTCTCTCTAAACTAACACACAGCCACCTCCTAAGAAACAGCCCTCCACACCTTAGACCTCTGTACTTCAACTACAGCTGCCATGGACATCATAAAATTTATCGAGGAAGCAGCGAACAAATGTAGAAACCAAATCGCTAATAATGTTAAGAATATCGATGTATGTAAATATTAACGCTACGTAATCTATTGTAATAACATACGGGTCGCCAATGACAACGATGTCGACGCGACCATAATAAACCTCAATAAATAATAATAATAATAAAAACTCGTCTTATTATCAGTGGTAAAGATACTTAATTATTTAAAACAATCGTTGAAAAAAATTATATAACGTATACGGAATACAGAAATGTAAACCTTATCAAACTATTGACGTTAATAAATATTTTGCGCGAAAAGTTATTAGCTTTCTTTAAAAATGATTAAAGTTACCACAGCACACTGAACCAAAGATCTTTTAAACAAACAATTTGCTGTAACATATGAAAGTTAGATTGAGCATAAATATGGCGGACGTTTAATCATGCATTAATTACCTTTTAGTTTGATTCGTTCTAAATTACTAGTAAGAAATGACCGGGGTATTTTCCCCTAGCTCTAACCACGATTAACTTCATCTTCATCTAGGGGAGTGATGGAAGTGCAATGTCCTTGTAGAAATTCTGGTAGCCAGGTATGAAATTACAATCAGAAGCTCTTTATATTTCGTGAATGTAATGATCCAATAACTGTGCAAGCGCCACAAATAAACTTGGGTATGCCGAAATGCACAAACATAGTGGTAGCCTATTGGGGGGGGGGGGGGGAGATAAGAACGAGTTTAGTAGCACCGGTGACGTCATCTAAATTTTAATTGAAAAATAACATCATAGCTTGGAAAGTTTTATATTATTTTGTTGACAATTAAATGCATGAGGCTTAAGGTGTAAGTTGATATAACGATCAAAAATGTTTCTACGAAAGAGATGAAATGGTATATTTATTATATTTAGTGATCTTGGAAAGCACACAGCGCTGATCGATATCGAATTCAGCTTTAAAATTCAATGGCCGCGCTTTATATATGTGTGGGCGTGTTTTGGTTTTAAAAACTGTAATTAATTATTAATAATCTCAGTTGAATACATGTTAAACAGTTAAAAGCGTGAGTCAAGTGTGTTGTAGATCGCGATCTTCTATTTACATATTGCACATTATTCCTAGAAAAAGAAACATTTTCCAGACATGATTAATAATAATGTAAAATAATAACGGTTTGGAAACAAACATATCCTTATCCAAAAAAACACGTATATATTCAGGATTACATAGTCCCTTCATATTCCATAAAGGTACCAACTTTCCCTTAAAAGAAGTGAACAGAAATTAAAAACATCTCTGTTTATTAAAAAACTCAATCATGTGTACGACATATACCAACATCCAAGTGGATAACGAAATTAAATTATTTTCAGTTGTGTTCCGTTAGAATGTAAACACTGAAATTTACAATTTTTGTTATTAATGATTCAAAGGAGTTTTTGAGATAATTCCATGCAGGTCCTACTATGAAATCAATTCGGAATCATACTAATAGGAAACTAAGACTAACATAGGTTTTGAATGACAGATAAAACTAAAAAGTAATAGGCTCCTGATTATAGGAGATTCATTCGAAAAAAGAATATACCGAGAAAAAGAACTCATAGATAGGCAGGTGGAAAATTGATAATTTACGAGAAAGGAGAATTCCATTTCTGTAGTCCAGAAAGTGTCCAACTGACCCAGACAGAAAGGTGTAAGGGAAACAAAATTGATCATCTCGAGGCGCGATTACAGGAATTGAACATTCAAAACCAAAAACGATAACATCAAAACCTTTTAGGGATATAAATTTGGTGCGTTGTTTTTAATTCAAGTCATATGTGGAGATGACAAATTTTAAAAACCTGATCTCTATCATTCCGGTCAACATGAAAATAATCATTTTTTTTCTTGTATGAACTCGCGCAGACACTTCACCATAACCAGCTTTTTCAATCAATTTTATACTTGACATACTTCCTAATTTACACATTCACAACATATATACCATAAACTCTTTTCTATACATTCTTTATTTATCTCTCAATTCGAAATAAAATGTAATGCCTAAACTTCGTTTGGTTGCTCCAAAAACTTAATGACCTTTTAAAACCTAGTGAGCTTTATTACGTCATGTGCTCCATCACCCCAAGCAACCATTTTAACCTGGATAACTATGTACAATAATAAAACAACATCAGTAATAGAATTACCAATAGTCTGACCCCATATGCTACATTTCTAATTCTGTCTACATAATTTCCAATAGTGTCTAATTATTAAACGCGAAATAATTTAACATTTCTAACCCAAAGTATTTTTCCTCGGTATATGTTTTAAATAAAGTCAATTTTCGGAACAAGCCACAGAGCAGTGTTGTGTGCAGTGTCATATGGTAGATTTTCGCACTATAATGCCTCTAAAATGTTGTTTTCTTTAAAATAACCTTTGTTTGTATTTTTTTTATATTAACAAAAATGTATGAATATTACTTTTGTTTTGAAAATATAAACTTTTTTAAAATAAGATTTACAATTACCAAATAGTTAAAATTTACTTGGATTTCGTTGCATGATGCGGTCGTCTGTGTCATAACACGGAACTACTCTGTTTGAAGTGCTGTCAGATCTGTAGCACGAAAATGAGGCAGTTTGGGATCCTTTACCGGGGGTGGGGCAGACGTTAAAAGATGTGCTGCGAAATGCGCAGTTGTCAATAGTGAGCGACTAGTGAAAGGTCCTGTGCCCAGAAAAAAGGAGCACTCACATGGCCAGCTGGCTGCTTATCGGTAGCGAGTGTGACGCAAGGCCAACAGTTTTAAGTCTTCAATAGTGAGACAGAAATTCTCACTATTAGAACACAATTAATATGAAGGTTATTAAAATTAAGTAAAAGTAATTATTACTCAATTAATTTATGTACTGTAGCACAAGAGCAGCAGCTGTCACTAAATGCCATAATGCTGATCAGTTTCAGAGTTATTTGGTTTTTATAATGAATTACTTCATTAACCTGGGAAATTACCCTATAATGATTCAAATGTATGAGTCAGCATTTGGAAGAAAAATGTATCCCCAATATACATTACTTTTACATATGCATAAATAAGAATGAGCAAGATGTAATTGTGACATAAGTAGAAGAAACTATGTACACATTTTCTGGTTAATACTAGTACTTGATGACTATGTATAATTGTTAACCATTTGGAATATACAAATAAATATAGACAACTCAAATATCTACAACTTATAATAAAAATAACACAAAACTAGTGATTTATTTTTCCTTTGTTAGTGTAGTTGTGAAAGCGTGCCAGTGGTACAAAGGGGCAGCTTCATGATAGACCAATACTTTGCCTCTGCACGCAAAAGTCTTGAAGATAGTATCCAGCAGCAACAAAAACAACAGCAGAGCCACCAGATGCAGATCCAACCAGTGAACATACCCATCACTCCCCAAGCACCTCAGCCACCGACCTCAGCAGACTTCACCATCGCCATGCAACAGATATTTGAGAAACTTCATGAGCAGACGATGCAAATGCACCAGCAGAATCTCTTGAACCTGCATAACATGATGAATTCTCTTGTGATTGGACAGCAGCCAATGCAGGCCCAAACACAGAATGTAAATCATGCCAATGAGACCTATGCAGTTCAGCCCATGCAGGTTGACATTTCACCAAATTATGAGGTAAACAAGAAACATATGATTAATACATGAAACAATTACACTGCAAACATTATGATAAAAGAATCCAAGTAGCTGTTGTTGATGTAACCCAGGTAGATGTCCTATTTGTTTGTTGGAATAAAATTGACAGCCATGAGGACCTTTAGCATTTAAAATTATATATACATCAACATAAAGTTCAGTAATGAACTTTAGGAAAGTATCCAACACTCGTTATAAATCTCAATCAGAGCTGTTATTCAATCTTCAGCAAAAAAATTTATAAGACCAGAATGTAAAAATTATTCCTAGTTCCAATACAGTATGACTCGTCAGTTTGTAAAAGAAAGTCTTTCATTATCCTTTATAAAGTAAAGATTCTCACTTCTTAGGATATTCTGAACACAAGTACTTGCTACAACCCTCTAAACAGAGAATGAAAAATTCTTTCAATCCTCATTAAAACAAAAATAAACCATAATTATTTTTTTAAAAAATTTGTTAAATAACATTTAGAAAAAGTATTTTTAAACTATAATATATTTTTATTTTATCATTAATTAAAGTAGCCAAATAAATACAAAAACAGTGATGATATGTGTGTGGTATTCATATTATCACTTCTTTAGCCTGTATTTGGCTATTGTTCTCAATTTTCAAAACATGTATATTTTTCATTTTTTACTTTATAGCTATAGAGGTGACCACAATTGCCAATTATTTTTCACCTTATTAATTCAATGGCATAAATAAAACCAATTCTGTTCTTTACAAGTTATTAATAGGTTATATTTACCATAAACGGTATTCCATAGTAGAATGTGAATTTTGGCCAACAAGTGGCATGCTTTTAGAAAATAATAAATAAGAAAAATAGCCAATACTGACAAAAAAAAAGGGTAATATAAATGCCACACGTTTCTGGGATCCTTGTTCCTTTTGACAGGTGCTAAGAAGAGACTAGAGAAACACAACTGCACTGGTCAGTTGACAACACTCAAAAGCCTTGTTTCTCTCTAGGCTCTTCTTAGCACCTGACAAAAGAGAGAAGGGTCCAAGAAATGTTGTGTGGTATTTATATCACCCTTTTTTTGCCTGTATTGGCTATCTTTCTTATTCATTATTTTCTATCAAATGTAATTTTTTTCACTTTTAGAACATTAACTTACAGAAGCTATACAGCTGTCAGAATTTACGATAAAAACAAGTATTTGGAAGATAAATGCAAAACCTTTCAATAATCAGATGGATGTTTTTGGAAAATTTCAGTGAATATCAATAACTTTCCTGCTTTCTCCATTATAAGGTTTCCTCATCACATTTCAGCATCTCCCAATGTATATACTTTAACTTTTATAATAAAAACTGAATATTTGACTATATTATAGGTAATTTACATAAATATTTCATATAGATCTTGATATTCACAATTATACGTTGATATTGAGAGCAAGTGTGGTTGTTATACAGTTCTTCATATTTTCGGATTCATTAGCCTCCTCCTTCAGCAGAGAAGCACACTGAGTGCAATTCAACTACAGTATGGAATTTAAACAACAGCACAACTAGCTAGTACACAGCAACAAGACACCCAAATAGGCCACAAACTTTCTCTCTCATATATATGAAACCAAAAAATTCCACCAAATTTTGTGTCATGCTGTAACAGTCAGGTCCTTACAAAAATATGTTTCTTAGCTTCTATAAAAGCTAGGCAGTTTCACTGTAAAATTCTAATGGTAAAAAAATAATTTTTAATTCATATTAATGTATTGTACACCTCCAAATTTCATAATGGGAACATAATGCAATAAAATAATGAATTTGTGAAAACTCTCCACTTAACTATTTGTATTGCTCTCAAAGATGATTACATACGAATTACACAGAGAACACTCATCCTTTTGGATTTATATCAAAGTCAAGGTAACAGTGAGGCTGTAAGAACTACTTCATTTTATGATTGCCATATCTATTACACATTAACAACCAGCAATCTGCACACAAAGAACACAATCATTTCAGAGTATTCTCTAACATTATTGTACTTCATAATAAGTTATAAAATGAGAATGCTTTAGCTTGCATTAGATTCTTGAAGAGTTGAATATCTGGTATATGTACACATTCTTTAGTTCTTGTTTTTCCCTGTGTTGTACTTTAAATGAACTCAACTGGTCCATTAGCCTATCATTCAACTGGTATGGAGCTCAGGTCATTTGAAGACCATGTGTCAACTTTTCACCCACATGACATGCCATGTGAATTTACTCTTCTGTGATGTCAAGTCTCACTTGTGGTAACAATAGTCGAGAAAATTTTCTACTAAGGGGCTGAACAATCACTTTAGTAATAAGTAATCAATTTGGAAATTCTGCAGATATTAATTTCAGTAATGAAATTTTCTTCAGATTCCAACAGAACCAAACTGTGACAAAATGATTTATAATTCACCCACTGTAATTTTTTCCCATAAATTAAAAATTGATGTTACAAACTAATCCTTCTGAAGCAATAGAATATGGAAGCTTTAAAATGAAAACAAATTATACACACTAGTTTTTATAAAAGTTGAAAGTTTTTTTTGTAAGTACTCCTGTAACAAGATTTTTGTGCAGTTTAATGTACATGGTCAGGGTAGACGACTTACTTTCACATAAAACACTGTCATCATAACTTGTAGAACTGAAGTTTTCTGAATTCCTTAAGTGGACAGGAGGAAAAAAGCCAATGCAACACAATTTTCCCTAATACCAGTAATGCTGATGCAACACACAACTGAATACTTCTGTACCTTTAGTACTATTATTTATTTTGGTTTTGATACCTCTCCTGACACAATACAAACAAGTCAGAAATAAGAAGACTAGTGTGAGACATACAAATCCAAGGAAAAGTAACATGGAATATTGACAAGATATATTTGTAACAATAAATGTGGAAGAATACATATTTGAAATACCTTCTATCTGAAAATAGAAAAAGTTAATAGAAAATACTAAATACTTCACAAGAAATCAGAACTGGAGGCACAAATGAGATTTGAAATGTAACACATGAATAACCTATTTCCAGAAGTATTAGCCTGCAAAAAAAATGGTCAAAAGAACAAGCAGAATTTCAAATAGATTCAGTAAAAATAACCACACCCAAGAAATGATGAAAGAAAACAATACATATTTAGTGGTAACATAAATTGAAAAGTCATTTGGAAAAATACCTGTAACATCTGATTGACAGATAATGCTGTATTCTCTGGAATTGCCAAGGTATTATAAACACAGTGGATACTAAATGTCAGAACCATACAACAACATATAATAAAAGTGATTGGGACATTTTGAAATTCTACATTAAAATCAAAGAAATTAGAAATAGACAGGTATTTTATTAAAATTTTGGAAAATTGCAGAATAGTAGTCAAATAAGAAAAAAGTTACAAGCAAAGTGGGACACAAAGGACATTGGATCAGACAAAATGACCAGTATAACAGGAAAAACACAGAACCAAGTATTATAAGCACAGCAATAGGTTAAGTAAATGTGGCTGAATACATTCACACACATTAACAGTAATAGTACACATTTCAAATTCAAAATAAGAAAAATAGCCAAATACAGACAAAAGAAGTGATGTTATAAATACCACAATTATTTCCTGAAACCTTGTTTCTTTCTTCAGGTGCTAAGAAAACTAAACACACAGGAACCTAGTGAGACAACTGAACTATAACAATTTGACAGTGGTATTGTCATTCTAAGCTATTATTTTTAGTGTTAGCACCCAAAGAAAGGAACAAGGTTTCCAGAAACATTGTGTGGTATTAAATCAGTTCTTTTGTCCATTTGGCAATTCTTATTTTCATAATCTATTCATCTCAAATTCATTCATTTCAATCAAATGTTATAATCTAAATATCTATCTAATTGAAGATCATATAATGTGGTTTTAATCCCTCTGGTAAGTACATTTGGCAAGGGGGGAAATGGAAAGGGGGAAACTTCATGTAAAAACAAGTATTAAAATAATAGTTTTATTTATAAATCTTTAGACAGCTGCAAAAAAATTGCAGAGAAAGAACAGTATCATTTCAACCAAATTAGGGTCACTTGTCAAAGAACTATTTTATGTAGTATTTTACAAGTGTTCATAACAAAAAAAAATTAAAATCTGAAATGACAAAGTTTTGTAACATTGAGAACTGACAATATTCAATTCAGTTTTTCGATTACTAAAATCTCAAACATATGTAGAAGTCAAATATAATATCCTTATTTTACAGATTATAGTAGATATGACAACCTTCAAACCAGAAGAGATAACTGTGAAAGCATGTGGTGGATATATAGAAGTGACTGCAGAACATCAGGAATATACTCCATCATCGTTCAGTAAAAATGTGGTAACTCGAAGATACCAACTACCACAAAATATTATACTTGAAAACTTAAAATGTAATTTGTCCGCAGAAGGAATACTTTTAATATCTGCTCCAAAAAAAGCAATATAATTGTCATACAATCCAAATGAAAATTAACAGGGTAAAGAAAAATTAAACTAAATAATCATCTTTTTATCATTTTTATTTCTTATATTCAATCTTTCCAAAATTTACTTCTTAGTTGCAGCAGGTTTAGCCTTGGCATCCTTGGGTTTTTCTACCTTCTCAGATTTTGCTGTAGTCTTCTTTACAGGTGCAGCTTTAGGTGCTTTTGCAACCTTAGGCTTCTTAGTTCGAGCAGCTTTAGCCTTGGTTAACTGCTGTTTCCTAATTTCAAGCATCTTGGCATGGCGAGCTTCAGAAGGTGTTGGAGTCAAAGTGAACTAAAAATATGGAATACAATCAGATTAGGAAAGTTCATTGAATACAAAATTATAGCAGAATGTGCTGCAATGAAATTTGTAACACTGCACAGTTGAATGAAACATGGCTACAGTCAGTAATGTGAAATTGACTACACATCCATATAGTATACACACATCATTTAGAAGAACGTCATTTTCATGTTTTAAGAATTACATGCTTGTGTACAATACAATGTTTGTATTATATACACTCCATTCAATAGTTAAACTTTTTGGCAAAAGGTCTGTGGCACAGCAGTATATACTGTAATTACATTTGAACATAGATCATAATGTTGAAGATTTGTGTACAATGTTTAGTATTAAGCTTGGAGGCAACCTTTTCTTTAAATTGATACAACTCATTGTCCCAGTATCAAAATTTCTCGATTAAATCTTTCCCCTACATTGTCAATGGAGGGGGCTGGCATTGAGTGTATGAAAATGTGAAGTTGAGTTATTTGCCTTACTATTTAACATTAATTACAGGGTGTAACAAAGTTTCACAATGGTGTGTTATTGTATATACAATAATTTTTATAGTATTAACTTTATTAACTATTGTTTTTATTAACTCTCCAATAGTAATTGTGTTAAGAGTAAAATTAACACTATTTTCTATGAAGCTGAAGAATTTTCTGCTTAAAAATATTTGGGTACAAATTTTTCTACTTGAGCAGAGAGTGAACCATTAGTTGATTAAGAAGACTATATTCTAAATGCTCGTGAAACTAATTAACAAGCTTCAATGAAATTTTCATATGTCATTTCAAATGGACAAGTTTATGAAATCAGATTTCCTGAAACCTAACAAAGAACTTACATGTTGTGAAAGTACACTATAGTAAAGATAAGCATAACGCAGCACAATAAGCAGAAACTAACTAACTATAAGGCTAAAATTAGTCACTTGAATTCATCAGGACACTCACCCCTCTTTTCTTGGCAATGAGTTGTTCCCTTTCAGATTTGCGCTTAAGAGAAGTCAATATAGCTTTCCTCTTCAACACTGCTGCATAAGGATTCAGCTTCAACATGGCCCTAGTATTCTTGAGTGGATTTAATTTCTTAACTCTCCTAATTATCTTTTTCCTGCAAATAAAATGAAAAGCATTATTAATACATTCAATACACATATTGACCCTAATACTGATTTGACAATTCAGGTTGTCAACGATAATCATGGGTTATCATAACCCAGTGCTCAAAAATGTTTCATCATAATATATGAAATGTAATATAAATATCCTTATAAAACTAAGAACACTAAGGTACCAGCAATGTAAATATTAAAAGATAAATGCTCATAATTAAACTTAAATTTTAAAAGGTAGGGTATGGAACAAAAAACTCATTTACAAACTACTTACTGTGGAGCTCTTAAAACCTTCTTAATTTCATCAGCTTTCAAAAGACGTGAAAGGTCAGTGTTGGCCATTTTTGGCATTGGTAGGTTATACCCCTTCTTCAAAGTAGAATCTTTACGCCAAGAACCATATAGTGCATCTAACTGATCAAAGGCACTCTTTGTCCAAATTACAAATCTTCCTACATGACCACCAGGTGCCAATTTTAATAAATTCAATTTACTCACATCAATCAGGTCTACACCTGGTATATTTCTGAATGCCTTAGAAAGTCCCTAGAACACAAAAATTACAAAATGCTAACCTGCTAACCAGTTCAAATCTTACTGGAAGCGAAAGAACTATTCCAAATACACTATACAAATACAATTAAGCAATAGACCAAGTAATTTCTTTTCAATTTAAGACTGAATAAATAACTTGCTGCCCAATACAATAAAAGTGTATTGTCATTGAATTGGGTACAATAACTTTGTAATTAATAATGCCCATATCTATAGCACTGATTTAAGATTGATGTAGAGTAGCAATGCCCTCAACTGGTTATATAATCCAGCAGGGAACGCCTAACTACTCATTAATATTGCACCAAGATAGGAACACAAAAACAAATTAATTGTTAAAGTGTGGACATATAGTGCAAACTTAACATTACCTCAGCATAGATTAATACATCTACGCAAAACATATTAGATGGTTACTAGGCTTGTCATTCACAGAACAGAAGATATAAAAAACTGATATTATCTAACAAACCCAAGAAAGTTACCCACTTTGAGGATAATACAACATACCTGATCTTTTCCATAAATGATCAAAGGTCCACGTCTTTGAATACGGCGCCTATTGCGCATTTTACCCTTACCAGCTCTGAATCGCCGAGATTTATACACCTATAATCATAAAATATAATCACAGAAAACAAATTTGTCACTAAAGCTAATAAAATACAAATAAAGTTATGTTTATTGACAAAGAACCAAAATTGCATTTCACATGCTTTATCTGAAATACTATTAAACAAGATTTTTGTTTCTCTGCTGCAAGTATTAGGATATTTTAAAATACCTTCTGAATATCAGTCCAGGCCTTAATTCTGCGCAGAAAGATAACAGCTTGCTTTGTTTTGGTATATTCTTGAACTTTATCATCCACAACAAGAGGTAGTTCAGGAATCTCTTGAATCATGTGCCCTAAGTAGCAAAATCAAAATCACTTTAAATAAAAAAATGAACAATTACCTGCTTTAGAAAACACTACACCTAATTTATGGTATGTAGAAACAAGTGCTGTTATTCAAAATGAAAAACATGTGGAGATGTAAATATTACAAACTGAAGATTAATATAGCCATGGAACAGAGCATCTACAACAACTGGAATAATTGAATAAGGATTAAGAGGACTTATATGGTGTACCTTTTATTCAATTGTTCCAAAACAAGATATCTAATTGGAGTATTTGTATTGTATGATACAGTTCACAAAAAATAGCTTGATTCTCTCCTCACGACTTCAGCTTTGGCACATATAGTAGTGTCCATCAAGACAAAACATCGACTGCCAAGGTTATCCTATCAACTTAGAAATGTCACTGCTGATAGATATATTAGCATGTGACTGTTATATTGGCTCTTCAATCTATATAGAAATGTTCTAATGAAAAAAACATGCTATTTCATGTCAGCCTTGAAAGTGAACTTCTCTACAATTTACAGGACTTTAAATTTAATACTTCTAAAACCATGCAAAGATTATATCAAAATTTAATTTCTGCTACTCCAATTAGGTAAAGGAATAATCTAATATACAACTTACCTTTAGACATCACCAGAGCAGGAACGCCAGTAGCAGCAATAGCAGACACAATAGCATATCTTTTCTGATTAACATTTATTCTGCGGTGCCAACGACGCCATGGCTTGGTGGGAGCAAACATGCGTCCACCACGGCACATGTTTCCAAACGCACCCTGACCTGAGCGGTGAGTACCACCACCTCTAACCCTTGGAATACGAGCAACCGCACGACCAGTTCCCCAGGATTCAGCACTCGTTTGATGCCCTGAAATTAATATGAAAATACAATTGTAATACACTGGAATAAGGAATAAAACATTTAATTCATTTAAAATTCCATACCAGCATCCTTATTCACACAATATGGTTGACGATGGTTTTTTGCCATATTGTCATGAACAAAATTGACAATATCAGGACGAATTGGGGCCTTAAATACAGATGGGAGGGCAACTGTCGTTCCAGTTGATTCATTTTTGTCACTATGGACAGTGATCAACGGTCGAGCAGCAGACAATGACTGTAAAGAAGTTAGAAAATTTTAATCAAGAGTTACTATGTTTACTATTCACCAAAATATTACATTAAATAACCCATAACTTATCACAGAAAGGATTTTATCCTTTCAACAGCTCAACAACTAACATGCTGCAATTCCAACAAACACAACAATCTTTTTTTTAAACAATTATCTTCAAAATTTCTTCATACTTTACAATAGTCAACAGAACACCACTGATGTAAATAATGAATACAAATTTGATGTTAAAATATGAACTGTTTGGTCATGCATATATCAGGAATGAGTGTGAGAGCCTCCGAAAATTTAAAGAACAACCTTCAGTACCTTATGGCGACACCACACTTCACATTCAGGTAAGCCACAACCTATCTCTCTCTTTCCTTCCATACCAATATTGAAATTATTTTTGACACTGTCCTATCCTTACTAATATCATATATATATAAAATGGAGCAAGTAAATACTTTACCTGAATCTATTAATATACTAACACGAAATAGAAATGGCGACATGGCTATTGCCTTCGCCCAACTATCACAAATTAAGAATTTTTAACCATGACTTCATATGATATTAGTAATATCAATCATACCGAATTTTTAATTACACAAATGAGTAGTCTAGTAATGGACAAAAGTAAGTACTAAATAAATACTACACAATATGTAATCTTTGTTGTAATTTGTGATAACTTCTGAACCAGCAATGAGATTATAAACTTTACTACATATAGTTTATATTTATATAACTTTAAACTGAACCATAAATGAATAAATCAACCGAAGTGTCGAACTTCGTTTTTGGATGGTATGTATAAAAACTCATCTTTAAAATGTTTCCACAAAATCTTAATTTACTAATACAATAAATTATTTATTCAATCACTAGTATTTGTGGTAAAGTGAAGGCATCACAATCACACAAATTTTAATTTAATATATAATGCAAGAAACTAACAATATGTTTTGCTAATTATTAATTTATTAGAATCTTATTAATTTGTGATACACTCCATATACTACCTCAATAATACTAATGAATTAAGTGACAAATTGTTTCTATCCCATTTACTAAATTTTACATTCCCTCTTCCAATCATCACACTTCAAATTTAACTTCTAAATAAAATAAAATAAATTTAACTATGTGGAGCAACAATGCCCTCAACTGATTTATATAACACCAGTAGGGAACGCCTAATTGCTCTTTATTTTAGCACCATTCGAGGAACACAGCAACAAATATTGTTACAGTGTGGACATATAGGTGCTGTATAAATACAAAAAAAATGATAATAAAATAATTAAAATAAGTAGCAATATGCAAGATATTTGAGTCCGAAGAAGATTTTTAATAAAAACAACAGATAATAATCACGCACTCAAACAAAAAACTGGTTACGCCGAAATCGACCATGTGCACGCATTCCAAACTACATTACACTAACATTTGCTTTAACATTCGTTTAAATATAATCTCTTAAAGATTAATTACATTCAGGGTTACGGTATCAATCCGTAAAAATTCAATACAGAAAGCAAACTTACCATTTTCAGTAGAAATTATTTATTACAAACCCGAACTACATACGGAACAACGGTTCCGCCATATAAAGGCCTAATGGGAGCCAAAGATGAAAGAACTATACACGTTGCTTTAAAACGACAGTGCTGCCAACAGTGAAACGAGTAGGACCTACATTCTGAAGAATGTATTTTTCAAAATGTGTTTAGTTATGACTGCTAAAAAACTTAATCAAACAGTATTTCTTTTGGGCCCAATTAATTTCTAAATGCATTAGTAAGTTCAAAAATGGTTTATTAATACTAAAATGCTTTATGGTAATTTAATCATTCTATTAATCTATTCGTACATAAAATAATCATATATATCTATTCAAACAGAAATTAATTTTTCATGAGAAATGTAAAAAGTAACGAATGTAAATAAAAATGATTATAATATCTTTTTATATATAATTATAATTTTTTTGTAATTGTTTCTCAATTGGAAGTTTTTCTGCTTTAAGAACGTATTTATTATTAATAATAATAATAATATCTTAGACAATTATGTTTTCAATTCATTTTTGTATTGAAGAGCAAAGATACTAGATAGTCTGCTTGCAATATTTGAAAGATATCACTGTGAATTGATCATATACAATCTGATAGTGTTTGCTAAAATTTGACGAGAGGATTCATAAAGCTATAATAATTACTTTAGCTTCACACATGCGGTGTAATATAACATGGCAGGAGAAGTAATTGTTGATGCGTTGCCGTATATAGACCAAGGTTATGATGAACCTGGTGTTAGGGAAGCTGTAAGTATGAAAATGATTGATAACAATGCGACTATGAAGTTGCCAACGTATCTGCTATGGTATGAACATTTATGCTTGTAGGCCCTGGCTATGGTTGAAGAGGAAACCCGAAGATACAGGCCAACGAAAAACTATTTGGAGCATTTACCACCTCTAAATCTGACAGCTTTTGAGGTATTTATTTATACTTAGCTGTTTTAAATATCAGTGGATTAATAAGTTTGCCCCCAGGAGAAGTTATTGTGAATATGTGGTGCTATTTTGATAATGTTTGAAAGCTGTATATCAACGGTCATTCCACCAGTTGAAACAAGGGATTCAAGAGTTATTATTATTAAATGCTATGGGGTAGTGTTGGGTCACCTCTGAGTTATCATTTTTGCTTAAATATCTCAGATCTCTAGATATTATGGAGTGAGCTGAACTTACAAAAGTGTTAAGTTAGCATATATCTGTCTTTATACTCAAATAATATGAAACAAATGGCTTGTCTGAAGGATAATATCTTATATTTGTTGATAATAGAATTTTATAAATTACAAACCAATTCTTAAAGTGATGTTCTCTGTATCAATGTGCCATCATTGCATCCAGTTGGGTAATCGTCAAGACAACCACATTCTATTAAGAGTTAAACAGTACCACTCATTTAAAGATATAATTGAAAAATAAACATGACATTATTAAGAAGTTATTTATTTGTCATCATTCTGTTTCATTTTTGTTTGGAAGTATTGTTTAGTCTTCATTCAATCCTTTTGGATGTGTTATTGTACAGACAGAGATAATGCGAGCAGAATTTGAACGCATGCAGCAGCGTCAACCTATGGATGTTTTAAGTATGAAACGATATGAGCTTCCACCTCCACCTGCAGGAAAAATGACAGATATTGCTGCTTGGACAGAATGTGCAGAAAATTCTATGGCTCAGTTGGAACATCAAGCAACTCGGTAATAACTTATATTTTAAATTATAGTAAATATATTTCAGATTTGGTACATGAATACAAACCAAAATAAAGCATTACTACATACTACTAATATAGCCTCTGTACTACTTATATTCATTTTTATTATGATTTTCAAAACTTATTTTATATAATAAATTATCAACAGTGTGGATCACATGAAATAGAAAAAGCTGTACATTTGTCAAATAACTTTTTCCTCGGTTACTGATAATTATGGAGATATAAAAAATTCAGCTAAAGTTGTTTTGAGGGGCTTCAAACAATGTCATACTCCCTTTTTCCACTAAGCCTCACCCCATTGAATTCTCTCTCTACTACTCTGTGATGTCACACCCTTCATTTAGGAAGTACAATTGCCAAATATAACAGTGTGCAGCTCAAACCAAGTATGATGTAACATTGTAAACATAATTGATATGGACAGTTGAGTGAGAAAGAATTTTTGGCTTCCCTGATATAGCTGATAATTTTTTCTTGCTTTACTGCTTGTGCAACTCTGAAAGTTTTACACTAGCCCTCAATTTCAATTTCTTTCTTGCTTTACTGTCCATATCAGGTATATTTACAGGGCCAACATAATTACTGTGTGTAGTGTGTTGCACTTTCTTGACAGCATAGTTGCATGGTTTCACTATCCACTTACCAAGTTCCCAGTCCAACCAATATTTTCTGTCTTCATAATTACTTACATTTGTTTCAATTCTCATTTTAATTTTTTTTCATTCCAAAGCAAATATTGGATTTATTTCTTTGCATTTGATGCTGAAATTTAAATTACCTTTTTTTTTGATAATTCATAATGAACCGTGTTTAAAATTTATCTTGTAATGATAGCCATCTGGTGCCAACTGTGGTCAAGTGTTTGCAAGTAAAACCATGAGACTATTTTCTTATTCAATTTATTTTTAAGTAATAAATAATTGTTAACACTTCTTACTTTGAAATGACATTTGTTGCTTAAAAATCATGATAGTGGCCCTCAATTTCTGGTAAGTCATTAATTTTCTATTATTAATCTTAACGATCTACTAAAGTTGGTGGCCCTGGCTTGATGTGTCATATGCATGATGTGAATTATATTCTGTTGAAATGGGACTTTGGCTATCAAAGTTTTGAATAATTTCTTAGGTCAGGGAAGTTAATTTGTGGGCGTTATGGCATAGACAGAGGAAAACTATTATGAAACTTGTGAGGTATATAATTAATGATGGGCTGATTCATTTTCTGTTTCATATGGGGCTTTTGATAAAGATTTCAAATGTGGCTTGGATATTACTTTTCCTTGTGTAGGTGTTCCGAAGAGAAATTCTGTGAATAAGTGTTATTCAAGTAAATTTATTCCTGATTTTCTGGATCATATTTGACCTTTTCTGCTTTACTTATTAGTTTGTTCGACAGCCTTCATGTGACCTCATTGCGATGTTGCTACAGCTGTGACTGTAATGTCTTACACCCATAAAATTTCTTTAGGTACATATGTACATTAACGGCTAATATTTATCATGTATTGTGTTGACTTAAGGATTGTGAATCAGGATGCAATGACTTCACATTGTTACACAGAATGGGCACTATTCTAGAGGATGTTTCCTTCATTTAGCACTTAAAAACCTTGAAAAGTCATCTTACACAAAATCTTAGTGCAGATGGTGTTTATAAGTGTTAAATGATTTTGACTCAATTCTTAGTTTTTGTGTTTTTTTTTGTAATGCTACCTCAACCCTTCAGTGTGTTCCCTCTCATGCTGAAAAGGGTGGAAATTATACACAAAAACCACCGGGAGAAACTTCATTAATCTCATTGACCCTGAAAAATGTTTATCTGATATCGTCCATTTGAGCATGTTTGCAAATTTCCACTCCCCGCCCCTGAGGGGTAGTAGTTGTGTCTTACCCTTACACTGTTTGTTTCCAGTTTGAAAGGAACACATGTATGAAATTTGGTTAAATTTTTATGTGAAACAAATACACACCTACAGTCTATTTTTTTATTAGATAGAAGATAGATTGGCCAAACCTAAAGTGCATTGATTATGAGGATTAAAGAACCTAAAACCTAATTAAATATTTGTGATTAATTTTTAATGTCTAAGTAATTCCTTGTGCAAAAATAAATATTGGTACTGGTGAAATTATTCCTTCACCCACTTCGAGAAACCAAAATAATTAGCATGTCATTTAGTGAGTGACACCATTGATTTCCTCTATTTTAATGTTTATTTTGTATGTTGTATGTTGAAAGTGTATGGTGGGGGAAATGCATCATGGTTAGCAGCAGTGTTGTGATGTCACTGGCATCATACACAGTCTCTCATTAGTGAGTTTTAGGAAATCTAAAGAGCCTATATTTTCCAAAATATGTTTTCAAGCAATCAAATTTTCTTCTTTATATGCTCATTTTGTATTAAGACAGAGCCAAATACAGACAAAAGAAGTGATAATATAATATGACACATATTTATATTATCACTTATTTTGTCTGTATTTGGATATATTTTTTCTTATGAATTTTCAATCATATGTAAATTTTTCATTTTAATTTCAGTTTTGTATGCCTTGGATACTTCCATTTATTTGCTAAAAATGATTGTTTTAAGAATGGGAAAGAAAATCTTACCTTATGAAAACTACTATTTTGGAAGATATTGATACTTGATATTTCATAAAATTAACCAATAAAAAACCATGTATGATATCATAGTAAAACACTGCAGCCAATATATGTGCATTTACCCCACTAAACAGACACCAACGTCTTCACCATTATCTGCCTCATGAAAAGTATACATGAATGTAGAAGAAATTGAGGACATTCACCCAATGATGTGCTGGTTTGTGAGTGAGTATTAACTTTGAAGGGTTTCCTGTATGAAGATCCTGAACAAATTATGGCATTGGGAATATATACTTTTTTGAACACAACACTAGTTTTATTCTGGAATAACCTCCCATGCTGTAATCTTTGAAGTAGTTTTTTTTACTCACTGTCACTTCAATGCCATTTCTGAGTAAGAAGTGATTTTAATAATAGTTTGCTCAAAATTTTTCCTTAAATAAATAAATATAGTTTGCAACATACTATATTTATATACTTTAATTTTATTCTTTTACTTGCAGATCGTTGACTGCTTATACCTTCCTAATTATCAGTTTTCAATGTGTTTTTATTTACAGTATTTCTGATAAAATGATGACATCGCACACTGACTTGAATTACACAAATTTTCATTTCCTATGGCTCCACAAAAAAAATTACATTTTACTATTAGTTATGGAATTTTTACAGCTGATATAATATCTCACATTATCAGTTTCCATAAAAAAGTTGGGTGCCAATTGCTTATTTGAATTGTAATTTTTTCCATATCTGTATTTAAAAAAATGTCTTTGGAGGATATCTGGGAGTTAAATTTGCTTATAATATTTACAGAATATGTAATTTGGAGTTAATGGTAGAATATGGATGTGAAACATGGAAGTCTTACCTGGAAACAGTAGTTCAACTTGTCACTCAAGCTCAGAAGCATCTTCAGGGCATGAGGTAATAATAATTATTTCTACGTTTTTTTTCTCACAAATTAAAATTTGAAACAGGATGGGTAATATAAATAAAATACCTTTAAAATAAACTAAATTTGTTAATGTTATATAAATAATTAACTAAATACTTTTACCTTTCATAATCAGATTTCTCTTGTTTTTCATTTATAATAAATAAGTACACTGAACCAGTTAATTAAATAACTAATTATTAATTTATCTCAATAAATTATGTATAACTGGAGAAGTGTAGCAAGATATGTAAACGTAAGATGGATCCATTGTAAATTACTTATTTTCATTATTGAAAAATGATTAGTCCTGGTAAATAGGACTTTGGCTGGACCATGAAAATAAAATGAACAGAACTCACCAAATTATCATTATATTTTTTGGTGCACTTAATTCCATGTAAGTCAGCCTTTGAAAGTTAAATTGAAAGAAATTAAATAAGTTCTAAACCATAAGTAACTGTAACATTCTGAATAGTGAATAAGTTTAAATATTTTTTAAAAAATTGCTAGCTATTTTATTTTTATAACTTAAAACAATTATTCATCCATTCCTTGCAACCTTCTACTCATTTCCATGTAACCCTCATTTGAGCCATATACCAATATAGTTATTATACTGTCATACAGATTTGTTAACCACAATTACTATAAATAGTAATTTATTATTTTGTTTCCCTATATAATATTGGTTGCCAATTTTCACAAAATTGCAATCTTTAATAGCGGTAGATTTTCAGTAATGAATATACTTATTGTGGCCGGAGTGTAAACTGATAAAATTGTAATGTTTTTGTAGTACATAATATTAATAATTTTCCATGGATTGAACTACTCGTACTTTATATTATAAGAAATAAAGTGGAAAGCAATCTTCCTGTTTGCTTCACTCAACTTCCTTGTCAAATATAATTGGTGGCATTAATGGAATATTCAACTTTCCATATGCCCTATTGCTACTCTCATTCATTGATTATTAAAAAAAAACATACATGATCAACCTAATCTGATTTTTATGAGGAACTCTGAAAGTCTCTCCTGATTTTGTATAACTTTTAAAATTTATAAATACTGAGCTCTCTTGAATGGAATTTATCATATTGATTTTTATTGTTTGAAAACTCTCTTTCTGAGTCAGTTCATATGTTCTGTCTCATTTTTGAAAATATTTTTAAATAACAGATGCAACATTTATATCTTTCATATTAATTATATATTTTCATTCATTATCTGTAGGTCATTATTGGTTATTAAATTCCGCCTGTATAATACTACTAACTGTACTATAGCTGCTACATGGTGGGAACATTTTTTTATATTTATTAAATATTTTATTTTATCTATATTAAATCTAAAAATTAAAAACCCTTATATTTACAATGTTTAAGCCTGACTGACAAAATGTTTTTTTTGTCAAAAAATAAAGGCTGTAAATATAAAAAGGGGGTTTTATTTCAAGTTTTAATATAGATAATTAATAATTAGTCATTTTTTTTACAATATTAAATTTTTGAGAACTACTCATGGTTAACCCTCCTCTTTTTCCCAAATTGATTATTATCTCCCCATTGCCATTTTGTATTCTTACGGCTCTCAGCATTTAGTTTTGTTCCGTCACTATACAATGCATTGCACTAAATTTATGTTAATGACATTCTAATTATTGGTTTAAACTAGTTTGTGCAGAATCCTCTTGCCAAGCATAGTGATTTTGCTATTTTTTGTGTAAAAAAATTTGATTTATTTTACTAGACCTAAAGTGTTGAAAATGGTATTGCGTTACAAGTATTTTCAATAGGCTCTTAAAAGTCAACAGAACGATTGACTGGGGTTCACCATCATCATTCTCATATTGTTGCTGCTTGAAATCATCTTGTGCAATAAAAAAAATTATTTGCATTATAAACTTTTGAAGGGCTTTGATTTGCATTTGAACAATACAAAGTGGGCAGTATACCAAACATTTTCTATGCATTCTGAAAAAATTAGTACTTTTTTGTGAATTTTTTGGCAAAAAGGGCTATACGATGCATGTTTATAAAGTAGGTGTTCTGTGACTATAACAGGCTGTTTTTTGAGGGTTGGAAACACTGAGAGTAGAGAGGGATCACCCGACAGAGTGGGCATCATAGGAACGTGGTAGTATGTAAACTCACATTGTAGTGTCCAGCAGTATGATATATATTGGTAAGAAATCCTGCCATGTGCTAAGATCTGCTTTCTACTGGCGAAGGTGTTATGAACAGAACGAGCGTGTTTAACTGATGCATGGAGTTTAGTAGAGGCAGAACAAATGTTCATGATGAATAGAGAAGTGGAAGACCTATTTTGACCGCTGAGCTTGTGCAAAAAACGATGAAACTGTTTGTGAAGATTGCCAATTGACGGTGGATGAAATATCTGCCATGTGTCCACAACTCTCAAAAACTCACTTATACAAAACACTGGGATACCAGCCTTGGTGTATAGACTGGCCTTTTATATTCATATAAGCTAATTGTTCTGTTAATAAAATGATCAATATTTCTGTAAAAACTTATTGAGTTTTAAGATTATCACAGCTGTTTTATTTTGCTGTAATTGTTGTTATAGAAATATTTACAACTTATCACTTATTGTAATATTTCATATTTGTACCCTAATTTTTTTTGTGTAAGATTACTTATGATCAAGAAATAATCATAATAAGAAATCAGCCACACATTGTCTCTGTATATCATAATTTTGTTTTCACCTTGATAAATATAGTTTGCATGACGTTAGCATTTTGTTATATTAATACACCCTTGTTTACACAGGAAAGAAATACAGGAAATTAACTGGCAACGGAAGAATATGCAAACACAAGGTGGTGAAAAACTAAGGCAGTTGGAGGCACAGTGGGTTGGACTTGTCAGTAAAAATTATGAGATTGAACAAGCATGTGCACAGCTAGAGAAACGTATAGGAAAAGCTCAAGCAAAGAAAAGTGTTAAGACTGATGAATAATTGGTTATCTGAAGTATATTGTAATTATACATTTATTAATGTCATTTATGTTACATATGTACAATATTTATTTTAAATAATGATTTTTCTCTTAAGTGTTGCCTTTCATTTCACCTGCAACAATCATTTCCTTCATTCACTGACCACATGAAATTAGGTTCTAAAATATATTACTTCTCTAGGTGCATATTTTAAATCCCCTACAGGAAAAAGTGGAGGGAGGGGTTATTCGAAATTAAAGTACGTAAGTGCTTTGAAACAGGTACAAAATTTAGGCCCCTTATTCGCCTTGTCACAAAGAAGTCTCACTTGCTCCAGAACTTTGGGATTGACTACTACCAGGCTGCAATTGAGGTACTTGGTAATTATTTACTTTGTGCCCACATGTCTCTTCTTCCAATAAGCATATTCTTTGCTTTAGTGAACGGACCTGCAAAAGAAAAATTGTGAACATTTCAAATTTTAACAAATTTAAACATGTATAAACATAATTTTAAATGAATACTTCAGTACATACATACAGTTCTGAACATAAAATGTTATTTTTTAAAAAAATGCCCAAAGTTGGCAACAGAAACAAAATATTTTATGCTTAGTAAAATTTTTATTTGTAGTAGGAATATATAGATTCCAGCAATGGGGGACATATGTAAGATGTTTTGACTTTTCATTTATATTGTAATAATAAATTAAGTGTTTTTTTTCAATAGAAGTGACAAACAGACAGTCTACACCATGGCGCCCTCCATATATATATACAATATTAGGAGAATCCATTTAAGGAATTAATTCACATTCAAACTTGGATAGTGAGGAAGGATAGAAATAAATAGGAGAAATAGGAGGATTGTGCTTTATTTGAATTCATATGCTCGGGCGAAGAATTACGCACATAGAAAAGCATATGTTCAAAGCAGAGAGAAGGATGGAAGAAGAAGGAAAGACTGAAAATATTTGACCCAGGCGGGACTTGAACCCACGTATTCTGCTTAGTACACAGACGCCTTAACCATCTCGGCCACCGGGTCAAGTTCCCGACCAGGCAAATATAGACAGTCTTATTGTGGACAATTAATAGTTTTTAGTGGAGGAATGGATAGAGTAGAGGGAATGAAGTATTAGGAGCTTCCATTAAGGAATAAATACAATATTAGGAGAATCCATTTAAGGAATTAATTCACATTCAAACTTGGATAGTGAGGAAGGATAGAAATAAATAGGAGGATTGCGCTTTATTTGAATTCATATGCTCGGGCGAAGAATTACGCACATAGAAAAGCATATGTTCAAAGCAGAGAGAAGGATGGAAGAAGAAGGAAAGACTGAAAATATTTGACCCAGGCGGGATATATATATATATATATATGTAATTTGCCCATTTTTACTATTTAAAAATTTTATGCATGATTTTTTTTTTTGGTATTTACATAAAGAAATTACCTTACTTTATTTGTATGGAACGGGTTTTTGTTTTGTATTATAAATCACAGTTATCTCAATCTTATTCTATCATACAAGGTGAGTGGGTTTGCATATTGCCATGATCATTCATGTAAATGCATTTTAAACGAAACTGAAGGTATGGGTTACTCATTTCAACACAAATTCCCCTTCACACTTTTCAAATATGAAATCTGTTCTAGAAAGAGAATAGCAGAGGGCGTGTTCTGTCATCTTTTGCCAAACATCTTGAAAAACTTATGTCCAAAATTTGTAATAGATTTAGCCAGTTTCCATTAGAACTTCAAGAAATTGACCTATGATGCAAACTGTGGAAATATCTGTATTCTATTGGACAAAGAAAAATATTCCACTAAGGTTAGTGTTTCTCTGAAACTTTATTCTTGCTTTGGTTCAACTTATCTGAGTCTCTAAGTAGCTTGACTAATTTATCTGCTGGGGATATCCAACTCCCATCTGCTTGTCCCAATAATATTCATATACAAATGCAAAATCTTAACTTTGAATAAATTGTTATGAAATCCCAATGGTTAGTTACTATTCATTACTATCAATTGTCAATTCTAAGTTTTAATATTGAAATGAAACCTGTAAATGAGCCTTTTAGCTAGACCATAAATCTAATAAATAAAATAGAATTAGTGTATTCTGCATACAAATCTACACCTGTGGAGCAAAATTTTGACTACATGTTCCTTGCGAACAAACAATGTGGGGGTAAGACTTGACTACCATCCCTGGGGATAAGATTGAAATCCTAAAACAGCTGATATTTGTGTCTGATAAATATTTTTTCATAATCAATGAGATTAATAATGTTCATCCCAGTGTAGATTGAATATAATTTCAACCCCTTTCAGAATGGGAAGGGAGTACCCTTATGGGGCGATGGTAGAGGGGTGTTACAAGAAAATAATGTGAAAACAACCAAGATTGGAGTCAAATCCAGGTTATGGATGTCACCGACTTTAATTATGACAACTTGGACACCTAGCTGGTATTATATAAAAATGATCAGAACCAACCTAATTCCAATTAAGTCAGTTATAAAAGTTTAATTAGTGTACAAGGTGAAGAAGGGTTTCAATTTCCTAAGTAAGACCTTTATTTCCTAACAATTTTTGTACCATATGCTAAATATAAATAATTATATGTATGGCAACTCATAAATTGATGAACAGTCCATTTAAAAAATCCCATTATACATGTACCATGTCCATTGCAAGTCGTACTCTCTGTACAAAATAAAATTAAAGCTTACTCAAAATATACAGATATATTTTTACCTTATATTATCTAACATCAGAGAGTTAAGCAATGTTAAAAGTTACTGTGATGATGGACAAGAATAAATTTATGATTTTAAAACTAAGATTCATTCTACATCATTACATTCAAAATGTGTTAAAAATGTCTTGTAGTTCTTTTAAAATTGTAGCGAATTTGACCTTGACCTTGTTCCTTGTGCCATTGAATCAAATTTGGGTGACAAAGTCATATTATTCTCCGTGCAGCTGCAGTAAGGCTTTCTCGTCGTTCACTATTGATAATGTGACGTTTATCTAATTATCTGCCCTCATTTGCTAATGGCTAGAATGGCTCCCATTTGTAAACCATTATAGTCTAAATATTTTCAGGTACACACATTCCATTAATTTGCATTCATATTGATATTTTTATTATTTCAAGTTAATTACAAATTTTACTAAACCTGTGAAGCATGACGATCCACCATTGCTAACATTTGTTGCTCCAACTTCTTTAGCCTAGTTTGATATTTCTTCTTTGACCGTTCTAATGTTTGAACAAGTGTGCTGAAAGTTAAATCAAAATATTACAAAATTTTGTATCAGAACTATTGTAAAGAAAATGAGGAATTATAAATTAATTCTACCGTCATAAAAGTTATAGAAACATACAATTTAAAAAGTTGATTTTAATCATGTTCATAATAGTGTAAATAAGGAATACCTTACCATGGAAATATGTTCCAAAATCATTGTCTATTTTCTGCCAAAACTTGAACTCCTGACATAAAGACTTAAATATGGATTGGATTGAAATCCAAAGGACCCCCTACAAATAACAACCAAACCACCCCACTCACACACACAAAGTAGGTCATCATACATGTGATAGCCATAGGTGTTGTGTCTGCCACCCTATTCCTTAGTTTTTTCCCTAATTATCTACAATACCTCACAAAAAGCCAGATACAGAATTAAATAAAACATAATCTGCATATCCTTCTACACTTCCTAAATAAATACTACCCAACATTCTATACAATCCAAATGAAAATACATATTCCTGTTGTTTTATTCAACTACTGCAGCAAAGCAAGAGAAAATAGTTTTCAATAACTACTAATTTTCTTAACCAAATAACTGCATCAATTTACACTTCTAAAATCCCTACCGCCCAATTGCAAATGCTGAACTCAACTATAATTCTCTAGCATTCATAATGGAATAATGAACCTCATCCATAACAACAAAAATCTATATTCTGTGTTACGTATTGAATATAAAAATTCTCGTTCACCCCTGTAAACCACATGCTCATACTATACATACTATATATATATATATATATATATATATATATATATATATATATATATATATATATAATGTATGTTCACATACCTATTAGCTTTTTTCAGATCATTTACAAGATCTGCTGATTGCTGGTGCCTCAGTTCAGAATTTTTGCTAACTTTTTCTAATGTAGAAACTAATTCTTGCAGTCTCTCCTTTAATCGAGCTTCCCTCCTCAGAGCTTCACTGAGTTCAGATTCATCATCTGTTGTATCTTCATCAATGTTGTTGGCAATTTTTCTTCTTTCCTTTTAAATAAAAACAAAGAGAATAAATTTTGTTACCTTCTTCAAAAAGATAATTTAAGGAAACATTAAATTTGAGTGAGTTATGTTTCTATTTGTTCTTCAGTGTGCTGATTATGTGGCCACACTGATTTATCTGTGTATTACCTTTCTCTAAAAAGAGTAATTGTTTTGGGAAGATCCAGTGACATTTTGAGAAAATAGGGGTTCAGCTGACTGTGGATACCTGTCTTACTTGGGGGTCATTTTGTCAGTTCAACCATATAGTAAGAGAAACTATGCACAAGAGGATTAAGGCAAATGATCACAAACATGTTTGATAAATCTGCCAAAATCAAGTATGAAAATGGGTAATATATATAAATATTGTGACTTTTCATAAAATGTTTGAGGAACAATGGGCTTAGGCAGATAAGAGATTTGATGAAAAAACAAAAACAATTCTGAGAATAGCTCTAATCAGAAAGAAATATTAAATCAAATAGAGAAGGATAAAATTATAATGCCAAGTTAGAGAAATATATAAACATAAAGATGAAGAAACATTTTTAAACAAGATTAAGTTGTCGAAAACATCTGAAAAAGAAGCTTCTCTGAAAGATTAAGTTATGATGAAGGTAATTGGACGTGACATAAAGATGCAAGTGATTGAGCATAGGATATAGGATGAGGAAATTTATGAGAAACATTTGATAAAATAACATTGCTAGAGAAGAGTGATCCATTAGAAGCTAATGCTTCTATTCATTGTTATAAGTGTCAGAAGAAAATCAAAAGTGATAACAGATATAATTGAAGAACATAATATTTGGGTAGAAGTTAATCAAGACATTATGTATATTTTAGAGTTAGGACTGGGGAAAGGCACAGTAGGCCAGTTAGCAGAGCATTTGCATACAAAGCAAAAGTACTTGGGTTTGATTCCCAGTCATACAGAATATTTTCAGTCTTTCCTTCTTCTTCCTTTCCTATCTACACCTGGAACATATGCTTCCTTTGAGCGTATTACTATGCCTAAAGCATACACTTTCTTCAAAGTGTATTCCCAAACTTTGTCCTATATATCTATTTTTCCTATATAATTACAATATTGGTATGGAAAGGACAGAGAGATAGGTTGTGGCTTACCTGAAAGTGAAGTGCGGTGTCGCCATGAGGTGTCCGAAGCTGGCCAGTGCACGGAATGGTGTAACACTCCTTCCTGAAGAAGGAGGCTGAGAGCCTCCGAAAATTTGAAGAACAACCTTCAGTTCTTCATGGCAACACTGCACTTCACTTTCAGGTAAGCCACAACCTATCTCTCTGTCCTTTCCATACCAATATTGCAATTATTTTTGACAATGTCACATCCTTACTATTACAATATATATACAATATTAGGAGAATCCATTAAGGAATTGGAACTAATTTGGTGACAAAGTCACATTCAAACGTGATAGTGAGGAAGGATAGAAATAAATAGGAGAAATAGGAGGATTACGCTTTATGTGAATTCATATGCTCGGGTGAAGAATTACACACACAGAAAAGCATATCTTCAAAGCAGAGAGAAGGATGGATGAAGGAAAGACTGAAAATATTTGACCCAGGCAGGACTTGAACCCACATATTCTGCTCAGTACACAGACGCCTTAACCATCTCGACCACCGGGTCAAGTTCCTGACCAGGCAAATATAGACAGTCTTATAGTGGACAATTAGTTGCTTAGTTGAGGAATGGATAGAGTAGAGGGGATGTATATACACACAAAATTGTGATTATGGAAAGGAAAGAGATATATATCTTCGCCTAGAAGATGACGACAGAGCTTTTAGTCGTCGAAACGTTGCGTTCTACAATTATGCAAAACCCGGTTGAACTCCGAGAACAATATATTAAACAACTGCACCGGGAAAGGCTTCAATCTATGGAAGAGATATAGGTTGTGGCTTACCTGAAAGTGAAGTGCAGTGTAGCCATAGGGAACCGAAGAGTCTTTGCTGAAGGAGGAGGCTGAGAGCCTCTGAAAATTTGAAGAACAACCTTCAGTTCCTTATGGTGACACCGCACTTCACTTTCAGGTAAGCCACAACCTATCCCTCTTTCCTTTCCATACCAATATTGCAATTTTATATATATATATATATATATATATATATATATATATATATGTATGTATGTATGCATGTATGTATGTATATACTGATTTGGTGACCAAGTCACATTCAAACTTGGATAGTGAGGAAGGATAGAAATAAATAGGAGGATTACGCTTTATGTGAATTCATATGCTCTGTCATAGAATCACGCACATAGAAAAGCATATGTTCAAAGCTGGGAGAAGGAAGGAAGAAGAAGGAAAGACTGAAAATATTTGACCTATGCAGAACTTGAAACCTGCATGATCTTCTCAGTACACAGACACCTTAACCATCTTTAGATCTATCAATGCAGAACTTTGTGGGATAATGCCCTAATGTCCTGAGCTGTATTTATTTATTTTTTGTATTTTTTGTATTATACAAAGGCATAGTTTTAGTTGATGGCGATATTTTAACAATAGTGAGAATTGATAATATGGGCATTTTTCCAGGAATTCCACAGTTGACAAAAACAATTTTTTCAAGCTTTTGGCACCTGCACAAAAAGATTTTGAATCAAGAAGGAAATAATGTCATCAACTTAGAATATGAATTGACAATGGCACATTATCAATGGTTCTTAGCCACACTGCCTATAAGAACCAATTAACATCAACAAAAAGTGAAGCTGGGAACATGCAGACCAAGGAAAACTGCTTTGTCACTCAATAACAGCCCATTATGTAGTTTATTATGATTAATAAATAAAATCTTCATATTAACACTGCTTACCATTTTATTTGAAGTTAACATTTGTTCTGTTTCCTGTAGCTGGATTTGAAGGTGCTGTATTGTTGTAAGTTGTGCAGACTGATGTGCATCAAGTGAGCTTAGTTTCAGCTCTAATGAAGCTCTTTCTTTTTCCAACAGATAAACTCTTGCTCTCAGTTCAGCTTTATCTTCTCTCATTGCCATCAGTTCCTAAAAATAATTAATGTATCAACACTCTACCAGTCCTGTTAACTTATTTGCAATATGATGATGAAATATTAAGTTTATTAACCTAACTGAAACACAAGATTATTCTTATGATTTGCTAATAAGCACTATTAATTATCATTTAAGAGGGACAGTTGCTAATATGTATATGATCAAACTAGGTAGTTTATTCTTATTTGACACTATTTGAATACAGTTTTGTGATGCTTTTAATAAGCTATGAAAGTTCTGATGAAATTTACTTTTATGCAATTTAGAAAGAAATTATGTATTAAATATGAAGAAATGCTACTTCATATTAATAAAGAAAGATTTCTCTTTAAACATAACAGTAATAGCTGTTGCTATTAATGCTAAAAAGTAACCTAATGTAACAGGTTTAGTGAATGTGCTAAATGAACTGGGGAAGTATGTACAAATACGGCTATGGCAGTTGAATGGATAAAAGGTAACATTTTTAATTAAAAATAGATGTAAGCTTGAACTAATTATTTTGGGTGCAATTAGTTGTTGTTATATACTGTTGAGTTGGTTCCAATTTAATTAAAAATAGATGTAAGCTTGAACTAATTATTTTGGGTGCAATTAGTTGTTGTTATATACTGTTGAGTTGGTTCCAATTTTTCTTACAGAAAGACCTGCCCTTTGTTCATCATGTTGAGAGCTATGCCAACAGCATTTCTTCTGTTAGCCTGGTATTGCAACAGGATACTGTGAGCAAGGAACACATGATAAGTCTAAAAGTCTACTCTTGCACAATTGCCAAGAGAATGTTACTGTTAATACAAACAATCCAATACACTATAATGCTGGAAAAAGTTCAACAAGGCACTCAATATTCTACAGAGAAAGAGATGAAGATCAACCTGACTGGTTACAGTCTGAGGAGGATTCTTAATTTAGATTTGCATTTTCATTTTTACAAAATTGTGTTGGCTTAAGAATTGTATTTAGCAGATTATGCCAAAGTAAAAAATCAGTACAAGATAATGCTTACCATGAACCCTATCTCTTCATTAACTCTGTGGAACTGTGAATAAGCACTTTTTTCCACGAATGGGCTATATGTAACCACAAAATATTTCATGGAAGATCACTACATAGTAGTTGATGTGTTGTACAACAGTTTGGAATGACAGATAAATTTTTAAATGTAAGGCATACCAGTGAATTCTGAACATGATGTCTTACAGTTGAAAACTTTTCTACAGTCCAGAATTGAAGATTGTTGAAAAAGAGAAATAGGAAGATTTGAGGTTCCAACATGATGGCAAAGTCAGTTACAATGGATTTGGGAATTCGTAATATATTTGTTTGGGAATACAAGCAATCTTTGATTACTGCAGTTTTTTGCACCTGATGTGCAAAAAATATTTCTAAGGTGCCATGAGTACTGCATGAAATTAATGTGTTAATTTGTTATACCACACAAAGTGTAACTCTAATTAAGTTACCTAAGCAATTGGCATACCTGCATAAGAACAGCAGTCTCAAGATCCAATTTTCGAGCCTCTGCTAAAGAAACTGGCTGTCTTGCCCATAATGGTTCGGCATGGAAACTTTCTAATTCTACTACAGTGGCCCTCACAGAGCTGCGTTCAGTCTTCAGTTTACAAATATGATCCCTTAGACGCCTTTCTTCAGCTTGGTTCCATTCTCCATCCCCTGAGCTGCTCGTACTTTATGAAAGTAAAACAATTTCAATTTAGAAATACTGTATAAGGTGCACATATGTAACTGAAATAAAATTTGATATATTTAATGCATAAAGTTGCAGGGTAAATTAAAGTGCTTCATATTAAAACCAACATCACAGTTATTAATGTACAAACAGACACTATTAAACTCAATAATTGGTATGATCCCTTATTATTATGCTAAACCATCTGTTTAGCATTGTCATTGCTCAATTATTGTTATGCTAACCCTTCAGCTCTACCATTGTCATTACATTTTTATTGCTTTCGAGTGTTGTCAACTGTCCTGTGCAGTTGTGTTTCTCTAGGCTCTTCTTAGCACCTGATGAAAGGAACAAGGATCCCAGAAAAGTTGTGTTGTATTTATATTACCCTTTTTTGTCTGTATTGGCTATCTTACTTATTCATTAAAGTTCTTATCATTTTGTGGTGACTACATATTGGCCTACAATCGCATTAATAAGTCAACTAATCTGTTTAGGAAAGATCAGAACCAACTCATTCGAACAGAATGGAAAGTTATTGAGAAGTGTACATATATGTTTATATTTTGTCAAATAATAACACTGGGAAACAGCAATTACATTGTCTCAGATCTGTGAATTGTTTTTCACTAGCTTTTCACCTCTGAATCCAAAAATAACCACAGGTTTAGTCTATCATGCCAACTTTTAATGCTACAGGATACTCTCTCTTTGTCTCAAAAGTCATACAAAAGTGCATATAAAGGAAAATATAATACAAATAGTAAACCAACATATTAAGATAACAACTGTTTAAAGTATTTAATAGATACAAATAACAATAAGACCAATATACAGTCTGTATTAAAAATATTTATTTGCAAAAGCAAACAGTCATTTAATGTAATTCTTTAGATCTTGGGACTGTGTTGAGGCGTTGGTCCTTTAGAATTCCTGAAGTGTTGAAGCAGATGATTATGCCAGAAATTGGCAAGGCTCTTGCTGTTTTTTTCCCAAAAATAAATGTTTTATGAGGACTGAAAATTGGTTTTATTGTCATTTATAAATATTAAAGCTTATTTACAAAATGGCAAACATATATTCAGTTGCATTATAGGCTGAAAACTCCTACTCTTCCATTAAACCATGTATTTATGGCAATATACAAATCCATCATCACTTCAAAAGTATTGTAAAAATGAACTTTCTCTTGATCAAAATTAGGATACCTCCTTTAGCATTTTTCTTGTGCAGTCTCGATGCTAATAGTTCTGAAGCTTTATTGGATTTTTGAGAATCTCATGCCTAATGATTCAACTCACGCTCATCAAATACACTATGAACACAATCATCTTCAATTTTAAAATCCTTGTCATTGGGGTTGCTTTGATTTTTAACAGATTTGTATTCCTGTATTTCAAAAGAGAGTCATTCTTTGAAAATTGGCACTGGGATTTCAACTGAATGAGGCATTGGGTATATAGCTGATGGTAAACTAGGATAATCTATTTTACATTCGTTTTTCTGGTTGTATCATGATGTTTTCACTATACAAAAGTAACAATGGCTTGAGTCATCTCTGGACTTAAACAAAATCACAGTATAGCAAATGGAAATTTATTATGTGTTCCCTTTGTCCACAGCTGTGAACTCTCCACTTACTGCTTGCTCACTTTGTGAGGAGGCCATAATTTATCTTGATCACCAATTATCACTTTGAAATATGCAAAATAAGCTTTTCTGACAAATGTGCTGTTTTTGTCCTTTGACTGGGAATAGTAAAACATATATAACATAATGAATCAGGCCTGTTTAAGCACTTATGGCATGAACTAGCAGCGGTAGGCACGAGGAAAAGTTTCAATTCAGTTATAACAGCGGCGGCACACACAGCTAATTACACTATCTGAGGCATAACTGAATTACTCAAGACAAGTATGAACCTCTCATTGTCTCCTACTGTTGAGAAAAAGCTTGACATGATAAAAGAAAACTACAGTTCTGAAATCTGTATGCCTATTTAATTCTAAAATAACTCAAAAATTTAACTCAATAGAAATATTGTTACAAAATGTTCCCCAGTTTAATTCAAATGTTAGTACAGTTTTACTGTTAAAAATTCATTCAGGGATGCCTATCATATAAATGACTGCTGATGTGAGTATGAGGGAGAAGACGATAAGCACTTCAAACATGTTAGACATTCATAGATTTCTAGACTGACGTGAGCTCAAACTATACTAAAAGTACATAATATTATAGTGCAATTATGTAAGCAAAGATTTAACACCTAATTTGTAGGACATTATTAAATTAATAAATCTAAATAATTTTTCAAATCAATTCAAAAGATTTAAATAAAATGAATTTTCAAACACAATGAAAAGTATTTTTCTTTAATGTAAAGCTAAAATGATAAGTTGAATATATTATTCTGAGGTCTTTTATTTTATTACATTATTTTTTGACAATATTTTCAAAAAAATTTAAATTTTAATAATCATTTTTTACTGATCCATCATTAATCATGTTACAGTTTTTTAAAAGTTGTCAGTTTCAATGTATGCATATGAGAAGTTTTCGCCCTTTTTGGATAGGTTGAACAAAGAATAAAAATTCCCTGAACATTATTTTAAAAGTAAGCAATAATTATAAAAATTAAAGACTAATGAATGAAAAGTATCAAAGATTTAAGAAACTGTATACCATGCATAAAAAAATGAGGTTATCTTTAGTGTATGTGAAGAAACTATAATGCATTAAAGAATATTCTCATCATATGACATTAATCCTGTTGAAGCACCAATTATTGTAGAAATTTTATTTGTACCTTTTGGTTAACTAACAAGTTCTTAAGATAGTATATTAAAGTATTTTGAAATTTATTATTACATTTTACAACATTAATGTGTTATTTTCAAATAGGATAACAAGAAGGACTTCAGTTCATGGACTATGAAATTTATAGTTTGTAGGATAAATAAAATTATATTACAAAATATGAATAACTAATTAAATAATAAACCCACTTCACCTTGTCGTATGACTGTATTCATCCCATGCCGAATTGCTGATGTTAATGGCATTGCTTGCCATAGTGGTGTCAAGACGTGTTATGAGATGCCTTGCAACAGTCTCTGCAGCTTTTCTGTTTACATTTGCTCTTTTCAAAATGGTTGCAACTTCATGAACTTCTATCTCATCATCCTTGAGAGCTTCATCTAAAATTAATTTAGACTAGATTTATAAAATGAAAATTATTATATGATATGGGTTACTTTAAAATTAATTTCTTCTGAATGTACACAGAATAATATAATTTTATCTTATGTTTTCAATACAATGGCCAACATTTTTTTCTTTTTTTCAAATAAAAACTGACTTTTAAATTTACTACAATTATGGTTTACTTTTGTATACAATAAAATCTTATTTTGATCATGTATTTTTGTGAAAGTGTTTTATACCATTACAGCATATTGTAGTCTTCTGTAATATAGATTTTTTTATAATTAAAAATAAGGACTACAGCTTCATGAATGATACTTAATATACAAGCATTGTTAGGAATCTCTAACATTTTCAAACACAAACTTTCCATGACTAGTGTTTCTTTCACTAAGCCTTCCTAATATTTCTCTCTCACTTTCAACACTTTCCTCCACTATTCACCAACAAGATTTTCATTTTAACATGGCTGACTGGAGACCCCTCTATCTCCACATATCAATCAGGTTCAACTTTTTCTCTCTACCAAAAAAACCTCCATTTAAGTTTTTGTCTATAATTCCCTAAATTTAAGTTTTAATATATTCATAAATATATGTGGGCAGTTACATGAATATTTTTCTACTGTGTTCACAGTCCCGGGTATGCCAATCATAATAACCTGGAACCTTTTTTGTTGATGTTGACTCCAGCCATGAAATTATCTACAGAATCTCAAAATTGACCTTAAATGTGTTAAATTCAGTATATGCAATGTAAACCTAACAACTTTATAATTACAGAAATGTTTATTCACAGACAACTAAAATTTCTACATGTTTACTGTTAAAAATTGTGCTTGTTTGTACAAAGTCAAAAAATTATTATTAATTTAGAAATTATTATTGTCAGGTTATTGTTTTACATACACAGTAATTTTGTTAATGAAAATAAAAACTGTACCTTTAGCACTGTTGTGTTTTCCAATACCAGCTGCTCGACAATTGGCCAATAATAATCCTAGTTCACTTTCTAATAGAGCAACTAAGACATCATAAGCTTCAATTGCTCGATCACTAAAGCCCAAAGCAAGCCTGTTAAAATCAAATATCCAATAAAAATAATCTGTTCTAACTTTCTATAATACATATATTTCTGGGCATCAAACTATCTTTAAACAAGTTTAACATTATTTTCTTAACTTAGATTTTTCTTATTTAAAAAATAAATGTATTTCATGTTGAATAAAGCATTCTTGCTTTTGTAACCCACTTAAATATTTATTAATACTCAACATTTTGATGGTGACCTTTGTCATCATCAGACGAATTGCAGTTACTTGTGTGATGGCAATGGCTAAACATGCCATCAAAATGTTGTGTTTAATAAATATTTAACCCATTCTGAAATCTGGGAATGCAAGAAGGTCCTCACTGTATTTCATATTCTAAGCAAAGTAATATATACCTTAGTGCTGTAGCATTTGATTCATATTTTCCTAGTAGCAGACAAATACGGTCACACTGTGTCTTACTATCTTCAAGAGTAAGTGCTAACACAGCATTCTGTGCCCGAAGATGTTCTACACGGCTGTTCAGACGTTCTGTTTCTATTTCAAACTGTCTCCTCACTGCTTCACTTCGAGTCAACTCTTGCAAATCAGCCTCTTGAAGCTCACTCACTAGTGTTTCAGCAACTTTTGTATTACAAACCTATGACCATTAATAAACATAATAATAATTGAAGAATTATAAGGGCATGAAAATTGAATTGTGGCATTTAAGCACCAATTTATTTTACATTTACCAAACAGGTAAACAATGTAATGACACTAATATTATAATATGATAAATAAAGACACAAAATGAGAGTTATTGGCACATCAATATATGACAAGGTATAGAGAATTTGTTATTTTAAATCACATGACATCAAACTTAGAATAATACAAGACTGTAGAGCAATACAAAATGGAAATCAGTTATATTTGATGTAGTAAGTCAATTAGATATTTGGAGAGGGGTTAGTAACCAGAACTGAAGTTCATTAAACAAGAAGAGCATGAAACATTTAATATATCAGCAGAATTTATTTTCAAATAATTTATCTACAAGATTTAGAATAATTTCAATTGTAATATTTATGGATGGTTAAACACTCAACAAAGAAAGAGGTTAAAGATGCAGCTCCTATCACTGTAGCCACAACTGCTGTAATCTATGTAATACATACAAATTGGATGTGCATGTATGTTTTGTATACAACTTCAAATTTATAAAGCAATTTTAACTAAACTTTGTACACATGTTGCTTATGATTGATGGGCAGAAAGATGCCCCAAGGGGTGTGGTGAGGCGGTGACATTAAAAAAATTAAAAAGATCAATATTAGTGTCAAAAAAAGAGTTTTCAGGATCACGGTATCCTGTTATGGTTATGGCAGTTGCGGACTTCAATTCTGCAAATTGCCATGCCACTTAAGACCAGTTCAAACCCTATTGGTTAGTATGAAATGGGATGACAAAAATAATGCAAAAACAGCCAAGACTATGTTGATTAAATAGTTTTGGAGCCAACTGAGTTTAATATTTACATTCACAATTCTGGTTAAGTTGAAATTAACGTCCCCTTGGCATATGATGAGAGGTAGAAGGGAGGATTAAAAAATGTGAAAACTACTGATATTAGTGTTGAATAAATAGTTTTCACTGTCAACTAAGTTATAATCTTATTTTAACCCAAAATGGTAATAGAGGGGAGCCCAAGACTTTCTTATGGAACATATTCACTGGGAAAATCTTCGATCTTTAATTACATGGCCTACTTGAGTTCTTTTTATAGCTTCTCCAACATCCAGCATTCTAATTCCATTTGCCATCATACACTTTCTGATTAAAGGGCATGCAGAACCAAACAAAATTACCTGTACATCTTGTAGGAACAGGGGTCATGTCAAAAAGCTGAATAATGACATTGATTTAAGAGATGGGAGTAACTGAAAAATCAGTCTCCCTGAAGTAGAGGGAAGAAAAAACTGATGTTGTCTATGATCTGTATCCAATCAAATCAAAAAAACCAGTTAAATCAGAACTATGAAGTTGTTGACTTAATTGAACTCGGTCCGGATTCAGACAAATAAATTGTATGCATGACTATCAATGGTAAATTTGAAGTCGATTCTGATGCAAGATTTTCATTACTTACAGAATATGAACTCAGGAGATTGGATTTGAATCTACCACTTCAAAAATCCAACATAGCTTTTTGGTCCTACTCAGTTACAATATCAAGTTACATGGTAAGGTCAGATATGTTTCCAATTTTGCAGTTAAATTATAACAATGCACAGGAGCCAAGCCTGTTTTCACACATGAGCTAGACATTCCCAAATGCCCTACATACGTAGGTAAAGAACGGGACTTTCCGGAAGCTGTGGGTATCATTTCCCTATTTCTCCTACTCATAATAATATAAAATAGCCAAATGAATGACAAAATGAAGTGATGATATAAATAACACACAAAGTTTCTGGAAACAAGGACATTGGCAAATCATGCTGTAGATTACAAGATTTTATATGACAATGAATTACAATTGAGAGTGAGGTACCCACTGAAACCTCCATAGAACTACTCATATAGAATTGGAAGAAGAAACATGATAGGAACAATGTTTCTGGATACAAGAGTGTATTTGAGACCACAGATAGGAGAATATTGCTGACAATATAAATATGGTATCAGTGCAAATTATTTTACAAATAATAATAGGGGGAACAACAGAAATTACATAGCACCTATTTCTTAAGAAACCAAGCATTAAATGGTTAATCAGATTATCTTTACTACAGAGTTAATTTTGTTGTTCCATTTGTTTGATTTGGAGAAACTGAAATAGCCACCAATCAGAAGTTAAACTTTAAAGCAGATCCTCTATACTTACCCCAAAAGTTACCAGTTGTGATCCTGTTATCTGTCTGTCCATTTTTCGAAGAACTACTCTTTCGGCAACTTTACACACAGGTGTATCATCTTGAGGTACAGCAGAGAGGTTGTTGGTAGGAACTGATGGAGGTGTAGGAGAAGGGGCTTGTTGTTCTGAAGTTTCAACTGCAAACAATTTGTTTTCAAACTCCCTCACCTAATGAAAACAATTAATAAGTAAAAAAAACTATAACTGTTTTTCCAAAAAAAATTTACTTAATTCTAAACAAATGTCAAGTTATTTTTTAATCAAATGAGGTATTTTATTTCAGATGTCAACTGTACCTTTTTTCGTAACCTGTCACGATCACCTCGGAGACCTGAAACTGCATTTCTAGCTTGAATAAGTTCTTGATCTTGTCGAGCTAACTGATCTTGCAGTGCTAGATTCTCAGCTCTTTGTTGAGCCAACTCCTCAGCTAAGGCAGCCAATTGAAGACTGTGACATGATGTTGCAGTTTCTTTGTTGAGTGGTGCAACATGGTCCTCCAATCTTTGGCTTTCTTCCAACGCCTGATCTTCAACCTATAAAAGTTTTTATAATTATTTGATGTAATTAATATTTTATGATTTATCTAGTAGAAATTAACATTTTTGCTGTTTTTTTCATATACCCATGCCCTATCTGTTATTAGCAATGTGTTATGTGTCACAGACTTGCAAATTACATTTATACACAATTGTAATCATAATTAATAATAAATTTGAATTTTTATTTCTGCAATCATGTGGTTTTCATCTGTGTTACAATAGATTGCTATAGAATAAAGGTACAGTGTGGTCAGCCAGAATGAGGTACACAAGTATATCCTAAAGAAGGTGCCTGATGCTCACTGAAAATTTGTAATGTTTCCCATCCCTGGCCCTCAATTTCAGGTAAGTCATTTATTTTATCTGAAGGGTGTGGTTTACACATCAAATCTTTGTAATACAATTTTTCTACAGACTCCTTATTCTCATACTAGGGGAATACGCTTTGGCATCCATCCTGTCCCAATAAGTACCAGTCGTAGACTGCCCTGATTTCTGTGTGAAAATGCCACTACAAGCTAGGCATAAAGCATACTCCAATCGCAGCCACAACCTATTTCCTTGAGAGCAAAAATTCAACTCCATTCTCCACCTGGCATACACTGGAATGCAATCCAACCCTGACATAAAAACCATCCTTCCCACAATACTCTCCAACTGCCCAAGGGTTGCCTTCAGGCATCCTCCCAACCTCTGCAATAAACTTGTCCACCCTTGTAGGCCCCACCTTAAAAATTCCTACTTAAGCCAGTTTGTCAACCTTGTGGTACGAACAGGTGACATGTTTGCCCTATACTTCAACCCACCAAAATCCTCCACAAATAGCCACCTATAAAATTACCTGCCTCCCCCATCACATAATGCACCACATTAATTACAAAATCTGTACTGCTTTCAACATTGGCCAAACAAAAGACCTCTCCAATACCTGCTCATGCCCAGTCACAATACTAACAATTTACACCAATGCCTTCACATAATAATTCATAAAAATTTATTAAATGAGTTGATTAATAAAGTTACATTTAATATTTAAAAGACTGAACAATGTTTTGTCCCAATATTTGTGACCTCCTCAGGTGATATAACATTATTCATTAATTTTTAAATACCAGCTGTATATATATATATATGAAACTTGTTCAAAACTTTTCCAAAATTTCATAACTAACAACAAAATGATGAATGTAAATAATGAACATAATTTAGACCTTCTTATTTATTGTGTATAGTAACACGTGATGAGGTACCTAATGTTGGGAAACAAAATTGTGTGGATTAGAATATATTAAACATTTCACCAATAATTAAATAAGAAAACAATTATGTCAACATCCCAGTCATAATTATAATTTTTGGACATAAACTACACTAAACAATTTCAAATGTTATGACAGTATTGCAGATTTATTGCATGATGATAATCATCAATGACACTTGCAAAAGGTCTTTTGCAAAATGTAGTAAATGAAAGTAATGTTTTTAATGATTTGTGTCTCTTTGATTGTAAAAGTGTAAATGTCAATGCATGTAAAATTTATTTTCTGTTTTAAATATTTTATTAACCAAATTTCAGTTTCATCATTTCAAACACTTCACTAAATATTAAAAATTATTATCAGATATTAATAACTTTAAAATTTCATTAGTTTGATTTAAATTGTTCAAAGCAAATATTTCATTAAATGACCATAAATTGTAAAGTTAAGTAAAATAAATTTATTTAGATATTCATAATTCAGTATTGCATTAAATTGCTTTCTCAAAGTAATTTAAGGAACATAATTTAAAAACCTATAAGTTGTGTATTAATATAAATATATATATATATATATATAGTAATAGTAAGAATGTGACATTGTCAAAAATATTGGTATGGAAAGGATAGAGAGATAGACACTGCACTTCACTTTCAGGTAAGCCACAACCTATCTCTCTATCCTTTCCATACCAATATATATATATATATATATATATATATATATATATATATATATAGTTTAAATTGATGAAATGGAATGATACTTACATCTACTGCTCTGTTGTCATTTTCTGAGTTAGTTGATTCTGCATCACCAATAGTTCTATCTCCATCTTGGAGCTCAGAATCATCTACTAAATTTGTTGTTGAACCCTCTGCATCTCTAGATAGGTCATGTTCTTCAGTTTCTGTGTAACATAATTTATAATGTGAAACATCACATTTGAAACATAATATAAACTGATTAAATTAGAAGTACCTGAAATAACATCTTCCTCTTCTCTAATTACAAGAGACCTTTGCCTCTCTATTTTTCTTGTAAGTTCAGCAATTACAGAATGAAGTTCTGTTAATCTTTCTTCATACCTCTGTGCTTGAAGTTCAGCTCTTTCTTCTGTTTCTGACACAAGTTGGAGTTTTTCAAACTACAACAAATAAATAAGAATGGCAAATAACCACTAACAAATAATAGCTAGTCATAAGTAATAATTTCTGTTTTGACTGCTTACTTCTTGTTCAAAGCTCTAAAAAAAGGTAACATATTTCCCATACACATTTCTGTGTTTGATCTAAATCAAAGTGGGCCCTTGAGGGCAACAGAAGTTTAAGAAAGGTCTGTAGTATTTCAGGGATTTATGATTAAATTTTTGTGTTTTAAAATTTTATTCAATTTTAATGAATACGTCTAATTAACTCATATCAATGAACCATGATTTTTAGTCATTCCTAGTTTTTACTTGGTTGAGGAAGAATTTAGTTACGTTAATAATTTGTAAAAGATAAATTGATTAAATATTAAAGGACTCAGTGATTTAAAATTATTATGAACTAATTTTACACCTACTATAAGAAGTATTAAGAAAAAAGTATCAATCTCTGCCAATATTTTGAGACTACATCTGGATAAAAAGCTCGATTATTTGTTGAACAATAAATTTCATATTTTCCTTTCTTTGAATTTTCAAAAGTGAGTGATCAATATATAATAATGTTAAAGTGGAATTAGTAACATTTTTCTAAAGGAATAAGGAAAATGATCCAAAACATATTAAATATTTTTTGTAGTGTAAATACGACATAAAAGATATCGTAGAGTAGAACAGAAACTGAATCACTCTAACGTATTTAGCTCTGGAACCTAATTCATAGCTCCACGACAATTGGGTAATAGTAAATAATATGACTGCTTGTGGTTTGATTATAAAGTAATGCACTTTTAACGTAAAAACAAGATTAATTATTAATTTACAGAATGATAAAATAATAATAAATGATTATGTAATTTCATTGATCTCAAATATTTAATTTATTCAATAAATTTTACTCTTTTTCTCTCCAGGCTGTAGCTGGTTTTGATTCTGAACAGTATGACATAAATAACTGATATTTTTTTGCTGGTTCTTCACTGTCTTTTCTAATACATTCTATGGTTTTCCTTCTTTATACTTCCATTAATCAATTCCTTGCCTCAACGTACGAAAATAGAACTCAAATCCGATTAAAATTTTAACTTAGTCGACATTAATATCAAATCATAATGGCCGAAATTATACACTACATTTGGAATACACAAATACCTGGCACTCATATAGACGGAAAGTGAACTACGCTTGTCGAGTGTGGTCATCAGCGTAAAGATACATAGTTGTGATCTTCGGAAAACTCATTCCATCAGAACAGATAAACTCGTCCAAGCATTCCCGTTACACTAATAACGTTTAATCTATTGTATTAAATATAGTAAATTCAGTTATTTATATTGAATAGCTGAAATTCATGACGAAAAACTTAGATCTAAATTAAAGATGACACTCAAATATTACATTTTTAATCTTGATCCACAGTATGTAGAACATATTTTCCGTAAAGGCTTGTCCAATTAAATATTTTAAATTCTTAATGAATCAACCCCCTAATCCACGATTTATATCCTGTTTGCTTATCAAACACTGAAACGATGTGTCCCCACATCAGCATAAAGCGACTCACAAAAGATGTATCACGAATTCCGCCCCAAAATTCTGAACTCTTTATTCGTACCACGTCTCATTACTCAGAATCAAAAACCTAATAATAAATGCTATTCAGCAATTTGACTTACCTGAGTTTTACTGAGTGTCTTCTCAAGCAGATCTCTCTCCTGAGTTACTGTATGCAGACGACTGGATAAATCAAGGATTTCACCTTTCAGAGAAGATAAAGCAGCCAGATGGAGCTATAAAGAAAAACGCCTATATTAAAAGTAATAAGCAACCACATATCTACACGAAAATACGTGGATCATTTGAAGGGTGAAAAATCATTATCAATTTTATCATTTCACTCTCAATAACATATTAGGACAAATTTCGGATGGATGGAAATAAACAGATCCCTTTCCTTACTGTTCAGGATTTTTTGCAAAACATCTTAACATAAAGACATATTGCAATCATATATGTATAGTAAAAGCGTGACATACACACACATAATAAATACAGATATTTTACTTTTTATTTACATGTTATACATTTGAGAATCCGAAAACGGTATCACATAGTACACTCCTCTGTCCGTGGAGATGACTTTGATCGGTTTTCAGAAGTAAAAGGTCAGACCGATTTCTATGTAACTTTTTCCGTTGTTCCATACAATCTTAAGAAATATTTTAGTAATTTCATACTGTTAAAAGTTCACTTTGATACAAAACTACGGGCGTTCCAAAACTAGATTTTATCTGCTTGTCCACGGATTTTGTTAACTTGATAGTAAATCTTCCAAACGGGATTTCTTGGAAGCAGTAAATAACTTTGATGCTACCTTAAATTATTATATCGTAATTGCAGACGTTTAAACTTAAAATTCATTATGCTCTATTTTATGAGGTATGTTATTGGTAGGTAAACAAAATATTTGTTGTCAATAGTAGGTGATAAGATAATCTAGATATACACAATAAGTAAAAACATGAGTAACGCGTAGAAAAAAAGCCCAATCCTATCAAAAGTATACAAGTTAGACAAATGTTTATGCTAAAAGCTCTACCTAACACTAAAAAGCGAGTAACCTGCTAGAATATAGTTATGGGATCTGATTGGTCGCTTCTGTTTCTCCATCACGTGGGTTGCGTGTTGCTTTCTCCACATTATCCGTTTTAATTGTGGCGAGAACAGTAACCCACTGTTTCTGTTCATTAAGTTTCGGAGGCTGCCTCCTTAATAATACTGTTCCACCGCTGGTGCAATCTATGATCCTTGTCACGGCGAAATCAATTTAGTGCTCGGTCATGAGAGCGTGGTTCACCACGACCGACTTGCCATATTGTTTTCAGCTAATCCAACTCTCATGTTGCGAACATCTATTTACAATTGTGCGGATTTTTTCGCCAACATATTTCAGTCCGCAGTTGCAGTTAATTTCATAGGCCCCGCGAGTTTCCAGGTCGACGTAATCTTTCACGGTCTTCAATATATTTCGTTTTTTTTTGTGGCCATAAAATGGATTAAATCTTAGTGTCTGTAGGGCAGGCAAATTCTAAGTAAGGGTCATTCTCCCAGCGTAGGGCAATATATCAGTGCAGGTGTTATCCTTTGTATTGTCGGATGTCTTTGAAGGTTTATGAATTTCCCGTGCCGTGTATCAATTGTGAGTGAAAGTATATTTCAAGTGTGCAATCTACGTCGGTGTCAAATATAGCCAGATCCCTGCGTACTGGTGTAGGAAGTGTTTCTGTGCCGCAGTAATGGAAACTATCGGCGTTAAGATATACGTCAGTATGAATCGTTTTTCCATACAACGCATGACAGAGTTTCCCATCCGGCTGTACGTCCCGTGTTTCTCGACTTCCATCGCGAATGTTGTCATCGAGTGTTTGGTACCCATGCAGCCAGATAATAAAATAAACGTGCCATCCACGTCTCCTTAGGCTCGTTTCACATTTGCCCAACACTCGGCTAAACGACATCAGATTGACTACAGAAAGGTTTAAAAACATATGACACGTTTCACACTAGGCCGGCACGTTGTCGTTCACCCTGCAGCCGACGACAGTCGTTCAGGGGGCCAGGTTGTCCTCTGCAGAATCCCGGCTGTCGTCAAAGTGCGTCAGCCTAGAGGGTGATTAAGTTATGGAGCGTTTCACATCTACCCGGCACGATTCGTCTAGTCTACATTTGTCCTGGTTCATCATATGCGTTCTTTAAGTAAAATATTTTTGTACTTATATTTTTTCCATTATCCTCACGGAGGATGTACAACTACTTATAAATTCAATTCATGATCGACTCGTTTTGTGGAACAAAAGTAGAGAACTGCATAAATACAGATTACAGAATAGAAATTATTGGCAAGGATTTTGCAGAGAATTCAGAAATGGATATGATAAAGATAAATGGAACCTATATTGATTTTGTTAAAACTAATTTTAACAGCTTGGAAATTCTGGTAGTTCGAAAAAAAAATATATTTATGAAGCACACATTTTGCCAGTTTTGTTTTCCCATATATTAAATGTAAGACAACTGTCATTTTACTGAGTCCGTGTGAGTTAAAAAGTAATCATCATCGCGTTTCTTACGTTATTTTCTGAAATTCCTCCACATACTCATCCACTTCTCATTGTACTTCTAAACCCAGCTATAGACAAAGTATTCGTCAATTTGTAGCCGTCTCTTTCAAGAACATAATATTGAAAAACTTTACAAGTCTTTACAATATCAATTAAGGATGGAAATTTATAGTTCTGTGAAAAATCCTCCATACTTTACTCAGCCTACAAACTTTAGACCTCTCGAGACGCGATAATTAAAACTCTGTTTGGATTGACATTGAACGTCCACTAAACAGTCGAATTTATTATTTATTTTTCTTATAATTTTAGAATCCAGTTCGAAAGTAAGGATGAAATGAATTGTGGTGGTAAAATTTTTATTGTATGTTTTCTTTTACGTCTGACGTTTTGCAAATATATTTTATTATAACAAATATCAGATAAATATAACTTACTTTTTTTACGATTGGGATTTCCATCATTTGTATAGGGGGAATACATTCCCTGAATGATGTGTTGTGGCTTTGAATGGATTTTCCTATCCCTGTAAGAAGATCGTAGAAATTTTCAATACCCATACAAAAATAATTGAAAAACTTGTGTTCAAATTTTCTCAACTCCTCAAAGGAACATAGAATGCCACCATGTCTCTTTTCATAATCATTGGACAAACCCATTGCATAATTAATTTTTTTCGGTTTTAAAAACATCTATACAAGACTAGGCAAGGGAATAACTTATCACGCTCCATACACGTAGAATATATGTCGGGCCGACATGTATGTGAAGAGCTAGCAAGGAGCAGTGGCCGGCTAAAATGTAGTTTAAACTGTTGTCGGGTAAGTGTGAAACAAGCCGTAGGCCTATTTTAATCCTAAGCCTCCTTGTTCCCACAGTGCGTATTACCTCACCCAGTATTGGCTTGAGTAGCAGCTGATTGTATATTTCTGTTCTCTCGTCTGAATTTCAGTGTTGAACGCGTATAAAAAAGACTTGGTAGCAGTGTGAATAAGGTTCATTAGATAATCAGGACCAAACAAAAGTTTATGGGTGCATCCGTATTAGAGAAAGAGAAGCTTCAAATATATACTTCACATTTTATGTAGAGCTGCAATAGAAAGACGATATTTTTATTTTCTTTCGGATGTCCGTTACAGCATTTAATAAATTTATTGGAGATCACTTTACTAAGCAGTATTCATTTTGGAGAAACTCATCAAGTGTTGATTTAAAGCTATGAATCGCATTAAGGTAAGTTAAAAGTCGTAACATGTAAATTATAGAATATTTATTTATTTAATAACAATAACTACGAATAATATGTAAATTCAGAAGGAAGGGTGGACAAGGGTATGAGGCTGACGAATAGTAGTGAGATGGAGGAGAGAAAGGAGGATTGTGATAGGGGCGAAATGTCGCGATACACGTTAATTGCTTCCCGTTATCAACATCATAAAATTAAAATTTTGTTGCTGAACAAAGACTGACCATTATCCCAAACCTAATTTTTCGCAATGTTAGCCGGCGGCCGTAGGAGACTCAATGTGTTAATAGCCTGGTTTCATCCTTTGTTTTGTGCCTTTTCCTGCAACGGTACAGAAAGGGGAGACTTCTGCAGCAAACACTAGTCGGAAATACTGAAGGCCGTCGAAAACACTGCATTACAGACAATAAGTCGACGACACACTACTCCGACGTCGGGACTAGGATTAAAATAGGCCGACGGTAGACGAGCAACGGAATGTGTGCTTTAATATGAAGTTGTTAATGCTTACTCTTCGAAGGTCTTTATGTAAAAGTTGGCAATCACAGGGGATAAGCGTGAACCCTTGGCCACTCCTACCTGTTCATAAAATTACCCTTGGAACTTGAAATCTGTTGTAATCACACGTTGGAAAAATCTGTGAATCTGTATGTAAACTGATTCTCCCATAATGATTTCATCGACCCGTTCCCCTGTGAATATTATGTTAGAACATGTGGCCCAAGTTCCGGAGTTTGAATGTCTGGACAAATTCCGTCCAGTTTTTGACTCAGTTTACCACTACATCCTTAGTTTCCTGGTTATAAATTTAGCCAAGTTGTAAGTAATCGAAGTAACGGAGCTTACAAGTGTGACCTCTGGACTTCATTGCGCAATTTTTTAAGGAATGATACATTAGCTACAGTTACCATTCGACATCGAACTATCGAATAGTATTTTGTCCGTCTTTGATATTGTCTGTTTCGTTGCCTGTTGCATAATTTACGGACGTTTTGATCAGTAATAAATTGGAGATCACTTTACTAAGCAGTATTCATTTTGGAGAAACTTTAGGCTGTAGGCAAGAGAGAATATCTCACAATGTTTTGTTTGCGTGACAAGTCCTGTGCACTATCACCTGAAACTTCTCTGAGATTGCTATCTTTCGATTTACGTCCGCGGGGTGATAGGTCGAATCTGATTCCGTGCCAGTGTCTTCAAGTCACTTCAACCCGAAGCCTCCTACGCTACTTCTCAAGTGTAACCCCTCATAAGTAATTTCTATAACTCTAGAAACAAATGTGCAAACAAATACTTATTTAGTATCCAGTGATTTTATATATGCAGTTAAACTATTTATTTAATTCGTTTTGATATGCTATTTTAACTAATTTTGCATTCTTGCTTATATATGTGGACAGTGAACGTGCGTACTGGAATACGGGAAGAAAGTGTTTTGGCTGGTGAAAAAGTCGGATGAAGCGAGAACTCGCCTGAAGGAATGTTCCAGTTCGAAGTGGTATGAAGTGAGTTTTCTCTTTACCGTCAAAGGAGTACGTGACTTGAACCAAAACTAGACTCAAGGAAACAGAATCGGAGGATAGCGGCGTCCAGAACTTTCTATAATGATCGACCTCGTGGGGAACGTGAAACGAAAAAAATATTGGACTGACAGAAACATATGAGGTAATGGCGTTTGAACGACCACCACCGTAGTGAGAAAGGGTAGGAGTAAACGATATTGAGAAGAGAGAACGACAGTTGATAGGATGTGACTACTGAAAAATAGTGGAGGGGAGAAGAGAACAGGTGAAGTCACTGCTCAAGGACAATGGAATCACCGCAATAGGCCTAATCAGTCACCAGAGCAAAGTTGTCACTTCATAGTTAGATGTACGGCTCGGAAAAATCTAATACCTGGCAGTAAAATGTTTTCCATAAATTATAACTGAGCATATGAGATCCGTAGCAGATCGACGTCTGCATAAATGTAGGACTCAAAGGGTTGTCAAATGGAAAAACATGGGTTGCTTACCTGGAGATATGTTCGTCCTAGAGTCTTGAAGAAAGGATGTTTACTGGCGTAGGACAGGTATAATAAATCGTTAGAGTGAGTGGCTCGTACTCTGGACACATCTCGGCTAAGAACAGTCTTGCCATTGACTGATACCAGAAAACTACGGCAGCAGCGCGGCGTCTCCGTGCAACGGGAAAAGAACAACGGAGAGAAAACGAAGTCGTCAAATCATAGAAAGAGTAACCTTAAGTGGTTGCTGCAGGTTAAAAGCCATTACATTTTGGAATTTAGGAAGCATGTACGAGAAGGGACACAATACCAACCGAAACTTGGCCAGGTGAAGGAAACCAACTATTTTAATTGTTCACCATTGATAAAACTTGCACATATTCCCAGTTAATTGTATATATATATATATATATATATATATATAAATATTGTAATATTCAAAATTATATAATAATAAAAAATCCCGCAACGTTGCAGACAAATTATGTGGTATCCCAATTAATGAAAAGAAAATATAAATTATAGGATTTTTCTTTGAATTTAAACAAACAATTTTTTTTCAGATAACAAAAAATTATTTATTACATTTCGATTTACTTTAATTTTTGCACATTTTTTAAAATGTCACAACTTTATGATACTCATAACCTCAGAGCCCCTTACTGGGCCTCTAATAATGATCGTAATTTGCAATTTGCACCAAAATAGTTACAAAGGAAAAACAAATTTAATTTTACAATAAAAATTTGTATAAAAGAATCTAACAAATAACTAGAAGTCTGACGGTAAATTATATTTACATGAAAGTTTACAAAATAATGTTTCTACATTTTATTTATTTCACATTTCATATTTTAAAGAAAAATATTTAATAAACAGGCCATAACACTGATTGCTATATGGTTTCACATCACAAAATTCCGGCGCCTATCTAACAACTGTTCACAAACTTTACGTCGTCCTACCCATTGTCACACAGTTTTGATGTGGAAGTACGTTAATACCAAATGCGATATTTTCAGCCTTTATTCAGCTGAGACTTTCCTGAATTCCTAAGTATTTAGTCACGAGAATCCTATATTCACTCTATCACCGGTTAAAGCGTGAAGACCGACTTCTCTAAGAACATTACTACCCTGGTCTGGCTCCCACAACACACTGAATGTTTCCGCCAAAGTTCTGTGCGTATTACATACGCTTTTCCGACAAGAATAGCGTACAAACATTTTCAGTCTCTGTATTCTTGCGCCAAACAATGCTCTAAATAATTACGCCGACAATATTATTATTAAATAAAAATTATTACATAAAACTCACATTATAAATTGTTGATCTCTACAATAAATATATATATATATATTGTCGGACTCTGTTATAATGAGCGCTACGGAACCGTTCGATTTTGATAACCGAGGTTACTGATATCCTGGTATCGCAGACATTCCAAAAACAAAATACGATTTTTAATATTATTATAAATAAGCTAAATTACAGTGCATAGGTAAACAAAACTGAACTGAAAATAAACTATTCTACACAAATCGTTCTGATATGAACTTTCTCAATACGACAGTCAAGAGATAGTCCGGAACTACGTTGAATTTTAAACTACTCACTTAATGCACTGTCTAAAATGCCCAGTTGACAACAACTAATTTTTCCATCGTTTTCGAATGACGAAATGCAGATCTGTTTATTCTTCAGTAAAGTTGAGACTGTTGAAGATGACAATCCATATTTTGCACAAGACAATATTTTTAACATTGCAATCTATTTCTCTTGTAATTTCAACTTTTTCACCCATCGAAAGGCACTTTATCTTTCTTCATGTTCATAGATTTTTAACTGGATAATTTTCTGCAGTCTCGGCCTTATAAAGGGTAGGCGAAATCTGATTAGGTAAAATTCCTTAACATAAAATATTTCCTGGATGTACAAAGAATGTTCATTTCGACCTCAAAAGACACGGCGATAAATCAGTCACATCTGGCCGTAACCGTCTCAAGGAAGTTTCCGAAGCTCCAGAGATTTGCTCGTTATAATCGGGTTTTCCCTCATTATATCAGTCAATTTATACACAAAAACATTGATTTCAATTGAAAAAGTAAAATTTACTCGTCAGAACCGAGCTCGTTATAAGAGTTCGACTGTATATATAAAATGGAAATATTTAAATAAAATATTCAGATCTAGGATGTCATTTGAATAACAAAATGCTAACTGTGGAATATGTCACATAGGGAAGTGGAGAAGTAACTAAAAATAATGACTTCGTGACAAGTAATACAATTGTAGAATCAACAAGAAGTTTCAAATTACAGTTGGAAAGACATTACGAGACGAATACGTGGGCGATGGACATACAGATTTCATAACAACACACCGAGAGGATTGTTATTCCGTAGATGGGACAGATGCATTAAAAATAGAACAAGGACCAACCGAATGAAAACATGGCCCAACTTTCCTCCTGGACGTTCAGGATCGTAGAAAACATAGAAAAGCGGATATTCTTGTATAAGCCGTTGAGATGATGGAGGAATACATAGTGAATGTAATCAATGTGGTCAAATGACACGTACCATCAACATTGTGTTACTGTGGTGCACTATTTAAAGCCAATTCCTCAACGTGCTTCATGTAAAAATTATCTATTGCTGGTGGCAGCGGAGGTGTCATGGCTAAACCATTCACCTGTTCATAATTTTCCTCATTATACTGAAAGTATGTTGTGCTCGGTGTATGTCCAACATAAAGACTGTAGTCTTTCTCGGTTTAGAGAACAGTGTTAGAAGATGATGGAAGTGAACGTCATCGAAACGTCGCGAATACAATTGTTTACTCGGTTAGAAGCCCTAGAAGACTTTTTTCGAGTTCCAATTTTTTCAGAGGCTTAAAAATTTCATGGTGTCAACATTAGGGACTTCGGTAAATAAATATGCATGTGGAAAACTGGCCATAATATATTTTTGGCCAATGTGGAATAAATGGGGACAAAATTCGTCGATTTTTTTTCGTGATGTTCACATACGCCCACTTGTAGACTCAAGTTATTTGGAAAGGAATATATCTAAATCGTAAGTGGCCGATCCTATAGAAAACCTAAATGGGCTAAGAAAAACGTCCTATTTATGGATCTCAGGCAAGCCATAAATCTTTTGATGGTGTTGCAGTCATTTCCATCAGACTTCTGATAATTTCTTTGGTGAGCCCGGAAGCTTTCTGTAACATGACGGTTTTCCTTGAAATCGATGACGTAGGATCTGCTACGAGTTTATACAGCTGGAGTTCCTGTAACTTCTCTCTATATGTATCTACGTTCATAATTACGGTCGTGTTTCTTTTATCCGCTGTCGTCCCAGTTTCTTAGCATTACTCCCTAAATATCCGTTCTTCCCATCTTCCCCCATAAACTCCTTAACGCTTTTCAAACACGAAGTTTCCCCGATGACCAGATCGATCCCCAACATTATGCCGGCTAATAGGTTAATATGTGGTAAACAAGTTAGTCGGCTTCTCTCGTCTCTAACTTGGAATGACAAGGGTCACATCCAAGACCACAAGTTTACATGCTAAATATTTACAAATTGTAAATACCTTATTATGTTTTATTTGTTAAATATTTACAATTTAAATACTTTTATTATATATTATCACAACTGTAAAATCTCCGGACTAAAAGATAATTTTCATAAAAAAAAACAAAAAACAGCGCTCTACATTCAGCATTCGTGACATTGGATTTTGTAGGCTTGGCTTTGTATATTATGTGGCAGGACTTACATCGTAGCCTTATTCATGGTTGTATTCGACATGATAACGACAGGTGCTACCAACGGATTAGGTAACGCGATATGTACCCCTAAATTCATCCGAAATGGTATACATTAAACCAACTCTCAATATATGGTGTAAAGGGGAATATATTTGATTGCACAAGGAACTTAATTGCCAATAGATATATTATGGTTAGGGCTAACAACACCCTCTCTAAAGAACAAGTATTAGAAAATGGAACACCCCAAGGATCAGCGCTAAGTGTACTACTTAATAGCCTTTAATGAGCTGAAATCTATCATCCTACCGCCAACCAGACACCTTGAATATGCAGATGATATCATTTTGTTTAAAAGAGGCTACAATATAGAAGAGACGACGAAACAAATGCAAAATACATTGGATAGCATTACGTCATGGGCCGCTAAAATAGGGTTAAATTTCAGTTGTGATAAAACCAGGGCAATCATCTTCTCCAGGAAAAAGAAAATTAAGCAATTACCACTACTATTAGAAGGTAGAAATATACAGTTCCTCCAGCACATAAAAATATTAGGAATAACAAGGGATAAAACTAACTTTGAAAGTCCACATAGATGAACTATGCACCGATGTAAAAAGGAGATTATATATTCTCATCTGTATTGCTGAAAAAATTGGGGCGCTGATAGAAGTACCTTAATCCTAACATACAATGCGATTATAAGATCTAAAATCGATTATGGAGTCCAAATTCATCAAACTGCAAGCAAATCTTTAATTAACAAAATAGCTACAATTGAAAATATAGCATTCAGCACAAGTTCTGGTTGCTTGAGTACAACAAATAGGGAAAAACTCCTATTTGAAGCTGGACAACCCAACATCTGGTGTAGGATGGATCTCACAATGATACGTTATAGGCTCTCAGGGCTCAGGTGTCCAGCTGACCTATAATCAGGAAAATGAATCCCCTAAACAGCAGAACCAGGCATCAGGAGTAAACAAACATAGACCCTATAGGGAATCCCTACATACCCTTATCAACAAACTACAGCTCGAGATCCCACCAATGGAGAAAACTAGTTCTCAAGAAAATTTAAACACCATTGAGACCAGTAGAAGAATCGTTCAACACTATATAATAATCTGCAATAAAAAATAATAGAGTACTGGACAAAGATATGTCTCGAGAAGATAAACACATACAAAAATTACAGCTTTCAATGAAGCTAAGTTCCCAAAACAGTTACCCGAATTAGATCAGAGCACACCAAATTAACCAAAAACTATGTTTTCCAGAAAAGAGCCACCACTGTGTTCACACTGCAAAGAAACCCTTGCCACCAAGCACATCCTGCTGAGCTGTGAAGTCTATGCTAGTACAAGAAACACCACAGGCAGCTGTCATCTATCCGATCTAGCGACATCTGAGCCGACGATCCTAAAGACGCTGAAGTCCATCTACCAAGCAAAACTAAGCGACATTATGTAAAATAGAACCATTATCTGTAAATAATAATTTATGTAAACTGCTTGTAGGAGTCGCTAATGACTACCATTGTTAATGCGACAATAATTTTTTTTAAAAAAATGCATCCGCATTTATAATACGATCTTCTAAGCTACATGAACGCCTAGATGATTCCAGGAAAAGATACAGGTTACTTTTCACTATTAAGATTATAATTTAAGTTATTTTCAGAGCAAATTGAACAAACTATATAATTGGTTTAATATATAAAAGTACAAGATAATTTATACACTTTACGAATTAAAGAGTTAAATTTTTGGCTAGGTGTAGGCTGCGAGTTGGCATATTCTTGTGCGTGTCGGAAAATCGACGCATTCCTCCGCTTCCACGCTAGTGAAAAAGAGCTTTGCGGCCCTTGTTAGCGAGACAATAGCACCAGGTAAATTTGGCAGCAGGGCGTGATCGATGGCCTCACTGCGACACTTTTGCAATATTAGTGTGTCTAACACATTTTAGGTTACAGAAACAATGTTTTCCATGGACGCCGTGACGCACCGAAGCATGGAAATGCAGGGAATGCTGAGACTCATTACTCATAGTGACATAAATGTATGAATGTGTGTATGTGTGGGTGAGAGTGAGAGAGAGAGCATGGTGTGCTCCAGAGATGAAGTCTGGACACTTAAGCAAAGCCGTCGGCAAGCAAGAAATAGAACAATCGACTTCAAAGAACTGAGACAGGAAAAGAAACTTTTGGAGCCGGTAAAACATGAGAACGAATACAAACAAACTGAATAGCTGGCAGGGCAACAAGTCTTCGACAAAAAGCACATGGAGCGCTGAGGAACTCTGTCCTAATTTTTAAATCGTGAGATGGAAGTTAGATCAGGCTATAGAGGCAATGAAATTGTAATGTATTTTTTATGACAAGTAACAAGAAGCACGGCGAATGAAAACTATCAGGCTAAGTTAACATGCATTTCGTATAACCGTGAAGAGCTACCCTGGTCACATATTTGACATGTATTATAAATACCATTCACGTATTGGACTTGTCGTAAAATTATTTTTCACCTATACTTAAAAAATTCTCAACAAACAAAAAAGGTTATAAGACATAAAATCACTTTTAACCGGGCATGTAACACATGTGTCCTACCTAAATAGCGAATTTAGTTTTTGAAAGGTCAAGGGGCAGCATCAATTGTACTCCGTCAAATTACTAACGCTCCATGGTATGTAACCAACCTCACGCTGCATACCGATCTTCAAGTTCCTACGGTGCAGGGAGACAACCGAAAGAAAGCCATCAAGCATCACGCAGTACTTGACAACCATCATAACCCGCTACTGGACTTATCAGGGAGGCTGTTAAAAATGCTATACCTGCATAAATACGCTAGACTCATAAACACTAAGGCTATGCTTATCTCATCTGAGGGGTTTGGAAAAAAAAATATATTATGGATTTGCGGAGATCTGATTTCTAGAAATTCACTCTAACGTTTGTAGTTTTAAGAATAAGTTTTTTTTATCGTTATAAGGGTTATTTATGATTGCGACAGAGGTAATTAAATAAAAGCAACGAGATTAATTTCGTGATGGAGCAGTCGAACGGCGGCAGAATCCGCTGACAGCATTGACCATCGCAATATCATACAGAACTTTCGAGATAAATTAATATCACAAAAATTTGTAAATATATGCAACTTCGTGTAAATTATCTATCCACGAAATAATCGTGAGAAAAGATGTAATGCAAAAAATTAAAATACATTTGAATAATTCTTTCATTAATTAAATTGAAAATAAATCAAACAAAAAAATTATAAATCTCAGTACTGCACCCAATTCTCGCAATTCGCAAGGTTCTTCATAATCGACTCATTTTTGCCTGTAACGATTTTTGTCATAAAACATTAATTATAATCTATATAGCTACCGTTACAAACACGAACTTGGACCTGGAAACTGACTTACTCCAAAAATACAGACAAAGCCGAAACTATGGACATATTAGTCCGATATTGCTAACTGTATCCAATAAATTCAAAGAATTTGTTGAATATATATATTTTTTAAATCTAAAATGTATGTTGATAACTCTGTAAAGATGAGCACTAAGAAATAATGATTTACACTTCTTAGAAGGGAGAGGGAAGGGGGGTAAGGTGCAAAAATTATACATGCTTGGACCCATAATTATTTTTATTTTTTGTGTGAAAATTAATATAGTTAACTTATGAAAGCGATATTTCTACTAGTGTTATTTTTTCCGGTGATTTACATTCGTTTAAAAGGTCAGATCCTTTATAATCTCAATACTGAACTTTAAATTCACGAGGTCCGTTGTGTTAGGCCTATAAATCGCGAATAAGGGAAAGCAAGCAAGAAAAAAATGCAGAAGAGTAATTTTTTTTTTAACTGTATATAGTTACTTGAGTCTTCCAGTTTCATTAAGATGTCTGCAATACCTAAATGTGTAGTAAACAAGATCGTATAGATTCCAACAGGAATTTGCAAAGTTCATTGCGCAAAACAAGCTGATTTTGTACATAATATGAGTTTTATCAGGTTACCACGCATTACTCGGTTCGCATTTATTTTGATTGCTTTGGCTCTCGGGATAGGATAAATCGAACGTAAGAAAATACATAACTTGGGGCGGATTATCCAAGTTTAGGAAAAATGTGATTTCCAGAGCGTCAGGAAACTGTATTAATAACATTTCGATAAAAGTCCTGTGAGTGAGTGGGGCTTGTGACGTCGTTTAACACAGATCAATGATACCAACCTCTGACTCGATCGTTGTGCGCGCTCTTAGTTATGTTACGTGGTTGGAGACTCACCTCTTAGATTGTAGAATAACCTAGAATAAAATTTTGAAAAATTGGAATTTACTTCCAGCTACATAAATAAAAATACTTATATTCTGGACCCAGTAAAAGAATCGCTCGCACAACTAATAATATAAAATTACCGGATTTACCTCAGAATATCGAAGTATTTAACAACCGACAAGATTCAAAATAACCAAAATGTATCATTATGTAATTTGACTTTCATGTTCATTGTTATATTGATTTGTACATACCTGCTGTAACTTTTATGTATTACCGGAATAATCATACAGTACAATTTGATTCGTTAACTGGTCGTACATATCTCCCACGTGTATAACATGTAATTAATCACCTTGCCGTTTAAATATTTCCTTCTGTAATAACCTACATCACAATGATACTCGAGATGAAGAGAACTCAACTGGTTTCAGTATCTTCGCGTAGATTGAATGTGCGTTTATTTAGAACCTCAGTCAGAGATTACGACGTATACATTAGGGAACGAAACCAACGTGAAATCAGAAACAGGAGCATAAATTGTGATTACATGAATAACCTATCCGAGGAGTGAAATGAATGATGGTTGCCGACAATTATTATCAAAAAAATTATTTCCCGGTCTAAACATTCGTCAAATACCCGTCGTTCTTATTAAATAATTCTAAAATTAATAATTTTATATAAATATAAAAATGTAAAAGTAAAGAAATATAAATAAAAATTATTTGTAATCTGATAAACAATAGAATATAAAAGTCACTAACGCTTATCCCGCTCATAAACTATCTTAACATACCGGGAGTATTTTCTATTAGTGTACTGGTAAAATTTTACACTAACGTAAGGTACCGGAGGTTCTTTTGAGTCTTTTAAGTTACCGGGAGTATTTTTTATTATTTTAGTCGGGATTGTTATTTACCCTCTTAAGGTACCGGAGGAATGTTTTACTCTTTTAGGGTACGGGATTGTTATTTGATCTCTTAAGGTACCGGGAATATTTTAAATTTTTTTTCAGGTTCCGGGAGTATTTCTGTCTTATGGTACCGAGAATTTTGTATAATTCAATTAAAGTACAGCGAGTGTTTTAGGCGCATTCAATGAAGTTATTTTTTACTGCCTCAAGATGTCTTCACTGGTACAGTGAGTTAGCATACCGGTTAGGATGAAATTAACATTCCAACGTCATGGATTGCGAAGGGGGAGTGAAAAATGTAAATGTTCCAAAATGGGACGCTCTCGATGCCGGTTAAATCACATGTTTACCCAGAGATTAAATTCTAATTAAATACTTCTCCGAGCTGATATAAATAAATACCTCGGCAACGACCCGTACCCAGCTAGTAATTATTAAATCTCAGATGCGCTGAAAATGCCGGCTTCTATTCTGTTACTAAATACATAATATTTTAAGCATAAATAATGATGATGGTGACGTATGATAATATTTAATCATACAATCGGTTTCCATTATGAGGGAAATACGTTCTAATCTGAAAAGTTTACATACTGCAAGTTATCACCAATTTTAAGAATAGAAAACTAATTATTATATTTATACTTTTTCTGTATTGGCAAGTGATGGCTACTAGCCGCCCCTCAGGCGGCGGAATGAAGCTTTTGAAACGCCCCCGCACAATGAGAAGACCTGACAGTGCGTAGGGGGACGCTCAGTGCTATCCGCACTCACACACATTTTATGTATTGCATAGGAAAATTGTAAAGTAGTCATATTCTAACACTTATCTATGCGTTATATCAACTAGGAGTGTTAGGTTTCTTCCAGAGAGAGCAAGGCCCGTATTTAGTGTTTTTTATTATATTCTGGTTATAAATGAAACAACATAAAGAACTGTTAATTCGGTTATGATGTGTTGAATCATAAATTGTTTCTTGTTTTATTACATTTGGTACAGATCAGCTTACTTACAACGTTCATTTCAACTGATTTATCTGTAACCACTTCCATTAATAAAGGGAAGAAACTTGTTGCTTTAAGAACTATGCACGGTTTTAACGTCGGTGTAATGACTACTTATTGAATTTTTTATTTTAACTGATTTCGTTAACTGGTATTTGATTATAAACTACATTTGCCATTTATCCAGTTAACGTACAGACGTAGTAGACCCTGACGTAACTTTGGTAGCATAAAAGTACTTTTATATCCTAGTAAACATTTTCTCTCTCGAAAACAGTGCATTTATCGTAGTGAAAACATATATTTGTCAACATTTTTTGTTTAAATATTCCTTTATCCCACATTTTATCAGTTTAGTGAATGATTTATGAAGAATCCTTTCACAAATAATTTAATGGCAAGATATATTCAAAATTACAGATTTCCAACTTCTTTTTTCCCCTCTCAGCCAGTTTTTCCTTTTAAAAAGTGGTTAACAGGTTTAATATCGCGATGAAAATATAGTGAACGGTTTTGAACTTTAAAGTTGGTTCTGGCACAAAGATATGCCTACGGTGTATACTATTGATAGTATAGGACTTGAATCTACTCTGTTAAAGTGTTCCTTCTATATACTAAAACCCTTAAATACATACTTAATAAATTATTTGGAGATAGTGTATAAACCAGAAATTCGTAGCGTATAATTTTACCTTTCACTTAAGTAAAACAATTTCAGTAAGAGGAATAAAATGGAGGAAAAATAAATAAGGTAGTTTGTTAGAAAATGGTGTAACTGAGAAGAAGTTTTGTATGTGTGTGCGTGTGTTAAAGTAATATATTTTAAGTCGGTTTCGAATTATTAAGAATAATGATACAAGTCTCCAATAAAAATACAATCTATAAATAAAGTGAATGCCGGAAATTATGAGGATTAAATTCCTTAATCCCCTTCCTGTCAGTTTGGAAAATATTTTCCTTGTTTACCAAGCAAAGGTACTTCCTTCCAAAAACAAAGATAACTCCCTATACCTGTTGTTGCAGTTTTGATTAACGGAAGAAATAAATTTGGCACTGTTATTTCAAATATTATCTCCATTCTATATGGGCAAGAATATGTTCTGAAGTTGGTCAAGCAAATTCGCAGCTCAAAACATTGAACATTTCTGAATGCTGCGAATTTATTTTATCTATGAGATCATAAAATACGAAGTCAGGAGGGGTGGATCCTGTAAATTAACGTTGAGGCTTTGATCTTATCTGGCACCGACGCGAAATTTGCATCTTTCGTCGCCATCAGTCAAAGTAAAACCACTAGGTTCACACATTTTTTGTTGACACTAATCTCTTTCTGTTGCCAAAGCTCAGGGTAACTCAGATTGCTGGAACTGAGGCTCGACATGAAACAAGAACATTAAAAACAGAAAAGAAGTTTCGCTCAGTGCACACGCAATAAATAGATGCTTTGCCTATTTTTTGGCACCACTGAATACTACGATCAACACGAGAAATCTTACGTGCTGTTATTTCGTCACAATTGTTTTAGGGATACAAATTACTCCAAAAAAGCACTTTAAAACACACTTAAAGAGTTTTAAAATATATAATCTCGTCACCAACATTTTTTTTTAATTACACCAGGGCCGCAAATCAATAACATGAATCAATGACCACTTATTTAGGCATTTCTCATTTCAACGTTAACATTGATTAATTTCATTCAATTTTAACTCCAACACAGAGTCAAAACAATGAGAGTGGGAAAATGAAATGAAAGCGTTTTTAAGACGAATTATGTCTATAAACAAGTTACAATGAGCCTCAGACGATTGTTGTGAACATGTAGAATCGAAATTCAATTGTTTTAACAAATGATTGTACATTTACTACAACTTTGAATAATGTAAAGAAAGTATTATCATTCTGCTAGGTAATTTTTCTAAGAAACACCTGAAAGATATAATTTCAACCAATTCATTTGTATAACTCGATGATGCACTTACCAACGTTGCCTTCAAAGTATTTTTTGTAGGTGTAGACAGGCTATGTATAGGGTAATCCACATAGTGGCAACTCCCCTCTTATAGTATAGGAAAAGGAGTGAAAGGGGGGATGTGGAAAGGTAGAGCAAGGTAGCCAAGGGTTAACTAGGGCCCCCGGGCTTTGGCTTAAGGATCCTACCCGGCAATTCGCCTCAAAGTGATGCAGGGAAAACCCTAGAAAAACCTGCATCAGGTAGGTCGAGCATTTGGTACTTGTCCCACGCCCTTCCGATGGCGGGAGAGGGGTTTGCTGTGGGGTCGCAGCTTACCCCTCTCCGTGCCTTGATCAGTTTTGGAGGCAGTTGGCCGACTATTCCAATAATAATTACCGTATGCCCAATATACACCTGCGGAAAACCTCTCAAAACAGGCCGAGGTGCCTGGGCATGTGGGAACCTCGGATTTCAACCCCCTAATGTACCCTTTCAACTAGAGCAGAATGTTTTATAAAAGATTTTGTTACAAACTGCGAAAATATTCACCACATACACTTTATTTCAGTTTTGGGCACAAATTTCGGAAGTAGATAGGGCGTGGAATGATTTATTTCTCATGAATAACCAATAACCAATTCAGACAAAATTGAAATAATAAATACCACACAACGTTTCTGCGATCCTTGCCCCTTTGCTCAGGTACGAAGAAGAGCCTAGAGCGACACAACTGCATTTGTCAGTTGATAAAACTCAAAACCATCATTTTTCTTTATTTTTTTGAGTTTCGTCAACTGACTAGTGCAGTTGTGTCGCTCTAGGCTCTTCTTCGTACCTGAGGAAAGGGACAAGGATCCGAGAAACATTGTGTAGTATTTATATTATCAGTATTTTCTCTGAATTGGCTATCTTTCTTATTCATTATTTTAAATCAAACGTATATTTTATTTCATTTTGTTCTCGTTTTTGTCATAAACTTCTCTTTATTTTCATCAAAATCCTAATTCTCCATAAATTTATGTAAGAGGAAAATTTTTCTGTATGAGTGCATATCCGCCGAACATGAAGCAAGTACGCCCTCTTACCAGAGATGATATTTAACCGCCGTGTGTTCTCAGAGATATTCAACGTGGGCATTAATATCGAAGATTTCATGATGGTTGCAGTTTTAATAAAATAAGTAATTTCATCTCCGACGACACGTCGGAAATTAGTAGTAAGGGGCAATGACGCATAGAAAGATAATAGAGAATTAATATTTGAAAGGACTACTAAGAACAGTGTGCTAAAAACACCGTTGGCCAAAAGCCAAATCTGCTAACTATTGCATCAAAAAAAGATTGTTACTGTTCACAACAAGATTCTTCTTACATGAATCGACACGTCTCTACAAATATGCACATCCACTTATAGTCTATATGTAAAAAATTAGTAGTAGTTAACTACGTTGTTAACATTTATACGTCCAAACTTATTCCGTAGAAATGCAAAAAAAAAGAGCGTTATAAAACTATAAATGTCTGAAACAAATGCAGTTTTTAACGCTTTCTATAATTTCAGTCAGAGATATACCGGATACAATCCTCATATTTTGTATTTCACGTTACTGTTCATCTGTGAAAGTTGAAATTTACGTGCTCGAAGAAACAACTCAAAATTTTAAGTGAATAAGTTTCCGCAAAACTATTTCTCATTGTACTATGCAGATATTACATACGTAATATGCAGATATTGCAAAGTGATGGGGGAAAATATTGTGTCAGGTAATACATGAAGGTGAAAGGTTGCGAGTCGTGACCTCAGGGCAACCATTAAATATTTACGGGTCGTGTCTTGATTGCAGCCACGGACGGCATTGTTACCAACTTCCCAAGCGACTGCATCGGTCAAACGTCGCTATGTAACATTTTCAACAGAACTATTCTTTCGAACACTAACCGGAATACAACGAAACAGGAAAAGGAAAAACAATTGACGAACAGTGACAATAAAGGGCATTTTTGTTAAAAGTTCATTCAATGTGATAATTTGTGAATCGGAAATGGAAACAAATCGATGAAAAATTAAATTGGTTTCGAGAATAATTAATGGAAGGTATGTACGGAAGTAAAAGAAGTGCCGTTGTGTCGCTCTAGGCTCTTGTTCGCACCTGAGGAAAGGGACAAGTATCCCAGAAACGTTGTGTGGTATATTATCACTTTTTGTCTGAATTGGCTATCTTTGTTATTCATTAAAAAAGAATTCGGTAAACGTTCTTAATGTAAAATTGAGTTTATTTGTAATATTCTTACAAGCTTCTATGAGGCGCGTAGTGAAAATGTTTTTATTTATGTCCTGAACTAACTGATATAAAAAGAATTAATGGTCAAGAAATTTAATAAAAGTTTATTCTCCATTTCATTATTAGCAAATGCCAGAAGTGGGTAAGTTAATCGTCCGTATCTTTTCGGAAAGACCATTTTGAAAGTTTTTCCTGAATCATTCCCGGCTTTTACTGTCGGGCTTCATTATAGCTAAATCTGAAAAATCCATGAAGCCTCAAATTTTAATGTGAACTGAAATAATATGGACTCGTAAACCCGTATGTTCGTAAGGTTACTTATCAATAAAAACCGTTTAATGACGGAAAATTCATAATGAACTCAGTTTTCTTTTTCAAATTCGCTACAGAAAAGTTCTTCATATGCCATCATGAAACGATCGTTTGAAAATCCTCGTAATATAAATAAGCAAGTACCGTGAAATCAATTATATAGGGGTAACTACAGGAATTAGATCGATATAGTATATGAGGCTAAAATAAAATTAATTCGAAAGTGATTCAACAGATAAATTAATAAACTTCAAATAAAACTAATTCTAGAAGCGGATCACATAGAATCAAAGACCAGAAAAGAAACATTACTTCATGATAAATCGGTAATATAAACTATTTCAATTTCAAATTACTTTCCGACTTCAAATGTCTCAAGCTAATTATTAAAGCCAACAAACTGTCTAAAAATAAATTAGTATTTTTTATGTAGTATATGAGGCTAAGATAAAATTAATTCAGAAGTGATTTTACAGATAAATTAATCAGCTACAAATAAGAAGGTAATTGCAGGAAAAATGTTTAAAATATTTCATAGAGTAGGTGTTTTTAAAAAATCACAGTTTTGATGTGTACGAATTTTGTATATTTAACGGTAACATTGTATTATTGTCTGAATGTATTAAGCATATTCATAGATTTTAAATAATAACTGGCACCATTTATCTATCCAGAACGACAAAAGTAGTATTTGCGGATTTTTTTCTAAACTGGTATCTTGTCTTTTAAACACTGCAGGAGAAAACAAACTATAACGTGAACCCGTTTGTGAATGTCAATCTTCTCCCCACATTTCTATCAGCCTTTCTTAGTTTTGATAATACATGTATATATTTCCGAGTTTTCAGTAGAAGTGCTTTTTCTTTTGGCTTATGTTCGGCTGAGAAAAATGTCTTATAGAGGATGTGATTATTAATCATACAATACTGCTAATTTGTGGTAGCTATACGGGAAAGACTAAACATTTAAGATTTTATGGTAAAAGTGTGTTTTTCTTATTTTGGCATGAAATTGGGGGACCAATATAAAGTTTGTTCTGGTTGTGTGGAACAATTAAGACAATGGTTTCAATGTAAAATACAATCTTCCCAGTTTGGTATACCAATGGTTTGGAGACAGTCTAAAAATCGTATTGAAGACTGCAATTTAGGTACATACAAAATTCAATGTAAAGAAGAGATAATTGTTCTTAACGTCCCATCCGCAATAAACCCTGTCCGTCGCCTCCAGCTACATTGGAAACTATTTTTGGTGATTTAGAAACAGTACGACCAAGATGATAGTGACGATATATTTGAACCTGGTACCAATAACCCTAAACTTTTTACCCAATTCTGAATTAAATGATTTTGTCAGAGACCTAAATCGTGGTATATAATTTTATTGGTTTCGTCACAGAGAAGACGATTACTTCTGTATGTTGAAGAGAGACAACGCCCGTCATGTTCACAAGAAGATAAGTAGGTACGGAAATTTTGAACAAAAGTGAAAACGCTACAATAAGGATTTATAATATTTTTCATGCAATTATCATTCAAATGGCACAACTATATATTTACAAAAAAGTGTGGAAATATTTTAGATGACTTATTTCCCTCAAAATATGACATTTAATATGGTAAAAATAGATTCCATGTTTGAAATCTGTGCTATAATTAATCTATAAATCAGTAATAAAACTTAATTTTCATAAAGTATTCACTGACATTTCTGTGTTTCCAATTATTATTTCTTCGTGTCTAGAATATCGCGGTGTCGACGATACGAAGAGAATGACGAATTGTAGGTTTCAACTATTTAATATAATACTTCTAAGTTAAATTTAATAGAATATAGTTACATAATCCACACAAAGGTTACAATTTCAAGAATTTCCGCTTCTTGTAGTGTACGACAAACTATTATTAAAACTCGTCTTTTCTAAATAGTAAACATTGATAAAAACAAATAAATTACTACGCATACAGTATTGCCAGTTGTTATTATGAACTTAATTGCATACGATTTTAGTGATTCTGAGGTACCATTTTTTAAATTAATCAAGCAATATGTATAAAAATTTCTCGTGCCGTTTTAGAATCTATCGTACCCACGAACTTATGCCGCGGTGCATTACAACTTTCAATTACATATTTACACATGCCAATACGAATTTGTATATTTAACATAAATGTATCTTTAGTATTTATAATATCTGTTAAAGAAATATTCATATTTTTATATGAAAAAGGTGAGACATAAATTATTCCCAGAATACAAACATCGTTTTTGATTTCAGATGCTAAAAATACACCAACACAAGTCCACTTTATATCATTTATTCAATTCGTCAATATTCGCATCAGCTTTCGGACCTGATTCACCTGCAATTTAGATCACATCTACATTGCTTTTACTTTTATAATTATAATAACATGGACAATAACTTTACATACCTGCTTTAAACTTCGTGAACAAGACGTCCAATTATAATATTTACGTTCAAAGAAAAAATTAATAATTTTGACATTCCAGTTATAATTTACCTGTACAATAATATACTGAAATTGGCACGACGATATATTGTGTAATCACACAAAAAGATTAATTTGTCATGGGGCAGCACATGAAACCGTTGGGTTCGCATTTCGCAGAATAAAAAACAATTTATCAAAGTAAAACAGCGGAAGTTGATAAATGAAGGACTACGTATAACTGTGCAGGTAGGTACTGAAAATTAAGTGTAAATGAAATGATTCGCTAAACGGTTAAAAATTGAGTGGAATTGTTAATATAAAACTAGGAGTATAGACACGTCTTCAAATTCGTAATGAATGCATATTCTGTAACGTTCACATGTATATTAAGGATCGCTGCAAAGTTGTCTCGTAATTGCAATGATCTCACGTCCTCTGCAATATCGGAGGTCGTTAGCACCGGCGTGGATTTAGAGGGGCGCAGTTATGGCCGGCAGCGTAGCGGACGGACAATTTTACGAGGTCGTCTTCTTATGAATTCAACACCAATCAAATGTGTGAAGTATAAGATACCAGCTGGTTATATCTAAGGACATTTTCTCAAAACAGGTTTCGATGGAAGCATGAAATCGATTCATCACCGCTGCATGGAAAAGGTCTAACCTTTTCCGAATAAAAGAAGGATAATAAACAGATTACAACAAAATCTGTAACAAGAATCTTAACAATCCAATTTTGTTTACAATCGAAGGATACAATTTTGATTAAGCCCAGTAAGAAATGAACCTCAGACCAGCAATGACAACTATACAAACATTTTAAATCCCCCTGTTTCGCTTCTCATTTTTATGGTTCTATATGGGAATTATATGAATTGAAACAAGTTTTAAACTACTTTTGGTAAATTCGCGTAGTCGTCCTCTTTTTATGTTCTAGCAGTCAGTTGATTATAAAGACAAAGCATGTGAAAAACAATTTGAGTTCAATAATTTGAAATAACCTCTTAACGATTTATTCCAGGTTATTTCGTTAACGACTATTTCAGCTAGCCTTATTTGGAACAGTTAATATTAACGGCTTACTCGATATTGATTTGAAATTCACAGTTTACCCAACCGTAAAAAAAGGGGAAGGCTTCCAAGGTGGCGGTGGAAGGATGGATGAAACTTTTTTCCAATATTGGTGATGGATTCCGCTGTTTATTTTCGCCAGAGTAGACGTAGACAACAGAATGTAATTTCCCACTTGTTATTCCTTCTTAAAATTCATATAGCAACAAAAACAGTCCTGTGAAAACAAACTCGGTAATTTATTTTGGATTCATATATTTATTCTATCACAATAATTGCAAGAAGTTCAGAACGTTGTTGAAATGCATTGTCAACAGATACGTCGCGAGGCCAATCTAGTTTTCGAAGCGTTCTTGGAAAGACAAAGGAAAGAAGGGAATTTGTCCGCGAAGATGCTTCTGTAAAGACGTTTTGAATCGGAGGAGAGAATTCATAGGATTCAATAACTGTTGTCATGCACTTGATTATCACACCAATGGTTTGAAACTAACGGTATTAAACCGCATCCTGCAAACTCAACGTCTCAATGCTAGATAAAATATACTGTTACTGACTTAACAACGTAAAATATATTGAACTTGAATAAATTGTTTCCATCGTTTCCATCACAACCGTGACGATTATCATTAAAATTATTTTCGTGAACTAAGCAGTTAATCGATATTTTCTAGGTGTATTGTAAGAGTATGTAGCAGCAGTTTATTTTAATAACAGGTTACGTGAGTGTAATCCACGTGGTGGCAACTCCCCTTTAATAGCATAGGAAGTAATTTGAAAGGGTGGATTTGGAAGTTTGGAAGGGTAGAAGAAGGTAGCCGACTATACTTTTTTTTAAAAAAAGTATAAAATACTTCCGGTACCGTACTGCCGGGACTTCGAGAGTCAGAAATACTCCCAGTACCCAAATTGCGTACCCTAAGAGATCAGAAAATTTCCGTTTTCCTAATAAAGTCATAAATGCTCATCGAATCTCAAGAGCGTTTAAGATACTCCCGGTACCTAAATAAAAATATAAAAAAAATTCTGGTAAATAAGAGATTCAAAAATATTTTCGGTTTCCTAAGAGAGTCAACAAAGACTCCCAGTACCTTTAGACAACCAAAAAACACTCCCTGTACCTTAACAGAGTAAAAATTAATTCTGGTACCTTACGAAAGTGAAAATAATACCGTGAGCCTAAGTGGGCCAAATTAATACTTTGCCTTTAAACAGAAAAAATTTCTATGGGTACGTTGGAAAAAGTCAAAAATAATTCCAGTATTCTAATACTATCGTTAATACTCCTACTACTCTTATAGAGGCAATAATACTTCCGGAACCTTAAGTGATTGAGAAATACTCTAATACCTTAAGAGTGAAAAGTAATCTCGGTACCTTAAAAGACACAAAAATACTCTAAAGTACTCACGCTACTCTCAAAGTGTAAAAACTACTCCCGAAATCCTTAGCGAAACAAAAATACCGGGATCTTATGCGAGATAAAAATATTTTCATTAGCTGAAGAGAATAAGAAATATTTCCTTTAGCCTAAGGACAAAATTACTTCTGTATCTGGAGTGTATCAAAAGTACTCTCGATACCTCAAGAAAGTGAAAAATATTCCCGGTAGCCTAAAATAGTCTAACATACTCATAGTATCTTAAGAGAGTCAAAATTATTCCAGTATTTTTGAAGTGTCAAAAATACTCCTAATAATTTAGAATGTCTTAAAAATTATTCGCCCCTTCCGCGTTTGATAGTTGTTATATATGTGTATAGTATTCCCTGCCTCCTCTCCCCACCTTTCCCTCAATCAGTGCCACACGTCGTCGATGTCGCTAGAGAACCTTCTTCGGCATAAAAAGCAAGCATGATGTTTAAGACGAGAGAAGACGGACCTTGTTTCTCAAAATATGTGTGAACGAAGTGCTTGAATAGTCTTTGAATGTGGGCTAATTTTTGGCTCTTCGAACCATGGAGCGCGAATAAGCGAAATAGCCATATTCGTTAAATTTCAAGAGTACCTGTTGTTAAAGTGTTTAAAGGCAGAAAAATTGGGTCTGAACGTGTGAGTTGTTGGCGTCAGGAACCAGTCGGGAAAAAAGGAGAATGGAAAGACTGGTTCAAGACAACAGAAGGGTAACAGCGCATTATAGCTACAGATCTTTATTACTAAACTTTTCAAATAATCTCTGAACTAACTGTTTAACGTACCTTCCATAGTATGGGTTATAGAAGCCGAAGGTTTGCAATTAACGAGAAGAGGTCTGCAATTCGCACAGGAAATAATGGGAACCGATGAATGGCATTTCCAGTTAGGTCATGCAGATTGCAGAGTGATAAGCATGGAATCCACATGTATGAGTAGAACCTATCATTCTGGCGGTGAGTGTTACGGTTTAAGCCCTTTAATTCGCCTGGAGCAAAGTATAGGTTCCTAAACATACCTAATTACCGATGCTGATCAAGTTTATCCTATCATGTTAATGGCGTATTCCATAGAAGATAACTATGCACTATTCGACTGTGCTCGTATTGTGCAAGAATGGTTTTGGGAATATAGGGCAGTATTTGGAGCTCACAATCACTATGTATCATCAATCCAATTGAGCATTTGTGGGACGAAATTGAAAAAGTCATCCTGAAACGTGACCAATAAGCAACAATTCTCACATAACTCTCTAGTGCTATTCATCACGCATGGTTTCAGATTCCTCGCATCACCTTTCAACATCTGGTAGTCGGTGTCAAGAAGAATTGCTAAAATATTGATTGTGAAATATAGCCTAACAAAGAACGGATACGGTGATCATATATATAATAACGCGCTTATGTTGGCGCAAATAAAATTATTATAATATTAACAAAAATCTCAGGTATTTCATTTCAAATGTTCGATAAGCCATTTGTGTCAGAAGAACGAAGACTTTCCCGGTTTAGAGAATGGATGAAAGCCTCTCGGGTTTCCAACCCGTTGAGATCGTCTTCGCCGAAGAAGATGATGACGATTGTCATCGAAACGTCGCGGGCCATAGACAAACTCATCCGGTTGGAAACTCGAGAGGCTTTCATCCATTTGTGTCAGGTTCGAACCCTCGCCGTCGGCATGTTGTGAGTTCACAGACGCAGGACGAACCTTTGGCAATGTGATATCCGGATGCCGCCAAACTGGAGTCAATCGGAAGAGTTACTTAAACGACAACAAATGTTCATCACAATTTTTGCTTATCGTTGCACTATATTAATGGATTATTTCGGACCATCATTATTTTTATTCGCTATATGCTAAATTAAAACTTGAATTTTGAGCTCGTGAATTTCGGACTGTACCAGTGAAACATAGCCCAAAGAACCAGTCGGCACTTAAATTGATAATCTGAATCACTTAGTCTACGTACTTAGGCAAACAAACAGATTCATCGCGTGAGACAAGAATACCACTATGAAGCTACTTCAAGTTCAGAGGAAATGCTTTCTATCGTAGCTCAGCATTAGTAAATTGTTCGTGATCATCCGTACAATGGATGAAAAAAGCTCGAACCTGACGAAGTCAAGCCGGGTACGTCAGGCGGTTAGAGTACCACGTACCAAATAGAAGTCCGGGGTCGATTCCCGGTCCAGTTATTATCCTGTTCCTTTACTAAAGGAAGCTAAATACCGATAATTAATAGAGATAAAAACCGCATGCTTCCTGATTTGGTTGGCTCATAGAAAATTATATTTGATAACAGATAGTCGGATGAACGCAAATGCCTGAAGTTTTGGGTGGTGGTAATAATGGAATTGAATGGATCGGACAACTAATATAAGTGGACTTGATACCCAATAACAATCGACGAAAATAATCTTGTAGAGGGGTTCGAAGAATAAAAGGAGAATCAGTTACCATAGAGATCATCATACAGAAGGTCAGGACAGATTCCAATACAAACAGATAGATGCAGACACAAGGTGCTAATTCAGTTACGAAAGAAATTGAAAATCGTAAACCAGCAAGAAACGCCAGAGTCTCATACTTTCGCCAGGAGGAAGCAGATAAGAAATATGTATAGATATGTTTCACTATAAATGAGCATAGGAGCAGTGAATCAACAGGTTAAAAATTACATGATTCATAAAGCAAGCAAACCGATGATTAGGCTATTTAATCCGTGTATTTTTATTAAAAATGTAGGTTTTGGCAATCTTTAATCTTAATATTCAGTGTCGGAGGCTATGGTGTTGGTCCACCCTTTCCAATCCACATGACAGGAAATTTATCGTCCTGAAGTTTACGAATACGGTATCCCAGTTAAGAGGAACTTAATTTTCTTGTTATATGATCCACTGTTGAAATAATTCTAACTTAGAAGCTATGAACAGTTTACAGGCATCTCAGTAAATATTATCTTCCGCGAAGACGTAACCCAGAATTTACTTAAGTGCTTTCTCTCTAGCTGTGTAGAAACATGTGGATTTCCGAAGCAGATACGCAAATTATGCCTAGATGGAAAGTTGAGTCATCTGAGAAACAAACACGATTGCGAGACCTGAACATTTGACTATTATATGAATGAAAATAATGTATTTAATACAGAATGATAATTAGTGCTGCATTATTTATTCACATAATGCAAGATGAGATAATTTTATGGGACTGAGTTGACATGAAAGACAACCAAGGTCCAATTTTGCATCAGACAGTGTAAGTCTGCCATTCTGCCAATTTCATGGAACTTTTCACAATATTGTTTGTCTTTACGTCTCGAGGATCGAATCCAACAATTCGAAATGGGCGATTTTATTCTATCACTGACGCCATCACGTAAACGATTGACTTCTGCTTCACTATTTATTTATAGTTGGACGGGAAACTCTAAAAATAAAGCTATCCGCTGATAAAACTACAATCTTGGATTATAGCGGTAAACAGTTTTTTTTAGCAATACTTTTTTGTGATTAGTGAAGTGGTTTGCGTTCACCTTGTATTATCCAATGATTTTTATTTTATTTTTGAAACATAGCAAATTAAATTGAAACTTAAAATACAGTCTACTTGCGAATTTTATTTCACGTGACTTGATCGAGCATACTATAGAAATAGAATTTAGAACAGAATTTCTGCTGAAATAATAGGCGTCGAAATATAAACTACTTGCCACTTTTTCAGACAAATAACATAATTATATATGCCGTTACAGTTTACAATTTATTTCATTGTTAACGTTGTATGTTATTTATGGGATTTACGCCTTGTTACTATAGTATTTGATGTTAATTTATTCTGAATAAATTTAGTTGCATTCACATCCTTGGCACATATTCCATTTTGAAAGTTGGCAACGAAGACACATGTACACCAGGAACGGAAGTATACCCGTATGCAAAAACGTCACGACGGATGTTACGTCAGGGAAAACAAACACATTAAACAGGATTTCAATAAGAAAAAGATGCTTCAAAAGAAAGGAAATTTTCAAATCATTTAGTACTTTTGCGCAACATCTTATCCGATTATTACAACATAGAAATATAATAAAAACTAATATTTAATTAAATATTCACTTTATTATGGATTTGGAGACAATGATGTCCTATTTCATATGCGGCCACCAACGTGTTACGTTCCACTTGTGATATTAGTTAACTCATTTTTACTGACAAAATTATAACAAAAATAAAGTGATTTACGTTTGTTAAAATTACATTTTTAAATACTAATTAACAAACTTAAATATTAAAATTATGGTGAACAAATAATATATGATAAATCAACTTTAACAATAAATACAAAGGTTTCTGAAACGTATTTACCTTATTATTTTCAGTGATTATTTATTTTCGTCAGATTTTTCCTATCGTTGTTTCATGATGCCTTTTGGGTGTTTATATTACAGTTTGGTATTAAATGTAAGTGACAACACAACAACACGTTTTTCCAATAAGTAGTAACAAACAAAATTATAATACTTATACGTATAAATAACAATAAATATCTTGGATTTGAATTTTGAGGACAAATTTGGAATTTTCAGCCCTGTATGTGTCAGGTCATTTTCTCCCTTACGACGCCTGTGATTCCGAATACCTAGACGCTAAATCAAGTTAATTTTTTTTCAACAAATCCCGTTGAATCTGTACTAAACTGTAGAAGCCGTCAACAGAAGTCTCCCTATGCAGGACTGAACCGTGTAGAACCATGGCGTAGAGTTGCGGGCTCACATCCCTATGCTCTGACCTTATGTTCTTATTCCCTGAAGACGAACAGAGATATTTAATGTAGAAAATATTGATTTCTTTCAGTTCTTCCTCTTCGAATTTAAGTCGTAGAAAATTTACGGCAAGTCAGGATTTGCTATGTCAAACGATCGTTCACGCGAAATGTCGTCCAAAAGGAGATTTTGTGAATTATTTACTTAAAGTCGAAGCCTTTGCTGTCTTTTGTAAATGTATTTTACAGAGAGTTATGATAACTATATATAATATAACAATGGTCCGGAAGTCGAAGGTGAGATATTTGGTGAATGGACTACATTAAAATATGTTCGTTTTGGTTTCTCCGTGTACACAGCTCTTCACTTTGCTCACGCATTGAACGTGAAACAACAAAAAAAACCGACGAGGATTCCTATATCAAATGTTGGTACTTCATACGATACCTTCGTTTTATTTTTTGTTTTTGCTGCTGTCAGAAACCCAACAAGTTCCCCTCGTTTCCGGAAAGAGATTCGAACTTTTTTTCCCTTGCTGACGAAATTGCCTGTTGTAATTTTGAAGCTTTGAAGTTAGTCATATTAATTCAGGTGATTCCTCTACAAGGTAATTATAGATTCATTTTAAGTACGACTAGAACAGAATTGGCCTAAGACAATGCAGCCGAAAGTACAGACAGTTAACATTATTTATCACGTAATTATTAATGAATAAACGTGCAATCGAAGATTGAAGCGTAAAAGAATCGAAGGATAACGGCAATAACAATGTAAAATAATTAAAATATTTACAAATACTCACATATATTATTAGTTTTCACTAAAGATTAAAATCGAAATTGAGACAATTCATCCTCATCGTGACGGCAGCTGTTCCATTTGATATATTAAGCATATTTATTTCCAGAACCTAGTTTTTAAGGCATTATAAATTTCTGACAGGTCTAATTTACTTTTAATATATAATGCAAATACATTCTGAAAAATTAAAACTAAATACAAACTGAAAAATTAAATTAACAGCGTGGCGAAATAAAATTTTAAAGTCGATATTTTTCCAGTCTATGTGGAACGCTGTGTGCTGGTATTTATTTGTAATAACGCCGAAATTGAGCGCGAAGGAAGGTCAGTCAGGTGAGCAGAGGAAAGGGTCGTGGCTCTACGTTCAAAATCAATACGGTGAGCGCCCTCGACTTCAACTAAGGCACGGTTTCAAGTCCAGTTCCCTCGGGACATGGCAGCAAGACCGCAGTAATTACCACAACAACAACACAGAATTCATACTAGAAACATTCAATTGAACTTATATGTAATATATCTTTTTTTAAAAAAAAAAGCGGGAAGGGTGCGGGTGGGAGGAGAATGACCACCACTATTGTGATCGGCGGGAGGAATTGATCTTGTTTTAATAACATGTGGGTTCTACCTGCAGCAGTTGACATATAAGCACACAATAATGAGAATGTTTAGGGTCTTTGTGATGGAAAAAATTAATTCGTAATTAAGTTTGGTTTATAAGGATCCATGGTTGACGGCCTGCGAATGTGACTGGGCGGACGGTGAGCTACTCCAAGACACTCGCCATCAATTATTTCACATTTAACAGATTGAAAAATTTCAGTAAAAGCTCTATTTCAATATCAGAAAAAATGAACAACCTTCTCATTTATGGTGGAAATATTGTTAAACCACTATGAAGCTCAGATTCGGGTAAGAATAATTACCGAACGAGTAGTGCTGGCGAATAACATTTCTTCTTTACCTTTCATATATGGTTTTTGAACACTTAGTTCTCTGTCATTTCATAACTAAAATGAAAAGTGACATGAAGAGAAACTACAGACAACAGACAGTCATTTATTTGTTTAACAAGATCTGTTTTTTAAATGATGATGTGAAAGTAGACGCAGCAGACTTGCTCGAGTTTTACTGAATTCAGTACCCGAATTACTTTCGATTTCCTTTCATATATCATTCAAGTCAATCAAGTGTTTTAATAATTGAATAATAGTTTTGTCCATCGTTTCTCCACACTGGTTCGTTTTGACACTGGGGAAGGGTGCGGTTGTCTTACAAACAACGGTCAACAAATTTCAATATCACAGAACTCCATAAAAACACTTAATCTTTTATTCATTTTTAAATAAGATAACAATTGTTTATTAGTCTTGTTGATCCTGAAACTCTTACATGTCACACGTAACATGAGAAGATAATAATAATGGAACAAAAAAAATTAAACAAAATTAACGCCTGTAAGACAATATATATATATATATATATATATATATATATATACACAATATATATATATATATTGTAATAATTTATAAACTAGCTTTTGTTATCTTTTGACAATAATTCTAGATATGAATTATGTGACGTTTTTAAATGAAAATAACTATTACGTGAAAACTATTAAACAAGATTTATTAACAATTTTAAAACAAGTATTCAAATTACAAAATATTTGGGATCTCAGGATCTTGAACTGGGTTTGATAATGGCAGAATTTATATAATCAAAATTACATTTACTTTATATGGGAATCAATGCGTCAGAATATAGACGAAATTTGTTGCTGAAGAAATAATACTAAAGATTGAATTTAAACAATTTTAATTTTTATCAAGAAATAAATAATGATCTGAATAATTAAAGATCTCATTTTATCGATAATTAAAGAACGATCTGACGTTTATCCTTTAAACGTGGTTTACAATTATTTTAAAGTTTTCTTTCTACTTACGGCAGCCCAGGTCTCATTTTAACTTTTCGTGCACAATTTTGGGGATATCACTGATTCTAAGTACTCACAGACTCTAAATGTTCACAGACTCTAATTAGCGTAGTTTGTTAGTAGGTTTAAAATAACTTTGTCGATTCTCGATGATTTACTGCAACCTGGATTTGTAGGTCTCGTGGATTTTTGTTGAAAATGCGCCTCATTGGTTTTGTCTGTTGACTGAAGACTAGTTCAATTTCTGCATTTTTGATATAACAGCGTACTGGTTACTGGAACACTTTCTCGTTCTTTAAATTAGATTTTTTTCATTCTCGCTGCTGACTGACTAAATTGTTCAACTTTTCGTGTATTAGAATTTTGGTCTGTTCTCCTTGCTGCTTACTACCCGACTATTCGTTCGTCTCGTATATTTTGTGCGCGTTAAACCTTCTCGACCGATCAACAATACTTTCTTTGCCTTGCCGGCTTGTTGCGGCGTCCGCTATATCCACCAATAATGAGTCCTCTACAATTCAACTTTTCAATTAGAACAATGCCTTAATTACCAATTACTACAATATATATATATATATATATATATATATATATATATGTCTATAACAGACAAAGAAAGAGAAATTATTTTTGAACAATATAATTTTAAATTTGTAGACGTTGTGATCCTTGTCAATTCAATCCCCGGACCGAAGGGATAATACTAAAGTTGCGAAACTTAACAAAGTATATGAATACAAGATATAAATTAACAAGGATTATTCAATAATCCATTAGAAATATAGTTTAAATGAGAAGTGTCCTACTTAACATTTAAAGAAAATTTGTTGGTGTTATTATGTAACATTTCCGAGAATAACCTCTTATTAAAATTAGTTTCCTTATCTATGATAATAATTATCAAAATTGAATTAACGATTAAGATCCAAATAATGTATTGAAATCGGAGAATGTTTATTAGGTGGAAATTTTACATTATATTTTTGTTCTCTAATTATAGTTAACAAAGATAGTTTTCTCTTGCTGATATAAAAAAATGAGAAATTATTGCAACTAATTTTATGACAACAGTATGGAAATCCAAAGTATTAAGACTATAGTTATGGTTTTTAACCAAATAAGACACATAACTGACATTTAAAAATTGCAGTTATTAAGAGTTTTTGAATAACATTTTAAATTTAGTAGATAAACAATCATAATACGGTAAAACATTAAAAATGATAGTATTGGATTATTTGTCGGACAATAGTTTTTTATTACTATAATGTAATTAATTATGACATTAATAAATTTGTCAATAAAATTATAGAATAATAATTAATGATTAAAAGTTTGAATATATAGTTAAGGTTATCAGTATGATGTGTGATATCAGGCAATAACAAAGCTTTGTCAACATAATTAAAAACCATAGCCTTTTTTGAGAACCAAAATATAATGTAAAATTATTAATTTTAATAAAAGGTTAATCTCAGAAATGATACATACTAAGAGCAACTAATTTTCTTTAAACAGTACACTTCTCGTGTTTTTTCAGTTTGGCGATAGTATTGACAACGATCACAACAGTTGATCGTAACGTCTACAAATTTGAAATTATACTGTTCAGAATTAATTTTTGTTTTTAGTCTGTTATACAGGTCGTTAATTTCTTGCGTTAATAATAAGTGAAATTGTTTCACAGTAAACACAGGTGGGAGGAGCAGGTGAATTATGCTACGAAAAGAATTACATTTTGTAATGAGAACTCTCGAAAAGGAAAAGTGCAAAGAAAATATTATCAGTACGCCCATTAATGGAATATGGTATAGGAAAAAATAAATAGAATCCTATCAAAGGGTGCAGTAAAGAGCCGCGAAATTGACCTGGCCATTGGATAAAAAATGTGAAACTTCTAGGGTGGGATACGCTGCAGGTAAGAAGGGAAGGAGCTAGGATACATAGTTTCTTTAATGCCTTTGCAGAACAAAAACCTTCTCAGGAAATTCGGGTTACAATGAAAGAACCGACTCGGTACGGGAGGATGGATAACATCTTCAAAATGCAGGTAAAGTAGCAAAAAACGGAAGTTTCCAAATAGGAATCCCTAAATAGGACAATAAATGACTGGAACAATTTACCTGCATCTGTGTTTGGAGTGTTTCCTCCAAAGGAAAGAATATTTATGCTGAATCTGAACTCTTTCTAGTGAACGTAGGTTAGTGTAGTGAAGTAAAAAAGGTTAATAAAATCAATCAGATTCAGAATCCGTTAACAAGAAGGAAATAAATGCAAAGTTCACATTTTAATATTCGCCAATATCTTATAACTCTGCGCTCAAATAATACCACCCCAATGCATTTATTTTAACCAATTCGACAATTATAAATCCGAATTTTTATTAAAAATGTTTTCTTTAGTGTAATAGTGTTATTGTTTTCCATAAAAGAGAAACCTGTATTTTATGACAATCAAATATAGTTTCCACCTCGTGAAAATTTCTGTACTAATTTATCCTTCTCAAAAATTGTTTCTCTTTCACATACGGGAATCTAGAGCAAAGTACAATCGCTTCTCTTTCAACAGGCTTCAAAAGGCGTCTCTCAGCAAATCGTTATTTGCCTACAAATGTCATAAATGACAAGTACCTGTTGACGGACTCTCCGCGTAATCCTGTAGCAAAGTTCTGCTTATTCGATTTGCGAGACGCAGTGGATGCCCCCTCCGGTTTACAATACGAGCCATATGAAAACAGTTGCGCTTTGTGTTTTGCAGACGTATTACGCAATCTGTTTGATTGTGCGTGGTGAGCGCGGAGGTTGCTCATTGTTCGCAATTTTCCCCACGCACCCGGGAGATGGAAGTTCCGAGGCAATTAGTGAAAGGCTTCTCATCTCTTCGACCCATTAAAGCCGCACTGTATTACGTTCGAATGGAAACGAATATAAAAGTGAAATGAAGATTGCACCGACTCGCGGAAAAGAAACCTGCAAGGGAGTCCATGATAGTGTTGAAAATATTTTGTGAACACAAATACAAGTACTAAGTAGACAATTAACACACAAAATTAAATGAAAAACGAAAATAACACAACGTTTTCTGCAATCCTTGTTGTTTTCGCCAGGTGGTTCAACATCGCAAGAGTTGCACACCGCACAATCAAGGTGACGAACTCAAAAGTAAAGCTAAAACGAACTCAAATGCAAAGATAATTAAAAACCAAAGAGGGATTGGTCTAACAATAAGGGATCATGGCTATTGTTATTTCAGAGTATCAGTTTGTACGTCAATTGCAGTAGTTTGATTTAATGAAAAGGATTTGGATATAATTATGGAATGGAACCGTAGCATTTTGCCTATCAAATGAATGTTTCTTATTGATGATATGTTCGGAGACTACAGATTGTTAGTCAATGTTATACATTCACTGGTATTAAGTGATCTTTTAGTTTGTCCAATCTAGCAGGAATTACAATCAGAGCAAGAGATTTTGTAAACAACACAATGTTTGCAATAAGTGTCAAGTGTTAAACACAAAGGAAAGTGTAGCAGTAGATCTGTAAATGATGGACATTTGATATTATTCAAAATTAGGATGAACTTGTGATGTAAGAATTTGTAATAATGGAGAAAGGGATAATATTTGCATTGAGGTGATTGGGGGCGAGTAGTAGTAAGATATCTGTTCAATTTAATATTTGTGAGTTTATATACAAAATTTAAAGAGCAGTCATTATAAATCAAAATATTTACTTTGTGTTGATGTAACTTGTAGTTAGAAAGTACCACAGCTCTCTTTTGGAAATAGTAGCACAGGAGACTCACTAAAGCTAAAAAAAACTAAAGCTGCTGATTCTGTATCACAGAATTTTTCTTACGAAGTCACAGCACAGTTTTTGACATAGGAATCTAAAGAGCATATAAATTAATTACAGAATAGGCTGAATAAGTCTAATCTCACGAATAAGCACCGGTTGAAGAACACTATTTCAAAGAAATAACTTTGTAATTTTTTCTTTTAAGTTGAACCATTATTAAGAATGTTTTACTGCTGGGTTACGTGTTTTTTTAATTCATTTAACTACAGACCCTGATCAAGCTGATTGTGAACGAATTACTTCTCAATCTTGAATAAATAAAAATACGTATATACAATTATAACCGGTTTCCGAATCAGAAGACCATATACTTTTAAGAAAGCACACTCATGGAAATCGTTAATTAGAAAGTGAATAAAAATCGCATAAACAACTAGTGTGACATGAGAATTCATTCTGTTGTCCTACTAACACAATTTACTAAATTTTGTTAATGACGCAGAAATAGAAAAAAGTAAATAATAAGATCAGGGATATTCAGTAAAGGTAAACAGAAACCAAGAAAAGCACACAGAAATAAGGATTTAAGGACGAGTTGATGGTATAGAAATTGTGGAATTAATTATGAAATTCAGCCGAAATACAAGGAAATAACTTGGTCCTAGCAATAAAACAATTGTCCGGTCTATCCAATTAATGAGCACAACGCCCCCACAAATTTATTTCGGGCTCGGCCGAAAGAGAGAACAATCACAGTGCAGTGTCAATGACAGAAGACCCAAAGCCATTTACGCCGGCTACCATCAAATGCAAAAGTTAGTAACCCGCGAGGACTAAAAGAAAAGACAGATTCCCTTTGATATGCACCGCGTATTCGGCGCAAGTGGTCCGTAATTACAGCTTAACGGCACAATATGAGGCTGCGAACGGCCTTGGCAACGTGGTGAATTGCAGCTACTTCACTCGGAGCAGGGTAATGGTGCTTAAAAAGTTACCCCACCCACACATGCCTGCAGCTATATTTAACTTCAATTTGCACATCCCATTAAGGAAATGAGTAACGGCGGAGACACGAAATATCTGCCTCGTATCAATGGCAATTCAACATCAATAAACAGCTCAACACGTAGCCTACGTTAATAGAGACAAAAACCAGGACTTTATGAAAACAAAACGCACACATTCTTTACATTGTCAAAATTCTTTTAAATTTCTCGTAGCTTTCTTATATTAATCGCGCTTATTTCACCAATTCCAATTATCGAATGACATTTGTCTACTTTAAATCTTCCCTTTTAAAATTATACTGCGAAGTTCCATAATATTTTGGAAAACTTTTTAAAAAGATTTACCATTCCAGTGAACTTATTTTTATATTAATCAATACAAACGTCTAATTTCCAATAACATATTAAATTTTAATTCCGTCGACCTGTTCCCCAACAATGTCCCAATCCATGTATTTATCTAGAAAACTAGTGATATTATACATAAACTATTCAAAGGTTTTTTATAATTTTATGTCTGCACAACAAACAAAATAAATTAAACTTACTTAATTATCTCTCATACAACTTGTTGTGTTGAAATTCTTTCGTAAATTAAACCATTTAAGTCTTCGTATACATTTATTAGTCAAACATTTCAGAAGCTACCGCCTTACGCCATAATCATCTGTAAAAGTAATTATACATAATTTTGGTATGTGGATGAAAAATGTCGATCGGAACGGAAATCGAACCCAAGAGCTTTCTATCTATATCTTCGAATATAAATATATATAATTTATTTACAAAATTTAAAATACAGCATTTACACTATAAGTCTGAGAATTACCTATTGCGTTCCAATTACTCAATTCCACATTCTATTGAAACCAAAAATTAGGTTTTAACATTTAGCATTTATAGGAGAGTGTTTTCTTATTTTCATTGTGTTAATGGTATAATAATTTTTGTTCAACCACCTTTAGAAATTCAATGGCTTCTTGATACCACGACTTTATTTTGTACAATTTCTCCGCAGGAAAGACCTGATGGAGGTACAAACACGTACCGAAACGTTGTCGTAAATAAATAAAATATTGTCTGAAATTAATCGAAAACCTGCATTATTTATTAAATATAAACAGATGTAAAAATACAATCTCTATGTATATTAAAAAATATAGAAAGGAAGGTCCTGGGTTCGGTTCCCCGTCCGGTCGAGATTTTTCCATCAAAAAAGTTTTAATGCATAACTACTTTTATAGATGACTGTGGCGTAAGTCGAAAGCTTCTGAAATGTTTGATTAATAAGTGTATATGAAGACTTAAGTGGTATAATTTACGAAAGAATGCAAAATACTATCATTTTATATTAGTTCATTCTTGAGGAACCTTTTGGCGCTTAAGCCCTTTTGTTTCTGTGATATGGGATCAGTATATTAAGTTATGCAGCTCCAACCAATGCCATGCGAACCTTACAAGTAAAATGCACTTAGCTTGAGTGATTCTTCCAACCGGACAGGCGTAGGCGACGACGTTTGATAAAATGTGCTTAATTAATCACGTAAAAGCAGCCCAATCTAGAGGATAATAGTGAAGACGACAGTATATAAGTACAGTACAGCAAGAATGTAAGGGAGGCTACACGCTGAAATAGCTAATGACGTAAGAAAAATACCGGAAAGAAATACTGAAGAATATATACGGTAGATGCAACCTAAAAATCAAGTTTTTTAAAAGACGGGGCTGTATCGCGTATTATTATTGATAGGAGTTTTTCAATTAAGTTACACTGATATTTGTATCAGTTTTCCAATCACGTGAGCAACCATGAGGCTGGAAATTCCACCACCAGCGGAAAACACTTTTATTATTCTTGGCGCCAGACTGACGGGAGATTCTAGCCGAACTGCCATCATATGAAGAGGCGAGGCTTTTTGCATACCGATCATAAAGCCACCTGGAGAAGGCGGAAACCTCTGGTGCAGACGTCACCAACATAGAAGATTATGATGACATCATATCGTGCTACACATGTGATTTGTACAAAACAATTTAGACAGACATACATAAGAGGTTAAGGCCGGAGGAGCAGTCGGTCTTGTGAGGTTCGTCTGGAAGCAAAGAAACACCACCGGAGACTCTGCAAAGCGTCAATGACGACCCCAGTCATGGCGGTCCCATTCTCAGCACTTATTATAGGGAAGGCATTTTTAAGAGAGTTTTAGTGAGACCAGTATTCCCACGATTAATCCAAGATGGTTAGTCGGGCCCATGATAATTAAAATCTTTAAGTATATCGAGACTGGTATTAGTTCCAGTTTCATTTGTATTCAACAAATTAGTATTCAAAATTATGAATGGGATTTTATTTAACCTAGTAAAGCCTGCACTAGTCAGTTCCTGCTCTGTCGCCCAAATGTTGGTAGTAGAACACCATAGAGTATTTCTTCAAATTTTCATTTCTAATAGAAATGTATACAAATCTCCATTCACATATCAATTGGCACATAAATTCACCAAGATAACTAGTCGTAGGAGTTTTGAAAATCTTGTGCGACCTTGACAATGCGCAGATAAACTGACAAAAGTGAATAAAGTTTTTGAATATTGCTGAGAAGAAATCAGCAGACAAATTAAATTTTCCGGAAGAGCTTCTCAAAGTTTGAGAGGAAATATGGGAATCGTTTCTGGCCATCTGCGCCGGATAATTGCTATACCACCTGGCAGGGTCCTTGCGGCCGGAGAATTGCCTCGAAGAATGTGAATAAAGGAGCACAATTGAGTGGAGATGCTGGGGAGAGGACTCCTCGCCTGTCGTCTCTATCGATTCCTTCTGGCGTGGGCGGGGCCAGCCTTTCGCCGCAAACAAAGTATAAACACCACCACTTCGCGGCTCTCTTAGAATCAATATTCTATTAGAGAATTTACTGGCGCCACAACCCCCGTATGGTCACAATTAAAGGGAAGGTTCTCCAGTAGAATATTAATTCAGTTTAATGGACGAATCATGCCTTACATCTTCGTAAAAAATGTATTTCCTTTAGGAACAATACTGATCTTCCTACCAGAGCCCTACTCTGAGAAAACAACTACACCGTGTGCATGATCTGTCCAGCGTACCTCATCTAGCGAACGTTTCCTATCAAGAGTGTTAATATATAAAACGCAGACGCATAGGGCTACCTTTTGGGATGTCTTTCTTTCTCTGTTTTTGAACTAGACGAAGCACCTCTGCCTGTTTTGAAAGGTGTATGTTCCGGATCGCAGCCCTTGGGCATACAGTAAGAGTTGTTCACTGATCCCATTGGAACAGTCGGCCAGCTGCATCCTAAACTGGTCGAGGCACAGAGAAGGGAATGCTGTGTCCCCACAGCAAAACCCCTTTCCCGCCATCGGAAGAGCGTGGAAAAAGTACCAAGCGCCCGACCTACCTGATCCAGGTTTTTAATCGAATTCCGGGTAGTATCCTTAAACCAAAGGTCGGGGGCCATAGTTAACCTTCCGCATCCCGCCTTTCAAATCCCTTCCTACGCTATTAAAGGGGAGTTGTCACCAAGTAGATTACCCTCGTGTAGCCTGTTACTTTTTAAAAAAGTGGGTAATGCTGTTCAAAAAATGTGTAAATTACAATCAACGTAACTATGTATGACCACAAAATAAAATATCTGTTCTTCATTGAATTCAAAAGTTCGAATAATAAGTAAGAACTTGTCGCTATCTGATGGAGAAAATCTTACGGGAATTTTTTTTCCCCACGGGTAGTTTAACAGTTTAGTTAATACGATTTTAAAATCGTGTTCGGAAATTCCCAAAGAAGCTGAAACGTTGATGTAAGACTGAATTTCTACATGAGTTCTATCTTTTCGTACGAAGACCCAGTGTAAGAAGGGGAAATAAATGTCTTGAACTTTGCAGAGGAGAAATGCAGCTATGGGAAAAATTTCATTTCCCGAAAGAATTTCTGGAAGGTTATAAAGGTTAAAAAATATAATAAAAAATTAAATAAATAATTCGCGTATATAAGAATGCTGTGATGTAATATAAAAATTATTATACGAACGTAAAAGGAATTTATATAACTATTTGCATTCTGGAATTTGTTTCATACTGATATATAAAATATCGGATTAAGTATTTTGGATATTGGTATCGGTAGTGATTCATATTAGTTTAGAAACTTGAGAAAGTACTATTAATTTATTGTTTTTTCGTTAAAATGTTTCAGTCATGTTCTCGCACTGGATACTTTCAACAGTGAAGTTGTAAGCAGTTAAAAGAAAAAAATGATATTAGGCGTAATTTACAACTAAAGATAATTTCATAGACGTCCTGTAATATATAATGGAGCGGCAGAGAATATAGTTTAATACATAATTCATTTAATGCATTTAGCCAATGAGTTTTTAATATGTATTTCACTTTTGATGCTTGCTGCCACAGACATGGAGAATTAGTTTTACTAATGGTTAATGGAACGTCACGATCATATACAGTGCACTTGTTTATGTTTTTTAACAATAATTAATAATAAACTATAAAGATAAAACGTTTAACGTAAGTAATGTATGGACAAAAATAACACTATATACCACTGAGGCCTCGTTCGAACTCTTACGAGACCTCCTGACTGAGTTTATTATAATATATTAATATATCCTGCAATATTGTCACGGGATAATTAATATTGTGCACCTATCTAATAAATATATTATAATGCCAAATACTGGATAGAAAGAAACGAAAAAAAAATATTTTCTAATTAACTATGCCACAAATTCAGACAATTTCAATAGTCACAAATATTATTTTTAATATAAAAATATTAAAAATAAATTTAGCATATTGATATCGCAGACAACTATTTCTGGATTAGAACACAAACCTAACATAATAACATAGTCATGTCTGCACCATCGAATTGAAATATACAGTTTTAAAAAAGAAACAAATACAGGTTCAAATGTACACAGAAAACCGTAAATGAAAAATTCAGTAACTGACTTGACCTTCTTTTTAACTTACAGACTACTCGTGCTATTGTAATGTTCTTTTCCAAATAAAGGCATCAGAATAATACAACGGAAACCTAAAGTTTGCCTTGGGTTTGGTGTAAACACGATGAGAAGTGAGGCCATTTATCTGCGTGTGGGTGGCTTTATGTTGGGGGAGGATCATGATTGATGGACTACTCAAGTGACGCCAAACAGAACCAAGGTCTCGGGTCGGAAATGCGTACAATGCCAAAAATACTGATATGGAATAGACGACAATTTTATTACAACCATAATGAAAATACTATATCAGTATTTACTCGATCCCGTTTTACAGTCACCCAAAATGGCTAGCGCATACACATTATACACATAATACATTATAATCATCAACGGCAGTTTCAATCCATTTTCATCATGTCACTTTCCTGTGAAGTCTAGTGAAATTTAATTATTTATTTTGGTCAGTAGATTACATTAAAAGACCATAAGTTTTAACCATATTTCTGTCTACAATAATTAATTTCAATACACGACAGACCAGTACACTTCTCAAAAGTAATCTGCCTAGCACGGAAATGTTTGCCACAAATTAAAATGAGCAAACTTTATTATGATGTAAAAAAGTTATGGTTTTCTACAAACACAAAATTATTACCGTAATTTGTTCATTTTATACGAATAAAATTAACAAAAAGACAAAATCTAGGATGGCATATTCTACAAGAAGACTTTCAATACTACATATTATGGCAAGCACTGAAATTGAACGTAAAAATTGTGCGTGAAAATTACGCGCGATAGGAATTAAACTCCTACCCCAGTAGCTACGTCCAAAAATAAGGCCTTCGCGAGAAAAAGGTCTGGATTTTTATTTTCAAAGTTGTATATGTTGTGGATATTAGTGTAAAACCAAGTTTTACAATTCTAAAGGCCTCGGGAAAACTTTCTCTGGTCTAAAAACCAGTTTTTCGCTAATATCAAAAGCATGAAGCATTATATTGAACATAATTTTCAGTAATAAATTTTATAGCATGAAATTATGCGTAATATGATGTATTCGAGTACGACAATTGGTCGAAAGACGTGGTAGAAATCGTTCGTCAAATTGAAATTTTACACCATTTTCGAAAAGAATGCAGTTTGTGATAATTAAACTCTTGATATCTTCAAAATATTCGGTCGTACAGCCATTTGTCATAAAAAAAACGTTGTAGAGAAGCTATTTCCCTTTACATCGCTTTATCTAGTTTTAAAAATTCATTGAGAATGGACGAAAATATATTACAAAAGTGCTCGGACTCAAGTGTCCAGTTTGATTTCTATTCTTTCTTCCTTGCAAAAAAGTATATATATATATACACTCTTTTAAACGCTGCACACTTTCTTCCTCTTAGAAAAACAATACTCTTAAACATTTTAATATGGTCTGCCAAAGACAAGTTTCACAGTCACTCCCATCCTCAACGCCACAATATGACCGCAGTCGGTACGGCCGGAACCTTCCAGAAAAATGGGTGTATTTTTGGCAATTCTCAAATGATTTTTAAAGAAGATAATGCGTTTGAAAGAGAATTAAATTGTCCAAATTTTTTTCTCAAATAAGTTTACTGCCGACCATTGTAGAGATACAAATATGACAAACTGCATTATTTTCGAAAATGACGTAAAAAATCCTAAATTTGACGAACGATTTGCACCACTTCGTTCAACCGAATATCGTGGCCGAAAACATCATTCGATACAGAATTTTATGCTCTACAATATTTTACATAACATTATTTTCAATAGAATGCTACATGCATTTGCTATTGGCGAAAAACTGAAAAGAGGTTCAAAATTTCGTGGTTCTCAGGCCACAGAAAGTTTTTCAGAGGCCTTTAGAATTAGAAACCTTGTTTTTTTCACTAATGGCAACAACATATACAAGTTGAAAAAATACCCCACATTTTGCGCTGTAAGATGTATATATCTACAGAGAGTAATTATGGTAAAACTATTTGAGAAGATTAGAAGAAATTATTGTCGGATATTTCAAATTATAAGTGGGCAAGTTTTCCACTGAATCACTTCAATCGCGGTCTTTGGATATTTTCACCAAAATAAATAAATTTATAATTTAGAAACAAAATTTTAGGCTAGATTGCAATATGAGTAATGTAATTTTATGTCTCCTATAGTGTAAGAAGGTGGACAACTACAAGGCAACACTAACAGCAAAAGTGATTTCGTGCTTACTGCCCACTTCTCACGAGGCAGCACAAAAGCACGCATTGGCTTTGTGAAGGCCCAAAGGAAATGAGGCGAGCCACCAGGAGAATCTTGTGGTAGGAACCTCGTCCAATACAACGCTAATAATCAATATTGGCCCTTATTCCCTATGTCGCATGCCATCGTTGAATCCAGTCTCTGGCGACTGCTCCTAACAAAAGAGGAAGCTGCGTTACTAGTAATATATAACTTCTAACGCATTGTGGTATTATTTTAAATAACCCTACAAGGACGTTTACCAGAAATATATGGTAAATCATTTAAAATTTCTCGGTTTTTCAGAAAATGATTCAACATCTATTTTCTCTCCTACGACATCCCATTTCGCTAATCCTTTAGATAATGTACGTAGGTTTATTTCTAATGCGTCTAAATAAATATATTGGCTTCAACGAAGACCCAAGGCTTTTACAACGACCAATACATAATTGTAAACGCATTAGTAATTAAAAATCTCACTAGGAAAATGTTTTGTCGTTTAGAAACGAAAAAGAAGTGAAAGACCGACGTTTCGAAAAGTAAGCAACTCTATTTGTCTTCAGGGAGTAATTAGCATTAGTTCAGCACATTTAGGCAGTTCAGCCTAACCCAGGAAGACAAGAGGTCGACAACGATACATCTTAATAATAATGAATAAACATCTGATATTTATAACCAAATTTCATCGATAAAAGTGGTTATCAAATGGATTATTGATATGCACGCGAAGCAATCTCCGAAATTGAAATGGAATATAAATGAATAAATATATGGCCTTAAGTCAGAAAATTATAATCTTCATTAACAAAGATTAATTTTAAGACGTGTTGTCCTGTTTTCGGACCTCTTTAGGTTGGACAATTTATATATATATATATATATATATATTGTAATAATTTAAAAATAAATACTGATGGTTGTGGCTAAATAAAAATAACTATGTAAAAACAATTAAACAAAATTTATTCTTTGAGGTTACAAATTATATAAAATAATTACACAATAATATTTAAAATCTCAGGGTCTTTACTGGGTTTGATAAATGGGTGACTTGAATTTTAAATTATCTAACAAAACAATTAAAGAAAAGAAATAATTAAAGAAAAGAAAATAATTGAAGAACGATCTGACGTATCTTAATGAAATGGTTTACAAATAAATTTAGAGTTCTTTTACTTACGGCCGACCAGGTCTCAATTTTGGGGTTTTCTGTGCACACGTTTTTGGGGATATCACTGAATTTAAATTGGTTACAAAACACTTGTCGAAACTTTTGGGTCTCTCTTCTGGAAACTGGAAACTGCAACTCCTTCCGGATTAATGGGTGGACAGATTGTTACAAATTATCTCTCTGTGGAATTGATGACGGTCACGGTACTTATAGATTTTTATCGTGGCGTGATTTATTAGGTTACTCCTTGTAACTGTTCGACGAATTTTACTGTCTAAAACTTTTTACTCAAATTTTACTTGTAACCTTTCCGGCTAGATCTATCTGCCTGCCATGCTGTTCGCCGTCCGACTGTCTCTCTTCGTCTCGTAGAATTTGTACTGCGTACGTCTCAACAATGGTTCTTTTGTCTCGCCGCCCTGTGTCGCGGTGCACGCTTTATGTCCTAATAATAAGTCCTTTACTTTGCAATTATAACAATGGATTAATTACTAATTACTACATTACGCCCCAAATTCCGTTTGAGAAAGGAAATGTCTGGACTTTACTCTTCGAAAACTGAATTTTATTCTTTTCTCTCTTCTACAATTTTGCCCTAATTTTGTCATATCGCTCGGAAACTTATACCTAATTACCATTCATTTAAAAGATTTACACATTCCCATCAAATATTGGTGCAACTTATTATTTATTTGATTATCCAAATGGTCTAGATCCTACAATTTATTACGGTTTGAAATTAATTGTGCATTCCTTAAAACTAATGCCATTAAATTAATTTTTTTTTTTTTAAAAATTAAATTAATTTTTTTTTAATAATCTTTAATTAACTTAATTTAAATTCATTTAATTTATAATTATTCATCTTAAACATCAATGCTGTCACTTAATCTGAAGTAAGCTTTGACCTACTTTCTCCAGATGTCAGCTGTTCTTTTGTTTACATCTACCCCCTCCAATTTTCAACTGTCTCACGTGACAACAGCACAGTGCCACGCCCCCTTTTCTTTACACAACAAATATTGCTTGAAACATCACATCTTCTACATCTACACAAAATTTAAAATCACCCACGTGACAGCTTTAACATGCCACGCCCCCTTTTTCTCTGCATATTAACCTATGTTCAATCATCATCATAACATCTACTTCAATACTTAAATTAAATTCACTCATGTGACAGCTTAACATGCCACGCCCCTTTTTCTCCTTTTCAAACATTTAATTTATCTCTTAAAATTATCTTAAACGTTTTCATCTTAATTCTACACCTTCTCCTCTATTTACACATTAAACCTCTCAAAGTCATCTTCAAAACATTTCAATTGTGAGTGAGCAATCATTCAAAACTTAAATTCTCTCATGTGACAGCTTAAACATGTCACGCCCCCTTTTTCTCTAACACCACTATGTTTAGTAAACAAAAACATTGTAGCAAAACGCCACGAAATTATCAAGAAATTAAAGAAACGTTCTCGGTCACGAATGCCGCTCGCCTATCCGCAAAACACTTCCTAGTGGTCCCCTATCACAAAATGAATTAAGCGAGAATTTTGACCCCCCAAGTATTTCAATTAAAATCATAAGAAACCCATATCCTAATGGTCTTTCTTTCCAACTTCCTAACATCTGCTTTTTCCTTCACCAACTTTGGTTAGCCTATCATCAATATTCAATTTGAAGAAAACAAGAAATAGCTTTAGTTTAAACAGAATAAGCACCTAAAGGTGATGAAAACCAAATTGTTGAAAGGAAACTACAATTTGTAGCAAGAAGGTTCCCTAGGTGTGCTAGACCTATGATAGTTAAACATGACTATCCCCTCAGGTATAAGATGGAAGAAAAACAGAATCTTGAAAATCTAGGAAAAATAGTTCTGTTAGCTGAAGTAACCACGTTAGCCACACGTGTAATTAACAAAGAATGTTAATCCTTCTAATTATCTAAATCCCTTCTAAACTTTACATCTATCCAGTATCTCTGAACTCAAATATGCCTTGACCTGCATTCTGCCAGAATTCTCCAGCTGTTCTATGTTTACATTTGATCAGCTGTTCCTTATTTTCGTCTTTCTCCTTTCCTAAATTCACCAATGTTAAAATCTTATTTCCAAATTCTATGTTCAAATAACATTCAATATATCCCACCACTTGTTTTAAATTCTTAAATCCCATCTGTTTTATCATCATCAATTTTATTTCCATATTTCTCAATGTTTTCATAGCAATGCTCCCATCAGCTGTTCCCACTTCATCTTCGTAAACAAACATTTCTATCATATTTTGATTCACAACACCTCCCTGTAATTCTTCTATTCTTTCATAATTTTCTATTTCATTTACTTTTGCTACTATCTCACCTCTTTCTCCCACTAATTCACCTCCCTGCTCATCAATACCTTCAATATTTAACCCTTTAATCTCTCCTTCAACATCATCAGCCTTATGCTCCAACAAAATTAAATTCTTTTCAACATTTCCATTAACTACCACTTCCATTTCATCTACATCTTCATCATATTTCTCCTCCCATAACCCCACTTTATTTTCTACTTCCTTTCCACTAACTATCACTTCCATTTCATTAACATTTTCATCACCTTTAACCTCCAATAATCCCACTTTATTTGCTACTTCACATGTTTCAATTTCAATGTTTACATCTTTGTTTACTTTTTCTACACCACCAAATTTTATCTCTTTCCTGTCCTCTCTAATACTCTCAATAACTTTATCAAAACTCTCATTATTTTCCTTTCTCCATTCTCTTACATCTGTCTTTAATTCTGCCATATTCTTATGCATGTTCTTACCCAAACCTGCAATATTTTTATCCAATTTTTCCCATTTTGCACCCAAATCTGCTACATCTTTCTTTATTTCTTTATTCATATCTGCTAATTGTTCCAATTTCTGATCATTTTTGATACCCATTTCTGCTAAATTTTTATTTATTTCTGCTAAATTTCTATCCCCTTTTTCACTCAAATCTGCTAAATTTTTATCCCCTTTTTCACTCAAATCTGCTAAATTTTTATTATTTTCAGCTCTAAACTCTGCTATATTTTTATTATTTTCAGCTATATTTTTATTGGTATCTGCAAAATTTTTATCATTTTTCATACCCCACTCTGCAATGTTTTTATTCATTTCATCCAATTTTTTACCCCATTTCTTTAAATACTCTAATATCATCATATATCCACTATCTCCTTCCATTTTTCTCTGTGAATTATTAACTCTAGAACCCATTTTCTCTACATTTAATCTAACTTAAAAAAAACTAAACTTAAGCTATTATCTTTAACTTTAAATGCACATTTAATCATTTTTCTTTCTTTTCAATAACCCTCTAAATTTCACACGCGTAAAATTCATTTCCAAAAATTTCATGCACATCCTATCCAAATTAAAATACTTTCTTGCACCAATACCGAGGTTTGTCAGATTTCGTTCTTTAATTATTTTTCTACCCTATTTATCAAAAAATCGTGCCACACGTTGATGCGCCAATTTGTAATAATTTAATAATAAATACTGATGGTTGTGGCTAAATAAAAATAACTATGTAAAAACAATTAAACAAAATTTATTCTTTGAGGTTACAAATTATATAAAATAATTACACAATAATATTTAAAATCTCAGGGTCTTTACTGGGTTTGATAAATGGGTGACTTGAATTTTAAATTATCTAACAAAACAATTAAAGAAAAGAAATAATTAAAGAAAAGAAAATAATTGAAGAACGATCTGACGTATCTTAATGAAATGGTTTACAAATAAATTTAGAGTTCTTTTACTTACGGCCGACCAGGTCTCAATTTTGGGGTTTTCTGTGCACACGTTTTTGGGGATATCACTGAATTTAAATTGGTTACAAAACACTTGTCGAAACTTTTGGGTCTCTCTTCTGGAAACTGGAAACTGCAACTCCTTCCGGATTAATGGGTGGACAGATTGTTACAAATTATCTCTCTGTGGAATTGATGACGGTCACGGTACTTATAGATTTTTATCGTGGCGTGATTTATTAGGTTACTCCTTGTAACTGTTCGACGAATTTTACTGTCTAAAACTTTTTACTCAAATTTTACTTGTAACCTTTCCGGCTAGATCTATCTGCCTGCCATGCTGTTCGCCGTCCGACTGTGTCTCTTCGTCTCGTAGAATTTGTACTGCGTACGTCTCAACAATGGTTCTTTTGTCTCGCCGCCCTGTGTCGCGGTGCACGCTTTATGTCCTAATAATAAGTCCTTTACTTTGCAATTATAACAATGGATTAATTACTAATTACTACAATATCATGCGTAAAGTTTAGAGGTAAGGTTCTACTGCCTTGTCTGTTGCCACCGAAATGAAACTATTTATATACAAAATTATTGAAACTGTCCAACCTGAAGAGGCCTTAAAAGAGGACGAAACGACGTAAAATTAAGTTTTGTTAGTCTTAAGGCCGTATATATATTTATTTATAAAATGAAAAATTTAGGTCAGATTGAAAATAATGAATACGAAAGATAGCCAATAATGACCAAAAAAAGGCCATAGAAATACCACACATATTGGTTTCGATATATTTTAAGAGAGGAATGGATTGATATTTGTTGTTAGAAGGTGGTGGGTAGACTAAATTTGTTTTCAAGTGATCCTACGTCAATAACTTCCTTAGCTATAGTATGGTTACTGAGGTTTCTGAACCAATTGTATTTGTAATTGTTGTGTGTGGAGTAATTGGGAAAAGTTTTGTGAAATAGGTAATCAAACTTCTTAATTTTAGCTGCCCTTAGGCGAAAATGATATTTGATTAAACGAGAGGATTGGCGAGAAAAAAATTCGTTATAATTTATATTACCCTTTTTTGTATGTATTGGCTATCTTTCTTATTCACTATATTCATTTATAATGTCATTAAATATCGAACCTTAGATTCAAATTTTTCATACTTGGGTATGGGGTTTCCCGATAAGAACGTAAGAAACTTAAATGTCTCCACAGTTCCATAATATTCGTCCTGTCAACTAACAATTCTACTGAATTCGCACTGATCTTTTCACGTTCTTAACCGTCACTTCATTACTCAGTTGACATTTTAATTATTTGATAAAACGAAAATTAAATGTAACATCTATTGCTTAATTTGAACGCAGAATGTCTACTTTTAACTTAGTGTAATGAACACGCGGTTCCATATATTTTAATGACCTCTTTGGTAAAATTAAATTAGTGAAGGGCGAAGTGTTGATAGTAATGTTTGGCAGTTGGCTAAATTATTCAAAGTTGGTAGTGTTTGCGTAAACAGCAAGTAGTCGAATGTATTTTCTTTCAATCCCGGTGAGGGTGATTTATGTAGTCTTCTCGGGTTTCCAACCGGATTGATGCCTGACACTTAGAATGATGTTTCATAACAACTAATAATAATCGTAATTTTCTTCCATTCACTCACAGTAAGAGAAACCAAGAAAAAGTTATGGCGAATATTTTAGTATGTTACGTATAAAAATAATTATTCTCTTTTTAAGAATTTAGACTAGTGAACTATAAGTTACCAGGAATGCAACATAGGTAACGGAGTATTTGTTAAGTGAGTTGGTCTGATGGTGTCTTCTTTTAATTTGCGGTCTGCCCACGACTGTAATAGACTGTGGATCCGTGCCTGGAACGTATATTGCGTTCCGCTACGTCAACGAAACCGCAGAATCCAATTAAAATGCTCTTTACATTCCATAAACAAAAATTTTTCTTGAATGTGCATTTTATACGCACGCTGCTTCACATTCTTCGGTCTCTAGGTCTGTGAATCCGCATTCCTAAACTTTGTATCCATCAATTGAATGAGGTCCACTTAACGTCTTGGAAAATTCTGTATAGCGTACTAATTATTGTTTACTGGTTATTTCTTAGAATTTACTTGAGTGTAGTTGTCCATTGTAGTTGGCCACCAACTATTCATACAATGCAGGCAGTGTGTAGAATAGCCGCCTCGCTCTCTCCCTCGCGGCGGTGCAGACTAGTTACACTTCAAACAACACAATTTTTTTCCTGAAGTTTCCTAATATTTACGACAAAATCTCTCTTAACTCTTCCGTCTCTCGCACTAATACACTCATACACATACAAATTTCCTATCAATTCTCGCTTTAACTGATTGAAGACTGTATAAAATCTCCAAATTATATCGATAGCTCTCCATCTAAAATCAACAAATACGTAACATCCTCTACCCCTATTATAATCTAGAACCATCTACGTAACTATCTCTAATTAGCTGCTACATATGTGGGATTTTTTCAACTTCTCCAAAATGAATATATATTTTTGCTTAAGTAATATACTCGGCTAATTATAGCTTCCTGCAGTAGTAGACAGCAGACGTACTGTTCAACGACCGTTTCTAATCATAATGGGAAACATGTCTACAAACAAGAAAAGGCATATTTTAATATTATGGCAGTGACAGCCATTGAAGCGTTGTACGAGTTTAACCAGATGGAAGCCCGAGAAGACTACATAAATCACCCTCACCGGGATTGGAAGAAAAGACATGCGACTACTTGCTGTTTACGCAAAAACTACCAACTTTGAATAATTTAGCCGACAGCCAAACATTATTATCAACACTTCGCCCTTCACTAATTTAATTTTTACCAAAGAGGTCATTACAATATATAGAAATCGCGTGTTCATTACACTAAGTTAAAAGTAGACAGTCAGCGTTCAAATTAAGCAATAGATGTTACATTTAATATACGTTCTATCAATTAAAATGTCAACTGAGTAATAAAGTGACGGTTTATAACGTGAAAAGATCAGTACGAATTCAGAGGTATCTTGTTAGTAGACAGGACGAATATTATGGAGAGGAATTGAAACGAGTGATGAAAGGAAACGGGAAGAATTTAAGTTAATAACAGAGTTCTCAAAATTAAGTCGTTAAAACTTGTTAATTCAGATATATAATGTTAATGTATGAGACAATCATAAATTCGATTAAAGTCTGAGTACTTTTACAAGTGTTGTGAGTTAACATGTCTGAGCCAGCTTAATATGGGCAGATTATTTCGCAATATCACGAATATTGTAGTTAACGGTGTAACAAACAATATAGTGTCTTTTTAAATTTTTTACACTTTAAGTATTTCTGAATATGAAATTGAAACCGTACTGTAAATGAAGTCTTTAAAGTTTTCATAAGTCCCTGAGATTACTGAGGATAAATGGTAATAACTTTTATGTTTACCTTCTTTTTTACGCAATAGATTACAATGAGAACGGTTTTGCTTTCTCGTTTTTTATAATGAAACAGAAGATTTTCTTAAATAACTTAACATTATTTGTTAAATGATAATTAGTATTAACTCTAATACGTAATTAAATATTTATATTGATGTATTTTTGTCTACGGATTAATTAAACTTCTGTACACGTGATTGATACTTTGTTCTGAAAATTTTTTTCAGCATAAAGAAATCCTCTGCTATAACCTAGATTGAAAATTAAACCAAACAAAATAATTTAACACCAATTACATACTTATATATAAAAATTTTATAAACAAAAGTATAGACCCGTATGGCAGAGAAAAATGAATATTTTGAACTATAACTAAACTATTCTATAACTAAAATATTCATGTATTACAAACTGTTGGACCAAATGGTGGTCATGGAACAGTTACATGCAATTTTAATCTGCTGTACGGTTTACATGAAATACAAAGTGTTGTATTCCGAAACAATCAGTTTCTTGCAGGTTTCATAATTTATATTATCTTGACTCATTGAGACGATGTTTCCTAACGACATCTCATCATGGAAATTTGAAAAAAGAAATAATTATGCTTGTAAATGACAACTTCTTTGTTTCTATTCTACTGCTTCAGAATATTAATATCTCGTGTTTGCATATAAACGTGCGTTATATTTAACTTAATTTAGTTCTTGCATTTTGTTCAATTCGTTAACGATAGCCTCAAAGTGTCTACAACAAAAAAAAAACTTTCTTACAAGAGCTATAAATTTAGCTTTGATAATATTTACTTGCCTTCTATCCATTAGTCGTATCGTATGCGTTATATTATTGAATTATATTCGGCAATGTGCATAGAATACCAAAGAAAATTGTACAGGATAGCTTCAAATCATTCTGCTACGAAATTTTTAACACATTGTTGTGATTCAACTTTTTATAACCACGAATCTCCGTTTTTGATTTTATAAGCAAAGAATCATCTACCGCAAAAATTCTTTCAAATATATAAAATAGCTGTGAATAAGATTTTTAGAAAAATCAAGGCAGTTTACAAGCAACTTTCATGTTAATTTAATAATAGAAGTGCAGTTTTGATGTACAAATCAATGGGCTTGTTTTTTTAAAATCAAAACGAGAGGAGAATTGTTCTCTTCTTAAAACTATTATTTATTTTTACATTTAGTATTAACGGGCCCGTAATTAGTGTGAATGCCCCCCGCCTCAACTATAACAATTTAGAGTTTCTGCAACTGTCTTAATTGTTACGTTCTCCGTATTGCAAATAGGTTTTTAATTATTTTGCTTTAATCACACACAACTTTACTTGCACTTGATTTCGTAGAAACGAATAAAAAAAACTAGCCGTCTTCTCCACATAATCTAAATCTTTAACATAAAATTTTTAACTATTCAAAATGATCCATCGATAATTCCCAATTCTCACAGATTTTTCTTCTTACGTCTCCGTTGCTAAGGTTTTTAAATTTTTCTGGGTAATGTTTATTTCGTGTATTAAAATTGGGTATATATGAAATTTTTGTAAATAGATATCAATTGTATATCTCAAATATCTTAATTACTGCATCATTAGAACTAATTAGATAAATAAATAGCCCAAAACAGACAAAATTAGGTGCTAAATTAACTAACGTACTAATTTAGCGCTAATTTAGTCTGATTTTGGCTACTTATTTAGCTAATTAATATACTTTTAACACAGACGCATTATATTTTATGACTTATATGGTGTTGAATAAATTTGAAAAATTTTTTATTTTCCTTTATCTATGAGCCGAACGAAAATTTGTATTATGAGGAGGACGCGCTTTTGAGTGAGATCAAATTTGAAATCAACATTCCGAACAACAAAAACCATGCCAATCTTCACGGACACAGTAAGAAATTAAAACTTATACATTCAGTATTCGCCTTCATGCCTTATTCTCTCAGAAGTCATTTCTATCACACATTTCAGGTAAGAATACAGTTCGACTAACTACGAAGGTACTTGTAAGGATGTTACAGGAGGATCATGGCAGAACTAAATGATAAATCTACCCAGGAACCTGATTTTTTATTAATTAGATATAGAAGTAGTAAAATGACAAACACGTTTTTTAATCACCTGACGAAAGCCAGAAGCATTGCAGGATCGTTTTTTGTTATTTAATTTATAACTTAATTTTGTCTGTCATTAGGAAATTTCTTTATATAATTTGTATATATTTAACCCAAACGTTTTAATTTTATAATGTAACCTTAATTTTACTTACTAATATAGTTTCTGCATCTTACGTCAGACTGCCAGTTGTACATACCTGAAACAAACAATGTTTTCATCATTTAAATTAAGAGGCTACCTTGAAGTAAATATAAGAAACATGAATTATTTGAGTGGTGTACAGTAACCAATTACTTGATACTTACTCTTTTAATTGTGTATTGTGGTACAAAATGAACCCTACGCTCAACCACGTCGTAATATTGAGGTTTTTTATAATTGAGTAACACCGTACGTTAACTGAAACAGTGTACTTTCAAACACTTAAAACACTACCGACTGCACAATAATAACTCAGAAATAATTTCACTGCAATCAAGTGAAATACCTATATGTTCGTTCATTAAGGATGAGTAGTCTCTATAATCCCATTATATACGCTATGTCGCAAACAAATACAATTTCCGTAATAATTGGGTTAAAATAAATGAATTTAAAAAGCCCTATTATTCCGATTATAACGAAATTATTCATGCTTGAAAATATAGAAGCTGAATGAATTGTTAGATATGGATCTGTTTATTAGAGATGCTGCAATATTACCAGCGTCATGCGTCACTTTCCGGATGCAGGACCTGGCCTTCGTTGCTATGGCAACATTTTCCGAAGACCTCCCAAAATAGCTGCACGAGAAATTGTGGAGAAACTAACAAGTGCAGATAAAACTAGTAGCAATGCTCTTTTCGCAATATGTTTGATGAAAACAGTTACGACAATCTCTGAATTAATATAAGTCAAATGCAATTGATTAATACTCAGACTCCGTTCTTCTGTTTCCGTATGCGGAGTATATTTTGAGTAAAAAGGTTTTTAATCTACAAGCTACTCGCAAACTACGAGCACTAAAAGACTTTTAAAAGAGGAGAAAACGAACAGAGAAGTTGTTATTCGAAAAGGCTTAAAGAATATATGTAGTATATCAAAATTCTCTGTCTCCCAAAATTCAATTATGCGTTGAAAAAAAAGTGGCTACGTTCAGTATGAACCAAATTCAGAAATAATTTTTTCTGGTGTAATTATTTATGTATATTTGAAGTTGAATTGTGCCTAGAGTAGACAGAGTTATAATTTAAAAAACATTTAAAAGGTGAGAAACGATACAAAATTCTAATTCTAATTATGTGCGTCTTAAGGAAGGAAACGCATGGTATTGCAAAATTAGGGCGAAAGTCTTGAAACTCTAACGGAATGGAACAAGGAGTAAAGAGCGAGACGGCTATCTGGTATACTACGTATGAATGATTTAAAATCCTAACGAACCAACTACAATGAGAACTAATATTGATTAAAAATATAGCGACGTCATTGTCATCAAGACGGAGAAGTAGAAATATTTTGAAAAACTGTCGAAACAAATGAAATTGAAAATTTCCAGAAGTTCTGTTAAAAAATAACAAAGAAAGTATGGGTGGGAACAGTTAAACATCAGGCCTCTGTCCACATTAATATTAAATTTTGAGTCGATGAAGTGGAAGAAATGAAAGAATATTATTATTTGGAAAGCAATGTTTGGAAGGAACCAAACAAAAAATTAAATAATACGAGAGGTGCCATTCTAGAATAATACCATGAATTCGAGTACGATTATAAGATTATATTGGTGTCAAGCGTCCCATTATTTATAGCAGGAGCTGATTACCAGAAATACATTACTCTACGATGTTTCGGGGGGGGAAAACTGTGTTATGTTTGATGTTGTAATGTGATTTTCAACTGAAAATTCAACGATTTGTTGTGTTGAACATTTAAAACGTCTGTGTTAAATGTATTCTAATTAGACAAAGAAGTAGCTAATTAAGAGATAAAATAAATGCCACACAACGTTTATGAGATTTTGTATCACCTGACGAAAGCAGCAAGGATTGGAGAAACGCTCTGTGGTATTTCTTTTAACACTACTTTTGTCTGTTAATTGGCTACTTCTGTATCTGATTTATTTTGTTGTACATAACTCTCTTTTAGTACTCCAATACCAATCCCATATTACTGCGACACGTTTATATTTAATTTTCATAAATAAGCTCTATAGTCGTAGCGAACTTTGAATGCAATTACCGACTGATCTACCATTTTCGCTGCAGGTGACTTGGCACTTAATATGCTCGCACTATCTAAATAAATTCAATTATTAGTTTTACTTTTCCGATGCCGAATGACAGCGGTAAGTCGCGGAATTCGTAATGTGGGGGAATTGTTTGAATCCCGTCATCGAGATTAGAGTGTTCATAGTTTCTTCCAATATATTCTCTAAATAGGAGGCAGGTACAGTTTCTTGACCAATTCCGCAAAAATAGTCAAGACAACGAAGAATACGACTGGAGGAATATGGCCCGCTGGCTATGTGCTTCCCCGAAATGTAAAATGTATCGGTTGTGTGAGTTTATCGTCTTTATAGCTCAGGTGCGCGTAGTAATATGTACTACATGCAGGTGACATCGTTTTTACTTTTATGGCGGTAAATATATCTTTCTCGAAAAAACAAATGGAATACCAAGAAAATTAATTTTTATATACTACAAAATTTATTACAAAATGTAGCGAATACATAGAACTATATAGGTATTCGTCACGTAATAATAATGAGATTTAAAAAATTAAGTACCTAGTGCTTTTGCGATGACATCTTCAGTCCACTTGTTACATTATTTATTCATATCAAAATAATGGAGAACAACATATAAGGAATACAAAGTAGTATTATAAAGTACACAACTAACAGATCGAAATACTTTTCTTGTAGGCTATATTATCTTCTCCGGTTGACATTGAAGTGTGTCAAAAATGACGCAGTTCGAAGAGTAGAACAACGCAGCGGTATATGTTTCCGTCGGAATACCTAAACATGAGTTTCCTCAAGTGCAAGGAAGCATAGAGCATATTTATATTCCTTCCACTTACATGGAGGCAGAGATGCGGTTCAGGTGGAACGTTGCACTTTAATCCAAAAGTTCAAGCCTGACGGCAACACTTGACTTACAGAAAGGCGCCACTGCAGAAATGCAGATATAAAGCCAGGTGCTGCTTCTTACGCTACAAACACCATCATTCTTTAAATTTTAAATTACAGTTAAATTGATGTAATCATCTATCTACAATTAGAATGATTGTCATTTATAAATTCACCACCTGCTAACCGATCGTAAAATATTCAAAATGCTTAGCGGTAGGGATACGATATTTCTGTTGATTTCAAGGAACACTTTTTTCAGCTAATTTAAAATATAATTGTGTTTTCTTTTATTGATTTACATATATATATATATATATATTGTAATAATAAAAATAAATTAATTTAATAAAAACCAAGCCCCACTTTGAGATTCCAATTTTTAGTAATCATTAATCATCCATTAAAATGCAAAATGACAATTAAACAATTTGAATTTATAAAGAAAGCCACACGTTGCAGACGCCAATTTGTAGTAATTACTTAAATCAAAGGAAAAGAAGCCTCACGTTAGAGCACAATTTGTAGTGATTAAAATATTAAAACGATAAGATGTTTTAATAAGAATCAATATTTTAAAATAGACAAACAAATTAATTTATTAACGCACAAACAATTAAATTTTCAAAAGTTATCAAATGAATTTACAAGTTATTAAGAAATTAACTTTCAATTTACATTATTAATTAATCTTGTACAATACAATGAATTGATCTCAGGGTCGTTTACTGGGCCTTTAATAAAGAACTACTTGTTAACAATTGAAATTTTATGAAGCTATCATGGACTTAATTCGGTAGATTTATTACAATGTAAAAACATAAAATGTGAACTTTAAATTCTGAACTAAATTCGAAATCTGACGATAATACCTTTACTTATGAGTTTACAAATAATAATTCTGTGAAATTTTAACTTACGGTCTCTGGTACTCAAGGAAATTTGACTCGTTCGTACACACACACTTATCACACTTTATAGACAGGCCATTTTAACACTGATTCTAATAAACACTTTTGGTTTGCAAAATGGATCACCGTTCGTTTTATGAAATACGCTCGTTCCGAAGTTTATTAACTGCTGGATGCAGTTTCCTGGGCTCCCAAAATCGAAGACAATTGTTTAAATCAAAATATAACTATTTTGACTCTGCGCACAAAATATTTCGCGATGAGTATTACATGGTTATTTCACAGACTGCAACTTGGAAAATGTTCAAACTGTTTTAGCTGTTGTTACATGTATCCAGACACTTTCCTAGAGTTCGCCTCCCCACAGACTCTGCTATGCACAGCGAACCAAACAGCCTACCATTACCCGCAAACATGACATTTTTGCCACATTCTTGTGTACAACCTGTGTGTTTTATGTCATATATATATATATATATATATATATATATATATAATAAGGATAATGATTAATTAAAGTCGGAGGATTTAGTGCGACATCTTATAGCGTTATTTAAAAATATTCTCCATATAATCAGTCAAATAAATTCCATTAATTCAAGCAGAACGTATAGACAAAGGTCTGCATGGTTCAACGCCTTCTAGAACCCGCATGTTCGTAATTTACAAAAGCTCCTAATTTGCACGATTTTCCTTTGACAAATGTCCACTTTGATGGGACATTACGTGAGCTTCAGTTGCTCTGATTTCTTCCAACACATTCATAGCATTTGTCGGGTTTTTATATAATATTAGTCGTCACCAGATTCTTCAATATCATATAACTTTAATCATAGAAAGACTAAATAAATATTTACTTTAATTATATCAACTATATCTTGTTGCAATACAAATTCACGAAACGTCAGCAAATTAGAAACCAACATTATTAAAAATAGCTGTATAGCACGGTGAATATTAAGATCCTAATTCGTGCTAGACTTCGAGATTTTATTAAAATAAAGCGTGAACAGAGAATATTCTAATTTACACGAATTTAAATTAATAGTCCGTTGGAAACTTTTCTCACGTCATAAAATTCTGATAAAGGAGTGTAGTTCGCAAAGGAGAAGAGGGGAATTAAGAGTACAATACAATGTCAGAAGCAAACTTCTTATTCATTAAGCACGGGGGAATTCATGAATTACTTACTGAAAGATTCAAAGTTATCACAAAATATTCTCTATAAAATAAGCGGAAGATAAGAATTACCCTCATATTAAAAATATTAAGATATGATTAAACGAACTATTCGATAGTGAAAATGTTATCAGACCTGAGACGAAAAATTTACCAAAGATGATAGTTGGTAATGGAAAATAATGTCGAACTGTCGTTTCCAGAATTTTATTGACTCTGATCCAACCAGAGTACCTAAATTAAGGTACCCTTAATCCGTGTCACCTAGGTCAGGTTTTATTGGTGGACGGAGATCTTGGGAAAACTACAGGAGTTGTTTTCTGCTCTCATTGGATCAATCGAACAGGTGTCTTCAATTCTGGTCCATATATAGAATTGGGAAAGCTACGTCTTTACACTAAACCCCATCTCCAATCATTAGAAGCGACAGATATCAATGGCCTTACTTAGTTGATTCAGTCTTTTCTATGGTTTTCTGCATAAAATTTAGGCGAATGCCCGTGAGGACCACTTATCACTTGGTTACCTCGTTCTTCCTTATACATCTCCACTTGCTTTTATCCCTTCCTTATGTGCTATAGGGTCGTAGTCACAACGTGGAGTAACTAAGAAATAAAGAAAGAGAAAATTGTGACTCTCTTAAATGTCACAAAAATATCAAGTTCAGATTTGTGTATTTCGTCCCAAAAAGACTGTATGGACGAATAAATAAAATTAAAATGATACATCAAGATATAATAGCGTAAATAACCGTTCATATTTAAGTTTCATCTTGTCATATTATAATAGTTATCTAATAATTTAAAAAACACGTGAAGTCAATATTACAAGACGAATATATGAACTTCAAATGGTTCAAATATGTAATATTATGTTGATGCCCTATTTAAGTTAAATTATTTAGGGCGCAGTGCTCGTAGCATCCCTCCTGGAGGAGAGGCGCCAGGACGCCTGGCACCGCGACGGCGACAGTAAAGCCGTGTCCGAACTCAGCAATGCGGCTGCCTCGCTCGTTAAGGAGGCCATTATTTCGGCCGTAATAGAAGCTTTCGTAATTTATTTCTTTGTACATTAAATTAACCACACAATAATTGCTCTGAATACATCATCAGTTTCCCTACTGGCAGCGTACTCTACATACACCTTTACACGCAGAATAAAGGAAAATCTGCAATAAATGATTGGACATTATTAAAAAGTTTGAACTTGAAGAATAAACTAATATTTATAAATACAAATTCAACATCGCAATTCGGCGCCTTACGGTATTCCTTTAACTGGTTTAGCATTACGGTGAATAATATTATCATCGCAATACTTTTCACGATACACTAGCAATCTTGAAGGGTTGAGAGCGTTATTACACTGATACTTAAAATCATACTTTTATCTGCACATTACTTTGAACCCAGAGATTTTAGAACATATTTCCATTTTATGCATGAGGGGATTACAAATCAATGTCATCTAAATTCGTATATGTCACGCTGACTTCTCTTTTCACAAGAAAACGGATGGATGGATTCCTCTGAAACTTACATTGTTAAACAGACCCGTGACAAGAATCTTAGGGATATAAAATTGCCATCTGCAACGTCAAGACAAAAAGTCTTGATTTTATTTACTTTCACAAGAAAATAGTCCGGCGAATTTTGATGATATTTTACCGTTTTCCTTTGGAGCGAAAAAATTGTTTTCAGGCTATGTTAAATGATCAGCCATGATTTGAAAAAGTTAAAATTTGAAATTCAGTCTTCCCAATTTACTTTTATTTTAAATCTTGAATGCTGAAATAACCGTACAATAATCTTACTGAAGAAGTAGCAAAAATTCTTAAATAAAAAAAATTATTCTGGACCATTGAGTAACGTGTAAACAGACCCAACCCCGAGACTATCGATAGCCATCATGTTTGAGGACGTGTTAATCGGCGTAATGTTCGCATCTGGAGGTTCATTAAATCCGCACGCTGCTCATGAACACGTTCCTCGTAGCCCACAAGTGAATGTCTCGTGATTCTTGTACCACTCGTCTTTTGTGGAAAGCACAGTGAACGGTGCAATATAAATAGAGTTGTTGGAGCAGTTTGAATACCCTCAGATAGAATGTTTATTAACCTAACGTAATCTTTCAGCACAACGGAGCACCGCAGAATGGTCACAGAACGCAAACTTATACCAATTTCAAGTATATTCCTTATGACATTTCTAAAATATACCAAATAGTTCATATGAAGAAGTCTACTGAAAGTAACAGAAAAATCCTTTGAGTTGCTCTAGCATTGTGTGTAATTTTATTTAAATATCCTTTGTACTTTTTTCCCCTATACTTGTCTCATGTGGGAGATGATCTCAATGGGACACAATACTACTACGAAATACCCCATCGTAGTAGGAATTGTTTAAGTCACGGAAGTAGGCACATGGTATTGGCAAAAGAAAGACAAGAATTTAAAAAATTATAACGCAATATAATATTGGGAATCGTTGACACAGCGTGTTCATTAGTGATTGGTGCCCGTGGGAGTATGGTGGCGCAGCTGCCAGCAGTGTGGGCGCCGTTGACCTGGGTCACTGTCATTTTCGCCGCCATAACTACGGACAGTCATTACGGTCCACGACCGCTAATTACCCAGGCAACCCTCCCTTGTCCAAAGCAGCCAAGCTATACACCAGAAATCACTGTCGCGTTACAGGATTGCAATTAGTCCAGTAAACTGACAGGTAAATACTTACTCAACTAAAGGTGAGGATGTTAGTTAGAATACTTTAGCCTCTATTCTACGAAACATCCATTAAATTAATTTACTGTATATCAAATATTCTAATTATTCTAATGTACGAAAATTCTTGAGATATACAAAACGCAAGACAATATTTTTGAATTGACTAAGGGTGATTCTGCTTCTAGTGGCAACATAAGTGCACGAAAGTTACTTAAATTATCGCCAATTTAATAAAAATAATTGATTATTTGGATAAATAAATAGCAGAATAACAGACAAAAATAAGTGTAAAATTAAATACCACACAACGTATCCGCAATCGTTGTTGGTTCCTTCAGGTGTTTAAGAAACGTAAAAAGGGCACCGCAAAACCAAAATGGAGTCGTCGCCTGGTGGCATGTCGTTCTTACGGCTCTAATCACCTGACGTAAGCAACAAGGATTTCAGAAACGTTGTTTGGTATTTAATTTAGCACACATTTGTCGGAAATTCTTTTATCTTATTAGTATACTTTTAACATAGGCGTTTTATATTTTATAATTTCATATTGTTGATTACTTATGAATAGAAGGAACCAATAAATCATTTAGTGGTGTAACCAAAACAAAATTCATTAAAATGTGTCGAGACAGCCAATTGTAAATGACGGCGTCATGAGTTTTAATTAATTTACTAATATATACTACAACACCATACATAAGAGAAAGTTAACTTACAAGACCCAAGCGTATTTACACTAGTGCTTCTAACATATCCATGAGTAAAATATTTTTAATTGTAATACATGTTTTGAGAGAAAACGTTAATACTACAAAGTAGCTATATAAAGCCATGTGTATCTTATGTTCTCCACAGATTGAGTTAACCTTTAGTACGCCCTTTAAAATCTGCACGATCTATAGTCATTAACCAAGTCTGTCCCCTCAACACACTGGGTAGGCTCGTCTCCTGCTTCTACGACGCACCGCCGCATAATGAAAACGCTAAAGGTAATGAGAAGAAGGCGGGCGCTTGTTACCGAAATGCCAAGACTACTTTACTTAAGGGAACAGCGCCAATGAAATACTCGGATACCTCACAACTGCCAAACGTTACGACACCCATCAACCTAAGGAAACTGAAATAGAAATTACACTATTGATGAGGAAATAGATAACAAAAACTCAGCTATATATATATATATATATTTATAAACGCAAGTAAGAATGCGACATTGTCAAAATATTTAAGATAATTAGTATGGAAAGGGAAGAGAGAAAGGCGGTAGCTTACCTGAAATTGAATCTAGACGTTGCCACTCAAAACGGAAGGAAATTCTTCAAAGTTCCGAAAATTTTAAGAACCTCCCTCTGTTTTGGGTAGTCAATCTCCGACTTCAGATAAGCCTTTACCTCGTTCCTTTCCATACTATAGGCCTATGTGTATAATTTTACAATCGTGGGACAGACATATTTTATGTCCATTCTTTCCAACAAATTAAGAATCATATCACCCCAGTCAATAATGCAACAAGTCAAACATTTAAAAATATAGGACTACATGACAATTTAAAGTCCAAAACTAAAGCGTTCCTGACGCTCATTTATACTGCATTTCATATACGTCGACATAACGACAACAATTACTACTGTGACAGAAACACGAGAATCTATTAACAATGCCTAATACTCTTTTATATACATTACAACATTTATACAAGTGATTTTGGCAAATTTCGTGCTGACAAAAATTGTAAAGTCTGAAAATATTTGTCACACGAATCATAAAAAAAAATTAAATTTACTATATACTTATCCAAAACATATTTTGCTATTTCGTTTCCATAAATCAAGTTCGCAGTATTTGAAAATGCAAAATATATATTGCTGGATATATATAAATATGTGTTCTGGCTAATGAGGAAACAAATAAATAAACATCAGCCAATAATAAATCAGAAAAAAAGGAGAATTTATTAAATTAACAACGTTTTATCGCTCTAAAGTTTCGTCACGGCAGTCAACATAGAATTATTCTATTAATTTTTTTAAAAACTGGAACCTGATGAGGTCGCAAATTAAGCGATGAAACGTTGTAAACTTAATAAATTATCTTCTTTTCTGACTTAAAATTGGTTGATGTGTATTTATTTATTAGTATATTGCTCGATATTACACTGGTACCATTCCTCTATTTGTAGTGTCCAAATTTACGAAAAATATATTTGATTAGGTCACAACTCGAATATAAGACAGTGATCAACTGAAAGTTTCCAGCTCAATTATTTCAACTATAAAATGAGCATAATTTTTATAGGTGAAAATTTATAGCGAATAATTATGCTTAAGGACTACAAAGTTGCGCAGTGATGGGATCAGTACAAACAAGCCTGCAATCACCAAGACAAAGCGGAAAGAATCTGCGCACTTATTCGAAAATGTCGAAACGTTCCTTCCAGAAAGAGAGCAGTTAGAAAGCTAATGGCAAATTATCTTCCCACTTGTTGTCGAAGAAATGTACGCATACGTCGGCAATCGAGTCAAAACACATTACACGAAGCGTCGATACACATATCCAGAAAAAGAGAAGTTATTGGCAATTTGCCAAGAAAGCGCCTCTGGAACATATTCCATGCCTGCATGATGTGGGATTGGATTGGAGATTGCGGATCGACTGCTGCCAAGAACGCTTCACAGATCACAGCCGAATCGCACGCCTCGTACTGCAGGCAGCGGCCGGATTATTCACATAACAACGAAAACATCAAAGACAGGCTACAATATTCTTTTAATGTTTATTTCGAGGTTATGAAATCCAATTCGATACCATAAATTTTCCCTAAACGAAGTCAAGGCCTCTGCGGACTGGATCACGAGTTACTTTAATCATTCCTTGTTAAAAGTAAAATTGCCCTGTCGCAACATCTCTAGAGAAATAGTACAAATCATTTGCATTTCACTTGCTTCTAACACGAAAACATCGCTTGAGCTTCTTCAATAAATCTCTATAATAGTCTTCGCAACGATATAAAATTTTCTACTTGAATAAAGCTTGAAAAAATTATTTGTTTCATGATATAACATTAAGTATAGAATTATTATCTATCTCTCAATTTTTTATCTGAAATAATGATTCTTATACATTCTTACAATAGATCTGATTGGAATTTATCACTATTCCCTTTCCTCCTCTTCTCCTTTATTAGTCTTAGGTAGCCAATGTTTCTGGTTGCAATACCAAAGTAGTATAGTAATGGTAATAAGGAGCTTCTTTCAGTCAAGCACTTACCAAAAACACACCTGGAGGATAAGTCTACATGAAAAGCCCACGAATTAATCTCATTCTGGAGTAAAACTAAAAAGTTCATATGAAATATTATATCGCGAAGCTACTTTTTTTCTTGTCTTATCTAATATTCGCTGTTACCTCATTGAAAGCAGAAATAATGTGATTAACACACGAAACATTTGATATGTACCCACATACAACTATTATACAAAACGCGTACACTCGTGGGAAAAGTGTCACAGCCAGCCAATTTGTTTAGAACTGATAGCAACATTTTAACACAAACAAAAATTATTAACATATATATTAAAACCTGATTAGTGTAATTTAGTTTGAGCACAGAAGTAATCACAAATCCGTGATGACAAGTTCTGTTTTATTCTCTTTTCAACCTACAAAGTCAGCTATCTAGCATCTCAATGGCTGCTTTTCTTATATGTTAAGCTCCTGCCAGGAGAAATCACTTTTGTCTCCATCAAAACCGTTACAGATATTATTCGGAAGCCCACAAATCTACTTCACTCATTCAATAGACATGGGAGTAAAATCTTGATGTTGTTGCTCTCTCAGGTATGGAAACAAAAGTATGATCACATGCAATACAAGGTTGTATGTTTTCTATTTTACATACTACATTTATCTTATATGTATACGTCATTTAAGTCTATCTTATCTTATTTTATCTTATCTAGCTTGACCATAATTGAAAATGTAATTCTATTCATTTATAAAATGCTTCTGGAATTGTTCTCGGCTTTCCAACCCAGTGCCGTTGATTAAACGCGACTTATGGCCAACTAACACCGTCGACATCTTCTTTGACGTCACCAAGAAAATACCGACGGTGTTAGTCGACGTAACGTCATGTGTAATTAACGCCACCCAGTTGGAAAGCCAAGAATAATTCCAGCAATGTAATTTTAGTTGTTATAACTAATGCTTAACAAGGTGTATTAAATATTTACACATTTAATTACTATATAAATATAATTTAATAAAATGACTACAACATTTTACTATTATTATTATTATTATTAATTCAGAGATTTAAGTTATTTTTATAAGGTATTTTGTGGGTTCTAAGGAAAAATTATGTGTACGACTAAAATGAAAAATTGATAAAAACACTAATTTTAAAATTGTGATAAGTGTTGGTCACCTATTCCGCAATTATTGATGACTTCTGACAGCGGTCTGAATTTAAGTTATTTTTATAAGGTATTTTGTGGGTTCTAAGGAAAAATTATGTGTACGACTAAAATGAAAAATTGATAAAAACACTAATTTCAAAATTGTGATAAGTGTTGGTCACCTATTCCGCAATTATTGATGACTTCTGACAGCGGTCTGAATTGGCACTGCCGTATCGTCCTGTGATGTCCTCCCAGTGTGGTGATTACTGCGGGGTTGACAACAAAGTGTAGCATGCACAACCAGAAAAATTGATGTTGTGCTGGGAACCAAGGAATGTCAGAGCCTTTTCCACAATTAACAAACAATTATTGATCTTGTGTATTTCACGAGACTAACAATGCACTCTCAAGATTAACGAAGATAAACTGTACTCGTGCATTCTCAAAATTAACAAAATGAAAATGGAAAACATTTTTAGGGTACAAAGATACATATAAATGTATATACTGGCCAGTTCGATACGCGAATGTATAAACATTGATCAAATTTCCATCCAGGTGCCATGACCTCACACCAAATCCATTATAATTTGTTGGCCGACAGGGAAACATTCCCCACAGTCGAAAGTATTATGTATTTGTTCTCAAATAATCTTTAGAAAATAAATCATTATATTGAGCATTAATGATAAGAATAAGCCTGACAGAAATGAAGGAAGTTGCAGGAAACGTGAGTTTTTAATTAAATAGATACAATAATACAAAGTCTTAAACTTTGTAACATTCTTATACGAATATTGAGTCATTCCAAATTTCATTTCAGTGACAAAACATCATTGTAAAACTTAAAGCATGTAAATCTTTACTCTGTATATTATCATAGTAAATAAAAGTTAAACATTAATTTATTTATTTAACACAATTTTCATACTTATTTATGTACCTTAATTAATGCCTTTTGTTTTTATAAATCTTAATTAACTTTAGTCTTTAAGGGCGACAACTGCAAACTTGTCCGTAGAAAATAACACAAAAGCGAAAATTGTGTATATTAAGCTTCCAGTTCCGACGAGTAAATTTTAAAATAAAGTTCCGAAGTTCTTATGTTAGCTCAAACTGCAACGTTATATCATAAAGTTCATTATACTATAAAGTAATATTAAATCAAGGTATAAATAGCTACAGATTTATCTCGTTGACAAGGCGTCAGCTGGAGTATAATCAATTCACTCACTCACAACTATATTATCATACAGGTAGGCAGGTAATCATTATATCACATTATGATGGCGTTCAACATGTGGTATGTCTGGTTAACAAGAACTAGTTGAGTTGCCAAGTGGCTTGAGGATGAAAACATGTGTCGCAATGTGTCCTATCTAAACAGTAATGAAAGAATGCTTAAAAGTTGCTACTTACTGAATGACTTTGTAGAGAACGTAATGATTATAAACTATGGATCAAGAATTACTACCATGGAAATTCAAAAGGAAATACATCAATCATTAAGAAAACGCATATATTCATTAAAGGAAATGATGTAATTTTTACAAATATAAATATATACAATTATCTGCCTGCTAATGTAATAATTTCCCAAACGCTGACAGCAGAAATGAAAATGTTTATGAATTTCATTCAACTGAACGAACATACAACAGCCTATACAGCAAGTTTCCCATGGGAAGTAAATTGTTTTTAATGTAAGAGTGGTGGTATCGGATATTATATTATGCATTACGCAGCCTGCTGCCTTGTGTGTAATAGCGCTAATGGCCGCCGAGCGAGTAACGAACACGTACGCCTACGCCAGCTTAAAGCATCGTAGCACATGCTCATTGTATGTAATAGCTGATCTATGTATACATTACAATCAACGCATTAAAATAGCAGTAAACTCTTTTTCAAATCAAACGCACTCTTTTGATTTACAGTACAATACTTCATCGCAATAAAAGCGTGGTTTAAAGAATGTTTAGTAAAACCCGACAGCAATTGTAGTCGTTTGAAGAAAAGAAAAGGCCTATTATCAGGACAGACGGGAATATTTGGCTTCGGAACATCATAACTTTATTACCAACAATTTTGTGGTATATATCTAACGTACGTTTTGGATCGGTCAAACATTGTAAGCGTAGGTGTATGTTTTCGTTACTCGCTCGGCGGCCATTAGCGCTATTACGCACAAGGCAGCACGCTGCGTAATGTATAATATAATATCCGATACCACCACTCTTACATCAGAAGCAATTTACTTCCCACGGGAAACGTCGTTGCATATGCTGATGTAATATACCTATACTGTATGTTCGTGTAGATGAATGAAACGCATAAAAACTATCATTCCTTCTGTTAAACTTTTGGAAATGTTTCAAATTCATACTTTTATACATATTTATATTTGTAAACACCCCAATAATATTCACATGTATATGGTATAAATTCAATTCTTATTAATCTGTTACTTTTTCGAAACGATATGGTTTTTATATTCCAGTGAATGGAAGCCAGAAGTGTCTATAATTCTCTTCTACTATATGTAGACTAAATCTGATAAATTGAGGCATAATGTCTCTAAAATGATCTCTGAAAATAACTTTCTGACCTAAAGATATGCATACTCTCAAAAATACTTAGTCCAAAGAGAAATAAATGTAACTACGGGGCATTTATTATGTAATAAACGCGCCCATAATAAGGATTCGAATTCTATAAACAGCTGTCATTGTACGGAAGGACTTCATCGTCTTAAAACACACACATAAAATGCGAAACGCGTGAAACATTTTTAACCAAACTTTGTACAGATGTTACGTACGATTCCGAAACAAACAGTGTTTCTAAGATGTTGGCATGAAAAGAATCTAAATGACCTATAATAGCGTCGAATAAATAGTTTTCGGGATAAGCGAGACTAATAATGTCAATTTGGATGCAGTAAGTATATAATTAAGTCCCTAGCGGCATAGTAAAAAAACAAGTGAAAGGGAGTGACAAAAATAATGTGTAAACAACCGAGATGTGTGTCTAATTAAGAATTATATGAACTTAGGAGAAAAAATACTAGGGAAGGGTGGAAGGGGTTGATAAAAATAATGCTTAACCCAGATTTCTGTCGAATCCAGAGTTATATGAGTCGCTGAGTTGAATACTAATATTTACCATGTCGGCTAAGTTCAAGTTCAGTGGATAATGACATTCATCATCACGTTATGTAGAAGATGGGCCGCCATTGGTATGGAGGGGGGGGGGGGTTACAGGGAAGATGATACACTGGACCCATACTAGTGCCGATTCCTTAGTATGCTGTTTCGTTGAAATAAATAGTGATAATTCCAATGCCGGTTAAGTCGCGTGTTCAGCCCCAGTCAGTATGAGGAGCTGTGAAACGGGCTTAATTATAAAAAAAATCAAAAGGAACATAGTAGTGTCAAATTAATTCATTTAATATATATAAATATCGGGGCTACGTCGGACTATCAGCTAGTAAGAAAACGATTCGTCAAATATAGCGTTATTAAAAATAACGTGCAATAAATGTTCGATATTGTTGTTTCTACGCTAAATGTATCTAGGGCTCTAGATCTATATTAAAAAATTCTGGTAACTTAAATTTTTAAGCGATACTGTGATGGGACAAATATTTTACATGTCACTATCAAAAAATCTAAGAGCATGTTTTATTTATTACAACAAGTTATTGGTATATAAGACAGCTCCAAGACCATTTCCGGACACTGTATGCCAAGACGTTCAGTGACGTAAACGTTCCAAAGACATAAAACCGTTCCCAGAAGCACACGTCAAGATCACCTTCCATAATTCACGAGTTCCGCTTCCAGAATGCGCATCCAATAACATTTTGAAGGAAAGACTGAAGTATGAAACAATAAACCATAATGTTCAAAACCATAAATAAATGAAATGTTGAGGAGAAATTTTGATTGATTACTACTGAAGTTAGCAAATACAGCAGGGCTAATATTACAAAACAACCATTTTTGTAATGCAACTGACGGCTCAGCTTACCTACGTTAACGGCAGAGCACCAATTTCAAAGAAAAACTATTGAAATAATTATATGTTTAATAAGAATTGTTGATTAATATCCGAAAATTACTCTCTTCCGCAAAATATATAAATTATTCTTCAATGAACACTTAAAGTTTAACTTCCGTCGCGCATAAATTTTCCGAACACGATAATTTTTTTTATTATTATGACGGATGTTTGCACAAGCTCAAAAGCAACAAAATTTGCAAAATAAGTAAGAAATAAAAAAGTAGTAAATTTGAAATTTTAAAAATGACAAAATCTGGAATGACTGACGCATCAATATCTATAAATTGGAAAGTTAGCACCAAAGTCACGTCGTGTATTTGACTGTGCATTCTAAATCCAGAATGATATCATATCTTCCTGAAAGAAAAATATTTCTTCTTCGCCTAGACTTCCCGTTAATTTTCTCAATAGATGTTCAATGCCTTTTTATCCACGTAAAATAAAATAATTTCATAAAATTCTGAAATCAACTATCTTTAGCCCAATGCTCTAAGTTTGTGATATGACATAAAGAAAAATCTAAATCGAATCACATACAAGAATGGAAAATGGATTATCAAAATCTAATAGGAAGTAGACGATTCTGTTAAGTACGAGTCAAGAAGTAAAATATTTATTACCTTACTAATAATAGAATAATTCCGACCCTAATTCATGACTAAATAAATAAGTGGAAGGTCCGTACAGAACTAAAAAGAAATTAATTGCTCTATTCAAGATTTTTTGATGGAGACAGGTAATCCACGCGGTGGCTACTCACATCAAATAGCATAGTAAAGGAATTTGACAGAGGGGGTGGGGGGGGGGGGGAGATGCGGAAAGGTGAGTTAGGGAGACAAGGGTTTGCTAGGGCCCTCAGGCTAGAGTTTAATGATCCTACCCGATATTCCTGCAACAGGTAAGTTTCTTCCGCTGACGGGAGTGGGATTTGCTGTTGGAACGCAGTATTCCTTTCTACATGCATCGACCAGGTTAGGAGACTGCTAGCAGACTGTTCCAATAGGAGCAGAGGACAGCTCTTAACCTATGACTGCGACTCTGGAGCGTACGCCTTTCAAAATTGACCTAAGGACCTCGGCTTGCAGGAACCTTAGATCAATAGCAGAGAGAGAAGGAGTCATCTCCGAAGAAAAGTCCGTCCACCTCTTCAGGAAGGTTCCACCTGTGACAGTTGAGATCAGCTACCACATGCTATTAGTAAAGGCAGCACGAGTAAAGCTCATTGATTTGATCTTCTGAATTAATTAACCAATTTGGAAAACAGATATGGACAGATATACAACAGTAAAAAGCTAACTAATAATAGAAGAATGAACTGAAAATGGACTGCGTTGCATGATTTAAGATTAAGGTATCTGGTTAATAATAAAGCTTATGTAAGAGAGTGCGATTTCAATTATCGAACAATACAATTACTGGAACACAATAATTCGTAGAAAATAAATTATTGCATCACATGCTATTAGTAAAGGCAGCACGAGTAAAGCTCATTGATTTGATCTTCTGAATTAATTAACCAATTTGGAAAACAGATATGGACAGATATACAACAGTAAAAAGCTAACTAATAATAGAAAAATGAACTGAAAATGGACTGCGTTGCTATATAGAAGTGTTAAATTTAAGAAGGGGAAGTGCCATTGTTAGGTACGAACTCTTACTCCAGCACGTTCCAGGACGTTCTTCTAAACAATAGAACAACAGATTAGGAGTTTGCGAGCCGTATGAGACACACAGAATTTGTGCGTGCCTCAAACGAAAACAAAGTTAACCCACCCCAGGAAAAAATTCAAGGAACGAGTAGAAAACTCCAACCCAACGCCAAATTTGCCATCAATAGTGTGTTAACAAACCACAAAATGATTGGAGGTTACAAATGCATGTGATCATACGAAAACACGCAAGAAGGGACCTCGGCGGAAGTTAGAGATTTGAAGAGACTGCGAAGGAGTTTGTATTGAACGGACTGAGGGACAATCTGAAATATTAATTTGAAGAAAAGCAGGGAAAGTTAAGTTAAAGCTTAGTTTTGGAATCTGAAATGCGTATAAGTTTCTGGGGCATCGAAAGTAAGATCTGGCTGAATCCGCGAGTGCCAACCTAGACATAGCTAAACTCCAGAGAGATATCACTCCGACGCCTGCCTTCATCTGCCTGAAGGAGATACAAACCCGGATCCAGCGTCCAGTACGTAGAACTGGAATGAAGAGAGACGGCACTTTGTACTCACGAGGTTAAATAATCTCAATTACACGGTCCAAAAATATCTCCTAGAAATGTAAGAGTCACATAATGAAATAAACAAATAATAATACAAATGTTAAATATAATGTCTCAAAGTCTAGCTTATGTTTTTAAATGTAAATTGTAGGCTCTCACGTTTTATTTATTTCGTAAAATATATTTTGTAACTAATACTATGAAGCAAATAAAATCATGCCTTCCATAAGAAATCTCATTTCATCGTTTTATCATCTTCGTTATTATTAACACTTATTCTCGGAAGAATAACGCAGTATTTAAATGTTACGTGTCCGTAGGCAGGGTTCTGTTTAAATCGGATCTGCGGGTCCCTCAGTTGCCGTGGAAATCTGATTGCCTTGTCCCCTTTGTCTGCCTCAACGAAATTCTCTTAGCTTCGTCTCCAGCTATGGCTTTAGAAGTTTTTACCTAAACGCTATATGGCACCGTGACCTCTGGATTTCTTCATAGAGAAAATAATACTATACGACATACTTCAATCGAGTGATAACAACTAAATCTTATTTTTAATATGCTTTAGCCAAACATTCGTTAGCAACTTTATTCATATTTCTCTCTGAAAATATTTTATCGGCATTTCAACGTTAATGCAAGCGTAAAATGAAATAAAATTAGGAAAGATAAATTAAATCAGTTTAATTATTAAAATAACCGAAATAATTGTCAATAACTGAGTGAAAAATTTTAGACTATAGATATATGTGTTCTGATCTTTAATAACACACTTAAGAAGCTAGTTTACAAGTTAACTCTAAAATTGAGTTTCACCTTCGAGGAATATGTATGATGAAAAAATATTTTAGACTGTCATTAAATATTATTTGAAATCCTGGGTAACATGAATTAATTCACATTTATAAGGAGCTATAGCAATACGATCAGATCTTCGCTATACGTGCGCCCAACTTAAATTTTCTGCAAATTATTTTAATTAATTATTAGTGATATATGGTGTTAAAAATTGACGAGGCTCCTGTTTTTAATGCACTTATTTCTCCTGATTTACTGCCAAATATAGTCTCTATTCCTATTGGAATAGTCGGCCAGCTGCCTCCTAAACTGTCGAGGTACGGAAAAGGAAATGTTGCAACCCCACAAAACAAACCCCTCTCCCGCCATTGGAAGGGCGTGGGTCAGTACCAAATGACAGACCTACCTGATGCAGGCTTTCTAGGGTTTGTCCTGCATCACTTGTAGGCGAATGTCGGGTAGGACCCTTAAACTACAGCCCGGGGTCTATCTTGCACTACGTGTCCGCATCCCCCCTTTAAAATCCCTTCCTATGCTATTAAAGGGGAGTTGCCACCATGAGGATTACCCTCATGTAACCTCTTACTATATAAAAAATAGCATCAAGATTTTAATTACCTCATAAAAATGCAGCAATATAAATTTTGTAAGGCTTAAACCTAGGTTAAGCCAGTATTATCTGTCAGGCGCTACATCAAACTGGGAATCGTCACTTTCCTCCCTATTACTTGTTCTTCTACTAATGTAGGGTGTCAGCTTAAATCGTATTTACGTAGCTGTAACAAACGAAGTTCATGGAAAATACTTACCAAATAATATTTTTATTTTCTAAATTAAATCTCCGTAATTTTTAATTGTTAAAGCAACAGACTTAAAGAAGGTCTCTTATTTATTGCCTGAGATACTGGGACAAGTGTTGCCTCAAGTACTCGAAACTGTTGCTTATGTCATTAGTTGTCTAAATAACTGACAGCTGGTGTTATGTGGAACCTGTATGTTGCAAGTGAATCCGCCCAGAGTTCGGAGATGACGTGAGTCCGCAACAGCACACGGGCGCACCTCTTCTAATTAATATTGTAACTGCGCGGCTCAGACATCGACCTGCAGCATCGCGCCTGTCTGCAAACTAATGAATATTCAAAAGTGCCTCCGAAAATGAAAAGAATCTACTCTGTTCAGACCCCAGAATTGTCAAAGCGGAGTTTGTTTGAATTTAACATTTATGAGCACTGAATAAAACCCCTTCGACGTGTGCGGAACACTAGTACTATTGTTTTTGTTCCATGGAATCGTTGAGCTTGATATTCCATTACCATGTCGTAGCATTAGATTCGTATAGGGTTGAAGAACCGATCCACGTATCAGACGCCATGACGTGTGTGTAATGCTTCATCAGACATCAAGAAGTTTCATTCAAAGAGAAGATTAAGCCATCACCCATCATTAGCGTGTGGATTGTTCCGAGGTAGTAAGGTAAGCTAGTGATCACATTAAGAAATCTAGACTCTTATAATGTACTGTTCATTTATTATATTTGGTCAGTAACGATTTCTTTCATCGTAATAGGAGTCCGTCAGAACTCCTAAGACAATACAATGCTTCGTCACTTTCTTCATGTATATTGACATCTCAAGAAAATTATTAAGTATCTCTACTTCCAAGACAGGAAATACAGAAATGTTATTTTGCTATCCATTTATACACAGCGCATGTGGACATCCTCAGCCTTCACAGCGCGGTTTCATTCGGTTTTAGTCGTTCAGTCATAAGTGTAACGTTCATTCAAATGCCAAAAGTTTCAGATTAACGTCATGAAAAAATTATTCTGTCCGTCGGTAGACTCGCATCGGATAATAATTTTTACTATATGTTTTTAAAATGTATTGTATTGATCCGAATGTTCTCAAATATCATTTAAATAAATGAGAAACGCTTATGGGATGCTATCACTAACTTATAGGATATAAAACACTTTAACCAAACCATTATGGCAAGCTTCTTCAAGAATATAATATCCATTTTCATAAAACTAGAGTTTATATAGGAAAGTACTTTCGTTCATTCTTTCCCTTGTGACAATTCTAAACTGTTAGAAACCTTACAGATTACTAAGTATGTAATGAAAGTCGATGGGTGGTCAATTAGTATAGTTGTAAATTTTCACAGATGTAAGAAAACAATTAAATATTCGCAAAGCAGAATAAAACCTGCAGTATCTAGACACAATAATACAATGATATCTCTGTAATAAGAGATATGGGGATTTCGTAGTGGAGTGACGTAAAGTGAAGGTAAACAGTACACATTAATAGAATATTCTGTGAGAGATACACCAATAACGCAGTACAGAACTGTTCATATCAAACGATTCAATAGATTGAGTGGGAGGGGTATTTACCAAGTGAAATACTAACGTAAGTGACACGATCTATGTCCTGGAATCGGTGGCAATTCTCAAAGTATAAGTAATACTCCTTGTTAATCGTAATGTTGTTCGGGCTTTACAATTCCTAAAAAACAAATAGTTGCACCATTAATAAAATTTAAATAAAAAATATCGCTTCTCGAAAACATAAAATGTTTATATATATATATATATATATATATATATATATCAGCCATATAAACCCGTTTTTAGTGTGTAGATTCCAAGGGGTAATTGGTAACGGTGATGAAGAACTTAGGAGTATGCAAGTTACAGAACTTGAAGCATTTGCCGGTATTCGATTGATGCACCTCTGCGATGTGTGATCATGACTGACGTTTTAAGCAGCTGAGCCTATGCTGTAACTTCCAGCTCTTTAACTAGACGTCTATATCCAAAGAGAAAAATAAATTAACTCCAAACACATGTGTACGTAATATGAAATGTCAGTTGTTTATTAATAAAATACTGAGTGTGTATGCATGATGTATGTATGTATCATCCATTAAATTTCCTATTTCCATTTCCTAGAAGCGTTGTAAACAAGTATAACTTTTATCGCTACTGGTTCACATTCATATTACACATAATTATAAATTTGAACTTCCTCATTTCCGGCCCGTGAGTTTGTGAATATCGTCAGTCTGTTGTGAGTACCTGAGGTTTGTCGTCCTGGGGTGGCGGCCTGCTGTTGGCGGGGCAGCACAGCCAGGAGCGGCTCCTTGGCAGGGTGCGGGGACTGAGCTCGGCGCCCGCCAGCGTCGCGATGCTGCGCCGTTGTGTTCAGCCAGCGCTTACAGCTGCACTGCAGCGCAGCGGCCCTCCGAGGCGCCCATCTAGCCCTGCGCTCGCTGCGCCTGCGTCACGACGCAACTTCCCCCTTCTCCTCGCGTTATACTTAATTCATACAAAAACCAAACAACAGTTGACAATCAAAAGTAACTTCTCTACCATTCTGTACGCGGAAGTATATATAATTAATTGTACTTCGTAAACAATGTGAATGTCATTTTACGTGTCTAGAATTACAAAATTAAAGTTTTTCAAAATAATCATTTTATTATTTTTCTCAATCTCTATGAACTTTTGGAAGGTTCAACTGTTGCATTCCTAAATAAAAATGGTTTAATCACAACCGGAATTACTTTCATCAATAGCAATAAATGGTATAATTTAACAGGAATAAAACTAAATAACGAGTAGCGGTTTATATATCTTCTCATATATAAAAAAAATCTGTGTATGAATGTTCCGCATACAAATTTAAACGCGTGCAAGATATACGACCAAACTTTGTACACATATTCTTTACGACCCGAGAGCACAGTGGGAGTAAAAGACGACTTGTACTCCTAGGGGCGGGAATGGAATTTTAGAAACATGCAAAAATGGCTGATATTAGCGTCGAACAAATATTTTTCGTGGTGAATGAGATTCATAGTCTCTTCCGATGTTACTATATAATTTCAACCCTTTATGGCGTTGGAAGGGAGCACCCCTAAGGATGGGAATGGAAGGGCGTTACTTAAAACCAATACGAAAAAAAAATATTAATATCAATTCCTGGGTTATAGGAGTTTAATTTTAACACTCACCATGCCGGTTAAGTTGTACTTCAGCCACTATGTGTGCGATTGGGGGAATAAGGGAATGTAAGGCCGTAACGTAAGAGTAATATCAAAACGATCGAGATGTGTGTCCAAACCGAGGTTATGGAAGTCGTCGAGTTTAATTCTGACATTCTCCATGCCGATGCATGTAATGATATGTTTCTAGGGTTTTGGATGACAAAACGTTCCACGTAATTATATATACAATTATTTAAGTATTAAATTTCTGTAATAAATTTTACATAGTCAAAATAAAAAGTGATATTGTTAAGAAAATAAATTATTTTAATTTATCCATTTAAACCCTTACGAATGGAAAACCACAGTTTACCACGGTATAATAAGTAAATTTCTTTGGCAATCCAAATAAAACACACAAAAACAGTAGAACGTATAATAATAAGAATAATATGCATTTGAAAATATGTTGTGAACGCAGAAATCCTTTACCCCTTAAATATTCGAATAATACCTAAATACGAGAAAAAAATTGAGATAAGTCAATCTCATACAAAAATGGATCGAATAATATAAATGAAACAGGTAATTGTGGAAATTTCTAGTGAAGATGTATTCGTGACGTCAGACTGGCTCTTCTTCGCCATAAAATATTACTTTCTCAAACTGAACTCCGCGGTTAATTTATTGGTATTGAATTACAAACGTAGTAGACTCATAGTTTCCTAATCAATGAACATGGACATCAAACTTCAAGAAAGTATAGCACAATATATAGTTTTGAATGTCACACTAAAAAAACTAACATAAATGTGTGCCAATCAACCAAACTATGTTGATATATCGAATAGTAGGGACCAGGTTCATATATCGGAGTTTCCATGTATTTCATCAAAGATTTTACTGATATAGAGGTATAAGACCTGACTCAAGCCAAACATAGCAAACAAAACATTTTTTTAAATGCGTAGACTGTATAGGTAAATGGAAAATTCGTTATAATAATAATAATTTTACCTTTAGTTGTTGGTCTCTTGTCATCTTTTTTCAATGGTGAATGTGCATGAGAAAGCATTTGCCGCTGCCGGGACTGGATATTGACATTAATAGTTACTTATTTACAAACATATAATTTTTTAATGTTTCAAACAAAGATTTATTATTAGAGAGGAAGTCGTATTGTTAGTTCATAAATTTATTTTATCAGTATAATTTTTTAACTGGTACGTTTAACCAATCCATAATTTCAGAATATACTTGATGTATACATCTAAACGTAATATTGTGATAGCTTCGTTTTCTAATAGGAAACGCATATAATGCAAATAAAGTAATATTTAACTTTTCTACGATAATGGTGTAACCAAATGTGGTTAACATATATTTCGTGATTAATTAAAAGTTAACCAAAGGCGTGGCTGCATACGTTCCAGGCCAGACACGCATGGCGACCTCTGCGACATATTGCGTGCCAGCAATGTAAAATGCTGCGGACATTCTTAATATGGACCCGACGTCAGAAAGAAGAGTGGAGGACGCCTTCGGTCTAGTTGAGAGTCATCACCCAGCAAGGGAAACTGTTTCTGGAATCTCCAACCCATTACGCATGAAAACCATTCTCGTCATATAAATTTTCACTGTTTAAATTTCCACCCACGTTCTCTGAGAGTAGGTTTTTAGACGAAACGAAGTAAATTCTTTATTTTCTTCAGACTAAATCCTTCCTTTGAGTAAAATATCATTTTAGTAGTTTAATAATCAATTACCTAATAATTAATTATATTGCTTTTTTATTTTTATATAAACTTTTATAAATAAGTACCACCTTTTTATATGAATATATTTTAAAATAAATGAAAAATATTCCGAATTAAAAATTATATGTGGACTTACCTACCGCCACAATTGAGAATAAAGACATTTTCAGTGAAACCGTGCTAATAAGAAACTCAATAGATTTATTTATCCCAACGGGACCAAACAGGCTAGAAACGTTTTTCCATAGAAAATCATTCACACTAATTACATCAATAGCCAAGAATAAATGGAAAAATTGTTAATTACTCTAGTGAACTGCTAATACAATGACTGCAATGGAACTAACGTGAAGATCACAAATGTTAATAATGGTATTAAAATAATTTGCATTGTTTTGGTTGAGGTCTAATCCACAATTTATAATGATGAAATTCTTAACGAAAGCCATCTCTTTTTGTACATCATTGACTGAAGGATTTAAAGGTGACGTTCTTTAATATTTTCCCTCGTCAATTCTTATGGCAGCTGCCAATTTCACCGTTATCTCCGACATGGTAGGAGAACGCTCCTTCCGTACACATCACGAATAGATGTCAGATAAAACTCCAAACATAAGTATTAAGCAGGCATCCGGTTCGTGTCAACGTGACGAAACAACGCGCGGGTCAATGTTAAGTGAGTGACGTGAGCATTAGATTCAGACACACGTGTATTATACATAGAGACATACGATTGAGAACATTCACAAGAAAAAGCCTCTCAAGCATACTTACAGTGAAGCTAAACTTTATGACGAAACACTTATGAATGCACACAACTTCAATATTCGCCCGATTGTATCTCCGGAAACGTTTTTATGAGTGAAATGTTCCAAATATATAAAATTATTCCTTACAGATTAGCAAACTGGTATCATCGAGAAGACGCACCACCTTCCGAAACAGCAGAGATTGCAATATATGTTTATTTAGATAGAGAAAATTCGGACGATCTTTCGTAAGATGACGCCGTGTTAAAATGCGAAATTGTTGGTAGCACTACAGGTATTTCCAGGCCAGTACTCAGATTTTCTATGTGCAAGCAAAATACCCCAATATATTTATAAGTTTTCAGTGGAATTACAGATAGAAATTTTAATTGTCTCGTATTCTTATGTTTGGTATAATCCACTATGAGATGGGAGAATGAATTGGATAGTAAATCCCTTGACCACACCCGCGCCCGTATGGCGAGAACAGAGGTTGGCATAAAATCATTGCATATCTCATCCAGAACGTGTCAAAGACCAAGCGACAAGGGCAATGGCAGTCCTTGACCTTTCAAAGTCTATAGTCTTGTCAGAACAATGTAGGGTTCAGAGGAATCACGTACATCCATGCATTCAGTCTCGCTCATTTAGCGTAATGAATCCAGAATAATTCAGGACTAAGTTAATATTCCTTGTGCGAGTTGACTTCGTGGGTGTGTAGAAATTTGGTACATTGTTCGTAACTAGATTCTCGTCTCTTAGGCACGAGCGTATTTATATTTATTTAAGCAGATGAAAACTTCAATTTATGAAAATTAAGTAAGAAGTCTTAACATATAAGAAAGAACTCAAAAAACGAATTTTCATAACTTATGTGCTTCTCCGAGAACTAATGCTTTATGAAAATGGTAGATGCAATTGATTTTCTAATCATTCTGCATAAGTGATGATTATAACGGATTCTATGCAATAGTTTTTTAAAAATTGACTGCAAAAGGTTAAAGTCGGAACTCGGATCGGCATAATCGGAGTCTCACATTCATTGCCCCATTATGGTTCCTAATATTTAATAATTGTATAAATTCCGAGGTCAGACTTTTTGCAAAAACTATGTATGCGAAATAAATTATGAACAATACGTAGATATCCTACAAACCGACATAGACTAAGTACACGAGTCAAGCGAAATAGAATGAAAATGAACAATGGTAAAAGGCGATCAGTTTTACTAAAATACACCTACAGTATGTCTTGATGTATATAATAGATGGAGAAACAGTGGCTCAGGAGACAAACGTCACAACTAGGCAATTATTTTAACAATAAGGTGGAGTGAGAACAGGTAAATTATGTTACATGGAAGGCATGGAATACTTTCCACATTGCAATAAGAACTCTCGAAACGGGAAATGCAAAGTCCAAAGAAAAGGCATACATATTAGTACGCTCATTGTAGCTATCTGGAATCTGTATTGGAAAATTCAGAAGAATGCTTGAATGAATGAATGCATTTATTGATTTTGCAATTGAGTTAACTCGGCGGCGGTTACAAATAATAATAAAATAACAAATATAAATAAAAACAAAACCTACACAAGAATTTCGGAAATGAGTTCCTGAAAACTAAAATTTAAAATATGCATTGTTTCATTAGTTTGTTTTATACTGCAGAAATTCGTACATATAGGACCTGGGAATGGGAGTGGAAAAGTGCAACTCCTAGTGTGGGATAGGTTATTGGCAAAAAAGGAAAGAGTGGGTTACGTGTAAAAGTATTTGTAGTTAAAAAACCTTGTCAGGAAATTCGGGATAGAATAGAAGAAATGACTGGATTTTGGAAAACTTTTTCATAATAAAGGCCACACAGAAAAACAAAACATTTGTTGGATATTTTTAGAGTAACAGGCTACATGAGGATAATCCGTGTGGTGGCAACTCTCCTTTAGTAGCATAGGAAGGGATTTGAAAGAGGAGGATACGGTAAGGTAGCCAAGAGATAACTAGTGCCCCCAGGCTATGGTTTAAGGATCCTACCCGGCATTCACCTAAATGCAGGATAAACCTAAGAAAACCTGCATCAGGTAGGTCGGGCGCTTGGTAGTGGTAACCTTACTTAAAAAAACGGAGAGAGTAGAAGGCAACTTCAAAGGTCGCCCTCTCTTTGGTTTTTGAACTAAGGTTTCCAAAAGCCGTGGTACCTCGGCCTGTTTTGACAGGTGTATGTTTAGGGGTCGCTATTCCTATTGGAATAGTCGGCCAACTGCCTCCTAAACTGGTCAAGGCACGGAGAGGGGGAAACTGCGACCCCACAGCAAACCCCTCTCCCGCCATCGGAAGGACGTGGGACAAGTACCAAATGCCCGACCTACCTGATGCAGGTTTTTCTAGGGTTTTCCCTGAATCACTTTGAGGTGAACTGCCGGGTAGGATCCTTAAACCATAGCCCGGGGGCCCTAGTTAACCCTTGGCTACCTTGCTCTACCTTTCCCCATCCCCCCCTTTCACTTCCTTTCCTAAGCTTTAAGAGGGGAGTTGCCACTATGTGGATTACCCTACACATAGCCTGTCTACACCTACAAAAAAAGTAACAATTTACCTACAAGTGTTTTAAGCAAGCCGATTAGAGGAAAGAAAAACTTCTCTGTTGGCTAGACACGAATTCAGTGTCTTCTAGTGAAGTGATAGTGTTTCGTAAAATCAATCAGATTCACAATCCATAAACAATAAACTACGGTGTTAATATAATTTAATTTGTTGCGAAACATATTTATTTTTTATTTTCAGCTATAATTCTAGATTTCTTTTAAGGCCAGAACAAAATTATTCTTACGTTTACTTATATAACGTCCCTTTCAAAATTGAACATTTACTTATTTTAACTTCATGTATTTGCCACCGGGCAAATTTCCATTGACATATTAACTATATACATGCATATGAACAGAATTTATACGGAATTTATGTAATATTGGAAAAGAAAACAAAATAAATGTTACAGAGAAGAAGTGAGTGGATGAAAGAGTGGTATGTAGGGGTAAACAGAGAGCGACATAAAGACTTGATGTTTTATTTTCTACGTTTAGCATAATAACGTAAAGAATCTGTACAACGCTTTAATATAGAAGTAACGCTTACTGATAATCACAAAATTGGAAATTACTTTCAATAAAATTCGACGCGTACCTATGAAAACTTTTCGGAATTACAAGCGGTTAATACTTTTTCTATTTTTTTTTTTTTTTTAAGGCAACAGGCTACATGAGGGTGATCCACATTGGGCAACTCCCCTTTAATAGCATAGGAAGGGATTAAAGGGGGGATGCGGAAGGGTAGAGGAAGGTAGCCAAGGGTTAACTAGGGCCCCCGGGCTATGGTTTAAGGATCCTACCCGGCATTCGCCTAAAGAAATGCAGGGAAAACCCTAGAAAAACCTGCATTGGGTAGGTCGGGCATTGGGTACTTGTCCCACGCCCTTCCGATAGCGGGAGAGGAGTTTGCTGTGGGGACGCAGCATTCCCTTCTCCGTGCCTCGACCAGTTTAGGAGGCAGCTGGCCGACTATTCCAATAGGAATAGCGGACAACTCTTGCCGTATGCCCAAGGTCTGCGACCCCGGAACATACACCTCTCAAAACAGACCAAGGTGCCTCGGCATGTGGGAACCTTAGTTCAAAAAAAACCAGAGAGATGTGAGAGCATCCCCAAAGGTAGCCCCCGCCAGAGCTCTCTGGGAAGGTTCACCTGCGAGAAATCCTCTCGCAGGCTTACTTTAATAATACTTTTTCTAGAAATAAAGTTCGTCCTAGTTGAACTTGCCAACATACACGATGCGAGATAACGACGATAAGTTACTCCATAAGATCAGAAAGTATATTGCAAGGAAGTATATTTGGCATTCGTGACGAAAGACTACTTACTTTATTGCACAAACTGGAGTATGTCGCCTTCGTCCAACAATTGTCTTGTTCGGGAATACCAAAAAGCTATACTTTTCTTACCAGAGAGTTAGATATAAATTGCACCCTACGAGCTATTGGCGTCGGGCGGCGCGGCGCGGAGACGCGACGGTGTCGGCTTTTAAACACTCCCGACGCGTGGGAGATACGTGTAGGTGCCTTCGGGCTGGTATCGATTCCCTCCTCACGCTAAAAGGCTTGTCCCGCAGGCTCGCCACCAGGGAGAGACCCTCAATATTCTAATCAGGACCGGAAAATCTTTAATCAAAACATGTATGATACTAAGAGAGTGTCGTTGCGGGCCCAGCAGGAGAATAATTCTTTTCAAAAATCAGATGATGGCCATTTGATGCTTCGGTATTTATTTGTCCTTATTTCAAATTAAACAGCAAAATGAATTAATTCTACCTATTGCGTATTTTTTTTTGTTTTTACGGCAACATGCTATATGTGGGTAATCCACGTGGTGGCAAATCCCCTTTAATAGCATACAAAGGGATTTGAAAGTGGGGATGCGGAAGGGTAGAGGAAGGTAGCCAAAGGTTAACTAGGGCCCCCGGGCTATAGTTTTAGGATCCTACCCGACGTTCGCCTAGAAGTGTTGCAGGACAAACCCTAGAAAACCTGCATCACATAGGTCGGGCATTTGGTACTTGTCCCACGCCCTTCCGATGGCGGCAGAGGGGTTTTCTGTGGGGTCACAGCTTTCCCCTATCCGTGCCTTGACAAGTTTAGGAGGCAGATGGCCGACTATTCCAATAGGAATAGCGGACAACTGTTACCGTATGCCAAAGGTCTGCGACCCAGGAAACATACACCTCTCAAAACAGACCGAGGTGCCTCGGCATGTGGGAACCTTAGTACAAAAACCAGAGAGATGTGAAGGCATCCCCAAAGGTAGCCCCCGCCAGAGCTCTTTGGAAAGGTTCACCGGCGAGAAAATCCTCTCGTAGGCTTCATTCGTGGGGGAGGGGTTTAGCTCGAAAAATTATAAAACAATTATTTTAAAATTTTAACTCTACAAGAATGTATAAATAAATTTTGGGGTTAAACCGACCCTGGATCAAAAAACAAAATATCCGTAGTAGAATTTTGGCAAGCCGAAATCCACTCCACAAAATTTAAAAGACCAAGAATAGAGCCCAGGACCTCTATTTAGAGATGAGATGTGATTAAAAGCATATCTTGAAGTGCTTACTAATTAAAAAAGATTCTGAATAACTGTAGATTTGATGAATGCTAGCACGAAAGCAGAGAGAACCGACTCTCTTTGGTTGGAATTATTTACTCCAACCTACATTCTACAAGTGTGATTTTTCTGCGTAACTCTGAATCTTATATCCAAGTTCGTTTAATGATACAAGCTTGGGTTTCTTCCTCTTTCGAAAACAGCTTCTCGTAGACTCTGGGAAACTCGAATAATAAATTTATCGTGAAAGCAATGAGGTTGTTTGAGAGTGTGATTAGTTGTGGCTGCGCTCGAAATGGAAGACTCTGATTTCCAACGTTGGAGAATATGATTGGTTCCAGGAAACATTGCCCAACCAGTCGCTGAGTGTAGAAGGCGGCAGCAACGGCGCAGCGCATGAGCTAAACCGGGGTCGCCCTGTGGGTAATTGAGTCAATTACGAAGACGGCGATCCCGGCCACTCTTCTTATAATTAAAATCCACAATCATTAGAGGAGACAGAGTGGTTGGCCAATACGATGCACTAATTTACATCCGACGCAAAAATTAATAACAGTTTCCAGCGTTAAGTCTTCCATTAACAGAATTAAATTTTTAATGCTCTAAATTCCTTGAGTTAATGCAGTCATTACGAGGTAATAAACGGTAAATAACGCACGTACTCGTAGTCCAAGTTTCATAATTCAGTAATAATTGAGTAACAGAGCTATCGTGAATTACTTCAACGCTTGTTATGCATCTAATCGTGCCTTTGACGAACCAACGTATGTTGGCATATAGTGAAAATAGTTTCAATTCTAATAAATGTTGACGTTGTTTATTGAAGTTCTGACATATTCAATCTGCGAAAGCGTACAATAGAATGTAGCCAATATAATAATTCAGTTGCAAGTCTTCACTCCAAAGTATTAAAGCACACTACTTGAAATATATACTCCCTAAATATTTCGTTGGGAAAACTTAATATTTACGACAAAAGTGTTGCAAAACTAAATCTCAGTTACTTGCATTTATAAATAACAATAAATCCCCTTAAATCTTAAAAAATAAGCTAATAGAAATAATGTCATTCATAGTATCCCAATTTCGTAGGTGTTTCCTCAATTCATTTATTTCGTTTACTTGAAAAAGTATAGAGAACTACCATGATAAATCATATTTTCTTTATTGAATACCCAACTATACGGGTTTTACGTCTGCTTACTTATATCTTTTTTTGGTGATATTCCGGGTACTGACTAATAGAAGAACAAAATTTGATTTCAATCTTAGAGGCTTATTGGTAATTTATAACATTGTTTTTCTACACTCCATGACAGTATTGTATGTAGAGAAGTCATTAGTACAATAAAAAGTTAAATTTCGTGTTTCTTATTCAACATTTATTGCTGATTGTACGTTTAGACTTCGATCCATTATAATTATTTAATCAGATATATTTATTGATTTTAAAAACAAAACGAAGGATAGAAATTTGTCTTAAACGCTTTTTATGTGTTATTGATGACACGCGCCCTTTAAATTTAATGTCAAATAAAATGTTAGGCGCAAAAATTGACTAAAAGAATAATACCGATCTGTTCCTTAAATATCGATTGACATTCCTATTAATCACCTCAATATCTGAAACTTTGTTACGAAAGTGTCATTTGGGTAACCATGGGGGAGTACTGCGTATGAAGCGTAACTACACGGTTGCTGCAGGGTCATTCACTTTACTCCCTGTTGGAGCTTGAATTCGTATTGAATTGGTAGACGCATTTCATGTTTTACTAACAAGTTAGTAATTGGAAAATCAAGTGCGGTGACGGGATTTTTATCAGCCGTACCCCAGCAGTAACATTTATGAAGCGGGCAAATTGTTGCCCTTCAAATAACGGAATTACACACACTTGAACGACCCAAACACGATCAACGAGCTCTCTTGAAATTAAGTTGCCTTATGTTAAGTAGTTATTATTGTTACTACCACTAAGGCAACGGTAAATACGAATTATGCCTTCCCGCGCGTCTCTGAAAACCTACGCTAAATTTACGTGAGATAATTAAGTTTTGAATGATTGTTGACAGAATAATAACAAAATTATTGAAGGGAATAACAAGCTAATCCAGTTATTGTACTTTTCTTCGAATGGCAGAGATGAAAACGCATTGAAAGAACTACAATTAGTGGTTCACTATTTTGGAGATATGTTTTTGAAACATAGACGAATGTTGTCCACGATTAAAGAAAATTTTGCCCATTCATGTTGCAGGATAACTCCTAGTAATGGCATCCGCAGGCTAGCAGCTGGATGTACAACTAACTGTTTGGCGAGTTGCAAGCGTGACACTTCCCGTCTTTGAGTGAATGACATCGGATCGAGGGGGCGAAGGAAAGGAAATTTATTCTTAGCACCCACAAGCAAAATTGAATAGTCGAAGCAGAGTTATGAAGCAGAAAACGTTGTAGCAGAGTTACAAAGTTGTGATTTTAAAGAGAGGTGAGAATCTGAGCGTTGTGGATGTTACGATTCGTATCCTGCCATTGCACCATCCGATAATCGACACCGGATGCCGGCCGTCGTGAACGCATCTTTGACGCAGGCCATCAACAGCCTGTCAACCTCGTGAATAGCACTATACATCTGTGAGATAAATTTGCGTATCCATTATCAGATTTGCCATTTCTAAAACATTTTCATTTAACATTTATGTTAATATCACCATTCAAAGGCACCAACGACAACCTTGAGAAAAATGTCGCAGCAATAATATTAATTAATAGCTTATCAATCAATTAGTATTAATTATATTCAGGTTTTAATATAATATACTAATCATTCAATAACGTCAACCCTTTATTTATTTATTGATGTAAATTGTTTTAAATGCATTGTCACCTTCTGATATTTTGTAATAATTAACGGTTGTGAAGTCGAATCAAGAATTTTTCTTATCACAACCAAATATAAGTAGCATATATTTTTATACTGTAATCCGCTTAGACGCCTCTACAATGTTTTTTTTTTGTATTTTCTAAATAACTTCGTATTATTTCGTAGCACGCTGGTCATTAGGATAATTAAATTAAGGCGGAGATTTAGCGTGTTGTGGAAAGTACTGAGCCGCCTTGCTGGAGACCAGGTCTGTTTTGTGTCATCTGAGCTCCAGGGACGCTTCGGCAGAAAGCGGCTCTAAAGGAACAATACAGTTCGTAGGAATGGTCGACACACAAAAGGGCGGATCTGCGCAACCCGTAGCTAACATATTTCTTTTTACATTCTCAGGGCCTTGGTGTAGGGGGTGGATTTGAGCGAAAAAAGTGCTCAGTTTTCAGTTTTTCAGCAATAAGTTTTTGAGGTCGTCAGAGAGTTTACCCGTGAGTCTGTAGTCGCCAAGGATCCATGGATCTATGGGCAGATCCAGACGTGACGGAGTTCGAAATTGCGACCATCTGAATACTCCCGGGAGACGCCTAACCGTCGTCAGCAGAGTTGCAACTATAACAGTAGTCGCGAACGATGGCGGTTGACGTAGATTGAGGTAGGGGGAGCAGCGCGGAATTAACTCATAAAGATCTAACGCGATCAAGCTATAAACGCTTAGTGAAACTGATTGCTGCTTACGGGAACGGGGATAGCACCTTCGAAGGACACTAAACTGAGTCGCCAATATATCTGCAACCCCTATTATCTGGCGTGTAACGATTTCTCGTCGTCTTTCAGACACAATGGTATCCCGAATACATGTTCAAAGACGTGCTAAATTTAATAAGAATTGCTGTCCAAACATTAAAAAAACTTTGTAGTCAGTTTCTCAGAATAAAATAGATTTAAGTAAGAATAAATGAGTGTGTGAATCGAATATTATATTCAATAATTACGGAGCACTATGACTGAGCTAAATGGAATAAATTTGTATTGGAAATTTTGTGAATTATACTACTGATTATCTCTTTCACAAATAAATCAAAACAGAACCCTTCAGGTGCGAAATTGAGGGTCTCATAGTCGGTTCTAGTCCTAACACGTCCCGGCAAATCTCTTATCAACTCTATACGTTGATCGTATACAAATCGATTGTTAAATTTTATAATATTCATATAGATATAAATTAATTCTATATAGGCAGTCTTCGTCGCAAATGAAGACCGGAAGAAGGAGGTAAGTAGATAACAATTTAAGACACATGAACAAATAAAAATAATTTGAATTAAAACTACAAAAATACACTAAATGTTTGGAACACCAGGAATATGTATAACTCGACTGAATTTTGAACCCAAAACATTTAATTTATGAAGTTCCTTTGAAAGCGACACTACAAACGTACGACATTGAATGTCAACAAAGTTATATACCGAACTTCTCCATATTTTCGCATTCTACGAAACGAAACAACGTTTAGATTATATTTCTGTTCTGGGGAAGAAGATAACTTTAAAGTAAGTAGGTTTCGACGCACGACTGTGAGGGTTGCCTGCGGGACACGTAGACAGGGTAATCCACTTTGCCAGATTCCATGTCGGAGGGGAACAAAGATGAGAATAAAATACAAAACGACAAAACAGACGTACGGAATCCGGACTACCGTAGAAAATGGTGTGAAACTAGACTATGACGCACTATATTTTTACGAGGCAACTGTTGTTCTCAGTTGCATTGACAAACATTTGAAGAAAAAGTTACGTTTATCAGTTTTGTGTTACTAGAGTAAATATAACTTTTGAGCAGTGACCGTCATTGTGTAGAGTAATAATAATAACAGGAGGATAGTAGAACATACTACGATTGACACGGAAAATGGAAGGGTGAAAGAATGCCAGGTAGCAATCAGCCGATAAATGGAGTAAGAACATTGAAGATTGACGGGTAGAGAAAAAATTAAAGAAATTCTTTTATTAGGACATTTCACTTAACAAACGTGTTTTTCGTTAACTTACTATCCACGATAGCCTTGAAGAATTTTGGAATGGTTCTCCTTTTTCTATGTTTTTACTAGATCCAATCCAACATCTCCGTTAAAATTCGTACGAGACCAGCTTATTTTAACAGATACAATCTGAGATCCCTGACGTTTTCTTGCATCTGGGATAAACAGTAAAAGATTAGCGACACGATTCAACCGAACTCTTGCAGGCCTTCGACTTTTTACTAGGTAGACAAGTGGATAAGAGAAAGAGATACCAGTCTTGTGACAGCCTTGATAAAGCTCGATGCTGACGAGCGAAATGTAAGCAAACACGCCGTAGCTTATCAGCCCAAAATTTGATTGTTACTAATGAAAAAATTGTAAGGTATCGGTACAATTTTCTATCTGAAACGTATCTATGTACATGAGAAATATGAATTTAAAATAAAAAATGGTAATTTACTGTATATAGAAATAGAGGATATGAAAATCATTTACAAACGTAACTTAAAGAAGGATCTGTTGCTATTTACAAAACGGAACTTACAAAGACACTTTCAATTAGCACAAAATATATATAATCTGAATATAGTTTCTGATTTAAAATGAACTCGTGACATAAATGTGATTTTAAAACAGGTACCTGTCTGAAAACATTAACAACAATTGTGCCACATATATTTTACACTTAATGTTTGTAAAAACTTGTAATTAACTTAATAACTGTATGTTTGGTTAATATTATCTATAGACTTTTGTTCAGGAAAGGTATAATTTCGGGAATCCCTCACGGCAAGGAATTTCAGGACCCAATCTTCCTAGAAAAGTTTCAACGAAACATATGGCTCAGAGGCTTGGAAGGAAATATTTTGAACAGGTACTGCTAAATTATTACAAATATTCAAGAACAGAATAAATGCTTTCAATCAAAGCTCAGTTCTAAAGGATATGAAACTAAATTAACGTATTACGACAAAAAAATCTCTACTCAAGTTTTCCCTGGTCTGGTGGTGAACAATGCACACACAGTTCGAGCGATGATATTTTCAATTAACGATTAATTCAGTGGCCCCTCTCGGAAGCGGCATGAAATTTTAATTTCCGACCTCCGTAATGCAGGGTGGCTCGGAACGTCATTTCCAAATTACAGGAATGCTGTGAGATGTAGTCACTCATCCCTCAACTGCACACGCACAGCAAAAATTCATATGTAAATCCCGGAGTGACGAGGATTTGCATAGTCTATTAAGGGGCGGCTTTGCATATTTATGTTCGGATACATTCGTGTTACAGGTAAATTTTATTCCAAAATGGTTTTCAGAGAATTACAGAAAAGGGTATTTTAAAAAATATATTGATACTTTTATATATATATATATATATATATTGTGATAACAAGTCGTATACAATAATGTGGCAAGAATGCCATGCTTGTGGGTATTGTAGGTGTTTAGTTTGCTAGACGCGGTGTGTGCGCCAGTCTTCTCGGGAATATTGCTTTGGACAAACGAGAAGGATAAAATCCAGAAAGTGTCTGGATACATGTGACAACAGCTAAAACATTTAGAACATTTTACACGTTGCAGTCTGCGAGCAGAGATAACTACGAAAATTCAAAGCTAAATATTTAGAGTGCTTAGTCTAAATTATTATATTCTCAAGTTAAACCACTTTCTTCAATTTTGGGAGCCTAGGTAACAAACTTCGGAACGAGCTAATAAGATTTGTTAAACGAACAGTGAACCAACCATTGCAAATCATTTTGTCAAACTTAAAGTGTTGATTAGAGTCAGTGTATAAAAATGGCCTGTCTATAAAGTGTAACAAGTGTGTGTGTGTGTATGAACGAGTTAATTTCCTTGAGTAACAGAAACATTTAGGTAAAAGTTCACAAAATTACTATCTGTAAACTCTTAAGTCAAGATATTATCGTCAGATTTCCGATTCCGTTCAGAATTTAAAGTTCATATTTTATGTTTTGTATTGTAATAATCTATTGATGAATTAATTCCATGATAGCTTGATAAAATTTAATTGTTTAACAAGTAATTTCTTTATTAAAGGCCCAGTAATCGACCCTGTGAAATAGTCATGTTATTTTAAAATATTAATTAATAATGCATATTGAAATTTATTTGCCTTAATAACTTGCGTAAATTTAATTGATTTGCGTTAATAAATTAATTTGTTTTCCTATTTGAAAATTCTGATTCTTATTAAAACATCCTGTCATTTTAATAGTTAAACACTACGTAATTGTTAGCTCCAACGTGCAGTTTATTTAAATGTCCTTAACTAAAAATACTACAAATATATATATACTTTTATAATACAAAGCACCTGAGGTATTATCGAAATCGTACGGGTAACTGGAGAAATACAATTCTCTGAGAAGTGTGAGATAAGAAAAGATTCAACAGAAACCTCTGTAACAATCCATTTAAAACAGTAAAACTTTTCTAAAATATTTAAAATACTGTATTATGTATATTTCATTAGATTTGTTGAATATCACATACACCGCTAAAACTTGATTAATATATAATTATTAATGCATAATGTTTTATAGTGTATAATAAGTGCAATAAATTAACACAATATAATGGTCAATTCAGTTTGAAATTCACGTTTTGACGTACGATTAATTACAATTACTTCATTATTTAACAAGATATATCATCGTTGCGAATATTTAATAAATTATAAAATGTCAACAAATCTAGTAAAAAAAAATCTTCACATATTTTCCCGCTCGGGCAAGACTGGACTGGGATCTCTTTTGACATTATGTAAAATGGCTGGAAACGAAACTTTAAGGGGTCTGCACTAAAACGAATTAGGATTGAAAGGGAGAAAGGAAGTTTTAAAGCACCATGGCTACGTATAAATGAGCTATTTCGTAGAGATAAGAGCTTATAGAGAGTTAGAAGAAGTTAGTTCGCGGTTAACTTTATACATTGTTGTAAAAGTAACTCTGTTCGGAAATAGTTAGAAGTAATTGAAAGCACATAGTTGTTGGGCAGACAGAGATTGTGACCGAGTTTTTAAAATTATAATTATTATTGAAATTATATGGTCGAGTCAGCAAAAATGTTATTTGCGACCGTTTACATTATTTAAGTGATAGGATACATAATATTTTCTTTATTCTAGTTCGATGATTGTTGTTGAATTCAGTTTCTCTCAAATCAGATGGAAGATTTTGGCACTGATTAAGAAGGCTAGTAATGAAGCGATTGGTTCTGGATCAGTTGTTGGGAACAGAACGAGGAATAATCCGCGGAAGTATGCGTTACGTCATATACGTAGTACGAGAGAGACAGCTGGAAAATGGATCGGGCACGATAGAATATAGAAATAATAAGAATGGAAGTTATTACGTGACAATTCATTGAAATATTGAGGATCGAAAAAGTTGATTAACAAGTAGAAGAAAAAAGTAAATATTACTAAGTTTATAGTGAGAGTGATAAGAGAAGCGGAGTTGATTTTTATTTTAATAGTAGGAGTGGGGAATACCAGATGTGAGACGAGAGTTACGTCCGAGATGAATCCACAGGAAGTGCGGATACTTTGACCACTCATTTGATGCTGGCTCCACCTGCAATAGACGATGCCACCCTATGGAACTCTAGGAATTAAAGTAAACGCGAGAAGATTCATTTTCATTTGTTTAATTTAGTATGAAATAAGGAAATACAAAAAAGTTGGGGTTCAGATCCTCAGTTGATGTTTAGTTTATTTTTCTTAAATACCAGTGCCTTTGGATACTTTAATAAACTGAAACTAATTTATTTAATGTTATTTTGTAATTAGTTTTATATTATTGTTTAATCAAACATTAAAACCTAAATTGACATTACATCTTTCAAAAATAAAGTCATACCTTTTTTATTAAACGCAATCTTCTAATTGCTTCTTAACAAACTGTATTTACCAATACTTACCCTTTAAGCTCATACAGTTTTTCCTCATATGATTAATGTAATTTAAATGAACAATCAGTAGCAAAGGTACGAAATCCTTAAAATCACAGAATCTGAAATTTGGATTTGAAATTCAATTGTAGAGGTGGATTTAGATTTTAGATGAACTTGAATAGTATGATGTGGGCACTTACCTTCACCTACAATGGGATACCTGAATAATATTTTCTCTTAAAAAAATTTATATACTCCGCTGAGAATGTGTTAGTCTACTTCAAAATTAACAACAATACGCTACATTTAAGTAGCTTTGATAACGCCCTCATAAGCTGGACTAACCTTGTTGGCGAGGTCTAGCATGCTGGCAGGCGACCCCGCAGTGAGAGAACCACCAGCAGCCTCCACCAGTTTCTGAAGAGTGTGCGGTTCGGGGCTGAGATCCCGAGCTCCGGAGTCGAATTCCCAACTCTCGTGTTTGCCTGCCGACGCCGCACCTACAAACAAACAAAAAAATGCATCAACAAGACAGTATATCGCAAAATAAAACTAAAGGGTTCAAATGGTTGGATTTCCACAAGCAGATCATTCACTTGAGTCTGGACCACGAGGAAAAATAGAAATTAAGGAAAATATGTGAGAAACTATCTTCAGCCCTCAACAGGTCTATATTGGATGAAATATTAAACAAACAATAATGTAACATGTTTCTCCGAATTCTGCTAATCATGTAGAATTACCTGCTAAACAGACACAGTAAACAAGCGGTCAAATTGATAGATAGTGTTTTCTGCTCGAACCCGTAATGCAGTTATGGCCACACCAGTATTGAATACTTATATTTCGCCAATCGTCGATTCCTACAGCCAAATAAATTAAGAATAAACACATTGTTGTATAGTGAGCTTGTAAATCAAAAGTCACTTTTTATTTGAATGCAAATGTATTCTGGGTCCACGAATTGCAGATTTGTATATATAGTATAATGTAATGAACACATTGATAGGATAAATAAATCAATTGATTGTCCCACGTTGGTGAAGCCAATTTGTAATGATCACATGGGGGATATAATTAAATCGCCCACGTTGAGTCGCCAAAAATGTAATGATTAACTGGATCTTAATTAAACAAAATTATTTCCATGAATTTAAATCAATAGTTCGTTTATGAAACCATTTATTTATTTTTTTATTTAAAGTGAAGGATTGCAAAATGATTACGACATTCTTTAAACTTTACAATACAATTTACTTTTATTCAGTAGACATTTACAACATTTTATATGAGATTAATTATATTCAAAGTTTTTCAATGTTTATAGATTTTATACAATTCTTTTCTCCAATCTGACGACTTTACCTTTAATTATCGTTTACAAAACTTGATTAAATTTGTTTGTACTTACAAAACATTTGCTGGTACCAGACTTAACTCTCTTGAGGCTAAGGCTCACCTCACACTTCTCACTAGAAGGCCATGAATCATTGAATTTACACTTGATTAAACAAAAACACGGTAGTAACTTTCGAGTCTCTCCTCCGGGAACTGGAAACCGCTGCTCCCTCCGGATTATTAGTTGGGTAGATTGTTACAAAATTGTCACTATGTAGAATTGATAACAGTCACGGTACTCATAGAAATTTTATGGTGGCGCTATTTATTAGGTTACTCCTTGCAGTTTTACTATGGATTTCACTGTCCAAAACTTTATACTCAAATTCTAAAACTTGTAACCTTTTCGGCTAGATCTATATGCCGGTCACGCTGTTCATTATACGCCTCTCGATTTCTGACTTCCACATCCGACTTCAACACCAGACCGACTGTTTCCAGAAAGCGCTCGCGGCTCAAAGCAAATCTCGGCTATGCATTGTTGCATTTGAAAATTGGTACCGCTAATAATCCACCATAACTATCCAATTCTTAAAATCATCAATGGCCTCTCATTAGATTAACAATATATTCTAATAATTTGCATTTAAATTTGTTTACATAAATTAACGTTTCTGAGTACTGCCCGGGAGTAGTGATTAACCCTTTTACTGCATACTATAGCATGTATGCAATATAACTTTAAGTATCACCCTAGAGAAATCTGATGGTTTCTGAGAGAAATAATTTGTGATGTAGATATGAAATATCTTTTTGGCATCCATGGACTGGTTAAGGCATGTCTGTCCTTGCTTTCTGTGATTCATCCCCTCAGGTCAGATTTTTCCACTGGCCGGTCAACTTCGGAATATTTATTGTCAGTGGTTTTTATTTTTATTTTCAATGAAAAAATCTAAGCGTCAAAATCATAATTATCCAATTAATGTGAATTTTTGATAAGTCAGACCTAATTATATTTATGTTGCATAAGTGCAACATCCTGAGCCAGATTGACTTGGGTAACGTTTGATATTTTTTTGGTTATTTTACCCGTATTGATTTCACAAAAAAAAAATCTAAAAAATGTAGTTTAAAAAGATACAAAAAATAATGTACTAACTGTTCATGTTCGACCTGCGATCGGTATTAACGCGACTATATAAAAATGTTTATATTGAGTCTGTCAGTCCTATTTTTCAACATTTCTTAAAGGTGTCAAAAAACTTCATTTGTATTCGTGGGATACTTCATATTATGTTGAGTGAGAAATTCTAAAGTACTGTGACGGGAAGAGTACTTTCGTTGCCTTACCTCACTCCTTTGTTCAATTTAGAAGTATAAATAAGAATTCTATCCACCATGTGATTATTTCTCGTAAACTAATAATACCATTACTATATTTTCCTACATCACTGCTACATTTATGTAAACATTTAATTCAATTTCCCACTGTATAAAAATTCGTACTTAAAATCAACGAAGGTGAAAAATGATTATAACTTAGAAATTGACGTCTGTTAAAAATAATAATACAAAAAACGACTTTCGTGCAGAAAAACTTAAAATAAGAGAAATTAAAACCAAGAAAAATTAAAAGTGCCGGGCGTTTCTAACGGCGAAAATTTTAGGCTTAAAATTTCTCGTAAGCTTACCATATTTTCATATGTTCCTGCTACATTAAGTTTTTAGCCGTTAGAAAGATACGTCATTCTACGTCGAAACAACCGGCACATTTAAAATTAAATTCTCTTAGTTTTGTTTCTCTATTTTGTCTGTACGAAAGTCGTTGAAAAAAATTGATGACGCAAGCATTTTTAAGAATTTTTCTTTTCGTAATTTGAGCTAAGTAATCAAGAAAAAGAAAAATAATAATATCATTACGTTCATTACAAAATAAATAATAATTGAAGTACGGAATCAAATACAAGTAGGATATTTATAATTTTCATTTATGGTTAACAAATAATAGGACATAAGAATAGTATACACTATTATAATTCCTTGTTAGTTATTGTATTATTCCAATACATATTTTTGATCTGAATAAAAAACTTATGTTATAATAAATATATAAATGTACTGATAAAATGACTAGAATAAATTATTTACAAAGCAGATTAAATACATATTGAAAATGAAATGTTTACTCTTTAAAGTATCTCAGAAGAGAAAATTTAATTAACAAAATTGAATTTTCGAACCTTAGGTCAACTAATCCTACATTAAATAGGACGTTTAAAATTCTACATTAAATAGGGCACAACGAGAATCCAAACTTTGACCTTGGTAATGTGAAGAATAAATTTTCAAATTTAGGGACATCATAAAACCGAGAGTTGTGTAGTCGACAGGAGTTCTATGGATTTGGTGGGGGACTGATGAATCCATCGTTAATGCTGGCTCTCTCGGGGTGATTAGACGAAATCCTCCGGAAGCGGACCCCACGTTTCTGTTCTGGACTGAAACGCCAACAGCAATATCCTCCAAAGTTTTCTGTTCGCCGGACTCCCATCTTTCTAACTTTAAACTAACACAAATCACTCATCTCTTGAGTTATCGTCGGACTGCTCCAGCAATTCCCTGTCTTCCTTACTTCTATATATACCACACACTGAACTGTACTACATAAGGTTTGCACTTAGGAAATAAAATGTGTATAGGCACACATTGAACAATTTTGTAACAATAAAAAAAACTCGTCATCTGAGTAAAACAATTCTTTCAAAATAATCTTTTAGACAGATTCCCAAACTATTGTAGTTTTCTTCAGTCCAGAGGAAAATTATCATACAATTATCATGAAGAAGTAGTATTCTCATGTATTTTGGAGGAAATTGTAAACATAGAATTGGCCATTTATTTGATATATCATTTGCTGAGCAAGGATATTATTTTGGAGATTTTTTCTACGTCGAGAAGTCACTTTTTAAACATAAGTTTGAGTGATAAACGAAAGCATCTAAATACTGTTTCAACAATTTTCTCGCAACATAAAACATATCTACTGCTTGAGGACATTACAATTACGTACACTAATTATTTCATCTGGGCATATATATTGAATAAATATACAATTTAGTAAATATAGGAAGAGAGATCAGCAAAACTTTGCACAAGCTATTCTTAGCAAGACTGGTAATAATTTTCATGAAACACCTCATCATTTGCAAGTCGTTTTTATAAACGAAACTGTTTGACCCTGGCCGAAAAATAAAATTTGTTTAAAATTACTTTCGAAAAAAACATTTTATTGATATTCTTAATTTTTATTATCAGGAAGTGTTTATTTTTCGTGGATACGAGTGCTCTCTTTTAATTACGTCAAAATAAGTTATATAATTGAAGTGGTGCGAAGAAATATAAGTTTGTTCAAGTGACAAATATTATCGCTAAATTAACTCGATTAAAAAAATTAAATTCAAAGTTTTTCCAGTGTCGCTTTAACATAGATATAATTTCTCAGACCCAAGTAACCGGTATATATATATATATATATATATATATATATATATATATATATATATATTACAGTTTTATTACACTGCGACTCTGTACTTATTTTCGTTACATTCATTCAATCTTTTTTTTGTCAGTTATCCAGCAATATTCAGCTGAAATCATTCCAGAATATTTTCGTGTTCTTCATTAACTTTATTTAAGCCATTCCTTAGCAGACGGAGAAACATGTTAATGTGAAAACGTCCAAAATTACTACATTTTCATTGAATTGTTCGGTTATCTATTCAGGAGAGCTACATTAGAATTTAGATTATCTGCGTCAAGCTCGAATATCATGCCTGTGTTTACATATTAACGTAAGATACACGATACTAAGCTAATTATTAGTCTCCTACTAATGTGTCTCGATCAGTTTGAACTTCGTATTGCCAGTGTTATATTCAGGAAACAACGTCCGAACTTTCGACATGAAAAGACAACGTCGTTTCTTGTACTTTATATTTTGTATATTAAACTTTGAATGATTTGACAGACAGTAAATTCTGGTTAAATATTTTTTATTAAAATAACGTAAGCTGAAAACATAATAGTCGTTTAATATAAATTGTTGTAATGGCTGAAAGTTTTTTTACTTCAATGTTAGTAGACATTAATCGTTATCATTGTTGATGAATTTAGATTTTAGTCTCTATGAAAAGCTTTGTATAGTGAATAACGTAAATAATTATTAGTGAATTATGATCTTAATAAACTTTAAAAATAATGCATTTAAAAACCGTACATAATGTATTAATTTGATAATTATCAACGCTTGTTCTAATTAAAACTTAAAATTAACTATTACAATAAATATCTTCAACAATTACAAAGTATTAAAATAAAAATAGCTGGTGTATAAAACTTTACTATGGTAAATAAGATTCAACAAAATTTTAAATCAAAACGTCAATTAATTAAAGAATAATAATAAAGAAATATTTCTAATTCGGTAACATTTAAATAGTAAACTGCAGTATTAAAATAGTAACACACATCATTTTAAAAATATTTTGGTGTTTATTTAACAATAATATGTTTTTATATGAAGATAAATTGACTAAATTCAGCTCATACTAATGTGATAACTCGGTTTACTGATATTAACTTAAAACGAAATATGTCTTTACAAAGGACTTTCCAATAAATGGGTTTAATTAAGAAAAAGTATTTTTATAAACGGTGTAAACGAAAAACATATCATGTAACATGATTACTTTCGTGTTTCTTTCAGTGGATGATGACTTCGAGGAAAGAAGCTTCGAACTCACTCAAATTGCAAAAGTTGAATTTACTGCTCAGCTTGTACATGTGAAAAATCATTGTATTACGCCAGGCAGTGGAAAGGTGATGAACGAATAGCGCCAGATAATAGAGAAGGATTAGCAGAGAAAGCCCGCTCACTAAGGTCTGAAGTTACGTGCAATAAACTGTGTTCTCTAGTCACTTCAAAGTAAAAGCATCTGGAGTAATCAGCGACAGTCTCGTGGCCGTGGGAAGAAGATTCATCTTTATACATTGTAGGTCATAAAGGTGATCGTTTCTGTAGTATAAATCTTATACAATTATTTTATTCATATTAAATTACGTATTCTGGAAAATCATTTCTTAGAATTTTTTTCATAATTTGTATTGTCGTGTTGTCAAAACAATTAAAATTGTAGAAATAATTTTTTTGGAAATTTGCTGGTTCATTTCCTGGAACATCAACCATTTCTTCTCGAATATTCGCTTTCAATTGGACAGTCGTAGCTATTTTTTTTATGTAGAACTGATTTGGAACTTAATGGGAACCATGACCCCTAGACGATCTGTTATTAATTAATTACAGTGAAAATAAATACAAAATTATGTGTGTTGTCAGCTGATTCCTCGTGCTCCAGCGTTGTAATTATTCCGTCTATAGGTGTTGACCGCCCATAGAATAACAGCACGTCTGATGTTTAAATACAGATAATACCGATCTTTTCGCGGCTGCTAACAGAGAAACTCCTCCAATATTAGCAATACTTGTACATAGCTGCACGTGTCTCTTGCAAAAGTCAAAATACTCCTGCATAATTGCACGCCTCTTCGGCAATTAACAATACCGACTAACTCTCCGTTTCACCCTACATGAAGGAAATATATCACGAAACGTTAATTAGTTACGAATCATTAAGAAGGGACCCCGCTTGTTTACGCAGTATCATGGCCTCGTAAACATGGCAAACTTTAAGTGTACAAGTGCATAGAAAGTCAATTGAGGGTTACAAGCAGATGGGCCACCACCCAACATCACACTATTTTATTGAATCTGTATAATACAATTAATTTTTGCCGTTGGATAAATACTTTCTCACACTCTCGACCTATCTGCGATATTGCCCTCAAGCACAAAAATTATAAACTTCATTAAGTGCTTCATCGACCCTTGGACGTAGCATATTGATTAAGGGTGGAACCTGAAAGCTGTAATTTTTGACACACAGTATAATGACACATTTACTATCACAATGATTAGGTCAAAAGAGCATTGTCATATACGTAAGAAATATTTTACAGAGAACGGGAGAAAAAATTCACAGTGTCTGAATTTTCAATGACCTACCTATCCCCACCCATGCACATAACGTTTACAAGCAATGACAAACGTTGTATAGCAAGTATTTCAAACCATGTAGTACAATAATATGGTTTCAAGTGATTTTAGGTACCAAATGAATTTTCTTCCCCATTCTGTTACTGAAACCTACAAATTCTCATACAGTAAATTAGACACTACGGATATGGACTGGAGTTGAAAACTTAAATATTACATCAAACAGTCTGTTTTTCAGTACTCAAGATGAGCAATGAACAGCATCCTGTTCGATGTAATATTATTATACACTTTCGTCCCCAATCCTTGTATCAGAAAACAGAATAAATTTGTAAGGTATAGCAATTCGTACTTTATTTTCTTTTATTTTCGTCGAGTTGTGAACTAAATAGTTATATATTAAATTTAATACATCACAAATTTTCACAATTATGAAAATAAGTTTTATATTTTTTTTTGCAATTTATAATATTGTAATTATATAGCTGGCAACTTTCTCGGTGACAGCTATTGCACAATACGAGTGTAACAATTAAACTTATTTCACCACACTATTTTCAGATGTTGTCCAGAAATTTTAACAATTATGTTTAATTTTAGTTTATATTGAAATACATTGATCAGATAAAAAAATTGAAAGGAGAATAAGAAAAACTAGTGGTCATTGTACGTTATTTAGTCTACTACTAAACTGATTAGCAGTAAAGTCAAGCATATCATAGTCATTTTTAGGAACAACGTTTAAGTGACTGACGAATTTATGCGAAATACTTCTTTTTACATAATAATTTTCCCATTTTAAAACGCATACAACTATACTATTTATTAATTGTAGAAATAATGTTTGTAAGGCATTGCTTACTTAAATAAATAAATTAGCGTGAGCAGGGGAAGGACCATATTACCATATTCAATAGCTACCAAAACGGAACAAGAATATTTTACGTGTCGTTAAGATATTTAGACTTCGTAGTAGTCTCTTTTAATGAGACCTGTAAAAAAGTACTTTTCAATCCCCACGGCCCTCCATAAATAAGGGCCCTCCCAAAAAGATAAAAGAGGCAAACCTCCGCCCAAGGCAATAAAACCTTGCTTTCAGAGATAAATGGCATAGTACGCGCATGGGGTAACAAAGTTACCAAAACTTCGTATCTATCATTATATATATTTCCCTGAAAATCACCATTTTTTCCTTCCTTCCAATGAAGATAAATAAAATAGAAAAATTTTAATTCGTACAAAAAATAGTGACGGTAAGAAGAACTTCAATCTATAATAATTAGTAAATAATAAAAATAGCAACCAATTTGTCAGATTTTTTAAATTATTCCATTTAAAAACATAATAAATATAAAACTCGACGTTTCGTCCCTGATTGGGATTTCTTCAGGCGTATAGATGTTACATTCAATTATAATTTTTTATAAGAAAATTTAAGTTGACAAAATTTTACTTATAATAAATTATAACGCAATGTAACACGTCGTGTTTAATATTTATTATGTTTTTAAATTCAATTATTAAATTTTTCGTACTAATATGTTGATATATTTATTATTTCATTTAAATATTAAGTCATATTGTTATAATTGATAAAAAATTAATTTTGAAGAATGGGTACGAATACGGAGAACTTTAAAGATTAATTTTGGGCGGATTATCCAGACAATTTTATTTGGCAATTTTATTATACAAAATAACAATGATCACAACGAAAGAGGTTTTTATGAACTGATTAATCAAGCTTTTCACTCGAAAGTTTCTTCTATCTCTTATAAAAGCCAGCTTGACTGCTGCGACTCGTAAATTATGAAAGTTTGTTTGCAGATACATGTCTTTTGAAATTTAGTGTATTGCAACAATATACTTAACGTTCTATCAATGTAACGATTTTTATTATAACTTAAAAAGTCAAAATATCTGCTAAGATACGTATCGAACAATAAAATTATATTTCAAATTGTACATCTGACCGAGCTAAAATTCAACCTTCCCACACCATTTTTGTTTGGGGCGTGAAGAATAATTACATTGAAAACTCCATTCATTATTGCAGATTCATATTTTTGATAAAAACAAATTAGTTTTATATGCACGATATATGGCGCTGTAATCATGGAAATTAGGTTAATTACGATTTTATGTTTGGACCCGACGCGTTACGTTATGAAATTAATTTAAGTGGTAGGTGGAACTGCATCTAATTCCAAATAGAAAAAAGGACGTTTACGCAGTAGTTTTGTCTTCTATTTACAATTACATTTAAAAATTGTACAATTTTTTCTATTTTATTTACTTTATGTTGTAGTTGTAAAATTACAAAATTAATAGATGCAAAAGAAGGAGAAAAGAACTATAAGAAACAGCTTTTAATCAAAGAGAATTAAAAAATCAATTAAAAAATTCTTTTGAACAAAAAGTTAAATTTAAAATAAAACAGTGAATTTATTAGTGGCGCCTCTCCACTGATCTTTCCCATTGTACTATAAAGCAACTCTGTATCTACGAGACAGGTGACTAATAAACTACGAAGGACATTTCCGTGTCACTGATATTAACTTCTAACCTCGAATCATGGGTTATTTAATTTTCCAATAAAAAATTGAAATGATTTTCAGTTATGGCTATTACATGAGGAATTTAGGCGATGCTGTGAATCTGTATGTTGATCGTTTTGTTCACACGGTAGGGAACGTATTTTGAGCGGCCGTGGCAGGAGCGGACAAAGTCACCCCGGTCCCTTTCGCAATCCTGACCGCTGTACGAGGGGGTATAAAGTTTCCGAATCAGTCTTGGTTTTAACATTAAGTGAATGTAATACAAATTTAATGTATAACATTTCTGAAACTTGTCTGTATTTATAATTTCTATCTCCATCTGCAATATGGAAACTGTTCCAAATGGTAATGATTCGTTTAATAAATATGCATAGAAATGATCAATTAAGATACAAATCTTTTAACAGTTATATTTATCTGACGTCCTCAAATAAATGAAAACATCAACCTCTTTAGTTATAAATTTGTTAATTAAAATTTTTTAACGTTATAATACAAAAAACATTCTCAAAGTTTCATCACTAATTTATTAGGACCTCTTCAGGTCAATTAAATGTCTAATTACAAAATCCGTGTTGCTAATAATTCCAACAAAGCAATATTTTACAAACATGATAATTTATAATACAATTAATCAAAAATTTAATGAACGTTACTTAAAATTAATTACATGAAATGTAATGTTCGTTCCAATGATACGGCCATTATCGTAAACAAATGATACTAATAATTTAAATAGAATTTTTGATTCCCTATTGTTATAAACCAATTAACGTAGTTAAAATATTTTTTTCCCATTGTTTCTTTAAATTTGACAATACTCTGAACAACTGTAAACATAAAATAATTTTTGCCTGCAATGTGTGGGCAAATCGCATCCAAGTAATTTATGTTCACTGCATTTAATTACACTTGGGAATCGAACTCAGGAGCTCCACGAAGTACGTGGCGCTCTGACAGCCATCCATTTTATAGACCTGAACACAGGCTCACGTACAATTTATTAAATTAAATTCATCAGGACCAAATTTTAAGGACTTCAATGAAAAATTGATATTTGGTGTGAATTGATCATAAGGTAAAATTATTTGATTCTAGAGCAGAAGAAATGCTTTCAAAGTTCAACTACAAATACTGTTAAACTAAGTTAACGATTTAGGGTAGGGAGCTGGAATCGAAAACTGACCTCCGCAAAGTACGCAGTCACTCTAACCTCCGAGCTTTAAAGCTTACCTGTGACTGTGGGCAGATTTAGGTCAAAATATTTGCTCGTATGCCTCTGAGCCATATGCTCTCCTGAAACTCTTTTCAAGAAAGAGTGATTCCCAAAATTCCTTGCTTTCTGGAATTTGGAATAATTTTCCGAAATTATACCTCTCATGAAATCTAAATTAATAAAACAGTCTATAGATATTATTATTAACAAAGCAAAATTTTTTAAAGTAAGTTTCAAATTCAAAAACTATAACAAATATGTGGCGTGATTGTTAATACTGTTTTTGGGTGGGTATCTGTTTTTAAATCATGTTCATCTCATGGGAGATCATTTTAAATCCAGAAAATATGTTCAGATAGTGTCTTGGTAAATAGCAACAGAAATTTCCTTAAGTTCCATTTGTAAATGCTGTTCGTATTTTCTATGCACAAGAAATTATAAATTTATTTTGAATTCAAGTTTTTCAGAGACAGACACGTTACAGATGGAAACTATAAGTTTTTAAAAACAATTATGACGAGAATAAGTATTTTATGTTGGTGAGTCACTTGTCTTATAATATTGGCAAACAATTCGATAGATGTGATTAATCGAACCATAATTGGGTCACGTAGAGACGTCAAAGTTCTCAACCTGAAGACAAATCCTTTTCAAGTTTAATGGGTACTAATGTCATTAACAATGCAGAGTTTCACTTACGTAACTCTCGGTTTCAATGGATCAACTGACACAGTTCACTAGACAACGGTCATCTTCAGAAATAGTTCTATACATTCTAAAATGGTTGGTTTCTTTAATTATGTCCTAATCATACGAAACATTACTCGCTTTAAAATGTTTTTTTTCCGTTTAAAAATCTAATTTAGCTGTAGATAACGCCATAAACGGCACAGTTTAGTTTCTTTCTTCGCTGGTACCATTTCACTGGTTTCATTTAGCTATGATTTTCAAATTTTTATACCAACCAAAATAGAATTTGACTAGACCATTACTGATAAAATGGGAAGTTGAATAAGGAAAGTTTGGAATATACATTTTGAAATAATCTTAAAAGAAAAATGGAAACAAATAAAATTATTGAAATAAAAATGAAACTGATCTAAAGAATTCTAAATTGTAAAATAATAATTGGGAATAACGAGCCTCTAAACTTTTTCTGGTATTAATCACAATTTAACTTTTTTAGTGTAATGAGGTAGTATTTAAAATTACGCAGGAAGGCCATCAAAGTCAAGGCGAAGAAACAACAGTGATTTTCTCAACCACCATGGAGATTTAATTATTACACTAGAAGCATCACCAAGCAAAGATATTACAGAAGTTCAGTTTACTGGTACGTTTTAGTTATCAGAAAGAAGAGAGAACATTTCGTTAAAATGATTTACCAGAAATATGAGACACTGAGTTAAGTAACTGAGGAGAGGATGAGTTAAGTATCATTGCGTGGAGAAACTGAAAATTTATACCTATAAAAATAAAGACTGGTAACGTATCGAGGCGAAAAAGAATCGGAGGGGACATGAATCCAATACAAATAATGTGAATAATTTACAACAGCATAAAAATGGAAAGTAGCCTAAATCAACAGAACGCAGATGACAGGCAGCATTATTACAGTTTATCAGGAAAGCCTGAAAAACGTAACCGAAATTTGTAACATATTCATCTCCACGGAAACACATAGAAAAATAATTATTTTATTTTAGTCTGTTTTATTAATATTATAAATTAAAGAAATTAATAACATTTTAGCCTTTAAAAATATTTTATTTAACAGTTTAACTACGTTTCAGTTCGTTTTTGTACTTTCACTCGGTTTCAATAAATAGAAAAATATCCGTACTCGTAATTGTAATTCATATTAAGTAATTAATATACTTTATTAACATTAGTTATTAACATTAATAATAAATTAGTAAACTGCAATTTCACTTAAAAATCACAGAAGAAAAGCAGGAACATACTACCAAGAAATGTGTATAAATTAATTTGGAGTACAATACTGGTTTATTTGATTTTCTTTGAAGCAGACAAAATATAGAATAGTTAAGAAAATAAAATGCGCTAAGCTAACTTTTGCAAAATATTAAATTAATATAACAAATAAAATTATGTATTTGCCGATACTTCAAAAGATCCACGGTTTAATGCAAAGTCAAGCACTGTTATCTACTCGAAGACGCAGTGAATTCTGGACATGTTACTATAAATTGACCGTCATAAATTCGTCCATTTAATAACACATTTGCTCATGAGTCACAACGTAGATCTGTGAAACTATCTTTCCCTATGTTCAGATACCTTTTTTGTACCGATAAGCGCAATAGTACTTCAGAAACAATGTCACTTTTCCTCAATCTTCAGTCCTAGTTCAGATGAAAATGAATGCAATATCTTGCTGTAAAGAGAATGCACTCTTATCGAACAACGCACTTATTAATTTATTTACTCAAGACTATTCTAAAACAAATTTATACTAAAGCAAACCTCTTTGGTAATGTTCTTTTAAGAAGTTCTCTCCTCATACCACACATATAGAGCTATTGAAAAGTTTGTGCCGACAAAAATTAAGATAAATACACTGTAAGCAGATATCTGAATGACTGCTCACCAAGACTGTTATCGCTGCTGGTGGGCAAGTAGTCGCGAGTGTGCGGCTGACCCCTCAGGGCTTCGATCTCGGGCCTCAAAGCCAGGCGTCGTCGGAGGAACTCCTGGTAAGAGATGCGACCTTGCTCATCCGCACCCAACTCTCGCATCAGCTCCTCCAGGGAGTCTTCCAGATTCAGCTCCCGACATACCGTCAGCAGGTCTTGGCTGCAACACACACACTTAGTTCAATACACAATAGTAGGGAATATTCCCCTTCCCTAGCAGTTTTTGTTGGTTTTCTATCTATAAAATTCTTAAAAGAGATTACAAAGTACTCGGGTGGGTAATTTTTTTAACGTGATACACTGAAATGTCCTAATTTTGAAATTCATATAGCTAGCAGCTTGACAAAAAACGAAATTTCTAATGGTAGTAAAATGGATTCGAGCCCCATTTCCATACAAACCTATTTAGATTTTTCCTTGATCGTTAAAGCCAATAATGGTATGAAGTACTAATATAAAATCAGGTATCTTCGACTATAACAAAAACAAAAAAACCTGAGAGAAACGACTAGAAAATCGGCATTAAGAGAATGGTCATATAGCTCCTCAAAACCTAATATTTTATTGCTGGCAGCCTTCACCGTCGTTAATGAGATTAAGACTTAAAAAATACATTTTTTGATTATCCTGCTGTAATTGACAAAACGCGGTCAGGTGAAAAAGTTACAAATATGCTTCTAATAATTTATTTCATATCTGATCATAAATCTAGTATCCTTTTTGGCAAGTAACCATTTACCGAAGGAAACTTTAATGCAAATTGCAAAGTGATATTAACTATAAAATTATATAATTTGTTCACTTGTGTAATTGTTTATGACGCTCAAACCTAATTTTGAAATGCATATAGGTAGCGGCTTGACAAATAACGATATTTCTAATTATGGTAAAAAAGTAATTAGCTGAAATAGCCAAATACAGACAAAATTAAGTGATGGTATAAATACCACACAACGTTTCTGGGATCCTTGTCCCTTTCGTCAGGATTCCAGAGACGTTGTGTGGTATTTATACCATCACTTAATTTTGTCTGTATTTGGTTACTAATTATTATATGTTAAACAGATATATTATATTCTCATTTCAATTAACAGTAAAGTTTAGTTGAGGTATTAACTAAATTGTTTACATGTATAGTAGTAAAGTAAATACAATTATATTGCATATATATTGAATTTTTTTGTGAATAAATTATAGTTTAAAAAAATTCAGATCATTCACTGGCGCCCTAAATGAATTAAATTATTATAAATATATTTAAATAAATCCCAAATAGTAGAAGACGTTACGAAAGTTGTGTTTACTTATATATATATATATATATATATATATATATATATATATATTGTAGTAATTGGTAATTAAGGCATTGTTCTAATTGAAAAGTTGAATTGTAGAGGACTCATTATTAGTGGATATAGAGCGGACGCCGCAACAAACCGGCAAGGCAAAGAAAACATTGTTGATCGGTCGAGAGGATTTTTACGCGCTCAAAATTTACGAGACGAACAGTTCAGTCGGGCAGCGGACAGCAAGCAGTTTTGAAAGCAATATTCAGTCGGGCAGCAGACAGCGAATAGATCAGACGAAAAGTTTTACAGTCGGCAGTCAGAATGAAAGAATGTGGTCCAGTCACAAACATGCTTTCAAATATTAAAAAGTAAAGCAACATTCAGTCGGGAAGGAGACAGAGCAACTAGTGTGTATTCGGTGGTCGAGCGTAGATTCATCATGCTGGCCATAGACGAACCAATGAAGTCAATTTTCAACTAAAGTCATGAGATCTACAAATCCAGGTTGCAGTAAAGCATCGAGAACCAACCAATTTGTGTTAAACCAACTAACAAACAACGCCAATTAGAGCCTGTGAACATTTAGAGTCTGTGAGTACTTAGAATCAGTGATGTCCCCAAAATTGTGCACGAAAAGCTAAAAAGAGACCTGGGCGGCCGTAAGTAGAGAAAAACTTTAAAATCATTTGTAAACCGTGTTTAAAAGATAAAAGTCAGATCGTTCTTTAATTATTTAATTATCGATAAAATGAGATCCTTAATTCTTGATAAAATTAAAATTGTTTAAATTCAATCTTTAGTATTATTTCTTCCGCAACAAATTTCGTCTATGTTCAGACGCATTGATTTCCATAAAAAGTAAATGTAATTTTGATTATATAAATTCTGCCATTTATCAAACACAGTTCAAGACCCTGAGATCCCAAATATTTTGTGTATTTTATACTTGTTTTAAAATTGTTAATAAATCTTGTTTAATAATTTTCACGTAAGTTCTTTCATTTAGAAATGCCACATTCATATTATATTTAATTATTACAATATATATATATATATGTGTGTGTGTGTGTGTGTGTGTAGTTATGAAGAAGAATATGACTAAATAAATCGTTGAAAGATTATGAAACAAAATTTATTTTAATAACAAGAAAGATAGCTAAATACAGACATAATAAATGATAATATAAATACCTCACAACGTTTCTGTAATCCTTGTACCTTTGTTCAGGCGCTATGAGGAACATAGAGTGAAACAACTGCACTGGTCAGATGACTATACATATACCCAATTCTATCAATACAATTTTTTCTGAAATAGTTTCCAGAAGTATTTTATTTTGTCTTTGTTATATTTTGGCTGACCAGTGCAGTTGTGTCGCTCTAGGCTTTTCTTAGCACCTGAAGAAAGGAACAAAGATTCCAGAAACGTTGTGTGGTGTTTATATTTTCACTTCTTTCGTCTGTATTTGGCTGTGTTTCTTATTATCAATTTTCAATCAAACGTAAATTTTTCATTTCTGAATTTATTTTGTTTTGAGCCTGAGAATGTGGGTTTTTGAAGTCACTATATGTATCAGTTGCGATATTTATATAAATATGCATGTAGTTGTAGTCCTGGTAATTGACATCCTGAAAAGCTGTCGTACGGAGGTAACTAATTTCATCGAAAGCAGTAGAGAGATTATGAGCAAATCATCAATCAGAGCGACATCAACCACACACATCTTCTACGAGACCTTTTCACTGCACCCACAATTTACCACATTTAGGAAGACTACATGGGTCACATATAACTTTTTCTTCTACACCTAGGTAAATGATTCTTCAATTCCATCAAAACAATTTTTTCTGAAATAATTTTTCAGAAGTATTTCATTCAGTTTATGTTATTTTATACTGTACCGATTCTGTTTCTATAAATATCCCCTCAGATAAGTGAGTTACATAAATTTATAATACACCGGAACCAACACTTAGCAAAAATATGATGATACGTTGCTTCCAAAGATGACACGGATGGAAACCCGGGAAGCTGTTCATAGAAAGTCTATTTCTTTACTTGATACACTTAATTTTTATTCCCTGTTTCTTTTTTTACCACGATATATCTCATAGTAATCATTTTAGATATATATCTCGCTTTTATAAAATGTTTGGTTCGGAAAAACAGAAATATAAAGGCTTCGACATGATATTGACCAACAGTTCAAAAGATAGGCCTTCACGCAAAGAAATTTAAATATAATGCAAAGGATTTTTTTCTTTCAAATGGATATTTCTATCATACATTCAAATTTGTTATTAAATATACTATGTCAAACATTGACTCAAATTAATGGGAATATTCCTTTTCTAATTAAATTAACTTTATTGCACATAACAGCGTTACCCTAAAATTTAAATAAAGAATTTAATTTATCGCAGAACTCTTAATTCGTATCAATCAAGATGGGATGATCATATAATTTATAGGATACTTAGTCCATAGGTACTTCATGTCATGGAAAAGTAATTGAGACTGTACTGTACTTGTTATTCAAGAGATGTTACAAATTCGCATGCAATCTAGCACATTGCAGTATCCGCAAAACTGAATAATCTGTCAGCTCACGATCCCGGTAGAAGATTCTATTCATTGGAATAGTCTCTTCAGAATCACAAACTGAGAAACACGTCATTAATCAAGCGGGAGATGTCTTTCTCTCGACTACGTCTATTAGCAAGGGCAGTTACGAACAGACACGCTGTCAGGGAATCTGAGCTCAGCGCACGCCATTACTCACCTGTCGCCCTTGTCTCCCTTCCAATAACCTCGCCACATTCGAATGCGCCTGAATAACTCCATTGGGGGAGAGATACAAATACCAATATTGGAAACACGTCAAAATGTTTGAGAATCTAGTCACGCGCCTGCAGCTTAGCTACGCCTCAGACATATAACATCAATTTTGAGATTGAAGTCCATACGCAGAAAATTTTCAAATATCAATATATTAGTATATATATAGTGGTATACAATTTAATATAATAATAAATAAAAGCCCCACTTTGAAGGTCAATTAATTTAATAAACAAATTAATGATATCCTAGGCTTAATGTGACCACCTTCCGGCCAGTTTTCAATACGAACTCTTCCACAACAGACTCATCATGACCATCATCGGCCGGTTCTCACAAAACTAACTGCTGTTTTCTCGTCCAAGCTTTCAACCTCAAATATACGCCGACATAATAAATATTAAAGAAATTATATAAAAAACTTTCATTACACATTAGTGGTCTCTACAATATATATATATATATATATATATATATATTTATTTCTCACGCGTGAAATATTACCACCAATGTTTTAAAGTAGAAATATATTTTTCATAAATACAAAAAGTCTAGTTTCCTATGTCAAGCAAATATAGTTGACTTAAGCATATCAGCCAGTTATTCTCTAATTTAGCGTGTAAAATTGACCCCAATAAACGGTGCCGAAATACACTTCAAACAAAGTGATGCAAAGATTTTGCAGAAGGTAAGAAAAAACCGGATCACACCAGACGACAATAAAGGGAATGTATTTGAGTGAATAGCACTTTGCCTTTAAAGTATTTTCCGGTATTCTCTTTAAATTTGGGTGTTTGTCTTTACGTTTATAAAGTCTGTCGTTCAGTCGCTTTCTTTTCTTGCTTGATGTGTCCCGTGTTTATCTTTCTGTGCTTCTACCCGGCAGTGAGGAAAGTCCGATGGCTGTTAACCTGGATGGTGCTGACATACATATAATAGGTGTAACCAGATTTTCTTTTTGATATTTACAAGATATTTTGGAAATGACTAGATTTAAAACAATTGAAACCGTGAAAACTAATTCCATAAATTTACACACATTCGAGGATTGTTCAAAATATATCTAACCTTTGTTCACAAATACGACACAGCATGCATTTACTACAAACTTTATTTGCTAGATTCCTCATGAAAGCGGATATATTTTTCTTACAATATGAACTTCAAATCATGAGTCCATATTGAGCTGAAATTAAATAAATTACGTTACAAAGTAATTTTGGCCACGAACCGAATATAACATGACTATTTCTAATATTTTTTGGTATTTACTACTTCCTTTCATAGAAGCCATATTATGTTCTTCTTAGGTGAGGTGTGATTCCGCGGCACTTCGTATTAGGTCTATGAATAAGCACATGGGAACGGTTGCAGGTATTGAGTAGAGTAAGAGAATACTACTCGTCTATAGCTTAATTCCCTTCTTGTGCGATATTTGCCACTCGGAAACAACACACTTTCTGAAATTTAATTTCAGTGCAATTCGGAAGCGATTTAAAGATCTTATTATTAAACGTCGTGTAAAAACAATAATTCATTACATTTGTAATAATTTCGTGTTATTTGGCAAATGTAATATTCATAATATCAGAGACAATAAATATTTTCTGTGGCTCAAAATAAACCATTCTTTATAGATTTGGGACAAATAAGTTGGTCTCTTGAAAAGTTGTATTAAATAAAAGTTTAATCTCACAATGAAAAATACACGTCTGTTTTGATAATTAATTAGAAGAAAAATATCCAAATACAGACAAAATAAGTGCTGATAGGCTTTTGTTTTGTCAACTGTATTGTGCAGTTGTATCGCTCTGACTCTTATATTTTTAGTTGTCTTGGCATCTGAAGAAAAGAACAAAGTTTCCAGAAACGATGTGTGGTATTTATATCATCACTTCTTGTGCCTGTATTTGGCTATTTTTCTTATTATTAAAAGTTTAATCTCACCTAGTAGTGACTAGTTGTATCGATCATTTTGGAATTTGAAGAAAATTATAAATAAAATTGGAGACTAATCTGACTTGTATTAATATCAATATAATTAATGTATCGGGGCGAAAAAGTAAGAATTTATTAAAGTTAAATTTTACATTTACTACATTTCTCCCCTATCCAGGGGATATATTAATGAACAAATATAATGAAAATAATTGTAGTATAAGTAAATTTTAATTTAAATAAACTCTGACTTACTGCACATAATATATTAATTATAAAGAAATTTATGAATCAGAAAAGGGTAATATAAACACCACACAACATTTCTGGGATCCTTGTCCCTTTCGTCAGGTGCTAAGAAGAGCCTGTATTGACTATTTTTCTTATTCATTATTTTCTATCAGACGTAAATTATTTTAATAAGGAAATTTAGTTTTGTTCCTTTGCATTGCCATAAGATTATTAAACGAGATCAAGTTTCACAAAGTTCTCTGTATTCTGGAAGTTATCCACGAATTGATGGATTATATCCTTGCACAGGAGTAAGCCATAAACTGATATTCACAGCAGACTTGCTCTTTATGCAGACTAGAAATATTATAAAACCGTATTGTATATAAGTAAGTTTTCAAACTGCTTCGAGTGGCATCTACTTCGTGTGGAAGAAAAAACGAGCAAAGGAGATGATCGTCGATATACCTAACGTCAGCAGCTCCTGAGATAATAAAGGCGCCTAGAGCACGTAACACGATGTAAGTAGCTGCAAGCTCTTCCTTATCGCTCCTAATCGATCGCCTTTTGTTAAAACACTGTGATAAGGAAATAGGATGAGGAAACACAGTTAAATTTTGTACAGGTTTGCACGTAATTTGGTGAGGATAAAAACAGAGATGTATGTAATCCATGAAGGAGTAAATTGTTGAAAACGCAAGCCAGAGAAATAGTACATAAAAGTTAAAAAAAAAAGTGAACCTCGAATTGTGACGTTTACACACACAGAAAAGGCAACTGCACCTTGTAGTGCTGAATTAAGTACTGTTCAGAGGATTACAAACAAAATATTTAGCTTGTCCCAAAACATCTCAATTTCCCCACAAAGTTCTCCCTCGACTCCACGGCCTTCTGAGAGCCTGGACCTTCCAGTCGAGTAATCCTACACCACAACATGGATATATCAGTCAATGTACCGACTCTCTTTAGGTTTCCCTGTCCATACTTCACAACGTTTTGTAATGTATGCGAGTCTGATAGGTGAGTGCTTGGCAACGTCATTAAAAATAATAGTACCACAAATGGAAACAAGAAATTGTCACTCCTAATATCCAGCAACGGTCGACGTTTTAGACAACTGCTGCGAGGGGATTTGAAGGGTAAATTCCAAGTTTGTGAAGCTGCGTCGGAGTTCATCAAGCATCCTCCCTCATTAATCACGTATTTCCGACGAAGTGATCTTACTCCTCGACATTAGCCACCTGGGTCGCGTGCTTTCTACTGTATTTCTGGCAATAGGAAGAACGCTAACTATTTAAATTTGATTTTAAAGTCGTAAATTCGTATTCAAATGTATCTCGAAGAAGTGATAACACAACGATTCAGTAGTCATAGTTGTGCTTAGCATTTATAGGCAATTAGAAAAGTTAATTAAAATGATGGAAACCAGTAACGGTTTCGATTACTTTAGTATAAAGTTGCTGATTTACACAAGAACAAAATAGGCTACTGCAAAGTTAAATGTATTTCTTAGGTATTTGCGTTACCATCAAAGTTCAAACACGTAAATGAAATTACATTGCTTGCAAACTCGGTAGGTATTATTAACAAATAGGCCTATAATGAATAAGAAAGATAGCTAATACAGACTAAAAAGGTAATATAAATACCACACAACTTTTCTGGGATCTTTGTCCCTTTCAGCAGGTGCTAAGAAGAGCCAAGAGAAACACAACTGCACTGGTCAGTACCACAATAATTGTATTTATATATATATATAAAATATATAATTGCTATGATCCCTTATTATTACGCTAAACCTTACGTTTTCCCATTGTCGTTGCTCCCTTATTGTTACGCTAACCCTTCAGCTCTCCCATTGTCATTGCGTTTTCGGCGCAGTGTTGTCAACTGACCAGTGCAGTTGTGTTTCTCTAGTTTCTTCTTAGCACCTGACGAAAGGTACATGGATTCCAGAAACGTTGTGTGGTATTTATATTACCTTTCTGTCTGTATTTACTATCATTCTCATTCATTTTTTTCAATCAGACGTAAATTTTTCCATTTGAAATAGACTTATACTTGATGTCTGCTCATAAAGTTCAATTAATGTATATTTTCGAGAATTTAACTAACGAAAACAACTACCAGAAATACCATAAAGTTGAATAGCCCCATTTTGATGTCTCTACGAAAAAGAAAACACAAAATTTTCTTCAGAAATATTTATTAGATTATTTATCAAGTAGACCAGATAAAATGGAATTAAATTGCGTGAACACACAATTTTTACAGACGACGATAAGTTAGAGGCTGCCGAAAAATCACTGAACTTAACGATTTATAGTCAATCGTGGAATTAAAATCAAAACTTCATTTTGTTATTTGGCTATACTTTTAACACAGACGTATTATATTTTAACTACATTGTTTTTAAATGTATTAAAATTTTTATGCTTGTAAAACGGAAGACGAATTATTTTAAACCTATTGTTAATATCACGAATATGACAATAATGAGATAATTTTATGTACAATCATGAAAAACAATTACAGAAGGTTTGACAAGCATTTAAACATATTACATTGAAACGATCCTACTACGTAGTACAGGAGTTTATAGATCGTCCCGCTAATAAATAAAAAAATTGACGTCTTAATCATGCGATATACATCAATTATATATCGATTTCTTACTTTCTATTTATTATTTTGTTGTTTTTTTTCCATTTACTACATTCACTGATTCGAGTGTCGAAGAACGTAAATATTTACTTCTGGGTTATTCTGTGCTCTCATGTGTAGGGATTTCTTGATGTGTAGTGATTTCTTGATGTAGTTGGATTCTTTGTGATGTGAAAGAGCACTTCAGCATTCACTTATAATAAATAAATATTATTTCGTATCAAAAAAAATTTTGAGAGCGTTTTAATTGAATAATTTACTGTAGTGAATAATATATACATTTATTACATCGTATTCCCAATCATCATCCTCTGCCATAAATTGTAACATGTTAGGTAATTTTGTATTTTTTTTTGTTTTTATATAATGACGCACACTATTTCCCATAGTTAAGTACTAATGGAATTAATAAATAATCTAATCTGCCCTCTAGTGGTGAGTGATGTACGCTTTCCATAAAAGCATACAATTTCAAGAAAAACACAAACATATTGAAATTGTATTGATATTTGCATCAAAGTTTGACAAATAAACGGACGATATTCAATAGTAAAAGCAACTGGAAAATATGTAGAGAGAAAGAAGATAGATTTCGTTAACGGACAACATTCGAAGTTCTCGACAGTACAACGCAGAAATAATTAGAAGTGGTATCAAAGCAAGTTGAAAGGAAAGCGCATTGCCTTGAGGTCGATTCCAACAACAAAACAGACTCAAAGCAACTATCATGATGAGGACAAAAATTCTGACAGTGATACTTCAAAGTAGCCTTTAAGAATTCCGATTTGTAACTGTTCTTGGATCATCATTGGTGGATCATTAGAATACAAAGCTTGAAAACGTATGATATATTGCGCTCGTTGATTTATGAACAACTTTCGGGATACTACGCCGGTGGTATTTAAATACATATTTACTAAAGTTTCCTCTTATGAAACCATCTTTTCAGACGGTGATGACAGAGGAACCAATAGCAACACTGTGATTCAATGATACGAGGGGAGTCCCAGAAGTACCCGGCCTGACGTTGACGCGGGTTGTTGCTTGAAAACAAAAGTGGTCTAAATTAGCAACTTCATGAATGACAACTTTGAAGACGCCATTGACAGCCATCAATAGTGACCGCTCTCAGTAAATTGGTATCTCAGTTCGGCTCGTTATTGTCTCAGAACATTAATGCAACATGTTGACATCAACACTACGAAAATGGTGCGTATTTTCATTCCTCATGTGATATGGCATTGAAAATTGGGGCAATTGCTCCAGAAGCATTGAAATATTCAAGTTATAAAAGCGTGCCATCAGAATACTTTCAAATACGGATAATAAATCCAGTTGTAAACCGTTTTTCAAAAGTCTGCGAATATTAACTCTTCCAAGAGTGTTTATTCACGAAATTTTAAAGTTTCTTAAGCGGAACATGCATCTTTTTGAAACGAAGGGCGAGTCTCACGATTACGAGACTAGAAATCGCTCAGGTCTAAGATCTTTGCTCTCTACCAGAGAAGTATACACCATTCAGTGATAGTTTTATACAATAGTCTTCCTCCAGATATTAAGAACAATAATAACTACAAGAGTTTTGGGATTCCATGTAAAAATATTCTACTGAAAGGTGCCAATGTTTTTCTCAGTACAGGAGTTTCTAGATCGTTCCCCTAATAATTAATTATTTTAAAAATGACAAAGTGTTGAATGTGTTGCTCATAAAACCACTTATATCATAACTTGCTTATTCTCTTTTTCTGCTCTTTTGTTTGTTTGTTTCATGTACGGCCTGGAGTTTGCAGATTCCTCGTCGCTGTGTTTCGTGAAGTGACTTTTCCGTCGTTTGTGTCTCCTCCTAGTGTGCGGGTGTCTAGTTTTGTTTATTCTTGTGTGGTGTGTAATTCTATATTTTATTATAGTTAATTCTCGAATAATTAATTATTTACTAGTACATATTTAATATTTTTATTAGAACTGTAAATATACCCATAGTATAATTAAAGAGTTATTATTTTTGTTATTATTTAAATTATTTTACTTTTGTTGAACAGGAAAATTTGTGTTCCCGAATTTTAGTATTTTTGTGTTAACTTCTAATTATTTATGATTGTAGAACTCAATTCTTATATTGCAATTTTATGTATTGACGTGTCCTATTTCCTCATACGAGGACTAATGGAATAAAATAAATCAAATCAAATCAAACCTTAGAAAAAAATGGTCAATGTTATTTGATACAATACTTTCATTTGAAAGGTCTCAGTCCAACCACCATCAAAGCCGAACTCGATTTTACTCTGGGGGAATCTGCTCCTTCGTTTACAACAAAATATTGGGAGGCAGAGTTTAAATGAGTTGCTGAGAGGAACATCGTAGTTGTCGATCAAATGAAGTGACCACGCCAGAAAGGGTGACGAAAATCCAAAAATTGCACGAGATAGCAGACAAGGTAGGCATTTCCAAAATTGCTGTACATTGCTTATTGACATGAAATTTTGACATGAGAAAGCTGTGCGCAAGATGGATGCCGAGTTTGCTTACAATGGAATAAAAACAGCGTCGTGAGGATGTTTCAATCGATTTGAGCTGAAAGGAAACTACGTCGAGAAATAGATATTTTCCCCAATTTTTTGTTATATTGGGTACTTCTCTGACTACCCTCGTAAACACAATTATCACTCGATTAGTGAAATGAGAACTATTTACTGCACATTAACAAAATAACCAGATTAAAAATATTTGGATTATTGGAAGCATCTTCACATTCACCATTTCAGTGACTTCGAGTACTTTTTCTAAATTAAAAAAGTTATTATTTTTACATTTTAGATCTAATTACTTTGAAAATCGGTCGCACTGCAGAACTAAGAAATGACTTTTGCTCTTTCCGGTGGAATATGGCAACGTCTTCGGAAGTACTAACCGCTTTATGTACCATTAATTTAGGACGCCAGTTGCTGTTAAGGTTTTCATTAAAGTTGCGGTAGCCAAGTTCCAGCCAAATGGCTAAAGTTTTCCTTCTCTTCTTGGGAAATATAACGACTCAAAGTCACACACATGTAATTCCTCTTCATTATCGTCAGAGTTTTATAAGAACGAGGTTTGGTCCATGAATATAAGACGTTGAAAAATATGATAAAATTGTTGAGTTTCTAGAAGACATATTTGTACTTAAAACGTCACTTCTTTCAAATGAATAAAAAAATGGTGCAGCGGAAATAAGTCATCCCGCTTAAAATTAACATAGTACGACATAATTAGGCAGGTAGAGTATAAATAACAACGATTCCTCAGAACGAATCTATTTTATTTACAATGCCCTTAGTTAGTCTGTAAAATATATAGAAACATACATAATACTAAACAAACTTATTATCAAATGAACTGTATTAAAATTGAATTCACTTTTTACAACCGAATATAGCATTTATTTCAGCACCGTAATTAATAAAAATTTTCCACTTTGATAGTGTTTGAATTCTTGCCCGGTGTTCATTAACGTCCGAAAAGTGTGTACTCGTTATAGACAACCTTGTTTGTATCTCAAGCTGAGAAAATAATAGCATACATTTTAAATGTTCCATACTATGAATACCTAAGTCATATTAACGAGATACGAATGATGTGTACAGCACATGTGAAAAGGATGTAGGTTTCTTGCTGCGATACTAACTGCGGTTTTTATTAGCCCCTAAACTCATTACTGAGGAATGGCTAAGAGTAAATAGACTTTTCAAGCTCTGACGTCTGTACACTTGAAATAAACAATAATTAAATACTAGAGTTTATAGTGAAAATAACTGAAATAACAGAATTTGTTTATCCTTATGACAGAAATTTTTCTTCTAATATCAAGTCTATTCCTTACTTCGTCATCCTACATCTATTCCGGAATTTCATTATGTTCACGGTGCATTTAATCTAATAAACCCCACATAAAAAACAATACGAATAGCTTTATGCCATTAATTTGAATACGTTTTAGTCAACAAAACGGTTCCTTCAAGAGAACTTGAATCGAATGATAAATCAAATTGAATGCATCACTACTTTAAATTCATGTTTTTACATTGATAGCTAAAAGTTTTAATTTAACGTCAGTTTTGAATTAATAAAAACAATTTATGACCTTATACAGACACCTTTTTTTATATTATGACGACGTTTCGATACCTTTTTGTATCTTCTTCAGGTATTGACCAAATTAGTTTTATTGTGCTAATTTGGCCAATATCTGAAAAGATACAAAAATGTATCGAAACGTCGTCATAATATAAAAAAGTGTCTGTATAAGGTCATAAATTGATTTTATAAATTAATAGTGACAATCACACCACAATACTTGGCGTAATAAAGTAGTTTTAAGAATTGAGAAAATTGCTAGTTTTGCTAGTTGTAATATCAAGTATAAACATGGCAATGAAAACTTTTACTAAGATAAGATAATTGCTAACTAGCAAACAGAACTTAGCGACTGCAATACGAAGTGTGAGAACGAAGGTCGCTTCAAATGGGGGATAAAGACAGACATCTGTGTTCTAAGGCAGACTGTATCAGTTTCAATTTAAGCAGAGTCCAGTTTCCCACGGAGTTAATACCCAGTATACTGAATGGCTCCAGTAAACCTGGCATTTATCGCTGGGTGCTTCAAGCGTAGGCCATACCAAACCATGAAAGTTACTTTTAAATTGAATAATAAAAATAGCAGCTTTTTAGTCAAAACAAATTTAATATTCTAATTTTAAACACGACGTTTCGTCCCTGATTGGGACCATGGATGTTACAATTATCTAAACAGATAAATTGAGAAACAAAGTCTCACAAAATGATAATTTTTTAAAAAATTATAATTATAATTTATAGTGTTAACGATAAAAATGTTTTAAGTTGTCAAAAATTTTCAACGTGCGGATTGCCCACACGTTCTTTGTGCCCAATTGACTTATTGGCACAGATGTTACGAGTATTATTAAAATATAAGATAAAAATGGAAATACTGAATTAATAATACAAAGTTTCTAAATTGGATAGGATAATAATTTTTCAAAATTAACAAAAATTCCGTTATCTGAAATCCTTATCTTAAACAATTTAATTTTTAATTACACATATTTCTCAGCAATTGATATTATCAAATTAGTGGTTCTCGTATGGAAAATCATTTATCTCAATTTTTTGCCGATATTGTAATGAGAGATTTGGAAGTCTAATGTATTTCCTTATTGGAATTTAAACGATTAATCTATTTTAGATAAGTAAATGATATATTTTGCAATATCTCCAAAATTCAGTTGAACAATTTACTCAATACTTTCAATAATTACCATGCTAAATTAAACTTCACTTTTGAAATTGAGGCTCACTCTCTTAAGGTTATGGACGTTTTGGTCTCAGTTTCATACAAAAAGATGCCAATTGGTATAAAAATCCACATATTCAAGAAGGGTCCTTAATTACATGTCGAATCACCCCTTTTCGCACAAAAAAATCTATGGTTTATAAACTAGTAGTTAAGGAATTCAAATTATCTCATCGTAGGTATCATAAAGATAACCTTGACAAAATTGTTAGTATCCATCTTCCTTCTTTTAAATTCTTACCCGTTACAATTTATTTACACATATATTAAAATTAGATTGGATAAAATCAAGTACGATTATAACAATTTACCAATTATTAAGCCCAAAATCCAATTTTTTTATCGTACTACTCGTTTTTGAAAATATAAACTTATTAACTTTTTTAATAACTTTGGCATTCGGATTATTTTCAAAACTTCCAGTAATTTAAATTCAGTTAAAATATTAAGGAAAAATTATCACTTTATTTAAACATAATGTCGTTTACAAAATTAATTGTTTAGATGGTAATTATTGTTATATCGGGCATACGAAACGATGTCTAAAATCTAGAATAAAAAACATAAAAATAATTTTAAATTTAACGTCCAAAATTATCAGTTTTGTCGAAACATATTTATTTGAAGAAACATAATTTCGATTGACACAATGTAAATACTTTAGGTGAAGAATATAAATATTATCGAAGATATTAGATCTAATGTTTCAGCCATTAATGTAAAAAAAATTAAATAAAAATTATGATTATCTGTTGCATTATATAAAATTTCTATTTTAATTTTTGTATTATATTCAATAATACTCGTAACATTTGTACGAATCAAGGCATGTCGGCCGCAACATGTGGACAATCCGCATGTAAGAAATTATTGTCTACGTAATTTTTCAATTGAGATACATTCCACAAGAATCAGGCCGTAAAGGTCATGGTCGACATTTCTCCGTCCTCATACATTAACTCAACTATAAATTATGTTCGTAATTGAATTTTTTTAAATTATCATTTTGTAAGACTTTATTCCTCAATTTATTTGCTTAGATAATTGTAACAGCCAATTAGAAGAGGTCCAAATGAAGGACAAAACGTGCAAAAATTTAAATACTCAAAATTTTTCCCGACTAAAAGGCTGCTATTTTTATTATTTAAATTTTAAATATAAAGTTAATTTTAACACAGAACCTTCAATTACATGATTAATATGGCTCTCAAATATCTCAGTCCACGGAATTCTTACATTTTATATTCTGACGTGCAACAGTAAAATATTTAATCAAATTACAATAAACACATTTCTGCTCCTTCCATTGGGGCCCGATTACGCGGATTCGAATGAAAATAATTGTGCTATGCGGAGAAATCCGTAGTGTAGTGTAAAATGGAAAAATTAACAATTTCTTCGTTTTTTAATCGAAAGGCCTTGGTTTTCCTTAATTGTTTTTGTAATTTATTATTATACTCAATTTACACATGCAGGGAACATTAAATGAATGGTCTACGTTTCGTGTGTTAAACAGTTGCGTAACTTTTCGTATCAGCTATTTTTTAACACTATCCATCAAATCATACAATTCCTCTAGTTAACGACTTTCCACTAATCGAACGAGTATTACACTTACAGTAATTATTCCACATCATAACTTGCGCTCAAACCCTTCAGTGTTCGGCTCAAAGAAGGTGTGTGGGCAATCGTCTTGCTATATCCATTTCCTTTTACAAGTTGTTTTCAGCTAATATCTTCCAAGTTTCCTTCACTTCTTCAGTATTTCATTTTTTATGATGACGTAGAGTTATTTCCATTAGCACACACGTTTTTAGCAGACTACAGTTCAACGAACTCATTTACATGTCCCTATTTGTCGTTTTGTAAGCACACTAAATAAATTTTAATTACATTAGTAACTTTTATTTTACGACGTATATATTGGCGTCCCATTAATCTCAGTTTACAGTTGACTATAACTTTGCACATCCTATGGATACAGCACATCAAAGAATGGAACGTGAATGAGGAAATGAAGTCAAATAAGAAAATCAAAATTGTATGAGACTTGCTTACAACCTGCAATCTCAACTAAAACACTTTCTATGCTCGTGAGTCACCAATAATGGAATGGCAAGAAGAGGAATGACGAACAGCGAGAATACTAGTTCCGATTTTGGCAAAGAAGTCATACCGCTCGAATAAGTCATTACTCTACATGAACTCTGCAGTTAAGGACAGGGCGAATGAATCAAGCATTATCATTCTCCTTGGGGGGGGGGGGGAGTTATTAAAGAATTATTTTTCGCATTGCTTCAATTACATCTTCAACAAGCAACATACTTTAAACCGATACCTTTTATTTCTCAGTTTATGGTTCCTAAATCATAAGCAGTCATTTCTGGAATACATAAAGATTCCTTGATTTTTTCATTACACTTCAGTGTTGATTCTGTGCATTTTATGGAGAACATTTTTTTATAATGCGTTATAATGCGTTGGGTACGAATCAATGTTTGTTGAAAGTGATATAGTGTAAGCAATGAAAAACTTCATACCCACGATCAATGTTGCCTAACATATCTGATTCTGACACTTATTTAATCAGTAAGGTGATCTTTCCTGAATTAGACTGAAGAGAAACGTGAATACATAATTCAAAAAAGTGTAACTTTTGAGATTAAAAAGAGCTGTTTCATCTGACATAAGAACAAGGCATGTAAATAATTAACCAACAAAACAAACGAATCACATGATAGGCTCTACATAAGAACGAACAAAATAATTTTTAACTCTTAAATATCAACACAGAATTTCCTCGTCAAATGGAGGCTCACTCTTTTTGATATCAAGTCTAATAAGAAAGAATAAATGCTAGTATACAGTTAGTGTCAAACTCTTTATTCTCCTAATTTTTTAACAAATCGCCTGTACTGAAATTTTGAGTGCATCACGTTATCTGTGGTCATGCGTAAGTCCAGAATCCACTCTTTGTTCTCTATCAAGGTGTTTAAATTGTCCCTATATTTTGTTTGTACAACTAACATCGCTTATCATGTGGCCACGCCACCCAGTCAGTGTTAGTACTTTGCTTGCTCCTAAAGAGACATGATTTCCCAGTAAACTTGGAAATGCCTAGCATTAACTCAATAAACAACTAGCAAAAATAAGTCACGCCAACTGCAGAATACCACTACATATCTATCCATTCCTAGAATACTGTATTTCCTGTCACCGATTATGATATATACTTCGTTCAGAGCGAATAGCTTTACGTGACTCCGAGAAATGATTTCCGAACAATAAAAGTGAAAGAGTTGTTTCACGTTTGTAAAAACTAATGTTAAGACAGCTCCTTTAACGTCTTTTCGAAATTTTAGTTGAGTGAGGGAATAAAGTCAAAAACCCGAATCGGATTTTTCAGAAAAATGCCGCATATACGTCACATAATGTGACAATTCAAAAATATGTTGGTAATCATTTGCCGACCGGTCTGCTGCTGTGGTGTATTGGCCAGATTCATTGTTTCATATCAGTGGTCCCGAGTACGAGTGCCTCCATGGTGTTTGTACCCGTCACGACAAAGGAAAACCGCGGATAAAACTGAGGAGAATAGTCACATTGACCACTCAAAATCCAGAATGTATCACTGGAATTAACTCTGTAATATCTGTAGTGCCAATTAATGTGTTGATTATAATATGGAACCATTCAATGTTTTGTTTTACGTTCTTCTATTATTTGTAAATGAACGGTAAAATTCATGGAATGCTTTGTAATGGCAGCATAGAGGATTAAATACTGTATTGATTGGGAAGAAACTGAGAGACGGAATAAAGGAAGAATAGGAATTTGAACTACATGATATTCTGAACACGTCTTACAACAATGAGTACCCAATTAATCTCTTGCCTCTTAGGCAAGACGCTTATGCGTATTAAACGATTTATTTAACACGTATCCCCCCCTCACCCACATATTTACTGTTCTACAAAACTTCGACTCAGCATCTCGTTTACGTCATACAGAAGAAACGGACGTAAAAAAAAACTCGATTAGTGGGAAGTGCCAATTACGTTGACAGTCATCTCGGTCGCTATAGTACTCCAAGGACTTTGTAAAATTTGGTGCGGTACGATTTGTCAACGTCATTGAATCGTCCGACGTTGAAGTTTAAAGCATTAGTAAATCTACAATGAACTGCGTTTAATAGAAAAAAAACTATAGCGTTATCATTGGCCCTAAACATTACGCAATCAATAAGAATATGGCGAGTTGCTAAGGTTATCGGCAGCGTTTCTATGAAGTCTTCCTAGGGTATAGCGAAGAATGTATAGTAGAGAGATACTAACCAGTTGGAGCGTTTGAGGCGTCGCAGAGAGCGGCGATGAAGGGAACGGGTCTCCCAGTGCTTGGGTTCCCTTTTGGCCGCCATGCTGGTCAGCTGTCACACGCAGTCACCGCTTTATCTACAATCCTTCATTAGTCACATCCGCCAATTCGGCAGCGAGGCCCTCGCGACAAGTGTCGGCTATAAAACAAGATCCCTGGCACTGCGTTCCACATGTGGCGTGTCACATGTGCGCGGCCCTGCCCCCACTCCAGCCTTGCCTTGTCACTGGCTAATAACCACACGCATCTGTAACAAACCACCATCTCAAGCGGCGACAATTAATCCACATCAGTGAAGATTAAGTCCTTCCCGTCTCATAGATCGCTCCGGTTCAGTTCAACTGTGTTCAAACAAATACTGGCAATTCTAAATTCTTTGGCATATTCGAGTAGGTGTCACTCTCCTCCTTTCATATCTGCTGCACGCAAAGGATCTCTTAGACTCATAGAAAGCTCGATTGCAAGCTGACTCGTACTTCAATAATTACTATTATATTTCTGTGCTGTGTGCACTGCAGTGACCGAAACGATTACCATATTATCAACTTATTGGATAAATTAAGAATTTTGAAGCGGTCGTAACCATTTTGTCAGTTTTCTTCTTCTTCTTCTTCTTTTTTGAAGGGGGGAACAATAGACCATGAAGCTTCCTAGCATTTGGCTTCGTCTGAAAAAACTGATATAAACTAGCTATGACGGCACTCCATTTGTTTGTACTAGAACATTTAATACCGAAAGTTCTGTCACTGCGCTTTTCATATGATCTAGAACTCTTGTAAAGTGTGAAAGGAGTCGCCTTTCCCGCACATTCCAAATCGTTGGCAATTTAATTATAAACTTTGCAATCTTGGTAGTGACTTTCAGTAAAGATTCAAATTAAAGTATTAGAAGTATGAATACTAAGTAAAAGAACATTATGAACGCAGCCAAATTTAAGTCTCATATCACTTGTTTGATATCCGACTGAAGCAATGAAATAAAGGGAATTCAGACTTAAATTATAGTACAATGCGAAAAAACGTAAATAAATTATATGAAAGTAAAATAATAATTTTCTTTTTTTTCCACCAAGTTAAAGATAATGCAAATACAGTTAAGGGGGAAGCAGATATTTAACGTCGCATTGTAAATTGGATGCGGGTTGGGGTGGACTGCCAGACATGCCTTCTTGATTCACAAATGAAACAAAACACAATAGAATATTAGGAATACAGTTAAATATATATGGTATATATATTGTTCCAGAGACAATAAATAAAAGAATATTTTATTTGGAAGGTCGGTTTATGTGATCAAGAAGTCTCTAGATCGCGTGTAGCACCGGTGTAAACCTTTCATAAACATCACGTATGATAATATCGAGACATTATTCTACTAAAGTGACCATGTGATCTACAAATCTGCACAATTCGCGCGTTTTTGAACTAAGGTTCCCACAAGCCGAGGCACTTCGGCCTGTTCAGAGAAGTGTATGTTCCGGGGTCACAGACCTTGGGCATACGGTAAGAGTTGTCCGCTATTCCCATTGGAATAGTCGGCCAGCTGCTTCCTAAACTGGTCGAGGTACGGAGAAGGGAATGCTGCGTCCCCACAACAAACTCCTCGCTATCGGAAGGGCGTGGGACAAGTACCCAATGCCCGACCTACCTGATGCAGGTTTTTCTAGGGTTTTACCCTGCATTTCTTTAGGCGAATGCCGGGTAGGATCCTTAAAATATAGCCCGGGGGCCCTAGTAACCCTTGTCTACCTTCCTCTACCCTTTCGCATCCCCCCTTTCAAATCCCTTCCTATGCAATTAAAGGAGAGTTGCCCAATGTGGATCACCCTCGTGTAGCCTGTTGCCCTAAAAAAATCGATATTAAGCAGAATTGGGGATGCCTTCACATCCCTCTGGTTTTTTTTTGAACTAAGGTTCCCACATGCCGAGGCACCTCGGCCTGTTTTCAGAGGTGTTCCGGGGTCGCACACCTTGGGCATACGGTAAGAGTTGTCCGCTATTCCTATTGGATTAGTCGGCCAGCTGCCTCCTAAACTGGTCAAGGCACGACGAGGGGAAAGCTGCGACCACACAGCAAACCCCTCTCCCGCCATCGGAAGGGCGTGGGACAAGTACCAAATGCCCGACGTACCTGATGCACACTTTTCTAGGGTTTTCCCTGCATCACTTTTATGCGAATTGCCGGGTCGAATCCTTAAACCATAGCCCGGGAGTCCTAGTTAACCCTTAGCTACCTTGATCTACCTTTCCGCATTCCCCCTTTCACTCCCTTTCCTATGCTACAAGAGGGGAGTTGCCACTATGTGGATTACCCTATACATAGCCTGTCTACGCCTTCCTCTTCCTTCGATTTTAAGCTTTCATAGTTTTACCTTCTTATCCGTTCCCTACTATCGGTAACTATTTCCTGTATTTTAACCTTATAGTTCTACAAGACAGACCAAACACATTTAAAAATACGTGTTAACTGATCGGATAATTCTGTTTTTAAAGATACAGGGTTTGAGTTGATTTCATATTACCCAGTATTTATTTGTTCGACAAATTCAGAAAGTAGACTATACTACGAATAGCATCTACGTAATGATTTTGAACTATCAATGGGCAAGTTAGTCCTTCATATTACTTTACAATTTTCAGAGTTCACCACAGGAATAAACGTGCAGGGGGCATACTACAAAAATTAATTACATGAAAATTGTGTACATCTTGACAGTTTAAATGTATATATTTCACAAATAAGAAGGATCCAGTTTTAAATGTGAAATTGAATTGCAACTTAACATTGTGTGAAGCATGTGATATCGCCGATACAGTGGCAGAGCAAATAAGTAAAACCTTTATCATCTGAGACATTAAAAATTACGGAGATTATTTGAAAGTTTCTCAGCAATTCTTTCATTAAAATACATTTTATAAGAGAATGTATATAAGTTGTGGTATATCATACTATTTATTCGTATCATTTGAATGTTTTTTTTTACAGTCGCAGATTCTTCAATAAACCGTAGTGCATTCAGGTAAACAAATAGGATGGGTTATTGTACTGCTTTCGTTTTAATAATTACTTACGGTAATGTGATGAATAAAATAAAACTATAATGGTGAGCTAAATTAAACATCTATTATTTAAACTATATCTTGTGTTTGACAAAGAACTAAAGGCATATATGATCAATAATTTTAGTCTGTAATCTTAAAAATAGCAATTATACTTTAATAAACACTGCTATCCAAAAGTCATATCTCAAATGAAATATAAGTAAGCTTTAGGAATACACAAATTAAAAATAATCTGAGTGAAAATACCATCTTTTCAGCTTTAGTAAATCACATTTTCAGAAATGAATTATGTATTTGGGTAATTTCAATGAAAATATTTGCCGAAGATGGGAAATAATTGATTTAATAAGCGAAGTTCCTTTATTTGTATGTCAATATAACCTACGATTATATCAGAGTGAAGTATTCGAAATATATTTTTCTCAGCTAATGTACGGGAAGTATTTTTGACCCCGTTATGTTACTAAAAATATTGTTGACTACCTTAAGGTGTCGGGAGTAGTTTTCACCACCTTAGGAAATATTCTTTCCTCCGTTGTTATACTGGAAGTATTTTTGATAACCTTTAGGCGCCACAGAATTTTTCACCCCCTTCTAGTACGGGGGATATTTTTCATTCGCTTTATGAGATTATCTTCGAGTCTCTTAAGGTACTGTGTTTATTTAACGTACCAGGAGAATTCTTGACTTGATTAAAGTGGGTCTAGTCATCATTCCGAGATGAAGTTAACCCCAATCGGCATAGGTTGGGGAGTGGCCATCAAGGGGTGAATCGAGAAAAAAAAACATGGTCTTGACGAGGTGTGACTAAGAGATTACTCTATAATTAATTCATCTTCCAGGCTAATATGTAAATACACGTGCAACACCGGACACTCAGCTAATATTATATAATAATATAAATTCATGTTCTACCATTACGTGGTAGATGCCGCTAGTTAAGTTTGATGTGATAAACGCAAATAATCAATCTTTTTTTTTCTTTCAAAATTAGTATAATGCCCTTGTGTAATGGCTAGTAAGATTGACGATAGAATTTAATTGTTCATTGAGGGTCAGCGGCCACGCTTATATTTTCCAAGTAGAATACATAAAAATTAATTTCGACTTTTAGAACACTTTATACATTTAATATAAACGACTTTTTAAATATATTTTTATTTTCTACTTTTTAGTCTTTAATGAATCTTGTAACTCATTTTCTGATCACTACAATAGTTCAAATATATTTTCGTTAAAGTTTATAGGCCTTAATATCTTTCAGCAGACCGTTTTAGAGTTTGATACGAGTACTCGATGTCAATTTTGTCAATTAAGTGCCGTTTTGTCGTATTGAGATATATCTATGAGGCTAATATTATCCCAGGGATAGTGTTCTGAGTACGGTCCTAGGGCCTATGGTCTCAATCTTTACATTTTAGCAAACACTGAAGTGTTGCACAATACTGATCCTGTATCTTCAGAATCCAAGAATATTACTCGTTTTAGCGTTCAACCACCCACCGCCAATCTACTGTACTGTTTTTCATTTTGTGCAGAGTAGAGACCAAAGACAAAATTATAAAGAGCATTATACGTCATATAGCAGAACTTTGCTTGGAATAACTTGCCGAGGTCAATTCGTAATTCCGTCAATCTGATATATTTGTGCTCTACGTAAGTGTAGTCCATATTATCTCGGTGGTGTGAGTTATTGCCTTTCGATACATCGATCGACCGCAGCATGACCTTTGCTTCTACAAAGAACTCTGGTTCCTTCAGAAGGCCAGCTGTGTTGTTGAAATTGGTCGGGATACTTCTATACAAGTTGACGTCTTCGTCTTTGATATTTATAGATGTGTTTCACAAGTGTACTCTGATCCTTGATCTTGAACATAAATAAATGTAGCGTTCATGAAATTTTATTTTTTGATTATTCGTCTGATTATAATAAACCGCTTCATATAGTATAAGTAAGCGTCGATCACTTCTGCGACTTTTTCCCAAGTATAATAAACTTCATTTACTTAATTATGATAGACGATTGAATATTGCATTGTCGTCAGAAGGAAGACTTTGTGAAAAATTTGAACAAAATTTGTTGGTGGAAAGTCGATTATAAGATTTGTATCAGACCAACAGACACGTGTTAATATAATGTAGTCATAAAAATAGGCGTAAAGATGAGAAGAAAAAGAACGAACATAAAATAAGGTTTTTTTCGTAGAAAGGTGACGGTAAAATTAATGACGAATTAGATCATCCATATTTCCAAGAACAACTAATAAGTTAATATAATAGTGACTTCTCTCTCGTAGGTGATTTGACGTGAATATGGTTGGTTAATTTCAAACTGGGGTAAACGTGAATACGTATATTTACATTAGTGAGGGAAGCCTTGGGAGCATTAATTCAGACTTAATGCTCTGCAGAGAGGAACTTTTCATTACTATAAACTGTCCAAAAAAAAAGCCATTATAGCTATGAAGCCACGAAATATGTAGTTTTCTAATTGCTTACTAGGCCTAATCCTCATTATTGAACTTTTGCACAAGAACTATGGGTCTTTTACCTTAAACCCCATAATAAAACATTACAACCTGCAGTTCATGAACGAGCAAACTATATTGGAATCTGTTGATACGTACTGAGGTAAATGACGTTCTATAAATGTTCGAAAGAAGCATTTTAGACTCTTATAAATCTGATTGAAGATAATGAATAATAAAGGTAGCCAATTCAGACCAAAAAAAGGGGGGGGGGAATATAAATACCACACAACGTTTCTGGGATTCTTGTTCCTTTCGTCAGGTGCTTCCAGACTCATTTCAGAGATTCATCACATTAAATCAAACATCACAGCTAGTTAACTTTTTTTTAAAAAAAACAGACACTATTAATCTCAATAATTGCTATGATTCCTTTTTATTACGCTAAACCTTCAGTTTTCCCATTGTCGTTGTTCCCCTATTGTTACGCCAACCCTTCGGCTCTTCCATTGCCGTTGCGTTTTCGTCAACTGTCAACTGTCACTAGTTTCTTCTTAGCATCTGACGAAAGGCACAAGGATCCCAGAAACGTTGTGTGGTATTTATAACCCCCCCTTCCCTTTTGTTTGCCTGAATTGGCTATCTTTCTTATTCATTCTTATAAGTCTTCTTACTTTACACATTGTGTGAAATTCCTTATATTATTATAAGTCTTCTTAAGTATTATGAACAATCTCGCGCTAGTATAAAATATGAATTAAACGTCTTTTTGTTTTTATTTGAACTGAAATTACCTATCACGGTTTCACAGTAGTGTGTTCCTTAGAGTTTGGCAAATTTGACAATTTTCAGAAGAAACGTGGATTTAGATCCTTAACCCAACGCAAACCAAAATTTCCAAAGTATTCCAAATGAGACGAACATCGTTAGAAACGAAAATCTTCAAACGTCAAATGATCCGAAAATATCTATTCTAAAAGGATTAAGAGACTAAATAAAAAAAGTAGCGTAAAAGCAGTGCTTCGAAATTATAGTTGGAAAATTCGATCTATATCGCACGCTAAGTCTTCTGTTGACATACTGATGCTGACTAGTCGTAACCAATCTAGTTTTTTATAATTTCATAGATGCTTTCAATAGCATTTCAAAACTGTTATAGAATACAAGCGTTACTATAATCCTAAACATCAATAACCAAATTGTATGGTATATTAATATACGTAAAAATTATAAATGTTTGTGTTAACATAAAGAACTACCTATGAATTTGTATTTTTTAATTATAAAATAGCGATAAAGTTTAAAAGTTAACAACAAATTTTGAAAGTTACAAAACGTTTTATTATGTTAAAACTGACGTACTAATGGAGAAATATTGAAATTCACGAAAACACGCGACGTTTCGATGATGGTCCACCTTCGGTGTATCACGGAGAAATGAATTGCGGTGTAGCCTACTCTCACAATTGTTTAATCACTAGTCGTTTTATTACTAACGGATATGCACATATATTTATGACTAAAAACTTTTTATGGTTAAGCGTGTTTATAAAGAATGCTCCGCATATTAATGGAATGTACAGTAAATGTGAAATATAATCTGGTGAAATATGAATATTTATGTAAATTCTGCGTGTAAAGTAAAATATGGCTTCTGCTCTGTCCTTGTCCGAAACATACAATGCCCGCAGTAACTTCTCTAACTCTGTGTTGAACTGTCTGCACCTGACGTTGATATGCCTTGGCTAGGAAGACAAGTTGGTCCAAAAGTAAAACTATAAATTAGTGTTGATTCTTTCTCCGACGACCAGAATTCTTGTTCAGCAAGAAAAATGTGTCAAAGAAGTAATTCTAGATAACAGTTCTAAAAGAACTTTGCCATCAACAAAATCCAATATCCTACTGACAGTCGACCAAAAAACTCTCTAATCCAAATTTCTTCTCGTACTCCCTTATTACAAATTTCTACATCACAGATTTATCCAAATATTCAAAGAATATCAAATATCCATTATTTACAGACCCACTAATACCCTTTCCTACTTGATCAAAAACAACAAGGACCCACTTGACACCTACAGCAAACATTGTGTTACTTACAAAATCTCTTGCTCTAATTGTAATTCCTGCTACATAGGCCAAACAAAACGTTCCCGTAATACACATATCAAAGAACATATATCTAATATCAAACTTCCCATTGAATCTGTAGTACCCAAACATATGATCAATTCTAAACATACATTTGATTGGCAAAATGCTCAAATTTTAGACATTGACACCAGGTACAATTCCAGACTCATTTCAGAGAAGCTTCACATTAAATAAAACATCACAGTTCTTAATGTACAAAATGAAAAAAATTACGTCTGATTGAAAATAACGAATAAGAAAGGTAGCCAATACAGACAAAAAAGGTAATATAAAAGGTTTTAGAGTTTTGTCAACTGACTAGTGCGGTTGTCTCGCTTAGGCTCTTCTTCGCACCTGACGAAAGGAACAAGGATTCCAGAAACGTTGTGTGGTATTTATATTATCACTTTTTGTCTGAATTGGCTATCTTTCTTTTTCACAACACACAAATATCCTTGATATGGCGAAATTCAGAATAACTGTCTCATGTTGACTAATTTAGGGACGAGTCACGTAGCTACCTCTCATTTTGCGAGATATTTATGCACTAATCGGTCAAGAACGATGGGTGTCTGGCATCAATGATTCAATTGTTGTAGCAAACACACGACGGTCTGCTACAATGAAGAGAGAATCCCTGTTATTTTAAGCAGGTCTATGTCCATTGAAATAAATAAGTAAGTTAGCCTGCCCCATCAAAGTATTTTAAATGTCTATTCCAATTATATCAAAACCTCGATAAAAAAAACGATTTTGAGACGCCAACTATTGGCCAGTATAAAGCAAATGTACTTTCCCGCATTTGGCACACACTTACATGACTTAAACAAGAGATGAAAGCTGCGTACGGTTTCCGCACGAAGGTCACTCGTAACGCACTGGCTAATTAGTGCTTATCTCTTGTACACTGTGACCTGCGCAGATAACACTGTAAATATAAACCACTCGCCAGAAAAACAAACGATCTACTTCCAGAGCTCAGGCCGCGTCGCTGTAAGCGTGCTGTGAAAGGAACCACTCAATGCTCGTTTATTCTTCTTTGCTGCTCATTATTTGTTCTATACAATACATTAAAGTACGAAACCATTATCTTTACTCTTTGCATCAAGAGATCAATTTTCACAGGCTAATGACTAGTATAAATAGACCCAAAATGAATTTGTGGTCTACGACTCACAGACTCGAATCGGTATGAAAATGAATATACTGAACAACTACTTATGAGTGAGCAACTAAATTAGTGTTACTATTTAGTGAACCCGTAGAATAATGCAGTTTTTCGACCAATACCAGACAATATTTTATTTATTTACGACAACGTTTCGGTACGTGTTTGTACCTTCATCAGGTCTTTCCGTAAAGCAACGTATTCAAGACGCGTCCTAAATTTTCTATCCAGTCACCCTATTCTCCAAAAAAAAACTATGGTGTATAATCTCATAGATAAAGCCTTAATGTTATCCAATCCCATATACCACACACAAAACATTAAAATTGTTAAAAATATTTTAATCAATAATGCTTACCCTATAAATTTTATTAACAAACATATATCTAAAAGAATCAATAAACATAGATATAATTGCAAAATTAGTACAATCGACATTAATTATAAGAAAGAGACAAAACAGTTTATGGTATTGCCATATTATGGTCATTTCAGCGAAAACTTGAAACGTTTCTTAACTAAGTTAGATTTCAAAATTAATTTCAAAATTAACAATAATCTTACTAAATTTATATAAAAAACGCAAAGAAAAGCAACATAATTTTGTATGCAAAATTAATTGTAGTAAGTGTTATATAGGGCAAACAAAACGCGCTTTGCAAGTTAGACTTAAGGAACACAAAAACAACTTTAAAACTTCGAACTCTAATGTGGTCAACTACTCATACATAGACTGGAGGAGAATCATGATTTGGAAAGATGTTGAGATTTTAGGTCTAGAGAAAAACCTGTATAAATTTATCGGAAATGATAAACATAAAAATGACTGAAAACACCATCAACTCACATAATGACAAAATTAAATTAAGCAAAATTTACAATGCTATAATTTGTTGTTTCTTGATTTTAATTTTTTTTAAATTATTTTAGTATAATTGTTTGTGAAAATGTTAGTTTAGTAATTTCTGGTGAAACGTCCCAAGATCACAGGGACAGATCGTAAATACCTAAGGGATTTGATAATTCTATTTAGGGTTCGTAATCCTCTTCAGTTCTGCTGAGACCGCACTCGTGTGTAGTTTTGAATAAGTGCCTCAGAAAAACTTCAAAGTTTGTGTTTTTTTCAATAGGAAGTGAAATTAGGTTTTAACATTCAGCACATTTAGGTGAGTGTTTTCTTAGTTTCACTGTGTTAATAGTATAATATATTTTGTTCAACCACTTTTATAAATTCATTGGCTTTTTCATAATACAACTTTATTTTGTACAATTTCTCAGCAGGAAAGACCTGATGAAGGTACAAACACGTACCCGAAACGTTGTCGTAAATAAATAAAATATTGTCTGATATGGGTCGAAAAAGTGCATTTTTTTCAATATAAACAGACGTAAGAATACAATCTTTATAACTCGTAGAAAATTTAAAATAAACTTGACGTTAGATTTAAAATGTATGTATACGTGAAGAGGTATCATAGTTGTCAACGAACAAATAACTTGTCATATCACTCACTGTCCTTGAGAATTGTGTGTAATAGGCATTTCTATAAGCTTGTGCAACTACTTAAAGTTGATTGTGATTCAACCTACAGACTGCAATAATATTTCGTGTAAGCTCCCCAAGAAAAATATTAAATATATGAGCGAATCATTGAATGATGCGTAATAATTGAAATTAAAAACTAGCACTTTCAGTTTAACATGTTAATAGAACACCAATTTCAGTGGGGTTTCTATTAAAAAACAGATACTGGGGTACAACTATAAAAATTCATTTTACATTCATGGAAGGAAACAACAACCACTAAACGATTATAACAAAAACCTGGCCTCTATTCCAGAAAACAGAAATACAAATTTAAGATAATATTTATGTTAGTCCTGGTAGGACTGAAATAGATCTGCAGAAATGTTTCGAATCCAGTCGTATTTCTGTTCCATGAAGTTGAACAGTTTTTTCTCTTCGAAAAATACCGTCTTTTGTCATGTGCATTACTTTTTTCGCATAATTAAACAAATTTGAAATTCAGAATCTTTATCTTCGCCAATTCCTTTGTTAAAATACGTTAGAAGATAAATATTTTATTTGATAGAACAAAGCTCGAACTGAACCTTTTTACATATCCCAAACGTTGCAAAAACAAGAGATATATGAGGTTCTGAGTTACCCGCTAATGATTTCAGTTAGGAATAGAGATTTCTGCAACAAGTGGACCGAGGCGAAAGAGTTGCATCTTTCCCCTTGGCGTCTACATAATCAATTTACTGTTTCGCTCATAAGTGTACTGCAATTGCTCTAGCACTTTGTCACGGAATTTCCGAGCGTCGCTTATGGGCCATTGCCGACATGCAATCCCATATACGGACCCTTCCTGTCTTGCATTTCCTTCCTGCTCGCAAACGAAACAAAGAACGCCATTGTCTCCCTCCCGCAATCTCAGACTCGCCAGGGATATGCTCACTGCATTTATTATAATTACATTCTTCGAGCTTATATGGTAAGTAAAGCTATTTCCTCGAAACATATTGCAATAGTGTTTGTGTTCTTAATCGCCTACCCGCGCAACTCCAATGACGTATTGCATTTCTTTGCTTCTTAGAAAATATATCCTGACGCTATTCAAACCATTGAAATATATCACTGTTTCAGTATAGGTGTTAGGAAGCGAGTGTTCAAAAACACGACGACTATGCTTTATCGGCCCCATGGATGATGAAAAAAATTGCATTCCTTAAGTCTAAACGTGTTACAGATAATCAGGTCATTTGAAAACGTTATCTCAATGTAACTGTTATGAATATGAATGACCTACAGATTTTGATGCTGGTATTATGTTGTTATTTCACTTAACGGAGTAAATTAGATACCTGCAATATTAATAAATAGAAACTATTAAATAACCGGTACACGATTTAAAGACAGAAAAGCAACAGAATATCTCAGAATTGATTAATCATTTACAGATATAGCCACACAAGCAGATTCGTTACGTATATCACAACTTCAATCAATTTTCTTTGGCTCAGTGTGATGTTATAATTGATATATTATTTTATCCCACATACATAAAGATATTATATAATGTTCAATTAAACAACACACTAATTTACGAACAAATTGACTAGAACTGTGTTAACACAACAGAGAAGAATCACAAGACCTCATATTTATATGCGGCAATTTTAAAACAAAACAGTTACGTCAGGTAAGAGTTCACTGTATTACAAAGCACAGACTTGCAACTTGAAGAGCAGACCGTTGGACGCACTGAACGACACCACCACAAAGTGAACTTGTGTAAACGGCACTAATTAATAATAATCATCTTGTATATATAATTTCTGTTTCGTCCGTAATATAACACAACCGTATTCAGAACCGAACTTTTGCGATCTGAGAGCGGACAGGACTCGAACCCACCTCCTGCAAGAAGCTTCGAGGCTGTGACGACGACCGTGGCTTAATGACTAATGACATCACGCTCTGCCAGAGGATGTCCACGTACTTCCGGTGGAGAAGCGCCGGTTCTGCGAGTTGTTGTCCTTATCAGAGCGTTCTGCTCTGCACGTGGGTGATAAGCCAATGAGGCAGGCAAGGCGCTGTTATTTCCGTACTAACCTCGAGCTCAGCACGCAAGTTTCAACATTGACGATAGAAGACGAACTAAATCACTGGAGTTCAAGATCAAGGACTATGGTGGCGGAAAATACTTTTTTTAGAGTAACAGGCTACATTAGGATAATCCACATGGTGGAAACTCCCTTTAATAGCATAGGAAAGGATTTCAAAGGGGGATGCGGAAGGAACCAAAGGTTAACTAGGGCCCCCGGGCTATGGTTTAAGGATCCTACCCGGCATTCTCCTAAAAGTGATGCAGGACAAACCCTAGAAAACCTGCATCAGGTAGGTTGGGTATTTGGTACTTGTCCCACGCCTTTCCGATGGGGGGGGATAGGGGGTTTGCTGTTGGGCCGCAGCATTCCCGACTTCGTGCCTCGACCAGTTTAGGAGCTGACCGACTGTTCCAATGGGAACAGAGAACAACTCTTACAGTATGTCCGGAACATACACCTCTCAAAACAGGTCGTGGTGCCTCGGCTAGTGGGAACCTTAGTTTAAAACGGAGAGAGGAAAATACATCCCCAAAGGTAATCCTCTCCGTCGCTCCAGAAAGGTTCTGCCTGCGACAGTCAAGAGAAACTGTCATTGCCTAGCAGGTAGCTGATAGCAGTTTTCATACTTGTGTGTATCTTATAACCGAAATTAGGTTGAGATGACGGATCCAGTTGATTATCTTTGGAAAGAAAAATGGAAGTATTTGGCTGCAACTAAAGGACAGATCGTGCAGTTCCATCCCTTGCGCTATCTGTAGATATTAATCTACACCAGACTCTAGTTTATTATCACAGCCAAAAACGGTATATCAAAATCTTCGGTAATGTAACCTATTAGTCCAAAAGGAAGCACTTTCTTTAATCGTCAATTGAAAAAATCTTCAAAACCTGATGGCATACCACCGTAGAATATCCATTATGCATTAATATTCAACGATTATATATATTATTTAAGCAAACTCAATATTTCTTCTTATGACACTACAGAACTTGTGGTCCGTGGCTTTCCCAAGCAATATCTCTTTCGAAGTGGTGTCGTCTGATTTTCTGCATGCCAATTTCAACTCTGTTCTACCACCTGTAGCGAGGTCCATCCTTTGGACAAGTGGCCCAAATCTGAATCCTAAAAATCCTCCGGACTAATCGATCGTCGCCCATCCTGTTCATGTGTTCATACCTTTGTAACCCCTTGTAGCCTGTTGATGACGATAATCCCAGAAGTACAACAAAGAAAACATTTAAAAATTGGGAAAAAACATCTTCATTTCTCAACGTATACTCCATTTATCTCGATACACTTTTCTCAGCGATGTTCAATAGCTTTCTTTTTCGCCAAATACGTTTATTCTCGATTTCCTCAATCATGCACTGCAAAAAGTTCGCATAATACTCGTCGTTGATTGTTTGAAAATAATTAATAAATGTTATTCCTTTCCAGCAGGTGGAACTGACTTCGCCTTCTTTGGAGCCGATTCTCCTCTTTAAATCCATCATTTTGAATTTTCTTTCGTCTGAAGTGTTTCATCCAAGATATGAATCGACGAGAAAACTCTGTGAAACACATTCGATTGAAACATCTTCTAGACGCTGTTTATGTTCCATTTTAAACAAACGCGACAGCCATCTTGCGCACAGATTTTTCATATCGCAATTTTCAGTCAATATGCAATGTTAGGACTTTTTAAAAAGCCTACTCTGTTCTCAAAGAACAGTTAAAAGAGCAAATCAGTAAATTTAGTGTAGTTTCTAATTGAAATAATTAGCCAGTAACTTATTAATCTCATAACCTCATATTTCTCTTGTTTTTGTAACGTTTGGGATATATAAAACATGCTGTTAAATGTAAATTATTAAAACATCATAATACAAGCTTACGTATTTTTTAAAAACATACGATTTTTTCCGCTGATATTTATTTCTATATAATAAAAAAGTCAGTTATATTTTAATCAAATAAAATAAAATAACTCCAATAATAGCAAAATACTGATGTACAGATTTATATTATCATCGTATCAGAGTAGAACAAAGTATTGCAGCAAAAGTAAAGTCAGAAATAAAGAAAGCAAAAATTAACATTACGAGTAGTAACAGTAAGAGTAAATTAGGAGAGTACTACCTCAAAACATATTAAAATCTAACATTACGATGATTAGTAACTATGATATTCTTTGAGAGGAGACCTATCACATTTCAACAGAAAATTTGATATTCGGAAGAAGTTTCAAAATTTGAAAGTATTTAGTAATTGGTTATATGGCAGTGGTGGGAAGGAGACGGTCCAAGATTAAATGGAGACCAAAAAGGAATGAAAAAGTTTTAGAAAATATTCTCATAGGCTGTAATGCTTGAGCATTCTGACAAGTAGTAATAAATAGTAATAGATTTATTGAGGGCCTCGGTTAGGGAGCTGAGAGAATAGAAGTATAATTGTTGGTAAGAATCGTGGTGGCTGGCAATCGGCACTGTATACAAATCAAATCAATTAGGTACGTTGAATGTACTACCTATTATTTGAGGGTCATATGACTCAGAATTTGGAGTAATAAAACCAGATGAATAACTATCTTTTGACAGCAAACAAGCCCAAAATTTGTATTTGATGATTATATCATTATCATGGTTTACAACGAGTTAAGACCAGGCAGACATTTAGCAGTAAAAAAACAGATCGCGGGTTTAGATTTATCGACGATTAATGGGGGTAAATGAGAGGAGCCCTCTTTTCTAAAAACATAGGAGTTAGGAGTGATTACTGATATTGAAAATAAAAATAATTTGTATACGTCAGCAAAATTTACAGATGTGGAAGCCTACTTTCTCTCGTCGTGAGACAAGACAACACTGATTTACTAGTACTTAAAGAGGATTTCCTCATTTCACAGATTAAGTAAATTGGTCTTGTCCATAATTCCAAACGCAGAGACATGCAAAAGTGACTATTGACGTTCTACGACCCTACGTGGTTTGATGAGGTCGTTGTAGAAACGAAGCTCTTGGATAAACGCAAAAGCGAGTTCTTGAATTACTTTCGCCAACTCAATAATTGCGAGCAACTCTCGTGTATCGATCCGACGGAACACAGCATCAGGTCCTCTAAAGAGATTAAGATTATATGATAACTCGTGGTCTGTTGATCCCAACGGCAGAAACTCCTCCGCGTGCAGAGGACAGTTAATTATGAAAAACAGCGATGGGATAAGTAATAACAATGATTGAATTCTTCACGAATCATTTGCACGAGTTTACTGTAAATCATTTCTAGTCGAATTCTCGTCTTACTTTAAAAGGAATATGCTTCTGATCCGGGCACCACAGACACACAAGCTCTCATAATAATCGTACTGTAAAGCGCTTCCTTGATTAATAAATATATATATATATATATATATATATATATATATATTGTAATACTAAGTAGAGGCCATTAGTGATTTATTAATTGGAAATTCATGATGGATTGTTATCGGATCAGGATATCAAAGGCGACAATACATAGGCGAGCTTTGTTGGCCGCTAGCGTTTCTGAAACCGCAGTCGGACGACGGACACAGTTGCGGGCAGATAACCAACCAGAAAGGTCGCAGTTTAAAATTGAACAAAACGTTTTCCGTCTGTAATTCATCGAATAAAGTTACGAGAAAGTAACTTAATAAGTCGTGCCGCAGTAAAAATAAGTAAAGACACCGTCACTAATTTCACCGAGAGAAGTTACACCGAGAGATTGTAACAATCTGACTGACCATTAGTTCAGAAGGAGTAGCAGTTTCCAGTTTACTGTTGAGAGATCCCAAAGTTTCGACAGTGTTTTTTTTATCAATTTAAATTCAGTGAATTCATGGCCTATTTAATGTGAACAGTGAGGTGCATCTGAGTCCAAATTTAAGCCTGGTATCAGCAGAGTTTGTAAGTACAAAGAAATTTAATAGTTTGTAAACGCTAACTAAAGATAGAATCGTCAGATTTCGGTTTCATGTTTGTTTTATTGTTTTAATTTTAAGGTTGTAAAGGAATTTGATTGTTTAATGTAAATGTAAAGGTTGGTTCGTTATTTAGAAGGCCAAAATAAACGACCCTGAGAAGAGAGTTGTTAAAATTTATAAAATAGTAAAACTTCAAATGCAAACAATCACGTCGAGTAATGTTGTGATTTTACCTTGAATAAAATTAACTGTCTTGTAAAGTTTAAAAGAATTTGGTAAATTATTTGAAATCCTTCTCGTTTAAATAAATAAAAATTAATTCACTAATCAGTCATTTAATTTTTTTATTGTTTATTCGTTACATTTTGGTTTCGCCAACGTGGCCAACTATTGAATTCAGTTCATTTAATTAATCTTTTGTTTAAATAAATTGTTTAATTAATTAAATTCCTCGAGTGTTCATTACATCTTGGCGTCACCAACGTGCGGCAATAAATTGTTTAATTAAATTAATCTCTAGTTGTTTATTACAATATACCTGTTGGTAAATTGCGCAGCTCAAATAACGAACTCTATTTCACAATGCGAAACTCGTTTCGGTAGTTTGTTTGATTTAATCTTAAAGTGTACCATATAATGAACGAAAAAAGCTTTGTAATATATAAATCATTTATAAATAAAATATAATTGATAAATTAATATAAATATAATTAATGCAATACGGCCATAAGTCAGATATTAATTACAGAAAGTTTCTTCCCTACGATCAGGTACCTCTTCAGCTGCATCTAAAAATAAATACATCTATATAATAAAAAATGGAGTATATTGGTATGTATGTATGTTTGTATTTACGTTGTTCTTTATACAAATTTTATCACGTGGACAGAATGCAACAAAAATTGGTATACGTATTCTGCCAAAATCGAGAACCGGTACTGTGGGGGTGAGAAACCCCTAGAATAAACGTGGAAATAATTATAATTGAAATAAGTTACGAATTAGTGTTAAATTACGGCGCGGGACGATGACGTCATAAGTTTTCAAGACATTGACGCATCCTAAATATAGTTCTGTATTTCGTAATGAAATAAAGCAGAAATATTTTTATTTAATATTAAGTATACATGTGGAAAGAATTATAATTAAAAACCGTGATCATTAAATATTAATTTACTGCGCGCCAAGAGACAATGACGTCACGCGAGAGAAAGACGTTACTACGCAACGAACGAAGGAGATTATTAGGAATTAAATAAAGCAGAAATATTTTCTTTAAGTAAAAAGTATAATTTTATGCAGCAATATTCCATCGAATGATAATAAAGAAGAATACGAATTACTTTACCATCCTTGGGGAAAATGTAAGTTAATTTTCGCGCTGTATTAGTTGTGAGTCTAGCTAACAATTTCATCAATGTAATATTTCGTAATGTATGAAGACTGAGTGACGATTATATCCTGAAATACTCAAGGAATATATTTAAGTAATCAATTAAATACTTTTTCGAGTTTATATAAATAAGTACACGAGCAACGCCGGGCACCTAGCTAGTAATTAATAACCTATGAATTGAATGGATAGAATCCATTAAACATAAAAATTAAACTGCTACCAATATTTAGTTAATTACGTAAGTAGCCATGATAGACTGATTTTTGTTGTTGTTTGTAAGTCAATTCTTTTTCATTATATTTATTTTTAGATGCAACTGAAGACGTCACTGATCATAGAAAAGAAACGTTTTGTGTATTTTATGTAAATTTGTATAATAAATTTCTGTCTTATGACCATGTTTCATTAATTGTATTCATAAAAATCCTTTATTTAACATTACGTCAATTATTTTTAATACGTATATTCTGTTAATTATGCTGTAATAGATTAGAAATATTTAAATACATAAATATAAATAATTACATACGAAAATCAAACAAATGAACTGAGAAAATTATATTAATCTCAATATAAATAATTAGATATGAGATAGTTTTCTTCAGCTCACTTTTGGTCTCAAAATTATTTCAAACTTCATTTCTTCCAACTCACGAAGAATTAAATAAATATTAATAATAGTTTTGAATACAAATCATATTTTAAATTTAAAAATTCTGTTATTTCAGGCAGTGCAGATAGAAAAAGCATTTAAAATTCTACTCAAAATTTATTAATATAACATATAATGTTATGTTAATAGAATAATTTGCCAATGTGTAAAAATTATTTGTAAAAGTCAAAATCCATTGTTCACCTGACGAAGTCCTAAATTAAGCATGAAACATTGTGTAGTACAATAAGGAATATTGGTTCCAATTGTCATTTTTCAGATGTATAACTACAGAAAAGCAAATCTAAGTTTGAATCCAACAATTGTATTATGACATCGTAATATTCACCCGTTACATACCAAATCTGTGTTAAATGTCATATTGTCCTTCCAACATAAGATACCACAAAAGGGAAATAAGAAATTGTATAAATATATATATATATATTTGGTGGTTATTGTCTACGAGATGCTTTATTTTTTAAATTCGTTTTTATTACTAATTAACGTTTATAAAAGATTTTTCTTTCCTAAATATCCACTGCTTAACAAAAATTAATGTTGATATTAAGTTGCGATCAATCATCGGATAACGTCGTCAGTGTTGCTTAACAACAATTTCTATGTTATTAACGATCTAGTAGGCAGTAGACGTTTATTCTCTAATCTCCATTCTGCTTAAAGCGCGTCGTTAACATACCGCGTGGGCAGCGCCACTTTCCTCCAGCAATGTGAAACCTGTTCTGAACACCTTGTATACCTGCACATGCACTGGAACTAGCCCACTGAAAATTATACAATATTTCTCCGGTTAAATATTCGTAAGAAAATATCTAAAATATTTAAAAAATATATTCCCTTGCAAAAAAATATGGCAATTATATATTTACAGTGAAGCATAGCTACGAAGTGTCATTGTTGCGCATGACTGCATTATCAAATAAAATTGAAACCAATAACTTAGGACCAAATTATATTAATTTTTATTCGGTGTTGTTTAAATTGGAAGCACCGTATGATTTCCATGAAATGGGTACTTTTCGTTTGAATGCAGATCGAAAAACAAAATATTACTTAGGAAATGAGTCAAGGGTTTTTCTTATTATTATTATTTCTTCCCGCAAAAAATATATAGTGCGGTTTTTGGACACTTCTTTTATTGTTTGTCTTACGCGTCTCTCTCCATCTTACTTGAAAGAACCATTTCTAATTTCCAAATATAAAATCTGATATCTTTAATGATACTCGGCGGTTGATATTATACAATTGTGTCACAAATAATATTTACGGATGTCACTCGTAACAAATTAACGGAAGGAATTGTTCGTTTTTTGTAAAAGAAAAATAGATACATTACAAGTTTTAAGTATATGTTTTTGATTTTTTATATATGTATTACCTTCTGGTCATAATATATTAAATATGATTACGTTTGGCGATATTATCTACAACAATTATTTTTTTAAATTCTTGATAAATATATCGGATGCTGAAAAATTGTCACTCCAAGGTTATAAAAGCTTCGTTTCCTCTATTAACATTTTTTTTTGTATATCTAAAAAAAGTGTAATAATAATAAAATACGATCATTATCCTTATTTTCCTTTTTCATCGAGATAATCCTCGTGCCCATGTTTAATGGATTCTATCCATTCAATTCATATTTTATTAATTATGTTGGTAACCATGTTATACTAAATTTGTTTGTTTGTTTGTAAATAAACTATTGTCTTCGACATTATATTTATTTTTAGTCTTTTGGCCATGCAGAATGATGAGATGCACTTCATTAACATGTACAAACATAACATACATCATTAAACAACAATATAAGTTAAATAAATAACATTTGCATTTACACGTTTTTACAATTAATGTATCTGGTAATTTTGTCTGGTGTGTTGGACTCCAATACAGTAAATTACAGATTGTTTGGCATCAGTGTTTTTGAAATGCTGTTCAGAATTGATGTATGTTAAATATTTTCTGAAAAATAAATAGAAATTAGACCGACTGAAGACCACAATGTGAACTATGAATAAGGCATTTTGTTATCCTCTGAACAAGGCGCGTACTATAGTGCGCATCAAATTTCTTGGCGGGCCAATGTTCTTTACAGGTCCTACCCCCTCCCAATTCACAGTTTATTGTCTTCAGTAAGCGCTTAGAGCTTGACAGAGTTAGATCTTTGTGGTATAGTTGTTTATTCTGTGCTGCCTCCCTTCCGCCCCCTCAATCTGAGCCACACGCCATCGTTCGTGACACTTGCTATAGCTACCTGGGTCTACGACAACCCTGCCTCATTCCCCAGCAGGGGAGCACTTTCGGAATTTAACTGAGAAGTAAAGTTTTACATGATTATATAAATTATTATCGCTTACCGTTTTGCTTACCAAAATAGTAGACTCGTAGTGGTTTTCACTAGTCAAGGTACATGTACTTGCAATATCAACAAGTTAATGTAACTTTATAAAATGTCATGTGATGCATCCCATTCTTTTTTGTTTCCAGATGAATATGTGCGGAAAGGACGAAAGGTCCATTTAAATTTATGCTTACAATTTTGGAATATGAGTGACAATTTTTATATGATGACTAGTTAATAAAAGGTTTTATACTAACTTACTTTCTCTTAATTATTTATTACTTGCATTTCAATATACAAACATTCCAAACAGTAAATTGTACTTTTAATGTTTTTGTAAGGTATTGTGACGTACAAATTAAATGTTACGTTTGGATTCAGGCAGGTTTTTTCCGAATGTATAATTATTTGCAAGCTGTAGCAACAAAAAATCTCAATCGTTTATTGTGGCAAAGTATTTTTTCGACAGAAAAAATGAGTGTCTTTTTAAGAAAACGGGTAAATCTTACAAGACACAGAATCAATACGATCCAAGTTTGTTTTACGAGACTCCTGGAACTACAGGCACCATGGCTGTCAAGATAGCTTAACTTGTCTCCACCATATTCCTTAACGTGCGGATATGTCAAAAATACCATAAATTGAACCAATTTGGCGAATTTACACAATCCAATGATGCGGGAACACAAAATTCCTTAAGAGATCTACTTTGACTGCAAAATATGTTTTTTTCTCTTTCATCTAATAAATAAAAAAGAGCGATTGTTTGTTTATATATATATATATATATATATATGTATGTTCCTTATACAAATCTACACCGGTGGAACAAATTTCACCAAATTTCGTAACGTGTTCTTTGCGACCAGGAAACAAGCACTGTCAGGGTGAGACGCGGCTACAATCCTCAGAGGCAGGGGTAGCGGGATGGAAATTTTGGAAAATGCAAACACGGCAGATATTTGCGTTGAATAAATATTTTTTAATGTTAATTATATTAATTGTATTTTTACTGATGTTGTTTGTGTATAATTTCAACCCCTTTCGGCGTGCGATGGGAGCACCCTTATGTGTGGGGGTGGAGGGGCGTTTCATATAATTAACACCAAATCAACCAAGATTCGAGTCAAATCGGGGATATGGATGAAGCTGAGACTATTTATAACAAACTGAGAAACTCAAAGGGGTGGGTGGGAATTGTCGATGATGAGATGGGGTGGGCGGGGATAGAAATTTTCAAGCATGCTAACCGGCCGATTTTTGTGTCGAATCAATTTAATTCGGGATCAATAGCATTCATAAAAATTTCACTACATGTTATCTGTGTATAATTTCAACTTCTTTAGGCATAAGAAAGGAGCACCCTAGGGGCGGGGGTGGAGGAATGTTACAATAAAATAACTCGAATACAACCGAGACTGGTGTCAAAACCAAAGTTATGGATAACGCTGAGTTTAATTACGACCTTAAAATAGCAATTAACCTATCAGCGACGGGGGTGGTCGGGGGTGGAAATTGCCAAACATGTTAATCTACCGATTTTTGCAACGACGAAATATTTATCGGGATCAATGTGATTCTACATGTTCTCTGAGTATAACTTCAACCCCTTTCGGGCTTATCAGTAGAGCACTTTTAGGGGTTGGGTGGAGGAACGCTGCAATAAAATAACGCGAATACAACCGAGATTGGAGTCAAATCCGAGGTTATGGATGTCACCGAGTTCAATTAAAGCATTCAATTGCCCATTTTACCCCAAGGGGCGGAATTTGATGGGGTGGACAGGGATTTAATTTATCTAACATGTTAAACGATCGATATTTGCGTGAAGTAAATATTTTTAAAGGATAAATACATTTAATTGTAACATAATTAATTGTCGAGGTCAGTGACATTGATAATAAATCTACCGATGTTGTTTGTAAAATTTAACCCCTTTCGGCATGAGAGGGAAACACACTTACGGGAGGGGGTGGAAACATTCAAACATGCTAAAACAGACGATATTTAGGCAGATAAATATTTTTAGGTATCGAAGAGATAGTGTTTCAACCTATGTTATATGAGTATAGTTTCATCCCTTACAGGATGGGAAAGGAGCACTCATAGCGGTGAGAGTAAAAAAATAAATAACGCGAATAAATCTGAGAATACAACCAAATCCAGGGTTGTGGATGTCGCAGAGTTTAATTATGATATTCAATTGGCCATCTAACACCCAAGGGCAGGGGTGAACCGGGCATGGAAATTATTTAACATGTTAAACGGTCGATATTTGCGTGGAATAAATATTTTTAACAGATAATTACATTTATAGTATTTCCACCCATTTTATGTTTGTAAAATTTCAACCCCTAGTGACATGAGTGACATCACGCTTAGGGGTGGGTGTGGAGGTGAGACACTGGAAAATAATGCTAATACAACCGACATTATATTCAAATCGAATGTAATGGAAGTCCCTGAGTTTATTTATGACAATGTAAGCAATCCGCGGGGGTGGATTAAGGTGGGAGAAGTTGGGCGGTGGTTGTTAAAGAGTAGATATTTTAAAATAAGTAAAGCTCCGAATTTTGCGTCGAATAAATATATACAATGAGATTATTAAAATTTCACTACACGTTCTCTGTGTTTAATTTGAACCCATTTCGGGATTGGGAGTGAGCTTACTTTAGGGGTGGGGGTCAACGGGAGTTAAAAATAAATAACGCGAATAAAACCGAGCTTAGAGTCAAATATAGGGTTATGAATGTCGCTGGGTTTAAATATGACATTTAAATAGTCACTTAACTTAAGGGTTGGAGATGAACGGGAGTGGAATTATTGAAACAAGAAATCACAACCGATATTAGAGTTGAATAATATTTTTCAGGGTTAATTAGATTTATAGTATTTCTACCCAAGTTGTGTGTGTAAAATTTTAACCCTTCTTGAGGCATGAGGGAGGTTCATGGTAAGGGGTGGTGGTGGATTGGGACTCATAAAAAAATAACGCGAGAAAAACCGAAATTCGAGTCAATCGAAATCTCCTGGGGCGGGATTAGACGGGGGGGATTCTTCAAACGTGTTAAATCATCGATATTATCGTGGAATAAATAAATTCCAGGGCCATTGACGTTGATAGTATTTCTACCGATGATGTTTGTAGGCATGATATGGGGGGAATGGTAGGGGGGTGGAGGGTATTTACAAGAAAATAATGCAAACACAACCGAGATTCCAGTCAAATCGAAGGAAATGGATGTCGCAGAATTTATTTGTGACAATCTGGGTAACGCGCGGGTGTGGGCTGGGTTGGGATGAGTTGGGCGGAGGTGTACGGGGGATAGAAATTTTAAAACATGTTGACCGGCAGTTTTTTGCGTCGAGTAAATATATTTCGGGATCAATTAGATTAATAAAATTTCTCTACATTTTGCCCATGTATAATTTCAACATCTTTCGGGATTGGGAATGGAGCTCCCCTTAAGGGTGGAATTACATTATAATGATGCAAAAACAACCGACATTGGAGACGAATTCACGGTAATGGATGTCAATGAGTTAAATTGATACATCCAACTAACCATTTAACTCCCCCAAGGAAGGGTTGGCAGGCGGGTCAATTTTTTAAATATGTTAAACGGTCGAAACGTGAACAAATCCCAGATTGGAATGTGTTTATGACAACGTGGGATATTCACGGTGGTTGACGGTGGTGTGCTGGTGTATGAGGGGATTGGCGCAGTTGGGCGGGGGAATAAATTTTCAAACATGTTAACCGGCTGATTTTTGCTTCGAATAAATATATTTCGGCATGAATGAGATTCATAAAATTTCTCTACATGTTCTGTGTGTATAATTTCAACCCATTTAGGGCTTTGGAGGGGATGCACCCTTAAGGGTGGGCGTGAAGTGGAATTACATAAAAAGAAAGCAGAAACTATCGAGATTGGAGTTGAATCCGGGGTTATAGTTGTCACTGAGTTTAATTACGTCATTCAACTTGCCGTTTAAGTCCCCGAAGCGGGAGTGGTCGGGGGGGGGGGAGGTGGAAATTTTCAAACATGTTAAACGGTCGATATTTGCGGTAATTATTTCCTGGTATTAATTACTTTGATTTTATGTATATCGATGCTGTTTGTGGATAATTTCAACCCCTGTGAGGGGAGCAAGGGGTGGAGTGGAGGTACGTTAAGTAAAAAAAACGCAAAAAAAACGAGATTCGAATCAATTCAGAGACTATGAATGTTGCTGAATCTAATTGTGACAACCTGGGTAACGCGACGGGTTTGGGAGGTGGTGGGCTGGGGTAGAAATTTTCAGACAATTTAATCGGTCGATTTTTGCGTGAAATAAATACTTTTTGATTATCGAATATTTGTGGGGGTGGTCATCTTCTAATATGTAAAAACGGCCAATATATTTTCTCAATGACTTCAACCCCCTTCGGCATGGGAGGTGAGCACATTAGGCATAGGGTTCGAGGAACGTAACATAAAAATAGCGCAAAAGCAACCGAAATTGGAGTCATATCGGGGGTTATAGATAAATGAAACCTATGGCAACGCCGGGCACCCAACTAGTATGATATAAAAGAAAACAGAGGACACGAACGTCAAACTGGTTACTTGACTACCTAAAACAGTAATGTTTCGAACAAATCACTAGTCATATCGGTATATAAACACTGACAATGTACGCGAGTTCCACAGAAATAATAAATGAGTATCGAATGTTATTAATTGTTGTACTTTACATTATATTTTCTAGAGTCAGCCACGAGAGGGAAAGAAATATGTGAGTGTTCTGCACTATATAAAACCTATTTTGGAACTACTTACGTGAATGGTAATATTAAATTTTTAACAGAAAGTGACACAAATCAGGAACCATTGAACGATCTATGTGCAAAGTTTCCACACATGAAAGTCGAAATGCTTAAAAAGTGTTACAAGTTTTAAATTATTTTTTTTGTGCTTTATTTAAGTTGATCAATAATGCACAGAATTTTCATCCAATTATTTGTATTATATATTTTAATTAGTGCAGTTCTGTCGCTCTAGGCTCTTCTCAGCACCTTACGAAAGGTACAAGAATCACAGAAACGTGTGATATTAATATTTCCCTTTTTGTCTGAATTGGCTATCTTTCTTATTCATTATATTTCTTTATCCAATTCTCTTATGATACTACAATTTTTAATTTTATAAACTATACATTAATTTTACAAAATTATGAACAATTGAAAATAAAACATGAATATTCGCATAATGTTTGGATAAGTTTTAGATAGCCACAGCATATTTCATTAGCTTAAATTGTATGTGAATAGACCCAATACTGCTTCTATCAACGAAAATTTGGATTTTACCTCATGACCCCACAGTTAAAAATTTGATATTGGCTGCAATGAATCATTTCTGGACAAATCTCACGCACAATAAAGAAATAATTCGCCCTCTCGGACGAAATTAAAACTAGGTGTATTACAACTTTTTTTTTCAAGTATATGTTACGGAGCAGAAAATTTATATATTCGTTTCGTAGTCCCTAATTTTTGGCTTATATACGAATTACGATTAATTGCAAAGAGGTCACTGGTCAACATTTCAAATGTATAAACTCGTTCAGCGAGCAAATTTCATAAGAAAAATTTATAAAATAAATTTACAAATGAACACAAACTCAAGATTGCAGTATTCATAATTTATAAAGTAATTATAAAATATTATTTTTAAGAAATTGACAAACTAAATTAATTTCCATTATTAGTGTGACTGAGGGGTTTTCAAGTTTTGAGGAGTTCAATAGTTATGCCGGCGGTAGCGTAGTCGGACAGGTCTTGAGTGAAAAATCAGACATAGAAATACACTGGTCCTCTAGGTTCGAAAATCATATCACCTAAAAAACAGACTGTCTCGAAACAAGTAGATGAGCTTCGGAAATTATCTCTATATCGAAGACATTTGCTATGGATAATAAAGGCATTGAGAGGATTAACGGGAGACCAATGTCAACATGGGACCGGAGCGGCATAGACGAATAATTAAAAGGAAATAGATAAATTTATTTATGCTGCAAATGGCTCAAAAACAATTTAGCTTATAATAATTTGAATGTAACACACAGACTGTCAATGAAATTCTACTTTTTTAACGTACTTTCCAACACGAACAATGGAGAGACCGCTGATATCATTCGTTTTGAATTTCTGCTGTGGTTATTGAGACGTAGCTAATAATGTTAATGTAACATTTAATGATAAGCGAAATGTTTAAAGTAAAGTTTTCGTAAAGAACGCTATTTCATTTAAATATAAGAAGGGAATAATGAAAATATATTTGTTTGATAATGGAAACCTTGTTGACTCTTGCAAATATTTAATGAAACAATGTTCAATTAGAACTTATTTCTTTAATGAACACACAACTGTTGACGTACGTGATCAGATATTTCGCCAATATGAATCGTCTTAACGGAGGGTATGAGTACTTCCTGAACCACTTCCATCTCTCTTCCGTCTTTCGCAGAAAACTGGGTTGCGACTACGTGCTGCTAATTGCCGTTTTGTTACAAAAAAGATGAAAGTAGAACAAGAAAGACAAAGATAGACGCAGGTGCTGACGGGAAGCGTTCACTTACTTAGACTCCCTAAGCTAAAATGGATGTCTCGGAGCAGATATGTATCAAAAGAGTGGAGGGAAGGGGGAGGGAGCAGGAGCGCTAATGTGTCCAGGAAGGGGGAACACGATCCTCGCTATCGCCAATTGTCATCCAAGCCCTCGAGGGAAGGAAAAGTATCCCCATTTCCGTTACTGAGACGGCGGAATTTTGCACGTCGAACGTTGCGCGAAATTCTGGTTCTATTTCAAATATATATTTAGGCCGATATCAGAAAGGAGGGTCTGAACCAGAGTCCTTCGGTATTGGTGAAAAGCAAATAGGCGAGATTTGAAGATACATTGAACAGTAGTAGATGAATCGTTTACAACAATAGATAAAGGCGGGATAGGAAAGAATGATAGACTCAGAAGTATGGTAAGGAGCGGAATCAGGCTGACGGCTTCATGAAGGAGAAGTCCAGAGAATAGGAATGTAATTCTGCAATCCTTACAGATGTGGACCTAGTCAATTCAAATCAGCTCAGACATGTGGCCGACCTGGATGTTTTAAGCCGATGTATTGGAATGAAACTGAATGGACTGTAGGTGCGTCAATAGGTCACGAATCATCACATCTTCAGAAATAGACAATGCATATATTTAGGAAATAAGGTTAGAAGACATCGTGCCAATAGTTTTGTCAATTGAGAATACAAAGAAACATGCTAATTCTCGTGATCTTCATGAAATCCCAATTTACATATTGATTTACGTCTTCGCATTCAAGTAAACGGGTGGTGCAAATTGGAAAACCTAACTGAAATGCAAAGAAAATTGTATAAGGAGAATACTAATTAAAATTTACTAAAATCCACTACAAAATCAAGTTTAACTGGTATTTTTAATGTTCGTTTCTTATAAGAAAAATTTTGTTTTGAAGCAAAACGTGGGGAAATTAATTCAGATTCAGTAATAATAAATATATTGAGATATTTATTTTTGAAAAATTAATGTATATACTAATATACTCCAAAACGTTATACAGTTAATATCTAAATTATAACATAAAAACGGGAATCCTCATTGATTTATTTAGTAAAAAACTTAATTATCCGCAGCAATTCTCAACACAAATAAAAAAACCAAACCTAATTAAATTAGAAACCAAATGTTACATTGTACCACAAAATCTTGATTAATTGGCTTTTCACCAAAAAAAAAAATGGAAGAACCAACCTTTTTATGTAAATAGTGTATCCAATCACACGTAACAGCCTTTTGTTTTCGACAAATATATTTTAATGGTTATTCTGCGAAAAACAATTCATAATTGTTTTAGTGAACCCCATGTAAAGAATCGATTGGTAGTATTCTCATTTCCCAGAACACTCCACAAATTTGGGCATCTGTAGTCAGTCTACTTCAAAATTGTAAACAGGAGCATAGATTGTTGTAATTTGTTTTTGGATAGTACTTTAAAAAAGAAAACTATTACTAAAAACATTTGTTTCTAACAGCTTATGTGTATATGCCTAGAAAAAAAGGAATGAGTATCTTCTATCATTCACATAGTTATACACTTTTTTGTTGATAAAATTGGTATGTGATGAAAAAAAGGTCAAAGAAATGAATACCATAAAACAAAAATTAATCATAATAAAATTTAAAAGACCTTAAGAAAAATAGCAATATTGATCTGCCATGTGAAACACCAAGAATAATTGGACAAACTTTTGTTCACTGTACAGAAAAACATATTTTCTCTGAAGCAGTAAATACCATTAATTGTACAATATATACCAAAGACCTATTCTATAAATAATATATATTGTAGACAAATCTATGAGACAAAAGCTAACCCTAACATTAAGAACTGTTCTCACTTTTTGATTCCTTTGTGGAGGACAAGCGTCAAACGTAAATGTTAAACCTAGGTCTTTCAAATTAAATTAATCAAATGCATCTAGTATGTTCTCTCTTTAAACAATTGTGTGTACAGCTCTAAGCTAGTATTTTTACAACTTACAAATTGTCTTTTAAATTAAAATATCAGTTTTAAGTCACCACAAAACTCTTTAATGGAATATTTTTGTAAACCTCAACTTGTATAATTGTAATTAACTTGAAATTAAATTGTGTCTAGTTTCTATTAAACATAATTTGGACAGAAACCAAATATCCATAATCAGTTCTTTATCATTTTTACTTACAGGTGTCTTGCTTGGAAGTAATATGAAGAATATACTTTCAGATCAGAAGCTCAATTACACTGTAGATTATAATAAAAATAATTTAAAAAATAATACAATTACATGTGTGTACACTTAACTTTTGGAATATTTGTGAAAACAGATATCCCTCTGACACATTTATAAAACTGATGAATTAGAGTATAATCAAGCCAGAAATATAGAAATTTACCATCAGTTCACACTTTACATTCAATGCTGAGTAAACACACACACATTTTCAGTTATATCAAATACTACATATTATATACAAATAACTTACATTCACCAATCTTAAATGTAAATAATTTAATATTCAAATAAATTTTAATACATCACATGAATTTATTTAGTTGTGAGCTACACAAATCAATCAAGTTTATTCATTTGGCTTTTAATATAATATTCATTATACTAACACATTAATTTAGTAACATGTATGCCTTAAATTAAAATGTCATAAAGAAACATAAAATTTTTGTGAATAAACTTGGTGAATTTAGATATTTTTAACAGATCCAGAAGTATGAGTACAATTAAATGTTACAAGAACTGTAAAAAAGATTTAAAAACCGTTAAGTATTTGATTAACAGAAAGTGAAACTTGTAAAACAAAATTTTAATTTCACCAAGTTCGAAGGTATAATTTTTACATATAAATTTTCTATATTAATTTTTCTCACCTGTCAATAAATCCATCTCCATCCCCATCACATGCTTGAAATAATTTACGAACACGATCTTCATCACACACAGAACTAGTATCTTCACTAGCAGCATATAATTCTGAATGCTGTTCTGAATTATCAGCCATAGTTTCATAGATTAATTGAAAATTAAATTTTTGCACAAACCCTTTATAAATTTAATTAAGAGTACAGTGAAACAGTGGGTCATAATTTTTACAAGAGTGACAACCGTAAATTATATGTTCATATTTAATTAGTCTAAGACATTTTCCGATACCAATACTACATATTGTAGTGTGTCCACTTCAAGTCACCTAACCACACATAACCACTTTCACTTCTTTATTTCATGATTCTATTGCGGGATTAAAACTTCTGTGAAAGTTATCGGCAGTAGTTATCTTGCACGAATTCTGACACGTCGAGCACATAACATATGCAATCAACTTTCACCATTACACAAAATAAACAAAAATAAAGATTGTAAATACCAAAGACCTGTCAATTTCGTTCGCTTGCGATGCTTCTTTGTTACGTTCAAAGACATAAATGCAACTGTCTTCCAAACACCGTATGCACCATATAAATAAATTACAATATCATATTAAATACTCAAAAATAATTTATATAACATTCGGTACTTTGCAAATTAAAGCGTTGTTTCGATATTAATTTATAATTACTCGTTTCTTGGAACTAATATTCAGAACAGGCATTTAATATGATCTTTTTCCTATATTAAAACTTGTGGAAAACGCCTTTCCAGTTTATTTTCCTTTGTATGTGTTTTAATTTTAAAACATGATGGGCATGGAGTGTTAAAATCTACATACTTTAATTATTTTAATTTAATTTGCTTCAGAACAAATATACAAAAATTATTCCACTTTCTAATGTGTGTAATAGCTCAGCAAAAACAGTTAACCAATTTTAATAAACACATTGCTTTACTTCATTTTTATTATTGAAATGTAATTTCAATCACATTGATTGTTTCATATGTTACTCAAATTATTCTTATTTCCTGTAAACCTTTCTGTTACATGACATACAAAACATTGCTAAATTCATACATATATACGCACATTACTATTATTTTTATTATTAAGTTTCCATTATTGCAACATGTTTCTGACTATGATTTAAGAAATTAATCAGTCACAATCATATTGATTTTATATTAATCCAGTGTGTGATAAACGCAAATATTTGCACTTATTTTACGAGTTGTTTTATACTTCCACTATGTACTATAAAAATAAATGTCGCAAGAAATAGAAATTTATAGTAGGTAAAATTATAAAATAAGACATTTGGTATGGAATTGAAAAATGATTGTTTCTTATTTATAATGCTTTCAGATCTAAATAACCAACAAGGGCTGGAATATTTATTTCCTTCTTCCAGTCTAACAAAACATTCCTGTGTTCATCCACATATATTCATATATATCTTAAGTAAATATTTGTTTCAAAACTTTCACATGGTTCCTTGATTGTGCTGTACTTTTTAATAGCAAAAGTGATGTCAAAGATTATTTTGAGCAACTTTGAGAAAGTGTAATTATATAATCACTTGTTCCAAATATTCAAATAACTATTTCAAAACCAAATTGAACTGAATCGGTCGTCATATTTCTAATCTGTTCATAATCTTATCAAAATCTTATATTTAATACATAACATGCAGAATAAATTTCAAATAAATGTTAACACTAGAATTATTTACAGTATCAGCAGACACAAAGTATCATTTATAAAAGTTGAAATGACAATAATGAATAATAAGAAAAATATATTAGTTAATGAATGATGATGAAATTTCAAGCTCTGTTCAGTAGCATTAAAAATTAATTTACAATACAGGTATATACAGCCAAATACAGCTGTATTTAAATACAGTCAATAGACATTGAATATTCTGAAAAATTGTGACAAGGACATAATTTCATTTCTAAAATAAATAAAACATTAAATGGTTAAAACATTAAAAAAAAATTCTTAGCTGTTACTTCTATCTGATTAATAAATTTAGTGAATTATATTTACATAAAAATAATCCATCTGTTAATAATAATGTGGAGCTAACAAAGTAATGTAATTCAACTTATAAGGAATAATAAATAATTATATCTGTACATATATCTTTAAATGATATGGTCTATTAAATAAGATCAATCTTATCTAATAAATAAAATGGATGTAGTTGTGTGTGTGTGTTACACATTCAAATTAGGGATGGGAATGAGAAGTGACTAATATTAAATGACCAATTGAATATCCCTAGTTTTTTGAGTTGTTGACAGTGATGTTCTTGATTCCTGATAGATCATGTGTTCAGTCCCAGTTGGTATGTGATTATGTGGAAAGAGGTTAATTACAAAATATTCTAAATGACCAGAGAAATTTGTGTATGAATTTGTAGGTATGAAGTTCAGAGTATTGGTAATTATCATTCCTAATGATGGTACAGAAGGATTATTATTGAAAAAGAGGAAAAGAATTAAAAAGGCTCATGTCAGTGCTAAATCCGTACTTTTTTTGTGTTGTTGACGTCGTCATAGTGCTCTTGATTTCAGAGAATAGTGTTGAAATAATTCCTTTTGTAGTCAAGTATAAATAAATTCCTGGGTAATGCCAGTCACTAAGCTAGTATTAAAGTAAAAATTAGTCAATTTCTTAAGTAGGGGAGTTTTATGGTGGCACCCACAAGGGTAGATGGAGATGTTGTGAAGGTTGGTAGGGTATCTGAAGGAAACTCTTGGGGCAGACGAGGATTCTTGTGGAAAGGATGTTTTTTATAACAGTTAGATTGTGCAAGACTTGTAGACTAGGAACCAAACAGCTACAGGACCTGAAACTGGGGTGAGCCGATTGCAATGGAGATGCCACATTCAGATCTGCAAATTGTAAGCCATCCTCTTCCATAAATATTTGTCAATGGGACAATTCATGATGTGTCTTTCTGACACTTCAATTTGACTGGCAGTTCTCCTCAAGGATGGGCTCAACTGAGTAAATTTTTGTTTAAGTAGTAGAGGAATTTTCTTAGATTTTGATTTAAGTAGTATGAATGGGAATGTGAATATAATAGTAACAATCAACAATTGAGGAAACTTGCAGTTGACTCATGGGTATAAATAGTATAAATCCTTTTGAAAATTCTGCGTTCCCACAGCAAACTCCTCTCCCGTCATCGGAAGGGCGTGGGACAAGTACCAAATGCCCGACCTACCTGATGCAGGTTTTTCTAGGGTTTTCCCTGCATTTCTATAGGCGAATGCCGGGTAGGATCCTTAAACCATAGCCCGGGGGCCCTAGTTAACCCTTGGCTACCTTCCACTACCCTTCCGCATCCCCCCTTTCAAGTCCCTTCCTATGCTATTAAAGGGGAGTTGCCCATAGTGGATTACCCTCATGTAGCCTGTTGCCCTAAAAAAAAAAAAAAAAAGTTATATTTTAATTGTTAACGTTTTGTTGTTATTAACAAATTCCCTCAGAATTAATCAAACACAGGACCCCTGAGAATAGAAATTTCAGTAATATGCTGTACTCAAGAGTCCTGGCACGTCACTTAATAGTTCCATGTTTGAAGTATTTAAATTTTATTAAGACAATTGCCATTTTTAACCATAAAATATTGATACTGTATATCCAGTTACACCCAGGCTGGAATTCATCCCATCAAAATGATCCCAGGGAAACGGTAAGTGATTACAGTATGAACCAAAAACATATATACATGTATAATTGTGACTGAAAAAGTGGTTATTTTACTTATTTAAAAAAGTTACAAAATTTTTAATTTCCTGAGCCAAACAACTGATTATTCCCTTGCAGCTGTTGATTTGTTCAAATTCTCGTTATTGACAAGTGGTACGATTTTAAATTCACATGTTGATCTATAAATTCTAAAAAATGTTTTAAAAAAATATCTGCCATGTGGTGCTAGTTGCTTGTATAATTTATTTTTCAAGTATGTTTGGTGGAATTGTAATCAAAATTATTAAATTATTGATTGAAGTTTGAATTGAACTACATTTGCATCTGTTAAAAGTGCATGGGTAACAATAGTCATATTTACTTTGCATTATGAATAAATTCACAGGAAGAAGAATGCAAAGTTTTAAATTTCTGAAGATTGTCAGTTCATCCTCTAAAGTTACTGTAGATTATTAGGTTTTCCTCAACAAGATACTTACTATGTAAATGCTTTATTACTTTTAGTTTTCCAATTAATTCAATCTAAAATGTGTCCCTTTTGACACAAAATGTCTGGTGTTAAGCCCTCTTGCCTGAATGTAATTGATGATGGAAATTACAATTGTAATGATGTGGTGATATCCCAGAACTTTTCTGCATAGTGCTCTAATTTCTTGTTATTGTTTTCCCAGCAATTTATACACAAGAATAATGCCACACAAATCTTGTTTTGCTACATACTGACATTTTACAATATGTGTAAATGGTTACCATTTTTTTCTAAGTCAAATTTCCATATCTTGAAATGAAGGATGCAAATTTCATAACCATCAAAAACTATTGAATGAATTATATCTGTTTGTTTTAAGACTTTCTGATGAATATATGAAATTTTCTGTATTCCACCACAAGAAAATTATTTATTTTTTAACCAGTACAAGGTTAATTTCTATAGCACAAAAATTTTACACACACAATATGTTGTTTATTTATGTTTACTCTTTGAACTTCCATTAATAATAAATTTAATTTTGTATTATATTACAAAGTTGGTCTATTAAGGTACATCCTGACTTTACAGATACTTTTAACACAAAGTTTGTTTGTATTTAATTGATTTTCATATAACCTTTGTGGCAAGTTAAGTAAAGATTCAAATTTGATTAATGGGCTCCATCAAAACTGCTGATGAAACAAGTTTATTATTCTATACATACGATAATAAGTTAACAAAATTTTATGTGAACTTTATGAATGTAGTACATATTGTCCAACTTCAAGTAATAAAAGCAATTTGAACATTTTAAATAAAATGAAAGTTGAAATCATGAAATACAAAGAATGTGTGGATCAAAATTTATTTTTCTGTAAACAATATTAAGTATTATTGGCTTTTTAAATTAAGTTTTGTATATAATTATTCATAAACAGTATATGTAAGCATATATATTATAGCATGACTATCGGGTGTGGCCGATAGAGAGGGTCAAGTTTCAAAATATTTATGTATGTGTATATATGACATTGATTATCTACATGTCTTAGCAGGTACATTTGTCTGATGGTATCATATCAAATTGTATAGCAGCATTTCCATACATTTTCTTGATATACAAACTTTAAGAACTTAACTGTCTTTGCATAAATTAGCAGAATTACTTGGAAAAAGTAAAATAAACTAAATATATTACGCTTCATCAATATCTCCATTTGAATTTTCATTTCCTGAATTGTCACTGTCAGAGTTCCCATTTTGTTTTGTTTTGATATTTAACTTCTCTGCAATTTGCGGAATCAACTTCTTTATTTTTTGGCCCTCAGGACTGAATCCCCACTGAATCATTTCAACATGTTCTTTGGATGGGAGTCCTCTAAATTCCAGATCAGTCTCATACATAGGTAAATGTTGAGTCTTCATTTTAGCAGACAATTCTTTAAGATTTCTGTTGCGGTGAATATCCCATGTTGTACTATTTTCATCATCTTTATCCACCTGAAATTTAATGAAAATGTAAAATTTATAAAGATTTATTATTACAGTTTCTCGAGTAGCACATTATGGTTATTGAATATCTTTATTAATTTGTTAGAGGTTATTTTCATCCAAAATTATTACTATCTATAAAGATTAATTTTAAGTATAAAATACTTCAATTCATTGCAACACACAATTTATTGTTCAATCAAAAATAGTTAGGCTTAATTTAGTCTGGTCATGGATATCAGAAGGCAGAACTGTTATTAACACAACACAGACTCTTCTGGATGCATAAAAGTTAACATTACTCAAGTAATTATTCAAATAGTTAAATAATAAATCTATCACCCTGAATCATATTGGATGGATATTTGCAATTTTGTATGTTGAATATAGTAACAAAGTACAAAGAGTTGATGTCATAAAATAACATAACTTCATAACTAAAAAATCTACATAATGAAAATCAGTGAAACATTGAAATGTTAATAGACTGCACTGACCTTGAGCTGCCTCAGTTTCTTGTGATCCCCATCAGCCTCCTTATAGACTTGCAGGAAATTCTTGCAACTGCCTGCCTCTTTTTGTAACACATGGTATCGCTCTGCCAATACTGAATAAGCTTCCACTGTCTCCAAAGGTAGGTAGCTAAAATTCTCTTTCGCTCTACTATGAGCACGATAGTCATCTAGCCAAGCCTCAAAGGTTTCTACTGCTTCTGTCATGTTGCGAACTTTCTCTTCATCTTTTGTGCGCTTTAGAATCACTTTAGCACGATGGTACATTGAATTTATGATAGCAAACTGATAAGCTATATCACGTCCATCTAACAATCGTAAGGTCTCTAAGGCCTTCTCTTTATCTTTGAAGCCTGCACCTTGAAAAGTGTTTTCATTTGCTTCAGTTCCAAATAATTGGCCACTTGGCCACCCAGAGGACTTCTTTTCTCCTTCTAATGGACTTTTTGCTGGGCTATTCCTTTTATCTGACTTTACTTTAGGCATATCTGGAAGAAAAGGTATATTTTTTAGAAAATAATTTGACTTAAAAAATTAACTTGTTTACTTTTCTTTGCTGTTAAAGGTAAGTTAATATAATACTGAAAATAACTATTTAGAATTGTTTAGTTTCATCCAATTATTAAGAAACATTAATCATTGTTTGATTATAATTTCATTGCATCATATTTATTACTAATCTATTATTTTGTGTCATTGTAAAGAATTATAAGCAGATTATTTGTCTATTAGTATTTTGGAATAAAGTAATTATTCAGTTAAAGTTGTTAAGAGTTATTCCGACCCTGGTATGAATTCATCATATGTGTATATGTAATAAGTAAAATAGAGCGGTTGTTTGTGTGTATGTTCCGCATACCGTACAGCAAATTTTTCCAAATTTCGTACACGTGATCCTTGCGACCAGGAAACAAACACTGTGGGGGTAAAACCTGTATACCGCGCCTAGGGGCGGGGGTCGACGGCAGTGGAAATTTTCTAACATGCTCAAACGTTCGATATTTGCGTCGGATAGATACTTTTCGGGTCCAAGATATTGGTGAAGACGGTTTCTACACTAAACTAAACAACTTTAAAATATCCTTTTGCACGGATTTCCCCATCTCTAGTTTCCATACGTCCTGTAGATGTTTCCGTCTAAACTTATGGTGTTCCTGAATTGTTCTACTCGTTTAATTATACTATTCCAAGAGGAAACATAACCGTATCGAATTTTAGAAAAAACATAGTAGTTGGCGCTGTGTCAGTAACCTATTCTTACAGCGACACAACAGCTCTCAATTTTTAAGATAAGCAGACGACTCCGTCTCATCCCTGTTCCTGTTCTATATAAGGCAAGAAAGGGCAAGGTGACAAATTAATTAACTTATTTGGATAGAACAGAGAGGAGCAACTGACTACCTTAAATCGACAGTTGGTGTATCCAGGCTGGGATTAAAAAATTTGTCAATTTTTCCAGAGCCTGTGCCCATATTTCAAGACGTGCCGAAATTGATATTCAACTTATTCGTAAAAACAAAAAAATTACAAGGTTCTGCTTGAAAAATAATAGAATATATTTTTTAATATTACAATATTTTGTCTGAAATTATTTTGAAATATGCTAATATTTTGCAAGTACAGTGAAATTTGTAAACCAAACTCTTATGCTTTTATTAATACAAATTTGAAATGGCATTTTAATGAAAATCCCTCATATTTAAGAAAAAAAAATAGAGCATTGAAAATTTCCAGGCCCAAAAATAGCATTTAATTGTGATAATATAATAGGAATAGCTGATGTTACACGAGGATTACTTGTTGAGAGAAATACGACTGAATTAGTAGATACAATTTATTATTGGATTCACTGAATTAATACTTATTGATAAACTTTTGTTATTTCGATGATTTTATTTGAAATGCGCAACGTTTTGAGGAGAACGTTGTCCTAGAAGTGGGGCAAGGCAACTCCTCGCGATTAGAGTACCCCTTATTCGTTATAGGGGCCTGACGACCGATCAGGCCAAACAATGACGTCACCAACGAATTCACGCCTTTGCCACTCAGAAGCAAGTTGGAGAAAGTTATTTATTCTGACGGCTAACTTGTAACGAAGTATGTTTGCACATATTAATTCAAAGTGATGTCGAAAATGGTAAAATATAAACACGATAAATATTTCTGGCTTTTGTTGACGATCAGGACAGATATACTCGTTTTTTAGGAATGTACAAAGCAATGGATTAACATCTTTATTATAATTTTACCTGGACTAAAAATATTTTTATGATACCAAATTAACCGATTACGATAGAAAAATCTCGAATTTTTTTACAACCAATTTTTATTCAGGTCAACATTAACGCATATATTATTTGAATATATCTTATCTAATCATATGCATTTATATCATTTCTTGCTTTTCCCCCCATCATAAATCGTTATGTTCACAGCAAATTGTGTATTTTACCTACCTATCATATTTAAAGTGGGATAAAACTAGTTAAGATCAATAACAATGTAGATCTCTCGAGTCTATCTTCAAGCAGTAGCCACTTGGCACCGCCCTCTTTTTCTTTGGCAGGTACAGAGGAATAAAATAGTTCTTCCTGTGTAGCTTACGCCACAAATAATTATCAAACGCGTCTATAATTCAGTTGCCATTCTGTGAGAAAATGAAAAGGAATTTTCCTTGTTATGGAGAATAATTTACAACGTAGTTGTCTACGTCTGTGACAATAAAAAACTGCAAGAATCTGTTCTAGGGATAATTAAGGGAACGTATAAGTTAATGTAAAATAAACCGATGAGTGGTCATTGAAAATGAATTTGGAAGGTGAAAGTTCTGATGAATGGAAGTTCAGTAAAGAATGTATATAAAGAAAAGTAACATTGTGTGAAGAATTCAAGTATGTTTGAAGCACCGGAGAGTTTGGGACTTTTCTAAGAAACTGTTTTCATAAGACAATCGGAGCAGAAAAAATGTAACGAGAGCAGCCATGAAAAGTTTCTAAGGATAAAATGAAGCAGAAAAATTATTGAAAATAATTTAAAACCACGACAATAAATTGACAATGATGTAAGATGTTAGAAGTCTTGGATATTCGGTTAGTGGCCTTCTAATGTGCTAAAACAATTTACATCATGCGCGTTCACGTTAAATGTGGTGTAATTGTAATTGTAACTTTCTATAATTGTCCACAGTGTGTGAACAAATAAGCGTCACTGAGCGGAGGAAGCGCAATTAAAGAACAGGCCAGGTTTAATCTATTATTCTTGAGGTGACAGATTGTGGTATTGATATTCAAGTCTCCGGAAACCATTATTCTCAATGGTGTGATTTTTTAAATAATGGAAAACGTGAACGCTTAACCACGAAAATTCTCGTACAATGTTCACGTTTCTCAAAATGAGGTGTTCCTTTTTACTCCTCAAAATAGCCGTTAAAGTAACATATATTAAGAGAATGCCTACATTTAAACGGAGTACTGAAATAACATTAGTTCCACTTCTAAGAATACTAGTCTTTAAATATGCCTATCAGGAAGCAGCAATAATCGGATGTGATGGAACGCAAAATGTATTCCTAGATTTCAATTGGCTTCAGTATGGCAACAGAAATAATAATCGGTAAGAAGGAACCTGAGGGCTGAATTTATAGTCAGGTTGGGACTTATCAGTGAAAAAAAAAGGTTCTGCATTATTATTTCGTTATATAAAAAAATGTTGCTATTATTTCACTCATAAAAATAATTTCCGCATTTCTCGTCCAGAGAATTTTCGGAAGTATTTAACTCTGGTTTCTTAAAAAAAATATATACTTGCTTTCTTTCATCTAAAAAGTTGTGATACGTTTCGCAAGCACATTGTATAGCACAAATTTGGAACGGGACCAGTAGTTCAGTTGGTTGAAAGTCCTGGTTTTTCGAATCCGAAACCCTCGTGGGAAAGACATCTTCATATATTATATTGTCTGTTGTAAATTTCAACATGATAGTGAAGGGTGCATAATTGCATATAAACAATTTTGACCTATATTCCAGACTAAAATTACCGATACTATTTTTCAAAATTAGGTATGAGTTTCGACTTACCTGTAGGCCTTGGTAAGTTTGTCAAACTCAAATACGTACAGGCAAGTGAAACTGTAAATCTGTGTCAATTTTAAAAAAATAACATCAGACCTTAAATATATATATATATATATATATAATATTTAAAAAAAATCCTTAATCTCTGTTTTGTTGGCCGGAAATTGCCAGAAAGAATCTCATCTTTCCATGGCATCGTGTAATATGTCTGACCTCCCTACAAATCAGATGTAGAAATATAAAATAATCGTGACGAGTATATTGGTTGTAATATTTTCAGAAGCATGTTTATGATCTGAAAAAAACACTCGGATACGAACAAACGTCTGCTTATCATACATTACTTAACGCCAACTTTTCTCTTACCGTTTTCGAATAACTTCAAGAAAATTTTACTAACAATGCAATAAGTACCCGTTACTTTGTACGTAACACGGGGAACAACTGTTAAACTTTCTAAACAATGTGTGACAATTTATATTTGCATCATCTTGAAAAAAATAATCAACCGATTTATTCAATGGTATTGATTCAGGCCTGAGTCGGTCAACTAATCATGACGCATTTGTTAAGTGCGCATTACATAGAGACAATTTGGCAGTAACCTAAATTCTGCCGTAAGAAAATCCCGACGTCAATATTGTTAGCTGTCAAAAAAACTTGATAATGAAACCGGATATTTCTTGAACAAATAAATCATACCGTGAGGTAACCTCTGTAAAATAAATTCGCTATTAAATTGATATAAAATATTTATATGAGATTTGAGACAATATAGGTAAGCAATGGAAAACATTCTCCGAAGTTCAATGAAAGATAATATTTTGATATATAACGTACGTTCGAGCGCATTCTTTGACCGATAAATGGGCGCATACGCAATGAATTTCAATATATGTTAAACGGCTACTAACCTGCAAATTCGCGTTCTCTGGATGATGTTAAACAAATGTAGCAAGAGTTGTTGGACTAATGCAGCCTCACCGATATTCACAGGCCGATTATTTAGCACGCGTGCTGTAGTGGGGAGTACGGTAAACAGACGGAACAGGACAGGACCAGCCGGCGTGAGAGTGGAGGGGCCTTGCGGTAAGGATCTCGAAATAGAGGAGTGATGTCACCAGGTGACGTCACTCTCCATAACAAATGCGAAGCGCGCGCACTCACCTTCGCAAAGTATAGAGAACAGTTCCTAGAACTTGAAGCATATTGTCTAACAACAAACTCAAAACATTTGGTTATCCCTCATTTCAACTCAATAGGAGCATTATGGTGCGTAAATAATGAGGTCGGTTCAAGTGCTTTCGCTTTCAAGATTAGACACGGCTGTCATTTTTTTTAACCATGTGACTAATTTATTTATTTGGAGTTTTTTTTTTCATGTCAAAGCACTTCCTACACCCAAAATTCTTACAAAAATGTAGTTCTAAGAATAGATCCTACATTAGTGTACAGTACTCCTGGTCACCTCAGTATATATCTCATTTACACTATAGTTTCCTCTTCATTTCCTATATAGTCACGACATTTTGCCTTTCAACACTCTTCCTCAAGTGCCTCAAGTAGAAAGATGTATGGACCTCATTTTTCGTCTTTTCCCACTATACTATATTTTACATATATATAATAGTTAATTCAGAATTGAAAACCCCTGACGTGATCATCAAACCCATGCTGCAAACTAGAAGAAACTTGAATATTGCTTTTGTAGCAAAATATAGTTACTTTACGATTTATTCATTGCTGCACTCGTATTTCCTAGATAACAAGCATCTTTCAATCATTTATCAATTTTCAAACGAAGTTGGTCACTATTTCTAAATTTGCATCTAATCATCATTGTCTGTATTTATTGCTTTTTCACAAACCTTTCTCTGACAATTTTATCAGTAAACATCGGAATTCACCCATCTTCCATTCTCGTGCCTGTTTCGAATATATCTTTAGTTTTCAGAATTTCTTCTTCATAGTTTACAGAAGCGGTGTGTTAGAACGTATTATTGAGGAATCGTTAAAAAAATCTTCATAAAAGTTTTTAACTACTAAAAAATAAGCCTGGTTAGAACTGTCGACATTGAAAAGAAATAGAGTGATACAATTTTCTTAAACTTATTTTGGGGCCAGAATACGATTTTTATTTCATTTCGTTGAAAAACTTTTATTATATTAGTAAGTAAACAATTAATGAAAGCTATTGAATAGTGAGGGTTAGTGTAATCATTTTTAAATCATTTATTTATATTTTTTGAATACGAAAGATAGCCAATTCAGACAAGAAGGTAATATAAATACCACACCATTTTTTTTAATGAATAGTTTAGTTTAACGATTCCTCAATAATACGTTGTAACACACCGCTACAGTAATGAATTACGATACTTTTTCGATAACATTCAATGGAAATAAATTCATTGTTCACAATGTAACGTTTATTCAATATGACACGTGACACTGATCATCTAACCACGATTTATTTGTCGTTTTTACGTGATGACTAAATGCAGTTGTACTGTTATGTTGAATTCAAAGGTATGTGTGTTATTTTCACCTAAAATGGTGAGTCTGTCAGACATATTTTTATAGCATTGAATTTTACAATGAAAAATTTTATCTATTTCAATACTGTCTGATTCGTAATTTTTGTTTCATATAACGATTGTGGTTTATAGTAACCAAAATATCCTGTTGTAACTAATAAATGAAATTAATTAGCTGTTTTTAAACAATTGCTATTTATTATAAATTTAATTAAAACAAAACAGTTAAAACGTGATCCTCGCTTGAATCTCAGGTTAGTTCCTTCGTTAAATAATTTATTTTACCATTAATTAGTATAGTAGATGGCACTACGACTAAATAAATATATTAACAGTGGATTAGAAATTTTAAAATAAAATCCGTTCAGAGAATTATAAGACCTCAGACTACGTATTGCAACTTATAAGTTTATTATGAATGGCCCTGGTTAAAGAAAAGTGAGCTTAGGTACTTTTGGATTACCAACTAAACAAATGTGAGTTCCTAAATGAGAATATATTTCTTACTCTGTCACACGAACGATCGGTAGAGGAAACACCACTCGGCCAACCAAAGAAAATTAGCCAGATGTGAAAGTAGGTCGCGGCCGTCACGCAAAATCTTCTGGAGTTCTTCGTTTCCTTATCTTTCCTCCATCTCCTTTGTCGGGCCTTGCTTTTCCTTAATTAACTATTAACGTTACTCAATTCTGTTTCTAAATACTCAAGTTATTTGTTCTCCGATTTTTTTTGAACGTGTACATCAAGCCTTAAAACTTCAATCGGAATATCTTCCGTTTTTTTAAACTTTTAAATGTCGATATATATTAAACAGGAAATCGTGGTATTATGCTCCTATGAAAACTTAATGTGATATATTTCGTAAGAATATAATCTCGTTAAATTACTTTCATGACACCGCAATTATGCACACATCTAACATTTGCAATTCTTGTCCTAATAATTGCTTCTACATTTTATCATTAGAAACATAGCTCCGGCGTGTAAATTTTTTATTAGATTCACTGTTCTTTGATACTCCTGGTTTAACTTTGTAACTTTCCACCGTTCTTACAAGAATTACAAGACTATTTTTAAATGTTTTTACTAACACCTACGTAACTCTTTAGTGCATAGTGTAGCATATTTGCCACATAACTTTTAGTATCACCCAAGAGGCATCTGTTGGTTTCTAAGAGAGATAATTTGTGATGCAGATATGAAACAACATGCACTTAAAAAAATGTGAAACTTTTGACATCCGTGGACAGGTTAAAACATGCCTGTCCTAGCTTTCTGTGAGTATAGATTTTTCTTCTCGCCAGTCAACTTCAGAATATTTATTTTCTATGTTTTTTTATATTTTTACAGGAAAGAAAATTTAAGCGTCATTCTCATACTTACACTAAAATCATAACTATCCAATTAATATGAATTATTGATAAATCAGACCCAATTATATTTGTTCCATAAAATTTTATTTTAATAAAATTGTATTATTGATCAAAATTGTTGTTAGTTTCATTAAGACTTTTCATTTTTAACTAACTTTTAATAAATAAAATTTTGATGTTAAAATGAAAAAAATTACGTCTGATTGAAAATAATTAATAAGAAAGATAGCCAATTCAGACAAAAAAAAAGTGATAATGTAAATACCACACAACGTTTCTGAGTTCCTTGTTCCTTTCGTCGGGTGCGAAGAAGAGCCTAGAGCGACACAACAGCACTTGTCAGTTGACAAAACTCAAAAGCGACGGAAACGCAACGACAATGGGAGAGACGAAGGGTTAGCGTAACAAAAAGGGAGAAACGACAACGAAAAAACAGAAGGTTCAGCGTAATATTAAGGGATCATAGCAATTATTGAGTTTCATGTAGGAACATGCTTGACGTTAAAATCGTCGAATTTTTACAAGACGAAGAAAACATCACGCCATTCCTCAGGTAATTGCCATAAAAATTTTAGCGTATATGGAAATGTTTAATTGACATGGTTATGTCAAGCATGTTCCTACATGAAACTCAATAATTGCTATGATCCCTTATTAAGCCTCTAAACTTTCTGTTTTCCCATTGTCGTTTCTCCCTTATTGTTACAGCATTTGCTTTTTCGTCGCTTTTGAGTTTTGTCAACTGACAAGTGGAGTTGTGTCGCTCTAGGCTCTTCTTCGCACCCGAGAAAAGAGACAAGGATCGCAGAAACGTTGGATGGTATTTATATTATCACTTTTTTGACTGAATTGGCTATCTTCTATTAAAATTTTGATGTCTTCTACTTTAAATTATATTTAATTTTACGCTAGTGAAATTTTATTTACAAATACAAAAAAAAGTTATCGATTAATGACTATTAATACTTAGAACCTACATGCGCATGATGTTGCATACTTGCAATATAATAAAAATGTTCAAATAATATAAAAATAATTTGTTATTTTTACCGTATTGTATTCACAAAAATACATCTTAAAACATGTAGTTTTAAAAAATATAACAAATTATGCACTTAAGGATTAATGAGGTATTAAATAATTCAATAACTTCGTAAACACGCTAATTAAACATTTCCATTTAGGCTAAAATTCTTTATGGCAATTACCAGAGGAAAGTCGTGATGTTTTCTTCGTCTTGTCAAAATTTGACGCTTTTAACGTCAAGCATGTTCGTACATGCTTGAAACAATCAACTTACCTAGCATCTAAGATTGTTTCTAAAAAGAAGCCTCATATGCATTGAAGGTATGAGGTCAGCTTTGAAATGTCAATAAAAGTAACTAGAACCTCAGTTATCCGTAGCTATCCTTAAGACCTACTTCCTTTCGTCCTGTTTATCTCTCATGGAAACGACACTCGTTATCATGTTCGATAGTTGGCCATAGAGTCCCTTTGTTTATACTGCGTTGGTGCAAAGTTTTTTTCCGTGGCGGAGAATTTACCGACACCGCTCAGAGAAATCTTTTACACACACGGCGGAAAAATTTCCGTCGCCGTCGTACTAGTTTTTCAGTATCTTTCGGAGTGTTCATATCCACAGTGTAGTTTGAAATAAACAGAGAACAGCTTCTAGCATTACTGTAGTCAAATGAAAAGGAGAAGAAAAAATCGACTAATTTTAATAAAAAAAGAAGAGTTCGGAGCTTTCTACATGCTTTTTGAAGAGTAGGCAATTTTTTCAAAATGTCAACAAAGATTTCCTTTGAACAATTTTATAACATAAAATATTTTTCAAATAAATACCCTCTCCTTCCAAATCGAAATAAGAAATATTTAAAAATCTATTTTTGACTTGAAATTTTTTTGAATACGTTCTCAGAAATAAGTTTTGAATTTAATTATTAGTGGAAATAAATGTTTTCCTTGCCTTGTAAAAGAAAAATTACTCATTTCAGTTGTTTTGGAAAATAATGTGTTATATTTGCTTATATATTATTAAAAATTATGTAAAATTTGTTCCATTATAATTAAATTTTTTATTAAACTCGAGTCCTGGTAGCTTTGGAGATGGATGTGGGCTTATAATTTACGAAAAACGTGTGCTACTACAATAACACTTCAAGAATCTCAAAAATGAATATTTGACAACTACATTTTCTAGTACGTTTAGACTGTAAATAAGTGATTTCAAACATCAATAGTAGTTGTCTTGGCGTGGGAATGTTGGAGATAAATTTTTCTCACGGCCGGTCATTGGGACCAAGTTTACGGCGACAGGAAGTGGGTTTGCGAGGGACGCCTTGTCAGGTCATTTTCTGACCGTAGGGGTGGTGAATATGCTAGGATAAAGGTGACCGTGGCTGGTTACAGCTGTGGCGGATATAGAAAAAGTCGGTTCCTGGACAGCGAAGGAGAAGCTGTCGACCAGGAGACGGAACAGTTGTTACCCGACATTCAGGTCGTCGGCAAGCAAAGCCGGCGTCTTTGACCGGAGTAGTGTGGTGGAGACGAGTCGCTTCCTGGAAGGCAGGAGAGCAGGCGTCGTCAGTTCTTGGTGAACTGTAAAGGACGAACGCGTAGGAGATTTTGGTGCGGAGGTTCTTGGAGGAGAGAACCGTGAATTGCGGCGCAAGTGTAGACCGTCGCGCCTGTGTGTTTTAGCCGCTTCTCTGCGTGCGAGGATTTGGTCAGCCGACCGGCCAGTCACCTGAACCTGGACATCATCAGAAGACAACGCGTCGCGGCACAGTAAGCAAACTTCCCTCCCTTTCCCTGCATCGTGTGAAAGTAGTGCGAATTAAGAGTTGTGGTTCCACTGACCGGCTGTGTTCTTAAAGGACATATTAAGTTTGATAAATTTGGCCAAAATAGTAAATTTACGGAGACTTGTTAGATTTAAGTTTATGAATAAGAGTGTATGAAAAGGATACAGATACAGTTATTGAGAGTCTCATGCTCGACTCAAGTACTCACGAGTCCTGGAAAATCGTTTATCGGCTCCCTGGTGTGGATCGCGCGGATCGCGAATGTTAATTAATGAGATGATTGTCGTTTGTATAATTTAAAATAAATATTTTCTGCACATACAGTGGCGCCCGGGCCGGCATTCGCCCATTATAAGGATCCGAGGGAGCGGGTAGGCGATTACAAGACATGTTAGATAAATATGAACTTCCCAAAATAATTTTTTTCTCTTCCAACTGATCCATGTCGCTTCGAAATCTAAGACAAACTTCATGCCAAGCGTTTCTGGTAGTTCTCTCTTGTGTTAATAAAATAAGAATTTCATTATCAATAATGTCACTCAAAATATTTAGATTCTTAATACAACGCCAAAAGACAACCTGCACATATGAAAATTGAAAGACAAGACTAAAAATAACTCCAGCGGTGAAAAAAACGCCCTGTGTGCAAACATGCATTGGGTTGTGTAGTCCAGTAGTTCAAAAAGGTGGTGGTAAAACTTCCGTCGGCGGCTGCACAGACCATAAGCTATTGTCGTACAGTCCGCTAACCTGATCCTTTTGCGTGAAACAATTCGCATCACCACCTAAAACTGCTCATGTTTCTCTTCTAACACAAAGATTAATTAAAAATATAATAATTCAGTATTATGTCCTTGTTTTAGAGTAACAGGCTACATGAGGGTAATCAACGTCGTGGAAACTCCCCTTCAAGGAAAGGATTTGAAGGAGGGGTGGGGGGGCAGAAGAGTAGAAGAAGGTAGCCAAGGTTAAGTCGGGCACCCGGGCTGTAGTATATGAAGCCTACCCGGCATTCGCCTAAAAGTGATGCAGTACGAACCATATAAAACTTGAATCAGGTAGGTCGGACTCTTGGTACTTTCCCCATGTTCTTCCGAAAGCGGGAGTGCGGTTTCATGTGGGAGCACAGAATTCCCTTCTCCATGCCTCGACCAGTTTAGGAGGCAGCTGGCCGACTATTCCAATACGAATAACGGACAACTCTTACTGTATGCCCAAGGTCTGCGACCTCGGAACATACACCTTTCAACACTGACCGAGGTGCCGCGGCTTGTGGGAATCTTAGTTGAAAAACCTGAGAGAGAATAAGTCATCGCCGAAGGTTGCCGCCTTCGTTCCTCTTGAAAAGTTCCTCTTGCAAGAATCGGAGAACAGCACCCACAGGCCGTCTCTCCAAACCGGCATTTTTTTAGTAACTGACTACGTGAGAGTAATACACGTGCTGGCAATTTCCATTTAATAGTAAGGAAGGGATTTGAAAGTCTTTTTTTTTAAGATTACATTAGGGTAATCAATGCTGTGGCAACTCCCCTTTAATAGCGTAGGAAGGGATTTGAAAGGTAGAAAAAGTAAGCCAACGGTTAATTAGGGTTCCCGGACTGTAGTTTAAGGATCCTACCCGGCATTCATTTATAAGTGATGTAGGTCAAATCCTAGAAAACCTGCATCAGACTATATTGAAATTACAAACTATTTGAAACTAATGTTATTATTTTTAGCTATACATTTTTTAAAATATCACCAGACTAAAGCTAACTATAAATAAAAAAATTAAAAGATCCAATGATTTGGTCCGTTCTGCGTGATATAAAACCATCCTAGATTCTGCAAGGATCAGATCGGAGCGTAGAGTGAGGACATTCAGAACAGCGGGTAAGTGAACTACCGTTCTTCAACAGGTGGCAGTGCATCGTGGAGCAATATTCAGGTATGTCATTTGAAATTATAATTTATTATGCACATATCGGATAAATATAAACGGTACCGGCTGTACGAAAATATCGGGGGGACTCATTTGAATTGCAATGCACTCAAAATTTTTCTATCTATTAAAAGAACTATTTCTCAATGCAATCAATAGAATAGCGAATCCGTCCTGCTATTGAATTGTTTTGCAAGTGACAATTTTATTGACTGACACGCCGTTCAACAAGCAAGCCACAATTTACTTTACTCATATTCCAAAACTAGCGTGATCTTTCCCAATACTCGCAATATGGAACCTTGCACAATAATATACACTTGTTACAGTTTATTTAGAGAGAGAAGAAGGTGTAGACAGATTATATATAGGGTAATCCACATCGAGGCCATTATAGTATAGGAAAGGGAGTGAAAGGGGAGATGCGGAAAGGTAGAGCAAGGTAACAAAGGGTTGACTAGGGTCCCCGAGCTATAGTTATGGATCCTACCCGGTAATTTACCTACATGAGATGCAGGGAAAACCATTGAAAAACCTGCATCAGGTAGGTCGGGTATCTGGTACTTGCCCCACGCCCTTCCGATGGCGGGAGAGGGTTTTGCTGTGGGGACGCGGTATTTCCGTCTCCGTGCCTTGATCAGTTTATCAGGCACCTGGCCGACTATTCCAATAGGAGCAGCAGACAACTCTTACCGTATTCCCAAGGTTTGCGACCCCGGAACATACTCCTCTCAAAACAGGCCGAGGTACCTCGGTATATGGGAATCATTGTTCAAATAACCAGAGAGAGGAGGAGGCATCCCCAAAGGTAACCTCCTCCAGAGCTCTTTGGGAGAGAGAACACTCTCACACTGCTTCCTTGACAGATAAGTTATACCTAGTCATATTTATTAGTTGTACGTCTACAACTTTCGTCTGAAGATTATTTTATTTTTAAAGTTTTTTAAATCTTCATTTTTGCACTGAGTATGATTGTTTTGTAAATGTCTGCATAATTTACTGAGAGCAATTGAGCATTAATTTGGTGCATAAAACACACCCCATGAATCAGATGCATTTCAGTTAATTCAGTTTCCAGAGACACGAGAGAGGAATTTCTTATTAAGCTCCATTACTGCAATCACAAATCCATACCTCCCAAATAATAGTTTTTCCTCTCTTGCGAATCTGAAATATAAAGTACTTTCATGCCAAGAAGCAAAAAATAAACTAAAAAAAGTGTTTTATTATTGTGAACACAGTAGGTTTACTAGTAGTTAAATAAAACTTGTGGTGACCAATTGGTGCAGCAGACGAAATAAACAGTGATGAAAATATAGTGGTTACATGATCTCACTGGTTTTAGATAACTCTAGGCCTTGAAGGAATTTCAATTGAATTGCTCCAAGACGTACACGCCTCTCTGAACCCTAGAATGTTCAGCAGAATGGGGGAAAAGTGCAGTCTGTTCCATTTCTTACTGTAGGTAGGTGTCGGGCCTCCCAAGAGGACGCGTCGACTTGTGAACACTGGATGCCGATGCCAAGGTGTCATGTCTACTTATAGAGAGAGCGTCCATTCGCCCTCCTCATCGCGTACGTATTTACTCTCTCCCGTACGACCTTGACCACGTTCTTACTACCGAGTTCCATTCTGATATTCTCTTCTGACGGAATGTAGTCCGTAGCATTCGGTTAAAGTCGTACGTCCGTAAAAACTACTCACATAGTTATTACTGAAATAAAAATTAATTCAATTGTATTTATTAAATACTTGAAATTATCTAACGATTAACAAGTGTTTTTAAACGGATTAGAATAAAAAGAATTCGACTGGACCAGGAATCGAAACCAGTTCAAGTATTCGGTAACACTAACCAATGAGCTATATGTGTCGACTCCCTGTCAAACGCAAGTAGTATTGACCTGAACAGAGGTCAATGTACAATTTACAGAAGCACATTCATGACGGACTCATTTTAGGACTTCAATGGAGAACCGATATTGAGCGTAAATTGATCATAGGTATAATTATTCAGTTGATGAACGGAAATAAATGCTTCCAATAAAATATCAGCTCTAAAGGTTATTGACCGGAATTAACAGAGCTGAACTTTGATTGAAAGCATTTCTTCTGTTCTTGAATAATGTTTAATTACAATATTATTTTAATAGTATATTCATGATCATAAAGATAACATTCCTGGCTGTTTATGAAGCGGATTATGCTATTAAGTTAATAACATATTGACAGTAGCTTTAGGAAGTATATCAGCCAGATTCGTGATATTGGTGAGATGTTTCCTTGCGTATCGTGGGAATTGTGTTCAACAATCGTTGTCGGCTCCGGTGATGTGAACTTTTCAGCTTCACGCACAATAGACTTCTTCAACTAGCTGATAGCTGATCTGAAGTAAATACCGTCATAAATATTAGCTACCTGAATGATGTATTGAATACTGCCACTAACCCCCTTCTCTTTCATACTCTTTTCCTATCCAGAATTGCTGAGAACAAAATAATCTTCTTCCAAAAAACACTTTCTGGCTATTTACAAGAAGCTGCCAGTTTTTAATAGCACGTTTAACTTACAAATTTTTGTTTTTTTATCCATTATTGAGATGACAGAAGGCAGCCATTTTGGTAGTTCAAATAACAATGAATGTCTCCGAATCCTTTTAGCAATTTTTCCACCTTGACTGACTGTTATAAGCGGCTTAACGAGCAGGTAGGTTTCTTCCGGCGTTCCCTAAAGCTTCCGGCTACCGTGTAGCTTTGTTTCCCTCTTCTGATTACTACAACTACTATAATACAAGACTCAATTGGAAATTATTGTTTTTTTTATTAAACAAAGTCGGGACATACAATTGCGATTGCGAGGAAGCGAAGGAGGGCTCACTCTTGATGGTACCAGTATATTGTTCCCATAAACTTTAGCATTTGTAAAATTATAAAATTTATATTACCTTAAAACAATTTTTTTTCTGCGCGCGTTTCAATTCTTGCTCTTTCAACACTTTTTAAAAATATTTCTTATTGTGTCTCTTTATATTAATATACTGTAAAAGAAGATAATATTTGTACATTTTTTAATGCCAAACTGCCATTCTCTATGTTACTTATGAATTTGTGTGTTGCAGTTTCGTATCCAAGCGATTTGTCGACTATCTCTAGAAATGAATCCTGCACAGTGCTGTGTCAGATTTCTTATAGGATGCCTTTCGTCTGTGAGGGTTATTTTCCTTATTACGAATTATATAGACTAGACGTCCTTAATGCAATACGTTTCATTTTGTTTTGCAAAACATAAATTTCGTGTACAACCATTCATTCGTAAGTTTACTGTACAATCGTTTACAATAGTTCCGCGTTATGAGTCTTAAAAGTATATCTGTATCTCAACTCAACTTCCTAAATGCTTGACTGACTTTAACTGAGCTTCTAACTTCTTGACTGATCTCTACTACCTGCTATTTTTTTAAGGGTAACAGGCTACATGAGGGTAATCCACATGGTGGCAACTCCCCTTTAATAGCATAGGAAGGGATTTGGAAGGGGGGATACGGAAGGGTAGAGGTTAACTAGGCCATGGGTTAACTAGGGCCCCCGGGCTATAGTTTAAGGATCCTACCCGGCATTCGCCTAAAAGTAATGCAGAGAAAACCCTAGAAAAACCTGCATCAGGTAGGTCGGGCATTGGGTACTGGCCCACTCCCTTCCGATAGCGGGAGAAGAGTTTGCTGTGGGGACGCAGCATTCCCTTCTCCGTACCTCGACCAGTTTATGAGGCAGCTGGCCGTCTGTTCCAATGTGAACAGCGAACAACTCTTACCGTATGCCCAAGGTCTGTGACCCCGGAACATACACCTCTCAAAACAGACCGAGGTGCCTCGGCTTGTGGAAACCTTAGTTCAAAAACGGAGAGAGGAAAAGGCATCCTTTTTTTTTTTTTTTTTTTAGGGCAATAGGCTACATGAGGGTAATCCACTTAGGGCAACTCCCCTTTAATAGCATAGGAAGGGATTTGAAAGGGGGGATGCGGAAGGGTAGAGGAAGGTAGCCAAGGGTTAACTAGGGCCCCCGGGCTATATTTTAAGGATCCTACCCGGCATTCGCCTAAAGGAATGCAGGGAAAACCTTAGAAAAACCTGCATCGAGTAGGTCGGGCATTGGGTACTTGTCCCACGCCCTTCCGATAGCGGGAGAGGAGTTTGCTGTGGGGACGCAGCTTACCCCTCGCCATGCCTTGGCCTGTTTAGGAGGCAGCTGGCCGACTATTCCAATAGGAATAGCGGACAACTCTTGCCGTATGCCCAAGGTCTGCGACCCCGGAACATACACCTCTCAAAACAGACCGAGGTGCCTCGGCATGTGGGAACCTTAGTTCAAAAAAAAACCAGAGAGATGTGAGAGCATCCCCAAAGGTAGCCCCCGCCAGAGCTCTCTGGGAAGGTTCACCTGCGAGAAATCCTCTCGCAGGCTTCCTTAATGGAAAAGGCATCCCCAAAGGTAGCATTTTCCTGTCTCTCCTGCAAGGTTCTGCCTGCGAGAGAATAGCCCTCGCATCCTTTACTACTTGCTACTAAGTAAGTGCTGTTAAGTAAGTCTCTCTCCTTCACTCAACTGCAGTCAACTTGTAACTACTTTACCCGATTTTCCTACCAAGGGCTAAACGTTTCCTTACCTATTCTGCAGACCTTAGTAGGAAAATGTACAGCCCCCCGGATCTGCAATTGTTCGCTGATAATAGCCAGAGATATCATCACCGTGCTTCCATATTCCCACTGCGGGGTTTACATGACAGTTTCCGGAGAGAAACGATTATCTTGGACCGGAAAAAACTGAAAAACTTCCCGAACGTGCAGAATACTTTGGAACATATATTAGCATGTTCCCAGATGTTTTTATGTGCAGCTGATTCTTCCTTAGAACCAGCTGCACCCGAAAACATCTGTAAGTATGCCAATCTAATTTTCGGAGTTTTCGGCGACATAATTACTTCCTTAACGGAAGCTTCCGGTCGCTGTCATGCCGTTTGCTACCGGAGTTTCTACAGCGTTCTTGCAGATCCTGCCCGTGAGAAAAAAAATAATATCGTTACCGACTTGTTGCGTAAAAGAAAGTAACCCCCCCCCCTTCCAATAATGAATATGTTCACAACACATTATAGATTTAGCGATGGCATCTGTGGATGGCGTATAATTCATAAATTGTGTGAGCGTTGCTCGCATAATATCGTTAATACCTATTAAAACGGAATTTAAAATTTGTATGAATTATTTCCAGAATGAAAGACAGTATCTACTGACGAGATGTAATTTTATCCAGTGCGTAGTAGAACAGGAGTACTGTAAATCAAATCTTTAATTAAATATTTGTAAGTCATATGCTTACTTCTAAGATGTATAACAGCAGTATATAGGCGGTTCGCACTTTGTAAGAATTTTTTAATTTTCTTACCGTGACTTTACCTTTCCGTAATGTCACTACACGACGGTCGTTTCTTTCTCCATCGTTTGGTCCACTAGCTGAAATAACTGGCAACAAAGGGATCAATTAAAGTGTCTTAAACGGAAACGTATTTGACCGAGTGGTAAAAATTTTTATATATACATATCTTGGTTGATCATTTAATTTTTTATTAGTGTAAAGGATAATATCTGAAAGATCTTTATTTATTATAAATTTTTAATATTTAAATATTGTTTGGCCGACAAGCTATTGTATTGAGAGGTTGATTTATTATAAACTAACAGGAGCCCCGGCGTGGTCCGGGTAGCTTTAATTAATCTCAGTGATATCCATAACCCCGGATTTGACCCCAATCCTGGTTGTTTTCGCGATATTGTCTTGTAGCGCTCCTCCATACCCACTCCTAGGGTTGGTGCTCACTTCCCAATACGGGAAGATGTTGAAATTATACATAGAAAACGTCGGTGGATATACTATCAATCTCTTTCACCCTGAAAATTATTTATCTAACACAAATATCGGCCTTTTGAGCACGTTAAAAAATTTACATCCCCTCCTCTGGGTGTGGTAGACGTATCTTACCCCACAGTGTTTGTTTCTGGTCGCAAGGAACACGTGTACAAAATTTTGTGAAATTTGCTCCACGGGTGTAGATTTGCAATGTGTAGACATACATTCATAAACAAACAAATACAAATTTATTTATTAGATAATATTTAAAGTCTCTGATCAATATAAAACATTATAATTAACAGTATTATTGGTTACAAAAAAATGCAGACTTCACTTAAATAAAATAAGAACGTGAACTCTCTCCTCTCTCCCTCCCCCTCTCCCCCTCCCTCCCTTCCTCTCCATCTCCCTCTCCCTCTCTCTCTCTCTCTCTCTCTGTCTCTCCCTCACTCTCTCTTTTTTCTTTTCTTTTTGTCTAAATGTAAGTGGCATTATAAACCAATTTCTGTTGCAAATCAATTTAAATGTCTTATCTTTTTTCTGTCTCTGGCCAGGTTCAGTTTGCTGTGCTGTCGTCGCGTCTCATCCTACCAATATCTTCGTTTCCATAACTTCTGTGTATCACCTTTATAATCTGCACATTACTTCAGTTTCTCTTTTTAACTCACCCTGTTTTGGTTTCGAAACACTTATACAAGACTTCACTTCTTTTCCATCCAACCGTCACTCTTTCATATAAAATTCCATAATATTACCGACTGCTTAACTCTTAACCACTTTTCCTCATAAACTGGTCGAGGTACGGAGAAGGGAATGCTTCGTTCCCACAGCAAACTCTTTTCCCGCTATCGGAAGGGCGTGGGACAAGTACCCAATGACCGACCTACCTGATGCAGGTTTTTCTAGGGTTTTCCCTGTATTACTTTTAGGCGAATTCCGGGTAGGATCCTTAAACTATAGCCCGGGGGCCCTAGTTAACCCTTGGCTACCTTCCTCTACCCTTCCGCATCCCCCCCTTTCAGATCCCTTCCTATGCTATTAAAGGGGAGTTGCCACCATGTGGATTACCCTCATGTAGCCTATTCCACCCCCTCCCAAAAAAAATTCACATTTTAAAAACATCATCTTGCTTCATGGAGCCGTTGAAAACAATTTTGTCTGCTTTAGACGGACACTCAGGCCTGAGCAGCTTCTGTCCGAATTCCCTGATCTGCCAACCGATGTGAGAAAGTGACCGTCACTAATTTTCAACAATAGTTCGACCGTGTCACTCACATACCTGACATTTCGTCTTGTTCAAGAAACTTTAAATACTTGAGTATTTTATTTTATTTTGCTTGTGTTTAATTTTAAACAATGTTTGAGGCATTCAAAGTGTAGCCTCAATACATTAGGTTCCATGAAACATAGTTAATTTCAATGTATAAAATGAAAGCTGTTTATGGTGAGAAAATTCTCCGTCATCAAAAGAGATCTAAAAATGAATCTGGTTAGGATCAAATGAAGAAATAGAGGTGGTATAATCCCTTTATCTGTGGCAATCAAGCTATCTGACTGTCGTTTGTGTATGGCCGGCTTAAGTAACTCAATATTTGTAGGAAATAAACTGTAGCGATAAGAGACTGGATAAAATATTTTCCTGAAATTGTGTTTGACATGGTAATAGTCTGTGTTTCGCAACTTGTGTAGACCGTGTGCATACGTGACTATAGACATGGGATAGACTTTATCGCTCGAGTCACGGTTTCATCATTCCCGCCAGGGACATTGCTGCTTGCAGGGAATTCGTTTCTAAAAATCAAAACCTGAAACAAAACGCGAGGTTTTGTTGAATAGGCCAGTTTTTGGTAATGTGTCTAATTGAAATTGAGATTAGAGAATGGCATATGGTTTATAAGTTTTATTTTCTTCAATACTGTCTGTGGGGGTGAAATTAGCAAGCAACATATTAATTTCCAGCAGTCACATTGTGTTTTTCAGCGAGTTATGATTCATTCCCAAATATCATGTACATCAAAATATCATCTTATATCGCATTATATACGTCAGATTTTAAATCAATTGAATTACAACAATACTTAAAATTTCGTGAAGGTAGAATGAGGACATAATTTCAATGTTTATTTATTAGAAAGTATCATTTACATATATATATAATCGCTTAAATTAGATTTTGTTAGTTCCATTAGTCTTCTGCTGAGGAAATAGGACAAGTAAAATTGATATTACTTACAAATGTATGAATGAAATATACATAAATACTCTAGATGTTTAAGACTAAATAAATAGTGATATGAAGGATTTAAAGTGTACATATTTGAAATCACATGAAATAGGTTCAGGTAGAATATAAGGAATACTACATACGTAAGGGAGAATAAGTTAGGTTCACAGAACATTTCACAAGTAAGGAACAAAAATAATTGTAAGCTGAACTTTACTTCACTAATAGCACTAAAAAGTTTTTCAAAAATAACACTGCACTGCACAAATAACACCCCCATTTGTATATCACCTTCTTGTACTAATGTGCATTCAAAGTGTTAGCGCCTCCGGAAGAATTTATCTGGCAGCTCTTCTCAGTGGCTGGAAATCTCGTGCGGACGACATCAAATAAACAATTGTGAAGTATCAGTTGGACATACAGACAATAAAGACTTATATCAGTATTCCATAAATTAACCAGTATCTTCTAGGGAACTAATGTGAGTTTGGCTCAGGCCGAAAAACAAATTCATTAACAGAGTAATACTCGCCGTTAATCAGCAGAGTTTTGCATTTCTTAACAAATACGCTGTAATTGCTTACAGATTTTGATGCTGAGAGGAAGGCAATTAAATTGCTTTATTCCTGAATAATGTACACTTTATTGAAAAAGGTGACAGATGATGTCAGTCTGTCCGTAATGTGGCGCGGTTTCTGGTATTATATTCATGGAATTCCCCGTTGGTAACAAACAGACTTTGATTATGTGTTACGAATTTTATAGTTTCTAAAATGTATGCTCTGGGTAACGTTAAAATTCCAAGAGCTTTGAAGCGAGGTCTGCAACTTTCTCTGTAATTTTTTTCCACATAATATTCGGAACGCACGTTTCTGTAGTTTAAATATTTCCTCTGAGCGAGAAGAAAGTCCCCCAGCTCGTAATTCCATAGCACATGTTTGAGTGGAAGTATTCATAACATACCGTTTTTGTATCTAGTTGTTGCATTAATAATCGAAGAGAATAACAGACGGAACTGAGTTTACTTGAGAGTACAAGAATATGTTTATATCCATCGTAAGTTTCTGTTAACTTGAACACCGAGAAATGTTGCATGATCGGTCGCTAATTCAGTGTTGTTGTTACCGACGAAAACTGAACAAGTTTAGTTTTCTGTAAGTTGAGAACCAATTTGTTTGCACTGATCCAGACAATTAATGACTTCAGACAACTTTTGACTTTTTTTTCAACTGTTTAGTCGTCGCTACCGGTTATTATAAGTTCGTGTCATCGGCATAAAGACCATGTATCACCGATTTGTGACAAGTTAGGAGAAACTGCTCTATCACCTAGACTGTAAGTATGCCTTCATATTTATACTTTCGGGCTTTACCAACAGTCTGCTCAGATTTCGTATTTCTTTTATGAAGCGTCCTACGTTTTGGTCTCGAATTAGGCCATTTTTTTTACTTTCATCCACTGTACTGCTAAATAACTGAATGAAACTTATGTGAACGTCGACTCAGCAGAACTGATTGTAAACACAAGACACACGATATCAGTCCTCAGCACAATTTCTTTACGTACCGTTTCCATATATAATATGATTCCTAAATAACAATAATCAAGTTCAAATTATAAATAAAAAGTATAATAACTATCTTTGGTCTTTGACACACGAGCACTACGAACGGTTCATAATTTTTTTTTTAAAAAAAATTGAAGTTGACTCAAGGAACAGCCGCATTTCCACACGGTTGTATTAATACAATCAAGGAAATGCCGAAAATTTTTGAATTCATCAGTGTCAGAAAAATTATTGGAAAGAATATAATAAACTTAGATCATTTTACAACATTTGATTTGAAAAACTAAGCTTATCCAACAAAATACATTGATAGAATAATTATAAGATTTTATTTATTGCGACTTATAGAAAATATTGAGGAATTCAATTAATAATAAAATTCTTTATTTCATATTCATCGAAATCGTCACTTATTTCTTCAAAACTTCACTACTGGATATCAGCTGCAAGCCGAATTATTCTGGAGTCGTCAAGATGTTCTTTGAGAATATGTCTGTTGTTTTAATGTGTTGATCACAAGTATAGTGTTGTTTGTGAAGTTTAGTTTATATTAAAAATAGTAACGTATTCTCTTAACCTTACATTTAATTATATTAAATTTTCTTCATAGTGTTCTGAATTCGTCACTTAGTTTTCATTATTTTCGGATAAAGTAATATTTTCTAGATGTAAATATTTTCTCACTGCTTCGTATTATTATTTATGTATTTTCAATGTATGCACTCTTAAAAACACGTATACTGTCATTTATATTTATTCCCAAATATATTTAGGATTATAAACGTATTTATTCCCATAAAAGATTGTAATTTTTACCAATTTTGACTTGTTCTCCTTTAAAGAATAATCGAACAAATAAATAAAACTAAATATTGTTTCTCATTCATGTAAACATGGGAATGTTTCTGATACTAAATCAGTCAAAAAAGGCGTAAACAAAAGAAATATGCGTATTATTTGACCAATAAAGTCATGAATGGCACTCTAGTCTGAAATTTCTGAATATAAATCGACGCAACGGATGTACGTTTCTAAGGAGGCCAAGAATGCAACAAAGCTGTCCTTAGACATTATGGCCGAAATAATAAACTAAATAGTTTAGTTTAGAAATATAATACTAGAATTAATTGCTCTATTTAAGACACTCTTATTAAGAGCTTAAGTAAATGCATACTGTAATGATGCTTGATATTTATTTTTTTACGTTTTTAGTCTTCGCAGTATAAATGTTTCAAAATTTAGAAATAGACTTACAATAGTTAATATATTATATTTTATACATATTTGTTAAATAATACCAGTTAGCTAAGGACATTTTGGCTAATTAAATGTTGGATTTAATAGTTTTAATTTAACGTCTGTTTTGAATTAATTTAGCTTTCCTTTGTTTACTTTGTACAAGTATACTATAAATCATAAATTTCCAAATACCTGAAGAAGACACAAAAAGGTATCGAAACGTCGTCATAATATAAATAAAAAATAAAAAGGGTCATAAATTGTTTTATTAAATGTTGGATTAATTTGTCAACGCAGTACTGATTTGAAATGAAAATATAAAAACTTTGTTTTGAAAATTAATAATACGTTAAAAGACCCAAATATAGACTCAAAAGTGATGATATAAATACCACACAACGTTTCTGGAAACCTTGTACCTTTCTTCAGGTGCTAAGAAAACACAAAACCGATACAACCCCACAATACAGTTGACAAACTCAAAAGTACTATTTTTTCAATGAGTCTAATTTAGCGTGTGCAATCTTTTTGTCACTATGGGTAATTATAGTTAGAAAATAGTGTTCTAGTTACTGCACTTAATTATTAAACATTATTTTACATTTGATAAATTTTAAGTGTTGTTATAATTTGATTCACAAACTGATGTACGAAATGTGATATAAGTGGTTTGATATTCTAATTATTCTTGGGAATTTTTTACTTCAGTACTGATAAAAACAGTGCTGTCGTATTTCCTGGTCATAATAGTAATGGATAGAAAGTTTTTGCGGAATGTCAAGACGCAATAAATTCTTCTTCTAACTATAACGAGTCCCAGTCGGATGTGCCACGATATTTTGGCACCATAACACGTGTTACAGCTGGAAATTTCCGCTGGGTGAGTGGTTGCGTTTCACAAAATGTCTGCATCAACATTGCATATGAATAGAACAGGAATTACTGGAACATTACCAAACTTAGTATTCATCATAAATGAAGTAGTGCATTGTGATTTCAATTAATCACCTATCATACGTATTGTTTCTGTTATGTGGAAACGAGTGTGTTGACACATTACCTCCTTTACATTTTAATGTTACATAATTTCATTTATCTTGCAAGTAAAAAGAATCATACTGAATTTTTTCGAAGCGAGCACGCAAGGTGCAGCATATTCAAGAGTGGTTATTTAGTTACTATTGTATTTGAAGAACAGTATTGCCTGGAGCTTCCAGATGTGACGAAGGGAGTCAAAGGATCTGTGAGGCAATGCGACAGCAGTCTGGCAGAACAAGTGCTTGGAGAAAGGTGGCTCCTTGCACTATATAAAAAAAAAATTAAATAATCATTTCGAATACCTAAAGGAGTGCCTAGCCCACTACAAAAAAGCAAATTTGACGAGCAGCCCGTCAAACCAGAGAAATGCGTAAAAGCTGACGACGCCAACCCAACCAGCATCGTTTCCGAAAACGTATCGGAGGAATCCACGACGAAGTATGACCAGGAAGACGCAGTAATCGTCACCTTCCAAACTTTTCAAGTAATTAAAGCCATCCTCGTATAAGCGCGATATTTTGCATTATAAATTTTATTTATTTAGAGTCCGTTCACGTTCCTAGAGAGTAGTCATTAAGAGCTACATAAGAAAATTATTTTTAAATTAAAAAAATTACGTCTGATTGAAAATATTGAATGAGAAAGATAACCAATTCAGACAAAAAAAAGTAATATAAAAACCACACGACGTTTCTGGAATCCTTGTCCCTTTCGTCAGGTGCTAAAAAGAGCCTAGATTTAAACTCATTTAAACTGACAAGTGCAGTTGTGTTGCTTTAGGCTCTCCTTAACACCTGACGACAGAGTCAAGGATCCCAGAAACGTTGTGCTGTATTTTTATTACCTTTTTGTCTGAATTGGCTATCTTTCTCATTCAAAATTATTTTTGTTCTCCAGAGTTACGCCCAGTTAAAAATTTCGTCTTTTTATTATTAAAAATTATTTAAATTTAAGATTTTAAATACCCATCAGAATTGAAAGTGGTCATAAAGATACCACAGAGGTTTCATTCTTTTTCTAGCACACTATAGAACTCTCCCTCATAGATCAGATGCCTGTGAATATATTTGTTTAAGTGTTTACTGTTTCGTTCATTCATTTTTACCTGTAGTTATACAAATAATAAACTCCGGTTATCAATAAGAATTTAGCAGACTACAGAATTATACTTCGGACACCATCCACAAACTTGATTCGTGTTGTATTCTCTGTAAATAGTAATGACCCGTCAACAAATTGCTTCGATCGCTAACACGATCACACTTCCTTTCGTAACATCCAACTGGCCGTGGCCTTGTGACATTGACCACTTCCACACTTTTATAACCCCCTCGGCGCTGTCTATACTAACCAATATAATGTTTTCCAGTTTCTTTCTGAACATACCCGAACAAAAAAAATGTTGCTATATAAATATATTTTTCTTAGGCATGGCAACAATTTAAAAAACATTAAAAATCAATATACTACTACTGAAGCTATAAACGTGAAATTTGAATTATTGGTTCCTATTACGAAGTATGTAACATCTATGGTTGACGGAATGGAATAAATCGATAAATGAATCACATTAAGCGTCTTGAAGCCTCGAAAGATTCTTGGATAGACTCACCAAAATGCACTCTTTAGTTTTCACAGGGCTGAAGTGACGTCTCAGCAAACCACGTTAATGTGTCATAAAGCCGATTATAAAATTGTGCTTTAAGTTTTTTCAGAATGTTTTCTTGGATACAAATGTGATTTAAACCCCTGTATTAAATAACTTATTACTTTACCTCAAAGTTTTTTTTGTTTACAACATAGTAATGCATATATATATATATATATATATATATATATATATATATATATATATATGTTATTTTGTGAAACTTGTTGCTACATTAACTGGGAAACCAATTGCTCTTATGTATCAAATCGCTGTCACCTTTTTGACTATCTACTGTTGTCAGAATAATATGTTATTTTCCATATTCTTAACTCTACTGCAGTATGTAATATTTTCACGTTAACTTTCTTTTATGAAACATCGTAACAGATATACGACATTTTTATAGCATCTTTTTGTATAGTTGTAATTGTCAGATAAGGATAATTTCTGGTTCGTCTGAGAAATGTTACATAATAACATTTTTGAAAAATTTGAAAACACATTATATCGTCCCCTATAATATCATAAAACATTCCTATTGTATCCTGAGAGGTGTGTTTATCCCGGTCACTTCAGGTATTGATTTATTATTCTTTCCTGATTGTTACTCCAAAGAGGTATTAACAATGTGGCGCATGTGTCGGGGGCGACGAGGACGAACCGCCCCTGGCTGCACTATTTTAGGGCGGCAGAATTTCTGTTTATTTTGGATTAAAATACCTAAATAATCAGGCGGCGAATTAGGCCTAAGGCCCTGGAAGCTGAAACCCACGCTAACGCCACTGGATTAAGAATAAATAATTTAACAATTTTACTAAATCCTATAATGTATATTATATGTAGAAACTGCATTTAATTCTTTTAAATTCACTGAAACAATCCATAAAGAAGTTTCATAGTAACGGACTATAGGACCAAAAATGACTTTATGTACACATACACACACACACTTTTCATTGTGTACATTTCTCTCTATATAAATAAGAAAATAACAATAGTCAATAATCAGCTAATATTTCATTCATTTGCTTCTTCAGCCAACGGGAAAGTTTAATTTCAAACAATAAATAATAATGTTGTATATCAAGTGCTTTAAATGTGTGTTTCGTCTGTGTGAGTCACAAACTACTTCCCCAAAGTTGCCTCCGTGACGCCGATAAACCTAAGTGAGCCCCTATAGAAGAGGTTAATATTGGCAACGCAGGCAACACTTATCTTTGTACACACTGCAGACCAGATCGTTCTCACGTTTACGTTGACTATCAGAAAGAAGAAAGGAATAATAAGTACTATCATGTAATCTCAGTCCTAATTTACATGGAGAGAAGATGGTATTATATATTGATATATACGGATGAAGTCTTCGTATAGCTTGTTTATAAATACTATCATGTAACAATTAACTATATACCCTTCAATATACAACAAAATATAATACTTCAGCCGTTCGAAAAGTAATGAAGGAAAAGATGCGGTGTAAGTCAGCAGGTATCAGCAGAATTCTCTAAATCAGGATATAATTTTTAAATAATAGGGATTTCCTTTGATATAGATACGTAGTACTGAAGAGAGTAGAAAGAAAGATAGACCACTATATACAATTTAAGATTTTCAAAACCTTTGAAGTCATTAGTATTAATCCATTACTTAGGTACCTTTAAGAACGTACTTGTAATAAAATCATTCTACATCCTTAATTATATTTAAAAAATAGATAATTTCTGTATCTTAATAAGTTATTATTTTTTAATTTTTTTTTAGTTGTTGACAGGCTATGTATAGGGTAATCCACATAGTGGCAACTCCCCTCTTATAGCATAGCATAGGAAAGGGATTTGAAAGGGGGGATGCGGAAGGGTAGAGGAAGGTAGCCAAGGGTTAACTAGGGCCCTCGGGCTATGGTTTAAGGATCCTACCCGGCAATTTGCCTAAACGTGATGCAGGGAAAACCCTAGAAAAACGTGCATCAGGTAGGTCGGGCCTTTGGTACTTGTCCCACACCCTTCCGATGGCGGGAGAGGGGTTTACTGTGGGGTCGCAGCTTTCCCCTCGCCGTGGCTTGACCACTTTAGGAGGCAGCTGGCTGATTATTTCAATAGCAATAGCAAACAACTCTTACCGTATGCCCAAGGTCTGCGACCCCGAACATACACCTCTCAAAACAGGCCGAGGTGCCTCGGCACGTGGGAACCTTAGTTCAAAAAACCAGAGAGATGTGAAGGCATCCCCAAAGGTAGCCTCCGCCAGAGCTCTCTGGGAAGGTTCACCTGCGAGAGAATCCTCTCTCAGGCTTCCTAGTGAACAGTTATGGTTAAGTATTTTTTTAATTATAGCCGCTTCGTGAGTTGATTCATTTCGAGAGAATAATTCTAATGAAAGTATGAACTTGAACTCCGTCCCACCGTAGATCTGATAAAGACGAACATTTAACCTAAATGACATATTTTGGGGGAATATTTGCGGCACACAAGTCAGAGTGACAGTGAGAGAGAAAAAATAAATTCAATATAATTGAATTGGAAGGTTAAGTAAAAAAGGAATGTAATGTTAAAGTGGAAATGAAAAATAGGTAGGCCAAGTTTATTCCTACGAATGAAATATATTACTTTGTGTTCAAAATATAGCACGTGTTTAATCGTTAAGATTGTAATGATTAATTATTCTTACAGATACATAATGCAGGAGAAACCTATAATTTATTTTAAAAAACGTGAAGGTTTTGCGATGTGGTGTGCGACTAGAATTGCAATTTATTAAAGTGGACGTGAGTAAAATGTTTTAATGTCATACGTACCCGAAAATTTCATACTAAGAAAGTGTTGATAACATCTACATAAATAGAACTGACCAATTAAGATAATACATTCGTTATCTTGTATATGTCTACATTTATGTACTACCCGTTTTCTCACTTGGGGGCGTAGCTCAGATGGTAGAGCGCTCGCTTAGCATGTGAGAGGTACCGGGATCGATACCCGGCGCCTCCAATATTTTTATTCAGTTTTTGTTTGCCCTTTTAACTTCACTCAAGTTTTGTAATCGTAATTGAGGCAACTAAACAACTTATTTCCATTTTTTTCTCATAAAATTCTTAAATTACTGTATTCTAGTAACGACAACGGTGAGTTTAATGTACTATATTATTCCGATTGTTCGTTTTCTCATTTTGAGCATAAAATATGAGTGGTGGAGGAAGACAGCTAAACCAAAGACATATTAGCTCTATGGGAACGAAAATTGTTATTGTCAATGACAAGTAAACATACATACGATGTAAAGAAGTTAGGAAGTGTGCTAACATCAGACATGAAACAAGTCTAAAATAACATTCGTATCCAGTACTGCGCAACAAGTTCTTCATATCCCCTTAAATCTCAGCTTAGCAAAACACATTCTTGAACTTCATTTTTCTAATATTAAATCTTCACTTTTATTTTACGTATATACAATTTAAAAATGTTGGCGTTACAGAATTCGGGGCGAATTAAACTTGTTCCGAAATAATTACTGTAAACGCTTTGAAAAGAACAAATTATGAAGAATATTATAAACATATTTTTTACGGTTAACCTTGTACTACTGCATACTGCTGAGATTGTTTAAAAGACTTATGGAATTAATAACAATATTTAAGCATATGCACCCAGTACTGGTTATTTATGTTACTAACAAACCTATCGAGTAGTTGTCAAATTATGCTATAAAATCATCTATTTAACTTCATATGCAAGTTTTGGTTTGGTAGGGTAGCATACTCGAGGGTGACACTCCTTTACTTGACATTTCAGTAAACCAGAAAACCTATTTCCGTAATCGAACGTAGATACTATGTCCAGGCACCGCGGTCCACTAACGCCCTGTACCAGTATTTAAGTATATTTTTGGATCTGACTATTCAGTAATTTAACTCAAAGATTTCTGATACGGATCACAGAAGACTTTCGTTCTGGTCGAATAAAACATGTAAATTTTGCATTGGGACGTATATACGTCTAGTAACATGTTTCATTGATGCTTGACTGGGATAAACGAATAAGAAAACAGACGTAAAATTGCAATAAAATATGGGGAAATTTAAAAAGTCCTACAAATTCTGATTCTGCTTCACATGCTATATTCACGGAACTCCGAGTAGAGTGTCTGAGTGATTGAGTGAGTGGTTGCTTTTTGCCAAATGACAATCGCCGCCATGAGGCATGTGGGCAGCTCGCCTTCGCTGGTGTGAGCTTGCTCAAGGACGCTACCCAGACATACCCATGACATCACTGTCATCACTGCCTAAACACTCGACGAAACGACTTTTATTTATATCAAAAATCGTGTATGCGACAGTTTAAATTAGCCTTGAAAATATCTTACACTAAAACAGAATAATGAACACATTGCACCAATACGAAAGTCTAATATGCTGTGGATGGCCTCCGATTCGGTACTGTGTTTTCGGTACAAGAACTGACCGTTGTAATTAGTCGTTTATAGCGCGAGTCGTGAATATATTTTCTTACGACTTTGGACTAAAGTCATCTCACATGTCCGATTAAGCAGAGGTATGCCTCCATGGAATAAATTAGTCCTAGATTTCTATACGGGTTTGTTTGCGGAATATATTAATTATAATCCATGAAACATCAGATAAAATGTTTACCAAATATCTCAACGCCATTGTCTAGAAACTTCAAACAGGTCTCAGTCAAAAACAAGCTCCTCTCACGTAATCAAATTGATCGTGTTTATATCGGAAAAGGTACGAAATAATTTGGAAGAAAGTTGTTTTTACCTTCCCTATAATTATTGGGAAATTTAATGACGACACACATGTTACCACATCTGCGTGACTTAAAAGAGTTTGTAAGACACAAATAAATTTAACAGATCATATAATTCATTAAGGAGATTTGATTTAACAATTTGAGCTTAGGGTCGAATAAGAAGGACAGTAAGTCATAAGATTAAGACGAATACCAATACAGTCCAATAACACAGAATTAATTAATTTTAGCACTTAAAAACTCAGAATTATTTAATAAAAATCTTGGTACCAAATAACGTTTCCACAGCAATCTTTGGCGCCTGAAACGTGTAAAGAAAACTGGTATCAAATAAAAATTAGCCGTTGAACTATTGTCACTTTTTATTCCCGCGTGTTTACCGACGTTTTTCAGGATAGCCTTTGTTTTTCTAGTTACAAACTACTTATAATAAGCCATACTGCGCCATCCTTGTATTAGCATAGGAAACAGATGCCCTTTCATCCGCAACATACTCAACGGGATAAATTGAAAAGGGAACTATTGCCTATATGTGAAGGGGCGATCCCCGATTCTTTCCCGGTTTATTGCGGTCACATTCAGGTACATAAATGACACAGACCGATTCTTCCCGGCCTGAAACCTCACTTAGTCCCGATTCCTTTCCGTCGTATTTGTAAGACCGGCTCGCCGCCATAGCCTTATCACCAAGAATAACTTTCTGATAAACGAGTTGAGCTTTATATAGAAGGTTTTAACATGTTACGTAAAAAATGTGAGGAAAGAATTGTACATTTCTGTCCATGTGTTATTTTTTGTATTTTCGAACACACTATAACAGCCGTGGCGAATGTGTGGCCTCTAATTGCGGACATGACATGCAAATTTCACTCAACCCAGAGCTGGTGGAGGAAGATTCAAGCCCTAAGACTAGCAACGGACTATCGAAAAAACAGAAGCTGGTCTGTTTTTACATTATCTGTCAGAAATTGAATCCGGAGAACGTTGGGGAGTGTTTACTGAAGATTTTATGTTCCTTAAGCCACAATCGGAAAAAACTTAACCACTTCAGCGAGAGCACTCTCGAACAGTGACTATTCTTGGTAGTGGTAGGAACCCTGCTGAAAATAGAAATCTGGTAGAGAGGCCTTCTCGCGGTTGCGGCACGTGAGAAGGTGAGGAGGAAGGGAGGGCACGTGGTTCTCCTGGAGGTCTTCCTGAGAACCTACAATCCTGTCCTGCCAGGAGGTGGTAGAGATTGACTCAAGGCGTTCCTCCAGTCTTCTGGGATTTGGAAGGTGTTGGTGATACCAGTATCAACCGCACTCCGGGAGGTTAAGGCGTAGAGTGGTGGGGACTCGTCTCCACTTCTTATTTATCCGATGACGAAACCACCTGGCCATAATTCTCCTCGTAGCAATAGCCTGTTGCTATGTGAGGGAGATAGACCTAAATTTTGGGAAACTAGAGTGTGCCGACAAGTTTCAATGGTCTTCGAGCAAGTGCATCTCCACCTGCGGGGCGACCCTGAGGACTCGTGCTAACGGAGCTATGTGCGCGGCCGACCAAAGCTGTCCTTCGGGCAATTTGGTACCTCGGGGTGCGTCGGGTCCTCCAGGGTCCCTGTAGCCCAGATGGGTTTTGGTTTTCCACGTCTCAGCCCGACGCACGTTAGTGTCGGACTCGAGTGGGTAAGCAAAATCTTTCGTCTATCCCTCTCTGGGCGCAGGACCCAGCCTGCCGGGATTTAGGCATCAAGGTATCCCCGTTCCCTCTTCGGAGGGTCCGAACAGAGGCCGCTGCCGCTAGGAAGCACTTACATACTACTGCGATTATTTGGTGGAAAATCACATCGACGAAAATTCCAAATTTCGTCCAACCCTGTGGGTGGAATTTTCAGCCAATCTAGAACGGACAACCAACGTTTGTGAAAGTTTTTATTACGTTGAAGGAACAGTTTTATTCACCCCATCCCGACATCTATAAATTCGTTGAAGTTTTACTTATGATACAAGTTGCACCAACACAAAAATTAAATCATCTGCAGTCACCACAAAAGTAAGAATAAATGCTAAAACTAAGGATACACAACAGCAAATGGAAAGAATAGGAGTGGTAAAATATCTAGGATGGAGTTTGTTCAATCTGCGTCGTACGGTAACAAATTTTTCTAAACTGTTATTCTTTAAATTGTTCTTATTATAGTTTATTGTATTTTCAATAAATGACCGGTAGGAGCAAACAGCCAGGGGAAATTGCAGCGGATTGAAGAAACGCCTCGGGAGACAACGGAAAAGGGATTTGTGTGATCTCAAGAACAGGTATTCAGCGATATGAAATTATGTATATCAATCGAAAGAGGGATGAAATATGATCAAATATCAAGGCAGTTAAGATCCAGTAATGAATATGGCCATGTCCTGGCGACGATATTTAGATTGATTCCTCTCACATCTATAACGTCTCGGCGCTGTCAACATTCACAATTTTTGTTTACACATTTGGCCACCTTGCTTTCCCTTTCGCATTCGCTGTTCCAAATGCATTTAAGATTTATTTGTTTTTTCCACTAGTCTTCGAAAGACTACGTCAATAAAACTTATACATAATTATACAAACAGATTAACTGAAGATTACACTCCATGTCCTATTGAATTAAACACTTAATATAGTAACACAACACTGATCTTCTATTCCTTATGACTTCCATGTGGCAGCCTGATTCTCAATCGCAGTTCTAGCGTCGATTCGTACACGTAATGAGAAAACATAACGGGAGTATAATTCAATAAAGTGACAGGATTATACATATTTACTCAACTATCACAGAATTTCATAAAGTTTTTAGTGTATTGAAAAATTTACTTAACTTTATAAAACTTTATAAAATGCTCCATTAATTAAAAAGTGCTTACAGTGTTTTATAAATAAATTCCGAGTTTTTAAGTTTTTTATATCATTTGGGAAACTATTATATATATTTATAGCGGAATAACGAATGCTCTATTCAGAGAGGCTAAAGCGATGCTTTTCTATTCGTGTTGTGCAGATGATATGTGTCGTTTATTACAATTGTTCAGTTGTCACGCCAAAAGAACTTTAATCTTTTGAGTATACAAGAAATGGGTAATTTAAAAAACCCCAGTTTTCAGAACCGAATTCAAATCCGCAGGAGCTTTAATCTCACGGCTCGGTTATGTAGTTTGAATATTTGCAACGCGTGACTTGTCATTCCTATGCTGTTAAAGGGAAGTTGCCACCAAGTGGATTACCCTAATATAGCCTATCACCCTAAAAAATAAAATTTTATACTCTTTAATTAAATACTGACTCAACGTTTCTGATAAATGCAAATTTCACTCAACCCAGAGCTGGTGGAGGAAGATTCAAGCCCTAAGACTAGCAACAAATAAAATTCACAACATAATTGCATTACTTAGCTTTTGTTCTAGGCAGAAAATGAGGCACTTTGATTACTTCAAAATACAAGCTTTATATCTAATTTTGATTTTGGATAATCCAAACTTTCAATGCTTTCAATCAATTGCTCTATCACTGCACTCTCTTTAAAAGCAGGCACCAAAATAGTATATATAGGTTCATTCATCTTATCATAATCTACTATTTGGTTAGAAATTCTGCGTAAGCCAAAACTTTTAGTTACGAATTTGAATAAAGAACTAGAACATCCAACTATGAATATCAACATCAAAGCAAAATATGCATATTTCTCTGTCAGCGTTAAAATTGGTTGGGAAAAATAGATGGAAAATCAGAATTTCATGTTCTGCGATCCTAACGACATGATAGTACCGAATATTAAAAAAATATTAAAAGAAATTTTATAAATTTAATATTATTATTAAAATATTAAAATATATAAAAAGTTATAAAAATATTAGTTTTAAAAAACATTTTGGCATTGTGAGAGCATCATCGTCCCAGTTTTTTTTGCCAATTCGTACTGCATTAACATACAAAAATTAAAATTGTAGAAAATTTTATCCTCGTCAGGTATCATGCTGTTTCTACCACTTTCTTCGTTTATATCGTCAATTTTTGTTGCATTTTCGCGGATGAACCATTAGACGGAAAGGAAAACATGACACACAAAATGTACCCCTTTCAAATCCCTTCTTATGCTATTAAAGGGGAGTTGCCACCACGTGGATTACCTTCATGTAGCCTGTAACTCTAAAAAAATAGGAAATTTCATACTCTTCCATTTAATACTAAATCAAATTTTCCGCTAACTGAATAGTTTTAGAGTTTATTTGAAAATATTGAATTGCGTTAATTTCACAGCGATTGCATAAAAAATTACCGGGCCAAATTTTTGTTGAAAGCCTGAAATTTGTTTTGAGCGGCCCATAAAACATCTTAAAACCAAATATCAAAACTACACCATAACGTTCCCCTATATTTTACCATTTGAACAAGCTACATAAATTTTTCTCGCCACACAAAAAAATGGACTTGATTGACGAAGTATACAACGACGATAACTTATAGACATTAGGACTATTCAACTTTAGGTTTGAAATAATTTCTGCAGAAAAAAAGTTTTTTTCTTTGCAGTATAGTAATTTTCCTTTATTAATTATATATAAATATATATTCTAACTATTGAGAAAACTATTAAATAAATAAACCTCAGCCAATTTTAAGTCAAAAATAATAATTTATTGATGCTGTAGCCGTCGGTCTCAGACATTTTTTATATAAAAAATAATTATTTAATTTTACATTAATAAATTATTTTTTATGACTTCAAATTGGGTGATTTTTATTTATTATTTTTCTCAATAGTCTCAATAGTCAGAATATATATTTATATATATCATTATTAGTATTAGGTCTCTGGAGCTAATGAAATAATCTTTGCGATTTTTCGGCCACGACAGTCAGCAGAGATTGACCTGCCCATCAAATTTCTTTAAAAACTTGATAAGGACACCAAATAAGAGTTGTTTAATTTTACATTAATAAATTCATTTTCTGACTTAAAATTGGCTGATGTTTATTTACTTATTAATTTTCTTTTACGATAGAACAAATATGTTACAATACAATTAAATATGTCTCGTACGAAAAGTTAAAAATTGGGGCTCTGATTCAATTATTTTTTTAGTTGGGAGTGAACAGAAAATCGTCTCTAAAGAAAAAGATTCCGTTTGGGATAAAAATAAATACATTATAAGAGTTATCTTATCCTCCCGATTACACGTTTCAGTGCAAGTTTGTCATCACCTTATCACTAACTCCAAAAAAATCTTGAATAAAACCGGAATATAATGTAACAATCACCTGCCTTTCGACATTTGGCCAGAGATAAGCCATTAGTGATCATGAATTCTGAGTTCGTTTCTCCAGTGTGCCAAGGTCACTCCGGAAGGGCAACTTTGGAAGTAGGACCCACTAACCTCAGGAAACCTTTGCGAACGGTGACAAGGCTGACTGCCTTTCGTCTTTTGGAAACGATTTAGGAGATGCTAAGGAATCCAGATTTATTGTTTTGACCCAATTGTTCCTTTGTTTGGATACTAACGACCTGCCAGTCCCGCAAAAAACAACCAATTCAGTACTTATTTCGGTACAGATTGTGTCAGGGTCGAGAAGCACGTTCATTATTTCCTGATATTTTTATCGATAAAGATTGTAAATACATTGAAAAAATGCATTTGTGTTGATACAAATAGTTACAATATTCATGACAAGCACCATGTCTATATCAAAGCGATGTCAAAATCATCAAAATTCAAAGTAAGTTTCCTATTAGCCAATGCAACTTATATCCAAATGAGTTAGTTTCTACTGAGTATTACTTCAGTAATTTCCATTTTCTAAATGGACTATAATAGACTCAAAAGGAATATTTAATTCGGGTGCGCTTTCTTTCGGCAAGGCTTGAGAAATAGCTTCTCAGGCGCTGTAACCTCATTTTTCACCCCCACCATAGTAACACGGACCACTCCTTCATACAGACGAAATTAAAAGTTGCTAAAGGTTTATACCTTCAACTGGGGGCGTAGCTCAGATGGTAGAGCGCTCGCTTAGCATGTGAGAGGTACCGGGATCGATACCCGGCGCCTCCAGAACTTTTATTTTTAAATTATTTAAATAGTGCCAAGTTATGTTAAACACAATACTACTAAACAGAAAAAAAATACATTTCAGTTTATTACAATGTAAAGAAAGGAAACTTCGTTTCATAATTTGGACACTGTCAACCGCAACAAATTTTGTGCGTGGGGACTGTGTTAAACTAGATTTTAATTAATACCGTGTTGTGCAATTTATAGAATATAGAAAATGAAAAAAATATGGCACGAGGAGAAAAATTAATGGGTTTGAAGTGGAAGTGAGAGTATTCTGGGGATGAAATGTACTTAGTAGAAATTAATTTCAAGGAAACGATATGAAGTTTAGAAGGGAGTAAGATAATGAAGTGACGATTGAATCATTTTGAAAATATTTGTTGTGATTTTTTTTGGATTAAAATGAAGCTACACAATACAAACGGGGTTCATTCAGACAGTGAATAACATAGTCCAGTGGTTTATAATAGAGTACGTGTACTATAAAACTAGATCATGACTTTTTTAAAAACATTTTTTCTAATAATTGTTTTCACAATATATTTTATATTCGACCTCAGATAGTAGGTTACTTTACATATTGTTTGAGTTAATATAATTTTTACTGACGATTTTTACTCCAATTCCTAAATCTCCAGCTACACTTCAAAGCCTGACCTCACGCATTAATGAAATATAATCCAAATGGTTAAACTACTCGGAATTACAGATTCTATCCCTAACAGGTCTTTTAATTAATATAATTCTGTATACATGTATTTATAGTTGAAATAATGTTCCTATACTTAGATTATACTTTAAAATAATTATATTAATTTACTCTAATTTCTTTTATTGTTTCGTTTATTTAATTTTTAAGAAAATTGTATTTTCATGTGGAAAAACTGCCCATTTTAGATTAAATACATACATAAATACAGATTTTCTTCCTAATATAGTTTCAACGGTAAATTTTATTCGTTTTCAAATATTCATCTCTAAATCAAAAAATGTGACCATAAATCTGTCTCATAAAAATAATATTTAATGTACACATTAACAGCCATAAAATTCTACATGTTATGACGATGCAAACTGTGAATAAGTTCACTCCTATCAGGTCGAATAATATCTGTGAGGTAATTTTAAGAGATCAGCCAATGAGATATCATAGATGATACAGGTTCGAATAGCTCGATTTTCTTTAAGGAATCGACTTCTGCAATATCTAATTTTTCCCACTTGTTGTTTGATGTCGGTTCTTGGTAGATGAGTTTTCCATTACTATAGGATCATTAAATAAGTGTTGATAAATTGAAGACTGTTTAAGGGTTCTTTGATAATATTCCTATATAAATCTACTGAACAGCCGTTCTATCTTCACTAAATTATTTTTCCATTACGTTTACCACTAAACTTTAAAATTTTAAGCATTTTCACTAATTGATATTTATAAATATTTTAATATAGAAATATTACCTTATTGGTTTCTTGTTTATTTTTATAGGTTATAAGAACAGTGTTAATATTTGTACAGTGGGCATTCATTTCAAGTCAAAACACTTGATATTAATCATTAACTATACTAAGCATATTTCTGTTCAATAAATATATTTTGTACCTTAAATGAGATGAGGTATATATTCCGGTCATAGTTATTTATAATTTGTGTAACATTTATATACCCAAATTAATTGGATTCTTATTTATTTATAGATTCACAATAAGATCTGTTAGCGGTTATAGACGTTTTGTGTCTATAATTAATTAATTGTAATCGTTACATGTCCGGAAAGTAAAAAACTGTGTCCAGTGGTTACGAGCATTTGGTATCTGAGTGTTAACTTACTAAAGTATTCTATGACTTCATAAGTCTGTCAAGGTTACATCACTTGCTTACGTTCATATTTCCTTATTGCTAGTGGTTGTCGTACTGTGTTCGCTTATACCAAATATTTAATAGCATTTTAAAGCATTTTATCATGAGGCCTACCAATTTGTATAAAAACATTTTTTTTACACTGATCTTTCAAAATTAAATTTTATTATTGTATTTATATGAAGTTTTCGAATTAAAGAAAGAAATAGGTTAAATTTATTGTGCAACTGTTGTCAATGAGCTGGCAAAACATCACATTTTCTACAATTAAGTAAAAACATCCTCGCAGTAACTAATTTGTTCGAAAATTTTAAAAACTAGAATATATATTAAAGCCGAAAGTGAGAAAACATAATATAAACGTTAAAAGAAAAGAAGACGCAAGGAGTCAATTGTTAAAATGAAAAAATTGCATCTGATTGAAAATTAATAATGAGAAAAATAACCAAATACAGACAAAATAAGTGATAATATAAATACCACACAACGTTTCTGGGATCCTTGTCCCTATCTTCAGGTCCTAAGAAGAGCTTAGAGCGACACAACTGCAGTCGTCAGTTGGCAAAACTTAAACATTTTTACAGTTATGTACCCTCAACTTGTAAATCCAAGACATACATTCACATACACTGATCATGTTCGTCATCTCTGTCAAATATATACTCTTATAAATATATAAACTTTGACGTTTATAATGATCTGTCGATGAATCTAATATGAAAGTCTTAAATGTGGTGTTTTATTTCGTACAAAAACCATTAATTTGTTCTTTATTTATGGATAAATTAAGTATTTTGGTTACGACTAACAAAGTAAAAACATGTTATCAGATTTTTTAAGAAAATTATTAGTAAAGGATGAAAGTTCCATTATAAATAGATAATTGTTATATAGACATTATACTGGTTTTATTGGGCTAAGTTGGCATTGGAAAATATAATATGGGTAATATAGTAATTTGTTTGTTACTAATAATTCAAAGCGAAGAGTAAATAAAAAACGTACTTTTTATAAAAAATTCAAGAGAGGAAAAATAAAGTGAAATGTGTATTCTAATTAATGTTAATAACTATGATTTAATAGTTAAATAAAAATCACAGAGACCCTTAATTTGTATTCTTGCTATCACTGTATATTATTTTGTGAAAAAAAAATCTCAAATGAAATAACAAAAATGAAAATACAAGCCATCAAAATTTTCTCTTCTCAGATTTTTTGACCAACTTCAACCACTTCTTGCGCGCAAAGTATTACAGATAGACCGGATTCTACAATTTCGTTATTTACTACACAAAAGAAGAGTATATAAAATTCACGACGAATTAATCCAATAAAAAATACTCCCTAGCTTATTTACTTTATCCGTGAGAATAAGTTAACTGGTTTCATATTACACTATTTATTATTAAAGGGGCGCGGATTAGTCACCAAATTAATTTCCGGAGATGGAAACTTGTGTGTTATTGAGATATGACAGGTTGAAATGTATATCGAGAAATATGATGTATCTAGAAAACAATCTATAAAATAATTTAATTTATATGAAACTAGCTGAGCATTCGTCGTTGCCCGGGTATTTATTTCAATTAACCCGGAGTTTGAATTGATTCGACACTATCCTCTTGGCAAACACTTCATTTAACCAGTAGCGCCAGTGATTGAAATATTTTCCCATTTACGTTCCCCTCCCAGACCTAACCCCTCAGCATCTAACTAAAAATAAACGAGGGTGATGACTGACGGTACTTAAACAACTAGGAAATTCTTCTCCTACTACATAAAAGGAGAGTATATAAAAAATCACGACGAAATTAAACCAGTAAAAAATACTCCCTAGCTTAATAAACTCTAAAATTGCTTCCGGAACCTTAAAGACGTAACAAATACATCCGGTACCCTAAGAAAATAAAAAAATTACCGGGTAACTTAAGAGAGTCAAAACTACTCCGGGTAACCTTTACTCAACCGTGTCCACCTCTACGCAGAAGAACATAAAATTTCATTAGCCATCATGATTAATACGAGATTTAAACTCATCGACTCCTATTACCGGATTTGACACTAATATTGGTATTTTTTTATTACTTTTATGTAACACCCTTCCACCACCACCCATACGGTAGGGGTGCTTCCCTCCCTTGCCTTTTGGAGCTGAAATTAGACACTTAACAATTCTAAAGTTACACTATCAAATTCAGCGACTACGAAAACATCTTATTCGGCGCTAATAATTGTCGTTGATTAACGTTTTTAACTTCCACACCTTCCATCCCCTCAGTGTTTGTTCCTGGATCGTAAGTAACAAGTGTATAATGTTTGGTAGAAATTGGTCTACGCATTTAATATTGTAACGGAAAAAAGTATCGCCCACTTCCACCCCCACTCCTAGGGACAGAACTGCATCTTAATCTGTATGGTAATATGTATGGTAAATGTCAGAATTAAACTCCATGACTTCCTTAACCACAGATTCAACACCAGTCTCAGTTGTGTTACTAATTACTTTTATGTAACGGCCTTTCACCCACGTCCTTCCCCACCTTCACAAGTAGGGGCTGACATAGTGAATGTCAGAATTAAACTCATTGACTTCTATAACCCTGTATTTGATACCAATATCTGTTGTTTTGCAAGAAATTTAGCATATTCTAATAAAAACCAAACACTGCTATATTTATATATGATACATGAAGTTTATAGACTTAAATTATTTTCTTAGACGACGAAAGCCGACTCAGGATTTTTTTTAGGGATAATTTGGAATCTTGTGTCAAGCTCTGATTTTTAACTCGTTTATCTGAAGACGAACAGCGTTTTATATAGTTGGAAACGTGACTATTTCTTTTATTCTATTCTCTCATCATTTTTCTACTATAGAGAATGGAACAGAACGTTCGATTATTTCTTCACCAAATAATAAACGTTTAATTAGTTTAACAGTGCCACGTATTCTAGTTATAACATCGGATAAACAATTAATATGCATAGGTTAACATTGTATAATGAATCCACCATTTCATAAAAATAAGATTCCATTTTCGCAGGCATTTTAACAAATCATAAAACTGGCATTTGGTGAATAAATTATCGGCTATTACATTGTCTCGATAGCCGACACTCTGGAATAAGCTGAATCTAGTATATTTAATTCGTTATGGAGTTTTGGGCTTCTTGCGTATCTCTGATTCTTAACTCTATCCCTGAAAACGAACAGAGTATACTGTTCAAAACGTAGTATCATCCCTTCCTCCTTCTTGCAGCCTCGCATTATTTTTTCGACTATAGGTAATAATTTAGCTGATAATTTCTTCACCAAATATTTTAACACTATTGTCAACAAACTTCAAAATCAGAATAAAACTAACACCTGACCACCCATTCCGACAAAAGCAAGAAGAGTCGTTTACATTCTCTAGAAAGTATTTCATTCGTAATTAAATTAGATAATTAAGCTTCCGTCTCCTATTGTAATATAAAGAACATTTGAAAAAAGGAGATCTATACATTTATTTATTTCACTAGCTGGGTGCCCGGCGATGCCCGAAATGTCATTTATCTATAACCATCCATAAGACTCCAATTTTGGTTACTTTTGCGCTATTTTTATGTAAAGCTCCTCGAACCCTATCCCTAAATGTGCTCACCTCCCATGCCGAAGGGGGATGAAGTCATTGACTAAATATATCGGCCGTTTTTACATGTTTTTACATGTTAGAAGATGACCACCCCCACAAATATGCGATAATGAAAAAGAATGTATTCCACGCAAAAATCGGCCGATTACATTGTCTGAAAATTTATTCCCCCGCCCAACACCTCCCAAACCCGTCGCGTTACCCAGGTTGTCACAATTAGATTCAGCGACATTCATAGTCTCGGAATTGATTCGAATCTCGGTTGTTTTTGCGGGTTTTTATTTAACGTACCTCCACCCCACCCCTAAGCTTGCTCCCCTCACAGGGGTTAAATTATACACAAACAACATCGGTATAAATACTATTAAAGTAATTAACCCCAGGAAATAATTATCGCAAATATTGACCGTTTAACATGTTTGGAAATTATCACCCCCGACCACTCCCGCTTCGGGGACTTAAACGGTCAAGTTTAATGTCATAATTAAACTCAGTGACAATCCTGATAGTTTCTGGTTTATTTTTATCTAATGCTACTTCCACGCCAACCCTTAAGGGTGCACCCTTCCGAGTCCGAAAGAGGTTGAAATTATACACAGAGAACATGTAGGGAAATTTTATTAATCTAATTCATCCCGAAATATATTTAATTGACGAAAAAACAGCCGGTCAACTCATCCCAACCCAGCCGATACCCGCGCGTTGTCCAGATTGTCATAAATAAATCAGGGACATGCAGCGTTCCTCCACCCAACACTTAAAAGTGCTCTACTGATAATCCCGACCCGCTTCTGGGGGTGGTAGATGCGTCTCTCCCCAACAGTCGGTAGAAACACTATCAATATCTGTGACCCCTAAAAATATTTATCCGACTGAAATATCGACTGTTTTAGCATGTTTAAATATTTCAACCCCCGTCCACCCCCGCTTCTGGGGGTGGTAGACGCGTCTCACCCCGACAGTGTTTGTTTCCTGGTCGCAAAGAACACGTGTACTGAAATTTGGTGAAATTTTTTCCAGCGGTGTAAATTTGTATAACGAACATACAAATATACAAACATACAAACATACATACATACACTCATTTTTATTTATAAGATTAAGTGTAATAATTATTTATATTAAGCCCTTTCGTTCTGGTAGAAAAGGGATTATTAATGGATTGATTTATATGGTTTAGCATTTTGGCAGTTTTAGAATAATAGACAATTCTCACCCCCAGCCCTAAGCAAGCTCACCACTAATGTCTAAAGGGATTTATATTTTCAACAACATCCGTTGAAATAGTATTCACGTAATTCTCCTCCAAGAACGCGCAAGAACTGACTATTTATCTTTCCTTCCAACCCCCACCCTTTCGTGTTAAATGGGCAATTAAAAATATTTATCCGAAGTAAACTCACTGACATCCATAACCTTCGATTTGACTCCAAACTCGGTTGTATTCGCGTTATTTTTCTGTAAAGCAACTCCACCCCAAGCCCTAAGGGTGCCCTTTCCCAGGGCGTAGGAGATGAATATTATATTCAGATAACATCGGTAGAAACACAATCAATATCTTTGACCCCGAAAATATTTATCCAAATCTAATACCTGCTGTTTTAGCATGTTTAAGTATTTCAACCCCGTCCACCCCCGCTTCTGGGGTTGGTAGACGCGTCTCACCCCGACAGTGTTGTTTTCCTGGTCGCAAAGAACACGTGTACGAAATTTGGTGAAATTTGCTCCAGCGGTGTAGATTTGTATTCTCCACCCCAAACGCTAGGGGTGCTCTTTCCCCAGGGTGTAGAGGTTGAAAATTATATTCAGATATCATCAGTGGAAAGACTATTAATATCTGTGACCCCTAAAAATATTTATCCGACTGAAATATCGACTGTTTTAGCATGTTTAAATATTTCAACCCCCGCCCACCCCCGCTTCTGGGGCTGGCAGACGCGTCTCACCCCGACAGTGTTGTTTTCCTGGTCGCAAAGAACACGTGTACGAAATTTGGGCGAAATTTGCTCTACCGGTGTAGATTTGTATAACGAACATACAAACATACAAACATACAAACATACATACACTCTTTTTTATTTATAAGATTATTTATTTCCGCAGGTTTCATTATTGTTCATATCTGGTGGTAGCTGCCTTGTGGCGAACGTTTATTGTCGCGATTCGAAAGCTTCTTCCGTCCTGACTTGACGGCACTATGTTGGGAATTCGACATAATTGTATAATAAGATCCGAAGTTTTCAACGTCACAGTGGTCAGCTAATAGCGAAAATGCGTTCGTGAGGAAATATGTCATTGGAAGGATTCTGAGGGCGGAATTTTGATCGCCGATTGATAAGTCACACAGATATATAGAGAGGAGTTACATGATAGCTTCCTAGTAGACGGATGTTCCCAACGCATGTTCCGATTTCTAGAAAAGTCCTTTAACTGTGCAGTACGCTTATAGGAATATAGTGTGAAAAGAGTGTACATATTATTTTTAATTTGTGTAATTTATTATGAGGAAAATAATGTTTATTGGTGTCCACGTGGTTATCTGCGCCTTCCACACTGAGACATGACGTCACAGAAGTCGGGTCTCCCTCCTCTAGTTCGTTGTCGCCCAGGACGGCCCCAGCAAACCCGTTTGGCGACTCTGTTGCAATCACTAGGAAGATGATAAAGGCGACTGTCGCACCATCTACCAATGTGGCGACAACCTCCAGCTCTCACACAGCCGGAGTATCAGAATCATCCTACCTGGCCTGATGGGCTTTTAAAAACGGGGAAGCGCGGGATAAAATTTGTGAAAGATAGGAAAAAGTTGCGCAATCAGTCATCGCAACCCAGAAAACTATTCCAATAATTATCGCTATAGAGCTGCCTCAAAAGAAAAAAAGGAAAATCGTATGGATCATCAGCAACGTTCCAGAGATGCCTAAGGAAGTTATTGATTGACCTAACACTAAAATCGAACAAAGCTGCAGACCACAACGGTGATGGAACATACTAGAAAATACGTCACATGTACATTAAGGTTGTCATAGGAACCTAGGGAGAACCCAAGAACAGGCGCACACTGGGAACCCACTGGAACACAAACGAATTCAATGAAGCTAAAATACGGGAAGAAATTCTAATGGAATTTATTTTTTTCTAATCTGTTGTAACTTAATTTTGGAATCTAGTATTAAGCAGGGTATATGGATAAAAAGTTTTAAAATTAATTTTATTGACATCAGTTTGTAGCATATACTATAAAATAAAAATTTGTAAATTTTGAGAGTGCAGGGGTAGCTCGCTCGCTAAGCACTTTCTTAAAGCGTAAGTATCTCCCGTCATTGGCGAGTTTGGCAACCCCTGATCTAAGTAAGGTGAGGTTTAACACATGTTTTACTGTAGAAAAAGTTCTCGGGTTTCCACCCGGGTAACGCAGCGATTGTAACGCGAAATTTCGACGACCAAATGCACTAGGCGCCTAGAAGATGACGGCAGTGCATTTGGTCGTCGAAAAGTCGCGTTACAATCGCTGTGTTACCCGGGTGAAAACTCGATAACTTTTTCTTCAACAAATACACCGGGAAAGCCTTCGATCGTTGACAAGTTTTACTATTTACTTCAATTTTCAATAATTATGAAATTTCTAAATATAAATAGAGCTATTTATAACTCTACAGTGAAATGAAAGTAAATAATTGTGATAGAAGCCTTCTGATTAAGTCGAGGAAATATGCAAGTCTTCGTTTGTAGACGTAGATATGAGAGTGCACTGATAACCTTATTATATTATGCGAGACCTTCGATGACAAAATTAAAATCATGACCCTTCTGGACGTTATCGTAATTACCACACCAACAAGTTCGACATCCACAATGAACAAATTTATGAATAGCACGATTCTACTTCGGCTGTATATGGTGGTTGAGAATACAGAGTTCCGGGTCCGAATCCCGGCGAGGTAATGGATGTAAATACAGAATGTTTAGATGACAGTCTGGCAGTCATCCCGATAATCCTGAGCCCTAATAATAATAGCAGGTAAGGAGAAAGCCCTCACTGTATTGAGGAATATGGCTAACCTTAGTGTACTCTATAAAGCTTATGGAGACGAACCGGACTGGAGAGATATAACAGATGGTCTGAAATGTTTTTATCTAAAAGTAATCATGGCTAAATATTGAAGGAAAGGGGAAGAAGATAGAATGTGGACAAGTATCCCTTTGTGAACAGGGCAATAAGGGACTGGAATAATTTGTCTACTTTATCTAACAATACGAAAGTGTTAAGAAATAATATTAAAAATATTGTAGAGTTTGCTAATGAATCAGGTTATAAATATATTAGAAATTGTACATTAGTGAAGTAAGGAAAGTAATAGGTTTAAGAGAATCAAATTAGTACTGAGATATGACGGTAAGACAAGTGACACAACTTGATATATTTGTTATTGTGCTTGTATTTTATATTTCTTCTAATAAATGTATGCATAGATACAGTTTTGGGGAGCATTGATTTTTCTTGACAAGGTCTTTCTCTAGTATTTTAAACAGTGTAAAAAATTATACGTCTGAGTAGTTTTTCTATTTTTATCATCTTTACATAACTTCCTTGAAATAAAACGTCTATTCGAATTTTAATTTAATTGATTATACAACAAAAATTTATTTAAAGGTAATTTATTTAGATACACACTAAAAATTTTCGTTAAAGACTGATGGTAGTGCCGTTTAATGTATCGAACTTCCATTCGTCAATTGATTTTAAATAACCTCTTAAATAATCCTATTGGCAACGTTAAAATAATAAAATAAACGTGTGTTTCCAGAGTTTTAATTAATTGCTGATTTTAATTTCTTGTAATCAGCTGGTATCTACAGTATCCTTACGATATAATAATATTCTTTACAGCTTTTCCATATCGTTAAACCTTCATCTCGTGCTGTATAAAATAAAAATTATATTTCAAAGCAGAATATGTGGAAACCATTATTTTTGGTATACTGAGATAAGGATTACGATAATTGAAAATTAATTATAAATCCTTTTGAAGCGATCATGCTCTATCTTACATGTCACTGACCACTTTCCGCAGACCATTTTGACCCGCTGACACAAGGATCAAATTATATCATTTAGATAAGATATGTATTATTAGCCTTGAGCTATAAGTATTTAACTTGAGCTCTCATCTCTACTACTGTATTTTCGTGGATAAATAGACTTAATTACATGTAAGTGTCATTTTACAGTATTATTATTATTATTGTCTACTGCATATAGACTGCGATCAATGAAACCGTCATGTAACTGACGCATGTTTCAAATGCCAAGTTGTCCGATATATTCCTGCAGTGCTCACAAACTTATAGATTATATGAAGTGCATAAGCCATAATGTTTTTATGAACTACGTCAAAAATTCTGCTAATATACGACAACTGTTTTTTTTTCCAGAGATTTAATCATGAGGACACCATTGTATGTTACAACGCCTCTACTTCAGGCAACTCCCCTAGATGAAACATATCTGCCAGGAACGGACATTTACTTTAAAACAGAGAGCAGTCAACCGTCTGGATCATTTAAAATGAGAGGCATTAGTTGGCGTTGCCAGAAAGTAAGTTCTTATTACCATTCATTTTTAATCGGCCGACGAAAGCAACAAGGATTGCAGAAACGTTGTATGGCATTTAGATTAGCACTCATTTTTTCTGCTACTTGCCTATTTGTCTCATTATTGTATTTTTAACAAAAACATTTTGTAATCCTTTATCTTTCTTGGACTCAAATTAAGGCTCATTCTCAGAATTTGACGGTATTATTTATCGAAAACGGAGGTGAATAGGCACCGTAATCAATCCAAAAAGTGTCACGTTGACACTGCGGTAATTGTTTCCATGGTCCTCCATACACAGCACAGAAAATGGGAAATAATACGCGTTGAAAGGAATAAGCAAAAAGTTGTGAAAATAATTGCTCTCTAAATGACAATAAATCTTAAAATATGACATTTCGGGTGAGGTAAAAGTTATGTTTTGTTACAATTGAAAGTGTAATCTGGTGAAAGATTATTTCAGTAAATTAATTACAATTTGCATACTGATTAATTTTCTAATATCCCGTTGTTATGTGAGGATCATAATGCAAGTTAGATTAACATTTAGACTATGAAACCTGGACCGTTTTCCTGTGAAAACGATTAAAAACCGTTACGACTTTGGCTTTGCATCTCGTAATGCATGAAAAATATTACTTGAGTCTAAGACATGCACAAATGAAACTATTATTTTATTTTTATAGATTAATGGTCAATAAAGTTAAGGAAATAATTAATTAATCCAGTAAGAAAATATTGTTATAAAATACGCTTCAGTGGCATCAGGATGTTCTTCCACATTTTTAAGTCATACACACAATGCACTCTTCTGCCAGGATCGGGTCATATGCATATTTCCCCGACAGTTCATTATTCCGATTGACGTTTTCCGTCAGGTCAATATCCCGAGTGACCATTTTCCCGATAATAATAATAATATCATATTCCGCAGATCTTGTAAAGAAGCTTAGCTTCAAGGATGTGGAATGAGTCAGGGTGTACATTTATTCCGTTAATACTACGATATGCTATCAATTAATAAAGACTAATATTATTCTATAATATAAACTTATGAATAGCTTGTGCTTGCTATTTACAGTTTACATGATAATAATGGTACTGTATTATGCAACAACATACAGGATTCCGTTTTATAGTTCACGCTATTATAACTTAATTGTACTTCTTCGATTCTTTTATAAATTCTTTTACTGAATAGAAATAGTGACTAAGCAGAGATGAAGATAACTCAGATTTAAATTGACTTTGGTTATTGGACAACTGTTTGATTTTTTGTTGTGGCAGTCTGTTAAAGATAGCGATCCCAGAATAATGCACACCTTTCTGTGAAATTGACAATGTTTTACATTTTTTGCATAGCTTATTTTTGTTTCTTGTATTGAAGCCATGAATATCAGAATTATTCATAAATAAGTTCCTATTTGTAATCACAAATAACATTAATGAGTTAATGTACTGGCACGACAAAGTGAAGAGAGTTGTACATGAAGTTCCGGAGTTGACCTGACATTACTCGGACAACACGTTTTTGATCAATAAAAATCTTTTCTATATCTGTTGAGTTGCCCCAGAATATAATCCCGTATGGAAAATACGCAAAGTAGACCAGTTTTATTGTTTTTAAATCACTGAAGATGGACATAATTCTTACAGCAAATGTGGCCGAGCTAAATTTCCTAAGTAATTCATTCATCTCATCAGTCCAATTAAATTTATAATTTACTAGGAGACTTAGGAATTTAATAGATGAAGTTTCATTGTCATTATTGTCATTGTATTTTAGAGTTATAGATTTAAAGTTGTGTTGTGTGTGTGTCAAATTACATGAAATGTGTTTTGTCGCAGTTAATTGCTAAGCCATTCACAGTAAGCCATGTTAACAGCTTACTTAAATTATTGTTACTTGCCTCTTATAATGTGCCATTGTTACTTTTTATTAGTATACTAGTATCATCTGCAAAAAGTATGGCTTTGGAAGACAAATTGGAAATGGACACTTTCCCGAATAGTGTTATCGAACTGTCGTATTTTACGAAATAAAGTATAATATTAATAGAGAACTGCGAAAACAGCCTATATTGGCGTAGAATTAATAGTTTACGGAGTCCCTAAGATCCATTATTTTTAACCATCAGGACGAATGTCAGTTTCCAACCCGACACACTCCTAAATTCCGAATTCAACTGCAGTCCTTTTGGATATTTTTAAATTAGTCTCTTCTCGTTCCCATCCCTATTTTTACAGCTGTTTACTTGACCGTAGTTAGCGCTTTAATTCATGAATTATGAAATAATGGAACACCATAATTATCTCTTAAAAATATTAGTCTGTTAGCGTCAAATTAATAGAATATATGTAACAAAAATTGGTTTGTTATCATAGTGAAACTTTAATATGCGTCCCACCTCCTTGTTGAGTAGCATATGAAATGGTCTGATACATTAAGTGTTCAATAAACTTGACATGAAAGAAACCTTGTTTATTCTCAGATTTTTTTTATTTTTAAATGCCTTTCTTAGCTCTCACAAATTACATGCAAGGTGTGTGGATGAATATGAAGTGTCGTCACTGTCATCTTCTTCATCATCTAGTTCCATTTCTTGGCCATTGGTTATTCTTTGCTCTTTATGTTCTAAATTTATAACTGTGTTATCAGTTGCAGGACAATTACTAAATAAAGTATAATATTAAGAGAACACTTGATTATGTGCACATATTGAATAATGCCTGTACTTTTTGATGACTGGTATAAGTTGGACTCTAACTTTCACCAGTATAGCAATAAGATTGTGTAAGGAAATCAAAAGTTTATGCCATGTTTCTTTTTATTTACGTGGTTTACCTTCATGTACCCTATCACTATAAAAAACCAATATTTTTCATCATCAGATTCATTTATATCAAAATAATCTATGATATCTTCATATTTCATATCGGATATTTATTCAAGATATATTCTTGTTTCAAAATTGTATTTCCTCTACCTTGAAATCATCTTTTCAGAAGAATATTCGAAAAAAACAAACTGGAAGAAAAAAGTCAGCATTTTCATAGTGGTTTCACGATGAAAACACGAGGATTTCCAATGGGTTTACAGTTATTAAATTGATAAAAAAAGAGGCACTATACATATAAAAATACACAAGCCGTAATAAAGGAAATTTTATTTAAAAAATTTACCATGTAAATTGAAAACATTAGTTGTAATAAATAAATCTTAGAGGACACAACACAAAATATACCACCAACAAGCAAGAACCTTCTATCAACGCCAATACAATGACACTACCATAAAACTACAAAAACTACTAAACGACACCAGCGAGTCTAAACATTACACCTACCTTCAACAACTCAACACAACCGGCAAATAACTATGGAACTAAATACCTGACCAAAAAGAAGACTGACATCCCCCCACTTAAAAAAGACAACCAATGGTTCACCACCCCGTCACAAAAAGCGAACATATTCGTCCAACTATTGACCAAACAATTTTCCCCAAACTCCTCCTCTTTCACCAATCACAACAACACCATAGCAACAAGACTGCATCACTCCCTACAACTTTTCACCCATCCCCAAATCAAAACCGCAATAAAAAAAACTAAAAACCAAAGCCTCCCCAGGTCATGACCACATCATCAACCATCATCTAAAACAACAATAATACTAATCACCTATATCTTCAAAGAACCACCTACTTCCCAACGAAATGGAAACATGCCACCATAATCATGTTACTGAAACCAAACAAGCCAAAATCCCATCCTGAAAATTACGTATCAATAAGTCTCCTTCCTACAATTTCCAAAGTATTGGAAAAATTACTTCTTCGTCATTTAATCAACCAACTCTCCTTCCTAGTTCCCGACACACAATATGGTTTTCGCCCAAAAAATTCCTGCTGCCATCAGTTATACTCCCTCTCCAACCCCATAAACAACTCATTCGAACAACGCTAATCCTACATCACCACTTTTATATACAGTGACAAAGATTTCGACAAAATCCATCACCCTTTCCTTCTTTAAAAATCAAAGATTATCTAATCAACGCCCACTATAGAATACTCCTCAACTATTTCTCCAGCACTCACGCACCTAGAGCAATGGTTCAAACAATAGCGAATCAGCAACCAAATCAACAACCGTCCCATTCACACTATCCAAAAATCCTCCTCCGCACATCCCTCTCTATCTAAACAACGCAGAAATACCCACAAAAATCAGAAACCACCTACCTAGGACTCCTCTTGATTCAAAGCTTTAATGGAAACCGCACATTAAACACCTACTCTCTAAAATCAACCTTAAATTCAGAACTCTATATCCCCTCCTAAACAGAAAAGACCTACTCACGATCAGCACAAAACGCCATTTATACCTCTCCATAATACAACCCTCCTGGTCCCTCATCCATATGGGGAGAAACAACGAAAACCCATTCAGCCAAAATCCAAACAAAACATAACAAAATCCTTCTCCCTGGTACTTCAGAAATTCCATCATCCACCACGACATTAAACTTCTCTAAGTCAACTCCTTAATCACCAAATCCGTAACCTCACTAATCAAAAGCACCTTCAACCATCCTAACACGTACTCACGGCACTTTAAGTGTAAATCCCGGACAGTCCAAACGAACCATGCTACATTAAGGTTGTTCCAAGTGTCTCGGTACATTAAGAGTGAAAAATACGCCCAGTACCTTTAATTATTTCTGAAGTTTTATAAATATCAGCTTTCACCCCCACAACATTTTGAAGGGTTAAAACATTGAGAGTGACACTATTAATATGAGCACCCCCGTAACTCTTTATTCGATGCTATTATAGGCCCTTTTCGCATATTATAAATGTCACCCCTATACACCCCAAATCAGAGGTGCTAGAATCGTCATAACTCAACAGTGTTTTTTTCCTTGATCGTGACATTTTCACCTCTCTCTCTTTAGAGTTTCATCGGGGGATATATATTGTGGTATTTACTAATGAAAGACAATTAAATGAAAAGAAATGCCTCACGTTAAGTCATCTATTTGTAGTATTTTACGTCCAATAAAGAATGCAAAATCAATTAAAACAAACAATTAACATTTATTAACTGCAAACAATTTATAATTTACAAAAGCTATTTAGGCAAATAAATTTCAATTTACATTATCAATTAATCTTTTACAGTAAAATGACTATTTCTCAGGGTCGTTTATTGGGCCTTTAATAAAGAAAATATTTGTTAACAATGAAATTTTATGAAACAATCGTGGACTTAATTCATGAATAGATTATTACAATGCAAAAACATAAAATATGAACTTAAAATTCTGAACGAAATTCGAAATCTGGCGATAATATCTTTACTTATGAGCTTACAGATAGTAATTCTGTGGAATTTTACCTTACTGTCTCTGGTACTCAAAGAAATTGTCTCGTTCGTACACACACACTTATTGCACTTTATAGACAGGCCATTTTTATCCACCGACTCGAATCAAAACTTTTAGTTTTGCAAAAGTTGGCTCACTGTTCGTTTAAGAAATCCTAGCTCGTTCCGGAGATTGTAAACTGTTGGATGCTGTTAACTGGGCTCCCAAAATCGAAGAAAATGGTCTAAATCGAGAATATAATGATTTAGACTCAGCACTCTAAATATTTACCGTTGAATATTACGTAGTTATCTCACAGACTGCAACTTGTAAAATGTTCTAACTGTTTTAACTGCTGTTACATGTATCCAGACACTTTCTGGATTTTATCGTCTGTCCACTGCTATATTTCCAAGACCACTTTACTGGAGCTCGCCTCCCGACAGACTCTTTCCTACGCATCCAGCGAACCAACCTCTACAATACCCACAAACATTGCATTCTTGCCACATTATTGTGTACCACTTGTGCGTTTTATGCCGCTAACAATGAGAGTCCATAATTTTGTTTATTAATTAATTAATTATTTCTTTTTAATTACCACAATATATACGTAAATATATAGATTTAAAATATGCGAAAACGGCCTATATCATATATAGTTCTCTCTCTCTCTCTCTCTCTCTCTCTCTCTATATATATATATATATATATATCTATATATATATATCTTCCTCTCTATCTCTTCGTCCGTCTCGCTTTCTTTCTTTCTTTCTATCCCTCTCTCTTTATTTCTCCCTCCTTCCCATAGTTCTACAGCCCTTGTAAGGCCTTAGCCTCCTTGAAAACATTAACCCATACTTTTCGATCTCCTGCCTTCCTCTACCGACCTCGGTCTGACTACATTTGCAGCCTTAAATAAATAAAGTTGGAACGGAGTCCATTTTAAGGTGTACTACGCTAGGGATATTCATACCAAACCAAAGACGCAACCTTTTTGTTAAAATTAAATTTGAAAACCGGCGACTCTTTCTATCTATTTTTTTGTTGTAGGCTGCTGAGAACGGCTGTACGCATTTCGTTGGATCGTCGGCTGGTAACGCAGCTCTCGCCCTGGCTCTCTCGGCGAAGCTACTCAACATTAAGTGCACCATAGTTGTCCCAAAGTCAGCAAGTCAGCGGATCATAAACGCGCTCAAGGAAAAGTCTGTGAACTTCATCGTAAGTGTAGGACACGCTTATCTTAACAAACTTCCAGGCTCAAATAACAAAGTATTGACCGATTCCTTCATTTAACAGATAGAAGGTCATGATTTCCAAGCTGCTAACGAATACGCTTTGGAACTAGCCAAGGAACTTGGTGTTGCTTACATTCATCCCTACGATCATCCAGATGTATGGTAATGTCATTTCAAAGTATATTTTGAAATATTGTAATGTTAAATTTGATTTTAATTGAATTTAGGTTTACATTTATTGAGATTTTTATTAATTCATTTAACGCAGTATATAATGAAAACAACACTAAAACGATTAATTTGATATCTCTATATGACAAAAGAATGGAATATTAATACATTAAAAAATCAATAATATTAAAAAAAATTCAAGAACATTTAAAATTATCTTATGGTATTAATTAGCTGTTAAGATTATCTTCATAACAGGGGTTCTGTAAGCATATAATGAGACACAGAATAATATTTAATTCGAATGTAAGATATATAAATGTAAAAGTATATTAGAAACATTGGATCATCTATGAATATTTCTGACATTGTTTAAACTGTTATTTTATTATATCAAGTAAGAAGATATATCATATGGGAAGCTCAATTTACATATTCACATAAGGAGGCTTATAAGTAAATACATTTCATGGTCTAATATGAAAAATCGTTTATGTAAAAGTAAATTGGTTCTTCTATAATCGAATACAAACCACGGGTTGGTATTAGAACTTTTTGCAACGCCTCATTAAGTAGCGTATAATGAGCAATTTCACTGTAGACACGTGAGGAACGTCATACCAGGAATTAACTGAAAATAAAAGATAAATGCAATTCTTTTTACGAAACTTTTGTTGTGAATTTAGTTTTTCAGCTTTAATGCGGTGAAAATCGAAAAAATTGAAGTAACTGATGGTTTTAGTGGCCGATCAAAACTACATTTGTGACAATTAGCTTTTGGCTTTGTATAATGTTGCGGCACGTTTGTTTCACTCGTGAACTTGAGCATTATCAAGGCTGGACCGACACTTCATAATACTCAAGTTCACGAGCTGAAAAAAAATGCTGTAAACAAACGTGGCCTAACAATCCACAAGAAATTGCTCACTAACAAAAACTTTGTAATATTTTATTCCTGGATCACAATAAAAATATTTATGTTAATTGTCCTAAAGAACTCAAATAAGTGTGAGAGATAGTTTGTATATTTCAGGATTTAGTTTCCCTTCATAATTTTTTTCTTGCTTGAATACAGAAATGCAGACCACCTTCTTCATAGATCTCAGAAATTTTCTTTTTCGAGCTATTTCAGATTCATTAAATAGATCATTGCCAAATTTCATATCCACATTTTAATACTGTAAATACATATGTGTAATCAATGCCTCTTGAGTTTTAATGGCATATGACTCGAATTTCAGCGATTTTCTTCCAAATATGCATCATACGACCATGAATAGAATTTTCTATTGACCAATTCTATAATAGTGAGGTAATCAGTTGTCTGGATTTCAAGATTCCGAGAATCCTTCTATCTTTATTTTCTACTGTGAGCCTCCCTTTTAGTTTCTAGTGTGTACTTATAGTACGGTAAGGTCTATTTTTGTAATGTAATTTTTATAATTTCAATTACATCTCGGTATACTTGCAAATAGAGTGAATTGAAGAATAAAGACATTAAATATCTAAATTAACACGTAACCTTCATTTTTCGTAATTATTTCAGGGAAGGGAACTCTTTCATTGTGGATGAAATTAAGCATGACCTGAAAGTAAAACCGAGTGTTGTTGTCGTCGCCGTTGGAGGAGGTGGATTTCTAGTTGGCATCATGGATGGACTCAAGAGAAATGGTATATTTCAGTATGGTGTAATTAATTACATTGTAACAGTTGAAACATTTTAACATGGAATACATTGTAACTTTTTCTGCCACTTATGAACATTTAAAAGTAACTTTTAAAGGTGGTTAATAGAGAATACCACAGGAAAAGCACTTTTCATGATAACCAACTACCGACCACATCGTCCACTTATCCAAATTAATTGCACTTGCTTTCGCGTATATTAAATTCTATGCCCTTTAAATCACGTTACTATCGTTGAAATAGTCGTTATGTACGGGTCACCAGGGATTTTATCAAATTGTAAAGGAATGTCTTTATGGTCTTTCAGTCAATCTTCTTACTCCCATTCTTTTCGAAATAACACTAAAACTGTAGAATGTAAGGCAGCTCTGTCCAAACTTTTGACCACTAGGGTCGCACCTGAACGGTAAGAAAAGGTCCGCGGGCGCACTAGATTATACATTTACTACTATTACTACTGCTGCTGCTACTGCCTACTGCTACTGCTACTAACAAAAACAAAATAGGTACCGTGCAAATAAAGGAAGGTCCTTAATGGAAATAAGGAAAAAACAACATTTAATGGCTAAAATTTTTAGATAGTAAAAATTGGCAAATTCAATTATATATATATATATATATATATATATATATTATAATCATCAACTAGATTATCGATTAATTTAAAAGAATTTGCCCCACGTTGTGGTAGCCATTTATGTAATGATCAAATTGATGACGATTAATTTGCCCCACGTTGCGAAGCCATTTACGTAATGAACAACATGTTAGGGTTAATTAAAAGAAATGATTAATAAAATTATTAATATTTAAAGTTTTTTTATTTCTTAAAAATGCACATTATTAGCCCTATCTTTGTAAGCAGGTTTTGATCAAAATTTACAAAACTTTACTTTAATTAATTACAATTTATGTTGTTCTAGCAAATGCACATCAATATTTACAATCCAATATGTTGAAAATCTCTTAATCTCAGGGTCACTATTGGGTTTGATAATTAGAACAAAATAAATGTATAAACTGTAAATTAACAATTCAAATATAAAAAATTAACCTAAAACAATATGAAAATAAGTGAAAAGAAAGCTGAACGAAATGAACTCTGATCGAAATCTGACTCTACCATTTTAGTTATCGTTTACAAATTTATCAAAGTTTTGGTTACTCACGGATCGTCTTTCTGGTACCAGATCTCTCTCTTGTATTTTGATAACTAACACACTAAAAAGCCATTTTTTTAGTTACACTGACTCTACTTCATTGCAATTTTAATACACACGCTAGAATTTCTCGTCCTCAGCTATCTGGAACCTCGGATGAACCGCCCCCTCTGGCCTGCTAGTGGTTGTCGGTCCCTCAATGCGAAAATTGTTCCATCGTCGTGAAGCAACCTTTTGCTTCCCCGTTTGCAAATTGTTATGAAAATATCTCTGTACAACTATTTGCTTGCTTCCATACAGGAACTCGCGATTTGCAATTTATATTTGAAGACTTTACTGTTTGATGATCTAAGAGAACTGAACTGTATTATATCACTCGTACTCAGCCTCCTTCTCATATAATTGCCGATTCCAGACTGAATTCCTTTCGCGACTCATGCTCCGTGCAGACTGCCGTTCCTTACGCGCGCGGTCTCCATTTCGGCTTTTCGACAAAGGAAAATAATTCGCCGCTATTGTTGTCTTTGATAGCGCATACCGCTACAATTCAATTTTTATCCCCTAACAATTTAATTATTTAAAAACAATTAATGGCCTAATTAATTGGCATTACAATATATATATATATATATATCTATCTATCTATCTATATATATATATATATATATATATATATATATATATATATATATCGAGGGCGCCGCGTTGGACAGGCCTGATGTAAGAAATCCAGTATGTTACAAACAAATAGATTACGTTACAGAGTTTTTAGGACCGAATTAAATTTTGATATTTCACTTCATGTAAATCGGATTCAATACACTAAAAATTAATTAGTTGTAATTTATATTCTTACCGAAAATCAGTTTGTGACAATTAAGAGTTATTATGCTTCTTTGTCCACATTTTATTGTAATGTTTTTATTTGACGATTTTTTAAATCAGCTATTTATGATATTTAATTATGTTAAGAGGGGAGAAATGAATAAGAATAATTAATATTTTATTAACAACAAAATTACTGATCTTTAAATTCCCACGGCTAACTTTGCAAAATTAGTTAAAAAGAACAAACAAAAGAGACAAACAGAGATAATTTCTAGCATGGGTTGGTGGGGCAAAATACGTTTGTGATGTGTCTTTTACGAAGCGACTTTGATGGCTATTGTGTCCGGTACATTACCGCCTGCTGAATTGACCAGGTCAAAACGTCGCAGATGGCTGAAGGTAGATGTCGCAATCCCACGTAAGCCAAAAATCATCATCTCCAAATTAAAATCCAACTCACTTAATATCCAAATTATGACGAAAAATTCACTAACTCAAACCTAAAATCCAACTAACTTCTTATCCAACTCATGACTCAAAATTAACTAACCTACGCTTCCTCTTCAATCTCCCTTCACACCTCGGTGTGTTATATTTCCCCGCACAGGGTCTAGGACTCCGCAGCTTCCTCCCAATCGGAGTCAGACTTGTCTCTCAAATCAGCCACACCCTCTACGGGGATCGTCAGTTGACTTCATCGTGCCAAAATCTCGTTTCTAAAGATTAGCCTAGGCAGACTTCCCCGATATTATAATCCCCACAAAGAATTGCCGCGCCATGGTTGTTTAATTTTTCTGTGAGTAGGGGCCACAACGATGCGACCATCGACCCCCTCAGACCCAAGCCGAAATATTTTATTTCGTATAAGAAATACACATAGTACCAAATAAATTAACTGCAACTAATAAATCTCGCTCTTATATTATAAGTCTGCTGATCACTTCTTATGGCTCCTCATTTAATACAAGCTCAGCACATTTTGGGGAACATAGTTTTAAGGTAACCGGAGCTAAAGCAAAACAACGCTTAAGTCATATAACTTTGATAACAACTTAAAAAATACATATTTTATATAATGCTTTTGAAAATTATTTTTTATTATTTTTCAGGTTGGGGAGATGTTCCTCTTATAAGCATGGAAACTGTAGGAGCAAAGTGTTTAAATGAAACTTTGAAAGCCAAGAAAAAAGTTTTTACAGAAGTTTCTAGGTAAGTTAATATTAATATTTTATCTAAAGTGAGAAAATTATTAATTTAACAGTATACACAGAATGATTAAAAAGTTTCGTACATTACCACAATCTCAAAAATAGAAAATTAATTACAGCTGTAGGTCTAGCTGTCATTAACATGCTGTTATAATAGATTTATTTACTAACTATATATATATATATATATATATATATATATATATATATTGTAATAAACACTATTAAATTTAGACTTTAAACATACAATAAAAGTTAAAATGATAAGATTTTAAATGAAAAATCAGAATTTAAAATATAAAACAAAGTTAATTTATTAAAAAGAATTCTTCTCACAATTGAAAATTTTGTTACAAGTTGGTAAAGTGCCACGGCTTAATTTCAGGGACGACTATTGGCCCTCCAAGGAAGAATGTTACGACAAGACAATTAAAAAACTTACAACGTAAAAATTCTGAACTTAAACTTATTGAAATATGAAATCTGACGATAATTATTATTTACATTAGGTTTACAATTAATAAATGTTTCTTTTTAGTTTACATTACCATCGGGGGCTCGATCTCACTCGATTATTGTTAAACACTTCACAGACAGGCCATATTTCACTGAATTTAATGTGCTTGTAATTTTCAGACACAACACTTACTTCCTGCTCTTTACAGTTGATAACGTTGTTTTAAGTCTCTGATACTTGCATAAATATGCCAAAATACTTCAGATTGTCGACTCGTAATTTAAAAACACGGGACTTTAAAATATTATGTCTCTGCTGCCTCTATAGGCTTGCTTGACCATGGTAGCAGGAACTTTGAATCAGGTTCGCTTTCCTGCTTAACGCAACTCTCCTCCTAAAATACACTCTGCAGCTTTCCAGAAAATACTCTGCTACATTCTCCGCCAACTCCCAACACACACTAAAATTCCGCGCGTCCAGACATGCCTTCGCGACAATGCCCATAGCAAGCAAGCATTGTAGTCTCCATATTCTTGTACACAATTCTTATATTTACGCCGCGGACAATGAAAATCGTAAAATTTTGTTTATTAAATACTTACATGTTTTTTTAATTACCACGTGGATAGCAGAGATATTTATTGTATTGTGGCCTAGAATTAGCATGTACAATGTTGGTTTGGTCAATTACTGTTCTGCCTGTTATGAATGCCTAAATTTGTTATTGCAGTTCAAGTTAAAACCAACCAAGCCCACAATCACAACCAGACAATATTCATTCAAAACTATAAACTTTATTTATTTATCAATTAAAGGATTTATAATAGTTGATATAACTTATAAACTCATGTTTGTATAAATTGCATTATCACGAAGGACTCATCTGAATTGAATTAAATATTACGTACAAACTACCTGTGTTGATACAAATGAATGATTAAAATTACAAAGAAAAAAAGAAGCAATATTACATGTCAAAATTCACTTCTAAATATAAATTCATTTCCTTTCTATTGTCAACTTATGAAACTGGATGCAGTGGCATGTTAACGAAAGTATATTAGTGGATTAGAGATGACTGAAGAATCATTATAGCCACAATACGTTAAAATGGGGAGAGCCACTGCCATAAGTGACTTTAACAAAGGGCATATTGTTATATCCTGGTGCCTGGGAACGAGCATCTTGGAAACGACAAATATGGTCGGTTGTTTTCGTATTACTGTCGTGAACATCTATGGAAAGTGGTCGAAGGACGGGTAAGCCACGAGTAAGCGACAAGTTGTTAGACATCCATGTATGCTCTGTAAATAAGGACATGCTGCTATCTAAGGCAGATCTGATGGAAGAAAACAATTCTGATGCAGGCACAGATGTGAAAATTTTTGTAGATGACCTGCTTCCCTTCATGTTTATTGTCTTCTCCGATGGCGATTGCATCTTTCAGCAGGATACGTGTCCGTTGCAGTGCGCCAGAATCATGCTACAGTGGTTTTAGGAGCATGATAGTGATAGTGAAATCATTACTGTATTGTGTTTCAAATGTGGACCAATGTGCTTTTAAGCAGATGGTTATAATGTTTTTCCTCATCAGTGAATGTTGATGTTAACTTTTCTGCCATTTTCTCTCTTAATTATTGAGTTCTGTCATTATTAGACATTTGGAACAGAAATGTATCCAATTCTTCTTCTAAACAATACTGTGTCATTTATCTCTTTTTAATATGGAACCAACACAATTTTCTTATCTAATTCTGTCTGTGAGTTATCTTTTCATAATACTGAAAAAAAATCTAATACCATTATATATATTTGGCTTTATTAATTTTCATACCTTTAAAATATATTATAAGTTTTTGTTCTTTAATCAACACATAAGTTTGTTATAATGTAAGGGTATAAAGAGAACTAATATGCACAAAATGATGTGTTTAAAAACTCATGAAAAATGACATAGTTAGGTTTCTAGTTAGTTCAATAATTTTAACAAATTTGTGTGCAAATATTAGATTATAGTTATTTTTATTATGACCCATTGCTTTTTAAATGTTAATCTCCATTAAATTGTTATTAGTTGAATATTTTGGTCTGCATTAAAAAAGGTATAAATTGTGTAGAGAATTCAGTTAAATGTATAGTGGTTTTCTTATTTATTAGCTACCCATTACATTATATTTTTACGCATTGTTCTGTTTGTAATTTTATTTGCCTTTTATTACCAGCATAGCTTGCCTTGGCGCTCGAAGTGTAACTGATGGTTTAATAGAACGGTTACATGGTTACAATGTGATTTCAGAAGTTGTAACAGATAAGCAAGCAGTGGAAAGCAGCTTAAAGTTTTATGGTATGTTCATTAACTCTATTATAATATTTTTCACATTATTCTTAAAATTGTAATTCATATTATATATTTCTCTAAAACTTTTTTTTTTCACTTAACAGTCATAAGAATTAATTTTAAATAGAATGTTTTCCATCTTATTTTAAAATAATTGTATATTGAAGTGAATTTAACTGTATACACATCTACCCCATAACAAACATGCAATGCTGAACAACAAAATTGTAATATTTCATTATGTGTACCCAAGATAGTTTTTATAGTGTCACTGTTATTTAAAATATTTTAATATTTGTCACGAACAAAATTTAATGTGTTACCTTTGTTCCAACCTACAAAGTACTTATATAGTTGTAGTTTATTAATTTTAAATAATGTAATTACACAATCTTGTTGAATTTTTACCCAAATTATGTTCATCCTCACATAAATTCCTTTAAGTAGAGGAAATAGAATGGATGATTTTATATTTTACTACATGCTCATCCCAATTCGAGAGAGTGAAGAAACTAAAAATATTGAATTTATTCCACGTTATTATGAATCCTGAATTACCATTTTTCATTTTACTATGGTATTTTTTGACATTTAGTTCAGTATGAATATAAATTATAATTTGTGCAAACAGTTAATTCTATCTACCTATCTGCTGGAGTTTTTACAACTCGTTAAATTTATAAATGTTCCTTTCTTTAAGTATTAGATTACTCTCTTAACATATTTTCATAAATGAAACATTATTTTCAGATTCTCACAATATAATTGTTGAACCAGCATCAGGTGCAGCTTTGTCTGCTCTTTACTGTGGAATATTATCTAAACTTGAAAAGGAAGGAAAATTGCAAATTAAAGGCAAAGGACCAGTGGTTGTGGTAGTGTGTGGAGGTTCTGGTGTAACTTTGGAAATGTTAAATAACTGGATAGAAACTTTATAATTCACCCTTTTGGAAAACATTAAATGTTGATGCAAGTAAAAGATATGTACAAAAATTTACTAATATATCTCATAAATGTGTTTCAATAATTATGTTAATTAGCCAGTTTAATTTTTAAAGCATGAGTTCAAATTTAAATTTCAGTGATCAAAATTAATTTGTCTGAAATTCTGTCTGAATATATTGTAAATCTTAATTTACGTTGTTGAAAATTACAAATAAATCATATTTAATAATGTCCATTTTTATGTTTCGGATCAATGGGATTACTTGTTGAAACCTATAATATAATTGAAATAATCTTATCATGGTATTGAAAGGAAAGAGAGATAGTTGGTTTACATGAAATTTAAGCACAGCATTGCCACTTGGGACAGAACGAGGTTCCTCAAATTTTCAAAGCCTCTCAGCCTCCGTCTTCAGGAAAGAGATTTACATTTCATACATCTGCAATTAACAACTGGCTATTTAACAGTTTTCAGAGCTTTAGTGGGTTGAAGTCTGTATTTTTAAATTTATGGAAGTAATCTGCATAGCACTCTGGTCCAATTTAGTTTGAAAATAAATGTAAAGTTTCACAATTTTTACTGTCCAGAGTTAAAATGTGAATTAATTATTAAATATCTAGGTATTTTTGATGATTATTACTTGAAATGGAGACAAAAGATGTCTTAAATGGCAAACAAATATGATACACAATTGTATTATTATAATTGGAAAAAAAATCAACATTAACAAGCTTTTAATGTCTTATTATTTGTTAACTTTTAGTATAATTATGCAGGGAGGGGGCTACAATTTTTTTTGACGCAATAACTGATATTTCAGAGATACTTATTTAACTGAAATTGAAAAAAAAATAGAGGTCCTATTTAACTGAATTCTTATATAAAGATAATAACATAATTTATATTAGACAATATTACATAGATACATTCTACAATGTGAAAAGTGTTTGTATGCATATGATGCATAATAAAAGAGTAACTTTCATACTGCCATTGATTCTTATAAATTGATTTTGTAGGAGAAATTATGTATTTGTATGCTATAGAGTCTTTAATTTACTAAGTACAAACTCAACAAGCTTCAATATGAATAACATGATAGGCGAAGGGAGAATTAATTAGAATCTGACAAATAAACTTTGAAGACAATGTTGTGAAAACTATTATCATTCAGTTTATGGTTTTATATTCCTTGTTCATATTATTCATATAATAATATTCTCTTATATCAATATATTCATGCCAATTGTTCTTTTTAATATACATAAATGAATTATCATAATCTATAACTTTTACTGAAGTTGTTTGCTGATGTATGAGCATTTTAATACATGATAAACATGATAAATTAGAAGAAGTAGCCAATGGTGCATTCAATGGTTTTCAATTAATGAATTATGAATTAATTGTGATAAAACACATTTTTGTGCAATGTCAAACAAACAATGTGGCTCTGAACTCTATTGAAATAGGAACACTAAATGATAAAATTGTGAAGTTGATAGTTCAAAATTCTTAGGATTATTTGATAGTAAATTAAACTGGAAAATTCACATTAATAAATTTGCAACCAAATTAATCTCAGACACATTTGCTGTTGGAATAATGTCAAAATGCAATTATCTAAACATAATAAATTTAGTTTGCTTTATATATAACAAGATTAAATAACCAAATGGCAGAAAAAATGAAATGATGCTATAAATGTGGTATTTATATCACCACTTTATTTTCCCTGTCTTTTGGCTATTTTATATTATTATTATTACATTTAAAAACAGACCTATTATTATCATTTACTTTGCATATTTTCATTTGTTATTGCAATATGGAATCACTGTTGGGGTAATTCTTCAGGGTAAGACAAACTATTTATTCTTCTGAAAAGAGTTGTTAGTTGTATGCCAAGTTTCATCAAGAACAATTTGAGGAGGGTGTCTGTAAGAAATTAGGTGTTCTTACTCTTACATGCTAGATCTTCATGTTGTTTGTGATAGGTAACAGACACCTATTCATATGTGAACATTTTCAATGTAAGCCACAAAAACTGCTTTTACCAACACCATAAATCACCATCAATTACACTAAACGGAGTCCATTATAATGGCATTATTATATTCAACAAGCTTCCACACAACATTAACAAGTCAGAGGATCATTAAATCAAATACAAAAAATAACTGCCCAAGTGTTAACTATTAAAATATATCCAATGTAAAATACATTTATTCTGCACATTTATAATTATGAGGTACTATTGTAATTATGTGAAATTCATGACTCATTACAAATCCTGGAAACCTACAGGGCATATGGAATCAAATAATGTTTACATTTTGTACTATTAAGTTCAACATTCAAATTCATTTTTTATTTTTTGTAAGTTTTTAATTAATTATAAATATAACAATTATATTGGAACTTGAACGTTCATGCATAGGCATGTTCTGTAGGAGCAGTAAAAATATATGTCCTTTCCCTTCTCTTCCCCCCACCACTTTTCCTGGTATTTGATGATGAAATATATATAGATTAGACATGCTTGCTTCTTTGTGCAGATCAATCCTCTACAGACCTCTTTTGAACAACATAACCAGTTTTCATACTTAATTCATACTCTGCTGCTTTTTATGTTATATTTATTATCTAGCTGTTAGCATATTTTCAGAACCATTTTAGTGAAGTCCAGATAAGTTAAAAGTCTCCATTGTGACAGGAGTTGTACTTGGCACATTACGGTTCATCTGTCTAATTAAATTGTATTTAATTAATCTTTTTTTTCTTAAAAGCTGTAGACAGAATTCTACCTCAAATATTTTACTAATGTTTCCAGTATATACATAAATTATATTGGCCAAGTACCATATACACATTAAAAGTGATTGCAGTCTTTTGTTATTAAACAAAAAATCAAGGGTCGGGGTTTTTCCCAGTGAATGACATGAATATTTCTTGGATTTCCAACCAAGTTGTACCTGTAATCAGACTGAAGAAGTTGATGGTGCCAGTCATCTAAATGTTGCTGATTACATGTACAATCTGTTTGGAAACCCGAGAGGAATTCATTCAAAACAAAAAAGTATTACAATACTACAACAGTTTGCCTTCAATTTTGGGACTTCATCAGATAATAGACAGTTTTTAATGTATGAATATTTGTATATGTTATAATTGGATGTCCAAATGTAAATTTAGTGTCATGGACTGCATCTTATAACATTTTTAACTGAAATGTTGACTTTTGGCTAAAAATACTTTTAACCATTCTAGCTGCTTTCAAAGATGAAATTTTCAGAGGAAATGGCTAACAATTTGCCAACAAATGTTTTAAAACTCCTTCCTTTAAAGGTAGAAGTTTATCAATCAATAAGTGGAGTTGAAGTTGGAAATACAGGTATTATATTTTTATTGATTGATAAAATATAGACAGAAGCTAGAAAGGGTAGCAGATAACAGATTAATTTTCTCTGTCTGTTTGCAGGAAAATAACAGGTTTATACTTAAAATTTTCAGGAATCACATGGAAACAGGAGGACTGTTAAGTCAAGTAAGTGTAAACATTGGTAATTGTTTAAACTATGACCACAGAAAATAAGCCAGAAATTCCTTGTTAAAAACAGTTTTTTGACATATAAAGCCCTGACAGTAAAATTTTGATTCAAATGGTAACATAATTTTATAATTATTTTTGTTATAATTGTGATTAATTAATGTTAATTTTTTTGAAGTTTTAATTTGATAACTTCTTATTGACCATTGCAACATTTGAGATTGGGGAAGAGCCAGAGCACACACAACTCAAAATATTTTGATACAACTGTATACTTCATTTAATTTTAATACAATACATAAATACAACTTCAATTTTAAAATATCATAATAGTTAAAAACATTAGTAGAAGACAGTCATGTCTGTAAACATTTTATGATAAAACATACAATCTTTGGTACATTCTGAAAATATTTATGTACACAACAGTAAGCCAAGTCAACTAACATTTCACTACATTGGCCAAATGTCATAATGTCACAGATGCAAGAATAAAAAAAAATATACTCATTAGAGAGTGTATAAATTTAACATTTCAACGTATATGAACAGAAAATTATTTCACAATACACTGAAACAAACAATTACATCACAATTTTCTATGAACATCAGGTTCCAAATTTGTTGAAAAGGTACAACAATGCACACATGGGGAAGGCAAATTAAATCCTGACATACTGATTTGTTCCTTTAAATTGTTGTGCAAAAGCTGAGGTGAATTCTGTTCTGATTTTCCTTCTAATTTGCAATCATACTGTCAATAATTAAGTTTAACAATGGTTAAATAAGCTCCATTTTCATTTGGTTTCTTTAAATATGGTAATAATTAGCCCCTTTTATTTCTCTTAACTCCCTAATGTCTGAATCTTGTAAAATGTTTATTAGAAATTAAAAAAGAAACTGATGGAATCCAAGTGGAATATGACACACTGTTGCCATTAAACTGTCAGTCTTGTTTCAACAATTCAGAATCTTCAATTTAACACACACAACTGTCAACGCCTAAGCACTGAAATGGAGATGGATCTAGCTTATGTGACGCACTACCATTCGGGGGTTGTTTACCCGGACTGTTCTCTAAGGACATCTGCGAAGGACCAGTACTCGTCATTTTACTAGCGTCCAGGGGGAGTTCCTGTAAGTATGAGGAGGCTCCGCCAGCTTCAGACAGTTTGTGAGCAATGCTGTTGTCCACTGCCAACTCCCGACTGAGATATTCAGAGTGTGATGGTGGAGGCGGCGCGGGCGGGTACTGGTAGCGGGGTGCAGCGGAGGCTGTGGAAGGAGGCGGTCTGAAGGAAGTTGATGGATCAAGGTACTGCTGGAAGTGATGGTGGCTGTACATAGCTATCATGTCGCCGTCGGACAGGGCCGTCGGGGTGCTGCGCGTCGCCAGGTTATGTCCATGGTGATGGTGATGAAGTCCTGGATGATGGCTGGCGTTATCTGTCGCAGCGCCACTGCCTCCTCCATACGCCATGTTGAAGAGAGCTTCCGGGTCACACACGAATTTGTAGACGTAGCGCTCGCCTGCACATCAAGAAAATGCATGCTTTTAATTGAAGGTTGGCGACTGAATTGTACGTGGGGAAACAAAGAAAAGTATTAGTTAGAATGTTTCATGTCGATTTAAAAATGTTCATAGGGACAAAAAAAATGTGACGACCTTTACACCTCACGAGTTATTTCTTTGAAAAAAAATATTAAATATTATTTGTTCATGCAAATTATATGTACTGTAATGTACGTAAACATAATGAATTTTTTGATTCTTGTTTTTTATTTTTTAATTTCACGTAACAATTTTTTGCAATTAATTTTTTTGCTTCCGGTCAGGTCACATAGGAGGTACAAAGATCTGGTAAAACAAATCTCTGCCCACATGATTTTAATACGCACGCGAAGTTTCGTCTAGAAGAACGTGAGTTTCCAGGGACTCTGAATTAGTTATTTAACTTATAAGGAGGAGTTGCTAATGAACATATTGAGATTTTTTGGGGCACAGATAGTATTTTCATTGGCTTGCATGATAAAGATAATCAAGATCAAGATCTGGGGGTGGAACACTGGCTTATCGAGGTGTCGAAGTGATATCCATAGTAGCCACAAGTTCAGTAGTGGAGAGAAATAGAATTTAGACTGTAATGCAGAAGGAGCAGAGTAGTTGAGTAGTTTTGGGTGAGAGACAGTAGTGTAGAAGGAGCAAAGAAGAAGCAGTCAAGGAGAGGAGGTGTTGGATAATAGTGTAGATAGAGGAAATTAGTTTGGTGGTAATTGGTGAAGTCAAGCACTTTGTTTTGTATTAGCGATAGCAGTTGAGTCGGGAGCTGAATCTATTAGAGTTAAGTCGAATTGGGGTTCCCACAAGCCGAGGCACCTCGGCCCGTTTTGAGAGGTGTATGTTCCGGGGTTACAGACCTTGGGCATACGGTAAGAGTTGTCCGCTGTACCCATTGAAACAGTCGGCCAGCTGCCTCCTAAACTGATCGAGGCACGGAGAAGGGAATGCTGCGTCCCCACAGCAAACTCCTCTCCCTCTATCGGAAGTGCGTGGGACAAGTTCCCAATGCCCGACCTACCTGATGCAGGTTTTCCTAGGGTTTTCCCTGCATTTCTTTAGGCGAATGCCGGTTAGGATCCTTAAAATATAGCCCGGGGGCCCTAGTTAACCCTTGGCTACCTTCCTCTACCCTTCCGCATCCCCCCTTTCAAATCCCTTCCTAAGCTATTAAAGGGGAGTTGCCCAACGTGGCTTACCCTCATGTAGCCTGTTGCCCTAAAAAAAAAAGAGTTGGCACAGAAAATTGTAGCCCCGTGATTCTGGACTACAAAACGAAGATATAAGAAGACTGGCCAACTGTGCAACCCTCTTCCTCGAACGCGGTACAATTCAGCAGACGAGAGTTTGTGGCGTTTCGTCTACCTGAAAAGCGAATTATCTTACAGATCCCGGAAAGAATGGGTAAAGTATTGAGTCCATTCAAAGTCGGTGTTAGCCAACAACAGAAGTTCACATTTACAAATATTTATGACTGACCGCAGTATTTTGATCTGTTATTCCCGAGAAAGTTTAATTTTAAATATATATATATATATATATATATATATATAGTTTCACATTTTGTTATCAGAAAATAATGATTTTTTAGATATTAAAAATATAAATTCTTAATGGCTTTACTATTTAATTTTACCCTGCCCTATTACTAAAGAAAGTGATTTTTTTAAGATTGTAGCTTTCGGTGCAGAGATAAAAGTAAAAATTCCCCTAAGAGTAATAAATTATTACATTACTGAATCTGAGCGACGCCGTAAACTATTTATTTGGCGCCAATATGGGCAGTTATCGCATATTTTGTATTTTGAAAATGCCACCCCTTCCACCTCCACCCTTAGGGGTGCTAGAGTTATCTTAACTACGCTGGCTTGTTCCTGGATCTTAAGTGAAAGTGTACCAAGTTTGGTTGAAATTGTTCTACGCATTAATGAATATCTTAATTTAGAAAGTGGTCTACAATATTAATATTATGCATTATTTGTAAAAATTCAACTTGCGGGAAAATGACCTGTCGGGAATACGTTAATCGGGATAATGACTTGTCGGGCAAATAGTGATCGGGATTTTGTCCTGTCGGACAAACGTCAATCGGGATACTGTGGTCGGACAAACGTGCATCGGGCAAGTGTGTGTCGGGATTTTGTACTAGACGCCTACTAAGTGGTGCGTCCGCTTTGCAGAATGCACGGGCCGGCGTAAAGGCTTTTTTGAGGACGAATTGCATATGTGCCAACTATGCTCGCGGACTGCGTAGTCCAAACACAGAAAACGAAGACGTTGTTACGGAATGAGTTAAATATTTTTAATCCGCAATAAAGCATGCTCGTAGTTTGTATGCAACGTACCAGCGACTTTCTGCATGATCCCCTTCTCGTAGTAATATCGCAGTGATCGGCTGAGCTTGTCGTAGTTCATGGCGGGTCTATTCTTCTGTACGCCCCAACGACGGGCCACCTGCAAAAACAAAAATTAGGTACTGCTTCCAAACAGTTATAAAGAACATGATTCCAATTGGTAAATAAAAGTTTTGGTTGTATCTCAGTAAAGGTGCGTTTACACGTTTGAGCTTTTTTACTCTCAAAAGTGTCGAGAGAAAAACTCGCAAGTGTAAAGGCCTCTGAGAGTTCTCGCCAAAAGTGGAGGGGGAGCTCTCCGAGAGCTGCATTGTTGCTTCATTCTCGTCAGTGTAACCGCTTTCTCAGCGCTCTCGGAGAGTACTCTCAGGAATTCAAGAAAATTTGAATTATCTGAGTTAGCTGAGAGTAATATGGCCAAAAACAATATAAAATGGCCCAACGAGGAATCTTGCAAGCTTTATTTCACAAACATGTTTACCTTTTTTTTTACAAACATTTACAACATTATCATGAACTAATTCAATTTCAAATAATGCCTGTCTTTGAGCGAGGGTAATTACTAAGGACTTCGGCGAATAAGAATTTGTGTAGACATGCAGCATTCCGATGGTTCAAACAACTTTATAAGTTCCAAATTCTTTACAAAACACATTTTCTTTGAACGATAAAACAAAGATATTCTCAGAACATAGGTAATAAATAATTTTTCACATAAAAAGATAATATACAATTTTATTTAATTTCGTTCACAGATAACATTGTATCTGCAGTCCAATGTCATCGCACCTCGCAGTCGCTGCTCACAGAAACACTGAATTTTGGTGACCAAGAAAATATTTTTCGGTTCAATCAATACCTATATACATTGTCAATCCTTTATAATAACCATGTTTTCATTTTAATTACAGGGTTCTCAGGAGCTTGAAAAATAAAAAGTGCGGAAGTGTAACTGAAGATATTAAAAATCTAAAAATGCTGCCGCTACTTCTGTTTTTCGTTTTCTTTTAAAGAATAACAGGCAACATGAGGGTAATCCACATGGTGGCAACTCCCTTTAATAACATAGGAAGGGATCTGAAAGGGGAGATGCGGAAAGGTAGAGAATGAATGTAGCCAAGGACCCCCGGGCTTAAAATCACTCGCAGAACTGACTGCGAGCGTGCGTGCGTGTAAACGGTCTGAGCGGACTCTCGAGAGTTGGCACTGAGAGTTGCTCTCGGAGAGTGAACTCGGCCGAATTTCACTCTCCCGTGTAAAGGGCTCTGAGATTCACTCTCGAGAGCTCCGGCTTCGAGTTGCTCTCACCTACGCTTACAAGTAAGTACAATGAATCGTGAAGAAAATTTTCTGACGTAAATTTAAGGATTCCCTGAATTCCATTTAAAAATATTTATAAAACTTTTTGGTTTTTGTTTATCGCTTGATTTTAAGCTTGACGTGTCAACTGTTAACTTTATCGATAAGCTTTAGTGAATGCTTAATTGGCGAAATTGTTCACCGATCCTTACTTGGAGTGTTTCATTTCCGCACCCGCGTCCTCTGATTGTAGTTATACCTCAGTATTGTTTAACTTTCGCGAACATGGGACCGCGTTACAGATTCAATTAACAAAGACTGTGAACAAAAAAATACTCATCTGCAGTATTCTTAGATGTGACCCATGCCTTGACAAGTTTGGCCTGTCGGGTTATACAGCTTAAAACTAAACTACCACCTGACATCTACCTCTCACTTCGATCGCATCTTAATAATAGATAATTTCAAGTGAAACGATCACACCTCTATACGAAATGAATTCTGGATTTATCCAAGGAAGTGTACTAGGATCAATATTATACCATGTATACACGGTTAACATACCAGCTGCTAACCAAATTACGCTAGGAATATTCGCAGATGAAACAACTACTTGAAAAAAAACAGTGGTAGCATCTCAACTCCTTCAAGAGTACTTAAATCAGGTGGCTTAAACTATGGCGTATAATAAAATATAGTTCAAAATCAGCCAACGTAACTTTCACTCTAAGAAGGGAAAAATGTCTACCTGTTAATTATATGGTCAAGAAATACTACAAGCGGATACATTTAGAAGGAAGGTTACATGGAACAATCATATAAAGAAAATGAGAAAACATCTTGATCTACAATTTCGCAACAAGTACTGGCTGCTAGGAATGAATTCACAACTTTCAATAGAAAACAAGTATGCACTTATGGGGTACAATAATGGGGCACAGACTGCAACTGGAACAACGATATCCTAAAAAGATTTCGGTCAAAAGTGATGAAAACAACGGTACGTCCAGAACAACGTTATGGTTAGTGACATCGGAATAGACACTTAATGAAAGAGTGAATAAATTTAGTGTTCGGCAAAGCGATAGGACTAGTGCACGGCAAAACAAACTTACAAAATATCTATTGACAACCCTCGACAACTCAAAACGTTGAAACCTTCGGTCCTACCACATCGACTTATCTAAAAGCTATGTTCTACTATATTTTTTAAAAATTGAGGTTTATAACGGTCGCGTCGACATCGTGGTCATTAGCGACCCGTATGTTATTTACAATAGTTTACTTAGTGTTATTATTTACATACATCCCTAACGTTATTAGCAATTGGGTTTCTATATTTCTTCACTTAGGTTTGCTTCCTCGATAAATTTGATGAGGTCCTAGGCAGCTGAAGTACAGAGGTCTGAGATGTGGTGTTTTGTGACTGTACCTCTTCTGATGTCAGTATATCTGCTGCAATAGAAGACCATATGGGGAATAGTTAGTGGTTGACTTCACAGGTTGGTTGGGTAGCTCTGGAAAAGAGGAACGCATGAGTATAAACTGAGTGGAGGGTTCTTACTCTAGATAGCATCACCTGTTTTGTTTTCTATTTATGGATTTAGGAATTGTTGTCTTTGTAGTGTACTAGTTCACTGTAATTATTCCGTTGTTCTTCCATCTCCTTTTTTCGTTCCATATGTTTTCGAGTTTTTCTTTACAGGAGTTCCACGTTTCCTTGCTATTGCACTGAAATTCGTTTACTCTGTTGTGTATGGTTTTGGATGCTCCTTTTGTCAACTTTCCAGGTATTCCTGTATGCGCAGGGATCCATGCTAAACAGGGGTTTGGATTTCTATTCCTTATCTTCGTGATATTGTCCCTAATGAGGTTCAATGTTTTGTTCCTTTTTTGTTGGGTAGTTATGTTATCTTTGATTGTTACAGATGAGTCTGTTAGAATCAGGTTATTGCCATCCGGGAGGTTTATGCAGAGTTCGGTGGCCATGTAGATAGCGTGATGACTGGCTATTTAGTGATCTAGTGCGCTGGTCATTGCTGCTGTAGATTGCACTTTCTACTCCTGCTGTGGACTTGGATCCATCTGCACTGATATGGGATAATTGGGTTTCTTGATTAATTCATCGTGTTCCTTGACGAAGTTATCTTTTTTCGTGTTGTCTTTTACTTTGGTTAGGAAGGTTAGTTGTACTGGAATGTCTAAGATTTCCAAGGTGTGGTTCTTGCATGTGTTTTGTTCAATTTGTGGCAATGTGATCCTTGCTGTCCTCAGGTGTTTTTCCAGAATTTTATGGAACTGTATTGCTTCTAATACTTCCCCACTGTGGTGGTAATTTAAAGGCTCTGTTTGTTGTCTGATTTGGGGGTTACTTGATTTTATGGCGCACTTGATTGTTAACATTTTTCTTCCGAATACCAGGGATAATTCTTTTGTTTCTGTCCTTAGTCTCGTTATGCATCCCGATATGATTCTTAACGCCTCGTTCTGAATTTTGTTTAGTTTCTCTGATGTTTCTTTATTCGCAGACTGGTAAAGGTGGGCCCCATATTCTATTTTCGCGAGGTTAATGGTTTTATATGTAAGTTGCAGTGTACTGTGGTTGCCCCCCCCCCTCGTTTCTAGCTGCTATCATTATTAATATATTTATTCGTTTCTTAGTTTCTGTTATTAGTTGTTCTATACGGTTTTGAAATCATAGTTTACTATCCCATATTGTCCTAGTATCTTGTGATTTATTGTACTTGTTTTGGTTTGGTCGTTTATTTCTAGTGGATAATTTTTTTTGTTTGTTTCTAGTTGAGAACAGTATATTTCTGACTGTCCGGTGTGAAGGAAAATCCTATTTTTTGAGCCCAGTCCGTACTGTTGTCTATAGCTGATTGCATCTGTTCTGGATTGTAGCCCCTTCTGAGTAGGACAATGTCGTCCGCATAAATCATTGCTTCTGTTGGTCGGGTGATTACCGTGTTGATGTTGTTCATAGCTAACAGGAAGAGCGTTATGCTTAGGAACGAGCCTTGAGCTATCCCGTTTTCCATCTTGAACTCGTGAGACGTCTCTTCGTTCGTTCTTACTACTATTTTACTATCCTCAATTAGGGTTTTAATGCAGTATACTACATTATTTAATGGAAAATGTTTCAGGTACGTTACTTACACATAAGTTAAAACTATATTTCTGTTTTAAGAAGTGGTCAATGAACCATTTTATTTATGATACAACAAAAAAAATTAAATGTCTGTAGACAGATTGTCAAGCAATTTGACAATAAAAGAATCTGGATTTGAAATTCATTGATAATTAAGTGTCATGAAAATGGTAGAGACCGTATTCGGGTATGCTAAATACGATCGTTGTATCCGAGAATTAATAATTAAAACTCTCCGGAATCCGTAGAGAGTTAATAATTATATATTACATCGTCCGGAATATTTATGGGACATGGTCCAAGAAGTACCGGTTATATTTTCAATAAATTTGATATTGTATCATGTTCCAGAAATATTCACAACGATGCATTATTATAATTGCCAACTCTTCATGAATTCTGGAGAGTGGTTAAGACATTCTTCATGACAGTTAGAAGGCCTATTTAATATAAATAGTGTTGTAACAAAATATTATCACGTTTTAGAATTTTTTTACAACAAATGTTTTGAGTGATATGGCTGAAAACTTTTCGACATTGAAAGAAATAGTCTGAAGAAATTTGCATTTTTATTCATTAATGTTTCTGATAAGAATATTTATAAATAAGCAATTACAAAAAATATATATCTTAATAGAATCACAAAAAAATTTTGATTTTAGAAACGGATTAGTGGTTTTCAAATAGCATGCTCACCTCTTTAGCCATATTATAGCCCACATTTTTTAAAAGATTTTGAATATCACACGTTGAAGATACTCAAAAAAATTCCTAAATTATATCGACATTTAAAACAAACGCAATATTTAAATTTCTTGCTCAATATTCCCCACAGCACTAAAATTAGTATTTCCACCAGTTTGTTCAATACAGCCACCAATCTATGCTGGGACAACAATCTTTCACGAGAATTCAATTGCATAGAATCCCAGTTAAAATTCAACTATTACCGTACAATAACTATCGATAAGGAAAAAAACAAATGTACTTTAATATCCAGTAGCAATAGGAATGAGCCCGAATCTCCTACGTTATTTGTCACATATGCTCGGAAACTAGTAGAAAATTCCGCATAATTGCTAGCAAGTATCAAATCACAACTGTTTTCACCACCGTCAGTACTCTTCGTAGCAAATTAAGCTACATCAGGACTCCCACCAAATACAACGAAGAAAACTTTGGTTATTTATTGAATCCCTTGCGGATGCGGACACCCTAACATTGGCGAAACGAGAAGAGAATAAATAAACACAAGAAAAAAGTAAAACAGGGCGAAATCACTCACACAAAGTTATCAGATAACGAACAAAAAATTAAACCGCCGAACCCTAGTGTTTAATGCCATGTATATTCTATTAAATAATTCTGTCTTCCAAGACAGCGTAATATACCATATATTTGCCATTCTTTAATACGATAACGTCATTTTAATTTGTCGTACGATATTTTGCACTTGGCCCAGTTTTGACCTTGTCGCACGTCAATAAGGTTCCTAATTCGTTCCGAGCAGAAAGTTAAATTACCCTCATTTTTCGGACATGATCAAAATCCAGTTCACTGTCTCCATGATATTAAAAATTCGAAGTCCAGTTCTACATTCCCTCAGTCAGTTGCTAATTAAATAAGCTGAAGTTAGTAGCTTTATTTCTTGAAAGTGTGCTCAGACTTCTGTGCACCATCACTGATTATTAACCATTTCTTTCCCTGAAGACGTTTTTATCAAAAGAACTAATCGCAAAGAAGGCTTGTTATTTGTGAGAAGTACGAGTAACTTTAGTGGAGTGCTAACCAAAGGCCCAAGTTTGCAGGTCCTTTCCGTAGTATAACTTGCCAACTACTGAAGATCAATAGCCATTAAGAAAGTGGCAAGTGCAGACCCTCTGTCTCAGAGGAGTGGAAGCTTCTCAATTTTGTGAGCAAGTAAATGCACATAAAGAAGGTGCAGATTTATAGACTGATACGCTTTCTTCTACTACTTAATTGATACACTTTGAATATAGATAGTATGAACCGGTTCCACGGTAAACCTGTGTTTGTTTTAATACAGGTCATAACAACCTAATTTCAAAAATTTGGATGTACCTTTTTACTACAATTTTTACAGAGTAATGTCAGTGATATTGCGTCAATAATTGAAACTTTTGTAATAATGATTATCTAACCACTTCTGTCGTATTTAGTCACTTGCTGGTCAAACATAAAAAATTGTGTAAGTAAATTAATAACATAAAAACAAATGAGTGAGATCGTATAAATACACTGTATTACGTTTACATTCTATTGCGAACTGTAATTTTTAAATGGAACTTTTAATGCACCTGGAGAAAACCCGCACTGATGGTAGGAACCTGCAGTCTTTATACTATCTTAGTAAACAAAAGTGAGCGTCCCTACCTTAATTCATCAACTAAAACAACGTTGGGTCGGAGAATTAATTCTTTGGTACGAAAGAAAGTAACTCCTCCGGTTACAACACTATAACGATGTAGGCACCTACCAACCAGAAAAATTATAAAAGATACAATATGAACATTACATACAGAAATTTAAAAATTGTCTCTTCAAATGTCAAAACAGTCTGACAATCAAGGTTCGAGTTAAGCAGATTCAATAATAACATAATCAGTACAAAGTCTATGACATTTATTTGTAAACTAATAAGACTCAAAATAAGTTTTTTATCATAATAAATGTTGTGATAATCCGAAACAGAACCTATAAACAAGAAATATGTATAAAAATTCATCAGCAGAAGGCGTTTGTGAACGCTGTTAGGATCATGGGATGAACGGTAGCAAGTTAAAGCGACATCTCCCTTCCCCGTCCAATTGTTCAAAGGAGTCGTTCAAATTGAAGTTGTTAGCCTATGCCGTCTCTAGCGAATTATATTATTTCTGCTGTTAATTGTAAGCTCTGATTTATGGACTCATAATTTACTAAACTATGTGAAATATAAATTAGTTTATTTATTATTTGAGTTAAATGATAGAAAATTAACGTATAGATAATGAATTAGCCAATTAACAAATTAAATTAGTTGATAAAGTAAATACCTCACAACGTTTCTGCAAACCTTGTTGTTATCATCGGGTGTTGAAAATATTTGTGTGTACGTCGTCTGAGTTGTGCCCCGTGCTATTGAGAAAGCCTTTTCAGGTCTCTTTATTGGCTAGTTAACTTTGTTAATTTTATACGAATACGGACGTTTTTATTTTAAATAGTATAAAATGTGTCCGAAAAACGATATGCAACATCACGTGAAATCAATTACCTTTTGAAAAATTGGACTTCATATTGGTCATAAATATATGATTAGTTTCTCTTAAGGTGTTTATTCTTTTATTTGCCATCAATGTTTATGATACAAGTATAAAATTACCTTATTTGAAAAATTGTGTTTGATAAACTTGCATCTGTAATTCGAAGCTGTTCCGTAAGAGTTTGTATGGTCTCAGCTATTCCAATACGTCAGGCCATCGATCTTCGTTCCTACGTCTCTTTTCCTTATAGGAATGAAAGAGAAAGGCGGCTCTAAAGCCTCGTTTACTTATAAAACATTAAGGTAAATTAAAATTCATATAAATAATTCTTTAGACTTGATACAAAGTATCATATTACTATAAAGAAACGTTTTCTGGGTCTAGTACAAATCTCAACACACGCTCGCCCCAAGCACGTTTTCCCGACGACAACATTCCGATTGACGTTTGCCCGACAGGTCATTATCCCGATTGACGTTTTCCCTTCAGGTCATTTTCCCGAAAGGCGCGTTTTTGCGACATAAACGATTATATTAATATTGTAGAAAACTTAATATTTTAGGTATCTTATTATACATGATTATTATTGTAAATTAAGTTACTACCCCGTGTATTTAAGACTCCAGCACCTATATTGAGTGGTGGTGGAAGGGCGTAGGATTTTCAAAATATGCGATAACGACCTATATTGGCGCTGAATAAATAGCTTACGGGGTCGCGCTGATTCAGAATGTCACTCGATGTTGTCAGTGAAAAATTTCGACCCCTAACGGCATGAGGACGGCTCTAGGGGTGGTGTGAAAGGGGATGTTAATAATACTTTGATTTTAAAAGAGTTAAAAATAACTATTTACGCGGCTACCCTCTTCCACCCACACTCATATGGGTAATATAGTTATCTTAAATCCACTGGGTTTGTTCCTGGATCTTAAGTGATACGTGTACCAAGTCTTGTTGAAATTCTCACGCATTAATGAGTAACTTAATTTACAATAATAATAATAATGAATAAGTTAACTAACATATTAAGTGTTGACGGTCCAACAGAATTGAGATAATCACCCAACTGGACAAAAATAAACGGATAAGATAAAGACTGTCTTTTTAAGGTACTCTAAGAGATCCGCGCGGAGTTAGTCAATAGTCAGAATAGCAAAAGCCAATAGCAACGGTAGTATTTATGTCGGAGACTGATTGCAGCTATACAGACCTACCAACAACGCTGAACACCGAAACATAACAGACGTTATAAAAATAATTTTTTTCAGACGTTGAGCCAAATAACATGCTTTATTGTGTTACGTTTGTAATGAAAAACGGAATCAATTAAACTTCTTTGATAATTAATTTGACGAAATCCAGAAAAATTAAGGAGCGTTTATTCTCAAATTCATACGTGAATTGATGGTTTGGGTTATAATTTCTGAACTTGATTTCAGAATCAATACAAAATACAAAAGATGTCATCTACATAAAGGAAAAACCGAAACAAAGGGTTTGTAAATCAAGTAGGCAGGAAGATATTATCTAAATCTCGCATGATGATTGTTACGTTCATAAACGGTTCACAGGGTAAAACAATATCTTTAGAGACGCCCTCCTGTTTTGTAGTCGTCAACGTCACTACCTCGCGTCACAGAAGTCCCGAGCACGAATCTCGTAAAGGGAATGGATGGTGTTTTCTATACCGAAAACCGCCCCCCCCCCCCTTCCCCGAAAATTAGTTCCCCGACCAAATGAAATATAAAAATAGAAGAACGCAACTATAAATAATAATAATTTTAGAAAATAATTGTAACCGAGTTACCTCATCCATCTATTTATATAAAAATGAATTTACTTTTGTTTGTCCTGTATACGTCCCTATACAATTCATCTGATTGCGGTGAAACTAAGGTAAGTTGTTGTGCGCACGCTCGCGCTCGGTCTCGACATTTTACAACAGGTGGCGAGCAGGTCGCAGCTAAGCTCTCTGAATTTGTACAAGCATTTTAAAATAGATGGCGTGCGGGAAGTTTCAACAAGTGAGTGTATACGAGGTATGTTCAAAAAGTATCGCGAATTTGGTGTTTTTTCAAAAAGTATTTATTTTTTCATCAATATCTATTTTGTCCCCTTCAAAGTAATCCCCCCGGATATAATACATTTATGCAAACGTTTCTTCCAATCCTCGAAGCACTTAGAAAATTCATTTGATGTGATCCTGTTCAGCTCCTACTCCGATACAGTCTTTATCGCCTCAATCGTGTCGTAGTGTCGTCCTTTCATGGGCCTCTTCAGTTTGGGGAACAGGAAAAAGTCACAGGGGAGCAAGTCTGTGGAATAAGGTGGCTGCGGCATCACTAGAATGCTGTTTTTGGTAAAAAAAAATTCACGCACAAGCAACGATGTGTGAGCAGGGGCGTTATTATGGTGCAAAAGCCAATTTTTGTTCTTCCACAAATGTGTGCGTTTCTGGCGGATTGCGCATAACTTTCAGGTAATAATCTTTATTGACAGTACGACCCTGAGGCAAGAATTCGTGCACTATTCCCCTGTAATCGAAAAAATCGGAAATTCAAAATTCGCGATACTTTTTGAACATACCTCGTATAAAATACTTTAGTGACAGTTCATTTTTTTCGGTGTATGAGGGCGCACGCTCGACAGAATGGAATTGAATCAAATATAAACGTGTGTGGCGTATAAATGTTGTTGACTGTGAAATTTCAATATATAATGGATATCACACGCATTTTCTTTGCTTTCTGAAAATTAATTTGTAACAGTTGTCAAAAAGCTTTACTTTCTCTGTCAAATCAATTATGTCACCAAAACAACAAGCGATAGGTCGATCTACACCTCATGCACGAAAGCAAAACGCAAAGGAGCTTCAGAAAAAAAAACAAGACTATCCGAATTACTTCTAAAAACAGAATTAAAACACAAACATTTTATTTCTTTGCGTGGCATTGCAACGAATGTTTTGTTGTTGTATCTTTCTGCATCTTTTGGATTACAAAGCAACTTTATTTTCCCCTGCAAAGCCGGGTAATACTATAAAAAACATTAAACTATAAAAAACAGACGCACGACAAAACTTTCCTGTGCTGTGCTGCAAGAGATTAACAAATGGAGTGACATGTGTAAAGTTAACTATGAGTACATTAAAACAAGCATTCTTACCAACAAGTAAAGCGGATTTCATCTGGAATGAAAATTTAAAATCGCCGTTTCAGAGTTTTAATTGTTTATTTTATGAAGTACAAGTAACTAGAGTGAGTAGTACCTCTTCGGGTTCGACCAGCTTGAACTCCATGCCTCTGCCGGTCCACGCAATGCAGGACGCGTTTCCTGGATCGTCCAGGAGCGCGACAAGGAACTGCCACAGTTGCAGGGAGCCCCGCCTCTGGGAGTAGCCACCCCCATCCCACACGCCCCCGGGGGCAGACGCAGCCGACGACGTGGACCCCGGCCTCTGCGGGGGCGCCTCTCTCTGCTGACATGTCTTGAACTCTGAGAATACAACAACACTTGCAATAAGTCTGAGCGGAGCACAATGGGAACAGACATGTATTATAATTCTCGTTTTATTTTTAAATCCACAATAATATTATAAAATACGCTGTAGTTTCAAATTACAGAACAATTTTTGTTCATTATACTAGTGTATTTATATTATTAATAATATAGATGCCAAGCACGTTGTTCTGTATACAATCTTCCTTCAGATGATTATGATTAATAAAGAAGAAAAGTTTCTATAAAAACATCAATAGTGTGAATCCAAGAGTGTTTTTTTATTCACTTAAAATTATTTCATAAACGTCCGGTAATTCAAGAACAGAAGAAAGGTTTCTAATTGAAGCTCATCACTAAAGGCTCTGAAACTGTATTAAAGAATTAGGATGTTCTTAAATTAAATAATTTTACCTATGATCAATTTTACGTATTATTAATTATTCATTGAATTCGTAGTTTAAGCCGTGAATAATATGATTTAGTAAGTTGTAGGCGAACCTGTGTTCAGGTATATACGATGGATGGAGAAAGTTCGCTCCTGACGGAGAGTCGTCCCAGGTAGCTCACGTACCAAATGGAGGTGCTATGTTCGAATCTCTGTCAGGTCAAGATTTTTTCTTCCTGATCCTTTTTTTGCTTATCAGCCCTTCAGCAGTCGCGTTTCGGACGTTAGCATCCCCAGTCAGTTTTTCCCAATATCGCCAAGAATTGTCGTACTTTATTACAGTAACTATTAATGCTTATTATCAATAACGCATTAGAAACTTTTTAGTGTTACGTATCGTGTTAATAATTACAACGATTCGCTATTTCTTGAAATATTTTTTGCAATAGTGTCTATTTAAATGATTGTGCATGTTGTAACATATCTTGTAATTTCATCTGTAGACGAGAAGAAAAACTCCATAGGTGATTTCACGGGCATAGCCCGATTCCTTCTCAGAACTCCCTGCGGGCCGTAATGTTCGCCCGATTCCTTCCCAGGTCGTTCAGTGGTAAACACCTGAAAACGACCCGATTCCTTCTTGACCAGATACTGGAGTAAACTGATGTGGAATGTATTTTCTTTCTGAATTTTTATTTTCATGCGATGTATAATAAAATTTAATAATAACAATTAAATTAACGACAGTTTAGAAAAATATATTTCTGTGCAACACAGATTGAACAAACTCCATCCTATACTTTTCCATTTGCTGTTTTATATACCTATTTTAATAATTTATTCTTACTTTTGTAGTGTCTGAAGATGATTTAATTTTGGTGTTAGTGGCAGCTTGCATCATAAGTAAAACTTCAACTAATTTATAAATACTGTTAATTTTAAAACTGTTTATTTAACGTACTATGCAAACTTTCACGTGCGTTGGTTGTTCGTTATAGGTTGGCTGAAAATTGGGTTGGAGGAAATTGGGAATTTTTTCAATGTAATTATCCACCAAATAATCGCAAAGTTTAAGTTTTTACGATTGCGACTTTGTGGACATAAAATCTTCAAAAATACTATATAATTCTGTATATAGTATCGTAATGAGATGTTAATTTAAGAAAAATACTCCAAACTTTCTGCAAAAAATTGAAAACAACCTTGAACAAATCACGAAAACAAAAATATTAAAATGATGTTAAAAAAATCCACTAAAACAGCCACGAAATTGTTTTTCGGATTTATTTTCCATTTTCAACTGAATTTCATGTGAATAATTCAATAACATTACAACAATTCACCATTTAATAATGCAGTTTATGACCAGTTTCAGCCGTTTTATTTAAATAAAAACCTGAAGAAGGTACAATTACGTACCAAAACATTGTTTTTTTTAATTAATTAAATAAACTGTCTGAAATTGTTAATAAACAGTATCCTAAATAGGATTTGAATAATTCGGATATTTTAAATTGTATGCTCTGTAAAAATGGAAGAATGCTACAAAATTTTGAAGTTGTTGTTCTGATAGCTAATTCATAAGATTATTTAATTTTGTTATGTCTAGATCAGCAGTTCTCAGACTTGTACTATCAGCAATATCGATCGCAAAGAAAGAAAGAAAAAAAATTCGAACAAGCGATCGACTAAAATAAGTAAGACTCGGGGGGGGGGGGGTTAATTAATACCTTTATGCAATTCTCTTTATATCAGTGATGTGTTTTGATACATTACATGCATTTAAAACTATCACTCTACCAAACTTTATTGAATACCATAGATTGACTATCTGAGGCCAAATGATCTAATGTTACAGTCCTTTAAAAATTATTAAATTCTGTGACTACATCCGACACAATTTCTGGTAACAAGAAGGCAAATAAATCCCTCATAATTTAATGTAATCAAATACAAAGACGTAAACTTTAATTAGATTAACATATCAATTAATAGTATATACACATCATCTCAAATTATTCAAGGACGCTTATGACAATAGCAACTTAGTAAATTGATCTCTAATTCTCCAAAATAGGTTTAAAATTTCAAGCCGGATTTAAAAGAAAGAGTAAGGTAATAATTTTTTTATAATTACGGTGTCACCGTACGAGGAACAAAGGTTAGACCGTTATTTTTTAATGTCTTTGGAGAATATGGACATATTTCCGCGATCGACTTTTGAAGCCCTCGCGATCGACCGTTTGAGTATTCGTGGTCTAGATTTATTATAAATGTTGATAAAAAAGCACCGAAAGAAATAGTTCGCCATTAAAAATTTTACAGTTAAATTTAAATTATTTTTGGGGAATTTTAGGTGAGATAAACCAATTTCTTTATCAAGTAAATTATAAACCCTATTTCGTATTTGGAATAAAGGATGACTTCAGTAAAAATTGAGAACCAGTCCGGAAAACGTTGATTTTAGGCGAGTAATCGTTGAACACTTTAATTAATTTAATACGGTTTAGGGAAGTTTATTTTTTTTGTGTGATTGTTGATGCTAAGGTTCTGGGGGCGTGCAGGTCTGACCAATACTTCGGGAAGGAATCCGGACTCGTTGAAGTTATAGGCGGGAAGGTTTCGGGCTGTGTCATTTTATATACCTGAAAGTGACCGCAATAAACACAGAAGGAATCGGGTTTCTCAAAATCCCCCAATGCATCATAACAAACTGCCTCCCATCAATCTGTGCAGAGAATTCCATATTACCCAACCATCAATTTGGTTTCCAGAAACAATTTTTCGACGCCATCATCAAATTAATTTCTTCCACTGCCCGCTCCCTTAATAGCTTCCAAACCATAACTACCTTGTTCATGGACAAGGTGAGGTTAGAAGCACTCATAAACTTAAGTATCCCAATAAAATTCTGTCGCCTTATACGATCCTTCCTAATAGATCCTGCTTTGTATCGATAAATCGTAAACACTCTTCCTACTTCACCCCTTCTGCTGGCCTTCTCCAAGGAGCCTTATTTTCTCCCATTCTTTTCCACATATATTGCCCTATTAGATAACCTTTACCAGTTTCCCGACGTTACCGTCTACTGGATATCAGACTAGAATCCCAATAACTTTTAGACCTCCATTAACACGTCCTAGTACCGCTACAAGAATGGCTCTCCAAGTGGAGAGTGAAACGCAACCGTACCAAAACGTCTCCTGTAATATTACGGCACCGAAACTATCCTGTTTCCTACATCGAGAAAAATCCCACCCGTATAGTTTTCTGGAACCAAGTAATCTTCACCTATCCCGTGATTCATCTAAACAAAACTCGCAGCCTAATATCACATGTACATAAACTCCCAAAACGCGTCACCTAACGATCGATTTAACCTTATTAAACGCTTACTCTCCAGAACAGGATCCTGTCATCCTACAACCCTTCTCCATACATACGAAATCTTCATCCGCCCTGTAATAGACTATAGCCACATTGTTTCTACTCCCCCCCCCCCCCCGAAGTCACCTTCATTCTGTAAGGGCCCTGGAAAGAAGAATCCTTCGCTTCTGTGTTTCACTTCATTTCCTATGCACAACTATTAACCTATTCCAACACCATCCCCTTCTAAATTTCCACCCTGTCCACCATTGTTTTAACATCTCCATGCACCCTACGGCCACAGATCCATTAAAAAATGACATTCCAAAAGTCCTACCCACCTTCTATCTTCCTATAATCATTGGCCGGAAACCTAAATTCAACTATGTCTATCTTTGAGAAGTCATACACCATAACGTAAAACAAAAGTATCCAGTATTACAACTCCCCAATGTCGCACTGTATTATAATCGACCCATCCCAGGCTTGTTCAAAAAACAATAAAAAATCCTATGCTGAAGAGGGTCTCTGCCCTATAACGGCAAAGGACACACGTCTTTAATAACAATAATAATCGCCCGATTTCACATTCTTTACAGCAAATTCTACACCAGGTTTCTGACTGAAAAGTTCACTTTTCTTGTGCAAACATACTATGGAGAAGTTATTTTTGTCCCAACGTGATTGCCATCATTTCCGAGGTTAAAAGTCACTTGTGTTACGTTCAATATCAAAAGTTTCACAACCTCCATCATTGTTTCACTCTAGGTATAGTGAAATATTTGGTCACAATTATCAACTTCATCAGAATCTGTCTCATTAATATTTGTTCCGTCCTCAGAAATTTCTACCATCAATTTACGAATTCTATTCACTTCAGATCCATAATAATACATAATAACACTTTTTTACCACAAAAATCAGAGAAAACCCGTCTGCTATAGTTATCCACAAGAATAGCTGTAAACGGAAACTAACGTACGTAGTCGATCGGGGATGCTGTACAAAATCCTGTACAACTTTAACGAAAGTTTTTGTATTACATGAAAGTCAAGTATGAAATTCTGCTAGAAGTACGAGAGGAAATAAAAGTTTTTATCCGTTCGCAATTCTAATGTAGCCAGCAAAATCTTTGAATGCGGATTTGCATTTATGTGAAAGTGACACAAACTGTATGGAGAAAATCTAGAAATCAAAATCAGAGGCTATATAATGAATAAGAGAAACGCATCAGACGTAATGTCAATAATCGTTGAACCGAGTATTTAATTTACTATAAAATATTGGTCGTCAAATTTCCCTATCACGAGAAGGATTGGCCGAAACAATCTACAGTTGAAGACCACGTGATGTCACCGTACTGATTGGAGAAAATAAAGGATGACGTTTTCCGATGTGAGAGAACGAAATAGAAAAACAAAAGAAATTTCTTTCGTGGGATAAATTGGCTGTCATTTGTAATTGTGTTAATACGACGTAGGGTGACACTGTTCCATAACTTTTCGGAGAAACAATCGCCTCTCTGAAATGGACGCTGAGAACGCCGACACGCTATTTCCCGAAACAGCCCGTGGACTGATTTTCATTTACAAAATGGAGATGTTACATGTTTACTTTCATTTAAACTTAAATTCATTTGACGGTTTTTTAGATTTTAATATCACCAACTGCTAGTTTAATATTTTATTTTGCATTTAATACGCTGGTTCGCACTCTCCTAAATAAAAAACGTTAATTTTTGCAAATATAAAACACCCATGTTACTAATTACAAATATATACAGTCAAATTAATGAACAAAATTAAGCTATAAAAGAAATACCACACAACGTTTCTGTAATTCTTGTTACTTTCGTCACCTTGTTTGACGAGTCGTAATTGCGGTTCTTGCGGTTTTGAATCACCTGACGCATGCAACAAGATTGCAAAAACGTTGTGTGGTATTTATTTTTACACTCAATTTTGTCCGTTAATTCGATATCTATTTATCTAGTTAGTATAAAGAAAAACGACACAAATTCAAATATATATTGGTAATTAAAAAGTGGAAATAATTATAAGTGGGAATTAATCAATATTTTAAAATATTTATCAGCAATCACACAGTTTTACCCCAACGGCGGTATAATGGAAGTTTACATGGATTAGGAAATACTTAAGTAAAATGAAGAATAAATTAACTTTCTGTCAAAGAAATTATTGTTACGATAGTCAGAGAAAGCATAGTTCTCAAGTAAATAATGGGTTCCGGAGGTTTCGAGTAGACGGCCACAACATATCATTTGTAAGAATAATGACTTTGAACGGTGTTAGTTACAAAACAAAACTGTCATACGCAAATATAAATAATATTAATAATACTTTTTCTTAGTAATGAGAATTCTTATTTGCTTTTCAATATAGTCACTAAGTCCGTAAAGAGAATAATAACGAAAAAAATTACGTCTAATTGAAAATAATGAATTAGAAAGATAGCCAATACAGACAAAAAAGGTTAATAGAAATATAACACAACGTTTCTGGAATCCTTGTCCCTTTCGTCAGAGAGCCTAGAGAAACACAACTGCAATGGTCAATTGACAACACTCAAAAACTTTTTTTTTAACCCTTTTTTTGTATTGGATATCTTTCTTATTAAGAATAATAATGAGATGTTTGGTGTGCGAGCTAGGCTGGTAACAGCAATAGATGTTTCAATTGGTGATTACAAGAATTTGTCGCAAATGAAGTATTCGCGGATAGTTTTGTACGAGGCTAGAATTAGAGAAGTTACCTTCTGCTGGGCCTTTATCCCTTAGAGTTGCAGCGCTGGAGTATAGAGGCTGTTGATTAGTAACGTAACCTGAAACAAATAATTGACACATTTAGACTGAACTATCTCACCAAGCTGTTTTAAATAGAGCATAAATATAACTAAAGCTTTAACTATAACGTTTATTATTTTTAGTGATTATAATTCCTCTTGCAGGTTATCGGTATAAAAAACGTGTTAACTGTAAACTGATTGTCAGCCAGCTGCCTCCTAAACTAGTCAAGGCACGGAGAGGGGAATGCTGAGACCCCACAGGAAAACCCTCTCCGGGTGTCGGAAGGGTTTGAGACAAGCACCAAACGCCCGACCTACCTGATGCAGGTTTTTATAGGGGATTCCCTGCATCACTTTTAGGTGAATTTCCGGGTAGGATACTTAAACCATAGTCCGGGGACCTTAGTTAGCCCTTGGCTACCTTGCCTTGCCCAACCTTCCTATGCTATAAGAGGGGAGTTGACACTATGTGGATTACCCTATACAAAGCCTGTCTACACCTTCTTCTTCTTCTACCTGACGCAGGTTTTCTAGGGTTTGTCCTGCATCACTTTTAATCGAATTGCAGGTAGGATCCTTAAACCATAGCCGGGGGCTCAAATTAACCCTTGGTTACCTTCCTATGCTATTGAAGGGGATTTGCCACCACGTGGATTACCCTCGTGTAGCCTGTTACATTAAAAAAATGACTTTTATTAGACTCAGAAGCCTGTGTCATTAAACACAGATTTCTTCTCTTTTCATATAATATATTAATACTTATTTCATCATATTACGAATTTAAGGGCCCATAATTAATTTAATCATAAAGTTTTTCATATTATAAAGAAACTTTATATTTAAATATCTTTGTATTAAAGTCATTATCAATAAATGTGTATTTTGTCGATTTTACTTCAAACTTTGGTGAATGTTCGAGAATGATCACTGCCAAGAACATAATCTGTAAAGCATCATTTCGTTTCGATTATCATATTTTGAGACTGATTGCTAGTTCTGATGGAAGAGGGCTGTTCTCTATGTATATAAAAATTAATGTTTGTCTCTTTGCGCTCCTAAACGATTCATCCGCTATGAAATTTTGGTGAGTTGTACGCACCCCCACACCAGTTTCTGTCTGCCATTTGAAGCGTTAGGCTAAAACGGCCGATATTAGCGTCGACTAATTACTTTTTTGGGTCTGTATGATTAATACTTTCTATCCAGATGTATTAATCTTAAATTTGTTGACCAATTTTTACCAAACTTTATACACATGTTACTTACGATCCAGGAACAAACACTGAGGGCTTACGACACACCTACCGCCTCTGGGAATGGGGATGGATGTTTTAAATTAAATTTAAAAAAAATCCCAAACGGCTATTATTAGCTTCGAATAAAACGTAGTACGGTAAGCTTAATTTGAAAGTGTCATTCAAGAATTTGAAGTATCTAATTTCAACTTCAAAAGACAAGGGAGGGAAGCACCCTTATCGTATGGATCATGCTGGAAGGGGTTTCCATAAAAATAATGAAAACAGACCGATATTAATGTCGATGCCGGGGTTATAGGAGTCGCTGAGTTTAATTCTCACTTTAACCATGGTGGTTAATGTAATTTATATTCTACATAGCGGAGGTGGTTGACAAAAAGTGACCCGGTGTAGTTTTAACCCTATATACTCTGTATTAATTCGTCGTTATTTTTAGTCACATTTATTTTATGTAGTAGGAGAATACCCGTATACCGTCAATTAACATCTTGGTTCATTTGAAGTTAGATGCCGAGGGGTTTGGTCGGGGATGGGCATGAATATGGGTAAATGTACGCTATTGATGCTAGTTAAATGAAATGTTTACCAAGAGGGTAGTGACGAATTAATTCCTTCTCATGGCTAATTTAAATAAATACCCAGGTAATGTCGGGCACTCAGCTAGTGGCATTATAAGTATAATATTTTAAAATTTTACCTACTACTGTCAGTCAGAATAATAAAACATTAAGTGAATGAATTGCATTGTCCACATTCCAGGAATAATGTTTGCGATTTTAATTTTAACTATGATTTTATTGTTATAAAAAACAAAAAATTAGTTCTATTTTAACGAAAAAATTAATATAACGGGTCAAAAAAGATGTTTAGAAATAGTACCAAAAGCGTAATTACGCTTTGAAAATTAGCTTTATTTACCGTACAGATTTATTATTTAGAAAGATATTTCATACACACGTATCTTGGATTTTATAAACCTATCTGAAATGTGTTTATAGGCGGTAATGTAGATTGTGTCGTATTTTCATATTATTGGACGTTATATCGAATTTTATCAGCGCGCAACGCTGAGGTCAGGTTATTGGATTAGGCCTACACGAGAAACGTTCTTCGCTCGCCGGAAACGCAGTTCCTTTTCCTGTGTCCACACCTTACTTAACGATATTTCGGTTCCTTAGCAACAGGGAATTTAATAATTCAGAGTTACTTGGCATTTTATCACCTTAGGGAAAAAATATTTAGTACATTGAAAGCTGCTATCTCGACACTCTCATAGCTCGATAATCATCTACAACTACGGAGATCTTGACTAATTATTTGCAGAGTTCGGATCAGAAACATGAAACTAATCTGCTTATTTTCATCCATTAAATGAAAATGAATGCATATTCGACATACAACGCATGAAGTAATTTCATCGAAACTTGGTAAAATTGTTACTTACAATATATACTGTGGAGGTAAGGCGGTCCTAACACGCGTATCAAATATTTTTAAGGAGCGGTGACGTTAATAGTTTCACCCTAGGTGCAGTTTAAGACGCACGTGGGAGGGAGTACTCCTGGTTGAAAGTGGAAACAAAAATAATTATTGATATTCAAAGACATAGATATCTTCCATATAAGCCTAAAGCCATACAGCCATGGTTAAGTTAATTAAGGTATGTGGACGAAAAAATGTCGATCGGACCGACAAGGATTAGCTCAGTGGTCAGAGCAGCCGTCCGGTAAGCGGAAGGTTCTGAGTTAGAGTTCCGGTCAGGTCAACATTTTTCTATCACATACCATTAAAAATAATGTGAAAACCAACAAAAACCTTTTATCAAGCTGAGCGATTTTTTTCCAAATTTTTCAGGAATACTTTTGAGTAGTCTTGTATTGACGGACTTTTTTATTGTATTAACCCGTATGTATTTAATCTGCAAATGTGGAGTTTGTCCGGTGGCAGATACATATAATTGAATTTTATACTATACACTAGTCATATAACTGATGGGATGCCAATTTACATTTTGATCTTCTGTCTGCGTACTTCATCAAGACACAATAACTTAATTTATGTTGACGGCTAGCGGTGAAAAGGTTAGTAATTAAATATCCATAATAATTGGTGACTAATTCTTAGTTTTGAGAGTTGCTTATCAGATTGCTTACTGTCCCGATTTAATTTAAGCCGACTTTTTGTAAAATAGAAGTCAATAGTACTTCCCAGAAGCCTGTGTGTGAAGAACATGCATGGAAATGCAATTGAAGATGATAAATAAATTTCGGCGGATCTCCCTAATACTTCAAAATATTGCTATTTCCTGCGAGACTTACGTTATCGATCACTCTCAACAAGTTATAGTCTACAGTTTTATAAGTCGCTTTGAAATCGCAATGTTCCTTTGCATGCAGCTTTATGCCATTTGTACAAATGGATCAATAAGGATTTACTTATTCTCTCTCCTATAGTTGAAAATGAAATTATTGTTTATAATCAAATTTGGAGGTTACGTGGACAAGTACCAAATGCCCGACCAACCTGATGCAGGTTTTTATAGGGTTTTCCCTGCATTACTTTAAGGCTAATACCAGGTAGGATCCTTAAACTATAGACCGGGGACCCTAGTTAACCCTTGGCTACCTTCCTCTACCCTTCCGCATCCCCCCTTCCAAATCCCTTCCTATGCTATTAAAGGGGAGTTGCCACCATATGGGTTAACCTCATGTAGACCCTAAAAAAAGTGTTACTGGCTGGTCTCAGCTCTCGCAGGTGGAACCTACCAGGAGCGATGTAGGGTCAGTTTTGAGAGGCGTATGCTCCGGGGACGTAGAACTTTAGCATTCAATAAGAGTTGTCGGTTGTTCCCATTGTAACAGCCGGCCAGCTGCCCCCTAAACTGGTCGATGCACGGAGAAGGGTATTCTGCGCCCCCACAACAAACACCACTTCTGCTATCAAAAAGGCGTGGGACGAGTACCAAATGCCGGATTTAATTGATATAGGTATTTTTAGGGCTTTCCCTGCATTACTTTTGCGCGAATTACATGATAGGGTCCTTAATATGACAGCCCGGGGGCGCTAGATAACTATTCGCTATTTTGCCTTCCTTCCCGCATTCCCAAATCCTCCAAAGCTTATAAATTAATAATAATGATACCATGGCACTCTGAAGAATAAACACTGCCAGTATGATTTATCGCGCTTATTTTTACCCCATAATGAGTTATGGTATTATAATATTGGGACATTCTCCTGTTATAGTTGAAATATTACAGATATTAAAACGAGTTATTAGAATACTAGCCTGAAAGGATTGTCGCGCAACTTTTACGCACCTTTTTAAAAACCCGGAAAATGAACTTTTCCTAGTGCACACATTTTAGACATCTTAAAGTTTGTTAAATGTTATTAAAAATCTGTTTTCGACAAACTAAGAGAGACGCGAAAATAACAGGGAAATCGATTGTATCTTAGAACAGAAATATATCGGCTACAGCTTTATCAATTCAGCATTTATAAATTCGGGATAAATATTTTTAACCGACGGATATAAAATCCGCAAATAATAATTGAATATTTATTACGAAATGAAAAATATCCTGTTTTGTAACACGAGTAATGAATTTGTTAATCTGTCGGTAAATAGTTGATTTGGACAATTCTCCGCCCAAGCACTGTTCTTGTGAAGAGTTAAACAATTTTAATGCAAAACATTTGTCCCTCATTAAATTTTTTAATTATTTAACTAACTGACGCAAACTCATCACTCCCCCGACGAGAGCCAGGACGAAGTTTCCGGTCGCCCAAGTAACGATGGCGAAATGAGTAAAAAGAGTGAAATGTGGCCGAGTGTGTGACGTATATTTAAATGTCTGCTCCAAGTGCTTCAGTGAACTGTGTGTCAATTGTAAAGTGTAACATTAAATTACAAATTTATCATTATTTGCAAGTTCTTTCGTCAATTTGATTATTTCTTTCATTGTATTAATAATTTATTGCTTAATTATTTAAATTCTTTTAACTTTTTCAGATTGTAATTTTATATTTTTTGTATTCATTATTTCGAATTTTGTTTTATATTATTTTGAATATTGCTCTTATTTGTGTGTATATTGTCTTTGTTTCTCATTGATATATTTTGTTTATCAATGTACCTATAATTGTGCTTTGACTTGTCCTATAAATGACTAATAGAATTAATAAAAAATTCAAATAATAGGAAAAGTCTTGAGCACAATCACGAACTACTCTTATATTTCAAGGTTTTCTTATGATGTTGCTCTCCAACCATATTATTTCACATCACATTACCAAATAATCGACAACTATATGGCTTGAATACTTTCGTTTCATTATAGTATTTATTCCTGCTTTTTAACTTTCAAGACGTTGTACGCGATCGTTACGCATATTTGTTTCCCGTGATATCATAAAATTCATTATATTTATAAATCTAAGCCAGATTGACAATCGACTGATACTACCAGGTGGTGTGCTCACAGGTTTTCGCCAATTCCATTAACAGCTCCCCTATTTCGTACTCACCCTCGAAGTCTTACCAAGACGTGCTACCCCTAAGCCCCACCTCCACCCTCTATCTCAACATGTCTTTCTCATTGGCGTCATTTAGCACCGACATGTGTTTTATTTCACGTATTTGGGAAAGTTGTTAAGTTGAAGTGACCAAAATAAGTTGTCTCAAGTCTTATGGCACTGTGAAGACGTTGTTAACTCAGTACTAATATCTTCCGAGTTATAAAAAATTTAGGTTTCTTGCTATCTCGTAAAATAGTGCAAGTTCTCTGTGAAAAGACTAAAGCCCTAAAAAGTTGTTATTTATACTTATTTTCCCTGTTACCGCAGATATACTTGTACAGCATTCACATTTACAAAATGTAGCGTGTGTGCATATAAAATTCTGTTTTCTTGCCACTGTTATCACGTTTTCCGAATTCTTGTACCTTGCCGGTGCGAGAGTATTTAAACTCTTGACGAAGTTTTAATTTAAAAGCTGCAAAGCTAATATTGTGCTTTTTTGACAGTAATTTTGAATTGCGTTATTTTCAGAATTTAATTTTTTTTGGATGACATTTCACTTGAATGAATTGAAAATACGATCAGTCCGAAAATATTCTCTCACATTTATTTGACTCTTTTATCGTCAGATAACTTTCTTGTGTTGAATTCTGCATCAAGTGTTCAAATAATAATCAGGATCCAACAATTTAAAAGTATACATATTAACTTTCTGGTTCATAAGGTATTTTAGACGGTATCAAAAATCTTCACAGGTAAACTTCAGTAATTTTTTGTTAGTGATAAAAATAGCTGTTTAATAGTAATTAAATGAAATTAAATTAGAAATTCTGAGATGATCGATGCAATTACAAAAAACTGTTGTCTCGTATATTTATCCTTAAAATCATCTGAAAATATTATATAATTTAACGTATTAATGTCAGTAGTACCTGTCATATTATTTCGAAGATTGATAGTAACCTGAATTGAACATTCATAAAACTTATTAAAAATTTATTTGCAAATAACAATTGTTGCAATTACCCCAGCTATAAACACTTCAATGTTATTATAATAATATTATAGCGAAAGCACGTCTAGCGCAAGAAAGCTAACTTTGTAACGTTGCCACTGAAGAAAACGATCTATAACACTGATAATTGTAATGTATATGAATCATAAGTAAATTAATTTTAGAATATTTAAATAAATGTTACTTAAAACTCCTATTTATTGTCGATTATTTAGAGTGAATTCAAGTTTTTTGAAAACATAAATAGCCTTAAATATTTTTCTTTTTAATTTGCGATTAAAATATTTAATATTTGCACATCACAAAAACTAATCATGTTTATGGCTCTTAGTGTGTAATTATTGGACCGCATCAGCTTTAAAAGAAATTTAAAGCTATTATGATGGTAGTATAGAATTTTCTTACGATAAATGGACGTTATTACATTTAATTTTATCTAGTTATGAAATTTTTGACAATGGTGACGAAATTTGTTATAAGCTTTTTTGGATTGTCGAGTAGAAAATATGAAGAAGAGACCAAGTAAAGAGAGAAAAAAACAACGGAAAAAGAAAAGTTTCAAGATATAGGGGAGAGCAGCATGAAAATGGAGAAACTGAAATGCAGAGACAAGAAAGAACCCAGATAGTTCAGGGACGGTGATAGCGTCAAAGAAATAAATCGTCTAGAAGAAGAAGTGGATACAAAGATAATGTGTAGAGTGAAAGTAGATATTGCTCCAACGTTTGTAATAGAAAAGAAACTGTCATCAGGGAATGATTAACATTCAGTGCCACAGTACGAACGACTGAACACTCGGGAAGGCGTAGACTTATATATTTTGCACAGTCATAAACATTTTGTATATTTTGCGTCTATTGTTTGTCCTTCGCTTTCTTCCCTGTCTTTCATTGGCCTCTTCTTATTTTTATCCAAACAGTGGAATACACGAAAAATATACTTAGTTCATCAATTAATTTTTTAAACTAAAACTATTTTTTTTAGTACAAGTCTGGCCAAATCTCGACAGGACCAGAAATCGAACCCGGGTCGCATTCTTTACCAACTAACCCATCCTAGTCGACTCCGAGCCCGATACGAGACTTTACTATCCAATAGCTCAATGAATTAAACAATTTCATGGCCTATATGGCTGAGCTTTCTTTCTGAATGATGAACCTTTCGTCATAATTATGGTTACTATTTGCTAAATATTTAACAATCCAGTAATTCCATAGAATTTAATTTTTTCCAACAAAATACCACGGACAACACAATCAAATGCTTTTGACAAATCACAAAAATTGGCTAACGGATATCGCTTGAAAATTAATTCTTCTAGATAGTCTTTTCAATTTAAAAGCTTACCCTAAAAAACTGCCAGAGATTTATTTTTGTTGAGATAAGTGTGGATTCTATTGTGTAAAACTCTTTGATATATTTTATAAATGGCAAGTAAAAGTGAAATTAGAGAACAGATAGAAAAGTCTTTTGTATTTCCAATTGAATATTTTACTGATTTAAAAAAAGCATTATGTATGGAAAAGAATTTTGAAGAAAATTTATATCATAAATGACAGGAGACAAACAGGGTACTTGTTATTCTTAACCATTTCCTCACCAAAATTCACTTTCGCATCTGAAACTCACATTACATCAGTTGGATTGATTTGTAGCTGGATTCAACGACGTATGAAAGTTTGAAATTAATTGACTTAGACAAAGAAGTTAAGACTTTTTTTCGTTTCCACAGACTTTTCAAATCCTTTTTGTACCCATTCATTGTCTTTAAATTACAGACCACCAACTATTGAACGCGAGATTGTGGTCGTATACAGCACGTGTAGCAGAGTGAGGACGTACGAGATCTCTGCACACATGAGGCACGTGGTAGACGGGTTCTCTCGACGTCTTGCGCCGTTTCTCTCGTTTCAAGAGAATCCCGTTTCATAGTACCTCCGTCTTGGTAAATTTTATTAGAAAAATTCTTTTCGCCGCTCAGGTAACGACAAAAAAGTCACGTCCAGATTTTCGTGTCGCGTCATGCATAAATGAAGAGCGCGAGTTTGTCAAGTTTCCTCCTTTGGCGCAGGGCGGGGCGTATCAGTTATGCATAAACTGGAAAAGGCCGTGCATTTTATATCGCGGGGGCGGACAGAGACGGCGGCGGCTGGAGCGCTAACGCATGCATAACCCAGCGGCGACTCGGGAATTGGAGCCGGGAGGCCCGAATAATGAAACGCAGCCTCGGCCGTCTCTGGCTTCGGCACTTCCGGCAGGCAAGGTGCCCATCAATGCATCCCCCTCCCCCACCTTCGTAGCACAAGATTTTATCCGCAATTACGGAGTAATACAGAATTATCGTAAAGCAGAAAATGAAATAATACCACATAAGAATCTGTAGGAGGTAAAGACAAATGGTTTTCGAATAGAGTAAGATGCTATTTCGTAAGCCTACCGAAAGTATACTGTCTCGTATTTCATTAAATTGAACTATTAGGAAAATAATTTGCTTGTTACTCTGGGGTAGAAATGTATTTTACTTGAATATTCGTAAGGAGTTCCTCGAAAGACCTAAGCAGAATACTTGAATATAATAAAAGTTTGCTGGAATCCCTTAATAGTCAAGGAAATATGGACAATCCTGAATTTTATTGAATTATACTAGAATACTGTTTCCTTCTTAGATTAACGATGTGAATCGACTCTACATGGACGACTCAAGTAATGGAAGGTCAGGTTATTTTTTATTTTTCTTAGAGTAACAGGCTACATGAGGGTAAACCACATGGTGGCAACTCACCTTTAATAGCATAGGTAGGGATTTGAAAGTGGGGGTGCGGAAGGGTAGAGGAAGGTTGCCAAGGATTAACTAGTGCCTCCTGGTTATAGTTTAAGGATCCCACCCGCTATTCGCCTGAAAGCGATGCAGGACAAACCCTAGAAAACCTGAATCAGGTAGTTCGAGCACTTGGTACTTGTTCCACGCCCTTCCGATGGTGGGAGAGGGGGGTTTACTGTGGGGACGCAACGTTCCCTTCTCCGTGTCTTGAGCAGTTTAGGAGGCAGCTGGCCGACTCTTCCAGTGGTGTTGTGATGATATATTAAGTGTTGCAGCAATATCGGCGAGTATAATATATGTGAGCGTAATATATGCGAGTACTGTAGAATATCTGAGTGTACTGTAGTGTCAGCGATCGAGTGGAAAAGCATATACGAATTAAATAAAGAATAATATTTAGCAGTGCAATGTTTTAATTTATATAATTTATTGTAGAGAAATACCTTATACGTATTTTAACCCACCAGCCCATCAGAGAAATGGTCTCAGGTTTGATATTTTGTTTGTAAGGGGATAGATGTGTGTAGAAAATATGATAGCGGACTGCAATGTATTAATGTATATAAATCATTCAATAGAAATGTAAAGAACATGAAAGTGCTTAATACACAACTAAATTTAAATTAGCGGTAAATCTTTGTTTATTTGGATGATTTTTTAATATTTATGTATAACTACAGTAAAGTGTCATGTGTCTTCAAGTTGTCTGAGTTATAAATTCAATAGCATATGGGAAAAATAATATTAATTATATCTGTATGGTTTTTTACGTATCCATATACATGTTTCGAGAAAATTAATATGTCAACCTCCTGTGGTGTAGTGGTCAGTGCCATTGCCACTTATCCTAGAGATCCCTGGTCAAATACCGGCGAGGGCATGGATGTTGTGTGTGTGTGTGTTTGATGATTCATTCCGAGAATCCCTACAAAAATTAGTTCACCATCAAAGTTGAATGTCGTTAATGATCTTAGCCGATGTTGGGAATATAAATAAATTTATAATTTCCACCAGAGGTAAAGACCAACAATAATTGAAAGAGTTTGGCGAATCGGTGTAAGATCATTTTACTGAATTCCGAGTTTTACTCAGCACAGGAGTTTCTTGATCGTTCCCTTAATAATAATTATTTTTTGTACTGCAAAAGTGTTGATTTTTCAACTATTTATTTAATAATTTACTTCCTTTCTATTTAGTCTTATTTGCTCTTTCCTTTTCAGTTACGTGAAGTAACTTGTCTTTCGTGTGTCTGTGCTTCTTCCTAGTGTGCGTGTTCCAGGTGTTTATTATATTGTGTTGTGTAATTCCATATTTTGGGATAATTAATTTTCAAAATAATTATTTTACCTAACGCTTATGTAATTTGTATGTATATTATAATAATATTTCTTAGATGTTTCTTCCACTCGAAAAACGTTAATATTTATGGAAACGTTCCAATCCAGTTTTGCTTAGTGTGTCGTTCTTCTTTCGTAGGTCACTACCATTTGAAGTGCCAAATCTATACTACGAAAATGGAATCAGTACATTACAAACGTTTGACGCTATTTATGTTTTTATTGCATCATAAACCAGGAAAAAGTATTTGTGTGAATTTGGGGATAATTAGTAAGCGTATGGGTATTAACAAATCAAATAACGCAAAGTTTAAAATAAGTCAAGTCCAGGACAATAAAAATATTTTTGCTAGTACAAGTTCTTGATAAGAAAAAAAATAAATCTGGCAACATGTCATAAACAGTTTAATAACATAAAAATTGACATAAATTTTCGTTCCTTTTCTTTGAAACTCATTAGGTGTACAAGTATAAAATAAAAAAATTGGTATAATTTTTTGAATATAATCCTGTATATTTCCGTCTTCGTTGTGCGTGAGAAGCACAAGCTTTTATAAATGTCTTTCCTAAATTTTTTCATTTATTGAATTTAATCAGAGAATTTAAAAAGATGAATAACTCAACCAAAGGATATCTTAACGAAGACAGAAAAAAATAATTATTTTTTGGAGTTTTATTTTAGGTTTATCTTGAAAATTGTCGCATGTTAAGCGATATGTGCTAGATAATCCAAAATTATGCACGGGACGTTACTAAAATCATATTTCACGAAAAATAGATTTAATTTGAAATTCTTTTCAAGTAGATTTTTTCCTGGATGATTAATTCTGCTTAGTGAAATTCTTAGTGATCCTATTTAGAGCTCGTTTTAAAAAATATATTTTTCTTATCTTTGAGACAGAACAATTTAATTTTTCACGGACGAGCTTCTGTTGTCCCTTATAGTAACGGATGTTACCAGAAATTATTAACTGTAATTGTTTCGCTGGAGTAGTAAGAGAGTGGTAAAGCGTGTTTTATTATAAGAATTCTTACGGGGATTAGCGCCAGTAGTAAAAGATATTCAAAGAACCTAAGTCTTTCAACGCCATGCACGGCCGATGACCGGGTCAATAATAAACGTAGAACTCACGCAATAGCAGCAGGCAAATTTCCTTTCTCAAAATGTTGACCAGGAATTGGATCAGAAATTTTAGGCACAAATTCTGTCTATGTAAATTTTGCAAAACGTTTGATACTAAAAGCGGAAATATGAAGGTATTTCGTATAATTCCATTTCTTTCTTCAGAAAAACAGAAGAAACGTGACATTGTTGTGATATAAATAGAAACGTTTTTACGATATTAATCAAGTCCAGAAACGATTCCTGCAGGCTATATTTATTATATATTTTATTTTGTAATGTATGTATGTAATTAATTATTTTATGGCACTCGACTGCACCAACTAACATTTAACGATCTTAATTGAAGTTATAAGGCCTTGATAGAAATTTGTGATCCAAGCAGAACAGACTCAAAGATACTGAACTTGAATAAATTAATATATATGTATATAATAATATATATGTAATAAGATATATTTAATGATCAATCACATACTTTTATTATTTGAGTAAAATTAATAATTAAAAAATTCGATAACAGAGCTACGTTTCGGTATTTATTGGCACACGCATCAGGCTGTGATCTGACAGAAGGGTTTGTCTTGAAGTTATAAATGATTTTGGAGTCAGTGTATGTAGGTTACTTGTTAGATTTTCACGGTTAGAAGCCGTCAAGCTCATTTTTGAGTGTGCTTTTATTTTTTATACCCATACGGTTTTATTATTTTAATAAATCAGATAAGAAAATTATGTTATAATACTACCATGAAATATGAGGAAATTAATTTATTGAAGATAAAATATTAGAATTTTAAAATAATACCAGGTTTTGAAATATTCACATAATATCAGTTAAACAATACATTAACCTAATTTTTACCACGTTTGATATTTTAATATGTGAATATTTAAAAAATTGGTACTATGGTAAAATACAAATTTTTTATGCTCAAAATATTTAATTTCCTCATATCTCATGATAGAATTTAAACTTTTTTTTTCGTTATCTGATTTATTAAGTTAAATAAACTGATATTGTTTGTAATAAGTAAAAGCAGACATATTTAAATTTGATGTTCCGTGATCGATGAAACATGACAAGTAATAGTCATAGGCAAACTGAGTAAACAGTTATGACATCAAGACGAACGTTTCAGCTGTACCACTGCCTGAAGACTGTACAAAGGACAGAAACGCGGCGCTGTTAAATATTTTTTTTTTTGAAAAAGGAATCGTCTGTTAATTGGTTACTTAATGCATATTTTCTTTATTGAGGTTTATAACGGTCGCGACGACATCGTGGCCATTGGCGACCCGTATGTTATTTAATGTCGTTTATATAGAGTTTTTATTTACATACATTGATATTCTTACAATTATTTGTAGTTAGGTTTCTATATTTGTTCAATTATGTTTGTTTCCTCGATAAATATTATGAAGTTCATGGCGACTCTCGTTGAAGTATAGAGGTCTGAGATGTGCTGTTTTGTGATTATAGTCTTTCTGATGCAGTGATATAATACAAATTATAATATTTAAAAATAGACGTTATAATAAAATATTATTTAATTATATGTATGAATACTGTTGCTTTTAGTGCATCTAAGTACTGTATCTCAGTATGCACTCATTAGTTTAAAAATTAATTAACTTAAATTTAATATTATTTTTAAATTCTTCGAGGAAAATTAGATCTACAAACTTATTTCTGAAAATTATTTTAGCTCACTGAAAACCTTAGTTATTAATTGTTTCGGAAAATTAAATTGTTGTTCATTTTTTACTCTTATCCACTAATTTATTTTTTAAAAAAACTTAGCTTGAGACCGAAATTTATGCATTGTATTTATTTTCTTGTTGTTCAGTAAGTGCGTCCGTATTTTCTGTGAGGGCATGGCAGGGTAGGGCATGGCAGGACAGGTGGCGTTGTCTCCGGGCGAGGCCGGAGCAGAGCAGAGGGAAGAGTCCCTAGGGAGCCCCTGTGCTGCTAGCGAGCCTAATGAAAAATACACGCCAGTAGCAAGCAGCAGCAGATTACTGCATAGCCACTTAGAGCAGGGGCACTTAACATAGCAGCCGCCGACAGCTTTCATACGCTGTTAATTAATTCACGCCACCTCCATACAAAACATTACAAGCATTAAACACATTAGCTTTTTTTATTTACTAAAAACCCTCGGCAGGGCCCAATTCCACTCTGAATTGAATAAGTAACGGCGAGAGCCAGAACCCCTACCGAAAACCAGCGGCAAAGTGGATTGAAAAAAGCCCCGCTGATAAAGAATTCACGCGTAGTTTAAATTCGTATAAAGCGGAGAGAACTCGCGTGTGGTCAGCAAGATCGCATCTTCAGGATGCGACCGGTCATGTTTTATTCTCGCCTGCGGTCGCTCTTGGCTTCGGCCATTGGCGGTCGCGGCTCTCGGCCCTGATTGGTTGTCTTCGGCCACACTCTGTCTTCTTTATTATTTATTTAGTCGTCGTCAAGCCACAAGAATATTTCAACGCAAACATGGCGACTATTTCCATATACGAAATACACACATCCGAATTCTTAAATACAAACAATAAAGGACGGAAGTAAATGCGGAATCAATATTACATTATTCAATTTAATCACAATGTGGACATTTGATGTGATTAAGGATCATTAATGAGCCTCAGAAACAGTTAGAATCCGTAAATTTACCCACCATGCAAAATGTAAATTTCGTATTTGACAAGAAAAGGTTCTTAGAATATTTAGTTAATTATTTGTAGCTTCCAAATATATAATAATCAATTAGTTACAAAAGTCGAAGAAAATCACTCAAAAATAAAATAGATAAAAATTCTTCCAAAACATAAAATTCAGTTAATATATCAGATAAATGTTAAATTTAATATTGAATTCCAAACAGTATGTGGTCGAATTATGGATTAAAGGACTGAAAACTCGCCATGCGAGTTTCATACTTGCAATAAGAAACAGAATTTGAAATAAGAGTATGTGATGAAGTGAAGAATAGGGTAGCACTATATAACACGTGGGCTGTTAAGTATGATTCATATATAAACGACGATATATAATTAATTCTGTAGATAACTAAATATTCTACACCTCTGGAATGAATGGGGCTTATAGTTACCGGACAGAAGTTTCAATATACTGATTATTTAATGAGAGGAATTTAACGCACTTTTGAAAATTAAAATTAAATAACTATTAAGATTTTTGGGGAGGTAATGCGCTACGTTTCCGTACTTATTTGTGCCCTCTGCAGGTAATGGTCCGACTAAAACGTTCCCTCAGTTTGACTTTGAAGGTTTCTTGTTACGTTTCCACGGTTACGAAAATTAAACTTATTCATAGAGTTCTTTTACTAACGATACGATTTTATTTAACTTCATAAAACTTATACAATTAAAAATTCTATTACAAGATGTAACGAAATTAAATATTTTGAAACTAAAAATTAGGATTTCGCTAAATATCAATACACAATACATTAACATATATTTTTATAATTTAATGGTATCATTTGGAATTGAGTGAATCAATTTAATTATTAAAACAATATAAATTTGAAATATTGCATTGTTCCTTAGACAACTCTGGACAGGGTAATAATGTTCTTTTGTTTATGTTTTCCAGGCTTGTTTTAAATAGATTGGGACGGAAATTATACTTAAATCGTTTATAAATTAAAATATGAAATGAGGTATGTGAATATTTAAAAACTTCGTATTATTGGATAATTCAAATTGTACTTTAAAATTATTTAATTTTCTTATTTCTTATTATAGAATTTTAACATTTTTTAGTTATCTATTTACTAAGAAAAATAAAATCGTATTGCGAACAAGTAAAAGCCAAACATCAATAAATTTGATGTTGTGTACCAGAGGAAATATGACAAGTAACCTTCATAGCCAAACTGAGGAAACGTTTAATAATTCAAGAGAAACCTTTCAGTCGGACCGCAGCCTGAAGAGACTAGCTATAAGTTCTGAAACGTTGCACTGTTAACTATTTTTTTTTGTTAAATATGTTTCTGTTGAATAATTAAAAGTATGTTAATTTGCCGTTAAATACAGCTTAATATAATTAAAAAATTTCGAACGTTGATACACATTTCGACGATTGTAGACAACGCAAGTTCAGACGGTATATATGACAGTAATTTAAACGTAAAACTGTTTAGCTCAAGGGCTGGAATGTGTAGACTATTTCAGTCATAAATCTTTTCTTTTGGTTTTAATATAGGTCTGTAACAATGGACAAAAATTGAAAATCATACTATTATTAGAGAGTATTAACGGATCGCTTAAATGTAATTTCACTTCAGAACAAAATATTAAAGCAAACATTCGTTTTCCACCCGTTTCTTCTGAGTTCATACAACTCAATAGTCACTGAAATTATTTTCGTTCAAAAGTTTGTATTATTAGAATGCACTAATTATATAAAAAATATCGAGTTCGTATATTTCTGTGGAGTGAGTCATTTTCACTGTCGATTTCTTTCTTACTCTCAATTATTTCAATTTGAAAAGCTTCATTAAATTTCTTATCGAGTGCAACTTACATTGTTTTAGTTTCATGCTTTCAAAAGAATTTAATATTTAATTTTAAATATTATTATTATTATTGTATAACAATTGTACAAAGTACGAAGCGTTACATTGGAAACTGTATATTCAGATTCATTTTCCAAAAGTGTAACGATATCCGAATCATATTTAATTGTTCCCCTTGATATCCCTTTAATAATTTTACTATAGTACACCAATATTTTTTTTATAAATTGTATATATTTTTTATTATTATATTTATTTATCTTAATCATGTAAAAAATGAAATGTGAATGTACGAATACCAGCAAAACATAGCAGTGCCTAACTTTCTTGAAATATAATTAAAATAATGAAAAACCATGAAGCATACATGATTCTTATCGAAGAGTTGTTATTTTACTTTCACCACATACATCAGATAATGGATTAAGGCGTATTGTAGATAAAAAAATGTTTATGATAGCACGCACATCTAATTACATCGTCGGAGAAAAATTAAACTTTGTGCACTCCCCCCCCCCCCCATGTTGGGATTACATCTAAATACTTTTTATGTATATTCTTCGCTTGCCTGTGGTTTTTGTACCACACAACTGCATTTGAATGTATAATATCCCAGTTGTATGTTTCTTGAAGTATTTGTCGATCAATAAACTTGAGAAAAGCATTGTATGGATAAGAAACATCGTCATTAAGAAATGAGGAGAATAAATACCTGGAATATTTTGAAATGTGGAGTTGAAGAAAAGTAAAAAGAATTAAATGTTCAGGAATGGTAAAAAATGAAGAGGTTCTAAGAAGAGTAAATGAGAAAACTACAGTTTATAACAAAAAGGCTAAAGAGAAACTGTTTACTGCAGACATCATCGTAGGGCACGTGGATTGAGTTCCAGGCCATGGAAGAAGAAGAAGGAGAAGAGTGCAGCTGTTAGACGACTTCAAGTTAGAAAGCAGAGGAAATTAGCTGATGAAGGAAGAAATCAAGGCTAGGAAAAGGTGGAGAAAGAAATTTACAGACCAAATCAAGGGCATTCCATTAGCTAGAACACTATTTTAATAGTAAAAAATTAATAGCTAACAAAATTTTAGGACACTGACAGTGTTCGAAGTTTTGAGCGATTAATTAATTTTACAGCTACGACAAAAAACCAAGCAAAAATCCTTCCAGGATAAAAAGGTGTATTTTGTTCACACATGCCAACATCGTGTTACTATACGACTAAATATTAGTGGGTGATATGTTCATTGGAGTGAAGAACATGTGCGACTTCTGAAACTCAAGAATCCCTTTTCATCGTTTTGTATTCCTAACTTATTTTATATATGTAAAAAACGGAAACACTAGTGTGGAACTAAATAAGGAGCAGTAATTCCATATAGTTTAAATCCTTAAAAGTTTACAACGACCAAATTATTGATTTTTATATTTCCTGTGGGCCATTTTCTAATTAAGTTGACTGAAAACGGGGAATTTAACTGTCACTTGAGGCGGCGCATCATTTATCTTGTAGTGAGTTAACAAACGCGCAGCTTGAGGGGTGCAACGATTATTTCCACCTTTATTACACACAGTCGTTGCTATACATATACATGTCTGCAATTCATTTTTCATTCCGTGATTTAAAAAAGTGATAATAGTCTATTTGTGCTCTTAGGTTACTTTGAATATTAAGGAAATACTATTCAATGGGACTTCGGTTACGTTGCTCTCCCTTCCGCATCCCGCATTCTCGCCCTTCCTATGCTATTAAAATGAACGAGCCTCGTGTATCTAATTACTCATAAGAAAAATAATTAAACATTGAAAATAGGACACTGCATTAGAATTTAATTCGAGTTTCGTAGAACTTTCGCTTTGTGATCTCGTTTGGTGTAAAATTTGATCGAAAAATTGTATGTTGCACGGGTAACGTCTTTATAATAGTGTTTAAATTGGTTACTACTAATACATTCAATGCTTACAATATTTGTAGGTCGCGAGAAATAGCAAGTACTGTCAATATGGGATGCGCAATGGCCTACTCGCCTGAAATTGTAGTGGGGGATATTCTGGAGCTGAGTTTAAAGGTACGTTTCCATTCTGACAAGTTGGAGGGGCATGTCGCGCAAGAATGTTGCGGCAACATGTTGCGCGTTATTGATTCTACTGTTTCCATTTTACTGCTACGTTTGCAACATTTGTATAGTTTGTTTGTTGTGTTAATCAGATACAGTGATTTTTCGGATAGGTGAGTGAATATGGACAACTTGACTACTTCAGTTTTTGTGGTAATGGCAGGCGTGAACTTCTTTAAAAGAGCCGAAAACGACCAAGATGTTCGATTAAAACGTTTTTAGCCAGAAGACATTCGGAAGGAGCCTATAAATCGTTGATGAGAGACTTGCGTCTCTAAGGTGGGTACGAGAATTTTGTTAGATTGACAGCAAGTGATTTTGAATTTTTACTTAACCTTGTTGGGCCAGAGATACATAATAAAACAGAACATATCAAGAAGCAACGTAGCCACGTAAATTTCCTTCGCACGAGCACTGCTTTTCTTACTCTTTTCTATTTGAATTTGTTCTTTGAGGTATTGTGAGATTAGTAAGCGAAGTTTCTTCTCGACTTCTTCAATTGTACATTCCATAATACCTTAAATGCGTTGTAGGGCATCGTTTCTAATATTAGCGTCCTTATGGTTTGAATTTGTCAAATTCTACAACACATTGTCCTGTTGATAAAGTTTCGGCACTTTACATTTACGGCACTCCATCATAAAGCAAACACTCGCACTGTGACACAACGCTGAAAATACCACAACGTCAAACAAGAAAGTGCGAGTGTAGTCTGCACTGCGCACGGGCGTGAAATGACGACATGTAATCCGACTCCATTGCCAATGCAACAAGTTTCCAACACAAGTTGTGTTCCACAGCCACTTGGGATGGTTTTGTTGCAGACTGTTTCCATTGTAAACTAGTTTTCGCACACATGTGCCGGTAACATGTTTTTTTGTATATATATTTAATGTTTTTAAAATGGCAGTGGTGTGTTTCCAGCTTCTCAGCAAGGGGTAGTCCCCAACTGTCAACAATACTCCCCTCTTCCGCCATCCTTCTTCTACTGTGCACCTGACGCGACTTGCTACATCTCACGACCTATACCTTCTAATTCATTAAGTCAAATTCGTCCTCTTGGGAAAATACCTGACAGCTATTCAAGAAACTCACACCTAAGGCACTTTTTATACGTTACTCGAAATACATTTAATTCGCAACATTTGGTTTGTAATGCTGCGACACTAACGGCTAGATAAGGCATTTTTCATGATAATATGATTTTTCTCACGTTTTATACCAATACTTTAATATTAGTGTAATGTTTTTAGAACAACTAGATGTATAAATAACTAACAGTTAAAGTGGAATTAAGTGTTCTGTAAGGATTAGAGATTTATATTGTTCTAATTCTATTTCGTAAATTGTTAAACTGTAAGGTGTGTATAGGTAGGCATTGTCCATATCATATAAGATCATTTAACTGTTGGTGAGAAGTATTATGCCTTTACAAATCGAAGGAATAACTTTTCAAATATCGCATATCAAAAATCACAGATGAAGTGTTGAGCCGTAAACCGCTTATCTGATAAATTAATCGGAAGTAATATAATTGACTGCTTGTGTTACGAGAATGATCCTCTCTGCAACAGGTTCGAGGGAACCCCTACAGGTTGAGAAGCCGCACAAACAATGACAAGTTGCTACCCTCTGTTGTTTTTCCCCTTCGTCGTCTGGCACCCGCCCTCAGAGGAAACAATAACGTCGATATTGTGTCTCTCCCTGTCATCGCAAACTGCAGCGGAAACACATAGTATACAATCATCAAATGACTCGTTAACGACAATCACTTGCACCACCTAAGACTTAATTAAACAGTTATTAACACCTTCCATTTCCTTATGAGACTATATTTCACTACATGGTTGTGAGTAGTTCCACAATTATCTCCTTAAATACCGACTTTCGTAGAAAACATCAGGCGAAAATAAGAAAGTGGAATAAAACAGATTTACGGTGCCTTTTCCAGTTGTTAAGTAAACAGATAATCTGAAATACTAATATGCGTACGACGTCGTTAGTAATCGCTGATTCTGAATTTCAAACTTACTTTCTGTTCTGATCTCAGTATTATTCAGAAATACACCAGTTTCATTTTGACTCTATTACGTTTGTAACTTTTATGTTTCATTTCACGATTGGATGATTATTTCATTAAAACAAAATTAAAAGTGATAATGGTACGTTCAACGTAACGCTATCAGAAAACTGGAGAAGCTAAAGATGGAAGTAAAATAAAGAGCGGATTAAAAACCAGACCGTGCAGATACTGTAACAGCTTTTCGTTTCCCTTTGTTTTTACTAAGTTTCACGTTACGGATACTCTTATTAACAAACTCCTAATTTGGATGCCGTCTGTGAACCGCACATATTATTGGGTGGGTTTAGAATTGAATAACCCCAAAGGTGGAAGCAATATGTAAATCGGATTTTCCACTAATTAAAGCCTCATGTAATGACAAATTATTGAGATTGATTTGAATTTAATTATTCTTGGAGTCATTAATAAATCTTTTCCTTCATAAGTCATTTCATTAAACAAAATGATTTTATCGTTAACTATGATTTAAAATTCATTTTACAAAAGCTCAGCCAAAGGAATCTCAATATTTAAATTAACAGATAATCTAGAAAGATTTCTTAAACTCTGGGTATACTTACGAGAATAATTATTGACTAAATATATTCAGCAGCGTATATATTAAATTTTGTTCTTGAACATTTTTTATATTATTTGCTTATTTGCATTCCTATTGTCCCTGGTCCTCTAACAGACTCCGCTTTCCTTAATTCTGTAGACGGTCAAAAATTGACTTGATTTTTTTTTGTTTAAACTTTGATATGCTTTTTCCTGTTACTTCACTTTCTACACAATATTTTATTACCACGACATTCCTTCGGGCATAACAATTACTTTAAGTAGACCATTTAACTTTTCTTGATTCCGTCATATGCAGAATCGCCGATACTTTATTAATTAATTACGTATTTTTTGACTGTTTTTAATATATTAATAATCATAATAATAAACCTTTAATACAGACTCCGATTTATTTTCAAATCTTCAGAAATCATTTGATATTATGTCGTAATCATTATTTAAAAACAGAGTTGTTTGAATTAGGTTAAAAGATATTTCGTTACAATAAAACACTTAGAAGCTTTTATATAAAAAGTTAATTCAGTAGTGCCGATATAGACATTCGTCCGGTCCAACATGTTGAAGTGTTTTATTGGAAGTAAAGAGATGTTTTAACTTAATTCAAAGTTTGCATTCCTATTTTAAAATAATGTTTATGATATCTTGTCGACAGTTTTTTGAAGTTTTGAAAATAAATCGGAGACTGCATAAAAGTTTTTTTTTATTATAATTAACTTTTTTTAATTTTTAAGACTCTGAGTGTTATTTACTTTGGTTAAGATTCCAAATAATGTACAATTTACTACTTCTAACAATAGTATGATTAAATTTTGTGATATTTACATAAGCGTTAACTCAGCTATATTTTTCAATAATACATTTACCGTCATTCCTCACAAATTAATACAAAACCGTGAAACATTACAATGTTTCTTACAACAAAGCACAATGCATCAATGTCTTCAGCTCTGTCTAACAATTGATTCTTCCTATTAGCGAATTTTCCTGTATAATACTTCACTATGCTGGTAAATTATGATACTGATTCAGGGAGCATTTTAACACGTTACAATACTTCACAAAACCTTAATCGGTACGTGTAAAACATATTATTCAATTCTGTGTCATAAGTTGAGAGGAAAGTGTAATAATTTATACATATTTTTACTAATAACTTAGCGGAAGTTTATCTTTGGAGAATGAAACAAATGACGCATTGAAATTTTCCATCCTTGCCTTCTAAAAAAACGAGATCCGTTGTTTTTCTTCTTCTTCTGTTTCCAACTTCTGAAACGCTAGGACGTGCTTTTCGGTGAGCTTCAATGAATTTAACGATAAGCTCGCATAATCATTCGATTATTTGAAAAGTATATTAAACATCATCCAAAAGTTGTAAAACGGCACGAAAGTTGAGATTAAGACACGAAGTGTCCCGGAACGGTACATCATTCAACAAGTTTCCAGGAGGACGTAAGCAGGGTGTGAGCGCAGACATTCTGCTCATCCATTTTCCCCATCGCGGAATCTGATCGAATCAATCAACAGTTCTTCCGGGTCATCATATCCAGGACAGATTGCAGATATATTGAGGTAATGAGTGAGTGGTGACTTTAAAACATGAGAATCGATTAATAAAGTGAAGTGGTCCTGTTAAAACATTAACCAGCGCAAATTTCACAAAAAAGAATTATTTGAATAAGAATTCCGTTGGACGTACTATTTGTTGTTGTTTTTTTCTTTTTTCTTTTTATTGTTAATGTGGTTATTGTCGGCTTTTGCCATAATTCGGCTGCCATTTACAATTATTTTCATTCCACAGGTACTGCCAATAAAAACCTATTAGGGTATAATATTCAATTTTTTAACTTGTTTAATAGTATTGATGGGTGTGGTTGGCATCGGCGTCTGCCGCACAACTTAAATCCAAAACCGATTATAGGTTTTTGGTGGCGCCCAAACAAAGTTAAATTTCATTACTGAGATGTGTTTTTCTTGTGTTTTTTTGTGATTGCGTGAAATTGTTAAAATAAAAATTGAAAATTGATGGTACATTGTTTTTGTTTTTTGTGAGTCAACCCTACCAAACCTACAATATATGCTCTATCGCCGGTACAGGCTCGTTAAGCTACCTTTATCAGATAGAACGAAAGGTCGTACGCAGTATCTATCATACGTTCTTAATGTTGAAGAAGTACAGCCTTTACAATCTATATATTGTAATAATTTAAAAAGACTAATGGCTGTGGCTAAATAAAAGAATTCATGTGAAAACAATTAATCAATTTTATTCATGAATTTAAAACACATATAATATTTGGCACAATAATATTTGGAATCTCAGGGTCTTTATTTGGGTTTGATAAACGGGTGAATTGAATTTACAATCATTTATAATTACATTTAGCCTTTATTGAAGTTAATTCGTCTAAACCTCGACGAATTTTGTTGCGGACGAAATAAGATTACAGATTGAATTTAAATTAACTAACTAAAACAATTAAAGAAATGAATAATTAAAGAAAAGAAATAATTGAAGAACGATCTGACGTATCTTTTAAAGGTGGTTTACAATAAATTTTAGAGTTTTCTACTTACGGCCGCCAATTTTGAGTTTTCTGTGCACACGATTTTGGGGATATCACTGATTCTACTTTTCTAAATTTGAACACTCGGTAGCTTCTCTGGATTATCTCTGCTATTCTGGAACCTGGATTATCTCATCAGCTAGTTTCGGACGTCGGTCTCCTAGAGGTCTCTCGATGTTAAGATTAGTTCAGTTTGTGGAGCAAACTTCTGCTTCCAAACTGTGATTTTATAAGTCTCTCGGTCAAACTGTTTATTGGCGTTTTATTTAAACTACTAACTGGGTGTCCGGCGTTGCCCGAGATGTCATTTATCTATAACCATCCATAAGACTGCAATTTTGGTTACTGTTGCGCAATTTTTATGTAAAGCTTCTTGAACCCTATCCCTAAATGTGCTCACCTTCCATGCCGAAGGGGGATGAAGTCATTGACTAAATATATCGGCCGTTTTTACATGTTAGAAGATGACCACCCCCACAAATATGCGATAATGAAAAAGAATGTATTCCACGCAAAAATCGGCCGATTACATTGTCTGAAATTTTATTCCCCCGCCCAACACCTCCCAAACCCGTCGCGTTACCCAGGTTGTCACAATTAGATTCAGAGACATTCATAGTCTCGGAATTGATTCGATTCTCGGTTGTTTTTGCGGGATTTTATTTAACGTACCTCCACCCCACCCTTAAGCTTGCTTCCCTCACAGGGGTTAAATTATACACTAACAACATCGGTATAAATACTATCAAAGTAATTAACCCCAGGAAATAATTATCGCAAATATCGACCGTTTAACATGTTTGAAATTTTTCACCCCCGACCACTCCCGCTTCGGGGACTTAAACGGTCAAGTTTAATGTCATAATTTAACTCAGTGACAATCCTGATAGTTACTGGTTTATTTTTATCTAATGCTACTTCCACGCCAACCCTTAAGGGTGCACCCTTCCGAGTCCGAAAGGGGTTGAAATTACACACCGAGAACATGTAGGGAAATTTTATTAATGTAATTCATCCCGATATATATTTAATTGACGCAAAAAACAGCCGGTCAACTCATCCCAACCCAGCCGATACCCGCGCGTTGTCCAGATTGTCATAAATAAATTCAGCGACATCCATTACCTTCGATTTGACTCGAATCTCGGTTGTTTTCCCGTTATTTTCAAGGAAATCCCCTCCAGCCCCACCCCTATCATGCCTACAAACAACATCGGAAGAAATACTATCAACGTCAATGGTCCCGGCATTTATTTATTCCACGCTAATATCGATGATTTAACATGTTAGAAAATTTCCATCCCATCCTCTCCCGCCCATTGGGGCTAAATGGCCAATTTGATGCTATAATTGAACTGGACGACATCCATAACCTTGGATTTGACTCCAATCTCGGTTGTATTCGCGTTATTTTATTGCAGCGTTCCTCCACCCAACACCTAAAAGTGCTCTACTGATAATCCCGACCCGCTTCTGGGGGTGGTAGACGCGTCTCACCCCAACAGTCGGTAGAAACACTATCAATATCTGTGACCCCTAAAAATATTTATCCGACTGAAATATCGACTGTTTTAGCATGTTTAAATATTTCAACCTGCGTCCGGCCCCGCTTCTGGAGGTGACTATGCGTCTCACCCCGACAGTGTTTGTTTCCTGGTCGCAAAGAACCCGTGTACGAAATTTGGTGAAATTTGATCCAGCGGTGTAGATTTGTATTCTCCACCCCAAACGCTAGGGGTGCTCTTTCCCCAGGGTGTAGAGGTTGAAAATTATATTCAGATATCATCAGTGGAAAGACTATAAATATCTTTGACCCCTAAAAATATTTATCCGACTGAAATATGGACTGTTTTAGCATGTTCAAATATTTCCACCCCCGTGCACCCCCGCTTCAGGGGGTGGTAGGCGCGTCTCACCCCGACAGTGTTGTTTTCCTGGTCGCAAAGAACACGTGTACGAAATTTGGTGAAATTAGATCCACCGGTATAGATTTGTATTCTCCACCCCAAACCCTAAGGGTGCCCTTTTCCCAGGGTGTAGGGGATGAAAATTATATTCAGATATCATTAGTGGAAAGACTATAAATATCTTTGACCCCTAAAAATATTTATCCGACTGAAATATCGACTGTTTTAGCATGTTAAAATATTTCCACCCCCGTGCACCCCCGCTTCAGGGGGTGGTAGGCGCGTCTCACCCAGACAGTGTTGTTTTCCTGGTCGCAAAGAACACGTGTACGAAATTTGGTGAAATTAGATCCACCGGTATAGATTTGTATTCTCCACCCCAAACCCTAAGGGTGCCCTTTTCCCAGGGTGGAGGGGATGAAAATTATATTCAGAAAACATCGGTAGAAACACCGTAAATATCTTGGACCCCTAAAAATTATTATCCGACTACGTTGACTGACTGTTCGTCTCGTAGATTTTTAATGCGTACCGCTGTCAACAATGTACTCTTTGTGTCGCGTGCCGCCTGTGTTGCGGTGTATGCTTTATATACTCTAATAATGAGTCCTTTACTTTCCAATTATAATAATGGATTAATTACTAATTACTACAATATATATTGTAATAATTTAAAAAAACCGTAATTAAAATAAATTAATTAAACAAAATTAAATTTTATTAAAATTTGAATGATAGTTAGCCACACGTTGAATACGTCAAATATATAATGATTAAAAAGGTGGTCTTAAATCATTGAAATAATTAACAAAATTAATTTAAGATTTAAATAAAAAAATATTATTATTGTTGATAAATTTACATTGTATAAGATCTATTTTGCACGCCGAATTTCATCCAATTAACAACAAATACTTTAATTTTTCATTTATTAATTCCTGGCATTTTATGAAAATACAGGTCTTATATCATTTCAATCAAATACGTCCAATCTCTATATCTCAGGGTCATAACTGGGATTGATAATAAGAACACTCCAATTAAAACATTAACAATTCAATTCATTGAAGTTAAAGGAATACAAAATTAAAATACTAGAACCAAAAAAAACGAATGAAAAGAAAAACGCAAACGAAATCTGACTATACCCTTTAATTATTGTTACAATTATTAATAATTGTCTTGTACTCACGACAGTACTTCTGGTTCCAGTTTGGATTCTTCTTGCTTGAATTTAACACTCACTAAAACAGGCCATTCATTACTCACTGAGTCTACACTTTAGAATTTGAATACACGTTGTCGTTGCCCTCTCGTATCTCTGCTATTAGTCCACCCTCAGCCGGTTGCCGGATGTAGATTTCCTCTAAGTCTCTCGATGCGACAATTAGTTCAATTTGGGCAGCAAAAACTTATGCTTCCAAATTGCGATTTTATGTGTCTCTCCGACAAACTGCTTACTCGCGTTTTATATAAACTATCATATCTCACCGTTGGACCTCCTGGATAACACTATTCAAGCTTTTATGTTAGCAAATTTTACTGTGTTATTACTTTATGTGGACCGTTCTGTCTCGTATCTGCGCGCCGACTGACTGTTCTCCAAGCGCGCGGTTTTTCAGTTGTTAAACAAAGGAAAAACCCGCCTTGATTGTCGCCTTTACGCATTCGTACCGCTAACAATTTAATTATTAAAAACAATTAATAGACTGTTTAATTGGTATTAATATATATATAGATATTGTAATGCCTATTAATTAAGGCATTAATTGTGATTGATAATCTAAATTGTTAGAGAAACATTATTGACGGCGGTACCGAACACTACAAGCGACAATGAAACAGAGTATTGTTGTCTTGGTTGGAAGAAGGAATGCGCGCTCAAAATTACGAGACGAAGGCAGTCAGCTATGGAATTCAGTCGAGGACGGAACTAAAATTAATTGAGTTGGAAATCAGAGGCGAGAGCATTAAGTTGGGTGGACGTTTGGCTGGAAGTCTGAATTTTGGCTCCTCAGCGATCGAGTGGTCGTAATAGAACTTTTCGAAAATTGGAGATTAAATACGTACCGAGAGACGAGGACTAGACACGTACCGAGAGCAAGAATCGAGGGCAGAACTACAAAACCGGCTAAGCTGGGCAGCCGTGAGAAGGAGGCAACCGATGGAGCGAGAGACGAAGAAGAGGTTCCTGGTTCCTGACTTTGTTCCAGAAATATTTAAATTAGAATCTGTGAGATTAGTAGAAGCTGTGCAAAACCCATCACCGTGCTTCGTAAATCCAAAGTATCCTAGAAGCAGTGGGCAGTAACAACAGAAAACAGTTAATGATGTAAACCAAATTAAAAGATAGATGTCAGATATCGTTCCTTTCTTATTGATAAAAAAAATTGTAAATTAGAAGCAATCTTTGTAGGTTAATTTCGTCGACAATTAAACTTAGGTTTGTTAATTGATGAGTAAAATCTGTTTCCTTTTAAATTTAATTTTGTGTACTTTAATTATTTTGAACGATTCGCCGTTATCAAACCCAGTTGAGACCCTGAAGGAATGAGATATGTTTAATTTGTATAATTGTTTAATTTTGATAATAAATTTGTTTGTTTGTTAAAGTTATATCTTTCATTCATTTGTTAAGCCACTAATTCAATCATTACAAAATGCTTCCACAAAGTGTGGCACGAATAATTCATTAAATTAAATTGAATGTTTTTAAATGTTTCTATTTTGAATATTACAGTATATATATATATTAGTATGAACCAATGTTGGTTGAATTATTTGAAAAGTGTGTAATTATAAAATATGTTTCATAAAATAAATTTGATATGATTCGAAGTATGTTCATAGAGCCGGCATATAGAGTAGGAAAATTTATATTTCCGTCATGAAAGGAATTTATAAAATTTGGGGAATAAAAAGATTAATTATAGAATATTATATAACATTCCTAAAAGAATTAATAAAAAATCTATTGTAATTTATTGCACATGTTTGATCCTTCAACTTTCGTATTGTATTATATTAAATTGTATATATATATATATATAATATTAAATATTCTTTATATTTACATGTTTTGTTGAATTCAATTGGAAATATACTATAAAAAAGCAAATATCATTCCAATGCTATTTAGAGGTCCGGTAGTTGGATGAAAGTTATCTTTTATTGAAGACCTTATAGTCAAAGTATTACAGCTGGAACGTTGTGTTCATGATATCAATATATATATATATATATATATATATATATATATATATATATATATAGTTAATCGTCTTGTCAATCCGAAAACTATTACCTAAGAATGCAGCCTCGAACCTCCCTCCGAACGTGTCATAAAGTCTAAGGCCGGCAATGACATATATGAAAACGTGAATTCATCGTAATCTTAAGCCTTGGTACCTTTTGTTTTCATAGAACTGCAAGTAGTAGGGATAAAACCGATCTTACATGAATAATTAACTAAAACGTTAGCCTCTTATGAACAAATTATTTGTCAGAAAGTTATTCAGTCTTACAAGACTATAAATAACAAATTGTTGCGAACTTTGTAGCATGAACATTGCAATCTTATTAGTTAGACTTCTTTACTGAATCAACTATCATGGGCTACATATAATTATGTTTTACTTTTTTGACAGGAATGTAAGAGCTTAGATTGTTTCGATATTAAATTATTCAAAAAATTATTTTGAAGGCCCGAATATTATAAACGAGTAAGAGACCGTCAAGTGCCGCGATACCAACTTTTACTTTATGAATGAAGAAAAATGGCTTGTACACTTGCATAATATATAACGCTATAAATTTATCGGTAAACCATTAGAATATAAACAAATAAAATTGAAACGATACGTCATCAAAGTTTCCTAAAGGCCAAGTATTACAGCTGGTGTCAATTATACGAGTGCACTACTGTGGTAAGGTCTTTACTGAAACTCCTTGATGAGAATTTTTATTTATTATTAATTATACATTTACACATTTATTTATATTTATTACAAATATTACGCCTTTTAGTGATATGCAAAGTGCGCACGTTTATTTTCTCATCTGGGGTGGAATCCAAACTAACTAACATTTAAATAGCAATTGAAATCTTGCTTAAAAAATTGTAAATGAACTTAAACGCGGGACTTGCTCACGCACATGTGCCTCCAGTGAATAGCAGGCAGCGTCACTTCTCTTCTTGCAGGTATCCCGGAATCCTCGTCGCCAGCCAGTTGTCGGATCCCGCTTAGTTGTTCAATCGACGGCTCTCCGTCCGTCCCGTTACTTTTCAAATACTTCCTCCTTTGCCGTACTCTGAGCGACTCCTCTCATCCGACTGACCATCCGTTCAGCTTCTCCCCGCCGCGTCAGGACAAAAATAACGGTGCCTTCCGCTACCTGGCGTATAGCATTGTTTACGCGAACAAATTCTTTTCTGTTGGTGCGCACTTTCTATATGCTGATGTTAAGCCAAATCATGAAAGGGGGTACGATCACACCACACTACGATGCTTTACATAATCAAAAATTAGTTACTCGATATCCTATTTCTGTACGTTCTTAATAAAGGCGTATAGATTACTTACAAAAACTTTTATTCTGCGTAACGTGAAATTTATGGGTTACGTGTAAATGCATTACATCCGCACGGATAAAGATGAAAGGTGCAAAAAATCTAGTTTACAGTTCTTATCTCTGTAAAGGAGGTTTTTTGCTAATTTAGGATATCGCTAAACAAAGGAGCAATTACCCATTTATAAGTAAAGATTTTTCGCCGAAAAATGCTGTGTATAAGCTTACTCAGACTTACGCTTTCTTGGTATATCGTGTTGCAACAACTTTCCGATCGCGTCTGACTTATTTGCATACTTTAACCGCGTCATTGGATTTCTCCCTCGAATTCGGTGTCGTGGTGCTCAAGTGGATCGGATTAGCGCCCTCCGATGTCACCAATCCATTCCCACTTGTCATTCCACAGGGACGCTTCATCGAGTATTCTTCCCACACATCAGAGGCGTCCCGGCGTTAATGGTGAGCGCCAGAGAGGATATTATTACGTATTTCATTCCGTATTATCGTTCTATTAACAACTCACCATCTTTTCATTCCAAATAAAACTCTCTACAAAGTAACTTACACTTTTGAAATTGGTATTAAATTATCACTTCAATATTTCCAAAACCTTATTATGAATTGATTTTTATACACACAAAATAACTAATTTTCTATCATTTTATCACCCCTAGTTCATCAGGCTTTAATTTAATCGTAAGACGTGACTAAACAAGGATTAATCTGTTTAGTATAAAATTATTAATATAAACATATCTACATGACTAAGACATAGATGTTAGTTACCAACTCATTCAGGATGAGTTTGGAAACCAGGAATTCCGGTTTATGAAGACGGTTATGGTCTTCATTATTCATGGAACAATATTATATCCACCTGTAATTTATTTTTAAAATTTGAACAAGGAGATGATTATGGCTTTAGCCGAATGCTCCCTGAATTACTTAATTTTGAATAAATACCTTTTGAAAAATTTAGTACAAGTGTTTAATTTCAATTGATAAAGCAGAGGACAAATAATTATGGTAAATTTAATAGTAAACAGTTCATTTAAATAACTACTATCTAAACACAAAATAATACTAATGACATTTAGTTATTTCTTCATTTTCAACAAATATATCAAGATGTCCCTTCTTTTACATTATCATTGCATATATTTCGTTATTAACTTTCAGATGAAAACTACAACAATATCAGGGATTCAGAGATCATGTGACGACTGTTTTTGTCGTTGTTTCCATATAATACTTTTGTTTACATATTTGGCTTAATTATTTTTATATGTATATTAATTTTCACTGCATTCTTACAAAACTGAAGTTCTAGATACTTTTCCAGTTTCGTTCAAGTATATTTATCACAAGGGTATTAGATGTTGAAAGAAAAATGAATTTATTGAAAAAAAAAATCGTCTGTATTTGATGATGACTAATTAGATAATGTAGTAGACAATTGACGGACAAAATTAAGCGATAAAATATATATCACACAACGTTTCTGCATTCATTGTTTCTTTCGTCAGGTGATTCAAAAGCGTAAGGTGAGATTGTCACCTGTTTTTTACGGTGTGTCGTTCTTACAGCTCTTTGAATTACCTGACGAAAGCAACAAGGACTGCAGAGATGTTGTGTGGTATATATTTAATCACTGAATTTTGTCTGTTAATTGGCTACTTCGTTATCTAATTAAAGAAATTTATTACGTAAATTATGGTCCAAAATAGACATTTATTTCACGGAATGTACAATAATACTCTTGTTCTATTTAGTAGTTACTAAATATATGTACTGTGCCAACAGAGTCCTATAATATTAGAAATAACTAAAAAATTAACTTTTAAGATAAATTAAATGAATATATAAAATTACTAAGTGGAGCGAGTTGTTACTCCAATACTAGGAACAATTAAATAATTCTGAGAGAGGGACATTCAACATATTACAATTCTTTTTTTGAAATTGAAATATGTACATACACATAATAAATTATACAATTTTTGACAATTGAATATTCGGTTTATTCTTTTCTTTAGAGTAACAGGTTACATGAGGGTAATCCACGTGGTGGCAATTCCCCTTTAATAGCATATGAAAGGATTTTAAAGGGAGGATGCAGAAGGGTTAATTAGGGCCCCCGGGCTATATTTTAAGGATCCTACCCGGCATTCGCCTAAAAGTGATGCAGGACAAACCATAGAAAACCTACATCAGTAGGTCGGGCAGACAAACATGGCTTATATATCTCCATATGTATGTCCACTATAAGTGCCGTCTTTGTCTGAAACTTCCGTCATATTATTATGCGAGTGCACCCAATTTACCTTTCTCGGAAACAGTTCCGTCATCGTAACTCCCCTCTGTGACGGTGACACCTGTATCAAAAGTCTTTTAACATACTCTATAAACTTTGATTATAATCTTCCTCGATAACACATTTAGATAATGAACGTATCATTAGTTGATAGTGTGTCCTTAATCTAAAATTCTGTGAAACTATTCTGCCAATATTTGATCTGAGATCAAACCCCTCACGGTGGCCTTTTATATTCAACGTCAGTCTGCAATGAGGAAGGAAAATGTGTTGCTAATATTGTTAATAGACTCGCTGCACGCCCACAAACTTTCCACATAACAGTTTGGAAGAACGTCCGTATTTGAATGCGCAACGAAACACTCACTCCGTGTAGACGCCTACTTGTTGCGCCCTGCTAAGTGATTCAAGAGTACAACACGCTTTTGATTCAACTTTACAAAAATTGTAAATATATATAAAGCGAAAACTTTTGGGATAATGACGAAGCTTTACGAACTTTTCGACACGACTTCAACTATAAATCATAAAAACACTTCAGCTGTGGAAATAGGATATTACCCAAGCTTTAGGAGCGAATAATAGAAAACTGAGCGGAATGTATTACTTTTGCTGTAAGTTTTAACAGAATGATACGAAATTTTGCGTCAACCCAATATGATGTATTATTCATATTTTAATTAATGTAATTATTCTGTTTGTAACGATTTTAATTAGAGTAAGTCTTACCCGCCACTAAATCTAAATATTATAACGTGAGATACGGACAGTCGTATGAGATGCGCAGTTGAAGAAGGGAGGAAGTGGAGGGGAGCAGTGTCGTCAGTTGGGAATTTCCTCTTGGGGAGAGGCCGGAACTACGCCACTTCCCTTCTTAAATCCATTAATTATATTCTTATGAACGGTATATGCGGTTTTCAACAAGATATTTTTACACATCCTTTACTTACCATCTCTTAACCTTCATGGATGCGTTTGTCTGTGTACAGCGTACCCTGAAAGTTTTCAATATAGTTTTTTGCAGTACGAAGTTACCGTAACAAAGGTTCGTCGCTAACTGAGCTCCGATTTACCGCCTCTACATAACAGTGGGCTACTGTCGTCTTATATTGATGACTTGTTATTTTTGCGACCTATATTACTTTCTTCTTCGTTGGATGTCTTGCAATCGCAGTAGTGGTTCTGGCAGAGGACAATTATTTACCCATAGGCACTCGTTCCACAATGTGATATTAAACACGGCAGTTTACGTGCGAAAATTCCTTCCCTGACGGTTGATATCCATTAATTATTGGTTGCAGCCAGCAGTGACCCTCAGATCATGTATGATAATTAATAGATTGATAATGGGTTAAAATCCATAATTACTATTTTCGTCTTTCAACGTGTATACGAAAAAATCACAATTAAAACCTTAGACGATTGTCATATGCTTTCTCACTTTTGTAAACGATTTGGGAATTTTAGTCTGTTAACTCCTAATTACACACAAAAGCACAGAAATGATTTTGATCATTATATAAACAATACACAGAATATATATGCAAAATGAATGAGAAGATAATACATAAAAAGTGGCGCGTTGAATTATGAAAATGATTACTTAAAGATTGTTAAAATTAAACAGAACAATTTGGGCGGGAATATTGTATCGTATAGCATTGGCGAAATGGTTAGGACCATTGTGACGTTTCATTGTTTAATCCAGACAATAATTAGGTAGTAATTCGAGTAACTTATCATGTTCCACGTTTCTATATATACAAATGCAATTATAATTACAAGAAAAACAGTTTCAATATTTTTAATGCATACAAAATCATTTATTTAGTAGTCAGAAGGTAGATTGTAAATACAACATGTACTGAATATGAACTCACAATTAACAAACACGCTCATTTTAAAAGAAACAACTTCTTATAAATTTGAAAACTGCGGAAATAAAATACAAGAAAGATATCACAAAAAATACATTTTTCAATTAAAATGAGATTTTATTTAATTATTCAAGGAGGAGGAAATGTAATACTCGCAAGTCGTCAAAACTGAAGAGGAAAATATTCCAGATAAGAAAAAAAGCATTTTCTGATCCGCATTAAGGAAAGTACAAGCGAATGCTAACAAAAATTGTTACTGTGAATCTTTGACGTCATTTATCGTGGAATCTTGAATCCCAGCTAAGAATCTATTCAGGAAATAGGCCCAACATGAAAGCGCACACGATAGAAAAGCATGATCAGTATCATCTTTCGTTCTGATGCGTTAATATCAAAATAAGCAATTGTATGACATAGCGTTAATTATACAACACTTACCGTGGATATAATAGTAATAATAATAAAATATAAAAAATTCGCTCATCGTTTCGGAAGTTTTAGTAGATTATACATTAACATACAGACGCTTTTAAAATGAGCTACTTTTATAAGCATAGAATATAGTATATATACTTAATGAGCTCTCTTGAAGGATTTCTAATAGGATAAAAAATTAAAAGAACTATTTTCGATAAATTAACGAACAAAATTCGGTGATAGAATAAATACCACAAAACGTTACTGCAATCCTCATTGCTTTCGTCAGGTGATTAAAAATCGTGGGTGTTGAAAGAAGGTTAAACAGCACAAACTAGGCGACAAACTCTCGGGTCAACAACGCGACTTCGGGCCAAGAGTCTGTTCTTGAATATGGCGCGAATCCTCATCCCGTTATCGTGATTTGGAATTTTCCTACTTTTCTGAAACGATTAAGACATATTTTTTTGGGATTAAGTCCTAATAACCTAATTTTCCAAACATGGCCCGATAAATCTGAGCATAAGATTGTGGAGAATCGGCTAACATGTTATGTGCTCTGTAAAATCCAGAACGTGTCATAATGGTTGACGATTAAGAAGTGGATTTATGCAGTCCGGAAAAAATAATAGAAGTGAACTAAATAAAAGTATAATCCTAAAATCAATCAAAAATGAACTAGGTGACAATAAAAATTAGCTAACAGAAACGTGAAAAAGTAATGTCTTGAAATAAACCGTGTAATGAGCCTCACCGAGCCAATAGTGTGTCTCCTGGAAGCACTCCAGGGATTTATAAAATATACTAATTCGATAAAAAATGGAAGTGATAATATAAATACCACACAAAGTTTCTGCAATCATTCACTTTCGTCAGGTGATTTAAAACGCCGTGAGTACGACACAACCGCACTAACCAGGTGACACATTCAAATGTTACAATTATGATGTAAATTGATAAACATGACGAAAGCAATAAGGATAGCAGAAACGTTGTGCGGTATTTATATTATCACTGCATTTTGCCTGTTATTTGGATATTTCTTATCTAATTAGTGTAGTTTTAAGTCAGATTATTTTATTTCGATTACTAAAATATGTAAACTATGATTAAATAATCAGAACGTCTTTAATAATCCAGAATTATAGAAAATTTATTTGAAATATACGTTTCAAGTAAAATTTAGAAATAGTTATAGAACAGACATGTCAGAGGATTGAAGAGTGGTGGACAAAAATTAATAATTAGGTTTAAGATAAGGGTTGACAAATTGTTTAAAAATAATTTGAAGGATTATCATATGCATAAGAATACACGACTCGTGATGCAGTTGGAATAGACTTTCATGTGAACCTAGAAGTCATGGTTTAGAGCACTTAACTCTTGACTTCTGGGACACAGCCTGTGTGGCTTCAATTACTAATTTGCAGCATTAATTGTTGTGCTCCCGCTTGATCTCGGTTACCGAGGCTTCGTGTAAGTTGCAAAGCAGTTACGGCTTTGTCTGAGAAGAGTGTTTTAATAAATGAACTGTGTAAATTAGCGAGCCAGCCGCTGGATGACTTGCGGCTAATCCCAGCTGCTGTGTCTGCCTGTAATCCTAATTGACACGGTGGGCGGGCGAGCTTCTCGCTGAATAATGCAGCGCAAAGCTTTTAACATCATTTTCCCCGGGCCAAGCAGCTCTCCCTCTGGGCGCCTCCTCTGCTTTCAGGGGCTGAAATCACGGCACATGCCAACCAAATGAAACAGACTGCTATTCTACTGGGAAGGTCGTCATTTGGGCCAAGGAATTGCCAGAGTTCTAAAGGAAAGGTTCCAGCCCGCAAAACACGACATTGTGGCTGATGATCTAATTATATAGCTAATATTCAAGAATTACAGACTCATTCAACTCGGTAACATCTACAAAGAAGTAGCAAACACCGCTTATCAAGTAATTGAAGCAGACGTTGGGAATGTCTCACAAATTACGAACTCATCGAACAGACAATCGAATTCCAGTAAAAATCATTAAAGGATGTGTTGGAATGGTCTTCGAATGAATCAATAATTTTAGCATAAAGTTTTCTATCGTAGTATATATCGACAAACAGTATGAACACTTCAGTTTCCAAGCGAACTACATCAGAGGTACCAGAATTGATAATATATTGTAATGAATACTATTTAAACGAATTTTAAATATGACAGCCTCACGTTAAGGTGCCAATTTGTAATGAATACTAATGAAAGCAAGTTTAAGTAAACACAATGCCTCACGGTGAGGCGCCAATTTGAAATAAATACAAATGAAAGAATGATAAATAAAACGTTAATGCATCAATTTAAATAATTTAACTTTTAAATGAAATGATATTTAATAATAATTAAGAATTTGAAATAAACAAACAAATTTATTTATTAATGCACAAAAGTTAAATTTACAAAGGTTATCCAATGAATTTTTACAACAGTTACCACGTAATTAATTTTCAATTTATATTATTTATCAATGTTTTACAATCAAAATTTACTCTCTCTCAGGGTCTTTACTGGGCCTGTAAATAAAGAAAATATTTGTTGACAATTGAATTTTCTATGAAGCTATTCTCGACTTCATTGTATTATTTACAATGCAATTATAAAATGCTTACTTTAAATTATAAACGATATACGAAAACCGAAATCTGACGATAATTAACTTTACTAAATGGTTTACAAATATGAATTAAGTGAAATTGTAACTTACAGTTTCTGGACATCAGGCCAATTTGGCTCGTTCATTCACTTACACACTCATTACACTTCATAACAGGCCATTTTAACACTGACTATAATTATCACTTTTGGTTTGGCAAAAGTAGGTTTTACACTGCAATATCTCGACGACGATAAATCAACAACTTATTCTGCAATCTCTCCACGAAGATTTTACACAGCTATATCTCCTTAACAACTTTTTATTCTGCTATGCTTCGACGACAACTCCTTTACTACGCGTATATCTCGACGACTTTACTCTGCAATCCAACGACAACTTTATATTCTGCTATCTCTCTACGAAGAATTAACACAGCTATATCTCCTCAACAACTTTTCTCTGCTATACTTTTGCGACGACTCCTTTACTATAATTCAGCTACAAGTTTCTCTAATATGCTTTGGCGACGACTGGCCACACCACGCTCGGGAAAACCAACAGCCTACAATACCTTAAACCTGTGGCATTATTGTCCATTCTTGTGTGCAACTTGTTTGTTTTCTGCCGCTAACAATTCGAGCCAAATTTCTTTAAAATTATAAAATTAATAATTGACTTTTAATTACCACAATATATATATATATTAATAAAAATAAATTTTAATAAAAATTTTAATAAAATTTTTAATAAAAATTAATTTTAAATGAAGATGAGCCTTAAGTTGAGGTGCCAAATTTGTAATAAACAAAATAAAAGTTAATTTTATATATTTTGCACCAAGTTGAAGAACCAATTTTGTAATAAACAAATTAAAAGTTAAAAATGAACGGATTGAAATGAAAACAACAATTTAAAATATTGCAAAACTAATTTAATAAAACAAATTTTTATCTTAGTTGAAATTTTACAAATTGATATTGTTAATTTTCAGAGCCGCCTATCGGGTCTCCAATCAAAATAGTTACATAAATGACAATTAAATCTTACAAGGCAAAAAATATTCCTGACTTAGATTCTTATTATTTTAAATTAAATGATCGAAATTTGAAATCTGACGGTATTTATATTTACACTACAAGGTTTACAAAATTGTTTTTATTTACTTTACCCTTATCTGTTCATCTGAGCTCGATCTCGCTTGTTTTTTTTAAACACATCACAAAAGGGCCATATTTCACAGAATTTAAAGAAATTTTAGTTTACAAAAACAAATCATTTTCTGATCCTAACTGTTGCTCTCTTTGTTGCTCTCTAAAACTTTGATAATTACTCGAACATGGCAATTAGACGAAATATAATTCCAAACTCGCGACTTTCAATTCCAAAACCGGGGACTTTTAATACATTTCTCAGCTTCCAAATCACACTTGCTCAGTCGTGGTCCCAGGAACTCTGAATACGGACCCTTCAAAACACCTTCCTCAATCCTCCTCCGAGCAACTCTGAATCTCTCAAGTTCCGTACGTCTCAATGCTGCCTGAGGCAACAATGCAACTCTAGCAAGCAAGCATTATAGGTTCCATATTCTTGTAGACAATCTTTAAGCTATAATGCAATGGCCTCATATTTACGCCGCCGATAATGAAAATAGTTAAAAAAAATAATTAAATAATTACATATTCGTAATTATTACTATATATTGTGCAAATTACAAATATATAAATAATAAATAAATTGTTTCGTTAATTATTGGCGGCGTTACTCTGAGGCCATGGCATTGTGAGTAACTGTATTGTTTGGCGAGAATGCGGAGCCGATAATGCTCGATACAAAGGGCATTGTCGAAAAGGTATAAATAGATATTCAGAACTTTAGCAGAGTTCAGTGGTCACCAGTATACGGAGCAGAGTTGCAAACTATTCGATATTAAGAAACTGAAAGACAACGACAGTGTTCTAAAGTGTTTGCAAACATTAATAAAATAGAATCAGTGCAAACGGCCTGTTAGTGAAAAGTGGAGTTAATAAAAAGAAAATTTTTATAAAAAGCAAATTACGTGAGCATAAGCCCAAGAAAATCAGACTTTGGTATGTAATACAAACAAATTTTTCATCTGTAAACTTAATATGTAAATATATTATGTCAGATTACAATAACTTTATTAAAATTAAAAACTTTCATATTATAAATCTGAATTAGATTTATTGTAAATTTAATTTAATTTTTTTTACTGTCTTTATTCGAGGCCCGATAGGCGTCCCTGAATGTGAGTTCTCACCAAAGCCGAGGCATAATATTAATAAATTGTAAATTCAACGCAGACTAAAAGTTTGTTAAATAAATTAAACTGTTATCTTTATAAACAATTGTTCAATTTAAATTCCTTCATTTTTACTACATTTTACTACATAATTTGGCACCAAAGTGGTGGCTTATTTAAATATTGATCATTTTTGTTTATAACAATATGTATATATTGTAATGAACATAATGAAAGGATTTTATGAATTATTTAATATTTGTATTTTTCAGCGTAATATTGTGGCCCGGTGTTGTAGGCAACAGTCATCATTGCGTAAGAATGTGGAGTGTTTCAGATGGTATTATTGTCGGCTGTGTGTAATATTGAAGGCTTTGCAGATACTAGCTGATCGGAGAAGGTTGCTTACAGTCTCAGATGAACGATGGCCGAGGTTGGTTAGAGACCGACGTGTGCTGACCCACATCGGTTAGCAATATTAAACAAGATGAAAGTATAAGTTTTAATGAGAAAAGTTCAATTGGTTATTATTCAACTGATTTCAATGGTACAATTTATTGAAACTTGAATCGAACAGATATTTAGAAAGTGTAATTCCGTTTTCCTTGCTTTAGACATTATTACTGTTCGCTGAAATATTTCGAAAGGATTGTCTGTGGTGTGATAGGGATTTAATTGCGTATGCTGATTTAAGTTGTGTAGAAAGTGTGACACTATGACCTGTTTAATTAAAGTCATTTCAATAATTTGTGATCGAAACTAAAAAGCTAAAATAATTGAAGTGAAAGATTTAGCGTGATACAAGAACTGCTCTGATGTCTGGTATGTACAAAAATTCACTGTTTAATATTCCTTACCGTCCGATTTCTTATGTCAGTTTCCTAGTGTAATATTCAAGTAAATTCATTTCATTATTTTGTAATATTTTACGAATTTTGTTATTTCAATGAGGGTTTCTAATAGTGTTAGAGGCCTCGATAAGCGCCCCAGAAGGTTTCCAGAATCTCATTAAAGTCGTGGCATTCATGAATAAAAATTCTGGATAAAAATAAATTAAATTTTTAACAAAAGGGAGGAATGTTTAAGAATTCAGTCGGGTTTGGTCGGTGATTGGGAGGAGTTTTTATAGTAGTTGCGGGTGGACGAAGTAGATTACAGTCAGGGGATCGTAGAAAGACAAACGCTAGATATATCAAACTATTTTAAAAGTATATATGTTGTCGATAAGAAATTGCTTGAAGCATTTGAAACGCGATGTTGGATAAGCATGCCGAGTACAGCACAAGAACTCCTTCAAAGATGTAACTTCCATCCTGAGGCTTCCAAATAATATCAATTTCATAGTTTACTCTTCCTTTTTTCCGCTACGGAGCGCAACATCCCAATTCCCAATTTTCTCAATTCTGGAGTTACAGAGGATGGCTTATCAGAATCCTGAATCTGAAGATCACAATTATTACTAATATCTAAATTGCAAAAAATTAATGCCTGAAAAGTCGTAAGTGATTTACAGATTCTAATTAGATGATCTTCTCTACCAAAAATATAAACTAATATACGTATGTTTTTACTATCTACAAAAGGGAACTATCCCGGTAGTCATGATCACACCAGTAAGATTCACTGATTCGGATAAAATGACATTCGAAAGCAGAAGTTTTCATTAAGATGAACTTGCCTGAATGATGGATAGATTCTAATTACATGGTCCTTTCTAACAGAGCTTTCTATAAAGATTTCCAATAAAAAGATCATTCATGAAAATAGTGGTTTTAGTTCAGAATATTTGAAGTACCACAACAAACCTTTTTCTCATTTATGAAGTAAGAAATGAACAATGTCGAATATTAACCAGAGCAATCTGTGCGTAGAGCCAAGGATTACAAAGATTGCCTACTGTGGACTCATATTTAAAAATTTACTGAAGTAAATTACTGGGAAAAACGGATGGATCACGTAGTAACCTGATTTGTTGGCACTATCATAACGGTGCATACAAATTACTTCCGTCGATACATCATGTTGTAGCCTAGCCGATTTGGGAGCTCTTTTTGGGGAGAGTAATCGTTGCTAGTTTCTATTCATTCACTGAACGTATCTTTCGGTTCTCATAAGAACTTTCTGAGGCATTAGTCATTTTTTATATTGCCTCGCCATCATTGACTAATGCTTGCCGCGGACTTCAGCAAGCTAGTAAGCGTCGACTTCTGTTTCTATAGTCTTCGAGTCCCGAAGTCAGCTTTTTCTTATCGGAGCCATTATTTCTCTGAAACTTTTGAATCAGTTTTCGGTTTTACAATGCGAAAACAATACTAACGTCTCAACATATGCCAGATGAAGCCTTTTTTCCTCGCTTTTTATCTGACTTTCCCCCAACTTGCAAACGGTGTTTCCTTTAACCCAGTAGTAAACAATATAGTTGTTTTTGACCAAGTGTGGGTTTATTTCGATAAAATTACAGAGAACGTACTCGGTCTTACCACAGTTCCAACGAAATCGCCAATTTCTGGACATGATATTCAACGTTTACGAGTATTTTATATTCCGGGGAATAGATGTAAATTTAGATTATCGAAAACTTAATTTCTAAGAGGAATCGTTTTGTCACTCTATATGGAGATTTTAGTATTAAATACTCAGTGTAGACGCATCATTCAATTTATGTTGTTCGCAATCATCGGATTTCTCAAAGGGTGCTCAGATGTAGAACAAACATCTGTTCAAGATGTTGCTAAGTGTCTGAGGTTATTTTACATTACTACATTACTAGTTATTCAACGTCTGCCAACTGTGTAAATACATGTAACACTCTAGTCTTGAGAACATCCGAAGAAACGTACGACACTTCACCAAATCGAACACTTAACAGTCAAACAACAGATAAACAGGTTTCGTACTGGTAACTGGCGGAGATTATGAAACACTTTGATTATCTGTAGTGTCTATGCTGTGCTAATATCTACAATAGTCTACACTTAGTGTAGTGGTTACGTTCTTTGTCCGTCAACTAATCCCGGCTTAGCGAGGCACCCTTGCCGCTACAGGGTCATGTACAGGCCCGCCACGGATTAAAGCCTCGCAACGAGTAATTAGCGATGAATTTTAATTTAGAAAAACCTCAAATGCGATTAACGACCACGAGAGGGCGGACCTGAGGAGCGCCTCCATCCATCAAGCCCACCCCCACCCTCCACGAGGGCAAGTCGTCGTGCTACGCCCCCGCCAGGGATCGTGTTTAATTATTCACGCAAATTGACGCTTAATAAATATTGTACATTATTCTGTTGGTCAGATTGGATTGGCAATCGGAGTGCCTAATGCGGCAGAATGAATACCCCTCTACTGCAAAACAACTGCCGCGATATTACAATGCTATTATTTTCCATGGATCAATTCCAAATGATGTAATTTTCATTGATGGCGGATTTTAGATGTGTATTATTTACGCGGCCAATTATTTCTGGTAATCTTAATAGCACTTTTAATTTTTAAAACCTATCTTTGAATTGATTGATGGGGATGGCTGGCGGGTGTGGGGCGAAAAGCACGGGTTTGCAAAAGGTTCGATGTTTAATTTGGAATCGGAGCGCCAGTTGAGGCTTTTTTCAGAAGGCGGAGCTATTCGTGACTGATAAATTATTACTTCGGGACGATATTTTTATTTGTATTGGAACACTTTTCGTTGCGCTTCCAGTACATTGTTTTATACAAGAGTTCAATAAACGTGCACATGAATAATTTGTTCGTTTGGAAATGTGTTTTAAATTATGCGTATCTATCCGCTCGCAGATATTAGGCAGAGGTAAAGATTCCTCAGGTGCGAGAGAAATTAAGTAACGGCACACATGTTGGAACCGATTTCCAATATCAAATCCATTAAACCGGGAACGATAAGTGTTGTATCTGAAGAATAAAACTTTGAGATAGGCCTCCTGGAGCTTTCAAACTAGTCCATTCCAGTTCGTTTTTAATAGAATAATAAATTGAATGATGAGTAAAATTTTTATTATTTTCACTGCATTAATAATATATTTTAGTATAATTATAATCATTGATGTAAGTATAAAATATATTTCTAATTTACGTGTCATTATATTAAAACATCACATGATTTTTTAAAGATTGTTTGGTACTTATACCGAAAGAATACGTAAAAAGTCGAAAAGCTATTAATGTTACGTACGGGTACTTTCAAATCAATGAATGTTCTCGTCTGTTATAAAAGCTAGAGAGCTCAATTTGATATCAATGTAAAGCGCGTGTAACGGCCTTTCACATGACAAGGTCGTTTTATGAGATTTAAAATTAAAAGACTGTTTTTTATTACAGCAAATAATTGTTTTTGTAAGTAAACGAATTCTACTTTGATAGTTTGACACTCATTACCGTGTTAGATTTCATAATTATCTGACGTTAAGTAAAATTGAAATAAATAAATCGGCAAATAAAGGCAGAATAATTTTAATTTAATACAATTACATAACAATACATTAACAATAAAAGGAGTACAACGTTCGACCAAACTTAGAGAACTCATCAGTTATATTAATAAAATGGAAACGTAAATTAATTCTTTTGAATAAAATAAAAACCCTTAATCAAGTTGAGTTTTGATTCAAAGAGGTGTAAAAAATTTATTAGCAGTTTCCAAATATAGATTTCATTAACGTTTCTTCAAGCAAGATGAGTTCCAAAATCTTTTAAGGAAACGTTGAACTCCTGTTAGTGTATTTTCACGCGTTATAATTCTCTAATTTAATACAAATTATTCTTACAATGTTGGCTGATTTTTTTGTTTTTACGTAGTCTTACATAAACGTATAGGTTATTCAAAATTCTGAATTTTTTATATCATAACAAGGTTAGCATAAAACCTGTGAATTTAATTTCAATTACTTAACATGACTCTGAAAAGTGCATTTATTTTCGTTGATCTAAAGATCCTCTTCTATTGGCTAGTATATGCAATATATGACAATATATAAGGTAATTGATAGTAACACCATTCGCGCGGTCTCTGAAACCAAGGAAATATTTGGAAAATTTAAAGTAGAAGTTTATAGTAGTTGCAAAGCTTGAAAGTGGTCGCAATAATTTATTTGAATTTCGTATATTCAAAAACAATGCTGAGGGAGAGATTTAAATTATTAGTTAAAGAGAGAAAATAAATTCTGTCGGAACGTTTTCAAAAGTTTTTTACTATATTTTCATAAAAGGAATTTAATCTTTCTATTCAATAGAGATATCTACAAAGTAATTACAATATTGTCTCCTCCGAGTAACATATCTTAATCAAGAAATGTAAAAAATTTTAAATGATGAGCCGGACTGCAGAATCGATTAAGCTGAAATCCGTAGAATATTTGCAAAATTTTAGCGACTCGTTGCACCGAAAGCACGGGTTTAATATGCAGGTGCTGTTTATAAAAGCACCTGTCACGAGCAATTAATAATTCTGACTGGGGACTGGATCAGTGTCGAGTAATAGCCAATAATGAAACGCGAGCACGCGGACGTGGCTTCCGATCACGATATAATTACGAGACGATTATTAAACAAGCGCAAACTTAATTAAAAGCTGCTGAATGGAGCACGCTTATTTTACCCCGTCATATGAGTTCCGTCCGGCAAATTTAGGCCTGTCCTAATCCATCCCAACGTATTAGCAGAGGCCACCAACGGAGGTAATTTATATTCTATTTTACAGTAGCGGTGAATGACAATTTCTTTATAATAAAACCGATTTTTCTCTCTCTTACGTTAGAATCGTTCAAGATGACAATTTCATTCAATACAATAATTTTATTGTTTTATGTGTTTACTGTATGTCTTGTTTTCAAAACATCTATAGACATTGTGGTACGTTGATTAATAAGACTTTACTTTGTTATTAATATTATACTGAATTACTTGAATTTAGTGACAAAATTAATTTGATTTACAAATTAATGATGCTAAAATATTTAACAATTCAAACATGTATACAAAGTGCGCACTGCAATATAATAAATATCTCAGGGTTCCATACGAAACAAAGTAGTACAAAATTGACAAATAAATTTATTTACAAATGTAAGCAGATACAATCGCGCGATTTGCTTACGTAAACTTCAACCATGATCTCCACATCTCCTGAAAATCTCTGATCTCCTCTTCCCCAATGGTCCAGTCAGTTTTATCCAAACAGCTTCCTCTGCAGTCTCTTTGCAAACTGCCCGCATCTGCCCTGCCACCTCCGACCTCCTGCGTGGCTGAGTAAAAAAAAAAACTTTCGCTCCCAAGAAACAGTTACCAGGCGACAACACGGTTTACTCTACTAAAACAATTTCTTGATCAATTGGTGGGCATGCTAAGGGCAATATGGAATTTTATCCTACGACAATTAGAAATGAGGTACACGATCACACCACAACTTGAAGCCAAGTGCTACAAAAGAAACAACTATTCCAGACCTTAGTACAAGATAAATAACAGAAATTTCGATCATATAACGTACAAATAAGAAAGTAAAAGAATAAATTCCAAATTGTATAATAGCTTAAAGACCTATTACAATTTAATCAAGAGGCGTAAATAATTTTTAGAGTGGTGTCGTAGACACGAAAGTAACTGAATCTTGTTTAAATTATTATTTTTTCATTTCTAAAAGACCAATGCCCAAAAGTGAAATTAAATTCTACAGAACTCCCGGAATTAACACTGGTAAAATATCCCGGCCTACATATAGATAGCCGTCTAACATGGAAACCACATATAGAATAAAAAGGAAAGAATCGAAACTCATAGTAATTAAATTATCATAGCTGTTTAATAAAAGGTCTAAGCTCGCCTTATGCAACAAAACACTACTGTACCAAGCTATAATCAAGCGAACATGGACATACGACATAGAACTATGGGGCACAGCCAGGAAATCCAGATTCGAAACAAAATCGTTACGACACGTAAATAACGCACCGTGGTTCGTGAAAAACAAAACTCTATACAAAGATATGGAAATTTCAACTATAAGCGATAGAAATTATCGTCTACGCTCAAAGAAATTGGTAGACTTACAGACACAGCGCTTTTTTTTTGGGGGGGGGGGGGTAACAGACTACATGAGGGTAATCCACATGGCGGCAACTTCCCTTTAATAGCATAGGAAGGGATCTGAAAGGGGGGATGCGGAAGGGTAGAGGAAGGTAGCCAAGGGTTTACTAGGGCCCCGGGCTAAGGATCCTACCCGGCAATTCACCTAAAAGTGATGCAGGGAAAACCTTAGAAAAACCTGCATCAGATAGGTCAGTCATTGGGTACTTGTCCCACGCCCTTCCGATAGCGGGAGAAGAGTTTGCTGTGGGGACGCAGCATTCCCTTCTCCGTACCTCGACCAGTGTAGGAGGCAGCTGGCGGACTGTTCCAATGGGAACAGGGAACAACTCTTACCGTATGCTTAAGGTCTGTGACCCCGGAACATACACCTCTCAAAACAGGCCGAGGTGCCACGGCTTGTGGGAACCTTAGTTCAAAAACGGAGAGGAAACGGCATCCCCAAATGTAGCCCCTTCGTGTCTCTCCTACAAGGTTTTGCCAGCGCTTTTTTTTTTTTTTTTTTAGGGCAACAGGCTACATGAGGGTAATCCACTTAGGGCAACTCCCCTTTAATAGCATAGGAAGGGATTTGAAAGGGGGGATGCGGAAGGGTAGAGGAAGGTAGCCAAGGGTTAACTAGGGCCCCCGGGCTATATTTTAAGGATCCTACCCGGCATTCGCCTAAAGGAATGCAGGGAAAACCTTAGAAAAACCTGCATCGGGTAGGTTATTATCGCGGCATTAAATCTTCCGTTGTACGTATCTCAGTTGAGAGTGCTGTTCGAAATGAACAGAGAGAAGATTCTAGCATTACTGTTATTTCGTCGTCGAATGAAAATGAGTAGAAAAAATTGACTGAGTTGGGTTCATCCAATTAATGAAAGAAGAGAGGAGGTTGGAGCTTTCTACACGCTGTTTGAAGAGTTGAAGTAGGATGACGCGAAATATTTTCTGGGTTTTATCCCTCAACACATGTCTTTCTTTATTATTCCTTATTTATTAATTAATGAAATAGGTATTTCATTATCTATGATGTCACCTAAATTATTCATATTCGAAATATGCAAAAAAATGACAAAAGATAGGATGGCAAAAAACATCCTTTCCATACGAAAATTGAAATCAAGAATCGAAATAATTTTAGCAGTAGAAAAACCGCTCTATGTGCCAACATGCATTGGGTTACGTAGGTCTTCTCTTCTTGACCGGCCTTAGCCCCCCTTCCATCTATTCCTATCTTGCGCCTCTATCCACCAAGATTTAACTTTTAATGTTTGTATGTCCTTCAAGGCTCCGTCTAGCCATCTTAGTTACGTAGGTCACTAGTTACAATTTGCAATAAATTTATCGCTTAGCGTTAGAGGCATTGGGCGACTTCTCAGGCTGTTTTCCGCGACAATTTTATCATCGAGATTATTTACCGCCCAGTATGTAAGCTCTCATTCACTTGAATTAACTACTGCGGTTTCGGCGTCAGCGATAAATTATCGCCGAATTAATAATCGCCAAGTGTGTAACGGACCAGGAACTATTGCTAGACTCCATATTCTAGAGTTAACCTTTAGAATCGCTTAATTGTATCTCATATCTTGTCCATCATTTTCTAATTGTTCCAAGTGAAAAGTTTTGTAAATTAGCAGCAATTAAAAAAATAACAATGAAATGTACTGCGGTCGATTATTGAAAATTTAATATGTTTCTATTTTTAAAGCACTTTTAATGAATTTAGATAAATACATTCAATGGTCGATAGCGGAAACGCATATATACGAGAGATGTGTAAATAAATTTTCGAGATAATTGTGTACAAAATTATACAATGAATCACAAACAATGAATTTCGCGGAAGCGCTCCGTTTGTGCAGAAAAAAAAACATATCATTAATGTAATAAATATTTCAGCAGTCTGATTAATGTCTAATTATCCTGATAAAAACGGAAAATCTAGGATATACATAATATTTTAATTCAATAATTTTTATGGTATTATTTTTAGGGTAATTGAAAAAGGGAAATACAATATATTATTACTTAAAAAGCATGTCATAAGAATAATTTCTAAATTATATCGGCCTGTTTCATAGGTACTACAGTTAATGCAATCCAACGTTAAGCGTACGGTTCCTAGGGTAGTCGAACAAAGATTATATAGCATTGCGAACATAGAAATTATTTAAATTAAATTTACTTAGCTGTAGATATCGCCGTCATGTTACATCAACGAATTTCCACAGTCTGATAATTAAAATATATTCATTTATTTGTTTTTGTTTGAAATAGTTTTTCTTGGGAAGAAAATTCCTAATTCCAATAAGATAATATAAGTACTACACCGTTTAAGCATACAAAAGAAGTGTAATAGTCTTAAAGGTTGGAAATACAATTACTTTTGAACACAAAATTAGTACAGACAGGATATTCTGTTAATGAAACATAAGTTCCTTAAGTTTCTATTAAGAGTTACAGTGGAACCAAACTACAACCAGGAATTGCCGGGACCAATAAACGTAAATCAATGAAAGTAACACAACATTGTGCTGTCACAACAGAAATTAAGATCTGCAAAATTCTTTGAATCACAAGACATTGCAAACCTTTCTACGTCAAACCTTCGTGCAACCGAACTTTCTCTACATCTTGCATCTTTACTAATCGGATTAACCTGTTTCTACCCTCTTTGGTAACCTTCAATTCAGTCGCCATTAGAACTGGGTGTCTCAATAAATTCCCCTAACTTGATTCTTTTTCTTGACACCATGTACCAATCATAATTTGGTATATCCCTTTGTTCTTCAACGTAGTATAGATCGCGAGATATAGTAAGTCGTGTCAAGATAAGATGGGACAGGGCCCACTACCCTGTTATTGGAGTGGGGTTAGATCGGAGTCAGTTTAGTAAGACCTTTTCTCATGGGAACTTGGTAGTATAAATACTATACTGAAAACATTGACATTTCAGTTCAGGATATGTTGTACACAAAAAACGCTTCTGTAAAATTTAAGAGATTATAAGTACTGGGAGTGACACAAACGACATTTCTGCTATCCCGTTAGTAGGAATATGATTAATGTTTTTTAAGAATGGTAGTGGCGTAGTTCCAGCTTCTCCACAAGGGCGAGGATCCAACTTGACGACAATACACAACTTTCTATATCTCCAGACCGATACCACATTTCAGTTTTTCTTCTCATTTCAGCATTACAACTCTGTGCGTAACTTCTCAACGAACCTATACTTCTTAATTACAGTTTTCTTCTGGAAAATTCGATGTAAGATAGTAAATTTTGCTAACAGTTTAAATCATCGATATTCTTGCATATTCAGCAGGTTTTATCTTTTTTCAATGATACATTGTGGACTGTGATTCAGAAATGACACGAAGAACATGTTTGCCATATTTAGTACTAAAACAAATTAATGATTTTTTACATGGTCCACATTTCAACGTAGTCTGCTCGTAAACGGACTAAATGATTTGTTTATTTCTGAATACTTAAATTGGATAAATAAAATAGCCGAAAACAATCTTATAAAATTGTAATTTAAACCTAAAAGGACCCTAATCGCTTTTTGTAAAAACAAAGACAATAAATTGACGATAAAAAATGCAAGGACATTAAACTAAATACAAAGATAAAATTAAAGAATTAAAATAACAAATGATTTTAAATATATATATTTAAAATTTTCGAGATTGATTTATAAACTAGATTAATTATGAATATATATAAATAAACGGCCTTGAACCAGAAAATTTTTTATTAATTAAAAATTAAATATATCCACGTTTCGTTCTGGTTTAAGGAAATCTTCAGGTTTAATCTAAAATTTAGAGATTTATTAAGAGATACAGACAACAATAGACTGTATTCAGCTACACTTCATTGTCAATTATGAGTTTCATTTCGTTTGAAACATGCAAGGTAGCAAAATCTTGCCTCTGAATTTTTTGTATGATTTATGTATGAAATTGTAACTAAAGTATTGTAAATATTGGTAATAATCTTAAAAAACTTTATATACTTATGTTATTAGTTTATAAATTGTAGACTAAACCTGAAGAGGACCTAAAAAGGACAAATTGTCGATATATTTAATTTTTTTAATAAACAATTTTCTGACTCAAGACCATTTATTTATTGATAATTTTATAATTGTCAGTTTTTTCATCATTATTATGGAATAATTATGAATCACGGATTAAGACATTTTAAATATTACTTAAAACAAAACGGTTAATTAAATTATAATTTTAAAAGTGTGTTAACGGCTGTTTTATTTTTTCAATATTTGTCTAAACTAAAGGCAAGTTATTGAAATTTGTGGCGTGTAACCACCAGAACCAAATATCTGTCATATTGAAGTTTTTTCTCTACTCTTCAAAGACCTCGTATCCAAAATGTGAAGAAATCCACACTAATCCCATCGACGACTATTCCAAATTTCTTCAACTAAGTGAATCGGAAACGCCTGAGACCGCGTGCACTTTATGCCCCTCGCGTAGGAATATGTCGAGTGTCGCACAAGACGCCGTTTATTATAATAAATATAGTGTAAAACTAGTCTCAATATTTGACTAGCATGAAGCCAGACATGCACCGTAATTAGGCGTGTGGTTTTTCGGTGTCATTTAAAGATGCTGAAGAAATTCCAGTTGTCAATGGAGCATTTAATTAACGATCGATCGATCTAGGCTACGCACGGCTACGAACATTAACCTTTTCTGGCCTTGTCATTCGTATATTTGACAATGGAGTAGATATTCGGGTCCTGACTATTCTCCAGTTACCGAAGAAGGCAAACGTGGCAAACATTTGCAGATCGCAGTGTCAGAAACAGAATATGTCTGTATGCCTGTTTCATAATTTAAATTTTACAGGAACACGTGTTATGTTTTTCTGTTGATCGGGTTAAATTTAAGGTATTACGATATGACTATATTTCTGTCTTAAGAGTAAATGTAGTTTACTCTCACACGACCGCCGTACAATGGAAAAAATTTTCCTGGATATTTATCTGAAAAAATGAAAAACTTGAAATGTGTGTAAGATTGGGACGTCCGACTAGGACTAGCTTCTTGGGTTGCGCCTACCTGAGTCATCAACGGTTAGCTAATGAAATGGCTGTGTGCGCAGGCCAGAGTCAACACGGAGCATCGCGGGCAAACATCGCCGCGTGTACACCCCTATTAGGGGACAAGCTCAGCTCGATTATCAACGATTTCGCGCTATTTCTTGCTTTTAAAGTACTTCTGCAACTCCTTAGTTATCGTACGAGACAGCTATCCCTTTGACAGTATTCAACGGCGGGAATGATTTGCAAGGTTGTAGGGGAGAGTGAGGCACGTTGCAACAAAAAAAATATATTTTTTATTTAAAATACGATTTTACTATCAATATTATAATTATTTGCCAATAAAATATGGACTTTTAACTACATAATACTGCCTTATTATAATAATTACAAGAAGTATATATACGCGAAAAATTTATACAAGAAATAGCAACATGTTGCAATGTACCCCGCTAGAGGAGCAAGTTGGAATAAAATCTTGCAACACCTTCCTTTTCGTATCTTGGAGCGACGAATCATCTTTTTTATTATACTGACAGTCAACACAAACATAAAATGGTTCATTATTTCCACGTGACCAATGTTTACATTTTCCTGGAAAGGTCGCGATCACTGACTACAGAAACAGAAAAATCTCTCGGAATTTGTCCGGGCTGAAGGAGAATGTGCCCGTAGTATAAAATCGAGAGGTGATGATAGCTGGTGTAAATGAGGTCAGAAAAGGTTAGTTTGCAATAAATAAATTCTGTTGATGTTAGAGATGGATCAAGCTCGACAACACTGGGTCAAGTTGCAACAGGCTGTTGTAATATTCCCTGCGACGCATTACTGTATACGTCTAATATTTTCTTTTGAGTAATGAGTGTCTGAAAAATAAGTAATATTTAACCCCTATTAACCAAACATTTTCCTATATTAAATATTTTTATTAATAAAAATTAATGTAATAAGATAGTGAAAATAAAAATACGAATAGTATATACACATCAAGTTTATCACATTTTGTTCTCTAATGCCTAGCTCAGTACAATAATTATAAATTTAAAGGTCGTATTATTCGGCCATACACTAACACAGAACTATCCTTTCAGGGAAAAACAAATAAAGTTTGCTTGCTAACAACAAAAAGCCTAAACGAGCAACAAAAATTCCACATTGCCGGCAATATTTTAAGAAACTATGGCCTGGCAACATTTCCGGCAATATGTTGCCGGAAAGTATGGCCGGGAAGTATGTTGCCAGCCATACATTTATATCGCGGCAATATTTCGGCCACAGTGTAGCCCGAGAATTTCCCGCGTACACGTAGCACAATAATAATGGCCGAAAATTAAGTGCTTATTAGTGCACCATTAATCGTGGTAAAAATTTTCAAGTAATTTAAGAAGAGAAAAACCTGCATTCTAACTTATTTAAACAAACGAGAAACACTTAACTCTTCTTAATTCTGGACAATTCCTTATTTAAAAACTTCGCCAGAATGTCGAAGTACGACTTTGAATAATTGCTTCAAAAATTGGTCCCATGATTGAGAAAAAGGACACGGTGATGAAGAAAGTAATACCCATCACTACAAGATTGGCAATCATCCTTCAATCCTTGAATATAGGATTAATTATTCAAAATATCCCATTGTTCAATTTCGCACATCGTTCGGGAAGTATGCGTTGGTTTAATGGAACGATAGCAAAGTGATTGACTACAGAGACCCACAGGTGAGGTCTGGGAACTATTGTTTTCGTATTTTCAATTGTTTTCGTAGTTTCGACACAGGTCCGATGTCACAGGCAACACGCCGGTCAGTACTTAAAATGCTGGGAACATTGCCCGGCTATACTGAAATATTACCGGGCCATATGTATGTACTGCCGGAAAGGTTTTTGAATTTAGAGCAATATGGCCCGGCCAGTATTTCCGGCTACATATTGCCGTAAAAAGTTTCTCGTTCACAGGCACCAAAAGAATCTAAATATTACTAATAATGTAAATATTTTTAAACTCAGTGACATTTTTACATATTGATTTTATTTAGAACTAGCAGAGATTTCAGCGTTGCCCGGGTATTCATTTACATTAACCGGGAAAAAATAAATTTGACTTCTTGATAATTTGGAATAATTCATAATTAATCCCACGCGAACGCGTGACTTAATCGGTGTCGGATATGTCATTAAATATTAACGATATCGAAAAATATGGATTCGCTATTAATATGGGCCATTTTAGACTATTTTCCCCTTCTCATCCATATCGATTGACGCTGCTCTTTAACTAGCCGTCATCGGGAGTGTCATTGATACAAATCAGCGACACAATAAACGATGGATTTAACTCAAATATGGGATATTTCAGGCGGTTTTATCCTTCTCAAGTCAACTTAAGTGGCGTGGTAAATGCCAGAATTGAACTGATCGATACCAATAGCCACGGATGAGACTCCAATATTTTGAAATTATTTTTAAATGCCAGCCTTACCACCCCTACCCTCAGAGTTAATTGGCGGATCGTGACACGCGTTCAAAGTTTGACTGAAACGGTTCCACGTGGTTATGATTAAATGTATATATTTTTATTGTTAGACAAGACTAAATGTCGATTAAAGAATAAAATAAAGACCCTAAATTCGAAAGCGATTTTATAATGCATAATTTTATCAAAATTTACGATTTCAAACATCAGTCAATAACAGTAATGAATTTAAATGTTTCATGTTATCCTTTCAAAAATATTTTGTTATTTGCTGTAATATAATTTATGACGTTTATTTCATAACTCTGAAAAAAGTAAAAATTGTTTCATATTTTAACTTATTTATGAAATGCAATGTAAACAAACCAGTAGGTTTTATAGAAACTTACTCTATATTATAAATGATCATAATTCAATACAATACCGTGTAATTGAATGAATATATAAATATGTATTTGGTATTAAGAGCTTAAAATGCTGATAAATTAAATATGAAGCTGTGCAAAAAATCAATGTTAAATTAACGTGAAAAAATTAATATTTATACTAATAAATACGAAATTGATTTACTCTTACGCAGTAGTAAATAATACACTTGACCTTACTTCCTAACATCAACCAATATCGGTTCTTTTTTGATTATTTGTTAAACTAGTAACATTGTTTGATCCAACATATTTTAAATATTTAGTTTACAAGAATAGTTCGAAAGAGGTACAAGAGGCCGGAAGAAAACTACGCGTAGATACTGAAGAAACTTTATAAAATACCGGAAATTCTGTGAGCACTAGTACATACTTGAACTTGAGTAAACTCTCAAGGGTTGAGAAGACGTAGGTTCGAACTCCAGTTGTGTTGACATCCGGAGACAAACACTGCGTCATCCCCAAGGCACAGATTCAGATCGCTCGCGGCGAGCCAATACATTCCTTCAAACTTTATACAGTCTAAAATAAAATCAATGCCACGTTAGCGAAAGAGTATAGTCCTCCGTTTTCATTCTTACACGTACTCTTCATATATATATATATATAACTTTTTTTCGGCGATTTGCTTGTGAGCTAGTGTCAGTGTGTAATTATAAGCTATATAACACTTATAAACTTGCCAAAATAAGACAATAGTAAGATATAATAAGCACATTCCTCTAATTATCCGAAGAATTAATCAGGTCCAACATTTATCTTGAATCTGTACACACGTTCATACATTAAAGGAATCTGAGTCACTAAAGAAGTTAAATAGATAAAATGTAGACAGACAGTATTTAAACAGTTTGTGTTAGTCTGTATGCTTTATTGTCGCTAATCCGCTCCCTGGTATCTATTGCTTGATGATTAACGGCCCGGTCGCCATTGCGTTAGCAGTATTACATTATTTATACAAAGTGTTTCACAATTCATAGAGGAAGTACAGATGAAGTTTTACTTACGTCCATAAATGTGTCATTTGGATGAAAAATAAGATTTAAAATCTCAGGGTTCACGAGACGCAAACAAAATGGGTTGAGGACGACTGCTGATATCGTGTGTCTTGTATTAACACTCAGTTCGGCGTTCATATCAGTTGTCATTCAGTCATTTTCCTGTACCACGCGATGAAGGTCTTCAAAGTCGAGAGTGCGTCGCGTCTGTGGAGCACCACAGTCCGGCCTGCTAGCTGCTAGATTTGAAGGTACCTGTTTCTCGCAGCCGTTGTTGTATTTACAAAAATAGTATGTGTAGGAGTGACGGGGAAGAGCAAAAAGCCTGCGAGAAAATTCTCTCGTAGGTAACCTGCGAGGGATTTTCTATCGCAGGCAGAACCTTTTAGGAGAGATACGAAGGGGCTACCTTTGGGTATGCCTTTTCCTCTCCGTTTTTGAACTAAGGTTCCCACAAGCCGAGGCACCTCGGCCTGTTTTGAGGGGTGTATGTTCCGGGGTCGCAGACCTTGGGCATACGGTAAGAGTTGTTCGCTATTCCCATTGGAATAGTCGGCCAGCTGTCTCCTAAACTGGTCGAGACACGGATAAGGGAATGCTGCGTCCCCACAGCAAACTCCTCTCCCGCTATCGGAAGGGCGTGGGACAAGTACCCAATGCCCGGCCTCCTGATGCAGGTTTTTCTAGGGTTTTCCCTGCATTTCTTTAGGCGAATGCGGGGTAGGATCCTTAAAATATAGCCCGGGGGCCCTAGTAACCCTTGGCTACCTTCCTCTACCCTTCCGCATCCCCCCCTTTCAAATCCCTTCCTATGCTATTAAAGGGGAGTTGCCCAATGTGGATCACCCTCATGTAGCCTGTTGCCCTAAAAAAACCGAAGCGGAAAACGTTCATGTTACATGCCTTGTACAGCTCAATTATCACATCCACATTCGCCGTAAATTATCAACATCTAAGTGTAATCTTCAAACATGTTTTCTACCATCCTGTACTGTTTCGTCCTGTACTGCTCAGGGACTGAATGACAACTGATGGAACGCCTACTCAGCCCCAACTGATTGTAAACACAACACGATATCACCAGTAGCCCTAAGCACATTTTGTTTGCTTACCGTGAAGCGGGAGATTTTAAATCAATTCGATCTTCAAAATTATTTTGCATCAAAATGCTACATTTCTGGACGAGGGTTCCTGGTCAAAACTATATCAACTAAGTCCCCTCTACAACCCCTAGAAGCTTGTAATAGGAATTATTAAACATCCTGTATATGAATGCGACAATCGTCGTCGTAAAATTTAAGTAATGCGATCATCATGATCCAAACAGGGACTGATAAATGACTTGTCGTAATTTTTGAGTTAAGTCGAGCATGAAACACTAAATTTTGGTATCTCGAGTGTCCTGACTTTGATTTAATTGTGGGGATTTAGTTAATAATAATACCACGTTAATATTTAAAAATCCGATTTAATTCACACAATTTTAACAATAATCTTTTTTAACAACACTTCATCCACGAGGCTTCTCAGTCGTTGCATACTTTACTAGAATCAGGTTCTCTCACATTCTTAGTTAAATCTATATTATTCTAACAGAAACTAACTACAATAAATATCACTATTCCGCCAAGAATTATTATTAAATTAGCTGAGTGCTTGGCGTTGCCAGGGTATTTATTTACCACCATTTCTATAACCCGGGAATCGTCACTAATCTCGGTATTTTTTGCATTACATTTTATGTAAACACCTTCGACCCTTGCATTTGGGAGTTGAAATTAGAAATTTAAAAATTCTAGAATGACACTACCAAATTCAGCTACCCCGTTCACGTTTTATTCGACGCTAATAATGGCCGTTTAGGAATGTTTATAAATTCCAACCCCTTTCCTGGAATCGGTACGTATGTTCTAACCGCACAGTGCTTGTTCCTGGATCGTAAGTAACATGTGTATAAAGTTTGGCAGAAATTGATGTACGCATTTAAGATATATACGGAAATTTGTTTCACCCCCCAGTATTAGGGGCTTAACCAGTATGGTAAATGCCAGAATTAAATGTGGCTTCAGTTGTGATTCAGACTGTCGATAAGCAACGTTCTTTTTTTTATATGTAAATGAAGTATATAAATATATTACCTATAATAATAATGGTAACAATAACAATAATTATGGTTTAACTTTCATTACATTCTGAAAGTATTGCAAAATTAGAATTTACTTGAAACTGAATAAAAACACAAATATTTTCTTAGTTATTTATTAAATTTGGAAACGATTTAGTGTGTGATAATAAATATTAATTATATTTCATTTCAATTGAAATGAAACGTCAAGTTGTCGTGGCTTAAGCTTAATTTAACCCTGGTGGAAACCCAGAAACTGTTTATTCAGAATACACACCGGGAAAATCTTCGATCTTTGAAAATATATTTTTTTTTATTTACTGATGAAGTGGACGAATAATAAAGTGATTTTCTATTTTTTTATTCAAATATCGTCTTATTTTGTGGGACTGTCATTTAAAAGAATTTAAAGACAGGAATAGAAGAACAGAGACTTTATTGAAAATCGCGGTCGATTTTGGAGTAAAAAAGAAGAGGAAATAGAAAGAAAAGTTTGTCATTTTTCGCGGGAATTAAAAGACGTAAAAATACCAAATCCGATGCGGGATATGGTAAAAATAAAATTCAGAGCTTCAAAATCACTTTTTCTTTCGAAAAAAGGTTTGGAAATCACATCCAGATCTGCACTCGAGATCCAAATCGAAACATTTAATTTTTTTATAGAACAACTTGTGTTATTTCTCCTTTCCTAACTAATTTAAGAACATTAAAAAATTTGAGTCCAACTGTGGGGCTTGTTAAACAAGTGAAGGAAGACACTACAGTAATCTTTTCCAAGAAAGGAATATAAGCATATGCGTGTACAGATAATATAACAAATATTGTTCTAATACAAATAATTCGGGAATGATACTTTATCTGAGGAACGAAGTGCATTTGTATCGGTAAACAAAAAACAGCTTATAAATTCAACAGCCTCCAAAAATAACTATTCGGCGTTAACTAAATACAAGAGAAAGTACTGAAAATTCGTTGTTGCCGCTGACACTGTTCTCCCTTCTTTCGCTGACGCACAGAAAACTATGATTCAACGAGGGGACTCATCTCCATCACAACTCCCGAATAAAGCAGTCATCTATCAGGGAGGTGCGGGGATGCCATAAAGGCCATCTATAACTGATGTTTCCACATTCTCAGGGACAGAAGGAATGGTGATATGGGTATTATTATCATATACAACTTTATTTTTGTCAACTTTTTTCATTCCTCTCATTCGTTTCCCTAGACACTTAAACAGGAATAATTTATATACGACTAATGATTCCAGAGAATTATTTTTAATAAATATTTAAATTTATTAAACCATGTATTAAAATAGAACACCAAACTAAATGAAATTTCATGAACCACACACACACACACACACACAGACATATATATATATATATATATATTGTAATAATCACAATTGAAATAATTTTTAAATGTTTTGCCCCTCGTTGGAGAACCAAAATGTAAAGTACACATTTTAAATGATGAATTCTAAATGTAGATAAACCCCACGTTGAAGCGTCAAAATTTAATGTTTTAAAAAATTTGATTAAATATTCAATTTAAATAAGCCCACGTTGAGGCGCCAAAATATTATGATCAAATAAATAGTTGATTTTTAATTAAAATAAACCTCACCTTGGAGCACAAAATGTAATAATCAAATTATTAATTTAGATTTCAAATGAACAAATTAAATGTTGAAATGATAGGATTTTAAATGAAAAACAAGAATTAAAATATAACACAAAATGTATTTAATAAAAACAAATTCTTATCTCAATTGAAAATTTTTTACAAGATGGTTATGTGCCACGGCTTAATTTCAGGGCCGACTATCGGACCTCCAATAAAGAATGTTACAAAATGACAACTAAAAACTTACAATGCGAAAAATTCTTAACTTAAATAATTATTGAAATACGAAATCTGACGATAGTTTACAACATCTCTTGCTCTAATTGTAATTCCTGCTACACAGGGCAAACAAAACGTTTTCTTAATACCCGCATTAAAGAACACATGTCTAATATCAATCTTACAAACGTTAAGCAATCTGCAGTCTCCAAACATACCATCAATGTCTACATTTGTGTTATATTCCAACCACAGTAATTCATCCCTCGGATTTTCGAGTTCGCTTTTTAAATATTTACTAGTATTAATTATTAAATTTGAATAGTCTATTATACATATAATTTTGGTTTGTTATTGTAATTTAATAAATAATAAAAATCAATTAATGTGAATGTATAAAACCTTCCGTCAATCCAATTATTATTTTCATTACAATATAATTAAATGTCGATACTGAATGAATTACAGAATTAGTTATAAAAAACTTCATAATTTTACTCTTAAAATCTACCAACAGAAGCACAAAAATATATCTCGTGTTTAATTGGGACAGTTAAGTTAAAGTACAACAGAATTAGAGACATTTGAACAGTGTATCCTTCACAAGAAATGTAAATAGTAAATCTTAGTGCATTTTCTTAATGAATCGCGAATAATAATAAGATATCAAAGACCGAAGGCTTTCCCGGTGTATTTGTTGAAGAAGCAGTTCTTGGCCTAGAAGATGACGGCTGTGCATTTGGTCGTCGAAACGTCGCGTTACAATCGCTGTGTTACCGGGGTGGAAACTTTTTCTTCAATGATCAGATATTTTGCATGAGGCAAATGTTGATTTCTTTATGTAATATGATGAAATTGTACCACCTATTGCTAAAAATAATAAAAAGATATGGCTGAGAAAGATATATATATTTTTCTGTTTTATGGCAGAATGAGACAGCAGACATAAGTCTCACAACAAAATATAGTTTAAATGTGAATCTCTCATTCATGTGCCGACAATGCGTCAAATGTCCCTTTAGTGAATACCGAAAAAGTAAGTTCACCTTTTAAATGAAATGTTATCAAATCAATGGTTGAAAAATCCGGCGTGTGAGATTGAAATAGCCAATAGTTAGTGAAACAAAACTAAACGCTACAAATACGATCATAGCTAGAGAACATTCTGACGGAATGCTAAATCCGGCTGATAAAGTTGCCTGTCAATTATTAAAAATGTTATCTTTTTCTAGGGAATCATAAAATATCGTGTATTTAGAATTTCTTGGAATCCAAGTTACGAGTGTTATTTGTTAAACCGGGTAAAAATGTAAGAAAATAATTTTTTTAGAAAAATTATTTAAATTTCTCAACACAGTATCCTGTTTTGACTATACGCTTGGCCTAACGAGTTTCCAATTTTTTTAACCCTTCTCCAAAAAATATTTAGTCAAACTCTGCAAAATATTCCGTCGTGGCTTCGATCACTTCTTCATTTGATGATATTTCATCCCGCCATGCCAAATTTTCAAGTTAGGGAACATGAAGAAGTCACTGGGTGCTAGGTCTGGTGAATAGGTTGGATGAGAAACCAATTAGAATCCCAACTCGTACACTTTCGCCATTGAGACTGCTGCTGTGTGCTCTGGCGAATTGTCCTGGTGAAACAGAACTTATTTTTTTTAATTGATTTATGGTCGCGTCAACCTGTTGGTTATTGGCGACCCTCTAAAAGTATTTACATAATTAAGTTACAGCAGGTTAGAGAATTTCGAATTGTGAACAACGTTTGAAATAGCGGATGTCAGTTTTGCGTCGGAGACGAACTCCAGCAGGCTCTTGATCACCGTGGTGCGTATACAGAAGTCTTCTCCAGAGAACTCGGCTAAAGTCCTCCTGCGTATATCCTCATACTTTGTGCATTCATATAGAATATGCTGGATGGTGAGGGCTTGATCACATACATCACAGGTGGGCTGATCTGTTCTGGAAAAAAGATATTCGTGAGTGAGTTGGGTGTGGAGATTATTATTTGTTGTTTTCTTGAGATTTTGTTGAGGTGGCACAAATCTTCTGATGTTTGCAGGTTCTGATGGAAGAAGCCGTTATTTCCTCCTCTTCTCGTGTCCTGCCAGCTACCCTCCACTTTTCCTGTATATTCATTTAGAATGTCCGAGGCTGTACAGATTGGGGCTTCTTCAGCACTTTCTTGTTCGCCAATCTTGGTCGTTTCTCAATCAGCACCAGTTTCAAACGATCCCACAGATCAGTATAATAGAGCCTAGTTACGGTTGTGACCTTTTTACAAGGAATCTATGAATATTATATCCTGAGAATCCCAAAATACAGTGGCCATCCATTACCTTTCCAACTGACAAAACGGACTTCGCCTTTTTCGGTGTACTTTCACCAGCTTTTGTCAATTGTTTTAATTGTTTTTTGGTCTCTGGAGTGTTGCGATAGTTCCAAGTCATATCGACTGTCGCGAATCTCCGCAAAAAATCGTGTGGGTTATGCCTAAACATTACAAGAATCTGTGTTGAAATGTTTTTTCCGAATCCGATTTTGGTTCAATGTCAAAAGTCCCATCACGCACAAAGCTTTTTCATGTAGGATGAAATGCGCTCGTTCAGGAGAGAAGCCTAAGGTACCAGTTACTTTACGCACTTTTAGTCTGCGATCTTTCATAACAATATTTTAAACTTTTTAGATGTTTTCCTGATTGGTGACCTCAATTTGGCGACTGGAGCGAGTTTTATCTTCAGTACTTCTGCGACCTCGTTTAAACTCATTAATCCATAAGTAAATGTTCTTCATTGCTGGTGTAGAGTCTACATGAACTTAATTCAATTCGGCTTTGATTTGTGCAGCTGTCCCACTCTTAAAATAAAAGTGTTTAATGACAGCGGGAAATTGTTTTTTTTATCCGCCTAGCTACACAGATAAAACTACAGAACGCTGCCAACAATACTACGATTTAGGGAATATCTTTGAAAGGATCATGATTACCAGCAATGGTGCTAAAGCGAAAAATTTCCCGCTCCTTCATAAAAACTTAACAGACTTATCGAACAACCCTCGTATACGTCCCGGCGTAATCTTGAGAGTGTCACCGTTGTGCACGGAGAAAGTTTTCACCTTCATATTTTTGACGTGTCATTATGACCATCACTGTTTAATTATATAAGTGTGAATAAAAATTTATTTGTTTGTTAATTCGCGCCGCGGATTTAAATGTCTGTGAATACTCTTTGGAACAAGGAACGCGTTACGCAAAATTAGCATATTGATAATATATTAAATTTTCCCTAGTATTTGATGCGAATAATTTTTGTTATGGGAAATAAACTGTTGGATTTGTTGAACTGGTAAAACGTTAAATTTGTTTTGGAAATTGAGTTTTTATTAAATAGCATAGACTCTTGATTTGAAGTAAAGAGTTAAATATGCGGGCATAGCGGAATAATATAAAATAGAAAAAACAAAAATTTTGTATATTGATCGGTGAATGTTGTTACGCAAGAGAAATTTTCTTAACATACTGAGTGGGATACTCATATAAAGTATAAGCGTTACATAATATTGAATTGGTAGAAAATCTATATAAATTATAGACGATATGCAATATTAGTGATTAACATGAATATTTAATAAAATCAAATAATTACATTACTGATAAATAAAAGTTACTAATGGTTTTAGTTAATGATTCAAATACCTAAATGTACTTTATGATCTTATTTAGTCGATAATGTGGCCATAATTTTTAATATTTAAGCTGTTTGAATGTTCATTTAGAATTTATCTCTCTCTGTGTGAGACATTTAAGTGACGTCATCTGATACGTAGTTACAGACCAAAATTTGCCTGTATCTACATCGCAGCAATAGCGGTACCTGATTGATTGCCCAGAGTGCAGCCGTACTTAACAAGATGTAACAGGTTAATTGGTGTAATACGTTTCTTATGTGTCGGTGGAAAAAGATCAATAAACAATCGTACAACGTGTTGGGGGAATAAAATTTTATACTCACGGTAGTAAGTTAGACCAACGAGACTCATGCTCACTTATTTTTTATTTGCAATTAATAAATAAGCAGGTACGTGTGTGTGTTTTTTTATGGTAGGTGTAGACAGGCTATGTATAGGGTAATTCACATAGTGGCAACTTCCCTCTTATAGCATAGTAAAAGGAGTGAAATGGAGTTAGCGGAAAGGTAGAGGAAGGTAGTCAAGGGATAACTTGGGCCTCCGGGCTATGTGGTTTAAGGATCCTATCCGGCAATTCGCCTCAAACTAATGCAGAGAAAACCCTAGAAAAATCTGCATCAGGTAGGTCGAGAATTTCGTACTTGTCCCACGCCCTTCCGATGGCGGGTGGGGGTTTGCTGTGGGGTCGCAGCTTTCCCCTCACCGTGCCTGGACCGGTTTAGGAGGCAGTTGGCCGACTATTCCAATAGGAATAGCGGACAACTCTTACCGTATGCCCAAAGTCTGCGACCCCGTTACATACACGTCTCAAAACAGGCCGAGGTGCCACGGAATGTGGGAACCTTAGTTCAAAATGCCTGACCTACTTGATGCAGGTTTTCCTAGGGTTTTCCCTGCATCACTTTTACGCGAATTGCCGGGTAGGATCCTTAGCCCGGGGGCCCTAGTAAACCCTTGGCTACCTTCCTCTACCCTTCCGCATCCCCCCTTTCAAATCCCTTCCTATGCTATTAAAGGGGAGTTGCCAACATGTGGATTACCCTCATTACTAGGGCCTGTTACCCTAAAAAAAGAATATAAATGTATATTTGATGCGAGTAGACCAAAGGCTCTTATATTTGTAAATTAAAGTTTGTTTATAATTATTGTGTTCATCATATTTATTTAATAATATATCATTAAAGATTTTTGCAATGGGTAAGACGTACCGAGAAAAATTGAGTTCTAGTATACTAACTGGTCATTGTTAACAAAGAAGAGAGATGCAAAACTTTATAAAACTAGTACAATATCTATAATTTTATTATAAAAAAAATCCGTTCGAGTTGTTTACTAAAAATTATAAATATATTTGAATCACGACCAAAAATATATCTAGTTTCAGTCGATTGTTATAAACTTGATGAAAAATCGACATGACTCGCTGTCACCTTTCGATTGTGAAGAAACATTTGAAACGCTTAAGCAGATTTCTACTGTCGCATAAATGCCATTTCAATAATTATAATTTCCGAGCAAAGTTGAAGTGTCGCACTTTCGAGAAGACCACAATTTTTCTTGTTAAGCTTTGCCTTCCTGCCGGATGTGTTCCCATTGTGAGGGCAAGTTATTCTTAAAATAAATCAGCAAAACATATTTCCCTGAGAGCTAGAGAAAGAGGCCCCCAAGCGCGACAGCGGGGCTGGCTGGCATTTTCTATTTAATACGATTATGCTTCCTGACGAAGCGTTTGTGGGAGGAATGTTTTCTTATCGGCGTGTGTGTATTATAAATGCAAAGAAGACTAAATAAAGGCTGCCGATATTCACCTCACGCTCGGGCGCTGAAGAGGGAAAATATTGGCAGGAAATTGTGAGTCCTGCTTTCTCCCCGCGTTGCCAGAGCAAGCGCTCTGCCTCACCCTGTGACCCACACTCTTCCCGCCCCTTTCCAACCCTCCACAAAGAGACTAGGGTCACCCGTAACACATGTTATCTCGTAGTCTCGGTGACCAACAACAGTGACAAGAAAAGTTTCAGAAAACTAAACCAGCAGAAGTAGCTATTATAATAACGGCTAGCCGGAAAAGTCAGAAAAAATATATAATAATGATTAAACAAATAACGATTTTATTATAAAAAAAATATTAAATAAATTACCACCTTGTTCGTAAGATTCTAAACTCATCAGGTAATAACAATGAATAGGAAATTGTGAAAATAAATATTAATTTAACTGTTTTATTGTTATGATACTGCCGATAGTATATTAAAACAGATACAAAACGGACACAAAATTATATAAAAAAAAATTGATGTCCATTTTTGGTCTGTATTACAACTCGTAAACTGAAACAAACTAGTATTTATGATGAGTATAAAAAACCAAAAATAGTCTCCAAGTTTATAACTTTATTAAATAAATAGTCGGAAGCTTTCAACTCTTTGTTACAATCATCCTGAATGAACAATAAAAACGTTACCACTTACATAAAAACATCATGTTACGAATACTTTGCAACACCTTCAGCATAACATACCTTCTTGTCTTATAATTAAAATCACATTAACTTTCAAAAATATATTAGTACCTATATGTATATAGATCCTTCGTCACTACTATAAAACTATGTTGTTTATTCAACAAGGTCTGTTTTCAAACTGCTCCATTAGGTGGCTCTGTGTGTAGCATTTCAATCGAAAATCGACACCATAGTACCGAAACTATAGTATCTGTTTATCATATTGTTAATAATTATTTAACTATACATAAATAAGAAAATCGACACTATAGTACCGAAACTATAGTATATACATATATAAGAAAATCGACACTATAGTACCGAAACTATAGTATATATTTATCATATTGTTAATAATTATTTAACTATGCGTATATAAGAGATCATACATGCATGTAAATATATAAACCTCAACAAAGATGCATAAAATAAATTAAAAACTTAAAATTGGTTACAATTTCTTATTATTTTTAGATGTTTTTTATCAATATTTTAAGTATCTCTGCATATTGTTTTTCTATTTCTAAACCTTCGTTTCTATTATTAACAATATTGTTTCTGTTTAGATTAATATAAATTGCTTCTGTATTGTAAGTTTTACTTTACGAATATTATTATGTAATATTTTAATATTATTAAAATCGAATTCGTGGTTAGTCAGTTTTGTGTGGGTGGACAACGCTGTGTTGCTTTTGGTTGTTTTTGTTTATGGTGATACATTCTAGTTTGGATGTTAGTTGTGGATCTATATACTAAATTCAAACTGAAGAACAAACCTACCAAGGAGCATACTATAGAAGAAGAGACTACTGTGGTTCAAAACAGAGAAAGATTTGTAGACACTGGGAATTTAAAGATCCTACGCAAACTAATATTAAAGCTTATTTTAAACCAGTATCGATAAATAATACGGACGTTGTTAATACCACAGATAATTACAAATTACCAGAAATAACGACGACTGCTACAGTAAACTTTGACAGAAAACAACCGACGTATTACAGCTTTACGTATATAGAAAAATTGACCTTTAATATTATAGATACCATAGAAAAAATGATATTAATTATGTTAAATTAATCGTTATACCAGTTAACCATATACAAAACATACTAACTCGGGTTAAGGACAAGACAGAAGAACAGTATAAGACAAATCTGGTATATAGTATCCCATGAATCAATTGCCCGTAAACATACGCGTATATAGGTTATACCACAACTAACATCAAAACTAGAATGTATTACTATAAACAAACATTAAAACCCACAGCCAAAAGCAGCACAGCGTTGTCCACCCACACAAAATTGTCTAACCACGAATTCGATTTTAATGATATTAAAATATTACATAATAATATTCATAATGTAAAACTTACAATAGCAGAAGCAATTTATATTGATCTAAACAGAAACAATATTGCTAATAATAGAAACAAAGGTTTAGAAATAGAAAAACAATATGCAGAGATACTTAAAATATTGATAAGTAAAACATCGAAAAATAATAAGAAATTGTAACCAATTGTAAGTTTTTAATTTATTTTAGGTATCTTTGTTGAGCTTTATATATTTACGTGCATGTATGATCTCTTATATATGCATAGTTAAATAATTATTAACAATATGATAAATAGATACTATAGTTTCGGTACTATACTGTCGATTTTCTTATGAAATGCTACACACAGAGCCACCTAATGGAGCAGTTTGAAAACAGACCTTGTTGAATAAACAACATAGTTTTATAGTAGTGACGAAGTACCTATAGGTACTAATATATTTTTGAAAGTTAATGTGATTTTAATTATAAGACAATAAGGTATGTTATGCTGAAGGTGTTGCAAAGTATTCGTAACTTGACGTTTTTATGAAAGTGGTAACGTTTTTATTGTTCATTCAGGAAGATTATAACAAAGAGTTGAAAGCTCCGACTATTTATTTAATAAAGTTATATACTTGGAGACTGTTTTTGGTTTTTTTCTACTCATCAACGTCTACGTCAACAGTCCTTTTTACCAAAAACTAGTATTTATATGTGACTGGTAACGTTTAAAATCCGGCATTCTGTAGAGTGCCTACGCATTGTATTTAACGCCGAAAACTAGCCGGCAATGCAGGAAACGATTCATATTTCACACATTTCCTAGAAATGCTATAGAATGCCAAATGAGAAACCGACGCAAAGTATGAAATAAATCTCCGATTCGTTTAGAAAATCACGTGACAAGGCACGTGACTTTTAACGCGCGCGGTTTGTTCGGTACTGTCAAAATACACAATTTTACTTAACTTTGTTCAACAAAAATTAGTTTCTTTTTACTGTCTTCCTTGAAAATGGAGGAGAAATCTGTAATGTTGGAGAAGGAGTCATGGTTTATAAACATGAAACAACGATTCGACGATGAACGGTCCAAAATTCGAGTTAATGCTGCAAAAAACAGTATTTTCTTAACCAAAATTACTTACCGGAAGTTAATAAATGATGTACAGCCAAGAAGGAACCTAGGGGCTATTGGTTACTGAGTCGCTATGATATGATGATTGTAGAAAACAAAAATAAACTCAGTTATCCTGTTAAGGAGGACGTCAGTTCTGTACAGTATTACGTCACGGACTCAATATTTATATTACGTACTTCATTTTGATATTGGACACAGAGGACCGGATACAATATTGAAAGAACTTTCAACCAAATACAAAAACGTTACACGTCATGATATTCAACACTACATCCACCTTTGTGAACTTTTCCGGAAAAAAACCACAAAGATCTGGACTTTTTTTCATATTTTGTCTAGGGATAGTATGTAATAATACTCTTATTTCATAATTTGCCTAAAAACACCGGGCATTATATACAAAGCCTAGGCATGCTATAGAATGCCGGATTTTCATACATTGGCGGTAACCTATACAATAATACTTATTATAAGAAATCTTAATATATATTTTTTATAACGTTTCTGGCCAGTATATAATGTATAGAAATATAGTATTTTTAACTCCAATTAATATTCAATCTGTCCATTAGGACAATTAGTACATTGAATGAAATATTAAATATATTATATACTCAGAGGCTTGTGTGAGATGTTTCCAGTGAAGTCGCTTCACCAATATATATTGTAAAAATTATTTTAAATCTGGGCTTGATAAGTAAAAAACACAAAGAATTTATAATGAAAGAATTAACAACTCAAACAAATTGAAACTAACGGAATACGAAATTAAAAGAAACGAAATCTGACTATACCCTTAATTAAAGTTGACAGAAATGTAATTATTTTGGTTTGTACTTACAACTGTCCTTCTGGTACCAGACTTAATGATTTCGAAGCTTGAGAGACAATTCACAAAAAGGCCATTAATCACAGACTCTACACTTAAACAAACACACGGTTGTATTTCTTGGATTACTCCTCCAGGAACTCGATTATCTGCAACTCCGGTCAACCGTCGGACGTATTAAATTTCAGTACCTTTTGCGGAAAATGTTATTTCAGAGAGCGTATGTATCTGAACGGGGCGCTAAACCTTTTGTTTCAGCTTTTCAGATTTTTGCATAACTTGTTTCTCCGTCCAGATCTTTTTTACAAATGTAATGATTAACATAGAAGTCTCTCAGTTGAAATTACTAAGTTTGGACCACGCTGTTCGTACTCTAAATTTCGCTCCCTCTCTCGACCACAAGATTCGCCAGGCTGCAACCAACTGAACTATTCGCCAGACAGCAACCAACTAAACACCCGTAAATGCGCGCAGTTCACAACAAAGCTCGCCGACAAAGAGCCTGCCGTCATTGTTGCTCTTTGAGATCGGTGCCTCTAAACAATTCATTATAATTTAAACAATTAATGGCCTCCTTAATTAGTATTACAATATCTTAATGGCTTTATGACATATCTTTTTACACTTTTACACTGTTCTTATTCAAATCTATCTAATACGTCTTTGGTATTGAACTTTTTCAGGCGTCTCACTTCACAATTTGGTTTGTACAGTTTTCGCGCGACTTGTTTTAGGTGGACCTCAGTTTAAGCGGAATAGTTTGTACTAAACCGCTTGATTTCCTCCATTATCGTTGGTATTTCCAGGTCTTGAGCTATTATTAAGTTCGGAACATACCAGGGAGCACCTTATTTTGGAATCTCCGCAGGATCTCCAGATTAGAATTGCTTGCCGTGCCACATAGTTCAATCTCATAGGTCTTAAGGAAGGCGTTATACAACAATAGTTTATTTTCAAGTGTCAGCTGCGACCGCCTCCCTATCAGCCACTGCATTTGTCTCAGCTTGAATCCGTTTTGCCTTCTTTTTGTAAAAATATGCTTTTTCCATGACAGTCTTCTGTCCACATTCATCCCAAGATATTTGACGTCTTCTGCTTGCTTCAGTTGTTGACCGGCTGGGGCAAGTGCTTCTGTTTAGTATGTAGTAACTTGCACTGATTTCAGTTGGTTGGCTTTGATTTTCTATTTAATAAGCCAGTTTCATTTTATTAAGTGTAAGTGTTCTTGTAGATACTGTGATGCAATTTTTGGATCCTGGTGTACGGCAGTATCATCTGCGTAGGTGGCAACTGCAGTCTTCGTGGTGGTTGGTAGCTCGGTCGTATAGAGGAGTAAAGTATAGGTCCTAAGACACTTCCCTGTGGCACGCCGGATTTTAGTGGTAGCGAGTCTGTATATTCATCTTGATGTTTGCCTAGAAAGTGCCTTTCCGTTAGATATGATTGAAGGATGATGACGCAACAGTGAGGTAGGTTCTTTTTAATTTTATAATATAACCCTTCATGCCAGACTTTATCAAAAGCCTGTTTAATGTACAGAAATGCAGCGGTGCAGTACATTTTTGCTTCGAATGCGTTATTAAGTATTCGGTGGACTTGCTCGATAGTTCCATGACGTCTTCTGAAGTCGAACTTATGTTTAGAAACTAGCTCGTTGTTTGCTAAGATTGGTTTTAGTCGATGCAAGACAATTTTCTGTAACGCTTTAGAGAGAATGGGCAGCAAACTTATAGGACTGTAGGAAAATATAGTACGCAAGTACATTTTAAATTTTATCACGTAATCATTTACTTGTCAAACAAACAGAAAATTCTTAATTAAGGCTCTTTTTACAGAACTGAAATACTATATTTCGAAGTAATGATTTCAGTGAAAATAATCTTGATTAATTGCATCAATAAATCCATTGCAACACCTTGTATAGCCAGGCAAAGGTTCTATTTCATCAAACGGCAACGAAAAAACCTTTACAAAAGCACTTATCTTTTAATGAAGGAATTGCAATGGTAGAATAAACACGTCGTGATTGTATTTTACTGTATTAGAATCTAGTTAATTTTTGGAATATTAATATTGTAATATTGACTCCTATTAAGCAACACAGCTCATCAAAAGCGGACATAGTTTACGGGTTATCTTCCCCATCATAGGATTCAGAGGGGTGGACTGGTTTCCCGTACTAAATTGAAATTACCTCACAATTATATTAATCTGACTTCTTTTCAATAATGATGAAAAGTTTCTGACATTTATAATAATATGAATAAATATATATACGACCTTAAGTCAGAAAATTATGTATATGAACAAAAATTAATTTATAACGTTTTTCTCCTCTTTAGGACATCTTCAGGTTGGAAAGTTTTTAATAATTTAGTATATAATTCATGCATAAAATTTAGTGGCAAGGTTGTGTGTGTACTTCTTTTTTTTTAAAAAAATGTGAAAAACACTAGCTTAGTAGTCACAGAAAATATTATCTCATTTAAAACATCCTTATCAAATTAATTTAATTAACATACACTTTTAACGTGCGGTTTGTACACACGTTGCTGCCGAAGTGACTGTTCTACTATCTGAACATATTAAAGACCAATTCAAACGAATAAATACCATATGTACGTATATATCCATATGGCTAACAGAAATATTTTAAGACATCGAAGTTTAAATTCAAGACACGATTCCTCCTTGAATAAGAAAATAAATTTATTATTTTTGTACATTTTAATGAAAATTAGAGACAATAACGAGCAAAACGATACGTAAGTAATATTTATATTATTCCAAGAAAAAATGAATATAAATTTTTTTTGTAAGAGACTGTAAAAATTAAAAATATTTTTAGTATTTAATATATTACATACGCAAGAAAGGAACGAGTAACCTACCCCGCCCATTTACCAACCAACCAACCTACTTATCATTTAGGCTTTTTCTTCCAGTTGAGGTGTAATTTATGCACTTTTTTACCACCGCTCATCGTCACTGATTCTGTTTCTCTTAGAATCGATCTTCGTGATTGATCGTATTAAAGTTTTTTATGTCCTCAAGAAAACACAAGATAAGACTCATGTTAAGCTCATGGAACCTTCTTAGAGAGATGGAAGAGGCTAACTTCGGGGATCCTAAACTGGTCGAGGCACGGAGAAGGGAACGTTACGTCCCCACAGCAAACTCTTTACCCGCCATCGGAAGGGCGTGGGGCAAGTACCAAATAGCCGATATATCTGATGCAGGTTTTCTAGGGTTTGTCCTGCATCACTTTTAGGCGAATACCGGGTAGGATCCCTAAACTATAGCCAGGGGGCCCCAGTTAACTCTTGCCTAGATTCCCCTACACTTCCGCATCCCCCCTTTCGAATACATTCCTATGCTATTAGCCACGTGGATTAGCTTCATTTAGCCTGTTACTCTACAAAAAAGATGCATTCTCTCTCTGCTTTTAAACTAAGTTTGTCATAAGCTTCGTCACCTCGGTCAGTTTTCAAAGGTATATGTTCTGGAAATACGGTGAGACTTATAGGCTGTTACCTTTGGAACAACCAGCCAGCTGCTTCCTAAACTGGTAGGGCACGGAGAAAGGAATTCTGCGTCTCCTCCGGAAATCGTACTCCAGGACGTGGGACAAGCACAAAGAGCCCGACCTATCTGATGCACGTTTATACTAGGGTTTGCCCAATATACCTTTTACACGAAAGCCGTGTAGGATCCTTGAACTACATCCCGGGGGCCCTAGTTAACCCTTGCTCTTCCTTCAGAATTCTCAATTTCGTATGATATTAAAGGGGAGTAGGCAAAACGTGGATTACCGTCATGTAGCCTGTCGCTCGAAGTAAAATCAAATGCGGACCAGACTATTGAATCCAATGATTAAGATCCAGAAGAGTTCAGAGTAGAATAGTAGAACCTCATGCTACACAATTTGTATCTTGCCTGGAGTAGAGTTTACAATAAAAAATAAAATAATAATAAGATATTGGAATTTGGATAATTTGTTTAAAATCCGAATTTGGAGATTGATTTTACTTGGTCCCTTGAATTTCGTTCAAAGCAGTACAAAAACATCGCATGAAATTACAAGGTTTTGTTTTCAGAAATATCAGGTAAATATAGTATCGTTACAAAAGAAATCAAGTATATTCTGTTTATAAATAATTTCACTTCTCGCAATTCCAGGCAGTTGGACACCCAATGGAACAGGGCATCATAAATAATTCAAGTATTTTCATAGAAGTCTCGCACAGAACTTTATGTGAGACATTTTCATGAACAATAACCATAATTCAGAGATAAATGTGATTGAAGCATACCGAATGTGTGACACACTGAGGGACCAAAGATTTCAATTGTCCAAGTTTCACTGTAATAATGAATGTGCAAAAGTAAGATAGAGACAAATGTGTAGTGTATGGTACTGTGGATTTTTTTTAGTAATAGGCTACATGAGGGTAATCCACGAGGTGGCCACTCCAATTTACTAGCATAGGAAGGGATTTGAAAGGGGGGATGCGGAAGGATAGAGGAAGGTAGCCAAGGGTTAACTAGGATCTCCGGGATACAGTTTAGGGATCGTACCCGGCATTCGCCTAAAAGTAATTCACGACAAACCCTAGAAAACCTGCATCAGGGCATTGGGTAATTGTCCCACGCCCTTCCGATGGCGGGATAGAAGTTTGATGTGGGGACGCAGCATTCCCCTCTCCGTGCCTCGACCAGTTTAGGAGGCAGCTGGCCGATTGTTCCAATGGGGACAACAAACAACTCTTACCGTGTGACCAATCACTATGAACCTGGAAAATAAACCTCTCAAAACAGGCCGAGGTGCCTCGGCTTGTGGGAATCTTAGTTCAAAAACGGAGAGGAAACGGCATCCCCAAAGGTAGCCCCTTCGTGTCTCTCCTACAAGGTTCTGCCTGTGAGAGAACATCCATCGCAGACCTCATTAGGTTAAGGAAATCTCTGTTAAGGATTTTTTTTTTAGGTGTAGAAAGACTATGTTTAGGGTAATCCACATAGTGGCAACTCCCCTCTCATAACATAGGAAAGGGATTTGAAAGGGGGGATGCGGAATTCTCTGTTGTTGCCTTTTATGATACTTGTAAATATATTTGAAAGTTTGTGAATGAAAATTCGTTGTTGTCAGTTTTGGAATAATGTGTTCTGTGAAAATTGAGTAATGTTTCCTTAAATTATAATATAAAATATTGCAGAGTATTCAGGACTATTTCTCCCCGGACAAGAGAGAGAGAGAGGTATTTGAATAATATGAACAGGTATGTCGTATTCTTCAAGTGTTGATCGCACCGTTTTTTGTTACAATTACAGTGTGTGTCCTATTCTTGTGTGGAGCTGTAAGAGATTTTGTTTTGACTCTGAAGGCGAAGGAGCTTCCTCGTAACACAATCCTCGATACAGCATTCGTAGTAGGGCGTGCCGCTCCATACACACTCGAATTTGTTGACAATAGTTGTTTCCTAATGCTGACACTTGTCTCCTTGCACTTGGTAAATTACCTCCACTCAAGCGAATTGAGTTACTGCTTCTTCTTGACAGTCAATTTCCCTGTGTCCACATCGGATCGAAACCCTTGTTTGTTGTCCCGTTTCTCAGGAAGTAGCAGTGTTGGATTTAGTTCTTTCGCTAATATCAAATACTTCTTTCCTCTCCTTATAAGTTGTAATATTATCCTCCTCACCAATGACACGTAACATGAGTTATGTACCACAAAGTTCATTTGGGCAAACATTCATCGAATACCTTGAATATTTTTCATGAATTAAATTTACAAAACTTTTTTCTCATCTTGCGACTCACAGATCTGTTTTCTTTAAGTGCCTTTAGGCACTTCGTATATGGACAAAATTATGAAAGAAATATTTATTCGTATATCGTGACTATGAAACCAGGAATCCATTGAATGTTTGGAACAGGTTATTTAAAATTGTAATCTTTATCTGAAGTCTCAACATCTTACTCGTTACTTTCAGAAGTTTATCATACAACTTCTACAGCCTGGAAAAGGGTTTAATTTTCCTTTTCTCATCTCTGAATAACATGAAAAGTATGTTGTACAGTTAAGAAACGTATTACCGTCTTTTGTTATTTTTTCAATTTCTTATAGAGTTTTCTGCAGAATTCCCTTTATTTTCTTATAATACTCATTTATTTTTATCCCTGTATTTACACAAGATTATTTTATATCGAAATTCAGTTAGAACCAATCACGTCTAAAAATTAAACAAAACAGTTAAAATACTTACGGAAATTAAATTAAGTTTATATTCATCCACAACGAGTTAAAATCATACCTTCGAAACAATTATCAAACCCCAATTCAACCAGCGGAATTATAAAATTTCACGATAAATATTTCCCATGTCGCTCCATAGTGGGTGGTACAAGAAGCCTATTTTCTTTCTTATCCAAATTATTAAACTAATTATTTCATCACATAAATCGAATGATGACATTGAAATCTCTTTAGAACTAGAATTAAAATTATTAGCCACGGGTTCAATTGGAAAGCGTGTGGTGTGATCGTACCCTCTTTCATGACTTTAGCATATAGAAAGTGCGCACCAACAGTAAAGAATTTGCTCGCGTAAATAAAAATGCGCCAGGTAGCGGAAGGCAGCATTATTTTTGTCTTGACGCGGCGGGAAGAAGCTGAAGGGATGGTCAGTCGGATGAGAGAGGAGTCGCTCAGAGGACGGCAAAGGAGGAAGTATTTGAAAAAGTAACGGGACGGAAAGAGAGCCGTGGATTGAACAACTAAGCAGGACCCGACAACTGGCTGGCGACGGGGATTCCGGGATACCTGCAGGAAGAGAAGTGACGCTGCCTGCTATTCACTGGAGGCACATGTGTTTCAGTAGAGACCTTACCACAAGCGCTACATAATGGCAGTCTTCGACGTCGCTCCTTTATTTGCCAACACGTCGCTGAAATTAGTCACCTAAAAAAAACTTGGAAGAGTTAGGAAAATTAACTCCCATAAAAACTAAAATTATATTTGTAGAGCCTTATAACTGTGCGCAGACAACGGATATTTAAAATTTAATAACAAAATTGTACTGACAATTAGATGGTCTACCAATGGGTTGGAATCTATCAGTTTGTAACCGCAGTGTCATAAATACACAGCGTCACCCGAAAAACGTTTGTATTAATAAAATGAAAAGTTAATTAAGTGGCCAATAAACACACAAAGCTAATTGATAAAATAAATACCACGCGGCGTTATTGTAATTATTGTTCTTTTCACAACCTGACGAAAGCATCAAGATTGCAGATACGTTGCGTGGCATTTATTTTATCACTTAACTCTGTGTTTAGAAAGTTCAAAGCATCTACACTATTTGCACAAAAACCTAATAAGTAGCAAAAATATAAACTATACGATTTAAAAAATAACTAACGTCGGAAATATTAATGGACTATATTCCAAAGTACCTGTAATTTATACTTTAAAAGGAAACAAAATATAATAAAAACTATCATGAGACAAATTAAACCAAGTCATAAATTTTTAATATTTTACAAGAATTTATTATTGTCATTTATTTAAGCTACACAAATAGGAAAACAACCGTTCTTAATAACTCTAAGAGATCGAGTAAAAAAACCAGTCCACCAAAAACATTTAAAAATGTTTACAAATTACGAAATTTCTCCTAGTACGAATACTGAAGGACAATGAATAGATGACACTAAAAAACACAATATAAATTAATAATTCTATTACTAAACTCACCACCGTAATAATTAATGTCTTCCAAATAACTGTGTAAGCTTATTTTAACGATGAAATAATTATTTAACCAAAGAAAATATATGTTTATTAGCAAGACAAAACAGATGTAATGATTCAGATTGGTTGTGACAGGATTGTAATAAAATCTACATTTGCGACACGTAGATACATTAATACTAAAAACTTAGAACACCAATAAAAAACGAGTAACACATTCGAAAAACGTCAGAACACAAAATGGATTACGACAACGTTAAAATTCTACACAGTAATCCACATAATTCAACGGAAAAAGTGAATACTTCTAGGAAATGTGAAAATATTTGCTCAGTTGACTACTGAATTTGTAATTAGTTTTATATTTATTAAGACATAAAAAGATTTCAAGTCATGAATATAGAATAATTTTTTTTCTGTGTTTCATTTCTGGTAAGTATATATATATATATGGTTTTTGTACATACAAGTGGGCGAGTTATTTCCTCTACAGTCTTCTTCTCAATGTTAATAAAATTGACGGTCTAAAATACGAGATCGGATAGCCACAATAATTACAGTTCAACATCAGCTAACATTTTTAATCTATTGTAAAATAACTTTGTTACGCCTTCTATGAACATTCTATTTTTGCTGGATACAAAATAATATTCAAATGTTAAAGATTTTTTTCTGAAACTGAAATTGCTTTTAATGAATCTAAATCTATTTTTTTTAATATTTAGAGTTATAAGGCAATTGATCTACAAACGTTCAAGGTACATTTTTCTTATATTCACAAATAAAATTTTATATACAATTATTTTTTTTGTGGATGGTTGAAAGTCGCGTCAACAATATTGTCCTTGGCGACTGTACACGATCAAAACATAATAGAATAATACATTATTTTCATAATATTAGTTTAGATAGTTAATTTTAGTAATATGTAATTCTATTGATATTTAAATCTCTTACCTAGGTCGAGCTCATAGCCGCGATCTGTAGGTTCCTTTTTCACGGAAATCAGGTGATTATACGAAGAAGATAACCTTTCACACGGAGGAGAGGTTCTGTAACAGATAATCATTACGTCTTAATATAAAATTATGAAGTGAGTTTCAGAACAATTTCTTCGAATTAACCTAAAGTGAAGTTTAAAAGAATCCTGTTAGATTGACTTATTATTAAATTTTAATTTTATATTTTATTTTTTAACTACTTCTCAGCACACTTGAATATGAACTTTTATGAAAATTTTATTTGTGTAATACGGTGTTATAAATTACAATCATTGTTTCAATACTTAGGGACTGTTTTAAGTGTGAAAATTTCGTACTAATTACTATATTTCAAAAGTTTACATAATAACTTCATGTAATTATTATCCTAGCTACTGGGGAAAAGTGTAAATTTGTTTGATCACCCTAAACAAGAGAAGTAAGAATAAAACATAAAGGACTGCTAGAAATATTGCTGGTAAAAGTAATACAAAAATACCGTGCGAGCGTGGAAAACTTTATGTTGGTGAAATCGGCCGGTCCGTAAGTACCTGACTTTTGAGCAGCAGTTTAATTTCTCCGCTGTTCAGAATACTCCATGATAAAAAATTGGTAAAATGTACAAAAGTGTACTAGCGGCGGAAATTCTTTTTGTGCTCGAAAGATACGCGAGGTCTCAGAAATACGAAACATTATACATAATTTTAACGAAATTTTCGGATACTACCCCTGTTTATTAGCATTAGGTTCTTACTACATTAGCGCTCATATTAAGCAGGGGCCATTATATTTTTTATATTATAATATTTTAGTACTTCCCGTCATATTGAAGAAAGGAACTTATTTTTATATATAAAATTATTTTTAAAACATTTATATATCAATAGCAATTTATACCCTATTTCCGAAGTGATGATACTGGAGGTTTTACAATTCTGAGTTTCGAAACGGATGTCAATTAAATAAGTATGAATAAACAGGATTGGAAACATATTTTTTAATCGCTCATTTTTTACCATTAATTTAATATTACTTGGAATTATGAAGTTTTGGGGAACTGCCTGTTCTATTTGTAACTGGAAACATCGATAAATTTTCTGAAACTATTCTAAACATTTTTTCGGGCTTAACTTTTTTATTATTTAATGTAAAATAAATAAATAATACAGCCACTATGTCAGAAATATTGAATTAACAAAAAACATTTAACAATGCATATATTTCAACAGCGCAGTTTCAATATGACATTGATGAACCTGATAACTAACGAAAGTGAAAAACTGATTATTTCTTCAATTATCACAATATAAAATTCCACGTACAGGTAAATTTTCCTGATATATTTCTGTATTATTTATTAATTTACATAGAAATTACAGTATTTTGTCAACCTATATTCGTGATTCGTGCATCTTCTTCTATTGGACACAACAAAGCCATTACGACGTGCTATTACTCATATTTCTTCCTCTGAAAACTGATCTATTCACGGGGCCCCTAGAGACTCGGGTAGTATTGTTCTGCGGAATATTTGTAATAGCGAATCACTTATTTGAAGGAAGTTAGTCTGAGTAGAACTTGGCTGCTAATGAGCAGACGGTATGCAAGGAGTAATCAGGATTATGCTCACTGCGCACGAAGAAAGCGGCTTACACTTTTTCGGCTCTGAAAGCTTCTTCTTAGCGAGGCCTTCCTAATTTATTTCCAGACATTACATTACAAGTTACTACTACCCTTTCTTCGAGGAGATTTCTCGAGCAAAACGCTCGTCGCGTTAAATTTTCACAAGGAGAATCCATCCTTCATAAACTTTCCCTGTCGCCTTATTATCGTAAAACGAAGTGTGTGCTGCTGAAAAATATTTCCTACAATCACCTATATATAGAAAATTATTTAAGTTGTTAATTATTCACAGCAATAGTGCTTGGATACAATCAATTACAAATTCCAGAAAGCAGAATCGGTACGATAAGGAAGATTAAGATGTTTTTATTAAACACGAGATAAAAGAGAAATTTTATTGAAGCCTATTAGGTTCTAAGCTCGCAGTATAAAAGTCCTCAGAAAACACTTACGCCTTCCCGATAAATTATTTTAAGAAAACTGCTTCAATTTGTATTTTATGACAAAATCAAATTGCAGCCCGAAAAAATTTCCGAGAATAGTAGCAACGAACATTTCGGGCTGTAATTACAAATATAATAGAGAGATAAGATAAATTTCATATTTCCAAGTATGAAAAAAATTATTTTATGAAATGATCTATTATTTACAATAAGGTGTTCCTGATTCTGTATATTCATATTTATTTACGTTTTCGGAGAACAGGAAATTATCATTATATTTGCACAGGGTTCCACATTCAGGAAAGCATAAATTAATATTTCTATCAAAATATTCAAGGGAAAAATAACAACGACGATCAGTCTTCAAAAGATAAAATGTTTTATTCGTCGGAAGCTCTCGACGTACCTATTTGAGCTCAAAGAACCTCAGGATCAAGCTATATAAGTGAACATTATTATACCTACTATATGATTATTACATCATAATTTGACCTAATATCTTTAATAAGTGGTTAATTATTCTTAATTTACAAGGGTTTATAAAATTATTCAACTATTAAAACAACATTTACAATTTCTGAAGAATTTTAAAATAATAAAAGTAACAATCGCCAGCACATACCTATTATTTTTGTCTTTATTAAGGACACGTGTCCTTTGCCTTTATAGGGCCAGAGGCCCTCTTAAGCATAGGAGGCACATACCACAAATTAGATGTAATAATTATATCAGATTTTGTCTCAATGCACGGCTTTAGCCTTCAGAATTAAAAATCATATAACATGTTAGTAGATTAGCTAAGTTTTTAAAACCATCCAACAAAAAATAATCTATCTGGACTGTAAAATGACGACCGGACCAGGAATAGATACCCCTGTACCTCGCGCTTACCGGGCGGCCGCTCTACCATCTAAGCAATCCCTGTCGATTCCAGATCCGGTAAGAAATTCCTACACTCATTAGACCTGATGCAGGCTCACCTACAGTTTTTTTACAGTCACAACTATGATATATTATGATAAGTGAAAGACATCTCTATATATTTAGCACTATTATACCAGCATAGTCTCACCGTCCCCGTTGGTGGCTACAAAGACTCTCAATTTCGTCACTCGAGTAATAAATTATTTCAATTAGCATCCTGTTACGTCAAGTTTAAATTAGTTCTGAACATTCTTTACAAACGTTCGATTCTGGAGGCTTTTCAGTTTTCATACTTAATTGCTCTATTCAATGCAGTTTTCCAACGCAGTGATTTGTTACTGATTAAGAGTAACAATATATTAGCTATTTCTAAACAATAAATTTAAATGACAAGATATGTAGTAAATGCTCTCACCTGAAACACGTGGAAGGGAAGTTGAATGCGGAGCGGTTGGAGTCGTCGTTCTTCGGGTCGTTTCTCGGAGGGGAATACCTGAAAAAAAAATCTTTCTGAAGCATTGTGGGCAATTTTTTAACTTTCTACTAATACTCTTTCCTACTTGATTGAAAACACCAAGGACTCACTTTACACCTAGAGTAAACATTCTGTAGTTTATAAAATCTCTTGCTTTAATTGTAATTCCTGCTACGTAGGCCAAACAAAACGTTCCTTTAATAACTGGATCAAGGAACATATGTCTAATATCAAACTTCCCAACGATAAACTATCTGTAGTCTCCAAACGTATCATCAATTCGAAACATTTGATTGGCAAAATGCTAAGATTTTAAACATTTGCACCAGGAACAATTTCAGACTCATATCAGAGATGAAAAATTTACGTCTGATTGAGCCAAATACAGACAAAATAAGTGATAATACAAATACCAAACAACGCTTCTCGGATCTTTGTCCCTTTTTTCAGGTGTTAAGAAGACCCAAGAGCGACACAACTGCGCTGGTCAGTTGACAAAAACTCATAAACTTTTGATAATTTTGAGATTTGTCAATTGTACAGTGCAGTTGTGTCGCTCTAGACTCTTCTGAACACCTGTAGAAAGGGACAAGAATCCCTAGATGTATCATTCTTCTTATTAAATAATATATATTTCTTCAAGTACAGGAGAAATACTTTCAAACGAAACTCAGTCTTGATGATTTTTTAATGATGAGCTTCGTTTGAAAGAATTTATTCTGTTTTGCAATTAATTCATTGAACGTTTGTTCAATTTACACATAATATCCATTCTTCTAAAGTTAGGGTCAAAAATAATATGGTTTATTATACTTTAGATGAGCATGTGTTCAGGTCTATACAATGCTTGGAGAAAGCTCACAACTGACGTGGAATCAACACCGGTAGCTCAGATAGGAGAGCAACCACGTCCCAGGTTCGAGTCCCCGCTCGGTCTATTTTTCCATACTGATCCATTAATAAATTTATGTTGGTTTAATATAAAAACAGTAACGATAAAAAATAAAATAGAAAAGTTATTAAACTAATTTGAATGGTAATGTACTTTTTCTAAATTTATCATCTTACCATCTCATGTAACATTTTGATGGCAGACTTCAACTTTAAATTGGTATAATTATTTGGAGAATTTATCGAATTTTAATATGATTTAATTTGATTTACACTTTATTGTTCCGTTTCCAAATTAATAAATAAAATATGTGGTGTGTATTGCATCACCTACAAAAAATTAGAATTACTTCATTCAACCGTCATTGAGGATGAGAACAAACTTCACAAATTATAAACAAAGGAATTAGAAATATTGAACGTTTTATTGGTTAAATAAGAAAAACCAAAAATTTATTGTTATGTATAATTAATTATGTATATTATAAAATGAATCGTAATCAGTGGCGGCTCGTGTATAGGTGGTCACGTACATAATTACATTTGAGAATAATGATTATTTCTTAATTGTTAGAACCTCTGAAGTAATTGTGTTATACAGAGTGAATTTCTGTTTCTATTTAGAAATGTCCTACTTGCGCCCACTCGCTCATGACAATGTAGCCAGCTGGCTATCTTTGCTGTCTACGGCTAGCACAGGTTAACTCTGTGGAATGAGAAATGTGTATAAGCAGTATTCCGTTTCACCTCCCCCCCCCCCCAGAACCACCTCACCAAACTATCTCTCACCGTGTTCATTTCAGATTAGCACATAGAATCAAGTCCGTGAAGTGCTATAATAAATAGGTGACACCGCAAGACGAAGACATAAGGTACGAAAGCAAATTAAATTTGAATCATTCAATAATTAAAACTTTTATTTTAAAGTAGTTTATATTTTCAATAAATAAATATTCGTACATTTCCCGTAAGATTTTTTGAAAAATCATAATTAAATGTTATTTTAAAGAAAAAATAGTTAGAAGGCGGCATTTTTAAGACTTGAATTATACTGAGAAAATCATTCTCATACAATACTACCATCCAAAAATTAACTTTATTATAATATACATATGATGGAAACATACTTTTGTGTTCAATTATTCCACTTTTAAAAATTAGACTATGTAAACGGAATTATAAATGTCAGGTCGGGTCGGGTCGGGTCAGAGTGTTTGTAAGACTATCGCAGACATATTATTATTATTTTAGATAGTTATCCTCGTAGCATATACATTAAAAAACTCACGAGCCGCCACTGATGCAATTATTTCAACCGAAATTGGGCGTGCTACCTTCCTTACTTTACTTATTCAACCTATCAAATAAACGACCTCCTGACCGATTATTATCTAGTAAATTCCAGTGGATCCCTGTTCACTCCCCACACTGTCGTTTCAGACTATGTCCGTAACTTTCGTCCTATTTCTCAGCAATATATTTCTTAAACGGTCATCTCTAGTATTTCTCAATGTCGAATACTTGTCATAGCAGAATGATAGACGAATTAAGTATCATCAAATTTCTTTCATAGGCAACTCATTCTTCAATTAATCTTTGACAGTACGTTCTCTGTATTAGCTGCTCTATCTAAAGATATTTAACTATTTTTTTAATATTTTTGTGATATAATGTTAACTTTACATCTTTATGGATTTACGTAAGTAGTGGTTAGGGATAGGAGACCCATGGCAACTTTGTCACAAGAGTATTCCTTGCATTTTGTGATGAGAGTACTGACGAACGCCATTTATAGAACTCGCGAACCAACTTTCTCGTCATTGTTGTGTCCTGTCATATAATATGGGTCCTCATGTTGGGAAATGTACGGTAAGTCGGAAAGAGCTCAACGACGTGCAGGAAAATTTACTAAGGCCATGGAGATGAGAACGTTCGTGAACTCTTCCGTTGGCGGAAACGGGGTTTGCTGTGGGGACGCAGCATTCCCTTCTCCGTGCTTCGGCTAAATGTTCTAATAGAAACAGTAAACGACACTTGCCGTTTGCCAAAAGGTCTGCGACCCCGTAACATACACCTCCCAAAACAGGCCGAGGTACCTCAAAAGCAGAGAGAGAAGCATAGAGAGAAGAAGGAATCCCCAAAGGTACCCCTCTCCGTGTCTGCAGAAAAGGTTCTTCCTGCGAAACAAAATCTCCTACAGGCAGTGTGTTGCAGTTGCTGTCTATACCTTTTCTTTTTAGAGTGACGTGATGGCAACTCCCCTTTAATAGCATAGGAAGGGATTTGAAAAGGGGGATGCGGAGGGGTAGAGGAAAGTAGCCAAGGGTTAACTAAGGCCCCTGGGTTATATTTTAAGGATCCTACCCGGCATTTGCCTAAAAGTGATGCAGGACAAACCCTAGAAAACCTGCATCAGCTAGGTAGCGCATTGGGTACTAGTCTCACGCTCTTCCAATGGCGAGAGAGGAATTTACTGTGGGGACACAGCATTCTATTCTCCGTGCATCGACCAGTTCTGGAGGCAGTTGGCCGACTGTTCCAATGGGTACAGCAAACAACCTTTACCGTGTGCCCAAGGTCTGCGACCTCTCAAAACAGGCCGAGGCGCCTCGGCTAGTGAGAACGAAGAGAAGAAAAGGCATTCCCACAGGTAGTCCTCTCCGTCTCTCCAGAAAGTTTATGCCTGCAAGAAAATATTCCTCGCAGACCCTACTCAAAAATGTGTCCTAGGGTTGTTCTTTTCTATGGCAAACAAATTCATTTCGCAGCGGCGAGAAACGAAAGATAGTTCTTAACGTAAACTTCCTTTGGTTTAACAACACGATATCTTACTGACAAATCGAATATGAAATTAATTAAAATACAAATCAATTTAAATGACAGTTATGTTGGAACTGAAAAATTTAATGAAATGAATTACAAAAAGGCAATCGTTATTATTACGTAATGAACTGTAGACTTTTTAATAATACGTATATTTGTGTTACATCATTAATTGCTGATTTATAATAACGCACTTTCCAACATTATGCAGTATAGGAAAATAGGAATGCCGAAATCATTACGCGGATAGTTACACGTCGTTAAGGGGGTTAACAATTCTCAATGGTTTCTAAATTATCTTCAATCATTTAAAATTCCTTGTGAGGGATGTACTTTTCATTTTTTATTGCGTGTGTTCTTTAACCTGTCATATCTTTAATAAGTATCACCTAGCCCAGCTCAAACTCAGAATTAAATATTTTGACTGTTCAATAAAAATTTGTAATACATTTTTTATTCGCATTTATTGTTAAAGGAAATTTAATTTAATTTAATTATAATTAAGTGACATTCTGATTGTAAATAAATAAATAAATCGGCCACAAGTGATAAGAAATTAATTAATATACATCTGATGATTCCTACATTATGGGCGGAAGATTGTGAAATAATACCTTCATCAATCTATTTACTAATTTTTTTCTGATTTATGTCCAATTTATTCATTTAATTTTATGTAATTTTATTAAATTAATATGTAATGTACATACGACGCGTTTCATGAATTTTAATCTTGAATTTTTAGTTGGAGTACTATTAAATTTGGCAGAAAGATGCTTATTTGGAAACTGACTCTGTTCAACAAACATGACTAGATCTTTTCGATCGTGACAGAATCGTTACAGGATCGTGACAGAAAACTGCAAAGGCCTGTGTGAAAATCAGTGACATGACCCAACTCAGAAGCAGCATGACGTTCCAGAACAGAAAACTGTAAATGGAAGTTATTATAGAGAAGTAGGCCTATTTACACTTCTCAAAGTCGTGTCAGTTCTGACTAGGCTGTATCCGGCACCAACGCTAGGCCACATTTTGTGGTAACTCTTTCTGAATATCCCACAAAAATCAGTATGAATTGTGTTCTTCACCCATCCAATTGTAGAGTTTTGTTAAAAAGGTAAAAATTGCTAATTATTTATTTAAAGTGCCATGGTATGATTTCGTATGTATTGCACCACCGGCTCCTAAACGTTTAATGGTACGGAACACAACAAATCAATGTATGGAACCCTACATTCCATGATAACAAATGAAAGAATCTGTAATGTAAAATAAGAGTAAAAAAACTTTATTGGAGATATTTCAAAGCTAATGTGAAGAATGAAACTGTTTCACTGTTTTATTAAAAATTAATTTAAAGTTCGATTTATACAGTTGTATACGCACATTTGGAACTAAATGCAATCTTGACGTAGATTTTCTATGAATAAGCTGAAAAGCCTTATTCACAACGATATAATGTGAGAAAAGGGAGCAAAGTTAACCAAAATGTAGTGAAATGTAACTGATTTGGTGACTTGTCCACTGATTTCTCGGGTCTGGGGAATCCACTTTTGGGATCGATGTGTTACAGAATAGTAATGTAACACGGGAAAGTAGCCCCAAATTATTTGTATAAGTAATATTGTATATTCAGAGCTTTTTCAACTGTTGGTCCGGCCATACGGCACTGTTGGCGGGTAGTCTGGGCTGCAGCGTGATGAAAGAAAGTCGATCTCCATGCAGATTGATCAAAAGCGTCGATCGTAAAAATTCATTTTATATTAATAAAGCTTTCATAAGTAATGTTAAAACAATTAAAGTTATCTACGAGTTAATTCATTTTATCGAGCATATTAAAAGCGGTAGGAATTAAAGCCACGTGTTCTGTCTTCGAGCGTGTTAAGTGAGTCACGCCTCAATTAGAATCGAAGCAAACAAGTGATAATAGTGTGAAAGTGAAGTGATTAAGGCCAACCAGCAGGGCAATATAATTTGATTAAATATTTCAATAGCTTCTAGCAGTGCAAAGCAAAAGAACGGGAGAAAGAAAGTCGCGTGTTTCAGATCATCAAAGGACGACGACACAGATAAGCAAATACAAACTTTCAATTACAATATTTGATTTATGCCCCAGTAAGAGTGTTTTCAACTGTCCAGTGCAGTTGTGTTTCTCTATGCTCTTCTTAGCACCTGACGAAAGGTACAAGGATCCCAGAAACTTTGCGTGGTTTTTATATTACCCTTTTTTTGTCTCTATTGGCTAGCTTTCTCATTCATTATTTTCAATCAGACGTAAATTTTTTTTTAATGATAATCATCATTATTATCAACTATTCCAACCAGTAGAAATAATGCGTCATAGTAAATATAAATTCGTTTGTTAACTTTTAAATTCACTGGAAAACCAACTTCTTCTTTCTATAATTCTTTTTGTTCATTAAAACTATATATTAATAAGAAAAATAGCCAAATACAGACAAATGAAGTGATGATATAAATTCTACACAACATTTCTGGAATCCTTGTTCCATTCTTCAGGTATTAAGAAAACTAAAAATATCAGAGCCTAGAGCGGTGTTTCCCAACTTGGGTCCCACGCCCCACAGTTGGGCAATTTGAATGTCCAGGGGAACATTTCGAAAATGAGCTCGTCCAGAATTTAATAACCGCTAGCTACTGTTTAACTTGTACAAAAGAAAACTTTTTATTATTATTTACAGTCGCATCAACTTCTCAGATTATTAGCGACGCATTATGGGTACTCATTTTTGCCTTGTAGGGGGACTAATAGACGAGTGTACACCACAGGACGTAGAAAACATTGCTGCTATTTCATTTTGAAATAAGAATTTGGCATGTTTGGTGCTTTCAATAGAGCCACACTTGAAAGATTGGTGTAATGTAAACTACGATGTACTCTAAGAGTATTGTTTACTGTGTCTAGTGAAGTGGTAGTTCGTAATGTGTTGCTATGCGCATGCGCTAAGTGCTCATCTAGCGCAACTTCGTGTGTTAAGTGAAATAACTTCGAATGGGCGGTAGGTTTAGCGATCTTAAATTAAAATAAATTATTTCTTTGTTTATGCATAGTATATTTCAGTATAGAAGAATCGTGAAACACAGGTTGAAATTAGGCTTCTTTAGGAAACAATTCCATCTTTGAATATATATATAAAAAATATTTATATGTTACATTTGAAATACTAAGGTGGGGCATGTTAAAAAGAAAAGGTTGGGAAACGCTGGTCTAGAGCAACACAACTGCATTATTTACAGTCGCAGTTTTTGAGTTTTGTCATCTGTAGTTTTGTCACTCTAGGCTCTTGTGGTTTTATTTTTCTTAGCACTTGAAGAAAGGACAATGTTTCCAGAAACGTTGTGTGGTATTTAAATCATTACTTCTTTTGTCAGTATTTGGCTATTTTTCTTACTATTAATTTTACAAACAGGCGAATATTTTTCTTTTAAAAATATCTCTCTTTGAAAATATTTATTTTTTTAAGCATTGCCATCAAATAGTTATACTGTAAATATTTTCTCCAAATAGACATATATTTTTGAGAAGTTTGACCGTCCCCCTGTTTGCAAGTAGAGCTGTATCGTACCTGTGCAGCGGCGAGGGGGCGTAGGCCAGGTAGGACGGGCCCGCTGCTGTCTGCGGGTAGGGCGAGGGTGAGGGCGAGGGCGCCAGGTGCGAGCATGCGCGCAGCAGCGTCGGGGCGCGCGCCTCCTGCTTCACCCCGCACCCTGAAACACACGCAACCAAGAAAGACATTCCAGAAACCACAAAGAACATTCACTTTCTCCTCCACCCAAGCAATCTCTCTTATGTAAGGAGAAATTAAAATATTCTTCTCACGATAATTTTAATGGTCTGCATGGTGCATCCGACTACTGACATCAGTCTTTTTTCTTGAAAATAAATACCAACCCCTATGTAAAGAATCGATTCGGGATAATTTTATTCCCCGGAACATCCACAAGTAATCAGTTTTGAAATTTTAAATGGGAACGTAGGTTGTGTAAAATATCAATGGATAGTACTTTTACTTTCAATGAATAAATAGTTATTGTTTACTCCCAAAGAAAAAAGAATGGGAACCTTCTGAGAAATGAACGGAGTTACTCTTGTGTGGTTACAAGTCATAGCAACATCTAATTTGTATAATCTAGTCTTAATCTAAATATTTTTCATTTAAGAAAATTCCATTTATCCATGGGGATATTTCTGGAGAAAGTGATCGGAATTGCAGACAAACAGCACATGTTTATGATCAGAGATATTCATTACTCATCAATTTTCAAAGCGTACTAATTTACTGTTACTTTGATAAAAAAAGTGACTGTGGATGACGAATAGCTTTCACGGACTGCAGTTCTTACAATCAACATGTACGATACAACGGTACTGTACGGTACAATACAACGTACATTTCTCCTAAATATAACAATTGTTTTCTGATTTTTGTGAGCAAACAAGAGTTAGGAATAATAATATATATTTAACGACCATTTACCGACACACTTTATAATTCTCAAAAAATATTTTAGAGCCCTAAATTTCGTTTTGTACCCTCATCAGGCTGTGGTACGACTGAAAGGTATCTTGAAGTAATATTTCCTCAGTCTGGCCATGAATCTTGGTAGATTTTTACGTTAACGGAATATCAAACTTATTGACATGGGTGTTTTTACTAATTATACAAAAGTATTATTTAGCTTAATAATTCAGATAAGTAAAAACTGTATAATTCCCAGTAAAATATTTCCAATCTAAAATTTAGATAATTTTTTTTTATCTAAAAGAAAAACAACTATTTCTCTGTCCCAAATGTAGTGAGAAACAAACAATGAATTATCAGCAATACAATATTAATAATCAAATCACAAAATAATTATGAACGGTATAATTTTTCAAATCTAAATCATAAATCACAAATTTATGTCAACAAATTTAATATATAATAAATATAGTACATTACTTTTTAACTTCTTATAAGGTAATTTTTTTTTGCATATATTTCGTAGACAGACTTAGGAAACGTTTTCAGTTTGGCCACTGCCTGGAGATGGTACAAATAACGTAGCACTGTTAAATAATGTACTGTACACAAACGACATTAATTAATTCGAAATTATTTTTTTTTGTTACTTTATTGTACGTAAAAAATTTTGAATGACCAGGTCATTCTACCAAACTCAGGTAGTGAATGAATACAAACCTCCTTCAGCGGCCTCCTTTAAGTGAAATAACAATAGTTATGGAGACGTCATGAAGTTATAAGCATATAGCAAAACCAATCTCTGTATCCAAGGTACGCGAAATATTCACAGGTATCTTGACCCTTCGAAGAAATTGACTTCCAAGGTTAGAATTAGCTATGTAACACCGTAGTGGGAGTTGACAACGAGAATATTGATATTTGTGAGGACACGGATTTATTATCATTGGTCACATATTTCAAGATGTTATGGGCGAAACAGTTGATCACCGAAGCGCTGAGATGATCTACAGAGCATAGAGTAAGTTATTCGACAGAGTTGGTGGAGTGGATCAGTCGTGGAGTCGTTCTGCAGGGGAATCGTGAAGTAGTGGTAAGAAAAAGTTGAGCAGTATTGTGGAAGGTACAGAGTAGTTAATTAGTGATTTATGACAGACGGTAAAGTAGAAGTTCGTAATACAAAAGAGTGAGTAGTGATTGATGAGAGACAAAGTAAAGAAGCGAGCTGAGAGTTGCAAGAGAAATTTGATTTTACCGAACCCGTGATTCCGACCCACGAGAAACATCAGACGAGAAACTGCGGCGCTTGAACACGAGGATCATAATTACCAGCCAGATTACTATGGAATCGGAAAAAGTATGGAGACAATGTGCCCCGTCAAAATCGGTGTTATAGAGGCACAGTGTCCAACATTTATAAATATTTATGACAGCAATATTTAGATCCAGAAATCCGTTGAGTAAAAGTGTCATTGTTTTTTTCTTTATGTAAGTTCATATCCTGTAGATTGACAATTTTTAATTAGAGCAGGAAGTTTAGTAATTGTTTTTGTTATTTAATATATTAATATTAACAGCTGTACTTTATCATTTTACCTTGACATATTACTAAATAGTCTGAATTAAATAAGTATTTTTTAATGTAGCTACCGGTGCAAAGACAAAGTAATTAACACCTTAACAGTTACAAAAGTATTTTTTTGAATTATAAATAAGTCTGAATGGGTTGTTAAATATATCTTATTATTAAAAACAGTCATTAAAGTAAAGTATTTGTTAATAATCTTTGTTTCCAATTGAAAGTTGTTTCGTTTTAGAAGCATTATCCAAGGATACACTACACGACATATGTGCCCATTTAAAATCTCATAGTCGACTACTGATATTCCTACTTGTATTTTGTTCCAATCGATTCTTTAGATATGGCTTGGTTATTTTTTCTTTTTCCAACAGTCAGTATCATGTAGTTATCTACATAAAATTATGAACCGGGTGGTCGTATAAATCCTGTAGGATGTTTCCGTTTGTCACACATTTCGGTTTTTTTTTCTTTGCAAGACAATTCCGCAGTCGTCGATACACAATCGATATAGTAATATTCTGGTCTTAGGATTCTAGAATACGTTTTTCTTTACGGCAACAGGCTACATGAGGGTAATTCACGTTGGGCAACTCCCCTTTAATAGCATAGGAAGGGAGTAATCACTTTTTAACTGGGCGAGGTAGTCGAGTCTCCTGAATTGGCCGTCCTCCGATGTTCAGCTGTTTAGGAAAACGGCCATTCACTTTCACTCCCTGCAGGAGGGGTGGACGATGAATACGTGCAGTTATATTTGATTCACTGTTGCCAGACTTGCGTCGTTGGAAAATAAAAATGTGTCGATAAAAATCGCCGATGACGGGATCTCTAGCGAAGAATGTATACAAAGTTGAATATAATATATATCTTTATTTGAAATTATTGAAGCCACATTATAAAACAGAAACTCATTTCTGTGTGAACTGTTGGATAGGTCAGAATTTATGCTTCGTCCAAATTCACTCGCGGATCATGGGGGTTATTTTGATGGGCAAACATAAAACCTAATTCATTTATGTATAACAGTACAGTCAACGGAAGGAAGTACAGATTTTTTCGTGAGTATACACATCAGGTATGAAGTGTGTTAACTACTATATCTGTATTAATATTTTAAGAACATTAGTAAATTATTATTTGTATTTCTTTGGAGAGATCGAGTCTAGCAGACGCTGTCTTCCTATCTCAACAAAAAAATTTTTTTATTTATTTATTTATTTATTTATTTATTTAGGGAAACAGGCTACATGAGGGTAATCCAAGTTGGGCAACTCCCCTTTCAACAAAAATGTATTTTGCCTCTGGCGTATGAATGCGGGGCGACACAAAACACCTGACTCTGCCATTTTTTAATTACTATTGGATCCCCACTTTGGGTTTGATATATTTAAGGAATATCCTCTCTTCAGAAAGCTCGGAGAAATCCGGCGAGTCACTCTTCGACACTCGACAAAAGCGGATGCTTCATTGAAATATATCTTTTAATTACAAGTGTTGCGATCGACATACATTTCTTATCTCTGAGCCTTAGAGCTAGGGCACTCTCGAACTCTATATACTTTCCTATTTCCTTTCCTGAATTCTTTGTTTCGCCTTGCCGTAACTTCCGTTAGACGTAGGTCTCGTTTGGTGAAGAGAGACAAGGATTTTCCGTTCTCCTATTACTATCCCATTTCCACACGGAGAACTATGAGATATCGTTTGACGATCAAACATCGCAGTGGTTTTATACACTTATACAAAGTTTTACCACTTTAGTGAAATGTAGTGCCGGCATTAACTTGAATATATATTTTTAATAGTATAGGTCAGTGGCGGCTCGTGAGTATTTGACGTTACGAGCTACTTGACCCAAAGCAACCATTTTTACGATGATAAATATGTAAAATTATAAAACTGCATCTGTGATAGTGTTACCAATACTCTGACCCAGCACGTAATATGCTACATTTCTAATTATCTCTACATAATTTCCAAACGTGAAATAATTTAGCATTTCTAACCCGAAAGTATTTTTCTCAGTAAATATTTTAAATAAATTTAATTTTCGGAACAAGCCACTGAGCAGTTTTGTATTCAGGGTCGAGCGGTAGATTTTCGCACTGTATCTCTTAAATTGTTTCCTTTAAAATAACCTTAGATTGGCAATTGTTTTATTTTACCAAAAATGAACGAATATTATTTTTGTTTTGAAAATATGAACTATTATAAAATAATATTTATAATAAATGAATAGTTCGAATTTATTTCGATTTCGTTGGTTATGTCGCTGACGCTCTGTGTCATTGTACGGGGGCTCTTCCGTTCCCTTGTGCTCTCGGCATTGTAGCACATACGGCTAGCAGTTTGTTGAGCTTTACGGGTGGCGCAGGGAGGTAGAATAGGTAAAGTGCGCATGCGCAGTTGTGACTGAATCGGCGAATCCGGTGCTGTAACTGGAATAGAAGTGGCTGTCCAGCTGGCTGCTTTAGGAGCGGTGTGCTGCAAGGCGGGGAGTTTAAAGTCTTCGATATGGAAGCATAGATTCGCAGTGTTAAAACACAGTTATTATGATGGTCCTAAAAATTAATTCTTACTAAATTAATTTACGTGCTGTATCACATGAGCACATACGCACGATAGGTTACACATGTATTCAGCCGCAGTACCTTAGACTCTGTGCAACCTTAACATACAGAATTATTAAATGCATCCACTAAAGAATGCAGTCGGAAATATTTTATTCTCGTTGGTGTCAGTATATGAGCAGGAACTTATCATAAATCAAATGCTTACTGTGAATATGGGAAACTAGAAAACCCAGTCGGAACTTCATTTGAAGTAACCTATCTACAGGTTGTTTGCCGAGAGTACGGCTCAATCGATCATGATCAGAGAACGCCAATTGATTTACTGAAGCTTTCCGTTATGACATCTTCCACGAAAAACTGTCACAAATTTAGTTGCATTTAAAACATCTAAAAGCTAAAGATAGCCTATCTCTTTCAGTATTTCGCCGGATAATTCGCCAGACAAGCATCGGTTACAGTTAGGTCGAAATTTAGATGCTAGACGTATAACATTTAACAAGCTAATTTAACGGGAATAGATCAGTGTACTTCGTCAAGTGTAGTAAATAAAATTCAATAATCCTAGAATTACTCCATTATTTATTAGTTCAAATACTCTAACAGTCATAAATCGAACTATCTTATATTACATTTTTTTAACACTAAAGCTCTATGTATGAGTCGTCAGTGGTCTCGATAATATTTTTTCCTAACTTTGAATAAACACATAAATAAATGTTCTACTGTGATAGTGATATTTTGTTTCTGAATTCTTGATATACCACATAAGGTTTTTTAATCAAAACATTGCAAAAACTTCGTATTCCATTTTGCTCCTGCGCCTTGGTAAGGTTTTTAATGTGTAAAAAATGTAATGGGAGTGTAATTTAAAAATTACTTAATGCGTTTGTTTAACTGCTGCCGGGTTAATTTCAGACATAACCGAAACTAAATTATGATTCGTTTGGATTCAGATTGATTATTCATTCCATTAGTCCTCGGTGGAGGAAATAGGATACGTCATTATATAAGATTAGAAGGAAATAATAAAATATTTCAATTTAAAAGTTTAAAAACAAACATTGCACTTTATAAAAATTATATAATTTAAAACAACCTTAAAGGTACTAATATAACATTAATTCTAGAAATGATAAATATATTAATGTATAATTTTTATTCGACGGAGTTTACAACAGTAAATCTTACTTCGATTACCGTCGAATATGAAAAATATAAAAAGTCGGCAGTTAAATACTACAAGATTATAATTGGGAAATAATAGTATAACTTGATAGGGTATCAGAAAACTATTTTATTAAAGACGATCTAATCTTTCAGCGAGTAATATGCTCCATTAATTAACAAAGATTTACAACTCTTTATAAATAAATTTTGTATAGTTACAGTTTATATTTGTATAGTTACATGTTGGCAGAGAATAGCTTCGTCCTGAAAAGAACCCTTGTAAGAACATATTCGTACCCACTTTACCCACAATAGTTTGCAAGGGTGTGATAGAAAACATGGCAGCGTAATTGGACGCAGTGCTAAACGCCGGGGAGGAAGGAAACAGGAGGAAATCTCTTCTGAATCATCAATAAAGTTCGTAATCAAACTACGAACAAATGAACAATCTAATATCATTACAAACTGTTTTTTAAAATAATAACGCAAATGCGTTCGAAAGAGCGTACTGGAAATTATGTATATAAAAAGAGTTAATAGGCATAAATGAAATTTCTGCAGGTAGAAACTTTGTTTAATCCTCTTAGGCGTAAATGATTTGGATATTAAGAATTGAAGCATTTTGTGACGTTCAATCATCAATCAGAGTAAATATTCTTTCATTAATAAATTTCACGCATCTTAGAAATGACAAAGAAGTATATAAGTATAAAACGGATAAAATGTGGACGAAATAAATGATAAAGATTATATTACATAAATATGTAATGCGTAGAATGGAACGAATTACAGAAATAAGTGTTAACTTTATTTATCTATATAAAAATGGATGAATGTGTCTGCATACGTTCCCGATATACTCTTAATTTCAACCAAATTTCTCACAATTTTCTGTGGGATGGAAGAGGTTGACAGGTAAAAAAATTGAGCTCAAACTAGTCAGTCAATATATATCGATTTATGAGATTAATTCTGACAATTCCCTTCAATGTTAAATTCTAATTTCAAGCCCTAACACTATTGGAGGGGTCGACCTACCGATTTGGGGTTTTCAGTGTTACTACCGCAGCCGGTTAAGACCAATTTCAGAAACTTCCACGCATGAGTGTGGTGAGAAGGTGCTCATTATAAGAAATTCAGAATGATTAAGAAGTTAGTAAATTAACTTCCATTCCCTAAATATTAAAATAGAGATTAATATACCAGGACAATAACCTAATATATTGTAATAAATTTAAAATGACTGATGATGGCTGTGGCTGAATAAAAATAAGATTTTTACGGGAAACAATTAAACAAAATTTATTAATGGCTTTAAATACAATATAAAATTACACAATAATATTTAAAATCTCAGGGTCTTTACTGGGTTTGATAAATGGGTGAATTGAATTTAAATTATCTAACAAAACAATTAATGAAATGAATAATCAAAGAAAAGAAATAATTGAAGAACGATCTGACGTATCTTAAAGAAATGGTTTACAAATAAATTTTAGAGTTTTTTTTTACTTACGGCCGACCAGGTCTCAATTTTGGGGTTTTCTGTGCACACGTTTTTGGGGATATCACTGAATTTAAATTGGTTACAAAACACTTGTCGAAACTTGATGTTCTCGCAGCTGGAAACGGCTACTCCTTCCGAATTAATGGTCAGTCAGATCATTAACAACTTCCTCTCGATGACATCGGTGACGGTCTCTTTACTTATTGAGTTTTTTACTGCGGCAGGAAATTATTAGGTTACTGCTTGTGGCTTTACTTATTGAGAAACTTTCCTGTAACCTTATTCGATGAATTACAGACTGAAAAACTTTTTGTTCAATTTTAACTTGCAACCTTTCCGTTTCGCTTCTCCTCGCTGACTGTGTCTGTTCGTCTCGTAGATTTTCGAATGCGTACGTCTTAACAATGGTTCTTTTGTCTCGCCGCCCGCTTTGTCGCGGTGTATGCTTTATATAGTCTAATAATGAGTTCTTTACTTTGCAATTATAACAATGGATTAATTACCAATTACTACAATATACATAAGTATAAATGCATATATTTATAATAATATAAATAGCCAAATACAGACAAAATAAGTGACGATATAAATACTACATAACGTAACGTTTCTCGGATCCTTGTACCTTTCTTCAGGTGCTAAGAAGAGCCTAGAGCGACACGACTGCACAATTCAGTTGACAAAACGGCGAATACACACTTCAACGAAACGAGAAATGTCAAACTCAAAAGGCTTTTGAGTTTGGTCAACTGAATTGTGGAGTTGTGTCGCTCTAGGCTTTTCTTAGCACCGGAAGAAAGGGACTAGGATCCGAGAAATGTTACGTTGTGTGGTATTTATAACATCACTTCTTTTGTCTATATTTGGCTATTTAAATTATTATTAATTTTCAAAACAGAAAATGCATGTCTGTTGCGAATACACACTTAAACGCAAGGAGATATTTATAAAAAATATTTACAATCTGTAAATTGTCACTGGAGTAGGAATTTGTAAGGGAGAGATATTTAATGACAAATAATGAGAAAACGGCCGAATGGTTAGTTTCCGGGGTCACAGAGATTTATAGTCTTTCTCGATGTTGTTAAAGTCTAATTACAATGCCAAATGGAGCATCACTAGGCGAAACGGTGGTAGGAGGTGATATAAAAGTAATGCAAAAACAGCCGGGATTGTCAATTTCTTTTGGGGTCACTGAGTTGATTTCAATCCCCAGCAGCATGGGAAGGGGCAAAAATCAGGGGGTGACAAAAATAATGCGTAAAACAACTACTCTGGTGTCCATCGTTTTGGGGATCATTAAGTTGAATACTGGCAGTCAACATGTCGGTTAAAATAAATTGCAATTCCTCCCCCCCCCCCGCAATGGAGATAGTGGTGTTGTTGATGGGTGAATGATGGTCTGGAGTGTAGAAGGGATTATAATGGTCTGCAATGGTCATATTAGTGACGAATCCTTGGTATTTGGTGTTGTTTTAATGAACTGTGTCCGATACCGGTTACGCCACGTGCGGTTTGCGTCTGGATTAGAAGACATTAACTTAGGTGAAATGAGGCAGAGATTATTGTAGAATTAATTTTCTTTTCCTTTTAAAATATTGGTAAATATAAATGTATGGAAAACGCCGGGAAATAGATAGTAAATATTATTAAAAAATACTATTAATTGATAATTTGGTACGGAATGTTTTACTTAGCAGTGAACTTATGAATAATGTAATTCACATAATGCGTTGTGTTAAGTTAACGTGGGTCTGAATGCTAATAACGATTATAATAAATAGTCAGGTTCATATAGTGATTCACTTTCGAATATCAAATTTTGTCATGAAAACGGCACACAGGAGAATCACAATAATTCTTAAAGAACTATAAAAGCAAATTGACGGTTTCTGTAAAAGTTATGCTGCCTACACTTGAACTTTTATTGTAACAAGACATCCGAATCGACGATTATCTGTTACCAGTTTTAGAAATCGTGTTTCTGCGTGTTAACACTGCAATAATAAACTGCCCCAATTAATATTAAATTTGGTTCCAATGCCGAGTAATTACTGAATGACTTTGTGTTTGAGAAACGCGTTAACAAAGGTGTAATTAGGACGATGCAAGGTATTTATGTTTTTCTGTATTGGGCTGTCGAGTCAAGGAGAATAGAATAAAATAGTAAATGGAGAAAAATGGATAGACAAAAAACAGACAAATAGTTAAATAAGCTTTTGTTAAAAATTAATGTTTCTGTTCTGATATGGACCCTCATCTTATAAAGTAAAAATAATAGTTTATAGATATAGCAAATGCAATTTATTAGTTTTATATAGTTAATCTCTATTTTCAGCTACAATTACATTGATTTCTTTCTCAGATCAGAACATATTATTACTGTCTTGGCCTTGAAAATTATCAGAGTTATAGAAACGTCGGAAAGAATGCCAGAACAAAACGCGTCCTAAAAACTCAAAAAATTGTACAAAATACTGACATCAATTTGGCCACGAAAATAATCAGTAACTTTATACTATTATTATATTTATATGTCTTTTTTCAAAATTAAATAATATTGTTCATATACGATTTGAAACTAAATTCCTCCCCTCAGTTATGGTTTATTTATTTAAAATAATTATATTTATTTAGTGTAATTTATTTCATAGTAATTTTATTCATTGTAATTTAATGTATTTGCCACCGGTCAAATTAAATAACTACTTAGATGCATATTAACCATTATCACAGATTGTAACTAATTAAATGACAAAAATAAATAATTTAGACAATTGGCGATTAATTTTTAAATGAGACGTTAATGAATCCTGGATTATTGATATTGTAAATATTTCTTAAAAAATCTGTAATAGTTGTCCAATAAACCGATAAAATACTATTGTATTTTACTATAAATATTATAAATGTTAAGACCCTTAAATCACAGTCAAAATTTAATTTTATGTAATCTGTAATAGTTTTAATATTTTAGACAAGAAAAATCTAGAAGACATACATGTATAGGCTCTAGTTGAAAAGTATACAGATTAAGATTTGCTAAAACAAAATTAATGGTTAGCCTTTAAATACTAGTTTTATTGGCGGGCCCAAAGATGCAATTATTAAAAAAAATGTTTTAATATTTAGTGAATCAATAATGTATAACATTTCGTAATTTAATCTGGATATATAATTTCTATGTATATCTAAAGTTTCGAAATTGTCCCAATTTATAGTGTGAATGGGGTCAAAAATATGTTGAGAAATGACTGACAATTTTTTTTGAGAGCTTGATGTTCTATTTATATTCCTTAAAGGTTTTATTTTTATCTTTCTGTTGTTATACTTGTGAATTCAACCTTTGGTGTTTATATTTCTGATGAGGGTCCACATCGTGATCCAAACATATCATATGTTTAATTTTAAATTTATTTAATTATTTGTAGGATGATTTGATTGGCAATTTTTCGTTTACTTATTTATATAAACCCTAAAAAGTATGTAATTCGATATTAATCCTTATTCAAGAAGTGATTTTACCTAATTCTAACTATTCCTAGTTCCATAAATACTTGCTAATGGCAGTGCATATATTTAACAGCTATAAAATACATTGCATTTTATTGCATCAATCCCGACAAACATACCTCCGAATTTCTTTAAGAATAGAAAACGTAAATATACTCCTTGAGTATTGCAGGATATAATTGTCCCTCAGTCTTCAGACATTACGAAAGATTAAATTAATGAAATTGTTAGCGACGTCATACTGTAAACAAATAGTCGCCATATTGGAGTCACTAATGTGGCCCGAAAATTAACTTTACATTATCTGCAAGGATCATAAAGTATTTCCTATTGTTTTTTATCATCATTCGCTGAAGTATTAGTCGATAAAATTAAACTTTTTATTCAATGGAAATATTTCTTGCTTTATTTCATTACGGAAAAATGAACTGTTTTCTTTGTTCGTCGCGTAATAACGTCTCATTCTCACATGATTTCACGGTTTCTTGGCGTTTTCCAATTATAAATCTTTCCAGTTATGTTAGGGGTTTCTCACCCCCACAGTAGTTTCTCGTGTTTTTAATATTATGTGTACCAAGTTACGTTGCACTCTGTCAACTCTTTTAAATTTGTATAGAAATTAACGTTAATACATACATACAAATATATATCCTTTTTATTATATAGATTTGTATGATTATTTGACTGTAAATTTTTCCTAAGAAGAACTAGAAAGATGTATTTGATTTTTAGAATTTGGAATGAAAGAATGATTCTTTAAATTATGTATGAGGAGTACTGGTTTACAAGGAACTGATACGTAAACATCCTGTAAAATTAAAAATAGAAAGATCTGAAGCTTCAGACATGGGAAATATTTCAAGATTAAATGTACAGAACGTGCAACGCAGACGAGGGAAGGAGAATTTGAAGCACAAGGCATAAACTAGGCACCTCTAATAGAGCATTCAGTGGTGTATACTGAGGCACGTGCAGGTCCGTGTGATGTCGAACACTTGTCGTTTTCCGAGACGATCGAACGGTCATGTGTGTGTCTGACGTGTCTGACGGCATAAAGACGACGCTTGATCTCTGTGCGCAGCACGGCGCCGCCATATCTCATTACCCGGCGTTTTGTGCCCGCTTTTTACATTCGATGACTTCTGCTCGCTCCCTCGCGACAGGGGATGGCTGGCGTCTTCAGCGACTCAATTTTATACCAACATTTCTATCCCGAGACCTGACAAGATACAATCGAAGCGAATGGGCAACAAAACACAGCAATTGTAAGAAACTATTCACATAGTAACTGTAAAACAGAACATTTTAAGTTTAATAATATATGTGTTAATAGAATTGTAATTTATTACTTTCTCCTTTGGTAGAAATATTCTTTCCAATTAATAAAACCTGCTATTCTCCATTGTCCCCTTAATTAAATAATCGGAAAAAATGGACAATAATGAAGTATTTACATAAAAAATTCATCAGTTAAGAAGTGATTCACATGGATTTATTTTGATATCATTACTCATTTTTACACACACACATGCGTATAAATATATTTAATTTATTTAAAAACAACTATTAATTCATATTCGTAGATTATTTTGAACGGCTCCAGTTTCACTGGATGTTTAATGAATTAATATTTAATGATAATTCAATGAAAATATATTTAAAAAATAATGTAACTGTAAGGTCTGTACCAATATATATAATTCACGAAACACATTGCTCAACATTCGTAAAACCTTTTGTGGGTAATAAATTAATCTTACCCACCGTTGATGATATAATAGTGTTAAATAAACACTAGAATAAGTAAATAAATAGCCAAAGTCTCTGCAATCATTGTTGCTTTGCCAGGAAATTCTAAAGCTTTGAGTTCGTCGCCTCGTTTGTTTGATGAATCGATATTACGGCTCTTGCATTTTTTGAACCATCTTACCAAAACTAAAAGGATTGCAGCAACGTTTTGTGATTTTTGATGTTACTGTTTTATTCATATAATTAGTATACTTTTAACACAAACGTTTTATATTTGATAAATAATAGAATATATTTACAGTTATACGGTAGAGCTATTTTTATTCATAATATTGGTTTACTTTTATTTATACCTAATAATTACAGCCACAAAAAGGATTTCTCCTAATTTTTTTATGAGCAGTAACAGGACCTTCAGCTGTATTCCCTATTATTATTCTTTAAAACTTCACGGAAAAATGTTTTTTTTGTAATAAACAAACAATTTTGTGACTGTATTTGGTTTTGGTTATTATGAGTAATTAAAAATATGGTATAATTTTATAAAATTGTTTATTCAATAGCAAGAGTGAGAGAGTCTGAGGTGATCAATAAACAACAAATATTATTTTCGTTAGAGAAAAACAGTTGTTCGTCCTTGGCCCTTACAAAATATTCCAGAAAAATCCTAGAAGATAAAATAATGTTTAACAATAATATTAAACCCCTGTTAATTGAATATTTACCAGGCTTTAAGGTTGTACGTATGTTTTGATGTAACAGAGGTAGCAGAACACTCCTACAATTCTGTAGATATACTACGGTAAATATTCGAATGTCGCTGTCCTTACAATGGAACTATTTAGAAGAGAACAAGAAACAGGAGGTTGAATTGAAATTATTCGAACAGGATTTCTAGATATTCCTATTGTCTAGGAGGTGATCAAGGATTCAACCTTGCAAAAAATGGAACCTTGAATTCGGAGGCAGAGTCTTTTGATTTAAGTAAGTCCATTTACTGTAGCAGTGCTCGATAATTCTCCCGCCTTCACTGAAGACGAACATAGTTTTGCTACTCGAAACTAAGGCTTCAACACTTGATACTTTATCGACCTCCATTCCACGCGTACGTTGGACAACTACAAATCATTTTTTAGAGTGACAGGCTACACGAGGGTCATCCACGTGGTGGCATCTCCCTTTTAATAGCATAGGAAGGGATTCAAAAGGAGGGATGCTGAAGGGTAGAGCAAGGTAGGTAAAGTTTGATTATGGACCTTGCGCTGTAGATTAAGTGTCCTACCCGGTATTTACCGCAAAGTGATGCGGGACAAACCCTAGAAAACCTGCATCAGATTTGTCGGACTCTCGGTACTTGTCCCACGCCCTTCCGAGACGCGTGTAATGAATCGGCATTACAGCAGCTTTTATATAACTGATTTTACAGTGAAAAACATCTTTTATGTATATATATCTATATATATATATATATATATATATATATATATATTGTAATGCCAATTAATTAGGCCATTAATTGGTTTTAATAAAATTTAATTGTAGCGGCAGGAGCTTCCAAACCAACAATGGAGCCAGGCTCTGTTACTTTGTCGGAAAGTCAAAATGGCGTATGCGCGCTAAAACTGGAGAGCGCTAAGAGTTAGTTAGTGGTGGAACAGAGAACGGAACGAATGAGTCTAGAGCAGAGACTAGCCGTTGTTTAATGTATTATTAAACAAAGTTGTGAGTTGAAGACAAAGTAAAAACATTGACGGAAGCATTACATCGAAATTTGTTAAGTAAAAGTAGTTTTACGTCTATTAGTCTGCCAGGAAAGAAGTGCAGTTTTTACGTCTGTAGCCAGCCAGGAATAGTAAAGTTGCAGTTTAAGTCCCAAGCGGTAAAAATGACTAGCAAATCTATGAATCACAGGATTCATATAAGACGAGCAGTTATCAGATAGCTGACAAAAAGGAGGATCTTCCGAGTTCCCGGGAGCCTATCAAGGTGGACTTCAAGAGTGTAAAATCTGTGAGCCAATATTAGAATCAGTGTAAATTTTTTTGTAATAGTGTACTTCCGAAAACAAAAGGGATGCTAAACCAGCTGCACAGATGTGAGTAACAAATTACAAAATAATGAATTATTGTAAACGTAATTAAAAGATAGAAATAAGATTTCGTTCTTTTTTAATTGTCAAGTTAATTTATTTTCTTTTTAGTTTATTTCTTTTGACGTATTGTTTAGGTAAATGTGATTTGTTTGTTAATAAGATTTTTTAATCAAATTGTTGTGTCCATTATCAAACCCAGTGAAGACCCTGAGAATTAATATTTTAAATTGTAATTGTTTTTGAGTTATTGCCACAAAATAAATAAAAATATTTTGTTTGTTAATTTCGATCTTTTCATTGAATAAAAAGTCATCCATTTAATTATTATCTAAATGGCGCTTCAAATTCATTAAATTCTTCAGATTCTTTAAATTAAATAAAGGTTTATTGTATATATTACAATATATATATAACTAATTGTAGTTTATGATCAAACCAGACAGTTTATTTTAAATGAATCATTTTAAAATAACAACTTTTCGGTACATATTTGCACCTTCTTCAGATTGTGATTATTTTATTCCTCACTTTAAAAAGTCAAAAAATTATTACACATTTTTTAATTAATAAACAAATTTAAATATCATTTCAGTCTCAATCGACAACCTTTTTCTACGGCCACAGTCGCAAGAAGTGTATATTGTTCGTAAAGAGAGTCGGGATGAGCTGCTGAGATTTGAATGGAGCAGTCGGATCAGAGAGATAATGCTTAAAAAATTTCTGTGGACTATTTCGTTTTAAGAATCAATTAGCAGGAAACTTACATGCAAATTTTTATCTAGAAAAATATGTTTTGAGAAAGCGGAGTTATATTTATGACGCGTACATAAGAGGGGCAGCATATTATTTGATTTTAAAATTGATTAATTTTCAGTGTATTGTCTTTAACTGTACACGATTTTAAGTTACTCAATTTGCTGGAACTGCAGCAGCCATAAATTTTCATGGAAAAAAATCTGTATGAGGCCAGAACCATAATTTCCTGTAGGACTTATTGGGCGGTGACGTAAAACTAAATTTGTTGTTAAGCTTCATACAGTACAGAAATTTTGTTGTTTTCTCCCATTGGCCCATAAAGAGTAAGAGAATTAATTTTGTAACCTAAAATAATTTTGTTGTGATAGCCTGAGTTATTGAATTTGATTTGTCTGACTTGTTTAAATAAAGATAAATTCAAGTATTACTATATTGTAGATCAAAAAGTAGAAATGTACATTTTATTTAAATTATTTTCTTTTATATTATTGTCGGCGTAACTCGGAATCCAGTGCATTATAAAAAACAGTCAGTGTGGTGCAAGAATGCGGAGCCTGTAATGGTTGCTACGGATTATTGTCGAAAAGGTACGCACACAGAACATGGGAAGAAAACATTGAGTGCGTTTTGGGATCCTAGGCAGAGTGTCTGGAGGGCCTGACGAGTGTAGTCATGGCAGAGTGGTTTTGGGGCCTGACCAGAGAGGTCGCGGCAAGCTGATGTGGGAGACCGGCCAGTGATGTTCGCATTCATGGTATGTATTAAAGGCAACAGTAAAGTGTTGAGGCGGCATTTTAAGTGAAACAGTAAAGTTCGTGAGGTGCCGGAAATTTAGTGAAGTAAAACGAACTAGCTATCAGTGTTATGGCCTGGAAATAAAATATTTTTCTTTAAAATTTAAATACTGGGGATTGCAAAAATAGGTATCAGAGCAGCTCGAAATAAAAATGGTATATAGAAACCGGATTTTGTGAATCTTTATGTAAACAATTTGCCTTCAGATTTCTGTAGTTTCTTTCTGTTGTTAGAATTTTTCATAAAATTTTGTTATTGTAGTTTAAATTTGGAACTTTGGAAAAAATTTAAAACCACTATCATTATTAGAGGCTCTATAAGCGACCCTGAAGTTTTTGATTCTCATGAAAGCTGAGGCATTTGTTAAAAACATAAAATGTACAAAACTCAATATAAATTGTAATTTAATAATCTTTAGTTTTCTCTTTAAAATAATTTTGTTTAATTTCAAGGTTAAAATCCTGATAACTTTCTTCCTGTGTTTCATGAATAGTTTTTGAATATTACATAATTTGGCCACAACGTGGTGGCATTTTAATATTTCATTTCAAGTAAATACCACATAATTTGACTCTCTAATGTGGTGGCTTTATTTTCCTTTCCATAATTTGTATATGACAGCATATAAATGTAATTAAAGTAAAATAAGGAAAAAAGGAGATGTATGAACTATGAACCGGGTGTGATCCTCATAAGCGGCCAACAGACGACCAATTAATATATTGGACATCTACATGCAGGGGAAAGGCAGTATATAAAATCTTTAAAACAATAAATTTAAAGTAGACCAACACAGCGATGGGTTCAAGTAACTGATAACAATTATAACAAAAAAAATATACGTGTAAAATGAGTGGTTAGACCTCCGCGTACTCTTTATAGATTTTAATCCTGGTTCGGTCGAGATTATATCCTATTCCGTTTATTCAACTCTATAGCCTTACAATGAATTTTGATTGAAAGTATTCTTATGTTTTTGAATAAAATGTTTATTATATACCCTTCATTTTAAATAAAAGTCTAATTGATTTTTAATCGTCAATTATTTACATAACAACTTCGAAGGATAAATATTACATTTGATCCCGGAATTATATTTTTTATATAAAAATTCGTAACAGTGCAGAATCTGCGTCAAAGCTAATTGAAAAATTTATATTTTAACTCGTATCCTCGGTCAATTGATCACGTTATGCCCTTAAACTTTTCATTTTTAAGTCACGTACAATTTGGTTTTCCGCTACATAATTACATATAAGTTACGAAATCCGTGTTTAAGTGTCGGTAATAAAAGGCGATTCACGGCAAAAAACCAAACGTTAACAGTTTAGTAATTGTAAACAAATTTGTAACACATCTTAATTGCAAACATCAGAGAGAAAATTTTAGTAACAATGAATGTAACTGAAAGTAATTCTGTTGAATAACACATGAAAATCAGATTAAACTTAAAGTAATTTCTATATTTAACAAATTAAGATGACAATCCGCTGTACATTTCGAAGAGAAATGAAAACAAATCTTTTTAACTACCTTGCAGAATCTCAAGAATATGTTTTACATGCACTGGTGATATAATCTTAAGGACATCAAGTTTTTAACATTATACGTCCATTTAAGGAACTGTTCAATGCGTATGTGCATGTGAGGAATTCGTTCTTTAGCGTAAAGGTCTAGAATTTTCAAATTAACTTAATAATTTCATTATTCTACATTTTCGATTTGTTCAACGTGGAAACTGCAGGTAACGGACGAATATACAGTTATTTTTTCGAATCCGGATAACTTTTGTTTCGTGTTTGATCTTGTAAACACAAATAATTTCTATCGACGTTCAAAAGTAGACTGGAGATGGTCTTCCTGTGTAAATCAGTTCGGATGAACAAATATGGATGCAAAATGCTGTTTAGTTTAGCATATTTGCCGGAACACAACAGATATACGCTTCGATCAACATTGCAGACAAACCCCGGTCCTGCTTGAACAGTATGGCAAGCGATTTAGAGCAAACAGCGACTGTCTAATTCAAATGCAGAGCTTCGCAACGTATACGTCCAAACTCAAAACATCAATAACATTATTCTTTGGTATTCGTCGATAACGGTTCTCGCTAATTCAAATTTTCCATATATTATTTCTTTTTCACTTATAATTAATTGGGCAACTTAAAATCTTCTCTCATCGTGTCACTTACACTGTCTTTGTGGTCCTGATACTAATTGTCTCTTCTAATTTAAAACGAAGAAAAACATGTAATTTTTACATGTCAATACCCAGACAAAACATCTTGAATATCCGCACAACGTGGATTATCTGAATTTTTTTTTAAGTTTTAACATTGTCACTAGAAACTTTCTTGTGCCTCAATCTAATTTAGTCCTTAATAATTGAGAAAAATAAATAAACTGGCCATAAGTCACAAAAAGTTAATAATCGACAAAGCAATCAGTACAACAAAAATTTATTAACAGGACGTTTCGTCCTTGATGTGGGACTTTATGTCTTATGTCCGGCTTATTTATTTATTTTAAATAGTTGAAAATTAAATTAAAACCTTTTAGCCAATCAAATTGTTTAAAATCAAATATATTTGTAGGCAAATAACGCGTCATAATCAGTCTAAGTAATTGGAATGTTGAAAACATTAAAAACAAATTATAACCCATACAGCGTACATCGTAATAACAGACAATATTCACGTGTTGACGCCTGGTCAACCAACAAGTGACCGTCTAAAAGGCTTTAATTCAATTGACAACATTTTACGGTCAATGAAACTAATGCATTATTTATTGTAATACTTACATATGTCAGATAATAATTATTATTATTATTAATTACGGATATTATGATAAATTTATTTTATTATGTTGTTTATTTAAAAGCTGATTGCCTGGCTATTTTTTAAAATTATCCAGGAAAATGAATCAATACTAAACTTATTTTTGGTCAACACGGCGTCGGAAACATAATTATTTTAGATCATTTACCCCCTCACGCCCTCTACCCTACCTAAGGAGAGTTAACTTCAACATAACTGGGATAATGATTTACGGTGCTTGAGTTGAGTCATGAATTTTACTGGTACATAAATATTCCCAGAACCTTAAGAGAGTAAAATACATTCCGATACATTAAAAATGATAAATACTCTTGATACCTTACAAGAAACAAAACGGCCTGCTACTTACGAGAGCCCATAAATACTCCGGTACCAAAACGAAGTCAACAATATTACCGAAACTTCTTTTTCAAAAAATAAGTCACACTACTACAGAAAAGAACACCTAAAAATTTCAAACAGTTCTGATAAGTAGGAGCTGACAAATGGTCCGTAAATGGCAGAAAATCGCAACTGAAGATACATAATCTTTTAAGTTTGTAATGAACAGTTATTTCTTTGTTCATTAAACGTGGGAATTATTTATATTAGTTAAATAAATATGTTGGCCATGAAATATCTTTGATGAGAAAGTCGTTGTCTATTTTTATCGAGAAGAAAATAAATTGATTAAAAGTATTATATGCAAATTTTATTCAAGGACTACAGTCGTATATCCGTAAATTACGAGATATAAGTGAAATTTAATGGCAGAATTAAGTAAGTGGGATGAAATAACAAAAGAATTACGTCGGGTCCGGGATTACAACTTGAGTTTAGCGGGAGGTTCCAGATGATGGCTAAGAAAGACCCTGAGAGACAGATTCGATTGCGGAGTGACAATGAATGCAAAGCGTATTACATTTTATTGGTTCCTAAACATTTATATATATATATATATATATATATATATATTGTAATAATTAAAAGGTGGTCTTAATTAAAAGAATTAATTAACAAAATTATTAAGATTTGAAAATTTATTCTTTAAAAGTACAAATTGTAATCCCTACTTTATACGTCGAATTTCATCAAGTTAAAAAACAAATATTTCATTTCAATTTTGCAATTCGTGGCGTTCTAGGATAAATACAACTTTATATTTTACAATCAAGTACGTCGAAATTCTCTTTATCTCAGGGTCATATACTGGGTTTAATAGTAAGAACACTCCAATTTAATAAACTAACATTAACAATTCAAACTCATTGAAGCTATCTTAATAAATATGAAAAGAAACTAAATGAAAAGAAAAACGAACGAAATCTGACTTCTACCTTTAATCCTCGTTTACAGATTTTAAATAATTGTTTTGTACTCACGAATATCTTTCTGGTACCAGATCTGATTCTTGGAGCTTGAGGACAACACTCACTAAAAAGGTCATTACTCACTGATTCTACACATTTAATTTTTAAATGATTCACATATCCTATAAAAGCATCATTATAAAAATAATTAAAAGTAAAGGTACAATAATTGACCGTTGAGGAATTTGTAATAAGCTCATAATCGGATAAATAAATATGACCATCCTCAATTTCGACAACTACTTTCTGTTTACTTAGAAACAATTGCTTCTCTACTGTTACTAATAACTTAGACAGGTCGAACGAACTGGATCAACATATTGTGATGCATATAAAATGTAAAAGAGCGATTATATATAAATATATTACATTTAAAATTTTATCATACCGTGTACGTATGTACAAGTGTGGAAATTCTGGAAATTTTACCACAGTGTTAGTCTGGAGCAGACAAAATCGCTGGTAAAACACCTGATCAGTTGGCGCCAGGCAGTCCCGTAGCTTGACAATTAAGAGTTACCGTCGTCGAGGTTAGAGCCCAGCAAATTAAAACTGAGAAAAAACCAACATGTCGAGTTAGGGAAAGCGAAAGGCTAATCTCACGTCCCTAATTAATCAAACTACTTAAGAAAATGTTTTCGTAAAGTAGCGACTATATAATAAACTTCTTTTTTTCATCAATTTTTTAATTGAACGATACACGCCAAGTATAAAGTCTGCAATTTGATTGGCTGAATTTCGCACACACCACTGTGTGACTTCTCTTATTACCAATTATTTTCTGGTGAATTTTGGGAGATCGTTATTTGTTAATGAACTAATTTATTATTATCAACGTTAAAGATACTGTTTCTTACGTCTTTAAATGTTATTCATAAAATGAAAATTAAAAGTAAGCATATTTATTATATTTTCTATCAGGCTATTAATTTCTATTTCGAAGGAGCGAATAGTAGTTCTTCGTTTAGTGAATTTATTCGCTGCAAAGAGCAAACGTATCCTAAATAAAATACAACCTTATAAAAAGAAAAAACGTTGCATTTCTTCATTTATAAATCTTTACTAATAAGAAATATAGCCAATACAGATAAAATAAGTGATAATATAACTACCACACAAAGTTTCTGGGACCCTTGTCCCTTTCTCCTGGTGCTAAGAGGAGCCAAGAGAGACACAACTACATAGACCAGTTGACAAAACTCGAAAGCGAAGAAAACTCAATGGGAAAGCAGAAGGCTTAGCGTAATAATAAGGGATTGCAGCAATTGTTGAGTTTCATAGTGTCTGTCTGTACATTAATTTCTAATATATTGTAATAATTTATATCGATAGCTTGCATCTTTTGACAATAATTCATGATATGAATTATGTGGCGTTTTTAAATGAAAAGAACTATTACGTGACAACTATTAAACAATATTTATTAACAATTTTAAAACAAGTATTCAAATCACAAAATATTTGGGATCTCATGGTCTTGAACTGGGTTTGATAATGGCAGAATTTATATAATCAAAATCACAAAAATTACATTTGCTATATATAGGAATCAATGCAACTGAACATAGACGAAATTTGTTACTGAAGAAATAATACCAAAGATTGAATTTAAACAATTTCAATTTTTATCAAGAAATAAAGAATGATCTGAATAATTAAAAATCTCATTTTATCGATAATTAAAGAACGATCTGACGTTTATCTTTTAAACGTGGTTTACAATTATTTTAAAGTTTTCTTTCTACTTACGGCAGCCCAGGTCTCATTTTAACTTTTCGTGCACAATTTTGGGGATATCACTGATTCTAAGTACTCACAGACTCTAAATGTTCACAGACTCTAATTAGCGTAGTTTGTTAGTTGGTTTAAAATAAATTTGTCGATTCTCGATGATTTACTGCAACCTGGATTTGTAGATCTCGTGGATTTTTGTTGAAAATGCACCTTATTGGTTTTGTCTGTTGACTGAAGACTAGTTCAGTTTCTGCATTTTTGATATAACAGCGTACTGGTTACTGGAACACTTTCTCGTTCTTTAAATTAGACCTTTCAGTCTTCACTGCTGACTGACAAAGATTGTTCAAGTTTTCGTGAATTAGAATTTCAATCTGTACATCTCGCCGTTTACTGCCCAACTGTTCGTTCTTTTACTGTGTTCTACTTGCTGTCCGCTGCCCAACTGTTCGTTCTTTTACTCTGTTCTACTTGCTGTCCGTTGCCCAACTGTTCATTCGTCTCGTAAATTTTGAGCGCGTAAAACCTTCTCGACCGATCAACAATACTTTTTTTTGCATTGCCGGTTTGTTGCGGCGTCCGTTATATCCACCAATAATGAGTCCTCTACAATTCAACTTTTCAATTAGAACAATGCCTTAATTACCAATTACTAGAATATCACTAACCGTACATTGTATTGGCAAAATACTAAACAATCTGTAGTCTCCAAACATATAATCAATTCGAAACATTCATTTGATTAGCAAAATGCTAAGATTTCAGACGTTGGCACCATTAACAATTCCAGACTCATATCAAAGATGCTTCACTTTAATTCAAACATCACAGCTATTAATGTACAGACACTGTGAAACTCAATAATTGCTACGATGCCTATTTATTACGCTAAACCTTCTGCTTTCCCACTGTCGTTGCTCCCTTATCGTTACATTAACCCTTCTACTTTGCCGTTGCCTTTGCGTTTTCTTCGCTTTTGAGTTTTGTCAACTGACGAGTGAAGTTGTGTCGCTCTAGGCTCTTCTTAGTACTTGAAGAAAGGGACAAGAATCCCTGAAAAGTTGTGTGGTATTTTATACTAACACTTATTTTGTCTGTATTTCGCTATCTTTCTTATTATTAGTTTTCAATCCGACGTAGATTTTTCATTTCTATAAATCTTTACTCTTAGTCAGGTATATAGCAAATATAGTTTCGAGGAGCTTTTATAGCGCGTTCAGAGCGAACACCGATATTTCACCTCACGTATTCAGTATTCGGTAAATCATATCCATTACTAATAATGAATAAGAAAGATAGCCAATTCAGACAAAAATTGATAATATAAATACCACACATCGTTTCTGGGATCCTTGTCAAAAGCTTTTGAGTGTTGTCAACTGACAAGTGCAGTTGTGTCGCTCTAGGCTCTTCTTCGCACCTGAGGAAAGGGACAAGGATCCCAGAAACGTTGGTTGGTATTTATGTTATCACTTTTTTTGTCTGAATTGGCTGTCTTTCTTATTCATTATTTTCAATCAAACGTAAATTTTTTTCTTTTTCATATTCGTAACCATAGTTTTCTTGAGTTACATGTAAGTTTTGTGAGTTCTTGTCTCAGGTCAGAGGGAGTTGTGAATCATGCCTTATAGACATGTGACTAATTGAATAGAGTGGGCAGAGGACTACTCTTTTGAGTGTGAACAAGGAGAGTTTTGCGGAAAACGAATGGCGAAGTCGCAGGCCATTACCTCTGAACCGCGGTGAGGGTCGTAACACGGCGTGTCTGATGCGAGTGATGCATGGCGACGTGACGCGACGCTAGCGACGCCGCTTTACGCTGCTTTGTCCCGCGCGTGACCAATGCGTCGGGGGATTCGTCACGCCGCGTCGCGTCACGTCGCCATTCGTCAGGGCTGGGGAGGGGCAGAGGAATCACTACGTGCACCTGTGTGTGATGATCGTAATCAAGAGCTCGATGCAAGTGTCGTCTGAAGCTTCGTCGGATTGTCCAGCAAGTGCACTCGTGTATTGCAAGGAATTTACAGTTGATACTCTATTTTTAGTTACTATACCCCGTTTAAATATTCACACCCTGAAACCTCTTTTACATGTAAACGACAATAATGTTATTGTTTCAGTGAATAAATCAATCTCCGCGCTTGGAAAGTAAGCGCTGACCCCCGATTCTCCACCCCACTGCCGTAATCTTGTCAAGGAGTTACTCAGCGAAAATCCACACGTGTGATGCGGGCGCATCGTCTGTGAGGCAACTACTTCCAACACATAAATTGATTTCAATACTTGGAAAATGGGAGATTCCCCCAATTTGTGAGGGAAAACACTCGCTATAATATTGAATCTGATTTTAAACAAAGGGATATAACACCAAAACGACTCTTTCACTCATTAACAACTAAGGTCATTGTAATTCATTTGTCTTATTTAACGGTTAAGACAGTCGAACTGAATGTATACGATATGCTTCAGAATTTTTTGCTCCAAAAATAATTAAACCGTTTAGTTCTTGACTAGAATAGTCAACGTCCTTATGTTACTCGTCCCTAATCACATACATCCAAAAATTTTCTCGTACTCCCTTATTACAAATAGAAAATTCGTCCAAATTTTTAAAGAAAATCAAATATCCATCATTTACAGATCTACTAATACTCTTCCTTTCTTGATTAAAAACCACAAGGACCCAGTTGACACCTACAGCAAACATCGGGTAGTTTACAAAATCTCTTGCTCTAATTGTAATTCCTGCTACATAGGGCAGACAAACGTTCCTTAATACACTTATCAAGGATCATAGTCTAATATCAAACTTCCCAACGATAAACAATCTGTAGTCTCCAAACATATAATCAATTCGAAACATTAATTTGATTAGCAAAATGCTAAGATTTTAGACGTTGACACCAGGTACAATTCCAGAATTATATCAGAAATGGTTGACATTAAATCTAACATCACAGCTATTAATGCAGAAACTGACACTATGAAATTCAACATTTGCTACGATCACTTATTATTACGCTAAGCCTTCTGCTTTCCCATTGACGTTGAGTTTCCTTCTCTTATAAGTTTTGTCAGGCTAACTCGTGTAGTTGTGTCTCTCTATGCTCTTGCACCTTTCTGCACATTAAGAAAGGAACAAGGATTCCAGAAACGTTGTGTGGTATTTATATTACCACTTATTTTGTCTCGATTTGGCTATCTTTCTTATAATTAGAATATAGTATCTAATTCAAATTTTACTACGTGTTGGAATACAATCCGAACGTGTACATTATGAATGTTAAATCAGTTTTGCTCCTGTTTCATTTTAATATTTAGTTAGATTTACAACGATATCACAACAATAATGCAATTAATATTTAATATAATCTGACAATTATCATAATTATATAAATAAACAACACAGTCAATATGTCAGGAAAAATGATTAATTAATTACATATTATGAATTAATTAAATAATGTAGTTACTTTAATATTTAGTTTCAAGGTCTCCTATTTATTTGTATTACCTGAAGAGATTCAAATCTTACAGTCGAAACGTTGTATATTATACAATAACATTCTTACGATTAAGTTGTAATTTCATTGTACCTTACATATTTTATCTGACGTATGTGGCCAGTAATTATTAAGATCTAGTTTGAATTAGGTTTATGAGACCGTTGGTTGATTAATGTTGTAGTAAATAATCTGATATAACAGAAACTGGCTATTCTAAATAATCAATTTTACGTGGAAACCTTCAGATGGCCATATTCATCGATTCTCTAAAATTTAATAAAAGATTCTTATTTGTAATGAAATATCTTTAAATAGTTATATGGTTGTTCCGTACTAAGTACTTCATTACATTCAGAGTCGCATCTACACAATTACTGTGAATTATATTACTTCTATAAAGTTCTACAAGGATATCGCTCAATTTAAGTGTAAAGATGTTAAAGGATAATTGCTGATGAATCAACTGTACAAATATGCGAGACTGTGCCCTCTCAATTTCTGAGTGTTTGATATTGATTAAATCATACGGAAAGGATGGACTCTTCTAATAATATATTTAATGAATACCAATGTGTATAATGTTTTTTATAATTTATTTAATATTTGTATTGTGGCACAGGCATTGTAGGCAAGAGTCAACGTTGTTTTAAGTTGGTGAAAGAGGTATAATTCAGTCGCGATAGAAACTAATACAGTGAAGGTTGGTCTGAGTCACGTGTAGGTAGCAGTCATTGTTATAACTTCATAACCAACCCTTCCTATAACAAGGAAGCCGGCGAGAGAATTCTCTCGTAGGTGAACCTTCCCAGAGAGCTCTGGAGGAGGCTACCTTTGGGGATGCCTTCACATCTCTATGGTTTTTGAAGTAAGGTTCCCACAAGCCGAGGCACCTCGGCCTGTTTGAGAGGTGTATGTTCCGGGGTCGCTGACCTTGGGCATACGATAAGAGTTGTCCGCTATTCCTATTGGAATAGTCGGCCAACTGCCTCCTAAACTGGTCAAGGCACGGAGAGTGGAAAGCTGCGACCCCACAGCAAACTCCTATCCCGCCATCGGAATGGCGTAGGACAATTATCCAATGCTCGACCTCCCTATGCAGATTTTCTAGGGTTTATCCTGTATCACTTTGAGGCGAATTGCCTGGTAGGATCCTTAAACCATAGTCCGGGGGCTCTAGTTAACCCTTGGCTACCTTTCTGTACCTTTCCGCATCCCCCCTTTGACTATGCTATAAGAGGAGAGTTGTCACTATGTGGATTACCCTATACATTGCCTGTCTACACCTACAAGAAAAAAACTTTCCTATACTATTGAAGGAGCATAGCCATCAAAGCGGATAACCCTCATGTACCCTGTGACTCCAAAAAAAAGTTAATAAGTTAGCCAGTAAGAGTCGACGAAAGCAAAGACAGCTATTAAAATTATTGGAATGAGAAACTAAACGAGTTACGTGTGAATTGTGAAGAACGTAGTACTGGGTGCTATTGAACTGGTATTGAAATGTTGGTAATCGTCTGAGGTGATAGGCGCTCAAGCGTATATGCTCACGTAGGTTGTGTGAAAAGATAAATACCATGACCTATTAATTAAAATCTTTTAAATTATTGGTGAAGGGAACAAGTAGATGCTTTGATGATTGGTATGTAAGAAATTTTCATTGTAAACCTAGTATAAAAATTGCGTACCGTCAAATTTCTTACGAATTAATTAAATTTCTTCCGTTTTTCTATAGATTTTTCTTATGTTAACATTATTACTCGTGTAAATTGAATTCAATATTTTGTTTTTCTTTAATTTTGTTATATAATTGCGTAATTATATAAGCGTTAGAGTCCCGATAAGCGACACTGAAGGTTTCAAGAATTTCAATAAAGCTGTGGAACTATAGTTTTGTATAAAAACTAACTAAATATAAATGGTAATAAATGTTTTCGCATTTAAAATTTAATTGATTAAGTTATTTCATTTACCAAATCATAACTTATCACATTAATTGGCCACTTCGTGGGATTTTGTTATATTTCTAAATTGAATATTACAATATATTCCTGTGTTTTCTATTATGTTTAATATTGATACTAATATTTAATCGTAAACATTTTATTTTCTCGTCTCTCAGGATTTTGATCTAAGATTCCCACAACCCGAGGCACGTCGGTCTGTTTTGTGAGGTGCATGTTTCAGGGGCATACGGTAAGAGTTGACCTCTGCTCCCATTTGTACAGTCGGTGAGCTGCCTCCAAAACTGGTCGAGGCACGGAGAAGGGAATGCTGCGTCCCCACAGAAAACCCCTCTCCCGCCATCCGAATGGCGTGGGACAAGTACCTACAGCCCGACCTATCTGGTGCATCTCCCCTATCAAATGCATTTCTAATTATCACCTATGCTATTGAAGGGGAGTTACCACGACGTAGATTACCCTCATGTAGCTTGTTACTCTAAAAAACAGTGGATTATCCTTATGACACTCTAAGAAAAAATGTTACGAGCTGGTCTCAACTTCCTGGAGAATGGAGGGATGCCTTGTCTGGTCAGTTATGAGAGGTGTATGCCCCGGGGACTTGACCTTGGGCATACGATAATTACGACTTTTCTACCATACCTCTTAAGGTAATAAAAATAAATAGGAGACCATAAAAACTAAATATTAAAATAATAAAATTATTTAATAAGTTAGTACTATATTGAAATAATACATTTTTCTGACATATAGGTTGTGTTATTAATTTATTTATATTAAACAATAATTGCCATTGTATTAAATATTCGCTGCATTTTTTTGTGATGCCGTCATAAAATAAAACTAAATATTAAAAGTGAAACAGGAACAAAGCTGATGGAACATTCATAATGTTCATGTAGTTTACGAGTATTTTCACAAATGCATCGGTTATTTTAATGGACTTTATATCAAAGCTCAGGTAAATTGGAAAATAAATATTTTAAGGAAATGCTAGTGTATTGATGCAGTGAGATCATTTAAGCAGGGCCGAGGACCTTGCTCTGGCAATGCTCCACCCTGGGCTGTGTGCACAATGAAACAAACACAAACACGCTCTTGACGGCGGCGCAGCAACCGTTATTAAGCCACGTGTTTACCAGACACGGATTTAAACGCACAGCCTCCAGCACCAATTTTTTAATAATTCCGTCATCGCTCCCCCTCACCCCTTCGCCCCACCCCCTTCCCACCGTGCCCCTACTCCATTTGTTTGCACTTGGAATGAAGCGCCGCGGAAAAAAATTTAGTTTGGAACAAAAAGCTATATAATAATATGGCGGAGTAATAACTGCGGCGTTTGTTTTGCACTGTAGGCAGAGTTTGGCACTATTGTTGGTTTTGTGATAATTGCAAACAGCAGTTAGCTGCATCGCGGTTTGCGTTCCTGGCTCCAGAGAAGCCTACGGCGAGTTCGTTAGACCGCGAGAAACTTCGGACTAACAGATCAGAACCCACCTTCTCTTCTCTATGTAGCTTACAGGTTTACTTGTATGTATCAGAGACGAATTACATCTATGTCAGTAATATTCTGGGCTGTAAATCAGCAATAATATTAGGATATTCTCAAAAGGACTCGAGTTTCAGAAAGAGTTCTTGTATTCATACATAAAAATTAGAAAATTTCATTTCCCCATTTATACTCAAAAACAACGATACTACGTTTCTGCAGTTACACTTCTATTTCCGTCTAACTAGATATTTGTTTCCTATTTATTTCAACGAATCATTAAAATAAATAAACGTTATTATATTCACATGTGATGAACTGGAATAATTGCGTTTTGGTACGTATTTTTATTTGCAATCTAATGACTGCGATAAACATTTCTTTCGACACAATAAAAAAGTTGTAAGTACTCATGAAAGAATCTAGATTGCATCTTTTATCGATACAGACATATATTAAAAAAATATTATTATTAATTTAAATGTTCTCTATCGTAACTTGTAACTATGGTCTGCACTGAGTAACCAAAAAAAATATTATGTTTACGATTTTTCTTAATTTTATATTCATTGATTTGTTCAACAGAAAAAAATTGTAATTAAGGCAAAAAAGTAGTAAGATAACAGAAAAACTTTAAGAACTTAATAAAACCACACATAGTTTCTGCAATCCTTTTTTCTTTAGTTAGTTTCTTGAGTTACTTATCTGCTTTCTGCGGTGTGTTGTTCTCACAGCTCTTACGTTTTTCAATAACCTGACGAAAGCAACAAGGAAACGTTGCGTGGTATTTAATTTATCACATAATTTTGTCTGTTTTTGGCTTCATCGAAAACAGACGTTTTTATAATTTCCACAATGCAATTTAAGTTAATACCTATATTTTATCAATTGCACATACTAATGATTGATGAAAACGTTGACATAGGGAAAGAAGTCATGTAACATAGCCTTAGAATCCGTATCCATAAAATTAACTTATTCTTAAAATTAACCTAAAACGAGGAATAGTAACTTTCTTCTCACTCTAGTGACAATATTTTGTGATTAAAAATCTTTAAAATTCATCGTATTTAATATATTCTCGAAATATATATTAATAAATCCTAAAATAAATACTCCTTTTTAACTCCTCCCATTAAACCACTATTCAAACAAGAGTACAAAGAAGATATTGCAAATTATCGTCCTATCGGTATTATCAAAAGTTTTTGAATGAGTAGTATATATAATAGAGTTGTAATGCATCTCAATAAAAATAATTTACTCACAGTTTGGACTCAGAAATTGATATTCAACCGAGAAAGCAATCTGAACTCTTTTAGATGATATCTTAGAAGAATTAAATAAAAAACACTATCCATTAAGTATATTTTGTGACATAAGTAAAGCATTTGATTGCGCATACCATAACCTACTGTTTGAAAAAAAAACGAAATTCTATGGAATTAAAGCAACTTTATTGTCTTGGTTTAAATCATATTTACAAAATAGATTCTAACGAGTAGTGTTAAAGTACTCCTGCTAAGGTGAAATACATAGATTGGAGTCCCACAGGGTACAGTATTATGCCCTTAACTGTTCCTTATCTATTGTAATGATTAACTGGAACTTAATTTAATTAAATTTGCCCCACGTTGGGCGCCAAAATGTAATAATTAATTTGGAAGGCTATAATTAAAAAAATTAATTAATTAGAAAAAAAACAAATTTTATTCTTCAAAGATACAAATTATCAGCCTCACCTTGCACATTTAATTTCCTCAAATTTACAATCCAAATTTTATATTACTTTTTTTATTTGTGGATTTCTAGGAAAATACAACTTTATTAGTTTACAACAATTTCATCTAATTACTTTCTCTCAGGGTCTTTACTGGGCTTGATAGTAAGAACAAACAAATTTAATAAATAAATTCACAAATCAAAATTGAAATGAACGGAATATAAATTCTAAACACAATAAAGAAAACTAAAACTAAACAAGATAACGAAAACTGACTTATACCTTTAATCCTCGTTTACAGACTTTAAATAATTGTTTTTTTACTCACGAATGTCTTTCTGGTACAAGATCTGATTCTTGGAGCTTGAGGGCACAACTCACTAAAAAGGCCGTTATTCACTGATTCTACAGATCAGTTTTAATAAACACGGTCGTAGTTCTCGTTGTTATTCCACCTGGAATTTGGGATCAGCCGCTCCCTTGGTCAGCCCTCGGACGTATGTCTCCTCGATGCCTTTATGCTAAATGTTATTTCGCATCTGTGTGGTGCAAACCCTTTGCTTCCACTTTGCGATTTTATATCATAAGTCTCTCTGTCAAGAACTATTTGCTTGTTTTTTATATAGTTTAATAGATCTCGCAGTTGAACTTCCTGGACCACGCTATTCGTACTTTTTAGGTCAGCCTCCTCTCTCTCTCTCTCTCTCTCTCTCTCTCGAAACTTTCGCCGGACTTCCTCGCTCTCTCAAATCTTTTGCCAGGCTGACTTCCGTACGAGCGCGCGGTTTCCAACAACTATCGCCGACAAAGAGCCGTAATTGTTGCTTTCAAGAAATGTACCGGTAACAATCCAATTATATTAAAACAATTAATGGCTTCAAATTAGTATTACAATATATATATATATATATATATATATATATATATATATATAAATGATCTTCCAAAAACTGTATATTTGTCTCCCAAAGCCATACTTTTTGCATATGATACTAGTATATTCGTAAAAAGTAACAATGACACATTAGAAGAGGCAAGTAACAATAATTAAAGTAACCTGTTAACATGGCTTACTGTGAATGGCTTAGCAACTAACTGCGACAAAACACATTTAATGTAATTTCACACATACAACACAACTTTACAATCTATAAATCTCAAATACAATGAGAATAATTAAAATGAAACTTCATATATTAAATTCGTAGGTCTCCTGGTAAATAATAAATTTAATTAGACTGATGAGATGAATGAGTTACTTAGGAAACTTAGCTTTGCCACATCTGCTGTATGAATTATGTCCACCTTCAGTGATTTAAAAAGAAGAAAACTGTTGTATGTTGCGTATTTTCATTCTGTTTTGCCATACGGGATTATATTCTGCGGCAACTAAACAGGCATAGACAAGATTTTTATTGCTCAAAAACGCGTTTTCCCAGAAATATATCAGGTCACCTCCAGAACTTCATGTACAACTCTCTTCACTCAGTTGTGCTAGTAGTTTTTATTAATTTTAGTTGTGACTACAAATAGGCACTTATTTATGAATAATTCAGATATTTATGGCTTCAATACAAGAAACAAAAATGATCTATGCAAAGAATGTAAAACATTGTCAATTTCACAGAAAGATGTGCATATTTCAGGGATCTCCAGCTTTAACAGGCTGCCACAACAAAGAATCAAACAGTTATCCTGTAACCAAAGTCAATTTATAGCTGAGTTATCTTCATTTCTGCTTAGTCACTCCTTCTATTCAGTAAAAGAATTTATAGAAGAACCGGAGATAACAATTAAGTTATAATGTAAATAGCCAGCGTGAACTATAAATCGGAATACTGTATGTTGTTGCATAATACAGTACCATTATTATCATGTAAACTGTAAATAGCAAGCATGAGCTCTTCATAAGTTTATGTTATAGAATATTGTTAGTCTTTATTAATTGATAGTATATCATAGTATTATTGGAATAAATGTACACCCCGACTCATTCCACATACTTGAAGCTAAGCTTCTCCACAGGATCTACGAAATATATTAATAATAATATTATTATTATTAAAAATTTTACGCAACAAACAACAAAACTGACGTTATTGATTTTCACTTCTTTTTTCACAATGTGTAAAAAATGTACATTAAATTTAATTCACGATATTGAATTTATAATACGATGAATGCGTTGAGTGTGTAATCACATTTGAGAGAACGTAATTCCAACTCATGAATGCATGTATTTAGCTTGTTACGGAAGCGGCTTCTGGAATCGAGAAAGGAAAAAAACGGACGTCCATACTTCGTAGTCTAATAACAGACTGTTCCTCCTCTTAGTTATTGGTTCAATAAATAAAATAGATGATGAATATTTGTTAATAAAACAACGCAATAAAATTAAAAAGTAGCTTCAAATTAATTTCACATATTAAACGAGAACATTTTTATCCTCAACTAAAGAGCCGCTTTTCTATTAGAAACTTTGTTCTTAGGCAGACTAAACAAATGTAAACTTTCAAACGAGATATTTTCAGTTGATTATTACTAGTTCTGGATTTCTATCGTTACAAATGGTTCATTTTTCAGATTACTATTCAGATTAAATCACATGCTAAATTTAATAATTAATGTAAATGGTATTCATTATTACTTTTAGGCGAATGCGGGATAGGATTCTTAAACCTGGGAAACCCGAGTTAACTCTTGGCTACCTTCTCTACTCTTTCGCATCCTCCCTTTCAAATCCCTTGCAGTGATATTAATGGGGAGTTACCACCACGTGAATTACCAAGATGTTGGCTGTTACTGTAAATAAAATGAAAACTTTGAATTTTATTAACTCAAAAACTATGGCATACTTATAACTAATACATTAATGCACTGGAGAGATTATATAAAAAAAGAAATAGTGAATATGTTATTATTTATTTTCATATTATTCAAGAAATCAAAGTGACATGTTGAGAGACCCGTCATGCAAGTTTTAATCATGACCATTGTTCACTTGTTCTTAACACCATATAATGGAAGAAATGCATTTCCGAGAGCAAATATTGTTACGCCTTCCGCTTGCGATCCGTGAATCTGCAGAATTCCACCACATAATCCAGAAGTTAGCTTTAGGGATTCGTTTAAATGACTTGCGATTCGGTCCAAGATGATTCATGTGAAACACGTTAGAAAAGCAAAGCAACTCCTGAAATCATCGAAAATGTGCACGATACAATTGGAAAGATTCGCTACGAAGGTGTGTGAAATTGCTAGTACTGTAGGTATAGCAAGAGAAGGCTTCGGCCACTTCTTTACACCTTAAATTAATTTACGCAAGATAGGTGCCGCATATGCTCACCACAGAACTTAACGAATTCGGACGACTCTTTCCCAACAGTGCTCGGCGCGTCAAATGTATCATGGACTCGACAATATGTGACTGAATGGAACGAACAGTCTTTGCAATGGATAGAAGCTGCTTATTCAGATCCGAAGAACGCGCAGACGATGCCGACGGGAAACGTAAAGTATGGTGGATTTTTGAGCTACGAAAATAATTCTGTCGGTTGACTATCATTAAAAAGATGAACCAATTATCGATAAATACAAATATAAGCTTCTAACGAAACGCGATGCAAAAATTCGTGAAAAGAGACCCGCATTGCGCAAAAATTGATCTTCCATCAGAACAAAGCACAATGAAGTGCAAGACTAGACACCCTATTCTTTACGTCTGGCTCCCTCACCATCGAACTCGAAAGATTATTCGTAGATCAACGTTTTTCGTCCATTCAGAAGCGATTGCATATGTGAGTGGGTATTTTACAGCACAACCGGCAGAACATACCAGAGGAATACCGTTGGATGAAATGTATTGCTATTAACTATGATAATGTTTAAAGATTGTTTTGAAAGACGAATGGTTACTTCCACTATCAGAGAAGTTTTGTTATCACAGTCGTACATGTAATTTTACAGATAAAAAATTAATTATATAAATGAATAATTTTTAATAAAAAAATGAATGTGGCGTGTTCTGGGCTGTTTCAGATGTTACATTAAGCTATACGTTAAAAAAAACGTTTCTCTAATTATTTTCGTGTTGCTATACGAAATGATCAGTAACGAAAGCATATTCAATCTGATAGCTTTGCTATTTTAAACAACCTAGAATTACCACTGGCTATATTAAAGCATAATCGAGAGCAATTTTACTATTCGGCTAAGTAACATAATTTAAATGCTAATTATAAATAACATTCAAATATTTCGGAACACTCACCAGTCATGTGAAGGAACTCTGGAACATACTGTTCACTATCTTCTGTCTCACAGCTGCTACCTGTAGAAAATAAATCGAACATGATCAACAAAATTATTCCGAATAATTAATGGAAATGCTCAACAGATCATTGTTACTATAAATAGAGATAATTTTCGCTACAGATTAAGTAACTAATTTTATAATTGTTGTAGTCGTCGACAATGATATGAATGAGATTCGGGTCAGTGCCACCATTCCGTAGTTTATAAGAGCACAAATACTGTTTATTTAAATTGAAAAACCACTCGGAATGGCAATTACTTCAAGCACCTGTAAAGATGATTTTTGTGCATTATATTTACCGTTAAAATGTCTAAAAATCACAAAAACAATCGCTATATATAATTTTTATTTTCTTACATTAAAATTCCTCAAGTTCTAAAAACAAGTGCTTCCGACACCAGTTATTTATATTCATCTGAAACATTTTATTACATTTATTGATTAATAAATAAGTCAAATCGAAGATGAATCTATGTACACCCACTCATATATATCTGACGATTTATCTTTAATTAATGGTTTACAATAATAATTTTACCGATCTACAACATAATATATATATATATATATTGTAGTATTTCAATTAAAATGTTTTAAACGTGCTGCATGTTGATGTGTGGAGTCAGTGAAAATAATGTCCTATTTTAGAATGTAAAGTGTGTGTAAGTATTTCTGAACGAGTTAAAAATTGCTCTGGTACCACAGAACTGTAAGTCATACATCCATTAAATTATTATTGTAAACCATTAATTAAAGAAAAATCGTCATATTTCGGGTTTTTGAATATCGTTAATATTTTATATTGCATTGTAAAAATACTTTGAAGTTGAGAATAGCTTTATAAAAATTAAATTGTCAACAAATAGATTTCTGTATTTAAAGGCCCAGTGAAGACTCTGAGAGAGAGAGAGAGTAAAATTTTGATTGTACGTGATAACTATTGTGAATTTTTTAAAAATGGATAACTATTTGTAAATTTAAATCTTTGTGTGAGTTAAATATTAATGTGTTTGTTCAGTTAAATTATTTAAATTGATGCATTAACGCGGGCTAACTGTTATTTTAATAGTTTATTATACCAGAATATTACAAATTGTCGCCTTAACGTGTGGCACATTTTGACTTTGTTTCAATTTAACTTGTCTTTGATCTGTGTTTATTACAAATTGGCTTCACCAACGTGGGTCACTGTTGTATTTAATTGTATATTAATTAAGAGTTTACTACATTAAATATATTGTAGCAATTAACTAACTCCTTGGCTCGACAACCCATGAAGTGCCTTGGCCTACCGAGACGGCTGCCAGACTGTCATCTTACATGGCACATACTGGATTTAGGGGTGACACCTGGTCAGAGTCTCGATTCTCCCACAGCCTTAACCCCAGTTTTCTTTACCAGGACGAACACAAACATCCATGCCCATGCCGGGATTCGAACCCGGGACCTCTGTGATGCGAGGCAATGACGCTGGCCACTACACCACAGCAGGCCGGCATTGTAGCAATTACCAATATGTAATTAATTAATTAATTTGTTTCTGTCATTATCGGCGGCGTAATTCTGAGGTCATGGCATTGTGACTAACTGTATTGTTTGGCGAGAATGCGGAGCCGATAAGGCTCGCTACAGTGATTATCACAAAGGCATATATAGACGTTCAGTGTGTGTTAGGAGTTGCCAGAGTAGAGAGAACAGTAAAACAAATAGCGTGATGGCGCAGTTAGACCAGTTATTCAGATATTCAGAATGTGAACAGTAAGCAGTGAGTGATCAGCGAGCGGTGTGTGAAACAATTCCATATTCAGGAACAGAAAGACATCGACAGGGTTCCAAAGTGTTTGCAAACAATAAGAAAGTAGAATCAGTGCAAATGGCCTGTTATTGAAAAGTGTTGTTAAAGAACAGAAAATTAATTAAAAAGCAAATTGCGAGAGCATAAGCCCCAGAAGACCAGACAGAATGATATGTAAATCTAACAAATTTTAATCTGTAAACCTTCTATGTAAAAATCACTTTCCGTAAGATTTATATAACTTAAATAGAATTGTATAACTGTCAGATTTCGATAACCTTATTCGAATTATATAACTTTCAATTTAATAATAGTTTTTTTTATTGTAAATTAAAATTCAATTTTTTGTACTATCTTTATTAGAGGCCCGATAGGCGGCCCTGAAATTGAGTTCTCACAAAAGTAAGCCATAATATTAAAAATGTAAATTCAACGAAGTCAAATTTTTGTTAAATAAATAAATTTGATATCTTTTTAAGTATTTGGATTAATTTCAACTTCCTTCATTTTTTTTCCTTTAGTAAATATTGAATAGCACATAATTTGTACCTAACGTGGTGGTTTATTTCCCCTTAAATAAAAGTGAATTAAATAATTTGGCGCCACAACGTCCTGGCATTCTATCTTTAAAACAATATTAACCATATTGTTGATTTCATTGAGGGAATGCATTGTTTCGGATTAATGGTCTTGGCCGTCACAGGAAGTGGCAATGTGTACTTAGGATCAGTATGAAGGAGTCAGGGCAAGGCACATGCGCGGGTGGCCTGTCGCAAGATAAATCGGTTTAGGAAAGGCATTGTGTCTTGGCCGTCACAGGAAGTGGCAATGTTGACTTAGGATCAAGGGGCAGTTGGGCGGTCTGAAGAATTTTGGAACAGCGCACATGTGGGGGTGAGGATACAAGTGCAAAGTAATTACGGGTCCTGTCTCGATGTGACAAGACAGAGCGGCTAGATATTTGCTAGCTGGGGAGCAGCAGCTGCAGAGTGTAAATCTCGGGATAATGGAGAGGCTGTCAATGAGCAGTTGCGACGTAGTGTTGGAACAAAGGAGAAGAGAGAAGGGACGGTCATATATAAAGGGAAGATAGGATTTTTGTGAGTTAGTCGAGGGTTGGAGTTAGTTGGAGTTGAGTGTTCGAGCGGAGGGGGAGCTGTGAGCACCCAGTATGGAGAAAATTTGCAGCTTGCGAGAGAAATAGCAAATTTATGTCAGCGATAAACATTTTTGTATGCAGAAGTTCAATCTGTAGTAATATCAAAATTTGACCACTGTCTTCGATGGTAGGAGACCAGGACACAGCATCGAGCGTCGAGTAGTTTAACCACGAGCAACTGGGATGTCCTTCACAGAGTATGGAGAATCAGCTATCGTCGAACAAATAATATGTGTTAGAACCAGTGTGTAAACGTCCAGTCTATAAAGTGTGTGTGTAATGAACGAGCCAAATGTTCCTGAGTAATCGTGAGTTGAAATTTATGGTATTAATATGTGTAAACGGAATTAAAAGATACAGTCAGATATCGTTCTCTTCTTTTTGTTAATAAAATAAACTCTTTTAAATTTAGAATCAATCTGGTAATTCTAAGTTCATTAATAAGTTTCGTCGATGTCTAGACGATTAAATATTTCTGTTTAATTTAAAGATAAATGTTGGGTTCTTGGATTATTTAAGTGTTCTGTTCGTTATCAAACCCAGTAAAGACCCATGAGAGAAAGAGATATATGTTTTTTTTATTAAATTGTATAATGTTTCAAGAATTGGTAAATAAATGTTGTTTGTTTTAAAGTCTATAATTTTTCATTTTAAAGCCCATCATTTTTAATTATTACAATATATATATATTATATTTGATCTTTTAATTATCATCAACAAGCAAAAGTAGCATTGTAGACCTACTGTGGTGTAGGGGTCAGCGTGGCTGCATCACAGAGGTCCCGGGTTCGAATCCCGGTGGTGGGCATGGATGTTTGTGTGCGTGAGAGAAACTCTCGACAAATCAGACCCCCCACAAGGCAAATCGAGTTCCCTTAAATCTTCGCTAATAACCTGAGCTGTTGATGCGATTGTAAATAAATAATAATAATAAGAGTAGCATCCTTGACTACAGGATAACGAGTTGTACTTTGCCCCAACTTGCTGTTTTATGTCCAGCTATGAAGATGAATGTGTTTGGCGGCTGTTGAAGAGCATTCTCTCTTGTTTTTAAAGGGGTCGTATTGTATTATGTCTGCCGAATGGTGCAATGAGACAGCAGTCTTGATGGTGGGCCTGTGAGGCTGACTTACAGAAATAGTTTAGTCGATATATTTCAAGCAGCTCATAGAAACTATTGGTTTTGTTTTAAGTAGGAACTGGAAGGATAGTCCTGGTAGTATAATTTGTTTTGAGAAAGAGATTTAAATGAGGTGTGATTTAAGTGAAGCTCAGAGAAGTTGGAATGTCACCGTTATAAATCAAGTGATTACTAGCCCAAAAAGCAATCGGACAGAAGTACCAGACATAATCATTGAAAAATAGAATTATTTATTCCTTGCAGCTCGATAGACAGGTAATAGCTAAAATAGTATTATAGCAAACTAACTCTTCCAATATTATATATTGTATCATTAACGAATATTAGCGAGATTTTGGTGCATCCGGACTGATTACTTTCAATCCCGTTGACAATCGAAAGTGAAAAATACGGCCACAAACAGAGAATAACGACCTGGATTGAGAAAATACATCAGAGAAGAGATTTTGACTGTCTGAAAATCTAACAGAGGTTGCGGATAACCTACCGGATTTGAAAAATTTTTCCACTTACGCGATTTCGAGGACGAATAAAAAATCAACATGTTTTTTGGCCTGTCGAGGAAAAAGTCGAAGGAGGCACACTCTTGAACTAGCAGTGAAGGGAAACATTTGTGAATTCAGCAGTAAGGAGGCTTCATTACTCGGAGCCGATTTAAAACAACTCATTTAAATTCAAGAAAAGAGAAAAACACCACTAGCTTAAGCCATAGAAGTCATGAAATTAAAGTATCATGTTAGAAAATTGTCAACCCATACACACACACACACACATATATATATATATATATATATATATACAAATATATGTATGTATATATATATATATATATATATATAATGAAGAATGAATGCAAACAATTGTACATTTACTAAAACTCCTTATAAACGTGTAAAGAGGATTTATGTATTGATATTGCAAATGCTCGTTATTACAGAATCTGCCTTTGACTTTAAACGAACGATAAGCTAGTCTCTGAAAGAGCAAAGTCATGTATTGGGAATTCGTCAACAAGCAATCACTGGAAACGTATATCCCACTAAACAGGTCTGCATTTGAGTTTAAAAAACAGCTATATATTATAAACAATGGTTCCGACATACGTATGTGTTCCGTACTAACCCGAGCTTACTCGAATGCACAAACTTAAACGAATCACGAATTATTATAATATATTTAATGAAATTGTACTGAATGTTTAAAATAATTCAATAGTTGCTTCAGTTTCATTGTATGATGTATAAATATTATAATAACAACGAATTAAATATTGTTGGACGTCAGTTAGAAAAACCAGTTAATATCGATAGTTTTGGTATTATTGGTTTGTACTAGGCTCATCCGTATATCTTTAGATTCGGGCATCTTGATTGGCTTATTTTTCGTGCCACTGCAGAAATACATTTTGTAATTGACTGAATTTTTAGAAGAGCTGAGACAGTCTGATTGAAGCAGATCGAAGGAGTACTGAGCTGAAGTTGCCTGAGATAGGTCATTCTGAAACTGCCGCACGCTGCAGTTACTTCACTACACTGATATTATCCGCAACACTAGGTTTTGAGTTGTCACAGGTTTCCTGTTGGACCATATTTTCTGTACAAGTCAGTTTGCTGTGGGAGTCACGTAGTATGTTCGAGTGAGTGGAGCCAAGCAGCGCTGGGCCCTAGATATGGTGGTTATGGGTGGAAATAATAATTTTGTAAATCGTAGACGACCCAACTATCAAAATATATGTCGAATAATTCCATTAGGCGGTCCATACACAAGAATCTGTGTTTTATTATCGTTTTAAATCGTTTCTCTTGCCCATATTATCTTGAGTAGAAATGTTCCCAGTTTTATTTATATATGCGGGATTAAACACATTTTATTACACAAAGTTGTAGATTAAATATACTCAAGCACAAATAAATTAATTTATAAAGGAGTAATAAAATTCAGTGTTTTCTGTTAATAAATATATTGGAATTGTTTAAATCCCTGATTGAATATATCCTTAAAATTACGTTAACTGTCCGTGATGTCATCGGAGCACCTGTAAAGACGTAGTTGATCAATAATACAATATATTACATCACACAAGTTGATAAATAATTGTTATAAAGGAAGGGGGTAACTGAAGAAATATATGAGTCCTATCAATACATATATAATCCTGTTGTTATCTCTGGCGTCAATATTTCGTTGCATTGAACACGAAAAATTTGGCAATTGATAAACAAACTGGCATAAAATTTTAACACGCATAAGTTGACAAATGAAGTGCTGCCAATGCCATATGCCTCATACCAGAGACATCACTCAGAAGTTCTGGGAAAGAGAGAACTCTATAGTAGAACAGTTACGAAGAAGTTACCAAAAAATCCAGTTGCACGTCATATATCTTTTGTGGCACAAATATGAGAGTTAGGAGGCTACAGAACGCAAAAACTTCAGGTGTAGAAGTACAGATCAATAACGTGGAGTGGGAATTGTGATGCAGGTGGTAATATTATCAAACTATATTTTTAAAATGAAAAATATACGTCTTATTGAAAATTAATAATAAGAAAGATAGCCAAATATAGACAAAAGCATTGATAATATATAAACCACACAACTATGGTGCGCTTTTCGTTATCGATTTGTACAAAATATTTTTTTTATAACTGTTAATTACTGCATGGAAGCATGGGAATGTGGCTTGCCGGGGTCGAGCAGCAGACACAAGACAATGGCGGGGTGGGTTGGAAAACCCGCAAGTCCCGCAAGCAAGGTCAGGGTCGGCCAAGGAAGGGGTAGATGACCGGAAGGCTATGGCCCTAAAATAGATGGAAGAGGGTCACGTGTGCACAAGGACCAACCAGGAGAGAGGGTTTTGAGGAGGCAGAGAAAGAAGTCTGCGAACAAGAGAGTGGTCGTGGAGATGAATGTGGACCGTTGGTGAGAGTGGACGAGGGAGATGAATGTGGACCGTTGATGAGAGTGGACAGAGAGATGAATGTGGACCGTTGATGAGAGTGGACAGGGAGATGAATTTGGACCGTCGGTGAGAGTGGTCAGGGAGAATTGATCCTGAAAGATTTTGGTTCTGCACGTGGGTCTCCGGTTTTCTGTGAATGCTGATGAGACAGATAGCCGCCAACGGGAGTCGACCCTGTCCGAGCTGCAGACCTGGTAAGTCGCGTTCCATGCTTCCGGGTATCGCGTCGGTTTGCCACGAGAAAAACCACGGTTAATCCCTGGCAGGCTGGAGAGCTTTTCGTTTTGTATAAATTCTGAGAAAATGAATTATTGTTTTTTTTAATAACTAAATATTGCATTTCCCTTTCCTGCAAGAACAATTCTTGCAGGTGGCGCCCAACAAATAGTTAATTTAACCGTAAGCTCACCACACAACGTTTCTGGCAGCATTTTTTCCTTTTTTTCAGGTGCAGAAAAAAACGCAAGAGTCTAGAGAGGGACAACTGCAAGTCAGTTGAAAAAATTTAAAAGCGAAGAAAACGCAACGCAATGGGAACCGTTCTGTTTTCATATTGTCGTTGATTTTTGTCAACTGACTTGTGCAGTTGTGTCTCCTAGGCTCTTGCTTTTTCTCTGCACCTGAAGAAAGGAAAAGCTTCCAGAAACCTTGTGTGGTATTTATATTATCACTTCTTTTGTCTGTATTTGGCTATCTTTCTTGTTATTGAACTATATTTTTAATTAATCACTTACTCTTCATTAATTACTCTTCCTATGCTAAATTGCCTTTCCATGAAAAATGACTGTATTATAATTAACAAAATTGTGTCTTAAAGTGTAACAAGAATAAGTAATAATTCAGAATTAATTTTGTAATGTTTTAAATTATAGTCTTATTGAATTATAGAGACTTAAAATGTAAATTAATTAGTATACGGCTTAATCAATAATTAATATTGATACACAAAATTTAATTATATACCCCACGTCAACCAAATGGCGTGTCTCTTCGTAATAAAAACTATATAATAAAGGAACAGCTACAGCTCTTTCCACTTGCTTGCTTTTTTAAGAAAAAATGCTTGGTATGTTCACAGTTAGAGTCTGCATTTTACATGAACGTGATACAAACGTATTTAATTTTTTTCTTCAACTTACCCTTGCACTGTTACCCTAAAAAAACCTTCCCAAGAACTTCCGCAATTTCCGACAGCTCATTAACTCCAATTTAATTAGCGTGATCATAAAATAATTTAAAAACTGTTGACCTTTCACGAAAAACGAATTAATTAAAATTAAATCGTCTTCAATTTGTGATATTTGAAATTAAAAGTAAAAGTTAATTTTAAATCAAAGAAAATATTCTATTGACCTTCTACAAAACTGTAAATCGAATTCAATTTATATTATTATTTTCGATAACCGGTTTCAAATGAAATAACAGAAAAGGAAGAACAGAATATATCTGATATTTTAATTTTAGTGTTTTTATTAATATTATGAATTGAATACAATAACTACCTTCATTTAAAGACACTTTAAAATATTTTATTGTATACAACAACGACCTTTTTGCACATTCATAATGTTTTAACTTTATTATGTATCTGCTGTACCAAATTTTTATACATGGTGCAAAGATCAAACAATATTTCGAATCGCAAATTTTTCACAAAATAGAGATACAAAATAAACGGATTACAGCTAAATTCTGATGATAGTACAAAATGGTACTGAAACGTCGTTGTTATATTGAATATAATATTTTAAAATGTCGGTAAATAAAGATCGTTAATTTCTTTAATTTAAATTCTATTTGAATTATGAATGCTATTTAAGCATATTGCTGTTAATGAATTATCATTAGAGATAGAAAATTTAGAACATAATGCATAAACGAATAACAGTTTTAGTTGACAGAAATATTCTACGCTTTAATCTTAAAAATTCAACTCATATAAGGAACAATCTTTATTTTGTTTATCGTGTTTTCATTTTCGAATTGATGATTTATAAAATTTTATATAACAATTGTATATAAGAATATGTTTAGAAAATCATTCTGAATATGATGATTTCCAGAGATATACACTCTTCATTAAGAAATTTTAACACCCCTTACTGAATGCAACAACATTTGGCATAAAGAGTATATTCTGCTCTTCTTAGCTAAGACACAAAATATTACTTCTACGAGCAAAATAATGTTCGCACGATTCGAATAATCACTTTCCTTTTCTTGTTTGTATTTTAAGCCATGAAACACAAATTCACGAAAAATACATATTTAACTTCCAAATTAATGTAGCCAAACAAAACAGCGATTTGAGAGTTTATAACTGGACGATTTATGACGTGTTACCAATTTAAGTCTCAACCAACTAACTTACTATTGAGACACGTGCCCTCAAGCTCAATTCTTACCACGTAAATATATTTTTATTTTTAAACCGAAGTACACAAAAAGCAAGCGTGTCATAACATTAACGGACATAATTAAAAGGAAATATTGTCATATTATTCATACTATTAAAAACTCAAAAGGCTTCTACTGTAAGAGAACGGACAGAAGATAAATATATCAATTATCGCTGTCCTCCAATATAAACTGTATTTAAATGCTTAGGTTTATAAAACTCTGTTGTCGCAATAAGTGCCATTGCAACTTGTCTCATCTCTTTGCTAGTGTGCTCCAAATGCTTCTTCTCTCGCCAATATTAATAATTTTATCCATCCATTTCATGCTCAAAATACTTCTGCAGCATCCCATTTCATTCCTATCGGGTGATACCATTTCCCATGTTTCACAACCACCTCTTCGCACATATATAATTTTAGAAATTGTTTCCTGAATCCATCAATGTTAAAAACTAGTTGGTTTCTCTTTCTGGAAAAATGCTTGTTTGCCCTCCAATGTTCTGCTTTTTATACTTTCATTGATTGTTCTATCTTTGCTAATCCAACTCCTTCACTTTCTAAATTACATTGGAAGTCGTTTTTACAATCACGGTGTCTGTATGTTTCTGTTGCTGGTAATCAAGACTTTATTTTTACCCGAACTTGCCTTCCTTGAAGTAAGTTGTCACTTTCAAGCAATATATTTTCCAAATTTCTGACAACAGAAATATATCTTCGTCATTGTAAACTTAATGCTTGTTCTGAGTTTTTCTATTAATTTCTTGATTGCTTCCTCAACATATACGTTAAATAACAGACCTTCCTTACCACTTTTCCAAAATTCGCTTATTTCAACTCACAGCCTGCCATTATTATAAGATTTTCGTCTCAATTTACTCACTGAATGAGTTATTCGATCTTTTCATAATTTCTCTATATTTTTCACCTTCTGCCGTAGTCATATATACATACTCTTCAGTCGTCGGCGTTGGATTAATTGTGTCAATAATTACATTATCATTTCTGGTGACTTGTTTCCCTGCCTCATTTTATAAGGTTAATTAATATAACGATTAAAAAATACTGGTTTTTTTTCGGCACTCGTAGGCAGAACACCCCTATTTAGTGATGTTTTTCTATGAGTTCATTGTGAAGACGTGGATAAAACCCTTTAAAGGACACTGCCTGAACATAATTTTATTAAAAACAATTCCAGAGGACCTGTACCCCGAGTACAAGCTGCTGTTTATTTAAGAGACTAAAACAGATCCAGAGAAGGATTATCGTCAGTACAAGCGAGAACTGCGATCGCCAAATTCCAAATTTATTGAACACAATGTTGCCGCAGAATGACGGGAATGTGGGTATCAGGTGTGGGAGACTCCCACGAAATCACCATTAACAAAAGTCGTTCATGATCCTGCAGCATCCTCCAGTGGCTATCCTCAACACTGATTCGCAACCACGGGGAGACAACATTTGGACGTCGGTAAATTGACCATCTTCGCGTCCCTGTATTTTATACAAAGTTTTTGTCTTTCTTTTTACACACATGTTCCCTGAGAGTAGTCATTGAGATTATCCGAGTAAATTACTTATGCTCTTCGGATTAATGCCAAGGTATCTATAGTTTCTTTTTAGCTTATTAATTAATTCTGAATTATTACTCATTCCTGTTACACTTTAAGAAACAATTTGGTTACTGATAACACACTCATTTTTCATGGAAAGGCAATTTAGTTTAGGAAGAGTAATTAATTAAGAGTAAGTGATTAATAAAAAATATAGTTCAATATAAGAATGATAGCCAAATACAGACAAAATAAGTGATAATATAAATACCACTCAATGTTTCTGGAAGCCTTGTTACTTTCTTCAGGTTCAGAGAAAACGTAAGAGCCTAGAGAGACACAACTGCACAAGTAAGTTGGCAAAACGCAAAAGCAAAAAAACGCAACGACAATGCGAAAACAGAAGGTTTTCTTTGCTTTTAAATTTTGTCAACTGACTTGTGCAGTATATTTTTCATTTTAAAAATATAGTTTTATAATGTATCACGATTCCCACTCCACGTTATTGTTCTGTACTTCTACACCTGAAGTTTTTGAGTTCTGTTGCCTCCTAACTCTCATATTTGTATAATAAAAATTAAATATAAAAATAATACCTTTTACAGACGATGTTGTTGTAATCATGTTATCCCTGTTACCCCGTTCACTTTACTTAGCGCAACTATATTGTAATATACAAAAGATACCACCACGTTGTAGCCAAATGATGTTGTAAACACTATTTTTTAAAGGGAAAATGAAGGGAGTTTACGTTGAGATTATAAATATTAAAGAGATAACAAAAAGTATATATTTGACAAATTTGGTCTTCGTTGAATTACATTTTATATTGTTAAGTAAATGACTCAGCTTTTATGAGACTTAGGGCCGCTTATCGGGCGTCTAATAAAGACAGTAAAAAAACAGAATTTAAATATATAATAATAAAATTTTATACCAATAATTAAAACTATTAGACATCTGAAAAGTTATGGAAATCTGGCAAAGTTATAGAAATCTGGCGGTAAACGATATTTACGTAAAGGCTTACAGAAGAAAGTTTCTTTTTTTACAAACCATTTATTTTGAGACGCTGGTTTGTGCACACGTAATTATTTATGTTTCTAGATAACACTAAATTTCATAGACAGGCCATAAAAACTGATTATATTCTCGTCTCACTTTCCAACACTTTGTAACATTTTCGGCGCCATTCTACTTCACTGAATTCGTATTGTCACGAACTACCACGATCAGCTCCTCCAAAACACACTGACTGTCTCTCTGAATATCTGAGTTCTCTGAATGATACTGCTTTATGACTATCTAAGTGTTTTCTGTACGTCTCCCAAACACTCACACTTCTCTGAATATCTGAGTAAGTGTATATCTGCGTGACTGTCGACGCTAAAGTTCTTAGCGTCTTATAAAACTCGACAATTCGTAGCATTCATTACGGCCTCTGCATTCTCGCGCCAAACAATAACGAAACAATTTATTAATATTTCATTACATATTTTAATCTCTGCAGTATCTAGTTGCACCATAGTTATTACAATTTAAAATTTTCTAGCTTCTGCATTCTATTCAAGCCTCTGAGTCCATAACGTTTCTTTTGTCATGACTTTATCCCCAGTATTTCGCACCTGGATATTCGAACGGAATATTTTACCAAGGAAGAGGCCGTCGTATAATACAGACAGGACGTCATATCCTCGAGATATCCTTAGGCGCTTTCTCCGTTGCCTCCCACCCCACGAGGAAGGGGTTGTATATGCTCATCCGACATCTGAAGAGATGTTGGCACTTAATATGCGTAGACTCATCCGGGAACTAGAAACAGGTTCTCACCAGGTGAACTTTATATCTACGTTTAAAGTAGGAGAGTCCCCTTACCCTTTACTACCGAAATAACCGGGTAAAGCGAGCTTGGTGTACAGTAGAGTACATCATTTAGACACTTAACAGTGACACCAACTATATGGTTCAAGCTACACGCACATTTAAAAACTCGTTTTCGTGGTATAAAAATCTTTCAAAGTCAGCTCGTATTACACGAACCAGAACGAAGGAATCATTGCAGCGTGACGTTTGTGAGTCTTTGTGATATTGTCCTCTTAAGCTGATTTACGATCTAGCGACATTTATTACCTCAACCCCAACTCCGGACGTTCATTTGGAAACGCATGTCCCTGGCGACTCGACTTGTTGCTCGGGAGTTGTTGTTGACTGTGCTAATCTGTTTTAGAGAGAACAAGGCGCAATTCACCCCCGGTTGCAGCGGCGTCCCCCTCGCATTACAGTGATTAGCTCCCCTTCGAATACCCCCCGAGGAGTAAAGATGAGCAAACAATGAAGCCTTTGCTGCAGATACAATCAATCAGCGGGGACGATGGAGACGGCGCTCTATTAACGATGACAAATGCAACTATGGCATCACCACGTTACTGTTGTTTTTACGATGAATTATGAGGAACGAGCAGTCTGAAAATAAAATATGAGATATCATTTGACATTAAAATATCAGATGGATACAATCAATACACCAGTGGCCTTGAGTGTCATTTGAAATATATTTCGTAGAATGGACACTTTCTATCAATTGGGAAAAAAATAATTTCAGGATTATAGGGGAGGTGAGTGAATAGCAATATCAGGCCACTCATATTTAAAAATCTACGTAGGTATGATCGGCTACAAGCCTAGGCTGCTACACACATTCCTTCATTCTTGACTGCGCAGTTCAAAGTCTGAAGGTAAAACGTAACGTATAGATGAAAAGTCTTAAGACTTTTGCGGCCTCTTAAAGTTCAGACTCAGGCTCGAAGGATTTCGAACTTTGGCGCGCGAGCCTGCAGACTCTCAGATAAGTTTCAAGATGTGGATGAGTCGCCAACTTCAGTTCAAGCCAGTTCAGTGGCGAATAAGTGCTAGAACTCGTTGACAAATCAAGAGTGATCTGTGATTACCCTCAATGGGCAGTACATTCAATGATAATAAAATATAAAATCTTATTTCCATTACTATAGAGGAAGTGAATTGAGCTTTGACTAAAATGAAGAATGGCCGATCACCTGGTCTTGGAAATATTCCTGTCGAGTTATTGAAAGCTGATGGACATTATCTGAAGAAACGAATAACATACCTTATGAACAACTGTTGTCAAAGGATTGAAATTCCATCAAAATGGAAAGGGCCATATATGGTTTCTATTTTCAAGAAAGGGAATAGAAAAGACGCCAAGTGCTACAAAGGCATTAGTGTGAACTGTAGAATAAGCCGCTTATTTAGCAACATAATGTTTGAAAAAATTAAGCAGAATGTTGGCCACCATTTTGGGGAAGACCAGAGTGGATTTAGGCAGAACAGATCATGTACAGATAACCTATTTATTTTACAACAGCTAATGGAGAAATTTATAGCTATATGGAAGGATCTACACACTGCCTTTGTAGATTTAGCAAAAGCTTATGATACAGTCCCTAGAACTAAACTGTGGGAAGCTATGAAAGATTTAGGTACGGAAGATCATCTTTTACATATTGTTATCGAAATGTACAGAGAAAATACGGTACAGATTAAAAGAGGTTCGAAGTTATCAGAGCCTATTAGTGTCACAAAAGGATTGATGCAAGGATGCAGTATGTCACCTATCTTGTTCAGTTTATATGTAGAAGTGGCTCTCCGAAATTGGAAGGACAGCTGCAGAGGGATGGGAATCATTGTCAATGATGTACGGATGTTTTCATTAAGTTTTGCTGATGATCCAGCCATTTTAGCACAAGATGATTTTGATCTTGAATTCATGATACGACGGTTATATCAGGAGGAATATAACAGATGAATCTAACAAAAACAGAGCATTTGGTGGTGAATAGTGTTGCTAAATTTGAAATTCGTATAAATGACAAAGCAATAATGAGACAGCTAGAAAAAATTAAATATCTAGGTGCATATATTGATAAAGATGGATTGGACCATTCAGAAATCAAATACAGAATACAGTAAAGCAGGGAAGTATGAATTCCTTTTGGTGGGACAAGAACATTTCCTACAGCAATAAGAAAAGAGTGGGTAAGATAATGATTGAATCAGTGCTTTTTTATGGGTCAGAACTATGGATCTTAAATAATAATCTCAAAAGAAGACCATTAGCTGTTGAAATGGATTATTGGCGTAGGGGTACCAGAATATCAAGAATTGAAAGAAAAACTAACGATGGAGTAAGAGCTATAATAGAGGCAAAGGAGGCAGTTACAGATAGAATTGAAAGAAAATCATTAAAGCGATACGGACATATGTGGAAAATGCCAGATCATCGGTGGGCAAGGTAGATTTATGAATGGAAACCACCTGGCAGACGTAAACGCGGGAGACCACGACGTTTTTGGACAGACCACATTAACGATATAATGGAGCATCGCAACATACGCAAGAAAGATGTACTGAATAAAGAGGCTTGGCAGAAGATAACAGGGAACAACAAAATGTTATTATTAATTGATCTTTGTATTGATTAACCTGTAATAATAATAATAATTTCCAATTTAAATCTTAGTGTGTATTTAGGTACCACAGAGGACGACACATACAAACCAACTTTATAGTATTTTGACCAATTATGTTTTTTAATGGATCAGGATGTCAAATATGATAGAATAAGATGATAATGAGGCCACTAGAAACAAAAATGATATATTACATCGCATGTTCCTGGAATGATGATTTATAGAACTTGCCGTCGAAAGTTTGAAACATGCGTAGCTTCTGCCAGAAGCCAAAAACAGAAATGTGGCACGTGATCGCTCATGGCGGCTTATCGCAACTCTCATTACGGTGTCATTCCGCATATTAAGAGGTGATATCAAATGCAACAGTTGTAAATACACGTCTCCATCCATCCTCGCTTAATTTTTCAATCTTTCGGCTCCAACCTTCATTCGCTTAATACATTTATGCGAGAAAATTCTCCTCTTCTCATGAGCCATGGGGTTCTCCGGATTCCAACAAATAAGGAAGAAACGAAAATATGCTGGGAGCATGAAGCTAGGCTTCACCTCCACATCAACGAGACTACAGGAAAATCAGCAACGTACTGGAAGACTGAAAAGAAGAAATCAACCTGTTCTTGTGTAATTTGCAGTTTATAAAAACAGATGACAGTGAGTTAGGTGTACACAGACCAGAAAAATCTAGAAGACACCATTGGATATACTCTCTAAGATTTGTAAAAAGACAAATAATGGTTTTAGTTTTTAAACATTAGTTTTAATGGTGGGCACACTAACGTCGGATTATAATTAAAAATAAACTTTTGTATTTGGAAAATAATCATAACAAAAAGTAAAAGCTGACCACTAGGCGTCGTTATCACTGGAGACTGGTTATATGGAAGATAGAAAAGGTGGGCGGGGCTTTATTCAATATTTGAGTTGCAATTAAGAGCTTAAGTGAGGAAGAAGAAGTTGTTGTGGTCTGCTCGTTCCAGAGAAAGATAATACTACATACGAGTACATCCTTGCCAGCGTTCACCACAGTTCGACGAGATCTGTCTCTGCACGAATCAAAATTCAGGAAATGTTATAGAATGTGAACCAAAACTCTGAAAATCTTATGAACCACTTAAATAGAAAAATCTTGTAAAAGAGAAAGGCTATTTCTCCAAAACCAAAACTTTTATACATATAAAGTGGAAGAATAGTGTCACAACTCGAATATTCTAGAATTCTTACAAAAGTAAGGATGGTAATATGGTAGAGTTTTGTGAAAGTGTGTAACAACTACAACTTATAGGTTCGGCTGCTAACCTTTTTGGAACATACTGAACTTCTTTCCGTAGATACTGTCACATCTTTAAGAATCTTAGAAACAACCCTGAGAAGGATTAAAAAAAGATCAATTGAATGATACAAACGTCTCAAAATTAAATTTGTTTAAAAATATATATTGAAAGCTTTCACAAGCTAAAGCCATGAAATTAATTTCTCAAAAAGGAGTAGGATGGTAAAAAGTTGACAGGACCAGGAATCGAACCCGGAACCTCCGCTTCAATTCAAATTAATTTCACTCTATTCTTGAAAAGAAAATTCTAAAAAACTCTTGATCAATTTATATACAAAAATCCGTTCTTTATTGATTGATTGTAACTAATGTTCGATAATTAATTGTATTATAAATAATCATGTTTGTTAAATCTTGCTTTGTTGTAATTTTTCGAAAAACAGATTTTGAAATTAGATCATTTAATTGACTTTACAACATCTGAAGAGGTCCTAATAAGTTAGGGATGATACTTTGAGAATGTTTTCTTCTATTATAATGTTTAAAAATTTAAATTAATAATGAATTTATAACTAAACAGGTTGATGTTTTCATTTATTTAAGGACGTCAGATAAATACAACTGTTAAAAGATTTGTACCTTAATTGATCATTTCTATGCATATTTATTAAGCGAATCTCTACCAAATGGAACAGTTTCCGTATTATAGGTAGAGATAGAAATTATAAATCCAGATAAGTTTCAGAAATGTATTACATTCCATTAATGTTAAAACCAAGACTGATTCTTTAAGCAATAAAGTTGCTCTTCCGAAACTTTATACCTGCTCGCTCAGCGGTCAGGATTGAGGAATGGAACGGGCGGACGAAGCGAAGTTTGTCCGCTCATAGCACGGCCGCTCAAAATACGGTGTCATCGTGGCTATATCCATTGGGTTCCTAATGTTCCTAATATTTTTTTAGTACAACTGCTGATCTACTGCGGTACTACTTTGACGGTTAGTAGGCCTGTAGTAATAAAATTAGTACGTTCGAATTTTCAGACAGTTTTTTCGCTGATGTTAAATATATAATAAATTTAGTTTAAGTTTTATTAATCGTTAGTTTTTATGTGACGCACATTACAAATTTCTGCTGGCACAGTATCATCAGCAAGCGTGCAGGTTTCATTTCTCTCATAAGAGAACAATTAAGGAGTTTTGAACCTGCTGTATTAGGGGAAAAACATGCTTATAAACATTGTTCTGCTGTTGTGAATATAAAATACGCCAGAGCTGTAAATTAAAACAATTCTGTAACAATGTCCCCTTATTTACTCGCATGTACTGTGAAGTGTATCTGCAGGGAAAGTAAGGCCCCGAGGCTTCACCTGGCGCGGTGCGACACGCGCCTATGACGCACGGCCGTGAGGTTACTCAGCAGAAAGCGGCTCAATAAACACGGATTTTATTTAATGGGCTTCGACCCGAGTGCATGGTGCAATCAATGGAAAGACTCACCTTCCTGCAGCCACGCCTCCTGAGCTTGACGGAACTCGTGGAAGATGTCACCTGCAACGATAAAGAAACGTACTTCAGATTCTAGATCAGTGATGCGCTTAATAGGGTGTTTAGTTACGTACAAAAAAATGTAGCAATCATAGAATATAGATGTGTAATATCTAGCGACTGGTAGAAATAAAATCAATGAAGATTAACTTCAAATATGTCATAATCAATCTCGATACCCAATAACTTGACTGATTATTGAGATAAATTATACATTTATTCCACATTTTATTATGATTAATTAAACAAATAAAATAGCCAATAAGATAGACAAATTAAGTATAATATATACTACAAATACATAATACACCGTTTCATCCCTACTTTGGGGATCAAGTAATAAACTAATACTACTATATAATTCTAGCTTAGTGATAGGCCTTGCCCGGGTATTTATTTATTTGAATTAACCGAATTGATTCGACACTAACCTCTTGGTAAATAATTCATTTAACCAGGATCAATAGCGCCAGTGTTTGAAAAATTTACCGATTTACGTTCCCCTCCCCAACCTAACCCCTAGGCATCTAACTTCAAATAAAGCAGGATTATGACTGACGGTATTCGGGAATTCTCCTTATATATAAAATCTAAAAATCACAACGAATGAAAACAGTAGAAAATACTCACCAATTTCGTACGCGCCGCGTACCCCAAGAAAAAAAAATTACCCGGTAACTTAAAAGGGTAAAAACTACTTCGGGTAACCTTCTCTTAATCATGTGGAGGAAGATAAAATATCATTAATAACCATAGTAAATGCGAGAATTAAACTCTGCGATTCCTATAACCCCGGAATCTACACTAATAACGGTCTTTCTTGCATTACTTTTTATGTAAACCCTTCAATCACCAATATGGGTACTTCGCTCCCTTGGCATTCGGAGTTGAAATTAGGAACTTAAAAATTCTATAATAAAACTATCAAATTAAGCGACACCAAAATCGTTTTATTCGACGCTAATAACCGCCGTTTAGGAATATTTTTAAATTCCACCCCCACCCCTAAAGGTGGCGTGTCTTAACCCCTCAGTGTTCGTTTCTGGATCATAAGTAACATGTGTATAAAGTTTGGTAAAAATTAGTCTATGCATTTAATATTTTAAACGAAAATTTGTATCCTCCCTTCCACCCCCACCCCTTCCACTCTTAGGGGCTGTATTACATCTTAACCAGTATCGTAAATGACAGAATTAAACTCAGTGACTTCCATAACCCCAGATTCAACACCAGTCTTTGTTATTTCCTTATTACTATTATGTAAGGGCCTTTCCCCCCACCTGAACTGCAACTTAATTGACATAGTGAATATCAGTATTAAACTCATTTACCTGTATAAACGTGGATGTAACACCACTTCTGTTATTTCGCGTTATTTTTATGTAACTCTCCTCCCTCCATTCCTTATTGGTGCTTAATACATCTGGATAGAAACTATTAATCGAATGTCGGCCGTTTTATCATGCTTTTAAGTTTCACCCCCGTTGACCCATTGGGAATTTCATACCGCTTTGAAAAACCTTCACCAAAGTTACATCGCAATCGGATGAATGATTGCGGAGCGCATAGGAGACACAGAGACATTCATTTTTATATATATAGAGAAGAGATGTTCTTGATATAAAATAAGGAATCTAAAATTAAAAACATAATTTAAAATTGTGTGCTATAAATTATATATAATAAGATCAAGATTACGTTTATATTATAATAAGAGAAATATGCTGTAGTAGGTTAAATATGTAACAGTATGTTGTTGCCTTCGTTGCAGATTGATACAATTTCAAGGAGCAACTATTTAAATTTGTTACAATAAAATAAATAAATTCAAATTTATAATAATCCCTAAATGTGCGACAGCCATGAATTTACATCCATTACTACTGTTTTTCTGTCAAACTTATATTGATAAACTTTTATTTTCAAATTCATTGGAATGAGGTTGTTGTGTATAAAATTTATAATTTAAAAATTAATATATGAATATATTCTTCGTAAAATTCATTGTTATATAATAATTTGTTATGTAGTTGCATAAATTTTTGTCAATGTAAATTCATAAAAAAAATACATTATTTTATGTGCGACTTATTATTTTTTGATAGAATTTTTGTACTGATTTATTTAATTGTTACAAATTTAAATTGTATACTTTTTGAAGAACGAAGGCTTTCCTGGTGTAGAAAGTGGATAAAAGGATTCTCGGGATTCCATCTGGGTAAACTTGTTAAACGTGTTATCACACGTGACGTTTCGTTGACATTCAGCGTCATCATCTTCTGGTAAGAGGTAATAAGTATAAGTTTGATCTCATGATGTGCACGAAGACGGAATGTAACGTTGATATTTTTAGCATTATAGATTATATTAGAATTTTCTTTCTTATTGTCCATTTTATTAGCATAATTAACATTTTAATAAAGTCTCTAATAAGCAGACAGCCGTTTCCAAAATTTTTAACAAATATAGTTTTTGACGTGAAACATCTTAAAATAGGTCAGATGCAGAAGTGGAACGTAAGGGAAACATGCAATACAGCTTGTTTTGCACCGTATTAGCACCACATTTTAATGTTTTTCTTTCTGAAAATGAATTCGTTTTTGTTTATTGAAAATTTGTATTTTTTCATAAATTCCAGTGGTTTATAGAGGCTACCTTATTATGACGCTGAAGTATAATGTCCCAGAGAAAAAGTGTCGTCAACCTTTTTAGAGTAGTGGGGAACTTGCAAAATAAATATATTTAGGTGGGCAGGACAGTCTAGAATATAGAAAGCCAGGTAATTACTCTGATGTTAGCCACAGAATATATTATATTATAGTGAGCGTCACGAACGAAGGCGGGTCGGCACAGTTTGAAGGAGGGGATACAAGTCCGACGTTGCAACGATGCGCGCGGAATAAAATCACATGTCAATGGTATAACGAGGTCAAGCTCTAGTGGTTCACTGATGATGATTGCCTGCGCACGGGTAGACTGCGCAGGAGACTAAACTGGGCCGTCTACTTTCTTGGAGTTAACTATAGAAGCCACAAGTTCCTATAAATAGCGTTTGTTTGGAATTAGTAACACGTGCCACTCATATGGCACTAAAAATGTGTTATAAATAAAACATATTTCCTTTACAACAATGTAATACGTTGTTCTCTAATTTCGTGGTCACGTGGTCATTGTTCGAGTTTCATTCAAAGGTACCCATCCAAGATTCTTCGTCAAATTGCGAACGATCCAAGGTGTGTAACAAACGTCATGTAAGTTGCAGGAAAACATCCGGACGAAAGCATCACGCAGTTGTAGGCAAACATTCGAATGCGCTACTGCACCAACTCCGACAACCAGTGACCAGCAAAACACTCTAAACGATGTGGCCTAGTGAACTAGTTTTATGTTATTTAAATTCTGCAGGTGGATTGGATATCTACCTGAGCATGATATGATTTGATTTATTTTATTCCATTAGTCCTCGTAAGAGGAAGTAGTATACGTCATTACATAAAATTACAATATAATTATTGGATGCTACAATTATAAACAATTAGAAGTTAACATAAAAATACTAAAAATGGGGAACACAAATTTCCCTGTCCAACATAAGTAAAGCAACTTTATAGTAATAATAATAAAAATAATCATTATTTATCTATACTAAGGGTATAGTATGTCTATTCCTCCCATCTACTTAGGCGTGAAAAATTTAGCTCATTATTCTGATTGCAAAATAAATATATATAGCCGACGTATATAAAAAATTATCATATAACTTATTCTGTAATTTGGATGTCACGTGGTCAGTGTTAGGATTTCTCGGTAGTCTTATCCTAGGTTTACGTAAGTCATTTTTGTGAAATCTCACTCTTTGACCTTATGTAAGGCCTTAATCGTAGATTTTATGGGAGTTATTTGTGAAAACCTTGAAAAACCTCAATGAAGATTGTAATTAAAACCACGGTCCCCTCCGTTATGATTCCCATGGTCACACCTCGTTTGATAATCTGGAAAGTTTACCTCAGAAATGATTGATTATAATTTTAAAATAATTCCCTTCTATCTTTGTGTCTCGCATCCCCATACAACAGAATAATTGGTCCATTAATTCGAGTTAATTTATGGAAAGAAAAAAAATGTTGGACGGACATACGTAAGATATTAAATTTTTGCTTATTCATCCTTGATATCACGGCCTTCATTCATCACTGTCGTATTTATTTGATGATAGAAACATCATTGTTATAAAACTTGGAATCCAGATAATCCTGACGAAGGTCGCCTACCGCATGGATATAAAAAGTTTTTGAGTCATTGTTTATAAGTGCCAGCTGTGTTTTTAATTCAATGTTTTTCTTTTCTTTTTATTTAACTTCGCGCGTTTTCCGCAACAGCATAATAGAGGGTTATTTGATTAAGAGAGACCACGTGCGCTGACCGGAAGTGGTACTGGTAGCGCCGCACAATGGCGGACAAGCAAACGCTCTCTGGCAATTACTTAATCCCGCGGCGATTAACACGGCCGGCGCCTGCTAATGAAGACAGATTGGGCACCGTATCACTTTAATCTTTACTCGACACGGCTAAGCTACAACGCCGCAAAAATTAAAAACTTGTTACAGTTGAGGGAACTTCTGCAGGACCCCAGAATTCGTCCAGACACGAGCAGAACAGTTGGGAACGTTAATTTAACTTTATTATTCAATAAATCGCACGTCACCTTATCATCTGTAATAACGCGCGTTGCGGGGTAAGCATTTAAAAAAATCATACAACATATACTATTATCCACAATATTTTAAGTTATATAAAAACGTATATGGTAACCTTTTCACCTAAAACTTTACTCCTATACAGTAAAAAGAACAAATTTACGTCAACAAAGTATAAAATGATAACATTTAAACCAACATATCGCATGACAGAAATTAAAATATGTTAATAAATGTGCAATATATAATATAGAATTAATTATTTATTAGTCATCAGTTAAATATTGAAATTACAAAACGGCGAACAACTTCCGATTAAATTTTATACAAAGTAATGAAAAGTTTTTGAAACTTTTTAAGCTGCAGTACAACAAAAAATAATGATGAATATAATTTTCTTTCGTGTAATTTGGAATCAATATTTTTTAATGATATTACATAATGTGAAGGTAAATAAATTCATTAATTTTTTTTGTTTACTACACCTGAACAAGTTCCCGAAAAAAGGAACGAAACAGTGTGTTATTTTGTATTAAATTGTTTCAGGCTGGATGTTGTTCTTATTTATAGAACTTGCATTAAGTTTAAATTATGTAGAAACAATTTCCTGATATTGATATTCTAAAAAATTACATAGACTCTATTCGCTCGGCCGTTTTTGTACGGTGAAAACAGTATAAAGTAAGAAAACATTTTTCGTAAATTTTATTGTCTGTCGGAAAAGGGATCAAATATAATAAAGGTTAAAATATATCATAATATATATATATATATATATTGTGCTAATTAAAAATATGTAATTATTTAATACACAAAATTTTACAATTTTCATTATCGGCGACGTAAATATAAGGATTGTCTACAAGAATATGGAGCCTATAATGCCTGCTTGCTAAAGTTGCATTGTTGCCTCAGGCAGCACTCGGACGTACAAAACTTGAGATATTCAGAGTTGCTTGGACCATGAAGACAAAAAGTTGTGTTTTGAGTAGGATGTAATTCAGAGTTGCTTGGACCAGGAAGGTGAAAGGTGTTTTTCGTGGAGCCCCCCTTATTCAAAGTTCCTTTTACCATATTTGAGAAAGTGTAATTAGGCAGCAGAGACATCTTATATTAAAGTCCCGGGTTATGGAATATCGAGTCGACAGTTTGAAGTATTTTGTCTATTGGCATATTTATGTAATTATTAAAGTTTTAAAAACAACGTTATCAACTGTTAAGAGCAGGAAGTAATTTGTGTCTGAAACCTACGACAACCATTCAATTCAGTGAAATATGGCCTGTCTGTGATGTGTTTAACAAAAATCGAGTGAGATCGAGCCCAGACGAACAGCTAAGGGTAAAGTGAACAAAAAAGAGAATTTATTAATTGTAAACTTAATGTGTAAATATAAATTATTGTCAGATTTCGTATTTCAATAATTATTTAAGTTAAGAATTTTTCTCATTGTAAGTTTTTATTTTCAGTTTGTAACATTCTTTATTGGAGGCCCGATAGTCGACCCTGAAATTAAGCCGTGGTACATTAACAAACTTGTAAAAAATTTTCAATTGAGATAAGAATTTGTTTTTATTAGATGAACTTTGTTTTATATTTTGAATTATTGTTTTTAATTTAAAATCCTATCATTTCAACTTTTAATTTGTTCGTTTAAAATCTAAATTAATAATTTGATTATTACATTTTGTGCTTCAATGTAAGGTTTATAATAATTTAAAATCAACTTACTATTTGATCATAACATTTTGGCGTCTCAACGTGGGCTTATTCAGAGTGAATAAATCATTTGTATTTATTACATTTCGGTTCTCCAACGTGGAGCAAAACATTTAAAAATTAATCATTTAATTGTGTTTATTACAATACATATATAAATTTATTATTTGCGGTTTGTCACTAAAACGTATAAACCGTTACATATTACGATATTTCAGAGCTATGCTTCCATAATCATCTGTAATATTAAAAGATTTGAAAATCATTTACAATATTAAGACAAATCCTATGTCACGAAAATATTTAAATCGATAAAACTTATATAGGCCTACTTGATCTTGTCCTCATCGTGTAAACGTTAAAAACATCTATTAGATTTTAATAATTCTTTAAAGTTATGCTACTTAAAAACATATTTAAATATTAAGAATATATATTGAGTTAAATAAAATCATTGTTATTCTTTAAAGGACATTGTTTAAAAAATTTGTTCTTTGCATATTTGAGATGTGTTTATGGTGCTGGCGTCATTCGGATTGGAACGTAATTTAGTTGTAGACCTACTGATCGATGTTAGCTTAGGTTGATGAGTTAACACTATCCGTGTTTAATGGTAGACGAAGATTTTTTTTCTATCAGTTCTGTATATTTTATTAAAACATATAGTTCAGAAATCTCGTATCATGTAATTTTTTCAAAAAAAGTAGACCATAATAAGGACATTTCGTGAAAAGCCAGTATTATTTTTTATATTTGTATGCCATTATTTAATTTCGTATATTAATGTTAAAAAACTTGATTACAGACAATAATTCATGAAGAAGAAGGTGTAGACAGGCTATATGTATAGGGTAATCCACATAATAGAAACTCCCCTCTTATACCATAGGAAACGGACTGAAAGGGGGAATGCGGAAATGTAGAGGAAGAGGCTATAAACTGGGTATATATAGAATAGTTCACATAGTGGCCACTGCCGTCTTATAGCACAGGAAACGGACTGAAAAGGGGGAGAAGGAAAGGTAGAGCAAGGTATCCAATGGTTAATTAAGATCCCTGGGATATAGATTAAGGATCCTAACCGGAAATTAGCGTATAATTGATGCAAGAAAAACAGTAGAAAAACCTGCATCAGGTAGGTCGGGCATTTGGTACTTGTACTACGCCCTTCCGATAGCGGGAGAGGGGTTTGCTGCATTCCCTTCTCCGTACTTCGACCGCTTTAGGAGGCAGATGGCTGACTATTCCAATAGGAATAGCGGAGAACTTTTACCGTATTCCCAAGGTAACAAATGAAACTTAAAGTAGTTACGTTTCGACCTGCCTAAATATATATATATACTAATTAATGAGGTCATTCATTGTTTAAAAATTGGATAGTTTAGTGGTACAAATTCTTAAAAGACAACAATGACGGCAGGCTTTGTCGGCGGTCTTTGTTGCGAGCTGCTATGACTGGCTGAATTCAGTCTGGCGGATATTGTGGTCGAGAGTGGAAGCAAAATTCAAGAGTACGAACAGCGTGGCCCAAGCTTAGAAATTCAACTGAGAGACTTATATGTTTTAAAAATCCAAGTAAAAAGGTCTGGACTGAGAAACACGTTATAAGAACCGCAAAGCTGAAACAAAAAGTTTAGCGCCACGTCCAGATATATACGAGTACCGAAATAACATTTTTCCGCAGAAAGGCATTGAGAAATAATAGGTTCGACTGCTGACCGGAGGTACGGTTGATCGAGATCCCGGAGGAATAATACAATATCTACACCGTGTGTTTGGACCTTGATGTGTAGAATCAGTGATTAATGGGTTTTTAGTGAATTGTGACCCCAATCTGCGAAAACTATGTCTGGTACCAGCAGGACATTTGTAAGTACAAACCAAACTAATGAAATTCTGTTAAAGGTGATTAAGGGTATTAGTCAGATTTCGTTATTTTCATTTTGTTAGATTTCGTATTCCGTTCGTTTCAATTTGGTTGAATTGTTAATTATTTTATTTATCATTTTTGATTGTTCTTACTTATCAAACCCAGTGAAAGACCCTGAGAAGAAGAGTTACTAAATTTGATTGTTTGTGAAATATAAAATATTGTATTTTACTCTGAACGCCACCAATTATAAATAAAAAATATTTGTTTGTTAATTTTGAAATTATTGAATTCGGCGTGCCAACCTAGGGCAAATCATTTGTAAAAAACACTTGTTATATTAATCTTTGGCGAATTAAAAGTTTTTTATCATGATCATTTTGTTAAGTAATTCCTTTAATCATTACATTTTTGGTTCCACAACGTGGGGCAAGTTAATAAATTATTTCTATTATTCATTACATTGTTGGCTTCCACAATGTGGGGCAATTTAGTTAATTATTTGTTTAATTATTCAATCAATATATATATATATATATATATAAGTATTTGCCAAACACAAGGTTTATATACATGAACTGATGTTAGAAAGAAGATATGAGATACATATACATCTATATATATAGAGATGACATATGTCAGAGAATCTGCAATAAAAAATCATGGCTGTTGTCAAGGGAAATCGTATGTTAAAGGTTGCTAAAGTATGCATCGAGGAAATAGTTGTGGCAAAAATCAGGAGTGAGATCATAAAGCTTCAATATTATCGTCAATATATTTTGCAATTGACCGTCTGTAGATCATATTAAAAGATTGCAGAATATATTCAGTCAATAAAAAATAGTGAGATATTTATTATGAAAAATAATTTATCGTCTGGGTGATTTTGCAAAATATTGGTTGAGTTCTGTCTCAGCAGCCACAAAGTGAACAATGACATATAGTGAGGAAGTACTGATTAAAATTTTTTATTATTTACTTCAAGCGATAGCATGGAATAAAAACGAAGAAAGGAAATTTATTTGAGAATATATTGTAATGCCAATTAACTAAGCCATTAATAGTTTTTAAATAATTTGAATTGTTAGCGAACAACTTGAATTATAGCGAGAGCGAGCAAAGCGACAATGAGTGGCGAGCTCTGTTCCTATTACTGAGGATTATGAATGGCGATTACGCGCGCAAAAGTATGGGCAGTCTTCAGTCTACCACGAGAGGAGAGAAATTGTAAAAATTAGTCTAAGTCTACGGCGAGGAGCGAAAGAGTACAGTTTGAGTCTACAGCGAGGAGCGAAAGAGAAACGTCGAAGTCTACGGTCAGCCTCGAAAGGAGAGACATTTTAAAAGTAAATCTTTACCGAGCTACTTAGAAGTTTTCAATCCAAACCGATAAATAATGCGGTAAAAGGCAAAAATCTGCAACTCATAAGATTCTTGTAAGCAAGCAGCTAGTTGGACTGAGGAGATGTGCTAACAATTAGTCAACGCAAGCAAGGGTTTCCTTCATTATAAAGAACTTGAACATTTTCGTTCTGAGGGAAAACGACATCAGATAGCTGACCAATTAGGAGGATCATCCAAATTCCTGGGAGCCTATTAATCGCATTTCAACTTCATAAGTGTAGAATCTGTGAGAAAAATTTAGAATCTGTGTAAAAATATACCAATATACTGTACTTTTGAAGCGCTAAAAGAATGCTGGTACCAGCCGAAGAGTACGTAAGTAACCAAAACATTAATAAAATCTGTAAACGCTAACTAAAAGGGTAAAGTCAGATTTCGTTCGCTTTTCTTGTAGCTTTTCTTTCATTTATCAGCACATTATTTTGAAGTAAATTTTAAACTTTATTGTTAATAAGATCATTCAATAATTTTCACTGTAAGTCATCAAACCCAGTAAAGACCCTGAGAGATTAAGAGATTTTTATTTTATTGTAATTGTTTGTAAATTTTAGAAGCCACAAATTAATAAATAAATTTTGTTTGTTAAAAATTTATTATCTTTTTCATTTAAATAAAACCTATCACTTTGATGATTACATTTAATAGTACAAAAATGTGGGCAAAAATTAAGTAAAGCTTAATTGTTGTGTATTACAATATATAGAGCTATATAAGAGTTTACCAGATTTGTCGTATATTATAAGCAATTATTACAGTAATACAATTAAAAAAAGTTATATTTAGAGCAATTGCCACACAACTTTTATTCTTATCCCATGTTTTGACTGTAGAAGTGTCAGTCATAAACGAATTGAGGCATAAAATATTGACGTGTTTGTCGTCCCAGCAATATATTGTGCAATATTATTGACACATTGTATTGATCGTATAGGCACACCATAAGAAACCAATTCATTGTTATTTGATTAGGAGAAAAATATAATAAATTTACGGCCTTGAGTAAGAAAATTATGAAACCTCGTATATTTAATTTTTTGCTAACAAACGTAATTTCTGACTCTAGACCGTATATTTATGTTATTTATTTATATAATTATAAATGACAAACTTTTTTCATTAGAAGTGAGAAAGTAATACACACTTCGTCTTCTATGGCGGCGTGAGGATGAATTCCTCGCGTAATCACGTGTTAGAAATCTTCTAATGAAAGAGTATGTTTGGTTCAGAGGTATGAATACCTTGTGCACTTGATTGATTATTTATTTTGAGAATGTATATAAACGTTGAAAGTGCGTGAGAAAGTTTACTCAAAGTTATGCTCGACGTGAGGAAATTCCAGGAGAATGTATCTCATCTTGTCTGAACAATACAAGTAACTGTACTTTGTAAAGTTTGGCATGCGATTATCCGAGATGCGTGTTTGGATACATTGCCCCAGTTCACCCTAGCTGTCGCTTCGAAGACGCTCAAATGTCGACGTATTGCTGGGGATCGATAGGGACTGTGGTTGACAGCTTCCTCTGTGATCGCTGAGTCTCGGAAAGACATTATTAAACTCGCAGATTTATACACTGTCAAGCCATCCATTCAAAGACAGCCGCGCGAAAGAGGCCGTCAGATAATGGCACGACAAACATCTCAAGGCATCTGTTGACGGAGGAAGTTGTTAGCAACATTGATCGTTCGTTGACAAGCACCTGTATCGTAAGCGCGTTATTCGGAAAGTTGGTTGATAAAGCGTAGGTAGCACGTAAGTTCCGTTTACCTTCCTTGGGTTAGTGAAAAGAAAAACGCACGGGAGATACGAATGTGAGAAATATATCACGGGTTACTATTTTATAATTTCTACTTGCATGTGAGGAATAATTAATTCTCATTTCTGCTTCCTGAATTCCTGAAGTTACTGTAAACTAGAGACGATTATATTAATCTGACTTATATTTAAAAAATGTGAAAAACACCAGCCTATATATAAGTCAGATAAAAATTATTATAAAATTTACAACATTATATTTAACAAACAACGTTTCATTCCTAATTGTGACCATTTCAGGTGTACAATTTCAATTAACAATTATAACAATTTATTAAGAAAACGAAATTATACAGACATGATGATTTTAATACAATTATGTATAAATATAATTTATAGAGTATTACTTGCAATTTATTAGATGAAAATTTAGATTAACATAAATTCCTAACCTGCGGTTTGTACTCACGTTGCGGCCGATGTTACTGTTATTTATTTTAAATTTCCTTACAATTTTGTATATAAATCATTCAAAATAGTTTAGAGGCAATAAAATATTTTGTAATTGTTTTTTTAAAAAAACGTTATAAATAATTATCAATTTATAAATTGCAAATTCAACCTGGAGTGGTCCTAAAATGCATGAAACGTCGTTTATATATTTTTTTGTTAATAAAAATAATTTTCTGACATAAGACCACGTTTTTGTATATATTATTGAGAATGTCAGATATATTTTCATGAGAGTATTATTGAATTTGAAAATAAAATAAAAGTTTTTATATCATATAGCAAATAGTTTACAATAATAATGATAGTAAATAAATATTATTATAATTATTGGTGTCTAATATGAAACATTTCATTCAGCAATCTGGACTAATATTTGCATTCTTCGTCTAAAATCTTTACACTGTGATAATCGAAATTCATATGTTTAGACGCCAAATTTCGAAATGTTTTTCTGTTAATTGATTCTAGTTTTTATACTGCGTTTCGTTTGTAATATATATCAAGAATTACAATCTAAACAGTTATTTTTGTAAATAACATTATGCTTATCAAAAATGTTAAATTTGTCTTTAAAATTTGTAACTAAATTTAAATTATTGTACTTTTTAAAAATAATCTTAAGAAGTGTATAATAGCCTGACTTGTTTTACTATCAAGGAAAACGTAGTACGTAAAAGTTAAACCAAAGTAATTATTTATAAGTCAGATCATTGATTCATGTTTAAAACGGGAATAAGTTCGCGGAATCACAATTACATGATAAATGCGATTCACAAATGGCATTCTCCATTTCGTTGGCGCTGACGTACTATAACTTGCGAGACTATTGTTTCACTACCTTTGAAACTGCGATTTGACTGTACCCCAACTTTCATCCTATAGTTGTACAGTAAGCCTAGTGAAGACCTGGTGGAAGTACTGACCGTCAGTGGCGTTGGCTGCGTTGCTCTTGTCTGTGGGTCCGGCGCCCTGCAGGGAGAAGAAGTGTGGCGGCGACAGTTTACCCCCGGCGGGGGGCGGCGCGTGGAGCTGCGGCAACGTCGGGGGCGGCAGAGATCCGAACGCAGAACTCTGCAACAGGACACAAATTATCACTATAATAAACAACATCATTTGCATTCACTCAAATTAAAATGAGAGCATAGATTTCCACTCATTTAATAGCAGTTTATAGTCGAGACGTTACAGCCAACACGGCTTCATACGATTTCGTTCAAAGTATTCATGACGCACTCGACGAAAGACTTAAAGTGGCTGGATTTTTTTCTGACCTTTCCGAAGCATTAGATTTAATAGATTATGAAAATATCATATCTATGGAATGAGAGGAGTTCCCCTGTCTTTATTGCGGTCTTACTTGCAAAATAGGCGCCCGAAAGTTGCGATTGTAAACTCGAATGGAAATGGCTCCATTTTGGGAGCCTTACTTTTCCTCATTTACATTAACGATTTCCCGAATTATTTATACGTTTCACATTAAGAGTGTTAGCACGGGAAAGCGATATATCTACATCTAAAGTGATATACCATGCCTATTTTCATTCTGTCATGTCTTACTGCATAGCAAACTGGGGTCGTTCACATCACGCTTTCAAATTTTTAATCTACAAAAGTGGGCCGTACGAACCATATCGGGTGCGGATTGTAATGCCAGTTACAAGCCTTTGTTTCGGAATCTTGGGATTTTAACATTGCATTGTACGTATATTTTAGAAATTTTAAAGTTTGTCTGGAGAAACATCAATTTATATGCCCTAAACGGAACAAATCATTTATACAATACTAGAAATCGCTCTCAACTCCGCATTGAACAAAATCGCCTAAGCCGTTTTGAATCAAGAATTTGTTGCTCCATGAAAAATCTATACAATAGTCTTCCGGACGAAATAAAAACTTAAACTAAACAAAATTTATTTATAAATAGTTATAAATATTTGTTAATTAATGGAGCGTATTACTCGCTGAAAGAGTTCGTAGAAAGGAAGAACAGATTAGATCCTCTTTAATAAAACAGTTTGCTGGTTAGTATCCTATCAAGTTATGCTATTTTTACGATTATAATATTGTAGAATTTTCATGTTCGACGGGAATCCAAGTAAGATTTTCTGCTGGAAACTCCGTCATATGAAAATTGAAGATTAATATAATTATATTATTATCTATAAAGTTGTTTTAAAATTGTATTATATATATATAAAGAACATTGTTTAATTTTAAACTTTGCAATTGTAATAATTTATTATTTTCCTGTATTCTTATATTGACGTATCCTATTACCTCGACTGAGGACTAATCGAATGAAAAACAAATCTAAATATATTACATGCATATATGAGTGTGTGTGTGTACCTTTTTGTAATTAAGATAGCTTAATTTTTCTTTCATAAGAACTTAATCTACATAGCGCTATGCAATAAAAAATTCATTAAGGTTTTATAAATAAATATACAAATGGCCTTGAGGCAGAAAATTGTTTATTATTCATTTTTGGATGCAGCACGAAAGGCAGCAAAGCCTTGCCTCAAAATAATTTTCATGATTTATACATATTATTAAACCGGAAGAGATCCTAAAAAACGACATCGGTATATTTAATTTATTATTAATAAACAATTTTATGACTCAAGCCGTTTGTTTATTTTTATATCACTAGTTGTTTGAAATTTTTTTATTGTGGTCACTGTGATTTTGATGCAGATCCTCGTATGTTAAAATGAGTATTATGACAAAAATAAGGGCTTTGTTTTTTAACGAAACTTTGAATTTTCTTCCTATTTGTCACGATAGTACACTTTTCATTCACTTGTTGTTGTAATGTCTGGTTTCCTCTTTAGTCTGTATCTGTGAGAATTCCCTGGCATTTGACGTCTGTTTATGATATTTCTACTTCATTTTTTAGTGCAGAACTCGATACCTTGCTCATAGTACGATACACGTGTTGATTTTTTCTGGACTTTAATCCTCCAATACAATCTTGTAGTCCGTATAGATCACCTTGTAGATTCAGCCTTACTATTTGAAAGTCTTATGGCTGTATCGTAAGCAAAGGTTGTAACTGAGTATTGCAACAATTGTAGGCCTATATCAGCACTGTATGGATTGAAATGTAGAGGGACAATGACATTTTCTTGAGAAACTCGTAATGCAACGGGAAAATACTTATAATTTCAGTATTTTTTTTGTCTGGGACGTTCTCTGTGTTAAATATGATTTACAAATCTCGTAGTAGTTCTTGAGAAAAGTTTTTGTATATATTTTGAATTACAAACGCTGACGCCAAACTCTATTAAATGTTTGACTAATACCCAGGAATACGGAATTTCAGTATTTTTTTGTTCACTATGCCAATGTTTATTGCTATACAGTTACGTGACCAAGGTCGACAATTGTGCAATTTAATCGAGGTACTTTTGTTTCAAATAATTTTATCTGTATGGTTTATAACATATAAATGTATCCGTCTTTAATTTGATTATTTGGTTTTGTTTCAAATATTGTTCTGAATCAATACTGACATTTATTTAAATTTATGAACATTTTGGATTAGTTTAAATGTTAAATTATTTGACTTTTATGATTTTAAATAAATATGTAATATTTTTTAAACAAATAATGCGACATTTCTCACAGAACCCTCCAATGTTATAAATAATATAAAATTAATATTTTATTTAATATTTCATTGTTTCCTCTATTTATATCCTTCAACTAGTCTCGTCTGCCTTTTACGTTGCTAAGAATACTCCGTCCTTCGCCTAATTTTGCGTTTCTCATTTCCTAATTTTGACTCTCCATTTAATTTACAGACATATGATTAATTTCAAAATAAAACTGCATTCTGTTCAGCTACTTTCAGAAACATCCCTCACAATTGTAATGCTTTGTTGTAAATAGTACTTTTCTTTTTCCTAATATTCTGATTTACTAGTTTAGCTATCCTTTGCTATTCTCATTCTTAATTCTTCTAGAATAAAGAAACCGACTCCGATATATTTACTACTTTAGAGTGGTGAAGTCTGTCAAATCATGCCAGAGTTACATAGAGCCCATAGCGTCACGCTAAAAATCAATATTAATCAGGAAAGAAGAATAAATTGTATGAAACTATGAAGTAAATGAAGCTGATTCGCTCCTGACTGTTTCTGGGCACTGCGGATTTCTATATGTACAACGAGTGCGTCGATTTATCTTACATCGTCACGTGAAACTTCGGTACGGTGTTCCATAAAAGAAAACTAACGTAAAAATATTACTGACTGGGATTGAAAAAGGTGAATTTTTCTGCCATGTGTATAAGTGAGCCCTGGTCAACAAACGTCACTAAGTTGCTTTCGCACTCTGCTTAAGTCTCGTATTTTCCATAAAGATTTTAAATCTCGATTTTTCTTCTCGAATATGAATAATTCTCACACTCAGTTTTGTCAATTACTGATTGGCATTTATGTGATTCGCCAAATAAAAAGTTTCTCTTGATGAACAATACTTCCAGAAAGTTCTGAAATTTACATAGTTGAACATCCAAATAAATACACCCGCTAATTACTGAAATAATCTCATTAAACAGTGGACCTATTCTATATTGTAATACCAATTAAAGAGGCCATTAGTTGTTTTAATATAAATATATTGTTAGCGGTACGAGTTGCCAAAGAACGACAATGGACGGTAACTGTGTGTCGGCGGAGCCTTTGTTGTGAACTGCGTTCTGTACGAGAGTTAGTTAGTTGCTGGCTGTGAAAGGATAAGTCTGATTGCCAGTCCGGCAAAGGTTACGGGAGAGCGAGGATGCTGATCTAAAAGTATGAATAGCGCGGTCGAATAAGTCCAACTGCTAGATCTGTTAGTTTGACATAAAATGCGAGTAAACAGTTTTGACGGAGAAACTCAAATAATAATCGCAAAGTTGGAAACAAAAGGTTTTGCTTCACACAGACTGAACTAAATTCCGCATAGAGGCATCAAGGAAACCTATGTCCGAGGGCTGACTGAGGGGCGGCTGATCCAAAGTTCCAGGTGGCAGAGATCGAGAACATCGACCGTGTTTATTAAAAATTTTATGTGTAGAATCAGTGAATAATGGCCTTTTTAGTGAGTGTTGTCCTCAAGCTCCAAGAATCAGATCTTGTACCAGAAAGACATTCGTGAGTACAAAATAATTATTTAAAATCTGTAAACGAGGATTAAAGGTAGAAGTCAGATTTCGTTCATTTTCTTTTTATTTAGTTTCTTTCATTTCGTTTATTTTCATATTGTATTAAGTTAGCTTCAATGAGTTTGAATTGTTAATGTTAGTTTATTAAATTGGATTGTTCTTACTATCAAACCCAGTAATGACCCTGAGATAAAGAGAATTTCGACGTATTTGATTGTAAAATATAAAGAAGAACGCCACGAATTGCAAAATTGAAATAAAATATTTGTTTGTTAACTTGATTAAATTCGGCGTAAAAAGTAGGGATTACAATTTGTACTCTTAAAAAATAAAATTTAAATCTTAATAATTTTGTTAATTAATACTTTTAATTCAGACCACCTTTTAATTATTACATAAATTGGCTTCCACAACGTGAGGCAAAATTTAATTCATTTACTACCTTTTTAATTATTACAATACAAACAGATCCTTTAAAATTTACTTTAATTAAGACAAATAAACACGAGAATAAATCACCCCAGGAGGAAAATGACGGATGAACAAGTAGCTGCAAACAAAAACTAGCGACCGTTTGGAACTTGTGTTAGTTACATACACGTTGGGTTTTATAATGTAGGTAGATGAATTAATAGGACCTTGTATAAAATTTGCAGTGTTACCCCTGCCATTCTTTTATTTATTTATTCAAATTAGCAATCAGAATTATAATTACAATTCTGTGGGCTATTGAGTTAACATAGGATATAATAATTAAAATCCAAGAGTAGCAAACTAATTGTCCTAAAATCATTAGTCGCTATGTGTTAAACTATGGGTTAAATACTTGAATGTCCCATATAGATCAGCACTCTGCGTAGAAAATCGATTGTGTTTCGGGTAGTTTCTTGTATCAGTTCATATTCTTCAAGCATCTGGCCATCCAAATTAAATAATCATAGTAGCAGCGTTTTAGTCAGAAATGATTTTTAATATACAAATTTTGAACATGACGTTTCGCCCTTGATTGGGATTCCTTCATGCGTATGGATCTTACAATTATCTAAATAAATAAATTTAGAAACAAAGTCTTACAAAATGACAATTTAAAAAATTCAATAATGTATGTATAATTTATAGTGTTACAAAAAAAATTCAAGTTGTCAAAAATTTCTATCTTTCGGATTGCCCACACGTTGCCGTCGAAATGTTACGAGTATTATTGAAAATTAAGATAACAATGATAATACAAATTTTATATAACGCAACAGATGAATCACAATATTATAGAATCATAAATTTTATTTAAATAATTTATGCCATTATTAAAATTAATGGCCGAAACATTAGATCTAATATGTAACATTTCACTCATTTATCTGGGAGAATTTTTACATTCGTCACATAAAATTTTTATTATTTAATCCAGGTATTTACTTCCTCTGCTATCTCAACATCTTCAGGACCACCCTATCTAGTATAAGATACAGATATTATGATAGCAGCCTCCATTCTGATTATGTGTCCGTGATGAACGTTACTATTCAGACATTAAGTACTTTCTTTTAAAAAATATGTCGGACTCTACACGAATATTAAATATTTCGAATTCTTTACAATTGACCGTCCCTTCTGACCATCTATTATGGCTATTTTTAAGTTAATTGTAACCACTTATGCCAGACGGGTTCAAGTGTATTTTTGTCTCTCGTCAATGTATAAAAACTTTCATAATTTTCTCCAGGAATATTGATTACATTTCAAGATAAAAAAAACCGTTCGGGTATAATATAACTAGAATAGAATAAAAATAAATAATAATAATTTTAAAAAAATTAAAATAATGTTTATATTTGAATAATTTATAATGCAAAACTTAAGTGGGACAGGTTTCGTTACTGCGGCAGTGGTAGCGCAGTAAGTCGATTAGCTTCTCCTTCCACGACGAAAATGAAGGAACAGGAAGAAAGAAGGGGTTTCACTTCACACAGGGGAAAAGAAAAAATAATGCTGTTATATAGCGAGTACGGGAATGAGGAACATTGATTTTTGCGGAATAATCAACACTATCGAGGTGAAACATCTGGGTATTGCGTTAACATGTTGACTTCTCCGATAGATATGGATCTTGAACCAGTTAATTATATAAATAAAGAGAAAAACGGCTAATTTTGACGGAAAACAAAAACGCAACTAAAAAAAAAATTCATGACGTTCGAGAACAACTGTGGCGTAACCGACCTATATAAACAAAATTTATACCATAAATTAGAAATGTAAAATTGACAATAACATTAATAAATAAGTTATTATAATTTATGGTTATTAATTAATTTTGTAAAAATATAAATTATACAAAATTACAGTTTTGAATGTATGGTTTATAAGTGTATTTCAAAACTATATGTCCAAATCTAAATTTAGAGTCATGGACCGCGACTTTCGACGGTTGTAGCCGGAATTAGTTTAAACAACCGTCACAGGACCCAAATAGAGTGGCATGAATATTGAAAACAATATATGAAAATAACTTTTTCAGCAGTCACGTTTTGTTTCGTTTTTGGCCTCTTTTGGGGAAAATATTGTCCCTTCCGCACCAAACCTTTCAAATCGCTTCGTATTCTAGCACGTGGATGACCCTCATGAAGCATTATGTGCATTACTCTCACAAAAAAATTATATGATCCTACTTACTTCTTCTCTCCCAGCTTTTGAATTAATATTACCTCAAGCCGAGACACTTCGGTTAGTTTTAAGAGGTTGCATATGTTGTGCATACGGAAATAGTTTTGTAGGTGTCTGGAACTGTCTAGTCCATTGGAATAGTCGGCCAGATGCCTCTAAATAAGGTCGATGTATGGGGGCAAGAATGCTACGTCTCCACAGAAAACCAAATCGTGTCATGGTAATGGCGAGGAACAAGGATGCAGGTTTGCCTAAGGTTTTCCTTGCAGGAAATTTATTTTAATTGCCCGAGAAAATTCCTTAAACTATAGTATTTTTGTCCTTATTAAACCTTAGGTACCTTGGCCTTCCTTCAAGTCCCCTTTTCTACTCCTTCTTATGCTATTAAAGGGGAGAATAATGACTCAAAAATACTGTTGACCAACTAGCCTAAAAGAAAGGTAAAAAAATCTCAATCGAGTAATTAATTAGAAAATGAGATAAATTAATTAATACCATTCAACCCATAAAATTCCCGAAATCTGTGTTGATGGAACCGCGCTACAACAAATATGGTTAAAAGAAAACGTTATAACGCATTTGTGAAATATTAATATAAAGTTTTGTAATTAAAATTGCGGTTAATGTCGAGCTGAAAGGCAGAAAGCACAGAATAAACTCAGTTAATTTAATATAAGCTATTTTTGTAGCGTTGAAAAAGATGACAGTGTAATTAATACATGTTAATGGTTATTATTTTGGGTGAAAAAGGGATACAGACATAGCAGATATCACTTAACCATATGTCTGTCGTAATCATTACAAAGGACCAAATTTATAAATGTGACGGAGGATTCAATTGTCGTGGCCTTGATGGTAAGTGAGATCTAACGACATGTTCGATGAGTTTATTATAAAGTCAAGGGAATTGTGTGTATTACTTCTGAAGTTATGACACCCCTATAAGCACTTCAGTCATCCCGTCAACAGATGATCGTCACCACTTCTAACAACTTCCGAACGAACCTGATTACGGGTCTCAACAGAATAATAAATACAAACGTTGTTTATGAAACAGTTGAATTGTAAATGTTGAATAGTGTATAGATTTAATTTATTTAAGCAAATTTGGAATACGATAGTTTCAATTGATTATTTAATTCGGGATACTCAATTTTTCAGATTAATTAAATTTTAAGCAATGTTATCTGCGGGTTATTGTCTCAATTTATGAAATTATAAACTAAGTCAAATGATCTACTGCCTCTATTTGATTGAAATAATTTTTAAATTCAATGAAATGGCTGATTAAATATATTTATTTTTCCAACTTACTTAAAAAAGAAATTAACGTTTAGAAAAAAAATTAAGTATTTTCCAAAATCAAAAGTTTAAATTAAGTCAAATATGAATATTTATTAATTTAAATGGTTCTCTGCAGTATTTAAAAAATTTTCAATTCATAATTATTAATATTTTCTTTTCTTATAACTGTTAAGATGAATATAAAAATTAATGGTAAATATTACAATTGTAATATGATTCAGTTTTAATCAACGCTGTAATTAATGATGTACGTCCTGAGAATCGTTGAGAATAAAATAAAATGAATCGGCCAATAAAGTGAGAATAATTTGAATTTAGAACAATTAATTTAAAGAAAAAAATTTCACGAAACTAAAATAAAAGTAGTATAACAATAACAAAGATAGCCATTTTACAAGGAGTATAACGTTTCGAATAAGCTTTGGAATCTCACCGGATACATTATCAATTAAAATGAGGCCTAAGTTAAATATATGGAAAACAAAAAACTCTTCGTCACTTAGTTGAAGCAAATTGTAAGTAGAATAATCAATTAAAATAATTTCAATAATAAAAATGTTACAAATATTTTTCAATATATATTTTTAATTGTTGGTATTAATTCTGTTTATAGTTGTTGTATTCCATAGATTCTTATTTTTTATTGGTATAGTATGAGATGAGGTCTCAAAGTTGGGTCGGAACGTTTTACTCATTTTATTGTACTTTCATGTAATGTTGTTCTCTAATTGCATAAATTTCCAATTATTCTGATTTTATTTGCTGATTTATTTATTTTATTCATAGTTAACCTCAGATTCAATTCAAGTCTGAGAATGTAAGTAAAGTTCCTTGACATTCGTGTACAATTACAGTACGAAGCGGAAAGTCTCTGGACTGCAAAACTCGTCAAAGTTTTTTCACTCGCCTTCTGTCACATGTAATTAATTGCCTTGAATGACGCCAAACATACTCGTAACTACCAACACTCATGAAATAAGCGACTATAATCTATTTTATGCGGCATAAGTTATACATAATTGTTAGCTGTAATCAAAAATGTATTTATTTATGTGAATTGTATTTTTTCCAGCAATGACAGTTAATTTTAGATAATTTTTCGCGCAATTTATCATATTTATTTCACAATTGTGTTCAACGATATGTAGTTGCTGAGTCATTTTACACAATTGTTTCTTTTGTAAGGCTTTGTGTGCAATCTGGTAACGAATATGCTGCTTCCTCTATAAGACATTACGTTAAAATTTTCCATTCCAACGTCATAAACGAGTGCAAGTCTTCGACAGGGGAGGAAGCTGCTGAGACAATTACCAGCTCCGACGCCGATCAAGAATCTTCTTGCAAATGGGTTTTTATTGCGATTTAAATGGCAAGCCGGGGCTTTTTGCTCCTCATTTGTTCCGAAATGCCGCGGTTCCTGTGCGGGATTGCCTTATTTCCCGCGCAGATTCAATAAACACCGTCGGCTTTGTCGATATTTCCCCCTTCCCGCGCAGATTCACTTAGCCGCCTGGGGAAAGACTCGCATTTGGGTCACGGAGGGTGATACAGCTTACCCTCTTCTCCTCCCCTCATCCCGTGTTCATAGCGTGCGTCCTAGTATTAACTCTCAACTTCAATTATTTACTAACAACTCCGTCGTATATTGAGGGAGAGGTTCGAATGTGCAGGGGGAAGTCAGTATATTTAATAATCGTAAATGTTAAAGTGAGAAAAATAAAAATATTCTGACACTGCAGAGCGTTGTAGGAAATATATAGTTACGATTTTCCATCAAATATACATTTAAAAAACTTGTATAATTTACTGCTATTAAAAATCCTGTAAATCAAATCAAATTCGTTCAAGAAAATTGAGCCGACAAATTCTGGCCAAGGTTGGAACATGATTTAAGCATGAATAAAACTTATCTATGTTTCTCCTCTGTCGAGAAAGTTTGTTAAATCGTTGTGCGGAAAATGTCTTACAAATCAAGAAAAAAAATCACGGTTCCATTTTTCCGGAAAAAAACTGTCCAAATTAAACAAAGTGCAGAAACTTGTGTACCAATTTTAGTTTCTAAATAAATCGACGAGCAACTGGAATGATTAGTGAGCGAGAACTTTCCCGGTGTAAATTATGTATAAAACATTCTCAGATTTCTATCTGGATTAAGTATTTATTGGTGAAAAATATCTGATATAAAATAATAAATATATTATATAATAAATATATTATACAAATAAATACATATACAGCTTTGAGTCAACAAATTATAAAGTTTAGTAACAAAAACTAATTTTACGACGTTTCGTCTTTTAGAACCTCTTCAGGTTTAAAAGTTTTAATAATTGTGTGTATAATACATGCATGGACGGTTTTAATAATTTTGTATATAATTTCCTTATTTCTAGTCTCAATTTCTTTACAATCTATCTACAGACATTTCGTAAATTTTGTATTATTTGTATTATTAAATATAATATAATATTTATATAGTAATTGTATATAGTTTAAATTGCTATCCGACTAATGACACGATGTTTCAACGATCAATAGCTCTGTCATCTTCCACTTCGCATGTTAGATGAAGACAGAGTAATGGCTACTTAATTAAACAGAAATAATGTTTTAACTTATGTGTAAGTAACATAATATAGTACAAAATAATTATTATATAGATCTATGTGATAGTCATCTGCTTCGAACAGACACTTAGCAAGTTTGTTCGGATGTTCACTAAATCTGTCACGGTATCGAACACTAAATATATGTTAAAATGAAAATATTTACGTCTGATTGAAAATCTAATAAATAAAGCAGAGTGTTTGTTTGTATGTATGTATGTATATATATTTGTATGTTCCTTATACAAATATACACAGGTGAAGAAAATTTCACCAAATTACGTACACGTGTTCTTTGCGACCAGGAAACAAACACTGTCGTGATGAGACGCGTCTACCATCCCCAGAATTTGGGGTGGACGGGATGGAAATATTTAAACATGCTAAAATAACCGATATTTGAGTCGGATAAATATTTTTAGGGGTCAAAGAAATTGATAGTGTTTCTACTGATGTTATCTGAATATAATTTTCATCCCCTACACCCTGGGAAAAGGGCACCCTTAGGGTTTGGGGTGGAGATGCTTTACAGGAAAATAACGCGAATACAACCGAGATTGGAGTCAAATCGAAGGTTATGGATGCCACTGAGTTTAGTTATGACATTCAACTTGCCGTTTAAGTCCCCAAAGCGGGAGTGGTCGGTGGTGGAAAATTTCAAACATGTTAAACGGTCGTTATTTGCGATAATTATTTCCTGGGATTAAAAACTTTGATAGTATTTATACCGATGCTGTTTCTGGATAATTGCAACCCCTGTGAGAGGAGCAAGCTTATGGGTGGGGTGGAGGTCAAATAAAAAAAACGCAAAAACAACCGAGATTAGAATCAATTCACAGACTATGACTGTCGCAATTGTGACAACCTTGGTAACGCGACGGGTTTGGAAGGTGGTGGGCTGGGGTAGAAATTTTCAGACAATGTAATCGGCGAATTTTTGCGTGGAATAAATACTTTTTCATTATCGCACATTTGTGGGGATGGTCATCTTCTAACATGTAAAAACGGTAATGAATAGTAATGAATAAGAAAGATAGCCAATTCAGACAAAAAGGTAATCTAAATACCACACAACGTTTCTGGGATCCTTGTTCCTTTCGTCAGGTGCTAAGAAGAACCTAGAGCGACACAACTACGCTAGTCAAGTTTTGTCTCAATTGGCTATCTTTCTTATTCACTAAATTTATGTATTTTTTCACTAAGTATCTGTTCCTAGAACACTAATGATAACGTTGTTTGGGAAGTACGATTGGCGCGTTGATCAATGTTCTTGAAATATTTTCAGGACATGCATAAAATTTAAAGGCAGTAGAACCTTGCTTCTAAATTTTATGCATGTCTTATATACAAAATTATTAAATCTGTCCGACTTTAAGGTCGAAACATCGTAAAATTATTTTTTGTTAATAAACTTTATAATTTTCTGTCTCAAGGCCTGATATTTATTTACTTATATTAATTATTTCAATTTAAATCTGAAACCACAAATACTGGTTAACTTTATGACAGTATGGTAGAGCACGTAATTGAAACGTTGTGTAGTCACCTGGTTAGAAACTCGAACTGTAATTATTTTTCCACTTAAAACTTTCAAATTATTCGGAAAATTATATACCGTATTCATAGTGGAATGACCAGGAGTTAAGTTCCAGACAATTGAAAATGAATAAAACAAGAACACGAATATTTTAAAGTTAGCGCTACATAAAATGGAAAGCACATTTTAAGGATAAGGCTCACATGATTTCGGTGGACTCACTAAGTTCAGCACAACTCGGATAATTGTATATAGTGTAATCAGTGATTTTAGCATTAAGATAATTTGTCTTGATGTAGGAATATTGTAGATGAAATTGTTCACACGACCCGTCATTGGAACAAAGATGGCGGTGACAGGAAGTATGCTTACGAGGGACGCCTCGGCAGGTCATTTTCTGACCATAAGGCCTCGGGCACCATGAAGCGGCGAGCGGTAAGCGTTTGAGAGGCGGAGAGTCAGGGAGGCAAAGCGATGAGCGGGACTGGGAAAGATACAGACCTGCTGAGCGTGAACTTACAGCAGTCGCCGTCATGATGTCGTCGCGTGAGGTGTTGAGTGAAAACAAGAACTATTTATGGAAACGCGTTTTACAGAAAGGCAAGGGGAAGTATGACGTTCACCCCATAAATAGGAGTAGAAGGCATTACGGAGAGTACCAACATCTGTGTAACTTTTTAAGAAAAGATTAACCACGTTTTTTTGAATATATAAATCCTCTTTTAAGGAATTCAATACAGTTTTATATCCCGAAGCAGGTCCAACCCCGTATCATTTGCGATGGTACTGCCAAAATAGATCCATGGGGAATTTTGCGACACTAACAAAGTTTCTTTCTACTATCGTTTGAGGTATGCTAAAAACCGTCAATATTTAATCCAGATAAACATTTCCTGCGCCTTTTAGCCTCTTTGGAGAAATTCCTAAACCACGTGTTGTTACTTTCTTTAACTATTTCAATCACTCCAAGCCAAAGATAGTTGTGAGGGGATACCTCATTAAAAAAAAATTATAGAGAAACGAGGACAAAATTGGTTTCCTTTGCATATTTCCATATAATAAATATTTGATGACGAAAATTCAATAACTGACAATTGAAAAACGTGTTTTAAATTGTGACATGTTTCGGTCCTCATGTGTATCTTCTTTAAGTTTTTTTCTACGTTATATTAGAATGACAGCCAAAACATGTCGCAATTTTATAACTACTTAATAAATTACTTTTTTCTATTGGCTGTTTATCAAAAAGTATAACTACACTGGCATATAACTTCAAATAATATAATAAATAATTATTGGCGGGTATCAATTTTTCATGAAGAAGAATTTTGTTTTACTGCAATCTACTGTAAGCTAAAAGCCGTAATTTCCTAACGAAAATATTACCTCGGTATTTAAAATGATTCATTTAACCTACGTCTTGATACATATAAGCTTTCGGACTCTGTAAGAACCATCGTCATCTTTTGAAATACAAATTAATATAAAAGTTTTAAATGAACGTCTGAATTAATATACATAAGTAGCGAAACACCTGTATCAGTAAATTAAACCAGATACATAGTTAAATAGAGAACTGATGAAATACATCATGTAGGTAACAAGTCGTTGATTCAATAAATCATGTAAGCGAAATTTGGCGGACTTCAGTGGATTTACTCTGTTACCATGTTATTTTACATAACTATATCAAGACTCAGTACGACTCGCAAATCGTCGTGGCGGAAATGGCTCAGTTTCCAGATATTATTTTTTTTATACAAAAATTTAACAAATTTTGCTTCCTTCCCATTTTACAAAATACAGTAAATACATTAAATAATTAATTATTGACGGACATCGTGATATTGTTCCGTGTTTAAACGTATAAAGGATTGCACGAGTGCTTTGACGCTGGGCGGTGAGAGAAAATTTCATGTCCGGGATCAGCGATGAGCGTCGACCACTGCGAGGCAGCGGCTTGTTGTAACCAGCGGAATCCCAAACCCACTACATTCTGTTGGGACATAAAAATGAGCGGAGTCGCTCAGTCTACCTGCTTCCAGACGCTCACCGCTCGCCGCTTGTATCGTGTCCGAGGCCTAGGGGTCAATGTGCAGTGACGATGGTGACCGTGGATGGGCACAGCTGTGGTGGAGAACGGAGGATGAACCGCTGTAAGTGCGAAAGGGTTTCGCGCGGTTTTATGGAGGCAGTCGCGGACTGGCGATCGCGTTTTGGTGAATCAAGTGATTGAGGATGAGTGGGCTGACGCGCCTCTGTTTGAGCTGCTTCACGAGAGAACTGGTCGGAAGGTTTACAAACGAGACATTCGACAGCGACGCCACCGGAGGAACAAGTCGTCGAAGAGCAGATAAGCTTTACACCCCCCCCCCCTTTTCTTCTTGTGTCGTGTGACAATTAATAAGATTCGTGCTTCCAATGGCCGTCCATATCGTCTTAAAGAACGTGTTAACTTTATAAATTTGGCCAAAGTGTAAATTCTTAGATTTAAGATGTATGAATATCAGACAGCAACATTTAACGATTGAAGAGTCGTTGCTTAGTATTTAAATCTACCCCATTTGCGCATTGAATTGTATGAAACGTGAATATTTTATTTTCAATAATTGATCCCCCCCCCCCCCACGTAATTGAACAAAACCAGGAGAAACAGTTCCTGAGAGTCTCATGCTCGACTCAAGTATTCATGAGTCCTGGCAAATCGTTTATCGGCTCCTTGATTATGATTACGTGGGTCGCGAAATTAAATTAATAAGACGATTGTCGTTTGTTTCAGAAAAATAAATTATTTCTGCATATGCAGTGGCGCCCGGTCCGGCATTTGTCTATTAAAAGGGTGCGAGGTACCGGGTAAGCGATTACTATAGTTGAAATTGCTATCGGACAATAGTCATTAAGAAACAACGTTTCAACGATCAATAGCTCTGTCTTCTTCCACTTCGCGTGTTAGATGACGACCGAGTTGTTGGACGTCGAAACGTCGCGTCTTAATGAGTGTAGTACCCGGGTGAAAACTATAACTACACTGGGAAAGCCTTCGAATTTTGAATAACCTTATAAACTTATACTCCAGACATTTATTTAGATTTCCTGTTTAATGTAACTGATGTTGTTATATCAGAATATGCGTGTTTCTGAAACTTCACTAACGCTATTAGATGTAAAATTAAATTATAAATGTGCATTTAATTATGTTCCAAGGCTGTTCAATAGTTTTTTATCTACGTACTAATCCTACAAATTCCGATGGTAATACTTAGTCCTTCCCTTAACAGCTTTTACCGCCGCGTTTTTTGTAGTCTTCGAATACATGCTGACGTCGAAAAAAACACTTTTCACGAAGGAGTAGGACACAAGGCACAAGATGCTTAATCAGGATTATTGAGAGGGTCTGACTTGTGCTAGATATCAGTAAACGATTTTTCATTACGACGTGCAATATTATGAGTATTTATTTAAAATTCTCTCTCTCTCTCTCTCCGTCAGTATTACTTGTCGTTAATTAATTGTGTTATTTTAGTTTTTACGGACGTTAATCGTGTTATTTTATATATAGTGTGGTAATTAGAGACATGTAATTATTTAATATACAAAAATTGAGAGTTGCTTAGACCATGAAAGCGAAAGGTTGTGTTTTGAGGAGGATGTAATTGATAGTTGCTTGGACCTGATTCAAAGTTACTGTTACCATATTCAAACAAGTGTAAAGAGGCAGCAGAGACATACTACTATTAAAATCCCGGGTTTTTTAATTACGAGTCGACAATATGAAGTATTTTTCCATTGGCATATTTATGCAAGTATCAAAGTTGTGAAAACAACGTTATCAACTGTTAAGAGCAGGAAGTGCTTTGTGTCTGAAAACTACATCCACATTGAATTGAGTGAAACATGGCCTGTCTGTGATGTGTTTAACAATAATCGTGGGAGATCGAGCCCAGACGAACAGCTAATGGTAATGTAAACTAAAACGAAAATTTATTAATTGTAAACCTAATGTAACTAATAATTATAGTCAGATTTCATATTCCATAATTGTTTAAGTTAAGAATTTTTCACATTGTTTTTAATTGTCTTGTCGTAACATTCTTTATTGGAGGCCCGATAGTCGACCCTGAAATTAAGCCGTGGCACTTTACCAACTTGTATCAAAATTGTCAATTGTGATCAGAATTAATTTTTATAAAATTAACTTTATTTTATATTTTGAATTCTGATTTTTCATTTAAAATCCTATCATTTCAACTTTTATTTTGCTTATTTAAAATCTAATTAAAGTGTATTATTACAAATGTGCTCCAATGTGGGCTTATTTAAAATGAATAATTAATCATTTAATTGTGATTACTACAATAGTTATACTTGTGCGTGATTAAAACGATCGGCGTAGATCGGAGAGTTATATGACCATACCTTTTCCGACTGAAATCACCACTTACGCCGTAATGCTTTTCGAGACTCTGAAGATATGCCATTGGACAGTATAGCATTGTTGTTTGCTCTCAGGATCCAAATTATGAAGCCAAAATGAATGAGCACCGATAATTTATAAAAGAAACGCATCAATATCGTTGCAGGACCCGAAATGTTTCAACTGACGCAGAAGGCCAGGAAATTTGATTTAATGAGTGAAATATTACGTATTCAGCTCAGATGATATAATAAATCATTTATTTTTTCCAAATAAATTGGGTGAATTAAATTTATGATCATTATTGAAGTGTCAAGGCATAAAATGAAATTCGAGTACGTATCAGTAATGGTATGAAAAAATGTTTCATTGAGTGTGTGTGTAGGAATGACGGTTCTGCCACAAAAGAAAGATTGGGTTTGCAACAGAGTCCAGATTTTGAAAAAGTGAAGCAAACGCGAAAATATTTTTATAACGGTTTTTGTTCTTTTCAGATTGATTCAGAAGTCAGTGTTTTTCTGCTTCGGTATTTAAATTATCATATTAATTCAGGATGTGAAATATTTTAATGAGAATTCTTTTGTGATGCTCCGTATAATACTGAAAACGTGAGCTCACTTTTAATATCTCATTTTCTCTCTCTCTCTCTCTCTCTCTCTCTCCCCACTCTATAATATAGATCAATCTTGACCATTGTTGCCGGCGTCCTTTGTAGGCGCGCGTGGTGAGTTTGCCATCTTACATCTTTTAATCTCATGTCTCGGACAATATATGCTATTTAAAAATATCATTAAAGTTAATGATCATTAAAGTTATTGTAATTTTCAAATTATAATTATCTGACGCCAATTTCCCAATGAATATCTATTAATTCATAGATACAATATATAAACTGTGAGAAATGTGGCATTGGAATTATAAAATATTGTCTTTATTTTTATTTTTAAATACTTAAATAATTTTAAATTTACAGTTGAAAATAATTTAATGTAATATAAAATTTTTAAGTTATTAAAATTTTAATTGAATACGGGATTTTTAATGACAGGTTTGAAATGATAAAACTAATTTTTTTACTAATACACGATTAAATGATTATATTTAATAAAATTTTACAAAAATTTCCATTTAAATTTACCACGGCTGTTTCGGTAAATGGGAATCTTTGGTCACAGCACTTTACCGGGCCTCAAAACTGTATGGAAAGTAATTTACGTATCTTTCTTAAAATATTATTAAGTTATGGTAATGAAACACAAAAGTAAAGAAAATATTACAATGGAATTTATCCAAAATATTAAAACTTATAAAACATACCCAAAATTAAATTTAAAAAATTCTAATTTGACGTTATTGATGCGATATTTACAATAAAATAAAACACTCGACATGATATTTTTTATTATTCCTCAATAAGTTAACCTTTTTATTACCACACTATTCACCCAAACCAATTATTTTAGATAACTTTTGTTTTTATAAAAATAGACCATTGACTGTATGAATTTGCACCTACGTTCACTTTCACACTTCAACAGTATTTAAATACTTATAAGCTCCTGACAATTTAGAATCCCGCCTATGTGTTACACGATGTTTCAAGCGCAGAGACCAGTCAATGTTACGGCAACCAGTATTACTGTTTAAGTTTTAGATGTTTTGACCGTACATTCCAGTAAAAACTGCAGTGATCACAGTTATGAACGGACAACTGAATGTTGCGTCACCAGTCTCGTATAAATGTTCAGAATACTGCGTTCAACTCTTATCTTCCGCCCAGTTCTCTAAACACACATTCTCCGCCGAAACATCTCTTGATGTTAAACAATGTCGATCAACGCATTAATACATTTTCATCTAAAATCTACTCTTCGATTCCAGACTTCAGGCCTAACCGCCGCCCAACGGCGATCTTCTCTCCCGAATTCTCCCGATGAACTAACATTTTGTGATGAAGCCATCGGTCACAGCGATGCGACTTTGAATTTTCACGTTCCCTCGCCTCCATCGGCGCAATCTTTTGACCTGCAGACGTCTACATGTTTTCCTAAGACGCTTTCAAAATAACAGACTCCTGCTCTCTCTCTCTCTCTCTCTCTCTCTCTCTCTCTCTCTAAATATATATATATATATATATGTATATATATATATATATATATATTGTAATAATTAACAATGATGCGTTAATTAAATGAATTAATTAAATGAATTTTACCTCACGTTGGGCGCCAAAATGTAATAATCAAAAATGAGGCGTTAATTAAATGAAATAATCAACAAGAAATTTAAAGAGTTTACCTCACGTTAAGCGTCAAAATGTAATAATTAAATGGAAGGCTTTTATTAAATTAAAATATCGAAATTAACAAACAAAATATTTATTTTATTTTGTGGCAATAACTCAAAACAATTACAATTTAAAATATTAATTTCTCAGGGTCTTCACTGGTTTTGATAATGGACACAACAATTTGATTTAAAAAATCTTATTAACAAACAAATCACATTTACCAAAACAATACGTCGATAGAAATAAACTAAAAAAAAGAAATTAACTTGACAATTAAAATAGAACTAAGTTAAAAAGTATAGAATTAAAGTCTAATTAACAATTAAAATAGAACGAAATTAAAAGTAAAGAAATTAACTCTTATAGAACAATTTAAACTAGAACGAAATCTGACTTATATCCTTTAATTACGTTTACATAAATCATTATTTTGCAATTTGTTATACAAATCTGTCCAGTTGTTTCCAGCATTCATTTTGGTTTCGAAAATACACTAGTGCGAGATTTTACACTGATTCTAAGATTCACAGATTTTACACTGATTCTAGTCAAAATTGATAGGATGTCAGGAACTCGGTTGATCTTCCTTTTTGTCAGCTATATGTTGACTGCTTGCCTTAGGTGAATTCTGCTTGCCTTATATGAATTCTGTGGTTTGTAGATTTGCTAGTCTTTTACCGCTATGGACTTAAACTTCAACTTTACTATTTCTGGCTGGCTATGGACGTAAACTGCTGACTTCCTTTCCTGGCTGACTACAAACGTAAAACTGCTTTTACTTAGCAAGTTTCGATGTAATGCTTCCGTGAATGTTTTACTTTGTCTTCAACCCACAACTTTGTTTAATAATACAGTAAACAACGGCTAGTCTCTGCTCTAGTATCACTTGTTCCGTCCTCCGAAATGCCTGTCACCAACTAACTCTGTTAAATTCTAGTCATCAACTAAACTATCCTAGTCTCGAGTAGGATACGCCATTTTGACTTTCCGACAAAGTAACAAAGGCCGCCTACATTGTTGTTTTTGAAGATCCTGCCGCTATAATGGATTTCTCAAACAATTTAAATTTTAATGAAGCCTATTAATGTCCTAATTAATTGGCATTACAATATATATATTTAGGCCTAGCAGCACGACATGCAGACTTGTTCTGTCCTGAGAAAGTTTGACATGTTCATTACAACCTAGTCTGGCGACGCCAACTATTGATTAAGACCGTTTTGTATGTCTGTGTCCTGTCCAGAAGTTATTTTAATTTGATAATGTTACATCAACTCCAGTTTATACATACATATATAAATATATATATATATATATATATATATATATATATATATTGTGGTAATTAAAAAGAAACATGTAATTAATTAATGAACAAAATTTCTCGACTTTCATTGTCGGCGGCGTAAATATAAGAATTGTGTACAAAAATAAGGGGCTATAAAGCTTCCTTGCTGTGTGCATTGTCACGAGGGCATGGCTAGACGCGCGGAACTTTAGTTGGAGTCGGTGGAGAGAAGAGAATAAATCTGAAAACTTGAGTGTGGTTTGGAAGCTCATATGATAAAGTTGTAAGATCGTGTTTTTGGGAGTCACCAGGATACAGAGCTGAATGTATATGTCAGTGTGTGTTAGGAGTCACCAGTTTCCAGTCTCCAGTCTACAGTTCGCAATGGTTGTCTGATGTTGCGAGAGACACCAGTTAGATGCTCGGATATATCACGCTAGTGTACAGTAAATGTTAAGTATGTAACGAGAGAACAGTAAAACAATTAGCGTGGTCAAATATAAAGAGCAGGAAGTGTTGTGCGTGGAAATTATAACCACATAAAATTCAGTGAAACATGGCCTGTCTGTGAAGTGTTTTAAAAATAATCGAGTGAGTGCGAGCCCCCTTCGCACAGAAAAATGGTAATGTAAAATAAAGAAAATTTATTATCTGTAAACCTAATGTAAATTATATTTATCGTCAGATTTCCGATTTCACTAATTGTTTAAATTAATAATTTTTCACTGTAAATTTTAATTGTTTTGTCGTAACATTCTTTATTGGAGGCCCGATAGTCGGCCCTGAAATCAAGCCGTGGCATTTTTACCAACATGTAACATAGTTTTCAATGGTGATAATAACTTGTTTTAATAAAATTAACTTTGTTTTATATTCTAAAGTCTGATTTATAATCCTATATTTTCAAATAATTAATTTGCTTTTATAAAATCTCATTTAATTTTGAATATTACATTTTGTGCTTCAACGTCGTCTACATTTAAAGATAAAATTAACTATTCATTATTAGAGGCCTGCTTTTGTAAATTGTATTTATTACTTTTGGTGGCTCAATTATGTATTTACTAAATTTTTGTGCTCCAACGTGAGGCTTATTTTAATAATTTAAAATGCATATATATATATATATATTGTGATAAACAACCGGATGAAAGTTAATTAAATGAATTAATTAAACAAAAAAATTAATTACAATTTGAATGATAGTTAGCCCCCACGTTGAAGACGCCATTTATGTAATGATTAAAAAGGTGATTTTAATTAGTAGGAATAATTAACAAAATTATTATGTACTTAAAATTTATTGTTGACAATTACACATTATGTGCCCTGCTATACACGCCGAATTCCGTCAATATAACAAACAAAAATCTCAATTTTATTTTAATAATTCGTGGCGTTCTATGATAGCTTTATAATTTTACAATTAATTACGTTTAATTTCTCATTACCTCAGGGTCACCACAAGGTTTGATAGAAAATACAAATTCAATGAACTAAAATATTAACAATCCAAACTCATTGAAGTTAACGGAATACAATATTAAATACAAAAGTAAAAGAAAACGGATGAAAAGAAAAACGCGAACGAAATCTGACTATACCCTTTAATTACCGTTTACAGTCATTAATAATTGTTTTGTACTCACGACAGGCTACTGGAACCAGTTCGGACTCTTGTATCTTGAAGTCAACCCTCACTAAACAGGCCGTTATACACTGATTCTACTTACTAGGTTTTGAACACACGGTAGTTGCTCTGGATCTCTGCTATACTGGAACCTGGATCATCTCATCCTCAGCCACTTGCCGGACGTAGGTCTCCTTAACGTTTCTCTATGCGAAATTAGTTCAGTTTGTGAAGCAAAACATCTGCTTCCGAACTGCGATTTTATAAGTCTCTTCGTCAAAACTGTTTACTTCCGTTTTATGTAAACTATTATATCGCCGTTGGACTTCCTAGATAGCCCTATTCATTATTCTGGATCCGCAGACTTTTACTGTTTCTAATTCTCTATGTGGACCGAACTGCTATGTCCCAGTTGTCGACGCATACATTTCCTTTCGCGTATTGTCGCTTCTTGCCGTAGACTGAGTTCCTCTAGGGGCGCGGTCTCCAGTCTCCCATTGTTAACAAAGAAAGACCCGCTGCGATTGTTGTCTTTAAGCACCCGTTCCGCCAATATATATTCCGCTAATTATATTAAAAAAAATTAATAGCCTGTTTAATTGGTATTACAATATATATATATATATATAGTGATTGACTTATTAAGTTCCAGGTTGTGTATTAAAAATTCTCGTGGCAAATCTTCATAGTAGATTTATTGAAAGAATTTTTCGCTTTGACGGTGGTTCGTAGAGGGATGGAACATTTTTGCCATTACTTTCTTATGTTTCAGCGCAGAGTCGTTTTATTAGTGGTATGCGTAGCATGAAAATCTGATAAAATCCTAATACGACCAGACATAAAATCTTTCGTTATTTATTGTTTAACGTCGCCAGACATTAAACAACATCTTTATTTTCGGTTACAACGGGAAGACAGCTACAATTTTCATCTAAATTGTTTCGCATAATTTATATACAAAATTATTAAACCTCAAGCGGTCCTAAAAGTGAACGAAGGGTCGTGTATTTAATATTTTGTAAAGAAACAAATTTCGTGACATAAGTCCGTGTATTTGTTTATTTATATTATTGTGAATTTCACCTGATGCAGGTTTTTCTAGGGTTTTCCCTGCATTACTTTTAGGTGAATGCCGGGTAGGATCCTTAAACTATAGCCCCGGGACCCTAGTTAACCCTTGGCTACCTTCCTCTACCCTTCCGCATCCCCCCTTTCAAATCCCTTCCTATGCTATTAAATCGCTTCCTATGCTATTAAAGGGGAGTTGTCACTATGTGGATTACCCTCATGTAGCCTGTTACCCTAAAAAAAAAGAATTTTTTTAATCAATTTTAAGAAGAAAAAAAATTGTTTTGCACGAATGCACCCGCTTACAATTGAGTTAAGTTGAACATCATGATGTGGTACTACATACAACCAGATTAAACTCCAACTGTTTCTGTATCGAAAGAAATGACATAATGGTATATATTTTTCTTCGAATAAGAAGTCAAACGGATTTGGGGAGTCGTAAAATACACCACCATTGTCGAGACTATTTCTTTCACTAAATCTACTAGTTGCTGAGGAATATTTGAGATACGTAAACCGCCACTGATATTTTTAGTGTACACCGTGCACTCGATGAAGCCAATACGATTAGGATGACTGGGTATTGACTGCGGCTTGAACTTGTGTGTAGGTGTGAGGCGGCACAAAGGCGCCGCGACGGCCCCAGTTAGCTAATTGCTGTTCCTTTTGTCGCTGCCTTCGGGGGAATGCCCTGCTAAAGAACACAAAGCTCCCCCCTTTATTAAACATATGTTCCACGTAGTTGATTATCGGTCACTGGTGTTAGTGCACTGACCTAATTGGATACTGTTCTGTCTCCCCAACCAACACACATACCCTTTGTTTAAAAGTTTGTAGACAATGGGGCGTTCACAATCCTTAAAAACTGTTTCGGTGTTTTCGTTCCATCCAAAAAGTTAGTTTTGTCAGCGAATTGTATGCTTTTTAATTACCTTTAAGTAATTTGATCCAAAGAAGAACAGATTAATTTTCGTAGGTTTTCCCAGTTAATATGCTGTTTGAAAAGTTCTCGAGTTTCCAAAATTTTGAACAGATTTATTTTTAAGACAATTATTTCTACACAAAAATATGACAAAAATCAGCAACATGAATGCAGTTGTGAAGTTTCAACTTCCTTTAATAGCTCAAGTAGGAGAAATTCCGTTCCTGTTCAAGGTGTAAAGATTTTTTAATGTAAGATCTAGGCTTAAATTTATAAGCGAGACAAAGTGCTTGAACTTCCTTCTTATTTGTTCATATTAGGTTTAGTGTGGAAAAGCGTTATGCTGTATTTCTAACGTCTAATGCGAAACTTTACGACCTAATCGTGCCTACCTTTATCAGTCCACTTAGTTTTCAACATTATTACTGATTAAAAAATTTTAGAAACAATCTTATTTTAGTATTCAAATTGCCTCGCATACGCAGGTGTGATACAATCGAGTACCTCGTCTATGATTTTGCCGACGAACAGAACAACGTAGACTTAAAAGCAGATACAAAATATCCACTATACTAAATCCTCCAGACATTTTAAAATAATGTTTTGTAAACTAAGGCTGTGTGAACACGCCAGTAACCCAAGAGTTTAGGATTTCTCGGCAATGTGTTCAAAAATAACTTTACCGTCTGTACCGTTCGGGGATGACGTTTCTCCAGGTGGGGGAACGATGTATAAAAGTGAGATATAAAGGGTCTGGGCAATGTGACATGTTAGCATTGTTTTGCTTACACTTGTAGTAACACGCAGAGAAACAGGGACAACATTTTTTCGGAGAGACAGAGTAGCAGCAAGATGGAAAACGGACTACTACACTGCAACGAGCAAAGTAAACCGTTTGCTATTATTCTGAAGGCGCCAATAACTGGAAAATATTCCACAAGAATGCCGACATTTCTTATAAAATGGATTTTTTTAAGCTGTTATAAAACCGCGATGTTTGTGCCCTGAGATAGAGTTAATATTTTGAATTTTAAAGCGGTATCGCGCAGAAAAATGTAATAATAGATTTGTTAACTTTGAATTGAAAATTAAAGTAAATAGATAATTTTTTATCTAACTTAACAGTGATTTATAGCAAGGAACCTCACGGGCGTAAACTAAATAACGACAATTTTCGTATCAAAATTTAAAAGGTTTAATTATTTGGTCAAATATTTAAATTTAAAAGTCATCAAAAGAACCATAAATACCAGTTGATGACACAATAATACGTCAATATAAAGCATTGGAACTAACAACGATAAATACGTAGTGTGAATATTTTGAACCTCGTAGTCTAATAAAATTAGGTTTGGTTCCTACGAGATAAAAATCTTAAAAATGGAAAGTAATGCCCGAAGAATGCAACAGAAAATTTATAAATCTGATCTATTCTCGCGTATAATCAGAAACTATTTTCAAAAATACTTCCGCACTAACAATTTATCTCATACTCGAGATGAAATTCATTTTCTACATTATTAATGTTTTTCGTACACCTTTAAACAGAATCCTTATTCTTCTCAAATGTTTAAGAAGACAAAGTAGGATCAATTCATCTCAAGCGACTATTTTTTACAGAAAGTTTAGTAAATAGTGAACTGCTAACGATAGAAGGACGACCTTCCAATATTTAAACTGATAGTTATTTAAAATACTGAAATATATATATGATAAATATATTTAAAAGTCACAGTCAGGTAACCTGCGAGGGATGTTCTGTTCTGTCGCAGGCAGAACCTTGTAGGAGAGATACGAAGGGGCTACCTTTGGGGATGCCTTTTCCTCTCCGTTTTTGAACTAAGGCTCCCACAAGCCGAGGCACCTCGGCCTGTTCTGACAGGTGTATGTTCTGGGGTCACAGACCTTGGGCATACGGTAAGAGTTGTCCGCTATTCCCATTGGAACAGTCGGCCAGCTGCCTCCTAAACTGGTCGAGGCACGGAGAAGGGAATGCTGCGTCCACACAGCATAATTAAAGTTAATTATTCAGGTGACCAATGAAGCAGCAGGTAACTAATAATTGTAGGAGTTTGTCTGTGAAACCCGGCTTCTGCAATGTCCAGATAACAGTTGTAGTCTGAGAGCCACCTCGATCAATTGCTTCCACCATGATTGTTAAGTTCATTAAGAAAAATATCTCGATATCGACTTTCATTTACTTTCCGAAAAAATTCGGATGAAACCGAAGATGGCAATTCTTATATAAAATTATTAATGTCAAATTATGCAGTAATTCATATCGTTATTATAACCGTTAAACTTACATGTCTACACATTTCTGAGTGAATTTTTCAGATGTAATTTTTTTTTTATCAAGTTACGTTAGTCTTAGCCAAACGATTTTTAAGTTACCAGACGTTCATGAAATATGGGCGACGAGTTAAGTAAGAAAAATAATTAAGCTGGGCAGCGATTCACCAACGTTTATTTTTCCACGCTTGCGGCCCCTTCATTGTGCTATCATAAACTACCCTGAAATTTAATTAAAAATCTGGGAAAGCGTTGGCACCACATCAAATTACCAGGAAATTCTCTGTTTATCCTTTCCAGAGTTGACAGGTGGGCGTAGTTGCATTGAACACAGTTTTGCCCTTTTTTCGTAAGATGTTTGTTAACAAAAGCCCTGCGTTATTTCTTTTTAATCGGCTGTCAGACGAATGAAATGGTTTCAAACTAAATGGAAAAAATTCTTTAGTGTAAGTATTGTGTGCCGTGTATTGGTGGAAAAAGCGCTGTATACGGAAATCGATACGCTCGTATAATTCTTAGGTATCAAATTTGTTTAAAGGAAAGTAAATGTAATATTAAGCAATGTAAATAATTTTTCATGGTTGCAATCGATACGATTCAACAATTTGGAATTTGAGGTTCATCTTGCATTTCCAGATGATAATGGTAGCTATAAAGATTATTGCAAACTGGAAGCAATGATAGTAAGGGTGTAAGAAATGACTGTAAGTAATAATGAAGTATTACGATAAATGACATAAACAATACATAAAATTTTCAATTTTGAGAAAAGTGTAACATGCAAAATTGAAATATTAATTTTCAGAATATGCTGATAGTGGTAGCTTTTTTAAATCAGTAATAAAACTCATTCCATTTCTCACGAAGTTAACCGTTATTTTATGTCTTTAATTCTATGGAGAAGACTATGGAAATTTTACGTAATCAGTCAATTTCCTAAACGCTATGATAACGCGTATTGCGCTAAAATGTGCTTATCTACGATGAAATCTTCAAACAACTTTGATCAAAAACTAAATAAGTTTATTTTAAAAAAATATATCTTATTTAATTACTCTGAATTAATTGCTGTTAGGTGACCATAAAAAATATTATCCACAACAAAGTATATTTCATAAATAATTTTTAAAGTTAAATTGTGGTGGACTAAATTTGATTGGGAACTCGTGGCCACTTTATAATGTACTAATGTAATGAATAAATAGACGAACTTAATTATATTACGAAAATTTGTGCATTAAATGTGGTTTTAAAACTTTCGGAAAGTAATGAAGGGAAAATAGTTTACAAAGCAGATACGACAAGACACTTCGTTTCTGAAAATTAGAGATTTATGATGTTACTGAAAAAAAATACCTACGCTAATTAACTATGATTAAATAAAAGTGATTGGCAACTAGCTACCGATTTAAACGTCCATCAATAAAGCAGAAAACCTCAGATGCCCTTATTATATCTAACTTTCTTCTTTTATTATCGACCTCTGTTCATAATAGATTAATTATTTCTCTTACTTGAGAAATTCTCAATAATACAATTCAAGCAAAGATTCTAGAAACATACACTGTATCTCAGACATGTTACGTGGTTAAGAATAATTAATTATTCACTGCAACTGCATGATGAATGTTATTACCTGACGGACCTAATTGATTCCCAACGAAAGTATTATTGTTAAAATACGAAACCAAACGCCTTAACACAGCTGATAGTAATGGCAAATTTAACGAAAATTTTGATTAAATATTAGCGTCCCTGAGAAAGTTCTGTGTACATGAAAAGGAACAATATTCAGTTCATAATTCAGAAAAAAAACTTTTCTTGTAAATTGTAAATTAATTCAACGAAATTGTAATATTAGGTGTTAAATTGGAAAATTCTACGATGAAATAGGAGATAAATAATATCAGTGCCCTGATTTTTCAATTTAATTACCATCTATTACCTCTCAAAGAAATTGTTATGTCTGAGCAATTGTCAAAATGCTAACGAAAATGTATGGAGTTATAAGCATATTTTTATAAATTTTTCAGGGTTCGGAAAGAAAAATAAAATTTTAATATGATGTTTTTATTTATCCCTGGTTTTGAATTTAGTAAAAAGTATACAGTTATTTATGAGAACATATTTCCAGTTCTCTGACGTATTAATCTGTCAGAATGAGTAAATAAGAAATAACCATTCTGACTCACCCCTCGCTTCTTTACGTTTACATGTTGAATTAGATTTTTTTTAAATATTAATAACAGATATTATTCTTCATAACTGCTCTACAAACCGGAATATAATGCTTCAGAAATCTCATGCAGTCGCGGGAAAAAGTAAACTTTCTTTACCTAACCTGTCACTCAGCGTTACTGAAATTAATATTGTTTTGGAAATATTTTACATAACGGAATTTTGGCATTACAAGAAACTTACGAATATGACAACAATATTAAATAAAGTTTATGATTCGTCTGTGAAAGTACAAGCTAAACGGTGTCATACAATCCTTACGTTCCTGATGAATTAATGAGTCGTCTGCTATTGCGTACAACTAAATTCAACTGAGTATTTAAAAACTAAATTTAATCCACAAACGGACAATCAGGTTCGCCGAATCTTCGGGATAGTGAAAGAATAGACGGTGCAATTCAAGCAAGCGTGTTACAGACATACCAGAAATTATTATATTAACGTTAATAGTTGTCTATATATATATATATATATATATATATATATATACATATTAAATTTAATGTTAATAATAAGAAAGACAAAAGAAGTGATAATATAAATACCACACAACGTTTCTGGAAGTCTTGTTCCTATATTCAGAAGCAGAATATATGTGAGAGCCGAGAGAGACACAACTGCACTATCAGTTGACGAAATTCAAAAGCTTTCTGCACCTGAAGAAAGGAACAAGGCTTCCAGAAACGTTGTGTAGTATTTATATTATCACTTATTTTGGCTGTATTTGGATGTCTTTCCTATTATTAATTTTCAAACAGATGTAAATTTTTCAGTTTAAAGTTTAATGTGTTCATACGAAAAACAGTGGACTTCTTATCGTCTCGTTTTCCGTTTTCCGTTTTCTATTTCTTCTTGCTATAGTTTTGTCTGTGAACTATTCTTTCGTCGTATCCGTTTCTCAATTTCTGTTATTCTTCAACCTTCTTAACTTAAACCTACCCAGGCAATCTCTACACACCGCTGCCACAAAATTTCAATCCCAAACAGCGTAAATTAGTAAATAATCAGAATATCAGAAAATGTATGTTTTTCAGAAGTCCTTCGTCTGTTTGTAATACAGACTAGCGAGAGATTATAGGGGAGACGCGGTAAACGGCGAGCTTTAAAACAAGTTAGGATTTAGAATGAAAACGAACTGATTTATTTTGTGGCATTCAACAGGTACAGAGTTTTCATAATAAGAAATCGTTTTCAATTAGCCAATGTTTCAGACATCGTAACACAACACGTATTATACCGAACTCGAGAAAATAATGTCATGTTACTGAAATATTTGTAATCGGAAATAGAATCATAAACTGTAATACATGTCATTAGTGCTTAAAGTGAAAGAAAAATGTTATATGCTCGAGGGCGTCTACGACATAACTTGTGGCTAGAAGTGAGATTGTACTTACAATTCTGCGGACGTCGGCAGCAGCCGGGACTTCTTGGTCCGCCAAGTTCATGCCGCAGTCATGTTCCACCACGCCCCTGCTGCATAGCTGAGCCACAGAGCCACTAACGCACAGATCCGTGAGAGACGGCTGTTTTTCAGGGCTGATGCACTCACTTCTTGGAAGCGAACCGCGTGTGTAAAGCGCGAGGCCGCAAGCTCCGAACCCCCCAATGGGCAGGCGCCGCTCTTTGTCATTGGTCGAGGATCGAGGGAGAAAGGCGTGGCTTCGAGCCGCTGGTCCAACTGGAACTCTTTGCGCAGGGTCTGCTTAAGGGGCTGCCGCGGAGGGCGGTGCAACATTCTGTCTCAATAGGTCTGCGACGAGGACTGTATGGATTTCCTCTACGTAAACAATTCCGCGAAAGCTTTGAGTTTCGCGGGTGTAGATTAAAATAATTTAGAGATAACTTTAATCGTTGGACAATAAATATAATAATGTACAAATGAATGCCTTACACCGGGAAAATTTGTTATCGGATATTCCACGCAATTAATATTGAGAGTAAAAGAAGCAATCCATCGTCCTGAACCGTAAAACTGTACTCTGTTCGTCTTCGGGGAAAAAGAGTTAAGAATCAGATATGGGACATGAGTTCGAGCATTCCTTAAATAAATAAATCTACTTAATTTAGTCTATTATTCCATAGCGTTGTATATTGAGTCTTTTGCATCTGACAGTAAATTTAAAACTTACAGTTAATTTAAAATGACATGACTTTATTTTGTAATATTTCAGAGGAATTTAGCGTTCACTTACAGCGAACTTCCGAATACCTTGGTCTGGCTTACTTGATTCAGACAGCATTGATTCGTGCTTTCTGTACTGCTGTTTTAAATTTTTATTTAATCCTACGGAGTTTTGTCTTAAGTGTGCAAGGTTATTAAAAATTAAATTTATCGTTAAATTTCCAGGCATTTATATAGGCCATATTGTTTCTGCATTGCCAAAGAATTGTGTTGTGATCGTGTACCTCTTTATAATTTTCGTGTAGGCAGCAGAATAAGCTGGTTGTAGAAAACTGATGAGAGAGATGAGATTGAATTTGGCAAGGTGCAAAATATGCTGTTATGCACATCCAGATGGTTCTTATTGAAGATCGCAGAGCATAGGATCAAATAAGCTCTGAGGGTGAGGAGTTGCAACGAGACTGCAGAGGAAGCAGTTTGGCTGAAACGATCAGACCGATTGGGAAAAATATGGAGATAAAAAATTCTCTGAATGATTTTCTGTAGAATACGGAAGAAGAAGGAACACCGCTCGCCATTTCACGAGATGACTCCGGCGGAAGTTTACGTAAGAAAGTCCCGCAATTGCCTCTTATTACATTATAAAAATTTCTTACTGACATTCTCAAGTGAATTTGTTTCATAATTAACTCTGAGATATACTTATTTTACAGTGCGCTCTTTTGTATATATGGATAAATTGTGTAATTAATATTTAAATAGTAAATTGTAAATAAATTTTGTGAGAATAAATTCAAGCCCATTCTTATAAGTTATTACTAATAAATTAAAATAATTATATATATGCCGACCTGCTGTGGCGTAGTGGGCAGCGTCATTGTCTCGCATCACAGAGGTTCCGGGTTCGAATTCTGACATGGACATGGATGTTTGTGGTTGTCCTTGTCCGAAAACTGAGTCATTTTGCTGTTTCAAACATGTTTTCTTTCTTCTTTCACTCTCTCTTAACTCTTTTTCACAATTTTTAAAGTACTCTTTCTTCTAGCAGTGTACGCTTGGTATTGTAGGAGAACACGAACATGAGAAATAGTTATAGGTCGTATTAGGTACGCAATAGAAGAAGAGATGTGGAGGGGAGCATTGTCGTCAGCTGCCAACTCCCTTTGCGGTGGACAAACTTGAACTACGCCAGCACCATTCTTAAAAACATTAATTATATTCTTATGAACGGCATAGATAGATGGCAGCAAATTCTTTTTATTACACCCAGTACTTATCATGTTACGTATTAGTTTTTGAAAACAATATATTACCACGTTTTCAGAATAGTTTTTAGACTAATATTTGCCGTAACAATATATACTACGTTATATACGTGTTATACGGAGCTGCGACATACACCCACTACAATTACAGATCAGTTAGCCACTACGCATCGTACCTTGACACGACTTGCCATATGATGTAACAACTTAAATACTCGTAGGCCTGCTTTGGCTGTTTTTAACACGCTCACATGTATATTAAAAGCTTCGTTCCAGTACAATTAGCGCATAATACACATTAAATTTTCTGATACTTATAATTTTTTTGGTTCTACTTCTTTTATGATCATTTTATGTTTAGAATGAAGGTATAAATTTTATCAAAGTTTTATTTTTCCAAATATGAAGGTTGTAATGTCGGATATCAACTAAATTTCTGACCGGCCGAATGTTTACAACAGACATCTGAATTACACAATGTAAACAAGAAAAAATTAATTACCGAATGGATTGAATAATTTAAAAGTTAATAAATAAAAATTTAATTTATTATTTACTAAAACCAAGACTTTTCAAATACGGTTCTAGATATGTAAATTCATTTTTCTAACGTCCTAACATTTTAAGGTTATCTGTATCGATTGCAATTGCTAGCTTTTCCACAAAATTATCAATGGACTGTCATAATGTTTAAACATGAACTTTGTTGACATGCTAATTTTTTTGTCAATTTAGAACTTTCAATTGAAATATTTTGATTGGGTCCTAGCTTTTGTAACAGTAGGCCACTTTATTAATAGATTCTCACGATTTCAATTTCCCTTTCGTAAGACGTAAACAGTGAGACGAATCGTATCTATAAGATACACATCTATAAACAGATTAGGATATAAAAATCTCGAAAGTACCGGGAATCGAACCCAGGACAAGCGCTTAGCACGCGGCCCCTCTGACCATTTCTCCTGTTCTTTATCAGTACACGTCTATTTGGGCCAATCTTTTGAATTCAGTTAGTAAACATACATTAATTACCATTTAGAAATCTTTTTTTAATATATTTTATTTACGGTTGCATCAATTTCAATCTTATATTGTCAAAATGATGCATTGGAATCGTCAATTGTAGCCATACGAACATAAAAATAATGGAAAATAATATTCTGGTGTATTTTAAACATTTGCATGCTTGAAAAAGGTTAAAATCTAAGAATTATTGAAAATATGAAAATCTCTAAAGCCCTTTGAAGTTTTACTCTTCAACTAGTGAAACACGCATTGGAGATCAGTTAAGGGTCAATTTTATAGCTCCATAACAAATTTAATCAAATTCTTCCAAACAGCGCACTATTCTTTGAAAGAATTATTCCGAAGCAAGAATATTTAGTGTAATTATATAATCGTGGCTGTTTATCTTTGAAACGTCTTTCGAATCTCACTGTAAATAAGATAAAATTTATAAATATCATGTCCCTTACATTTTCTTGGTACAACGCATACATTTGAAGAAATTGCCGGAATTCGGTTTTCGAGCGAAAAATTTATGTGAGAAATACAAAAGCATGAAAATTAAGTATTTTTAAAAACATTTCTGTGTTTCTTCCACTGCTGATTTGGTATTAGCAAAATTAAGATGTCGTAAAAGTCTAGATATAAAATGGGTGTATAGAACCGAAAGTATTGACAGTGTAATTGTTAAGCCACAGAGGCCTACGACAATGTGAGCTCGCGAGAATGTTCTAGATCCACCAGCCATTTGACACGGAACAGAGAATTGACATAATCTTGCGCGGAGAGTATTAAAAAGATCAGGGGCAGGACGCAGACTTAATATTTTTGAAGATGTGCAAAGTGGCACTCATTCGTAGATAGCAAAATTAATCGAGCCAAAGTTTATAGCACCTTGTTCGTATATATATATATATATATATATATATATATATATTGTAATGCCTTGAGGGAAAGGCATTGTTTCAGATTAATGGTCTTGGCTGTCAGAGGAAGTTGTAATGTTTACTTAGGACAGGTCTTGAGAATTCGGAGCAATGGACGTGTGCGGGTGGCCTGTCGCAAAATAAATCTGTTAAGGCAGGCATTGTTTCTGATTAATGGCCTGGACAGTTCAAGGGACAGTATGTAATGTTGTGTACTTAGGATCGGTATTGAGGAGTCAGGGCAAGGCACATGTGCGGGGGCCTGTCACAAAATAAATCTGTTAAGGCAGGCATTGTTTCTGATAATGGCCTGGACAGTTGAAAAGACATTCTGTAATGTGTTTATTTAGGTTCTTGTGAGCGCTGGTCGTGTGAGGGTGAGAAGACAAGTTTAAAGTAATTGAGGGTGCAGTTTGTGCGGTCTGGAGAATTTAGAACAGTGCATGTGCGTGAGTGTTGGACTTCCTAGATAGCCTATTCATAATTCTGGATCTGCAGACTTTTACTGTTTTTATTTCTCTATATGGATCGAACTGCTATGTCCCAGTTTTCGACGCATACTTCACGCAGACTGAGTTCCTCTAGGCGCGCAGTCTCCAGTCTCCATTGTTAACTAAGAAAGATCCGCTGCGATTGTCGTCTTTAAGCACCCGTACCGCCATCAATTAAATTATATTAAAAACAATTAATAGCCTGTTTAATTGGTATTACAATATATATATTTAGAGTAACATACTACATGAGGGTAATCCACGTGTTGGCAACTCCTCTTTAATAACATAGGAAGGGATTTGAAATGGGGGATGCGGAAGGGTACAGGAATGTAGCTAAGGGTTAACTACAATTTCATTATAAAAGTTACTAAGTATAAATGTAAATATGAACCAACTTTGTTTCAATTCAAATTACATGTTTACACTAATTTTTTTATAAAATTGTATTCAAATTTTAAAAAATAATGGATTATAAATTTTACTTAATTTTAGGGTGTCATTAAGTGAATTTAGTGTGTTAAAAGTTGTTTTAATGTTCAGAATTTCTGATAAATTTCGTTTTATAAATTTTCTTCAATGTCTAATAATTGTCACATTATATTAAATGTAATACGGTAATATAAATTGTATAAGTATTTTTTATCTTGATTATTTTTATTTTCATGTGTTTTCTTCTTCTTAAACTATGCCGTTCTCACAGACTTGTCGGACGAATACGAATGAAGCCGTTTGTTAAGCCTCTTGCGATTGGAATTTGATTTGTCTTTTTTGCATGCGACAATGGGCGTAGAGGCGTTAATAAATGTGGTAAGTGAGAACCAACAGTACACGGGAAGCTTGGAAGAAGATTGCAGAAGAACGGTCAAAAATTTAATAATTTTTTTATCCCTATAAAAATCGACGGGAAAGAAATATGTGAATAAAATGAAAATAAAAAACCATACATTGAAAACCTAATTAAAGAATTTAAAAATAGAATTTAGATCCTGGGGAGCAAAATGGAATGTCCTAAGTACTACATGCAGATTAATGATTAAGTCTAAAATAGAATATGTAGCCCACATATAATAAAAAGTACCCTAAGAAAGCTAAACATAATTCATACGAGGCTATGAGAATCATAACTGGGTGCCATAGAACAACCCCCATAGCAAGAATTCTAGGTAAAAGAAATCCCTTTGGTCCAAGAAAGAAAATCAAAGATAATGAGATATGCAATAAAGAAAAATGGCCAATAATAAAGTCGTTAGGGAACAAACTTGTATCCCACAGCACTACACAACTCTCACCTCTATACATAAAGATAAAAAGGGTGCTTAGAAGGGAAAGCATATCACTTTCAGAACAGGATACCGCCACAGAGGGTAAACCACATCCCAGTGGACTTATCGCTTCTTGACTTGAGAAGTCGGAAGGATTAGGAAGGAAGAATTTACCAGGCTACTAATTAAACATACTCAAATGCGAGCAAGATAATGACGGAGTGGCATGTGCATTCGCATCTACGTTGTCAGAAAATGTCGCAACGCTAGACTGAAATGCAAAAGTGACATCAGCGGCAATAACATCAATTAAGATGGCAACAGAATGGTGCTTGGAATCAACATTAACAAAGTTCATTATAGCTTCGGAAGCGATTAAGATAGTAGTGAATTAATAAAATTAGAGAAAATTTAAATGAATCATAGCCAAGGGTAAATAAATAACCATTGCGTGGATCCCAACACATAGAAGTATAAAGGAAAATGAGCGGGTCGACCTACTAGCAAAAAAGGGAAACTCGGCAGCATAAAAGAATAACCTCCCATCTAGTGCATGGCAGGACTGCAAAGCAGGAATACTGAAGGATAGATGGTCTACATCAATAAAACAGGAGAAACTCGGCATATTTGTCAGCGAAAAAAAAACCTGCAATGAAATTCTCCTTACCAAGAAATTTGCGAGACGTCAGCAGGTGGTATTATATATTGTAATACTAATTAGAGGCCAGTAATTGTTTAAATAATTGGATTGTTTAGCGGTACCAATTTCAAAGACAACAATGTGTCGGCGGTCTTTGTTTGCGGGCTGCCAGCGCTTTCTGAGGCCAGTCTGGCTGATGATGTAGTAGTGAGCGGGACATTGAGAGAGAACGAACAGCGTGGCCCAAGTTTAAAATTCAACCGAGAGAGTTTAAGTTTTGAAATCCACGTATAAAGTCTGGACAGAGAGATACATTGTAAAAACCGCAAAGCAGAATCAAATAGTTAGTGCCACATTCAGATTCATACGCATAGCGAAATCAACATTTTCCACATAAAACGTTGAGTAACAATATGTCTAGCTGATGATCTGGAGGTGCAGCATATCCAGTTCCCGGAGGAAAATCCAATAACTACTACCATCAAGTGTAGAATCTGTGATTCATGGCCTTTTAGTGTAAAAAAATAGTGTCCCCAAGCCCCGAAACTAAGTCTGGTACCAGCAGGACATTTCGTAAGCAGAAACCAGATTAATTAAGTTTGTAAACGATAGTTAAAGGTAAACGTCAGATTTCGTTCGTCTCATTTTAAGTTTAGGATTGTTAATTACTTAATTTATAAATTTTTTGATTGTTCTTTACTTATCAAGCCCAAGTAAACGACCCTGAGAGCAGTGTTATCAAATTGCTAAACTTTGAGATTTAAATGTATTTAACCACTGAGCAAATGTCGTAAATTTATATTCAATAAAGTAAATTGTCTTACAAAGGTTTTGTTTTATTTAGAAGGCGCAACAAATAAAATATTTGTTTGTTAAATTAAATTTCGGCGTGCCAACGTAGGGCAAATTAATTGTATCATTAATTAAATAATTTTTTTTGATAATTAATCCTTTTTTATTCATTACATTTTTGGCTTCCACAACGTGGGGCAATTCATTCATTTAATCTTATTTATGCATTAAATTTTTGACGACTCAACCTGGGCCAATTTAATCTCCTCTTTTTTTTTAATCATTACAATATATTTAGATTATTGCTCACTATTCTGCCGCATTCTTGTCTGTTCTCCAGATCTCCTCAGCCAAACTGTCCCCTACGTAATGTCATCCTAATGATTCCTCCACATCACCTTAGATTGTCCTATCTTCAAGAAGGAAAGGGAAGCAACAATGGCCTGCTTCTCCATCACAGATTTCTGCTCATCCGAGGACGCCATAACGAAGCTGCTTAAGTTCATGGAAATAACTGGTTTATATTAAAAATTGTAATATGATCAAGGAGATTGTCATTAATAATCAAGATGATAATAGGGTAACAGAATAGTTCACGCGACAAAAAAAGTATTTTATACATAATTATTTTTAATTAAACAACGTTGTCATGAATTGTATAAAACCGTGTTGAGGAAAAATGGAAGTAAAATCCCTTGGAACGAAATTAAAATTGCAATTAAAATTATTTTATTTTTCAACATTCTTTCAGTTTGATAATTTAGATTTAGATTTATTATTCATTCCGTAGGCCTCGGTCCAGGAAATAGGATACCAGATTACATCAAAATAATAAATTATCACAATTAAAAAGTTTACAAAACAAGCATGGTACTTTACAAAAAAAATTATATAAGTTAAAACAATGTTAAAGATACTAATATAACAGTAATTAACGAAATAAATCTTCAATTTTCAATCGGCGGAGTTTCCAACAGCAAATCTTTCTTAGAATCCCGTCGAACATGAAAAAGAAAATAAGTCGGCAATTAAATTCTACAAGATTATAACAGCGTAACTTGATAGGATACCAACTAACTGTTTTATTAAAGAGGATCTAATTTGTGCTTCCTTTCTACGAACTCTTTCCGCGAGTAATTCGCTCCACAGAGATTTAAAACTCTTTATAAATAAATTTTGTATAGTTAAAGTTTTTATTTCGTCAGGAAGACTATTGTATAGATTTATCCCGGAATAACGAATGCTAGCTTCAAAAACGCTTAGGCGATGTTTTTATATGAGGAGTTGAAAGCGATTTCAAGTGTTGTATAAATGATATGTTCCGTTTAAGGTATATAAATTGAAGTTTCTCCAGACAAAATTTAAAATTATAGAATATACGTACAAGGCAATGTTAAAATCTCAAGATTCGGAAACAAAGGCTTGCAACCGGCATTACAATCCGCATCAGATATGGTTCCTACGGTCCACTTTTGTAGTTTAAAAGTTTGAAACACGTTATGTGAACGACCCCAGTTTGCTATCCCGTAAGACATGAAAGAATGAAAACATGCATGATATACCATTTTAGATGTAGATATATCGCTTTCCCGAGATAACACACTTAATGTGAAGCAAATTTTGTTAAGTTTGCCCGATAATTTATTTATGTGGTGATTCCATTTTAATTTATAGTCAATCAACAGACCAAGAAAAGGTGCATGCTCCGAAATTTCGCTGAATTAGAAATTAAACTGTTTGTGTTTGAAGTGAAGATTCAAACGGCTCATGACAATACCTACTTTCTCATGCAACGTTTCCGAGTCGTTGTCCGCGATTAATAAATTTGTGTCGTCAGCGTGAACGACTGATTTTAAATGTTCCCAACAACTAGAAGGACCTGTAATGCCGATCCTCATTATCTCCTATGTTTTTTCTGAATTCGTCAAGAGATCTTGAAGCTGAATGAAATAAAAAGGAACCCTATAAGCTACCATATATTTGATATTTTTTGTTAAATAAAAATGAAATTAACATCAGAAAAATTTTAACATTTAGATAAGGACTTAAATTTATTTATGAATTAAAAAATAATAATAAAATTAGTGTTTCAGATGTTTTGTTAATAAATAATAATGGTATTCTTAAAACTAATTGGAAACCAACGTATTCAGGGCGAGAAAAAAAGTCGATAAAGCATTACTATTATAGAATTACGAATACCACAATGAAAGTATTAAAATTGTTTAAATAATTATATTTTAATTCACGATTCTTACTCATTAAACATTTAAATAAACTTGTGGAATTAATTATTAACCATTAATACAATACTATATTAAATAAGAAGAAAAGTAATTAAAATGAAAATAATCAAGTACATAAGCAGTACTATAATAAAATAAGTGAAAAATTAAAAAATATATTAACAACTTTTAATTAAAATTAATAACAATTATAAACAGAGGTAAAGACTAAATTAAAAAAGAAAAACAACATAATGCCATATATTAAATTAATTGTGGTTAACGTTATTGTGGAAAAAAATAGGGCAAACTAAATGTGCTCTTGAAAGTAGAATAAAAGAACATAAAAACAATTATAAAATTAATATTCTCATTATACATAAATTAGAAGAAAACCATGAATTGATAGGAATAAATTAGACATTGAAGAAAATTTATTTTCCTTTTCGTCGTTATCTTCCGTCCGTTGGTTCGCTATATCGGTAGCTTAAAGGGTGCAGGATGAGTTGACCCGACAATTGTCGGTGGTTACAACAATAAACATCACTTAATCTTAAAATATATAATTGTATTTAAGGATTCATAGATGTTACACACAATATTATCCCGCTCTGTTATTTCTTAAAGATGCAAGCTCTAATTTGAAAATAAATCCAAACGGCAAGTTATGCAACTTTGGTTCACTTGTTAAATTGGCAACACTAGTTGAAATAATTAATAAGAGTTGAAATAAATAGATAAAATTGAACTTGAACTGTTATAGTGCAAGAAGTTGAAATTGGCAAATATTCTCCAAATAAGAACTGATTGAAAATTATAATTGATTTAAACAAAAATAATAAATTAATTGAAAATTGGCTTCATTTATTAATAATGATTTCCAAATATCTGTTCCAACTTGAAACAAAAAAGGAACGATTGACAATCAAACAAGATGTGAAATTGGAAAAAATATTTCCTGGATCAGTTATTAAATTAATTTAACTTGATCCTTAATACTTTAATTGTTGAGCATTCGTTTACAAATGAGTTAGCGTTCATTTTACTCATCGATGGTCTGGAGTCTGTTGATCACCGCACGAGCTGCGCTTCTCGGTCAAGATCAAGGAACCGAAGTCACGTGACTCGGACAGGGTGGTCTGCAATGGAGTCGACCATGGACCCGAACGCTCTGTAGTGGAATGTAGGTCAAGCCTCTTGCACAAACTCAAGTAAAAATCAGCAAGTTTTCGAACTTTTAAAGTCATTTTTAACTGGTGCTTTATTGACAACTGCATATACGCAGTATAACTTTTCACCCCACTGCGCCACCCGTAAAGCTCCCCAAACTCACTCATTTTCATGCTACAAATCGGATAGCACTCCCAAGCCGTACCCTGCAATGACCTCTGTCGACGCCGTAAGCAACGAACTCTATAAATAAATTTGAACTATTCACTAATTATAAATCTAAATTTATATATTTAAAACAAAAATCATATTAATACCATTTACGAAAAATAAAAAAATCACAATCTAAGATTCTTTAATGAAAACAACATTTAAGATGCATCATAGTGTGAAAATACACTGCACGATCCTGCATAAAGCAGTGCTCAGTGGCTTGTTCCGAAAATTAACTTCATAATCAAATATTATTAAGTAAATAATAAAATATTTATCAAGGAAAAATACTTTTGGTGTTTGAAATACTAAATTATTCCACTTTTAAAAATTAGACCCTATTGGAAATTATGTATCATAATACACGTCGTGTCAGAGTATTGGTGATACTATGACTGATGTTTTTTTATTATTATTTTACATAGTCATCCTCGTAAAAATGGTTGATGGTGGCACATAACTTAAAAAACTCACAAGCTGCCACTAGTTGTAATGAATTTCATGAGCTTGTAAAAAACAATAATGACATTATCTTCCTAAAAAAAAATTCTTCATACAAAAAACAAGATTTTTCTGTAGCATCCACCAATACCAGCCAATGAAAAAAGCTTCCAGAAACATTGTGTGGTATTTATATTATCACTTCTTGATTGAATTTGGAATAATTTTCAAACAGTCATAATTTTTTTCATATTAAAAATAAGTTTTGAAAGTAAAATTAAATATTTATTTTCCTTTTCCTTAGTTTTTCAAAGAATTGTAACCCGTCCTCCTCCAGTAACTATTTCAACTAGTATGTTGGTTTTGGGTAAGTAAAATATGCTAAACCTATCTTATAGGGACTGAAAGAGGGATGTGGAAAGGTACAGCAAAGTACCAAAGGTTAACTTGGGGCCCCTGTGATGTAGTTTAAGGATCCTACCCAATAATTCACCTAAAAGTGAGGCGTTTGGAACTTGTCCCCACGCCATTCCATTGGTAGGATGGAAAACAGTCTAAAACCATTCACATTGTGTTTAAAAAAATATTGCGTGACAGTAAACTTTCTACAGCTATTTGTCATTATTTGTTAGCGTATTGCAGTGCTGTTCATCAAAGTTGATGTTTGGTTCACAGATTAGATTTCATTAGACCAAATTATACAAGTGTTTGGTTTAGAGCCAAAGAAAATAAAGTGTGAAATTACTGTGATAATAGGAAGTAAGTTTTTGAGGTGGAAGAATGTGTATGCCCACAATTGCAAAGTACTGAATCAGAAAGGGTGGACTCCTGCTAAAATTGAGAGTAGTGTAGCAGATTTATGAGTTAAATTATAAAATGGTTTAATTTGGGGCAGACATGTATTCTCTAAAAGCCATCTAGGACTGTACATGGACATATCGTATGTTCTGTAACATTCTACCTCATTAATAAAAATAGGTAGTGTTGTTGACACCTCCATTTTACTATAATAATCTGGTACTCAATAGCAATTATCAGTTTTATGTATTGGTATAATAATATTTTATATAACATCATTCAAAAAGTTGATAGAATCTGTGAAAAAAATTGATGGATTGCAATACAGAAATTATGTGAAGTACATATTTTTTGTATTTTTGTATTTTTATTGATGTAAATAAAAATTTTTGTAATGAATTTATGGGAACAGGGAGGCTCCTTCTCTAGCAGACAGGTAGAACCATTAATGACAGAAACTTTTAATTTAATATTTACTGTTTAAAATTTTGTATTCAGTTATACAACTTGCTTTACATTCATTTATAATTTTTCATCAATAACATAACTGTACTATTGCTTCACACATTCACATATATGTACAGTTTGTAACACTTCCATTCATTTATTATTAAATAATAATCTATAAAATTGAGTTTTGGAATAGTTATGTACAATAACTCTTCATATTTATATATGTATACATATTATTCAACAGTGTTAAAACTCCAACAATTATAATGGAGATATATATGTATATTATAATATATTCACTTGGTTCATTTACATTTGATCTATACACAGAACATAGCCACATACAAAAGCATTGTAAAAAGTCATTAACAGGGATTTATAAATCTTTATAGAATCATTTTGTAATAATCTAATTTAAATATTCAGCAAATGTGATCCGTCTGCTTTATTAAAATGGGAAAATAATCACAAAATTTTGTCAGTGTTAACCACTACAATGACATAAATATATAAAGGAATTTTATTTGATTTCTAGTTAAGATATCACGTGCATGTATCCTTAATGTGTTTGATCTCGTGTTACAGAGATGTTAGAACACTGATTCTTCAGTTTTTAATGGCAGTATATAGATTTGTTAGCATCTTTTAATTGATGGTGTGCATGTGAAATAAATTAGACACATAAGAAAATGTTCTTAAATTTTGTGCCAAATGGTGATAACATTTTCAACAAAAACTTAAATTAACCACTATGTAATGAATAAATTGCACAAAGGTTGAAATTATATAAGGATAAAGGTAATGAAATAAAGATTTTAATTACAATTAGAAATATCAATTATTAATTCAATGGAACTGCCTTGTTTATATTCAACTGTTGAAAATTAGGCTATATAATTTTACAATTACAAAATATTAGTGTTAACTCATAAAAAAATACAGGGCTAAATGTTTCATTTGCATGTACTGTAATTAAAGACCATTATGGACATTATTCAATCCTATAAAAGAAAAAATATATTGTAAATTGTTTTTCACATAATAGTTTTACAAGATATTTGCATGTGGCTATTCTTAAACTTGCACACAATACTCTCCAGCATTGGTTCCTTATTCTTTATTCATTTGGAACTACAGTAAAGATTAGATCTAAAATTGTTGCTTCAGCATTTTCTTTTGAACTTGGTTATTTTTTAACAATTTTTGTACTAAATAACTAATAATAAACAGAATTAGATGCAATGGAGATTGTGCGACTGCTTCTTTGGCAAGTTTACATAATTAACAATAGTAAGATGAATTAAATAGATATCCTCTGTACAAACATAATGTGTTTTGCAATTAGTATGATCAATGTTGTGTCACAAACATTAATGGACAATACTACCTTGGTTTAATAAAACTTAATCATCTATCATATGTGTTTAAAATTATTTGAAACAATAAGTTTAGCATTTAGATTTAAAAAAATGTATATTTGGTAACTAACAGAAAATATATCTTAAATTGTTAAATTAAAGATATTTATCTTTTAAATAAATGAGAATTATTCAAAAACCCATAAAACATTTAAAAATGAAATGTATAACTAATGCCCTGATAGTTATTTCAGTTTCAGTACAACTATGCACTTTATGGCAATTGCAAAATAAATTTGTTGTTTTCTCTAAACTTCAGCTTTACTATCCCTTTAAATGAGAATATCATGTCAGTTTTGAGCAATGGAAATAATTATTACCATTATAAATCTTGAAAGACATTTTCACACGACTCACATAAATTATTTGAAGAGATCTGTACTGTGCTTTAAGTACACTGAACTTTGTCTCATATTAAAAATGGTCTACAAGTACTGATACACTATTTGGTCCTATATTTTTTGCCACATTGCTGCTGTCAAGAGAAACATTTTGCCAGTCTTTTTGTTGGCCTGTTTGATCTGCTGGTTCACTTGATTTCAAAGCAAAACTCCATGGATCTCCAGGATCCGAAGATGCCCAGTGAGGGAGCCGAAGCTCTACAGGGACTTGGAACTTGAGACCATGAGGTCCACACATTACTAGTGGACTTAAAAGGGTTTCACCTGAAACAAAAACTGCATAATGTTAAATTTACATATGCAGAGTATTAATATTAACATACAAAGTTTTCAAAATTTCTTCTCTTATTAACATTTAAAGAGTAACATTCACCTGTTTAAATTTATTCTGAAAATATTTCTTACAGAAACAAATATAAAATTGAAGAGTTACATTAAGTTACATTTCTATATATTTCTTCTCAGTTTCTAACTTCTGAATATTCTATTGTTCACATTTACTATCCTTCTCTTGTTCCTCAGAAGTTATCAACACAATATAGCTCTATGTTTAAAGTTGTTCTACATTAGTTTCAATTAACATGTTTCACGTGCTATTGTTCATCTTTCAAACATATCCAATATTGAAGACACTAAAATATATTGAAAACTAGCCATGATATAAAAAAAGTGAATAATGAAATTTGTTCAACACAATGATACATCTCTAAATACATTAATAAGAACCCCCTTTTTTTATTTTTATTTTAACAGATTTGGCACCTTCAGAAACAGTTACATTGCTTTGACCTTTGATTGAAGTCATTTCTGAATTAAAAAGTAATATTTCATTTAAGCATTTTATCTCCCCCACCCCCAGGAGGTATGGGTGAGGAGTCAAGTTTGGTATTAATGGATGTCTCTCCTTTTAAATGAACAAGTTTAATTATCCACTTTATTTTTAATAAAATATGTAACTTTTGATATACTTCAATGTCTTGCTATATATTGATCACTCTATACTTGCTTCCTATTAACATTAATCATCTTCTTGTGGTAACACTTAGCACCTACAATATCAGATTCAAAAATATGAAGCTCTATTCATCAATTCAACAAAATGTCCAATCATTAAAGACTGCTTGGATTGAATTTAATTAATAATTCCATCCTTTTGTCAGATAAGACTTGAAGAATCTTCTTCAAATCAAGTCTTAGTGACACTAAACCATTGTCATATGCCACTTTTTTTTATCATTATATCTATCATTGTTTGGGACAGTCAAGGGTTAGTCACATGGAGATAAAGATAATATGATAAACTTTTTTAAAAAAAATTAAGAAATAATCTGATAATGTATTCCTTTTTTCAGTACAAAAAATTAGAAACTTCTAAACTATTTAACCTTAAATGTGAAGAGAGTTACTACTATTTGAAAATATTATTTTCCCATTTCATCTGTTATAATTCCGTGTCAGTGATTTTAATTTTTCTATGTATTCCCTTTATATTCACTCCACTGTCTTAAAGTATACAGAACAGAAAAAAATCAGGTAATATAATATGATTATCAGGTTGAATGGGTTAATTATTTATGTAAAACCACATGTTGATAATTATTTGATTGTGAAAAATGAGAATGAAACTAAAGTAAAATTCATGTTGTAGAAGGAGCACTACAGCTACAAAAAATCTTAATTTTACCACCAACTTTAATTTTAGGCATGCCTTCCTTTTCTATTGTAATATGCTTATATGTATATTATGTAAAAACATGTTGGATATTGCTATAAATAGTTCCTGGGACACTTGTTTTGGATCAAATCATAAGCAATTTACTCCTCAAGTTGTCAAAACATTTGTAGCACACATTAAATGTTTAGTACCTTGATAATATTTAGCCATGGTCTTCTCTCCTGACTACAAACATTTTAATTATAAGTGCTTGATTGCACTAAAAAACAATCATAATCATAAAAAAAAGTATAATGTATATAGTAATATACACCAATTGTTAGTAATAATAAAATTTTCAAAATTGTACAACTATAAAATTTATTTCATAAGGTAATGGCCGTGTTCTTGAAATAATGTTTGAACAGTTTATATGTGGCATGAGATAGTGGATTTAAAGCATTCCCAGAACATTTTTGTTATTGCAAAACGTCTGAAGGAAACATATAAGCATGCCTCAGTCAAATAGAACAATTATTTCGATTTGTGTAAAACCTAACTATTGATAATTGATAAGTGTGTCATTGAAAAAGGTATGTTGATTATTATTTTTAAATATAGTAATACAGAACATTCTAAACTTTGCATAATCATTGTGCCATCAAATTTAATTTTGTGTCTGTATTTTGGGAGATTTTTTATAAGATATTATTTTGGTGAATTCAATTTTAAACATTTTCTCTAATTTTATATTTCATTGTATAAAGTGTTTTCCATATTTGTGACGAAGCCCGGAAAAGCAGCTTGAGATAAGAGTCGAATTTAAATTAGTAACCTTAGCAAAATTTAAGTGAAAAGTTATATGTAAAAAATATAACATTTCTTAAATCCATACATTAAATCTTGTATTAAATAAATTTATGTTTTATCATTTCAAACCTGTCACTAAATGTTAAGAATTACTATGAAAATTTTTATAACTAATATTTCACTAATTGGATTTAAATTGTTCATATTAAATATTTAATTAAATTATTATAAACTGTAAAGTGAGATTTAAATATATGTCAATATTAAAAAATATATATTACTTAAATTACACACTAAATGTAATTAAATTAAAAATATTCTAATAGTGTTTCAGGGCAGGATGTACCAAGAAAAAATTGTTAAGAAACAATCTGATACTTGTGTCATTATGCTGAATTTAGTCAATCAGGTCACTACATGGGCAAATTCAAGCAGGCCATCAGTTGTGTTGCCAAAAATGTTCTTTGTTTGGTTAGTTAAAATCAAACAAGAGAGAGGGAGAAAAATACATAAAACTATTGGATGGTAGTAAGGATTGAACCCGAGCCAACTGTTCATCACTCAGCAGCAGTGCTACTGAGTGATGACCTGTTGGCTCGGATTCGATCCTTGCTACTGTCCAATAGTTCACAGTATTTCTTTCTCTCTCCCTTCCTCATGCTGGCCAGCATGCAGTTCAGACCTTTTATCCTGACAAAGGGTGTTCATGCCCTCAAAAATTTGAACTTCCACCTATGCCAAACTGGACCAGCTAGTGATTTCAGGTAAGTAGGCATCACTGCGTGTGTGTGTGTGTGTGTTGATTGCAAGATTGAAACTTGGTATGGAAAGAGAAGAGAGATAGTTTGAAATTGAAGTACAGTGTAGCCATAGGGAACCGAAGGAAGTTCTTCAAATTTTCAGTCTTTCTCAACCTCCTCCTTCAGGAAGGAGTGGTAAACCATTCTGTGCACTGGCTGGTTGTGGACTTGCACTAATACTCCTTCTTGAAGGAGGAGGCTGAGAACCCTCCAAAAATTTGAAGAACAACCTTCAGTTCCTCATGGCGACACCACACTTCACTTTCAGGTAAGCCACAACCTATCTCTCTATCCTTTCCATACCAATATTTTTGACAATGTCACATTCTTACATGTTGGATATTGCTATAAATAGTTCCTGGGACACTTGTTTTGGATCAAATCATAAGCAACTTACTGCTCAAGTTGTCAAAACATTTGTAGATATATATATATCTTGGAAAGTGATGAAGGATATAAATAAATATGCTTTTTAAGTCAATTCATATGCTCAGGCGTAGAATCACACACAAAGAAAAGCATATGTTCAAAGCAGGGAGAAGGAAGGAAGAAGAAGGAAAGACTGAAAATATTTGACCTAGGCAGGAATTGAACTTTCATGACCTGCTCAGTACACAGATGCCTTAACCATCTTGGCCACCAGGTCAAGTTCCTGACCAGGCAAATATAGACCATCTTATATTGATAAATAGTTATTTAGAGGCAGAATGGATAGAGTAGAGGGAATGAAGTATTAGGAGCATCCATTAAGGAATAAATACAATGTTAGGAACTAACTTGGTGATGAAGATCGAATGTGACTTCGTCACAAAATTAGTTCCTAACATTGTATGTAATTGTGGATTTATATCCACTGTATGGTTGGTCAGCACGAATGCAGACCTATAGAAATCACTGCTGTTTTGCTGCATAGAACTACAATGAATGCCAAATACAAACTTGGTAAGATATATATTACAAATGAGAATAACCATAATATAAAGTGATTTGATAGGCCCTTTTCAAAGGAACACTCACATGTATTCTAATATTCTTGGATTTTTTAAATATTGAGGTAAATGAATATTTTATCTTTTAAATTACTGAAATATTCATATATATTTTCATATATATTTATAGCACACTCAACAATATAATATTTTAAATAATTAAAACAGGTGCTAGGAAAGGAGGTATGTGTATTAGAAGTATAAGTTGAGAATATAGTTACGAAAGCCCAATAAGACAACATCAAGCTAGCTTTAGACAATGAAATTTAGTGGAAAGTAATAAATTATAGATATGCATTATTGAAGGGAGGACGTGAATGAATACAGACAGAATGTTTCACAAGAAATCTTACCTTTGTCCATTTCAAGAGGAGGCAACATGGAACTATCTCTGCAGACTTTGAAGTAAATTTCTTGGTTTGCACCATGAGGGAGAGCCCCTGGAGGTATCACTATAGCGACACCTGTCTCTGGGCTGTGGAGGGTGCCCCCCTCGTGTGAGAACACCCCCCTTGCAGTGGCCACCACCTCGCCACCCCCCTCACCCCTACATACACAAAGTGTTTGTTAGTACTTGAAACATACATGTTAATTGCCATCTGCACTTTCTTTTATTAGTGTGGCAGAGCAGTACTTTCATTCAGAAGCAGGTTCATTCACACACAAGACTTACTGACATGTGAATGTAAAAAGTCACATTGTAGAACATGCAAATTGTTACTTTTATTATAAAAAGTAGTAAAATCTAAAGTTAAGTCAATTTTTTAGGGAAGTGTCGGTGACACTGACAAAATTTATAAATGATTTTGATAAAATATGTAAATGAAATTGTTAAATTACTTTAGTTGAACAATAGTAGATAGGGTAAAAACCTCTGTTACAACTATGTAATGTACTGCAACATTAAATGAACTTATATGAGGCTCTCACACATGTGAAGTGAAATGCTTTTACATTAAGCTAAAAGCTAATGTAAAATATTTACAATAAAAACTTTTTAACACATATCAGATGGAATATTTCAATATTAAGAGTAATTGTGCTGATCTTAAAAGTCCATGCAGAACTGAAGGAAAATAAATAGAGAAACCAATAGATTAATGAGGAAACTTGGTTTAATTGAAACAAATTAGGAAGAAAAAGAGTTTAATATGGCATAACACCTGATGCCATATTTATATCAGCAGACTTGCCAATTATAATCTAATTAGTTTTCATGTAGCATGATTGTTGTAATATCTATTTATTGTTTTTATTTTGACAAACACAAAATTATATCATTTTTGTAATTTTGTTCCTCTACGCCAAAAGTGTATTTGATATATCATGTAATTATATATTATTTTCCTGAAATTTGCAAAACTTAACACTATTGAGCCTTAAACAGTTTTTATAAAGACTGTTTTATCTAGTTCAATAGGCAGAATAAACTTACTCACAGCTGTTAACTTACTTGCATATTAATAATAAAGTAAAACTACCTCACCAACATAAATATATCTAAATGATACAAAATAATGTATAAAAACTTGTAAGTTGTGCCTACTACTTCAATTTCGCCTAGTCCACTTATTTAATTATGTGTTTAATTATTTACCTATAGAATTATTTTGTTTGTAAAAACATTGTTTATGTTTTGTTTCATTATGTCCCAAGTAGTTTCTGCTTTTTCACAGATTACACTATTTTTCTTTCTATATTACACAGAAACTAAGCTCACAAACAGTTTGTTCTAGGCACATTAAACAGAACTGAAAATTGGCTTACAATAGTGAAATTATGATCGTCTTTATTAAACCTACCATAGTTTAAGTATAAACAGTCTAAATAATTTACACACCTGAAATTGTTGTCGAGGTAGTGCTGCATTGCATTACTACGAGGGTCGGAAGGCTTCTTGTATAACTCAAAAGCAGATCCCCTTTGCTCTCTATTAGCAAGATCTAAGCCACTAGGTTCTCGATTGTGGTGGCCATGATGATTGTGGTTATGATAGTTTTCTGATGCTCCAGATCTTGGAGGAGGTATGTTATAGTAATACTGGCCGCCGCCACTGCGATGCAATGTAGGATTGTAGTTTCTGTCAAGACTGCTCCCATGTCCAGAATCAAATCCTCCATTTGTTTCTTCAGGTGCTTCAGGTTAAAAAATAAGTTTTATAATGTACAATTTGAAGAAAAATTAAATAATGTGTGAAAAATTGATGTTTTAGAAGCATATATCAAAATCATATTTAAAGAAATTGTAAAAGTAAGGGAATTTAACATATGGTATTATTGACTTACTTCCATTTTGATGAGGTGTAAAATTTGCTGAATCAATGTTACCAGCAGTTGAATATGATTTGGAATGTTGATAGCTATTTCCTGTGCCACTTTTCATCAATGTTGACACATTTGCATTGTCATCATTCCTGAGAGTACTCATAGGTGATGAGGATATGCCAGTATCAATACTTCTCTGTGGGGATCTTTGATCATAATTTCCATCAGCACCCAGTCTAGGTCCCCACTGATTCTGACTTTCTGTTGGAGGAGGTCGATAATTCTTGGGTTTGGGAGGAGGCACAGGTTTGTAGTTGGCTGATTTGGGAGGAGGCATTGGCTTATAATCACTCGGTCTGAAATATTCAAATAATAATGATTGGAACACTAATTTACCGACTAAGGTGGCAAACTTACATAATTTTAATCAATCAATCATTTGATCTACAAACTTTTGAGAGGTGAAAGCTTCAAATTACTAAGCAATAATATTAAGACCTTTAAAGGTATTTTATAATTGAAGTGAAATCACATTAGAAACAAGCCACTAATACTTTTTTTTGTTTCTGAAAAATGCTGTGGATATGACTAAATTACATTAGCATCTAGGAGCAAACTATTTCCACATATATAACTAATATACTATATAATCAACTCACTAACTCATATGATTGACTTCCAATATTAACCCTTAAGGCACATTACATATCCAAATAAAAGTTACATAAAACATTATGAAATCAAATTAATGTGCACAGGTAGATAGTTACAGATTTTTATGAAGATTTTTCCTAAATTATAAGTTTCAATCACAAAGCCATTAGTTTAAAAATAGAAAACCTCAAATCATAATAAAATATGTAACCAGACACTATTACATTTTATATATACAGTTCCTTAGTTATTATTTTCTTTATGAATCTGTTACTTAAAAATGTTAAAATATGAAGAATTAGTCTGATAAATAATATTATATATGATATTATAATTTATGAACAATATACAGACTAATATATATATATATTTTACAAAAAAGGTTAAAGACACATATTTTCATTAATATTTGGGTCCTCTTCAGTTACAATGACAACAATGCTGACAATTTAAAACCAAAGATATTAGATGATAAAATTAATATATGGTCATTTGTTTGTTTATTGGTCATAAATCCTGAGAGCCTATTTTATTAACAGTATATTAATTACATTATTGGTAAATTCCTTAAAAAACAATGAATAATTAGTTGTTACATATTTTTATCACAATATCAAGGACAATATGAAAATGATTCTAAAACATAATTTTCTTTGAATGAACAATTTTACATATGATTAAAATTAATAATAAGAAAGATAGCCAAATACAGACAAAATAAGTGATAATATAAATACCACACAACATTTCTGGGATCCTTGTCCCTCTTTTCAGGTGCTAATAAGAGCCTTCAGTGTCACAATTGCACTCGTCATTTGTCAAAACTCTAAAGCCCTCTTAGCACCTGAAGAAAGGGACAAGGTTCCCAGAAACATTGTGTAGTATTTATATTATCGCTTATTTTGTCTGTATTTGGCTATATTTCTTATTATTCATAATTTTCTTTGTTTAAATACTTTTTTTAAAAAAAATTCATGCCTATTATTTAGTCATCAGTTCCGTAATGGTATATGAGGATGATAAAACATTCCAGGAAATGAGACTGATTTTAAGTATGTGTTATTAGTCAAAGACACAATTTGTCTTGACAGTTTTGAAGATAATATCTTGAATATCCAATATATTTTGAGAAAACTCTGTGGCACAATGAGAATCAATTTAACATGGGACAAATAATAACAATAAATTAAATATAGGAAGACATACAATATACAGCTATAGCTATAGCTATACAGCTTGTCTGTGAGAACATAAATATTGAAAATGCAATTACACTTGACCTAGTTTAATCATGTAAATAAATTGGCAGAAGGGTTTAATTTATGATACCCACTGAATAGAGTCACACAGCACGATGGACAGGGTAGCATAGAATACATAACAGTGAAATAATATGACAAGTGATTTGAGTAAAAGAGTTTCTGTGCCAGATCTACAAATGCAATGTCTATTACAGAAGTGCCTTATCCTACTCTGCATTCAATTTTGATTCTGCCTTCCCAAGTATGTTACAGAAGTTGAACTACCCTGCTTATGTCACCTCACTCTTCATGTGCAGCAAGGCTAAATGTTGTAATAAGAATTCATCATATGTATATATTTTTACTTCTGTGTAATATCTATATATTATGGTTAAATTTATATTGAGGTAAGAGGAATTTGGATGGTATGTCATTAATCTCTCATGTTCTCACTCTAAAAACATACAAATTGTAGACACGCTGACACATGTACTTACTAAATGTAAAGAACCTAATACAGTATAAACAAATTCATTTCAAATAAATTATCAGCTCAAACATTAAAGATATGTCAAGTTTTTAAAAAAATTTGTAATGAAATTATTTGTCTATAAATATATTGTATATGATGTCAAATAGCAAATATTTTCCGAGTGTATTTGATGTATGAGTAACTCTTGGGCTTCCAACTGCTGAGAGTGGGCTTAGACCTATGTTCCAATGGTGGCCACTGCCACTGAAACCTCATGGTCCAAGCCTACTCTTATCCTGTAGAAAGCCCAAGAGTTTTTTTTTTTCATATAACATTCACTTCATATTACTTAATATTATAGCAATAGTTACATTTTCTTAGGAACTACTCAAATAAATCAACTATCTACTACAATTAATAATTGATGCTAGCAAATATTTATTTCTTTATATCAAAGTAATATCCCATATATTAGAAAGTTTTTTAGATAAAATTCATACATATTTTCTATTTATTTACAATTCACTTCTTTAATAAATCGAAGTATTTTAAAACCATTAGATCATAAGAAATTGGAGGCAAAACTAAGAAAAGTTTTGTCCAATTTGTGGTTGTGTATAACCTCACTTAGGGTCTTTCACTTGTCTTGTTTTATCTTTTCTTACATTTAGAATAGAAATTAAACATATATTTAAGTTTATTTTTTCTATTTAACAATTTTCAACAAATTGAAAATGTTATATATATGTGGTGCAGATTTGCATTATTTAACCTCGGACTATGATCCTCACTACTAGGCATGTAATTAATTTCTTTTATGTTTTTTTTTTCAAACTACAATATTTTACCAAGGCACAATTTGCTCACACTAATATTTTAGTATATAAAACTTCTGTGCATTGATATTATTATTTTTTATTTCTGAGAGAGTTAGAAATACAGACTGAGTTGGGCAGAGTGTGCTCTTAGCAGCAGAGACAAATGAACGTCATTTGTCATATATGTGTTAATCACAAGATCAGGAAAAGTATAAAAAAATTACAATTAAAAACAAATCTAATAGACAAAAATACAAATTACTATTACAAAGAAATAATAAGTCTGAAATTGGGTATTTAATGTATAATTAAGTTTAATAATTACATTTACAGTGAAAGTATATATTCAAAATAGACACAACATGGTTTGAACCTACTTTTGGACTTCATCAGGTGATAAATATACATTAATAAATAAATAGGAGCCCAATTTAATATATCTGTAGAGTAAAAATTTATTCTTTAAATAATGATTATTTGGATTTGATGTAGTCAGTTATAACTTAGGTGACCTTGCCAACCAAATCTCCAGTAGCTGATTAATCAGAACTTATCTAGCTAATTTCCACCCATGAATCAAAATGGCATTATCATATTTGGAACTTTATCAGATTCCATCTGTATTTAGACTCCAAATGAGAACTATTTGAATATGCAGGCCCCTCTTTAAAACTCTAAAAGTACTGCCACTACCATGTATTTACATTTATGAAACAATTCTATTTGAAGAATTAAATCAAACTAACACTGAGTATGACATGAAAAGGTGTTCTGACATTCACTACCTTAAACCACGCAAACACATTCTTTACATATTAATTCTATAAGAACCTCAACCTTCAGAAATAGTTGTTTTAATTATGGAAAACTACTATTCAATAAATTACCAAAGAAAAGAATTATTGAAAATCATCAGGAAAATTTTTTATTCACAACTGAATACTGCATTACTGCTAGATCACTGCTTTTAATGAGTACCTAAATAGTTTCTAATAGAATAATTGTAAATATCCTTTTATCAAAAATTTACTTATAATAAATTATACTTAAACTTGAATATTATAATTTTTTTTTTACTTTTACAAACATCTTGTATATGAAAAATGGATAAATATATATTCATTCATTCTCAAATTCAGCATTAACTTAAGAATATATATATATATATATATATATATATATATATATATATATATATATATATTTCTGACTAATTCACTCAATTAGATTCTTCTAGGTTTACAATATAACAATTACTGTGGTGCATGAAATTCCATCAGACTTTTGAATATACTTAATTCTGTTAAAATGGGATGTTTTGCGCCCATTACAGCCTCAGCCCATGGATTGAATTGTAAAAGAGACACTTAATAATTTTGTACCATTCAGATTACAATAAACATCATTGCAGCAATTATTCAATAATTGACAGTAATATGTCTGTAGCAGATAGAAAAATTATTGACAGTTAATCTTATAAAGACAAGTGATAAATTCAAATTAAATTATACATATTGTATAATTTCTTATGCAATAATTGTCATTTAATCAACTATGTTCAAAGTTCAATTTTGAAGACAGTTTTGCAACTCAAATTCTATAAAAAACATTTTTGCAACATATGCCTGGATAAAATTATTTCACTACAAGCCTAAAATATTCATTCCCATATTTATAATTGATTGGTATATTGCTTAAAGGTTACCTAATGAACAAGTTCTGTGGCTTTTTGGGTTCTTCAGAATAATATTATTTTTCTTACCCATAAATATAAGTAATTGGTTTGTCAAAATACAACTATCTTGCATTTTATTAAATATATAACAATCTTTTTCATGATGAGAATAAAATTAAATGTATAATCATTCCACAAGTTTTCTTGTGCTACATTAATCTTAAACAATTATTAATCATGATTTATGTTTGAAAAAATGCTGATAATTATAGATGATGGAGAATATAGTTTTATGGGAACATTATGAGAAATCAAGCACACAGTTCAAAATGTTATAATTTTACACAAAATATTTCTTCACTATTGTTGTAGTAAATATTTTTCAGGTAAATAATTTTAATTTTTTCATGCAAGATTACTGTAAATAGAGAATTAACAGTAACACATTGGTTTTCTAGAAACTTACCCTTTACACATGAGCATTGACAGTATTATCAACTAAAGAGTGTGTCCATGCAATCATATACCTAAGTAGTAACTAGTGTCTGCCTTGCCCAGTGGATTAGGAAAGGTCATATTCATGCCCGGTCTTCTCAATGTCAAACTTAAATTTATTTACATGTATTTGACAACTATCTAATGTGATCATGTCACAGTTCCTGTGTGTAAGAACTTCTAGAAAATGTGCTGTACACTATAGGTGAGTAATTAAGTGTGAATATGGTCTTTGCTTAATCCTCTAGGAAGGGCAGTTATACGTTACCTAAGTTTATGACAGACAAACTGCACTCCCTATTTGATAATACTATAAAAGGATAAATTTATATATATTTCAAAATTTGCAGGTTGTTCATGCACACAACATTTGAAATTAAATAAGACACAATGTAATTATTAAAGTTGATTAATGGTAGAAGACACCAAAAAACCACCAGAAAGTGAAAAGTAAGAGTTTATAAGAATACAGAACCCTCTTGTTTTAATAACCATTCTTTTAATAGGATGAGGGAGAGATGAGTATGATAAAAATGTAAGAAACAAAACTGCTGAGCAGTAATGATATTTGTAACTAATTGAATTTCTAAAATATTTGTGCACATTTGTTAATGAATAGTACAGTCAAACTTTCCTAAATATTCCAAACTATGATTTAGCAGGTTTTTTTGGTAAGTATACAAAAGTTATTTGGAATAAGACTCTAAAGTAAACTACATTAAAGGTTCTAAGATTGGCACAAACCTAAGAGGACAGAGAATTTAAATCAGAGTGATCAAACCAATGTGTTCTGGCTTGAAATATATATACGAGAAGCTTTATGGAGTGGAAGAGTAGCATATCCTGTTGTTTGGAAAAGAGCCTCCAAACTTTTTGAGGACCGACTGAAATAGATGCAGCAAGAAATAATTTTCAAATGATAATATATACTGTAAAATAAAGACAAAGAAGTATTTTTAAATTTTGATTTTTTTAAAAGGAACTTACCTATATTTATTGTAATCGGGAGGTTTGTTTGGTTTCGAGTCCATATTATTAGCCTTAATTGGTTGTGCTGTTGAACGAGTAAACCTGTAAGGGTCATGGTTCCTTGGAGAAAGTGGTCCACCATTAGTTGTACATTTTAAGTCATCATGAACATTGGAACCTAGTCTGTTGTTAAATGAATCATATGATGAAACACTATCATAGCTACTCTGTTGAAAAAGAAGAAAACATAAATTAATAATTATGTAAATTAAGAACAAAGTAAGTTCATTGATGGGACTATATGAGGCAATTAATCAAAATTTTATGACATAATTGCTATGTATTCAAAAATTTTACTAGGCCTTTAGTCACAAGGAATATTGTGAATTCTAAACAACTTCCATGCTGGTAAAAAAAATAATATAAACAACTACTTAACCATTAATTATAAATATTTTACAAACTACCCTCAACTGTTACAAAATACCATTCATATTAACATCAAATTACCACAACACACTGTTCTAAAATCAAAGTAAATACAAGAGTGTATTGATAAATAGGGTACTAAGAAAGCTTGTTATGTGATGTGATTCTTAGTAAGCATTATTCTTTAATGGTTCTTCAGAGTTATGAAGAAACAGATATTAGTTGACTTGTGTATTCTGAAGTGATAAAAATTATTAGTTCAAAAAGTTAACTATGCTTTAGATACAAACTGATCTGAGAAGTTTGATGTTAGTACTTTGTGCATATATGTTGATATGGATAGGAAAGATAGAAATACAGAGAAACTCACATTATGCTTACCTTGACACTAAAATCAGCCATCATGTCACTCATAAATCAGAATTTATATTTTGTGAGGTGTTATTAACCTTCAGGACATGTAATGAAAAATAAGCATAACAAAGAAAATCGTAATTCTGTATTCTGAGTGACATAGTGGACATTTTTCACACTAATATATGCCATCTCTCTATTTTCTATCTCTCTTTCCTGTCCATTGGTTGGCTAACATGAGATGCAGTTCTCTAACCTGAGGAAGGAGGCTCAGGCTCCTGAAAATTTGACATGTTCCTTCCTATCCAACACAGCAACATCACCTATTAACTTAAGGTAGGCTTTCAACTAACTCTCTCTCTTACCCACCCTACTATCTTTCTCTCCTATCCAACACATGATATATTCTTTCTCCTGATAAAAAAGGCTACCACCTCAAAAATTTGAAGAACTTCCTTCTGTCCTGAATGGTTACACTGAGCTTAAAAGAGGGTTAGAGCAGTTGACTTTTTTGAAGGTTGGAGACAGCCAGATGGTGAAATCCCTACGAAATAAAATTATCCACCAGGTAGTTATTTTGTGATCACCAGAGAGACAAGAAGATTAGACTCCAGCCTACTAGGTTCAAAGTAGTCAAATTTAAAGTCACTGATCTCACAAAATAGCACAAAGCCAGGAACAATAGTGGTGATAATTGGTCAGAAGGTTGGAGAAGGGGGCCTGCCAGAAAAAGGAAAATTGTGATTGGAGGAGAAGAGAAAAAGTAAGAGAAATTTGAGGCATCAAAATTTTAACAAAGCTTGCATAAACTAGAGAGGGCAATGTTGGTACAGTTAACAAGCAATTTTGGAGAAATGCAGAGAGAAAAGTTTTGTGGAGGCAATTATGTGGAGATTTCGAAGTTCGTCCAGACAGCATGGACCCCTCTTCCAGACTTGCATTATGAGGACCAAAATGGCTATTGTTTGTCCAGTCACTAGAGCAAAACCCAAGACTATATGTGAGATGAAATTAAAAAGCATGAACTTTCGATATAAATCATATAACAAATGCTACTTTGGCACATAGATACCCTGTCAATATTCTTTCAGCCTTATACTGTGTTAAACAAATATTTTAAAATAATTTTTATGTAGACTACCAGGTTTGTAAATATTATGCATATATAACATGGCTACATGAATCAAATAAAATTTTTATTTACATAAAAAAGCAGTTTTTAAATTACATTCTGGGACAACAAATAATGTGGTCCCTTCATTTTAAATAGCAGAGGTTAGTCCAAATAAATATGTTTGTATGTACACGACAAGGAGGTAAATTTGTGGAATTTTTTTACAAAAATTAGGTAAATTCATCAGAGTTTTTTATTTTCTTAATGGAGCTATTAAATTTGTTTACGACAAACATTTGTTCAGGAAAGAGAGTGAATGTGGCAAACATCCACATAAATCTTGTTTAGAACCAATAAAATTATGTGATAGAATGAGTGTCCAACCCTAATAATTTGCTATGTTACTCATCAGATGACCTGAGATTAAGAGAAATATAGGAAACCATTAAAGAAAGGGATCCATTACTACTATGGATAACTATAGATGACTTGTGCCATACCAGAGAGAATAAACCACAGCAGCTAGAATCCCCCACCACTCCTACTTTGCTAGGCCAACAAGAGGACATCTGTATCAGTGAAAATTTGACCTGCATGGCTTATATGATCACATCACTAACCCATTAGTTACTTCACCAGAAGATAGATAAAGGGAATGTGGCTTAAAAATTATGGTTTATATACAATCTAGATAGGATTTAAACACAGAGATTAAAAATTTAGATTTGATTTTTAATTTTAATGTATAGGGTGTCCATAAAAGAATGTCCCAGTTTTAATGGTATATTATAACAGTTTAATTTAGACTGTTTACAACAATTCATACATTAAATTGAACATAAAATAACCTAGTTTTTCTTACAACATAAAATCCAATTCTTCCCACACTTTGGTTATCAAGTCTGGAGTAGTTGAAGCTATAACCTATTCCATTCTGTGTCTCAACTCTAGTAGTGGTGGAACAAAGACATAATCTTGCATGAAGCCCCAAAGTATAAATTACATGGCATGATGTCAGGTAAATGTGGAGGTCAGAGGTCACTTTGACCATTATGACCAATCGAACAGTCAGGTGATGTTCAACCACTCTCATACAAAAAGATGCCAGTGGGGCTTGTTGCCAAATAAAGTTTTCAGGTACACCTTCTAATTGAGCCATTTGCAACAAATCCAGATAAGCCACCTCTGTTATGGTAGCTTTAGTGAAATAGAAAGGTCCATTCACTTGACAAATGGGACAAGGTGCACAAAACATTTAATTTTTGGGAATTTCTTTGATTTTACAAGTTCGTGAGAATGTTCTGACCTCTATATTCAAACATTATGGTATATATCTCCCTGCTTAGATCATCACTGAACACCACATGATGAAGGAAGTCAACTTCCTGCTGCAACACTTCACTTACAATGTACATCTGGCTTTAAAGCATGTATCAACTGTAACTGGTATGGGCATATGTGCAAAAGTTTTCTTAAAACTTTCCTACCATTCTCTTTGGCATCTGAAATTTAAGACGTACTTTATGAACAGGACGGTAAGATGCTCTGATGTGGTCAACATCCTCTTCAGACCGTTTTGGTCATTCCATGCTTCTCCTTTAACTGATACTCTGGTTCATTCAAATTGTTTATACCATTGGCAGATGCTTTTGTCACATGGTGAATCACAATTAAACTTAAGTGAAACATATGTTGAACTAGTTACAGATTCACTATTAGCAAACTGCAGAACACAAAACACTTTACGCTCAGTATTCACCATTTTATGTATGTGGCACTGCAAGCAGGAAAACAGTACTTACAAATGTACTTATCTAAAACTGTTTGAGTTACTCTTTAATTGTGATCTTGAAATAACACTACAACACTTACTGTTGATACTATTAACTTTTATACTGGGACATTCTTTTATGGACACCCTGTACAATAGAAAACAACAGTTTTCTTAAAATTAATAGAAGTATTATATCAATTATTTGTTCACTTACAGTTTTCATATTGTGCCTCTCAAGAGAGCTACTTCCTCCTCCTCCACCACTTCCACTACCAACTCTATGATGAGGTGTTGCATTTATGTAGTTTGGTGGGTCCAGTGCTTCTCGCATAGCAGATGTACCATCAGAATCACCATCCCCACCTTTCCCAAACAACCTCTCAGCAGCAGTTCTGCTTAGTGTGGCTCGAGGTGGTTTATTTGTTCTATCAATTCGTGGAGGTAATTCTGGAGGTCCTTGAAGTGGAGGAGAATGTGCTAGAGGTGAACGTGGCATTGCACCACTCCCATTTAAATTACGTTGACCAGGATATCCTGCTGGACTTGACGTTTGGTGATGGTGATGAGGATAGTTAAGGTGCAAATTTGATGATCCTGCTGATGTATCTTCTGACATGTGTGGTGGTGAAAATCCATATTTGCTGTCCCCGCCTTGAGATCTTCGTTTACTTATCGACATAGGAGCCAAATTGTGTCCATGGTGATGGTGATCTGATGGAGCAGGTATACCATTGTGACCTTCATAGTTCTGTAAGAAACATTACACTGCTAAAGAATGTAAACCACAAAATTTTTGCTGAAAATCTGCCATGGTGGTACAGAAACCTCTCATACTAACAAAATTACTTCAGCAGCATCAAGAAGCAATATTAAAGGTTATGAATAAAAGGGAAAACAGTTTTAGAAATGTAGTTTAGAAAAGCATCTGATTTGTTACAAGATTACCATCACCTTCCACAACCAAGATATTAAGTATTATTTTATGGTGCTTGCAAGGAAACTCATTAATAGGTTAACATATTGTATTACTGAAAAATAATATTTAAATTATTAATTCACCTCATCTGCTGAAATTTGTTATTCAGAATGAAATACCAAATTCTGAATATCATAAAATTACTTGAACACCTTTATGATTGATAACTTTTAAATAAAAAATTTCATTGTTGATGCACCATATATCTTATAATATATGTTTTCCTGTATAAATGTATAAGAAAGTGTTTACTAATCCATTTCTGCTCTAAATGATAAGTTTATCATTAAACACTATTTCAGCTAATTAAAGTAGTTCCAAAATTTAATTTTTATGTTAAACTTACTATTGAATTTGTTTGACCAAGAAGTAAGAAAAATATTTTAAAATTGAAGTAATGAAACCTCTTGTATAGGATTGGGAAACATTTCAATATGTCCAAATTGGACTTACCAGTACTTGCCAAATGTAGCTCATCCCTACTAATTACATGCCAAGAAAACATTATCTTATTGTACTGGTTTTGAAAGCTACACGTGTAACACATTGTGTAATAATAACAATTTTCTCTTTCTAATGAAAATTTATTGTACTTAAGAAAATGAATAATATAGTAATAACAACTGAAATGTTATTATAAACATAGTAATTAATGTCTTTGAAAATAATAATACTAAAAACCACCTTCTCACAGGTAAACACAAGATTGGCGCCAATCCACATAAAAATGTCTGTAACTTTTAAATTTGAATTTATTAGTTTTTGTTTCTCTACTTTAAGTGTAAGAAGGTCATTTTTAGTATTAATATGAAACATTATTAGTCGTATATGAAAATAATTTTACATTATATGGTGAATTATGTTGTTCTGTACAATTACTGCTATATGGAAGCTTAAAAAGTATATTTTTCTATAAATAAATTCAAAATTAGGATATAACCAATAATATATTTATTATAACTTTGGGCATGATGATTCCGATCATGTTGATATCAATTTATACAGTATGAGGAATTAAGAGAAAAAAATGGACATTGGCAAATAGTCAAGGGGAATGGTCTTACTAACTGCTGAAGAAACTGGGGATAAGACTTCCAAAATTTCAACCTTGTGCAACTCACATTTAATATATGGAAATATAATATGGGTAATATGACAGCCAAATAATTTAATTCAATAATGTCACCTCCATTTGACTACAAAATGCCTAATCATGAAATGAGGAAAGTGTGGAGTATTCATTTTTATTAAATGAAGGACATAGGAGAAGGGACAGGAACACAAAGAATGAGTAGGAAGATTGGCTTAATGAGAAACAAACTAATCATATGTTTGAATACTCATATTTATCATATAACCAAAATATAACTTGTCAACCAGTATATACATGTGTGGTAGAAACTGTGTACATTTTTTAAAATTGTCTCCTCCTTTACCCTTTCATCAGAACCTTACCCTGGGAGACAGATCAATGCTTTATTGACAAAGAGTAGTTGTCACATGTCACTGCATCTATATTAACTTTCTTAGTTCAGATTTCACCAGTCTTCAGTCACAGGTAAGACATAAGCTCACTCACTCTCTTTTTCTATCCACCTATCCATATCAATTTTAAATGTCTGTCCAGTATATAAATGGCTAGAGAAAATATATAGTTAGGGGATGCTGAACCTGGACTTTAGGTAATATTGGAAAGAATATTTCCAAAGGCAGAGTTCAATGCCTGACAAATCATTGTTAAGAGAGAGAAATAATGGTCAAAGTTACTGTTATTGGAAACCTTGTCACCATCTATGTGACACCATGTTCACCCCCTTATTCTTCACTAATTTCCATGACCTTGTAATAAAAAATTTCAGCTGTATTACTTCATACATAATTTATCAAGTAAAATTCAGATTCTGACGAGAATTCTATAGACCTCTCAACCTAAAGAAATCACAGTTCCCAACAGCTGCTCAAGTTCAATTACAATAACTACACATATGAAGCAAACCATTTACCTAATAAAATGTAGTAATAGTCCTGAATTTCATATCAGTAAAATGAAAAGACCCCAACAACCACAGTATTGTTAAATTAAATATGACACAATACCTATTTGGTATTTGTGCTACAGCTAGGGTTTCAATAACTTCAATCATTGCTACATATGAATTATCCTAAAAGCTACACCCCTTAAATCTTCTTATAATGAGTTTCAATTGTACTAATACTGCCATGTTTTTGTTTTTTCATTTACGGTTACTTTTTTCAATATTTTCCATAGTTGAAAATGGTTTTTCTTTTATGCTTATATTATACTGATGTTCCTATGCTTGTGACATAAGCAAAGAGAGATCAGTGGTTATTTTAAATATGTATTCTTCCCAAAGTTTTAAATTAACATAGCAAAGTCAACATCTGAGATACTAGTGCAACATTAGCTTGTATGAATCAATTTTAAATTTGTGTTTGCTGAAAGGCCAGCTGAATCTGAAAAATGCTCTGGTAGCTATCATACAGCAGACCTTTTAATCCAAACAATGAGTGATTGTCTTACTAGAAAACTACAGTAACATTAAACACATTAAAGTAGTTGATGTGGGATTCATACCAAGATCTAACTTTGAATCAGAAGTGTTGCACGTTTAACCAGAGCATTCAATCTAATAACATTAAAATACATGTAATGTAAAATAAATTGTTTCCCCATTAAAGGTTTATTAAATTATTTTAAATTTAAAGATACAGAATGAGTACTACTTCAGGTACAGGAAACACTGGAACCATCTCTACAATTTTAAGGAGACTACATCATGGTACAAATACAGAATAATACTAACCTGCTTATAAGGATTGCTGGGCGAATATGGGGGTGGAGCACTGTAACCAGGACCCGTATCCTCCTGTGTTGCGATGCTGGGGTCAGATGAACTCTTGATAAGACGTGAAGGAGGTGTGGTTGCTACCCCCTCACTACCACGTGGCTCAGGAGATAGGTCAAGATCAGACTCTGGGGAAGAGGCATAGGATAGGCGAGATGTCATAGGAAACAAGAAGTCGTCCGACAGGGCTTCATCAGGCTAGAGAGAAATGGGAATCTGTGTTAAAACAAAACATGGCATTCTCAAGCTGACATGACAGCAACAACATCTGAAAGGATTGCACTCTTTACATTTAGACGCAGTTTTACAAATCGGACAATGCCAAGAAAAGAATAAATTGTATTATTACAATGCAAAGGAAAAAGAAAAGCAAAGGTGTTACTACAGAGAGGATAACTAATAAACACAAGTTTTACAATAGATGTGTGTTAATATTTATTATTATGAGCATGTTTAAATGTAATAAAAGTTTAGAAAGAATGGTAAAGCAAAACTATAGAGCCACACACAAAGATAAATTAAGCAGAAAAATGAAATCAGATAGATAAAAATAAAGATAGAAATGCTGCTAACTAGAAATGGTTCAATATTTTAGTTTGCAGAATGAAAATGTTTTTAGAACACAAACACATTTTAAAAGAAAGATATATTGTTTATTGTATGTTATGACTTATTTGCTGCCATGTAGCCTATCAATATTCAAAGAAAATAATCTTTTTGATTTTATATTACAATTCCTTATTTGAATAAATGCATATGAAATCAGAAATATTAGTTTATTAAACTAGTACATTAATAATTTGCTTAATGGAATTAAAAATAAAATTGTAATTTCATAACCTTTCCAAATGAATAATTCAATCTTTAAATAGTCAACAATCATTTTTCCAACTAACCAAATGAAATCATTTTAATATAATAGTCAAAAATACTGAATTAATTATCCAACTAAATGCTTCACAAGTCCACATATTAAAGGAAGAAATATAACTATGCAGCATAAATTAATTGCAAAAGTATATCCATCTATAAAGCACTACTAAACATGCACTGAAATCAAAGTAATGTTTGATGCTTTATTAATTTAAAACAATATTTTGTCAACAAATTATTATATTGATAATGACATCAAACACATGTTTACATATACTTCAACTCACTAATAAATATATTATACTCATTCAAAATTTATGCCATTTTATAAATTTTAATAATTATATCACAAAAAAACAGCAAATGTGAGACTCATGCATGTACGTACAGTCAAACTTAATAATAGAAATGAGCAAGAACTTGTTTACAATTATAAACATTGCTAAAGGTAATAAATCAAATTAATTTAAATTGAATTCTTACTTTGAATTTTTTAAATTTCATTTGAATAAATCTGCACCTACATTTAATTTAGTACACATATAATTGAGTAATTCTTATATGCTGTATTGACTGAAATCATATGTAACACAAAATAAATGGATGATATTATTAATGTATATGAAAATTTCAATAAGCCTCATAAAAATGGGCATTACATAAAAAAAGGGTGCCAACACAGGTAATATGAAGATCAAACTAAAAATTTGTGTTTAATGCTATATGTACCCATAATATATTCTTTGTAAATTAATTTATTTATTTATTACCATATTTACAAATTCTTTTAAATGGAAATGATACATATTTATTGTTGTATACAAAATTCATTGCTAGTTCTTGCTCATTAAAACAATAAAGCATTATCAGCAAAACAGGGGCATAAATTTAATTGAAACTATATAGGGATCCGTCATTTAAAAATAAGTATTGATGTACTCTTCCTATATGTAACCAATGAAATGTTCAGTTACTACAGGAAGATATGAATTATTATTTTCTAAATGATATGGCTCCACCAGGATTTCATAAGGGCTGAATACATTGTGAGAACGAGAATATTGAGGAGGAACAGGAGTTGGTGGAAATGGATTGTTAAATGGGAGAAGATACATGTCGGACAGGAACTCGATTGGCTGCAATTAAAAATAGAAACAGAAGAGAACTTAGATAAGAGGAGAAATTCTAATTTAGAGAAACATATTTGAAAAAATGAATTTTGTTAAAGTAAATATCTTAATAAATATAGGTTGTCCATTCTTGTTCCTGGTAACAAGAATATGAAATTATGTTATAGCAAGAGGGGAACATTGAGAAATTTTTAAAAATATAATGTTGAAATAAAGTATGTAACTAATTATAAAGGAAACTATAAAAATTATTCAAAATACTTACAATGCAATATTGCCAATGCAGCAGGTATTATTTACAACTAGAATGTTTGTATAGATTTTATGAAGTCCCTCCAAAATAGAAACCATATAAACAAGTAACTACATTTCATTCCACTAATAGAAGCAAGCAGAAAAATCCCTTTAACTATCATGCTTTACTGTTAGTTGCTGCTATGACAGCAAAGAAAAACTACATATTAAAATTTTATTAGCCTGAATAAAAATGTAATTAATTGCAAATATAAAAAAGTAAAAAGGTGTGTTGGCACTATTTCATTTCTTTAAGTGAAGCATTTAGTTTGTCTAATGAAAATGTGCCCTAATACAATAGACCTAAAACAAAATAATGTTTTATTGTGTTTATAAAATACTCAAATTCATAAAGAAATAATTTTTTTTATCCAGAAATAATTAAACAAAATATTAAGTTTAAAATTAAATGAATGATTTATTTTATCATTCATTGCCTAAAATTATTATTATTATTATTATTATCATCATCATCTAATATCATAACAAATTATCTCACAAACTTAAATGATATTATGTAAGTAGTTTTGTCCAAATAAGTCAGAAAATAAATTTTTAGAAATAAAAATCTAAAAATTATTCATACAAATTTATATTGTACAATATATGCAAAAATTACTCTCATTGGAATTTCAACCCATTTGTTCCTTTAGATATATGGATGATATTTTTTGCATAATACCAAAATTTAAGTCAGATGAATTTGACTGACTTTTTAACAATTATCACTTAAATTTTGCTTATTAGATTGAACAAAAGATTTCTAATAATTTTCTGGATGTCTTAGTTACTCATTTCAATAATAAATTAATTACTAATTGCTATCAAAAATTTGTACGAAGAATTTGTAATTTCTCATTTTTTATTATTTAATATTCTGACAATTTATGAAATTATTGTTCTAAAATAACTAAAAATTTTCAACAATTTAATTTCATGAAGCTACAAAATTTTTTGCAGCTTTAATTAATCATTTCCTAATTGTTTTTTTGTGTCTTTGAATATTTTTAATTTAGAATTTAATTTGCTTCTTTAATGTAAAACAAATAACTCATTGATATTTCTTAATTTAAAATATAAGATTATTTTCTTATTTGTCTCTTAAAGTCATAATTAATTTCTGATTGATCTCTTTTCATAACAACATAATGTAACACTATATTGATTAAAGTTATGAGAAGTGCATCTTGAAACATTATCTATATCCATTTCAATTTTATGTTATTGACAAGTATTTTTAAACAGTAAATGTCATCATCAGTTTGTTTGAAAACAAATTCCATATATCAGGATTAGCTTTAGTTCTCCATTTAAATTTTAATGCAATAAGTAACTTAAATCTCTGGTATAGTTCTGATAACACTCAACTATGGGAAATCAGATTGATATATCTACAACATTAAGAGATATATTCTTGCCCCATCTCATTTTGTTCGTAAATACATTTAGCTCATTAATAGTTATAAAAACATCTAATGAATATTGTCAAAATTATTAATAAAATTTAATTATTTGTCTCACCTTGCTTTCACTCATCCAAACTGGTGCATTCTGCTGTTTTTCTATAAGCTCCCGAACTTTCCGATACCATGAATCTGGACTAGTTAAAGTAATGCTACAACTAAAGGTATGTCCCCAAACTTTCTCCAATTTTTGGCATTGTTCAAATAATTTTTTGCTGCTTTTGTGTGCTGCCCTATAAGTGGGAACTTAAGTTAGTACTTTTATAAAAGAATTAACTCTTAAAAGTTTACTACAGTAATTTTAAATCCACAATAAAACTTAAAAACTTTAGAATATCAATGAAATATTTTTTATTAACATTCAGTTTCCATAACACATTCAATATCTTACTGTTCTGAGGGAATCCTATAATTGATTACACTTCGAAACAATAGATATCTCAGTCACAACGTTAAAGTGAATTTCAATAAGATGCATAAAATGAATAACAAAGAAGAATCACTGCTGAATTAGTAACTATTAATGAAAAAATCCTATAAATTCTTTTAGGATTTTGACTAGCTGTAACTGAAAGAATGTTAGCTTTGAAGCACTAAATGTAATTTTTTTGTGTTATGATTGAAGTAAAATTGTTTGCCCTGTTTTTTCTCTTTGAATGTTCTACAGGTTATCTTTGGTATACTGATTGTTGAGTCCTGTTGGTGCACGTCATATGATGTTTTGTTGTGTGCTGAGTTTTATGTTTATTAAAGCCTTAAATAAATAAGGTGTTATAAACTTTACAATGGTAAAATGTCAGGCAGGCATTTACAAATATTTTAAAATCAAATATCAAATCATTGAAAAACTTGGAATGACTGTAACTTTGATAAAAATTTGACCTATAAGAAAGTTTTATGCAGTTCTTTGTTTGGAATGAATCACAAATAATCTTTCTTATAACTGAAATCCACATTTTCTGGTGATTGTTGTTATAAGTAGAATAGGTAAAAAAGTAATTAAGCACAGTAACAGTTATGGCAACAATCAATAAAAGTAACAGAACAAGACTAATTAATTTAATATGCTGATATTTAATGTTTAAAATGATTAAATCCTTTAGAATAATTGTAACTCTGTAGATTTAAAAAAATTATTGTTCAGTGTCCTGCTCAATTAGCATTCAAGAATGCTTAAATTTAATATTTGACAAATCTGGCTAGCTTATTGGTAAAATGTAGCCCATGTAATAAAAGTGGAAGCAACAAAAAGAACAAAAGTCTTTACAACTAACAATCATAGGTATGATGATTTAGTAAATAAAAGTTTCACACAAAATATGAAAGTGCATGTTCTAAAATGGAAATATGTTTTAAAAAATTAACATAGTCAAACAGGACAAATGCCACTATCAAAAAAGGAACTGTAAATAGTATTGAACTGGAAAAGCCTTTCCAGACACAAAAAAATAATAACTATACTAACAATATAATAAATTTAATTTTTTTTAATGAAATTGTTTATATTAAAAGGAATAATTGAACAGTTACTCACCAACTAAAAATATCCACAATAGGGCTTAGCAGAGGGATGTACAAAGTTGAAATTAATTATATAAAAATGTAAAATTATAATTTATACATGTTAATGCATTATTAGTTTGACTATGATAAATTGAAAATTTAAGCCAACAATTATTTTTCTGATATGTAATATAACTACTCTTACAAATAATTTAAATTTCATGTGCACACCAAGAAAAATAAGAATTACTCAAAGAATCAACCTACTTGGACAGGCCTGCTCGTAATTCTTTAATTATGTGTTTTGACTCAGCTCTAAGGAATATAACAATTGGGTAAAATTGTGCATAGTTCAGTCTATCAACAGCATTTGGTGTTATATCCAACAGAGCATGTTTTCCTCTACCCATTATATCTCTTATGGCACTAAGTCGAATAATTCCAGATGACTTTTGACTTTTAGGAATGTCCTCCAGGTTGTTATCCAACTCTGAGTAAAAATATTAATTAAATTTTATCATTATATTTAGACATCTTATACAGCCCCTTTTCTTATGTGATATATAAGTAAAATATGTTATTACTCAATACAAAAAAATAGATAAAAAGACTACAAATATTTTACATCAAATAACTCACCAAATTAAATTCTTAAGTAACCTAAAATGCATATTGCAAACAATTGAAAATATATTCAGATGATTTTAATCTTTGAAATTTGACACTATGTACAAAGGAAAATTTAAATTATTGAAGTTTTGGAAACTGAGGAACTTTTATGAGAAACCTACTACTTAATAAATATTGAATTCTACTGATTATTGCATGAAAAAGCAATATTAAGAATTACAATAGTTTATACACATGTTCAACAGTAGTAAAGGAACAATACAGAATTGTTTAATAACAATGTTGATAAATGAAAACTGATTTATAGGAATGAATAAAAATATTAATAGCTTATAATGTAAAATTATATAAATCTTTCAGATAGTTGAGGAGAAATTGTCAGTTAGAATAATGAGGAAATAATTGTCATTTGTTTCATTTAAACTAAAGGATATGTTGCTATAGCAGCTGCTGAAAGACTATACCAAGTCTCATTAATTTATAGCTTTGGACAATGCATACTAAAGATAGAGGGGAGAATGGAACAGAGTATAATGTTTTCAAATAATGGTGATATTGTAAAGGTAATAGATACTACTAAATTTATAGATTACTTTTAACTAACCTTTGATAGAACATTTCAAAATATGCATCCCATAACCAGTGTAGGAACGTGGAATGATATCTACCATTCAGCAGCAAGAAAAAAATAGTAATGTGTTATAATTAAGAATCACTATGAACTAAATGTGTATGCTCTTGCACAAAGTCAGTGAAAACTGTATTAAATGTTTTAAATTCAGACAAGGAATTGAATCAAAGGTGTGTGTATGGGTAAGTAAACTTACGAGGTGAAGTAAATTTGTCAGGGAAGTCTTTCAGCATCTTCTCACGAGCAATATCTGCAACAGGGCCAAACAATACAACAGGCCGCACAAAGCCTGGGTGTCTCAACACAACTCGTTCATAAGCAGGGAACTTGCTTATACTATCAGCAAACACAACATCATCCCAATGATCCTGAAAAATCAAACATTTAATATTAATTTTTTTCAAAGTAACAAAACCATATTAAGAAACTTTCTTACATGCAAGTTGTTTTTCTATTCTTAGATATTTTAGATATTTAAATAATACTAACCCTTCCCAGTGATTTTGATCTACGATGACTGCCTCTTCTCCTCCTGAAGAAACTACCTCTGCTTTCAGATGCAGTGAGCTCTTTTTTAGTAGCACTAAATTGTGCTGTAGCCAGTTCTTCAGCTCTTGATTTATTTGGAATTATTCCTTTCTGTACTTCTTGATTGTTGCGACCTAAAACATAATTTTGTGGCCATATTTTTCTTTAATTCCATCACACACAGAGAAACATTTATATGAATAGAAAATAGTGACAGAGGGACTGAGATGGCTTATCTTACAGTGAAAAAATAGACAACACAAATAAAGTCTTACCTATCCTAAAAACTTGCCAAGATCCTACAACACCATTATGAAGTGTGTCCACAACATGGAAAACGTCACCTTTTCGGAAGCTCATTTCTCCTTTGTTTGGCTGATCATAATTAAAATGAGCCCTGTGTGAAAAAAAATTGAAAACAATTGTATTTACTAACTAATAAATGAATATAATCATACAATTACATGGAATATGTGAAAGCAATAAATGTAGATAGATACATGTTTTGTTGTAATATAATATAAGCAATCCTTAAATGCTAATGGAGCATATAAATAAAAGTTACTGGTGAAAAACTCACCCAAAAACAGAGCATCTGCAATATACAATACATATACTCAAGTCATATAAACATTTGATGATAAGCAGACCTATACAAACATATTAAGTAAAAATAATAATAAAACAAACACTCGTGCAAAATTAGATTCATTAATGGATATAACAATATATAACTATATATAACTATTAATGGATATAACTATCAAGCATACATACTGCAACAGGGCCAAACAATAGAATGTACAACATTTCAATATTGTAACAACATTTTAATGTAGTGAATACTGTTATCATATGTAACCAACTGAAAATAGTAAGATAAGTTTTATAATAAATAAAAGAAAAAGAAACAAAAGTTAAAGAATGAACTATGAAGGGCAACTGACATAACGAAAGAAAAGTACCTGAAAAAAAATGTGATGAAGTTATTCAGTTTAAAAAAATGAGAATCTGATACATCAGAAGGCAGACATCACAAAGCAAGATAAAATTTTAAAAGTATGGGAAGAATACCTTTATGATAAGAAAAATCTCCCATAATATGGAGGAAAAATACTTAACAAATGAAGATGAGAAGGGGCTTATATATTGAATATTTAAGTAGAAAGAGCTGTATATGACAAAGTGAAACAGACACTGGAAATGTTGACAACAAATTGACTTGTTGAAAGACTTGACACACCACAATTAAAGAAACTGGCCCAACTGATACCCAGAATTTAAGAAACTGGAAAGTTATTTTACTATGAAACTGCTGAGAAAGACACATCAAGCTAAGAAATTTAGTGATCACAGAACTATCAAGTTTATGGGGAAATTTATGCACAGATACTCAATAGAAGACTAGAGCATAAGATATAAGAAGTAATTGGAGAAGTTCAGATTGATTTTAGGAAATGTAGAGGAACTGAGGAAGCCATACAGATGCTAAGGATTATTACAAAGAGACTTCTAGTAGTCAAATAGGAAGTTTGTGTTAGCTACATTGACTGGCAAATGAATAGCATTTGGCTGGGTAAACAGAAAAAAGTTGCTTTAAATGCTTAAGGTAATTGACTTGATTGGAAGGATAGAAAACTTGTAAAGAATTTGTATCTGTGACAAAAGAATGAAGGTACATCTGGGTCAAAGAGAGACCAACAATACGGAGATAGGAAGAAGAGTGTGACAAGGCTGTTGTCCCTGTTCAATGTTGAAAATACTACTGGTAACAGGAATAATATATAGAATGAAGACAATTAGGGAAAAGTCCAAAGTGACTGAAAATATCAGAGAAACTAAAGCCCTTATTAATATTTGTGACAAACAAACCATTATAAAATGATGATCATTTCAAGTACCTTTGAACTCTTTTGACAAATGATTACAGGAAATAAGGTCATGCATCACAATGGCCAACACATTATTCACCAAGAAGATAGACCTAGTGACAAGCATATCAGATCTAATATTTTGGAAGAACCTGGTAAAGTACTACATCTGGTGCATAGCTTTGTATGGATCAGAAACAAGGACATTAAAATGAGGAAGAATAAATACCTGGAATTTTTTAAATGTGTTGTTGGATAATAATTTTAAAAAAGTGTGGGCAGATATTGTAAAAGATGAAGAGGCTCTAAAAGGAGTAAGTGAGAAAGGCAAAATTAAGCAGTCACATCTTAAGCATGACATTATCAAATGATACATGGACAATAGGTTGTGAAAGAAGAAGAGCTCAGCTGCTAGATGGCTTGAAGACAGAAAGAAGAAGATATCACATGACTGAAGGAGCTGAGAACAAGGCAAGGTGTAGAAGAAAATGTACAGGCTAATCCAGGAGGCAGAACACTACATAACTATAATATTATAAACATGATGAATACAAAATTCAATGTTATAATAAAATTTTAACACTGCATACTACAAAACCACTCACTTTATATGAAATGAATCTCCGCGTTGGCTTGCTACTATTTGCTCGTATTCATCTTTACGGTACTGTACTATGAGATCTATTTGGTCTTGAAGACTTAATAAAAATAGAACAGCTTCCTCTCTTGTTACACCTTTCATGTCCATATCATTTACCTAATAAGAAAAATGATAAATAATCTGTGTTAAAAGTATACTAATCAGATAAATAAATAGCCAAATAACAGACACAAATAACTGCTAAATTATATACCACAAAATGTTCTGCAATCCTTGCAGCATTCATAAGATGATTAAAAATTGCAAGAGCCAAAAGAATGACATTCTGCAAACCAGGTGACGAACTCAGAAGCTTATGAATTCACCACCTGGCTTGTGTGATACATTGTTCTTATGGCTCTTGTGTTTTAGAATCACCTGACCAATTCAACAAGGATTACAGAAACATTGTGTGGTATTTATTTTAATTTAGCGCTTCATTATGTATATGGAATTCAATGACTGTAATAAGCTTCAACACAATAGAAGTTTAGAGTTCCACATTACATTTAGAATCTCAACAAAATTGTTGAATAATACAAAATCAACAAAGCAGAAACATTATAATTAATTTTTTAAATATGTAAAAACTGGGCATTCTTTTAAAAACACATTAAAAGTAAATATTTATATATTTTTTTTCATTTTTGGTGCACACAGCAAATAGATAATGATATATAAATGGGACATTTACATCTTACCTTTAAAATTTTATCTCCTGGCTGCAATCCTTGTAATGATGCAGGACTCCCAGGTTGAACAGCTGTCACAAAGATGCCTACCTCATTGCCTCCAGTTAACCTAATGCCAACTGAACCTTCTTTTTGAAATGTTATGAAACGAGGATCTGGCCTGTAAGAGATATCCGAATCCAATAAATCAAATAGAATGCAAATGAATAATAGCTAACTAAAATGTGTGTTGAAGATAAAAGTTTCTGGGGCTGTATAATTAATCTGTATAAATCATCAAACTTTAAGTGATATAAAACATGTGCAACAAGTTAGCCTCAGTATGTTTACTACACACACATGTGGACAAGCTAATCAAACCTCTCAAGAGAATATTATTCTTGTTTTTGGTTCTTTATAATATTTTTGGAAATTAACCTCACATTGTGGAAGTATTTAAAATCCAAATGAGAGAAGGTTTCCAATTGTTTGATATACACTGTTTCACTTTTGGATTTTAAATACTAGTAATCAATACTACATCATGGGCATCATGAATATTCGTAATGAATAGCTGGAGAGAAATAGCTACTCATGTCTAAATACAATGCACAATGGTTCATTGCCCTGTAAATGTCAGTTAAACTTTGTTGCAGCAACTTGGTACTGTTCACTATTAATTGCTTAAGAAAAGCAGGACATTCAAACCAATAATGAAACACATACTTACAGTATACATCTAGGTATGTATAGGAACTTAATTAGAACTACAACACATATGAAATACACTAATTATATTGTATAATAAACTTCTGTGGAATATAAATCATTTTAAACTAAACAACTTAAAATTAATCTAAATATTCCTAGTGAAGAATTGTTTCCAATTCAGTGAGTAAATTTTGATAAACAATACTGTAAACTATATTATAAATTACTATTATCTTATTAAATTCCTGTGTGTTATGTTTACATGCATATGTGTGTGCATAGGTATGTGTAACTGAGGGGTTGTGGGAGGTGGAATGTGAGAGACACACAGAGAGAGAGAGAGTTTGTGTAAGTGTTTACTGTTTGTGTTTATAAATAAAATTGCTTTGTCATACATCTAAGAAAATTTCTATGTATTACAGAGTCAAAACACCCAATAAAATCTTACCTATCTGATATTATCAAGCAATTTTCTAACACATAAGCAAACCTTCAATTGAAAAATAATGCTGACACTTACTTATATCTTAAAGATGAATGGTTATATATGCAACACAAATCTATTAAAGAAATGTGTATGATAAATAATGATTGCCAATTATTTGAAAGAAGTTGATTTTATCTCAAATTGATTTCTTATAAAATGCTAATTCCTAACTGCTGCAATCGTTAATATATAAACTATTACTTTCTTGGAAACTAACATTATGCAGCTGTCTTTCATATCTGACATATCTTATTTATAAAACGTTTTACATCTATTCTTAAATATAATTTGGATGTTAAGTTGGGTCAATCCATGCATTTATTATATCTATGATTAAAATAATACCAACCAAGTCAGAGATGGTTATTTAAACAGTAAACAAATTATTGGAAAAGGTGTTGCTAATTCACTTTACAAAATATTGAACCAAGTGGCTCGTTTGACAAGCAATCATGTTAACTGAAAGGTATAAAGGGAAAGTTATATAAAAATAAGTTTTGTTAACTTAAAAAAGGAACATGGAACTATTACAGATTTTAAAAACCTTACATTGGCTGCTTTGAACGTTGTAACAATGGGTCATCTTCATAAAGCTGACGCCTACTTGTGTAATAATCTGAAAGAATTAAAAGTATTATTTAACAAAAGAAACAAATGAAGTTGATATTGTAGTGATATGAATAATTTTAAATAGAGTAAAAGTATTTTCAGAGTAAAAAGATAATAAATTTTATTTATTCACTTATATAAATGGTTAACATAAATACTTTCATTTTAAATGTCATTCATATTTGTTCAGAATTTTCATATTAAAAAGGCTTTAAACAATCTGATATTAAGTGCATGTTGTTTGTATACTATGAGCCTTATTTTCTTTCATAAATCAGACCTTCAGCACGAGGTGGAGGTGGTCGAGGTGGTCCGAGAGGATCAGATGATGGTTCCTCCAGACCGCTACGGCTTCGACTATGGTGAAGGCTGGATCCAGCACCAGCACCAGCCCCGACTGGAGTTGCAGGTCTATCTAACTGGCTCAATGACACATCTAATAATGGGCCTCGAGACCTTCCTCGTGGTAACAAATTACTTTTGTCTTCAACAAGGTTATGTTGATGACGAGTTGGAGGTTGAACATACAGATTCTGAGAGGAGTAATTTGGACCACTTAAGCTGTCTAGATAATTTCCATGAGAGTCTGAAAAATATAATCTATATAGTTCTTACATTGGTGCACAGCATTTCAAAAAATAAGTTGCAAATTCTATTCAACATAAATTTAAATAAAAGTGTAAGAAGAGTTAGAAATGTAGAGGTAAAAAACTATTTTCTTCATATAAACTTAAACTAATTTTTGTGCAGCTGCTTTAAAAATTGAAACATTTGAAATGTTTTAGACTTAATTAGTTAACTAGCAAATATGTTAACAATAAAATACATAGATTTGATGGTTTAACGAACTTGCATACCTTTCGGCAGAGCAGTTAGTTCATGGCCTCCACCTCCAGTTTTATATTCCCTGCGAACAACTAGATTAAGCTTCTCTTTACTAGCCTCTATGAGCTTCCGAGCTTCTTTCAGTGTCATGCCATCGGTAGTGTGATTATTTATTTTCAGCAGCACATCTCCTTCCTGCAAACCACCTCCTTCCTTATTCTCCAAAGCGCGGCTAGCAACTTCCCGTACATATATTTTACAACCAAGAATGAGGCCAAAATCTGTAAATTAAAATTATTGTGCTTAGCAGTTTGATTAAATGAGTCAGAATATCATAGAATAGAGAGGGAATCAATCAATTAAAGTACTAAGGACTATACATAATTGTTAATTAAACTTTATGTCACAATAAAAGTAAAAAATAGATAATAGAAATAAATAATGATTATCAAGAAATAAACTATTGTAATTCTTATGATCTCACTTGTAAACAAATATTTGTATAATTTTCTAATTATCAGTGATATGGATTGAAGTGTTCAATAATGTTGCTTCCTTGTATTTTTCAATTCATTCACTATTTAAAGTTGAGTTATTAGAACATTTGACATTTTCTTTTCAGAATTTGTAATGTATTTTTAACAATAACAAATTTACATAGTTATAAAAAAACAGAATCATATTTGAAGATTATAAAAATGAGAGAAAGATTGTGGCAGATTTTCATTAAAGTTAACAGAACATATAAGTCAAATCTGACTAACATCACTATAAAGTAAGTATAACAAAAAGTAATAATGCTATAAACAACATTTATACAAACTTAAGAAATAGAAACTTTTTAAATTCAAATTTACTTAGTTTAATTTCCTCTTTATTTAATTTTGTCTGTATAAAGGTCAACTTTAACATTTTATTTCCAGCAGACATTAATTTTTTGTAAATTATAATGAAAAGTATCTTGATGCATTCAATGAATTACAATTCATGAAAGTGTAATCAACATTATGTGTATGTTGTAGTTTAATAAACTAAAAAAAAAAATGGGGGAATTAGGTTCCATCTTTTGAAATGTATATAGTAGAAGGAAGAAATGGTTTGTATAAATACTACCACAATTATATTAAATACGAAAGTAACTTGACAGACTAATGACCTGAAGAAATGAACTGTATACCTTCAAGTAAAAGGAAACATAGTATCCTGACTACACAAAAAAAACAATGAGCAACCTTTATTTAAGAACGTGAGATGTAATATATACCTTATTTCTATAATTTTCTTTAATGCATTTTCAGAACAAGTATACCACAACATACCATCTTTCTTCTTGCTTTTGGTAAGGCAAAGCTTAATGGTCTGAGGCTCAGGACAAGCTGGAAGGATGACTCTCCGCCTGACCACAAGAAGAACTGTGTTGCCACTGTCACGAAGAACTTGAACTGCAGTCGCATACTCAACATTCTCGAGAGAAATACCATTGGCACTAATAATTCGATCATTCACTCTGTAACAATCAAAATAGAAACTTATTATAATTAAAAAATCATGAGAACCTTCTTACAATATACAATGAACAGATTTTTTTCTTATCATTGGTGACTTTGAAAAACATTAATTTACAATACTAGTTGGATGTCTGGCGTTGCCCAGATATTTATTTATATTATCTGAAAAAGTATTTAAGGCTACATTAATCTATTAGACAAGAAAGGATTTAATCTACCTATGCAGAGGGAATTTTGATTTCATCAGAATCTCTCCCCATGCCTTTAGAGATGCATAAATATGCCTTAAGAACGTCAAAAATACTCCCGTTGCGTTGAGAGAGTAAAATATATTCTTGGAGGCCTAACAGACTTAAAAATAAACTCGGTACCCTAATTCAATAAAAAATACACGCACTCATTTACGAGAGTTAATTATACTCCCAGTGCCGTAAGTGACTTAGAGTGTAAGAAATACTTCTGGTAACATTGAGAGTAAAAACTAATCCCCGTACCTTACGACAATCATAATTTTTTCGAATACCTTAAGAAAAGCGAGTAAAAGTTTCTTCATGTCCCTCGAGAGTGTAAAAATTTCCACCCCCGTAGCCAAGGGTGGGTGTTGTGTATTACACCCCCACCCCCCCTAGTGTTTGTTTCTGGTTTAAAAGCAACATGTGTATAAAATTTGGTCAAATTTGCTCCTCGGTCGAATTTGCTACACGCGTTTAAGATTGTATGCAGAACATTGTTTTCCGCTTCCACCCCCACTCTGAGGGGTAAGCACAACTTAACGGGCAAATTGAATGTCACAATTAAATTCAGCAACATACGTAACCCCGGATTCGCCTCCAAACTCGGTTGTTTAAACGTGATTTGTATGTAGCGCCCCTCCACCCCCACCCCTAATGGTGCTCTCGTCCCATGCTGAAAAGAGTTGAAATTTTACACAAAAAGCACCGGGGGAAACATTATCAATCTCATCGGCCAAGAAAAATATTTATTCGGTGCACATATTGGCCGTTTTAATACGTTTTAGTCGTCTTACTCCCACAGTGTTTGTTTCCGGTTCAAAAGGAACACGTGTACAAAATTTGGTCAAATTTGCTCCTCGGTTGTAGATTTGTTTGAGGAACATGCACACATACAAACAATAATAGGCCTACACATAGTCAATTTTGTTGATTAGTAGAAGAAGATAGATTAAGATTTGTTAGAACATTAATAAATCCATTAAGCTTTTGCATATAGGAATACTTGGTTATTTTCTATCCATATTAATTATTTGACAATTTTTTAAATTTTCCTCTAATTGATTTCAAACCATTCTACAAGTTAAAAATACCCACGCGGCACGGTTAATAATGATGTGCACACACGTTTATTTTTGGTGAATTACGAGAATCTGCGCTCCATAACCCCTGCAACGACGGTTGGGTTCACGTACCTCTCGGCTGTAGACATAACATAACATTTTAACGAGCAGAATCAGCACAAAAAAAGGATCCCCATGCAGCTATTGATTGCAGCAACTCGTTAGGACAAGGTAGCCATCTCGGTTACAAAATCGCGCTGACTCGCCGATACTCAGCACCAAGGTCTCCAGGATGATGATGATGCTTCATTACAAAATCTGCTGCTGTTAGGCATTTAATGCCAGGCATTGCTAAAGCGATTTTAGTGAAACGGGAGATCGGGCAGTTAACACTACGGATTGTTTGAAACGGGATAAAGTAGAATAGAAACAATTAATAGATTTACGAGTCAGAATTTTATGATACAATACTATAAATTGATGTATTAAAATGTGTCTCCACAGTGTGAGACGAAGAAAACTGGGTATTTATTTACTTTCACTTAAATCTTCTGAGAAACTGTCGTAGATGAGATACGAACATCGGAGTGAAAAACTGATTGGAAGGATTGCAACAGTTATAGTCGAATATTTTGAGAAATAATAAACGATTCGTACCAAAAAAAATTTCTCTCAATGTTTTGTAAAAACTGAAAAAAGCGAACACCGTACGTACGTACATACGTATACGTAAAATCGCCGGTTCGAAATCCCTTTCACAGTGATAATATTCGTATTTCGGTTACAAAAGGTATTGTATATTGGGAATGCCTTGGTTTTTTTTAGGGTAACAGGCTACATGAGGGTAATCTACATGGTGGCAACCTCCCTTTAATAGCATAGGAAGAGATTTGAAAGGGGAAAGCGGAAGGGTAGAGGAAGGTAGCCAAGGGTAATTTAGGGGCCCCCGGGCTATAGTTTAAGGATCATACCCGGCATTCGCCTAAAAGTAGTGCAGGGAAAACCCTAGAAAAACCTTAATAAGATAGGTCGGGCATTGGGTAATTGTTTCACGCCCTTCCGATAGCGGGAGAAGAGTTTGCTGTGGGGACGCAGCATTCCCTTCTCCGTACCTCGACCAGTTTAGGAGGTAGCTGGCCAACTGTTCCAATGGGAACAGAGAACAACTCTTACCGTATGCCCAAGGTCTGTGACCCCGGAACATAGACCTCTCAAAATAGGCCGAGGTGCCTCGGCTTGTGGGAACCTTAGTTCAAAAACGGAGGGGAAAAGGCATCCCAAAAGGTAGCCCCTTCGTGTCTCTCCTACAAGGTTCTGCCTGCTAGAGAACATCCCTCGCAGGTACTGCCTGCGAGAGAATAGCCCTCGCAGACCACTTCAGGGGAATGCCTTGGTAATTCTACACAAAATTTCATTTCTATAAATCAATAATCGACTGATATTAATATAGGAATTTGGCAATATATGGAAATTCGTTATAATACTCCAAATCGATTGTACATCTGCTGAAGTTCTCGATTGATATATAAAAAAGTTTGGTGGTAGTCAGCGTACATGGTTAATTTTAATCTTATAAATAAAAAAGAGTGTATGTATGTTTGTTTGTATGTTTGTTTGTATGTTTGTTTGTTTGTTTGTATGTTTGTATGTTTGTATATTTGTATGTTCGTTATACAAATCTACACCGGTAGAGCGAATTTCACCAAATTTCGTACACGTGTTCTTTACAACCAGGAAACAAACACTGTCGGGGTGAGACGCGCCTACAACCCCCAGAAGCGGGGGTGGACGGGGGTGGAAATATTTGAACATGCTAAACCAGTCGATATTTCAGTCGGATAAATATTTTTAGGGGTCAAAGATATTTATAGTCTTTCCACTGATGATATCTGAATATAATTTTCAACCGCTACACCCTGGGGAAAGGGCACCCCTAGCGTTTGGGGTGGAGAATAAAAATCTACACCGCTGGAGCAAATTTCACCAAATTTCGTACACGTGTTCTTTACGACCAGGAAACAAACACTGTCGGGGTGAGACGCGCCTACCACCCCCAGAAGCGGGGGTGGACGGGGGTGGAAATATTTGAACATGCTAAACCAGTCGATATTTCAGTCGGATAAATATTTTTAGGGGTCAAAGATATTTATAGTCTTTCCACTGATGATATCTGAATATAATTTTCAACCGCTACACCCTGGGGAAAGAGCACCCCTAGCGTTTGGGGTGGAGAATACAAATCTACACCGCTGGAGCAAATTTCCCAAATTTCGTACACGTGTTCTTTACGACCGGGAAACAAACACTGTCGGGGTGAGACGCGCCTACCACCCCCAGAAGCGGGGGTGGACGGGGGTGGAAATATTTGAACATGCTAAACCAGTCGATATTTCAGTCGGATAATTTTTAGGGGTCAAAGATATTTATAGTCTTTCCACTGATGATATCTGAATATAATTTTCAACCGCTACACCCTGGGAAAGAGCACCGCTAGCGTTTGGGGTGGAGAATACAAATCTACACCGCTGGAGCAAATTTCACCAAATTTCGTACACGAGTTCATTGCTACCAGGAAAACAACACTGTCGGGGTGAGACGCGTCTACCAACCCCAGAAGCGGGGGTGGACGGGGGTTGAAATACTTAAACATGCTAAAACAGCAGGTATTACATTTGGATAAATATTTTCGGGGTCAGAGATATTGATTGTGTTTCTACCGATGTGATATGAGTAAAAATTCAACCCTTTCAACCACGGGAAAGCAGCAGATTTAGGGGTGGTGTTGTTCATACTATTTTAACCGATGTTGTTTCCATTAATAACTACGTTTAATCTTATAAATAAAAAAGAGTGTATGTATGTTTGTTTGTATGTTTGTATGTTTGTTTGTATGTTTGTATGTTTGTTTGTATGTTTGTATGTTTGTTTGTTTGTTTGTATGTTTGTATGTTCGTTATACAAATCTACACCGGTAAAGCAAATTTCACCAAATTTCGTACACGTGTTCTTTACGACCAGGAAACAAACACTGTCGGGGTGAGACATGTCTACCACCCCCAAAAGCGGAGGTGCACGGGGGTTGAAATATTTAAACATGCTAAAACAGCCGATATTTTAGTCGGATAATAATTTTTAGGGGTCCAAGATATTGATGGTGTTTCTACCGATGTTTTCTGAATAAAATTTTCATCCCCTACACCCTGGGGAAAGAGCACCCCTTGCGTTTGGGGTGGAGAATACAAATCTATACCGGTGGTTAAAATTTCACCAAATTTCGTGCACGTGTTCTTTGCGACCAGGAAACAAACACTGTCGGGGTGAGACGCGCCTACCACCCCCAGAAGCGGGGATGGACGGGGGTGGAAATATTTGAACATGCTAAAACAGTCGATATTTTAGTCGAATAAATAATTTTAGGGGTCAAAGATATTTATAGTCTTTCCACTGATGATATCTGAATATAATTTTCAACCTCTACACCCTGGCGAAAGAGCACCCCTAGCGTTTGGGGTGGAGAATACAAATCTACACCGCTGGAGCAAATTTCACCAAATTTCGTACACGGGTTCTTTGCGACCAGGAAAACAACACTGTCGGGGTGAGACGCGCCTACCACCTCCAGAAGCGGGGGTGGAAATATTTGAACATGCTAAAACAGTCGATATTTCAGTCGGATAAATATTTTTAGGGGTCAAAGATATTTATAGTCTTTCCACTGATGATATCTGAATATAATTTTCAACCTCTACACCCTGGGGAAAGAACACCCCTAGCGTTTGGGGTGGAGAGTACAAATCTACACCGCTGGAGCAAATTTCACCAAATTTCGTACACGGGTTCTTTGCGACCAGGAAAACAACACTATCGGGGTGAGACGCGTCTACCACCCCCTGAAGCGGGGGTGGACGGGGTGGAAATATTTTAACATGCTAAAACAGTCGATATTTCAGTCGGATAAATATTTTTAGGGGTCAAAGATATTTATAGTCTTTCCACTGATGATATCTGAATATAATTTTCAACCTCTACACCCTGGGGAACGAGCACCCCTAGCGTTTGGGGTGGAGAATACAAATCTACACCGCTGGAGCAAATTTCACCAAATTTCGTACACGGGTTCTTTGCGACCAGGAAAACAACACTGTCGGGGTCAGACGCGTCTACCAACCCCAGAAGCGGGGGTGGACGGGGGTTGAAATACTTAAACATGCTAAAACAGCAGGTATTAGATTTGGATAAATATTTTCGGGGGCAAAGATATTGATTGTGTTTCTACCGATGTTATCTGAATATAATATTCATCTCCTACGCCCTGGGAAAAGGGCACCCTTAGGGTTTGGGGTGGAGAATACAAATCTATACCGCTGGAGCAAATTTCACCAAATTTCCTACACGGGTTCTTTGCGACCAGGAAAACAACACTGTCGGGGTGAGACGCGCCTACCACCTCCAGAAGCGGGGGTGGAAATATTTGAACATGCTAAAACAGTCGATATTTCAGTCGGATAAATATTTTTAGGGGTCAAAGATATTTATAGTCTTTCCACTGATGATATCTGAATATAATTTTCAACCTCTACACCCTGGGGAAAGAACACCCCTAGCGTTTGGGGTGGAGAGTACAAATCTACACCGCTGGAGCAAATTTCACCAAATTTCGTACACGGGTTCTTTGCGACCAGGAAAACAACACTGTAGGGGTGAGACGCGCCTACCACCTCCAGAAGCGGGGGTGGACGGGGGTGGAAATACTTAAACATGCTAAAACAGCAGGTATTAGATTTGGATAAATATTTTCGGGTCAAAGATATTGATTGTGTTTCTACCGATGTTAACTGAATATAATATTCATCTCCTACGCCCTGGGAAAAGGGCACCCTTAGGGTTTGAGGTGGAGTTGCTTTACAGAAAAATAACGCGAATACAACCGAGTTTGGAGTCAAATCGAAGGTTATGGATGTCAGTGAGTTTACTTCGGATAAATATTTTTAATTGCCCATTTAACCCGAAAGGGTGGGGGTTGGAAGGGGAGATAAATAGTCAGTTCTTGCGCGTTCTTGGAGGAGAATTACGTGAATACTATTTCAACGGATGTTGTTGAAAATATAAATCCCTTTAGACATTAGCGGTGAGCTTGCTTAGGGCTGGGGGTGAGAATTGTCTATTATTCTAAAACTGCCAAAATGTTATGTGTTTATGGGTAAACTAGATTTATAGTGTTTCTACCGATGTGATATGAGTAAAAATTCAACCCTTTCCACCACGGGAAAGGAGCAGATTTAGGGGTGGTGTTGTTCATACTATTTTATCGATGTTGTTTCCATTAATAACGACGTTTAATTTTATAAATAAAAATGAGTGTATGTATGTATGTATGTTTGTATGTTTGTATATTTGTATGTTTGTATATTTGTATGTTCGTTATACAAATCTACACAGCTGGAGAAAATTTCACCAAATGTCTTACACGTGTTCTTTGCGACCAGGAAACAAACACTGTCGGGGTGAGACGCGTCTACCACCTCCACAAGCGGGGGCGGACGGGGGTTGAAATATTTAAACACGCTAAAACAGTCGTTATTTCCGTCGGATAAATATTTTTAGGGGTCACAGATATTGATAGTGTTTCTACCGACTGTTGGGCTGAGACGTATCTACCACCCCCAGAAGCGGGTCGGGATTATCAGTAGAGCACTTTTAGGTGTTGGGTGGAGGAACGCTGCAATAAAATAACGCGAATACAACCGAGATTAGAGTCAAATCCAAGGATATGGATGTCGTCCAGTTCAATTATAGCATCAAATTGGCCATTTAGCCCCAATCGGCGGCAGTGGATGGGATGGAAATTTTCTAACATGTTAAATCATCGATATTAGCGTGGAATAAATAAATGCTGGGACCATTGACGTTGATAGTATTTCTACCGATGTTGTTTGTAGGCATGATAGGGGTGGGGCTGGAGGGGATTTCCTTGAAAATAACGGGAAAACAACCGAGATTCGAGTCAAATCGAAGGTAATGGATGTCCCTGAATTTATTTATGACAATCTGGACAACGCGCGGGTATCGGCTGGGTTGGGATGAGTTGACCGGCTGTCTTTTGCGTCGATTAAATATATTTCGGGATGAATTACATTAATAAAATTTCCCTACATGTTCTCTGTGATTAATTTCAACCCCTTTCGGACTCATAAGGGTGCACATTTAAGGGTGGGCGTGAAGTAGCATTACATAAAAATAAACCAGAAACTATCGGGATTGTCACTGAGTTTAATTAATTTCCTTGAAAATAACGGGAAAACAACCGAGATTCGAGTCAAATCGAAGGTAATGGATGTCCCTGAATTTATTTATGACAATCTGGACAACGCGCGGGTATCGGCTGGGTTAGGATGAGTTGACCAGCTGTTTTTTGCGTCGATTAAATATATTTCGGGATGAATTACATTAATACAATTTCCCTACATGTTCTCTGTGTATAATTTCAACCCCTTTCGGACTCATAAGGGTGCACATTTAAGGGTGGGCGTGAAGTAGCATTACATAAAAAGAAACCAGAAACTATCGGGATTGTCACTGAGTTTAATTAATTTCCTTGAAAATAACGGGAAAACAACCGAGATTCGAGTCAAATCGAAGGTAATGGATGTCCCTGAATTTATTTACGACAATCTGGACAATGCGCGGGTATCGGCTGGGTTGGGATGAGTTGACCGGCTGTTTTTTGCGTCAAATCAATATATTTCGGGATGAATTAGATTAATAAAATTTCCCTACATGTTCTCTATGAATAATTTCAACCCCTTTCGGACTCATAAGGGTGGGCGTGAAGTAGCATTACATAAAAAGAAACGAGAAACTATCGGGATTGTCACTGAGTTTAATTAATTTCCTTGAAAATAACGGGAAAACAACCGAGATTCGAGTCAAATCGAAGGAAATGGATGTCGCTGAATTTATTTATGACAATCTGGACAACGCGCGGGTATCGGCTGGGTTGGGATGAGTTGACCGGCTGTTTTTTGCGTCAATTCAATATATTTCGGGATGAATTAGATTAATAAAATTTCCCTACATGTTCTCTATGAATAATTTCAACCCCTTTCGGACTCATAAGGGTGGGCGTGAAGTAGCATTACATAAAAAGAAACGAGAAACTATCGGGATTGTCACTGAGTTTAATTAATTTCCTTGAAAATAACGGGAAAACAACCGAGATTCGAGTCAAATCGAAGGAAATGGATGTCGCTGAATTTATTTATGACAATCTGGACAACGCGCGGGTATCGGCTGGGTTGGGATGAGTTGACCGGCTGTTTTTTGCGTCGATTAAATATATATCGGGATGAATTACAGTAATAAAATTTCCCTACATGTTCTCTGTGTATAATTTCAACCCCTTTCGGACTCATAACGGTGCACCCTTAAGGGTGGGCGTGAAGTAGCATTACATAAAAAGAAACCAGAAGCTATCGGGATTGTCACTGAGCTATTAATTTCCTTGAAAATAACGGGAAAACAACCGAGATTCGAGTCAAATCGAAGGTAATGGATGTTGCTGAATTTATTTATGACAATCTGGACAACGCGCGGGTATCGGCTGGGTTGGGATGAGTTGACCGGCTTTTTTTTCGTCAATTAAATATATTTCGGGATGAATTAGATTAATAAAATTTCCCTACATGTTCTCTGTGTGTAATTTCAACCCCATTCGGACTAGGAAGGGTGCACCCTTAAGGGTTTGCGTGGAAGTAGCATTAGATAAAAATAAACCAGAAACTATCAGGATTTTCACTGAGTTTAATTATGACATTAAACTTGACCGTTTAAGTCCCCGAAGCGGGAGTGGTCGGGGGTGAAAAATTTCAAACATGTTAAACGGTCGATATTTGCGATAATTATTTCCTGGGGTTAATTACTTTGATAGTATTTATACCGATGTTGTTTGTGTATAATTTAACCCGTGTGAGGGGAGCAAGCTTAGGGGTGGGGTGGAGGTACGTTAAATAAAATCCCGCAAAAACAACCGAGAATCGAATCAATTCCGAGACTATGAATGTCGCTGAATCTAATTGTGACAACCTGGGGGGTAACGCGACGGGTTTGGGAGTTGTTGGGCGAGGGAATAAATTTTCAGACAATGTAATCGGCCGATTTTTACGTGGAATACATTCTTTTTCATTATCGCATATTTGTGGGGGTGGTCATCTTACAACATGTAAAAACGGCCGATATATTTAGTCAATGACTTCATCCCCCTTCGGCATGGGAGGTGAGCACATTTAGGGATAGGGTTCGAGGAGCTTTACATAAAAATAGCGCAAATTGGAGTCTTATGGATGGTTATAGATAAATGACATCTCGGGCAACGCCGGGCACCCAGCTAGTGAATGATAAAGTAAAACAAGTCATTTCGGAAAGTGGAAAGAGTTTGTTTGTCTGTAATGGGGCTACTAAACTCATAAGTGGCCTGCGTCCCTTTTGGTACAAAGGAAGATACAAAGGAACCCGAGAACAAAATGCACTAAACAGGGAGACTGACCGCTTCGAGTGACGACCAAAATTATTAGGCTTAACAAATTGTAACCCGGAAACATCTGTTTCGCAGACGGGATCACAAGTATTTCAGATATCTGGGAGAATACCGTTTAGAAAGAAATTCGTTAGATTTAATTGGTTGCCATCTTGGCTGTGGCCAACCAATGACAGCAAAATAAAAATATTAGCCATTGGTCAACTTAGGAATATCGAGTGGTAGGCAGTCGGTTGGAAGTTCTGGGAAAGGGCAGTCAGTGAGCAGCCACAGAAAATGGTATTTGGGTCTAGCTCAAGTCCCGAGCTGTAAATGATTCACCCCTGAGTTGAGAGACGCCTACCATCGATGGACTCGACAGTTTCATCAGAAGTCCACGACGCCGCACGCCGCCACCACACATAACCAGCTACAACAAATAGAAATCGGCCAACACGGAATATTCTGTATTTTCAAGTATCGTAATGCCAGTACTCAGTTGTTGATTAAATTAAATTTGCCATGTTGTGGTTCATCTCCTGATATTCGTAAGAACCGTGAGATAAAGAGGAAGTTGTTATAATTATTTTACGGTTGCCATTTCTATATTAAATTCAATTTTAAAAATTTATCTTTTTTCATTAAATTAATTAATTTTTTTTAATTTTGTATCAAATAGAAACCACACCAATAATCTTCCACCGGGTAATGAAATATTACAATACATTCCAAATAATTCTGTATTGAGGAAATAAACTTCAATTTGTGTTCAACGTAAGTTATTAATACGTCCTCGATCCTTCTATTACACAGTTTCATTATTACCCCATTTGTTTACATTAGTTCTGAACCTTGTTCCAGTAAGAGGAAATGTTTCAAAAACTACTGTTGGTAATTAATTCCAATCTGATGTCGTTCTGTCAACAAAAGAAAACTTATCCAAATATGTCGCAAGGCGAAGTCTAAATTCTAGCAAAAGCGTAAGTCGAGATTGACGTGAAGAGGAGGGGAAGAGACGAAATCTATCACCGCGACAGAAAGGAAGTCGCGGATACGGGATAAGCAGACGTCATAACCGCGGGCGTCGCGGCGCGTCGTGAGCAAACAGCGGACAAAGACGTGCAATTAGCAGGCGCACTCCCGCCATTACGACACTACGCTTCTTCTATTCCAACACATGTACTCTACGTGTTGGCTTCGAGCGGTTTCCACTCGAGTGGAGGCTCGCGGAAACCTAGTCAAACAGAGGAAAGTAGAGTGGTTTTCAAAACGAAAATTTTTGTCGAATGTTCAAGAAATTGTTCAATGTTAAAAATATCTCCACGAAAAAGCTTCAATTGACCTGATATTCTCCATACCGCCAAAAATTTATTTGACGATTAATTTTTATTTTCTCACTAATGTTTTTTTTTTAAAAAAAAAAGTGTTTAGGACAATTCGAAAAATAAAAAATGCTTTTGTTGAAGTATAAAAAATACAGCCATCGTTGAAACATTTCTAATAAAAGGTTTTTCTCACTCGTCGATCGGTCATGACTGTTCATATTCATGACGGAAAGTGGCCATATTATATTTAATTTATAAAAATTAACTGTCCTTTATTACAAACAATAATAAAATATGATCAGAAATAAAATTTAAGAAATTATTAATCAATACATAAGAAAGCATTTATTAAAATAATTTTAAAAAAATGACATTTTGTCCTTGGATTAGGAATTTAAGAATTTCCAATGCATAAAATCCAAAAAAATAAAGTTCAGCCCTTGGTGGCTGAGATACACCAGTATTTAATCTGTAATGAAGAGATTTGAGTGTTTTAATGATGTTTTGTTTTTATTAAATAAGTTCTTGATTAAAATTTCTTAAATACTGAAGTGGTCCTAATCCAAGGACGAAACGCCTTTTAAATTATTATTTATTTCCAAAAATTAATGTTTTGTTATTAATTGCTTAATAATTTCATTATTTCAGGTATTTGGCAAAACTTGATGAAATGATGGACTTTTGACAATGTATTAGAGGGATATACTGAAGCTGAACTAGTTTTTCCTCTTTGTTACTGTCTACTACTCAAAACAAATATTTGATATATTTCGTAATGTTGGAAATACAAAAACGGCAGTCATCCAATTTAGGCCTAGTGGGAAAGTTCTCTGGGCAATGTTCATTCAACGTACTTCAATATCTAAAATGTAAGTGAAGGAAGCGGTTTGTTTAATTTCGGTATATTAATTAAATATGTAAAAGACGAATATAACATACAATTCTAAGAACAATATGAATAAAGATAAAATGTAACAAATGCTGAGTTATAGATCTTAGGTTTTTATATGGATATAGGATTGTTGTTTCTATTGAGCTAACTAGAGATTTCGTGGTAATTTTTATTACGACAATATTTAGCATAATAAAATAGTTTTGACGCTGAAGGTGGCGATCATGGCAGTCTCGTCTGCTCTGGCATATCTCCAGGACTGTGAGAAACACGAAAGTGGTCACCCGCTTGCAGAAATATAGCCATCTCAATAAGTAAACAGCCAACTTCAATTCTACCTGTCCAACTATCCAGTTAAATTCTGTCACTTGCTCCTCCAGTCTGATTGCTTCTCCTCAAGATCACTGGATAAATAAATCCGTACACACATGCTTCCGTGACTTGATGCAAAACTACGACGTGTGTACTCAAACTCGACGTAGTGATGTCGCATAAAAATATTAAGGACAAAATATATATTGTGACGCCTTCTAAAATTTTTTTTTAGAAAAAGTCAACAGGAAATTCGAGATTTAGTTACGGCTTGACATACTAAATTTTCAATTTGGCTTGAACTTACAGATTATTTTTGGTTTCTGTAAAAGTTATTGATCAAATGCTTCACGTTTTTGTTAGTCCTCCGATTCTGCTCATCTGCTACTGATCTCATGGGATACACTGACGAAAACGATTTCTTTTTGACACACACACACACACACTCTTAAAATGATGCTAAATTAGGTCTAGCATAAAATAAAATTAAAACTGTATTCAAAGAAAGAAACGTTTCGATATATTTTAGTTAATATATGTAACTTTTAATATTTATAATTAAATATATATATAACATAAATATATAAATATGTAACATAAATAAATGTTGTCCAGTTTTTACCAATTTAAAACTATTTCATTTACGCAGCTATAACAATCAAAATTAGCTATGACCCTATTCTTATCGAATCAATATTTTTGGAATATAGTTCGATTAAAATTAGAAGGGACTTCACCGTTATTTCCTGCGAGGAGTGCGACCTCGAATCTACAAATCACAACGCTTAAAAGTATTATTATGTATTATTAAGGCGGGAGAAGCAGTTTTGCGGAAAAAATGGGAATGTATTCTACTATTTTCAGTGAGCTGCATATGAAATCCATTTCCAACCACGTGTAGTATGGCATCAGCGCCTCTGACCACGTGGAAACCTCCAGTGCCTTCTAATTTGAGTCCCATAACAGTTTATTTGGTTAAATCGGAGTCAACATGTGCTTAGTAAGCTAGTAAATTTGGAATTTGAATTCTCCTTTATATATGTTAATTGTTGAACACTATATGCTAAGCAGCAAATTAAAAAAGTAGCAGACAATCCGTGGTGAAAAACAGCTCGTTCTGAGCTCTTCCGGTAAAGGAAATCACTTTTGCGTCTGCCGTAAGTTTTCATTTTCAACTACGAGGACGTTCTCTTTAGACGTAGCCGCAGGGAAATTAATTACACAGCCACCTAGGCCCTGTTTCAACTTGTAATTGGCCGCATTAAGCCCGAGACTTCCGCCACGATTGTTTCGTAAAGACGATGGTTAGCGGAAAATCTCGCAAGGCGTGCGCCAACAAATCCTACCAATTGGTAATGCAAAGCTCAGGCCTGAGGCAAACGTGCATCTGCGATACATCTACCACTGTCATCAAAATTACTCGCATCCACAAAATTTCTTAGTAAAATTTTCGACTTTTAACGCAGGTTTCGTCACTGTAAATCCGGACAACGTTGAAGGTATTACACAAACGATCCCAGTATTTCACATTCTCGAAAGTACCAGAGGTGTGTATCCACGACCAGGATTCAACAATCAGTCTGATAGTCGGTGAATTAGTTCGTCATTGCCCTTTCCGTTGATAATTAGGTCATCGGCTCAGGTTTGCACCGAGCTGTAATAATTTTTGAATAATGACCTTGAATTTTTATCCAGATCATATCCGTAGTTTCGTATCATGCGTGCAATAGCTCTTGTCTGGCCGCTGAATGAGTACACCAAGTAGGTCTACGCGATCACTTCAAGTTAAGACTGATAATTTTCTTCGACAAACCGAGGAATCGTACTAAAATATTCGTGATCTAACTGCCAATTTTGGTTTAGATATTGCTGGAAAAGTGAGGTGAAAACATGAATAAAGGTGGAGGCACACGCCTATCACGTCACGTACTGTCACGTGTTTTAACGTGAAGTCCCAAAATTGCGCGATACTACCTGCCAATGTTGTCTTATGGACCAGAGACACACTTCTATCACGGTACGTCACGTCACTGCCCTGTCACGGGTCGTCACGCGCTGTCACGTATCTGTGATCTGCGCTCGCTCACATTTTTATGTCACGCCATGTCACATTTTTCAATCTGTATTCTGTTTTAAACGTTATCAAAGGTGCTTGAGGATGCCTGGTCACTTTCTCCCAATGTAACAAAGAATTACTTTACTTAATTACCTTAAGTATTATTATTTATTGTTAATAATCCATTAAAACCTTAACATGGCAGCTCGTACACAATTTTCTCATAAAAGGATAGTTGTAGAGAATTTATTTCTATTTAACGCACTATCGGGTTTCGAAAAAATAATCTACAATTTACGAAAACACACACAAATTCAAATGAAATAAAAAAAAGTACTCGAGTTATCATTATTTGATTGAAATTGAAATTTATCAACCCTACTTTTTCACATTTAATTATTTGATTCAATAAAAAAATTATCAACCTGACTTACTATCTCAGTCAGGTTCTTTTATCGTTATTTAATAACGCCGAATAAGTCGAGTTTATCTAAGTACATGGACTTAAATTTTAATATGATATTTAGAATCACACAACCATGTGTAAATACGTATAAAACAGTATTATTCTTATGAACAAAACAGAATCTGTATAATATATTATATTATGTAACTGTCTCCAGTTTTAGACTTGCAGGCTGTTTCAAACGGAAACAATACTTGGTATTTCCGTAACGGTATTAACTATACAGATACACAGATATATTGAAGAAAAAATTCTCTGAGCTACGCACTGCAGTCACTTATCGAGGCAGACTTTGCATGCCGCGAATCACGTGACGTGATAGCAGTGTCTCTCCACCTTAACGGACGCTGGGTGTTGCATCAAAATAAGTCGTCTACATTTCCTCATAGTAATAAATTACCCGAAAAGTTATATTTCCGAAGAGTTCTCACTGACCCCATAATTGACATAAATAAACAGCCAAATAACAGACAAAATTAAGTGATACACAACGTTTCTGCAAACCTTGTAGCTACCGACAGGTGATTAAAAATCGCAAGAGCCGTAATAACGAAAAAAACGTACAAACCAGTTAATTAACTCAAAGTAATGTTAAAACTAAGTTGTAAACTAAGCTGTAACGTATAAAAATGTAATTAAAACTGGTGTTATAAAAATATTTTAGGATAGGAGACAAGACTTACAAAGTAAGTCGTAACGCAGAACCCCAATTAATTCAAGATTGATTTATAATATTTGAGTCAAAAACGCCTGTGTACCCAGAGCCGACCTGTGGCTTGCTGGAAATTATGCCCATAAAGTTTGGGGCCGAGGTGAAGGGGTGTCGAGGAGAAACCGTGCCTTCAGACAAAAACTATATACAATACATTAATGAAGGAACTAATGAGAAAATTCAAGCTGACATAAAAAGAAAATACTGAAACGATGAATGGGGAAATACAGAAACACAATATAAAGGAAATAATTAAAGTCTAAAATATCGGGCATTCGTAACATAACATACATCTGGCATTTTATTCTAATTATATGAAGAAACATTTTTCACATTTACTTGTTTGAGAGGAAAACTCTTTTGTTTTGAGAAGCAAACCAACTAGTAAAATCCTTTGTTAGTTGGTTGAATGGCGTAACACAATGGCTTCTGTTAAATTGCTAAGACCGAGAACCCCGTCTACCCATTGATACAGATTTCCATAACAACTGCATTGCAATCATAGAAGATGCCTAAGGCGATTACGCATTGTTGTGGCTCCCGTATAAAGGATCTGTTGCTGGGGAAACCACTGGGCAGCAGACAGAAACGGCCATTTTTGTTTCCTATATAGAGACGACTACAGCAAAGATCAATTCATAAATATTTATATATTTAACAAAAAAAACTTTGTGCCAGGGAATTATATGCATTTATGACACTTGTAAGGACTCTATATTAAGAGCCTGGAGTACGTTTACGATTCAGACGGTGAATACACTAAAAAAGAGAAAATTAAAAACTGGGTCAGAACTGAGTCCTCGCGTCCAATGAAGACTCAGCCGAAGGAGGTAACATACGAGTTTATTATATTTTTTTACGGTGTGCAAAGAAAAAGATGTGTGCCAATATGAATACGTTGGAGCTGTGCAATTACGGAAATAATAATTCCAGTGTGCAGTGTGTAGAAGAATCAAGTTAAAGAAGGCGTATTGTAGAATTGAAAATAGCGACGAAGAAACTTTATTGAAATTAAAATATGTCTATGTTAAAAATATATAATAATTCGATAACATAGCAAAAAAAACAACATACAAAGTGAAGTGATAATAAAATATCACGCAACGTTTCTGGCATTCTTGTTGCTTTCGTCAGGTGATAAAAACGAACAAGACAAAAGGCTTTTGAGTTCTTCACCTGGATTGTGAGGTTGTGACGTACTCACGAGTCTTACGGTTTTATCACCTGACAAAAGGAAGGATTCCAGAAACGTTGTGTTCTATTGATATTATCACTTCATTTTGACAAAACTTTATTGGTATTAATTTTCTGTATGAAGACAATTGAAAGATTGTAAGTAAATTAATAATAATGACACTTTTTGAAATATATTCTTTTTCAACTTGATCACTTGTGATGTACATTAACATAATGTCCAAACATGTTAAATGATGCATAACCATACTGCTTTTATGCTTGATCAGGTTGGACCAAAGAGGACGAAAGGTTCCGCTTATTAATTTTTTAAAACACTTTATGAGACTGTGTGTGGTTTTTCCGCTGAATTCTTTGTAATTATTCGTAAATTTATCAATAATTTGGGCGTGACTGATATTGGGGGGAAAAAATTAAAATAAAGGTTAACGTAAACATTTGAGTGGAATTGTCGTTTCGTGTAATGGACCCAAATTGTTGGCGGCATAATCTCAAAGATACAAAAGGCGGAGTGAGATGGAGGGAGCCGCAATCGTTGGCAATGAGCGGGAGAATATCCCGCGAGAATGTTCTATAACCAGCAGGCACGAGGCAAGTAACGTATAAAGAGGAATTTTTTTTTGCGTGAAAGTAGTTGTGAGTGTGGCAGATCAGACCTCCCAGAGGGTACGTGTGCTGAGTTTGGTAGATTAGTAGAAAACGTGCAAAGACGGACGTATATTTCGGTACATGTGCGTTTATGTGTGAAAGGATTTGTAACACGTCTGAGGCTACATGGGTGTGACTGAAATTAAGGTTTAGGTGCAGCCTGAATAAAAGGTGAGGATTGTTTCTGGTGTTATCCTGCAGTCCAGTAAAGTCTCTGGTTCGTGACGTAGACCAGGTCCTGGATGTTGATTCTGTACGTTGATGAGAGATCGTAGCTGCCAGGTTACGAAACTGTACGTGTTTGAATCCACATTAGTGTAAAAATTGCATAATTTTCATGCAATGCACGGTAAAAATAATGGTTACACTTTTCTTGCATAAAAAGTTCTGTTTTGGTGGCCCCGAGAAATTTTCATGTTCTTTACCTTATTTGTATTGTTTTATAAAATCAGCTGATCATTTCAGGTATAAAATATTGTATTTGGTATAGTTGATCTTATTGTCATTTTTATAAAAGGAGCAAAATATTTGTAAATATATTTTGATTGTATGCTAATTTAAAGACATATAATTAATTAAACATCTCCAATAAATAATTTATGCATTATTAATTTGTGACCTTTTACAAAAATAGTTCGGAACGTGTGCTGTTATTAATAATATTTAAAATAAAATTGTGTTGTTTACATACATGAGTCGAACTGTATCATTCAAAGGATTAGTTGTATATCTGAATTTCAAGAAAGTTTCGTATAGAAAGTATTTATACATATAATTTAAAACGACTTGAAATTTTTTCCTTAAACGTAGCAAAACATCACATTAAATTTCAACGGTTTACGTTACTCTGTGCTCTTCACATGCATTAATTACAGTCAAATGTAGCATTGAAATCTTTAATGATTTTAAACGAAGTAGTTAACGACTTTCTCTAATTAATTCCAGTGGACATTTATGAGCAGAAACCAGGTATCAAAAGAAAGAAAAGACCTGGAGAAGTAGAGATTAATGAATAGCCTAGAAGCGAGCAAAGGAACGCTTACACTTGTAATTAAATTAAACCCAGTCAGTACATTTCCTGAAAATTACGAGTTATGCGCCAAGCAGTGCAGTGCCTTTACGCTGCATTTGTAAGCGGATTCCGGAAAAATAGCGACAACTAGAGGGAGGATTAAAGCTGGACTAATGAAATGGACCGGCTCGGATTCGAATTGGCCGGGTGTAACAAAGGCATGGCCATCTGGAAAACGTCAAATACAGGCGGGATTTAATGACATCCATCCCGCAACCAACGAGGTCTACCACCACGAGATAAATTTATAATCGGATATCGCACAGTATTTACGCAAATCACATTTACGCTCTTAACCGACTAATTGACATCCGAGTAAGGCTTGATGTCATGTGTACACGCGTTTTGTAAAAGGGCGATTAGATTTATTCCATACAACTTTTCTTTTGTACGGCCTTGATATTTCATCGACTATGAACAGTTAAGTATTTCAAATTGACGATTTACCATTTCTTTGAATTTAATAATTCATAAACACAAAAAAGAATTGAAAGCAGTAAAAGTAAGAATTATATGACATTGTTGAAAGACACAATGTAAATATTAATAGCCAAATAAATCAGAATAAAAAGTTTAATAAAGAAATTACAACTTATTCGCAAAAATATTTTAGACGACGTTTCGTCCTTTCATTAGGGTCAGCTCGGGTATTGATTAATTAGGAGACCTTTAAAATATAAATTACATTCAATTATTTGCCATTAATTTTTCAATATTCACAAATAAATGAAATTTAAATTTCAAAATACATATATCTCTAGGTTTCACTTAATTTGTTTTAAATTAAACGGGGTTTTATATTTGTTATTTCATAGTTTCAATTTAGTAGAGTATTCGATGACTTGTAGCTCAGAGATATACGGCTGTATATTTTTAAAATTAAGTTTTACTTATCCGTTTTTATTCACGAATGTTGAAGTAATTACATGTAATTGAATGTAATTTTTATATTTTAAAGATCTCCTAATTAATTAAATGAAAAGACCCTAAGTTTATCAAATTTGTATGATATATAAATTTGAAAATTTTTATTCAACCTATTTTTCTGACTTATTTGTCCATTAACATTTATATTATATTAAAATTAATAAGTTTTGGTTCCTTTATTCCGAACTGTTGGTTTCAGACTAATTGTTTAATAAATAATTTTTTAATTTTGGTCAAAAAATTATGAATTTACTTTGATATAAAATAGGCAATATACTATTCGAAAACAAAAATTATTCCCGTCGCTAGATAATTGATTTTAAAATTTGTAAGTTATATGATAATCATAATCTAATTTCGGAGTCTTATTCAATTAGAATTGTTGTGTTACTACCTTATGTCACTATGGAGAACTGCTGTTGAACTACATTCAAATATTCACACTATAGTTTTTTAATATACAGATTTAACTTTTAAAGTGACGTAGTAATGTGTAAATTATTTGCTTCTACGTTCACAGTCTTTGGACAAGCTATGCGGAATATAACAATTTAGCAACTGGTTGAAGTGTGCGGTTAATTTTCACGTTGTTAGATAACCGTCAAGGCAATTCAAGTTCGATGGTCCACTGTCTGTTAGGAAACAAGAGATCTTTATTATACCATAGTCATATATTAAATAATCCAGAAAATTTCGACGTAATCGGTCATAGTCATCTTCAATAAAATAAAGGACATTGAACATTGCTCATATAACACGCACCATAAAGATCTAGTCAACTAAGTGATATATGAGGAATGTTAAATGTCCTTTATTTTATGGAAGACGATTGACCGATTACGTCGAAAGCTTTTGGATTTTTTAATATGTGACAATGGTAAAATAAAGATCTATTGTACGGTAAAAGGTCATTTTTCACTCTATAATCGTCATTATGACAGAGCATTTCTCTGATCCGCTTTGACTATGAAGGTCATTTACCTGATACACACAATTTGCAGATTTGATTTAAATCCATTGATTGTCTACAATTATTTATCTTCCGTACATATTTAGTCTTCGCTTAAACCTAGTAATCCCATTAAGCGTACAGTTTTCTTCAACTAAATCGTTGTTGATTGCATTCGTTTGTCATTAGATCCGGGTAGCGTTAAGTTAGGGAGCTCTAGAATAATAGGCATGTTCTTTTCCACAAATTTTTAAAAATACTTTGGTAGATAAAGATAAAAAAAAGATTCAAAATTGCATTAATGCGACTGACTTAGTCAATAATTTAATTCCTAATGTAAATATTGTCAACTGAAAACTGATCCACAATATCCGGACTTTAACGCGGCATGTTCATTAATTCGACTTTTACAGTGAAATATGCTTTCACGAAACAACAGGAACGTCATATGGATTGAAGAAATCAAAGCATAAAATTTATTTACGAAGTGCCATTCAGTGAGCCGAAAACGGGTTGTCAATTGTCATAAATGTATGTAATCTCAATCGATCATTCAGCGTAATGCGCAGCGGATGGTGGCCATTTCCATGATAAATAATTCATACTAGTGTTTTCCTCTGAAATTTGAAAACATAGAGAATAACCGATGTGTCTTGTAACAACGCAGATACGACCAGTACACTACGGGTATTTATCGCAACGCGGTGCAATCGGAGCGGCATATAGAAGGGCGGCGGGCATCCAAATTAATTACTAAACCACGTAGATCGATAGATCCGTAAGGTGAGACAACGGATCAGACATATATGAAAACGTATCCGTATTTTTGTACCTGGATCGTCAACATTTACAAGTTTGGGATCCTTCCCCATGTTAAACGACCGACCTATTAGGTGGATCAACTATTAAAATTTTCATTGTAATGAAGATGTAAAATCTCTGTATGAGCAATTGCACGGAGCTGTCAATCGATGAGGCTTTGCTGAAAAACGAACCTGTGGACGTACGCAGCTAATAAATTACATTACTCGAAAGTTAAAGGTATATTGTATGCAAATATGAATCAGGTGAATAGCTAATTTAAAAACGGTAAAAAAAAATTTTATCATGAAAGGAAATGAATTCTTTATTTAGTAAGCTTTTGTTAAATAAGCTAATCAACTCCAGTTTTTAACTTCTGTGCGGAAGAAGACATGAAACAATTGAAAGACAAATTTGCAAGACATTAAATTAAAATTTGAAGATCACAGCACGGAAGATTTTGAAAATAAACGGAATGGACAATAGACTCCTGGAAAAGTTTGGAGTAAAAGTAAATTAAGAGGAAAAACATAAGCAATTAAGAGTAACAAATAAAACAATATAAACTGGTACCAATGTAGCGGAAGGAACGAAAGAAATTTAATAATCTTTACCTGTTTATAATTTAATTAATATATTAATATATACAGGTATAAATCTGTAAAATACTTTTATTTTTTTCAAGCGTTTATTTAATATATTGATTGTCGAAATAACTATCGACTGTTCCCCATAATCATCTTCTGTAATCAAAAATTAAATTTTTATAGATTGAAACTTAAAATGTTGGTAAATAATATAATTATTTAAATTCTTCAATCTAAAATACAGCATTTAATTGCAGTCCAGAATTATTTAGATTTAAAATGTGGAAAATTGAAAGGTGTAAAGTGAAATATTTTCAAACGTGGCGCTACAGAAAACCTTCAACGAACTGATAAAATATAAAATGCGAAATTATTTGGAAAACACTACGGCATACGCAGAAAACTTATATACAAACGAAATTGTTCTATATTAACGAAGTGTTGTCAACTGCTGGAGGACAATAATAGTATAGAAGACAATGATCACAATATATGAACCAGATAATTAGAAATGTTGAAAATAGCAAATATTGTGATCTGAAGAAACTGGGCTTGGATCGAGCAAGCTGGAGAGGAGCATCAAACGAGTCACAAGACTGATGACTCCTCTCTTCCCAGAATTAAAAAATACTCTCTACCAGGAATCGTTGTGAAGCACCAAAGGAAACGTTGCTCTGCAAGGGAGTATAGAAATGACGCTGCCAATTGGAGTGTTACGTGCGGAGCTGTTAGAAACATCTCAATATTAACAGCGCATCATGGAAAGGTCAACTGGTGTTTATTTCTTAGAAGACTTACTACAGCTGTGCCACAGACAGAGTTTCAAGATTAATCGTCAATCTGGTAAATTAATATAGATTTTAGTTTATTTCAGAGCATTATGGGCCACAAAATGTTCCTCGGGGATCGCCAGTTTGACACTCCTGCTCCAGTAGAAATTCGAGGGAAACGCATTTGTATTTTTGGAATGTTTCATTATGTTACAGCAGTTAAGCTTTCTTTCAAGTTTTTCTCTTTAATAGTTTTACTGTTTACATATCTCTGTAAATAACGGGAAACCCATTATCATCTTCACATGCTTGGAAGAAATTTTGTACAGTTTGTAGGAGCGCTTAGCTGGTAAATGAGTACGACATTATCACCCTGGGAGACGCAATAGAGATTCCCTCCGAAGCGGCTGCTTATCCGTATTTATTGGCGATTTCGGCGACTGTTTGCGGAGCGTAATCGTAGTTATCGGTCTCTGGTGGCGCCAGCAGCTGTGCCCGTCCTACGTTGCCTCCGCTCAAATCAACCGTAGTAGCTGATATCTTATTCACAAAATTTTGTTCTTTATACGATAAGACCAGTGACGACTCGTGCGTCTGTGCTACAGCACATAAATTAATTTAGGAAGAAATATTTTTTCTTAATTTTAAGAACCCTTTTAATAATTACGTTTTAACACTGCAATATCGCAGACTTTAAAATCCCCGCCTTGTGCCGAATCGCACTTCAAGTAGCCAGTACTATTCCAGATTCGGCGATTTAGTCACAACTGCGCATGAGCACTTTACCTTTTCACCCATCTGCGGCACCCGTAAAGCTCAACACACTGCTAACCTTATGTGCTACGATGCCGAGAGAACAAGGAAACGGAAGAGACCCCGTACTATGACAAAGAGCGCGGCCGCATCAGCCGACATAACCAACTAAATAAATTCGAACTATTCACTAATTATAAATCTTATTTTATAATATTTTATATTTACAAAACAAAAATAATATACATGTATTTTTCGAAAAATAAAAAAAATTCACATTCTAAGGTTATTTTAAAGAAAACAAAATTTAAGAGATTTCATGGTGCGAAAATCATTATTCGATCACAAAGTACTGTGGAATGATGCTGAATGTTAAGCTGTATTTGTTAACAGCAAACTGCCTCAGGAGATTGTTATCAACATTGATGAACTGTTTGATAAAGTTACAAAAGTTAATCGAGTCATTCGGAAATGAAGTACACGTTAATTTTTTTTTAGGTAACAGGCTACATGAGGGTAATCCACATGGTGGCAACTCCCCTTTAATAGCATAGGAAGGGATTTGAAAGGGGGGATGCGGAAGGGTAGAAGAAGGTAGCCAAGGGTTAACTAGGGCCCCCGGGCTATATTTTAAGGATCCTACCCGGCACTCGCCTAAAAAAATGCAGGGAAAACCCTAGAAAAACCTGCATCAGGTAGGTCGGGCATTGGGTATTTATCCCACGCCCTTTCGATAGCGGGAGAGGAGTTTGCTGTGGGGACGCAGCATTCCATTCTCCGAGCCTCTACCAGTTTAGGAGGCAGCTGGCCGACTATTCCAATGGGAATAGCGGACAACTCTTACCGTATGCCCAAGGTCTGTGACCCCGGAACATACACCTCTCAGAACAGGGAGAGGTGCCTCGGCTCGTGGGAACCTTAATTCAAAAACGGAGAGGAAAAGGCATCCCCAAAGCTAGCCTCTTCGTATCTCTCCTACAAGGTTCTGCCTACGAGAGAACATCCCTCGCAGGTTCCCTGCGAGAGAATCCTCTCGCAGGCTTCCTTATTCCCAAAAGTTCTTTGTCCCATTCTGTTATATAAAAATTAGTTGGGAACTCGTCTGCATATATCATATACTTCTATATACTTCTATATCTGAGAAGTGAAGTTAGTATTGTTACTGAATATTGAAAATTGGGTTTTAGGGACGAAGCCAGTAGGTCTATGCGATTACTTGACAATTACCAAGGATTTTAGTTGGAATTTAGAAAGTCGTCTTGATGAATCATCGATGACGTTAACAAACTGCTGTTACCGCTGCCAATACGAGGAAAGTTGACCTGCCTTATCGTAACTCGTGGGTTTTTCCAATATTCATCTTGTGAACATGTGTACAATTGTAACTGTTTGAAGATGCGATCGGTTTTTCTATTATAGAGGCAGGAAAAAAAGTTATTGATATAAAAATGAAACGGAATGTAAACGGGATGTAGTAACGAATGATTAATTACAACATTTTTCTCTTAGTATGACTTACGGCGGAGAATATATTTGGCGATTTCGAGAAATTTTAATCTATTCCCGCCATATTAGATGATTAGATGATAACAGGTAACATAAGACCGTAGTAAATTTCACTTTAATTTTTTTAACAGTCAGTGAGTACTGGTCCACTGGCAGTAGAACTAACTCTAGAAATGTATATACAGCACCGATTGTGTTCAACAGAAACAAATATGTTGAGAGGAAAAGGTAACGTCACGCGTTACAGCGAGCGAGTGGTGTTTGCATGACAGCGTGACGTAGGTCTTAGACAATGGCGAGGTCCTTATCGGGACGCATTGTTGCTGGCTGTCACCTGCGGAGATGAGATGGCGCCCTCGAGAGCTCTCGAACGCGCACAATACGCAGCGTCCGTCAGGCTCACGCCTCCTTTGCGATATATGCGCCTGCAGTGCTGCGACCTGCCTCTAACAAATTTTTAACGCTTTGGACGTATATTTTTTTTTAAAGTAGTATAGTACTTACACATTAGAAAGCCACAGTACAGCTCATCCCAAACTCTGATAACAAAATATTTCTAGCTAGCTGGGTGCCCAGCGTTGCACGGGTAGTTATTATTAACACATTTAAATCAAATATGAAAAATTATAATAATATACACATATAACCAAAAATTTTTGAGAATCTCACTTGAAATAATTCGTCAGTTTTAGCATATTAAAAGTATAATAAATAATAATATTTAAAAAATATTACATATTGATTTTACCATAATTCCATGTCTCCTCCAGTACATACAAAATCATGGTACGTGCCATATTTATGCTATGTCAGTCATTCAAAAGTCAAGTTATTTAAAAGAAAATTAGTTCCACAATTCGTATTGTTTTTTATTATCAATCTATGCAGTATTGCTGGATAAAATTATACTTTTTATTCAATTATTTTATTACGAAAAAATGACCTATTTACTTTGTTGTGCAGTATCGTCGCGTAGTAACGTCTCTGGCGTGTGCTGTGACGTCATGGTCTATTGACGGGCAGTAATTTAACGCAAAATGATCACATTTTTATTTATAATTCTTTCCACCTTTATGATACAGGTTTCTCACCCCCAAAATACTGTTTCTCGTCGTTTGAAGAATATGTGCACCAATTTTTGTTGCAAACTATCCACGCGTTTAAATATGTATAGAGATTAACATAAATACGTACATACAAATATACATCCTTTTTTATTAAATAGATTATGGAATTAGGGTGTCGGTAATGAATTCGGAACTGTGCATCGCGACAAGTATCATGTAGTTCTGAGACTGATAACATATATTTCTATCACTTTCACAGGTTCAATTAATTACCTATTAAGTATTGAAAACAGTTACATATTTTCTTAAATATTCTTTAAGCTGCATAATAAAAATAATTTATTGAAGATCACATGACGCAATCATCAAGGTCGACCATCTTTGCTATCATATCGCTCAATTCGAAAATATCATCTAATGTCATATAATAGTCCTGGAAATACTCATCTTGTGGATGAAATCCTTCGAGCTTCTGGAGGAATTCTTTCGAGCATTTAGAATGATGATTTAAAAAATACCTATATAGCAATAATTAATTAATTATTGTTGTTGATACGAAGGATACCGTGGGTTGGATTAATTCTGAGGAGAGGATGTGGAAAATGAAATTGATACAAGCGAGAAACGTTTCAGCCGACCATGGGCGTATTTCTGAGTTTCAAAATTTCAAATGATAGTGAAGAACGGGTATTAAGGCCATTTAGCATTCATAATTTAATTAAAAATTCGATAGATAATTTACTTTAATTTTATGATTAACAATAGAAGTTTTACATTAATATGTTTTTATAATCAATATATCCCGTAACCTAACCTTGCTGATTTATTGTGCCCCAATTCAGAAAAACCATATATTGTCAGGTAACATTTATCTTGTGAATTCGGGCTTTCCTAATCCTCTGGGCAACGCGGGAACGAGCTACTTGGATCTACGCGGGAACTAGCTACTTGGATCTACGATATCACAATCGTACTCGCTATAGCATGCGTCAGCATCGGCGACGTGTGGCGCAGATTGATGGAGGGGAGACAGCGTGGAATAATAAACACATACACTACAACCGTCTAACGCGGCATGGGGTTGCACCTGTGCAGAAAGACAATGAACTGGGCCGCCAAAAATTTGACGTGTAATTTGGGTTGATAATATAATCAATTATGTTTTCAAATTTAATGTTTTTATTTCAATCTAGATATGGATGAACATAAGTTTCTAAGGTACGATTTGCCTTCAACGTGCGACTGTTTACACAGCTGTTTCAATATAAATATATAAATTTATTTTCCTCTATATTTCAATTACATGTAATGTACTATAAATATTTTTACATAAGTGTATTATACTTCATCATGTTCGTATAATTTTGTTTACTTAGAATTCTTAGATTATGAATTTATCAATTATTCATTAATGCATCAATTAATTGAAATTTATAACACCTGAAAAAATCCCAAAGATTTGGAATTTTGTATTATTATAATGGTTTCATAATTAATTTTTGATAAATAGTCAGATGTTTTTTCAGACATAAAATACTATGTTCTGCTAAACTGGATTGTAGTCAAAGTTTCTAATTGATGCACGTGTCTTAGACAGGCGACTTGTCTTTAATACGAAGAATCAACTAACTAGCTGGACCTGATGGACCCTAGTGTATCGAAGTCGGTTAGAAACATGTCAGACTTGAAGGAACCAATTTGCCTTTTAAAACATGTGGGACATTACTTGAACAATTTTAGTCATTCTTTATGGATGTTACAACAAACCACAACAGGTACGTAACCGCGAAGCGACTGTAACTGCTATGCCTGACATCCCTTAGTACGATTCAAATAAAATTTATATGGCCACGTACACCAGAAGACAGAATAAGCGACAATTTGCTTAGCCGGTGACGGTGCAATAGCGAAAATGTTTCACATAAAAAGGCATACATACTTAAATTATAAGAACAGAAGTTGATTTCATAAATTGACCCGAAAAAACGAGGAAAAACCCGGTTATAACGACCAAATCTATCTTGACTGCTACGGCTAGACGGAAGTATGAACTAAACATCAGAATTAAAATTAAAAAATTTACGTCTGATAGAAAATAATGAATAAGAAAGATAGCCAATACAGACAAAAAAAGAGTAATATAAATACCACACAACGTTTCTGGGATCCTTGTCCCTTTCGTTAGGTGCTAAGAAGAGCCTAGAGAAACACAACTGCACAAAACTCAAAAGCGACGAAAACGCAACGACAATGGGAGAGCCGAAGGGCTAGCGTAACAATAAGGGAGCAACGACAATGGGAAACAGAAGGGATCATAGCAATTATTGAATTTAATAGTGTGAGTTTGTACATTAATAGCTGTGATGTTTGATTTAATGTGAAGCATCTCTGAAATTAGTCTGGAATTGAGCCTGGTGCCAATGTCTAAAATATTTGCATTTTACCAATCAAATGTATGTTTAGAATTGATGATATGTTTGGATGCTACAGATTGTTTATCAATCGCAAGTTTGATATTAGATATACGTTCTTTGATACGTATATTAAGGGAACGTTTTGTTTGCCCTATGTAGCAGGAATTACAATTAGAACAAAAGATGTTGTAACCAACACAATGTTTGCTGTAGGTGTCAAGTGGGTCCTTATGGTTTTTAATCAAGTATGAAAGTGGATATGTAAATGATGGATATTTGATATTCTTTGAATATTTGGACAAATTTGTGATGTAGAAATTTGTAATAAGGGAGTACGGGAAATATTTTTGGCTTGAGGTGTTCGGGGACGATTCACACTAGGATGTTGGATTTTGTTCAGTCTGCTGTTTATGTGTTTTATAAAAAAGAATTTAAAGGGTAATCATTGGAGATTAAAATGTTTCGGACAATATTTAAGTTATGTTGATGGAACTTGGAGTTAGAAAGGGACAAGATCCCAGAAACCTTGTGTGGTATTTATATTACCTTTTGTCTGAATTGTCTATCTTCCTTATACAATACATCAGAATTGCCACTCCCCGTGTGTACCGTATTCATTTACTGCGGGAAATTCCTTTTGTGGTCCAAAAAACAAATGGATATGGAGTCACGAAAGCTCAGATGCCTTAATCTCAACGTTACTGAAGAATAAATCATCTATATTTCTTCCTTCAAAAACAACAAAAGAAGTGCAAAAAAAATTAGATGTTGTCGATTTATACAGTGCATTCACTGATCTGCTTTAAATTCAACGTAGTACCGGCCAACATATTTACGGTCTTATATTGAAACTGCATACAACGATTTATCAGAAAAAAATTTTAAATGTACATTTAATTCAGTTTATATTATTATGCAATGTAATTTTGATTCTTTATAATAATAATAAGAACATTTTTTCTATCGCGGATAATAATAGAAAAAACCTGTATATAACAAACCCCTGTTATTACGAGCAAAATCGGACGGTCGCATTCCCACTCGTTATAAACGATTTCGACTCTATCCACACTTTTTAAAAAAGACCGCAACAGTCGCTACGCTGCTCTACACAGGCCCTTAAAGAGATTTGAATAATGAACATTTCTTCGTTCACAAATGAGGAAGCGATATAGAATGCAAATAATTTTTTAAATCTTAAATGATCCCTGCGATAAAGAGAATAAAAATTCAAAAGAATTTCCCGCGATCGCCTTGGCCTGCAGCGCCTCCGAACAAGAGAGGTGCTACCGGCTCCTTTCCGTTTTTATTCCTCGGAACAAAGAACATGTATCCGTGGGCGCCGCCGCAGCTGACGGTTCCCGAAACAATGCAACCTTCCTCACAGCAACAAAGCGCCCAGTTTGGGAAAGAGTTTATCACTTACGGCTGCTCCGATACCACGACTCTCCCGCACACACACAAAAAAATCCTATTTCTCTTGTTGAAGCATTGTTCCGTGGGAGAATGTTACTTTGTTTCAGCAGGCTGTCCACTAGAACAGCGTGGGTAGCCGCTATGGTGAATATGGTTTTCATACATACAATTTAAGTACAATGGGCTTTGAGGAAAATGAAATGAGAAGATACTTAAAGGAAAATACAACAAATACTAGGGAAATGAAATGTGTAAGTTAATTAAAATCGTAATGCTGGGTAAGTTAAGACAAGGAACTTAAGCTGACATGTAATTGGCCAAAATATAAAATTGTATTTAATAGGTCTCCAATCGTCCTTTTAACATATAAACAAGAAAATCACCAAATATAGAAAAGGATTATTCCGCCTCATGCATCAAGGTAAAAATTATCCTTTAAATAAATCAATTCTTTACAGTCATTTTTTCAGATTTATATTTCATTACGACTTTCTGCTAATCTTTTGAGGTTTAGTGGAATATATTCATTTAAATCACTTCCAAAGCATAGGTCGTGAAAAATAGTGTGGCGTACGAGGTGCACAGTAGAGGAACAAATCAAAACCGAATTGGATCAAGTTCATGCTGACTCTGCACCAGCATTGAGGAACATTTACTTCTGGATTAATGAGTTTAGGTCGCAGAAGCACAGAAGATGAAACTCGCTCCGGCCGCCCAATTGAGGTGACCACTCAGGAAAACATCGAAAAAGTTCACAATATCGCAGAACAAAAGTGCGTGACGTAGCTTATGCCGTAGGCTTCTCAACTGAACGGGTGAACTTCATCCTCCATGAAAAACTGACCGTGGCAAAGCTTTATGTGCGATGGGTGACAATCCAAATATGGATTCGGAAAACTATTTCAACGGAGAATCTATCAATGTTTAGGCGTAACCCACAAGACTTTTTGCGCAGATTCGTAACCGTTGATGAAACTTGGCACCATCACTACACTCCAGAAACCAAAAAACAATCAAAAAAATGGACAAAAGCAGGTGAAAGTGCACCAAAAAAGGGCGAACACCGTTTTGAGATTCTCAGAGTATAATATTCATAGATTTCTTGGAAAAGGGCACAACCAAAACTGGGATCTATTATGCTGCTCTATTGGATCGTTTGAAACGGGTGTTGATTGAGCAATGACCAAGATTGGCGAGTAAGAAAGTGCTGTTTTACCAGGACAATGCGCCAGCGCAAACAACAGCAGTCTCAATGGCAAAAGTGTAGAGATTCGAATTAATTTCTCATCCACCCTATTCACCAAACCTAACACCAAGTGACTCTTCTTGTTTCAGAACTTGAAATATTATCTTCAAATGAAGAAATGATCCGAGGCCGTGACGGAGTATTTTGCAGAGTATGACAAAACCAATTTTTGTAATGGGTAGAAAATATTGGAAACTCGCTGGGCCAAGGGTATAGCCGAGGAAGGAGACTATGCTTAGAAATAAAGTCCGTTTTCTAAAAAAAATTATTTTTGTTACCTTTTTACCAGACTTATCAAACTACCGTCGTACCTCACACGAGCCAATGATAATAGGCCCATATGATCAGTTACGATCTTGATTTTTACAAAGACGGATGCTTTTTACAAAGACTTCTAAATGATTGCGAATCTGTTATTCTAAATGCTCGGGGTTGGTCACTCATGAAGGCAAAGAAAAGTGTGCGTCAAGAGCTGGTTGGAAAAGTGTTCAACTAATGGGCATCGGGAATTTCAGTCCCAGATGATTCTTTTTTGCGAACGGACGAACAACTATTTCAAAATTTAGTTGCATTGGTTTCACCAGCAGTAAAAAATCACCATACCGTGATCGATATTTCGCAAAATACCTCTTACACGTAGAAAAGTAGACACCACTTCAATAATATTTATAGGGAATCTAAAAACAATCGTCAATATTTTTTCGGTCAATAATATTGTTAAAATATCGTTCAAAAAATTGAACAAAATCGATATTGACTCAATTATAACCCTGTAAGAGGATCTTAATGCATTGGGAATGTGAGCCAGTTTCTAAGGCAAAAAAAATATACGAAAGTTATGCAACCCGTACAGTAAATGTGCAGTAAGGCTAGAATGCCTGTCAGGGGATAAGGTCTAAATTAACAGGCAGTTTTCACTATGAGGGGAAATTTTATTTTATTTTTTTTCGGAAGTGGTTCAGCTATCGGGAGCAGAAACGTGCTCTTTACGACAACTACAGAACAATATTTTCAAGGCATACATTCCAATTTAACCACGATTTTACAAAGCGATGCTCGTAGTGTAACCCATAGAATATAGAATACATAATTTCATTGTGTATTACAACTAATAATATACGCGAGTAGGCTTTTATATGGTATCTACCCTGCGAGAGTTTGTTATATATAGTTGTTAGACACCCGGAACTCCAATATTTCAATAGCGTAGCATTTACAACTGGAAAAATGAGCGAAGGGAAAGAATATTTTGCTCAATAACGGGTGGACTAACGGCACCTTACTGACAGATTGACGGGTGTTGAACTTCACTGAGCCAGCGTTACTGTAGGAGAGAGTGACAGTGAATGTTTGCAAAGTCTATATTGACTCCAGAAAAGGCCTTCTGGTCAGTGGCTTGCTGGAACTTTTCGACTCACAAAATACATTTTTAATTCAATATTTTTTCAACATTTTATTTAAATCAATCAAAAAATATTTTTTTTCAGAGCGTAGCCACTAACTAAATTATTTTCCATTGTGTCGTCTCCTATTAAATTCCTGTATTTACTCGGAAAATAATTCCCACTATATATACCCTCAATTTCATAGAGCGGTGGACCGTGACGCAATTTTAATGTTCCACAAAAGAATAAGATACTTTTTAAATTCGCTTATCTCATTTAATAAATTTTATAAATGAACAAATAAAATTTGTTTAAGTTTTACAGTAGTATTATATGTAAAAAAAACGTCAAGAACATTAAATGGCAAATTGATTTTTTTTATATAAAATTGGTCTTCCAAACCATCTTTCTCAAAGAGGTTGAAGTCTATGGTGGACTTCCCACTACATACGGGAACGACACAGAACACACGAAAAAACCTAAGTTCAATGTTAAATGAGCTCCCGATATAAATATCATATTCTTCAAGCTGAGGTGCGTTGGTTGTCAAGGAGTAAAACTTTAACTCGATTGTTTAATATGCGACAAGAATTAAAATTCCTCTTTCAACAACAAACTAATTGTAAATTACAAGATTTCTTCTCTGGTGATGACTTCTTTATCTGGCAGACATATTGTTACACGAAATAGAAATATCTATTCAAAGGAAAACTTTCGGTCCTTTTTACTGTATGAAGTAAACTGGACGCATATAAAAAAGAAGATATGGTTATGAAAAGTTCTATTCGTCAAAGTAGATTTGTAATGTTTCCAAATCTTGATTAATTCATTGAAGGAAAAGGCGTCAACCGATTTTTCGTGTTGGTTGGACTTGAGTTATAATGGAAAAATCATTATATGATAAGGTGGACTTTTGCTATCTGGCAGAGAATTACATTAGCCGCACGTGCGCTCCATACCAAGGCAGCAGCGGTTAATTGAGAAACAATTTGCCTCAGTGCCCTGAATAGGTTTAGGAAGCCGTTTCAAGGAAATACAATCTTAAACGGTGCGCTAACTGCTTCTCAAGTGCCATTATATCAGCCACTTACGAAAGCAGGGAAGTACCTTCCCTTTTGTACCAAACATGCGCTACGAAAATCGGCGCGCCGTGTCTTCCCTCCTTTATCCTTGTTTCCTCGGATTATACTTAATTGCTTTCGCTCAGGTAACCAACTAAAACACACGGAAATTTCAAGAATCATATGGACTACACTACGAAATAATTGGTGATAAATGCAATTCTCAATAACGACTTAGATTTATCGTTTTAAATTCTTGTACGTGTTGGATATGACATGTTACATTCTGATAATGTTATTTGACGTGAGGTTTATTCACGCGTGATTACACCTGGTTTGTTGCCCTCTAAGAACACTCCTATCCAACAAAAATTGGTTTCTTCAATCGTACGCGTCAGCGCTGTTTTGAAATATCACTAGCGAATACTTAGGTTTATTATCCATTAGCCCTCAAAGAAGAAATAGGACAAATGACAGATACATAAATTAGAATGATTACACAAATTTATAAACAATGAAAATAAAACGTTGAGTAACAAGCATGGATGGAATAAGGATGGAGCACCTTCTTCATCTTCCTCGCGCATTGACTGAAGATCTGACATATCTGAAATTATATTAAGCTACAGAAATTTTAATTACATTCTTGATGTGAGCTCCTATTATTTCGCGAAGCCGGTATCTTTAATTTTCCTTCAGGTTTTAGAAGTTACGAGTTAAGATATTAGTGTGTGAAACTATCTATTCCTTTCATTTTTTAAAATCTATAGCGCACGCCATTCCTTGCGCACTACATATCCTGGGCCTGTAAATAAACGCGCCCCACAGGTGGTAATCACGTTGCCCGTAAAATAATCTGGAAATTCCGAGCTTTGCATGAAAACCGTGTAACAAGAGATGTATAATTATAGTTGTTATTTATATTTCGCTGTGCAGAAGAGAATCGTTTGTGTTCTTTTGCGTGGCGTGAATTTAGATGAGAGTAAAATGTTTCAACTTTGTAAGTCGGTAAAAAGGACAGAACCGAAGCTTTAATGAACTGCTATCACTATAATTCATTCTGAATGAAAATTTGCTTCGTAATAACATTTGGCTGCAACAGTCAATATCGTACTGAATCTTTCAGAACTGAAGCAGTCTATATAGTATATAAGCGAAGTAGATACTATTGAAGAATCATAGCGACGATGCGTGCTGAGCATGGGTAAACTGACAAAGGGCAAACTGTTGTGACCCAGCGCCTGGGAACGAGCATCTCGAAGCTGGTCGGCTGTACCCGTTCTACTGTTGGGTGTAAAACGCGTTATCAAATAACGTTAAGGTTCTGTAAAGCAGGATATGTGAACTGACGACAGAGTACAATGCTCGTGCAGGACCGTTCACTCTGATGAACATCCATTCGTGGTTGATGTCTTCCAGCAGGATAACTGTCCGTGACACAAGGCCAGAATCGTGCTACAGTGATTTGAGGAGCTTGATAGTTAGCCCACGTTGATGTATTGGCATAAAGGTTCGAGTGACCTACTGAACACATCTTGGACGCCAGTTCCACGACGACAAACCACCGGCCCGTAATTTAAGGGAACTGCGTGAACTGTTCGTAATTTGGTGACAGATACCTTCGGAAAGCTACCAAGAACGTTGAAACGGTGCTGTATTGCGTTCCAAATGTGAACCAAGAAGCTATTAAGCAGCTCATAATGATTTGGCTACTTTGTGTAAATGATCGGTCGATAGTGTGGTAGAATTGGCTAGCGTCCACGCACAGCCCGCTGATGAAACTCTATAGTAAGTGCACACTTTACCTTCAGTTGGCCGATTGCTTTGTTGCAAGTCGTAAAAATGTTTCATGGAAGTTCTATTCTTGCTCTCGATATAAAACTGAGGAGATTGACGAAGAAAAAGGAGAGAATATTGGGTGCATCCCATATACAGTGAAATATGATTGAAAGAAACGTTATATACACCCCATTCTAGACTACTATATTTTTATAGAATGAACATAGCCAGTTTTAACGAACTTGTTAAACTAATTGGACCAGCCACAGTTAAGGTTGATATTCATAGACGCGCTATAGCCGTTGAGTGTGACGACTGACTAAGAAAAACATTGCTAATATAATTGTTGTATTATGTACATTTCTCAATTTCTTATCAAATTAGAAATATATTTTTTAAATCGCAGTACACCCAAATGTCTGTTTTTTCTCCTGTTCTCACTAGCAAGTTTCCCCTCACAAGATTCTAGATTACAGTTTTAATTATTTTTTGTATAATGAAGTTTGCTTCTCCATCCCCTCATTTAAGGTTTCAATCGCAATTTTGTATCCTCAGAAGGCAGGGATAATATGATAATGATAAACCCGGCCGTTAATAAGTCAAGTCTGCTACAGGTAAGCAGTTGCCCGGAAGTTGGCAGACTTGGAATAGGGGAGAACATCAAACTTTTTATCTATTTGGAATAGCCGAGTGTGCTACTTACATCAGTCATGCCGATTAAGGTATCAACTAAATGCCGACCGCTAAAATATCTGTAGTCTGCTCCTGCCTAAGACATTAAACATATTTAAATCGGCACCGTAACATCTCCTTGATGAGTTTAATTCCTGTATAGACAGTGACGGAATTTGTTTCAACCATGTCATCCGTATCAACGCTCGCTTTCTTGCCATGTGAGCACGGCGTGTCCGATATCTCTTATCAAGTGGAATACTAAACAAAGTATTAAAATTAACAATGAAATCATAGAATCTAAACTATTGCGAATTTAAAATTTATTTAGTTTTGAATGGAAGCGCATTGTTTATGCTATTGGAGATTAGCTCGCAAAAAGCGAGGTTGTAAGACTTTATCAAACCATGAAGCAAGTAGATAAATACTTTATGCAATCTTCTCAAACTTATAAGCGGGTAATAGTGGGAGTGATGTCAAGCAACTGCACTGAGTTACGATGGTATTCGCCTATTGTCGTCTTCTCTACAACCATTGCATTCTCAACAGTATTATGTTACGTACAAATATATGATAAAATCGAAGTAAAATGTACCGCATTAAGGTGATTGATGCAATGCCTTTCTGGAATCTGGACTGGCGTAAAAGATTACAGCGGAGTGACCGTGACACGCACTATGTACAAATCAAATTTCATGTATATAGACAAATTGAAAAATTGTTATGTTCTCTTATATTTAGATCGTATTAACATATATTAGATCTACTCCAATTTACTCCGTAATTGAAATATTAAAATGATAGGATGTTTTAGTAAGAATCAAGATTTTAAAATAGACACACAAATTGCTGGATGCTCCCAAAATCTAAGACAATGTGTTCTAAATCTAGAATATAAAGATTTAGATTCAACGCTCTAAACATTCAGCGTTGAGTATTACGTGGTCGTGTCACAGAATGCAACTTGGAAAATGTTCTAACTGTTGTTACTTGTATTCAGGCAGTTTCTGAATATTATACTTTTCGTCTGTCCGGTGCTATATATTTCCAAGACGACTTTACTGTAGCCCACCTCCCCACAGACACTCTGCTATGCCCGTCTAGCGAACCAAACAGCCTACAATTATCCACAAACATGGCATTCTTGTGTACCTGTGTGTTTTATGCGAGTCCAAATTTCTGTTTATTAATTAATTATTTTCTTTTAATTACCACACTATATATATATGTATGTATATATACATCCATTGTTTATTTTCGTATTTTCTTTTATGTTTGCTTGTTGTGTGTTTACATGTGTTGTTGATTACGTGTGAGTGATTTATTTGTTCCACATTGATGCACTTTCATTTATGTACTTGTTGTTTGTTATTATTATAAGTAATAATAATTTGACTTTTCATATTACTTCAGGAGAGGATTAATAGGACCATATGCAAGGGAAACATTTAACAGTATACGTAGGAAACATTACATGTGACAAATTGCGTTTCCCAACCTTTTTTCTGACCATGCCCCACCTAAGTCTAGCTAATGCCCCCTATGTAATTATACATATGTTTAAATATTCATAAATTGAGTTATTCCTAAAAGAAGCCTAATTACAACTCTTGAGTCACGGTTTTTCAATAATAATAATTCAATACTTACCAAATGATTGTTTCAAATGAAGATACCAACAATGTTTCCTCTTGTACAAATTTAAACTGTAGTCGAGCCAATTGCCCCCCCCCCCCTCTCACTGATCAATTTAATTGCCCCCACGTTGGGTAACACCGATATAGAGTGTATTAGGAGGTGGACTACAATTTTTGTGTTCGTCAAGTTTGAGTAGTTGAGCAGTGGATAAAGCAAGGGATACTTATTTCTGGAGGTCAATATGGTAAATGTAAATTGAGGCAGATAAGGATCCAAATTGGAATTTATTTTGCAAATCATTAGACAAAAGTATTTTTCAGCCAAGTCCATATCATAGGTTCATGTGTGATCCTCTACGTATAACTGACACAGCATCTTGTGCTTCAGGTGTCTGGATTAATACAAAACATGAGCACTGTTAGCATTATTGCACCGAACTAGTGTCTTCACTATTCGATTTAATCCAATTACCTATATCACGAATTATTTCTTCGCGTGGGAAAGACAACTATTATTGGTCCGACATGCAAATAAGAACGTTATTCGATCACAAATTAAACACATTCTAAGTATAGAAACACTTCCTTGACTGTAGAAAGGCTAAGGGGAACGAATTAAAAACAACGGTGAGAATTTGAAATGCACCTAATAAGCAAACCGTTGTAGAAGTAACGTGACATATCCCTGTACGTGAAGCACGGCTGAGTGGCACGTTCTGCGTGGCATGAAATATCGTTAACAAGGGAAGGTTAGCGGCGTGCGTGGGTGTCGCACTTCACAGGGCTTACACGCGAGAACGTGCCTTCCTTTCAGCATTGTTGGACGCCTGCCTACTCATAACAAACTTTATACACAAATAAATAAGACACCCTGCTAACACATAAAAAGTGTACAAATAATTATTTGACTAATTGTTAAATATATATATTTTCCATTCAAATATACAGATATAATTGGTCTACAGAAATATTCGCAATTTCATCCAATTCCATCCTCGGTATTATACAAAATATTAGTAAAAATTATAATATTGATATTTACCTGGCTATAACACAATAAATAAATATAATGGCAGTCAGGAAAGGTTTTTTCCTAATTTTGAACTTCACCAGATAAACAATTAAATAGATGACGTCCTAATTAATATTATAATCCAAAATTCTTTCATATAACTTGAACATTCTATTTAATTAATAAGATTTTCAATTATTTTAATACAATTTTAAAAAGCAAAGTCTTGATTCCATACTTGTTGTAATCAAAAATATCATGATTTTCAAAATTTATTCAATTTTTTTATATTATATTAAATAAATTTTGGAACCTAATCATTGGCTACCGTAGAAAAATGTACAATAAAATTTATTAGATAATAATCCTAAATATAAACAGATCTTTTTAATCTTCACCTGACGAACTTGCAAATTAGAGACGAAACGTATTGACATCCTTCGAATTATATTACATTGTTAATTATAACACTGAAATTAAAAATAATAATATGAAGGTCGCATTTAATATTATTGAATTCTTAATTAATTAACATTTTATGACTGTTTGTCTATTATATTTAAAATAAATATAATAATGTTCTCCTGGGATCCAGTATGATCGATAATTTCACACATTAATGATGACATACTTTATCTGCTAAAATGCTACGGTTATCGGTTAAGTCGCAATATATTATTTAATTCAGGCCAAAATATAAAACATTCTTCTCATACTCCTTGGCTCTACCGCCCATTAAGATCTTAGTCTACCAGGACGACTGTCAGACTTGACGCCTTACATGACACATTCTGGACGTAAAAGTGACACGTGACCAGTGTATCAAATTTCCTTCAGTCTTTATCCAAGTTTTCTGACCACGACCAGCACAAACAACTATGCCCATGTCGGGAATTGGAACCCGGGACCTGTGATGCGAGGCGGTGACGTTGATCGCTACACCAAAGCCGATAGATGAAGCTAATCATCGTTTTTTCGAAGGTCGTGTAGCAACTTCTACGTAAATTCGATTATCTAATCACATTTATAAATATACAGTGTATGTCAGATATTATAAACTTCTCATAATAAAGGCAGTAAGTAAGAGATAACAGGGTCGTGGTTTTCTAAAGTGTGATTTAGCGAGGGCAGGGAGAAAAGTATAAAGGACTGAAAGAATACGAATTTGAGAATGTGACATAACATAGTTATGTAGTTAATATATTCTTACTTTAGATGGGTTTTAATGTTAATTCATTAAGTAGTAGCTAGGAGCAAGAGGTTTGAGCGTCATTTAAAATTTTATTTTAACTAATGCTTTGGTAAAGTTGTTTGCGAAAGCTAAGTAGGCGTGGCGAAATCGACCGTTTAAAGGCGAACAGATGGCTAGAGCGCCATTAAGCACAAATTAGGCTTTTGGCGTCCAGACAAGCAAAACATGGCCAGTAAGGGATGTTTGCTTCGGCTGGACTTTCAGAACTGTACAGATGAGGCCGTGCTCAGAGCGACCGTGCACTGAACAGCCACTGCAGGCAGAAACGAACCACTACCCCTTACAACTTTACTTCCAGTTTCCATTACTGCTAGTCTTTAAACACATTACATACTGTATCATTTTCTAACAAGTAACTCTTTCCTAAAAGACAAATAGTTAAGAATATTTTATGGTTAACTCTAAGAACTATGCGATACGTACGGAATTTTATTCTTTCGCTTTTTATTTGATTATATTACCATCGTTGCTTTATTATATTAATAATGATTTTCCTTATCATTGTATCATTATTATTGTTATTATACACAATTCAGCCTCACTCTTGTACCTGTTATTTGGGGACTAGACACTGCATTTGTGGATTAAAAATTGCACGTGTTTTCTCTTGTGATATTTTTACGTACTTACTATGTTCCACTTTAGTTATATTTATTTATTCTGTTCTTCAAAACGCAAAAACCAAGATTAATTTGTGTTCAGTTTTTGATGTATTTAAATCCTTTTTTATTTCTAAGCCTTGAAGTATTTAATTTATCCTTTAATCAACTTGGATGTAATTTTAAGCGTTTCACATCCTAATTATTTCAATTTAATTTTTTCACTGCTGACTGTTTCGATTTAATAAAAAGACTGAGAACAGCATTGAGAAAAGTGGAGTCATCAAAGAGACAAGCTACACTTCGTTATCGCGTACAAATGTATATCTGCAAGTACCCCACGACTCCCTAGATGTCAGAGAAATCAACACTACACTTCCACGAATGGCTAAATACTTCTTCCCCCAAAAAAATGTCAGTTGTATTTTTTTTTCTTACCTTTTCTGGACAATCATGCACGAGCAGCCTAGCACCTAGCAAATTTAACCACTGCGGGGTGTTAAATTATTAATCATGCAAAAATAATTAATTGAGTTGTATCTATGAACAATTTTTTAAAAAAAGTTTTCTACTTTTTAATACCACTAGAAAACGGTGTATGAAAAATCTATATTATATTTCCGGAAGAGAAAATATTTAATTCGGAAAAATTGAAAGTCCGTGTAGTTATAAAAATACATATTTTATCAAGATAATGCTATTATATATATATGATTATTGTCAATTTAAATTGTGTTTAAAATACATTCATTTGCTGATATTAAAATGGAAATATTGTTGAAAGCTTCAGAAAATTCAAAATGAAATCATGTAGAAAATCTTCTATATATATAAAAATGAATTGCTGTTCGTTAGTCTCACTAAAACTCGAGAACGGCTGAACGGATTTATCTTATCTTAGTCTTGAAATGTTCGTGGAGGTCTAGGGAAGGTTTAAAAGGCGAGAAAAAATCAAATAATTTCCGGGAAAACCCTAAAAACAGCCCTTTTCTATTTCCCATACAAACGTTTTCTAAATAAAATACAAATCTACACCAGTCGAGCAATTTTCACCAAATTTCGTACACGTGTTCTTTGCGACCAGGAAACAAACACTGTCGGGGTGAGACGCGTCTTCCACCCCCAGAAGCGGGGGTGGAAATATTTAAACATACTAAAACAGCCGATATTTGAGTCGGATAAATATTTTTAGGGGTCAAAGATATTGATAGTGTTTCTACCAATGTTATCTGAATACAATTTTCATCCCCTACGCCCTGTGAAAAGGACACCCTTCGGGTTTGGGGTGGAGATGCTGTACAGTAAAATAACGCGAATACAACCGAGATTGGAGTCAAATCAAAGGTTATGGAAGTCACTGTGTTTAGTTACGACATTCAAATTGGCATTTACCCCTCAGATGCAGGGGTAGCGGGGTGCAAATTTTGGAACATGCAAACACGGCAGATATTTGCGTTGAAGAAATATTTTTCAGAGTTAATTATAATGATTAGGGTTCGAGTAGCGTTACATAAAAATTGCGCAAAAGCAGCCGAAATTGGAGTCATATCGGGGGTTATAGATAAATGACATCTCGGGCAACGCCGGGCACCCAGCTAGTTATTAAATAGTTTCCTTTTACAAAATGTAACTGACATTGGGGATAAAAAACATACACAATACAAAATGAATCAGTCAAAATTAATTTAAACTTTTGGAAGAATAATTATAATATTTTTTTCAAATTCAACTAAATAGAACGCCGTCATTTCCAATAGTAAAGATATAAACGAGTGTCACACGAACTTTTCTAATGAACCCAGTTCGCCTTCAGCGAGAAGATAGCGTCAGTTCAGATCACAGACAATAAGTCGCCACCCTTACAGATCTCCAAATATGTTAAATATAATCTCAAGTTAATAACAATACGATAATAATTTAATATTATTGGGCGAACATTTGCTGGACCTCGATTCTTAGGTTTGAAACCAGGTGAATGTAGACTTAGGACATTAGTTTATAATATTTAAAATAATTTCAACTGAAGAATGTTGGGTGAAGTTGTATCCTACTCCTGCTCGCAAAGAAACAGTAAATTTATATTAATTTAAAATTACCTTTATAGCGAACTCTATTCCAAAATCTAGCACCTCAAATTTCTGAAATATTTCTGTACTTGTGTTGTAAATACAGAAATTTATTGAAAATTTTCAAAGAATTCCGCAGTCCGTTAACAATGCGACACGGAGATAAGTGACAAATATAGCAACAACATCCTCCAAGCTATCCACGAAAACGGAATTATCGGCGACTCTTCGTTGCTATTTACAGCCCCCGTCGTGCCAGCTCGCGAATTTTAATATTGTCAATGTGCTACAAGGCATTTCGTAAAGCTACGCAGAGCTAGACGTTGCCGCGATATTAAGAAGTGCGTTTCCTATCAACAGGTACACATTCTTGCTGGAAACGCGGAGAAAGCGTATTATTATCGTCATGCTCAAGAATTTGTCTACTACGCTTAAGGGATTCAACAGCGCTTCTATATCAGGATTGAAACGGTTCTTCAAAGTATATTTTTATTCCCTGTTACTACGTGATAATTGAAATATTTCCAGCAAAATGATTTGTCATTGACTTCGCTTCCAAATTTTATGTAATTCACAGTTTCGTGACATGGTGAAATACTAAACACAATAAATGTCGTTATCATAAACGCAAAATAGCGCTACTTTCTTGCACTCCAACAATGTTCTTTGATAAAATTATAAAATATTTCCCCGTTATTTAACAACATATGTATCACGGGATATTAACAGTTTTTTTAAACGATTGCCCGGAGGAAACTTAAAATTTGAAAAAAACAATCATAATTAAGGAGTTTTAGTAATACATTTTTTAAGGGTGTTATCTGATTTTTAAATATTTATTTACGTCGCTTAAATTGTGCAGCGCGTGTTTTCAAAAACTACTATTAATTTTATATAATCTTATAAAACAGTAATGATTATAGAAATGTAATTTTCACACTTAATCTTGGTATAATTTTTGTTGCACTATTATTTGTCAATATTACAGTTTAATAAATACAATATTAAATTATTTACAAATAAAGTTGAGTTTATACTCTCGCAGGTCTTGGGTCCGTTACTGATTGAAAAAGTTTCTTAATAATATTATTACTAATGAAGAAAAAACTGATTAAATGTCAAGATGCGAGACATTTTTTTATGTAATCGTACGTTTTGCCACGGCGACCTTTAGGGCGATTTCATAGAGTGCGGCGATTAACTTCATACGAACAATTGTCATTACCGTCGAAACTAGAACTTCGAGTTCGACTTCTACTAACTGTCGATGCATGTTCGGCTGTCATTTTATACTCTTGATACGACATATGTACTCATACTCGTATAAATAAAGTACAAATCAGCCAAGAAATTATGAGTAATTTGAATTTAATACTATTAAATGAGAGAACTACTTCTCATGAAAGTACAATGAAAGAATTACAGCGTTTAAACACAACTCTATTTTAATATGTGATACCATACTTACAACTAAAGTTTCATGAGGAGCAGTCATACATTATAATATATGAAAATACGAATGGAACCTGCATTTTTAAATCAAAATTTGACCTAAACAACGTCATGAGTTTTTTTGTTGATCTCCATAGATATAATTAAGGTTCCCTTTTTATTAATTATTAATATCGGTCCCAAAGTAGAAAATAATAAATTTTGATAAACATCTTCGACACCGGAAGACGGGTCGAAACGTTGTAATTTTTATAGTAATTCCATGAGATATAATTTTCTAATTAAATGAAAATAATTCTGCCTTTATCGGACGATTTATTTATACTTGACATTAGATAAATATCAATATACTGCTTATATTCTTTTCTCTTAAATGTTCTCCGAGTCTAGGCCCCTCCTTTAATATCTTCTTATAACTCCCACTACAGTACCATTTTATCGTTTGTTATTGGACCCAATAAACCATGTTAAACAATTATTTAACTTCTACAATGATATTAAATGACAAACCCTTTCTATCGTCGACCTTATTAAATTGTTTGGGAGAGTAAAAGCGTTCCTTTTATTTTGGTTTCTCTCCCGGCGATGACCATTTTATCTACTAGCTAAAAGTTGTTTTTGGAGAGTAATTAACTCTCAATACTTTATTCTTCTTTCGGCTCTCCATTTGTCGAAGATGTTTAACAAAAGTGATTCTTCTCTTATTGAATTAAGCCACATTATAATTACAAAATATTAACTTAGTAATTTGGGTATAGAGTACCTGCTCTGGGGCTATAGTCCAGAATTTTACTCATATGACATAACATGAGCCTCTGAAGCAACCGCATTGTCCCACGCAGTATTGACCCGAAACCGCAGAGGATCGTGTGTTGTATTAATACGGCTTCTTAGAGCGGGCAGAGAATAGTATACAGGGTGTGAACCAGCATATTATCTAATGTTCACCCTTCAAAAAATCCATCTTTCGTATTAACTGGAATGTTATAAAATAATAATTTTTCAAACTCCGCGCTTTTCGTTGTGAGTCCGTTTGTAAAGACACAGCACGTGTCATTTACGTTGAAATTACTACTGATTAACAAAATTATAAAAAAACATATTTCTGAGTGTTAATGTCATGAGAATCAAAATGCATATTCCTCAGAGTACATGTCATAAAAAGCAAAATGTAGGGATCAAGTACCTTAATGAGAATATAGTCCAGGTGTGGTGCGATAGATTATAATTTCTCCGACTAAATGCACAAAGTATACTTAGAAGCATATGCCCATAATTGTACAACCTCCAGGCATTTCAAAATAATGGTTTGCTTTAAAAATCGAAGCTTGTGCCGACTCGCCGGTAATCCAGAGATGGGGATTTCTCAGCTGGTCAAAAATCAACTTTTCTTTGTAGAACATGTGTGCAAAGGAGATGACGTTTTCCCAGGATGGGGAACGATGTATAAAAATCGAGAGAAAAAGACTCGTCTTTTTGAACAAGTCGACATGTTAGCATCGTTTTGCTTACACGTATAGTAACACAAAAAAACAGCGACAAACATTTTATGTCGCATAGGTCTTTCTGAGAAAGAGTGGCAGGAACACGGAAAACGGACGACTGGACGGATATCGAAGCAGGCAAATCCGCTTGCTATTTTCCTGAATCACTAGAAAATATTCCAGAAGAATACCCAAGGTATGTAAGCAAAACTCGCAAATTATTCCATCAATAAATTTTTAATAAAAGAAATTCAATTGAAGCATTTTTAAGGTGTTCTATAACCGCGATTTTTTAAGTCCTGAGGTAAAGTTAATAGTTTGCATTTTAAAACGGTGACTCTCACTTTCCATAAATAAAGAAAATGTATTAGTTTATTAAGTAATTTTGAATTTTCATTTAAAACAACTAGAAAATAAATAAAACTATTTTATTCAATATTAGAACGATTTTATAATGTAATGTTTCTATTTTTTGCGATGAGATATAAGTGCTCATAAAACTGCTATTTGAACGCTACATCTCCCAATTTGCATCATTATTAAGTTTCCAAAGAAAATAATAACATTTTTTTTTTCGGTGATCATCTTATTCGTCTCTAAATAATTAGTTGTTAATATTAATTGTAAGCATGCTCTGTAATTATTAAACTGTACTTTTAATAATATGCCAGTTTTTGTGTTCCATTGTTATTTAATTGTATTTAAGGATATTAATAAATTATACTGTATTCTTAGTAATATTGCATAGAAAAAAGTTTGTTGTCAAGGCTAATATACTGTAGTTTATAGTCACTCTTTGTAATTACATTTATGCCGTATCCTATTTCCTCAACCGTGGGCTAATAAAATTAATAAAATCATAAAAGAAAAACACAACTGTTACGTTAACTGACAATTATCGGTACGTGTTAATCTAAATTTATAGACAATATGAAAAGGTGAGCGTTTACGACCGTCAACCTAGTGCTTTTTATGACGTTCTTTTCACAAATTAAATTAACCGTGAAAGATGTTTCTTTCATAAAAATGAAATATTGGGGATAGCAAGTGTAAACTAAATTCCGCGCCCAATTCCTTCTACGTGTGATTTTAGCGTGTTTTCATTGTTTGGGCAGTTTTTTTTTAATTACCTTCCCTGGGGCACGGCCACGCACTGTTATCGAGCAGCCGCGGTCTGTGCCGAAATGAGCAATTAATGCGACGTAGCGGCTGAATTAAAATTCTCTGGGTCTCCCCTAGCTCAATCCCGGACCCACGGACACCACCCCTCAGGAAACCTTTCCAGATAAATTGGCAGGGGCGGCTTCAATGGCTCCAGCTAATTAAAATAACGCCGACGTGATATGTTCGTCTTTGTGTTCCATCAGTGCTAGTAGCGATGTCTTCAACAACTGTGCCAGAAGCAAATTCTCTTCAGAACCAACGGAACCTTGTCTCTAACGTCTTGGGTACTTTCATCAAGCTTTCGTTCAAAAACTGCTCTTGATGATCAGGGCGAATGTTAGAAAGGCGATTCTGACGGAAGAAAATTAATCTCTTAATGATGATTCTGTGCTCTCATAGTAAAACCTTGAGGTCTCTGGTCCGTATTTAAAAAAATTGGGAATAAATTCCTGTTAGTGTTCCTACAAGACTCACCTGAATCTATCATTAAATAGATGCAAATATTATCCAAAACGTAGGTAGCAGCATCTGCTTATTCACTACCACTAAGCTTTTTGGCGGCTATCTTACCTAACGCTGATGTGTGGATGCGATGTATGTGGAGTTTATATGAAAGAAATGTGCGCAATAAAGTTGCATAAATTTCTTAACTACAGGAAATAACAAATTTCGAAAATGGTCACAGAATCATTTGTCTCGTCTCAAAGTCGTCTGTCGCCAAACACCAATTGGTTTCAAATCTCGATTTTCCAGTGTTAACTTTGTTTGTATTCCATCTGTTCCGTCTCACGACGATTTATATTGATTGCGCTACATTTGTTAGCCTCAACATGTTCACGAATTTTTTCTTCTTCTGCTGTCTCAATTTTTTTTACTTTTATAAAATTTACTTTACCGAAAATTTTAAAACACTTTATAAAATAATTGAAAACCAACAAGTCATCGAATAAAGCTTAATTAATTCTTCCAAATTTTTAGCAGTAGCTTCGGTAGCAGTCATAGTCATCTGAAAGTAATACCATGTCAATAAACTAACTTTACAATCACATCGTTTGTTTATCCCGTTAACCATCTGACTCAGTACCAGTCGAGTTATATATACCTTACTTAATTTATTACATTATTTATACGTATTTACAGTTAATGTTAATAATGTAGTCAAGTAAGTAATCGAATTGTGATGCCAGTCAGGTGGTAGCTGCCATAAACAAACGATGTGATTGTAAAGTTAGTTCATGGACGTTGCATCTATTGAATAATATAAATTGTATATTTTAACTTTTGTTTGTTGAAATTGACTTTGTATAAAATGTAAATTATTTGCAGATGACAGCCGAAAGATATTGCTAAAACTGGCGAATTTAAAAGGATTCAACTATGACCTATTGATTATTAATTATTTTACTCTGTCATAGTTAACGTTTTTCTACTTTCTTGTTTCAAAGATATTTAATATTTAAGGAAGAAAATTGCACAAATTATACAGTGCGTATTTTTGCAAGTTATTTACTATTGTCAGTATTAGTATATTATAGAAATTAACACACATATCAGTCTTGATTAAAATTATATTTTAAATATTTAAGAATTAGTATTTTATTTTGTAGCACTTTGATTGAACTCAGTTAAAACAGCACTTCGCACAACGTTGTTCGTACTCGCTTTCTGGCAATTTGTTATGTCACGTTACTCGATAAATCATGCGTGACATTCTTAGTTGCTGACGTTATTGTGTATTCCAAATAAATTTTAATAACTTTAAAACAATAATGAATATTCAAATAACCGCTGTTTTGGTCTTGAGACGAAAAAGTTGAGCCATCTTGGATTCCGATGTGACCATTTGATTCATGTTCTGACTAGAATATAAAGAGAGACCAGTAGATGGGATGTTCAGGTAAGGCCTCGAAATGAACATTTTGAAGTTAAACAGTAACCGTTACCAATCAGGAGACGATATTCTGTGATTAAGAATGTTCCTAATATTAATGTGACTCCTCCGTTTCAATCCCTTCGCAGGGAAGTTTTTCCCAAGACATCAAATGGGAAGTAAAGCCTGATCGTTCAACTTTCTGCGAGAGCAATCTTATTTCTTCATGCTACCACGCAGGCCGTTTGGGCGCAGTAAACCAGTCTGCGATGTGTATTTTCCATTCTGGAAAGGTAATCCCCGTGTTTACACACAGACGGTCAAAGGAAGTGAGACTGCCGTAAAGATATTTGATGGCTCGGCCTCGGATAAAATCCTTAGTGTCTACAATCAGAGCATTGTCCGGCAGTGGCTTTCTGTCGATATATAACTCAATATTGGCTTCTGATTCCAGGGAGGTATTCAGGCTAAGAGTATCCTACTTGATAAATTAATGTAATATCCACAGAAGCTAATAACATACCAATAACGGCGTGAAATATATTCAAGAGATGATTTTCTATCGAAAATGTACTGTAGATTATGAGAGTACTTCCGGAAACTAAATTTAGAACACGTCGGTATTCGACGAAATTTGCGTGTAAGGTGTTCTGTGTTCTTAAATGATTTCCTAGGGCGCAGAGCAACTTATAATAAATAATAGAACAATTAAGAAATTGAAGTACTTTTAATGGTTCATTTTAAACTATATCTTTGTTGGGATGGACTTGTTCATTATATGTACATTACAGTAGAGCAGACGAATATTTAAATTAAACTTTGAAAAAAAACAGCGGAACGTAATGCGCAGAGTTACATAAGTTAACAAAAATGGTTAGGTTTGATCCCAGAACCCCCCCCCCCCTCCCCCTTACATTTTCTCGTTTCGACTGCTGGAGCCTTTGATCTATGACCGGGCGCTGCTGTTAACGTTTGCTCCTATCTCTGGGATTGCGCGGCGCTGGAACGCGTTCACTGGTGTCCGATGTTGGTGTTCTCTAATCAACTAAGAGAGTGCTGACTTCTGCTATAGCTTTTGAATCGCTATCGGAATGTCTCTCTGAGAGAAAAAACTTGACTATCGAGAAAGGATCTTCGCAGAGCTTAATAAAATTTTCAACGCCTCCATATTTATCACACAATCACAGATTCTACTTCCACAGATACGTTACCCCGCGGACAAGGCGTGTTAAACTTCTCATAAATTTAACTTGTCTTCGAGATGAGACTTTATAATTTGTATTTCTTTTCCAGCTAGGGTGTTTGCCTGTGTCCCCGATCTAGACAAGAGCATACGTCACTAATGCGGTTGTGAAATCTGCCACTTCTCGTTTCTCGCCGATTTTGCCAGAAGAACACTCCACTATATCCTCACACACTCCTATCTGGATCATAGGTCACCGCAACCTACATGTGAACGATGCAAGGCTGTCCCGACGAACAAGCATGTCCTCTACGACTACCCAAATCACGAGAGTATTAGAAGAGCCACAGTTGAGAAATACTCAAAAAGGGAGACATGAACCTCAGCAGCGGCAATAAATATTCTTGTAAAGTTTAGTAAGGAGGGTAGTGAAATGAAGAGTGATCGCTATAATCTCCCTGGGAGGTAACCAGCAGCCGAAAGGTTTTTTATCCTATCTGGCCGGAGTGCTAAGTACAACTCTGAAAGGGAAAAGTGTAGCAAAAGTAGAACGAGATATAATATTTGTAACTTTATATAATATATATTGTAATGCATTGAGGGAATGCATTGTTTCGGAACAGCGCACATGCGGGGGTGAGGATGCACGTGCAAAGTAATTACGGGTCCTGTCTCAATGTGACAAGACAGAGCGGCTGAAGAATTTTCTGAACAGCGCACATGTGGGGGTGAGGATGCAAGTGCAAAGTAATTACGGGTCCTGTCTCGATGTGACAAGACAGAGCCCTGAAATTTAGATTCTTATAAAAGCTGAGGTATTTACTTAACAATATAAGATGTAAATTCAACGAAGACCAAATTTGTCAAATAAATATTTTTTGTTTACCTTAATTTCGATTTCCTTCCTTTGTTCAATTTAATTAAAAGTGTTAACCACAATATATATATATATATTGTAATACATCAAATAAAATAAAACTACCAATTTAAACCAACAATTATCATTTATTAAGCACAATTTTCACAATTACTCAAACCTGATGAAATTTTATAAATCAAAACAATTTTATTTACCTAGAATACATTTTAAATAATTGGACTCGGTACCCTCAAGGTCTTTACTGGGTTGATAAGGAATCGGAACAAAATGTTAAAATTAAACAAATACAGTTACAATAAATGAAAAACGAAATGATTCAAACGAAAAGAAACGATTCAAACGAAATGAGACGAAATCTGACACTTTTTACCCTTTATTAGCAATTTACAATTATTAATTCAGAAAAATAAACTAACACGCTCTCTGGTCCACACACTCACTTTATACCGGCTTAACAGTCACTAGGCTGCACTCACACTCTGCTTTCACAGTCACCTCCTCTTGACGGCGTCATCCTCGTGACGAATTCAACCCACTCTGCTTTCAGACACACCTCCACGATGAAACTCCCACCAACTGTTGACAGTTTTTTTTTTGCATTTCCACTTTCACCAAACAAACACCATTTGTTGCCGTTCTCCCGCTCCGAGAGCCACTCAATCAATTAAATTAAACGTTTCCTTTTAATATAATTACATCGTCCAAACAACCTTCTGTATATTTATACCATTAGAATTCCGTCGTCCAGACGTCGGTCACACTATTAGCCCTAATTATAGTCCTTCCCTTCTCTAGAAGTTACTTATCCATAATTTTATCATTATTTTTTTTATATGTACCAACCACTCAAGGATCCCCAGTCTGAGTTCGTAAAAAAAACTGACAAAAATAAGAACAGAATTCCTGTCCTTCTGGGCTGGTTATTATATATATATATATATATATATATATATATATAATTCTTGCGAAACCGGTACGGTATATGCAAGCGCAAAAAAGTACTGACGGAAAAGGGAAAAAAATCACGATGTATTCCAATTAGACGATGAATCTTAGGTTAAGAATAATGTGTATATATAATATGCATCAAATGTAGTAGTTTGCAAAATTCGCCAATGACTAATATGTTGGTGCGACTATAAACAATAAATATATAAAAAGAGAAAAATTAGGGGATTTCTGGAATTACCAATAAGCCGGCCTGATTTTTATAAATATTAAAATTTACCTCTTATCTATTTTCGTACCACACCACAAAAAATATTTTAGGAAAAGTAGAGCTCATCAGTTACTCTCGCTCTGAATCTGTAGCCACTTCATTGATTAAAGGTTAAATACGTTAAACGGTTAAGACGTTGTAAAGTAGGCTCAGTGATTAGGTTTCCTAGAGATGGACAGGAGCAGCTCCATGAATCCCGGTCCTTGCGAAGTGCTGTCCTCTGAGAGTCTTTCACAAAGCGGAATCGAAACGCTCCGCTCATGAGCGAGCCGTGTGCAGTGAGCTGGCTGAAAGAGTGACTGTGTGGAATCATTCGCTCCCTAGTTCGGAGCAAGCGGAGAACCGTTCCTCTGAAGGTGGCGCTCAGTTTAAACGACAAACTCCGAAGTGACCCATCTCTAAAGATTCCTCTTTAATAGCTGTCGTTACGCGGATATATGAAAAATAGCTTTTATTAGTTACGCGTAAAAAACAAAGTTGTTCATTTCACGTTTTTGAGGGACTGATTTGCGCAGATAGCTTTTTCACTCTGTTATGTGTTATAAAATGTAGCTTCTTTTCTGACCTCGATGAAACCAGGAGCTTGTTTAGTTCCATCACGTTTTAAACGGTTTCAGGAGATATCGAAGGAACTTCTAAAGAGATATTTCATTAATATATGTCGGCACACCACGACTGCCTCAACTTCACAGCTCTTTGTTGAATACTAGCTGGGTGCCCGGCTCAGCCCGAGATGTCGTTTATCCATAACCCCAATCTAGGTGTCTTTTACGTTATTTTTATGTAACACAAGTCGACACTAAATGTGTTGTCAGCCGGTCACATTGTTTGAATATTTCCACTTTCACCCCTAATTGTGCTTAGCTCTCATGCCGAAAGGGGTTAAAATTTTATAAGAAAAACCATCGGTAGATATATTATAAACGTCATTGACCTCAACAATTATTTATCCCACGCAAATATCGACTATTTAACATGTTAGAAAATTTCTACCCCCGTGTAGCCCCACCCCTGGGGATTAAATGGCCAATTGAATGTCATTATTAAACTCAGCTACATCCATAAAACTGGATTTGATTCCAATATCGTTATTTTCTTGTAACGCGCGTCAACCCCCAACCCTAAGGGTGCTCTGTTCACTTGATGTAAGGGGTTGAGATTATAGTCAGATAGCATTGGCGGAAATACTATCAATCTCTTTGAACCCTAAAAATATTTATCAGACTTATATATCGGCTGTTTTAACAAGTTTGAATATTTCCACCCCCGCTCCTGGGGTTTATAAACAAGTCTCATCCCAATAGTGTTTGTTTCCTGTTCGCAAAAAACACGTGTACGAAATTTGGTGAAATTTTCTCCACCGGTGTAGATTTGTATAAGGACATACACACAAATATATATACATACATACATACAAACACTCTGTCTTATTTAATAGATTAGATTAAGTAACCTACGAGCCTGAAATATGTGTTTATTCCTATTTTGGACGTCAGATTACCAATTTAGAAGAAATGGTAGACATCAGAATTTTGAAAAATTCAAAATTCAAAATCGATTCATAGTCTCCAACATTTAATAAACTTAATTTTTTTTAATATGAACCATGACGATACAGTCTTTACAATGGTGCTAGCGGTCTCGATTTACAAAGCGTTACCAGCTACCTTTCTACATAATACATAACATTACTATTAAAAGTGAGGATCAAAATTGAATGTATGAAAACTGTCTCAATGAATTTAATTGTAAAATTGGTGCATTGTGTTTCTAGTATGAATAACTCAATTACATTTCACGAGCCAGTGTTTTGCATTTTATGTTTCCAATAGTTATTGTTTTTAAGGCGTTTATCATCCAATTCGTCTGAACTTTGGCTGTAACGATACGCAGAATCTACGAGCAGGAGAAATACAACAGATTTCAGCCAAAAGTCGGCGGCGAAGAGTCACGCTAATTACACAGCACGCTACAAATAGATTCGACTGAGAAGACTTCTGTTAGGAAGAGAACCACCTCCTTTATTTACGCCCCAAAGTGAACAATGCTAAGGCTAATTAAAATTTTACACAGCCTCCTCAGCGGTGGTGAATTCTCGCCTTCGAATGAGTCCGTGTTTATGTTCTCAAATTAATTGCTTAGCCTTAATTAAAAGGGGAAATTGCAAACAAGCACGTGGGACATAATGTATGCCATAAAGATAAAGAATTTTAGCGCCTACCCCTTTAGTGGATGGGGGAGATTCGCTCGTAAAAGAGTTGTGGTGTTTTCCTCTTCCTGAATCCAATGGGGGTAATATATCGACCTCGATATATACACAAGGAAAAAGTATAAGCGCAAATATGCACAGAAAGGTGGGAAAATAGATCAAGTGGACGAGGAAAAGTCTTATAATATATGGTCATCGTCGAAACGATAAGTTTCGTTAGATTTTCCGACGCCCCAATTTTTGACGATTTTATTCACGACGGAGCAACGAAAGTCATTCCCATATCGTAGGATGATAATTTAGAAATGCCATAGACGATACATTTTTTGTTACAAGCACATAATGAATTGCACTCAAAAAGAAAATATCTACACGTCTTTAAACCTTAATATGCATACATAAAACTATAGTTGTATGTTACTCAAACACTTTCAATAAATCAAAGAAAGCTTATTTAAGTCTCATACCACGCATAAGTTGTTTTTTGTTTTGATTTTAATTAACGATATCACAGAAAGCAGCCGCCCGGTACGCGAAGGTTCGATTCCCGGTCCGGTCTACATACTCCTTAGTTACTCATACACTTTGAAAATTTTTAAAGAAAACTTGGTTGAAACTGAGGTTAAAACTGTGAGAATAATGGCTCGGACTGGGTTAGGGCGGGTAAGAGAGTGATATTTAAAATTAATGCGAAATCTGCCAGTTGCCATTGAATCCATAGTTTTAAATTCATATATTGTAAATAAATATTATTTACGTATTAATCTATAAGATAGATAGTATTTTGGAAATCTTTCGCTATAAAAAATTTTAATTGAGATATAATTCAAACATTTAAATTTTTTCAAATGAATCATTAAATAAAACATAGAAGCGTGTCCTTTAAAAAAACATTTGAAAAAAATAAAACTTGTTATTCAATCTACAAGACTGACTTTTTTTAGGGGCACGTATTGGCTGGTAAACAACATCTTGGACGCCAAGAATATCTTACGGATAGTGCCAAGAAATGAGGAAAAGTATTAAATAAAAAAATGCTGAAATAATTAGTTACAAGTAACGCGTTTGTAGGAAAAAAGATTCACAAACCCTGCCCTATCAATAGTACAAATACACAGAAGACAAATATTTGTGCTAAACTTAACGTTAAGAACAGTGATAAATATTTTCAGAACTATACGAAGAATAGAAACATTGAAATGTTTAAGAGGGGTCTTGTTCCTTCGAAATATTTGACCGAGTTGAGTTATGTTGTGTATGAAATACTAAAGTGCGAAGAGAGATTTGACAGCCAAAGATTCATACTCAATTGCCTTTTTTAAAGAGCACCATGTGATTAATTCAAAATTTCTTAGGATTTCCATCCTTTTTGAGTTGTGTCAACTGACAAGTGCAGTAGTGTCGCGCTAGGCTGTTTTTCGCATCCGAGGGAAGGGACAAGGATCCCAGAATCGTGTGGTATTTATATTATCACTTTTTTTTTCTGAATTGGTCATCTTTCTTATTCATTATTTTCAATCAGACGTAATTTTTTTCATTTTTCCATACATTCGTTGTATCATTGCCATTTATTCCTCATTTATGTGCTGAAAATGGGAATATTTCATTGAATATTTCAGGTCAGGTTATGTATTATGTAGAAAGGTCTTAAACGATTTTTCATTTATTGTAGCTAACAAAACATCAATACGTTTATGAACACGCAGATAATTAAATTTCAATGATCGTTATAATTCCGATCGGGATGTTGCTTGAATTCTATGATAGTTTCAATACACTGTTATTTGAATTAGCTTTAAATAGGGAAAAGTTAACAAAAATTTAACTTTAGTTAAGTTTTCTAAGTTCATGTTTGAAGACTCGTTTCTACGAACCAGTGAGATGATTGAAAGTAGCTTTCAAAAACGTGTACTTTTTTATTGTAAGTGAGGTAGTTAACACGAAGGTAATTATACTCGTAAGGTAGGTAGCGACAAGGTGTTAGAATTAGGAAAGCTGGCTGACGAGCAGCTGTGGCTGTAGTCGACGCCTGTGCATTAGCAGTCTCGATCACAGGGAATCTCATGAATAATCAACTTCTGGCCCGACCCGACGCAAAAATAACACGGGCTCTGTGATGTCCACCTAAAGCAAACACGCTTCACGGCTCAAAAGACGGACATTTCTCCATCCTGACAAAATTCTGATTCGCTTCGTCTCCGATACCGAGTTATTGAAAAAAAAATGTAAAAATATAAGGACGGCAGGACTGTCGACTGAGAGTCGAGACAATGTTTTTGTAGCGGCCGACGAATAAATTATTTAGAGTTCTTTACCTTGAACGAAAATAATAAAGACAGAAAGGTTCGAGTTTGTGAGAAATAGCAGTGAGGTGTATTTGTATAAGTAGCTCTTTATAATTTTAAGTTAACGATTTACGTCTGTATAGTTTAAATTGAATAAATGACATAGACGGAAACAGACTTAATAAATTATAATTTAATTTATAAAATTACAAGTTTCGGTCCGACTTGTGAATTGCAGACAAAACTTTGCAAGATTATTATACTAAATTCAACGATTAAATTATCGGAATCAAATAACAAAGAAGTTGAATTATACAGTATAATAATATTTCATCTCTATTATTAATATTATAGATTTAATTGAGACCTTTTTCAAACATTTTAAAATATTTTATTCAACATTTTAACGACGTTTCAGTACATTTTTGTACTTTCATCAGATATTAATCAAGTTGTTATTTAGTACCAAAACGTAGTGAAGCGTTAAATAAAATATTTTTATAGTCTGAAAAGGTAATCAATTTCTTTAATTTATAATTAATATATGCAACAAATTGTAGAGATCAGTAAATAAATTGGAAGAATTATGGAACATGAATTAAAATATTGTAAATATTACTTAACAAACCAGTGTTGGTTTTGACTGTACGTTTTGTATAATATGTAACATTTCAGAAACGAATCTTGCTTTATAATTTCTATCGTTCTTTGAAAATTGTCCTAATTTATGGTATGGCTATTGGTCAAAATATGTTTCTAAATAACTGAAAACCTGCGAATGGTAGGTATTTTGGATATGTTCCGAGATTTAAATGATCGTAGCTCTTTTAGTTTGCCATATTTATAGTGCAAAATACAAAATAACTTGTTGAGAAAAACTACAAAACGTTGTTTTTCAATTGAACAATAATTTATCACCCACGTACATATTTGAGTTGTGCTTAGAAGTAGTAAATATTTGTATAATAGGTTCAAAATCTTATTATTTAATAGTACCAAAGTAAACCCTCAATAGATTTAATATTACACATTTTCTGATTAACTAAATTAATTATTTTTTCGTTTTCCGTCCGTGAGGATTTTCTCAAATGTTCTTGTTACGTTATCGTTAGTTCCCTTGGGGTCACCAAAATATTAATTAAACGAAGTCAATTACGAATTTAACAAATTAAAATACATATATACCAAGTTCCAGTCGCCTATTCGGCTGTAACGGATTAAAAAATCATGGAAGTTATTGTGTCAAATCGAAACCAATTTCCGAGTAAATATGAGCAAAATGACTGGGTTCTGAAATCCGGTTGACGCAGGCCGGTCGATGCTGAGGATTGCTCTGGCAGTATATTTGCCCTGCTATTGTCATCTCACGCGGCTTTTCAAGCCGTCTGGAAGGGAAGCACGCACGATCCTCTCTGGATCCTTTGCACGTACAAAAACATTTCCCCATCTACGAATAGAAGGCAGGTGCTTATTACAATTTAAGAAAACGACGCGTCTATTACTTCAATGTAATAAACGCATATGGGGTCTCATATGAATTGTTGCCATGAGGTACAAAAATTATTACAAATATCCAGAAAATTCAATTTGACGTTTTAAACCCCGCCGGTGTTTCTTAATTGGATTTTTCATAACTAAAAACCCAAAATAAATTATAGTGGTCCCTTAAAAATACTTAGTGTGGTGCATGAGGAGTTACATACAAATTCACGGTTATCGTTAACAGCATAGGGAAAATTCTCCTTCATTTTCTTTTGAGCTATTTTCCTGTTATGTTTTGTGAGGCGTTCAACGACACTAAGATAATCCTTTTATCCGGCTTTGTTGGCCACATCGTTGTCCACTGATAGGGAGGCATAAATCCCCGACGGATCGATCTGTAGACTATCTACGTCGTATTCGTCTCCCAATTAAAGACAGCGGGCCGTTTCTCTCTACAAGTTTATTAGTCTCATGCTTTTCTTTCATTGTAAACCTATTATTAGAACTTTTCGTTAATGTTATGCGCATAATTAATTATTTAAACAAAAATTTAAATTATTACCCTAAGGTAAATCCACTGGACTTCCGGTGATACTGATATTTGTTTTTTTCTTTGTTCTCTATGTACTCACACTATTTTCCCAATTTCACCAACATATCAAAGATGAGCTGGGATGGGACTACTAGAGCATAAACTCCTTCAAATTCAGAATGTATTATGTATATCGGAAGTATTTTCGGTAATAATGACCATAAGTGAGCATCACGTTTTGCGGTGAGACGGTGTTGGAAGCACTTGGGGCCAAAGAGGTATATAAACATCATAGAGAGGCTACCTCAGCGTTACAGCGCTCTGGGTGGCAGCAACAAACAACACTGACCGCCATTTTTTAGACGGTCCACTTAATAAAAAATCCGATTTGTGTTACGGTACTAATGGTGAAAATTTTGAATATATGTGGTAAAATATATTTTTTAACAAATTATCACATGATAATTGAAACACTTGGGGGGGGGGGGTATGTTGAATGTGAGGACAGTGATGACAGTCCTTATAGCAAGAGAGACATTACTGTAAACTCTAATGGTAACTGCTCTTAACAGGAGGAAAAGGAAATTTCCTTTGTATATTATTTACTGAATGGCTTATCGGAAAATGCTAAGCTTAATATACTACAGCATTAAACTGGAGGACACGGACATAGTTGTAGTGTGCTGCAGCTAACAGGCCAGCCGTGGATAAATTTGGTGAAAATTCAAAATGTTGGTTCCCTATCAGTCAAAAAATGAAAAAAAGGTTTTTCGTTTTTTTGGAATATATATATATATATATATATATATATATATATATATATATATATAGTAATGCCAATTAATTAGGCCATTAATTTGTTTTAATATAATTAAATTGTTAGTGTTAGCGGTTCGAATGCGTAAAGGCGACAATGAAGGCGGGTTTTTCCTTTGTTCAACAATGAAGACCGCGCGCGCTTTAACTCTGTATACGCTTGGAGAAAGACCAATTGGCGGCGAAACATTGCAAGGGACAGAACAAATAAAACTTGAGCAGAGAGTACATGTCGTTAAAGTATTGCCAGTTAAAGTTGTGAATTAATTGAAAGTAAAACATTCACGGAAGTATTGCATCACAAATATTTGAAAGTAATAGTAGTTTTGTCAGAATAGAACTTTCCAAAATCTTCGTGGAGGAATTGTTCCAGGAGAACATTCGTAAATTATTGTGGAGCGGAGCAGTCAACAAAATACAGCCAATCTTGCGAAATTTTAAAGTGAAGTGTAGAATCAGTGAAAACCAAGGCCTGATATTAAAATTAAAGTGTGTTAGTTATCAAGATACTAGAGAGATCTGGTACCAGACAGACGGTCCGTGAGTAACCAAAACTTTGATATAAATTTGTAAACGATAATTAAAAGGGTAGAATCAGATTTCGTTCAGAGTTCATTTCGTTCAGCTTTCTTTCCACTAGTTTTCATATTGTTTTAGGTTAATTTTTTTATATTTTGAATTGTTAATTCAGGTTATACATTGATTTTGTTCTAATTATCAAACCCAGTTGTGGCCCTGAGATTAAGAGATTTTCAACATATTGGATTGTAAATATTGATATGTATTCGCTAGAACAACATAAATTGTAAGTAATTAAAGTAAAGTTTTGTAAATTTTGATCAAAGACCGGCTACAAAGACAGGGCTAATGTGCATTTTTAAGAAATAAAAAAAATTTAAATATTAATAATTTTATTACTCATTTATTTTAATTAACCCTAACAAGTTGTTTATTACAATATATATATATATCTATGACATCTTATAAAGAAACATCAGCCACTTTGAAGTCAGAAAAAAGATATTTAAAATCAAATTGACTATTGCTTATTTGTAAGTTGAAACATAAATAATCCTAACACTTCGCAATTCAGAGAAGTGTTTAATTACACAGATAGAACCATCAAATAAGGCTAAAAGTAGTGGAGGATTTGAGAAGACACTTATGATACCTACTGCAAGCTATGTCTTCAAATCTCATGCTATTGCCAATTTTGATCACGATTACGACCCAGAATATGAAAGGTTGACATTGTAATCTGAGAAAGGAAGTGGTAGTGTTGCTAGGCAAGTGAGTAGAAAACTGAAGTATTTACGTTATTCGGATGTTATCCTTGTTCCTCGATCTAAATATTTCAAAGACAGCCAATACAATCCTTCTAAAGATGTGATAAAACTATTCAAATCGGCAGAAGGTGTTAAGGAATATCTAAATGTTAATGGAGAAGAAGAATTTTCTATTAAGATTGCATGTAGATGTTTTCAGAATGTTGGAGCATAGAATGACTATTTTGTGACTTTGGCCACTTAATGGTTACCTTTGAATATGGAGAGGAATCTCAGTATTCCATTTTAATACAATAGTTTTTAAAACTTTACCTAATTTGTAGATTGCATCATTTGTACAAAACTAAAGTAATGAATGAAAGAGGAAGTCAGATAAGACAAATGTACACAAAAAAATTGCTCAAAGTATTTTTAATTGGTCTATACCATAAATGTGTTTCGTGTAATTTATACTTATAAGGTTTACAATATATTGAATGTCAGTAGATATTTAGTTTTAAGTTATTTTCACGGCATACAATAAATGATTCAATGCTAGCAGACGACAGGGAACGTCCCACCATGACTGTATAAAACATGGCGGCTGAATTTTCAATTTGCTCCAAATATGGCGGCGCCTTTTCCAGCCTATGTTGTCTGCTTGGGGCTGTAAACTTGCAAGACGAGCCTCAAATCGGTTGGGTGAAAGCTCTTTGAAAGGAAGTGGCCATAAAAAACGTTTACTTAATTCGTTGTAGCTTAATCCTATTGCTTCCTGAACTCCAGAACTGCTGAGAGAAAATAACCGGCCGATACCCGGAAGGATCCCGTTACGCAGCCCTGACCCACAGCAAAGCAGCCACTGAAATACGCAGCCCTTACAAGAATGACAACTTCCCTACGCCGGTCTCTTTACGATTTAAGAAATATTTTTATATAAATTTTCAAACGAATTTGCCACAATAATACGCGCAGTGTCTCATTAGACTCTCACAGGACATGTTTTTAAACAGAGTTATCATCTAAATACTGCCCTGTCCGCTCTGAAAAATTTTGAATTTAATATTTATGTTACTGTACCTTTTTATAAATACAACGAGTAGTGTTTTCGACTTTCATCATATCTCGATACTTATAGTAATTGTTCCTTATAGTGTTTTGAACAAATACTTTCGTTTTAAAGGGAATTTGTTGAATTAATATAAATAACATGTTTGGGAATATTAAATAACTAGACATTTTAAATTAAATGTGAATCTAAATTGTTGAAGTAACTAATAATTTATTATATTTTTTCCCGAGTCTTTCTCTTAAGGTTGTGGCGGGTGCTCAAGTCAGTAATTAAATGAAAATTAAATATAAATAACAAGCAAACCTGGAAAATCGTGAATCGACATACAAATTTTGCTTTGGTATGTTTCCAGATATATTTGTATGATGATTGTTGTCCACTGTCCTCTGACACAATAGCTATGACTAGCTCGATTAAAAGATTACAAAAGTAAATCTAGGGGCATCTTTTAGACTATGGCTGCTAACAACGAACTCTTCATATTCTCAGTTAAAAACTCCGCCACCCCTTGCTTTGGGTACGAAGTATACAAATTCTGAAATTCGCAGTCCCCCCTTACGCCCGCGCAAACACACACTCACAATGCGAAACAGACATGAAGTGGTATCTTTTTTCGCTTCGTTCGTGCATCTGAGTAAACACGGTTGGACCGCTGGATGGAAGATCAACACTTTGCCCTTCACCATATTATGTCAATATTCTGTCAAGTACTTTAATAATATTTGTGTTACCATTAAAAATTTGCAGACACAATTAAAAGCCCAATTCATGTCACTTCTGCAAGCATATTTTCAATATACTCGTATTCTAACTTTTAACATCACCTTCAGTGACGTAACAGTTGTTCCCGATTTAAAATCGTATTTCCTGTGTCTGTATTTTCCAACCTGACACGTTTCCCCAACAACATAAAATCTAAATATTTCATTATCCATGTCGCTAATTTCAAGACTTGTTATTATTCAAAATTCTGTGTTTCAACGGTTTTAACGTCGTGTCAACTAAATTATTGTCAATTCATCTCATCGTTAAATTAAAGGGCACTTGTCAGCCTTAACCTGATTGCTTCGTCGCCGAGGAAGGAGGAGATTCGCTGTGAGGCGTGTAATTAGTGTTCACCACAGGCTCGTAGGTCATCGGAAGGAAAACAGTGCAATGAGCGCCTTTGATGTTGTTACGAGCAGTGTGCTGCTTCGATTGAAATTCTGCTGGGCAATTCCAATTACGCAAACTATTGGCAACAGTGAAGGGCGCGGTCACTCCTACATATTCAAGTAAACATCACCTGCTCAGATCTCCATCAAATTTTTGCCCTTCGATGATGTGTTCACATGTGTCCCAGCTATTAGTTTTTTTTATTAAAATTAACCCGAAGACTTTACAGTTGTGATAATAATATAATAAAAGTATTTACAATTGTAAATATTAAACAAATAATACATAAGGTATTTACAATTTGTAAATAATTCGCATGTAAATTTTTGGTCTTGGATGTGACCCTTGTCATTCCAAGTTAGAGACGAGAGAAACCGACTAACTTGTTTACCACATATTAACATATTAGCATGATGTTAGCGATCGATCTGGTCATTGGGGAAACTACATGTTTGAAGCGTTAAGGAGGTTATGGGGGAAGATGGGAAGAACAGATATTTAGGGAGTATGTAGTGCCAGTTGGTAGGAGGCGCTAGAGTTATGTAATTCCGGAGTGATTTAGGGGGAGGATGATGTCAATTGGGAGTTTACGTTTTAGTCTGCGATTTTGTGAAGGAGGGGGTGGGTTACAGTAGAATAGCTCAATGGTGTGATTTGGATGGTTGATGGAGCTATTTATGAGGGACTTGGTAGATTTATGCATTATGGCGGGAATTAGGGGAATATAAAGGTCTTTGTGGATAACTAAGTTGCGAAGGTACCAGGGGGAATTTGACATTAAACGGAAAATTTTGTTTGGTTTGGTTTGGTTTGTATTTTTTTGGAATGGGAATAGGCAGTGGATCCCCATATGGGGCGGATTAAGGATAGATAGAGGAGTCTTTTGGTGCTAAGGGATATGGGTGATTTTCTGTTGATAAGAGGGAAGGGTTGTTTTATTTTGTTGTTGACTCTGGAGGTAATGTGGGCTATGTGAGGTTTCCATGATAATTTGGAATCAAGGATAAGGCCTAGGTATGGAGTAGTTTGTTGGAGAGGTATTTTGGTGCTGTTCAGAAAGAAGGATGGTTGAGGGAATGTTTGATTTTTTTACCCCAGATTTCAATATCTTTGAGGACGATTTATAGTTTTCTGGAGCCCGAGTCTAGAGAGGAGTATGGCAAGGTCATCTGCAAAAAGTTTTAGTAGATAGATTTTGAGGTATGTCGTGAAAATAGAGGTTGAAGAGGAAAGGGCCTAGGATGCTGCCTTGGGGACGCCAGAGGAAATAGGGAAGGAATTTGAAAGGGTATTTATTGTTAAACTTGACAGAGAAGGAGCGGTTAGTAAGATAGTTAGTAAGGATTCTGAAGAGGGCATTTATGAGGTGGGTCTTTGATTTTGGAAAGTAGTGATTGGTGGTGTACTTTGTCAAAAGCTTTTTCCGCATCTAGGAAGGTAGCAATGCACGAGTTGTTGGTCTTTGTTTTTAAAAAGTTCTTTGCGTGAATAGCAACAGTTACGGCCGAGATGTCGGACCGCATTTTTCAAGCAGGAAAACCAACGAAGAACCAGAGTTCTGTAATCGGGCTTGGATTTGGAATGATGGTGTTGAGAAAATAACTTTTATGGTTAAATAATAAAAAAAAGGCATTACACAGTTACGGCGCTGGTCTTCAAACATCAAAAGCACAAAATACTTGTCCTGGACTCAAACTCTCGTACGTAACGTGTGACGTACAATTCCATTACCAGTTAAACAATACGGTTCAAATACTGATCTCCAAATGATTGGCAATACTCGAATGCGATATGTTTCAAAGACGTCTTGTATAAACTCCCTAGTAGCTGTGTCTTTACTACAAAAATAAATCTGCCTTATTAGTAATATATAAAGTGTGGGAAATGGTTCGTTTACTTAGTCACGCCGAATCACATTCGTGTAATTTTTTAATAAGCAAAAAAAATTTTACTGGCAATTTAATATACTTGAGACAGTTTCTAACTCTTATGATAAAGCAACTATATATTACAGAAATAATTGGAGGTAACTAGGAAATGTATGTCTAATGCATCCCAAAGGCTGTCCGAAAAAATGGTGGTTGTAATCGTTATGCACACATCAAAATACGCCTAATGTCGAATAATTTCGTTTCGGTTCTCCCACATTAACTTTTTGCAGTTTCTTAACGCTACAACTCAAAGTTTACGCCGCCAATTGTGGCCGTTATTCACAGATGTATTGACATTCCAAAATGTAGTCTCTACCAGAGAAACCGTGTTCTTTGGCTTTTAGAAATTCGGAAAGGAGGAATCTTTTGTGAAAATAATGGTCGAGGAGCTGCCGTTACGAAGCTGCGTCGCTGCTTCTACGGAATTGAACTTTATGATATTTCAAATTGCATTTAAAGTGTAATTCATTTCTGAAGTGGTAGGGTGTCAGAAAAAAAATTGTAATGGCTCGGTCGGTAGCGTTTGCGAAACGAAGGACGTGTATTTTCTGGAGGTTCCGGGACTTTTCAAGCTAATTGAACGGCTGTCACAAACCCTTAAGGCACCCTCCTCCCTCAAACTGATTTCTCTGTCGCCCTTAATTATGAATATTTAAAAATACTCTCAGCCCATTCAATTGAAAATTAAAAAGTTTTTTCTTGTAAAACAAACACCGGAGGAGGTCGGCTGGAACTGAAGGAACTCGTCTGTTTAAGATAATTAGAAACATAATTGAAGCGAATGAAAAGAAATTGATTTTCCATCACACTGAATTCAACTGATTTTATGATTACACTTACTTTCTTTACTTACTTCTCGACAAAGGCTAAGAGGTCCTCGAGACTAAAGATGGCTAAGGCGGTTGTTTTCGCGTGAAATATATTATTAAAGACATTAAATAAATATTCAACAAAAATTATATCGAAACTTCTTAAGTTCACACATTATTATGTCAAACATATGTAGACATTAAAATATTTAATTGAAATGTAAATATTATTATTAAAGACATAAAATAAATTTATAAAAAAAATAGATAGAAACTTCTTAAGTTCACACACTATTATGTCAAACAAATGTCGATATTAAAACATTTAACTGAAATGTAAATATTATTATTTAGTGAATTTTTTGTACTTTTATCCTTCGTATGAAACTCAAAATATAAAATGTGTTCGTACTGAACGCTCACCGGTTCTCAAAATGGTTCCTCCACTTATTACATTAATTATGGTCTATTATGCAAGACTGGATCCTCGATATTTGAGCGTACAGTGCTATTATTTTGTCTTACTACATAAATCTGGTGTACCTTAGTAAAGGACACGATACTTATCTAACTAATGCGACACGTGTTGGTGGCTGCCGGACACCAAACGTAATCTTGAAGCGTGTAATCCACGACTAAACATCACAGTAGACAGCTTATCCTTCTCTTAATGAGGGGGATTCGGCACACTTTCAGCGACAGATCACACGCTAACGATGACGTTGCTCGAAACGAAACCAAGATAATTGATTGAAAATCTTATTGAGGAAACACAAATCAATGAAAGTTAACCGATTGAAAGTTATTTTGGAAGTTTAAAGTTGGGATTTCTAGATGGATAACAGTGGGCACGGGCAAGTTAAATGCTGGATTGGGGTTGTTATCTGGGGTAATTAAGGCTTAGGGCCGCATGCGAGCCCGTGAGTGCGTAATCCCTTGCGGACTGTAATCCCTGCGATGACGCCGACATGGAAGCTAAACGCTAATTTAGGACCTAACCATTGGTGAAGTTTCATCATGCAAAGAAAAAAAATACATATATTACCAGACCTGGTTTTGGAATTTGGACAAACAGGTGATGGAAGATAATGATGACAAGGCGAGAAATTGGAGGGAGAAAACTGAGTGGACGATGTAAATTTTATTTGACGAAGCTTCAACACTCCCTGTGTATCTGCAACGAGATCTCTCGAATTTCATACCTCAACGATTTTACTACTAGATGAAAGCAGATTAGTGTTAATAAAGTAAATGATGCTCCAAAATAGACCAAGTATTCTGATTAACTTTCATAACGGAATAGAGTTTTTAAATTTATAGATGATTATTTGGCGAAGAAATGATCGGGTGTTCCATTGTCTAAAGTAGAAAAAATGTGGGTCAGGCGCGAAGGCCTCAATAGTCGACTCTCTGTAATAAACTGATTATTAGGATTAATTTGTTAAGGAGTATTCGAACTTCTGTTCCCAACTCAGATTCTTAATTTATTTGAGGACGAACGTAATTTTTTTTACTGTTCGAAACGTCGCATTATTTTTTCTTCCTAATTCCACTGTCTGAAGAAACGGGGATGAAGCAATGAGTTTCCTTTGTTCACATGACTAAATTCGTTAAAAAACTTTGGTAATGTCTATAGTGAATTATTACTTTGCTTGTCTCCTCCCCGTCTACTCACGTGAATGGCAAACTAACGAAGCCAAACTCACAATGACAAACATTAGGTAGTCTGAGCCGGGTGCAAAACTTAATAAGGGCAATTATTTTTGTAACTCGTTGATTAAATTGGCCTCCCGGCGTCTTTGTCGGAGCGAAGGCGGAATGAGCGACATGTAGTCGTATCGCCACGGGCTTCTGCCCGTTTTATTAGTCTGGCGAAGACTTCCAACGCTCTTCGCGGAAGACAATGAGATTCCCCGCCATGTTTACTGGCCTGCAGAAGCCTGCAGCCAATCGCCTACATCCTTCTCTTTGATGTCTTTCCGGGCGGACTCTTGGGCTAATCTGTCTTATGTGTTTAACGCAGTCGATTCCCTGGAGAAGCTCCAGGGCGTGGCTGCGAGTGAGAAACCTGCCAGCAAAAATCACATTACCTGCGCCCGCATATTCATACTCTCACAGCAGCCGATGTACGAATGTATTGATTAACTTATATGGAAATTACAAATATCACTTTAAAATCGCATTTAATGTAGAAATAACTTAATTTACTATTTATAGCAACCTAGACAATAGCTCAATTGCCAAGATAAGGTACATTATTAGAGATCTGAAGGTACGGCGCGTGATCAGAAACTAAGTAGGTTATTTTCGACATAGTCTCCACATCGGTTTAGGCACTTGTCGCTTCGTGGGATGACTTTGAATATTCTTATCCTTGCGTGTTCAGCTACGTTGTCGCGAAGTGTTTCACCTCCTCATCTGAAGCGAATTGTCGTCCTCTTAGGTGCTTCTTCAAGTGAGGAAAAAATAAGGTGTTGTATCTCCAATGATTCTTCATTAACGACAACGTGCGCGATCTCATAAAGTCCAGAAGACCACCATCCCTACATCCCTCTCCAACCGACATTCACCTGTTTCTTCACTTGGAGGAGCACACAGGAAGCCGACAGTTTGATTCAGACGAGGACGTGAAACTCTTCGCTCACAACGTGGCTGAACACGCAAGGATCGTATTTTTATCACGACGCGACAAGTGCCTAAACTGATATAGAGATCCTGTTGAAAAATAACCTACTGTATGTAATATCGGGTGACTGTACTAGTTGAATGAAATAAAATGTATACGTTTCACAGCAGGATATGTAACTTTACTTTCTGATCACCCCTCGTAGAAACTATTTAAGTATTTATTCTGTAATCAGGTAAGCAGAGTGAGATCGGCAATTGCATAAGTAAATGTATTAAACTATCTAAGAATTCAACGGGATTATGAAGTTGGCAAAACCACATTCAAATCCGAATAAAGTTTTATGATTTACAGGATACTCGTGATAAAAGTTTTTGAATGTGTCTGGAAATAAATGTCGGCGAAATAGTGATGTGGTTTTATCCATAATAATTGTGAAGCATTATTTATCAAGTGGACTGGCGAAATATTTACGGCAATATATACTGACAATGGTGAACAGATGACATTCAGATCAGCAGTCAATTAATTTTGAAGACCAGTGAGAAATTACTGCTTTATGCATGTAGGGCCTACATAATACGACGCAATCACAAGATTGTAGCCTCCTTTTCTACAGCAGACGGTACAACAAAAAAATTTCGCGCTCGAAATGTTAGCTGCTTATTTTGCTTATTGAGGTCGATGAAATCACAAATGTTGCTCGGGTACGGCCAAATTTCAGACCCGAAACTGTATCGTTTACATAAAAATTTGCATACGAACCGGGAAATAGAAAGGACGTTTTGCAAGTGCTTGCGAAAAAGGGTTGACGGAAACAGCTTTCGAGTTATGGTCATGAAGGTAAAACATCAACGAGGGCAGTAAGAGTGGTACAGTTTTAGACACACAATTAACTGAGGATTTTGAAAGCAAGTCATAATAGCTAATTAATAACCTCAAATATTCCATTTAAATTATTTAAATATTACTCTCCTTTTTTATAATTATAGCGCTTTACACTGCATTCTTTTATCATATAGAAATGCGTTAATTTTTTTAATGTTGTAATTTATTAAATACTTGTGCTACATAAAATTATTAAAAATTGAAATAAAGTAAATGATATAAATAAAAACTACATTCTACTCATATTTAATGTCTTAAATACAGATACACAAGTTTTTTTTGTAAGAAAACTCAAGTATATCTATGTTTTTCAATTTTTGTGTGTGCTTGGGGTACTATTTTTTTGTGTATAACGAAAGTACTTAACGTTTTATTTTGCTTCCATTAACAACTAAGACACCTGACGATCGAAATGTAGAGTTTCACACAGGATATAACCCAAGTTGAAACCCGAGAAATCTACTGCATTCAACAAATTCACCGGGAAAATCTACATTCGCTACTAACAACTATATTTCAAAAGTGTCCGATTTAACAAAATAAAACAGGTACTTGAACTATTTGGTCAGGCTGTGTAGCCGTTAATTGTAGCTTAATATCAGGAACACACATGACTAAACATTTACCACAGAGTAAAAAGTGTTACAGAATAAAAGTAAGTGTACCGATAGAAATATTTTTACTGCAGATGTTTCGCGTACACCTGATTGACTCCAGTAGATCTTCACCACACAGATAACGTATTCCAATATTTTACCACATACACAGAGACGTATTCGTATTTTTCACATGCACTATATGTTCATTACACATTTAACTTAATTGATGCACTGGACTTATTATAAATAGATGAAAAACGGCCTTCATTAAATGTCGAATTTATTGAAGGATTTAATAAGGGTGATTTTTCATCAATACAATGGAAATTAGACCATAAAAACATGACCAATTATGAGAAAATGAGCACCGAATTCTTTAATTATAATAAAAGGAATTTAAACTTTCTGTTCTGAGAAAAATGTACGATAAAGATGGATAAACTAATTTTCTGTGGTCAAATAAAAGGCTGCAAAGTGACTATACTTATTTAATTAATTAACTAAATTCAATACTTTCAACTGAGCATCTGAAGAATAAAGCTAAAATTCAAATTTTGGTTTAATATATAAAATTTCAAAAACTATTACATGGAAAAGGCCGTCGCAGTTAATAATAGGCTATATGTTTTTTAGCAACATGGCTGAACGTGCGGCCAGCGTTGCAATTGATTACTACGTCGACTCGGAAAAATAAAGTGCGGAAGTCTGAATTGCTATAAAGCACCAGAATTTATGGTTTACTGCAAATAGATTGGGTCAATCTACAGGAAAGTAAAACAGTAAACTTTTTCTCGCTTCCTACAGGGTCAATTTCTACTCACGATAAATTTCTACTGCACGCACTATCCTTGATCAGGAGATTGATGTTAAATTAACGTGGCGTCAACATATAACCAAAAATGCTCAATTGGAATCAAATCAGGGGAGTATGGAGGCAAAAACAAAAAATTTTCTGTGTGTAGATAAAATATACTTTAATTAAAAATAAATTGAATTGAAAAGTCTGCAGCAAAGATAGATTTCGAGCTCTAGAACACCTTCAATATACATAGTAGCAAAGCTATCAAAATTTGTCGAATAATTTTTATCGTAAATGTAGAGCAGCTTCTAGCAGACATACCGAAAATTATAGCAAGCTATTGGGCACCTAAAATTCATGATGAATGGCTTTAGCCATTAAACGCAAAATTGTTATACTATGCTTATTTTAATGTTTTACGGATTAAAAAACGGTGGCCTTGGAAATATTTAAACTACAAATTGGCCTCAACTGAGTTTTAAACGTTTGAACCAAAAACTTCGTATTTTAGAATTGCCTGTAACTTATATTCTTGAATATTACAGTTATTTTGGTACAAATTATCTTCACTGCACGAGAAACCGTACGCACCTAGGAAAGCGTCGCCTAGTCTGAGACTGATATATATATATATATATATATATATATATATTGTAATGAACAAAATAACAATTATTGAATTAGATGAATTGCCCCACGTTGATGAAGCCATAACAAGGGGATTAATTAATTAAACAAATGTAATAAACAAAAATTAATTAAATGAATTGAATTGAATAGTTGACCACGTTGGTGAAAGCAAAATGTAATGAATAAACAATATGAAGAGAATTAAATGGTTGATTCATGAATTAAATTTTATTTATTTAAAATTTAAAACGAGAAGGATTACAATTTACCAAATTCTTTTAAACTTTACATGACAATTAATTTATTTCAGGTAAAATTACAACATTTCTCGACGTGATTATTTACATTTGAAGTTTTGCTATTTTATAGATTTTAACAACTCTTGTCTCATGGTCGTCTATTTGGGCCTTCTAAATAAAGAACGAACCATTACATTTAAATTAAACAATCCAATTCCTTTTTACAATTTTAAAATTAAAACAATAAAACAAACGTGAAACCGAAATCTGACGATTCTATCTTTTGATAACGTTTACAAACCTTCTTAAATTTCTTTCTACTTACAATCTCTGCTGGTACCAGGCTTAAGTTTGGGTTCAGATGCACCACACATTAAATAGACCATGAATTCACTGAATTTAAATTGATTACAAAAAACTGTCGAAACTTTAGGATCTCTCAACTAGAAACAACTACTCTTTCTGAATTAATGGCCAGTCAGGTTACCAACTTTCTCTCGGTGAAATTAGTGACGGTCTCTTTACTTATTGAATTTTTTTACTGCGGCATGACTTATTAAGTTACTTTCCTGCAACTTTATTCCATGATTTACTGTCCGAAAACTTTTTGTTCAATTTCAAACTGCGACCTTTCTGGATGGATATCTGCCCGCAACTGTGTCCGCCGTCCAACTGCGGTTTTAGAAACGCTAGCGGCCAACAAAGCTTGCCTACGTATTGTTGCCTTTGATATTCCTTCCGATAAAAATCCACCATAAATTTCCAATTATCAAATTACTTTTCCAAACATTATAAAAAATAAAGTATTCGTTAAGAGTCCTAAATATTTGTTGATCAAGTTATTGACTTCGTCGAAGGCTTCTCGTGTACCTATAATTTGCTATAATTTCCCAAGTTACTTCTGACCTTATGCTACAGTTTTGTTTTTTCTTTTCACATACAGTGGCATACGAGGCAAGAATTGCGGTTGAAGATGACTCTTTCAGGAAGTTCAGTGTTGCACTGCTCGAACTTTTATATATGACGTGATTAGTTAGGACGAGTAATGTATTTGCGCGTAAACTTAAGTACATAGTCGTGTTATAGTAAAAAATATACTATAAGTTGTTATTAATAAAATTTCATTTGGTCAAAGTATCATTTAAGATATTAATCACATATTTTGTACGTATTTATTGACGAAGCCTATTTCGGATTTAGAGGAAAATTTTAAGAAAAATCTAGCCCAGCTTTTATCGGAAGACAAATCGTTAACAAAAGATAATGTCCATAAAAATTAATCTAACAACTGGAATTAAACGTTTTATTGGAGAAAGGCATAGTTTGTAAAATATATAACTTTAGAGTGTTCATCAAAAGTTCTTTCATTCTTCAAACAAAAAAAAAACCTTGAAAGCGTTGAAATTTTTATTTATTTTACGGTTATGAACGTTATGGCCAAAAAACAGACCTCAGAAGAATAAAAACAGGTACAACGTTTCTTCCACAGGTTTGTGGACCTTCTCAAGTACACAAACAATAAACCGTGAAACGTCTGTGAGCTGGTATATATAAGTGTCCAAAGATGATAGAAGGAGTCAAGTGGGTAACTAAATAGTCAGAGAATTCCGTTTGTGAATTTTGATGTGAACCATTTCCGAAATTATTCTTAGATAATAATTGGGTTTAACATCGAGGAGAAGGTCCAAAAATCTACGGAAGAAACGTTGTACTTATTTTTATTATTGAGAGGTCTGTTATTCGGCCATAATGTTCATAATCGTAATATACATACACAGACGGAAAATTTTAACATTACTAGTTTTATTTTGCTGATATATTGGGTCGTGCATAAGTCGATGCAGTTCTCCATTGTGAAGCCTTTGTTTTAGTTATTCAATTGGTTTTTTTCTGTCTGGAGGTTGATTGTTGCGATCAGGAGCTTGCATGTTTTAACAGCTCGTTTTGGCCAATTGAAGGCTAAAGAGTATGGAATCTCAAGCATAAAAAAATGAACACTTCCGACACATTTTCCTGTATGAGTTTAATCCAGTGCTATAGAAGCCGCGAGAAGAATTTGTTGTTGGAAGCATTTGCTGAGAGGACAGCTTGGTGATGGTTTTCGCCTTCCCGAGAAGGAAAACTCTGCTTGTGTGATGAATCACGTTCTGGAAGACCTTTCCTTTTTTATGAAAACCGTCTAAATCAGTTGGTTTAAAATGATCCTCGTGAAAAAAAACACACGCGGAAAATGGCACAAATTATGGAAGGCGATCACACAGTCATTGTACACCATTTGCATTTATTATGTAAGGCTCAAAAATTGGGTAGCACATGTGTTAAGCGACACGAACAAAAATCAGCGTTCCTCATTGCTGGTCCGTTACCGTTTGGCTTGTCGTACCATTCCTTGGGAACATTGTTACTGATGACGAGAAATGGTTTGCCAGTATGTGCAATTTAAGAAGAGGAAAGGATGGCTCGCCCATCGGAAAAAGCAACACCCGGTACGAAGGACGGTGCACAACTGGCATTAACCACCATGAACTGCTACCAAGAAATGAAACTATGACATCTACTGTTTATTCTGACCAACTGTGACGAAACATCTGATAAACCTGTGTTATAACTCCACAATAATGCACACCCGCATACGGCCAGATTCGTCGCAAATTCGTTTGCTGAACTTGGTAGGGAACCACTTCCTGGCCCTTCAGATTCACCAGACTTAGACCCTTCATATTAACATATTTTCCGGTCTCTATCTTACAACATTCTGGGTCAAGTGTTTCATGATGAAGCATCGTTTAGTAACTGGCTTAAATATTACTTCTACACGAAACCACAACAGTTCTACAGGAGAGGTATAGAAATACACAAACGCTGGCAGGCGGTCATTGGCAAAGATGGCGATTACATCATTGGAGGAATGATTGAGTCTAATTTACGTACCAGTAATGTAGTGTATTTTATACAAATAAAACGGTTCTGACATGCACCGACCCAATTGGTTGGTGTAATGGTCTTTTTTGACAGATAGAGGGTATTTATGTCTGAACTATTCGGTCAAATATTTTCCGGTTCAAATAATCAATTATGAAATGAATAAATATTTGTGAATTTTTTGCAAATAGAGCTTGGTTTATGCGTAGGCACACTCGCAGAACGGACGGAGGCTGTCTTGAAGCAGAGGACGTGCGTATTTGGTCAGCGCTAATGAAGCCCTGGCCACGGGGCACGCTCCACAAGCCTTGTTGACACACCAAGGGTCGCCCCTATCTTCAACCATCGCATCATCATCAACTCGAGAGTATAGTGCTCCCACAAAACTCTAAGGCACTCAAAATCATACGACTGTCGTATTATTAGTGTACATAAGTCTATTAGCCGAAAAAATTAAGATTATATGAGGTATAATAAACGAAAATTTGTTTTAAAATTGGCTTCCTTCCTTTGTTATGTAAGGCCATCCGCTTCGAAAAATGAGGATAAATCGAGATTCCGTGTCTTGGAAAGGGAAAGTTCATATTCACTGAGAGTTACAATTTATCACAAGTCATTAATATCTCAGCGGTGGATTTCCGTGCACTCACTGATGTGTACTTAACTGGCGTTGAGGCAAATAAGTTAGTTTGCGTAGGGTAATTGTTTCGTATGTACAAATTCCTCAAACCGAAAGTCAACACACGAACAACGTTCGTCTTAAAAACGCTTCTAACCAATTTGAAGACACTCACACGTAAAATGTACTGAAGAAAATTTTCGCATTTTCGTTGATTTAACAGAAATATACAAACTAAATTATAGTTGGAATAAAAATATATTACAACGGCCTTTAACTTTGAAATTTGCGACATTTTCTGAGAGTGGGAGAGTAAAGAATGTTGCACTTTGGAGCCAAACAAATTACTAATATCAAAATTTCAGTTAATACGACCTGAAAAGTCATTATAAATATTTCGTATAAGTGTAACAACAGCTATAAAGAAATAATAGTTCTTTCCAAGGCGGAAAGAATTTTAGGATTATAATTTAGTATAAAGTCTAGCAGGAAATTAAGAATAGCATAAATGATATGGAGTAGTCTAAAAATGGAATTTGAACATAATTGCGTTTGGAAAGATAAACCAAAACTTTATTTGGTTTCAGGAAGGACTATTTACACCTTCAACACACAGTTGATGTCTTATAAAATTTTCTTTGCCCCATGAATGAATTACAATTTTGCAAACAAGATACAATCAAGTATTCATGCTTATATATATATATATATTGTAATATGCAAATATTTAATTAATTAGCCCACGTTGAGGTTCCAATTATATAATACACAAATATTTAAAGCAATTTATATGAATTAGCCTCACGTTGTAGAAACCACTTATGCAATAATCAAAATAATTATGATTAATTAGCGGATGAATTTATTATTATATTATTTTAATGAAACGATGTTAAAATGATAATAGGGTTTAAATTTCAGAAAAAATTGATTTATTTAAATTAATAATAACAATTTTTCTTGTTGTGATTATTTTAAATTAATGTTTTTTACTATTATACAGGCTTCTTTACTCTTATCTCAGGGTCATTAATTGGGCCTTTTAAAGAAAGAACAATACTTTTTCCTACCATCCAAAATTAACAAACAAATTTTTATAACATTCTAAACTTGATTAGAATAATACAACAAATAAAATTGAAACCGAAATCTGACGATCTATCCTTATTTAACGTTTACATAACAATAAATTTATAAAGTTTCTCTCTACTTACAGTTTGTACCGGTACCAGGCAATTGTTTGGATTCTATAATAAACTTTACACTATTTAGACGTAACAGGTCATCGTTTCACTGAAATATTTTTAAGCCACTTTCCAAAGCTTTGGTATCGTCCACCAGTCACAATTGTTCCGTAAAATACTGCAAACCTTTACTTTAAGTCTCTTTCTCTCTCCAGCCAAGATTGTCGCTCTAGTTCTGATTACGAGCAAATTAGAACGTTGTCCATTCCTTCTCCCAAAGTTCTACACCACAGCCAGACTCGATTTGTTTTAGGTTTCAGGACGTTCCGTACTGTTTAACCAATTTTCAACTTTTCTGCTTATATCATTGTTCAGTGGTTCAACTTTACTCCACTAGTTTTTGTATACAACTTTACTTGATGAAATTCTGTGTGCGACTGCCGTGCCCCGTAGCTAACATGCTCGCCAACGACAAAGGCCCGCCTGTATGTATTCTTACCCATTGTTGTGTTTGTGTTCTCGCCGATAACAATTTATTTCAATTGTTTAATTATTAATTCTTTAATAATTCTTTATATATATATATATTCCAGAATTCCAGCTGTGTTGAATCAGGGTTTCTGTTGGTGTAAGAAAATAGGCCAATACAAAAAACCACCGGTTGAACATAAAATGTAGGCACTTTTAATTTATATAATATTGTCATATTTTAAAACCAGAAAATAGTTTTCAAGTTATTTAGGATGGAACGGAATATTTTTATAACTCGAGTCGTGTAAATACATGTGTTGAAGGTTAAATTTGTGTTTAGTAGACCAAGGCTCTTCAAGGAGCAGTAGTATATTAATTAATAATTATAATAAAACGAGAGGAATAAAAAAGTAATGATTTCAATTATAAGTGGAAATATATTTTTGAATATGTGTCACAAATCCAAAGGCAAACGAAAGAAATTCTGTTTTCATAAGTCAATTCACGAATTTCCGCATGGTAGGCAGTTTAGATCTTCCGGAAGGAAGTCAACCTTCAGGGCTCGGAGATGCAGATTTAAGTCATAACAAAGTTGACGAACTGCTGGAGGGTTGTGGTAATGTTTATTCATGCCTTCTTCGTCGCTAGCTCCTGATCGAGAAAGAGGTTCCCTCAGGAAACAACATGCAGGGACACGGATTAAATTTTATTACTCTATGAGCGGGCTATAATTTTTAATAACCGATTAAAATAGTTGGCCACTTCTTTAGAATCTTAAAGCAAAAAATATTGTCTAAGAAATAGATTACTGCAGTTTTCAAAATAAACATGTTTCAATCATTCCTCTTGTTAAGTTTCGAAATAGAATTAATGTAAAGCATACTAATTGACTGTGAATCAAGAAGTGAAAAAAATTAGATTAAAGAATTAGAGAAAAAAATCCTTTATAAAATAATGAAATATGGCCAAAAAAACAGAGAATAAATTTATTCACTGAATTAATTAAAAGCTATATTTAAAAAGTTAATAAATTTATCCTTACAATAACAATTAAACAGAAACACGTTTCTTCTATTTAGCTAAAATTTCATTATTTTATATTTTACATGTAGTCAGATATTGCTCAAAATAATTTATACTGTAATAAATAATTGGGTGGCCAAAAATAGTGAATAAAACTTTTAAAATTAATTTTTTTATAAAACAAGACACTTCCTTAAATTAATTTTATCAACTACAAGACAAAGAAATATGAGAATGTCTTCTATGAGGGGATACTAGAGCCGCACAGCAGAGGCAACCTAAATTATTTATGGAAATACTCGAGGCACATAATTTATCCCTCATTCATCGCGAGAGGGTGTTTGCGTAGGTCGCATCCGTCGGTCCCTTCCTGATGTCAAGTTTTCACGGCATCTGCGCAAGTGCGACTACGTGATGCCGTGAGCAGCTGCAAACGTGAAGGTGATGAAATTCGGTCGCCAGTCTCATCTTCTCACCTCTCCAAAATATCTTCCCCGCTGCTCATCACTCCAATTCAATTTCTTCACTACTTTTATCTTATACCTTTACCTTATATTTCGATCTGCACTTCATCACTACTACTCTACTTCCGCTCTTCTCTGGCTATTGCTCCAGAGAATATTATCCCCTCACTGATCTTACCCCTGCGGACTTCCCTCACCAACCAAATAGGTGGTCAACATTCCTCCCTTCTCGGACGTCACATTTTCAATTAAGTCCAACCTCTTCCCGTCTCACGTTCCCAACGGGTCTGGTCAATATCACGAACTTGTGCAGTCACCGCCACAACTGCTACCAGAATTTCACTGCAGCTCCCACGGCCCAAAACGTGTCTCCAATACAAGTCTCGTGTTACAATATAAGATGAAATACCAAAAGGCGCAATATGTATAAGTTTAGGTAGAAAAATGAACGACAAAATAATATAATCAAAAGAACAGAACCAGGGAAACGGTATAATATAAAAACTAGGGTACACTTAGTCAGTAACAAACTCTGCTAAAACAGTTTCTAGCAAATTATAGATGAATTCCTATAACGTTGACATCGGATTTTTCCCTTTCCATTTTACTCATCAAGGTACTCTATTTCTCACGCGGATAAGGATTCTTACACATTGCTAATTGCAGTTTAAGGGGTATGGTGCAATATACAAACAATACATACCTCACCTGACGTTACTTTGTTTTCCTAGAGTGCACAGAATCGATTTCGTCCCCTGCGAATTATGTTGTAAGCGAACCGACCGTTCGAGATGTGCTAATACTTGCTGATTACTTTTAATCTCGTAAAATTGTTACTTCTGACAAGTGGAAGTTATACGTAAAACGTAAAAGAGGGAGGATGAAAAGAATAACTTACTCTGATCAAGGATCTTCTCTCGATATTTAATATCGACGCGAAAATTTCTTTAAAGATGGGGAAATTTGAAGATGTTGGTTCCGAACGTCTCGAATATAAACTCTAATTATGGATCGAGTCTGGGATTAATCTGGGCGCAGCTGCTGCAGTTTTAATATCAGAAGTACAGAGACGATATACCGAAGCCAAACTAAAGCACTCAGCAGCGAAATACGACTCTTCGGAACCCCGGCTCCCCCTTCGTATTTATCTTCCCGTTGCTCCAATCTATCATCATTATGACTTCAAGTTTGCAAACACTTTTACAATCTTCCTCACTTTCATATTTCTGATGCTTCTTTAAATAATCAGTATCGATAATAGGCGCAGAGTTTGATTCCGTCAATAGAATCAATTTTTTAAAAGATTTTTGTACACTCTGTGTTTCAAATTTAAACCATGATCAATGTATGAACACGGCGAAATAAGTCAGAAATAATTTGTTAACAGAAAACATATAGATTAATACAACGTTTCGACCTCAATCTGGGAAATCATCCGTTGAAATGATTTAGATGCAATATTCTCAAGCCATTAATCTTATAATAAATTGCATTTAAATCACTATGATAACATCTGATCAAGTTCTTCATTCAGGACGAAACGTTTTGTTAACTTTTGTTTCTTTGTTACATTAATTCTGATTAATTTGGCTGTGTTCATACATTTATAATTACAGACAAAAACAAATACTGAGCTATTATCAAAAACAGTACACAAATATATTTAAATTTTTTAATGTTTCTTATAAATAATAATATATTTATTCACAATGTTTAGTGTTCGAAGCCTCGTGGGAAACAACGATCAGTTCATTTATTCGCCAAGTTTATGTACATCGGATGAATCTGGCAGAAAAATGACGTATTTAATTATGTTAATTCAGGAAACATTAAATTTATTTGTAAAACGGCGGAAATTATTACGAGTCCCCAGACGATTACATTTGTGGATGATAAAAGCGTTAACATGAACCCCGGCCAACAACAGTTATCTCTCAGTGTGTCGCTCAAATTATGAAACATTACGTGTGGCACGGGATTTTAAACCATTATGAATTACGACGTTGCAGTTTTAACGTGTACGCAGAGCGCTTAAATGTGCTGGAGCGGTGTACAAAACGTGTACAGCGGGGAAAAATTGGCTTCAATGCGATGCTGGGTTAAATGTATTGGGGTCGAGCATGAATTTACTTTAGCAGCTCAGATCTCACAGAAATCTGGTAAGCGAGTGATTGGTTCATGTTTCTGAATTATATGATTATACGCATACTTCGTTTCAATGTTCACATTTGTCTCCTCTAGTATATAGGCCTATACGGACTATAGAAACGTATTTATATTGTATACCTGGGGTTCGATAAAAACACACACAGTTCCAAATCTTATTAATTTACTGGGAGATTTCGACATACTACTTACTAAAATTAGTTGCATCAATTGGTGCTATAAAATATTATCTACTGATATCTAAGTTAATCTGACAATTACATACAATCTCATTATTAATTTTACATTTTTATTTTATTTCATATATTTTGTTTATTTAGGTCTATTACGAGACGAAGTCTCAAAATAGTAGACGAAACGACCAAATATTGTAATTATTTTTTTCAGCGGAATAATACTTTTTTCTTTCTGTTTATCACCTTTTGATATTCGCATTTATAGTAATTTTATTAACAATCATAAAATTAATTAAATACGTAAGTGATTTGATATAGAAATGAAATTTATGTTTGTACATGTTTTTGTCTGTTATGTGTGTATTCGTACACTGAAACCATAAAAATAGATATTAAATTATTTACAAGCTGATTATATTCAAAACCGTATTCAGAACTATGAGACGCGTTTATCACCTGTTAAAAGCAACATGTATATCGATATACGTAAAAAATGTATTGTTATCGAGTCAAGCGATAAATAAAAGTACTAACATGTTTATAAATTACTTAAATAATTATTTATACATTAAGTTAATTTTAATAATTGAAAGTCAAGCAATAAACTATGTTATGCTATTATATTAATAATGTCAGCACATTGAGTGCCAATTTTCGAACCTTACTTTCTATAACTTACAATATTCTCTCTGTTGAGACTTATATGTATAGTTTCAGACATTCAAAGCTTAATTTTAAAATAATTTCTAAGTCAGATTGGTATTTAATCATAATTGAAGTCACTTTACAGTGGAATGACAAAGAATTAAGTTATCAAGGGTTTGGTTTGTGAAAGTTATTTTCTAAATTTTAAACTTGAATAATAACTGTTGAAAGCGTGACAAAAATCATATCATGTCATAATGATGTCCACAAAATAGGAAGGACGTAGCTTCGGTTTTTATTGTTTCTAAGTTTTTGCCGTTAAAAGGACAATTTATTAAATTGAAAAATCTGTGAAGAACAGATACATAGGTTTTAAATAAGAAGAAAAGTCATACTTCCGTCCCATAGGTAACAGTTCTAAAAGCGTAAATAAATACTGAATTATTTGTTGCCCTAGTTACCCTTGGCTACCTTCCTCCACCCTTCCGCATCCCCCCTTTCAAATCCCTTTCCATTGCTATAAGAGAGGAGTTGCCACTATGTGGATTACCCTAGACATAGCCTGTCTACACCCAAAAAAAAATTCTATAATCTGAGTGAAAATTGTTCAACAGACTGTTTCACGGCCGTGTTAGAGAAGGAACTATAGAAACGTAATAAAGCCGGTCGTATTCCTAAATCAAACTGATATATTACAAAATTCATAACCATAATAAAGCCGGTCGTATTACTAAAACAAACTGATATATTACAAAATCCATAACCATAATAACCCTGTGAGAGCTGTTGTTTTCTCCGGCTATCTTTCGGGATACCTAATCCTCCCTATGCTTTTGAACTAAGGTTCCCACAATCCGAGGCACCTCAGCTTGTTTTGAGAGGTGTATGTTCCGGGGCCGTTGAGCTTGGGCATACGGTAAGAGTTTTCTGCTATTCTCATTGAAACAGTCGGCCAGCTGCCTCCTAAACTGGTCAAGCACGGAGAAGGGGAATGCTGCGTTTCCACATCAAACCTAATTCCCGCCATCGGAAGGACCTACCAGATGCAGGTTTTCTAGGGATTTATCACTTTTAGGCAAATACCGGGTAGTATCTTTAAACCATAGTCCGGGGTCCGTAACCCTTAGCGACCTTCCTCTACCTTTTCGCATCTCCCCTTTTTGTCCCTTTCCTATGCAATAAGATAGAAGTTGCCACTATGTGGATTACCCTATATTTAGCCTGCATATACTTTCTTCTTCTATTCAAATCTATAACTTTTAACAAATATGTAACGTGCGTAATAAAAGAGAACTTGTCGCAAGATATGAAAGACTAGATAAAAATAAAAGTCTAAAATATTTACTTCTTGTTGTTGACTATCGATAAAAACTTAATACGCTGCACAAATTAAAAGAAAAGAGGGCTGTCCGCTTTAAACCAGATAATAAATATATGCATCATATTATTTATGAGTATGCTACTATGCTTATTTATTTTACAAACTAGCCGTTTACATAGAGAAAAGTTGCTGCAACATTTCATTAATGTAAAGAACGTTAATTATAGACATAAATAGAGAATTATAATCCGAATAATATCGTGTTATATAGATTTGTACAGCTGTACGCAGGGACATTATCAGCGAGTCCTAGTATACATGAACTTCCAGTAGAGAAAATATATCACAAAAATAAGTATTATGGCATATTGAACGAAAAGTCCGTGCACTGGGAAGCAATAAGCCTAATTACGTGAGTAAAGAGAATGAGGGTTACTCACAAGAGTTTGCCTTCGGCGGGCCCCGCCTTGAGTACGTCGGATATGGCGATGGCGGGGTCTCCGTTGGTGAAGTGTGGGTTGTCTCTGCCGCCGGAAACGGCGATTCCAAACCCGTAACCAGGGACTCGGGTCAAAGTCACGTGGTGGTACTCCCACACGATCCGTTCCCCGCCCTGAAACACAGAAAAAACACAACATATTATACACTTATTCGATAGTTTCTTATAGAGTAAGGCTACATGAGGGTACTCCACGTGGTGGAAAAACCCCTTTAATAACATAGGATCGGATTTAGAGTTGGGGGGGGGGGGAAGCGGAATGGTAGAGCAAGGTAGCCTATGGCTAACTAGGACCTCCGTGCTATGGTTTGAGGATCATACACGGCTTTAGTTTGAAAGTGATGCAGGGACAACCCTATAAAACTTGCATCAGGTAGGACGGGCGATAGTTGTAAGCATCAAAGAGCGTTCAAATTGTGAAATCATGAGATTTCTGTTGGCCCAGTGTATGCCACATTATCGGCGGGTCGTAAACGTTAATTAAATATAAAATCATACTATATATAAACAAGCACGTTTTCAGCCTCACAAAAGCATAGACTAAAGCTGGAAATTCTCGATCACTCCGAATGGTTAAAACGCAATGGAAGACATCCGTTTGCATGCCACGGAATAACTTGAGCCCAGTCACGCTCACGTAATCTGTTACTCGTCGACACTTTCCACATAAAAACTTAAAATTTGGATATATATTTAATTCCAATATTAAGATCAGTCATCACAATTAGTGTGTTTGTAAATGTTTTAAGGAAAAATGAGCGTTGTTAATGCAGATACTTCTCTTTGGGTCGTTTACTTTCTCAAACACTTTTCTAGCTGGCCTCTCAATGTTTCTCTTAATGTTTACAGAAATTTGTCTTTCACTGACCTTGCCCGAGTGAGCTGATTTCTGTAAGTAAGCTCAACCAATCCGGGAATGTATTATTTGCTCCGAAATACCTTTGCCTTCATCGGTCTTAGTGAGAAAAGTAATGAAAAACGATCACAAACGTTGCTCTAATAACCAACGCGCTCTTGATGCCGAACAATACATTTGCCTGAACAAGGATCCAACAAATTCATGTCCAAACAGAAAAAAATAAGCCTTTCTTCATCCACATCTCCTGCTTTGAGAAAAGGCTGTGTACCACAGTCTAATAAAATGTCTTAGTGTGTACATAAGCTGTGTTAGTTGAAAACTTGGAGACATGTTATTTATTACGGATCAATAAATTTTTATGTCTTAATATATGTTCATACAGCTTAAGGTAATTTTGGAAAATACTGAAAGCTGTATATAGAAAACTGTTTTTAAATAAAAGAAAAAAACTCTTCCAGAAAATCTGAATAACAGTCAAAGGAAACAAGTAAATACATAAATCCACGTTTTTCTCGTGTCTGTAGGTTTTCTGTCCGGACAGGCGACTCCATTGTCTACGATTTGACAGGTTACAGCGTTATCAGTTCAGATCGCTTTACAATGTTAAGAAGTAAACATGATTGTCCGTTTGCACCACAAAAGAACAACGTTCCGTAATCAGTCCTATGGTCTGAAACAAATCATTACTGGAAATGAAATGCAGATCCATCACTTGAACCGAGGAGCAAACGCAAGAGCACGGAATGGAGATATCCAGAATCTCCAGTGAAAAATAAATCCTAACGCGAAAACTCCGCAGGGAAAATGATGACCACACTTTTGTGGAATCGCAAGGGTCAATTATCTAGATAATGTAATGCTTGGTCGACTTGTAGATGTTGTAAGGGGTCGTCCATTCGCCACCGGTCAACTGGTGAAGGAAACAGTCGCTTGTTCAACAGAATATCTTTTTTGTCAGGGTATTCGAAAGCATAGGGGACGAAAAAAATGTATTGAAAACGGGGAAACCATTTTAAAATGTCAAATTTTACATAGTTAATGTTAAATTTTTTTAATAAAGTGGAGTGTATTTACTTTTTAACTTATTCTCGTACTATGACTATAAGAACTTTAAATTGTGTATATGGGGTGAATCTGATGAATTTGATTTTGAAAAGTATTTCTAAAATAAATAGTATGGTATTGGCATGCATAATGTGACAGGCCTGAAGACGGTAAACCAAAGCATTCATTGAAAAAAAAAATAGATAAATTCGTGAAATGAATAGCGCCTGGTCTTCCCACAGCCAGTAATTGTAGCAACAAAATAAAATTCTAAAATTTGAAAGGCACTGAAATATTTTCCAAATTATCAATGTGAATTCAATTACCATGTACGTAAGAAAATATTGATTATATTAGTACTTAAATATATTATAAAGAAGTTTAAGTTTAATATATTTCCAGTAAGGTTTGTATGTTTGAATGACATACGTTCAAATCCCAGACGAGGTTATAAATTAAATTAATCGTGACAATCGGGGCGTTTGTTAGTTCACAAAGATTTTGTTTTTAGTACACTTTAAAGCACCATCTCAATCAAGCAAAATTCTGTTTCTAAACGATTCTTCTTTCTATACCCCAAAAACGGTTGTGTGCTATTACAATTAAATTTCATTAAAGGATTTTAACAATTCCGTATATGTATTGAATGCACCGCTAAATTCTACTAAATTTAATGATGAAACGTGCACAGTAAAATTCTGGGAAATTAAATGTTTTAAATTTATGTTTACTAAAATTGCAGCATGTAAACAGAATTCTTTTTCTTGCAGGTTCAACCAATTATGTATGCTAACTAGGTCGCGTTTTATTTTCGTCTGTATCCTAGATTCACTAATTACTACTGTAAACTAAATCCATTACCACGAATTAGGTTACATCTGGTAGAGGCGTACATTTTTTTGTAAGGCCTATTATGTCTGAACATGAAAAAAAAAACACTGTCGTTTGAGGAAAAAGAGTTGCTACCGGCAACCAGAGAGAATGTTACTGTTGACCGAGCCTGCACACGTCATGTTAATTTCAGTCTGTCCCTTTTCATGCTTTCCGTCGGCGGTCCCTTAACACAAACAAAAAAAACCTGTCCTTTGCAAACACACGGTAGATACCATTAAAATATACAAAAAAAAAGTTAGGGTGAAAGGAGGAGTAGTTATGCTCAACATATAATGCAAAAGTATTACAAAGAATAAACATGTATGACGTAGCTAAAGTAAAATATAAGAAAGTTTCCTCTAATTGCGCGAAACGAGTAAATAGCGCAATGGCGTCGTTACCTCGAGCAGAAACGCGAGGAACATTGCAATAAAAATGGGAATTCGGAAGAAATCATAACTCTGGACCTTCAAAATGAGTACATGAGGATGCTGGATACCATATATCTGAAATGATAAATCTTGTTTAATATAAGGTCAACTCGTGGAGAAAATGAAATGTAAACTTAAATCGGAGTCCTTCGTTCTGCTCTTGAGACTTTGAATAACCTGATGAAAGCAACAAGGTTTACAGAAACGTTGTGTGGTATTTATTTTATGATTTATTTTTTGTTATTGGCTACTTCCTTATCTCACTACTATGCATTTAATGCAGAAGCTTTATATTTTCACAATACAAGAACAGCCGCATTATTAGCGTCTTTTTATTAAAATGTCTTTTCTTTATTTAGTGTTCATCAATTTCGTTTGTTTCGAAACTTGGCTGAAACTTTTAAAAAAAATTAGTTATTGCGAGAATACAATATACGTTAGTATTTAATTGTTTAAAATGAAAGGATATATTTTTGGAACTTTTAACATTCCTCGCCGACAGTGGTTGTTATCGTAGACGGAAAAATTAGTCATATAAATAAGTTTCGTTCCCAGATTTATGTAACTACGTCAGATTGAAAGTTATTATTTTATACTTAAAGCAGTGCAAAACTTTCAAATGTAACATACAGAGCTAATAAAACTGTAATTATTCAATCAAAAAAATATAATGTTGAAGGCACCACATAGAGAACTCGATCGATTGTACAGTCATTTTTTAAAAATTTATTTTATTTTAAGTCGCGTTAACTTCTAGGTCATTAGCGACTACTTAATACACTTATTTATTTTACATGAATTATTATAGGTTCTTTAAATTTCACAGTAAAGATTTAATTATTAGTCTTTGGTATTATGTTGAGTGAAGCACTTCACTGATGTTTTTACTGTCCAGTAGCTGTTTTCTTTCTTGATCGTATTTTGAACATTCACTTATTATATGTTTAATAACTATTGGGGACTAGCATAGCTCACAATAAGGTGGAGGGCTATTGTTGATTATGTGGAGGTGTGACATCTTTGAATGTTCAGTTCTGATTCCTGATATTACTACCTGGTCTCTTCGGGTGGCTGTGGGGTCGATTTTTATTGCTTGAAATTCCTTAATTTTTTGGTGGATATTGCTAGCTTTAATTCTTCTCCATTTGTTGTTCCATTGATGTTGGAGTTTACTTTGGGCACTTTTCCACACATCTTTATAGGTGTTTGTCGCTCTTGAGGGTGGCTTTGAGCGTGAATGTGTGTCAATCTTGGCCTTCAGGTGTTCAATATTGTTCCCATGGATACCTTGATGAGATGGAATCCATACTACAATGACTGTTTTGCCATTTTTATGAGTTTTGTGGAATATTTCTTGTATTAACATTGGTAATTCAGATGATGCATCTTTTTTAGTGATTTCTTAAATAGCAGTCAGTGAATCGGTAAGAATTATATGTTTTTTGTTGTCGGATGAATCAATATGTTCCATGGCCATAAGTATGGCGTAGATTTCAGCCGTGTTAATGGAGGATATCGGGTTGAGTGTCGTGAAGTCGGGTGAATAGAATGCACTTCCAGTTCCAATGTCGTTTTTTGATCCATCAGTACATATTTGGTCACATAATGTAGTAAATTTATTTTTTCATTCTTCGGGTACTGTTTTCTTTTGTATTGGATCAGGTTTGAGTCTGCTATAATAGCGGATAATGTCCATGGAGGAATTCTGCAGTAACGGAGCGTTTCCATCTCAGGTATTTGGAAGTTTAACGTCTGAATTATATTTCTGATTTTTGTATATATTGGGCTGTATTTAGGGGAATCATCTTTTTGGTTTGAATATTGTGGCACTGCGTCCTTTTTAATGATGGTGTTGAAGGAAGTTTGTGCTTTAATCGCATATTTAAGGGTCAGAGAATTTCTCCTATGGTGCAAATTCGGTTCTTGTGGATCAATGAGAATGCTTGTATGGAAACAACCTGTAGCAATCTTAACAGCTGAGTTATGGATTGTGTCCAGTTTCTTTAGCATTGTTTTGGTGGACGATTGGTATAGAATACAGGCATTTTGGGTCTTATTAGGGTTCTACAGTCTTGATAGCAGATATTATGTTAGTGATAGGGAACTCGATAGAAATAAATAGAATATAGGCACATAATAAGAATAGAATTTAGTCCTGAAGAATAAGATGTTCAAGGAACCACATATAAGTCTACAGTTTAAAGGAATTTGATCGGTTGTAGAGTCTTTATAGTGAGGCATATACAAATTTATGTGATAAAATATGTAAATTAGAAACTATATTTAGCTTATAATTCCATGTGGTAAAATTTTCTGAAAACAGAGTCCAATTGTGCTTTATGGCCGGCCGCATGCAGGGAGATAAGCAGGCATATAAGGCGTGGCTCGCAAATATAAACACACAGTCCAGCAAGACGGTATCTGCTCTCTGTAATTAGCCCCGCCGAGCAAACACATTCGCTCTACCTGTACCTGTACGAGTTCGCCTGGTACTAGTTCCCTAACTACCACACTCACACACAAACTACCCAAACATTCGACTAAACTTAACGCTGGCAATTACACACAAAATGGTAGAAAATTCTTCCTTCAATCACAGAGAAAAGTACTGTACTGTATATTTACAACTGAAAGGGATTACTTGTCTGGTCTGCATTATTTAACTTGAATATTAATGATTTTACACATAATTTACATCGCCTAGTTCACGTTGCAAGGGTACGACACTTAACGTTCTTGTCTCCGCCTGAAATCTAAAACGCTATAAAAATAGTTGGAACTGATTCCTAACAAATGGCAAATATTATGTGCTTGGAATTTAAATGCGAGTACTATTTAAATACACATCATCTTCGTTTTTACGTTAGCAGTGTCCATTGTTAAGTAATAACTACTATCGAAAGATATAAAAATGTAAACAATTTAAAGAAGTATACAGAAGCATGCCAAACTCATATTAATTTATCCATAAATTTATAAATCAACCACAAGGTTAAATATATATATATATATATATATGTATATATGACATTAATGTGTTCATGGCAATTGTATTCATTTTCAAAACACAAAACATGTATTTCTAGTGCCTTTCTAATTTATGCAAATTTTTAACATTTAGCTATTAAATTCGTCATCCATTCCTGGAATGTTCATACTCAAGTATTTTCCTGTTGAGTAATAATTTTCTCATTGATTTATTTTGTAATTCATATAATTATTTATACATGTAGGTTTTTCATTAATATATAAAATATCCATTTTTCCTCGTTTATGTATTATATTTGGACATTTATTACATAAAATTTTCAATTGTTATTTTATATTTTTCTCTGTATTTTATATATATTATTTTCACAGTTTTATACATATAATTTACTTATTTAGTTGATGTATTGTAGTAATTAGTAATTAATTCATTATTATAATTATAAAGTTGGATTGTAGAGGACTTATTATTGGATATAAAGCCGACACCGCAACAAGGCGGCGAAACAAAGGAAACATTGTTGAGAATTTTACGCGCTCAAAATCTACGAGACGAAGTTAGTTAGTTGGACGGCGGACACAGTTGCGGACAGATATCCATTCAGAAAATTTGCAGTATAAAAAGTTGAGCAGCGGACATAGAACAGTTCAAAAGCAATCTTCAGTCAGCGGCAAGACGCGAAAGAAAAAGTCTACGTCGAGAACTAGGACATAGTAGTTCGGTCCACATAGAGAAATAGAAACAGTAAAAGTCTGTGGATCCAGAATTATGAATAGGGCTATCTAGGAAGTCCAACGGCGAGCTAATCGTTTACATAAAACGCATGTAACCAGTTCTGATAAAGAGACTTATAAAATCGCAGTTTGGAAGCAGAAGTTTTGCTTCACAAACTGAACAAATTTCTGCATAGAGAGACTTTGAGGAGATCTACGTCCGGAAACTGGCTGCGGGTGAGATGATCCGAGGTTCCAGGATAGCAGAGATCCAGAGCAACTACCGTGTGTTCAAATTCTAATGAGTAGAATCAGTGATATCCCCAAATCGTGTGCACAGAAAAACCAAAATTGAGACCTGGGCGGCCGTAAGTAGAAAACTCTAAAATTGATTGTAAACCACTTTTTAAAAGATATGTCAGATCGTTCTTTAATTATTTCGTTTTCTTTAATTATTCACTTCGTTAATTATTTACTTCTGTAATGGTTTAGTTCTTTAATTTAAATTCAATCTTTAATCTTATTTTCATCCGCAACAAAATTCGTCAGACGAATTTATTTACCTAAAAAGCAAAATGTAATTGATTTAAAATTCGGCGTATAAAGTAGGGATTACAATTTGTACTTTTAAAGAATAAATTTTTAAATCTTAATTATCTGGTTAATTAATTTTTTAATTAAGACCACCTTTTAATTATTACATAAATTGGCTTCCACAACGAGGGGTAAATTAATTTATTTAAATTCCTTTTCAATTATTACAATATATATATATATTAATTTTTGTTACTGGTGTTAATTTACAAATACAGAATCCACATGTATCCGGCACAAAGATCCAAAAACCAATGATTAAGGCCGAAACAACTGAAGTAAAACGAAATAGGAAAAAACGAAAACTAATATTTCTATCTTCCTAAACAAAATCTTTCTATGAATTCCTCAGTATGGAAACACACTATCCATACTTAAGCGCAAAGTTATGTAAACGTTGGTCTCCTAATGTCCTAACTATTTCTGACATGTTTGTATTGACTGTAACTCGCACCGAAAAGGTTGCAAAGTTTTGACGACGCTCCGATGACGGTGTCTGGACCTCTCTCAGTCGCCATTAATATACCTCACCCTCTCATCGCAGGAAGGAGAGAAGCCAGTAATTAAAATTCCAGGCGCGTTTCTGTCTTTCCAGCGTAACAAGGGTAGCGGTTTGCAATTTAGACACTGAGTTAGCGGCCAACGCTATCCAGAAACATCTCAAATCATTATATTCACAAATATCACAACAAATATCTCAACAAAAACATATTCAAACTGGGGAAATAGCATAAAAATAACGTATATTAATTTTAATAAATAATTTAAACTTTCTCCGTATATATGTTGAGGAAACAGTTCTGGGGTTTCCAACCGCACGAGGAAATCAACACTTCTCCAGATAATGACAACAGAGAAGGTCATCTAAACGTAGCTATATAGCATACATCCCACTCTCGGTTAGAAGCCCAAGAATAATTTTTATAAATATTTGGGCATACGGAAAGAGTTGTCCGCTATTCCCATTGGAATAGTCGGCCAGCTGCCTCCTAAACTGGTCAAGGCACAAGGAAGGTAATACTGCGTCCCCACAGCAAACTCCTCTCCCGCTATCGGAAGGGCGTGGGACAAGTACCCAATGCCTGACCTACCTTATGCAGGTTTTTCTAGGGTTTTCCCTGCATTTCTTTAGACGAATGCCGGGTAGGATCCTTAAACCATAGCCCGGGGGCCCTAGTAACCCTTGGCTACCTTCCTCTACCCTTCCGCATCCCCGCTTTCAAATCCCTTCCTATGCTATTAAAGGGGAGTTGCCCAATGTGTATCACCCTCATGTAGCCTGTAAAAAAAGGGGGGGAAAAAAACTGGCCGGCTCGAGCCTACAAGAGAGCTCTGGCGGAGGCTACCTTTGGGGATGCCTTCACATCTCTCTGGTTTTTTGAACTAAGGCACCTCGGCCTGTAGTGTGTATGTTCCGGGGTCACAGACCTTGGGCATACGGTAAGAGTTGTCCGCTATTCCTATTGGAATAGTCAGCCATCTGCCTCCTAAATTGGTCAAGGCACGTCGAGGGTAAATTCGAACTCCTCTCCCGCCATCGGAAGGGCGTGGGACAAGTACCAAATGACCGACTCACCTGATGCAGGTTTTCCCCTGGATCGCTTTTAGGCGAATTGCCGGGTAGGATGCTTAAATCATAGCCCGGGGGCCCTAGTGAACCCTTGCTACCTTCCTCTATCTTTCCACATCCCCCTTTTCATATCCCTTTCCTATGCTATAAGAGGGAAGTTGCCACTATGTGGATTACCCTATACATAGCCTGTCTTCACCTTTAAAAAATCTTATAATTTGGTATGTAAACCTGTGTACCTTTTCCATTAAGAGCACTCAATATCAACAAAAAATAATTAGAAATTTAATTTAGTAACTGTTAAAATGTAAAGAGATAAACACTATCCTTGAGCTTGCCACTGAGCTTGAAATAAGTAATATATAAATAAAATACAGTTGAATTATGTAACAAAGTTTCACGTGTAACTCCTGCAATAGGTGTTAGTTGATGAAGAAAATAGAGGCGTGATTCACAATTAGCCGTCGTAAAGTTACTCTATATGAATATTCTCATACCTTTGGTCACATGAACGTTTTTGCACTTGGTTGTAATGACTGTGGTAAAAATAACTTCATATTGACTGGTATTATTTATTAATTCATTAGTAGGGAGCTTTAGACTTAAGATAGGCCATATTAATCTCCACTGACGTACATACAACAAAACAATTTTAAAAAATGAGAGGATTATAATTACATTTAAAAATTTTCTAATATTTTGCTTAATTTGTTCTTCTTATTATTTAGGCACAATATTCAAAATTGCTAGAAAATTATATTGTGTACTAAGACCTTCGTCTAATTATTTTGAGTGAAAGAAGGGAGAAAAATCCTGTTTCAGGTGTTAATTAAGCTATTCAGTGAAAATAGGTTGAGGAATCAGATCTGGGAAAAATAGTCTGAGCGCTCCTGCAGTAGTAAGGTTGGGGGTGTACAAGTGAATAGGAACGAATTTTTTGCCCCCCCCCCCCCTCCCTTTCAAGGCAATACGAATAAGTCAACTAGCGACAGAATGAAAATTATTACCACATTATTGTTATTTTTCGTAAATAATACCGTTAAGACTATAACGCGTGATCAATTAAAAAATTAGTGATAGCTAGAAATTGCTGAAAATTTCCGGTGTGATCCAAAATGTTAAAGTTATCGTGCAATATTAATCATGGAAATGTAAAGTGAAGGATGTGTTAAAATAATACTTCTTGTCACAATTCATGTCATTTTTATTTTCAAATCGGCAGATGTAGGTCTATCAACTGTTCTATACATTTTTCATTTCCAAGATGGAAGGATGCAACAGGAAAAGCACCCTTACTTCAAGCCAAACAAAAGTTATTGATTTTTCAGGTTGACGTAAGACGACTGAAGACACGTGTGAAATAGGTCGTTAAGATTAAATTTATTAATAAGAAAGATGGCCAATTCAGACGAAAAAGTGATAATATAAATACCACACAACGTTTCTGGGATCCTTGTTCCTTGCCTCAGGTGTGAAGAAGAACCTAGAGCGACACAACTGCACTCGGAAGTTGGACAAGGAACCCAGAAACGTGTGGTATTTATATTATCACTTTTTTGGCTATCTTTATTATTAATTATTTTCAATCCGACGTAAAAATTTTCATTTTAATATTAAATTTGTTTTCAGTTACTCCTGAAATGGGCAAAAGGATTCGTCAGATGTTTTCTTTTAAAATAAACAGTATTCACACAGGTACCCCCGAGTAGCAAGAAAAGTAGAGAACACACACAGACAGAATATCTGGTCAAAGCAATTATTATTTTATTTTAGTCTAATCGACCTCATTGTTCTTACAATTGTGCGTTTCATTGAGTTGAGATGATTTAGTAGTTTACGGGATCTAAAATACGCTTAAAAGTTAGACAGTATGTTATTAAACGTATCGTGGTATGTGAGAAACAACATTATACACAGAGATCTAAATATATTCGTTAAAATCCCATAGCAAAGGCTTCACACATCCATGGCGTGCCACAGGAGCCAGCTGGTGAGAGCAACAGCAGTTAATCTCCCAAAACGTAAAAAAGCGAAAACGACCAACAGACTTGTTAAACAGTGAGGACTTTGAGGTATGCGAACTATAAATAGTTAAAGGATCAGGATGGAAAAATCGAAATCGAACACGTGACTTTCCAATGAGTCTCAATCAGGTGCGAGTTTTCCCCATCTATATAAACAGTAATGATATTACAATAATAATTACTAGTTATAAGTAAATATCATAAATGAATAACTATACGGCCTTAAGTCAAAAAAATGGAATGTTTATTAACAAAAATTAATTTTATCACATTTAGTTTTCTTTTATGACCTCTTCAAGGTTGGACAGTTTAAATAATTTTATGCAAGATTTATATACAAAATTATTAAAACTGTCCTAAATCAGGACGAAACGTCGTGAAATTAATTTTTGTTAATAAACATTATAATTTTCTTATACAATTATTAGTACTGTCATATTAATCATCAGTCTCATGTGACAGTCAAAATATTATGTAGCACTCTATTAATATAGCTTAGCACAACTAGACCTTTACAACAAATAAAGATAACCTAATAAATTACAAAATACATATCTATCCGCAACGAACATCTTTATGCTACTCATTTATCAGTCTAATTTACATTTCTCCTAGTTCTAAAAATAAATGCAACGAATATTAGTTTAAGAAATTTCATGATAATTTCTATTAACTATTCGTTCATTCCTTCGCATTAAACGACTTACGACTGTAATTCGACTGTGCTGATATTACTTATCATGTTTTATTTTTAGCAAGTAGGTAAACATCGAAGTCGTAAGTAGCTTATTTCGTGGATTATAGCCGCCCGGATGAGCAAGTAGCTGTAAAAATGGCCGTGGGAAATGTTAACAGTTCCCTGCTAAACTGCTGCAGTTACCCCTTCAAATGCGCTGGACCGACTCAATTTCAGGGTCCAACGGCTCTTTTAAGGTCACTTTCCCGGCTGCCCGCCGCGGGATTAAAGAACTAAAACGTTAATGATTTTTGGGGGTCGGCACGGACTTGGTTTTCAGAACGTTTGTGTCCTATAAACAGGATCGCGAAGGAGCATCCTTTCAAGCGAATCTCGCCCTAACAGCCTTACGGAAATATAACGTTGGAAGTAAATCAAAGCACTTAATTTAACTCCCAGTACAGCGGATCGGCATTCGGCAGAAAATGCATTTGTTTGTAATTCATAATGGCCCAGTCCAAAATTTACTAATTAAATTTAAATTGATTTACGAGAACATTTCGTACGAAGCGTAATTGGTTATGAAATACGTTGTAAAACCCATGGCCATACATTAACACATGAAATGTACCGATCATATTGCAATTGGGTCTCAAATTTCTGAATATTAATACTTTTAAAGATAGAACTGTCCAATACGCATGTGAAAAAAGAAACACGACGTATCAACAAGCACAGAGATCTTAAGGGAAAATATATTTATTTATTTATTGAATACAATTATTTCGTCTGTTTATAACTCGTATTTTCAGTTTCGATATAGTCCCTGGATATGTTAATTTGGACGTTACTCCAATGAACACAAAATACCGTCGAAATTATAAACATATTTACTTTGCAATTGGTGATTAGTACAGTATGAGTAATGTTGGATGATAAATACATGTAACATTTACCACTAGAAAGCTTAAAAGCCGACTACGTGTACGCACAAGCGGTACACAAAATAGGTTAATTATAGTATAAATGAACAAATAAATAAATAACATCTTTGAGTCAGCAAAAATTATAAAGTTTATTGCACATAAATATTAAACACACGACGTTTCGTTCTCTTCTACGAACTCATCAGGTAGGAAAATATTTATAATTTTACTCTTGTATTATATTCAAAAAAATTCTGACTAAAGGTCAATTATTTAATAATGATATTATTAGTTATTTTTCCATCATTATTAGGTTAATTATAATGCACTGAAATCTTGGACAAATAAGGCCGGTAAGCGAGTTTTCATATTGAAATACGAACAACAAGACTCAAGAAATGTGAAAATGTTCCCATGAAAACTTCCCAACTTCTGGAAACCAGAAAGAAAATAGGTGACTGGTTTTACTAACGAAAAAGTACATTATATTTCATACTGACGTCCGTCCCTTCGACAAAAAAATAATTTTATGATATAAAAGTAGCCAAATACAAGACAAAATAAAAATATGTTTATACGGTGTGCCGTTCTTGAGGTTCTTGCGCTCATGAATAACCCGACGAAAGCAACACGAAAAACAGAAACGTTGGTTGAATTTATTTTACCACTTAATTTATTATTGGGCTACTTCTTTATCTTATTAGTACTAGTAAGTAGTAAACAATAGATGTTGTATATTTTATAATTTGAAAAATAAATTTTTATAACTTTACACCACAGTTTATGTGATAGAGAGATAATTCACACGATTAATACTTCATCATTTTTTAACGATTATTCTAAGAAGTTTCAGTATGACATTATATTAAAATATATTTAATTCTTTAGATTTTTATAATTATATACGCAAGACAGTTTATTTTATATTTAATTGAGTATACTATAATTTTTACAGCCTTGGTTTGTTATTGGAAAATTAAATACTTGTTCCAAATTTTTTCACAAGTTTTTATACAATTTAAGGAATTTATGGCTAACGTTATAATAATCATCTTGATCAAAAATAGAAAAATTTTGAATGAAACCTGAAATTAAAATACAAAATATAGTGTTAAAATTATCGAATATCACATAGAACTTTAATTATTCGGACTTACATGATTTAAAATTCAATTTAAAATGTCATGGTAAAATGTAAAATTATTTTATTATACGCGCATACATTTTCACATAATTTTTTTTACATGGACAACTAAGACCAAATCTTAATATACCGGAAATCCTGGTATCTGACTGTTTACAAGCTCATTCAGATTCATTGAATGATAAACGAAGGGTGAAAGATATCGTAAAAAGTGAAAAATTAATTTTATTACTTTTTATATGACAAATAGTTGATTTTATGTTTTAATGAGAAGCGTATTACTCGGCGGAGGCTTATATGGTGGTACGTAAACCTCTACTAGGAAAACTTAAGAATAGTAATTTCCTACTCTTCCCAACTAATCTAGATACATACTGGTTTACTTGTATATGCCATGGCTCCCAGTATGAATAAATATGTCCACCTTACACTCCTAGATAGGTTAGATAACTGATGAGTGCTCAGAGAGAAGCGTAGGTGATGTCGCGCCTGGCGGAACGCCGGAAACGCTGAATGAGCAAAGATAGAGGTTTGTTTGTTGATTTGACTTGATAGCGGGCTGAGAACTGGACTTGTCGTCAGCCCCCAGATCACAAGGAACCTCCGCTTTATGGGCGTGCTTACTAAGCAAGTATTCTCACCTTATAGACGCAAAATTGACAACAAAACAATAGGATTTATCGGGAAAATTCAGCTGAATAAAAAGACTGGTTTCTTCATACGTCTAGTAATTTAAAGATTCCGCGAACGTTATCTGAAATATTAGATATTTAATATGCGACTTAATAATTACTCTATAGTCATGGTTATTTTTTTTTACGAATTCATAACAGGACTTTCGAATCGAATTATAATTCAATACATTATAAGAAACTATGAGAACCTAGTATCGTGGAAGGAAATACTAAATATATTATTGATAAGGATAGAGATATAATTTATCATTCTTAGTTTTCGTATAAATACAGAAATGAACGATGCGATGGATGAAGCGGAAAATATTCCTCGTTACCAATTTTTAATCGCTCAGAAATAACATATGACGAAATCGTTGTGATCTCAAAAGGTACAGTTTTAGAAACTATGTTTTATTACTTCGGAAGGATTAGAACCAGTTCTATTATTAATTAAATTGACCCCATCATTTTTTATATCAGGCTCTGAAAATAAACGGTTATAATTTGTCGCACAATTTATTTCGCCGAAGAATCTTTCAGGAATGCCGTCTTCAACTTCATTTTCCCAATCAATTGTTGTAAAACGTCTTGATTTGATCGGTGCCACTCATTTTTCTGAGAATGAACGATATAAATACGTCCGGCATCATTTCAATGAGTCCAGCTTCAGTTTGAAATTTTTTAAATGATAATAATGATGAACTGTGTGCCAAAAATATTTCGGATAATGTAAAATACTTATATTAAACTCTTCAGTATGCCCAGAGGGTATATATTAATACATCCAGCAGATACCTACAGTATTTAAACTGAATGTTGTCCAAATATGATTGGAACGAAAAAAATTTACTTTAAGGAATTTTACAAAAATAACTTCGGGAAATGTAACTGACGATGCCGAATGATTCGAATGTCGGATAAAATAGTTTGAAAAAAAATTAATTATTCATTCCTGCGACTGATATAAAAATGTGGGACTCTCAATTAATAATAATAATATAAGTCAATAAATTGTGAGTAGTTGTTGATAACAATATTCAGAACGCAAATTATTGTGTTTCTTTTTTTTACAAAATGTGAATGTTCGAGTTCTGTAAGGAATTCTCTGCCATATAAAGAAGAATATCTTAGAAGTAAATGGATTTGTATCTTCCTTTGTTTCCGCGAATATTTCTGTCAAATACTAGGATAAAATCATAATAGAACGTCGATAACGCTTCATTTATAATTTCTCAGAGCTTACGATAATACACGAGGAAGTGGAATTCGTAATTCAGATTGTTTCCGCGTGTCGTTTCATTGCACTGCATGCAAACCGGAATAAAATCATTAAATAAAAAATTAGTCCTGTAATTAATTTAAATAGTTTATAACTTACAGTTATAAATTGTTTATCATTTCGGACCAAATTAGGATCACGTCATTAGTTGTAAACATTTGCAAAGAATTTCGCAAGTCAAGGAAGCTTTTTTCGGAAATTAAAAAATTTGATTAGGATTTATCTCGCAAAATTTTTATTTAGCCTCAATAATTTTGTGCACTGATTTTGTACATGCATCATTTTCTTGAATAGTGATTAATTTTAGTTATAAGGACGTTAAAGAATTCTACCCCTGGGAAAACGGTGGAATGATTTCTACGTATTATGGTGCGTTCATTAATTACATCTTACTTGATATACGACGCTATAAAATAGTATGTTCTGGAATGTATTAATGCAAAATGTTTTTATTTGTCACTGAAAATAATCGGTGTTTTCCCCTGTGTATTATTCCACAGGTGCTGCGACGGTAAGACTGAAGATGAAATATCGGCCAGTTACGCGCACAGAAACCGAACACAGACCGCTGAAGAATCACTAATGATTCCGACACAGTTACGCATTCCCTACAGGTACGTATCTAAATTATTGCATAATTCTGAACCGCAAGCTTATTCTCTCAATTTTAAAATGTACAAAGCTCATGGCGTATTTCGGGTTATTTGAAAGCACCGTATTGGATTCCCAGCAACTGAATTACGGAGTTATAACAATCCCGCAAGTATTCTTGAAGAATGGATAAGTATATTATAACGTGTAATAAACAGCGTAGACCACGAGAATGTTGATTAGATTATAGGGTATTACACTCCTCCGCTGATACGGCGTGAGGTTCCTCCAATGAGTATTACGAACAATTATCGTACATAAACGATGAAGTGCATTGTACCAATACAATCTGTAAACAATAAAGCATTCACAACTGACAAAGGAATTCACTTTAATCACCGCGTCCTAAATAGCGTCGGACACACAAAAGAGAACACGGAACATGAATCCTGCTCTTACTGCGAACACAAATATCTGTGAAGTAAAATATTTAAAAAATAAAAATTCCAATGCTTGAAATTTTATTTACGCACAGCATAATTGATAGTAAAACAACTTGAATTTCTGTAAAATAATGTGGAACCAAAACACTAACAGATAAAAAGCAGATTATTTAAAACGATCTTGATACATCATCATTGCTTATTCAAAAGTAATGAAGGTTATTGATCAGTCATAACTACGAGGATTTGTTGTTTTACCGTATTATCAAAATATTACTTCTGTTCTATATAATAAAATGACTGTAATCATGTCAAAATGGATTAGGTTACGACTCTTTCGAATGTGAATAAGCAAACTGCATACTAAACTAAGCTTATCATTAGTTCCATGTATAATTGAGAGAGGATTATGCAAGTAGTCCTGAGTTTTCAGAAGTGAAGATAAAATTAGTTTCTTTGAATCGTACATACATTTATGTTGCTATATATTAATCTACATACTAAAAAATATTTTAATGTAGTTCAAGCATCGAATTGATACAAAGTATTACGCAATAATACAAAGGGAAGAACGAAAAGTGCTATAACAGAATGAATTTCGTCGTTTGATAGAAACAAAAGGCTTTCTTGAGAAATTATGCAAATTGACGTAATGTACGAAAAGAGTTTATACGGGCTTGAGTCAGAAAATTATAATGTTTATTAACAGAAATAAATTTCATGACGTTTCGTCCACTTTTAGGACGTCTTCATGATGGACAGTTTATAATCATTTTGTATATTTCGAAACTAACCACTAAATTTTACGTATAATTTTAAACGGTAAGAGTTGTCCGCTATTCGCATTGGAATAATCGGCCAGCAGCCTCCTAAACTGGTCGAGGCACGCAGAAGGGAATGCTGCGTCCCCACAGTAAACCCCTCTCCCGCCATCGGAAGGGCCTACCTGATGCAGGTTTTTCTAGGGTTTGTCCGGCATTACTTTTAGGCGAATGTCGGGTAGGATCCTTAAACTATAGTCCGGGGACCCTAGTTAACCCTTGGCTACCTTGGCTACCTTCCTCCACCTTTCCGCATCCCCCCTTTAAAATCCCTTTCCTATGCTATAAGAGGGGAGTTGCCACTATGTGGATTATATACATAGCCTGTATACACCCAAAAAAAAATATTATGAACAGAATTTAGTCTATCCATTAAGTTGAAATCTGTAACGAGAAATTCCTTGCTGTTTTCCAAACTCGAGTTAGATTCCATATTATTACATAATTCTTCTTAGTTGCAATCAGTCAATCGTGATGTTCGTCACAATTTGGCTCTTCTTGTAACTGATGAAAGGCGATTCTGCAACTTCAAACCCAGATTATAATCAGGATTATTAAATAATTCTCGCGAATGATTCACTTCTATTTTTTACTGTATATATCATAATAAAAATTTACGATATACATAATCCAAAATTCAACGATATTTTGACACAAATTCTCTTGTCATATAATATAATTCAGCAATAATGAAATAGTTTGGTCTAAAATTTAACTTCAAGTGCCTGTTCTCGTGTGAAAGAAGAACGTGTTTAGCCTAAAGCATGCGATAACTTACTCTACACCACCGGGAATTTCAAGACTTCAGATTTAGGATTAATTGGGCTGTTATCTAAAGATTTACAATTGAGACATTTAAAGCTATTGTATCTCACCGTAATGAGGCTCTGGTGGGCTCGCGATTTCGATTCGAGATAGCGGCTTTTTTTTTTTCCGCGAGGGTTTCTCAAGCTGGGGGCTTGATAGCATGAGAGAAAAGGGATTTGGAAGCTGAGATGAAACAAAAGGGCTCCCGCACGTGAGATCCGCCAGGTGGGATCCATATTTCACTGTCCACAAAACGAATAATGTTGACGTCAGAGGTTTAACTCCGACAAGTATTTCGAATACATACTATACACTACATGAATAATAAAAAACACATAACTCATATTAAAATTAATGAAGGGAATTACAGTATATTATATATACAGCATGCAGAATATCCTCAACTAAGATTTTGGAAGGACAATTTCTCGTATTCAATAAGCATTATGGACTGAGATTGTTTATAGTCGTAAGGGAGAAGTAATTGATTCAGGTAAGAATTATTCAATGAGAATGTGGCGGCTATTGCGCCAAGATACCACGTTTGATTGTGCAGAAATTCGGGTAAATAGTAAGTAGTTCAGAGCACCTTATCTTTTGGAAAGATCTACGTAGGGTTATATTTCAGTTTTAACACAAACGTTATAAATGGAGCGTTTTGATATACAACTTAGTGTATACGGCACTCTTTCAAAAAACTTCATAACCAGTCAGTATATACCATATTATATACGAGCGTTTTGTTAAAGCAAGAACCGATATTTATTTTAAAATAAAGAAACATCATTTTACATATATGTTATTAACATTATCTTAAACTCCACACTACTTCACCGCATAGTCCCCGCCGTTTTTTCAGGCATTTTCCGTAACAGTAAACCAGTTTTTGTATGCTTTCGTCAAAATAAATATGCCGCCAGTGATGAAATACAAGTTTGAACTTCGTGTTTCACTTCATCATCGTCATTGGAATGTTTTCCACCAAGGACTTTTTTCAGGTGAAGAATGGCGCCAAATTCGGACTGTAAGGAGGGTGGTCGAATTCTACTACTACGGGGGAAAAATGCAATGTAACTAAAATTACTGTGCATAATAATAATTATATGTATATCAAAGTTAGTAACTCACAATCTTTGGATGTAGCAACATGGCATTGCATGTTGTATATGTACTTTTCATAGGATTGTAAAGAAATTTTTTTTTAGGTAACAGGCTACATGAGGATAATTCACATGGTGGCAACTCCCCTTAGGAAGGGATTTGAAAGGGGGGATGCGAAAGGGTAGAAGAAGGCAGCCAAGGGTTAACTAGGGCCCCCGGGCTATAGTTTAAGGATTCTACCCGACATTCGCCTAAAAGTAATGCAGGACAAACTCTAGAAATACCTGCATCAGGTAGGTGGGGCATTGGGTACTTGTCCCACGCCCTTCTGTTAGCGGGAGAGGAGTTTGCTGTGGGGACGCAGCATTCCCTTCTCCGTGTCTCGACCAGTTTAGGAGGCAGCTGGCCGAGTGTTCCAATGGGAACAGCGAACAACTCTTACCGTATGACCAAGGTCTGTGACCCCGGAACATATACCACTCAATTTTTTTATTTTTATTTTTTTAGGGTAACAGGCTACATGAGGGTAATCCACATGGTGGCAACTCCCCTTTAATAGCATAGGAAGGGATCTGAAAGGGGGGGATGCGGAAAGGTAGCCAAGAGTTAACTAGGGCCCCCAAGATATGGCTTAAGGATCCTACCCAGCATTCGCCTTAAAGTAATGCATGGAATACCCGAGAAAAACCTGCATCAGGTAGGTCGGGCATTGGGTACTTGTCCCACGCTCTTCCGATAGCGAGATGACAGGTTTTCTTCAGTCAGCCGACTACTGCGAGATCGTGATTTAATAATTTCCATTTCAGAAAAAACGGAATCGCCTAGATTAGTTAACCCAAATAATCCCGTTAGTTGAAACGCAATTTCTTTTAAACGTGAATATTTCCCTTCACATTTAAAATACCAAAATTTTACATCACTTGCTCAGGCTTTGAGTTGTACATCAGAAACGACCTGCAATATCTCATTTTCGACAGAAGAAGGTGTTTGATATTTTATTAGCAGATTTTTCAACACAAGAGAACGGTAACACAAAAGTTACTGTAGTGTCAAGTTGTTAAAATCTGAAAAACGTCTTTAAAATTCAATCAAAATATTTGTCACTTCTGTCACGTTAATGCCGTGATTTAACTCAGGCTTTCAAAACCAGAATTTTTTAAAATCGTTTGTATTTCGTTGATTAACTAGTAGCTGCAATTTATTTTAAAAACGTTTATGGCGCTTAGCATGTAGGTAATTGCATGTCACGCCTGTTAATAAAGCCATTTTACGTTTTAAAGTATCCCGGTCGTCATTTGTTTAATTTCTTGAGAGAATAACGAACATATTTGCGCGATCGACTTTTAAAGCCCTCGCGATCCAGACAAAACTGATATGAAGAAATTTTATATATATATTGCAATAAACAAAATAAAATTTTATTTTATTTATTTTACCCCGCGTTGAAGCACCAATTTTGTAATAAACAAAAGTAAATGATAATTAAATTTATCTGTAGATAAGCCCCACGATGAGGTGCCAAATTTGTAATAAACACTAAAAGTTAAAAATGAAAACAACAATTTAAATATATAACAAAACAAATTTTTATCTTATTTGAAATTTTAAAAATTGATATTGTTGTGCCACGGCTTAATTTTCAGCCCGCATATGGGGCCTCCAATGAAGATAGTTACATAAATGGCAATTAAATCTTACAAGTTAAAAATATTCCTGACGTAAATTATTATTATTTAAAATGAAATGATCGAAATTCGAAATCTGACGATAATTATATTTACACTACGATGTTTAAAAAATTCTTTTTATTTACTTTAGCCTTGTCTGGTCATCTGGGCTCGATCTCACTTGTTTTTTTAAAACACATCACAAAACGGCCATATTTCACAGAATTTAAAGATATTTTAGTTTGTAAATACAAATCACATTGTGATCCTAACTGTTGATAACTTTGTTTGAAAAATCACAGTTGATAGCTTTGTTCTCTAAATCTTTGATAATTACTCGAACATGGCAATAGACGAAATATAATTCCAAACTGACGACTTGCAATTCCATAACCGGGGACTTTTAATACAACTTTTCTCAGCTTCCCAATCACATTGACTCAGTCGTGGTTCCGGTAACTCTGAATCTGAGCCAACAATGCAACTCTAGCAAGCAAGCATTATAGGCTTTAAATATGAGGCCATTGAATTATAGCTTAAGGATTGTCTAATGAATATGGATTCATGTAAACAATCCCTAAGCTATAATACAATGGCCTCATATTTACGCCGCCGATAATGAAAATAGTAAAATAATTACATGTTCGTAATTACCACTATATATATATATATATATATATATATATATATATATATATATTGTAATACTAATTAGAGGCCAGTAATGATTTTAATAATTGGAATGTTAGCGGTACCAATTCTTCAAAGACGACAATGGGTAGGCTAGCTTTGTTGCGAGCCGCTAGCACTGTCTGGAGCAGTGTGTCTTATATTGTAGCCGGAAGAGGAAGTAAAATTTGGAGAGAACTAACAGCGTGGCCTAAGTATAAAATTCAACCGAGAAAATTACAAGTATTTAAATCCAAGTATAAAGGTTGGACAGCGAGATACTTTGTAAAACTAACTACAAAGAGTAATCAAATATTTGCGACACATTAAAATTCCTACGCGTACTGAGATCAAAATTTTACACATTAAGACAATGTGTAACATTATGTCTGGCTGATGATCCGGAGGAGCAACAGATCCAGTTCCCGGACGAAAATTCAACGACCGTGTGTTTGACATTCAAGTGTAGAATCAGTGATTCACAGCCTTTTTAGTGTAAATTGTGTACCCGAGCCGAGGAAACTAAGTCTGGTACCAGTCGAACATTTTTGTAAGTAGAAACACGTTAATTAAGTTTGTCAACGATAGTTAAAGATATTCGTCAGATTTCGTTCGTATCTTTTTGGTTTTGTTTGTTCCTTGCATTCAAGAAACGGATCACTGATCTGCCTTCACAGTCTGCAGATCGTTCAAGTCTTTTGAACATTTAGAAACGCTCTAACAAAAGGAACGCAAAGTGACGAAAGATGGTTTTCTAATTAACGGATGAAAGTCGATGCATAAAACTGATTCATATTATAATTTTAAAGTTATAATTTTGTATTGGATCAAGAAAAAGACGTATTTTATGTCCACAATGAATAAATTTCAATAAAAGTATCTGTGTAGCTGATATACAATTTGAGTCCGTATTACTTACACCTGGCGGGATCTCCGAATTGATGTTCACTGATATTCACGCTCACAACGGACCGAATTTAAACAGAGCGCGTTTATTTTAGACGCCCTATGCAAGAGCACTGGACGCGAAAATCTTGCTAAATTATGTTTACTTTATAATTAATTAGTTGCTCGCAAAACAGAAATATCTGCGGTTCGACTGGCACACTACATTTCACACGGAATGCTAACACGTTATTTTCGTCCCCACTCTTTGTCCAGAGACAGTGCGAACCATAAACATGGCGTGCAATGCAGATTGTAAAGTCAGTAGTATCTTATCATTGAACTTTGTCAGTATTTGAGATTTAAAATATTCGTCAGTAATTATTTTTAATTATTAATCAATTCCATATGTTTTTCTACATATTATGTCTCAAAAAATTGTTTCCCAACAGGCGTAACTCATAATTGATAATAAGAAAGTTTGCCAAATACAGACAAAGAAGTGATTATATAAATACCGCACAACGTTTCTAGAAGGCTTGTACCTGTCTTCAGGTGCAGTTTAGAGATGAGTTTTGTCAACTGACTTGTGCAGTTGTGTCTCTCTAGGCTCTTGCGTTTTTTCTGCAGCTGAAGAAAGGAACAAGGTTTCCAGAAACGTTGTGAGGTATTTACATTATCAGTTCTTTTGTCTGTATTTGTTAATTTTTCTTATTAATAATTTTCATAATAAATGGTTTGATTTAAAACGGCACAATAAATTAAATGCTCTGCATTAAAGAAGTTATACGACTCTTATAAATTTACTTGTTATCAAAGAATATATAATGTATACGAAATATGAAAAGGAAAGTTATTCAAATATGAGTAAAAATAATCAACAATACGAAATTAACTTAGATTAAAAAATTGCGTGTGACACTTCACTTTTGTCGGTGCCGTCTCGATGAACTAACTACTTGTCTCCCCTGATTAAATAGTGCCTATAATTCGTCGTATAGTTGACAATGCTATATTATTGTCAATAATATTGCACAATATATTGCTGGGAGGGCAAGGCGATAGTGAAATTGAGCAATACGAGCTGAACTAATAAATTAGCATGGATACGGGAGTTAAATGCAAATATTGCCCAATAATTTAGTTCAGAAAACATGTGGAACAATTAAGCAAGTTGTTTGGCAATTGCTTCAGTTGTAGCTTCGAAAAGAAGAAAAGAACCGGTTCAAAAAAAGAAATGAATACACTCATAAATAATTTGTTAGGTGAAATAAGAACACGTGAACCAGATGATTATAGAAACTTAGAAGTATTATTTGTTTCAATATTATACACATCGTCTTTGTAATTAGCAGCCTCTTCCTTGTCATCATCTGTATGAATGGTATTTTGTGACCAATTTGAAACATCATTTCTTCAATATACCATAATTATATTACGTCATCTACTCCAGCACCGCTTTTTTCGGAATTCTTCGTCCTCTTCAACTAATTCCTGTTAGTGCACAAATATATTAAATTTTCTAACTTAAACTTATCAGCATCTGAATACTTCTCTCTATATTTATATAAAGAAAACGCTGGTATTGTTCATTTTTTAAATTATATTACTATAATCATTGCTTTTAACATTCCACAAAACTGGCAAACTGACACGTATCTATACATTTTAAAATAAATTTCCTTTCTTCGTGTTTTACTTGTAGCCATCTCATAAAGTAAATAGTAAATTTTTTAATCAGCATCTCCTCACTGTAAGTGATTTCTTGAGTCCCGATAAATTCTCTATTTTTGTTATATCAAATTTGTAATTGAATTTAACACACTTACAACAGGGGTTTTGTCAATCACGGAGTGGAAACCAATACGATGTACACTGCGTGGCTGCGGAGACAGAACTCAACTAATATTGCGCAATATGGTCCACAGTCGATAAAATATTTTCATACTGCGCAATAAGTACCTAGCTCTTTTGTTTGACCTAATTTATTGTGAAATCTTTCAATATGATTTACAGTGGGTCAATAATATTGTGCAATATCAATTATTGCAATAATACAGACAAAAAAGGGTAATATAAATACCAAACAACGTTTCTAGGATCCTTGTTCCTTTCGTCAGGTGCTAAGAAGAGCCTAGAGAAACACAACCGCACTGGTCAGTTGACAACACTCAAAAACCTATCTTTCGTATTAATCTATCTTTCTTATTCATTATTTTCAATCAGACGTAATTTTTTTCATTTAAAACTTTTTTTTTTCATATTAACGATATATTGAACGTCTGGGGGCCGCTTAAGGAAAGAATTTTTCAAACTATATCAAGAAGTAAGGAATATGCTAGTTACGATTTCTTAAATAATGGTTAATTACGACTGTGAGTTCAGTCCCTGATGCTGACTGCAATACACTATTTCGCAATTTAAATTGGAGGGCAAGGTGACAGTGAAATTGATCAATACGATCTGAACTAATAAATTAACATGGATATGGGGGTTGAATACAAAGAAAATATGTGAACCACAGTAACGATGTAGGATGCGACATTCTTGCTGTAAAATGGATCGTAAACCATATTCACAGACGTAAATTGCCAGATTAGGAGGATATACGGAAGATAAAAAGCGTGTGTTTTAATGGTATGCAATTTAAAGCATAATTGAGAAATGATAATATAGTATGCAAATAATACTTAGCCCTTAGAGGGGAAAGAACGTCGATGCGAGAGAGAAAGGGAGAGTAGGTCGCTGTCCTTTAATGGGAAAAGAAAATGAAAGTACGTATGACACACAAAGAGAGAAATAATGGGGAAAAAAGCGAATGGGTGAAGGTTGCTAATAGAGGATACGAAGAGGTTGGAGATAATGGCTGTAGAGTTCCGTCCATCGGCCCCTGCCCGCAAAGTAGAGGATTCGCATGCACTCTGAGTTCCGAGCTAAAAACTTCTCGCGACCGCTTGGCGAATTAATAGCAGCTTTCTTCTGGCCCAGTGATTAACACTTGTTATGCAAATAGGTGAAGGAAATGTCTTGGTGGTAGGTATCGATTGCACACCGGCGCTGACGGTGGAAAGTTCACGCAAACAAAACAGCCAGCCGGTTCGGTGCGGTGCATTGGTCCCTCGGGGGTACTTCGGCCCTCGACCTGCACTCACATTACGGATCCAACTCCTCCATCCGCAGTTAAGAAGAACAGACTGTCGCCATGGGTAACGGAACACTACGTCGCGAAAGACTATAAACGCTAAAGACGTTCCACATCGAAGTTTCCAAAGAGTCTGTTTTGTTAGCGGGATTACAATTTGACAAAATGGAAATTATAACGACGAAATTTGTAACTCACACGCTTCTTATATTTCTCACTGCGAAGATTTAACAAAAACTGATAGCGTATATTTTGCCTCATGCAACATTTAAAATTTTCAGCATTGTATAGTTATGTATGATAAATTAAGCCGTCACTGAATTTCCGAATGGAACGATTCGTAAAATGATCTGGAATATATATCCAAAGATAAAATATTTATATTACTAACGTAAATTGCACACAATTTATGATGACAATTTAGAAACATTATCAGTACTTAAAAAGATTACTGCCATTTACTTAGTCGAACGTAACGAGAATTAATTAATTCAATGCATGTAATTACAAAGTTTTAGAAATACTGTGAAATCCTACACAGATTTTATACAAATAGATGTTTTTAATTCAAGACTGAACGACTTTTTAAGTTTTGGGAAATCATTATATATATCCATGAAATTTCCAACTCGAGGGACGTAATTGCTGAGACAATATATTTAATTTTAAAATGAAAAAAATTACGTCTGATTGAAAATAATGAATAAGAAAGATAGCCAATAGACAAAAAAGGGTAATATAAGTACCACGAAACGTTTCTGGGATCCTTGTCCCGTCCTTCAGGTGCTAAGAAGAGCCTAGAGCGACACAACTACACTAGTCATTTTTGCCAACTGACTCTAGGCTCTTCTTAGCACATGACGAAAGCGACAAGGATCCCAGAAACGTTGTGTGGTATTTATATTACCCTTTTTTGTCTGTATTGGCTATCTTTCTTATTCATTATTTAATTTTTGTAACACAGTTTTTCAAACATTAATGTGTAATAAATATATGTTTGATATACAGTTTCACTAACGAAGTATAAAATGACACAGGAAGTATTTTTCAGTTCTTCAGTTTCATCTTTGCTTCCGTGTTCTGGTTGTCTGAAATAGTAGATAAAAATATGGAACCGGGTTAGAGTTCTATAAATTTATCTCGCTCAAATAAAATTGATATAATACGCTAAAACGTGCGTCTTATTTAATATATTGTAATTTAAACTAAACTAAAGTAAAATACGCTAATGAAAATTTTTGTTCAATTAATAATAATGAATATATTCAATTCATCAGCCAATTTTATGACAGAAAAAATAATATATTAATGAAAAATTAAACAACGTTCCGTCGCTTATTTGGAGACCTCATCAGGTGCAAGTCTAAAACTATAAAAGAACAAAACAATTACAATGACTGGAATAAAATTTTAAAAGAAACATTTGACAGATAACAAATAAAGATTATAAATTTTGCTAGACTGCTTGCGGACTGTCGTGGCCGAAATTTCGTTATATATTTTATATGTTTTTATTTATATTGAAAATAATAAAATAAATTCAATTTATGACCATTTGTAACATATATTATAAAAAATTGTAAATATGAAAAAATACTGTTTTCAACTTAAATTTTGAGTGTGTGTGTTTGAGGGGGGGGGGCTGTAGCTCGCCTAGCAGTTTATAAATAATTACTTGTAATTATAACAATCTGAAATGAAAGGCACTACAATCAAATGTGTCAAGATAAAAAATTAAGGTGTACATAAAACTATTTTACGTATATATTGGAGAAATTTGAATGAAATGAATGTATTATAATAAATATATAAAAATGAAAAATAAGTTGCCAAATGACTAGTTTTTTGCAGTTGTGTGCTCCTAAAGAAAGGAGAAGTTTTCCAAGAAACATTGTTTGGTATTTATATTATCACTTCTTTTGTCTGTATTAGGTTATCTTTCTTATTATTAAAAAGAAGTTTTCTCTAACCGGTCAAATGATCTTAAAAGAAAATACATATTGAAAAGTATTTCTAAAAAAATCATTAATTTTTATTTATTTAAGAAGTAATCTTACGAGGATTTAGCTGGATAATATAGTGTTTCTTCATATGAATATAATGCTCCATTAAATGATTCCACTTTTTGGTATGTAGATATATATATATATACAGTATCACGAGTTTTTGTATTAATTCCTATAAGGACAATCAACGTATCATCGCAGAATTGGCGGACGCCTCATTAATATTTCATGGCGAAACACTAGTTCGTTTCATGTTCGATTGTTAGGTTCGTACTAATACGAGACTTCGGCCAACATGTACCAATTAGACCTATCGATATCTCACTCGGTTATTCAGTCAATACGATCCGGTGTGGGGAATCGAACTCACCCTTGATTAGAATAGCAACCAACCCATATTTGGGAATTTATAACGTATAAATTCAATAATCTCAACCAGCTCTTAAAAATTAAATTTATAAAAATAGTCTTACATGAGTAGTTTCTTTTACTCCTCGGATAATAATTAATGTTTAGCATATATATTATTCTCGTTGGCTACGAGTGTTAAAAAACTTAAAAGGTGACACAATATCTATCAAATCGTTATTATTCATAGCAAGCTGAAAAATAGAAGATCCAAAGTGTAAAAGTATCTACCTATCCTGAAAGCTTACAAATTTCTTAAACCTTGCCATGATGAACATTCAATTACGTTCTACAATTTAGATCGTTCAGACTAACTGCCAAACGTAACAGAAGAACTACATCCCACGGTAATTCTACCCGTTCTCACTAGTATCGAAATAAAGCTTATTTTAAAGGTAATAATAAAATATAGGCAGTACTCTATTAATATAAAAATTTAACAATTCAGTATGTAAGCAATTTAAGTTTAGGTATAAATCTTTCCATAACCGATAATGATGTATCTTAAACTCCAATCCCGTCAGTATTACTTATTAAAATACGTATAACACAAAACAATAAACAAGGACGATCTAAAAAATTTCTAGTTGTTTCCCTCGAAGAATATGTAATACCACCATTTATTCATTCAAATATTTTGATGTTTTATTCGAAGGCAAGGTCGTATAAATTGTGACCGTGACGAGCGATGCGTCACGATAGTTCATTTACACGAATTTCCGTGGTCAGCGGCCATCCGACGGATACATGTTTATGTTACGACTGGTTTGGACTCTCATCACGCACATTTAATTCCGGCACATTTAATCATATGTGGTGATGATATGATAGTTTAAAAAACTTTTCAGACCCATACTTAGTTAGAAACAAATAAAACATATTCAAGATCCTTCTTCCCAAGAAATTTGAGAGTCGTCAGCAGGTGGTAGTACCTAGGTTTAGATCAATGCACACTAATCTAACACACTCTTATCTGTTCTTCAAATCTCCTCAGCCAAGCTGTCCTCTATGCAATGTTATCCTAACGATCCCCCACATCACCTTAGATTGTCCTATCTTCAAGAAGGAAAGGGAAGCTACAATAGCCTGCTACTCCATCGGAGATTACTGCTCATCGGAGGATGCCAGAACGGAGCTGCTGAAGGCCTTGGAAATAACTGGTTTATATATAACTGTAAAGTAAATAAATAAGAAAAATTGTATCGTGATCAAGGAGAATGTCATTAATAATTAAGCTGTAAAGATGTAAATAGGGTAACTGAAGGAGTCGCTCAATTACCACCATAATGGTTCATGCGACTGTAAATAAGGACTAATAATAATAAAGTAATATGGGCGTATGGATTTGGAACTATACGGATGTTATTCAAATTTAATGTGCCAACCAACGATATTTCGTTTCTCTTTCAATCCATGGAATGCAACGAACTGAATACAGATTTACAAGTTCCAACTCAACAGGAAGACATTTGTAACTAAGTCATCAGGCAGAACTAAACATTCATGGATAAAAAGTTCTCGGTTTTCACACGGGATATTGGATCAACATTTATAATCACTGATCAACAATAGACAAAACATAGTGAACTAATATTAAATTTCTACAGAAGATATAGTTGGATACTATAGTGCGCGTTAAATTTACTGGCGGCACAGTTTAAAGTCCCTCTTCGTGTGCAGCCAATTCAGCTTCGGTAAGCGCCTTTGTGGTGTAAGTAGTTTATTCCGCACTGCCACCCCTCCCCTCCCACAATCACTCGCCATCGTTCCCGACTACTGCTTCAGTACAACTAGTAGCCGACAGGACTATAGCTCATAGGTTTATGTATTATTCTGATTGCTAAATAAAATATTATTAAATAAGCTTCGGTGGTTTAATCTTCACTTTTTTAATATTACATTATAAGTATTGTCCAAAACGAAAGATATATAGAAACATAAAAACAGATAACGTTGAAAAAATACGTCGTTTTATAATGATATTATTTAAGACAATGAAACAAAATCTCTTGCATTTCAAAATTAGTTAACAGAGAAGAAAAGAACAAAAAAATTGTGATCACGTTTTTTAAAAGGAAGAACGGAATTGTTGTACAAAATAATGTTAAATATGCCATATATTACCCAATAGGAGAAGAGATAGACTTCGGAGTTTTTTCTTTAACTACATACATACATACATATTAGATAATGTTACCTTCACCAACAAATCCTACATGATTATTAAAGGATGAGAATGATCAAGCCATTTACTGGACTGGAGTAGTTGCAGCGATTAAAATTTCGTGCAGCAAAATTTTCTAAATTGTTTATGAGAGAGTTAGATCCTCCAAGGTATATAATAATTATTGATTAAATAAAGTCACCCGAATCAATCCTCTGATTCAGTGGCATAGTGGGTGGCACTTGTGGGAGGGAGAATTTCTGTAAATGTTGGATCATTTCGGATTTAAACACCTAATTAAGGGGACGGCAAATTTGGTTTCCGCCCCGGGCTGCCGAAACCCACGTAACAACCCAAATAAAATACAGATATCTTTCATCATCAATTGAAGTGTTTAGCATATGAGATAATACATACGTAAGCGGAAGACTGCTACAATTGCTTTTTCTACGTACTTCACAGTGATAATTTTGACTACATCATCGAAATATTGGAAACGTGTGTACTTTATACAGTGCACTATTAGAACGACACAGGAACCCGATGTGTTTATTATCACCTCCATGTATTAGAACGAACCATAAATACGATATTATTACGTACAAGAACCCCCCCTCCCCCCACTAAATTTATACTAAAATTCCGTGAGTTTTCCAAAGTTTCCGCAAAATAATCTTATGAAGATATTAAGTCTTATTGGATCCCAATAAATTTACTCACTCGTCGGCTTGAAGATTACCTTCAATGTCTAATAACAAAGCTCTATATACACTTTTTTGGGCATTTAAATTTGAACAAGATACCCAAATTAACCACCAAATTGCGGGTCACAGACTTACTTTCACTTAACAGTTACGCTTTATCTGTTTCATTATACGAGAAAAGAACCCAATAAATGAGGCGGTTAATGCCAGAGTGGGCCCTATTTGAGATAAAGGGGTTTTTACTTTTTGCTTCACATTTATGTCATCCTCTATCACAGAATTATTTTTGCTGCAATTTCTTGAGCGTTGAATAAACTACACTCAGACCACTCAGGCATTGAGAATATGGACACAGACTTCCCTAAACTCGAGTTACATAGTTTTTGGAATATCCACCATGGCATTAACGGCCAAAAATATTATTAAAGTTCACTTCTCGTCGTGCCGCGTCATGGAATGCCCAAATGGTAACAGTAATTATTTTTATTACAAGATCGTCTCAAACTTGAGACTCTCAGTGTTGGTAAGGATTTTTTTCCCCCCCCAAATATTTGATGTTGTTTAATATTCATCTGTTTGCAGCTCGCCGATGTGCTCTGGTTACGGGGCCTGACTGCCAATTTATTCGCCAAGTTGCGTCTTGAATTAGAAAATAGGGTTTGTAGCCTTCCGAGGCTACTAAAGGGGTGATTAGACCGAGTTTATGTTTGCAATTCGAGGAGGTTATAGGGGAAAGCAGTTTATCACCGTCATCGTAAAGTTCGACTCTCACAGATAACGCGGGGCTCATTTGTATTCTCAATCTGCAGGACCTAGAACTCATGCGCAGCGCATGACTGAAGTCAGTCTAAAGAACAGAGGAAAATTTCGGGAAACGGTCTCACTCACTCATACATACAGTGTAGAATCACTCTCTCATAACATACAATTACCTAAAAATAATATCATAATATCGAATATTTTACTTTTTTAGTAGCCATTAATTTAATTATCCAGAAAAATAGTGCATTTATTATAAAAAAATTGAAAATAGTACCAGGACATCGACGCACCACGACAAGAAAGGTTAGAAAAATGCACACAATTATATTACGTGGGGGTAGATAACTAATTGTGATCTAAATTATTGATAATCCCTATGTTGTAAATTAATTCCTGCGCCAATAACAAGCTTCTTCTTCTTCTTTCTACTTTCCAGGATTAGGCTTTTAGCCTGTTCCCGCTTCACCTCACCATCTCAACCTTGGTCTTCCAACACTTCTTTTGCCTAATGGTTTATATTCCAGCACTCGTTTTGGAAATCTGTCTCTAGGCATTCGCAATACATGCTCTCTCCACCTTCCTTTATACCTTTTTAACTTATCTGTGATCGCCTGAACACTTAGTTCCTTCCTCATTTTATCCGTCCTTGTACACCCCTTCACTGCTCTAAGAAATTTCATTTCAGCTGCCTATATTTGTTTGAGCTGTTTATGTTTTGTTACCCAGAATTCTGACCCATACAACATTGTAGGAACTGCCATCACCTTATAAAATTTAATTTGTTTTACTTTTCTGGGTTTACCTTTTAACGTTCTTCTTACTGTCCCACATATCATCTGAAAATTGAAGATTTCATTTGTGATATCTTTATCCTCTTCAAATGTTATTTCACATTCTAAAAATTGGAAATGGGATACCTGTTCGAGTGTTTTCCCTTCTATGACAATTTTTGATATTATTGGATTGTTTCTTTAGAACGCCATGCTTTTTGTTTTACTTATTGAAATTTTCAGGTTATATATTTTACTCCGTTCGTGTAATTTATAAACCGCCATTTGTTGTTTATCTTCATTATATTGGATAACAACCTGGTCATCGGCGAATAGCAATGTGTTTAGATATTCAGTGTCCAAGTTGTATGCCTGTTGCTACATTATCTTCCTTGCATTTCCTTACCAGATCATCTATGTATTAGTTAAACATAGTTGGTGACATACTGCAACCCTGCCTTACACCTTGATTAATGCTAATTTCTTGGGTCATCTTTTTTCCCATATCTATAACAATCCTGGTGTTTCTATATAAGCTCTGAGTAACTTCTATTAAATGTTTAGGAAATCCTCTTCTTTCCATAATTGACCACAACATATCTCTGTTACCATGATCGAATGCTTTTTCATAGCCCACAAACGCTTCATGTGTTTCCAGGTTAAATTCTATTCGTTTCTGTATAATTTGTTTTAATATAAAAACAACCTCAATACATGATCTTCCTCTCCTGAAGCCAGTCTGTTCTTCTAATAAAACACATTAGAAAAACTAAAAATATTTACTGCTTTATAGCTATTTTATTTAAGGTGCTGGTAACCCACGGAGAGGACCAATAACAATTTCATTCCTATTTGTTGGTTTTCATTCGGCTACAGAGAGAATTCTTTTAAAATACCGTGAAAATTGCTTGTCATGGTATAGAAAGCTAAATTAATGACTACAGTGGAAACGTAAATTTTCCTATAGTCCGCTGTGAATGAGAAGTCTCCTTTAGGGTCGTTTGGAGGGGCTCTGATGCAACGTACGACACACGATTCACGGAAAACAGTATAATAACACTGCTATTGGTCGGCAACGCTGCTTAATTTCAAGCGTTGTTATTGTTTGATTCAAGGTCACACATATCGCGGGGGTACTTACCGCCATCGGTCTTCTAATTTAAAACAGACTATGGGACAAAAATTTAGTATATTTTCCTGCAAATTTTGGAAGAAAACCGAATGAAGATAACAAATCCTACTATTTCCAATACTACACCACATTGATATTTAGCGTCCCAACTGTAATGGTAACTTGAATATATTTATTGACACTATTTGATTTTTTGTTCTGATATTATCAGCAGTTTTACTACTTAGTTGGCATCATGCATTCGAGAACTGCATCAATTATCAGCACTTTAAATAAAATAGCTATAAAACAGTAAATATTTTTAGTTTGTTTCCATAACAAATCCATTACCAAAGACCACGACAGTCGGAGTTCCCAATTCGAGAACAGACGATTTGACTACGATGAAACTGGTTTAAGACTTCCAAGAAGCCGTCGCTTCTGCAAATCCAATTTAATGAAGATCAGAATTCTTGAACGTATATTGACCATGTACAGAATTAAATATGCTTTAATTATTGGAATAAAATTTCGGTAATTCAGAAAAATGTGCTTGAAGTTTTCACAAAAAACTGCTCATCTGTTCTGAGGCCAAGCAAAATAGATTTAATTAAAGAAGACACATCTCGTAGGCGAAAGCCCTAACAAAGGACACTGCTGGGAGGCATTGGCAGTCCACGGGAACTCGACGGTACAGTACGTCGTAATCGCACCCGATTTTTAATTAACCGTTCTAACGAACGCTCGGAAAATTACTTTGAAATCTCAGTACTGCCTCGCGTGGTTACGAACTTATGCTGCTGTACAGTTCCAAAATTTTATATTCTGCCCCCTCTTCGAATTACGAGAAATTGGTGGTAGTACTATTTAAAGTCTAACAAGGTTCATTGCAAATTACTAATACCAATGAAACGAAAGTTTATAAAAAGTGGGCGGGTAGAGAATTTAGATTCGTATTGAAAAATTTCTGAGCTTAAATTCACGCAATTGAAATATTACTCTTGAAATTATTTTGCAAGCGAAGTGCACGTACAAAGCAGTTCAATTATGTAGTAACAACGCGCTGGCAACACTTGCGCCTTTGCAGCAGAAAAGGAAATTTCCCCAATAGATTAATTAATTATACCGCTTTGTGCAATGTAAACTTCGGTAATGCGATTAATTCCTACGTGCTGGGTGGAAGGAAGGCGAGACGTGATGTAGATATGAAGGTTTAAATCATAGTCTACTAACACTTGAGTTTCGAACTTCTCGTAGGTTCAATAAACACAAAATAACACAGAACCAGGGACTCTCAAACAACGATTTATACTATTCTTGTGTGACTTTTAAGCTCCTCCGTGAAAATTTTTGAAGCACTTTAGGCTATTAAAGTACTTATGTAGATACATCAAATATCTCTGTGCCGGAGAAAGTTGTCTCTTACTGATTGGAGAAAATAAATGAAAGGATTGTGGTCAGGTTGCGTTCTGAAAATTTCAAAATATGCCAAGCAATTTGCCAGTTCTTGTAAGTTCACATGAACTGTACAGTTACAGAAAACGATAATACAATTTAGCATGCACTTTACTGAAAATTTAAATACTACGGACCATTTCCCTTCCGCGAATAAAGAACTTTATTAAGATAAAATATTACTCTGATCAACTGGAGGAATTCCTCTCATATCTTGCAAATATTCCATTTTCGGAAAACATTATTATAATTGTATCGTAAACTAATTAGATAAAAATAGCTAATTAACAGTTTATGCAAACATTGTTGTTTTAGTCATGAGAACGACACAGCTAAAACGCAACGACAATGGAATAGCAAAGAGGGGGTAAGCTTAACAAGAAGAAATCATACCTATTGCCGAGTTTCATAGTATCAGTATGTACGTTAATTACAGTAATGTTAGATTTAATATGAAGCATTTCTGATATAATTCTTTAATAGTACCTGGCGTCAACATCTAAAATATATCAGCATTTTGCCCATCAAATGAATATTTCGAATTTATTATAATTTAGAGGCTACAGATTGCTTATCGGTGGGAAGTTTGATATTGGCGAAGCTTTGCTTGACGCGGGTATAATGTGAACGTTTTGTTTACCCTACGTAGTAGGAATGAAAATCGGAGCAAGAAATTTTGTAAGTAACAATGTTTTCTATAGGTGGCAATAGGGTCCTTGTGCTTACTTTTTTATACAGATGGAAAGTGTATTTGTAGATCTGTAAATGATCGATATTAATTAAAAATATGGACGCTTTTATGATGCAGAAAATTGTAAAAGGGGTGAACGACAAAAACTTTGGACTGAAGTCGAGTAACAGTAGGATTATATCGCGTTCAGACTGTACAGAAAGTTGCCAGCCTGTGTTATATATGCTTTAAATATGGATCATATCTAGTAGTAATACATGCATATATATATTGTGGTAATTATAAAAACATGTAATTATTTAATGAACAAAATTTTAATATAAGAATTATGTACAATAATGTGGGGCCTATAATGCTTGTTATGGGCATTGTCGCGAAGGCATGGCTGGACGCGCAGAAGTTTAGTGTGTTTTTGGGAGACGTACAGGATAGTCAGAGAGCAGAAACTGTGTGTATTGGGACTCGGCGGAGAGAGAGCAGAGAGTATTTTCTGGAAAGCTGCAGAGTGTTTTTGCTAGAACTTGTAATTGTTTGGACCAGGAAAGCGAACCTGATTAAAAGTTCCTGTGACTATATTCAAGCAAGTGTATAGGGGCAGCAGAGACGTAATATAGTAAAGTCTCGGGTTTATGAATTACGAGGCGACAATCTGAATTATTTGTCCATTGGAATATTTATGCAAGCATCAAAGATTTAAAACAACGTTATCAACCGAAAAGAGCAGGATGTTGCGTCTGAAAATTACAACCACATTAAATTCAGTGAAACATAATCTGTCTGTGAAGTGTTTAACAAAAATCGCGTGAGGTCGAGACCCCTTAGAACAGCAAAATGATAATGTAAACTAAAAAGAAAAATCATTAACGGTAAACCTAATGTAAATAATATTTATCGTCAGATTTTATATTTCACTAATTGTTTAAGTTAAAAAATTTTCACTTTGTAAGTTTTTAATTCTTTTGTCATAACATTCTTTATTGGAGGTTCGATAGTCGGCCCTGAAATTAAGCCGTGGCACTTTACCAGCTTGTAACATAATTTTCAATGGTGATCAGATTTTGTTTTAATAAATTAACTTTGATTTATATTTTAAATGCTGATTTTTTATTTACAATCCTATCATTTCAACTATTACTGGTGTTCATATAAAATCTAATCAAATTGTATTATTACAAATGTGCTCCAATGTCGTCTTCATTTAAATTTAAAATTAACTATGATTATTGGAGGCCCGTTTTTGTAAAATGTATTAAAACATTTTGGCACCTGAACGTGGGGCAAATTAAAATGAAATTTATTTGTAACCATTTATATAGAATTATGAGAATATATAGAAACATATCAAGGTGAGTATCTGTTGATAGATGTGTAACTTGAATACGTTGTTAAGTATTTTGTGTATAGTTAAATTCTCCTTCGGCGGCTAGATCTCAACAATAGGGACTGTCCCGCGAATGTTATTGTTTTTAATTGTAAAATCAATCCGAATTTCGTCTACTCGGCGATCGGGTGGACGATGAGACGCGTAAATCTCGAAAGACGTGTTCGCTCAGTGCGAGGCACGGGAGCGTAAAAAGTGTGTAGTACAGTAATCATACTTTAAAGCCATATGACGTGTAGGTCAAAACCACGTCTGAGTAATTTATGTTTCATGTCTAGATCAATAAATTATTAATATCATCAAAGTTTATTTATTTACTTGATAAGATAACCTGGCGCCCAAGAACTGGCGAATCTTAGGATTCGTGCACGTATGCCAGACGCAGAAAATATTCTTCATCGCAGAAATAAATAGTCTGTTTAGTATCGTCGCAGTTTTTTTAAAAAAAAACTTGTGTGCAGCGAACTGATTATTACAAAATATATACATTCGTGAAACGTAATATAAATCTGTTTGGAAGCAAATGTCAGTATCACTCATACGATACCAGAAACCGTTTTGCTCTAAAGATGAAACACCATTTTAGTCTGTACTGTAGTGTTGTCTTCACTATTGAGGGATAAACGAATATAGCAACCTTCGTATAAATGTAAAGAACATCAGTAACTATGACACGTTTATGAAACATAATAGTTTACTTAAAGAGTGGCCGTTATACTCCATTCTTGAATTTTTTAATCGGTTTGTAACAGTTTAAATATATTACCTAAAAAGTGAACTGTATATGTATATAGTTTAGCTTGCCTTTGTTTAATTTTATATTCTGTTCCTCTTCATTTTGTATCAGTTATTTCCGATGCTCTGAAAAGTACACGACGGAATATTATCATAATAAATAAATTTCGTTTCCATTTTTCATTACTGTTATGAGACTAAGTGGATGGGTTTATAAACATTTTTTTTGACATTCTTGATTGTGTCTAAATAATGATATATGTAATTATGTTTTGATTTAATATTTTATTCTTCTGTGTGTAGGATTATTCCAAATTTTTATATATAATTTATACATTCTTGAGACTTTATTCTTATTTGAGGACTAACCGAAAATAAATCTATTCTACATAGTTTTCTTCCATCCTAATTTAACTACAGCCAATATATTAAGATCGAGGCGTCTTTGTCACGAGGGGTAAAAAACAGAGAAAAACAAAAGTGATAACGGAGGAAGAAAAAGGCGGAATGGAAAATGAAGCGAACTTAGTACGTAGGGAAACTGAAAAGGAAATCATGACCTTTGGACAGAAGAAGAAGAAAGCGGTTACTCACCGTGATGTAAGAGAGATTCATTGGTTCGTATCAGAGACTACTGAAAATTTATCAGTAAACCGTACTTATTCTCGCAAACATAATCGTAGTGCACTAGTATAATCAGTGAATTGTAATCTATATTTCATTAGGAGAGACGGAGGGGCTACCTTTGGGGACACATCTTCCTCTCTCCATTTTTGAACTAAGGTTCCCACAAGCCGAGACACCTCGGCGTGTTTTGACAGATGTATGTTCCAGGGTCACAGACCTGGGGCATACGGTAAGAGTTGTAAGCTTTTACCAATAGAACAGTCGGCTAGCTGCTCCTAAACTGACGAAGCTTGAGAAGGGAATGCTGCGTCCCCTCTACCGCCATCGGAAGGGCATGAAGTACCCATTGCCCGATGTACCTGATGCAGATTTTCTAGGGTTTGTCCTCCATCACGTTTAGGCGAATGCCGGGTAGGATCCTTAAAATATAGCTCGGGGGCCCTAGTTAACCTTCTTCTACTGTTCTGCATCCCCCCTTTCAAATCCCTTCCTATGCTATTAAAGGGGAGGATTATCCTCAAATAGCCCTTTGCTTTTTATATATTTCATTCCCAATAGTCCTACTTTGCTCATGACGTCGAAAACTTTCCATATATTTTGAAAATAAAACACACGTATGAATGATGATAATCAGTATATATATTTTTTTCTCATAAACCATTACCTCTGCCAGGAGATAGTCTCAAGTGTTTGAGGGGGAGGTCCATCCAATTGACTTCCATAGCGTTGTCACTAGAGTTATAAAAGGGGGAACGCCACTCTTCCCCGAAGTAATGACGATGCGATTCACAGGAAGGTTGCAGGACAGCAAGCCACGGCGCGCGTCGTTAAATTGTTTATTAAGCACTTATCTTCTAGCTGGCAGACACCTTGTTCGCAAGTGCTACGATGAACAAAAATGAAGGTCACTTTTAAGTTTAAACGACCCTTACCTTCAACCCATAACTACAGAAAAATACGAAAAACTCTAAGGAAGAAGAGGAAAGTCAGGAGTGTAGAACGCGCCAAAATGGAAAAAAAAATCCGTATTAGCCTGCCACATTAATAGGCTAATTTATTTATTTTTATTTGCGGTTGGATTATTTTGACAGAGACGTCAGAGAAAAACTGAATAATTAGAATATTGGTACGGATAAGATCTTAATACATATTAAAATCACAAGACGTATGATTTATACGTAAAAGACAGAAAGGGAAAAATTTTCCAAATCAATCTAATTTATAAGGGGGAAAAGAATAATCAGATAAAAAATATTTTATATCCACACTATTATATTTATCTTAATTAGGCCAATATTAGAATATGCCTCATTAATCTGGGATCCTGTTTACAAGGTACAAATTCAAGATTTAGAGAAAATTCACAAAATGTTACTAATATGACATCGAAACTACGCGATACATTTTAGACACGCCATACGACTGAATCCGAGAAAGAAACAATATATTTTCTCTACATACTCTGTAATAGTAAAATTGATGATAATACGTTACTATTCTATGTCAATTTTCGTGTACCATCAGACACCAGCAATTATTTGATAGCGCTAATATTAAATCAATAACCGACTCAAAATGCGCAGAATTACTTCCCTATACAACCAATTACCACCACAAATAGATTTTCCACTTAAATTCCCTATAAACTATTTATTATCCATTCAAGGAGAACTAAGAATAGATATGTATTTATTAAATTCGAGTAAATAAATAAATTAAAGTTCTATTATATAACAAACGTAATCTGACAAAAATTGTATTAATTATATATATTATATTGTATAAACATAATATGTAACAATAGCTCATTTTATTGTATATAAAAATGTAAGTAATGCATGGTAACTTCGTAATTGGACAAAAGTCGATGTAGTACCTACAAAAAAATAAATCCTATAAAAAGTTATAAATATTCAAATTTGTGATGTTGCTAAAAACACACATTTCGTGTTTTAAGTAAAAGATTTTCAAATTTATTCTTGGTAATGAAATAGAAAATACCTGTGCGAGCGACTGAAAGCGACAGACTATTAACTCGCATGAACTATTGAGTGCTTTCAAAATTTTAACATCTCGCCTCTAAGCGTACAACGGAGTATTGATTGGTAATATTAGAAATTTCTCTACTAATCAAGCCTTACAATGTGCTTCTGATTTCAGAAAACCTTCATGGTTCAGTTAAAATGTAACGAATAATTTCAAATCTATCCGCGTCAGGCATATCTTAAGCACATTCATAAATGGAATGTCTATTAATAGAATGATATAACTGAATCTGGGATGATCGATATACTTTCGGTGAAGTCATAAATAGCGTCTAGACCTGCGAACTCGTTGACAAAGTTCAATTCTAGATGAGGGAGATAATGAACATCGGATTTGTGGAACACAAACAAATTGAATTTTGGGTGTATAAATCAAAAAAGTGTTTGAAAAAGGTGCGCAAAATGGATCTGGATTTTAAATTCTAAACGTATATACTGCCACGTGGGTATTTATTTCCAATATGTCTTTGAGGCGGCCCGCTTTCCGGGGAAGAGGCTTGATCGACTCAGAATTTCTCTCACAAAAGCACCGACGATATTAAAAGACCTCGATCGTTACGATTCACGCAGGAGCCGTGCGTGACACATCGTTAGTCGAGGACGCAAATACGCACGCAGCACCAAGAATAACCCAAGCAAGCGAGTGCAGACGGCGTCGGGACGGGTAATCGTTCAGATACTCGTTCACAGGTGCCCGAAAAAAACACAAAGTGTTGTAGGTGTCCGAGGTTTGGCAGGCACCCAGAGAGGTGTTCGACCCTCAGAACAGCTGTTGTCGCCAGCACCGCTTACAACAGAAATATCACGGGTAAACACTCATACGTAATATGAACAACCAATTACCACTACAAATACACCACAAATTAGTCCCCACTTACAACCATTTTCTCGTAACTGAAATAAATTTGTGCGTTACAAATTCAAATTTTCCATCGTTTCTCTACCTTCAATCTTGTGATCATATTTTATATGAAGAAAATTCTACTTACTATTTAGGTATTTTGCAAAGACAAGATAAATCTTTAAACTGCTATTTCTATATAAAATGATTTAGGTGTAAACTATTCCTGAGAAATTTACTACGGAAATGATTTTATGGTTGATTGAGACATTTGTTATAAATATAATATCGGGAAAAAAAGTCGCATGGAAAGATTAGAATTCTCAAGCCACTGAGGAAAAGGAAGTCTGTCCCTAACTGATTGGAAATCAGTGAAGATTCATCATTTGAATAAAGTGCAAACGTTCATAAAATAATAGGAAGACTCCCTGACACACACTCAACTCTATAGTTAAACTATCCGAAATACTAACACGAGAATTTGCCACGCGGGGTCGAGCCGATAAAACATACGTCGGACAGAAATCTTTCGTAGGATGAATGCAATTGCTGACTATGGCGTCTGTGAGTCATTACGTAATCCACCAGAAAGCGATGCTGAGGAAATACCTTGTTGAGGTTGGTGTAGAACTTCATGGCTGTAGGTCTCAGTGATGTTCGTCGTGGTCGGGTCGTCTTCGTTCGAGCGAGGTCCGTGCGCGCATGGTGGCGGCACTAGACCGACTGCTGGTCGCAGCGTCGCGACGCCTCACGCCTCCTCCAGGCGCGTGCGCCACGCAGACGACAACCGCCGCGTAACTCTCTCGAATACACGTGCTACAGATCCTCCGTAAAGTTATTCCGATTCTAAGGAACTGCGAATCACTGGAATAGACACTGTCAGTGTGTCTGAAGGGAAGAACTCTGAGGAATGTAAATAGGTATAGAAAACTAATGATGTGCAGGGAAGTGAAGAAGCGACGGAAAGAGAAGTGGGAAAAAATCGACAGGTCTTCAAGGAGCGTTAATAAAGTATGTTTTACATTGAAAATCACTTTGATATTGAAATATATTTTTTTTAAAAAAATGTATTTTAGTAAAATATTCTAATTACTTTATGATAAAAAATGTAGCCTCTTAATGAAGGTACGAAAATATACGTACCGTAATTTACGGACTATAAGACGCACTTCTTTCTTTAAAAAAATTGTCTCCAAAATTAAGGTGCGTAGTGTACTCGAAATTATTATATAAATTTCCATTGTTTGATTTAAAATTCCTGCCAGTCTTAAAAATGGCCATATTTTCGATGCCACGAGAAAGCTATCTCTATCTGGAAACACTGGATTCAACTGGCAGAAGCGATGCACCGATGCGACGGACGAGGGTTAGTATGAAATCATGGATTTACAGTGTGTGGGACAGAAGAAAAGGTGCTCTATTGAAGAATAGTTCTCTTCTTGTACTAGATCAGTTTAGTAGTCATTTAAATAATACTGTAAAAGAGTAATTGAGACAGGGAAATACAGAGCTTGCTGTTTTTCCGGGAGGAGTTACTTCACAATTGCAACCTCTTGATGTCTAGATAACCATTTAAAGTCTATATGAGAGAGGAATGGAACAAATGGATGAAACCCAACATGAATTTACACCGATGAGAGCTTTAAAACGACCTACAATCAGACAAGTGTGTCAGTGGAAAAAAAGTCATGGTCTAGAGTGAGAGAAGAAATTATTTTTAAATCTTTCAAGAAGTCGGCATAAGTAATGCCCTTGATGGCAGTAAAGACCATCTTATGTATGAAGAGGACAACGATGAAGATCAAGAAGAAAGTTCAGATAGCCATTTTCAGGGATTTTAAAGTTCAGTTCGGTTGTATAAAATATATTTTTTTTAAAATGGTAAAAAGTTATTTTTAAAAAGAATTTCTTAAAAATTAAGGTGCGCCTTATAGTCTGTAAAATACGGTAGTTATTTTGAATTTCTTAAATAAATGTCTGTTATTGGTCGGAAAATATTTATTTTTAAATAATAAATTAAAAATACTCAGGTAAAAACAAAAAATGTTAATGATGGATCGTATTCTACTAAATGTTGAAACTTTTTCAACTCAAGAAGATAGAAAAACGGTTAACTCTATAAACGAATGATATATATATCCATGGTATGTACGCGATGTGCCTTAATCTAATTGATGTTCATGGATTTACATTATTACTAATCTTACACAATTAATTAAATACTTTTGAAGGCATTTGGATGATAACTGGAAAGATTATTTAAATCAAATGAAATAACTCCGTCCTTTACTGTGGTTATCAGAGTCTCCACACTGTATATATTGTACCTACACGGTTAGTTCGTGTCTTAGACATTCAGTGGGGTGCGCCAATTTTCTAATTCAAATGCGAACTTTGAAACACTAGAGAAATTCTCTCAAACATAACTCAGTTCTATCCACTCTTATTTAAAGTCCCACAGTTAGGTAGTGAAGAATGTGTTTTAATAAATGGTACGTGAGCCTGTGTTCATGTCTATACAACGGATAGAGAAAGCTCGCATGTGAGTCCACGAGGATAGGTCAGTGGTTACAGCGATCGAATACTAATTACGAAGGTCCGGTCAAGATATTTATATCATGATCAGTTAATATAATGTTTCTTCATAATAGGTCCGACCGTTGTCTTGTGTGTCGGGCAGACAGAAAATCAAGATGACGTAGAATTCGGAATCACTCGCGGAAGAAACATATAAACATGGTAAAAATCGCTCGAAATTAAGTACAGACAGACGTAATAATTTCGAGTGATTTGATGTAAATATATATATTTCTAGGAAATATTGTACTGGATCATTATTTAAGGACAAGATATGATCAATTATGTTATAGGGAAATAATTTCTGTGATGGGAGAATTTCGACATAATGTCTTCATTGAAATATACATTAATCATTGAGAAGATATTAAAAGCTAGATCAATAATTAAGTAGCGTAATATCGCAAACAAAAATATCAGCATATAAATATAGGTAAAACATTGTCCGGGATAGATCGAAGAGTTGTAATTAGGTATATTCAGGTGTTTTGTGAGTTATTATAACATTTAAAAACTGATTTAATGTTTAATCGGCGTTCTTATAAAAACAGCGGAATTCAAATCTGATAACGAGGCAGCCTTCTCTTTATTGTTTTAAAAAATTCTCTTTATTCTTTTTACGAAGAACGTGATAGTTATCTCATATTAAATTTTGTACACTTATATTTATCCTAATATTAACGACAAAGCGTGTTATTATTATGATGGAAAAATAGAGAGACCTTACGTAAAAAAAAGTACAAGACTTTCTAGATGTTTCCATAAATGCATCATCAGTATACAGTGTAATATATAAAAGCCGAGCAAGCTACGGGAGTTTGAGAGGATGTGACGAATTTGGCGGACGTGGGCGTGACACATGGCGAGAAGTTGCTCGTATTCCCCTCATTAGGCAGCCGTGTGAGCACGAACTCTTGAATTAATTCCTGAAGCTATACCGCAATACAGCGACAGCCTGCTCGCTGGAATCTAGGCAACAGATTTTGTTCTCGTGTGATCTCAAGCCAACCACTGTTATCTATTCTCTCTCTATTAATTAGGATTTATCAGAATTGTACGGTATTGGCATCCACCTGTTAAAAACCGTTCGAAAATAATTATTACAGCACAAATGGTTTATATTAAAACAAACTATACAACACAAATTTTCACTAAGTTGCTAACAATCGGAATACGCAGCACTCAATCTTACAACGGGAGTAAGTAGGCCTACATGAAGCAGAAGGGAAAGGTTACACTAAAAGAGTAATTCCAAGCTTTCTATAGAGTTACACTTGAAAGATTGGGCTAATATAAATTATAATTTACTCCGAGAGTAATGTTTACTATGCCTAGTGAAGGAATGGTACGTACTGTATTAAACGATTGCTATGGCATGCGCTAAGTGGTCGTCTACTGTAGTCTAGCGCAAATTCCTAATTTTAAATTAAGTGCGACATTAATTTCATACTAAAACTCGAATGGCGTCGTGATTGAAAATTTGATAGTTTTAGCGATCTCAGATTAAAATAAATAATTACTTTGTTTATGCACATAAGTATTATTACTTATGAAGAACCACGATACACAATTTGTAATTAGGCTGCTTTAGGGAACAATTCAATTTTTTTAATATAAAAAATATTTATATGTTACATAGGAGCAAGTGGGGCATGGTAAGAAAAAGGTTGGGAAACACTGTGTTCTGTGTCTGTGCATGGTGCAGAAGACATTGTCGTGCTTGTTCACTTCGCATCATTGTAATGTATTGTGTTTCGAGCTGTGCACATCGCGCCAGTTGGAATCTTCGTCTAGATACGTCGCTGATTTTGGTCGCTTGTTTCCATCTGTAGGATACTTAGAAATTGTGTCCTTTCACAATGGTACAACTTGTACGCTTCTGTAGGGCAATGCTTTACCTTCGAATTAAGCGCAGCGTGACTGCCTCGCATTCACACAGATCCCGGGTTCGAATCCCGGTGAGGGCATGTATGTTTGTGTGCATGAGAGAAACTCTTGTCAAATCAGTTCCCCGACAAGGAAAATTGAGATCCCACACTGAGTCGCTAATAACCTGATATGTTGATACGACTGTAAATAAATCAATAAAAAAAGGTGTTGGAGACTGAGTACTGATAAAAGTCAAGGATAGCTCCGTCAGCAAATTCTATCTCTACACCACCCAGCGACTTTGGGCAATGCAGCTTGCTGTAGAAAAGTTGGAGAAGGGTGCTTAGTTTAACGGTTGAGGGTGATCGGTTCTCCATAAACCTGACATCAGGTTTATTGAATATACGAGCGCCAACAAAGTGTCCCCCGTAGGACGCGACATTCTTTACTGTTGCTGTTTTAATTTAGAAGGTGCTGGAAATAATAGTTTTCAGTTACGTTTACACTCCGTCCGTAATGCACTTTTCTGCAATTGTTAGCAGTTTATATTATTGACAAAATTATATGACCAATTTACTTTCAACCGATTTCAAGCTGGAAGAGTCATTACAAAGTGAATATCAGATACATACTATTATTTTAACGATTAGTATTTTCGATTGTGATAAAATTATTTTGTTACAAAAAATTTCTTTTCAAATAATTTCACGAATGTTAAGGCATAATAAACACACGTCTTACTATGCGTAAATGTTTAGGCATTAAAAAAGGATAGACATAATTCGTGTTTTTTTTTGGATGAACATCATTCTTCAGGTAATATCTGCCCTGCGGCTTCTTAATCCCATCATTCTTTCTATGAATGGGCAGTACACTGCAGATTCCAGTTTAAGAGTCAAATTCTCGTTTATTTGACCTACTTCTATCCAACATGGCTCGCTCGTTCCTCCTTTCATTCTATATTGGGCAACTTCAATTTTTTTTGACACAATTGTGCATATGGTCCATATTTCTAATTATTAAGTTAATAACTGAAAAACATGCTATGCCTCTTCAGAAATATTACATATTTATGATGAATAACAGAATTTATTCCTAACGGATTCGAGAGTACTTTATTTTTTTTTACTTCTGGTTTTAAGTTCCTGATTATATATATAGTAATAATTTGTCTACAATCAAAAGAAAATAAGCCCCACGTTAATGCGTCAATTTTATAGTAATTTAAATTATGATAGGATGTATTAATAATAATCAAGATTTTTTTAAAAAATTAATTTATTAACGCACAAACAATTAAATTTACATAAGTTATCATATAACTTAATTTACAACAGTTATTAAGAAATTAACTTTCAATTTACATTATTAATTAATCTTTTACAATAAAATGAATATACCTCAGGGTCGTTCAGAGCCTGTAATAAAGAACTACTTGTTGATAATTAAATTTTATCTAGCTATCATCGGATTAATTTATCAATAGTTTATTACAATGCAAAAACACATAAAATATGAACTTAAAATTCTGAACGAAATTCGAAATCTGACTATAATACATTTACTTATGAGTTTACAAATACTAATTCTGTGTAATTTTAACTTACTGGCTCTGGTACTTAAGGAAATTGGGCTCGTTCGTACACACGAACTTTATAGACAGGCCATTTTTAACACTGATTCTAATAAAAGCTTTTAGTTTGCAAAATGGTTCACTGTTCGTTTAGGAAATACCTCGTTCCGCAGTTTATTAACTGCTGGATGCAGTTGCCTGGACTCCCAAAATCGAAGACAATGGTCTAAATCAAAATATAACAATTGAGCCTCTGCGCTATAAATATTTAGCGCTTGAATATTACGTGGTTATTACACAGACTGCAACTTGGAAAATGTTCTAACTGTTCTAGCTGTTGTTACTTGTATCCAGACACTTTCTGAATATGAAACTTTTCGTCAGACCTCTGCTAAATTTTCAAGACGACTTTCCTGGAGCTCGTCTCCTCACAGACTCTGCTCTCTGCGTCTAGCGAACCAAAACAGCCTACAATTACCCGCAAACATGGCATTCTTGCCACATTCTTGTGTACAACCTGTGTGTTTTATGCCGCTAACAATGCGAGTCCAAATTTCTGTTTATTAATTAATTATTTCCTTTTAATTACCTAATATATATATATATATATATATATATATATATATATATATATATTATTTCATGTGCTTTAGAATCATATAACGCATCACGTAATGGTCTATGTATTTTTATACTTTCTTGGTGCAATCAATTTATTGTATAATATTCAATGATGGAATTATATGTTTCGTTACCCAACATTTTCCTGTATGATGGAAGTGCTGATAATATTAGTTCCCAGTGTTCCTCCTACTTTACAATCTAGAATAAATTTAATCAACTTTTCTGAGGAACTAACAACTTCCAACTGTGAAATTGTTGAACAGTAAGGAACTGCGTTGGACTTTATGGGTGGAAGTTAATATCAGAGAAATGGTTCTATTACAATTTTACATGTACAGACCTACTAATTTCAGGGTCATAGACTAGAAAATGAAATATATACTACTGATATTTATTTGAATGTAAATAAACGTCGCATGTGTTTATATAGAAGGAAACATCTGGGCCTTGGAGTATTTTACAACTAAATGGGATTTTGCGGTTAACAGGAGATTTATGGGAACAGCCGCAAGGTCACAAAGAGGACGGCCTCGGGCGCCCTACGTAATAGGCGTCTCGCCAACGCCGGCTAATCGGCGTCGGTTAGCCACAGTTTATTTAACGCGGGTCTACGGAAGACAGCAAATTGGCTTCTTACACAGTAGTATAACATAACTGACAGCATAGCCATTACTATACTATCTAATCTATAAAGTGACTGAAGGACGCATATAAAAACAAATAATGTAATACAGTCATAGAATTGAAGAACACATACGAACAAGTAGTAGTACACTTTAAATTTTGCTGCATGAGCAGAGGAAATCAGAATCAAGAAGCTGAACTGGTATTGCTAGATGGATCATTGTTCCTAGATTACGCGGCAGTAAACGACGTGGGGTAGTTTAGTGCCGCTTAAACGTATTAAGGTATCGTTAAATCACAATCATGTTAATTAATAGAGTGCCGAAACGACACAGTTTGTCGATGCCCTTCTGTAAACATATCTAGGTAGATAGTGGTAACAGAGATAGAGAATTCCGTGTATTTTCGAATTCTAGCGAATCTGTTTTTTGTGGTTATGAGAGAAGCCGCTGCTGTTTGATTGATGCTGGAAATGCGGTTCTGTTCACGACAGACTTCCGCCTAAGAAAACAATGCAGGATCAGATTAACAAGCTTCGTGGAAATGAAACCCGCATTTTTATCGGCGACTTCATTAGCTGCAGATCGCCGTTTCCATGGCGATGGATAAACCCATTCAGGCTCCCCTCCGGTGTGCTAAGTTTGTAGCATTCACAGAGACTAATTTTAGTAAATGGAAATCCCGGGCATTTCACACTCCTACACACAATTGCGAAATTTTAATTGTAACCACGGCACTACAACGACATTTCCCTTGCGAACGCCCACAAAAGTTTTATCTCTTAGAGAAACAAGCCTTCAGTGAGACGTCAACTTCTTTTTTCACTTAATTGTCCGTGTCCTGTTCAAAGTAAGAGGACTTGCAGATGACTATTACTGAAATATTTTACCGTTGCAAAATGCGTTCACTCTGCGTAATTGTTTGCTTGAATATTATATTTCGTAAATCATTTTTGCAAAACTCGTGTTCGCTTTTCACCATAACTGTGGTTTGATGATTATAGTTTGAATGATGATTAAGTTTACATCGCATGAAACGAGTCGAATGTTACATCTCTGCCAAAGAACAAGGTAGTACTCCTAACAATTCCCGAATTAAATCAGAAAAACTAATTTCAATTTTTTATATATTCGAAAAGTTAGACAAAGCGCACGAATTAAAATTCAATCTTAACGCAGAAATTCCACTGTGGAAAACTTTCATTAAGTAAATGCATCAAAATACTTGTTTCTTTTAACATAATTGTCTAAGAAAAATTATATTCAGGTTATAGAAAAAATAAGTGAATTGATTAGTTATGCCAAGAGCTGACAGAATACAGAAAAATAAAAATTAAAAGCACATTTCCTCTGACATTGCAGAATTGGTAAGGTGCACCAAAAACTTAGAAATAAAACAAGTCAAACAGATAGAGAAATGTAAACTTTGTCGAGGAATTTAGGGAGATGAAACATAATAGATACTACTGAAAGAGTTTGTATCATTTAGAAGAACGGTGGGAAACCCCCGACCCGCGGGCCACATCCGGCCTTAGTGCAATATTTGTCCGGCCCGCAACTGAATTTCTCTGTTGCATACATATATTGTAGTAAACACAGTATTATTAATTACTTAAATCCCACGTTGAGGCACAAAAGTAATAAACACAATTTTATGAGATTTCATGTAAACAAATTAAAATTTAAAATGATAGGACTTTCAATGAAAAATCAGACTTTAGAATATAAAACAAAGTTAATTTATTAAAACAAATTATTGTCACCATTGAAAACGATGTTACATGTTGGTAAAATGCCACGGCTTGATTTCAGGACCGATTATCGGGCCTCCATTAAAGAATGTTAAGACAAAACAATTAAAAATTTACAAAGTGAAAAATTCTTAACTTACACGATTGGTGAAATATGAAATCTGACGATAAAATATTATATACATTAGGTTTACAGATAATAAATTTTATTTTTAATTTACATTACCATTTTTCTGTGCGAAAGGGGGTTTCATCTCACTCGATTATTTTAACACTTCACAGACAGGCCATGTTTCAATGAATTTAATATGGTTATAATTTCCACACACAACAATTCCTGCTCTTTATAGTTGATGACGTTGTTTAAAGCCTTGATGCTTGCATAAATATTGCCAATGGGAAAATATTTCAGATTGTTGCCTCGTAATTTATAAACCCGGGACTTTACTATATTATGTCTATGCTGCCTTCCAGAACAAACTCTGCATTTCAAGTTCTCTCTCCGCCGACTCCCAACACACACTACATCTTTTCAAAATATATTCTGCTATATTTCCCCCCAACTCCTAACACACTCTTTCTTAATTTCTGAGTTTTCTGACTACCTCCTGCTTTGCCTCCCAAAAACACACTCTAACAACTTTATCATTTGAGCTCCAAAACCACACTCTTTCATCAACTTTATCATTCGAGCTCCCAATCCACACTGAATTTCCGCGCGTCCAGCCATGCCTTCGTGACAATGCACACAACAAGCAAGCATTATATCCCCATATTATTGAACACAATTCTTATATTTTCGCCGCCGACAATGAAAGTCGTAAATTTTTTTCATTAATTAATTACATGTTTGTTTTTAATTACCACAATATATATATATATATATATATATATATACATATATATATATATATAATTTCAGGCCAATAATCCTACTCGTATGGATAATAACGAATACTATAGAAATGTTTCTGGATGTAAACCAGCCAGGACAACAAGCAGTGTTCCGAATTGGATTGAGCATAAAAAACAATATCAAAGCAATGAGACGGCCAAATGAATATTGATTGAGTTTATCAATAGTATTCATAGACTGTAATACTAAATTCAAATTTTGTTGGTAAGTTTAATTGAGTTGTGACCGGTACTTTTTATTAAATAGTGCAACAATGAAATACAGAAAGTCACTATTGACGAATTGATCCGAAGTGGAACACTAACATAGTCTGCAATTTTGATGATAGGCACAAAAGCTACGCGTAAGTTTTGTTGCTACCTGAAATGAGAGCCGAAATCTGAATATGATTTGCATTTTAAATTTGACGACTCACTATAAAGTGCTGGACTGTACGTCGGAGCCGTGTAGTACGCCCATGAATGGTAATGCAGTCATTAAAAGCGAAGGTGCGTATTTAGATGCGTAAATAGGAGCCGTTAAGCACATGGCACGTTTTCATCGCTTTTTCTGCAGAACTGCTTGTTGGTACTGACACTACGATAAGTAATATCTATGTTTTAACTGTGAAAAATTTAAAAACATTTCCTTCAGGTAAGTAAGTCAGGACGGAAAGAACCACTTTAATAGATTGGAATTAACTTTATATGTAGTACTTAAGTTGTTAATTTATAAAGATAATTACATATATTATTTGTCTTTTGATTAATAAAACAATTGATAACCTTATACAGACTCTTATTATTTATATTGTAACGACGTTTTGATATCTATTTGTACCTTCTTCAGGTATTTTCCTAAAGAGGAGGTATTTGTAAATGTTTAGGTTCATAGTATAATAATGCAAAGTAAACAAAGGCAAACTTACGAAATCAATATTAGTATTCTAATTTCTAGCACAAAAAGATGACAAAAAAGTTATTAACTTCACAAAGTTTTTTTTAAATAATATAAAGAAAATTTTTTAATACGAAGATTTTACAATTGTGATATAATTTTGAAGACACTAACATGTTACAATTATCTTGAAGAAATGTCCTTGCTTCTTCAGTGAGTAGTTGAGGAAGTTATGAATTATTTATTTATCTATAAATATATATACAAACACACACACACACACGCATATATATATATATATATATATATATATATATATATATATATATATATGGATATTCTGACGTGATTTCTCTCGCAAGGTTCGCAACCTCTTTTTTACAATTCTCTGTCAATTAAAGGAAACAGACAACAACGTGGATGCCTATTATGAAAAAAAAGCAACTTGTTTCTGTCCGTAGGTCGTAGATCAATGTGATTTGAAATATTATATGCAAATGAAAAGTGCATATCTGTTTCATTTTGTACAGAAATAATTTTTCCTTCGTTTATGGTTTCTCCATTGTGGAATATTAACTCTTTTTATATATTTTACATATTTGGTGATTCCTTAATATCTCTGTTGGGGATACTCATGAAATTGGTTCGGTTTTTCTGCTGAGGCTGGAACGTATGGAATTCATCTAAGTTTCCGTACGATTTCGAGGTTTCTCCTGATTAACAAATGAAAGTATGAATAGTATGCAGCATGCCTCGTTTAAAGGGAATTCCAATCCAGAACTCAGCCTGGTGGCCCAATAGATTCACGGGACATTACTGCCACAATAAACGCGAGCAACGCGACATAATTGCCTACAATTAATTTTTCACCAGACCAGACTGCGGACATTAACCAGCAGAGCGGCTTTTGTAATGAACTAAGTTAGTGCATGCAATATTGTCTCCGAATGATCCATCCCCGATGGGACAACTCCACGAGAGAACTGAGCGTTAGATTGCAAACAGCACGCAATTACGAAGTTAGCGGTCCAGTGAAGCACAAATGGACTGTTGAACAAGACTGCCATTCCAACCAGAAAAACACACTGCGTTAATGCTTTTCTTACTTCTAGGCGTGAGCTGTTGTAAAGAAACGATCCGATTCAAATGTCCATCAGTCGTCAGTCAACCGTGTGGACTTCATTTTTATCCCGCGTTTTATGCGCACTCTCATCGAAATACCTTCCCTCTAATACTTTGTTCACTAGACCTGTACAAGCACCAAAACTATGCCTCGTCTCATTTTGAGGATTTTCAAATCCTTCGTGATACAACTGGATAATTAATTAACATCATCATTACACGGAAACACATTTTAAATGAACATAGTCTTTTCTTTTTCAGGTTTCCAAATTTCAGGCCGGTAACTTTTTCATTTCTATTTCCGTAATTAACTAGTTGCTGGGAACAGGAAATAAATCAAACACAAACCAATGATTTTAAATTAATAAAAAATATTAAGTACTTACAATGTACAGAATTTGAGAAATATCCCGCCATCCTTCAAATTTTTTGTCGAAATCCTATTAAAACTTCTAGAATGTTGTCGTACAACTCACTATAGGCTAATAGTTCCCTAAATTTTAAATTCAATGACAACGGTGGATTCAAAGGGCTAATATTGTTCGCATGCTCCAATTTTCGGTTTCGGATGGAGTGATTTCTACACTAGATAGTGACGGAACCACTCCTTCATCATCGTGTCACTAGAGGGACCTTGGTCTCGAACGATGTTTCGTAGTTCTTTTAACTAAATTTTGGACCAATGTGTGGGCTTCACGATTAATTACAACATGTATAATAATTGATTTCTTCAATTTTCGCACAAATACAGACATGAAAACATGATAAGGCGTACTTTCTTAAAAAGTCAATTTCTCAAAATAGGGAACTCGCCAAAAGCTCGATGATGACAAATATGCATTAAAGGTTCCGACCAGTTTTCGAGTCTCAGTAAGAGGTAACCGTGAGTATTTCAAAAGTTATAAAACAGTCCTCATCCCCTCAATTTCTCGTGGAGAAACCGAGGCTGTGACAGTATTCGTTAGATCAATGCAGAGAACAGTAGCATTTAAATGCTTAAGAGATATTTCAACACACGAGACACTATTAAATCTGGAACTATTAAATCTTATTAACTTGGAGTTCAAATTTCATGACGCACAAATTATCTAAATGCGATGTTTACCATGACGCTGTTAAACGCACCAACACTGTGATGCAAAAATGTATTGATGATTTGCGTTTTCCCATTGATCTTAGGATATATGGTCGTCACCTGTCAAAATTATACGACATCAAAACTGCTGTTCACCATCAAGTGAGAATTAGTAATATGTCGTTCGAGAACGAAACTAATTCAAATGAAATATTCCTGAAAAGAAACTGTCTTGTCACTGGAAATTCACAGTTAGTCAAAAACGTCGATACCGAAATGGGATACCGCTGAAGTCTTCTGTCGGCGTATATATAAGAATTTAAATTATTTTCTCTAATTTTAATAAATGCAACGAACATGGAAATTTAACTTATAATTATATTTCAGTAGTAAATGTTTAATTAATTTAACAAATTTTGTAATATTCGGATGTAAATTAAAAAATGTTTACTTAAAAAATTTCATAGTTTCATTTCAGTCATAATCAGGACAATAATTTATTCCTCTCTTTCTAATTTTAAATTTTCGGACTAAAAGAGTACGATTTTAGAAAGTACATTCAAATTACAGATGTTATATAAAGACAAATAATATCCTTTTAGCCGAGGACACGAAAAACAACACGTGTCCTGTAGTGATATTACATACTCATTCTAATATTAGGCTTAATCTGGATTTGAAATTTCTTGTCAATGGTGAGGTAACATTATTATTTAGATTCTCTCCCGGATGACGAACAGAGTTTTTCCTCTACTGTTCGAAACGTTGGAGTTTCTACATCTTTCTCTGAATTTCCTGACTATTTTTCACGTCATCTCTTTGACCTAACTTGTTTCTTGCACACTGCCTCTCTCCATTTTTCTTGTTTGCTATCTAAATAACAATATTAAGCTTATTAAAGGGAATCTTAAGAATTTTACATATTTATATGCAAGTGACCTCATTCAATAAGTCAATACGTAAAGCATCTGCTGTTTCGTTTTAAGGGTAGCAGGCTGCACGAGGGTATTCCACGTGGTGGCAACTCTCCTTTAATAGCATAGGAACGGATTTGATGCAGGGGATGTGGAAGGGTAGAGGAATGTAGCCAAGGGTTAACTATTGCTCCATGGCTGTAGTTTAATGATCCTACCCGGCATTCGCCTAACAGTGATGCAGGACAATCCCTAGAAAGTCTGCATCAGGTAGGTGTGGATTTATTTTTTCAGGAATACTAAGAGAAGGCCGCGTGCGAGAATGAATCGTCGAAACACCGAGGAGTTTTAGACTTTCATACTTGAAAATTTATGTCTCGGACTCAGTCCCTGTAAGTTTCGACGTATAATGGCTCTCTATTGCCTCTAAGTTATGTTTTTGTGCGGATTGCAATCAAAGTTCAGTCTTAAGTTTGAAAATAAATATTTATCTTTACTGCCTGGGGCCTGATTGACAACTTGGTCTCAGGGTCTGAAACCAAATTAGTCAGATGAACTATTCATCTCATTTGAACTAGTTCAGTATAATAAAGGACGTATAAAATAACTATTCTATTGAAAGTACTATCTTGCCCATCACTACTGAGAATTGAAAAATATTTTTTTATTAGAAATATTATTTAACTGATTGGAATTCTTCCTTTACTGTATACCGTTAGTGTATACGGAAAAGATAAAGCAAGGAGTAAATGAAAGTAATCTGTTGCAGGAAGGCAGGCTAAGATTGTGTTCAATAATAAGACTCAAATCGTCCTTGTTGTCAGCCCCTTGCCCTCTCCATCTACTAAAAGTCCAAGTCGGGGTATTCTAGTTCACTATAATAAGACGGTCAAGTTAAAGAACTGTATCCGAGCCCCGCAAAAAAATAGAGGAGCATTATCTCACCTGATAGATCCCATAATTCGCAATTCTAGTGAACTAAACAAAAAATGCTTGACAATAAAGGGTGCATTAATTTATTTCGCCGGCTTGTCGTATTTTATTACGGTATGTGCGAACTTTTTCATGAAATATTTAAAGAATATTTGCCACTGCATTTAACCACTGTGCCACATAAATTCCGCACGCACTGCCGCGTTAAAGCCTCGAGGCGAATAAAAACCAAAAACACGGGGGCGAAAGCAGTGCCCGCTGGCTATAAATGAGAAAGCGTTCAATTGTAAAGTACGGCAGCCGAAGCCCTTTGTGAGGGGCAAATGTTGCGTTTTGTTTACTGCCGGCCATTAACACAATTCCAATTCTGATTGACGGGGTCTATATTGGTCACCAAAAAAAAGAACGACAAGGACAAATTTCACGCTGGAGTGGCAGTTTGTGCTCTGCTTGCGAATTCTGGGCCGTGAGTTTGCACGTAGGTTCGAAGGAAATTAATCACTTCCACAGTCCCGAACAGGTGTCAGCAGAAATGTATTTATTACATCCAGGAACCGTCTGTCATGTGGCACGATATAACAAACGCTCCGGGACAGGATCCTTGTCCGTGCATTAATGTAGTCGCGGAAGCCAGATTTCCACAGGTCACTTCTGTCGCTGCAAATCGTTTAAAAATTGTGAAAGTGAGCAGAATTGAAAATTAGAAAGGCTCGACAATAAAAATTTACATTCGAGATACATGGAAAAGAAAGGTGCTTTTAAATATAGATAGGTTGACAGAATTCAATGAAAAAAGCAGACATTCCGGTACGAAAATGGGTAACAACATCGTAGAGGAAGATCAGATAACTGTAAACCATACAATTCCTTAAAGTATTTAAATAAATGTGAAAAAAAACAGCCTATAGTCTGTAAAATGTATGATCAAATTTAAAACATATTTGACAAACACGTTTCATTCCTAATTGGAACCTCTTCAGGGGTACAATTTCAATTAAAATCTGTTATCAGAATTTTTTTTGAAAAAACCAAATCCAAACATGATAATTTTTAATACATTTATGTATAAAGCAAATTTATACATATATATTACGTAGTTTCTTAAAAGAAAATTTTTATTAACAGAATTCTCATTGACAAAGCTATTGAATATTATAATATATAATTATATAGTACAACAAATATATTACAATAATAAGGAATTATAAATTTTATTTAAATTATTGGTGTAATTTTTTTACTTTAATAGCAGAAACATTGGGTCTAATACGCATCATTTCAGTCATAAATATGGAATAATATTTACATTATTCATCTAAAATATTTACATTGTGCCAATCAAAATTACGTTTTTTAATTGTTTGAGTCCAACTGAATAATTTGGAACGTTAAATTTCAAATTGTTTTTATGTACATTGATTTAATTTTTTAGACAGATTTTTGTTTGCACGATATAACAAGAATTACAATATTAACAATTAATGTGGTAAATAACATTATGCTTATATAAAATGGAAATTTTTTCTTTAATATTTTTAAATAAAATTATAAATTATAGTTAAGTCAATAAGATTGTATATACATAATTTATTAAAGATTATCATGCGTGCAGGAAATTTAGATAACTGAATTTAATTGAAATTGATCACTTGAAGAGGTCCCAATTATCTACGAAACGTTCTGTTTGTCAAATACAATGCTTTACATTTAGTAATAATTTTTTTCTGACTATTAGGCTGTTGTTTTTCACGTTATCTAAACCATACAAATGTACTGAAAAGCCTTTCCATTTTTTGGAGAAGGTGAACTTCTGATGACTGCAGCTGAATGTCCATCAAACTAAATGAAACTTCAGACGAGAGCACGACAATCATATTTTTATATTTTATTTATTTATTCAAACTTGAATCATATTTTTTATAACGGAAAAACGATTATTTAACTTATCTTTTCTGATAGTAAGAAGTTCTGTTAGCTTGGGTTGCCTCAACTTTAATGCCTGGGTCAAGTGAAACAAATTAGAACAACGAATATAATTTCTTATTGTTTTGAAGAGTCATTTAATTCCAAAAAAATTACTTGCATACCGAAGTAAAATTAATCATATATATATATATATATATATATATATATATATGTTTTAATTTCTGTGTGTATTTAACATTTGTGTGCGATCCTGAATAGTGAAATCTCATTGCTAGATATAAAACATTTATTTTGTAAATTCAATTTGTTTTCAGAAAAGTGTTTGTCACAACAAATAAGTAATCAATTTTTTTAGATATTGATCTTATTGCTCCGGTCAGATCTTATTTTATTCAGTCCATTGAGTCACCTGACATTTTCCGCACTAACACCGCTCTTTTATGATATCGTCAAACAACCCGGCGTTCCTTGGAGCGTCTCATTTTATTTTTCAGATAGAAAGGTAACGGCATTATCGAACTCGCCTGAAAGTTTATTTGCACACACCAAAATGCTTTGAACATCTGAGAAGCATCGGGTCGCTTCTCCACGATATTTAGGCCAGGTCTGTACAAGGTGGTCCTCGATATACGCGATAAATCACTTGAGAGCATTAACAGAGTTGTTCTTCCGTCATACTTAAAGAGAGAAAGATAGAGCAATTAAGCTTTTCGAGTTAGAAACTTTTTCTATCGAAAGCCTTTAAGCTAGGAACTACAATATTTGTGTGCTATTTTCTCATGTAAAGGTAACAAACCAAAAGGATCTTCCAATTTACTAAACAATCATAGTTCTAGGTTACATTCTTAATATTATATCATACACCTGAAAGTTTTACGTGAAGAGCTCCGCTCATAATATACAATGCGTATAATAGAGATAAAAGTCACGGTGGATTGACATTTTAACTAGGTGTAGGAACTGTTCACCTATGTTACTTCAGTTGGGGAATCAAGATAATTATTTATGAGTGGTTCAAAAGTAACATCTCTCCATATCTGCTGAACAGCACGTTAAGAAAACAAGATTTTTGCTTCTGAAAAACGTAAAAACTTATACTTCATTCAAATTTAATAAAACTTTTTATTACCAATCAAATAAAAACTCATTAAATTGTGTTTAACCGCGATTTTTATTATAGTAACCTTATTGTAATAGTGACTGATGTATCAAAATATATTAATAATATATAGTGGCCAAGAAGTCTCTTAAGAGTTAATTCTAAACACGTTACTTGCACGTTATTTCTAATGCACTGCGTTTATTCCCCAATCCATCATCAGGTGTGTACTACACATAAACTCAAATGAAAAAGCGGCCATACTGGACTGCCTAAAAGCATCCAAAGTGCAAGAGAAAATCTGAAGAAATGTTATGGAAACAAGCTTTTAGAAATTTTGATAAAAAAAACAATAGTAATTTTCCGTAAGTTTGTAAATTAGAAAACCAATGGAGGTATTCTGTAATTGATGTCAGCGTCGCTAATGACCCTAGTTGTCCGCGCGACGAAAAATAAATAAATGAAATTAAAATAAAACCTCAACCTACCATATAAAAAAAGAGGAGACCAAAGAGGTTGTTTGCGAATACAGACATAAATGCTGCAGTGGTTGTTTGTATCGGTTTTAACAGTAAAGGATGCATAATTGGATTTAATGCGTAACATTTCAGACATTAATCTTATGTAATATTTCTTTTCAGAATATAATCAAAGACTTCTTGGCCATTATTAACTTAAAATTAAATTTCAATGTCACTTGCAACAATGCGTAATTTGAAATAAAAAATATGTCCCTGTAATTACAAAGGATTTTTCAGGAATCCAGAAATGTAAGTATTCGTGAATAAAATACAGCTTTTTGGGGCAACTAGCAAATGCCCGACATAAATGATGCAGGTTTTTCTAGGTTTTTCACTGTATCACTTTTAGGCGAATTGCCGGGTAAGATCCTTAAACTATATCCCGGGGGCCCTAGTTAACGTTTTTAAGGTGAGCTTTCCTCGTGAAATACTTAGTGAGAAAGTCCCTCTGTCTGTATTTATGGAATACGATATGTCGAATACAAGACTTTGAGGGGAAATGAACCTCATTGTTAAATCATATTTTATTCATATATGTACATACAAATAGAAAGACTATAAATACATTCGTTGATTAGGAAATGTATCAGAAACGTTTATTATGTTTTCGTTACTATTTTAGTAAATGATAACCTCATGTACCGGTTCTCGTTTGCGGCCAGGAAAGGAAGTTGAGCCAAATATGAGACTGGTAAAGCGATCATTGTCCTAATTTGCTTATATATTGTTTTAGATAAATCTCAACTGAAAAATGTGTTCGTGTGGTTGCGAATAATAGGTGTTTGATAATTTAGTCATAATATTGAAAGTGAACAGAAAGCCAAATGAGCAGACGTATCAAGAAAATCCAAGGCTAATAATCAAATTAAGCGGCGGAGAAATGGAGTAAATCTTGAAAGATAAATGGAGCCCCTCGTTAGCTGGCCATACAATCCCATAAAGATCTCTTATAACAAGAAAATGATCATATGAAGCCTTTCTATAACGAGCTCGGCGGCAGGGGTCATTCAGGGTCCTTTTGAAAGGTGAGCTTTCCTCGGGAAATATTTAGTTGAACAGCCAGAGAAAGTCCCTCTCTCTGGAATTATGGAATGCGATGTTTTTAATTCACAAGTCTTTAAGTACTGACATTAGAGTCATTGCTAATAGTGCTAACAAAATGCTGTGGCGTTCAGAGAATACGAACGATCCCGCCTTTTAGTCCGTTTCCTATGCTATAAGAGCAGAATTGCCCCTATGTGGATTACCCTATACATAGCCTGTCTACACTTTCTTCTTCTCCTCTCCCGTCATCCGAAGGGTGTGGGGCAAGTAGACAAGTAGCAAATGCACGACCTACATGATGCATGTTTTTCTAGTGTTTTCCCCGCATCACTTTTAGGCAACTAGTCGGGTAGGATCCTTAAACTACAGCCCAGTGTCCCTAGTTAACCCTTGGCTACATTTCTCTACCCTTCCTCATCCCCTCTTTCAGTCTATTTCCTATGCTATAAGAGAGGAGTGGCCACTATATGGATTTCGCTATATATTATCTATGTACACTTTATTCTTATTTTCTCGGCCAGCTGTCTCCTAAACTGATCGAGACACGGAGATGCTAATGCTGCGTCCCCACAGCAAACCCCTCTCGCACTATCGGAAGGGCGTGGGACAATCACCTACTGCCCAACCCACCTGACGCAGATTTTCTATAGTTTGTCCTGCATCAGGCGAATGCCGAGTAGGAGCCTTAAACTATAGCCCGGGGGCCCTATTAACCCTTGGCTACCTTCCGTATCCTCCGTTTCAAATCGATTCCTATGCTATTAAAGGGGAGTTGCTACCACGAGGATTAACCTCATGTAGCCTGTTGCTCTAAAAAAGTAATAGTCGACCAGCTTCGTCATAAACCGATCAAGGTACGGAGAAGAGAATGCTGCGTTCCCACAGAAAGTCCCTACCCCGTCATCGGTAGGGTGTGGGACAAGTACCTAGAGCTCGACCAACCTGACGCAGGTTTTCTAGAGTTTGTCCTGCACTTTTAGGGGAATGACGGGGGGATTCTCGTGTACAATAGAGACAAATAGTAATGATTTAACAATGCTTGATTCATTTAAAAACCTTTGAGAAAAGTTATGGAAAAATAGGTTCGCAATTGAGAATATTTTTTTGAAACTATTCGTTATAAAATATTACTTAAATATCTGAGATACAGTTATTAAGTAAATTCCTCTTTATTAAATAAATGAACCAGCCAACAAATCAGCAACAATATGATAAAATAATAAATGACAAAACGTTTCGTTTCTGTCTTGGAACGTCCTCAGGTGCACAAATAGAAAATACAAATATTTAGAGTAGATAAATTCTACCAGTATTAAAATAATTTAATTCTTTGTATTTTATGTATATTCAATAAATAATACAACTTTGGAGACAAATTTATAAAAGTATGTTCTTTTTACACAAAATTACGGCCGAAATTCATCTTTAATACCCCTTCATCATTTATACCATTGGCAAATATACATTATGAAATGTGATCACGGAGCACACTCTAATCTGACATCTTTAGAAACAAATAACAAAAATGTCAAGAGAAAAATTACACGTTCCCCGATTTTAAAAGGCAAGACATTTCATTGAGTTTCTCCTGCTATCGTCCTATTAATGAAACCCGAGTGTCTCATTAAGCGTTCATCATCATATTCGAACAATATTTCTCCAAATTCATATTTTCTTGCCAATAAAGATTTAAATAAATGTCTTAATCCATTTCTCAACCGCAACAGCTTTTTCCTCCATTCTTAAAACTCTATTTTCTTAAGCTAGAGTTTTCCCCGAACAATCTTAAATTTCCATACAGTCCGAACTGTTTTCTAGGGAATGTGACAGAATTTTGAGGCTTGTGAATAATAAGACTGAAGTCCTACTGTTGTCTGTTTTTAATTTGAAATTCTCGGAAAACATGTACTGTCTTTATAATTAATCGAAATTATGAGTTACTATGGAGTATGTACAGCACAGAGTGCGAACAAAACAATATTTCAGCTTAACGTTACTGCCAGAAAGTGTTAGCGATTGCGTATTCAGCGGCGAGCGCGTGGTGGAGAACATTTTTATCGAAGAAGTAAAATCCCGTGCCGGGGAAGGACAGGAAGACGAAGCGCCTCTCCCCTTTGGCTGCACATAACTCTCTGACACGGGGTAGGTTTTTACCCTGAATGACAATGAAGACAAGCTACAGTTGAGGACAGGATGATGGAAAGCTCAGACGCCCAAATCCAGTCACATCGCAATTGGAGTCATTCGCTGCACTGCCACCAACTTATGCGAATAAACAACATCAGTTGGCGTAAACTTACAAGCTGAGTCATTAAATGAATTGTAAATTTATTCCACGAAAACAATATTTTTTGAAGATTTAACAATACCGTTGTACGTAGTTCGATTGTCGTCAGTACACATTTATCGCCAGGAGTTACAAATTAAATCTGTAGAAGAATTTATCAGAATGTTTGCTACGAAAATAAAATTCTGATTACAGTAACATGAAAACATAACTAAGTTGTCAGTAAAATATCAATACTAATAAAATTTATCTCACCACGATAAACAGGCAAAAAAAATGGGAGACGTAAACTGACGGAGATAATGAATTTTTTTTTTAGGGCAACAGGCTACATGAGGGTAATCCAAGTTGGGCAACTCCCCTTTAATAGCATAGGAATGGATTTGAAAGGGGGGATGCGGAAGGGTCGAGTAAGGTAGCCAAGGGTTAACTAGAACCCCCGGGCTATATTTTAAGGATCCTACCTGGCATTCGCCTAAAGAAATGCAGGGAAAACCCTAGAAAAACCTGCATCAGGTAGGTCGGGCATTGGGTAATTGTCCCACTCCCTTCCGATAGCGGGAGAGGAGTTTGCTGTGGGGAAGCAGCATTCCCTTCTCCTTGGTTCGACCAGTTTAGGAGGCAGATGGCCGACTGTTCCAATGCGGACAGCAAACAACTCTTATCGTATGCCCAAGGTCTGTGACCCCGGAACATACACCTCTCAGAACAAGCCGAGGTGCCTCGGCTTGTGGGAACCTTAGTTCAAAAACGAAGAGTGGAGATAATGAAAAGCGTCTGCAAATATTTCAATGTTAAGAATGCATGAGAGACCGCAAGTCATAAATACGAGGGTAATCCCAGAAGTACCGACCTAACATACAGATGGATCGTTCTTCATTGAAAAACAAAAGTGGTGAAAATTATCAAGCTTATGTTTGAAGATTGAAGACGCTAAACTGTATAGTATTTTTATGTCAGCCATAAATAGTTAAACGCTCTCAGTGAATTTGTAAACATGGAAAAAATTGGTCTTCGTTAAATATCAATATCAAAGTCGAGATGGTGAATCTTTTTACGCTTATATCAATAAAAATTTGGGTGTCAAAGTCTAAAAAACTACTCCGCACGATCTGTCAAGATGAACATCGAAGTGGTCGACCGAATGATAGGACCACGCCAGAAATTGTAACGAAAATCGATAAAATGGTACTGAGTGACCGTCGACTGAAAGTGCGCGGACTAGCCGAGAAGGTAAGCATTTCAAAAAGTGTTGAAAATATGGACACGAGAAAACTGTGCGCAAGATGGTTGCCGCGTTTGATTACAATAAAACAAAAAAAGCGTCGTTATCACAGTTTATGCGTCGCTTCATAACTGTGGATGAAAAATCTGAGACGAAAGGACAGTCAAGTAATGGAATGAAAGGTGAAAATATGTTGTAAAAAAAGACGAAAACAGTTCCATACGCTGGCCAGGTCATGGCGTTGTTTTCTTTGTTTAGAGTGCGATATTTTTCACGCATTGTCCTCAAAATAGAAAAACAATAAACGGCATATATCTTGCGAGCGAATTGTAGCATTTGAATCATGGAATAAGGCCGTATTTGGCGACAAGGAAAGTGTTGCTTCTTCACGAAAATGCCCCAATTAACATATTCGTTATTAAGATGACCAAAATCAATGAGTCAAAGTCCGAATTGCTCCATCACGCACCCTATTCGCTAGAGATTTAGCTTTCTCGGATTATTTTCTCTATCCAAACTTTATAAATTGGTACGCTGGAAAAAGATTTGCCAACAAAGGAGAAGTAGTCTGCGGTTGAGGATCTCGATAGTTTTCACTTTAAACAGGTTATCGAAGCTATTAAATATTGCTGGGGAAAAGTGTATCGAGCTAAAAGGAGACTACGTTGACAAATAATTATATATTTTCCTATTTTTTTTATTATTTATTTGTTAGGTCAGGTTTTTTGAAACTACGTTACCTTTCTCGAAAACTTTTTCTGAAGTCTGAGACAAATATTCCATCATTTTTCACTCATAACTGAGGTCCATATTTAGGAACTTATTCAAGTCGATCAAATTCTCCTGGCAGGCATTAAGGACTTCAAGCTGTGACCTGATAAAATTTGGCTGCGTTGTACAATACCAACATAAGCGGCAGATAAGGAATTTCCGACATATTTTGTAACTAATCTCACAAGAAAGCTGTTACAATAGATACGTACATTTACGTATCATAGGATCTGTGGTTACTAGAAACCAAGATCATTTATATACGTTTTATAAATTGAAAAGTAAATGTTCTCAAATTGTTTACCTTCTTACTTCTGAATATTCCGCTTTACTCGACACTGAGCGGATCAAAACTTTGACGTACGTCTACATTCAATTCCACGTGCAGCTTCATGAAGTATCTGCTGCCTTGTTGAGAAACGACCTTTTTGTTTGTTTGTTTGAACCTGTCATTTTATCGGTTGCCGCTGTGGGGCACACGCAGTAAATAAATCTCTGGTGTAAATTCAATTCCGACCCAGAGTCGATAGAGCGAGGACGAGTGGCAGCCAGCCAAAATTACCCGCTTTATTGCTCTTAAGTCTTCGGTAAAACCAACCAATCGAACCTTTCCTCGACAGCAGGTAAGATGGGAGAAATGATTAAGAAGTTTGATGATTTCGTTTCATGCCTAAGCTTTCCAATCCCGGAATGCTCTTATCTACATTCCCTGACAATAAAAAGAATCTGTCCCTAAATTGACAATTTATTCCACGCATTAGTTTTACAGTCGATATAAATCTTTGTTTTTTCCAATAAAATCTTTTGAGAAATATATCATAATTTATTTTGCATATAATTGTTATTATTATTTATTATTATTATTATTTATTATTATTATTATTATTTATATTTGCATAAAAATTATTTATTTGTATATATTTTTGGAGGTACATCAATACTGAATGTGTTAATAGGAATTAATTCGATAAATGAGGGCGAAGTGTAAACATGGATATGTATGTAAGAAAGACAATTCGTAAATATTCCAATTTATAAACAGATCTCCAAAATTTGATCTACATAATTCAATTGTTCGTTAATTTAATCTTTTATTTTAGTTTAATATCCGTACGAACTTTTTCCTACAATTTATTGCTATTGTTTCCACAAGCATGATTAGGGTCCTCATTAGGACCGAAACATGTGGCTTTTGGAATTAAATTATTATTTAAAAATAATTTTTTTCGACTTTTTTAATGATTTCTTTATGCAGACGCAAAAATATAACTCAAGTTCTACATTTACGCTATGAAGCCACGTAGTATGATCGTAAAACGATTAAGTAAAGTTAGCATAAGGCACTGGAGTTTCAATTCAAGATAGTAGGAATTATGTTTCATTTGTAATAAAAAAAAAGATAATTGTGTACTCATGGAATCTACTCCACTCAATTTCCTGAAGCTTTTTCTTTGTTTTGAAAGCATCACAACTGAAAATCCGGTGTGAAATCAAATTTTCACGCACGACTGTTTTTGACATATTTTTATAGGGTTTAAATAAGTGTAGGGTAATAATCCAACAATGAGTCTGCCCTAGGAAGCCATTAATTCTGAACACGCACCGAGCTGGCTGATCCCGCGCGTGTTGATTGCGCCGCGACTGTTGCACGCGGAACAAAAGCGCCAGCTGCTGCTGCAATTTGGAGGCGATGATCCAATCCAATCACGGGCAACTGCTGCCTGACCTGCCCCGCTGTCCATAACAGAGATTAATTCGCGTACAGGAACTATTTTCGCTTCGCTTTCTGTTAGGGCGTGCCCTCTCCCTCGTCGCTACTCTGCCTGATTACTGAACGAAATATATTGCTACACGGTGCGGTTATGCAAATGAGTTCCCTCGCGCCCGACATGAAATATCCATCAACAAGACCCTTTTCAGAGCCATTGATAAACTTTGCGAGACGTCTTCTCACAACTTTACAAAAGCTGTGCTTCGCTCGAGGTGCTAGACAGGATTTCTTCTGGAACTAAGTTGCGAAGAGCAATTTACACGTTATACTCTCTATTTTCAAAATGTTGTACTGACGTCTATAGAAAAAAATTTCATAATCAATATACATCAACTGAAGTAAAACCAATCAAAACCATGTAAACTTTACTCATACAACGAATTATAAAATTACTCATGTATTGTGAATCTCACTCAGTCTTCAGATTATCACAGACTGGATGACGAAACGCAATGGGCTTCAAAAATATGTTTTTTGACAGTCGGCTTTCATATAATGACACTAAAAAACTGAATAATAATATTTAATACTCGACGTTTCTTCTCACGATTGTGGATCTCGTCAGGTGTTGATACGTGCCATGTTAAGAAACTGAGTGTACTAGATTTTTATAATTGTATAGAAAAATTATTTGATAAAAAAAACAGGATATTTTTAATACAGTTGTTGATTATTTTTCCACATAATCGCCATCTTTCAATGCACGTGCTGAGCGGTTGCATAAGCTTCTTTATGCCCTCCTCGAAGAACTCTCCCGCCAGCTCCTTCCCCAACTTCACAACGTCTTTCTGCACCTGCTCGTTAGTTGAAAATTTAATTCCTCCCATGTGTGCCTTAAGAGAGGAGAAAATATGATAATCTAAAGCGCCAAGACAGTGGAATACGGTGGGGGGTTCAAAACATCCCAACAAAATTAGTCCAAGAGCGCCTTGGTGGCTAAGGTTGTGTGAGGACGGGCGTAGTCGTGCAACGATCACAATCCACTCGTCAGCATTACCCTCCTTTTATTTTGAAAATTCCTTTTCAGTTGTTTTTAGGTTCTCAAAATATCGTTGTGCATTGATGATCTTCCCCAGATGTAACCTACTCGATCTAAGTGAGACGGTGTGTTGGGATGGAAAATGGTTTTCTTTGGTGACGCAAGGGACCGGTATAACGCTTAGAAACCTAATTTTTGGCTGAGGAGGAATACCTTTACTTCGCCTAGAAGATGACGGCAGTGCATTTGTCCGTCGAAACGACGCGTTTCAATCGCATTGTTACCCAGCTGGAAACACGAGAACTTTTTCTTTACCTTTAAAAATAATTTTTATGATTCATCTAATTGTTTACAAATCAACACCAATTTAACAATTTGTGTACATCAATAGTTTAAAACTATAATTGGACAACATCATTATTTTTTAAGAATGACATATTCTTTCAAGAATATTTTAATCTATGGACATGTAGATGAATATGGTTTAAAGAAACCGAAAGGTTGTGAAAGAAATATATTTAAAATATTGATGTACACAAAATATTTTTTGGGTGGACAAGTAAATAAAGGTTTTATTAATACAGGAAATTCGTTTTCGTGCAGTTTTAGAATATTTCTATAGCTTTATTAAAACAAACGACAATTAATTACAGGCAGTATATATTTTATTTATGAACTGGTTTAATAAATGTAGGAACGAAAGCTCACAACGTTTAAGCGTTTGATGTATTCTTAGTATGGCGGAGGCTAGCTATTGCTATCATAACTGTTCTGGCAGTCGGACCGAGGCGACATTCAATCAGCGCGCATCGCTGCAAGGTAAATCACGTTGCCAGTGAAATTTGCAGCAGCGGACGCCAAATGAAAATCTGGGCTAGAGAGCGCCGTCGTCACGAAACTCGAGCTTCACCAAAGTTCACTGCTTTCGAATTTTCACGAACAACTACACACAAACCACTGATATTTTTTATAAAACATAAAAACGACCTATGAATGTTTAAATTGTGTTTAGACGATAATTCTAAAATAGGCTTTTTTTTATAAATTAGGGATTAATGTATTCTGTAATAATCAATTAAATTCGAATAGCGTATGGAAACGAGATGCCAAACGTGACGAAATTTAAGCGTAAATAGACAATAATATTTTGGCCACAGCAGTAAACATAAAAAACAAATTGGAACCTGATGATGTCAAAGGTTAAGGGTTGAAACGTTGTTAATTTAATAAATTCCCCTTTTTTTCTGCCTTAAAACTGGCTGATTTGTATTTATTTTATATTAATAATTTTTATAATACTAGAAAAGTGTTTGGCTTTCGGATTAAGTTCTTCACTCAACAATCCTTGCAAGTCATAAAAGCTTTAATGGGTGGTACAGCTTACTAAAACATACATTTTTTGTATAGGAATATATGGTTGGAAGAGACGCGTTGAGGCACAGACATAAAAAAATAAGTCATGAAATGAAAAACATTGTTATGGAGACATTATTTTCGAACCAATTTCGTTTGATCACCAAGAGAAATTTGAAGCCAAACAACCAACATTATGTGTTTTTACTAATTTTTGATAAAACATCATAAACTTTATCCCTAGAGATCCTTTTCTTGTGGCTGACAGCGATTGTAGAAGTGACGATATAGGAACTGCCTGTCATTTTGGCCTAGATTTTTTTGGGGTGTAGACAGGCTATGTATAGGGTAATCCTCATAGTGGCAACTCCCCTCTCATAGCATAGGAAAGGGATTTGAAAGGGGGGATGCGAAAGGGTAGAGGAAGGTAGCCAAGGGTTAACTAGGGCCCCCGGGCTATATTTTAAGGATCCTACCCGGCATTCGCCTAAAGAAATGCAGGACAAACTCTAGAAAAACCTGCAACAGGTAGGTCGGGCATTGGGTACTTGTCCCACGCCCTTCCGATAGTGGGAGGGGAGTTTGCTGTGGGGACGCAGCATTCCCTTCTCTGTTCCTCGACCAGTTTAGGAGGCAGTTGGCCGACTATTCCAATGGGAATAGCGGACAACTCTTACCGTATTCCCAAGGTCTGTGACCCCAGAACATACACCTCTCGGAACAGACCGAGGTGCCTCGGCTTGTGGGAACCTTAGTTCAAAAACGGAGAGGAAAAGGCAGCCTCAAAGGTAGCCCCTTCGTGTCTCTCCTACAAGGTTCTGCCTGCGAGAGAACATCCCTCGCAGGTACTGCCTGCAAGAGAATAGCCCTCGCTGCAGTTATTGTGCCCTAGATGACTCGATTGAGGACCCCATTTTTCGACTCTTCATTGCGGCTGAAAGCGGACGCGAAATGCCTGGCATCTTTGGAACTGTTCGCCAATCACTCATTCGACTCTATGAAGCACGTATTACTGTTGGCGGTCAAAATGATGAGCATTTATTGTAAACATTGCTGGAAATCAGCACTTTGCGGTGACGTAAATAAACGATGATTTTCTTTTCATGACTTTTTTTTGTGTGTGCGTGCCTCAACGCGTCACTTCCGACCATACATTACTATAAATAAAATATATGTTTTAGTAAGCTGTTCCTACCATCAAAGATTGACCCCTGACCGTAGAATAACCCTGCATAGTAAATTACAATGAAATAATACTAAATAAAGCCGACAAGTAAAAAATATTTTAAGTATAATAGAGTATATAACAAATACTTCAAATGTTAGTTTAGATTTTGAAAAAAGTAATGATGTGTAACCATAAGAATGATATTCTTGTGGCCTGCAAAATAAAGCAATGGTATTACACCTGAAAATAGAGATTCTCTACCGATAAAAAAAAATTGTAGCACCGTGGGCCGTGTAATGTTGTTTTGATGTCTATAAATCATAGTTCAACATTTGGCTCATAATCGATTGATTATGCAACGCAATATACAAAGCTCAACACATGTAATAATTCCAATATCACCAACCGTGATCCGCAAATCGAGGAAAACTTCGGAATGCGGATGCATAATCGGGACGGTTATTAGTTGCAATCGTGCAATTTCTTTGATCACAATCACTCAGGTTTGTCTGTAGTCAGCGAGAGACTCAACACGTGGAGGAGCGATAAACAACACACGTGCATCGATTTCTGGGCTCGGAGCACATCGGGAGGTCTACAGAAGAAACAACTACGGCTACCAGGAAAGACAAAACTCAAATCTCCGAATAAAATTCTACAATAAGAAGATTTGTAATTCAATTCATCACACCATTAGAGTAAAACAAATCTGAAAACGTAATATAAACTTTATTAAGAACGAAGAATTCTTGTCATAAATGTAAATGTACAGTACTGCTATACTGTGAATTTAATTGATCATGCAGTAGTTTGTTGAAACTACTTTTCTAAAGAAAAATACATTCGTTTCAACTGTAACTGATTACGAGCGTAATTTCGAATATTAGGTATCTGATCCCACATGTTTTTATCTAGAATTGGCCCATGCAATGAAATATTAAAATTAGTTGTATGTAAGAATAAACTAAATAAAGGTTTAGATTATATAGGCCAATGCATTTATATTGTTTTGAATTCGCCCTTGGAAAGGATACATATTTAGAAATAATACTAGAAAATATAAATATTAACGTCTGTAATTAAACATTAACACGTAGTATTTACGACCTTAAGCAAAAAAGAAATTTTGATATAAATTTAATTAATTCATAATTAACAACTAATGAGGGTCTTATAAGGACCGCAATGTGTATTAATTAACGTTTTATCAAATTTATTTTTGTCTGTTTAAGGTCGGCAATGCTAATAATATTACCAGAATTATTTGAATAAAGTTATTTAAGATTTTGGATTATATGTTAAAATTTCAAGGAGCAATTTCTAACATTTAGAACACATAATACAAACAAAAAATTAAAGCATTTAATTAATTTAATGTTTCCCTAAAAATTAAATATACACTTTCATATATTATAATCAAACGTCGCATATACATCACTTAAAGTTGAATGAAATATCCGCTTTGTGTTACCTCTTACAGTGTGTAGATACATCTCTAGGAACAAAATTTAATTTTTCCACACAAACCCCATCCCTCTCAACCATGTCGTTAACTCTCTGCACATAGTAAGGAGTTAGTGCCACTGCAAGGAGTATCCCGAATATTGGCGTGCCCTCTTCACCACGTAATCTACTTTTCCACCGATTAACCGTACTTCGATCGATTAGCAGCATCTCAATACATCTTTTTTTAACATCTTGTATATATTTTCCACTATCTCGTTCTCACAGCACGTTGAATTCTATAACACCACGTTGCTTTTGACAAATTTCAAGTTCAGCAAACTTCTTGAAGACATGTTACGACAACGCCATTCACAGGAACGGGTTGAAATAAATTTGAAAACGAGCGGGAAAGGTGTATCAATGAACTCCATAAATTTCAAAGGTGATGATAGAAAAATAAAGTTAAATACAAATAACGTGCATTACTTTTGGAGTGACTCTCGTATTTGTCGTACAGCTTCACCACGTCACATTCAAGTTGTAACACCTCCAACCTGCGTCGTATCTTTGACGTCGAATAATTATATCAGATAAAGCTGGATTACTATTTACTGAAATAAATTGTTTGGAAGTCCAAGATCTTGATGTTTCCTTACCTGAAAAAAGAAAGAAAATTCATTTTAAGTGATAAGTTAAAATTTAGAGTGGGAACTTATCTATAATAACTTTCATGCCTATCGAATGATAACTTAAAGAATGTTAACAACATTAACTTTGAAGTTTGGTGTTCCAAACCAAAATGCTAATTTTTCTAGTTAGAGCAAATAAATATTAAAAGATTAGGGAAGAAATCTTTTTCTATCCTAATCCGTTAATTCAGTTTCATAGTCTTTAGAGCTGCGCTTTGATTTGAAACATTTTTTTCTGTTCTTCAAGCAAACAATATTTGATATTTAATGCAGTAATTACTAATAAAAAAATTTATTACGATCATGCAATTCTACAATATAAATTAAACGAATTCCGTCATATTCTAGAACGTTCTTTTTATTGGTCATAAAAATATTTTATACACCAAGCCATTATATTTTGTCCTAATTATTTAATCTGCACAAAAAATTCTCGTCATTACATATCAGGACACATGATAGCCACCAAAAATAGGTGTAAATAAAAGCAATTTCGGTGACTTATGAATGAAAATTGTTATACTCCTGGAAATTATTTCATTATTTATTCTTCGCGTCTCTAATTTTTGCATTGAATTGCATAACCCTTTTCTACACTAAAAGCCATTGAATTGGGAACTCATTACCACATTACTCGATTCATGTGGGCGAATGTTTGTCATCGTTTACAGAAACCATCATTACTCGTTGAATAGAATTATGTAACAAACTGAAAAATATTGATCTAATCGAAATAAATATTTCACTAATCACAATTATGCGAAACTACCGGATAAGAGCAATTATTTTCTCATTACGTCACTAGACTTGCTCAATTGCTCTAATTAATTCTCTATTAACGTGCAACTACGCATTAGATCTCTTGCGTCAGCAGAATTAAATATCTACTTTTTTTGTACTTAGGTGGTAAAACTCATTCACTATGAGACGTAAAATGATATTTCTACGAAAAAACCATAAGTGTTCAGAGGCTTGGACAATTCCGTAAGTCACACAAAACTGCTGTTGGTATTGTATGCATACTGTAATTGGTGTTAATATTTCGATTAGCCTCCCTAGTATGAAGTTTTCAGAACCGCTTAGACAGGATAGATAGACATTTCAAAAGGCAGAGCATTTGGATACAGGGAAATAAATTTCAAAGAGAAACTTCAATTTCTATTTTTAATCACTTTAATTAAACAAAACTTTTTAAATGAATGAGGAAATAAATTCAGTAATAATGGTGAAATTGTATACTTTTGAACAAAAATTATGTACGCTTATAAGCAGCATGTTTTGAACCCAATATTTATGAGAGCAACGATATTTTGAACAGCTAGTTTAGTGTACGGCGTTGCACTGGTATTTATGTATATCAGCCTGGAAACGAGCTTATTGACACTATTATCTGTTAACAACTGATTTAACCTGTATCGGAAACGTGAGTTTTTATCTCAGCCACACCTAAAACAATGGGTTCGACGCTAATATGGGCAAGTGTCGAAAATTTAACCGTTTAGCCACCTCTGCCGATGAGGACTGAACTTCAACTTAACCGGCATGATGAATGGCATTATACAACTATTGGACTTTTTGTAATGAGCCTCTTACCACCCCCTGCCCTTCCTCACCGTCAGAACTTAAACTTAACATGCATGGTCAGTATTCATCTTAGAAAGGTCTGCAGAATCGACACCAAACTCGTTCGTTATAGCATTATTTTTACATTATCCCTTTCCGTCCCAACTTCCAGGGTTTCTCCCCTCCTAAACCGTTACGCGTTGAAATAACACACTAACTTCATCGAGATTGAGCAGATAAATCTCAGCGACCCTGAAAGATAACTTATGTCGTTTTCGCATGTATTTAAATTTCACCTTGGGGTGTCTTACCGCTATGGAGTTTGACACCGGGTCGTAAGTAACATGCGTACAAAGTTTGAATTTTCTCCACGCGGGTGAATTTGTATGTGGAACATACACACATGCATTTTAATATATTAGAAGTAAAAGAAAATTGCAATAAACACGCGACGCGACGTTGCGTGAACTTGGAGTTTTAAGTTGAAGTGTAAATTACCTGGCCATGTGACTGTCGTGGGATTGTTGCGAAGGAAACACGGCTCGTTTCCTCATTTGCATGAAAGCAACAAGCAAGGTCTGGCGTGTTTAAGTTCTGCAGCACGGGCGTGTGAAGGTAACGTTCATTTGCAAAACACCTCCCTGGATAGAACAACAAAACGACTGGAGAAAACGCCGCAATCTATACGCCTTTTATTAGGTGCATCAGTTTAATTATAAGAAACGTGTCGAAGCTGTTACTTCGCGAATGAAATAACGAAATCAGTTCAAAATATTCAGTCGGTTTACTCTGCGTGAATCAACAATCACTAACTGCCTAATATACTGTACCTGATGTCTGGCTAAAGCATTTAAAATTCTAACAAGTGTTCACATAACATAAAATTTATTTATCTCTGTTCATATCAATCCTTATTTTGACCTCATTGTTTCTCTTCCAGAAGGTCGCCCTGTGAATTTATTTTAGGTTCTTAGGAATTCAGTGTTAAAACTGGACTTTTTCAAATATGATCTTTAATTAGCAGAGTAATCTTACTTTAAAAACGTCAAATTTCCCCGATAGACTTCCACAAATATCCTTAAATTTCTGACCTTTCTCCTCTTTGAGTGGATCGAAAAATGAATTTATATTCAGTAGCTGTCATATCTGTAATTAATTACATCTTCATTGTACTTCATTTCAAGAATGAGTAGTAAAATAATTTTTCCTATTAAAAATTAATAACAATCCAATTTAAAGTCTTCAAAAATCACTAATTCATTTAAAGCAGGAGCTTTCGAATCTCGCCAGGTAGGTCGGGCATTGGGTACTTGTCCCACGCCCTTCCGATAGCGGGAGAAGAATTTGCTTTGGGGACGCAGCATTCCCTTCTCCGTACCTCGACCAGTTTAGGAGGCAGCTAACCGACTGTTCCAATGGGAGCAGTGAACAACTCTTACCGTATGCCCAAGGTCTGTGACCCCAGAACATACACCTCTCAAAACAGGCTGAGGTGCCATCTTATTCTGACAAGTCATTGAATGATATATTCAAATTAGGCAAAAAATAACCAGCGAGAGTAAGATTTAATCGTAATCTTTCCACCTAGTTAGTCGTTTTCGACATAGTCATCGAGCAATAAAACAGCATGATTATGTACAAATAAATATAAGCAGGTTGAAAATGACCAAATAGGTTTAATATTGAAAATACATTTTAGTCCTAATATTTATTTGGAATAATATACATTGAACAAATGGATATATTTATATTATGTGTTTACTTATATCATCAGGATAGAAAATTGTCGACCGGACCAGGAATCGAAGCTGGTAAGCGGGAGTTTCCTGGTTCGATTTCTGGTTCGGTTGACATTTTTCCAATTTTGAACTTAAATTCTAATTAAACATTGCCATTACGGCTTGAAGTTGTGAAAGTTTTCTCTTCAGTTATTGAATTGAGAATTATTGGTTTATTTTTAAAAAAATCTTATGGAGCTAATAACATATATAAACTGAGAATATGTAGCTTTTGTTGCAATTTTATTGTACTTATTTTGTGTAATCAAAACTATTTCTTTTCAGCTTACGCTGGATCTTCATTTATTAAATATTCATATTTCACGGTTAATAGATAATAGAAGAAACATTTTGCACAAGACGGAATAATTCACCTCATAGCGTAATTACTCATGTTGCAGTTTGAAACTCAATTAATTGATTTTGAAGTAAATATCAAGAACAGATCTCTTATGAGCAGTATCTGTGGAATACTTTCCCACAGGTACTGGTGATGAGTTGAACTAAAATTCCGAGAGAAGAATCTGCTGTGGAATGTGTGTCGGAAATTCTTACGCAAGGAAGCTGCTCATTATGGCAGCTGGAAGGTTTGAGTAGTAAGTTTTCTCCGTTTTTAAAGCAAGTGAGCGTAACACGCGTGGTGAAAGTGAGTGCATGCCGCGTGTCTGGGCCAACGTCCTGGAATGCGGACCACAACTTCTCACTCGGACAAACTTATACAAAGGTTCTTCAACAGTTTTGTGAACACTGTGACAGATATTCTCGTTGCAGACAAAAATCACGGTAATATCACAAATTTACATAAAAAAATAACGATTTATTAAATTATAGGTTTCTTAGTAAATCATAATTGTAAAGGCATCCCGAAATTGATTATAAGTGATATGGTAAAGAGTAGAACGGTAAAAAGCTCCGAGCAGCAGTTCAGTTGATAGAAACGCAACCCCACAGTCCTTATTATAGACTTAAATATAAAAGTCCAATCCATCCTCCACCATCCTATAAGCTTTTGTCGGAGACCTACATTCAAATATACTTAGGTTCCGGAAATCGCCCACCAGAAACTAAAACAAAAATACCACGACTTCCATCTCCGCAATTTCTCACCATACAATAACCGTCGCGTTCCTGAACCGTTAAAAATCAAAGTGTAAACCGAGAAGTTTCGTTGGATTACTTTCTCCGCTCCAAAACAATAAAAACGAAGTCTGTGCTAATCACCTCCAGAAACCCAAATAATGAGAGTGTCTGCGCCCTTATTTCCTTAGCAAAATAATACAAGATACTCCAGCCCAAATACCATGCTAGCCCTATATCTGCAAAGGACTGATCTTTATTGACAATGATCATCATCATCACACTCGTCACTAGGCCTGACAGAAACTCTCTACCAGTGTCAGTGTCTTCGAATCTGACACCAGAATAATATTTTAATTAAAACCACTTTTTTATTAGATTTTAAATTGTAGGAAATATGTATGAAATCGAACTGATCGCTGGATTAATCGTTTACTGCTCCCAATATTTTATACGGAAACTTAAGATATATGAAAAAGTCCTTGAAATTCTCGTGAGTTTTGTCATCCTGACTAATTGATACGTTAATTTTTCCTGTACTAAACAGACTAAAATTATAATTACAGTATTCATATTTTGAATAAGAAAGATAACCAATACAGACAAAAAAGGGGTAAAATAAATACCCAACTGACCAGTGCAGTTGTGTTTCTCTAGGCTCTTCTTAGCACCTGATGAAAGGAACAAGGATCCCAGAAACGTTGTGTGGTATTTATATTACCCTTTTTTTGTCTGTATTGGCTATCTTTCTTATTCATTATTTTTATCAGACGTAAATTATTTTTATTTTATTCATATTTTATCAACAATTGTTTTTAATAAGTCACAATTTCTAAAAAAAAAGGTTCAAATTAATTTAATTTCGAATTTTTTTTCCTGAGCTGTAGGTAATATCGCCATAACAACCTATACATCAGAACACATACATTGTCCCACTTTCATTTTACAAAAAACCTTAAAGAAAAGTTACTATAATAGACTTGAATTTTACAATATTCGAGTCTGTGTTCCGAGTAATGTAGTTGATATAGTTGAACATGAAAAGAATGTGATCACAATTTTCTTATAAAAAACGAACTAAAAAATGAAAATAATTTACGTCTGATAGAAAATAACGAATAAGAAAGATAGCCAACACAGACAAAAAAAAAGGAAATATAAAAACCACACAACGTTTCTGGGATCCTTGTACCTTTCGTCAGGTGTAACTACACCATACCTAGGCCTTATCCTTGATTCCAAATGATCATGGAAGCCTCACATAGCCCACATTACCTCCAGAATCAACAACAAAATAAAATAACTCTTCCCTCTTATCAACAGAAAATCTCCCATATCCCTTAGCACCAAAAGACTCCTCTATCTGTCCTTAATCCGCTCAATATGGTCGTACTCATGTGCCATACGGGGATCCACTGCCTATTCCCTCTCCAACAAAATACAAATCAAACAAAACAAAATTCTCCGTTTAATATCAAATTCTCCCTGGTACCTTCGCAACTCAGTTGTCACAAAGACCTTGAAATTCCCCTAATTCCTGCCATAATTCATAAATCTACCAAGTCCCTAATAAATAGCTCCATCAACCATCCAAATCCCACCATTGAGCTATTCTACAGTAACCCACCCCCTCCTTCACAAAATCGCAGTTTAAAACGTAAAGTCCCAATTGACATCATCCTTCCCCTAAATCACTCCGGAATTACCTAACTCTAGCGCCTCCTATCAACTGGCACTACATACTCCCTAAATATCCTCTCTTCCCATCTTCCCCCATAACCTCCTTAACGCTTCAAACATGAAGTTTCCCCAATGACCAGATTGATCGCTAACATCATGCCGGCTTATATGTTAATATGCGGTAAACAAGTTAATCTGCTTCTCTCGTCTCGAACTTGGAATGACAAGGGTCACATCCAAGACCACAAGTTTACATGCGAAATATTTACAAATTGTAAATCCCTTGTTATTTGTTTAATTTTTTACAATTGTAAATACTGTTATTATTTTTATCACAACTGTAAAGTCTCCGGAATAAAAGTTAACTTTAATAAATAAATAAAATAAAATAAAAAAATTCGTCAGGTTGTAAGATGAGCCTAGAGAAGCACAACTGCACTAGTCAGTTGAAAACACTTAAAAGCTCAAAATTTTGAATTTTTTCCTGATCACAAAAGCTTTTGAGTGTTGTCAACTGACCAGTGCAGTTGTGTTTCTCTAGGCTCTTCTTAGCACGTGACAAAAGGGACAAGGATCCCAGAAACGTTGTGTGGTATTTATATTACCCTTTTATTAGTCTGAATTGACTATCTTTCTTATTCAAAAAATGAAATTGTATTTCAAATACTGCAAGTACGTAAGTCATATGACTAAAACGCTTTTAACGTTAAAAATTCATTCATTTCTGTCAAAGGAATGCATACGGAATTTTAATAACCTCTTCATTAATTTAGATCTTTTTACTGATGGATTTTACAGACAAAGATCTTAGTTTTCTGTCGTCTGATAAATGCTGAATATGGAATAATTCTGTTCAAATTGGTCGTAGAAATAAGATTCGATGAGGGTGTGAACCCCTATGTAAATGAGCCAGTCGTTGTCTATCTCCCTAGGGTAAATATTGTGGAAGCTGATATCCTTGGCGTAACTAGGTTACGCGAACAGCCAGCAGCTTGCCAAGAAATCATACGCGTAACCACTTAACGTGCGCAGGTAGTCAATCGTAGAACGATGAACGTCTTAGAAGTATTTTATTTGATAAAGAAAATAAATGTCTCAGCGTAAAATAAACCGATGTTATTATGGCAGCGTGCGGTCGATTGGAGCCGTTGAGGGACCTGAGAATAATTATTCCATACAGGCATTGTTACGTGAGCAATTATTATGCACCTGTAGCTTTTGAATTCCTTTTCTAATAATGATTTTCTATATTTCCTACTCATTCTAGTGCTTCCGTAATCTACTAGAACAATATTGAGACTTTGACATTCCAATACCTACACTGTCTAGTCCTTTCATCTGGTTTAAACTAGTTTCCTGATTTCAAATTTAATAATTTTTCCACATGTTACGAACGTCGGCTTCGCAAAGGGATGTCAGCATTTGTACTCATCAGGAATGGCGCCAGGCATAAATACTGAATATATAACCGGTCGTCGTGGCGTGAACGACAAGAATGTGAAGGAATGCAAAACCAGATAGGAGCTTTCTCGCTCCTTCTCTTTCTGTCGTTCAGGGACAAACCACTCCCGGCCTCCGTGCCACAGGCTTGCCAAGTAGGCGCACTTTTTGCTCCTACATTCTTGCATGCTCCCCTCAGCTTCCGATTTCGACACAGGCCTGTGAGTGAGTCACTTGCCTCGGTGCAGCCGCTCACTACCACCATTGCATTGTTCCTGCGACGAGACCTTGCTCGTTGACATTGGCCAGTCCTCGCGGACCGCAAAAATCACCAATCCCGCAGACTAATATCGACATCAAATACCCTTTTAACAGTATACATAATCAGTCTGAAATTAAGCATTTGTACTAAATTCTTCAAATAGTATTTATCCTAAATTAGGTCATTCAGGGGGCTCTCGTCTAAAGCCCTACTCATCTTCTTGATTTTTTTAATTCAGGTGGAACTTACAATTAAATGGTAGAAGTGTCATTAGCGAGTTTAGCGTATATAAATGAAGTTCAAGTGCGTATAAAACTTAGGCTGATGATTGCATTATTTATAAAGAAATAAATCACGATTGCTGTACAAGAGGATTGAAACAAAATCCTACTAATAGTTGGTGTTGAACAAAATGTAAATATTTTCCTCTAAAAACAATTTTCATTAACAGGAATTAGAAGCTTGTCGCTCAAAAAATACAGTTTAGGACATGATGAAAATCTGCAAATATTTGGGAATAACAGTTAAATTGGGATGATCACATAAATACAGCAGCAAGGAAGTGATGAAGATCTTTGCACTTCGTAAATAAAGTACATGAGACGGTAAATTAATGGAGCGGTGTGTCCACATTGAACCAACTTGAACACACGTTGGACAAAATTCAGAAAATTATTTCATACTCGGGATGAATCAAATACCTGCTTAATGAATCTGTCAGACAGGCGAAAACGGGCAAGATTGAGGGCATCATTTAAAGCATACAGAAACAAGCCGCCCTGGAATGACGTCATTAATCGATTTCAGACACAAAATTTTACTTGACGCAACGACCAGTGACATTAAGTTATAGGATGACACCAGAGAACGTTTTTTTTAGGGCAACAGGCTACATGAGGGTAATCCACGTTGGGCAACTCCCCTTTAATAGCATAGCAAGGGATTTGAAAGGTGGGATGCGGCAGGGTAGAGGAAGGTAGCCAAGGATTAACTAGGACCCCCGGGCTATATTTTAAGGATCCTACCCGGCATTCGCCTAAAAGTAATGCAGGGAAAACCCTAGAAAAACCTGCATCAGGTAGGTACGGAATTGAGTACTTGTTCCACGCCCTTCCGATAGCGGGAGAGGAGTTTGCTGTGGGGACACAGCATTCCCTTCTCCGTGCCTGGACCAGTTTAGGAGGCAGCTGGCCGACTATTCCAATGGCCAGAGAACGGATGTAGGGAAATTCTCTCTACTAAACAGAAGCATAACTTACCTGCAAGATTTCTGGAGGTTTTTCCCTCGATTCTTAAAGCATTGTGGACTGACATAGAATACTTTACTTTTATAACCACCAAATATATGCAAGCGTGTTTAGGGTGATTTTTTTTTCATTATTATTATTCTTACTGAATTGTATTTTGATTACTATTGGGCTCATTTGTAGTTTCAATTAATTACAATATATTGGTAGAATTATTAAACCTCATATTGAACATTAATTCTATTGATCTACATAATTTAAAATTTAATTTAAAAAATTACATGGTATGTTTTAAAATTTCCCATTTTGCTATTTTTTTTCTCATGGATAACTGAGGCCAAACCAATCTTAATATACCGGAGTTTCTAGCTCATTCCGAAATGCTGAATGAATTGGCAACGACCGTGCTAGTCATTGAATTTTATCAATTGACTTGAGTCAATTATGACGTGTACAAGTGTTTTATTTTCGACTGATAAACCAGGGGTGAAATAATTACAGCTAATTAAATAAAAAAAACAGTCCTGTATGAATAATTCTAGTATCTAAATTATAAAAAGTTGGAATTAGGTTCCCTTCTCTGACGCACAGAAAAGTTTGTGTTACAGCCAGCTGTATTTGTTCTCAATGCCATTAACAGTTGGAAATGCACTTAAATTTTTACACAGATAATTCGGCGCATATCAAATCATAATATCGATGAATTTATTTGCATCGCATTAGGTCAAATGTCGATGATAATGGCCCAAATGTTCTGTAACCGTCCCTCGGTAAAATATAGTAAACTAACGTAGTTACTCATACCCTTAACACGAATCAGAAAATATTTTATTTTTAGCGACAATATTTTTTAAATTTCTCCTCTGAACGAGGCCTTGCACATCGGCGAATATATATTGAAAAATAATATTTTTGATTTTACGTCAGATTTGAATTATATAAAATAACATGTAGTTTATAATCAATGACAGACACTTTTGGCCTAATATAATTAAATATAATAAGACAACGTTTCTGTATCTATTTGTATATTTTTTCATAGTTAGGCCGGCTGAACGTTCAGATAATGAAAATTATTGTCAAATGTTTGTAATTATGTGATTGTTTTTGAATTGAAAATAGGTTTTAATAATTTAGATGATTATGGCAATATTGTTCATAATTCGAGACCTACAAAATAAAATATTATAAAAAATTATTTACTAGATCTCTCATTAAAATGACGACAAATACAATCATTGGGAATAGAATCCAAAAAGTTTCACTAGTTTCAATACAAAAATTTTCAGTTAACTTACAACCTGAAGAAGGTCCAAATACGTACCGAAACGTTATTTTATACAGATTATTTTCCAAAAAACTGTGTCACTGATCATAAACTACATTTAATTTAATATTAACTTGAATATTTTTTCTATACTCATTAGTTTATCAATTGTAATAATTGTACAAAATTCTCCAAAGGCAGAAAGAGAGCACAGATACTCTGCAGTGTATAGAATACGGAATAAAAAATATGAAGGTAAAAGTTAGAGATCGGACATAAACAATGGATAAACTGAATGCATTTTTTTTTCAGTTCTACTTTATGCGATTCCTCTGCTGATCAATATTTGAAGTAGGTAAAATAGATTTTTAGCTGGCTTATTGCTTCTCAGCCAATATTATTCAGTATTAATTTCTAGGCCGATTGCTTTTTGGAGTACACGAGGGTAATCCACGTGGTGTCAACTCCCCTTTAATAGAATAGGAAGTGATTTAAAAGGGGGGATGCGGAAGGGTAGAGGAAAGTAGCCAAGGGTTAACTAGAGCCCCCGAGCTGTAGTTTAAGGATCTTACCCGGCATTTGCCTAAAAGTGGTACACTGGAAAACCTGCATCAGGTAGGTCGGGTTCGATGGCGGGAGAGGGGTTTGTGCCTCGAGCAGATTGGGAGGCAGCTGGCCGAACGTTTCAATGGGAATAGAGGGCAACTCTTACCATATGCTCAAGCATCAGGTATATATATATATATATATATATGTGTGTGTGTGCATTATTGTATCAAGTACGAGTTACATGAATTTTTTAGTGTAACTGACAATCTATTCGCTGATAAGTAAAAATATATTCCTATATCACTCAAATTGTATGTATTGTCAATTCGGTGTTTCTAAACGTGGGCCCCACATGGTGGAAATTTGAAAATGAGCTCATCGAGAATTTTAAAACCGCCAGCTATGAATTATCTTTTTTACAAATGGAAAAATTGTTGATATCTCAATTTGAAATAAGTATTTGGTACGTTTCGTGCTTTCTATAGAATCACAACGAAAGATTGGAGTAATATAAATTACAATTTACTCTGAGAGTATTTTCTTTACTATGTCTACAGAAGGAAGAGTACGTACGCCTGCTCTGTTTTATGTGCATGCATGTAGTTTAACGCTAAATCCCCGTGTTAAATGAAATAGGACCCTAATTTCATACAAAAGCTCAAATGGGCGTCGTGACTACGTTTGGATAAGTGTAGCGATCTCATATTAAAATAATTACTTTGTTTATGTACAGAATTATTATTCTTTAAGAACCGTGATATTCAAGTTGTAAGTAGGCTTCTTTAGAGAATAAATCAATTTTTTTCACCTAAAAATTAGGTATATATTATATACGGAGGAATTTGAAAGACTTAGGTGGGGCATGGTAAAGAAAAGTTGAGAAACACTGGTTTAAGCGAATGGTGACGTCTGAATCTGTGCACCCCCACGTCCTACTGCAATAATTGCTATAATTTTCACAGCAAAACGTATCCTGATTCAGAGGATAAAACAGAAACACTCGCTACTCAGGTTGAATTCAGTAGGTCTATATTCCTAGGAATGTCCGCGCCTCTGATTCCTTATTATATACCCGATAACGGTTATATCAGGTTATTCGTTCTCCCGTCACTGTTGTGGAAATAAGTTACAATTCATCCCCAAAATTTCCGATTATAGTCAAACACCAAGAAGTCAGCTACCAGTAACTTTGATATTTTATAATAATACTACGGCGTTTGCGGGAGGTGCCTGCCGTTTCATGAATAATATCCACGAAAAAATTAATTAATTGTGTCTGGTGGAAGGATGGCGGACTGTAGATTGAAAACGGATGAGGAGGGAGTGGGGGGAAGCAAGGGAAATCTGAAATTTAAATGGTGCTGGGTCACGCACAGGTGCGCCCTCAAGGACGCAGCACCTTGCCTTTGCCTTGCACTTACCCCAACAGGTGCGAGGACGCTGGGGGAGGAACACTGCAACTCTCGAGAACGTGAAGAGTTCACTAAAACACCGAAGGCTTCACACAGATAGATTTTTATCTCATCCATTCGCAAATTTATTCTGAAGAACAGACGCGTGAAACAGGGAACAGTTGACTTTCCTACCATAAATGGGTATTTAAGTTAATGAAACTGGCATCCGTTTCATAGAATATATATATATATATATATATCCATGTGGATTACGCTCATGTAGCCTGTTACCCTAAAATAATAATAATAATAATATTAATAATATATATATATACCTTAATATATACTTATATATATTAAATTCAGGTTTTTCTATGGTATTCACTACATCATTTTCGGCGAATTGCCGGGTAGGATTCCTAAACCATACTCCGGGATACCTAGTTAACCCTTGGGTACCATCCTCTACCTTTACGCATCCCCTCTTTCAGTCCTTTTCCTATGCTATAAAAGGGGAGTTGGCACTACGTGGATTACCCTATACATAGCCTGTGTCTACACCTTCTTCTTCTTCTATATATATATATATATATATATATATATATATATATATATATATATCTTCTCTTCCTTAGCTATTAAAGGGGAGTGGTTACCACGTGGATTATCCTCATGTAACCTGTTACCCCTTATAAAATACTGTGCCGATAGGAGTTGGTTAAGAAACTACTCATGGTTAAAGTTTTTCCTTTCAATTCATTTACTAAAATTTTAAATCATATGAAATACATTGCAAGCTATGATATCTATATCGAAGGAATTTTCGAATTTTTTAATGTGAATGGGTTCACTTCGTAAGACCCTTATTGTTGCCTTTTTAAGGATGCAAACGAATATCCTAGAGTTAGATTTCTCAGATAACATTCTACGAGGTATTTTCATCTATTTTATGAAAACGTTGCGCTCCTCAAATTATTTAACAAGAAACGAACATCTCGTAAAAAAGCTAGAAACAATTTTGGATCGGTTTTTTATCAGTTGATCAGGGAAATGTCCTGAAATTCATAAGATCGTTCCTTATATTTTAGGTCCGTTAAGAGTTATCACACATTTTAACGCTTTTAACTCGAAAAAAGTTCGTACATCCCGTTTAACTATACCAAGAAACTATTTCAATTGCCTGGAAACTTCGAATAGAATTCGGATCACGTCCTTAATTACTATTATTCATTAATTTTTTATTATAACAAGCCGAGGATGAGTGTATAAGAAAATAAATATTGAGATCGAATAATAATTCTGAGATACAGAAATTTGGGAATTGCCAGAATGAAGCTCAAATTTGTAATCATGAGAAGTATAAAAAATATCCTAGCGAAATTTTATGTCATCACGTATTTTGATATAGTAATTGTTAATGACTATCGTTTTGGTGGTGCAAGTAATTTACGAAAATCTGTGGCTTCCTGAATAGAAACCGAGAAATTACAACCGAATCGAGGTGCGAACCCAATAGAATATGGCGCAAACTTGTGTAAGTTTACATTCTTAGTAAGCCACATGAATTTTACGGATTTAATACTGCATATCCATTGGATTAAATTGATTGGCACTGAAATGACGCCAGGTATCTGAAGCCCTGCAACGTTTGGATGCTGAGGAGGTATGCGGTTCCTTTCAGTCGCGCGGGAGCCGATGTCTTGGGGTCTTCGTTTTTCTGGAGAGATCAAGGAACCGTAGAGCTGTTTGTCGATAACCGGTATTTTCTCGTGTTCGGATGTAACAGCGAACTATTATCCTCTAAATGACTTGTCGGATTTTTAAATTTTAGAAACGAAAATCTCAATCAATATCAGAAGAATCGTAAAATTTGGTAAACTATTTTTCCAGATGATTATTAGGTTAAAATATCCGACACGGCACATCCATTAGGTTTTGTACTTCGGCGTGTCAGTGATCTCGGAGACCTTGAGCCGTTTGGCGCTGGAGCCGCCGCGATCCTCCGTGGTGTTGATAGCAGATACTTTGCTCACCTGTTCCGGAGCCGCAGCTTCCAGCATCCTGGTTGCTTCACGCTCCATAGCACTCACAGATGCACTTCACTACGCATGTCACTGATCACTACCGGCACCGAGGAGTAGGCATGCTCCGCAGAGGGTCTCTACTCGCACTGCTGGCGACGAGTTCCTTGTGGGACTGGCGGGGAGCGCCAAGATGGCGGCCTACTAACCTTCCTAGCTGGTCGGCGTCGGCGTTGCCAGGTCTCCGCCCTAACCTACAGCAAAGGACGCGGGTTCCAGCCTCCCTACAGCTTCCACAATCCTTATCTCTCAAGGCGCGAGTCAACATTGTCAAGGATAAACCACGGCGCGCCACCAGCAGCGTAAATGTCTCGGAAGTGAAACACTCAAAAGTAGATAAACATAAGCGTAATATGTGCTTAGCTTGCTGCGGTTTATGCCTCTCGATATGTTATCTCTTCTAATTAGTCAGCCGAACAAATTGGAAGTCATGATTGAATTATTCGGATTTTTCCCTTCTCTCAATGATTTATATTATACGCATATCCATGTTTACAAAGTGAATGCATGAGACTGTAATAGTTATTAAAAATAAAACAATGAATATGACCCGAAACAGTAAGAATGAACATTTTCATTCAATTACTTAAAAGTTGCTTTAAATTGCAGTTTACAATAAAATTTAAAGTAAAACCAAACGTTTCGTCCCTTTATTTGGGACCGCTTTAGGTGTTATATATTCGAGAGAACCACGTTAAAATGAATTTAAAATTCATTCCGGCTATGGAAGATATTTTAGTACGTCTAAATTAGACATTACACCTAAATTCATTGATCTTCCGGTTTTTATCACATTTGTAATAACCGAAAAGGTCGAAAATATAGAGAAGAAACGTTGTGTTTTGCTTTAATTGTCATTGTAATCTCCACTTTATTAAACTTTTAACCTAACTAATAATTAATTCAGTGAATAGATTTATTCGGACCTTTTTGACCGTGTTTCATTATAAATAACGCAATTTATAACCAATTTTAGACAATTTATTTATTAAATTAAAAAACAACGCTTGGATACGTGGGTTTGCACCTTCTCCAGGTCTTTTTTTCGGAGAAAATACACTATAGAAATCATAAAGGTCTAGATTTATCACATTATGGTTAAAAAAATTATATACGAATAACATTATGCAACCGAGTAATCTAATTATCACTAAACGTTAAAATCTTTGATAATATATTTAAAAACTTGTCTAAAAATAAACTTTTTTTAGTAATACGTTTTAAATGCTGATTTTTTTACTTCCTTGCACATCAAACCAAAGATCAGTCTGTTTTAATTTGCTATAAATATTATAAATGATAAAAAACGTTCATTCACAGTCACATAAAAAAATTATTTTAATGTTATTTACATTATAGCCCATTGAACATGTAAATCGCATTGTAAACAATAGGATTGTCATATTGAACCATGTCTGAAAATAAGGAATAAGGTGGCCTAAGAAAATGTTTTAATTGAATTGTCAGAAGAATATGGTTAAAGTAACCCAAAGCTCTTGACGTACAATTTTAAATCCTGACATTTTAATGTAAATAACATTAAAATAAATTTTATATGTGACTGTGAATGAAGGGTTTTATCATTTGTAATATATTTAAAATAAAACACTTGATGACCTTATACAGACACTTTTTTATAATTTTTATTGTGACGGCGTTTCGATACCTTTTTGTCTCTTCTTCAGGTATTTTCCAAATTAACATAACTAGCACAACTAAACGAAACTAGTTATTAAATTCACACAGTTTTTTAAAAGAGGTCCGAAGCACGCTATTCACTTAACGCTAATAAGATTGAAGCACGACTAGTTTACTGTGCTAATTTGGAAAATACCTGAAGATGATACAAAAATTTATCGAAACGTCATCATAAAAAATATAAAAAAGGCTGTATAAGGTCATCAATTATTTTATTAATTCAAACAGACGTTAAGTTAAACTTGTAATATATTTAAAAAATTCTCTTTATTTTGGAAGTTCTTCTGAACTAGGTAAAAAAAGGTACAGAATCGTTGTTTTTTAGGTTAATAAAAAAATTGTCTGAAATTGGTCATAAATTTCACTACCTATTTCATATAACGAGATGTAAAAAATAACCTTCATCATATCTCATTATTTTCAGATCTTGTCTAAGCTATTACAAATATCCTCCACAACAAGTTAATGTAGAAACTCTACGAAAAAAATCCGAATACTTCTGGCGCTGAAACAACTTTTCGTGTGATACAGTGTAGGTAGATTCAATAACTCTACTGAGCGTGAGTTATCACGATACAAGAATTACAAATATTTGGTCATAGCCTTAAGAAGTTTATTTAATTTTAATTTGGCAGAGTCCACATCTAATTTACAGAGTCCAAAAATTTATTCACTTAATCTACGTCAAATATGAAAAAGACTGTGGTATTTTATGGAGATGAAACGGTGCTGAAACGGTAACACATATTAGTTTACCGAGTAAAAACTTTATAAAATGAAACCAATGCTACAACTAAGGTAATAAATGGTTTGTAAACACAAATATTCTAGTAACATGGTTCTTACAATAATCGTAGGTAACACTTCAGGTCGTAACTTACATGCTGGCACTTATATTTTGAACAAACATAGGTGAACCTTCACAGAGAGTTCTGGAGGAGGCTACCTTTGGGGATGCCTTCTCTTATCTCTGTTTTTTTTTGCACTAAGGCTCCGACAAACCGAGGCACCTCGGCCTGTTTTGAGAGGCGTATGTTCCGGGGTCAGAGACCTTGGACATACGGCAAGATTTGTTCTGTGTTCCCATTAGAAGAGTCGGCCAGCTGCCTTCTAAACTGGTCGAGTTGCGGAGAAGGAAATTCTGCGCCCCACAGCAAACCTTTCTCCCGCCATCGTAAGGACGTGGGACAAGTACCCAATGCCCGACCTACCTGATGCAGGTTTTCTAGGGTTTGTCCTGCATCATTTTTAGGCCAGGTTGGATGCTTAAACTACAGCCCGGGAGACTTAGTTAACCCTTGGCTGCCTTCCTCTATCCTTCCACATCCCCCCTTGCAAATGCCTTCCTGTGCTATCAAAGGGGAGTTGCCACCATGTGGATTACCCTTTTTGTAGCCTAATAATTTTTTCTTCAGAATTTATAGGTTCCTTCAGTTTAGTATATTAAATTTAGTCAAATAATTCATTATACCCTGGATACAACTATCAGTTCTTAAAAAAAACGTATATACGTAACACTCCACGGACGGACTCTAGTCTAAAACACGATCAATATTGAAAAGAAAAATTTACGTAATATTAAAAAAGAAAGCCAAATATAGAGAAATAAAGTGATAATATAAATACCACACAACGTTTCTGGGATCTTTGGTCCTTCCGTCTGGTACTAAGAATAGCCTAGAGCGACACAACGGCACTATTCAATTGGCAAAAATGACTAGTGTAGTTGTGTTGCTCTAGGCTCTTCTTATCACCTGAAGGAAGGAACAAGGATCTCATAAATGTTGTGTGGTATTTATATTATCACTTATTTTGTCTGTATTCAGCCACGGTCACTATTATTGAGTTAATATATATTTTACTTAATATATTGATCGTCTGATGGATATATCATAACAATAACATTGACCGGAAAAACATTGACGATAATTTAAATAATTATGAAAGGCCTTTTGAAGTATTCTCAGTATTATTTTATGTGTAAGGGGAATATTGCGCAAAATCTATCATCACTAATAGGGTTGTTTCCGTTTTATATCTATTCGCAAAAAAATCGATAATAATCTGGGACTTGAATTAGTTTTTGGATTATATCCCAATGCCGAAGAGTCGAGCGCATTTTCCAACCAGCTGTTGACCCGCACTTTTCTTTGTCGTCCTCTTTTTGTCTTCTTGTTTGCCGTGTCAACGGAATTTTTATAATGGATTCAGAAACTGTCTTTGAGAAATCACTAGATAAAATGTCCGTCCTTGTAGAAAGCAAGGTCGTAACTGACAATTTTTACTAATATTATTGACACGTGTGAGGATTGCATCAGTTGACAAGCTTCAATAATAATAATGACCGTTTAAGACTAGTTTAACATAGGCACATAAATTTTCACAAAAAAAAATAAAACTCTTCAGAAATCATCAGTTTCTTCATTATAGTTTTCTAATTTTTGTTAATTAATTCAAGTAACGTATTCAGTTTTTAGAAATATATAACACTCCAGAGCCTGACTCAAGTCTAATATTTTACTGCAACTCTGAAACTGAGGATCAAGAATAGTCTCTCCCCACAGAGAAATAACAGTTTGTGCAGGTAAACACTTCCCGGAAATACACTTAACTTTCAGGTGTGCATATCTGCCATCCTTTCCTCAAAGCTACTTCAGAGCCCTATTATCTCATTCCCCCAGGTCTTCAAAACAAAGGAAATCCAGTAGAATTCCTTACCCACAACGTGGGAAGTGGATTCGGAGAATAACGAACATAATTGCGAAAACCACTGTGTCGAAGACAGTCTAACACGTTCATTGCTAAACACTTTTACTTAAAAATTTTAAGATCAAACGCAACAATTCTCTCAGTGTAAATCATAAGATGCTTCGAAACGACAAGATATTGGAATAAAAACGGACATACAATTCAATGGATCTGTTGTAAGGATGATCGTAATGTAAGCGGAAAATAAAGAAACTATCATTGTGTTGACACTGGAATAAATATTAGAGTTCGTCAGCTGGTTTGTGATGTGTGTCGTTCTTACAGGCTTTTATTTGAAGCACCTGACGAAAGCAACAAGTATTGCTGAAACGTTGTGTGGTATTTATTTAGCAGTTATTTTTGTCTACTTATTTATTTATTTAATATATATATATTTATATATATATATATATATATAGAGGAAGTTTTATATTTTAATTTTACCTTAACCTTTCCAAACGCAACTTTGAAAGACAGAAAAGCATAATTACTACATTACACAGAATAAATGTAGAACAGCAGTACATAAGAATTATAAAACATTTAAACTGAGAAATGCAAACTTTATCAGTTCAAAGAAATCGAAGTTTAGCATGAGGAACCTTAAATTGTGTTTATTTTACCCTATTTGCTATAATTACCCAGCCGATGACGACAAACTTAAAGGTCTTGCGTTCAGGTTGCACTTTAACGAATCTTATCGTATTTCACCTTGAAACAAACTTTCATGTGATGCTCTTGACTGAGCGTCTGCAAACTGAGTGGCACCGAACATGAAGTCCTACATTTAGGATATTATTAGAAGAAATATTATTGTTCTCAGCTCTACCAAATAACGTTCCTTAAATTGTTAATTTAGCGGCATATAACTCCAATTGTTTAAATTTTTATTACAACCAGGAAAGTATAGTTTATCTAACCGACGACTGAATACTATAGATATTACGGATTATTTGAGCGCGAATTAGAAGTTAAAGAAAATAATACTCAGTCCAATAATTGATAAAGAAATTATTAACGGTTTAGGATAAAAAACCGTTAATTTTGTTTCATAGCCTTTAGATTTGAGCTTGGTTTGAAAGCATTTCTTACGTTTCTGAAGAAAATAAATTATTATAAAATGACTGTTTCAGTGGGAAATCAAATTATTAATAGTTTTAGATGTTAGGAGAGAAGAAATCTATGCTTCAAGCAGACTGTTTGCTTTCAAGTGGTCAACACGTGAACTTTTATGAATTTAGATCTTCAGCCTAGTCGAATTTTTGTATTTTAATATTAATATTAAGTATCAATATTTAATATTAATATTTAAAACTAATATTTATTTTTAATATTTAGTATCTTATTATTTCTCAATCTTGCTTCCTTTCCTTATTCGCTAATTATCTCTAATATTCGGGAGATATAAACTTTAATGATTAATTATTAATTTTTTTTCATGAATAACACACTATAAATCAAATTAAATTGGATTATTTACATTATTTTTCAAACAAATTCAAAATTCACGCAAAATATTTTCACTTCTTTGCTGTTTACGATACAACGATCCTGCTCTTAGAAAGTTATTTCATTCTTTCTTCCGCAACACAATTACTTTCAACAAGGTAAGATTACAAAACTTGCAGTCGGTAATGCTAGTGCAGTTATATCGTCACCGACAGTTTGCGCTAGTAAGAAGTTGATTGGGCGTTGCCTATACAACTATGAGTCGTGCTTCAAATATAGTATTTCTTATATAGAATATTGGATATATGATCCTGTATTGAACTCTATGTTATTAAAAGTGACCAATTATGGGCGTTAAAGAAACAAGTTTCAAAGAAACATTGTCTTTCAATAATCTATTAAAAATCTAATATTAAACTTTAAATGCTTTGAACGAAGATTGAGTAAGCATTAATGAACAGACGTCCATTAAAAAAAATCAAATGAATTTATTTGTAATGTTTAATTTGAAAGCCTGTTCATCTAACTGTTTTCTCCAGAACTGACTGAGGATTTTCCATTAATGAAAAAAAATCACGTAGTTACTTTAGTACAGGATAGGATAACTTACTGATAGGGATTTTCTCATCCCTGCTTTTGGGCAGGGATCTCAAACTAAGGTTCCCATATGCCGTGACACCTTGGCCGGTTCTGAGGAATCGTAGACGTACGCTGACCCTATTGGACCAGTCGGCCAGCTGCCTGTTAAGTTCGACCGAGACATGGAGTTTTGAATGCTGCGACTCCAAAGCAGACCAAATTCTCGTTATGAGACTGGCATGGGACAAACAAAATGTCCAACCTACCTGATGCAGGTTTTCTCATGGGGTTTCCCTTGCATCACGTTTAGAGGAATGCCGGATAGGATCCTTAAAATACAGCCCGGGGCTCCTAGTAACTCCTTGCCTACTCTGCTCAACCTTCAGCATCGTCCTTTTTTCATCCTTTACTATGCTATTAAAGGGGAGCAGCCATCAAAGCATGTAACCCTTATGTAGCCTGTTACTCTAAAAAAAAAATTCAGTTTTAAGATTAAACAGTTTTCTGATGTTTATTTCGTCTATAGAAAGTTTAAGAGGTTGGATGAATGTGAATTTCATAACGACTTAAATAATTGGGCCGAGGAAAATAAAATGAATATGCAATTCAATACAGTTCAATAATATTCGAGGAAACTTTATTATGACATAAATGGGGTGAAAGTACTTCATGTAAAAAGTTGTAAATATATAGCAATCATTATGAGGTCAAGGAAGAACAAGTGAATTCAGCACCTCATGAAGCGGTAAAATCCTTACATTTCGTAATGAGCCTCAAATATATTTATAACTTACTTATAAACCTCTAGTTCGTCCAGTACTCCAGTAAGGTGCAGGCTGTACGTATCTGTATAGAAAACATCACATAGAGGCGCAAGAGAAACTTCACAAGGGAGCAAAAAAATTTGTAATGTGGGCATCTGGTCACGGGAAGATATAGTGAAACCATTGGGTTGGAAACCAGAAGGAAGAAAGATATGCTTTGCACTCTATTTAATTCGTTCCAAAGCTTGGAAACACATAGTGTATAATCTTCAAAAACGAACTTATTACGGGGCAGGTGATCACAAATTTAAAATAAAAACAAGACCGCTAAAACGGAAGTAAGTTGATTTTCATTCTTAAACAGACCGAAAAGCAATTGGAACAATTTATTTGCAGTTTTTTGAGGAGAACCTCCCAGTAAAAAGATTGTTTAAATATAACATAAATTCGTTAGATGAAATGAATAATTTCATTTCCAAGAAAAATAATAATAATATTTTTTGTATATTTAGTGAAGTTTTTTGACGTCGGATCAAATATTTGAACTTTTTTTTAGAATATATAAAACTTTTATATTTTAGAAATTTCTGTTGTTATTTATTCTTTGTATATGATTCTCATATTGCCTCCGGTATGTGTTACACTCATACTTACCCATTTGAATTTTTTATATGTGTCTCTTCCGGAAATATGATCACTAAGGTTGTTTCACTGCATTCCATCTCCAGCAGTGCTGAGTATCTGAACAGCTGGAGCACCCCGCCAACCATAATAAACCAAGGACTATTATGGCCGAACTCACCCCAGCCAACCTTGACATGAATAAGGTTTCCTAAAATGCCCCATGCGGGAATTGAGATGCCTAACATACCGACGACGAGCACAATCGGAGTCGGTCGCTTTACAGGTACGAATTCATTTTCTAAGTTTCCGGAAGAGGTAATTCTCTCAGATTAGCGTTGCCGATTCATATCTGAAATGTTTCTAACGTTATAATCCCTTCTCCTGGCCTTTAGAAAAAAATACGTTAAACTCCCTTTCGACCCAATAACTAAATACTGTATATAAATTATATAGGAAAATCGAAAATTAAAGACGTTTTAAATGTTCCACAAGACACTGCCTTTAATATATGGCAATTGTACGTATGTTAAAATTATTATTATTATCAAAGCCAAATTTATCATGCAAGTAACTGCGATTTCTTACGAGACTTCAGCTAAAGTTATTTTTAATATATTACTTTAACTAATGTACTAATGTAATTGAAAAAATAATGGAATAAAATCTACGGAAAGAAACTGACATTATATGTTGTAATAGAAAGTTGCATTAAGTCAGATAATTTCAGTAAGCGCAAATATAAATTCAAATAATCGCGCAGCAAAATTGTGTTCCAGTAACTCATCTATAGGGAAATAAAGTATTATTATTTATATATTGTAGTCATATATTTTCAGGAATAAGAGTTATCAATTTGTTTACGGTACGAGATCGTTCCCTGGATTAAAACCCGAGAACTATTCCTTCAGTTTCTATACAATTTGTCGACCCGATATATGTGTAAATATTAATTATAAGGCAATATAAGCCTTTGGATCATTATTAATTATAACATTTTGTACATTATTCTACTTTTAATTTATATCCCGGTATTTTTTTTTAGAATTTTCCAGAACGTCATGTCATGAGTTATATATAATAATGTTATATCTTAATGTATGTCTACATAATTTGGTCACCATATACTAAAAATTATATAAAGATGATAGAAACAATTTCACGTAATTTTTTTTAGAATAATCTCCTCTAGGATGGCGGTGTCTGATCCGTAATTATTCTGTGTTGAGTTTCCTTTTAAGAATTCTATATCTATAATCAGAACGACTATCTAAAGACCTAAATTTTATCTTTAAATTTATTAATAATGAAATATATTGCATGGAATCAACCGATGAGCTATATTACAGAGTTCCTGTTTCATACACCTGATTTTGACAGATGTTCTACGTTAAATCGTATAAAACAAACAATACCGTCATCAATCCTATAACTATAATGTCTAAATATGTAAATTTATTGAATGTTTGTTTATTTCATATTAAATACAAAGATTTATTGAAAATTATAGAAAATAACACTCTGAAATGAAGTGTGAAACTTAGTAATATTCTTAAAAATGCTATTAGCCTACTTTTTAAATTTAATTAAAGTATATTGTGAAAACAGTCTGTATTACAACACTGCAGAAATATAAATTCTAAAACTTTATTTGTAAAATTGGACAAATGTCCGTCGTTTAAAATAAATAAACGTGTTCAATTCGAGACATTTTGGTTGTCTCAGTAGAGAACGACAAAGAAGTCGACGAGAAATAATAAGGGATTTAGAGATGCACCAGGAAAGGTAAATAATTTGTTTGGTTCAGTTAACGATACAGGATGAAATTAGCGAAAGCGAAAGAGAAGCACCAAGAGGCTAATTCAACTAAGTATGAGAGAAAATATCAGAGCAGACTCTCACAATTACGAACAATTAAAACCATCAACCATACAATTCTGATATTCTCTGCCTGAAGCGTATAGCTAAGAGGACTTAAGGAAATATTTTTTAATAATTAGCATCTATTTACATTTAGTATACGAATTCGTCTTTCAGTTAAGGTTTTGTTATGGTTTTACAATTTACATTAAGCAAGATATGGACAAAAAGAATGTTTGTAGTAAATTGTATACTGAAATAATTAGCTACTGACTTGAAGTATACTAGAAGGCACAGTAGATCTTCGTACGCAGAGAAACCTGTAATTCAGCATAGAACATAATTTAATTTGAATTTATACAGCCGTCTCTCTAAAGTGACGTAACCTCAAGATGGTCGCGGTATACATTGAAAATGAGAATGTGTTATATAAACAATTTTTTAAAATAATTTAAGAAGATTTTGCTATCAGATGAATCGGAAATGATTTAAAAATAGATGTACGTTTTCAGAATTTTCGAAGAATTATAAAATATAAGAAAAAATTCTCTTTAATATCGATTATCTCTCGTGTATTTTATTTATATTTTTTCAGACAGGTTTGCATCTTTCTAAAAAGATGTTACGGACTTGAAGGAAGATTTTTAGCTTTTGATCCGGTAAGTGAGTCGGGGAGGCGCAATGCTACTTTCATTCGCATTTGCATTGTAAGTACAATTATAACATCTATGTACATGCGATGCCAGAACCTTCCCACAGAGCTCTGGAGGAGGCTACCTTTGGGGATGCCTTCACATCTCTCTGGTTTTTTAGCTAAGGTTCCCACATGCCGAGGCACCTCGACCTGTTTTGAGTGGTGTATGTTCCGGGGTCGCAGACCTTGGGCATACGGTAAGAGTTGTCCACTATTCCTATTGGAATAGTCGGACAGCTGCCTCCTAAACTGGTCAAGGAAGGGCGTGGGACAAGTACCAAATGCCCGTCCTACCTGATGTAGGTTTTTCTAGGGTTTTCCCTGCATTACTTTGAAGCAAACTGCCGGGTAGGATCCTTAAACCATAGCCCGGGGTCCCTAGTTAACCCTTGGCTACCTTGCTCTACCATACCGCATCCCCCCTTTCACTCATTTTACTATGCAATAAGAGATAGTTGCCACTAGTGGATTACCCTATACATAGCCTGTCAACATCTCCAAAAAGAAATACATGGCATGTGTTTAGTATCTCATACTTATGATATCTATTCTGGATATGGTTTATGACCCCTATTAATGCCTGTGGTGTTAGAAACAGCGTTAGATAAATATTCATGAATATCTGAGAGAAAGCGGTAGTTTTCCGACGTGTGGACACAAAAGGAGCTGTGAGCGAGAGCTTGCTGCTGGGATGAGCACTTTCGTGGTGGTTATGTGGGTTAGCCGCACCTGTACGGCTTCCTCAGATGCACAAGAGTAGGCCACTTTCTCAGTTCATTCACTTGTGGCTCGGCGGGACAACAGAACATACTTCAGCTGTCATTCGTAAATACTCACATAACCAACTCCTCTTTATATCATAACAAATACCTTTCTTGATGACATGCTATAAATTGTTTAGTCTGAAATACATTTCTATTGTTCGATACCCTTACAGTTCGCATACATGAAACATGTTCAAACAACAGCTTGAAGCGAACGTAACTATAAGGGTATCAAATACTACAGTACTTCGTCAGGCTAAATTAACTTGGGTACAAATTAGATAATTAATTAGCGAATTAACAGTCTAAGTAATAAAAAAATACCACACAACGTGTCTGCATCCTTGTTGCTTTCTTCAAGTGATTCAAAACCGTAAAAACCGAAGCGACACACCGTACAAACGAAGCAACGATCTCAAAAGTAAAGCAAAACGTAATGATAATTTTAAAGCAAATGAGTTAGCCAACAGTAAGGGATCATAGATATTGTCGAGTTTTGTAGTATCAGTTTGTACGGTAATTGTAGTGATGTTAGATCGGGTAAGCGACATATTTACATCTAAAATGATATACCATGCCTATTTTCATTCTGCCAAGTTTTACGGCATAGCAAACATCACGTGTTTCAAATTTTTAAACTACGAATCATAGCTGGTACGCTTGGAAGCCACTTGAAAACATTTGTTTTGGAAAGTTGGGATATTAACTCTTTTTTTGCATGTATATTTTAGAAATTTGTATGGATAAACATCAATTTATATGCCCTAAACGGAACAAATCATTCATAAAACACTAGAAATCACATTGAAAAGCATCGCCTGTGCCTTTTTGAATCAAGAATTCCGGGATAAATATATACAATAGTATTCCGGACGAAATAAAAACATTAAATATACAAAATTAATTTATAAAGAGATGTAAATCTTTGTTAATCAGTGGAGCATATTCCTCGCTGAAAGAGTTCGTAGAAAGGAAGGACAGATTAGATCCTCTTTAATAAATATTTTGCTGGTATCCTATCAAGTTATGCTATTATTTTACAAATATAATCTTGTAGAATTTAACTGTCGACTTATTATCTACTTAATGTTCGACGGGAGTCGAATTAAGATTTACTGCTGGAAAATTCGTCGAACGAAAATTGAAGATTAATATACTTATATCTTTAATCACTGTTATATTAATATATATTTAATATATTTAATTTTATGTTAAGCTCAATGAATGTTTCTTGAAGCTTGTAATTGTAATATTTTATTCTTCTTTGTAATCTTATATTATGACGTATCATATTTCCTCGACAGATGTCTAACGGAATGAATAATAAATCTAAATTTAATATCAAGTATTTTGGCTATAATTCTGGAACGGTACCTGGCGTCACTATCTAAATTCTCAATGTTTCGAACTGATGTGTGGAGACAACAGATTGTCAATGTGAAGTTTTGATATTAGATACGGATATTAATATTCACCTTTTCGTTTAGCCAATGTAACAGGAATTAAACTCAATTACCGAATCCGAGACAAAAGAGCAATTACTTTCCTTTGGCCGACTTGTCAGTAGAGCAAATTTATAAGGGATGATATAGGGGTAATGTGCATTGCCTGCCAAATTTCACAAAGAATACACTTTCTAATATTTTACTAGTATAAACAAATTAAATAAAATAAAACAATAATTGAGAAGACAAGACTGATAAAGGGAGATAATTTTAAAAATTTAGGATGTGAGCAATGCAATTTAAAATATTTTAGAATCTTTTGTTAACTTCTGAAAAATTGTAATGTAAAATTTATATATCAACAGTAATATTCGAAGCGAGATATACATATATATTTAATTAATCTAAATTCTTAGATTGAAATTCAGAAATAATATACGAAAAACGAAATAAAAAGTTCATAAATATGAACCAATATTCAAAAATGTTATATTAATTTGTTTAGATGATTTAAAAATAATTTATACAAAAAGTAGAAATATATAATTAAAAAATAATGTTAAAAAATAAAAATTAATACACAAAGAATAGAAGGCAATGCCATATAGGCCATTAAATTTGTATGAAAGTATGATAACGGAAAAACATCGACTGGAACGAGAACCGAACCCGGATCTCTTGGGTGGCTCAGTGGTTAGAGCGCTGTATTTTGCACTGTTAGCTATAGATGTTAAGAAGATTCTTGTGGTATTTTTATCAGGAAGAAAATTGTATCAGTAGAACGGTAAATTTGATATTATATAAAAATTTGGAAATTTAAAAAAAATTAAAATGTATTTCCTAAAAATTGCAAGCAGTTCCATTGACCAACATTATAAATTTGAGAGTGTCTGCTTCAAGTCTCACGTTTAAAATTTCCTGACTCAATTTCTTTCGGTAATTGACAATAATAAAAATAATGTCGTGTTTCATAGATCCAGTATAAAAGCCAAGTTTCGAGAATGTGGAATGTGTCAGGGAGTAGATTTTATGTTTATTTTAGTTTATTGCATAATTAAATTAAATATCAAACCGATATCTAGCGTGGAATACATTGGTAATGGTACGTATTAGTTTGTCACTTAAGTTTAAAGAATTGTCACCATCACTTTTAACGCGTATCCAAAAAATTTCTCATTGCAACGTTTTTAATTCGAAGCAAGAAACCATTTTAAGAACACGATTAAAACTTCTTGTAACTTTAATAAAAAAAATTATAAGAAAACTAAATAGAAATACAAGTGGAATTAATTTTCTTCGCGGTGAAGGTACAACGGATGGAGAAGCAGTTTTGAATTTAATTCCTGTATAATAAATGTATCATTGAAATATACAGTTTTTACGAAATATTTAGAAATTCTCGACAAACAATATACAGATTTGTATTTTATAACACCAGTCACACTACCAGAAATTCGTAGAATAATATGGAACATAAACTGATCTCATACAGCAGACATTTATGGTATTAGAATCAAACTAATAACTCAATACTAGCGCCATTTATATTTCTTATTGATACGCGTATTTCTGCTGGATTATTTATGGAAGCTCTCAAAGTAGTAATAATTATCTTCAATCATAAACTATTCGCCAATTTTTATATTTTTCCAAATCTTGGAAAAATAACTATTTATTCATTAAAACTTGGAATAAATTTTCTGAATTTCACCGCAACAGCGTTGTTTACTGTAAGAAAAATCAACAAATACTGTAATGTACGACTTCATATAACTCATTCAAAGTTTGCTCGATTGTAAACTGAAAGTAACGGGAATATTTGCAAATCTCTGTAAAGAATTTGATATGGTTGATCAGAATATTTTTTTTTGGTAAATCGATTTTTATGGAATGAAATTAGTGTTATTAAAATACTGTTTACGTACTCGGAAACACGTTTCACTAGAAAACAAATGTGACAAATTTTATTTCGTCGATATACAGAAAATAACTCATTGAGTGCCACGGAATCCATTTTAGTTCCAATCCTTTTCATAATTATATATTAACGAACTCTAAAATTATGCTAATTACTGATGACACTAGTGTGATAACGGCAGACTATGATTCGGCTAGACTCAACTGGAATGGCGATGACACGTTAACAATTTTGAATGTTTCGTTAAAAACCGTGAATCCATAAAAAAAAACAGGGCAGTTAATTTTTCAACATCGAGAAGAACGATATTTTATTATTCTAAAAATAAAAATTGAAGACGGGCTAAAATGTAATTATAAGATTAAATTACTTTCTACCAAGTTAGGATCTGGCTGATACCGACCAAAGGTGATTTCTCAGTAAGTAGAGCAACTTGTAAACCGGTTCTTTAAAAACGTATTACTGAATTTAGCTAGTGCACGTTTTTCAGAAATCTTATGATATGTGAAACATGAAATCTGATTTTTACAAACTGAGAGTGCCATGAATATTGTACCATAAATCACATTGCTTTTGATCAGACAAAAATTGGCTTAAATTTTATGAATCCAGTATTCGTTAATAATGTGATGAAGATATTTGTGTTAATTATTATTAATACAATAATTTACAAAATTGAATACATTGTAACACCTCTTTTTTCCACAGAATGTCGCAATTTAAACAGAAATTTAAATACTATACATGTTATTTGTCAAATAAAGAGGAAATGTTTTAAAAAGTTTTGCTTTAATTTTATTTTATGTGCGTAAAATAAAAGTTCCAACGTCCATTTGCTGTATTTTAGATTAATGTTTTGTAATTACAGCATTTGCTACCGCGGTATATTACATTTTCCTAACTTAATTTTAACTGAAGCGGCCAGAAAACTTCTCCGGAAACACATTTCGTAATACTTGATTTTATAATCATCATGTTATGAATCCAGCAAAATAAAAATTTACAGAGATCTCATATTTACTACATGAATTACAAAAGAAATATACTCCTTAATTTCCGTAGCTTTTCCCGTTCAATATGCGGTTGGAAACGTACTCGTTTAACAATCCCAGTGGCGTTGGTAAAATACGACTGTTGATCGACTCTCACCGTAGACATCTTCTTCACCAAGATGTCGTCGGCTTTTACCAAAGCTACCCAGTCCAACAAATATAATCCTACATTAATACGGTCCCAGGGGAAACAAAAAAACCCAGTTTTTTAGAGCTTCCACTACTTCGGTCAATCAAAATAAAATGGAATGATTTAAATAGTTTCATGTTAAAAATTTACAAAATATAATTTGGTATAATCTCACTTTCACCTGAATCAGCAAAGGGTTATTGAGCAACAAATAACATTAAATCGCTTAAATATAAATTGCAGTTTCAAAATAAAAATGTAAGTTACAAATAGGAAAATTAAACGAGCATCTTTTCTCCGGAGTGTTATAGTTAGTTAGTTGTCTGGAGTAAACCCGTGAAAGACGCAGCGACCTTTGTGGCCTCACATCTGAGAGGACGCGCTCTTCCGGTTCTTCATCATAATTACTCCGACACACCCGCCTAGTGACGTCAACTTGTCAAGGTCGCCATCTTCTATGTGAAACACAATCAAGGTTAGAATCGCTTATCTCCAGCCCATATTACATTCATTTGGGTTTTTATAGAGCGTTCTTGACACTTGTTATTGACGATACATACAAAAACACTAATTAGAATTTTACTTTAATGAAAGTAGTTCTCCTTAGTGATTATTCTAATTATGATAACTTTCCTTGAATTAATTCTGTTTATTATTGAGGTAAGGTATTTTTCATGCTATATATTTACTGTTTTCAAACACCAGTGCATTTTAATGACTTATTTTTAAAGAAAATATCGTAGTCCTAGTCTCGGAATTATATTACGCGGCCATAACCGACTATTTATTTTCTATCGCAAAACCTAGATTCTATTTACTAAAATACAAGAATAATAAAATGATTTTAATTTCATGTATCTTTTTTTAATATGGTATGCAGATTTTCTATATTATTAAATAAAATAATTGATATTAAGCAAATTTCACTAATAAACGAAATCTGTTCAGTAATTTTTCGTAAGTAGTGAGCGGCAAGCTACTTATTTACCACAATAGAGTCAAATTTATTTCGTAAAATGCTGAAAAGTATCTGATTCTGGGCCAAATTAAGAACAAAAACAAAAATAATACCTCACAGGAATAAGGAAAATTATATTAGCGGTTTAGAATATGTAACAGATAGGAAATATATATGTGAGATTTTCTGAATAAACTGTAAGGTAGTTCAATTTTGGTATTTAGTTAAGCATTTCTTGGAAAAAGGGGCTCCGATGGTCTAATGTTTTTTTTAGGGTAACAGACTACATAAGGGTAATCCACATGGTAGCAACTCCCCTTTAATAGCATAGGCAGGGATTTGAAAGGGGGGCTGCGGAAGGGTATAGGAAAGTAGCCAAGGGTTAACTAGGGCCCCCGGGCTATGGTTTAAGGATCCTACCCGGCAATTCGCGTTAAATGGAATGCAGGGAAAACCCTAGAAAAACCTGCATCAGGTAGGTCGGGCATTTGGTACTTGTCCCGATGGCAGGAGAGGGGTTTTCTGTGGGGTCTCTGCTTTTCCCTCGCCGTGCCTTGACCGGTTTAGGAGGCAGCTGGCCGACTATTCCAAAGGGAATGGCGGACAACTCTTACCGTATGCCCAAGGTCTGTGACCCCGGAACGTACACCTCTCAAAACAGGCCGAGATGCCTCAGCATGTGGGAACCTTAGTTCCAAAACCAGAGAGATGTGAAGGCATTCCCAAAGGTAGCCTCCTCCAGAGCTCTCTATGGTGTAATGTTTTTTTTTTAGGTAACAGGCTACATGAGGGTAATCCACATGGTTTACGAATATTTTAAAACTGAGGTCTGATAAATTAACTATGGTGGAAATTTGGTAGATATGTGTTAATGGAAAACAGTCCAAATATGGAAGTGGGGATGTGAGGATGCTACAGAAGAGCTGTAATCATTTTCTACTTTATTTTTCAAAAATCTCTTTTCTGGTCTTATTATGTGCTCATAAATAATATAAAATGATATTCGTTGATTAACTAATTCAAAACGAACTAGCCTGGTGTAATGTAAATAATTGTTTACTTCACCTTTCCTACTTATCATAAAACAATCAAATTTACAAAATTACTAGACACTATCAGCGGTTTTCCATATCCACGATCGATTTAAGTTAAGGAAGTATTATGAATAACAAATGCTGAAAAGGAATACTTAACGAGAGAGATATGACAAAAATATAGAAAGAATAATTACGACACCAATGTATGAAACAAACGGAAATGAATAATGTAAATGAAAAATATAAGTGAAGAAAAGCAATGGAAAGTAATAATGATAAATTAAAATCGAAAATCGAAATATATAACGTCAATGGAAATTGGAAACATATAACGGCAATCGACAAGAAATATAGAAAACGAAATTGTCGAATGGATGTGAAAATTGAAATGGATAATTTAAAACGGAAATGGAAAATTTAAATTTTAAATCGAATTTAATTGTAAAATTGACATGGAAATGTTAAATGTAAATTAAATGAAAATTCGAATCGAAAATTTGATATTGTTAATAGAAATGACAATGTAAATGGAAAATTGTAATTGAAATGTAAACTGGTAATGGAAATGGAAATGGGAAACGGATAATGGAAATTTAAATTAAAAATGGAAATGGTTAATGAAAATTGAATTTAAAAGTGGAAATGGATAATGGAAATTGAAATTAAAATTGGAATGGCAAATGGAATAAGAAATTAAAAATAGAAAATAGAAGTGGAAAATTGGAAGTAAAAATGTAAATGTAAAATTTGAATGGAAGTAGATAATGGAAAAATGCTAATAGAAATGTAAAGTAAAAATCGGAAATAGAAAGGGTTAATTGAAATGGAAAATGAACACGGAAAATGAAAAAGAACATGGAAAAAGAAAATGCAATATGGAACAGGGTTATGCAAATGAAAACCCAAAACGGAAAGGAAAAAGGAAATTATAAATTACAGACTCCTTACTTCAATCGATCTAAGCAATGGAAAACCCTACAATATATATTAATTATTCTACACCGTTTACAAAATTTCCGTTCCAAATTTACAAAATTGATCACAGGAAATAACGTACGGACGTGTGAATTTTTTAACAAAACGGTAAAGGATAGGAATTGGCTACCAAAAAAATGTTATAGAGACTTATTCACAAACGACGAAACAGTTTTAAAGTACATAAGGCTTTGTTCACTTAATTTTTCATATTTGTATAAATAAATAAATGAATTGCAACGAGTTAACATATAATCCGTAATCGGATTTCTGTTAAAATTTCGAATGACAGTTAGGAAGAAAGGAGGAGCTTCGTTGAATTAAACTATAATTTATTTATAACAAATGTTCTATGATTGTCCAGATATATAGTTAATTTATTAATATACACTTCATTTTCTTCTAAGCTGACACTAAATTTTACCCAATAGAATTTAATAAATCTACTTACGGTAAATATATGACATGTAAATAACATACTCATATAAACTTATATTATTATTTAAATCTATGTAATGATAAAGACCAAATTGTTGTTGGGATTTAAAAACTCAACCTACGAAAAGTCTGAATAACAAAGTTAGAACCAGGAGAAAGAAGACAAAATGGCCACTATATATTGTAATGTCAATTAATTAGGCCATTAATTGTTTGTATAAGAAATTAAATTGTTAGTGAATAAATTGGTAGCGTTATTTTGAGCGACAAAAAGCGACAATAGCACTGAGCTCTGTTGCTTTGAGAAAATGCCGAAATGGAAATGCGCGCTCAAACTCGAGAGGCACTAGGATAGTTAGTTGGTGCCGAAAGATTGATGTGGACGGATGAAGTTTTGAGTCATCAGCCAGAAAAGATAGCAATGGTCGTGTCAGAAGCATAGTCGAGACGATCTAAAGTATTTAAAAGTAAAGTTAGTTTCGGTCAGCAGCAAGGAGCGGAAAAGCAGAGTCTACATTTAGGACCAGCCACGAGAGAATAAACATTTAAAACAAATCTTCACTGAGCTACGTTGCAGTTTAAATCCAAATCAGAAAAAGACTAATAAATTTGCAACTCGTAAGATTCCTGTAACACAAGCAGACATCAGATAACTGATAATTAGGAGAATCATCCGAGTTCCTGGGAGCCAAGAAGTTCCATTTCGATTCAAATAGTATAGAATCTGTGAGTCGACATTTAGAATCAGTGTAAAATTTTCAATATTGTACCTCTGAAGCTACAGAGAATGCCGGTACCAGCCGAACAGTATGTAAGTAACAAAACCAAAACTATGATAATATTGTAAACGCTAATTAAAGGATAGAGTCAGATTTCGTTCGTTCGTTTGCTTTCTTCTAGTTTTCTTTCATTGATCGACTTATTGTTTTAATTTTAAGCAAATAATATTTTGAATTATTAATTAATCAAATTCTTCTTTTATCGTTTCCTAATCATCAAATCCAGTAAAGACCCTGACATATTAAAATTTTAATTGTAATTGTTTTGATTCTTTAAGCCACAATTTGATAATAAATTATATTTTATTTGTAAATTCTTGTTTAATCATTCATTTAATTAACGCCTTTTGATTAATATTTCATTTAATTAAGACTATTAGTTGATTATTACAATATATATATATATATATATATATATATATATCTGAATGAATCATATGTTAATGGTGTAAGCAGTTCCCATTTTTTTAATGGTTACTATGACAAAAAGTCGGTTAATAATTTTTGTGAGTCACTTAAATGGTATAAGTAATTATGTGTTTTGCAAGAGAATCAATAAAATTCAAGAAAACCTTCACTTTTATATTTGATTAGCATATTTTCCCCTTATTTTAATTTAGAGCTATAGTAAATTAGTAATTAGCATTCTCTGGAACGCAAACTTCGACGTACATACTATATGAAATAGCACTTGTATAAAATATAACTCCCTTTCCCTGTCACTAGCTGGCAACGGGGTGACGAACAGACCAAGAGAGATGCTTAATGCAGATCACGTTCCATTACACGCAGCCCTCTAGTAAGATATCCACGGAACATGTCGAGCTTGACAGAAACCAATACAGCAAGCGAAGATAACACAGAGGGAAATTAATCGAATTTGTCTAACCGAAACGGCGGTTTGCTGAAGTCATTAATTTCCCCCGGCGATATTCCTGTTTAATCTGCTCTAATGACTAACTGCAGCCCTCGTAAAGCATTGTGACATATGGCAGCCAGGTCGCAATTCAAGTTCCTGTGATGACGGAAATACACAACAATGCGGTACCATAGCTCATGTACGATTAACTTACTCGCAAAATATTATCTGATGGAACACTGTTTAGTACGTAATTTCAACAAATGATACGTATAATTTCTTGTCATTAATAACTGTTTCAACTATTCTGAAATAATATAGTTGTGGTTTTTCATTTACTGATATTATGAAGAAATTTGTTACATCAGTGAGGTAAAGACGAGAATTATATCTTGATCGATCACTCAATCGTCTCTTTCATTATATCACATATTTCGTCTCAAAATTAGAGTATAATATTATCTTTGAATTATACCAATTTGCCATTCAAATCTAAATGTGTAATCTACCTTGCACTTATTAGCATTCTTATGTCATACCTGTAATAATAAACAATGGTCACCGTTATATTCTGAATGTCCCTTCTTTGGCGTACTTGGTTCTCGTAAGTTTCTCCTTCTCAACGTGTCTTGCCCACCACGTATCAAAAACCATCAATTCTCCTGTTTACCACGTGGTCACTCAATCGCTACTAATCTTGATAAGCACTGATCCTTCATTACGTCTCAGTGTGTCTTGTATTTTATACACTAAATATCTGATCTAGTTTTGAATTTTGTAACAATAGTGAACTTGAATTTAACCATTCTCTTAATTTCCTTGATGTCACCGTATTCATTCACAGTACTTCAATTCTCACCAATTGGTTCAGAAAAACTACATACTCTGGACGTGTTCTCAATTATCTTTCTGATCATCCTCCAAACCTAAAGAGAGCTATGGTATACAATCTTGTAGACAGAACTCCAAGTTCCATCAACACAATTTAAATATTGTCCTAAACATTTTTATCTCGAATGAGTACCCTTTAAATTTTATTATTAAACACATAAACAGCAGAATGAACAAAATCCAATATTCTACTGTCAATCGTCCCCAAACACCTCAAGCCAAATGTATTCTCGTACTCCCTTATTACAAATTTCTACATCACAAATTTGTCCAAATATTCAAATAATATAAAATATCTATCATTTAAAGATCCACTAATACTCTTTCATACTTGATTAAAAGCCACAAGGACCCACTTGACACCTACAGCAAACATCGTGTTGTTTACAAAATCATTTGCTCTAATTGTAATTCCTGATACATAGGGCAAACAAAACGTTCCTTTAATACACTATAAAAGAACATATATCTAATATCAAACTTCGCATTGTTAAACAATCTGTAACATCCAAACATATAAACAGTTCTAAACATACTGTGGATGGTATTCACCATCCTCAAAGCGTCCCCTGTCCGTAATTCCGGACAATAGGAACTATCCCTTTGTTCTTCCAACACCTGTTCCTTTGTTCGGCTAACGGAACTTCCCTCAGGTCAACTCCGTCCCCAGTCTATTCCGTACCTGCGGATCGCACGGATTCGAGTTCTTCCTTGTCCAGCGACTAGAGGCGACCTTCGCAGAAGTGCTGAATAAAACGTTAATATCCAGTTGTGTGTTTGAGTTATTACTGCCGTACCACATGGCCGAACTCCGAACACGTGTATGACGGATCTAGTATCCCACATTGGTGACCCCGCACGAAAAGGAACACGCAGGCACTCACCATCTTACGGTGCCCAACAAAAGACATAATGGACGCCCCCGGCAACTCGACGTTCCAGGAGCAAGTATATGGGATCGCGCCTAGGCTGCCACCTTTCTTGCCGGACAACCCGGAGCTTTGGTTTGCCCAAGCAGAACTCCAGTTCCAGAACTCCGGCATCACAAAGGACGAAACAAAATTCAATTACGTCGCGGCGCACCTGGAATCGAGATGGGCAACAGAGGTCCAAGATATTATAATCAGCCCACCAGCCAAAGACCGCTACGTTCGACTCAAGGAAGCCTTAGTACGACGTCTTTCATCCTCGGAAGAAAAGCGCATGAGGTATCTCTTCACAGTAGCAGACATGGGAGATAGGACGCCATCACAATTCCTACGCTACCTGCGAGCCCTCGCTGGACCCACCCTGCTGCCGGAGAACGTTCTGCGAACGCTGTGGCTCCAACGACTCTCGCCGTCCGTCCAGGGTAATCTACAAAGCCAACTTGCTCTGCCATTGGACGCTATTGCGGAATTGGCTGACAAGATTGTAGAAGTCTCGCTGCCTGGCCCTGCCGTGTTTGCGGCGACCACCGTCGACGCCGTGGCTGCAGCCCGCAAGGACGTCACGGCGCACCTCGCCGACCAGGTTCGGGAACTTTCTCGTCAAGTAGCTGCCCTACACGCGCAGCTAAACCAGCGTAACATGGGCCAACAATCCCGTAGCAGTTCTAATCAACGGACCACTCAAGGAACCAGAGGGCCTTCAGGAATGTGTTACTATCACAGACGGTTTGGCAACAGGGCGGAGCGCTGCACGCCCCCGTGTAATTACACGACGGGAAACGACGCCGGCAACCCAGAGTAGCGGCGTCGGGGTGCCTACAAAGAAAAAGCCGCCTTACTGTCGTCGATCGGACCAGCCAGCAGCGTTTTCTGGTGGACACGGGCTCCGACCTTTCCTGCTACCCACGGAGACTCCTACCAGGCCGACACACCGCCACAGGGTACAGCCTCGAGGCCGCCAACCAATCGTCGATCGACACCTACGGATATATTCCGCTAACGTTGAAACTGGGGTTGCCGCGAGAATTCCGCTGGCGGTTCATAATCGCCGATGTCGCGACGCCAATTATTGGCGCAGATTTCCTCGCCAATTACCAGTTGCTTCCGGACTGCCACAACGGACGTCTAATTGACGCCATTACGGGTCACACCGCACCCGGAACCGTCGACCCCACGCCGCAGCCCAGCGTAAAAGTACTCAAGCAGGCATCGCCTTATCACGACCTGCTAACGGAGTTCCCGGATGTTATTCGACCCGCTGGGACACCGCGCGAGGTGAACCACAAAACTCGGCACTACATTAGAACCACATCAGGCCCACCCGTTTTCGCCCGGCCGCGACGCCTCGCGCCGGAGCGCCTTCGCATTGCACGGAGCGAATTCGACGCCATGCTCCGCGACGGAACAGCGAGACGATCGGAAAGCGCATGGGCTTCACCGCTACACCTCGTCCCAAAGAAGGGCGACGCCTGGCGTCCTTGCGGAGACTATCGGGCCCTGAACGCACGCACAATTCCAGACCGGTATCCAATCAGACACCTGCAGGACTTCTCGTCTAATTTGCGAGGAAGCAATATATTTTCTGTGCTCGACCTGGCCAAAGCCTACACGCAAATTCCTGTCAACCCTGAAGACGTACCAAAAACGGCGATCACTACACCATTCGGGCTCTTCGAGTTTCCTTTTATGTGTTTCGGTTTACGTAACGCTGGTCAAACTTTCCAGCGTTTCATTGACGAAGTACTACAGGGCCTGGATTTCTGTTTCGCTTACGTGGACGACATACTCATTTATAGTACGTCAGCTGAGCAGCATCGTGACCATCTCCGAGCAGTCTTGGAACGCCTGGCACGGCACGGGATCGTTCTTAACGTCGATAAAAGTGTTTTCGGCGTCACTTCAGTCCAGTTTCTCGGCTATAAGGTCACCGCAGAGGGCGTCACAGCTCTACCCGACCGTATCACCGCCCTGCAAGAGTTCGCGCCACCCAAGACAGCACGCGAACTTAGACGCTTCCTCGGCGTCGTCAACTTTTATAGACGCTTTCTTCCGCATGCGGCAGAACTGCAAGCGCCGCTCCATGTGGCCATCGCCAGTTTGCGTGCCAACCAACCTGTTCCGTGGACTCCGGCGTTATATTCTGCGTTCGAGAACTGCAAGCAATCATTGGGAAACGCCGCCTTGCTAGCGCATCCTGAAACATCAGCAATATTAGGTTTGTTCACCGACGCCTCTCAGACAGCCGTAGGCGCCACGCTTCAACAACAAGTGGGTGATGCATGGCAACCATTAGCTTTCTTTTCGAAGTCGCTAACTCCTCAACAAGCACGTTGGCCCGCCTACTATCGCGAATTGCTCGCAGTTTTCTTGGCTGTACGCCACTTTCGTCACTGGCTGGAAGCACAACATACAGTGATTTTTACAGATCACAAGCCTCTCTGTTTTGCTTTCAAACAGCAACGCGAAAAAATGCCGCCAGTACAGGCAAACCACCTGTCATACATTTCTCAGTTCACGACAGACATCCAGCATCTCAGAGGCTCGGCTAATATTGTCGCAGACGCTTTCAGTCGCGTAAACGAGCTGTCAGTGCCGCCTGCAAACATAACATCTCCTGTCGACCTGGCCGTCCTCGCAGCAGCACAGCGCGACGATGCGGAAATTCGTCTATTCGTCGATGGCAACATGGGCCTCCAACTGCAACACGCGTCTCTGCCCGGATCCGACGTCCAGTTGTACTGTGACGTCGCCACCGGACGCCCTCGACCGTACGTCCCAGCAGCACACAGGCATCAGGTTTTTGCGTCGCTCCACGGTCTCAGTCACCCCGGTGCCAGGGCAACAGCACGTCTCGTGTTTCGGATGTCCAGAGCGAGTGACTACAGATCAAGGGCGACAATTCGAGTCCAATCTGTTTAAGTCACTGACCGCCTACGGCGGGTTTTGCAGAAACCGCTCTACTCCTTACCATCCAGCGAGCAACGGCATGATAGAACGCCTACATCGCCAGTTAAAAGCGGCTATCATGTGTCATACGGGGACTTCGTGGTACGACGCCTTGCCACTGGTACTGTTGGGGATACGCAGCGCCATCAAAGACGACGTGAAGGCGTCCGCCGCGGAGCTTACATATGGGGAACCACTGCGGCTTCCAGGGGAAATGTTACACCCCAACATGGACTCGGAACATCCCTTAGACTCTACATCGTTGGTAGACAGAATTCGGCGTATCACTGCAAACATCCGCCCCACGCCCGCTTCACGCCACGCACGAACCGGCACATTCGTTTTCCGGGACTTGGCCACCTGCAGCCACGCCTTCCTGCGTGACGATGCAGTGCGACGCCCACTTCAGCCACCGTACAGCGGTCCCCATGTCATAATTGCACGTGACGCGGAGACGGCAACGTTACGGATACGGAACAATGTCGTACGTGTGTCTATAAACCGATTAAAGCCGGCGTACGTCACTGCAGACGCCGATCAACCATCTCACCATACACCACATATTCCCGCCACGGTTCAGCATCCTGTCACCACCAGATCTGGACGCCGCGTCCGAGGCGTCGAGCGTCTTCAGCTATGACAAGGCGGTGATTTGGTTTAGTGTCGTGTACTTTCAGGAACTCATTTGAACTATATGTGTATGTTTGTATTTGATTTTTATATGTATATATCAATTGTAATTTTTTAAATACGTCGCTTATGTCGCGCCCACACTCCGTTTTTCTCGGGGGCGGCTCTGTGGATGGTATTCACCATCCTCAAAGCGTCCCCTGTCCGTAATTCCGGACAATAGGAACTATCCCTTTGTTCTTCCAACACCTGTTCCTTTGTTCGGCTAACGGAACTTCCCTCAGGTCAACTCCGTCCCCAGTCTATTCCGTACCTGCGGATCGCACGGATTCGAGTTCTTCCTTGTCCAGCGACTAGAGGCGACCTTCGCAGAAGTGCTGAATAAAACGTTAATATCCAGTTGTGTGTTTGAGTTATTACTGCCGTACCACATGGCCGAACTCCGAACACGTGTATGACGGATCTAGTATCCCACAATACATTTGATTGGCAAAATGCTAAGATTTTAGACATTGACACCAGGTACAATTCGAGACTCATTTCAGAGATGCTCCACATTAAATCCACCATCACAGCTATTAATGGACAACCAGACACTATTAAACTCGATAATTGCTATTATCCCTTATTATTACGCTAAACCTTCTGTTATCCCATTGTCGTTGCGTTTTCGTCGCTTTTGAGTTTTATCAACTGACAAGTGCAGTTATTACGCTCTAGGCTCTTCTTAGCACTTGACGAAAGGTACAAGGATCCCAGAAACGTTGTGTGGTATTTACATTACCCTTTTTTGTCTGTATTGACTATCTTTCTTATTCAATAGTGAAGGAATATTGTCCTAAGTTTTTTTTTTCGGGCATTACATTGTATGAGTATTGAAGAAGAAAAGACTAAAACAGTTAATTTACAACAGAAGATAAGTCAAAGAGAAAGAGGAAACAAAACGACAGAGCTATCCAATGAACACGACATATAAACAAAATAGGTTTATTAAGAGAAGCCGATAGCACAAAGTAACAAATCGTCTTGAAGATGAACTAAATGTAGAAAGTAGGAATTAATCCAATGTTTCGAACAGCAAAGAAACTGTTCGTTATCAGGGAAATCATAACAGTCAAATATGTTGTACGTGAAGATTTACTACTTCGGCGTAGCGCTGGATACGGCAATCTTTACATTTATCAACCGAATAGCTTATTTTCCGGCGTTTCTTGCTTATTTATTTATTCTAATCTCACATTAAACAGAAAAAAGAATTTAAATCTACTCTGGATAATATAAAATATTTTATATTTAACCACTTCGCATATTGTTTGGGACTGAGCACGCGACTTAACCGACCTCGGGAGTGTCAATGTTCAATTCAACTACACTGAAAACGATAGATTCGACGTTTTGAATACGTTTTATTCACACCATCTCACCGTTTCAGTTTTATGCTGACATAGTCTAAACTTAAACTTATGGTGATGGGCAGTATTAATTTCGGTGACTATAAAAACAATGGATTCGACACCAATTTATTTGTAAATGTAGCCATCTTCCCCCGCCTTTATGGGTGTTACAGATGTCACTCCCACAGATTTTTTTTCCTATATTGTAAGTCTAATGTTAATCAGGTTTGGTTGAAATAGCTACTTGATTTGAAGAGTGTTCGCAGTATACAGTCATCTATGTATATACATGTATTCCAAAAAGGATTCACAGAAATCAGAGACCACAAATTATATATGAATATGTAATTATTTAATAAATAAAATTTTACTATTTTCATTATCGGCGGCAAAATATGAGGCCATTGCATTATAGCTTAAGGATTGTCTACAATAATATGGAGCCTATAATGCTTACATGCTAGAGTTGCATTTTTGCCTCAGGCAGCATTGAGACGTACGGAAATTGAGAGATTCAGAGTTGCTCGGAGAAGGATTGAGGTGTGTTTTGAGGAGTCCGTATTCAGGGTTCCTGGGACCACGACTGAGCAAGTGTTATTTGGAAGCTGAGAAATGTTGTATTAAAAGTCCCCGGGTTTTGGAATTGCAAGTCGCCAGTTTGGAATTACATTTCGTCTAATGCCATGCTCGAGTAATTATAAAACTTTTAGAGAACAAAGCTGTGATTGTTCAAACAAAGTTATCAACAGTTTGCAAAACTAAAATATCTTTAAATTCAGTGAAACGTAGCCATTTTGTAATGTGTTTAAAAAACCAAGTGAGAACGAGCCCAGATACCCAGACAACGCTAAAGTAAATAAAAAAAAAATAAACCTTGTAGTGTAAAAATAATTATCGTCATATTTTGATCATTTCATTTCAAATAATAATAATTTAAGTCAGGAATATTTTTGCCTTGTAAGATTCAATTGTCATTTATGTAACGATCTTCATTAGGGGACGATAGGCAGCCCTGAAAATTTAGTCGTGGCACAACAATATCAATTTGTAAAATTTCAACTAAGAAAAAAAATTGTTTTATTAAATTAGTTTTGTTATATTTTAAATTGTTTTCATTTCAAACTTTTCATGTTTAACTTTTAATTTGTTTATTACAAGTTTGGCACCTCAACGTCTGGCTTATTAATAATAAATTTTGTTTATTAAATATATATATGATAATGGCAATTAATTAATTGTGAAATTGAAAATCTAAATTGTTTGAGAAATTCTTTGTAGCGGCAGGAACTTGTGAAACAACAATAGAAAATTGGCTGTGTTCCTTTGTCGGAAGGTCCGTAAAAATGACGTATGCGCGCTCAAATTGCGAGACGAGGAGACAGTTCGCAGGGACATATGATGAGATATAGTTCACGGAAAGACCTCGTCGAGGTATAACAGTTTTTGGAAGGAGAATTCAACAGGGTTAGCAATTAGCAGGACAAAGTAAAACATTCATAAAAGTATAGGTCGAAACCCGCTAAGAAAAAGCAGTTTTTGTGTCCATAGCCGGCCAGAAATAGCAAAAGTTTCGGTTTAAGTCCGGAACAATAAAGACTACCCAATCGACAAATCGCAGAATTCACCTAAGGCGAGCGGTCAACCGATAGATGACGAAAGGAGGATCATCCGAGTTTCTGACATCATATAAAATTTTGGCTTAAAATTTTGGTGTAGAAACTGTGAGTTTAAAAGCAGTGTAAAACCCGCAATAGTGTTTTCGAAAATGGAATGCTGGGCAGACGTGAGTAACAATTTAAAAAAAGAATTAATTATGTAAACGTAATTGAAAGATAGACGTCAGATTTCGTTCTCTTTTTGATTAAAATTATTAATCAGAGTCAATCTTTTTACTTTCAATTTCGTTCACAATTAAATTTCGTTCTACTTTAATTGACGAGTAAAATTTTCTTCTCTTTTAATTGTGATTTGTTGTTGATAAGATTATAAATATTATTGATTTGTCCATTATCAAACCCAGTGAAGACTCTGAGATATTCAATATTATAAATTTGTAATTGTTTGAGTTATTGCCACAATAAAAATATTGTTTGTAAATTTTATTAATTTTCCATTTAAAAATTCCATCTCTAGTGTTTATTACAAAACGGCTACCACAACGTGTGGCAAATTAAAGGCATCTTAAGTGATTATTAAAATATATATATATATATATATACATATAAATGTGTGGTCTCTGATTTCTGTGGCTCCTTTTGGAGCACATATTCGTTGAACGACAGTATTGTAAGTTATACTGGCATTTTAAATTTCAGTCCCGTCGAATTTATTCTAATTGCAGTCAACTATCTCTGGTAATGTGTCTTTAGAAAATAAGATAATATTAAAATATTAACATGCATTACAGGAAACTTTTACTCAGAGTATAATGAAAGTATTATATTATGTAGAGAAGATATTTTTTTGGGTAACAGGCTACATGAGGGTAATCCACATGGTGACAACTCCCCTTTAATAGCATAGGCAGGGATTTGAAAGGGAAGAATGCGGAAGGGTAGACGAAGGTAGCCAAGGGTTAACTAGGGCCACTGGGCTATGGTTTAAGGATCCTACCCTCCAATTCGCCCAAATGTGATACAGGGAAAACCCTAGAAAAACCTGCATCAGGTTTGTCGGGCATTTGGTACTTGTCCCACGCCCTTCCGATGGCGGGAGAGCTTTCCCCTCGCCGTGCCTTGACCGGTTTAGGAGGCAGCTGGCCGACTATTCCATGGGAACAGCGGACAACTCTTACCGTATGCCCAAGGTCTGCGACCCCGGAACATACACCTCTCATAACAGGCCGAGGTGATTCGGCATGTGGAACCTTAGTTCAAAAAAACTGGAGAGATGTGAAGGTAGCCTCCGCCAGAGCTCTCTTCATGGAGAGAAGACATATTTTATTCAATTTTAGCTCATAACAATCCTTTACGACTCTTAGAGATTATATCGTAAAATTAATGCTTGGTTAAAGATCAGGATAAGTGTGAAAATTGTCTTGTAACTTTTAGCATGTGGAATGGCTTACCCGTGTCCTAACCTTTTTTGTAAAATGTGTGTTGTAGTCCACAGATTGTACTCGCAGCAACAAACTAAGAAAATAAATTACCATCATACCAACACGTTATAAATCATGACAAGTTACCCTCATAATACGTGCGTTTCTTGGAATTTTTAAATTACTTTCTAGAATTACGAAATATGATGCTTTGTTTCCACTACTCATTCAGTCTAAACTAATTTCTACAGAATTTGTGTCTTTAAAAAATGATATAAACTGAGTTTCATCTTGTAGAGCAATTTACATTGCTAAAATCCCGAACTGCATGTATCAACCTAGTTTTCTATAAAAATGACACTTATCTGGGTAGCAGGAAAAGAATTAACTTACAAGAGTATAATAAACTTACACTGTATGCACTAAATTTTAAATAAACTCAGATAATTATGTAAGTTGAAATATTCGTAATCATTGAATAAGTGATATTAAGAAACAAATTTGGACCACCTGTGGGAAGTTTTGTGGCATGTCAGCAATTTACGCCCAAACCGTTTATTAGTTTCATTTTATACCATTTATGTTTTACTTATAAGTGAGTAGCATGTATGTAGACTATTTATAAGTTGGGAAAAATATTTTAATTTATTATTCATATATCTGAAATGCAATCATTACTTAATGATTATTTCTTCCAGTATATGTGAACGCATGTATTTATGATTCTTAATTTCTTCCTGGTAGAAGTATTTAGAAGGTTCCTAGTTGCATATATGGAAAATATTGTAGATTATGCTTTAAGAATACCAAGCGCGTACATTTTTAGAAATATAAAAACTCGTAAAATATAAAACTACCGGACTGTTAATATAAAACATACAATCATACAGAGCCTATTTCATTTATAAAATAAACCTCAGCGTGATTTAATAAATCGTAAAACAGTGTATTCGAGCCGGCGTGGCTCTGAATTTGTGAGTCGATCAGAGATGAAAATGCTTAAAATTTAACGTGAAATAAAGTGTGATTAGATTACACTGTTATCAATTGTTTTGTACGTTTTTGTCGTTTCCATTCAATATTTGTCACACGTGTATTTTCTCAATTAAACGTTTTCACATTTAAATAAATAAAGCGGCCAACATGTCAGTATCAATTAAATAAAAACTGTGTTAGCTTTATTTTAAAAAAAATTGTTTCAGATATGTTGGTGGGTTTATTTATTCAATTGATATTTTCAATTATAATTGTTTCTCAGTAATGTATTTACTAAATTATATATATTCGCATTTTTATACGAAACAATTAATTATCTTGTGAACCAAATAATGTTTTTTACTTGAATTAGTAAAGAAGCGAAGGAATAATTAAATTGAAATCACTCCTACGACCTTAGTACATATGCATCTTGCTCTTCCTCAGGTTTTCCGGAGTTAAAAGAAGTCCAGATTTCGACCAAAGCACCTTCAAACCAAACAGTTTGGTTATTAACAACGTAATGGCCGGTTTTAGGATAATATATCCGTTTTAATTCCAGCTTTACTTATATTTTACAGTTTATGCTCGCTCAGTTAGACTCCTTTTTGTTAATATTACTTATGGCCCGTTGGAGGCAGTTGGTTTATTTGCACCAAACAATATAAATTTATTTCATATTCATGAAATATTGAAACAGTTTACACGAAAAATAATTATGTCTATAATCGTACCTTATAAATAAATAAGTGTTGTGCTTTCCTTCGAGTGTATAAAATCGCATGTGAATTATTGGAAGATTTGGACATATTAACACTATTTTTAAGAAATATTTAATGCTCTTAGAAACGACTTCAAAATTAATTATGCGCTCTCAGTTTCTGTTCAATATTAATAGTTTTTGAATCCGAATTCGATCAACTAGGGAAATCCGATGTAAAGTTGCTACTCGTGTGAGAAGCAAATGGTGTGAGTCATTTTTTGGTCTTTGTATATAATTATTCTGTTTATATAGCTGTCTAGTAGATCAGCAGTGTATTAATGTAGAGCAAAAGGCGATTTATTTGATCATAGTTAATTTTTAATAAATAAAATACACAAATTTTGGCTGTAGCTTTTATTAACTCGATCAAAATATTGATCATTTAACAATAGTTTCTGAATGCTTGATGCCCATTAAAAGATAAAGAGGAGCTGATATTGTAATAATAGCAGATTATTTCTCTTTTTATTTATTTTTTCATTTAAATATGAGTGTTCAAAGGGCGATGTATAAAGGTTTTAGAAGTAATTTTTATTAATAGTGAATAATTGAGTAATAATGAATAGATCCGTGCGAAATTCGAAACGTTAATTTGAGAATAACTAAAAAAAACTCAATCCAAGAGAAGAGTAGCCCGAAGTTTTAGGTGCCACACTATATGGCTTTTAGGTTTCAATTAAAATAAACAAGCGTTGTTGCTATTTGAAAGTAATTTTCGAGGGTAAGAAACCACCTTGGAAATCCGCTGGTTATGGAAAATACTTTGAAGGACGCTATGCAACTTCGTTGTGTCCCACCGTCGTTCTACGATACGGATCATTACCTGCGGTTTCTTGTACAAGAATTACGCGTGTGAAAGTTTTAAGGTACTACGAGCGGTGTGCGAGTACGAGACACTCGACTTCTACACTGTGAACAACTTCCTTACAAGTTACTTCGTTAATCATCTCCTTACTACTTATCCCTTATGGATAAATATAAGGTTTCGGAAAATTGCGATGAATTATAACACCATATGAATTGCCTTTTGTTACTGTCTGAACAGGGTTTTGAAGTAAAAATTATTATTTTTAATGTTTGAGGCCCAATAAGCGACCCTGAAGGTTTCAAGAATCTGAATAAAGTCGTAGCATTCATGTATAAAATTGAGTATAAATATTGATTAAACTTAAATTGTAATAAATTTTCTGTATTTGAATTTGAATTCAAGAGTAGTCTTTTTATTTATTAAATCCGTCTATAGATCATAGTTTTCCCTTCTGATAAATTGTTTTAAAGAAATTTCAAATATTAATTAATTGGTTACCAAATTAATTGACGCGTAACGTCGTGGCTATCTATTAATAGGATATCACTATATATATATATTATGTAATACTAATTAGAGGCCATTAGTGATTAGATAATTTGAAATTTGTGGTGGATTGTTATCGACACGTATCTCAAAAGCAACAATGTACAGGCAAGCCTTTGTCGGCAACAAGCGTTTCTAAAACCAGAGTTTAACGGCAGGAGCAGTTGTGGGCAGATATCCATCAAGAAAGGTCGCAGGTTGAAATTGATCAAAAAAGGTTTCGTACTGTCATTCATCGAGTAAAAGTTTGGACAGAAATTTAACGAGTAAAGTTGCAGGAAAGTAACTTAATAAGTCAAGCCGCAGTAAAATTCAATAAGTAAAGGGACCGTCACGAATTTCATCGAGAAAGAGTTGGTAACAATCTGACTGATCATTAATTTAGGAGGAGTAGTCGTTCCAGTTGAGAGATACCAAAGTTTTCGACAGTATTTAGTAATCAATTTAAATTCAGTGAATTTATGGCCTGTTAAATGTGAAAAGTGTAGTGCATCTGAACCCAAAACGTAAGCCTGGTACCAGAAAAGAGAGTGTAAGTAGAAATAAATTTAATAAAGGTTTGGTAAACTATAAATAAGGATAAAATTGTCAGATTTAGGTTTCACGTTTATTTTATGGTTTAACTTTCCTATTGCGAGAAAATTTGATTGTTTAATTTAAATGTAAAAGATTGGTTCTTTATTTAGAAGGCCCAAATAAACGACCCTGAGGTGAGAGTTGATAAAATCTGTAAAATAGCAAAAACTCAAATGTAAATAATCACGTCGAGAAGTGTTGCAATTTTTACTAAGAATAAATTAATTGTTTTGTGAAGTTTAAGATTTGGCAAATTATTTAGAATCCTTTTCGTTAAATTTAATAAAACAAAGTTAATCCATTAGTCAACCATTTAATTCTTTTAATATTGTTTATTCATTACAATTGGCGTTATTAACGTATTGCCAAGCGATTAAATTTAATATTTGTTGTTCATTACATTTTGGTGCCTCAACGTGGGCTCATTAATATTTAATTAAATTGTATTCATTACAATATATATGTTTTTGTGTGTGTCATTTGTTGGAAAAGGTATGGAATGTGCAGGATTAACAACTTTTCTCAAACCTCCAGACAGCGTAAAAAAATTAAGAAACACTCTAGTTGGATTCAAAAGTGAGCATATCAAATTTCTCCTCGACCACTCCTTGTCTGGAAATGAAGATTTCGAAAATATTTGTATTCATAAATGAACCTGGAATAATAAACTATTACCTAAATATTTATCATCAACTATTAGTAGTTCTAATTATTGAAATATTTTTGGGTGAAAATTATAATAATTACATTGATTTTATACTGTAAAAAATTAAATTTAAATATTTCTCCGGATATTTAAGTTACCCTATTATACATGTGTATTGTGTAAATTAAATTATTAATTATACGCTCAAAAGATATTACGCTTTCCACGTCATTGAAGCTCAGGTGGATCTATGGTAAATGAATTGATAGTGACGGTTATGTTTCTCAGAAATTGTTTGCATTTAACTGCCTTAATCAACTCTGCGCGATGCTTTCTGAAGGCTGATTAACTACACACCTTATAAAAATACACCTCGTACTCAAAAAAACTATATCCTTTATGTTTGTTTTTAGTCATTTTTCTTCAATCACAAGTTCCTGGTCGAGTAAAATTTGAAACCGAGGTACTGTCATCCCGTACCTATGTAGTATGGTAACACAGACGGTGAATGCTATCCACTATTCTTGGCACACGCAGTGGAAAGACGTGCAGGAACGCAGCGGCCTCTCCCTTACACGCGTATAAAAGCCTCCTTTAATTGCACAGCAACGGAAACAAACGCAACTTTTCTAGCGCTTAGACTGCGAGTCAGGAACGAAAGGCGTGATGCGAATACACACAACTCATGTCCTTGCGAATGAATGCCAAAACATATATTGAGCCCCAATGCGAATTATAAAACGCATAAACTCAAATAAACTGATACGTTCATAAAGAGATTTCACGAATCATGACGACGATTTCAATATATTAGGATTATAGGACTCGGCAGTTTAATCAGAGAATTCGAAGTATATATAAAATTTAACAATCACGCGTTTTAGTGAGTTACAGATTTTAGTCTCCATAGGCAAGAACAAATTAAAATAAGGACGAATTTTCCAGAGGCTTCATAATATTTAATTTGGTTATGGTACTAATAATTAAGTTTTATAATTCAGCAGGTCTTTCAAGGGGAGTTTCCTCCACGTGGATTACCATCTACAACAGTTTAATTGCAATAAGTAAATTTTATTCAGGGTCTTAGCATAAATTAAACATTTCCTAGTATACAATTCCTAGTTTAATTTATTTAGTTCGTGTTGTGAATCTGACTTTCGTAGGCCACAATTTTCTTAGCCTTCTCTCTTCCTCCGTAGGATTAATTATTTCTGCTACCAGTTAATTATTGTGTCCTTCGATACGTTTGAAGTAGAGTTCTGAGAGTCTCTTCATTTCTTCGCTAATGAACTGTATGTTGAGATGTGCAGGCTGAAGTTCGACAGAAACCACGATGCAGTGATGGGCCATGGTATTTTAGATTGGATTCTTTGAATAGTTGTTTTTAATAGAGGGCTTTGTGAATCTATATAAATGTATGCAGTAAGTCCATATATGTATAACACCACTTTATTATCCAGTTTTGATCTCCTTCTCATTAACCAAGTTAATTTTAGATTAATTTTCTGGCGTTTCTTTTGAAATGTTTCTTCAAGGTCGTTTTCTGGTCTTGATGTAATCCTACCTACTTTACTTCGTGTTTTTTTTTTCTGGAACATGAATATTGTTCGAAAAGGCCCGCGGGCACACTACTCGTCTTGTAGTGAATGTACCTTGCACTGCACTCATCACATTTGCCGTAATTTCCATTTTTCAATCCAGTTAAATAGAAGGTTGACGTGGTTTTGCATATTTTGTGATTGCAAAAATTGGGTCAGAATTTAACTGATAGCAAGGAAGCATCATCCGCACGAATGATGCAATATTTTTATTGTTTGTAGTTGACAGGTCAGAAGTATAGATAGTAGAGCAACGTTACCAACAGACTCCCTTGAGGCACTCCTGACTGTACTGGGTAAAGAAGTAGAGTAACTGAAGTTGTGTTTTCTTTTGAAACATGGATCTGAGATACATGATCTTAGAAAATGGTAGTACGGCCACTGAAACACTATTTTGATTTTGTATAAGAGATCGATGTCAGATTTTATCAAACGGTTGAGCTACATCTAGAAAGATGCGTTACATAGTATGTTTTCTTCAAGGCTTTGTTGTAGTATTTATAGTTGTACGTCAGGCCTGCACAACATACGGCGAAGACTTTGGTGAAAAATTATGTAATTATGAATAAAAATAATCCCGCGCGTATGTATTCGCAAGCAACAAACTTACTGACCACCAACAGAAAAAAGAGAGTTACAGACAGATCTATGGGAAGATATTTTCCAAGTTTTCAGTCAATAGACCAGGCTATATTTAGCGCCAATGAGCTTCTGATAGTCGACGTTTGTACCACGTATGTCGCTCTTATCCTTTTTGTGTGCATGTAATTTAGTAATAGATTCAATTTCTTTTACAAGGAATTAAATTTTTTTTTCATTCAATTCGTTTAATATATATACAGTAACATTCGCATAGAAATTTAAAAACCGCTATTGCCAATATATATCATGTTAAAGAAAAACAATGCAATGTGTCACTTTTGAAATTATTTCGTAAGTAACAAAAACATTCTTTATTATTGTGAATATGCTTTTATATAACATATATAAATAAATATAATAATAAATAAAATATATTAATGTGATGAGTGCAGTGCAAGTTACATTCACTACAAGACGAGTAGTGTTCCCGCGGGCCTTTTCGAACAATATTATTATTTATTATTATGTTAATTGTTACTATTTTCTTATTGTCGCCCCATCCTCCCTACACCAATACCGCCGTCCTATTTTTTTTCGGCCCCCACAACTTTTCCTTATAAAGTATTACGGCCCGCCTTACATTTTGAGTTGTGCAGGACTGTTCTATGTGATTTATTTATTGCTGAATTTATTTCCTGAAAGCCAAATTAGTAGTCATGTTATAACCGTTGGTAGTTCCAGATCCGTTTTAATACATTTTATCAGGAGTTTTTCAAAGATCTTAGACAGAATAAGGAGGAAGCTGGTTGGTCTAAATGAGATTTATTTCCTTAGCTACTTGGTTTTGGCACCATAATAATTTGAGGAAAAATTCCCACTTGTGGGATATTTTGATAGTCTTAGTATATAAATTACATATTATTGTTATCAGTACTACTGTTTTTATAGCTGTTTACTTATTTTACCTGCCGACATTTGCCAGGGTATTTTAAGAATACCCTCCAAATATTCATGTACATTGTCCGTATTGAATCCAGGTCGAGTGAAATACTTGGGCGACATGTACTGCAAACATTTCTACCTTCTCTGCCTCGGTTTTGGCCCAACTTCTGTCCGGTTTTCTGATACGGCAAAAAACAATCTTCGATTTTTTTTCAATTTTTTTTGTGTCTTTCCATATCGTATGATCATCTTCGGATAGCGAGTTTATATAAAATTCATATGCGTTTTCTGCCTTCGTTTTAGCCTGATGTACTCTGTTTTGTCGATATTGTTTCGGGATCTCTTCCATCTGCTTCTTGCTCTTCGGTTTTCACTCGCCAATTCTCGAGTATGTAGGAGTATTTTGTTTGCAGTTGTATTTCTTTGTTTCCTGCGGTTGTTTGGGAGTTGATAACCAGACAGTTCCTTGGGTTACTGTGGTCAGGTAATTGACAGCCTCTTCAGTATCTTTTATTCGAAGTTTTCAGTTAATCTAGTTATCAACGTGATTTTGAAAACTAGCCCAATCTACTATTTTATTGGTTAGGTTTGGTATATGTTCTTTATTTATAATATACGTGCTAATTGATATATCATTATTGGATTCAACGTGAAGATAGTTTGTAGAAATACCTTTGGTCTAAAACTTGCTTGTCTGAATTTTCTTCTTGTATCAATCGACGTGCTTTTTTTAACACTGTTCACATAACACAGGAGTCTTCTACACATCATATCTCGCCTCATCGAAGACATCTCTGAACATGTTCATACCATTTCATTTAAGAAGGATACAACAAAATTAGCTTTAACTTACGGATCGTGACTGTTTCAATTTATCGTTAATTTTTCCTGCCCTTAAGATTTCGTATTTTAAAAAAACTAGTAGATCACGTGTTGTAGCATAAAACACAAGCCTCAAACAATAATATTAATATAACATAAAATGAATACAATTTTATTTGAGAAAAGGAAATGGTCCACGGCGGATGTTATTTTAGATGGCAGACGGCGGTGCGGCATGGCATGTCAAAGTCAAAACGGATTAAGAAACTACTTTTTTGAGGCAAAAAAGCCAGACAAGAGGGAGCGTGGGGAAATCCATTGCCATAGGAACTTTACCTCACTCCGTGAGAACGAAACACCGAAATACCCAAAACGGGGAGTACGATGACGGATGTAAAGTAACAGGGATTCGTGATTGGAGAATATTAACATCATCACCAATAAAAATGTAAGAAATGGAGATAGAAGAAGGCACGGTTAATGTGTTAAATAATCCGACATGTATCCTGGAGCGGCAATATTTCCTTTGATATTTTCATTTGACTTACAATTTGACAGTAATTCACTTATTAGGAGTCTACATTCATACAGTTAATTCCGTGGTCATCCCGAAATGCAGATTAGAATACTGCCAGGGACCTTCTACCTTAGGCTGGTCGTACAGCACGCTAGTTAGCGGATGTTGAGTCTGTTCACTCCCGATATTGGATTCACCGAAAACAGCTTACACTAAGAAATCTGTGTAGGGCGGTTTGTCTCAAGTGAAATCTTATTTTATTTCCTTAAATGCTGCCAAATCTGTTTGGTTTTTAAAGTCCAGTAAAATTTATGTTTCATCGTAATTCTTTCTTAAAAATTATATGCTCTATTGTGAATCCCTAAGTAATGCGACCCAGATTTTTTTCTCTAGTTCTCATTGTTTAAGAACTCAAGTAAATGTATAATATGTAAATTTTGTTTTTGAATTTTTTTTTTCTATTAGTATATTTTATGAGGAAGCCCGGCATACTTGTATTATGTTTCTCATATAGAATTTAATTATTTAAAGCATAACATAACAGCTCAATTTTTTAAATAAATTCGTTTTAAATAATTATAGTTCAATATTCAAAAAAGTTATTTCATTTAATCGAATAGCGTAATTAAATAAACGTAAAAGTAAATTAATAAATAATGTTTTCTCAAAAATCATAAAAACGAAACGAAATTACAAATTTAATTTAAAAAATTACACAACGTTTCCTCCAATTGGTGGACCTTTTCAAGTGCAGCAAAATAAAGATACTGAGTATGTTAAGTCAGGGACCCACGTATTCAAACCAACCAAAGACAACAAAAATACATCTCTTATTGAGAAAAACATAGTACATTTGACTAAGAGCTTGAGTAATACTCTGGGCATTGATACAGTTGTTCTTATTAATTCTGATACGGATCATTTCAGACATCAGTCTGGAAAAGTTTCTACGTAAAGGATCGTGACATCCTTCCAGTTGAAATTATGATTATTTAAATAAATATATTTAGAAATAACGGAATGCTTATCGGTGGGTAATTTATAATTCGCTCTGTGTTCCTTTATTCTCGTCTTTAAATTATTTTTAGTTTGACCAATATACACAGCATTACAATTTTTGCATTCAATTTTGTATTCAACAAAATGAGTATCTTCCGGAATCAAGGGGTTCTTACCATTCTTAACGTAACATGTTAGTTACTTTTGTAAGTAATGCCAATATGATATTGGCGAAGCCATTTTTTATGTCATTATGTAGACCATTGTAATTTTGAAATACTAGTTTGTTTCTGGGGTTCTTGAGGTCCTGGTGAATTGTAGCAGGGATAATCATTTCTTGAGTCTATTGTTGATATTAATTATAAGAAAAGAATGAGGATAATTTGTTAATAGGATGTTATTGACGATGTATTGATTTTTGGAGTGAAAAATGGGATCCGAGAGAATTATGGCCCTGTCAACGAGATTAAAAATCATAGACCTTTTCTGGCAGATTGGGTTTTTCGAGAAGTAATGAAAGACGCGTCAATCATTTAAAATGTTTAATTTAAAGAAAGAATGTTAAGACTATTGTGGACAATAATTTCAACTGTAAATTGCAGTCTTGAATCATAATTCTTAAAGGTTTGGTTAGTATTATTCATTTTGGTGGCAGGAGTAATACGGAAGACATCGAACTTTGGACAAAATTTATTGCAGAAAACTAGCTAGTTGGTGGAAGATACAATTACTCTGAAAGGAATATCAGGCTTGGGTATTTTAGGGAGACTATATGAGCGAGACATATGTGCGAAAGTAGTAAACCGGTTATTAAAATGTCCGGTGGTCAGTATGTTCCTTCAGTTTCCATCCTTTAAGTAACTCTTTTAATATGTCAATGACAAAGTTTAAACATTTCTTAGACCAGAAACTGTAAGTATGGCTACTCGAAAATAAAAGTTTTAACTTGTCTTTGGTTGGTTTAAGTATGTTGGATCTTAGGTTAACATTACTCCGTATTTTTATTTTTCAGCACTTGAAAAGGTCCTCAATTGGAGGAGTAAACGTTATGTTTATTTTTGATTTCAGTTGTCAACTGTGTTTTAAATTGACCATTTCATTTCGTTCTTACAAAGGTAAAAGTAATATATATAAAGCCAAGTAGTTAGGTAATGATTGTCGTACAGCTGGGGTTTTTAATAAATTATTAACCGGTCTACGAGTGTTCGTGGTCTGCTTTACGAGATTTCTCAGATGATTTTGTAACAGACAAACGGTGTTTTCATTTTGTCCAGAGAATCGCAAGTTTTTCTGAATCCAATGTCAACAATTAAATATAAATAATATTTCAATAATTAATAAATTAATAACGAGCACAGCTTCATTGCTCGTGTTCTGAGTCCTAAATCTCAAGTGCTTTGCCCCTGCAAATACACTTTAACCTCACCCGACCCGAGTGGGAGATTATCCCTGGAACACTGGGTTCCAAGTACGAAATAAAAACTGTGGCCAACGCAGCAGCATATTTAAACCGCGGCTCAGCGATGCCACCCACAACACTTGCTGACGTCACGTTCAAGAGGAGGATTGCATGTGTTTACTCTCAACGAATGTTTGCAGTGCATATTGATCATCGGCAAATCTCTGTCACAGCAGTTCAATTGATTGAAAGTCCCCCCCGCCCTCCCCCCGCCCATTCTCCAGGGATTCCTGATGACTACTTAACATTAAAATTTGTTATATATATAAACCAAATGAACTGAAGCTATTGCTGGTAGTTCTAGTCCTCGTAATATTCTCGAATTAAAATGTCATAATTATGAATAATTATTGAGGGATGTATTTACTTTCTACAATTAAAATATTATTAGCGAACGTTATCATAACTGCTCCTTACCCTCCATGATAGAAATATTACCGTTCATCTTTTTGATAGGTGAGAACAAAATCATTTGCAGTTTAGCCTACAAAATTATATTATATCTGCTACAACTTACTGAAATTATGAAAAATTTTACGTCCGATTCAAAAAAATGAATAAGAAAGATAGCAAATTGAGACAAAAAAGTGATACTATAAATGTCAGACAACGTTTCTGGGATCCTTGTTCCTTTCGTCAGGTGCGAAGAAGAGCCTAGAGCGAAACAACTGCACTTGTCAGTTGACAAACTCAAAAGTGACGAAAACGCAACGACAATGCGAGAGCCGAAGGTTTGGCGTAATAATAAGGGAGCAACGACAATGGAAAACAGAAGGTTTAGCGTTGGTGTCGGTGTTTAAAATCTTAGAATTTTGCCAATTAAATGTCTGTTTCTATATAAACAATCTGTAGTATCCTAACATTAATTCGAAGTGTTTATCTTCCCATTGGTAAACAATCTGTAGTATCCAAACACATCAATTAAAAACAGGCATTTGATTGGCAAAATGCTAAGATTTTACACATTGACACCAGGTACAATTCCAGACTCATTTCAGCGATGCTTCATATAAAATCAAACATCACAGCTATTAATGTACAAATAGACACTATGAAACTCAATAATTACTATGATCCCTCATTTTTACGCTAAACCCTCTGTTTTACATTGTCGTTGCTCCCGTATTGTTATGCTAACCCTTCGGGTCTCCCAATGTCGTTGCGTTTTCGTAGCTATTGAGTTTTGTCTACTGACAAGTGCTGTTGTGTCGCTCTAGGCTCTTCTTCGCACCTGACAAAAGCTACAAGGATCCCAGAAACGTGTGGTATTTATATTATCACTTTTTTGTCTGAATTGGCTATCTTTCTTATTTACTGAAATTATAATTATTTCGTAAAAAATAAGCACAAGTATGAAGGTATACTGTACATACACGATTTAATGATTGATTGCAAACGCACCATATAAAGAGCGAATTCTCAATGAATAACAGTTCCAATTTTCAACATATTTTAAATAGTCGCTTAAAAACAGCTGAATACGTGCATTGGAAATAATTGGGTATTATGTTTTTAACACACTTCCTTACTTAAACGATATAAATTTTATTTCCGTTATAATTACGGGCCTATGAATAAATGTTGGCCAAAAAAAGGGGAACAATCAAATACAGTCCTGTGAAGTGTGTAGGAGAAATCACACAAACAACTCTCATTCGCCAATTATTTATACATCAACAATTTGAATCAATAATTCTCTCAATTGAATTACTTTCTCAGTGTTTTCACTGGCGAACCATTTTTTCCAAACTTCTTTGCATTGCTCTGATTGCATCTTACTATTTTCTGCTGTTTTTTTAAGTGTGTATGATGTGGAAGTATCTTAGTCACTCATGATTTCTTGGGTTATATAGTTAAGTACTTTCTTTGTTCAACTGACAAACATTCATTCTCTTTTGTGTGTGACCTGACCATTCTCATTTTAGCCTTCTTATTTGCTGCATTCCTACGTTTCAGACAGCAACTGTTTAAGATTTTTTTTTCAAAATTGACTCGTTGCACGTTTTTTTACGATACATGATAATGGTTAAATTCATAGAATATTTCAGAGTACAGAATGAATTAATATATTTGTCCAATAATTTGTCCATAATGAATAACCAATATCCTGTTTCTACAAATAAAGAATATTTGGCTATAAATTATGGTTTATTGAGATCAGAGACAAACTTAATCAAAATAATTTTGTTTTACCTTCGGTCTAACACTAGGGATTTGTGGAGTTATCGCATTATTATCCTTCTTCACTCCAGTTTACGAGCAATCTTTCTGTTCCTCGTTATGGATTTTCCCCTCCAACTCCAATATTCCGGTAGCCGAGATGTTGTGGAGGCTTGAATTCATTTCCTCTTATTACACGCAGATCTCTTGGGGGAACCGTGTGACTATCTCTGCAGGCCAGATTACCTCTCAGCCCTTGGGCTGCAAAACTTTTTGTTATTATGTTATTTCCAGGAATTGCTGGAATTTCCTGGGATATCAGGTTAACCTCATCTGTGAGACACTTTCTTGTTCCGAATATATTTGTAATAAAATGAGAGGAAGTTTTAGAAATAACCTGACTTATCAATCAGTACTCGAAGTTTGAATTTTGTCATTGATTCAGACTTGAAACTACTTTAATTCAACAGAAAATTAACACCAATATGCGACATTAATTCTTATTTTTAATTATGACGGTTTTGAAAAGATGTTAGAAAATTATTGGTTAAGCAATTTCTTTTTGTCGGTTAACGTCAGTTATTTGTATATTTAGGAAGAATATTGTTGTTCTATGTACCCATTGTCTGAGAGAGAGATGTGGAAGGTAAAAATGCAATAAATGTCGAAGAATGGCGCGTATGGCGGACAGAAACATAGGAAATAATGGGGTAATAAACAACGACTGAAGAAAGAGCCCCGACATTGCTAATACTAAAACCTTACACTAATGCCTTTGTTTTTCAGAACCGCGTACGTTCATACCTCTAATATTGTACAAACACTCATGACTCCAAAGGCGACCAGAGTTTTCTCATTAATACATAAATATTTAATCACTTCTCTTCTTGACCCTATAAATAAACAATTTACATCTTTTCCGATCACGAGCACAAGCGTTTTACGATTAAACCGACAAAAACGTTAAGCAAGTACATATAAATTGTATTTGACGAAGAAGGACATACAAATTTTTAGTAAAATCTTAATTCTTATTTAATTTAAAAATCATTATTCATAGTCTCGTGAAAATATATTAAAATGCCCGAGTCAAACGGAAGCCATAAGTATCTGTAAACCCAATGAGATACAGAATAAAATGGAACTATTTAAATCACAAGCCACATTAGCATTCTAAAATATCCGTTCCCTGCCGAGGAACTGTATTAATTACCATTATGTATTGTCGTCCACTGAAATTACAAATAAAATTTACTTTTGTAGACATTATATCATTCATTTTAAATTCCCCTTTCTTGGTGTTCTAGTCTTTCCATTCTATCTCATTTACAGATGATTTTAATATGTTTACCTTGAGGCTATTAATAAACGTTTTTTATTACAATACGATTGTTATGAAAATTAATAATATCTGATTATATTTTAATTAATAATGCTTATACTTTGAAATTTATTATCATAAATGATACACATTAAAAGGACAGAAACACAGTTAATTCACATTACGATACGATTAAGTTAAGTAATTTTATAACCCTTTATTTTTCTTAATTGTTTAATTTGTATTGTTGAAGGAAACTACACCGTTAAATTGTTTTCTTTCCAAACCTCTGACTGTGTTGTTACAATTTATTGCAAATTTACTTATAATTGAATTCATTGACGTTAACGACGGGGTGACGATTATCTTACTGCTCGAAGAAACTCCCAAGACCACCGGGATGATATTAGTAAATTTCAGAGATGTCAGGTGAAACCCTCACGACTGCAGCCATTCATTCAGTCTTCACACGACCACGTAAGTGGATTGGGTGCCTCGGAGCCTTTTATAAATTTAGTGAACGTATTAGTTATGTTATTTGTTTTTGGTACGAATATGTTACAATAATTTGGTAAATTATTTGCTTTTTTGTTCTTTCTTTTATCTTTTTTTCACAATTAATCTCAAAATTTATCCATTTGGCCTCCTCTATAAGAAGAAAACCTGAAGATGATAGGAACGTGTATCGAAACGTTGTTACTCTCTAAATAAAATAAATTGTCTGAAAAAGGTCATTATTAACATCTGAATAAATTAATGTATAACTAAACGTCATAGACAAATAAACTACATTATTTGTTTACATTAATATCGTTCTAAAAGCCACGAGATGATTTTTTCTTATATTAAATATCACACGACATGTTGGTTGAAGGAATTAATTTATATATTCCCAGCACTAATTTATTTCATGTCTCTTATCGTTCGATCTGTTTTTCGCTAATAGGCACATACAATTTCTATATTTTCTGAGAACAAAAGAAACTCATTCGGCATTTAGCACGATTGCTCCTTCTTGTCTTCACTTTTCTTTCTCTTTGTTTCCTTCGTGTGCTTTTCTCTCACTTCCGTTGCCTCGAAATCGATAAGGCGGAAACAAAAGGCGGAAGAGGCAAAAATGCGTAATATAGCCACGACTATCCCGGTGGCATGCTGCCTTATCGGCACCGTGGAAACATCTGCGGTCGCGAATCACTTGTATTAAGCATTAGCATAATTGCGTTACGCGAAGACGCGGGAGTAAGGCGAAGAAGCCCCTTAAGGTCGCTCCCTGCATTCCGGAGATCAGCTTGCATAGGCCCTACCTGCACTTATATGTGCTGCAATCCGTCTAAGCCGGTCGCGGATTGGTCGGTCTTCTCAAACTTCTTGTTTGGTCATTTGATAGTTTGGTGGGTACCCAACAAGATCGTCTATTAAGCTCTTTTCGTAAGTAGACTGGTGGTCAATCACGGTGACTTAGGCATCTTATTTGAAATGTTCGAGTGAAATGTTGGCAGTAATGTCATTTATAAAAATAATTCATTTCAAATTTACATGAATTTAGGTTACTAACCATCGCTATTAATATGCACTTCATTTCTCTTTAATTTCTTTTGAGATAGATGTTATTTAAAAATATAAAACGTCTTTGTGAGCTAAATATTGCACAAATAAAGTGACGAAGGCTAAAAGCCTTTAAAGTTCGTCATCTGGTTTGCGCGGGTGTGTCGTTCTTGCGGCTCTTGCGAGTTCGAATCTCATGACGAAACCAATAAGGATTGCAGAAAGATGAGTGGCATTTATTTAAAAGAATTTTGTTTGGTAATTGGCTACTTCCTTATCTAATTAGGACATATTATTTAACTGTAAAAAAACTGGTTTTTAGCAGAATTTACTATAATTTTACCTAGAAAATATCCATTTTTAAAAATTGATTTATTTATAATCGCATCAAAAGCGCAGGTTATTAGCGAATAATTATGGGAATTCATTTTTCCTTGTTGGGGGACTGATTTGACGAGAGTTTGTCTCACGAACACAAACATCCATGCCCTCGCCGGGATTCAGACCAGGGACCTCTGAGTTTGGAGGCAGCCACGCGGAACCCTACAACGCAGGAGGTTAGGAAAATACCTTACTATGATCATCTTGACAAAAGCAATGTAATTAAAATTTGTGAACCTTAACACCATAAATAACAATTTGTTGGTTTTTAACTGTAAGTTTCAAACTGTATTTCCTTAATAAAATATTGTACATATACCCAAAGAACGGGGGCTTTCGCCGTGGATTATTTGTATAATATTCTCAGCAGTTTCCAACCTGTTCCAAGCTATTACATAACGTTTCAATGACTAGCTGTGCCATCCATTGAAACGTTGTGTAATTAATTCTGAACCATTCTGGACACCAAAGAGAATATTATATTGTATTATGATCCAATATGCTTCATTTCAAAACTTCTTGTTTTGTTTCAGAAATCATTTCAAAGCTTTAATAAAGAACTTTATTATGTTTATTTATTACAACTCAGTTTTATCAGTCGGGATTGATAAGTAATCTGAATATTAACCGATAAATAACTGACATCGCTAGCAACTTAATCAAGAAAAGATACGGAATGAGGAACATTGACTTCTCTTTATGATTCAAAATTGCAAATTAAACAAGGTTCACCGGTCCGTCGGCAGAAAATGAAAATAAACTGTACTTTTTAAAGCACAAAGGCCAATGCCAGTATTGTTGGCTTGACATAGGAGATGAACCCCGCGAGAATGTTCTAGATCCAGCAGCCATGTGTTTAGAAAACGAATTAATTTTGTAGTAGTAGTCAGTTAAGTTAGTTAAGCAGTCAGAGAGTTAGTGAAAGATTAGGTGTGCAAGAGTGGTTAGTCGAAACGTGAGGCTGATTAAAAATGCTTTCGTCAGTTTATTTTATTTAAATTAACTCTTAGTCCGAAGACTTTACAGTTGTGATAATTTAACATAATAAAAGAAGTTACAATTGTAAATATGTAACAAATAAAACATAATAAAGGTTAAGCAAATTTTTAGTGTTTGGTGGTATCCTGCTCGAGCACGGTTGCCCCGCCCATATGGTATCTGTGGACATCCTGGCTGATGGTTCTGGACATTTAGCAGCCAAGTCACCAAACTGTTGGGTAACATGGAGACTTCGGGAATTTTTATTATTTGTATTAAGATTGCATCATTTTCATTATTACTACCAGATCTCGTGCTGTTTAAAACTGTATGATATCTTACATAAATCTTAAAGTTCTTTTAGTTGGTGGCTCAAATATACCTTGAGAATATATCATGTGCTATGCTGGTCCGCAAAAAATTATATTTTTCTCATAAAATCAGCATATGAATACACCATGTTTTGGTTTATTTGCCTTAAATTTCGAATACATTATATTGGGTTTTAATTTTCAAAGACGTCAGTTTATCCATAATCGAATGATTCTTATATAATATTATAAATTGTAAGAAATATATGTGTGCGAAATGCATACTGATGTTCTAAATTAACGACTTTTTCGCAGTGGGGATCTGAGTGGACCTTTATGGCCAATTTATCTCTGAAATAATACTAAAAGACTAAGCTTTTAGACAGAATGCTGAAAAAATATTACCGAAAACAAGAAGTATGTGTAAACATGGCTTTCGATTAAGATGCGATTATGTATAAAAACTCTCTTTAAATGTTTGAAGTGTGTCACCAAAGGCTAACGTAAGGAACAATGCATGAACTGATCAAACAATATCTAGTTGATTAAAAAAGAATTGTATCAACGGGGAAAAGATTAACGTTTCCGAGTTGCATTCCATGAGATACAAGGCAGGTACAGTATGGAAATAAGTAATAGTAATACGAAGACAATTAATCAGTATGTTCTTAATTCGGTGTTGATGGTTTCATGCTGCATAATCAGTGGGATAACTCAGAAGAAAGTTTTGACAACCAGTAAATCGAGAGAAAGCCGAGGGATTAATGAAGCCTTGGTCTGGTGGAAGACAACGCCAGAGAAGACACGCATTTCTGCGTGCAGTGAAACTGCTTCGCCTTGCAGAACCGCTTTCCCATCTCCTGCGAGATAAACACTCTCTATTTATCAGAAGAACAAAAGAATATGAATTTTCACTTTCGTCAAGAGCCACGGGTAAAGAACCACCTGAATCGGATACGTTTTGCATTGTGATATTCAAATATTTCAATTGATACTATTACTATTTTCATAATTTATTATTTAAGAGTAAAAACGAGCGTTTAGTAATTCTATATTACTAATTATATGCTGCATATTGTAGAATCGATATGTAAAATGAAACAAGGTAGATCTCGTTTTTGTTTACTGGTTAAATAGCTTACACTCAAGGATTCCATTGCTTCGAAAGGCATTGAAGATACTATATATATGGTAATTAAAAAGAAATAATTAGTTAATAAACAAAAATTTTGATTAGCATTGTTAGCGGCAGAAAACACACAAGTTGTACACAAGAATGTTGCAAGAATGCCATGTTTGTGATTTTTGTAGGTTGGTGGCTAGCTAGAAACGGAGTGTGTTTCAGTCGTCGTGGAAGTATAACTGTCAACAGGCGAAAAGTAAAATATTCGGAAAGTGTCTGTATACATACAGTACAACAGCTAAAACAATTAGAACAGTTTTTTTTACAAGTTGCAGTCTGTGAGATAAATACGTAAACTTTCAACGCTAGACATTTTCAGTGCAGAGTCTAAATTATTCTATTCGTGATTTAGACCATTGTCTTCAATTTTGGAAGCCAGGCAACTGCATCCTACAGTTAATCAATTTCTGAGTGAGCGAATATTATTTTTTCTAAACGAAAAATGAACCATTTTGTCAAACTAAAAGTGTTATTAGAATCAGTGTTATAAAAATGGCCTGCATATAAAGTGTGTAAGAACGAGCCAAATTTCCTCGAGTTCCAGAGACAGTATGTTAAAATTCCACAGAAGTATTGTTTGTAAACTCATAAGTAAAGGTAATTTCGTCAGAATTTAAAGTAATATTTTATGTTTATTTTTTTGCATTGCAAATAGTCTATTGATGAAGTAAGTTCATGATAACATCAAAAAATTTCATTGTTAACAAGTATTTTTTTTAAAGGCCCAGTAACCGACCCTGAGAAAGAGTAAAACTTTATTGTCAAATATTAATAAATAATTTAAATTGAAGTTAATTTATTAATAACTGTTGTAAATTAATTTAATAATTTATGTAAATTTAATTGTCTGTGCGTTATTAATTAATTTGTTTAGTCTATTTTAGAATCTTGCTTAATATTATAACATCCTATCATTTCAATATTTTAATTACTAAAAATTGACGCATTAATGTGGCGATTTAACTTTCATTAATTGGTGATTTCTACAAATTAGCGTCATCAACGTGTGGCACATTTTAACTTTTTTTATTTAATTGTCTTTCATTTGGGATCACCACAATATATATATATATATATATATATATATATATATATATATATGTAAACAATGCCGGCCGGCACGCAGTGAAGATATACTTCCCTGATGAAGGGGGCTCAGGTCAGCGTTATTTTTATTTCTGCACATGCCGTCAGGACCAACTGTTGATTTCAGGTAAGTTAGCTACCTTGTCCGTATTTCCTATCCAAATGTGTTATATATATATATGTGTGTGTGTGTGTGTGTGTGTGTGTGCGTGCTTGCGTGTTTTCAATTATAACTTTTAAAATTAGAAACTAACAGTTACCCAATAAATGATGCTGTGAGTGATAATTATTTAACAAGAGTCATATAACTATGGATTCTTTAGCCTGAAGGAACCTCGGAAAGCTACAATCCATCAAAACAGAAATTTGTTCGGAGACCGTTTTTTCCCCCCGCATCCCAGTTATAAAGATCATAGCTTCATATCAACTACTCACTTCAAAACTATTGTAATGTCAATAAACTGAAAAAATATGTCGGATTGGGGCATGCTGATGTCCGAATGTGTAAAATTGTTATAATTGCTTTCGACTATATACAAATACTTTTAGATAATACGAGGCACGTTTCCATCTGAGTATGATTAACAAATAATAAGGTCCTACAGTTAAATAATTAGTAAAAATATCATTGAAAGGTTTATGTTCTTACGTGACCAATTTTAATTACGGTTAGAAATATGTTTCACAAATGGATGATGTACGAAACGTAGTAAATTGTAAAATTTAAGTACAACGAAAATTGGAATAATTTACGTAAAATAGGCATATAGGTTAGCGTGGATTCAATATTTACAGATTTCTTTTTAGTCCGATTATAGTATATGAAGCTTTCCGTATTATTTCATTCACAGTGAAAACAGCGAATATGACGCGTACGTTAAAATTGGTGGTGATTTTTTGTTGTACGCACATGTTAAGAGAAATAGAATTAGATTTGAAATTTAAAAAAGGTCACGTGGTCAAACTCTGGGACGTGAAAAAAAATAAAAAAACTGTAACCATTTAGGTGAATCATTTTAGGAAAACACTAAACATATTGTAATCTTGAAAATATATTTGTATTGGTTCATATATGTTCTTATAGAAATTATGTTCACAGTTTCAGATGAATGTGATTGTATCAGTTAAAAGCTTGTGACATATTTTAATGTCGACCAACACTTTAAGAAAAAAAATTAAAAGACGTTTTGGTTTTATTATAATCATTATATCGTATTTAAAATAGTTGTAACATCACATAATAGTTATATCGTATTTACAATCCTTGTAACATCACATAATAGTTATTCATTTGCTGTTTGATCCTAAATTTATTATAAGTTATAAATATCCCTACGTGTCGTCAAATATTTGAATCACAAGACAGTAGTGTAATATAAATGGACAGTTGCATTCCACGTGCTGGAACAACAAAATCTTGAGCGATATCTAATGGTGTTATCGCTATCCATGTTATCTGCTCCGCCCGCTAGTGAACGCCTACCACTGACGTGTAATCCAGCTGAACATTAGACATAAGAGACTGAAGTGTTGCCTATACTATCAGGGGCTAATTGAAACGTTTAGAAAATCGTGATGGCGTATTTGTTAAGACCTTACAAATCAAAGGATAATGATTTCACAATATGCTATTAAAATAAAAAGTATGCACTCTTAACTTATCTTTTGTAAGATTCCGTTGAAGTGGTCGAAGTAAAAGTGTTTCTTGTAAAACGATTCTTAAAATAGTATGTGGGAGAAAGAACATGAATCGATTTTTTACCAATGAAAAAATGGAATTAACATAAATATTTCTGATTAGAATTACACAATAAAAATTGATTATCAAACAGATTTTGAAGATGACCTACAGACTGATAAAAAATTATATTCACTTCTATTTCTTAAGTAACATTTGAATCAATGCCCTTTGAATGGGGCAGCTTGATACAAATGAATAATAATTTTCCCTTGATTATCTATCAAACTAAAAAATATTTTTATTTAAATAAATTTAGACAAAATTAATAAAATTTTTAAAATAGAAAATATTTCAAATAGGAATTTGTTGTTAAATTATATTTATAAACTGGTTTACTTATTGAAAACCAAAATGTACATCTATTAGTGTAGAATTTAGGGTACGTTTTTTTTTGTAAAATTGGTTTTACTGTTACATTTTTAACATAGTTTAAAAATAATTAAAAGCCAATAAGTCATCGAATTTATTAATTCATCAAATTTGTAGCAATAGCTTCTGGAAATAGTAACAGTCATCTGCTTACTCACCGTCCATCATCAAACATTACATGTTTTTAAAATTATGTCTATTGCACTTCTGCATGTCGCTTTCTTTTCCGATCAAAACATTTTCACTAAGAAAAGGGATAAATTTTTTAGAATATAAGGTAAACTCACTTAATAACATACTGTCAGAGTGACAAATTAATTCAAACAAACAAAAATTGTGGAAACAATTTTACGTTGACTTTAGACAATAATTTAACTAAATATTCCATGAACAGTTCTCGAGATTTCAGATGGGTTACCCGGTTGGAATCCCACGAAATCGACATCTGGCAGCTACACAGGGAAAACATATGATCCCTCTAGTCTAAATATTAATAGTATAAGTTTCCCTATTTTTTAACTCCTATATATTACATTTTTATATATCTCTTTATATTATACTTTTATTCTTCTCTTTTTTTGATTTTTTATTCTATAGAAATACAACAGCAATTAGTGTATTATTTGCTGATTACTTACAAAGTACTTTGCTACGTACCAGTGTCTTAAATATACCGTATAAATATGTCCCACACAGTCATAAAACATTTTGTCATCGAAAAACAAAACAGGTTTGATTCAACATTTTAATCAAATTCATGGAAACATAAACTATTAGGCTTACTTTAATTTTATGTTAAATCCGGCAGCTGTTAATGTGCATGCTCTAAAAAATGCTCCCGGAAATCAGTTAGAAAAACTTACTTCCGTATTCTCATTAGACTGACCAATGAACATGAGAGTAAAATGACGTCAAACATTTCTTGTTACTTTCTGTGTGACATATTAGCGAGTAAACAAATCTAAAACAATTCCAATGGGTGTATTAATTTTCCTCACGCATAAATGAACCCGTCCCTCTATATATTTGGAAAAAGAAGTTTGTAGACATAAAATAACGTTGAAGATGAAATAAAGGAAGGAAAATATTTAAAATATATGCAATGCAACTAATATTTGGAAACATTCATTTGGGAAATATTATCCTAAAACTGTACATAAAATAACATTTAATACTTTAAATTATTGGTAATATCAACCATAAATTGTTTCTAGTGTATCAATTTGAAATTATTTTGGTCCTCATTCAGCCTGTTTCTCAAGAGTTATGAAGTACCACGAAATACAACTAAACCAGTTTTTATAATTAGAAATTCTATAATGAGCACTAATGTAAAATTAACCCACCATGTGTTTTGAAAATATATTTGAAAAACAATTTATTATAGTAAATAACATTAAAATACTGATTACCGTTCTGAAAGTAATTTCTTGGCGGTCAGAAAGATTCCCCTTAATCTCCAATTGAATTAATTCTAACAGACGTTCACCTCTGAGATATGAAGTCTATCGGATTACTACTGCAAAGAACGAACAGAATTTCTTCTTTCTTCCCTCGGGCGAAACTTGAAGAGGCTCCCGCTTTAACTTTAATCTAGGTTCTTCAGATGCGTCTGTAACTTTATGATCTAAGTTGCATACGGAGCCAGTGAGAATTGCAAACACTCTTTGTCCAACTTATATCTGCAAATGTATGATATTGGCTTCCGCATTGTGTTTAACATCACTTTTTGAGCGGGAGTATCACCCGGCTTTCAGCGCTTAAAGCTGCAAGCTTCGTTGTTGGAAATTACAATAGCCGATGACGGGAAAACCAAACAAAGAATATAGCACTTTTGGACGTTAATAAAACTCAAACTTCACAATTGCCTGGCGTTTTGTGCTAACAAAAATCCATCAGAATTAAAATATTCAGTCACGTTTACTTAAAAATCTGAAATACGATCCCACGCAATTTCAACTGGAATTTATTTCTTATAATTATGCTATAGGCTCGTGGCCTTAAACTATTTTCAGTTTGCAGGCCATCAAAAATAAATTAATTAAGTTGCGGCTTAGTAAACGATCGGGACAAATAAAAATAAGATTTTTTACTGATCACATTATATGACGTCACATTGTCCGAGTTTGTTGTTGCTTCCACATTTGAAAGTCAGCGATACGTTGTTGCTGCATTACCAAAGCATTGTATGTTCGAATGATGATAATATCCAAAATTGAGGCAATGTCAGTTAATGTCTGATAACCACATGACTTCTGCATCGAGTAAATATTGGTAGTGCGAGTCCATTTTCTCACATAATATTCTGAACAGCCTGGAATTTTCAATTCGAATGACGATTAATCAAGTTTATAATTTTGCAGTGAGTCATTTGACAAAACTTGAGAACATACTACACGCAATGTCTGAAGGTATAATACGCTGCTTGCTACGAAAATGAAATCGAATATTAAATACGCAATATTGGATTGTTTACCACAGTTTACTCTTGACTATGAGTGTCCGACGTACCGACATATGCCTGTTTCTTTTCTGTTTCTGATTTTGATGAACAAGTCATTTACACATGGTCAGTAAAACTGGTGATAAGACTTAGGGTGAATCGCTACGAAGACCACACGCAACTCCAAAATATTCTGAAGGTGTTATGCAAAATGAGAGTCTGGCAGTAGCCCCGATAAGCCAAGGCCATAATTGGGCTGTGACTTCAAAAGAAAGAAAAAGTACTTAACATCTTTTCACAATATTCACTATTGAACTCTTGATTATTGCCTTTACATTTATTAAATAGGTTAAGATTTTTTAATCTTTGCTAATCTGCTATATATTTTGTAGTTCAATTGTTACGAAACACAATCTATTAAAACCTCAATATTTACAAGGTAAAGACTATTTTACAAAATTAACAATATTATAAAATTTATCACGTTTTATGAGCTATAGGAATATTGTATTTCATATTAATCTTCAAATTAAAAAGTAATTTAATAAATACTGCTATACAGGTAGCGAATATTTACATAAAGTTATTGGTAATATTCGAAATATATTAATAAGAACTTATGTAATAAAAAAGTTATAGTATTCGTAAAATAGAATTTAAATTTTTTTCCTTTTTACGTCTTTTTCTCATCACGAAGAAGAAGAATATTTTTACCAGTAACATCAATTTATTTAACGAATTAGGATATAATAATTTCTCCTGGGCCAGGAATCGAACCAGGATCACCGCTTAATACTAAGTCGCTCTAAGCTCTGAGGAATCCTAGTCGACTTCCTGCTTCATGAGAGCTTTCTATATCCACAGGCATACATACAATTTACTGAATCACTTTCTACAGAGATTTTTCTAATCTAAGCAATTCACGGCCATTATTTCTGAGCTTCGACTGAGAGCATTTCTTCTGTTTTAGAATTAAGGAAGTTATTTAAGAAATTAAATTCAAAATAGTGACGACGTTCCAGTACATTTTTGTAACTTCATCAGGTTTATGCGCTTTCTTTCTAAATTTACAACTTTATGACAAAATATAGGAGTTTACTACGATATAAGTATTATATAATACCAAAATGATAAAATATGACTGCAAATTTTAAATAATAAATGTCTAAAAATTTGGAACATATTTTATAATTATAAGCCATTTAGATCAGTATTTCAGTCTCAATGGACAACCTTACTGTAGGGTCGCCATGTCAAGACTGAAAAACCAACTAAAGCAACGGTTAACAACAACACACTATTCATCCTCTCAGATTCGTTACAAAACAATTTCCAAAGTGAAATTATATGAAACATTTAGCCTAATAAATAATTTATTATAAATTTGCTTATTTTATGAGAATTAAGTGCATTAGCAGTTAATGAGGAACATTTTTGATAATCGCAATAAATTTTAAGTCGATTTCCGCTTACATACGAACTTTGACACGGAATCACATTCTTCTTTACCTAATTTTTGGTCTTGATTGAAAAATGGATATTGTGTATAAATTTATCATAGGCACAATGATTTAATCCAACAACTGAAGAAATGTTTTCAATCAAAGCAAAAGGCTTCCCGGTATGGCCGAATTTTTTTTTATCTTGGTCCGTTAATTTAATTTTATAGCCCTTTAGTGATGAATTTCGAATTGTAGTAGTTCTTCTGTTCTTAATGTAATAATTGCTATCGTTCACAGAATTATTAACTATGATGATGTTAAGAGTTAATTTATTACGTGTCATAAATTAACTTGATTCTCAGGTGATGGTTTTGGAGTAGTGTGGATTGCTGCATGCACTTACTATGATGCAACCTATTGAGGTTCGTTAACGGTTTACTTTAGTTAAGAAATAATCTGGCATGACGAAACAGTACGCAAGGGCGTTGCAGCTGGCAATGCAATGAAAGGTGAAACTATGGATCACGACATTGAAGGCTACGATCGCAGTCGTGAAAACGGTATGTAAGGAAGTTCGCGCAACATGTTAACCTCTCGGTTGATCCGTCGTACTACGGTGAATTTCACTGCCGGGGAGCGGTATCACAACTCGACGTCAAGTTTTAGTGAATGCTAAAACCTTATCATTAGCAAGCCTGAAGGTTCTCCATATCTTAACCGGACATTTATCCAGGAAAAGTTGTTCTATTTATTTTCGTAAAATTTTGCCATTACCAAGGTATGCCGACGGGCACAATCTAGCGATCGTATTTATGCCCCTATTTCAAAACCTTTCACTGTTGACAAATATGCGTGTTCTGTTATTGATGTATCAGACTACAGAGGGAAGTTACGGAATTTTTACAATTTTCCTCTTTATTGCAGAAAGTTGTCTTAGTCGGTCTTATCACTGGAATTGATCATTTGATATGGAATTTAAGATAGAATAAATAGAATGTCTGCTTCGTCCACTTATTGATGTTATGAACGCCGGGCATGTTCGAAAGGTTGATAGGCTTACATGTTCGCAAACAATGTCGTTCTGACTCCTCTTAACGTTGACGTGCGTAGAATCAACGACTAAGTTGACCACATTTATACGTCCATCGATAGAATTGAAATGGAACCAAAGTGTCGCCATAACATCAAAATATTAATTCGGAATTCAGGGATTACCCCGCACAAGCTCTGACTAAAATTAGTTGCTCTTAAGAAATATTGGCGGAGATCAAATACCGTGCAACGAAACAAGACTGCAGATTGTTCAGCTCAAGCCAAACTGTCTACGCCAAGATCTTGACAGGATGAAAGAAGGATCGCATCGTCCTTTTCCCAGAATCCGTCTTATCTCGGCCTAAGTTGGGATACTTTACCAGCTCCGTTGCCAGAAAATTATACGTCCAGCTCTAGTTCATGACATTCAGATAAACACAAGGCCAAACTATATCGACTTGGCTTACATGGGGACAGGTTGATGATAACAGATTTTGCATGACGAACGGCGTGTTTACGTCACCTCGACGCGAAGCTTGATGAAACTCTCCGTGCAGTGAGATATGTTATACGTCTTTACTGCCAATATTTTTAATAGTAGGCTACAATATATACCGTCCCGAGCGGAGCAAAGTTAAAAATCCTGGTTACATAATATATCAGAGACTTGCATCACCATATTTCTGATATTACTTCTGTTAACTGATTGCCCTGTAACAATTGTCGCACAAAAGCGTATGCTTCATTTTCTAAACTGCCGATTTGCTGTTATAGGGAATATGGAACCGACACTGAAAAAATTATATGCGTATAATGCAGAATGAAAGAATGAATAACCGGGAAATAATATTGCAACCATTTCAACATGAGTAACCATTTTCATATATTTCAAGTACAACACGGCACGTTTTTAATATTTAAGTTAATCTGACGATTACAAATTAAAAATTAAACAGAAAACGGCCAATTTGTCAGAAAAGAAACAAAAATTAATTCCAATATTATAAAGTTTCGTCAACAACTTTGGGATTTCATCAGGTAATAGACACTTCAGAATGTATGCATATATTAGTTAAAATTAGATATAGACATATAAATTTCGTCATGTAGAGCGACCAATGACGGTTGTAACCGAAATAAATGATTTTTTCATTCATATATATACTGTTTATTTATAGCACGGTTTTATTATACGGTCATGACCATAACAGAAACAAATAGGACTATATTTATCGTGGTTCGAAGATCTTCATTTAGTGAAAATTTACTCTGTACAAATTAGTGTATACAAGAGAAGAAGAAGAAGAAGAAGGTGTAGACAGGCTATGAATAGGGTAATACACATAGTGGCAACTCCCCTCTTATAGCATAGGAAAGGGACTGAAAAGGGGGGACGCGGAAAGGTAGAGGAAGGTAGGCAAGGGTTAACTAGCGTCCCTGGGCTATGGTTTAAGGATTTTACCCAACAATTCGCCTAAAATCATGCAGGGAAAACCCTAGAAAAACCTGCATCAGGTAGGTCGGGAATTTGGTCATTGTCCCATGCCCTTCCGAAGGCAAGAGATGGGTTTTCTGTGGGGTCGTAGATTTTCCCTCGCCTTGCCTTGACCAGTTGGGGAGACAGCTGGCCGACTATTCCAATCGGAATAGCGGACAACTCTACCGTATGCCCAAGGTCTGCGACCCCAGAACATACACCTCTCAAAACAGGCCGAGGTGGAAATCTTAGTTAAAAAAACCAGAGAGATGTGAAGGCATCCCCAAAGATAGCCTCCTCCATAGCTCTCTGGGAAGGTTCACCTGCGAAAGAATGGTCTCACTAGCTTTCTTGTACAGTATGTATTTTTTTAAATTTTTTTTATTAGGTTAACAGGCTACATGAGGGTAATCCACATGGTGGCAACTCCCCTTTAATAGAATAGGAATGGATCTGAAAGGGGGGATGCGAACTACATACTTGAGATTAAGCAAACCTATTCTTATATGAACTGCAGGCATTAATAAACAATATATAAACAATAGTTTTCAAAATGAGCCATATACTAACTAAATATTAAAGTCGAGGAAAAACAACAATAATAATATCACGAATTGCGAATATAAACGCTAACAGAATACACGAATGAAATATAAAAATGAAAATTTTGGAAAGAAAACTTTAAAATAAATATTGAAAAAATTTGGTCAATTCATCGAAAGCATAAAATAGTGTCGATTGCCCGTAAAGCGGCACTAACGTATTTTCTTCCTTAATATGGCGTTAACATTATAGAAGAGGACTGGAAGAAAAACAAGTGCTTATTAAGATAATTGAACTAGTTTTATTGCAAAAATTAAAAACAATGTTATTCGTCTATACTTGTTCTAATAGTGAATCTCATACTTAATTTATTGCCAATGTGTTTATATTTCAGTAAAAATATGGCTTGACCATATTGGCACGAATTTAACCGAAATACTCAGAACAGTTAAAGTTATCTTTATTAGCAGGAAAATGATTTGATACTTAAAAGTAATGAAAATCGTCAGGGACACTGAAGGGCACATTTCTTGGGTTCGTACCATAGCAATTAAAATACAGCTTTATAAGTTTTATTTTCATGAATTAATTCGGTGGAATAAAATTTGTTGCTTGCATTGGATGATATAGAATTGTTTTTAAATCAGAATGATTATTGTGCTTTTCGTCGTAATTATCAACTTCTTAATTTGTACGTGTACTTACGCACATGCTCATCAAGCTTGGATATTAATAAATTTAGTATCAGAGAATATATGTGAGCAAAGGCATCTACGTAGACAGTCTGGGACAAGTCTCCCCCAGCACATTAATTCACTTAAGACTCGGCGTGGACAAAGCCCATTATTGTGATGCAGATGAGGGATGCGGGACCACAGCCAAATTCTGGCAGAGGTGTCTGCTCTGCGAATATTGCATGCAGCTCGCTAAAGGTCCCGAGAGACTACGCACTGTCACAAAAGAAAATATCTTTACGGCTCTCTTCAACGGCCCCGACGCAGCGTGAACCTGCATTATGAATCAGAGAGCACTTGCATAGCGACCCGTGTGTTGCTCCATTCCTACGGCGCGGCGCTACAATATCAAGTACTTTCACTTCCTAAACTTTACGTCGCTAAACAAACTCTCAGTAACATAAAGGATTTTAAAAGTGTTCGACGAAATTGTTAATGACGACAGTGTTCCGTTCCATACTCGAGGAAAAGCGAATCTACGGAAGATAGTCTGCGTTCAAATGGAAACAACAGTCAGTCTATACAGTCTCAGATATTTAATAATCAAAATTAGATTGACAGGCAACTAGAATATTGAAATCAAACTTGTGAGAAATATGGGATGATAATAAACACTTAAAAAACAAAGAGCATGGTGATTAGTAAAGGAAGAAACAGACCAAAAAGTTACGAAAGTCCAAAGAGTTGAAGCCGCACGGATGAATAGACAACGACGCAACGATGCACCCTGGACAACGGAAGCTGGGAATAAGAAATTGGAAGAGGACAGCATATGATCGTGAAGGATGGAAGAAGCTCGTTGTAAAGGCCAAGGTGCACTACGGACTGTAGCGCCATGGAAGAAGAAAAAGACTTGCCTGACCCAGGCAATATATAAATCCACCACGTGGGAGATGACGTTACACCTGGATGTAACTAAACCTTGAAATGTTAAGGAACCAATTGATTATATTTCTGAGCACTTGGGTGTTTATTTCCATAACATAGCTATGGATATGTAATCAGATAGAATAAGTTTCTCTGCACCAGAGGTCCAACGTTTTGATCATTTCAGGGCCACCTTGGAAGAAGATGAATTTTTTGGGTCACACGTAGTAAACCAACTACAGAAAATGAGGAAAAATAATAAATTTATGTCTAGTTAACATTGTTCAGGTTAACAGAAAGTTTGAGTTTAATCAAGCCATGAAACAAATTTTCATTTACATTATTAAGTTTGATTTCACGATACAAATAAAAGTATTAATATTTAATAACATTTTTGTTTTCAATGATCTATCAGGGTTGTGGTGGATAATGAATTATAACTGTAATTGGTAAAGAATTCGTAGTATAATTAATTTTGCTAATAATATCTATAAAATCGTAAAATGAAACATGTTTATACAAAATGTATGTGGTGTTCTCTAAAGCAACCCTCTTAGGCTTTGTTGATGTCGTCGGATGGTGAGTGTGCCTGCCCTGCTTCTGACTCACTGCTGTAATCTTGCTCCTGTGGTTTGGTATCATAAACACAGAACAACTCAAGACTCCTACAAGTTTACAACTACAATATTTGACGATGGTGAATATTTATGTCTTACTGCTTCACGTGATACACTGCAAACGTTCCAACGATATTTTACTCAACAATGTTCAGCTGGGTTTTAAAGGTATCGTCTACAATACTATATATTAGATTTCCCCCCCCCCAAAACCTCTAATTTTCAGTGCTGGTGAGACAAAACATATTCTAACGCCCCCGGCTTAATTACGTCTGGGACCCAAAATTATAATTTAACATTTCAAATAGAACTCATCTCTTACAGAATTTTTAAATATATATTAAGGATTTTTATTATAAGAAAAAAATCATGAAATAAGTTTCATTACATATATTACTTATAATAATGAAGATAACTACAAATAATGACAGTAATGTGATTATTTTCATTGAAGTTTTACAAACTAATGTCGATTGAAGTGAAAGCAATTCTCAAAGTCTACATCCGATATTTGGGTTCTATTTTCACGTGCAGTACACTTCATCCTGAAACTAGTTTGCCACAAATGTCCGTGCTTTAAAACAATGACACGAATGTGCAACCATGTTTATTAAAATGTTTATTGGAAAATAATGAAATATATTTTCAAATTCTAAATTTTGATTTAATTTGGATTACGCTTAAAGTTTAATTGTTCGCATTAATTTCAATTTCATTTGAACACGCACATTGTGCGAATAAGTTAGTATTTCACCTTTAAGAAATTTAAATGAGCAGTCAATTCTACCAAATATGCTAAATCTACAAGCCAGTTGGCATCGTCATCTGGCACAGATTTTTCTTTCGATATCGTAAACGCTTGATTTATCCACGTACGCGAGGGTTGGACATCCACGCATTATAACAGCGTTTTCCAAAGTGGTCGATGAAGATTTCCATGGTATCGACGAATCTAAATTTAAGTGTCGATGGAAGTCAAAGAATCTTTCCAGTCCACCGAAATTGGTGTGAAATGTAAATTAAATATTTTTTTATTCATTAATTTGTATTTTGTTTCTTTTAGATAAATGTTTCTATGAAACGAATACCACGTACGGGCCAGCTGATCAGCAAAACAGTTTTTCATTTTCTCAATTTTCGCAGTTCTAAATCTGCATATCATAACTATTGCATATGTTAATGATTTCCTGTAACAAAGTGATGTATTAACTAACATGTAATTTTCGAACTTCTGTATCGCGTCTCTCCTCACACTGTAGTCGTTCTTGGTGCAGTAACATTTTAAGCGTGTAAATTTGTTAAGAATTAAATGAGTTTCATTTATTATACACGCATAAGTCTTCTTAATTCGATAAATATGATAAAAATCGTAACGAGATTCTTGAAAACCGTGTGCTTTAAAAGAGCTTATCGTTAATTAGTATACGAAATTTATCTTAACCTGTAACTACTGATAAAACGCAGGCAAGCTTCATGACATCAAATTACATTATATTTACAAAAATAAAATCATAACTTTAATTGCATATCTAAATGACAAAATTACTCAGATAGATTTTAGTTTAAAATTTATTTTTAATTCGAGAAATATCTGACAACCTGTTTCGTTGCTATAAAATATTGATTAAGTTATGAATTCATTGAAGTTAAAGGATCGTTTGGAATGAATACTTCCTGATCTAAAACACTAGAAGTATATGAATAAATAAATAAATAATATATATATATATATATGTTGTAATAATTAAAGGGCAATTAAGAGTTAATAATTATAAACTATTGAACTAGAATTAACAAAAAGATACAATAATGGAGGAGAATAGGAACAGGAAAGGTATTGTTTGGACTTGGCGCGCGTAATTTGGTGGAGTGGGCTGTCAGCCACGAGATATTGCTGAGTACGGAAAAAATTAAAATTTAACAGTCTGCAATCAGAGACGAGAGAAATTAGTTGTATTAGGAATAGTCGCGAGGATGTAAAACATAAATAAGTAAAGTAGAAGCAGGCAGCAGTAAAAACGACAGAAACTGTTTGTAAGTTAAATCAACGGGACGTATTATTGAAAAGCAAAGTTGGACGAATTTATTCTACATAGTCACTCAGAAAAGTCTCTGAGTATTACTCCAAATTATCCGGAGAATCGACGAGGAGGAATTCTGCGAGGTGCCGTCAATAGTGAAAAGTCCAATAGTTAAAAAAAGTGTAAATTCAGTGTAACATAGCCTGTTCATAATATTGTTTGAAGTGAGTGTTTTTGGTGAATCTTTCACCTGGTACGAGTACAAACAGTGAATAAAAAATGAAACATTTAAATTAAAATTGTAAACGTTAATATTAAAGGTAGAATTTCGTTAGATTTCTATTTTTTTTATTAAAATATTTGTCAATAGTAAATTGTAAATTAATTGTTTAAAAGGGGAATCATTTTTCTTTATTTAAAAGGCCCAGTAAAGACCCTGAGATAAGGAGAAAATTTCAGTTCTTTATAATAAATTGTTGTAAAGATTGGCGAGTAATTGTTTTGTAAATGTAAAGTATTTGTTTGTAAATAAAATTAATTGTTGGGTCAGTTGTAATAAATGTTATATTCATGTTCCATTATTAGATAGTGTTTCATTACATTAATTTCCTTTTAATTAATTGTTCATTATTGATCATTTCATTTGGCGTGCCAACGAGTGGCAAAAATTTAATAGTTGTTCATCCCTTTTGTTAATTTATTGTTATTATTATTGTGTATTACATAATTGACGCCTCAACGTGTGACAATTCAAATCAGTTCTTTTAAATTGGTATTTTTATCAGTTTATTACAATGTATATATTGCGTTACAAAATGGTACTTGCATAGTTTTTCAAAAAATTAAAATTGGGATCAAACATAACGTTGGAGTAATTGTCAATTACCTGCAGGAAATGGAGAAATAATTAGATGAAAATAGACCTAGACCCATCATTAAAGAATACTTCGGTGATACCTGACGATGAAAACTCATTGAATATAAAACATTTCTAACAAATGTGATAAAACCAGCTTATTATTAATAAAAAATATGAAATTTAAAACATAATATTTGACAAACGCAACGTTTCATCCCTAATTGTGTTTGTCAAATAATATATTTTAACAACCAATGAAGAAGTAGAGACTTTATGACATTATAACATATTTTATAATATATTTATGAAAACTATGAGCCCCATTTAGACGTAATTGCGGTTGGTATAGATGAATATCCTCTCTTTATATTCGTTCAGTGCAACTCGCCCTTCAGTAAGAACATTTGGTTACAAAATTATTTGAACTGAGGTCTTCACTATCTTTTAAATTTTTGTGTAAAAACAATATAAATAAAATACAAATCTTACAATGACCGTTTGTCAGCTCAATTATTCCATTTTCCTGTAGAATTTATAATTGGAATGTAAATTAAAATATTGGTATTAAAAGACCACGTGATATATTTTCACAGTTTAATAATACCCATTACAAGATAAGGATTTTCAGAACAGGTTTTCTTAGATACCAATCTAAAATTTAATTTTATATTACGCCGCTAAATAGAAAATACTTCTTTAGGAAAACGACAATAATGATCTGTACTAGAAAATGATGTAATTTCACATGACAATATTTTTTGTATACGGATTATTTTACAATATCTCGAATACTTGGACGTAATTTCATTGGTATCGAATATTTTCAATATGAGATTGGCGATTAGTTTATTTACAAATTAACTAGTGAAATTAAAGAACACACAAAACAAAATGGGATTTCTCAAAAAGGCCTAAATTTGACACTATTAAAATATGCTGAGCCTTTTATTATTTGCACTCCCAATTTAAATTAGATTGAATTGATAGTTTTCATCAACCAAAACTTCTATTGTGTATCTCTAAACACTAAATATACCAAGGCGAGCTAAGAATTATATTGAACTTAATATTACCTGAAAGTTTTCTAATAAACAAGCTAAACGTTCCCAATAAAATATTTTCCCCGTTCTCTGATTTTGCTTTGTGAAATATTGTAAATATTTTATTACAAATTTCAATACTCTTTTTAAATGTCTATAATTATTATTATGTTTTAATATTAAATTACATTAATATTTGACAATTGTTTACAATCAGTTTTCGTTTTGTTTAACCATATTTATCTGTAACTTATGAAAATTTATCACCATTGAGCGTACATATATAATCTGTAAATATGTCACAGAACTGGTGCACATTACTGGTGCATACCTGTAATTTTTTTGTTACTATGTAGCTCAAGCCGTACTATTTTTATTAATTTTTAAAAAAATTATTCTTAAAATCTTTTAACTTTGGGTTGTACAGTTTTGTTCATAAATTTACAAGTATTTAAAACAAACGTGGTAAATAATTCAAATGCAGGCTTGTGTTGGTGGAGATACCAGTAACTTTACAGACTTCTTGATTTTATTGTTCTGAGAGGTTTAGGGTGGACGATGTGATGGGCGTTTGTTTATGAGTGTTGTTTTAATGGATTAATTTGTTATTGTTTACAATAGCATCATATTGTCTGTAGGCCGAATACTAACTGGTCTTTTTACGTCTTGTCGCACGATATATCGACTATATCGATTAGAAACGATAATTTCCAAAATTATAATATATGAATAATTATTGTACAACGTTTTCAAATGTCTCGTATTTAGTTTCTGGTGAACATTATAAATGTATTGTTTTTATATATGTATATTTATTCTACTACCTTTCTTTTCGTCTATTGTTTCAGTGTAAAATTTTTATATTTAAAAAATTAATACTATGTTTCGTCTTTTGTGATGTATAGAAACAGCCGTTTTTGGTTTTTCATTATTTTTGTGGTTGTAAATTCTATTTTTTACATTACTTTATGTGTGGCCTATATAAATATTAATCAACCGACAAATTTTAATGTAATTTAATATTAAAATAATATAATTTTTATAGGGGCTGTTAAAGAACGTATTGATATTTATATTAAATAAATTATACAAAAATATTCATCAAAAGTGAAATCGACAGTCGTAAGTTTTATGTTATTAGGGTTATACGAGGGTAATAAATACTGAAAGTAGGCTGTCGTATAGAAAGGGTTGATAAACGTTTTTCTAGACAACTATGGAACAAATGTCACCGTAAGGAAAGACCGTTTATCCGTTATTTTCGCGATTGTCGCGAAACTTATATTCGAGGATTTACAAGAGTTGTAGTTGTTAATTAACAGATTATCAGTAGAATCTAGACAAATTATAGAAATAAGAGTCAGTATAGGCCATAAGGACAATATACAATATGAATTAGAAATCTTATACTGAGGTACAATTTGCCTTATGTAAATAGATATTTAAAACAAGCATTTCATTACAATATTATAGATAAATAAAAATATCAGAAACTTACACCATATCTTAAAGGTATGCGAGAACGTAGAGTTATGTATCAATTTTTCAAATTTCTCCTCATTTCTATACCTCATTATATGTTAATTTAAGAACTTTGCAATTAAATGTGTGGTAGGAAAAAATATCGTTAGCATGTTTATAAGTCGTTCTAATCTCCGACTATTTTAATAACAAAAATTAGTTCGTTATCGTTTTTGTCTAATTTAACGTGTATTTGAAATAAAATGATAAGGGTTCATCATCATCAACGTCTCTCTCTAAAGCTAGTTCATTCGTCTAAGCGGCCTTATGCACTAATCGCGTGCTGAATTTAACGTGACTTCAATCTGCCAGGTATTTATTTTATTTCTTAATATTTTTATTTATTTCTTGTTACTGATTGGAGGCTGTTGTTTATGAATATGTTTTGAATTACTAGAGATACTTAATACATCATTCATTCCTCGCAAAAATTACTAACTTATTTTACGCATTTCAGGTTGAAGCAATTGAAACCGTAAAACGGACGTCTGTTAAAACAATTAAACCATTAGTTAATAATAGTAAATTCAAATAAGTATAAATATAGGTGTTTAATGTTCCAGTGATACGAGTTTGAGAACGACTGATTTAGTGACTGAAGATAGAGATCATACTGCGACAGCTGCTCGTTTCATTAGCGTCTCCAGGAAGTCAGGAGTTTATTATGGCACAGTTGCGGGTTTTGCTGCTACATGACATCATTGGCTGCAATTTGTACCCTCTAAGCGAGAATGCTAATGAGAGTGTTACGAAGCAGGCAAACACTTCCTTCATGTGGGAAGTGTCGAGGCGAATAATATGACTATTCCTTTCATTTTAACTTCGTTCTAACCCAGAAGAGTTGTGCTTCATGGTAATTTTTTAGTTACCGACAATTCAAACTGAATAATGTAAGTACACCATATATTAAATTTTCTAAAAATAAAATATATGAAGTAACAACTAATAGTACTTAACAGTAATCGTATTTTAAAATACTTGAAAGTCTTCTAGATTGAAAAGAAATAATAGTCTTTGTACTAGATCTTAAAAATGTATTAAACCATCAAAAACTGTATTTAAGAATTACATAATTCAGACAGTTGTTAAAAATCTCTCTCCTTTACTGTTGATACATAGTTGTTAACGACCATTCATTATATAAGCCTGCCTTATCGTCTACCAAAACTTCAAGTGTTTGACTATTCTTAAATGATGACTTTAAAGGTACCACTGTGATCAAAAAGTAAGGTGAAATTGTCATTTAAAACTCCCGCGTATTAGTAAGGCAGGTAAATTTTTTTCCCTGGGTTGGTAGGACTGTCTATAATATTTTCCAAGCGTCTGTTTGTTAAAAGTTTTAATTATCTCCGAGTTACACGTGCTTTTGTAAACAACCAAAAGTGAATTTTTCGATTTTTGCAATGGGTGATTTTGTTGAGCAAAGAACTTGCATCAAATTTTGTTTGCGGAACGAATATTCTTGTGCGGACACGTTGAAAATGTTGCGGAAGGCCTTTGCTGATCAAACTATGGCACAAAAAAACGTTTATAAGTGGTACAACGAGTTGAAAGAGGGCCGAGAACGCGTTGAAGACGAACCGCGCTCTGGACGACCATCAACGTCTACCGACGAGAGCCACGTCCAAAAAATCGTCTATGGACAATTAGAGATCTCGCTGATAGTGTTGGAATATCAATTGGCTCAGCCCAAACCAGTTTGAAGAATGTTTTGTGTCTCAAACGCGTCAAGTCTCGATTGGTGCCAAAATCGCTCAATTTTTTGGAAGAAAGCGTCGCGTTGATGTGTGTGAAACTTTGCTGTCTGACTATCAGGATCACTTTCAATGCATCATTACTGGATACGAGACTTGGATTTACGCATACGACCCTGAAACCACCGACCAATCCAGCGAATATCGTGCAAAAGTTGATGCAAGACCGAAAATCAAGGTCATGTTGACAGTTTTCTTTGATTATCGTGGTGTGGTGCACTATGAATTCCTTCCGCCGGGCCAAACTGTCAACAAACAATATTATTTTAGCGTTATGCGTCGTTTGCGTGAAGCTAATCGTCTGAAACGGCCGGAATTATGGGCGAACAACTCTTGGTTCCTTCATCACGATAATGCACCATGTCATACTGCATTGGTTCTTCGCGACTTTTTTGCCAAAAACTAGACTCATGTCGTTCCGCAACCACCGTATTCGCCTGATTTGGCTCAGTGCGACTTCTGGCTATTCAGCAAACTCAAAAGGCCAATGTGGGGACGCCATTTTGACACGATTGAGCAGATAAAAACCGAATCGAAGAAGGTCTTGAAGGCTATACCGGAAAAAGACTATTCCGACTGTTTCGAGGACTGGAAAAAGCGTTGGAAAAAGTGCGTTTTATTGGACGGGGATTACTTTGTAGGGGATGAAATTGATTTGGAAGAATAAATAAAGAATTTATAATTTATAAATAAATTCACCTTAGTTTTTGTTCAGAGTGGTAGTTTCAAGTGCAGCATATTGTTTTTACGCATAACCTCAATGAGAGCTGTAGGCCTACATATATTATGGAACGACACCAGAGTTACATGGTATTAAAAAAATGAAAAGTTAATATATTAATATAATCACATACTCTACACAAAGATCAAGTGCTGCATTAAATATGGATATAGAATAAAATATAATTAAAAGAAATAAAAAATTGAATAATTATATAAACATTTTAATAATTTAAATAAGACCTTTCGTAAAATCTTTGAAATATAGCGTTAAATTTGATAAAATTTTTCAGAAAAAATCTAAGAGATGATTATTGATGATCTGTGAACAATACTTCAACTTCACGAACTTCAAAGCGGCAAAGATGTTGGGCCAAAAATTGAAATCAGACGGCAATCAGTTTCATTTACATGTGAATATTTTGATTCTGGCTCAAGTTACCAACATTCAATTATAGAATTCGATCTGTGCTGCAGTTGTGTTGCCCGTTCCTCTCACATATCTGATAACGCAAATTACTCAGGTATTTTCCCAACATGAATTATATCAGTAATTGGAAATTCTGTTCCCATAATATCACTAACAGATGGGTTCACAAAATATGCATATACGTATGTTGCTAGAAAATAATATTTTAAGTCTCAATTGCAATTCTTCCACTTTTTCTTTTAATTTCGCCGTCGTTTCTTGTTTGATATTAATTATATTTGTACTTAGTCGTGAAAAATGAATAATAATTTTATTCGACAGATAATTCACAAAAAGACGAATATCACGATCACAATGTATTGCACAGATTTTCTGCGCTCGCTCATTTTTGCGCATTTATCTCTTATTGGAGATTTGATCACATTTCCGGCTAACTTGTGGTGCAGTGTTACACATCGTCAGTAGTATAATGCAAAAAAAAAATCATAACCTCAAAAAAAATACACAAAAAATGTATAACACAATATAAGTTACAACATTCAGCGAAGAAAGTTTTGCAGTAATAATAATAATACACGATTTAAATAAAAGATGGGCTGCATCTGCCAACAGTTGAACATACTAACGAAGATTTTCATTTGTATTAATGTTTCAGTAAAAATTTTAAATTCACGAAATTGGAAAAGGATTAATTTGTTAATTAATTTACGCACTACTTTAAACGTAACATGGAATACTTTATTAAATCAGAAAAGTATTATTCAGGAAATTGGTATAAAGCAAAGAATTACTGGGACAGTTCAAGAAAAACAGTTGAACTTGTATGGAGACTTAAAAAATTGCCAACGGGGAGACAATAGCTAGATATATGGAATTGGGAACTAGATAGAAGATGGAAAATAGGAAGGTATAAATTTTTTTAATGATAATATCCATGAAGTAATGAGTACAAGAGACTCAGTCGAAGGCGATGTCTTTAACAAAGAAGAATGGCGAATTTTTATATCGGAAATGATCTTCAGGATATTAAAAACAATGGATTCTTGTTGCCTTTCTGGAAGTAATTCGCTTTATATTCCTGTGTTATCGTTTCTATGTCTGGTATCAAATTTTCCTATGCGTTGCTGGTGTTGATAACGAGGCAGTGATTTAATGGCGATGTGGATATATGGATGGATGTCGCGGCTCCACTACCGTCTGAACCCCGAACTTCGCGTGTTGGTAAACAGTGAAAGGAAGGAGGTAAACACGGCGTATTTCTGTGTGGCTTGGGGGAGACAAAATTAGTTCCCGAGGCGTAGAGGGGATAACCCCCTGGAGAGTCTTGGCGCTGTCGCCGGAAGTGCGACGCAAACAGGATCTTATCAAAGAAGGTCCTTAAGGATTGTTCAGGACCTCACTAGTAATCGACATTTTGTCTGAGAGACATGCTCAAAAACGTGCATCAATTTTAACAGCAAACGAAACTTCAGTTATGGCCAACAGTTCGCTGATAGCCCGAATATTCGACGAAATAGCAGCAGGAGAAAGTAGACAGTTTTTCTTACTTCAGATACATCCTCAGTTAAGAAACTACATTGGGCCATATTCATCATGATGGTGAAAAGAAAGTCGTCTGAAAGTCACGAAAATACCTTTAATAATTCTGCTTCGCTATCCAAAAGAATGAATAGCTCGCCATTTTCGAATAACGAAGGAAGTAACTAGTATAAGTTATCTAATGCCGTTGATGGAAGTCTCTGCTGTAACTTCTTAGTTGATCTCTTAACGAATGAAAGTCATAATATTTAAATAATTGATGGGTATACCCAATAAAGATGACAAATTATTTCTCGCAGACAAAGGAACGATCAAATACAGACGTATTTGGTTATTTTTATATATATTGTAATAATCAACTAATAATTTTGAATTAAATGAAATATTAATCAAAAGGATAGTCGTTAATTAAATGAATGATTAAACAAGAATTTACAAATAAAATATGATTTATTATAAAATTGTGGCTTCAAGAATCAAAACAATTACAATTAAAATTTTAATATCTAGGGTGTTTACTGGGTTTGATGATTAGAACACGATAAAAAAAAGAATTTGACTAATTAACAATTCAAAATATTATTTGCTTAAAATTAAAACAATAAGTCGATCAATGAAAGAAAACTAGAAGAAAGCGAACGAACGAACGAAATCTGACTCTATCCTTTAATTAGCGTTTACAATATTATCATAGTTTTGGTTTTTGTTACTTACATACTGTTCGTCTGGTACCAGCATTCTCTGTTTCCCCAACACAATACGATAAATGCAAATCGTTATTTACACAGATTCTAATTCTCACAGAATTTACACGCTCACCGGCGAATAGAACGCAGACAAATTTCCGGAGCCTTGGATAAACCTCTCCTTGGTCAGCTATCGGATGTCGTCTTCCCCTCAGTGTAAAATTGTTCGAATTTGCCTTATTACTGGAACAGATGATTTTCAGATTCTTTGTAGACTTATACTGCTATTTTTTTATTGATTTGAAATAGACTGCAAGGTATCTCGGTGAAAAATTTGTTATAATGTGCCTCCTTTCCTGGCTGGCTGTAGACGTAAACTGACAGACTTTCGTGCGCGCAAACGCCATTTCGACTTTTCGACAAAGCAGCCGAGCTCGCTTCTCCATTGTTGCTTTGTTCTATCCACCGCTTTAATGGATTTATCAAACAATTCAAATTTTATGTCCAAACAACTACTGGCCTAGTTAATTGGCATTACAATATATTTAGTTATTTATTTACAGATGCATTGACGACTTAAGTCATTAGCGACTCTTTTATGCGTTCTGACTTTTGCCTTATCTGAGGCCTAGTTGTCGAGAGTTTCTTTCACGTACACTTGCCCTCGCTGGGATTGGAACCCGGGACCTCTGTGATGCGAGTCAATCATGCTGACCACTACACCGTAGTAGTTAGATTAATGTTGTTAACTGAATAACCAGCCACAGATGAGCTGGAATGTAAAAAAAGAAGTTACATTCATTCGAATCATTAACGGTGGAACCGGATCTACAACCACTGGTAAACAAATGTGCGACTATCGACAAGGTTGTCCGCTCATGCAACGGCCGCCACTCAAAATACGTCACTGGATGGCGAATACACACCGTTTGACTAAAACGGAAGCCTGGAAATCTTGTTCCTTCCTTCTGGTGCTAAGAAAACTAAAAATACAAGAGCCTATAGCGACAGAACTGCGGAGCACTGTTGACAAACTGCAAAGGCTTTTGAATTTGTCAAGGAACAAGGTTTCCAGAAACGTTATGTGGTTTTTATATCATCACTCCTTTTGTCTGAATTTTTCTACTTTTCTTATAATTAAATAATGGAAGCAACCAGAGACCCAAATACGCGAGGTGCCAGAATATGGAGATGTAGGTTTGGTTGAAAGAGAAATGTCTATTTGTCAGTTTGCTGGTTGTGACACGCTGGTAATTTGATGGTCGTAAGAGAAGTTTGCAGTCTGTTGACAGAGAGAGAGATCAAACGTCGAGGAAGGAAACACTCGCCTGCCTAATCTCAAGATCTTCAGTTGTTTGTTCCAAAAACAATTATCACTCGTAGCCCAAATCGAAGCTTCCCACAATAGTATTTTGTTATATATTTTTTTAAGTAGGTCAAGTCTGAATGAGAATAAGAGTAGTCCATGGAAATTAAATGGTAATAATCTTTATTTTCTTGTAATATATTAATAAAATTTATTTTATTTTTAATTAAATCGTGTAATATAATTCTCACCAACGAGTTATTATAATAGTTTCAACCAATCTTCAAATGCATACATTAATTAATTTACTTCAAGTGAGTAAAACGCACGTTAAAATCTTTACATGGTATATATTTTAGTTGTGGATTGTAACAAATACATTGTGAACGGTGGCGTATTTACAGGTAGGAACAATACAAATTAACGCTTTTGGGAGAAGTAAAGGAAATGAACATAAAGAGAATTATCAAGTAACCAGAAATAAATAATAACGCTTTACTGACTTCTATCGTGCTGCCAACTAAAGAAACGCATTAAACATAGTTTATTTCAAATGTGTTTCAGTGGTCTGTACTTTTACTCGCAGGAATTCGATAGTTTAACAGTCTCGATGTTTAATAATGAATAGATTTCTGTAAGGAAATTCATAATCAATAAATACTCAACGTTTTCTCAACATTTATGGAATTAGATCAACGAACAAAGAATAGAAGCATTATAGGAATGCAGACCAATAAATTATGCTTTCATGTATTTTTTTAAATATTAGATCTGAGTGTTCAACTATGTGTATCTATAATCCAACGTCTTGTGAATTTAAAATTACATTGAACATTTTGCGTAATTAATCATGTTCAAGCGACCTTTATAACAGACAACATTAAAAAAAACACTTAAAAATGTAAAATTTAAATTTGAAGCTTCAGGATGTTTCGACGCGAATTAGCGTCTTTTTTTAACGGCGAATAATTTAAGGCTGTAGTTAAACAACAAACTAAAATTACAGATAAAAACCAGGAGACAAAAAACTTGAAACAAAATATCATATAATTTGTTGAGACTTTGTGTCGTTTTAATATTAACAATATTTGTATGTTTTTTTTTAATGTAGAGCATTTAAGGAAATAATCTTTTCCAATAATATTGTACTGTGTCTAAAATGGTGGTGTCAAAAACGAAACTATGATTAAATATTTTACCAATGTTTGGTGATAGGACAATTTTTACGGGATGACTGTTTGAAATTAGATTTAATTCTAATATTTGACATATAACAAAAGTCACAACTTGAACACTTAATTTTATAGACTAAATTTGTGGTGGAAAACTTGTTAGTAAGATCTTTGTGTCCTCTGATGAAATCAGAAAATGAAGATTTTGACTTAAATATTGCAGAACATTGTACATTTTTAAACAATTGTATTAGATGAAATGATAAAATATCACAGAAAGGTAACATTATAAATATTTTTCCTTATAACATGATTATGGTTGGGTCCAAAATTAATTTTTGATAATCTAATGTTCATGTACTTAGAGGTTTTCAAAATTATGGATAGAACTGAATAATAATATAGCTTTGACAACCAAATTATAAACATTAGCATGCTATTTTTTTTCACACTCCAAAATGAATTGTGTGGATTGTATCCATTTTAAACACTTAACATAACATCAATGCAGTTATAAGGAATAATACTTTTGCGTAGTTGTAGAGACGCTAACAGCAACTGCCAAAATGTTAAGGCAAACTAATCATGTCAAGGAAACAGAAATATAGCGGGGAAAAAAATTAATCTACAATCGATCAACTTTTCGAGTCATTCGGAACTGCTTTGCACGCATAAAGTAAATTTACGTTAAATATAATGGCGTTCTATTCTCTTCGTAGAACGAGAATTAGGTGCGGTTAAATACAAAAGGTAGCCGATTTAGATCAATTGAGGTAATGCGCCTTCGGCTCTAACGATAATGCGTTGCGAAGAACGGCGGGGATTATCGACCTCAAACTTTGGACGGTAAAGAAAGCTCAGTCGAGTTTTATCATTAGCCGGCCAAAGTACCAGACGAATCGTTCTCGAATGTGCACACACGACGACGTAGCGTTTCATCAAAGACTCTTCACTCTGCCCTAGCAGAATGTATGCTGCGGACTGAACGCTACACGTACTACGCTTTCACCCGAATTACTATTTCATCTTTGTCATGAATGATTCCTATAGTAGCGTCAGCTTTCGAACAAATACAATTATTTTTGACTTTCCATCATTGTTTACTGTTAATTAAAAAATAGTTATATCCAGCGTGGCGTCAGTGTAATTCCTTTCAAACAAAGCATAGCCCTTTAAATTCTTACTAAGTAACAGAAGGTGCTCGCTTTATTGCTGTTTAAAAGAAAAATTGGAACTTCATTATTCTCTCACCTACGAATTTCACAGTCTAAATTAATATCCGCCATGTTGTTGAATAGTGAAGCCGTCGGGGTAGGTCTGCGAGGGCTATTCTCCCGCAGGCAATACATGCGAGGGATGTTCTCTCGCAGGCAGAACCTTGTAGGAGAGATACGAAGGGGCTACCGTTAGGGATGCCTTCGCGCACTGAGTATAGAGCCTGCGAGAGGATTCTCTCGCAGGTAACCTGCGAGGCTTGTTCTCTTGCAGGCAGAACCTTTTAGGAGAGATACGAAGGGGCTACCTTTGGGTCTGCCTTTTCCTCTCCGTTTTTGAACTAAGGTACCCACAAGCCGAGGCACCTCGGCCTGTTTTGAGAGGTGTATGTTCCGGGGTCACAGACCTTGGGCATACGGTAAGAGTTGTTCGCTATTCCCATTGGAATAGTCGGCCAGCTGCCTCCTTAACTAGTCGAGGTACGGAGAAGGGAATGCTGCGACCCCACAGAAAACTCCTCTCCCGCTATCGGAAGGGCGTGGGATAAGTGCCCATTGCCCGACCTACCTGATTCAGGTTTATCTAGGGTTTTCCCTGCATTTCTTTAGGCGAATGCCGGGTAGGATCCTTAAACCATAGCCCGGGGGCCCTAGTTAAGCCTTGGCTACCTTTCTCTACCCTTCCGCATCCCCTCTTTCAAATCCCTTCCTATGCTATTAAAGGGGAGTTGCCCAATGTGGATTACCCTCATGTAGCCTGTTGCCCTAAAAAAAAAGAAAAAAGGATGCCCTTTCCTCTCCGTTTTTGAACTAAGGTTCCCACAAGCCGAGCCACCTCGGCTTGTTCTGAGAGGTGTATGTTCCGGGGTCACAAACCTTGGGCATACGGTAAGAGTTGTGTGCTATTCCTATTGGAACAGCCGGCTAGTTGCCTCCTAAACTGGTCGAGTCACGGAGACTGGAATGCTGCGCCCCCACAGCAAACTCCTCTCCCGCTATCGGAAGGGCGTGGGACAAGTGCCCAATGCCCAACCTGATGCAGGTTTTTCTAGGTTTTTCCCTGCATTACTTTTAGGCGAATGCCGGGTAGGATCCTTAAACTATAGCCCGGGGGCCCTAGTTAATCATTGGCTACCTTCCTCTACCATTCCGCATCCCCCCTTTCAAATCCCTTCCTATGATATTAAAGGGGAGTTGCCACCATGTGGATTACTCTCATGCAGCCTGTTACCCTAAAAAAAATAGTGAAGTGATTGCGGCAGTCGTATTTGACGCTAAGAGTGTCATAGTTATTGACATTTATTTTCCAGTATTATCATGGAATTATTCTAACAGCTTGAATATATGTCAGTCTTTCAGAAGTCGCTGAATTAATTAATTATACCGAGAAACACACCACACACACATCTATACATATAGACTGTGCGGTCGACCGTCAGTAGGTGCAGTCTGTCGTCACTAATGGGGGTTGAAACGTTGTCATATATATAATTGTAACACATCTAGCCGCAGCCCATAATGTACTAAATCATATCCGGAAAAGTAAGTTACATTGTGAATACAGCAAATAAGTTGATTTTATATGTATTTTAAGATAATTATTTAACAAAATCGTTATAATCAGTTCTTTTTCTTGTCAGAAGCTGATACGGTGCACGCAACTAGGAATTAAAAGTATGAACCTTGTAAAACCGTGTGAGCGTTAATGTGTCCAGGAATTTGTTATAACAATAATTATTGTAGGAGAAACTCCAACTTAATTTTCATATCTAAGAGCACAAGTGGCCTCCGTGAGTTTCTTGTTCGGTCGTTTTTCGTGGAATAGATATAACAACCTCAAATCCTTTTATGTTTGATTTAGCATTGAATTTTAATTTCACACAATTATACAAAAATTTCATATAATAATTTAGTTTTATTCACATTCTCAATCCTTTTGACAAAATATATTTGATTATATTGAGGAGGAACAATCTCAAATGTGAGATGCGAGTGTGTGTGTGTGTGTATTTGCGACGCGCCTCTTTACCTGACTCGACACCAGCTGTTACTATCATTAAACATGAAACGTAGGGGCGACAAAGCGTGTTTAACTGCCACGGTGATTAATGTGCCAGTCTAATAAATCATAATAGTGAAAGGCAACCTTGACACTCCAATTACGCTAATGTTGCCAATTTTAGGGGCATAAAAGAAATTGGAACGGACGGGGAAAACTAGTGGCGCAGATGGATTTTCTCAGAAATGGAAAAACTTTTTAAACGAATATTTGAGAACAAGAAACGATTTTTGTGGATCTTTCCAGAATTTATTTCTAATTTTCATTGCCGTTCTGTATGATACATATTTTTCAACTTAAATTATATTCCTGAATGCCAAAGGTTAATTATCCACAGTGAAGACCTGCGTGTCTCTATTATAATAAAGTCATCTACGTCCATATGAGCCTTCAACTCTAATTCTCATGAATTTCTTTTTCTCTGGAACATTGGATTCTTCGTCTCTCACAATGTACGTATTTTTTCTCATTTTCAGCGACGCCTTTTGTTTAATTTCTCCTTAATTGCAGTCTTACAATTCGCTGCATCTCTCACGTTTCTTAGTGCTAGAGTATATGGAGTTTCATTCATTAATAGGCGTTTTATTTAATCTGGGATTAAAGTCAGTTTTTCAATCGTTTGAGCAACCCTGAGGAACGAAATTACGGATATTCGCCGGAAATTCTACCACCTGCGACAGACTGACTAACTGAATCTCTATAGGAAGGGATGGGGTTATCGCACCAGCCGACGGCCACCTGCAAGAGGTTGGTTACTTATGGAACGTCACAAATCATGACGAGTATGCTGCGCAGGTGTTAACCCCTCCCTGTGTCAATTAGCATCAGTAATCTTCTAGAGCCTGACCTCGTTAGATTGTTGTCTCGTCTGATTTTATTCCGTGCGCTTCGTGGCAACTTTGGAGAAGTAGATGAGGCTACTCCTCCTACAATCTGCTCCACCCACCGTTGTTGCTGACGCGTGCTGTAGACATGTGATTTGTCCTATATTTAAAAGAAACGCACATATAAAAACAGATGGACACACAAGTCGCTAGTGTTTGAGGCTGAAAGTGTATTATTTCTAAACTTTTCTGCAAGTCAATGACAGTGAACGTCATCGAAACGTCGCGCATAAATTTTTTCACTGGGTTAGAAGCCCAAGAAGATTTTATTCAGCATTACAGAGGTTAGTTATTCTCGAAACATTACAGAAAAATTTGCTTTGGAACCATAACAGAGCACACATTGAATCTGAGACTCCTCGAACGCAACTATGACCAGCTCCTGCGAGTTTATCCGATTCATCTCTGGCTCATACATAATGTATGATCATATTGTGTTGAGAGCAGAATTAGGTCAAGTTCGATTTTCCTTTAAATAAATTATATGAAAAATCATGAGTGGCATATTATTTTATCAGATAAAGTCCGCCTCAGATAACCTCCTCCTTACAGCAGTAATTGGCGTCGACGAAGTTGGGAGAAGGGAAAATTTCCAGGAACTGGAGTGACAGAAGCCCTTCTCTGGTGCCCAACAGCAGTTCTCAAGAAACATAACCACTACAACTAACCCTCTTCCAAAACTTTTCACCGCTCCTTAAATAAAACCGTAATAATAAACTAATAAACAAAGCCTTTCCAGGTCTCCTAAAAGAAATAATACTAAAATCTTCAAATCCATTCTTAGAACACGCCACCATAATCATGTTACCGAAGCACATCGAACCAAAATCCCACACCGAAAATTACCGACCAATAAATCTCCTTCCTACAACATTTAAACTGTTCAAAAATTATTACTCCCCCATATAATCAACCAACTCTCCTTCCTAATTCCCGACATACAATACGGTTTTTGCCCAAAATATTCCTCCTCCCATCAATTTTACTTCCTCTTCAACCCCAAAAACAACTCTTTCGAATAACGCAAATCCTCAATCACCACATTTATAGACATTGAAATAGCTTTCGACAAAATACATCAACCTTCACTCCTATCCAAAATAAAAGACTACCTAAACGACATCAACTACAGAATACTTCTCAACGACCTTTCCATCAAAAAATACACCTCTCCCAACCCCACCCAATCGCTATTGGTGCTGGCGTCTCCAAAGGAAGCGTTATTGACACCTTCCTATACAACATCTTCTCCCACGATATCCCGTAACATCCCCCATTAGCACAATCTTTTTCGCATAAGACATTGCCATCACCTATCAAACCTCCGCTCTAACCTCCAATATCCAACCTCTTCAATCAGCACTCAATAATCTAGAATATAGGTCCGAACAACGGTGAATTTGCATCAAACCGACCAAATCAATTACCGTCACATTCACTGTAACCAAAAGGCCTCCTCTCCAAATCCCCCTTCACATAAACAAATCACAAATCACCCCCTCCCCCAAAAAAATAAACAGTAACCAGCTATCTAGGACTCATCATCGATTCTAAACTCTCAAGGAATCCGCACAATAATCTCCTCCTAACCAAAATGAACCATTAATTCAATCTCAATATCCGCTCCTAAAGATTCACCATCAATACAAAACGCCTCTTATACATCTCCACAATACAACATACCTGGTCCTACGCCTCATACCTTTGGGGAGTAACATCTAAAAAATCCCTCACACGAAATTAAATCAAAACAAAACATAATCATTCACACCATTACTAACTCTCCCTGGCATCTAAGAAATCCCATCATCCATTGTCTCATCAATGTTCCCAAAGTCAACTCCTTAATCCCCAAATTCGTAACCTCACTAATGAAAATACCCTCAACCATGCAAACACTATGATTCAGCACCTCCTCAGAAACCCTCCCCCACCACTACACGTCGCCTCAAAATAAAACACTTAATTGACCTCATCCTTTTCCCAAAACACTTAGGCACATCCTAACCCATCCCATACCTCACCGGCAGACCCGACCCACACATTCTATCCAAGCTATCAAACTCAATACATCCGCAGTCAACCCTCATCCTCCCACAATGTATTCCTCTCAGATAGCTCGAATAAGGAAACCAAAAAATTTGAAAATTAGGTTAATATGGATTAACCTAATAATCAAGTCGCATATGATAATTGATGTACATTATTTGAATTTTGTATATACTGTATATAATATGTAACTAACCTCAAATCTAAGGATGAAAGGTTTATAATAAATAGAAAAAAATGGAATGCCTGCCCGTCAGCACATCTCTGTAAACAAATTTAGGCCTTATGACAGTATCTATAAGAAATTACATCAATAATATTGTCTCAGTAGGATATTCAATGACAAATATTTGAAATAAAAAAGAGAGAATTTTAATAAATGAAATGAGGAAGGAAATTATCCATAGAGTCGAGAATGTAACTTAAGACAGTGCCAAGCACCCGAGCTAACTTGTCGACACTAGTTTCGTTTCGCTGAGCATCTGTAATAATAATTTTTATTCAATATTAAGAATAATATATATTTTATGTATTTAACATCTGTTGTTAAATTTTAATTGATTAAAAACTAAAAGAAATGGATGTTCCTACAAGAAAGGTTTTCTCGTACATACTGCCAAATAAAGTGTTTCTGAACAGTGCATATAAATCTCATTTACTATCTGCTAACACCCAACTACGCTATTAAAGTCACAATATGACTCTAGTAGTAAACATTTAATGTTATTTAATGTTGGTTAAACTAAACGCAAAGTTCTGTAATTTAAATGGTAAAATGTAAAGAAAAAAATTGGAGTGCTCTTCGTGGAAGACATTTATAGGCAACATGAATAAAACATTCGGCAGTGATCCAATTTCGCAGAGAGGTGCTTCATGAAGAATTCTATGTATTTTTATGACTGAAGTTCGTCGTCTGGCTTCGCTTATGTCTGACCAGCGATAACAGTTCCATACGACGGAATGTTTCACATGTGTCTGGTCAGACGTGGTGAAGACTTAAATTTCGTCATTTCGCGAATTTAGTTCCTACATGAAAAATAGGTCTTCGTACGAGACTTTATAATATTTAGAAGCGTTTATTAGAATCAGAGTTAAAAATGGTCTGTCTATAAAGTGCGATAAGTGTGTCTGTATACGATCGAGCCAAATTTCCTTGAGTACCAGAGACAGTAAGTTAAAATTTCACAGAATATATATATATTGTGGTAATTAAAAGGAAATAATTAATTAATAAACAGAAATTTGGACGTGCATTTTTAGCGGGATACACATAGGTTGTACACAAGAATGTGGCAAGAATGCCATGTTTGTGGGTAATTGTAGGCTGTTTGGTTCGCTAGTCGCGCATAGCAGCGTCTGTGGGGAGACGAGCTCCAGGAAAATCGTCTTGGAAATTTATCAGTGGTCTGACGAAAAGTATAATATTTAGAAAGTGTCTGGATACAAGTAACAACAGCTAGAACTGTTAGAAAATTTTCCAAGTTGCAGTCTGCACGCAATACTCAAACGCTAAATATTTAGAGTGCATAGTCTAAATTGTTATATTTTCGATTTAAAGCATTGTCTTCTATTTTGGGAACCCAGGAAACTGGATCCAGCAGTTAATAAACTTCGTAACGAGCGTATTTCCTAAACGAACAGTGAACCATTTTTCAAACTAGAAGCGTTTATTAGAATCAGAGTTAAAAATGGTCTGTCTATAAAGTGCGATAAGTGTGTCTGTATACGATCGAGCCAAATTTCCTTGAGTACCAGAGACAGTAAGTTAAAATTTCACAGAATTACTATTTGTAAACTCATAAGTAAAGGTATTAACGTCCGCTTTCGGATATCGTTCAGAATTTAAAGTTTATATTTTATGTATTTTTGCATTGTAATAAACTATTGATAAATTAATCACATGATAGCTAGATAAAATTTAATTATTAACAAGTAAATCTTTATTAAAGGCCCACTAAACGACCCTGAGATATAGTCATTTTATTGTAAAAGATTAAATTGAATGTTAATATCTTAATAACGTTTGTAAATTCATTTGATAACTTATGTATATTTAATTGTTTGTGCGTTAATAAATTAATTTGTTTGATTATTATTAAAACATCCTATCATTTTAATAATTTAATTTACTATCAAATTGACGCATTAACGTAGGCTTATTTTCCTTTGATTTATGTGATTACTATAAAATTGGCGTTTTCAACGTGTGGCTTTCTTTATATATTTATATTGTTTAATGTCATTTTGCATTTTAATGGACGATTAATGATTACTACAATATATATATATATATATATATATATATATATATATAGATAGATAGATAGATAGATAGTGGCCAAGTTTTTTTATGAAGAAAATCCTTTCCATTATATAGAGAAAATAACAGGTGACAGAGGTGTGCGCAAAACGTAGTAAATATAAACAACAATCAAAGGAAAATGTGACATTGGGTGAGAAAAACATTCTAGAAAATAATGGAGATGCAACTATTAACGACGCTTCGCAAATTTCAAGGAAAATAAATGGTCAAAGCTTAAATAAAAGGACAGTGTATACTTTTATTGTTGGAACCACGCATCAGTAACACTACTTCACAAAATTTAATATTTATATTTGCAGTATCTCTGAAATTTTGCCAGTGAAGGAAAATGAAAATGAATAATATAAAAAGGCTGTTTAATAATTCCTATTACAGGCTTAAAGGGGTTGTAGAGGGGATTTATTAGACTAAGTTTTAATGAGGAACCTATGTCGGGAAATGGATTGAAAATCGAATCGTTTTCAATTTTCCTGCAAACAACGATGAGTTCGACTGCTGATGTCGTGTGTCACTGAACGAGCTTTGGGTTGGTGCTAGAAGTGAATACTTAGAAGTGAGTACCATATAATTATTCAAAAATAATTTTTACGTAAAGATTGGATGTTGCTAAAGACGAGTGTATAGGACTGTCGGACATAAAACCGAACTTTAAAATAATTATTAATAAAACAGTGAAACAGTTGCAATCTTTTTTTTTGTTTGAAATGTTCCAAAAAAGGGATTTTTACTCTTATTTTAAATTTCAGTGTTTTTAATTTTTTAGCATTGAATGTAGGGTTCCATAAAATAAAAGGAATTTGTTGGGTCTTCCGTACCCTTAAAAGTTTAAGGACCGCTGATTTAAGGTTTAAAAATGTCTTCCAAAGTGCGTCTTGTGTTTTAATCAGCTTTTCAAGTATAATAGTCACCCTCCTTGTTGAGTGTCCTTTCTAACCTGGCGTTCGACTTCTCTGGAATGTCCCTTACACAAAAAGAGCCCGCTTTAGCGAGAAATATGGGACATTTTTATTGCTCACGGCGCTAACTTTACAAGAATAGAGTTGTTCCGGGACGTAATAGAGGCAGGCGCCCTGCTAAAGCTACCGACTGCTAATGAAACCTGAGTGCCTTCCATGGCCAGTGACGCGTACAGATTACAAATTTGATGGTCAATTTATGGGACCAAGGAAAACGCAGTAGGGGATAAAGGGATGTGAAACAGCTGCCCCGTTAACTCACCTGGACGTAATGGCTTCTACGAGCCTGCGAAAACAGCCGAGGGTCACATAAGTCACTTACGGCTAATTAAGGTAAGAAATAGTATTTGTTAACCCACCAAGGAGTCATTAAAATTTGTTTGGATAAAGTTCAAAATTTTTGCTGTTTTCTGTTAGTCAACACATAATGAAACTCGCTTCCTATGGTATTAGAGGTAAATTTTATGGTTATTAAAATTTTATTTAAATATTCGGTAACAAACTACCACTAAGAAATTCATTTATATGATAGGCAGAAAATTTCTTGAGAAGTGCTACTGGGTTCTTTTTTGGGCCCGAATCTCTGAAACCCATGGTATTAAAGTAGTCATTTCAGATTGTTATTCAACTATACTCATAAATTAATAGTTTAATGAATCAAGTTAACACAAAATGCCAAGTTGGTTAAAGTTTCCAAGAGGAACGAAAAATTCTTTATGTCTTTGATAGGCGTAAAATTTTATGAGATGTTAAAATGTAATTATGAGATTAACACTTAGGAATTTCATTATATTTGAATTAATAGATTAAAAGTAGAGTGGCAGAAGTGAGGCGGAAGAGCGCTCTTTGTTTGTAGCACAAAATACGACTCTCAGTGATTGGCCATATAAAGAGACGACGTCTGGAATCAGAACAGGAAGTTTGTGCGCGTTCAACATTGTGCCGTATTTTAGTGATATTATTTTATTTATTAAGCCACAGGTTACAAACGATCTAGGAGCGTCGCAGAGTGGCCTTTTCAGAATCATATCGTATGTGTATGTTGGATCATAGCAAACGAACTTATTTCATATCTAAATTTATTTGGTAACGTGTTTTCATTAGCAAGCCGTATGCACTGACTGCAGAAAATAACTAAGTTACGATATAAATTTTAGTACACAGCAATCTTGATAAAAGTCTTCCCATTTTGCTCTAAATGTGTTTTGTGAACATAGTCAAAGTTTTATTATATTTTAGAATGTTACTCAAATCAAGTATTTTTTATTTATTTAATGTATTAGTTTTGACGCTCAAGAGCTTCCTCGTTATGTAATGAATGATAATTTACGCGGTGTTATTTTGAAGGAAAAGCGTTTAGTTTTTAGGGGTTGGACTCGAGCGGTCTGCCTGCGTCCTTTTTGGTACAAAGGAAGAAGGGGACAATGACAGGACCTTAACTACTAAGGTTCACAAGGAATGCCTGAAGAAAAATTTAATAACGACCTCCGACGACCAAAAATAATGAGGTCGAACTAATTTGTGTTCCGGAAGAGTGTTAAATTTAAATATCAGGAGGAGATTAAAATTCAGATTTTCGGTTGTAAGCCACCGTAAAGAGGAGTCGGGTGTAGTTCACGGCCGGAGCAGTTTTTCTTCAGCGCTAAGTTTAGAGTGATAATCATTTGTGCGCCGCCTCCAACTGATTGACTCTACAGTATCATCCCAAGTACGAGACGCCGTCCGACGCCAGAGCAATTTAGAATAACAATTCACCCCACCAGCTACAACTCCACGCCAGTACGGTATCGTGACTATTTTTTTTTCTATCGTATATCCAGGATACTAAGATGATTGAAACGGTAAACCATATTTTAGTTCACCCCACAACTGGCCTGACATAATTCCTTATTAAAATTATTTGATTATTTAAATTTTGTTGTTTTTATTACTAAATTATTATTTTAAATTAATTAATTTTTTATTATTATTGTATCAATTAATCCTAATCCTAATTAAATTAATTAATCCTAATTAAAAATATGGATATAGGTATAATTAACTTGCATTGACAATACGATATAAAATACTGGTTACATAGTTTTGTAAACAAAAATAATGTTACGTTCAAATGTGGTATGATTTTTAATTGAAAATTTATTTTAGTAACAAATGATTCTAACATTTTTATTGTATATATTTAAAAATAAATATTGAATTATTTAATTAGATTAGTAAAATGTTTTTATTTTGATAATGATAAATGTAAACTTTATTAAAATAACACAAACTTTATTCAATTTGTTTGTAAATTTAAATAATATGTTTTTTTTTCTGTGATTAATTGAAAATTTTGTGTTTGAGTGTGAATAAAATTTTAGCCATTAATACTCATAATCCATGTCCTGCCGTTATTGGGTTTTATGTTTATAAATCCCTTATTGCATTTTTATGAAAGATGAATGCTAATACCGTTACTTATCTCATTTCGACTGTATAGTTTAAATTAAATAAATAATAAGGCGGAAACAGACTTTTAAAATTATCAAGCTACATGTTTCGGTCCTAGTGCGAATCATCAGGAGACTTGTATAAACAATGACAATGAATTGTAGACGACACAGTGAAGGGATTCAAATTTAGTTTCATTTTCTTTTTTAGTTCAATATTCATGAACTATTTTAACTACAATTTATTATCTTTGATTAGGAGCCACATTCGGAATAAACATGTAGGTTGATTAAATTAATCATACATTTGTAAAACGCTGTTTATGTCTATTTTATTTATTCAGGTCATACCAGTAGTTTATTTCAACATTAAATTATTTTAATGGGACTTCTGGAAATTTATAGTCAAGTTTTAGTTACTGAAGAGTCTATTGATGATGTCAGATATTGTTGTTTAATACAATCACTTAATTAATAATAAGAAAGAGAGCCAAATGCAGACAAAAGAAGTGATAATATAAATACCACACAACGTTTTGTCAACTGGCTCGTAGAGTTGTGTCTCTCTAGGTTCTTACATTGTTTTTCCTGCACCTGGAGAAAGGAACAAGGCTTCCGGAAACGTTGTGTGGTATACATATTATCACTTTTTTTTGTCTGTATTTGGCTATCTTTATTATTATCAAAATCAGTTTCCTTAAGAATCAAGGGGTCCTCACCATTCTTAAGATAACATGTTAGCAAGTTGTAACTATTGTAAATAATGACAATATGATATTGGCGAAGCAATTTTGTTACATTATGTAGACCATTATAATATGGAAATACTATCTTGATCCTGGAGAGTTGATATAGAAGAATGTAAAAATTTGAGTCTATTTTTGATATTAATAATGATAAAGGGAAGTGGATAACAGTTTGCTAATAGGTGACGATGTCTAAATTTTTGGAATAAAAATTGGGATCCCAGAGAAGTATGGACCTGTCAACCTTTTTTTGGCTACTTGGATGATTAGAGAAGTTTAGAGAATATATAAAAGGTTGGTTTTCTATACCAATTAGTCAATAATTTAAAATATTTAACTGAAAGAGGAACATCAAGGAAGTTAAGGCTTGTGTTGACACTAATTTAAACAGTAAATTGAAGACTTTAATGCTAATAATTAAAAATTTGGACCATACTATTCTTTTCAATTACAGGTATAGTACAGAAGACATTGTTTACACAACGAAAATAGAAAATCGGATCAACATAAAGTAATGATAAGCAATTAGTCAGCGAAAAAATGAGAAAAAAAAACAACCCATATTTACAGAACTCTGTTACCGCATAATTCGTTCTGATTCAGCTTGACGGGTGATTATTCCTGATTGGGTAAATAGAGTTATTAAAACTGAAATCAGCGGGATTACGAATTAGATAAATTAGATATCACAAGATTAGGTATAGAAGTAAATAAAAACACCACATACAAAGAAATAAGTTTATAATCGGTAGGAATTTTCAAATCTTTGGTAGACTCAAGTAGTTGAATAGAATGTTTAACAGAGTGATGGGGTTTATCAGTGAGACCTTCCGACAAAATTGATGGAGGTAATTTTTGTTTCTGGAGTTTTTAATTGTCAACTGTCTGTTGGTCATTATATTTCGTTCTTATGAATTGTAAAACAATATTAATTTAATTGAACTAATTAAAAAAATTCCTTTTGTATCGTTTAGGTAATATATATTTTTTACTTTAATTATTCCTAAATTTTGGTAACATTTATTGTTATGTATTTTTATATTAATGTCTTTAAGTAGACCGAATCTTACGCTTCGGTGCGGATGAATGGTATTGATTGATTATGTGTATCCCGCGAATTCATGACATGTATGAGAGTTACTAACGCAGTGGAGCATATGGAAGGTAAATAGCTACAAGGAGAATAGATGACTGATCAATTTAATGAGTGCTAGGCTAAAATCCACGGAATAATAAGGGACCAAGATATTTTATTTATGGATGTGTGACAGGTTTTAAAAGAACGAGTATAGAGAAAAAAGGAGAGAAACGAGTGTGCAGCATATAATAACGGTAAAATTTATGCTAATTGTGTAGTATTTATATTATCATTACTTTTGTAAATATTTGACTATCTTTCTTAATATTAATTTTCAATCAGACGTAAATTTTTCATTCAAATTCTAGTGGGTCCAAAAACTCATGGCAAGCAAATTAAACTCGAGAATTATTAGCCGATGGAAGAACAAATATAATATATTTTTCGAATATCGTGCAAATGACAAGATGAATGTTTGCTCTGCTCTTCATCAAAGCAACATCTAACAGAAATGAATTTCAATCAATTTATACACAATTTCCGTGTCATTTCTGGTTTGTGCCCCCGCATTTATTCCGTTCCATTAAAAATTTCAATATTGGAAAATGTGTAAAAAGGCAGAAGAGTTTAGTTGTGGAGCTGAGTGCGCGCTGTTTAACGAGTGGGTTATTAAACCGCCCTGTCCCTGTTTGTTTCTCTTCTGTGCTAGCAAACAGTCTGTTTGGATAGAATTTATAACACAAATTATTTGCTGCCTGTTGCTATTATCTCTTTAAATACAACAGAAAGAATACACGCGAGATAAATCCACGCGCAGATAATTGAATCGTGTAACTGCGTTGAAAATAGTTGATGATATTAGTCCTATAAAAATGACTTTAACACTGCAAACAGGTGCAGTAATAATTGGCATAATATTGTTACACTTTATAGGTACAAGCAAACAGTTACAAATGTAATTCTGTATTAAAACAGCGGTAGTAGCTGGGAAATGAAAATAAATCAAATATAAATCAAAATTTTGTTTGTACTAAATTTTTAAGGATTTTTTTTTTAAAAGTAGACAAAGTTTACAAAGGACACCCTATGCATGCAACGGAATTTGATAATGATAATACTAAGTGTTTAAATTGGATATGTGTTTTGTTTCACTTATCGAAGGAACAATTTAATTAATCTAATAATCTATCTATCTAGTCTCATAATAAATAAAATAGTTTGTGTTTTTATTTATGTCCGTTCCGCATATAAATCTACAAACAATAGAGAAAATTTCACCAAATTTCGTACACGTGATCCTTTCGCACCGGAAACAAACACCGTGGAGGTAAGACTCTTCTACCAACCCAGGGGTGGGGCTGGACTGTGGTGGAAATATTCAAACATGCTCAAACGGCCGATTTTGCGTATATAAGTATTTTTCCGAGTCCATATATTGTATACCAGTGTTTCTCAACCTGAATCGAGCAGCGGAGCCTTAAAATACATAATTTTCTAGCTCGTATCCTTAGTAACAATTGTTGATTTATATTTTGAAATGAAACAAATATATTCAATGGGCTACTAAATAAAATTATTTTTATTTGTAGTACATCCCAAAAAGTGAACAAAAATAATCAAAATCTAAGTTATTGGCATAAAAATGTGCATAAAAGAAAAATACGCAAAAACATAACATTTAAATAATGAAATATTACTTTAAAATAATTCAACACTTTTACTGGTTCCACAGTCTACTAAAAAATAATTATGTAAATTTTTGGTTCTTTGAAAAATTTTAATAATATTAATTATCGTTCGCTAAAATTCATTGCTAGTGTAATGTTAACCTTATTATTATTTTAATGACATTGCATAATATGTGTAATATCTATTGCTTTAAAAATGAATTCTTCACGTATATGAATAAGTGTGAATTGATAGACGCATATTTTATAAATGAAGATAATATCATGAATACATTAAAACTATGTTTATTTATTAACTTTAAATTGATTAAAACTGATTTAATTTAATAGAACTGATAGATGATATAACATATATGATGTCATATATATATATATATATATATATATATATATTATCCCCAATCGTTTTATCTGTCACGATTTATTAGAAGAAATTAATTTCTAATTTCTAAAATTACGAATTAGTACCACAATTTACACAGGTCACCTATTCCAGTCCTTAATATTATATATTTCTATTATAAATATTGTCACAGTAATAAAATTACAAAAGAAAGTTTGTTTAATGCTATAATATTTTACAGATGATTATAGCCGAATGGCTGAAAGTTTCTTTTGTAATTTCATTACTATGATTATATTTCTAATAGAAATATAAAAATTTGAGGATTGGAATTGGTGGCTGTTTCATAATTGTTATCCTAATCGATGAAAACTTTAAAGTATGAATTAGTTTTCTTAAGAATAATAAATAACGGTGTAATTAAAAAAAATCATCAATATTTTTATACAAAGAACGAATTACACGGTCATTAGTCTGTTTTCAATAACCATCATTCCTCTGGAAATATTTATAAATAGGTTTCAGATGGAAGTCCACGGAATATTGTTTTAAATATTTTCTGATATAAATTAGTTCTTAGTTACCCTTGTCAATGAAATACGTGGGAATAAAACTTTATATAACATATTTATCAATTGTATCAACACCATTGTAAAAAGTATTTCAAAACTGGAGGAAAAAAAATCATTTCTTTTAATTGGTTTAGATGAAATGTAATTAATTATATTTAAATATTGATTTATCATTTAGTGTAATAGATTATCTGGTTTGTATGTATTATCTGATGGTCAACGCGCTTTACTACTATTGTAAGGGAAACAAAGACGTATCATTCGCGAATCCACTCGTGAATTTTCTCTTTCATCATTCTAGCGGGGAAATATTTGCTTTTTGTACACAGACTGTGGTGTTCACAGAACTCACGTAATCAAAATACACTGGTGGAAAATGAAAACAAACTGCGCTCACATGGAACACGGATTGCATTGTGACAATCAAATGACAGTGTTTAAAGAGTGGCCACTTTTATGATTGCAGAATGTAGTGATCCATTAGGGCCTAACACGCTCACATGTTTCCATTGCGATGGGCACGTTATAGATATCGCGATATATGGAGGATCATTAATGCCATTCAGCATTAACATAAAAACAAAAACATCCGTAGCAATGAATAAGTAAAGCGGTATAAAGTTTGAAATAGGAGTTGAAATTGTACAATTGAAACGCCACCATCTGCGTTTGACAGTGGTGTGATGAAACTGGTAGAGACGATGTTCGGGTATTCCATTATATACGTTAGAAAAGAGAAAAAAATAATTATTCAACATATCGAGCATACCAAACTCTGGTTTTTAACCGCTCTGTTGCTGAAGACGTACAAAGTATTTACTGGTCTAAACGTTGGATTCTTTGCCTTGTCTCTTCTTTTATCACTTCTTGCACTTTTACTTTTTTTTCTAAACATCTATATTGCTCTGACAAAGAAAGTAATGAATTTACGTCGATTTACTAACACTCAATTGCTATTTGAACTAAAACAAGTATGAACAGAATGGGTAAAGATTGTAAGATAAGTATCAGTAGAATAGAAGTAAGTATCATGGGTATCTAATGAATCAGGATTCGAGCTTTTGCTAATCCTGATATATTGTAATAATTAAATAAAATGCAAAATTGTTGAATTTATCAAATTAAAATAAAATACAAAACTTACAATTACTTTTTATACGGGAATCAATAATGGTGTCTAAATAAAAAGATGATTAAGAGGAAAACTATTAAATTTATTACCAAAGTTAAATACACAATCATATTTGGGATCTCAAGGTCTTAAACTGGGTTTGATAAATGGGTGAATTTATACAATCAATTTACATTTAGCTTTTATGGAAGTTAATGCGTCTGAAACATAGACGAACTTTGTTGTGGAAGAAATAACACTACAGATTGAATTTAAATGTAATAATTAAATTATTAAAATTAAAAAACGATCTGACTTTTATCTTTTAAAAGTGGTTTACAATATGATTTTAAAGTTTTTCTACTTACGGCCGCCCAGGTCTCATTTTAGGTTTTTCGTGCACAAAATTTGGGGATATCACTGATTCTAGTATTCACAGACTCTAAATGTCAACAAATTCTAATTGGCGTAGTTTTGTTAATTGGTCTAACACAAATTAGTAGATTCTCGATGCTTTGCTGCAACCTGGATTTGCAGATCTCGTGTAGTTGGAAATGTACTTCCTTGGTTTGTCTATGGCCAGCAGGTTGAATTTATGCTCGGCCACCGATTACAACATTAGTTTCACTCTCTCCTTCCCGACTGAAGATTCCTTTACTTTTCAATGTTTCAATGCATGTTTGTAACTGCTATCAAACTGTTCTATTTGCGGTCCGCTGCCCGACTGCAAAACTTTTTATAATATGAAAAGTTTTGGTCTTTACACCTCGCTGTTCTATGCCTGACTGCACCTTCCTGACTCTATTACTTTTGTACAAAAACTTTGCTGGTCCTTATGCCTCGCCGTTCATTGCCTGACTGTCCGTTCGTCTCGTAGATTTTGAGCGCGTAGAACCTCAACAATGTTTTCTTTGCTTCGCCGAATTGTTGCGGCGTCCGCTCTATATCCTCTAATAATGAGTCCTCTACAATCCAACTTTCCAATTAGAAAAATGTCTTAATTACCAATTACTACAATATATATATATATATATATATATATATATATGTATATATATATATAATCGATGCAAAAATGTCGGTATTCGTAATAAACAAAAACACATGTGTATAAGCAAAAGGATACTGAGCCGGACCCCATTATATATATATATATATATATATATATGTGTGTGTGTGTGTGTGTGTGTGTGTCAATAAAAATTAGTTCTAAAATTAGTTTTTTCCTGATAATTGCATCATCTACAGAGAAATAAACTTTAGATAATTTCTGATTTAAAAAAAAATTCTTATTGGCGGTAAATCGTTTAAATGAGCGGATATATAACTATGTTATCACATAAATGGGGTGAAAGAATCTCAAGTACGTAATGGCAACTGTCTCTGAATCATTATGAACAAAAGTTTATGGTGGGAAGAACTAGTAAACTTTGCGTCTAGAAAATAGTTGACGTAATGAGATTCTTAAAACAAGGAACGGCAAGTCAGAAAAACATAGTATTAAATCAATGGTTCGTCCCGTACTCCAGAATAGGGCAGGTTCTTCTTATCGAAAACAACACATATAAGTGTCAGAAAAACTTCAAAGGGGAGCGGAAAATTTATAATATTGTCTGGTCTGGGATGGTCAAAATAGAGGTGGGTATCATTGGAAAGCTCAAGGAACAACGATAGACTTTGCACTTTGAATCACACTCTGTAAACAAAGCGTGGAAAGAAATACGAGATAAGCTTCAAATACCAACATATATAGGAAGAGGTGATCAGAAATTTAAAATGAAAACTAGACACCAAGAAACCAACATTAGAAAATCTTCATAAGCAACTGGAATAATTTAGCACTAGCACTGGTTTTTGGAGAATCTTCTGTCAAAAAAAATTAAAACTTAGCAAATTAGATAGGTGAAGTGTTAAATTATTTCTTTTCTCTTAAATAAATAATAAACATTAATAGGGAGGATGTGTTTTTTGTATCTTTTCTTTTAGTGAATTGTAGTATTTAGAACTGTCAACAAATTTCAGAACATAGAACACAGAATATTTAACATATTTTTATATCAATATTGAATTTTTTTTTCAGATTTATTTATATATTTGTTTTTGAAACTGTTGCCGGAACCTATCCCATTCAAAATAAATTATATACATATATAAACATATGACACTCATAAAGACTGTAGGCTTTCTCGGTGTAGAACTCATACATTTTCGAGTTAATTACAATCTGAACACTACCCAAAAATCAGAAGTTAAAGTTTATTAAAATATTTCTGGATAGAGAAATTTGACATTCAAAAAATTAATTCCGTTCTGTCTGTGCGAATAAATTTAATTAATCTCGAATTGGGATTGAAATAGCGTCTCAAAGAGTTGCTGTAGGAGCCTAACTGAAGAAAAAAAAATATTTTCACGACTGCTGCCCTTATTAAATTTTTTTTCAATGCTGATAGACCTACAACTAAAACGTACTATTATAAGACTGAACTTGACGGTGCTTAAGAAATTCTCATGTAAAATCTTAAATGCGTTACGAATGGAAGAGCGATATATTAAATGAGAAAAATTAATTAATATCAATCAACAGTTACATATTCAGATAAAAAGGAAATGAAAACTTCATAGAATTCGACAGACGTTTGTAACGCGTGATATCTCCGATATACTTAATTTTAAATAGTTTCAATATTATATTTGTACTATATGTACGTGAGAGCCATTTTGGTGTGGTATTAACTGCCTGGAGAGGACGAAGTAGGCACCACTTTCGATACAAAAATGTCGGTGTTCGTAATAAACAAAAACACTCTGTATAAACAAAAGGATACTGAGCCGGTCCATTAAGTTCGAAACTTCGGAAATTGTATGAACGTGAGAGACGTGATACAACCTACAGAAACCTGTGATATCATATAAGAGAAATATTGGGCCACCACTTTGGTTGAAAAAAAAAGTCCAGAAGTGAACTTTGCGCGGAGTAAACCAGTGATAGAAGTTGATTTCAGTGATGAAAAGATGATTGAGGACCCTGTAGAGTTCAAGAGGCGGGAGTGCGGGAGGATGAGAGGCAAAAATAGCAAGACGATAGGAAAGACGTGTTGATGGAAAACTTTAGAGTCGTCGCGATGTCCGACACCAATTTTTTTTCGAATTCTCAAGCAATGCTGGTGCGGGGCATCCTCTCATAACGACGATTTCTGGAGGAGAAACGTTGTGTGCAGATTACCTGTAATAGATATCGAGCGTGCCGTCAGACATGCCATCAGAGAGAAGAATCTGTCTCTTGTAATAAAAAATTGGATATATATTAAAAATAGTTATTATTTTAATTTGATTTATATGGAAATATTATTTACATATAAAATATATGTCAATATATTAAACATTTCAAACGCTCAAAAAAATGGCGCGTTACACTGTGTTTCTTAATGTGTAAAATGAATTGTTGTCTCAGATACTGGGCAAACAATTCCTTGATTTAAGGTCGTTTTGTAACTCATTTATAAAAAAAATATAGTGTAGTTTATTTAGCAACTTTAATTATTTTATTTATTTTAAAAAAACTTTAATTCATTATACTCTATTTAAAATTTTTATTTTAAAATAATACTTTGTTACTATTTGAAAAAAATAGTAGGGCCTAATGGTCCGGGCACAAATTGTGTGTACCTATTTTCAGATAAAAATAAAATGTCAAGATATCTGTCTCTCCAGGGCTCGGTCAAATTTAAGACTACGTCGTCATAAGTGTACTGACTGCCGTACTGTAGCTCTGAATGTTAATCTCTTATGTCGAATAGCTTCTTTCGTTTTCGAAAAGTTGGAGTATTCTATACTTTCACTCTATTTTTTACCTCTTATCCGCTTCTGCTTCGGAATAATTTGTTACTTCGTCTCTTCCAATTTTACTCAATGAACCTGTCTGTCCGGTTTATCCGTTTTGTTCTTCAATCTATCTGAATTTTTGTTCCTCCTTATTCTACTTGATTTTTTCTGTATTGTATTTCTACTGTTTCCTGTTCTTATTCGTCTCTTTTTTCGTCATTACTTCCTCTTTACTCAGACAACTGAACATAAGAAAAATATTTGTAACAAGCGGAAATAAGTTTTGATTTATAAATTTATTAAAAATAAATAAGGTTAAGAATACTGTTCCGAATTGAATAACATACAATATTTTTATGATCTCCATTTATCCTTAATTTTTTTGAAACGCTTCATGAGTATTTGTATAGAAGAAGGATTAAAAGAATAAACATATTTCTCTGAAACTATGTTTACTTGTATTAACATCACTGCTATGAATATACAGTATCAGATTTGCGACTATCTCAAAGTTTTGAAGTTTTGGGAAGCAAATAGTCTTTGAAGAGGGGCGTGTTAATTAGTATTTAAATTCTTCATTTGTCATTATATTTATTTTCAACGGATACCGGATACCGGAAATCTACAGAAAATATACAGGTATGTGCTTAAAACAGTCCCAAGGCAATTCTATCGAATGAGTAAGAGTTTTTTTCATTTAATTTTAAATGGGTTTTATGATTGCTTTGTAATCAGTGGTTTTTATTTGCCTTACGCGGGAGCAATACATTGGGAGAATAGATGTATCGAGCAAGACGCGCGGGAAGTAGACCGCTTGAGACGCTGGAGTTTGCTGTCGGCGTGTTGCCTCGTATAGGTAGTGACAATGGTTGGCAGAAGTGCGTGCGGGATGCAGGATAACAAAGGCCGGAAGGGCACTTCAGCAACCCGTCGCATGAGGTTCTTTGTTACGTCAGTAATACAGCCGGAGTCATTACTGCGAGACCGTGCACAATGCCACGCGAAATTCACAGACGGCACGCTACGAAATTGGACCAACCTTCCCTCTCGAAACTGATAACCGACGAGATTACTCTGTAACCCGAGATTTGCTCGAGAGTCATCAAACACACAACCTTCATAGCTTATATTTCAATGCAGACACACTTAGTTGGCCGGGTCACATATGTAAGAGGCGTTTATACATGGTATTTATTATATATATATATATAATTAACAGTCAAAAATGAGAAGATAAATAAATACCACAAAACGTTTCTGTAAAAACTTGTTGCTTTCATCAGGCGACTGAAAAACTGAAAGATCTATTAGTGAAACTTGATTTTTGACAGTTACAATTTTTTTTAATTAAATCGTAACTGTTTCCGTGCGTTAAATGAATGTCTGTGATGATAACCTCCTTGGGAATATGAATGCATTAGACCGTGAACGATTATCTTATTGTTTAAATGTTTTTAAAGTAAATATTCGCTCAAAATGTCCCCAATTTGAATAGGAAGATTAAATTAACGTTATGAAATTTAAATGGTTTAGATAATTTCTAAAAATTGGGTTATTCTTGACAAGAGTTATCAGGAGAAATAGTTACGGTTTATGGATACGAGAAGAATCGAATTTTTGTTTTGTTTTAGAGATCTATTGTCAGAACACATACGTAAGTGTACTGGTAGGAGAAAGACTCTCTGAATGTCTGACACAGATATTTACGTGTTCGCTTTATAAGCGAGATATGTGAATTAAATTTGTAACTTAGGGCATATTAATTGGTATTCAATTTGAGAATATGTGTTTAAAAGTCCCCTTTGAAGGTATTGTAAGTTGAATTATACCATAATTCAGTAGACTATAAGTCTATATGTATTTGAATTATTATGGAATATCAGAAAATGCAGAAAATGTAGTTTTTATAACTGACAGGAAACATCAAATCCTCCTACAATATAATCACAAATACAGGTTGTAACTTCTATTTACTTTTCAGATAATTGTTGTAGAACTCTGCGTAGTACTGATTTCAGCTTCAGCCCTTTGTTACTTCGCACCATAAATATTTTCGGCTATTTCTCCTTGCATGTTTGGTCAAATCCTAAATGTGCTGTCTGATGAATTTGTTCTTCACTACACGGAATTCAAACATACACCATTTATAACTCCATGGGAGATCTTCAGGGAAAACAGCTGTAGAGTAGTGAAAGCATTACTAATTATTCTATACAAGTAACTTGTGCTAGTGCGTATTGTTTTACTAATGGCTTATACATCAATATTTTGTCTCAATTTTCATAATACAACATTACTTGTTCCATTTGTGGTTTACTGCGTGTCGTCATCCTGTGAAGTCATTCTCCTGTGCCACTAACTGAAAAGAACTGCTTATTAACTCACGGACTTCAATAATAAGACAAGTTTGTATCAGTAAAGACATTTAGCTAGTGGAAAAAGGTTATATAAATTCGTATGACCACATTTTCAACAATTGTAAACCCACTCAAAGCCCTCAGATTAGATAAAGCAAAGCAGTGGGCGTATTATAATCAGTTTATATGTGGTATTGAAAATGGGAAACGGCTAAGAAATTATTCTGAATTAAATAATGAAAACGTTCCCATATAAAAAGACGTCTGTGGGTACATTTATTTATGTAGAAGACAATTTCCAAAAACCAGGCGACAAACTTAAATTTAAATCCATATAAAGGCTATTTCGAATTGTAAATATGTTTGGAGACAACAGATTCTTTGCCAAAGTGGAGTTTGATATTGGACATATATTCTTTGATGCAGGTATTTACAGTTCGTTTTAAATTGTAGCCAAATTGACCTTGAAGCTGTTCCTTGTTCCGTCGAATCAAATTCTTGCGATGTTGTCACACATTATTGTCTACGCATATCCACTGAGGAATGGATAATTCACATTTGAAAACCGTTACAGTGACCTTTTTGTTTTCCTAATGTAGCAGGAATTACAATATGATCAAGGGATTTTATAAAGTATTCAATGTTTGGTATAAGGGTCAAATGGGCCCTTAAAGTTTTTTTTATAAAGGAATGGGTATTAGTAGATATGTAAATAATGGATATTTTATATTCTTTAAATACTTTAAGGAAACTTGGAATGTAAAAAATTCTTACTAGAGAAAAAGAAAAATTTTGAGATGTATATGGATTGTATAATCTGAGTCGAAAAATAGGTCAGCAAACTGTTAAAAATACACATTGTTTGTATCGTGCTATTTCGATCTCACTTTTACTAAACGAACGATTTCATACTTCGGATACTCGTCAAAAGTTACACCTTATCAATTTTGTAGAGCGTAATATATATCCCTGATGAAGAAAATATCCCTCCTTAGTAAGAATGAGGCTAAATTAATAAATCTGCATGTAATGAATATATTATCAAATGGTTTAAAGATGTCGAATTTAAGCGTTTTCACTATTGGTTTTCTAAGAATATGAATATGTTAATATTAAAATGGATTAAAGAATGAATCATATATTTAGTAGTAATTGCATACAATCAAAGGAAAGTAAGCCCCTCGTTAGAGCAACAATTTTTAGTAATCATTATGCGTCCATTAAAAATGCAAAATGACAATTCAACAATTAGAATTTATAAAGAAAGCCACACGTTGAAGACGCCAATTTGTAGCAATCACAATATTAAAACGATAGGATGTTCTAATATTAATCAAGACTTTAAAATAGACAACCAAATTAATTTATTAACGCACAAACAATTAAATTTACATAAGTTATCAAATGAATTAATAAAATTTATTAAGATATTAATAACTTTCAGTTTACATTATTAATTAATATTTTTCAATAAAATGAATATATCTCAGGGTCGTTAACTGGGCCTTTATTAAAGAAAATACTTGTTAACAATTGAAATTTTATGAAGCTATCATGGACTTAATTAATCAGTAGATTTATTACAATGCTAAAACATAAATTCTGAACTTTAAATTCTGAACGAAATTCCAAATCTGACGTTAATACCTTTACTTATGAGATTACAAATAGTAATTCTGTGAAATTTTAACTTACCGTCTCTGGTACTCAAGGAAATTTGGCTCGTTCGTGCACACACTAATCACACTTTATGGACAGGCCATTTTTAACACTGATTCTAATAAACACTTTTAGTTTGCAAAATGGTTCACTGTTTGTTTAGGAAATATCGGCTGGTTCCAAAGTTTACTAACTGCTGTTTGCAGTTGCCTGGGCTCCCAAATTCGAAGACAATGGTCTAAATCGAAAATATAACAATTTAGACTCTGCGCTATAAATATTTAGCGTTGAGTATTACGTGGTTATTTCACACACTGCAACTTGGAAAATGTTCCAACTGTTTTAGCTGTTGTTGCATGTATCCAGACACTTTTTGAATATTATACTTTTAGTCTGACCACTGCTAAATTTCCAAGACGACTTTCCTGGAGTTCGCCTCCCCACAGACTCTGCTATGCGCGACTAGCGAACCAAACAGCCTACAATTACCCACAAACATGGCATTTTTGCCACATTCTTGTGTAAAACCTGTGTGTTTTATGCCGCTAACAATGCGAGTCCAAATTTCTGTTTATTAATTAATTATTTCTTTTTAATTACCACAATAAATAAATAAATATATATATATATATATATATATATATATATATATATAATCCACATTGGAACCGAAATTTCTAACTTCATTAATTACATTATAAATGTCTGTTTTCGGCTATTTAATATATTTGATTAACAGTATACAGTAGTAAAATATATTTTTTATTTTCATAAACTGTTCACATATTTATATTCAAGGGAAAAACCACACAAGTATCACATGGTGTTAAAATTTTTAATAGGTGGAGGCTTTTGACCTATTTGGTCATTTTCAACTTCATTTCAAGATTTTAGACTTAAGTTTAATCCTGTTGAAGAAACATTTAACACGTTGGAAGATTGTTTGGGGTTTTTTGCCCTTGAATATACTATTTACTTCATTCGCCGCAGAAAATATGGTGTTGATTCAAGGAGATGAAATTATTCCCTTAACTAACACGAAATATTTTTAAGCTATGACTGGACATATTCTAAACCTGTACGGAGAATGTAATGTGATCCGAGACGCAGTTTCCTTGCAATAACTATTTCTGAAATTAGGTTTGGCCTCTTAAAGACAGCAACATAAATCTGGGGAATAACTTACATATTTTGTAAAAAATTGTAGATTAAATTATACCTTCATGCAACCAAAAGCTAAAGTTTTAATACACTAGACTGGTTGCCAAACTTATGGTATATATAATTATTAACTTTACTACCGGCCATTGAATAAAATTCAATTCTAATGAATAATGTTTCTTTTTAGAATTTATTTAAACTGTTACTAACTACTTTGTACATTTGACTATTTAATAACCGAGTTACAAGACTTTCGTTATATGGACAAATTTAAAAAATTAAAAAACGACTTCCAATTTTCATAATTTATTAAATAAATTGTACGTAACAGAATAATAATGCTTCTGGCCTAATTGGCCATTATCACCTGTCCAGCCATAGGAAAACTTACATTACATTATTTGGACATATGTTCAATGCCAACGCACGTCCCAGAGCTTCCACCTGCGTCAACAGAATGAAGGAAGAAAGGTATTAGCAAATGGAGTAAAGGGGAAAGTCGCCCGAAGTAAAATTTACATTGAGAAAAACTGGGTTGATGTACCGATCCCGACTAGCTTATTGTTTATTTAATATACTATTCATTCCTATATTTTACACAATTATTTATTCAAATTGAGAACGTTATGGCTAAACGCCGTAATCATCTTTTAGACCAGAATTAATGGATTTAACAGTATAGTTTTAAATTCAATTACTGAAGTTGTTCCTACACAACCCTTACGCTAAATCTGCGCCACACTCCGTCATTGCTCACGCATCTATAGCACTGGGTTGGTCGTTACAACTCTTGCAAAAATTCCGAGGAGCTTGGAATCAGTTGGATCCCAGTATTTCCAGCATATTATAAGTGATTTGGTCTTAGTTATACATGTAATAAAATTTTATAAACATGAAGCTGTGTATAATAACATAATTTTGTATATTATCGTGTGAGTTTGATTTTTTAATTACAGTTTACCTGAAGAATTAATGTTCCATATGATATTTAATTTTTTATGTTGCGTATTTAATTTAATTGTTTTACCTACAAATAATTTTGATCTAGAAGATGGTATGGTCGTTTAGCTGAAAGCTTCCTAATTTTAATAAATACTAGTTGAAAAATTAGTAAAGTGTTTAATTTTTTAAATTATAAATGAGGGGTGTACGAGACACAATAAATTACATAAAAATTAAAAAAATAGGCCAATTTAAATAATAATAATCTATATTACGTAGAATGTAAATGTGACCCGGTTCTTGTGCTCTAAATTTTCACGAATTTATATCAAATATATTTCCTAAATATCAGAATGGCCCATATATATGAAAACGTGATTAATATTATGCTCTTTGTCATCGGCTTGTAGTTAAATGCAAGTTTAGTCAAAGACATTTTTCTGTCTGTGTAGACGTTAATCTATTTATTGTAGCGAAATAAATATACGCTTGAGTCCATTAACATTTGTGACAAGCATATATAAAATGTCTGTATTTATTGTCCAACGGTTTGCAGAATCCCATATAATGATTGGGTTTCAAATGCAGACGTGTGCTTCCCTCTAGTTATGAATCTAATAACTTTACATTTACGCTGTCGGTTCGAACATATGATTGGAAAATAAATTTTACTCTGGCGTTTCAAAACTTTGTCACATGTAAATGCAATAATTCCTGAGAAAATCATTCTTTTTCCATTCCTCCGTCGAGTGCATGCACAATAAATTCCGATAATATTGATTTGTAATTATGTAAATTAATACATATAGATTTAACGTTTGATTCAATTAATGAAAATTAGTACGACATTAGTTTCTAAATAAATGTTTATATGCGAAACAATTACACAGAAAATAATTTCAACGTATCTGGACGGTTTGAAGCTACTTTTCATCTGTCTCTAACAGCATTTGAACGTAGAAACTTAGTAATTGTGTGTCAGAACAAAATTTTTCTCATTGATCGGCGCGGGAAAACAGATTTATATTTTGACACAAAGAATTAAAAAAAAGGGGGGGGGGGAAGACCGGACACAAAAAGTGACCAGGCTACAGTTCATGGCCGGAGAAATGAACTTTAAAAATTGGTAAGAAATATAAAAAGATTTTCTTAAACAAAGTTTAATTAGATTCGTGTTATTTTCCGTCATTTAGATAGGCCTACGCCAATTTGTGGGTGAGTCTCATAGCAAGGTCGAGGCAAAATTAATTATGTAGCACCATTTTCTCAAACTTGGCGAGAAGTCTGACCCACATTCAAAACTTCTAGTACGGACTATTCTCACCAGTGATTTTCGTCGGATCAAGGATATATAAATTATGAAGAGGTTTGTGCTCGTAGTCTGACTATCATTTTAAACACTCACTAATTATATTTTATTTTGGACTGAAGTATGTACAAAGAGAAAAATTGAAGTCTAATATTTGGACGATAGATAAGTTCAGGAGTCTTGCTAATTTCATCCATGAGACGTGGGTCGAGATAATTCGGCATTGGTGGGTAAAGTAACTTAGAATGTTCTCAGGGGATTTTGAGAATTGCTAAAAAAAAGTTATAACTGCCGACAGCGTATAAATAATTTCACGTTTATCTTTCTGAGAAGTAAATCTACTGGTACCATATATGAAGGGAGAAGTACATCTTACACAGAAAATGGTTAATACAATTGTTGAACAACTATAAAAATATAGACGATATGTTCGATAATATTGTGTTTAAGACAATTTACCAAACGACGGTTCGTCTGGTCTGTGATCAAAGCGATGACAGGAACTTTAAATACTGAAGAAAGGATAAATATGAAAACAGGATCTGAGAACTATGAGGCTCCGTTCGGGGTCGATTAAACACGTAAAAAATAATATAGTCGGCATTTATCACATCCCCAAAAATCAGTAAACTGAAAAAAATAACAAGTGGAATAGTGATTATAGGGATAATTATATTTCCCTTTATGAATATTGCTGATTCAGAATTGTAATGATGATAAAACGCAGATGTTCTAAATATTATTTATTGCTATCCATCTTTGGACCGATCACGTTACCTACACGATAACCGGATTTGACTCCATTGTTAAGAATTTGATTTATATTGTGTATCTTTGGCTGCAACTTGCAAAATGTGATACATTCAATAATTTTATATAGTTAGGTAGGCTTGAGTGCATAAGTTATTATTATATTTAAAGCGGGAAATAACAAATGTGAGAGAATTCAGGACGATCAAAGATTACGGTGACAAAGACTCAAAGAAACAAGGGATCAGCAAAGCCGCGATTTTATAGCAATGAAACAAAGTATAGTCCCCGTAGTCAAGACCAAAACATGTTTGCGTCGTAAATAGAAAAATTCTATACGTCATAAGAATTTCCCTTGGAAGCAACCACTTCAATAGTTAGAGGGGAAATAGGAAAAATGAAACGGCCTCTGGTACGTTAAATTACAAAATGTGATTAACGAATGGAAGTAGAGTGGTGAAGTTGAAACTATGAAAGGGACGATGAGGAAGGAAAGACGAGATAGAAAGTGCTTTCTAGTCACGCTCTGGAATAATACCTATCTACTAGTCAACGGCAAAAGGTACCCGACCCACTATAAAATGCTAACAAATTTGCGATAAATTCCAAGTTTTGAACTGTACTGAATTAATTTAATCTGATAATTTATTTGGAGAAATTATTTTCTGCTTTTCATATTTAGCAAGTTATCTGAATTTAGAGCTCCAAATTTATTTTGATTTGACGTCTATTATTTATAATCTATATTATACACAGTTCATTGTTAAAAATGAGTAAAATTTGGTTTTTGGGTGATCAGTATTAATTGGATCAATTAGAAATAGTATAGGGGTTCTGTATTTTGTGAAATCATAAAAACGAGCATCAAATTTCTATTTTGTAATTATTCATCATATCGATGTTTCAGAATTCAGAATATTTTCTTTGATATTACTAGGATAGTTTTGAAAGAAAAAAATAAAATCCATTTGAAATGTAATTAACAACAAGTAGTTATGGAAACTGAAAATAGATTTTACGACTGAGGTCGAATTGCACGAATGTATCGAAGCGCGCGAAGAACTTACAAAGAAAATATTGCCATTGTATACGAATATTGCTTAAATATTCAGTAGATGGTTGGAGCAGCAAGCTCTAAATTCCATACTAGGCTGATGGCCACTGGTCTAGATCATTTTTAAATTAAAATTATTTGTTTGAAAAATGGTGGATACGTTAGAGATCGAATTTTACTCTACGTGTATTTAATGTATACGACTCGTTTGAATTTCATTCTTCATTTATTCGTTATCAAAATTGAAGCACTTTGAATTGAAAACTAAAGCTATCTGTTTGACGTACCAAGCTGTTGCGACTGAGTGAAACATGACCCGTTTATCGTGCCTATGTTATTTGAACCTTACACGGAATAACATGGTTTATGAATTAAATTCAGCACCACAGGATCCACTTTGGCCGTTGGTGGTGACTGAAAATCCAAATTTGTCTATATGTTATGCTAGATGCGTCCGGTTCCATTGGGTCACGAGCGATAATTGGTGAGTACTCAAGTGAGGGCTGTAAAGGAGATGAAGTCCACTCCTCAACGGTGCTTGCGACAATGCAATGTCAACCTGAGCTTGAGGATATCCGACGAATCCAAGCACATCTTGTGAAAGCATGCAGATAAGTAACGTACCCGATGGTGTCTGTGCCTGGAGGAGCGGACGGTCCCGTGGGAGCGTCGACGCCGTCCTCTGAGCGACGCGGACGCCGAAGTCGACGCCGCGACCTTACGACGAAGCGGGAAGAACTGTCGCACGATCTTCATGTCATGGCCTAGTAGAGGCGCGCTTCCAACTGTGCATGTGTGTGAGCTCTGCGGCTTAGGAAACCCTACACGCGCTATCGGAGAGGGGTGGAGCGACGCGACACGACGCGACGTGGCTAATATTAGCAGATCACTCCAACAGGACCAGCGGTCACACCTCCTAATACATTACGAGCTTAGTACGGGTCTTCACCTCTTAATACCATCGATTTCCGATATATGCATTGTCATCTATCCATTTTCCCGTTACTCTTCCTTCCAAATGAACATTGTGTAAGAGTTCACTGGTCTTGACTGCGTCACTAACGTACATCTTCCTCTTGTTAGGACGCTCCCGCATCAAAGCTTCCGTAACCAATATTTTCTACTAGCGAGCGACGGCTTTCCCGGTGAATCTGTTGTAGATATAAATCTCGGGTATCAATCCGGGCCAATTGTTTGTTAAATAACACCGTTTCGACGGCAAGCTCCGCCATTGTCACACTTAACCTGATGACGAAGGCGGAGCTTGCCGTCGAAACAAACAATTAGCCCGGGTTAAGACCCGAGAATTATATCTACAATATTTTCTAATTTTTTATTTTCCGCCTACATCTCTTTTTCAAGACTCCTCCAAATTATCAAGATTGTTATCTTGAAACTTCCTTGCTAGTTATAGTATGAACTAGCAATATTCTGGATGCTTGTAGATTTTGTCTTCTAGTGTCTAGGTTTCTCCTTTATGGCAACCACACTCGATAACATTCATCTCTAAATTGCAATACTGTGTCACTCATTCCGTAATATCACAAGCCATTTAAATAATACGTAAGGACAGAATTTTCAGGATTTTTTTTGATCGGTATGTCATAAAACTGCTTCTTTCGATTTTTTTAAAATAAAAAACACTTCGCTTGTATTAGTTTTCCGTTTTCTGATCTATGTAGAACTACATTTACCGTAAATAAACAACGGTTTCATAGTCGGATCATGCGTCAAACTACAAAGATAGAGGAATAGGAAAGTTGTAGAGTAAATAATTGAAAAATTTGTTAATGTGTCTCATGGAGTTGAAAATATTGGATGTTTGCGTAAGTTCGTGACCGATTTATTAATAAATTCAGTAAGGCAAAATTTTAAGGCAATTCTGTGCAACCCGCGGCGCGCGGTCTGTGACACAAACGAAAATAATAATTTGGATTTCATAATATTTAGACTTGACGGTGAGTGAAAATTAATAGCTGCACTGACTGGTAAGTATAAAATAATACTTTTATTATTATTTACATTGGGCAACTGTTAAATTTGATTGGTACGTTCCGCTAATGCACTAAAATTGTCATTATAGTGCAAAAATTAAGATTGGTGATATTCTACGTAAAAATGGTGTTTTCTGTCCTCTGATCTAATGTATTAATCGCCCAAAAGACCTTGTGTACAGAATCTATTAATCATAACGATGTGAATACAGATGTGTCAATAAAATGAGAAACTATTGAAAGAGTTGACTGGTTATTACACTCTATATTTTGGTAAGGAGGCTAATTGCAGGGAAATACCGACATTTTGCTTACTATCAGGATTTTAGTTATTCGTCCTTCAAACGATTCGTAGCTAATACCACTAAATTTACAATATATCCTATTGGTAAGATAGGGCTTGAGTCTATCTTTATTTTATTTTTTTCAGAATTTAAAAAAAACATTATTAAAAATTATCATTTGGAGGAAAAAATTAATTTTTAACGGAGATCTCTGAAGAACAATTATAAATTGGATTTATTAAAGGTTTTCTAATAAAATATTCAAACGAAGGTATATATAAAATTTTTGATAAGTAATTTTATATGAACCTTCACTATTACGTGCATAAAGTTATAATTAAATAATTATGGAAAGTATATCTGACTTAAATTGATATTCAGACATCTATTAATATTCAAAGCAATTAACTAGATAATTTGTAAACACTAAACTGAACAAAAAAATGTAATAGTTAATATATCAATTTATTTCAGTAACAAAATACAATTACTGAAATTTTGACTTAGAAAATGTTTATTTTTCGCTTTCCTTCAACCTATTTGTCAGAACAAAATATACTGTCTGAAAAATATTTTAGCTTCCGCACTGTTGGTAAGCGTTCAGATACTCAGTATTTTGTTTCGTTTCTCCAAAGAGAATTTAATCCTTTTCACTGTAAAATCCATTTTCGCTTTTAAGTGTCATTTCACGCGGCCTCATGTTTCTTCTTACATCCTATGGTAGAAATTAGACAAGACCAGTGTTTTACAACCTTTTTACCACGTTCCACCTAAGTCTTACTAATGCCCCCCTATGTAACATCTACAATTTTTTATATCCATAAATTGAATTATTCCTTTAAAAAGCCTAATTACAACTTGTGTGTAACGGTTATTCAATAATAATAATTAAAAATTTACCATACTTCATATGAAGATACTAACAACTTTTCCTTTAGTACAAGTCAAATCATAACTGGCAATTTATAAACTCTATTCCAGCACATTTTTGAATTGGTCCCCTGATCAATTGCATCCATGTGGGGCGTGGAACCAACGTTGGGTAACACCTAGCTGGACCACGAATAAAATACATTTTAGCAATTAGATCACAGGATTAGCTTCATTTCACAATTTTTAGTTGAATTTTTCTATCAATTTTTCATTTTAACGCATGCCAAAATCTGATTAAATGCACCTTAAAGACCCGTAAACATACAAATACTTATTTTGACTGCCTTTAGACACATTTCGCGTTCTACCAACTATACTCATAATTCAATACTCCAGTGCCAAGTTCTTTTCATTAAATTCTGTTTGATTCTCCTTGCCTCTATGGATAAAATTATCTTCCCGCCTAATTTAAATAACATAGATTTGGATAGCCTAATAATAGCATGTCCTATAAAGAAACAAAATTAAATTGTGCACGCTGAATTTTATGGATGAAATTTTTTAATTAGTGAATGACAATTTTAGCCCGTTTAGAAGGTTTTCTGTAAAACAAACATAATCTAAGCGGTAAAAATTAGGTTTTGAAACGTTTACCATTTTGTCTGCATATGGATCGTAGCCCGATGTTGCTATAAACCTTCACGGACATGTATAATAACGATGAAAGGTTTTGTTGAAATCGAACCGACCGTTTCCCTGTGTAAAGGGAACAAAATGAGTGTTACAACCAGAATTTTAGATGACATGGGTATCGGATCTCATGAAACACGAAAAACTGAAATGACTTCATTCTAAGACGAAACGTTTGTTTTACTTTTATACTTGCCGACTGCCTGACGTTTCCCGTGTATTTATTTATATTACTCCGGGAAAGGAATTGTTGATTATGACGAATATTTTAAAATTAACCCACTTTCATCGGCCGATTACCACCTGGGTCTGTACACGTAATTGGGCCGATATCGACGATTCACTGTTCACATTACCAAAAATAGTGGATTCGACACCAGTATGGCTCATTTTGGTCCCTTATTTTCACCTTAACACCAACAACACTCCAACCATGCAGATGGGGGCTGACTTCAACTTAATCTGTATGGTCAATGAACCCCGAAATTAAAAAATAAACTCAAATCTCGATCATTTTGGACATTTTAAATGAAAGCTAAAACACTTACGCCACGTTGAAAGTTCTTAACCGGAATGGAAGTCAGCGCCTCGAATTTTTTCTCCCTCGCACCTACCCCTATATGTGTCCTACCACCAGAGTTATGTAATATATTCTAAGTCACATATGTACCAAGTTTACTTAAAATTTCTCTATTCAGAGTGCAAGGAAACATTCATTTTTATTAATTAGAAGATTATTTGAAAATGTCGGTACGCTCGTGTTTCCTCAGCACGTAAACTTACCCCATAGCGAAAAAACAAGTTAAACTTAAAAATAAGATAAATGACCCATTTAATAATTTTTTTTTTACGAATAACAAATAAGTTGCACGTAAAATATTCCCCAAGCGCAAAAAAAGTTTCCTTGCAGTAATATAAGACAATCTTATGGATACGACATTAGTATATCACAATTATTTCCTGGAAACAATTATACGCAATTACCGCAGGCAAATCTTGCTTGAGAAGTTTCAGAAGCTGTGTGAAAAACTTGTCACGCAAGGAGCGGATATGTGTATTATTTTATGAGCTCGTTTCGTAACAGGGAAATTTAAAGACGAAGAAGAATTGTTATTTTTATGTTACACGAAAATGAATTTACACGTTGGTTAATTAGTAAATGTGTGCGCGCCTGAGATGAAACAATAAAGCAGTAAGGTTACGCAAACATAAATAATCTTTTTCGCACGAGCTGTTGTACTTGTAATGTGTCCATCATAACTTTATTGAAATATTATATAAATATTAAAATATTCCATTTACAATTTTTTTTTCTTGATTGAACGTAACAATAAACTTTATCTTAAAATATGTACAAAAAATCATTAGTTATCTATTTAATATCTCAGGGAATAAAGGCCTTAAAGCAGAGACATTTTAAATAAAATAAAAAAAACTGACTTGGAGCCACAACGTTTATACTGCCTATCTCATCGTCGGTCTAGCGGGTTGTTAACTGCTCAGCAGCGACGTCCGTGGATCTTGCGGCCGCTCCGTCGTATCGTCATGCACATCCAGCCTTGTATTCATTAAATTAGATTGGTATACTTTCATTACAAGCGTCTCGTCAACTCAGGACTTTATCCAATCCAATCCACTCCTTTTCTTCCCACCTCAAAAAACTGCCCATCAAAGTCCTTTTTTTGACGAGAGGCTTGTAATGTGAAAGGGGGGATGCGGAAAGGTAGAGCAACGTAGCCAAGGGTTAACTAGGGCCCCCGGGCTATGGTTTAAGGATCCTACCCGGCATTCGCCTAAAGAAATGCAGGGAAAACCCTAGAAAAACCTGCATCAGGTAGGTCGGGCATTGGGTACTTGTCCCACGCCCTTCCGATAGTGGGAGAGGAGTTTGCTGTGGGGACGCAGCATTCCCTTCTCCGTACCTCGACCAGTTTAGGAGGCAGCTGGCCGACTATTCCAATGGGAATAGCGGACAACTCTTACCGTATGCCCAAGGTCTGTGACCCCGGAACATACACCTCTCTGAACAGGCCGAGGTGCCTCGGCTTGTGGGAACCTTAGTTCAAAAACGGAGAGGAAAAGGCATACCCAACGGTAGCCCCTTCGTATCTCTCCTAAAAGGTTCTGCCTGCGAGAGAACATCCCACGCAGGTTACCTGCGAGAGAATCGTCCTTCAGGCTATATTGTGAAGACATTTTTTTTTTAGGGCAATAGGCTACATGAGGGTAATCCACTTAGGGCAACTCCCCTTTAATAGCATAGGAAGGGATTTGAAAGGGGGGGTGCGGAAGGGTAGAGGAAGGTAGCCAAGGGTTAACTAGGGCCCCCGGGCTATATTTTAAGGATCCTACCCGGCAGTCGCCTAAAGGAATGCAGGGAAAACCTTAGAAAAACCTGCATCGGGTAGGTCGGGCATTGGGTACTTGTCCCACGCCCTTCCGATAGCGGGAGATGAGTTTGCTGTGGGGACGCAGCTTACCCCTCGCCATGCCTTGGCCTGTTTAGGAGGCAGCTGGCCGACTATTCCAATAGGAATAGCGGACAACTCTTGCCGTATGCCCAAGGTCTGCGACCCCGGAACATACACCTCTCAAAACAGACCGAACCCCGGATTGGAAAAAGCGATAAATGAGAGTTCGCCGTGGACTTTGATGGGCATCAAGCAAGCCTGCGAGAGGATTTTCTCGCAGAGCTCTCTGTAAAGGTTCACCTGCGAGAAAATCCTCTCGCAGGCTTGCTTGATGCCCATCAAAGTCCACGGCGAACTCTCATTTATCGCTTTTTCCAATCCGGGGTTCACCTATCTAATCCCAGGGCTCACGACACGTCTTCTACCTGTAGCGGCCTAACCACTTTATTCTCTTTTTCGCAAACACCACGTCGAGCATTGATCTCAACCCCTGGCTTTCCCGGGGTGTTCCAAAACAAACCAGGACTGATGTCCCGTCAGAGGTATGCGAAAAATGTACGCGCTACATACTGTTGGATTAAAATTAATTTTAATCTTACAATTCGTACCAAGGCGTATATTTTGTTATAGTTATAAGTTTCTCGTGTTAATTGCAAGATCATTGTGCAGAACACAAATGACTAACTCTGATTGCATAAAATTGAAAATGAAAAGATCCCATAAGCCTATAATGTACTTTCCTGGGTTATGGAACTATACATCTCGAGAATAGATCGTACAGAAAGTAATACTTTTTTTCTGATTATTAATTTCAAAGCAGTCCAACATATAGTGACATAGCGAAAAATAAAATGCATACTGTAATTAGAATTTTTGGGACAAGGACTACAAACTTTGATGGCAATATTATACAAAAAATGAATGTAAATCTAATTGTTATTTTAGGAAAATATTAAAAAAATATATTTAGTTTTACATAGAAAAGATAGTATATTTTAGTAAGTAAAATTCATACCTTATGTAGATTATTCCTAATTTTACGACTTAATTTATTTTTATAAATGTTTCATTAAACCATTTTGTGCGAAAGTTTAAACGAATATTGATTGACACTTTCTTTGCGGAACACCAATTTTCAACCATTTCATGATGTTCCGAAGATCAATAGGTTTAGAAAAGTCACTACAAAATATGTACGAAGTTCAGATCACGTTTCAATTGCTCAAAGTAAGATGTCATTCGTTTCAACAGCGGACTCTTTACTTTGAGCAATTTTTATTAATGTCTGTTTTTAAAATTACAAAATATAAAACGTCTGAGTTAAAAATATTCTAATTATATAAATTAACAGTCAAATAATTTACTAAAATTATTATCTAAATATATGATACTAAACGTTTCTGAAAGCCTGGTTGCATCGTCAGGTGATTCAAAATAACGCAAGAACCTTAATTAAGCCTTTTAGTTTACTGGTTTGTGCGGTGTGTGTTTTCATCTTACGGATCTTGTGTTTCTTCAATCTCCTGACGAAAGCAACAAGGTTTGCAGAAACGTTGTGTGGCATTTATTTATTGATATCTGTTATTTTCCTACTTATTTATCTAATTAATGTCTATTTTATTTAGTTTCAGGTATTTTTCTTTAATCTAAATATGTGGCGGACCAACGACGATTAGTCGCAGAGACCATTTCAGTAAGAATATTACAAATACCCTCATCCCGGTTAAGAAACGAATTATTTGAAACGTGAAATATCACTTCCTTAGTAATGGGTACAATTAAAGGATACGATAAAAAATATAGGATGGAAATTTGTATCGATTTGAAATGAAACGGGTAAAAGAATAATTGAATTCGTTGAGTAATAAATAGATTTATCTCTTACTGTGAAGGAACATTGGAAGGCATACGCGATTTGACCAACCACAACATTTATGGCGGGAATATTTATTTAAAGTAATACTAATATATATTTTTTTTTAGAAATTAGTAAAATAACAACATTTCTTGATGTGATTATTTACATTTGTGTTCTTGCTATTTTACAGATTTTCTCAACTCTCATCACAGGGTAGTTTATTTGGGCCTTCTAAATAAAAAATACAACCTTTTTAAATTTAAATTTAACAATCAAATTTTTTACAACATTAAAGTTAAACAATAAAATAAACGTGAAACCGAAATCTGACGATTTGATTCTTATTTAACGTTTATAAACTTTTACTAAATTTCTTTCTACTTACAGTCTCTGCTGGTACCAGGCTTTCGTTTTGGATTCTGATACGCTATGCACTTTTAACATCTAACAGGCCATAATTTCACAGAATTTAAACTTTGGTATCTATCAACTTGAACGGTTACTCCGTACAGCTCCTGTGATCCTCCGCATTAGGTCTCTCTCGTTAGCAAATATGGTATTTCTCGTTCTAGCTATTGGTCAGCCGGATTGTTATCTAACTCTTTCATGACGAAATTCGCGAACAGTTTTACTATTTAAATTTTTGCTCGTGGCTTTGCTTATTAAATTTTTTTCCTGCAACTTTTACTAGATTAATTACTGTCCGAAAATCTTTACTTGACCAAATTCAACCTGTTAGTTTTCTTGATGAATTTCTGCCCGCGACTTTTCTCGATGAATATCTGCCCGCAACTGCCGCTGTTAGACTCGAGCTTTAGAATGCCTGCCACGGACAAAGGCTCGCCTGTACATGTGTACCCATTGTTGTTTTATATTTTCGCTGATAACAATCCACCACAAATTTCCAATTATCAAATCACTGATGGCCTCTAATAAGTATTACATAATATATATAAGAAATAATAAGGTATGAAAAGTGATTATTTTCCGATTTCTAACTACATATAAACCTATATTGTCAGTGTTATGAGAAATATATTGGTCTGATATAAAAAGATTCCGAGTGTTTGTACTGAAGATTGGCGAATGGAAAAACCATAAAATAATGATAATTACATTAAAATAGTTATATATATATATATATATATATATATATATATATATATATAGTAGTATTAGAGTCACAAAAATAATTCCTTTTTCATAATTATATATATATATATATATTGTAATATTTAATAATAATTATGAACTGTTGAACTGGGATTGTTATCGGCAAAGAGACACAAAGACACAAGAATGGACTATAGTGAAACAGGATAAGGTATTGTTAGACATGGCGCGCGGAGACTGGGTAAAAGTCGTGAGTTGGTGAATTCTTCAGAAACGACAGAAAGTGGTCGTGTTAGAAAGACGATTTCAAATATTCAAAAGTAAAGTTAAGTAGAAGGACCCAGCAATAAAAAACGACAGCATTTGGTCGTAACCTAAATAAACGAGAAATTTTTGAAAACGTAAATTTGGACGCCATTCACGCAGAAAGATTTCTGAGTGTTACAGGTTACGACTAACAATCCTAAAGGTGTACGAGGAGGAATTTCTGTATCACTGAGAAATTGTAGTAATTGGTGGTATAGTTCGTCTACGAGGTGCCGCCAATTATGTAAATCAAAAGTGAAGTGTAAATTCAGTGTAAGAATGGCCTGTTTTATTATAATTTTAATCCTTCCATGTAAAGTTAAAATAAAGTATTTCAACGCGGGCTAACTTTAAATATAATTTAAATAATTTATTTCATTTAATTATTACATTGTGGCGACCTTAACATGATACACTGTTTATTAATTAATTAATTTCAATTGTAAGCATTACATTTTGGCGACCTCAACGTAAGGCACTATTTAGTAATTGACGTTTCAAGTTAGTTATTACATTTGGCACATCAACGTGTGGCCCAAATTTAACGTTGCATAATTAATTGAATATAAACTGTATACTACTATATATATATATGTATATATATTCTGAATATTGAAACAACTTTTAAATAACAACAGCCAATTTGAAGTCAGAAAAAATATATTTATTTATGGAAAATTAAACTATATTTAATCGCTAACTTTGCGACCTCTTCAGGTTGAAGATTAACAAAATTTTGATTACGGCCACGACATTCAAGGGAGACTTCAACCTGACGATGTCGCGAAGTTAGCGACGAAGCATAGATTAATTTTACATAAATAAATATATTTTTTCTGGCTTTAAATTGGCTGCTATCTATAATTTATTTTCATTGAAAACCAAAGTTTAATTTCTGTCACGCGCAATTTTTACTTTTATTTAAATTAACATGATTAATCATGATGGGGCGGAAAAGACTGATAAGAGCAGGACGCTGCGCCCCTAGCGTGACACACGTGAACTAGGAGATGTTTCCATTTAGTTGGGGAGTTCTCCGCCACACAGCTCTGTGTACTGGAGACAGAATCCTGCTCTCTCGCGGTGTCCTGAGAAGTTACCTGTTCCTCTACGGGCTCCTCCAGCATCTCCGTTCCTCCTAGGGGTAGTTGTCCAGACGCCAGAGAAGATCGGCGCGAAGACGGAGTCAGCGTCCCGCCACTAGTCGTTAAATCGCCATCTCTGAAATCAGAATAAATCCTTCTATTAAAGTCATGTCTTCCAGAGTCGATAGCAGTCGGGTTTTGGAAACTGGGACACGTGCCTAAGAGACACTAGGTTATATTTCAATACTTTCCCGGTACAAGATCTATGTCCCCAGAGCAAACCCCTCTCCCGCCATCAGGCGAGGAGCAAGTACTAAGGGCCCGATCTACATGATGCAGGTTTTCTATGGTTTGTCGTGCATAATTTTTAGGTGAATGCCGGGTAGGATCCTTAAAAAAATCCCGGGATACCCTAGTTAACCCTTAGCTTCCCCTTCCGCATCCCCCCTTTCAAATCCCTTCCTATGCTATTAAAGGGACCACCCGAATTACCCTCATGTAGTGGGTTACTTTTAAAAAAAGTATGGGTAAAAAATTATCTTCTAATAATTATCAAACGTCATTTGTTATAATGTGGATGTCGACCAATAAAAACATTAAAAAAGAGAAAGCCGTCAATAATAAACGCGCGAAATGCTCAATTGTTATACACCTGGATGAGCACGAGCCCAATCAATGAAGTTATTATTTGATAGATATGGAAATGGGATGTTTTGATACAATTCATCTAATTGTACACTACTGGCTATTAAAATTGTTGCATCAAGAAGGCGGCACGCCACACACTTGAAATTTACATGACAGACATAACGTGCTGTGATATGCAAATGATTAGCTTTCTAACGCATTCTTACAAAGCATGCGACACATAAAAGTTGTGTTAAAGAAGATATTTTACAGCAGGTTTCTCATACAGAAGTTGATTTGGAGCATTGTTTTTGGGTAATAAAGTTATGCCTTCTTTTATTTATTTATTCTTAAACATTTAATCCATAGGTTTTACATTCGAGTTAATGAAAATGAGTAAAATAATAACATGATTACTTGAAACAGGTGGAACGTCAATTGAAATTGGGGTGGTAGTTGGGATGTGTTTTGGTTGGCTGTAGATTTGGAAGGGGAAAGTTTGGTAGAATTGTAGATGTTATTGAGGGAAAGTGGTTGTAGAGTATATTATAATGATAGGCGTCAGGAGGTGGCTGAGTGCTAACGGGGGATGATTATATCTATGGGGAGTTTGCGGTTAAGGCGTCGGGCTGGAGGACGTCGAACAGAATTGCTAAGAAATTGTTCTATTGGGGTGATTTGTGGACGATTTAATCAGGGACGGGCTTGATTGACGGGACTGTTTATTTTGGTGGGGCGACGGTAGCGATTTTATCGTATTGATGGCTGACGGAGTTGCGAAGGAACCAGGGTTACTTGGTAATTATTCGGAGGAATTTGTTTTGCTGGGTTTGGATTTTCTGGGAGTGGGTTTTCACAGTGGAACCAAAAATGGGGCAGGAGTAGGTCCAAATAGGTTAAAGAGGGAGAGGTATATTAATATTTTGGTGTTTATTGATAAATTGGATTTTCTGTTGAGTAAGGCGTATAGTGATGTGAATTTTTTTTTCATTTTTTAGGGTGAGATGTGCACTTGCCAGGAGAGTTTGGAGTCTAGGATGAACCCTAAGTAGTTGCCTCGTATAAGAAGGAAAAATGCCTACCAACACGTGTCAGGCTTCGACGAAGAATTGTAACCTACCGGGATTGCGACTTATTGTACCGCGGTATTACTGCTCGCGTTGGTCGAGATCCCTTGACTGTCAGAAAAGAATGGATTTGAAGAGTTCAAGACAGTCGTACGGAATGCTGTGGAAGATCTCGACAACCATCCTCCTCCCTTCCCACTTCAGTAACAGCAGAGAAGACAGACGAGTTATCTGCATGGCCTTAAGGGATCGTGCAGTCACGTCACGAACCAAGAAATGGGGTCCTTATGTAGACGACTAGTGTCTGCAGGAACACCTGGACGACACTTGCAGCAGCATGGACTGTCTGCACGGCGACCATGGATTCTGCTACCCTTGATGCTCCACCACAGACAGGAGCGCCTTGAATGGTGTGATCAACGACGAACCCCGTTTCTGCATACCGATGACATTATGATGGCCGCTTCATTAGCAGGATGCATTCAACATCGTCATTGCCATTAGTACACGCCTCGACCTCCTGCTCGCATTGCAGGACTATAAACAGCAACTGTTACATTTCTGATGTGTTACGGCCCGAGGCTCTTCCCTATCTTCGAGATGGTGATTATTGGCCAGTAATATGTTTATACTTCCTAGCAAGAATGACGCCATAACTCCAAGACCAACTCACTTAACGTGTGTGATAAGAAGCGATAAGGTCAACGTCGACTGTATCACATTCGGAATTATTCATTGAGTGCAAACTTGCAGTTTGTGTATTTAATAAAAGGATTAATGACAAAGAATATTCGAGTGTTTTATCCTTCGTCAGTTTCAAGGATTATAGACGAAAATGAAAACACTCATGTAGACAACGTGAGAACAATCTTATAGACGTGCTATATATACATAACCTTCGAATGGAGGAATAAGAAATAGATATTAAGAAAATGGATATTAATGAATTATTATTTTCACTACCTGAACAAACTACCTATTTATTCTCATTTAACTACGATGTGTCCTGTAATACATAAGGAGAATTTTAAAAAAAGTCTCATACTGAGCAGAACTAATTTCGAGAATAATACTGCCGGCAAAAAAAACTTGTACAGCATTGTAAAAGCCTTGGCGAAGGTGATTGGGGAGGGGGGGAATTAGAAGACTGTGAGTGCACCCTTCCAAGCCAGAAGGAAAATATTGTATGAAAATTACAAATATTTTCTTGATATTTCCTAATGAGAAACTTAGATTGAGCCTTTTGGCCTTTGGGGGAAAATTTTATGAATCAAATTTGAACCTATCGCCGCACATATTCGCCCCACAAAGTAGGGCCACCACCGCAAAAATGAGATCGGGGAAGGATCGGTGACGTCATCGATGAGGTCAAAGCCGGTCTGTAACGCGAACAATGACGTGCGTCACGTAATTATGTGAAGAAACACCCATTTCTATACTTCTACTAATTATATATATATATATATATATATATATATATATATTGTCCGCATGGTAAAGAAAAGCAACCCCAAAAGATTTAAGGGGTGCAAGGCTCAAAAACCTTTGAATGAAAGAGAAACTCATAACTGTTTAATAATTCAAGTTTCAATAATTGTAAAATTATAATATAGATTATAATTATTTTTGTAGTCAACTTTGTGAATGAGTATTATTTATTACAAGCCATCATCAAACAAAACTATTATAATACTTTGCAATCTACGTGTAAGACTACGCTCGCTATTTATGCTATTCTGTTGCTTTTTCAGTTTTGAATACAAAGAATATATCTTCTGTTCACTTTATTTGATTAAGGAGAAGAGCGTAATTTGGGAAAATCGTTACCCGGGTTTTCGTAAGTTTAAACTGATGTCAAATATTTATTTATATAAGAATAATAAAAACGTATTTGATTCTTGTCTTTGAAGTGCAATCTTTAATTTCAACGTAACGTTTCAAAAAATTAGAGAAATGTAGTAAAAAACCTTAAATTGATATATATCTTATTGAATTTGCAAATAAAGTGAATATAAGTTGAATTTGATACAATTAAGTTAGATAAATACATCTGAGGGAAAATAGGAGTACAACGCTTACACCAAATCTTGGGACTTCATCACATTTTGAATTAAAATTAAATCAGGAACAGTACATTCAATGTATACATTTATAATATGTCTGGAAGCTTCTAATAGAATTTTTACACCTGTTAAATCCAAATATGGCTCATTAAGAGTTTTTGTTGTATTGCATAGATGTAATTTTAGTTTCATTTTTATTTTTTATTAATATAGTTCAAAACGTTGTACTTCCTTTACTTCATGCGATGTAATTACCTAATAAAATTGTATTAAATTCAAATCATCCTGACTTTATTGTCTGACTCATTTGAATTAAAAACTGTTAATATAATATTTTGTAGTTCAGTCTGTATTAATTACATTTCGTGTAACAATGTTGAGGTTACCAGACGTGTTCAAATTTTAAAATTAAGCTTTATACATCTGATAAATGTATTATTACTTGGTAACGGTTTTTTCATTGTTCGTTCCATAAATATTTGGACTCATGGCACTACCACCAATTTTTTTTGATTTCAACAATTTATTCACTTCATTAAATCAGGAAGTATGGCTCATTCGGCTGTTTTTAAATTGCCTATTAAATTGAATGTGATCGCACAAAACATAATTATTTTCTCAGGGGAGGAAGAAAACGAGCAGAGCCCATGATTTAAAATTTTACATTTAGAATGATAAAACAAAGAGGTTATTATAATATGACTAAAAATGTGGAATCACTTCACCGCCAAGATTATTTTTTTTTGTTTTAGCAATCGACAAATCAGAAAACCGGATGCTAAATTATGTTTGAAAACTATGGATCCTAAGAATATGGAATACCTATCACACATATCGAGATTTTTCCTCTCTGATAAACAAAGTAGTGTCTTTGAACAGAGGGATGCGATCTACTTGCTACTTTGTATGGCAATATTGGAATTCTCTCTGATATTGCCTGTGAGAGGAACTTCCTTCCATATGAGCGCAATATAGAACAATATCAGGACATAAGGGAAAGACAAAACCCAAATTTTGATAAGAAATTCAAGTTCTTAAAAGAGCCTTACTAATGTTCGCTTTCAAGTGTAAGAATTAGTTCTTTAGTAAGTAAGATAATTAATAATTTCGATATCTCCTGACCTACAGAATTGTACATCGTCTTATCGATTATAAAACTGAATTTTGTAAATCTTTATGTTAGTTAGTTATTATTATGTCAGTGTGAACTGTAAGTTCAAATATTTCAAAACCAAGGTTACTACGGTCTTAACTTCTTTAGGTACTGTATGGTATTTATTTTCTCTATTCGTACTTCATTAATAACATAATATGGAACTGAAGTAATCTGGCATGTGTCGGTTTATCGTACAATGTCCTTTTGTACGCCCATCGCACGTCCGCCCGTGGCACGATAAATGTAAAAGTGTCATTCATTCTACGCCATATGTCTTCAGGGGAAAAAGATTAATTCGTAGTAGATTCGTTGAACCCACTAGTATGCGCACCTTATACATTCACTTAATGTTAAAACCAAGACAGATTCTTCAAGCAGAATTCATTAACTTCTGATTTTTAAAGTTAATCATCAAACCTTTTGGTCCAATCTCTTTATTTTTAGCATTTTATTAACTCCACTAAAGTTATTACAATTTATGATAAATTTTATACCTATCTATAAATAAATAGTCTTGTTTTTATATTGCCGTTGAAGGTCCCGATCACGACCGAAAAGTGTTGTACTTTTAATTATTGTTTAATTAAATGCTTGCCTGTTTATTTGCTGTCCATTTCTCCAACTTTACTTAATTTCGTAGCTATTTCGACTTTTCGGAAAAATTACTACTTCAAGAATTTCTATCTGCTCGGTCAGTGATTGGTTAGGGGGAAGGAGGACGGGGGAAAACAGTCTTCTGTCCACTCATCGCATGACCGCACATGGCACGTCCGCACATGACACGACACCAAACATATTAAAATCATAATTATAACGTTTGTACTGTATAATTACTTGAACAGCTTTTTCCTATATACTGGTAGCTTAATTTAGTTTCATTGTAAACATGCATATTTGATACAGAAATCTCGTGCATATCTGCATCAACTGATTCCACTGACATTCACGGTGTCCTTTTAAAGGGGTTATAAATGGTAAAACGTATTAATTATTATTCTTTTGTTTTCAAATTTCAATTAAGGACCCAATCATTGAAATGAAAGCCAGATTAAGTTTGCTCTCAATGCGTGAAAGACTTACAAGTTAGTGTGAGCTATGGGACCGATGGTAGATAGAAGCACTGTGACACAGAGACAAGGACAGAAAGGGAGAGAGAGAAAGAGAGAGAGAGAGAGAGAGAGAGAGAGAGACGAAATGGAGCTACATCCTGACTCCATCCTATTTTACGGTTTGGCGACTCGCAAAGTCGGAACCAGCATCAGATATTTGCTCAGTGAAGTAATTTTAGCACCAACCACTCAGGAGGAGAATATAATATGTTGAAAAGTTTAGTATGGGGAACAAACATAAACTGGGCTAAATTCAAGTACGTTAATAATTTCGAAGAGAAATTTTATAGATTTTCACCTAAAAATATATATGTTTGTTTATTTACTATAGTGTAAAAACTTTTGAAAGTTAACAGAATAACAACTATAGTTAAAATACAATTTTTTATGAGAGGCACAAACATATAAATTATAATATACTAATTAGATAAATAAATAGACAAACAGGATACAAAAATAAGCTCTATTTAAATATCGCATTATTTTTTAAATTATCTTTATTTCTTTGTCGCATCTACTACAATGGTAATTAGCGACTACCTGGTTAAATGCAAGTAACTTTTACAATGTTTATCGCAATTCTTGTTGCTCTCATTGAGTTTATTCACCTGGTTCCTGTGATGTATCGTTGTTAAGGGGCTCGTCAACGAGCAACTTAAATTTCGCATTGTCGGCAATATTTTAGGAAACTATGGCCCAGCAACGTATCCGGCAATGTGTTGCCGACAAGTATGGCCGGGCAATATGTTGCCAGCCACACATTTGTATATCTGACTATATTTCGGCCACAGTGTACCCAGAGAATTTCCCGCGTACAAAAATAATGACCGAAAATGAAGTACTTCTTACCGCCGCATTAATTGTGATAAAAAATTTCCAAGTAATTAAAGAAGAGAAGAACCTGCATTAGACCTTATTTAAACAAACGCGAAACACTTAACAATTTAAGCAACTAATTAATTCTTGACAATTACTTATTTAAAAACTTCACCAGAATGTAGAAGTGCGGATTAGAATATTTGCTTCAAAAATTGGTACCATGATTGAGGAAAAGGACACGGTGATGAGGAAAGCAAGATCACTATAGATTGACAATCACACTTCGATTCTTGGCGACAGGAAACTCCTAGAAATCTTTTATGTATTTTTTTCAGAGTATCCGATTGTTCAATTTCGCACAGTATTCGAGAAGTATGGGTAGATTTAATGGAATGATTAAATTAATTTATTAAAGTATGTAAAGGCTAAGCCTCTTTATTTATTAAATTTTAATTTTTAAAATTAGAAATTAACTTCACATATAATTTTTCGCGTACGCCATAACATGCCAAATTTGTTGGCTATTGCTTGCAAAACATATTTCTACACTTGACGATGCACATATTGAAGAATTTTACACAGAGAACAAAATGTAATATTAATTGATAACATAGCTGATTGACTACAGAGACCTCCTGGTGAGGTCTGGGAACTATTGTGGTCCGGCAACTTTTTCGTATTTCTGACACAGGACCGATGTGACCGGCAACACGCCGGCTAGTACTTACATGCAGGAAATACTGAAATATTGCCGGGCCATATGAATGCATTGCCGAAAATGTTGCTGGATTTAGAATAATATTACCCGACCACATATTTCCGTTTTCAGGCCCCTTTACGGCTCTAACGTTGTTTGAATCACTTGACAAAAGTGATACGTGCACTATTATATTTGTATTTTTCTGGATAAGAAATTCTTATACTTCTCACGCTGCATTGTGAGTTACCTAGTCTCCGTACGTGAGTGTTCTCTAACCTAAGGATTATTATCAAAGTTAGTAATAGAAATAATCCATGTATCCTTCATAAAAGCTGATCATCCAAATTGTGTACAGTGTGGTCTTTTTTCAATCATAGTTAATTAAAATAATGCTAATGAATACTTCATAGAATTTCTTGCATGACATCATCATCTCGCGATTTAGAGCATGTAGACAATATATCACCTACTTATAATTTAGTTAACAATACGTGAAGCAAGAAATTATTGACAAGTACAAAGTATTAGCTAAGAATTATTATTCAATTTCTTTTTTGAATTACACGAATACGTTTCTTTAAAGTCAGATATTTTCAGTTGCAATGAACCATTTCTGCAGTTTTTAGAGATTTATGTTACCTTTCGAAGTGTAGTGTAGTGACCAATATAATTTTACGATCGAGGATCGTTTTCCAATGTCTATTTACTGGAAGAATCACGAAAATTGAGTGATATTAGTGGACGTGCGGAAACATTCTGGGAGTCCGTAATGAATTCCGTCTGATCACTCTTCGCCAAAACATTTTTACTATTAAAGTCAAGCACATCGCTATGACGAAACAAAAGCGAAGGAAATGCTATTTACGAAAATACATATAATATTATTGTCCACGGGACTTTTTTATTGTAGTTGAAGTTGTAAAATGAATTCTATCTGCCTACTGAAATAATTAAAAATATAAATTTTATTATCAATTAATAATAAATATTTAAGTAGCCATTTTTCGACATTTTGCTAAAAAAAATTTAAAAACTAGATTATAAATAGTATAATCACCTAAAAATTAATTAAGAGTATACAATATTAAAATAAAATGTTGTTCCATACAGATATTTATATTATTATAAATTTTACATTAGGCGTTATGCTATAAGCAAAATCGATGTTTTAATTGCTTAAAGTAATTTATTATGAGCCATATAACCCTAAATTTAAATATAAAGATTTAATCATTTACACCAGTAATTAGTCATAGGAATAACCACGTCTGATCAAGCAGAAACGCACCTCCGAATTATACCGCAATTCAGTGAAGTATATAAAATCCACGCAAACGGTTGTACATAATTTGCGCAAAGCAGTATTTAATCAAATAACTGATGTTAATTCATTCAATAAACCTAAATATATTAATTATTTTGTTTCTACTATTGATAATAAATAACTGGCTTCGAAAATTTACGATGTGATTTGTAACTTTATTTATTGTAATTAATGTATCGTAACTTTAATTAAAATCTGTGGTTAAAGGAAAAAAGATTCACAAAAGGTTACTAAATTTTACAGTTTTATGATTTTCATTTTGCATTAAGAAAAAAATATTAAATAGTGAACTGACTTTTCAGAGCGAGTCATTTCGGCATTTGATCATTTTGGTGAAAGCATTTCATTCAAACTTACCTATTATTAATTCTATTAGTCCCTGGATAAGGAAATATTCTATTATGAAATCACAAATAACTATTATTTTAACCTTAAATAATTATCGTTTAGAAAATTAAAATTACATAAAAACAAAAAACTTTTAGTGTACAAATTAATTAAGAATACAATAATTATATGCAATTAATTAATAGTATTAATTTGTACATAATTAAATAACTTAATAGATCTAAAACTTTTCATTACTAAGAGGGCAAATGTTTTATTTACAAAAAATGTATGAAATTCATGTTATTATAACATGTAAAGTAGAGTTATTACAGCCTGTAAAGTAAGAGACAAAACTAACTAACTAGCTTCAGAATTTCTGTATCTGCGTTGATATGTTAATGAGTACATTTTTTTTCTCATCTCTAATAAACTGAATCGTTGATTTAGCAGAAAATGCTAAACAGAATTTTTTATTCTCACAAGTACAGATAGTGATAGTTATCGACCGAAGTAAATAATATAGAGAATTTAAATATATTTTACAATCATGAAAGCTATAATATAAATTTTAATGGCCAAATAAATCAGAATAAAATGAATAATAAAGAAATTTTTCATACAAATTTGTTAGACATACATAACATTTGCTGCTTACATCAGAATCTCTTCAGATATTGATAGTAGATATTAATTAGTAGACCTATAAAGCTTACATTCAATTGCTTATGAATATATATATATATATATATATATATATATATATATATATATTTCGCAGAGTGCAGAAAGGACGAGACATTTACTTAGGCCAACTTGTTGCTGGTCACAAACCTTTAAGTATATTAAAAAAAATATCGTGATGCAGGCAACGGAATTTTAATAATAGTGAGAAGTTTTGGTGACCGCGATATTATAGGCTACTTGCGTGGTATAACTTATAATTATATGGTATAGAATTAATTTAATATTGTGTTCATTTACTATTCATTAATTTTTAGGATACCAATAAACCGTGTTTGTATTCTAAATTTGAGTATTTTTTCATTTTATAATATCAATAGAGGTTCTGTATTTGTTAAAAAAATTGTTTCTAACGAGTGCCCTTGACTTTTCCAATTCTCGCGCCGAAACGTCCGAGCCGAAAGGGTCGCGCCGAACGTCCTAGAACCTCACGTATTTGTGATCTGTGCTCGCATACATTTTGAGGTCATGCTGTCACATTATTCAATCTGTATTCTGTTTTAAACCTTATCAAAGGCGCTCAAGGATCCCTAGTCACTTTTTATAATATAATAAAGAACTATTTTACTTATTTACATTAAGCATTATTATTTATTGTTAATAATCTATTAAAACCTAACCATTATGAAGGTATTTGCAAAACGGCCGTTTGTACACAAGGTTCTCGTAAAAGAAAAGTTAATTCTCTTTTTAACGTATGATTGAGTTCAAAAATTCAATTTACTTCTTATAAAAAATATTTGATTGAATTTAAAATTCTATCAAACCTACTTTTTCACATTTAATTTAATTAATTGAATGAATTAAAAATTTATCAACATGACTTATGATTTCAGTCAGGTCATTCTATTATTATTTAATAACGCCAAATAAGTCGTTCGTATCTAAGTACATGTACTTATATTTTTATATGATATTTAAAATCACACCCATACACATGTAAATATATATGGTTGTAATATAAGACCATCTTCAATAGTATAATACAGTATTATTTTTAAAAACAAGGCAAAATCTGTATAATATTTTATAATATATGTTACTGTCTCCAGTTTTAGACTTGCAGGCTGCTCCTAACGGAAACTATACTTCCGTAACGGTATTACATTTACTTTTCCTGGAAGAGAGGGGAAATGTACGGCTGATAGGTACATATGTGTAGACTGGTATACAGAAGAAAAAATGCTTTGAGCTACGCACCGCTGTCACTTGTTAAAATACACTTTGCTGATCGTGAACACCGTGACGCGACAGCAGTGTGCGATTGAGGCTGCAATCACGCTTCAACTTTATTTTCGGTACGTCACGTGACGTGACGGCAGTGTCTCTCCACCTTTAAGTGTACAGATCAGAATTCAATGTCATAAGACGTGTTTTAAACCTTAAGCTGCTGAGTGACCTTGAAATTATGTCAAAAACAACATAACTATACTACTTATATAGAACTGAGGCAATGAATGGTGTAACACTAAACTCACTATGGAAGTAAACAGCCAAATTCATTTGCAATAATAAATTACAAAATTATGTTACTAATATGAAAAAAAGTGAAGGGTTATCAAGAAAATAAAAAATAATCTATTTATTATTACATCACAATATTATTTTATAACATCATGCTAATCATTACTGTTCATAGATTTATTTCCACGTAACTGCCACCGGGCACATGCCCAATTGTAGTGCAATAAACATACACTTTTCTATTACGGATAACCATTTTTGTGAGCTTCATTATTTTCAAGAATTTATAATCGTGTTATCTCAAGAATTGAAGTGCCCCGGTTGAGAATTAAAGATTATTATATAGAAGCCATAGTGATCTATACTGATATTTTCCCTTACGATTATTTCATTGGAGCTAATGACAATCGTACAATATAGAACGTTTACGTCCTGCAATGGAAACGCGGATAATTAATTTTATGCGGAAGAGTTTATCAAAGTAGTGATTTACATTCTTACTGGTCCAAATCCTAATATCATGTTCTGAAGGTCGCACAGCTGAAATTCGCATGTCGCTGTTCGAGTTAGACGCGTCGTGTCGCACATGGCGCCCCCCTGCTCCATCCGTTAGTTGCATGATATAAACTGCTGCTTGTTGGTTGCGAACAACCAGGGGTCCTACAGCTCTCTGGAACTGAAATATTATCCAGATGATTGATATCAATGATTCCCCAGAGTCGCATGCCACTTGGACACCGCGCGTGTTTACAAGGGCGCTCGTAGCGTCAACCAATTGCAAAGAGTGTTATCCACACATGAAGCTGGGTATCGATAAACGTATGACGTACAAAGCTACGTTCCTACAGATTTATCTACGATCGAGCAATAAATTCAGGTACACATCGAGGACTGAAACAGTTTACGACAAGCGTGGCACTTATACCACGATGCTTTGATAATACCGAAAGTTTTCAAATCACGTTAGTTATTATACACGCCAGATTTACGCAAAACAAGCTATTACTTTAACTGGTACTTCTGCTGACGACACAGAGACATTAAGTAGTCACAATCAGCTTCAACGCCAATTAAAATTACTACAAGAGTGGAGAACCAAATGGAAAATAAGAATAGACCTAAAATAAGTTGTAGTGGTCTCCTTGAGGGGTTCTCATCCCAACACTGTTGGACTTTTCTTATTAGTCCTATGTCAGCACATACGCTTTTAGAATAATAGGTGAAAATTTAAATAGTTAAAAAAATGCAGATTCGCAGCCCGACAATCGATTATAGATTCTTTTCAACACTCAATTTACATTCTAACTTGGCGACATCCTCAGAAGAAATTTTAGCGATACTTCTTGAAAAATACAAAACATTCACATTGATATAAATCTTGAAATGGCATGTAATCTAAATTTGGACCTAAAGGTCCAATACTTATCCACATACTCGTATAAAGAACCTTATCGCTAATTCGGAAACTTCATTTTCATCGAGGATAGGGGTAATTAATTGTTTTAAATAATTGAAGGAATTGTGCGGGATGTGTTAATCAGCACACGGTATTGAATACGGTGAGGCCATTTTCTGCAGAATATACAACGAAGCGTTGAAGAATTCGTACAGAAAGGGCATAAGACAAAGAAAGCAATTTGTCAATGATGATATGAAAACAATACACATAACACATAAAGCATCGGAATAGATAGACGGGATAATTTTTTTAAACATAGCTAAAAATGAACAACGTATTGGAAAAACCAAGAAATACTTTCTCGTATGTAAGTGATTGGCCTAAAAACAATTAAGATTACACACGATACCAAGGCACCTCGGCCTGTTTTGAGAAGTGTATGTTCCGGGGTCGCAGACCTTGGGCATACGGTAAGAGTTGTCCGCTATTCCCATTGGAATAGTCTGCCAGCTGTCTCCTAAACCGGTCAAGGCACGGCGAAGGAAAGCTGCGACCCCACGTCTAATCCCTCTCCCGCCATTGGAAGGTCGTGGGACTATTACCAAATGCCCGACCTACCTGATGCAGGTTTTTCTAGGGCTTTCCCTGCATCACTTTTAGGCGATTTGCCAGATAGGATCCTTAAACCATAGCCCGGGAGCCCTAGTTAACCCTTGGTTACCTTCCTCTACCCTTCTGCATCCCTCCTTTCATATACCTTCCTATGCTATTAAAGGGGAGTTGCCACCATGTGGATTACCCTCATGTAGCCTGTTACCATAAAAAAATATCTATAATTTTTATGTATTCTTTTACAACTCCTCTTTAATGGAATAGGAAAAGATTTGGAAGGAGGGATGTGAAAGGATTGAGGAAGGGTTAACTAGGGGCCACGGGTTGTAGTTTAAGGATCCTACCCGGCGTTTGCCTAAAATTGATGTAATGAATCCTAGAAAACCTGAATCAGGTAGGTCGGGCAGTAGGTACTTGACCCACACCTTTCCGATGGTGGGGCGATGCTGTGGAGTCGCAACATTCCCTTCTTCGTACATCGACCAATTTAGGAGGCAGCTATCCGACTATTCCAATGGGAATAGCGGACAGCTCATACCATATGGCCAAGACCTGCGACCCGGGAGCATACATCTCTCAAATCAGGCTGAGGTGCCTCGGCTTGAGGGAACCTTAGTTCAAAAGTACAGAGAGAAAAAGGCATCTCCGAGTTAGGCCTCTCGGTCTCCTACAAGTTTCGGCCTGCGAGGCTTATCTCATCGGTGATAAATCTCTAAGAAGAAGAAGAAGGCGTAAACAGGCTTTACATAGAGTAATTCACATCATGCAACTCCTCTCTTATAGAATACGAAAGGGACTGAAAGAGGTTTGCGGAAAGGTAGAGCAAGGTGGAAAAAACCGAATTACCTTTTATTATATGATACAATAGAATTAACAGAGAGGTGACAATTTTATTAATGTAGTAATGTTAGAAATTCATTATGACCTATATTAGAGTCCAAGTAAGTAACTTTAAACAAAAACACGGTTCAGCATTTGTGAGTGGTTAATAGAAACAGTTTATACTGATCCGAAATACATGAGGAGGGTTATAAACACGTCTTTTAAAAACTTTTAACTCATAACAATTAATTAGACTGTAATTCCCACCGTTATCGTTGGTGGAATTATATGTTTATACCTACTAATGACTTGATTCACAAATCAATTAAATGAATATAGATAATCTGAATATTTATATTAGTAATTAAGTGATTATTAAAATGAAATAATTTACGACTGATGGAAAATTAATAATAATGCTTCTCCAATATAATATTAGCATTACTTACAATAGTTACAACTTATCAGCATGTTATGTTAAGAATGGTGAGGACCCCTCGATTTTAAGGAAACTGATTTTAATAATAAGAAATATAGCCAAATACAGACAAAAGAAGTGATAATATATATACCACACAACGTTTCTGGAAGCCTTGTTCCTTTTTTCAGGTGCAGGAAGAAAAACGTAAGAACCTAGAGAGAGACAACTGTACGAGTCAGTTGACAAAACGTTGTGTGCTTTTTATATTATCACTTCTTTTGTCCATATTTGACTATCTATCTTAGTATTAATTAAGCGATTATAGTAAACAAGAATAATTGACTACAATTTTTCTGAAGTCCCATTAAAATAATTTAATGTTGAAATAAACCTGTGAATAAACGTGAAACTAAATTTGAATATCTTCACTGTGTTGTCTACAATTCATTGTCATTGTTTATACAAGTCTCCTGATGATTCGCACTAGGACCGAAACATGTAGCTTGATAATTTTATGTTTCCGCCGTTTTATTTATTCAATTTAAACTATACAGTCGAAAAGAAATAACTAACGGTATTGGCAATCAGCTTTCATAAATATGCAATAAGGTATTTATAAACATGAAATCCAATAACGGCAGGACATGGAGTATTACTATTAATGGCTAAAATATTATTCACATTCAAACACAAAATTTAGAATCAATCTCTTATTTCCATGTGGAAGGATAGGGACGAGTGCTTTGTGATTTTCGTTTCATTATCAGAGTAAAATATAAGCTTTTTGTAGGTTTGCGAAGTAACATTTCCCTTTAAGACTTTTTATAAATCCCATATCACTTAATCAAGTTTAAATTGACATCTGTAATGCACAAATGGAAGACGGAACGGATTAATAATGAAATAAATTATTAAGGTTTACCATTGAACTGATCGATATTAACTGACATGAATACGGATGTACAGTTGTGCTTTACCGAGGTCGTAATCTGAAATAAATTTGCTTTACCTGCCCGCATTAGATATGAAATGTAATGGAAACAAAGTCGCCCTTTATAATTTAGTCTTCAATTAGGATTGATGGAGAACGGCATGGGTTCTTTGTCGTGTAGCTGAATAACAGCATAAAAAGTTTTCGGGTTACAATGCGGGTGGTTCGTTGGAATAACGCACAATGTTTGGATGGGTCACTCCGCCGTCGCCATCAATGATTCACCATGAAAGTCTACATTCTGTGAATGACGTTCATAACAGGCTTCTCATGGATTTAAATTATTTCTCCTCTTAATAATCTCGTCAATGATGTATAGAAGTAATAAGGCTAATAAAGAATAAGTTCTTTAAGGCTCCAAATAATTTGCACGTTCTATTTTAGATCCAGCTATATTAATTTCCGCCTGGAAATAAAGGTTCGAGGATGTAAACCACGTACGTCACCGAGTTTGAGAATCTATATTGTTACTCATTGAAAATAATAATTATAATAATAAATTACATTCATGTTTTTAACTGTAGAGGAATATGTAGTCGTCTCAAAATACGAGGTGCAGTCGTCTACTGACTTGCTGGAACTCACTTTAATACAAACCTGTGTTACAGCAACTTGTTTGTCTAAAAACTATTCTAAAAACATTGGCGCATGGAAATATAGTGTTTTCAGATAGTAAATAATTGACCATTAAATTAAAATTAATTGTATATTAAATTATTTTATTGTTATTATAAGATTGTAGTAATTGACAGTTAATCATTGTTTGGACGACAGTTAAAGAAGAGGTTTATTAGGACAGTTTAGCATTGTTGGCCTTACGCCGCAGTTAAGTTTTTACGTTGCGTGATACAGGCATTTTGATTGGACAAGTTTTTAATTCCGCAATATAATAGAAATTATGCAATTGGTGAAATTAGCAGAATATTGGAACCCGCACGAGAACAAGTCGACGGAGAGACATACAGCGAGGGTTGTATCGTCACGTCCGTTGGTAGCAGACGCCTTTATCTCTAAAACACCAGACAACAGGTTTAATAGTTTCAGTAATTGATATAAGTCCGGAAGTCGCTATACAAATTTTAAATTTTTAATTAAATCTCAAAGTTCTAGGTTGAACCTGTGCCGAATTAGCCCATCCTGAGCCAGAAACCAACCCAACGAGCTACCTGGTAGCTGTGTGGAGAAAACTACTCCACGTCGCTGTTCTGGGGGCAGAAAACTTCAGGTTTTACAAAGAACTGTCGCAGAAGGGCCGTTGATGATCCAAATTTCCGTTCAGAATGAAATTTTCAGTGTTGCGTAAAATCGAAGAGACTGTAATTTATAAAAAAATTTAATTTATTTTTTGTCACGTACTTCATTCAACTGAATTACACACAACAAACTATTTAATATTTTCTTTTTGGATTAGCGATTTTAATCTATAGCATCATTATCATAAAACGATTTATATATATATATATATATATATATATATATACTGTAATGCCAATTAATTAATGAATTCATTGTTTTGAAATAAATTTGAATTGTTTAGCGAAAAGTTTGTATTATAGCAAGAGCGATACGAACGGCAATGAGTGGTGAGCTCTGTTCCTATTATTGAGAGCGCGGAACGGCGTTTATGCGCGCTAAAGTTAGTTAGTTGGTCGTTGTGGTCTGGGTTGGACAGAGGTCAGACATCGTCGAGCATAGTATAACAAAGTTGGTGAATCATCGGAGAATAGAAGCGGCCGACGGTGAAACCGTTGCAGAGAACGGTCTTTATAAAATTGAGCAGAGTAAAACATTCACCGATATATTGCAACGTGAATATTGTAAAGTAATACCAGTTTCGTCAAAATAGAACTTTCCAAAATCTTCGTGGAGGAATTGTTCCAGGAGAACATTGGCAATTTATTCTGGAGCGGAGTAGTCAACGAAATACAGCCAATCTTGCCAACTTTTAAAGTGAAGTGTAAAATCAGTGAAAACCAAGGCCTGATATTAAATAATTAAAGAGTGTAAAAGTGTCTGAACGAGGTAAAATTGATTGTTCTGGTACCAGACCGACGGTCCGTAAGTAACATAATTTTGAATAATATTGTAAACGCAAATTAATGGATAAAGTCAGATTTCTTTCTCTTTTAAATTGTCAATCAAAGTTATTTTCTTTACTTTTTAATTTCTGTCATTCTATCGACATATTGTTTAGGTAAATTGTAAACTGTTTGTTAATAAGATTTTAAATAATTTTTTTGTGTCCATTATCAAACCCTGTAGAGACCCTGAGAGGACAGATCTCAAATTTTATGTAATTATCTTTTATTCTTTATTATATTTTTTTTTATATTATATTTATAAATTAAATATTTTTGTTTGTTAATTTTTTATCTTTCTCATTTAAATAACCTCACTTTGTTAATTCATTTAATTTAATTAACCCTACCTGTTGAATATTAAATACATACATATATACATATATATATATAGAAATTATTTGGGTTAGTAAATATTTTTGTTTGAAATTGTAATTTTTTTGTGTTAAAACCTTTATTGTATATGCATTATCCACGATATAAAATCAGCTGATGGAGACTTGTCCCCCAGCCCCGTATTTATATGAATCTGCGAGCAGCTGAGTTGTAATATGAGACCAAAACAGCTGATAACAAGCATTTATTTCTTCATTATATATACAATATGTTTCACGTCAAAAAACTCATCCGAATAAATTAAGAGATGATAAGCACAGTGCGTGGTGAAATAATCTTCCAGCCGTCTGTATATCCAGCTCGGAAGAATATAATGAATGTTTTTATAAATGGTAGTAACTTTACACCAACTTTCTACGAAGCGTTAGTTCCCTCCTGTCGACAATACTCTCTTCGATTTCCTCCCATCTCCTATTAAATTTCTAATACTACTTTCTATTTGTCGCGAGCTGTAAGTCTGTTTAAATTTTGATTATGGAGAAAGTTCCGGCCTTTCTTACTTGAATTCCTAATTGATTTATAATTATAACAATCTACGTTTTCAATAATATCTATAAACAGTTTTTATTGTCAGTACAATGTTTTTGCCCTGATAAAGAATTTGCACGACGATAATTATTTGGCTTAAAACGCAATATATTTCCATGATGAATATTATTATTAAATCAATAATATTAATAAAAAATTACTACCCGACATACAGTTAAGCTGTAATTTTGTCAATCAGTAGAAACTAATACCGCTCATATGTTATTTATTGGTTTTTTGAGATGATATTTCACTTTGCGAGTGTATCATTTGCAAAACCAAATAATTGCCTGATGCCCTTTGTGATTATTAATTTGTTACAAGATTCCATAAATTTAGATTGCATGATAACTGGGACGTTAATTACTAAATATTAGCCTGTCCTTCACACGCGAATGAAAACATGCAAATTCTACTCGAATTTAATATTGATGGCATGGGGCTTGGGTACAATTTTATTCTTTAACAAATAAATTTAACCAATTGTTCCACTGCTTTTGATTGAATAGCTTTCGATAATTTCTGTCTATTAGATAATTTTCTTTGATATCAAAGAATTTATTTCTCTCTTAATGTCATATCTCATAAAAATTAAATTAAATTAGGAAGACTTAATGTTAAGTTTTATTGAAGGAAAGAGAGAAGAGGCTGTCTGAGAGGGATGTTCTCTCGTAGGCAGAACCTTGTTGGAGAGACGGAAGGGACTACCATTGGGGATTCGTTTTCTTAAGGGAAACCTTCCCAGAGAGCTCTGGCGGAGTGTACCTTTGGGGATGCCTTCACATCTCTCTGGTTATTTGAACTAAGGTTCCCACATGCCGAGGCACCTCGGCCTGTTTTAAGAGGTGTATGTTCAAGGTTATTGACCTTGGGCATACGGTAAGAGTCGTCCGTTGTTCCTATTGGAATAGTCGGCCAGCTGCCTCCTAAACTGCTCAATTTACGGTGAATGGAAAGCTGCGACCTCACAGCTAACCCCTCTCCCGCCATCGGAAGGGCGTGGGACACGTACGAAATACCCGACCTACGTCATGCAGGTTTTTCTAGGGTTTTCCTGCATCACTTTTAGGCGAATTGCCGGGTAGGATCCTTAAACCATAACCTGGGGGCCTTAGTAAACCCTTGGCTACCTTCCTCTACCCTTCCGCATCCCCCCTTTCAAACCCCTTCCTATGCTATTACAGGGGAGTTGCCACCATGTGGATTACCCTCATGTAGCTTGTTACCTAAAAAAACAGGATTCCTTTTCCTATCACCTTTTTTGAAATAAGGTTCCCACAAGCCGAGGCACCTCGGCCTGTTTTAAGAGGTATATGTTCCCGGATCACAGATCTTGGGCATACGATAAGAGTTGTTTGCCAGTTGTCGGCCAGCTGCCTCCTAAACTGGTCGAGGCACGGAGAAGGGAATGCTGCGTCCCCACAGCAAACCCTTCTCCCGCTATCGGAAGGGCTTGGGACGAATACCCAATGTCCAACCTACCTGATGCATATTTTGTAGGGTTTGTCCTGCAACACCCTGATGCGAGTGCAGGGCCTTCTGCATTCCCCCTTTTCAAATCCATTCCTATGCTATTATAGGGAACTTGCCACCATGTAGATTACCGTCACGTAGCCTGTTACTCTAAAAAAAGTGTTAACGTTTTTAAATAATGGATAGCTGTTTAACAATAACTTAAAGTTGTATTTAGTCTCACTTCTTCATTGATGGACGCAAAGCGCAACGCCATAGTAACTCATGCCTATTATGCAGTTTCATGTCTGTACCTGATCTTATTGATTGGACTGATAATTAATTTCCGGTTTAGCGCTGCACAATTATTGATCTATGATCGTGTCCTTTAGTATAAAATATATAACACGTCGGTGACAAAAGTGTTTGTTCATCTCAATTTTACGACTATCATCATATGCTTGGTCACATAATACGGTTAACAATAATAAGTGATAAATAATTACTACTTTAATTGAATATCGTGGCCTATATGGCAGTGCTGCTTCTTTTATTTCTGGAAAATCTTTAATTTAGAACGCCGTACTAGTGACCCTTCACTACAAGATTTTTTGTATACATTAACGTTTGGATTGAATTATCAGCAAGGCATGTCGATTAAATACGCAATTCTGTCATTTTAAAGTGACTCTAATATAAAAACTAAAATGGTTATGTTTAATATAATCAATAATATTGGCTCAGCAATCTTCTGTACTGCAGGACCGCAAAACCATAATTTTTTTTCATAAGAAACGCACTGTAGCCAGTAAAACTTTACTTTGTAATATTACTTCTTACTGAATAAACTGACAGAATATGTAAATAATTAAAGACGACAGATCAATTTATATGTCGAGATTTTCTCGAAATGGAAAAATCAGCTTAATAAAACCCCGTTCTTATTGCTAATTGTGCTGTAATTAATTTTTAAGAAAGCGTAAGGAACTTGCCTGTCTCGTTTATACGAGGATAATACCATAAGTACCAGAATCAACAAAGAAAACATAAAAAAAATTGAAAAAATATATATTTATTTCTCCACGTATTCTCCTTTTATATCGATACACTTTTTCCATCGATGTTTAATAGCTTCGATGCCTTGTTTATAATAAGAAACATTGAGTTCCTCATAACAGCCGTCATCGCAGACTCCACTTCTTCATTGTTGGCAAAGGCTTTACCAAAAGTTCTGATAGAGAAAATATCCGTGGGAGCTAAATCAAACTTAAACGAACAATGATGGATGGATATGTGAACTGGTGCACTATCGTGACCAAACAACGATTTATTTTTCTGTAAAAGAGGTCATTTATTTTATTTATTAATTTCAATCGCTTCGTTCGGTTACCGTTATAGTCGCCGTTCATTGTTTATCTTTTGAGAATATAATTATTAGACGCGCATAGGTTCCCACATGCCGAGGCACCACGACCTGTTTTAAGAAGTGTATGTTCCGGGATCGCAGACTTTGGGCATACGGTAAGAGTTGCCCGCTATTCCTATTGGAATAGTCGGCTAGCTGCCTCCTAAACTAATTCCGGGTAGGATCCTTAAACCATATCCCGGGGTTCCTAGTTAACCCTTGGCTACCTTGCTCTACCTTTCCGCTTCCCCCCTTTCACTCCTTTTCCTATGCTATAAGAGGTGAGTTGCCACTTTGTGGATTATCCTATACATAGCCTGTCTACACCTACAAAAAAAAAACCTTGGGCACCGAAGGGGACCATACCCAGCCTACAGGTAGTACCTTTCTGGAGAGACAGAACCTATGTATCTACAAAAAGAAATACCATTCGATGCAGAATTCTGTGGTATATAATTCATGACTGAGCATGCTTTATCTTTTAGCGGAAAACTGAAACTTTGCAAAGTTTCGTGGTGTTTAGGTAACAGAAACATTTTTCGAGGGTGTAGGATGGATCTGCGCAGTTGGCTATTGATTATTTTTTTGCTACTTATACAATTGTAGGGATATTCGGGGAAATACCAAGGATAATGTATCTTAGAGCTTTATTTTGAAAAGTCTGGATTTTGTTTATGTGGCATTTAGGTGATGCGGACCAGATATTACAAAAGTATAGATGTAGAGTAGTGATTTACAGATCAGCACGTTGGTTTTAAGGGTCAGAAGAGAATTTAGATAAATTAAATCTTGTGTTGAGTTTATTTTTTGTGTTTGTAACGTGCAGAGACCAAAAAAGTTTTTGATCTAGGTATGAATAGGATGTTTTATTAGGGATTGGTTGATTATTTAGAATTAAGTTGCTGTTTTGGTGAATTTTACGTTTGAATGTGACTGTGACAGATTTGGTAGGATTGAGGGAGATTCCCATTTGTCTATTTGATTATGTGATTGTTGTAATATTGGTTGTGCAGTATTGAAGTCTGGGGCTTGGCATAGAACGGGTATATCATCTGTATAGATGGAAGTAAAGGAGTATTGGGATATCATATGTATATTTTGAGTAGAAAACGAGTCCAAGGACACAACCTTTGGGTACCCCTGCAGAGATGTTTTGAACGGAAGAGAAAGTATTGTTTAGTTTTATGGAAAAGGTTTTGTTGGTTTAATAGTTGGTTATTAACCTGAAGTGGGAATCATTTAGATGAGGTTTCAGTTTGTAGAGAAGGCCTGGGTGATATACTTTATCAAATGCCAGTTCAGAGTCAACAAATTCCGATAGACAGATATTTTGATTGAATATATTAATAATCCTTTAGAAACTTACCAGATAGATTAGTTATCGGCAGGGATGCTTGTTTCTGAAACCAAATTGTGATTTACTGTCTTTTAATTTTTTGTATTTGCAGTTTTTAAGAAACTTGGCTAACTGTGGTAATAAACTTATGGGTCTGTAACTTGTAGGGTCGTATTTACGTATTTCAATGTAAACGTAAAATTTTCTCGTTATAACCGAGGCAGAATGATGGAGTGATAGAGTTGGAGAGGGAAGCTTCATAGCTGTGAAAGAGACCTGTAGAGAGCAGTACAGTCACTGACGTGGAAGTGAGCCAGCTTCATACATTAGACATTAGAATTTGCAATATTAAGATTTTAAGTGTTTTATTTGAAACTCCTGAGAAGGAACTACTTATAGGGCGCACCACCACCTTCACCTAAACATCACATCAAGAAGACGTTCAGCAGAAGAACCACTGGTGTTACGCACCCGTCAGAAACTGACAGCTTATCGTCATTGATTTAATAAATACCAAGATGCAGCTCGTGAAATTAATTGCCTAATTTATTTATATATATATTGTGCTAAATAAGGCAATTCTTAATTAATAATTAAGAAACTTGGAGTCGAATTGTTAGCGGCAGAAACACACAAGTTGCACATAAGAATGGATAATATTACCACAGGTTTAAGGTATTGTAGGCTGTTGGTTCTTGCTAGAGCGTTGTGTGGCCAGTCGTTGCCAAAGCATAGCAGAGAAAACTTGTTGAATTATAGTAAAGGAGTCGTCGCAAAAGTATAGCAGAGAAAAGTTGTTAAGGAGATATAGCTGTGTAAAATCTTCGTGGAGAGATTGCTGAATAAATTGTTGAATTATTATAGAGTAAAGTCGTCGTAGAGATATTGCAGTCTAAAGCCAACTTTTGTCAAACCAACAGTGATAATTAGAGTCAGTGTTAAAATGGCCTGTAAAAATGAGTGTGTAAGTGAATGAACGAGCCAAATTGTCCTGATTTCCAGAAACTGTGAGTTACAATTTCACTAAATTCATATTTGTAAACCATTTAGTAAAGGTAATTATCGTCAGATTTCGGTTTTCGAATATCGTTTATAATTTAAAGTCAGCATTTTATATTTGCAATGTAAATAATACATTCAAGTTGATAATAGCTTCAAAGAAAATTCAATTGTCAACAAATCTTTTCTTTATTTAAAGGCCCTATTAAAGACCCAGAGAGAGAGAGAGAGAGAGTAAATTTTGATTGTAAAACATTAATAAATATTATAAATTGAAAATTAACTGTTGTAAAATTTCATTGTATTACATTTGTAAATTTAACTATTTTGTGCATTAATAAATTAATTTGTTTGTTTATTTAAAAAATTTAATTATTATTAAAGCATCCTTTGCTTTAATTGGTATTCATTACAAATTGGCAGCTCAACGTGAGACTAACTGTCATTTTTAAATTGTCTTTAATTGGAATTTATTACAATATATATATATATATATATATATATATATATATATATATATATTGTATGTGTTTCAACCGAAAATTGCATTTGACGCCCACAATAATCGGTATGCAATAATTCCTCGAGATATTATGAATAGATCATTAATTTAAATATAATTTTTATAATTCATTCTTGTATTAATGATGTCATTTAATTAATTGTTAAAAAATTAAATGTTTTGTTTAATAAATTCGTATTAACAATTACAGTAAATTAATATAATGAAAAAATAACCTTCTTTTATTACTTTTAATACAACGACGTAACTCCTAATAAATGCAAATGTAATTGGTAAATATTTCCAGGATATATTGATAGGTTCAAAAGTACTTCTCTAATCAATATAAAAATATTACCAATAAACAAGTTACACATTGAACCAAGACAGCAAATAAATAACGTCTGATGTTTACAGTCTAGAATTACTTTCCCTATTGGCAATTATTACTTTAAAAATGTACTTAGTCATTATTTCCATTTATTTTCATTATTGAAGCAAGGATTGGAAATTAAGTTCATGTTCACGGAATCGTACATGTTAATATACGTTAATGCGTTTTTTATTCGTTTAGTTGAAAAGTATCTAATACCTGCATATTTCATTTAACATTCATATTATGACAATAGTAAATGCATAGATTTTAAAAACTCAATTTTTTCCAGTAATGTTTAATTGTACGTCAATAATTCTAATATGTAATACTGAGTAAATCTATAATTGGTTTTAAACTGAATTTATTACAGTCAGTATTAAATTGTTCTGTCTTTTCCTTTTTTGCTCCTTCTGACAAAAGATCAAATTTTTCATTTGATGGCTTAAGTTTTTGTAATTTATTTTCAAATTCTTGTTTGTAATCTAGAATTCTGCTCTTTATTTGTTGTATGTTTTGCAGAGCAAGGAATTCATTGATAACTTATCACTATCGATAATGGAAGACTTTATATTCTGAGGTTGATATCGTACAAAATTATACCCAACAAATAAGGAAATAATTAAGGCAATAACTGATATAAATAACTGTATATATTTCATTCAAATTCCCGCTTAAATAGAAATGTAACATGGCATAATATATTTTAAGATTCCTTTACTAACGGAAACCCGAAATCCACTCTAAGTCTACCAAAAGAGGAAAACATTGAAACACTGATATGTATTAAAATTTATTTCTCAGCATGATTTTTAAAAAAATATTACAATAAGATTAACAAACTAAGTCTGGAGAGATGTGAATGACTTTACACTTTTGAAGCATTAGATTTATGGGATAAATGTGCAGAATTTTCTCATATGAAATTTGGGTTTGCATCGAGGTATTGATTATAAAATAAAAACCTTGTTGAAATAAAATATTGGTATTAATCAACGTTTAATGAAACAAGCAGTACTACATTGACGGTTTGTCTTTTGAAATATAGATTTTTAATAATTAAATATCCAATTATCAAGTTATCAAAGTAATACACATTTTTAGAGAAAAAATATCTGAATTGAAATTAAAATAATTTCTTAATCGCCATAAAAATCATGTAATAATAATTTAATCATGAAAGGAATAGATAAATTATGAATTTATTTTTTGATTCAATTTATATGAAAAACATATATACCCAAATTATTTAGAAGTAATTCATCAGAAATGACAGGAATGCATATCATATTTATACTATGCAGGCTGAGAAACATTCTGTTCAGCCTAAGCCTTTGAGCATGTAATACTATACGTTCGTGGCCTGAATTTTTGTAACGTACGTGCTTTGAAAAACTCCGAATATTTCATCGAGGGAATGAAATCTGTCGGTGAAAAATACAAGGACAGCTTGAAGACGTCAATGAATGGCTTTGCAAATTGAGATGTAGACGACGACAGTATAATTCCTAAAAAACAGAAGTACTTTAAGTAGATAAGAATTATCTCGTTTTATAATCTCGTAAATGTGTTAACAGGGCGCGTAAATTATTGAAAGTATTTAGAAGTTACATTTTAATAAGGAGTGTAAGAAGAAATAACATATATTGGTTTTAAATTAGGTTTCATCTGAAGTGTGTCATTGAAAATACTCGTAATTTGCTGGAAAGGTTTGACTTACCGCACAGGAGTTTGTAAATTTAATATTTATATTAAATAGGAGTTTACATTTGCTAGTCAACCGGATATTATGGTGTATAATTGTATATGTTACACCCAGAAGTACAACGTTTTAGCAACAATTATCCTGCATGCATTGAAAATTTTCGTTCATTCTCAAGGCACAGGCCCTGAAGAAATCACCTTACTTCAACTAATGTCACATTCCGTTCTCATAGGATTACGAAAATTATATTATTTGGATATATATTATTATTTATTGCATTAATTGTTAAAAATTACGATTACATGCTTATTTGTTGCTTTGTGAGCGAGGTATCGTTGAAATTCTTTGTTCCAGTTCTTCTTTAAAAATTTTATATCACGTTATATTTCTACTATACTGTCAATTATTTATTTGTAACCTGAATTCTAGCATTTTAATAATAATTACACATAACTCATCATTTATCACAGACTACAAATCAATGTAATTGGGCGCTATGTCAGAACATATATTAAAAATACGAGAAATATCCTTGAACATAATTTCATCATCTTTAGTACGAAGTTTTGGAAATTTGTGGCTATCGGATCTCTACTATAGATGATTTTACTTAAAAAAGGGTCTATAAGGGGAAAATTATAATTAAGAACCAGGAGGAGAAATTGATTGATAATTTATTGCAAGGACGGACAAAGTAATAATTTAGAATTGATACGTAGAGGACCGTTGTTTTGAGGCATATGGTTCGTACCGAGACGGTCAGAAACGTTACATCGAATTTATTACAATATTTTACGAAGCGACTATGATTTACGTAGTACCCATACATTTTGAATAGTGTTACACATATTTACTAAATCTGTTGATAATGAAATGCATTTATTATGGAGGAAGATTTTGAATAAATGGTTTTATTAAATTAAAGTGGATACCTTAAATTGTCTAAATTAAATAGAAATCAAATGAAAGTAAATATTCTTAAAGGAACAAGAGGAAGTTTATAAATTTTATTTGAATTGAAATTTTTTTGTGTGGGTAAAACGAAAGATTCATACAATATATTGTGGTAATTAAAAAGAAATAATTAATTAATAAACAAATACTTGGACTCGCGTGGTCAACAGGCACGGGTTGTACCCAAGGATGTAATGATGGGATAATTGGGGGCAGATGGCAAATTAGAACAAGGTGAGTTAAGTGTGTGTGTGCCCGGATCTATGGGGAGGTGTGCAAAAGATCGTCTTGAGTCGTAGTTGGACTCGTCAATAGCAGAAGGCACACGGGTTGTACACAAGGACAATTGAGCGGCAGATGGCTAATTAGAGAAGTGTGTTGGCAAAAGTGCGCCCGAACTCTGTGGGGCGATGTGAAAAAGTGCACCCGGATTCGTAGTGAGGTGTGCAAAAGAAAGAGATATAAGTCATCGTAAGAAGAAAGAGAGGGAGTCTGTTAGCAGCGTTCGTAGGTGGTAGTCCTTGTGGCCATTGGGCCAAGATAGGTGGCCGAAATAAATAGGAGTTCGTCGTAAGAGAGAGCAGAGGAGGTCGTCGAGAAAGAAGGAGTCTGTTAACAGTGAACGTCAGTGGTGGTCCTCGGGGCCGGATGGGGCCAAGTTAGGTGGCCGAGATAAATAAGTCGATGTAAGAAGGAGTCGTCGGGAAGTCGTTGTGAGTCGTCGTGACAAGAAAGTCGTGTGGTGATAGTCCGCTTTTACGTGAACAATCTGTTTTGTTGTACTGACCAAAGTGTTCAGTGTAAAGTGTGTGCACAACTTGGTGCTCATTACGGCCTGTATATAAAGTGAGTGGGTGTTGGTATACGAGTGAGCCGAATTTTATGGATTACCAGCTGAAAGTTAATATTTCACAGCATTCATATTTGTAAACTTTTAAGTAAATGTATTATCCACAGATTTCAGAATTCGAATTTGGTTATTGTATGTGTTTTCTTTATTGAATTGTAAAAAAATTGTTTAACAAGTATTTGCTTTATTAAAGGTCTAGTAAACGATTCTGAGAAATAGAATATTTTATTGTAAAACATTAATGACTAACTGTTGTAAAAATTCAATTGATAACTTTTGTAAATTCAATTGTTTGTGATTAATATAATTTATTTGTTTGTCGATTTTAAAATCTTGAGTTTTTACTAAAACATCTAATCATTTTAATATTTGTGAGTACCACAAATTGGCGTCTTCAACGTGTGGATGGCTTTGTAAATTAAATTGAAAAACAGTAATTTATTTGTACTTATTACAAATTGGCGCCCGAAACCGAGGTAAAACATATAAAAATAATAATTTTATAATTGGTTTACTACTAAATTGACGCTCCAAAGTGGGGTTTAACTGAGATTATTTGTATATACTACAATATATACAATATGTATAATATATATACAATATATATAATATGAATATAATTGACAAAATAATTAATAAGGCATACTGGGTAAGTACTGATCACGGGATATTTGATATATTCAAGACTTACGCAACCACGTTACATTTTGGCTACGCATTGTGATCGTTCTTTGGCCTCAGGTGTGTCCAGTTGGTAGAACTTGGCTCGAACTCTGCAATTAAAATTCTGAAAATCGCGACTTTTTTATTCCTTTAATATTTACTCTCTGTTATTTAATGGTCTACAAGGTTGTAACTATGACTCCCGGATCTATGGTTTGATATGTCCGTGGTAACACAAATATCTGACATGAGTGGATGTTAAGAAGCGTCTCTTTTGCTCTCCCCACCCAAATTCAGAATATTTACCTTCTCGTCGAGCAGCTGTTAAACCTCCGTCGACTGGCTGATGCGAACAAAAGCATAGGGATTGACGCGTGGCTCGCTATTAGTGTCTTGATGTCAGGCTTTAGGATAATATATTCTACGGTCATTTCAGGGGTCGGCGATGGTTTCGGTTATTGTTTAGTAACCCAGTATAACTGTATTATCCGATTATGCAACCCGCTATCCGCTCTAACCCGCTAGGAACCATCTTGCTGGATTCTAAAAGAACTCTGTACGCGGCCGACCAGGGCCGTCCAACTCAGAATCTGGTACGTGGGGTGAGTCAGATTTTGCGTGCATCCTACCCAAGGATCTAAGCTCAGCTCAACTAGGTCACCAATTCCAGCTCGACTGACGATTGGAGTTTGACACAAGGCGGCAGTGGTAAGCAATTTAATTTCCCTTATGAAGCTGCCAGATATTATTAAGCACTACGTAGTATCTATACTGAAGCCTCGATCAGTGCTTCAGAGACGGGATAATTCTGAGAGATAACCATTTTTCTTCCATGAATACACATCTTTTACTGTGTGGGGAGCCAACTAACTGTTTACTGTCCATAATTGTCCATTGGACTCAATTGTCCGACTTGCATCACATGTGTGAATTGAAAAGAGGAATAGTAGCGTCACTTTCCGTTCTCTGCGACATATTTTTAAAATCGACGAATTTGACTATTTGACTTCTTTGTTGTGATCATCTTCGAACACCACACTAACAGTTCACAATTCAGTCTGATCTACCGCAGTCAAAAACGTCAGGTGCAAATCTGTAGGCTCGAGTTGTGCTAACCGTATCTGGAAACTTAAAAGTTCACAAAAGTCTGCAGAGCAGATTTGTGCAGATAATATGTTGACCCACCACACATCGAATTTGTTTGAAGAATTTGAAACCCTTACATGCTGACCACGAGATGGTCTAGGTTAATCGTCTGTAAATTATATTCAGTAGCCCTGTCGCACCATTAACTCGGAATCTGTGTTTGTGAAGCAATAATTTGTTTTAAATATAAACAGATGCTTGAGAAAGACCAAATTGATGACATCTATGTCAATTACCTGACAGATCCTCGAAAACGAGACTAAATCTTGCGATCCTTATAGAATGGAACAATACCAGGCTTTTGATATGAACATTATCACACAGCAAATCGACGAAAATTTGTCTACACTGCCACCTTGCGTCTACACGATTGGAAGTAACGAAGATTGTAGATGTAAAGCGGTGTCAATCTCAGGCCACGGTTCAACTTGCAGTCTTGAATAGATATAAGTAAACTGTTAAGTTCAAATGATATCTTAAAAGTGCGAATGCTCTGATGTCTTGATTCCTACTTTTGTGATGTATCAGATACTACTATCCCTATTTTTATGTTCTATGAAGTAATAATAAGAAAGATAGCCAAATACAGACAAAATAAGTGATGCGTGCAGTTGTGTCGCTCTTCTATGCACCTGAAAAAAGGAACAAGGATCCTAGAAACGTTGTGTGGTATTTATATTAACACTTATTTTGTCTGTATTTGGCTATCTTTCTTTTTACTAAAATCACTATCCTTAAGAATCAAGGGGTCCTAACCATTCTTAACATAACATGCTAGGAAGTTGTAACTATTGTAAATAATGCTAATAATATATTGGAGAAGAAATTTTGTTATATCATTATATAGATCATTATAATATGGAAATACTATCTTGATCCTGGGGCATTGAAGTCCTGGTAAGTTGATATAGAAGAATGCTATTTTTTATATTGATTTGTTGGTTTTAATGATGATAAAAGGAAGTGTATAATAATTTGCTAATAGGATGTTAGTGACGATGTTTTAATTTTTGGAATGAAAAATGGGATCCGAGAGAAGAATAGCCCTGTCAACGAGATTAAAAATCATAACCCTTTTTTAGTTGATTGGGTGATTAGAGAAATAATGTCGGATGCGTCCAGAAAAGGTTGGTTTTCTATAACAATTACACAATAATTTAACATTTATAACTGAAAGAGTAATTTCAACAGTTATATGTAGACTATAAAAATTGTAATTAAAAACTTGAACCATGTATATCTGTCGCGGCTTTTTTTTCTCTCATTGACTGTTATTTTGATAGCACGGCTAACGAAAAGTCACGAATGATATGACGACGCCATTTCGTATTTGAAATTTATGACATTTACCTGGTGGGTTGCCATCCTCTTGCCTTGACCGATCGGTGGAAATATCAATATGCGTCGAGACAAGTACTATTTTACTGGACTCAGCCAGGTGTGAAATTCTCGGTGAAAAACTCGTACCTACATTTCTCACGCCCCTAAATTATTGAATAAATTATCAGTATTATGTAAATCCCGTCGCATCGCCTATCAATTAAACAAAACTTGCTATGTTACTATTTTTCTTACACTTTATTCGCCTTTAAAATTAGATAAGTAAACATCCAAACAAGTTATTTAAGATTATCGACAAAAGTAATTCAACGTCCAGAATGGAAAGTCAACACGTTATGCTCGTACAAAGATGACTAAGAAACGCGGTATGGAAATGAATTATAAATCAGATCCACATGCCTGCGTGTTACATATAAAGCATCAGAGGATATAGAATATAGATATGAAAGAGTTCTTTTCAAAACGAATCAATACGAAAATTTATCTACAGAAGGATACTTTTCTGAATAATTTAAATAATAAGAAATACTTTAGTAAAACGATTTTACCCTTATTTGATTAATTTTCCCACTTGAAATTAAAAATTACGAATTTGGTAAAAGGACTCTGAATATGATTAAAATAGTAAAAACTCAAACTTCGTCAAAATATTTTCGTGTTGGTAAACATGTAAAATGTTCAGGAGCTTTCAGCTGATGCAGTCATCATCATCGTATTCTTTTAAACATTTGGTTTATACAGAAACACTTATTCACTAACATGACTTTAACGTGGAACAGTACTGGCTCAATACAACAAAGATAAGCGTATATAACATATTTAACCACTGACGTATTTTTTAATTTTTAAGAACTGTAAGAGAACAGTTAATTGCAGACTTTTTGTAATGAATAAGGAACAAAAATTAAAATTTCATTAGTTAGTTTAAATATTTAATATAAATAATAATGATCATTAGAACTTCAATCCTTACTCAATCTACGTATTTCTCTTTTGTATTATTTTTTATTATTTATACCTCAAGGCTTCTTTATGTTCTGGCTTCCGTTAATACTTCACATGTAGTACTGATTTTTTAAATGTATCTGCCATTGGTTCGCTCGCCTGGCAATTCTGGAATCCGTGCATCGAGGATGAACGCGGCGACGCGACGCGACTCGACGTTGGCTAACGACCGTCACACGGTGCGTCATAAATCCCTCTGCATGACAGTACGACAGCGCATCCGGCCAGTCGACTAGCCCTCTTCAAGCTCACAATTTGCTACGATTAGTACTCTGTCATAGTTAGAAACGTACTAGAAAGAAAACGGAAATTTCAATGAAGGGAAGTATTTATTTTAAGTAATTTATTATTTACTATTTAGTGTTTGAACAACGGCAATGTAGTAATTATAATTTCAGACAAAATGATAATATATTTAGTATTTTATTTTGAACGGTGAATCTCTAGAAACAGATTTCCTTTGTTTATAATTCGCATTCTATAGTGAAATTCTATTTCCAGCTTGCTTAGAAAACGTAGCAACAATTCGCGGTTAAATTCTGTTTGAGAGTGGATTATTCTCTAATATATTGAGATCAATGTATCAACAGTGCAACACATAATGCAGTACGTGCAATTGTATATAGGTTCAGGAGCAGATGAGGTTAAAGATCATCAAGAATCGTAGATCGTTACATGTTTCAGGATTAACACCTTATAGCTCAGTCAAATTATATATATAATGACTAATTGAAAGAAAATATCCCGCAGTTTTGAAATTTAGCACAGTTGATCCTTGGTACGTTAGTTTAAATATAAGTCCTGGAGGGAGAGGGGACTTTAAAGGGGACCTTTTTTAGTTTTTTGCTCGTAACTCCGATACTATCACACGTAGAGAAAAATTGATTTGCATAAAACTTGAAGACGATAAAACTTAATACAAAAGTGTTCTGGTACATTTTTTACGTAAGAGGTCTTACGGTACTCTCCGGTTTAGGGGTAAAACCCGAAACAGCTGGAAATTTTGGGAGTTCGGTCAAAGACCGTTGTTCTATCCACGGTCAAATGTGAGAAAGAAGGAAAGTAATGTGGCTTGCGACGACGTAATAGAGGAAAGTAATTTCGTCACGCGTCTCCAGGGGTGACAGCCCAAAGGGACCAAAAACGGTGCCCTGTCACATGATTGAAAAGAGCCAATCGTGACATATCAGAACCAGGAGTCCAAGAGAAATACCTCTCGAGAGGCACTTTATATCTAGCGTTTGGGAGGGGCACTTTATGCTTGGCTCTTGGAAAGAAGACTTGATTCCCTACTCTAAGGAAGAACGCTGCTAGGCCGGAGAGTGCACGTCGTCCAGTCTTTTCTGCTCCAGTATCTAGTAAGCGCAGTGGTCATTTCTGGGTATCGCGACGCGAGTTATGCAACCGAAAATACACGATTTATAATGATGAGAGGAGTTTCCTTTGCTTCTAGAGTAGCCGGTAATTAATTAAAAGCATTAAATTAGGGGAGCGAACCACCGAATATGCCTGAAAGTGTAATTACTTTTTTTATATTAAATTTTTTGATGAAGTTTGTATTGTTCATTTGAATAAATTTCCTGCGTAAGCTAATCATTAATCAGCAGGTGGGGCCCAAGGTAAAAGTAAATAGATTTTCCAAAGGCGTATATATTATTTATTTCAGGTATCGCCCTAAATATTTGGAGGAATTGAATTAGATATTTCTCCTCTCCTTAACCACTCTAATTGGATATTTTTGACCTCACTCTTCGTGTTGCGCATTAAACTTCATCTGGGTGATCTCATCTGAATATGTCCAGGCTACCGTGTGAAAATTAGGCCCCTTACACATAGCGATTCCGTATCTGCGAGTCACGTCTGAAGCAGTCAAACCGGCATTAGGCGCAAGGTGGTCCATTCATACGGCGAGTCTGTGTATCCGATTCTCGCTCCCGCTCCACGCTTTCATTGTGTATTCTCATCTACTTCTATTGCTTCCTTTTTTCATTTTATTTATAAAATAATATTATAAATATGTATAAAATTATAAAAATACTTCCATGATAAATTAGAAAATCTTTATTAGTCCTCAAATAAAATAATGTCAAATAGGAGCTTTCAACTTTTTTAATAAGTTACATTCATCTGTTATTTATATAGAAAATATTTCAAACATATCATGTCACACTTTTCTCAGTGTGTGGCATTCGTCTCACGTATAATGTTTTACATTATTTTATTTAAGGACTAATAAAAGTTTTTAATTTATCATTGATTTTACCCAAAGTCTTTATCCTGAATTTCTATAAATATTTCTGATAATGTCAGTGTGTTAGGAATGTTGACAATGGTTAAAATGAATAAAACAATCTGGATATTCGTCCTACGAAGGCTATGACGCTGGGATATAATTTTTAGCACGTAATATAAGAAACTCATTGAAATGAAAATATAATAGTCTGTTTTAAAATATAATAATTAAATAAAAAAACACAAATATAATATCCATTTAGGACAAAAAATTTAAGTATTAAAAAAAAATATTTGATACTAAAACTGAATAGTCATCAATGAATTTTACGAAAAGATAGTAGGCTTATATTATCACTGCGTACTACTGCGGAAAGGACTTCCATATTGACACGTCGGTTTTCGAGACACTACGGTTGCTTTTGGAGATTGGCAGATTATTGTAATCACATTCCTATGAGATGTCATAAAAGTGCATCCCTACATATGACGCCGGAGATAACAAAGAAATCAACTTGCGTCAGTTCCCTGGACTTTTCGCGACTAACGGAGGGTTAAATATTTAAACAATATATATGATAAAAATGAATGAGATTTGAATAGTAGCAGAATATGAAATATTTTTGTTGTTCTGAATTATCTGTAAATATGTTCATTGTTTTGTATTCCTCTGATCTCTGGCAAAACTTCAGTACTTATTAAATGATGTAAAACATTATATCATAGACATGGGTCGCCATCAGTAGCGTGCGAAAGAATATTAGACAAAAAAGAGATTGAAAGTTGAAATAAAACCTATTTTGACGGTCACTTGTTTAAATTCAATGTATTTGTTCGGTAGGTTTCGGCAGCTAACGTGCCATAATAATCCTAATATATTTAAAATACATAAATTAAAACCAATTTTAAAATAATCCGTACATTGTACTTCGAAGTAACAACAGGAAATGTTAACTACGTATTAAATTGAAGAGTATAAAATTCCCTACATTTTATGTAACCTCGGTTTTTATGCCCGGTCAACGCTTCAGGTGCGAGAGCGCAGAGAGTCGTTATAAATGAAAAGTAATAAAAACGAATTTTCCGTTAATTTAATAACTCGAATATCATCCATTTTTGTAAACGTTTGCCTTTTATAAAATTGAAGAGGATAAAATTTTCTACAGTTTTCATATTTATCTCTTTTCGTCCGATCGACAGTTACGCTGATTACAACTTTTAGGATCAACCCCTGGAGCACTGCAAATGGACAGAAAAACTGAATCAAAATAAAATGTAGGATGTTTTATACGCTTCAATTTAATACATAGTTAAATTTTCTGATAAATGAATAATTTGAGTCTTTCTTAGAAATCTGAAAAAATGTTTATTTACTCAAAAACGGTAGAAAATTCGTTTTTTTTTGGGTAAAATATCTGTTGACAAATTTGACATTCGTGTTAAGACCAAAATATCGAGACTACACCAAAAACTGTCCTGTATCTTCTACTATTTGACTAGACTATCTGTAGAATGGCAATTTTCGTTTACAAGGTTTGTATAAAATATGTCGGCTAAATTACATTAATTCACTTAACGTACAATTACTATATTTTCCTGGCGAGTATTTCACTCAGAAATTCACACACTTCCCTCAACTGTACTGTCATTGTTGAAAATTTGTGTTTGGCCAATAAACTACTAATCAAATAAGAGGAATTAATGCTCACAGAAAGTGTGAAGATTCATGCGAAACAAAAGTTTTATATAACTTTACGCCATTTCGCCACTATTGACAATTTAATATAGTTTTTTATAGCCAATTAAGTCTGAAAAATTATTAAATGAGTTGATTTATTATTACATAAACCACAAAACGTTTCATTAAACTAATTTGGACATCTTCAGGTTTTATAAAATATTATAAATTAATTTTTAACTTCCAGATATACATAAAAATGATTAAACGGTTAAAGCCTCGAATGTATGTTGTGTAAGAAGGTCATTAAACCTAAAATTATAATTTTGTTGTTAAATAAATGTGTTTTGAAGTGGAATGAATTTTCTGTAAAGAGATGTTTGGTAATGGCGCTTTCTTATGCAATGCAAAACATCTCATTTGCACTTGGCGTAGCCAGAACATTTGCTGGTCTGCTAATTACATAACTTTTAGATCTCCAGGCATTTTTGCTTCTTCGTTAAGATTTCGTTTGAAGCGAAACACTGACGCCGTAACATATAATAATTTCTATTACGAACTATAATATCCTTTTATGAGTATGGGTGATTTTCAAATGTCAATAACGAGTTCTTTCCCCCTGATTTTCTTTGCTTCGGGAGTGCGCAATCAGACATCTGGAACCCCAAATTTGGATGTTCCTTGAACTAATGCGGTCCCTGCCACCACAATGATGCTGAATTCATGTCATATCGGATCAACAGACTTATATTCTCCAGGAAAATGCTGACATTGAGGAGTTAATATTGATTGAATTGCATTCATGTTTTTATTTTCTTACGTAAAATGTACAACTTTGGGAAATATTATTAAACATTTCACTTCATTACAGTTAAATAAAATTAAATAACAAAATATTCTCCAAATTGCAGACTTTTAAATACCTTTTTACAGTAAAAATATTGACATATATAGTAATATATGCAAGAATTTAAAATTAAACTTTAGGTACAATTATCTTCAGCATCGAGTAGAAGCATTTCTGTGTAAACAGAGAACTAAGCATAGACATACAAATTGAACAATGCGAATCGGGCCAATCCTAGTTGTTCGCTGTGATTAGTACTAATGTAACTTAGATAATAGAGTCCTCTCGGGTGACAAATTAACAGAAATCAATAATCCAGTCAGCAATTCTTAAAACATGTATTTTAACGATTAATTACTTTAACGAATACAGGATTTTATTAAACTGATGATTACTGAAGTACAACTCTCCTTTTTCTCTATGTTTCTGATTTTATGTTGAGATTCGATTTTTCTATATAAAAAATAAAAGAAAATTGACAACACACATTTTCATAAATCACCCAACTTTCTACAATATTTTAATAAATTATCCAGATAAGAAAATGAAAATTCGTAATTTTTTATAGTCTACAACCGTGGAGAAGGAAAGTTGTTCAATTTAATTAATTATTCCCTATATTAGTATTGTAAACAAAGACAATCCAATTACTGACAAATTGACAAAAACCAGTGGTATGCTCACTTAAACGATACACCGAAATGAATGTATAATAACAATAATTCGCATGATATTTGAACATAATAAAGTATTTATTATTGGGTTGTATGACAGTTTACAATGTGGTTCACAAACTTTTCGAACGAAGGTAAATTACAATATTGGTAAAAGGAAATTTTTCACGTGCTCGGTAAATATTAACATGTGAATATTAGCTTCAAAATTACGTCTGGACCCGTTACATTAAGTTCTGGTCTAATATTATCGAAAATTCTCGTGGAAGTTATTATTCTAAATTTGTGTTAACGAACAACGGAAGCCTTCAAGCTGTACAATAGCCACAAAAGACCAACTTCCTGACGAAGTTTTCGCCGTATAGTCAGACACGAGCAAATAAAATTATTTCAACAACGGTCACAGAACAAGGAAATTCTCCATTTTTGTAGACTATAAAAAATTAGAGATTTTCATTTACTTTTTGTTGATTCTATCTAGATAAGTTTATTATAATATTGTAGAAAGTTGGGTGATTTATGAAAATTTGTGTGTGATCATAAATCAATTGTGAAAACGACCAGTAAGGAATATACCAGTGACTTTGATCTTTATATAACGTGACAGTGAAGTCCATTGTTACTTAAACAAAACATTGCATGACATGGTCGTACTTTTTTGTTATGCTTATTTTACGAATCGAGAACTGGTGGTCTTTTTACAACCTACTATTACTGCTTCAATTGAAATGTGTTTAACTGAAGTAAAAAGTGCTTTAAGCATTTTTTTGAACAGAAAATTTGTAACCGTCAACTCACATTAGTTAAATAACATATTAAATTCCTTATGAAATTTTATGTATATCTGAGAAGAAATAAAGTCATGACATAGAAGTCAAAAATACTAGAAACTGAATATATTAATGAAGGAAATATTTTCACTATGATTATAGACTGGCGCTTGATAAAGAATTCTTGCATTAATACTTACTTAAATTTAATTCAATAAATCTAAATAATAAACATTCAAAATATGTTTTTAATACTGATTGGATTAATCTGATATTGAAATTTCTGATATATCCGTAGCACGGAATTGCATATAGGATAGTTTGGAGGAGTGATTTATCCTCTGCATTTATATGCTTTACAGCATCTGAACTTCCCAGTGCCTTCGGTGTAAGGACACTGGAGCTAGATTTGTGACTACTATTCATCACTTAAATTTCACTCCTTAGCGAAGCTTTGCATTGAAAAATTTTCAAGGGTTAGGAAGTAATACCTGCTCAAATGTGATGGTATTCAGTCTAGGTTCTACATGAACATAAGCAATATGAATAATATTACAAGTCTTCATCAGACTGAAATAGATGTGTTTCGTCGATAGCCTCAAAACCGTAGATAAGCTGTGAAATTCAATAAAATTATAAGTCTATTTTTAAAAATATACATAATTCTTATTTAATACAGTAATTACCTTTCTTAAATAAAACTTCTTTTTAATTACGTCCGATTTCAAAACAGTTCTTGAATTATGTCAATATTAAGTTAGAAACGAGTGATAAATGAATTTCCATTCTAATTAAACGTGTGTAATATAATCATATCGTTTTTATTTTCATTAATTGTAATGCAATATCGTACACGTAAAAGCCTTACATAACTAATTATAACGTAATAAAGACCAACAACTCTTTACTATTAAATAAATAGTTACTGGGTCATAAACGAAACAAAAAAATTATTTAATTTGCACAATATAGGAAACAAAAAGGAACATTTTGATATAAATGAAGGTATATTAAAATAGCATACGTCTAAGTTATTATTTACAAATATTTTTATTAGTGAATGTAAAACAAATAAATGTGTTGTATAAAATTACTGAGGACAATGACATTCTGATACATTATAAATATTTTTCTTACATAAATTTCTTTAATTTATAAGGGAGTAACAAAAGTTCGGAAATGTATAATTACACAGTTATTCGAACTATAATTAATGTTGGTGCACGACGACATGCCTTGTATTGGTTATGCGAGATTTTTATTTTTTTATTTTTTATTTTATAGGGCAACAGGCTACATGAGGGTGATCCACATTGGGCAACTCCCCTTTAATAGCATAGGAAGGGATTTAAAAGGGGGGATGCGGAAGGGTAGAGGAATGTAGCCAAGGGTTACTAGGGCCCCCGGGCTATATTTTAAGGATCCTACCCGGCATTCGCCTAAAGAAAAGCAGGGAAAACCCTAGGAAAACCTGCATCGGGTAGGTCAGGCATTGTATACTTGTCCCACGCCCTTCCGATAGCGGGAGAGGAATTTGCTGTGGGGACGCAGCACTCCCTTCTCCGTGCCTCGGCCAGTTTAGGAGGCAGCTGGCCGACTATTCCAATGGGAATAGCAAACAACTCTTACCGTATGCCCAAGGTCTATGACCCCGGAACATACACCTCTCAGAACAGGCCGAGGTGCCTCGGCTTGTGGGAACCTTAGTTTAAAAACGGAGGGGAAAAGGCATACCCAAAGGTAGCCCCTTCGTATCTCTCCTAAAAGGTTCTGCCTGCGAGAGAACATCCCTCGCAGGTATTGCCTGCGAGAGAATAGCCCTCGCAGACTCAATCTGGTTATGCGAGATTTGTTTCATGAAACATTTTTATCCTGTTCGAAACTCAAAGCGTCTGTCTTTATTCAGTCAAAAGCAGGTCACTTGGAACATTTCAGTTGATATGCGAACAGAGTTCAGTTTTAACTTTATACAATCCGATCAGATACGAAGTTCGAATAACTCTGTAATTATTCATTTTCGGACGCATGTTATACATTTTTTTTCTTCTGTTAATATGAGAAATCCATTCCTGAAATTTAGCCGTCGAGTTTTGTTACACCCTGTATATATAGCGGAGGCAGTATTGGAATTATTTGAACATAATTATAAAGTTTATGGATGGAATATGGATGAAAAAATGTCGACCGGATCGAGATTCGAACCCAGGACTTTCCACTTATCGGGCGGCTGCTCAGACCACAACGTTAATCCTTAATTAAACTTAGCTAACGTTTGAGGCTTAAATAACCTTTCTGTGATTTTTTGCATTGATATCAAAATACGTATACTCAATGTACAACAACAATCCGTCCTTGCATTAGATCATAACAGTCCAAGAAGGAGAGTGATAAAATACATTGTAGTTGGGACAAAAGTAGGTAAAAGGAGGAAGAATGTCGCACCGGGTCGGTTGTCGAATTAGCTTAGTTGTCTGAGTGAGTGAGCGGAAGTTCCTGAGTACGATTCCCTGCCCGGTCAATATTTTTCTATCCATATTCCGTAATTAAATGTAATTAATGTTTGAGGCTTAAATAAGATAATATTTATTTGACATTATAAATTTTTAATATAACTAATAAAAGGAAATTTTAAAAATATTATTAACAAAAACTATCAGTTTTATGGACAAGTTCGTTGCAATAAAGGAAATTAACAAGATAAGGGCATCAGTTTACATTTTTTTACAGAGTTGATATAACCTACTGTTGCTGACATTCTGTCAAACTAGGATCAATGTAGAATAAAACCAGTTAGTTGGGATATGTTGCAACCAGATCTGAGAGGTATTTTGAAATGTATGATGTTTTCGCCACAAGCAATCACTCAATTGCATTCGACTGGTTTCCCTACAATGCAGTATGCTTACTAACGTCAATATTTAATCTTCGTTTTAAAATATTCTTAGCTTTGTAGTTATAAAATTATGAAAATGTTTTTTAAATGTTTACAAGAAATGTAGAACATAAAACTATCTATACTTTTGTTATACGTACTCACTTGTACTGACAGAGAATAAAAATAGTGTAGAACATTTAAATTTATTTTAAACCACAATGATTTATTAAGATATTTTAAATACCGTTGACTGCAGAATATTTCAGTATTTTTAATTTTAATTAATTCTGAATCTAAGAACCACCTTGTAACAGATCCAAACGCTTTCTTATTATTAAAATGGTAGCCGTGAGTACAACAATACTGCAATCAGTGTGGTAAAATGAAGTGACTGCTTTCAGTTGCATTTTAGTGAAAGTGATTATTCATACTTTGAACGATTTAAAACTTTACGACAATTTACTGTTTCTAGTTAGTTAATCCAAAGATAATGATTACAGTTTTGTTTGTTCTGGTTAACGTGTCGGCCAGGGTTGAATGCACTATGTGCTAAGTATAAACACTCCTTAGTCGATTTTCTCCTGTCGACTCAAAATGGGATAGCGGTAGAAATTTTTCTGTGAAGTATTGTTTCGATTCCATGAGTCTTTTTTTAAATAGGTTTTTACAGGATATTGAAGTCAATTTCAGTCGTAGCGTAAATATTATTTTGGGCTTTAAATGTTTTTTTTTGCACAAATTAAAAGTTATTTTTCATATTGGAGGGCTGAACCACGAATTCTTTATTCACTCCGGAAGAGAAGAGACTATTCACAGATTCCTGCAAGTAATGCGGTAGGATTAAACTACTAGCCGTGTCCTCTGGTACTGGGAATATAAACTTAAAACTACGTAAACTGAAAGTTCATGTAAGTAAGTGTGATATGAAAAATTCAAATCTGCTCCACGTTAAGAAACCAATTATAATTCAATTAACGGATTTTTTTAAAAAAGCACCTAGAATTCTTTTATTTTGATAATCTCTATTGGACACCTTGAAGCTTAATTTACAAATTTGGCCCATGTAAATTGACAAAAGTTGCAATTATTGTCTTGTTTTGGCGCTCCACTCAAAATAGTGAATAGTATTGTAATAATTAAACTGTTACTTATTAATTTGCCTCACGTTGTGGTAGCCAAAATGTAATATACAAACGATGGGCTTTTTAAATGAAAAATTATTAACTTTAAAACAAACAAAATTTTATTTATCAATACTTGAAACAATTATACAATTTCAAAAACATATCTCAATCTTTTAAAGGTCTTTACTGGGTTTGATAACGGCAGAACATTTAAATAATCAAAGAACACAAAATTTAGCTTTAAATTAAAAAGAAATATTTATTCGTCTAGACATAGACGAAATTAATTATTTATGAACTTATTCTACAAGATTGATTTTAAATTTAAAGAGTTTATTTTATTAACACAGAAGAAAAGAACGATATCTGACTTTATGTTTTACATCTATGAATACCATGAAATTTCAACTTACGATTACTCAGGAAAATTTGGCTCGTTCGTACACACACACCTTATATACTGGCCGTTTTAAACACTGATTCTAACACACACTGTTGGTTTGACAATAGTTGGTTCTCCGTTCGTGAAGGACATATCATTTGCTCGTTCTGAAGATTACTATACGCTGGATGCAGTGTCCTGGTCTCCTACAATCGAAGACAGTGGTCTAATTGTGAGATTAGAATAGATTAGACTTCAGCATACAAAATGTTTATCGATGAATATTTGGCTATATCTCTCGCAGACTGCAACTTATAACATATTCTCCTCCCTTAAGCGATGTCTCTCCTAGTCACATTCTCCAGCTTCGCTGATCACAGCACGACTGACTTCTTAAACACATTCACCATCTTCGGTGGTCGCCTTACGACTAACTTCTCTAACTCCCCTCTCTCAAAAGCTTATCTCCCGCTTATATACCCCCAGTCTTTTCCTTTTTCCATTGTTCCAAAACTTCGCTGCAAATTCCCGTTGACAGTTTCTTCCATTATCCCGAGATTTATATTATGCAGCTGCAGTTTCTTAGTTACCAAATGGCTAACTACTCTGTCTTATGAAAAGCCGAAAATCGAGACAGGACTATTTATCTTTTTGCACCCTCACACACCCGGCTTTTCAAAACGAAGAAATACTCAGTCCTACTCAGTCCTAAATAAACACGTTACAAAACTGCCTCACCGACGGTCTAGGCTATCCATCAGAAACAATGCCTCACTTAACAGATTTAGTTTGAGAAAAACCACACGCACGTGCACGGTTCCGAATTCTCAAGACCAGTCCTAAATAAAAACATTACAAAACTTGCTCCTCCCACAGTCCAGATTATCCATTCGAAACAATGCCTCACTTATCAGGCATTACAGTATATTTAAATAAATGATTAATTATAATCCATAATTATTAATAAATTGATTGTCCATTGTCCCTAGAACACATAAAAAGTACTTGTTTTTAAAAACCCATGTTGTCAATCCTTTATCATTTACTATGTGATCGATTTAGAGTTTCACGAGGATTTAATTAATTTGCTGGTATTGTCACATTAAACCAGATTATTCGTCGTTATATTAATCGTGAAGTAATAGAAGTTTGGAAATGAGGAAAATGCCATGGTATTTAAATTTAATATTCTCGTTTTGGCGTGAGGTTGCTTAATTAAACATTAGCCAGAATTTCTGACTGTAGTAAAGAGAATAACATTTACACAACGTTCCGCGAATGCCCCTCTCCATTTGTCGACTTAATTTGTATTAAATCCTCAGGGCTTACAGCTTCCCGAGGCCAAGATTAACAATGCTGCTTGGCGAAGTTTCAAAAGATATTTCTCAGTGAGCTCGGGGCTGGCTAGCCACGTCTTTTGCGTAGTGAATGTAGGAAACCGCTCTGATGCATATGCAACAGCTACGTGGGAAATGTGCAGAGGTGCAAGTACTCGCCTTTTCACAGTTCAACAGTCAAAGTACGGTACGTATGCATACTAATCAACTATGTTTTCATTAATTTAAACACGTAAATACATGGTACAGATCACTTTAGAGTAATTATTGAAGCTGAACAACCTAACATTTCATTTAAAATACAACATGTTTCGGTCCTGACGTGGACCCTCATCAGGCGTATGAAGTTAAAGTGTTAATTTATCAATTGTAAAGAACTCTAGTTTTAAATCTTTAATATTACATTTGATAATACCACGTTGTGGGGAGCCAAATGGAAAAAAACAGCCATTTAAAGTCTTAAAAATTATTACAATTTAATTTAATATTAACAGACTTCTTTGAAGATTAATACACAATTAAAATATTTATGAAATTTAGAACACAAAAACTTGCTATAATACAAATGCTTGAAATGGTCAGCAGATTTGATACGGTCAATATAAATGATCAGGATGTCTCCATGTAAACGGGGCAACACAAAAGAATATCATCAAAGATGTGTCTCTCTAACATTTTTAATAAGTCTTACGTCTTGAATAATCTACTACAACTACTCATTGGCTCGACAACCCTTGAAGGGGCTTGACCTACCGATACGTGTGCCAGACATGACACATGACAGGAGTAGTAAGTTTTCTGAATCTCCCTCATCCTTAACCTCAGTTTTCGTGACCAGGATGCGCGCAAACATGCCGGGATTCCAACCCAGGACCTCTGTGATGCGAGGCAATGAAGCTGACCACTACAGCAGACCGGCTCTCGACTAATCACTATTGCTAATCTTACCATCGATGAATTATAAGAAGTGTGTTACATTTCAAATAAATCACGAACTCTCTTATCTGCTAAACTGACTGACTGACTTCATAACTGTCTCACTTTCAGTATTCATCTTGTCCCTGATATGCTTCTCCGACACTTATTATTGACCTCTAACGCAAAATTTTACATCTATTTATGTGTTTTGTACCACACGTCTACCGGATCTAGAACATTCTCGCGTGTACACGTCCAACAATAGTTGCGCTGGCCTGTGTGTCATAACAATTATACCGCCAATACCTCCGGTTCAATAAATGATATACCAATATAAAGATTTAAAATATTATCATGGATTGTATTAATTTGTATTGAAACGAAGTAAATGACAAAAATAAACCATGTTTCACTGTAAATTTCTTCAATGTATACTACACATATGCAAATAATAAAATTTAACTAAGTATTATACTAATATGATATTGGAAATGTGGAAGATGTTACAGTATTAAATAAAATATATAGATAATATGTAAATACTTAGGGAGATAACTGCATTTTGCTGAAGCATTTAATCTAAAATAATTATTTGCCGATTATATTGAGGTTGAAAATGAGTAAATAGGTTGAATGTTTCCGCCTATTAATTTTTTTTAACAATATAAAAGACACTGTGTGGTATTTCTCCCTGAATATTAATCTCTGTCCAGTCTATATTAAATGATATAATATGAAAATATTGTCCAATATTTTATTCATAATTGAAAAAATTATATTTTTCAAAAAGCAACCGTGAGGTTGGAAATACTCTTCAAATGTGTTGAAACTCGCTAGAAGCTTTCCCTTGAAAGAGCAGTAATTTATTGTAGAATATTCTCGTTATATTCTACTGTAGTCACCAGTCTGTTGTTGTAAACCTGACCTCGTAACCACCCTCAGACAAAAAAATTCAAGAGACCATGAATTATTCCCTTTGGACGGAAACAAGTTTTCCTTCACACATTTTGTTAGACGTATGACTTGTGGCGCCATATTTTTAAAACCATGCTCTCATGTTCTACACATTAAACTAGAGCAGTTTATATGTAGAACGTACTGCTATGGATTTTTTGTTTCGTTTGAAGAATGAGTATATCTTTCATTACTATTCGACTTGACAATTTTCGTCATTTTTTTTATTTGGAAGTACAATTCTGCAACTGAGTCGATTTTAGTATTATGAATATTTTCCGCCTGGCACTGCGGTTTTTTTAAAATTAAAGGTTTCTAATGGTCGAGTTAACAACTTGGTCATTGACGACCCGTATATAAATTACAAATAGTGCTTGTTTACGTTAGTATTATGCGATTCACATTGATTCCAATAATATACATACAATTGAACAGTTAGAAAAATTAATTATACATTACAAATATGGGTTTCTTACATTTACATTTTACAATTCACATTTGTTTATCATTTATCATAATAATAGGATAATTAATTACATTAACTTATTTGAAGCTGTGACTGTTGCAAATTCTACTGTACTGTAGTCGTAGTCTGTTTTTATTAGGAGGAGGCGTCTTCTTCTGAATATGTATCACTCTCTTGTTTCTTGACTAAATTTTTGAGCCTTTTTATTCTACTTTTTGCCGTTTTATCATTTAAGTGTGGGTAAAAAGAATCCAATACATTTATGAATGATGTAGAGGATATTTGGTAATCTCTAATAATGCTTCTTGGGTTCTTTGAGTACTACGGAATTGACGTCACGGTTTAATATTCTATTTATTTTCTAATATTCCTGGAACGAGGAAATAGGCTTTGTCACTTAAAATAAACAATAATATTAAAATGTGTTAAATAAATTCATCATTTTTTAATAAAAAATAATTTTACACTTGGATTATTAATTAATTCAACTAAACACATTAAAAGATAATGTAGAAAAAACTCATTTGTTTTGTGATAAGCGATATCACATGTGAATGACGAGTAAGAAACAGGAATTCTAGTAATAACGGTGAAATAAGTTCTAACAATTAATCTAATCAGCCTAATAACACTTCATAGCCTCACAGGCGAAACGAAGAGAATGGTATTAAAAGCAAATGCAAAGTGCCGACCGTCATGAATTTTCCTGGCATTTAAAATAATTGTTTGCTTAAGTAATAAAGGCGGTGCCCAGTTTATGACGCGCCAGTTTGAGGATTCACGTAAAGTTGCGCCAAAACAACCTGGGAAAGCAATCCCATAGATGATTTGAGAATTAATAGATAATGTTTTCCTATGTCGCAGAACGGGATATAAAAACGAGAGAAAAGACTATCGTTAGGCTTCTTATTTTTTTATATTTTCACATTTTTACTTCTGTAACCAATCGTAAAATGACTGTTGCTGTTAAATCACTGTAGCGAGAATAATGGGGACAAAGGATTATGTCCCAAGCTTTTCGGGGAAATAGTAGCAGCTACGACGGTTGGACGGACGACTTCGTGACTGGAGGAACACCCAATACGGCAATGTTTGCTTTAACCGGAACATACCTGTGGCCGGACAAGACAATATTCAGTGACATAATGCCGAAGGTCAGTAAGCAAACCCCTTTTTTTCCCCCCTTAATTATGTTTATTTTACGTTGGAATCAATTAATACCGCGATTTTTACCCCTAAGGTAATTGTTTTTGCAATATTCTACGGCTCACACATTAACAATTAAATAATACTTGTTGAATAAAAAGACATGTTAATCATATTTCAATTTTAAATAATACTTATTTGTAATAATAAAAATTGTTTAATATTTTAACAATCGTTTGACGAGAATTACCTCTTTTTTTTAGGGTAACAGGCTACATGAGGGTAATTTACATAGTGGCAACTCCCCTTTAATAGCATAGGAAGGGATTTAAAATGGGGGGATGTGGAAGGGTAGAGGAAGGTAGCCAAGGGTTAACTGGGGCCCCCGGGGTATGGTTTAAGGATTCTACCTGGCAATTCGCCTAAAAGTTATGCAGGGAAAACCCTAGAAAAACCTGCATCAGGTAGGTCGGGCATTGGGTAGTTGTCCCACGCCCTTCCGATGGTGGGAGAGGGGTTTTCTGTGGGGTCGCAGCTTTCCCCTCGCCGGTCCTTGACCGGTTTAGGAGGCTGCTGGCTGACTATTGCAACGGGAATAACAGACAACTCTTACCGTATGCCCAAGGTCGGCGACCCCGGAACATACACCTCTCAAAACACACCGAGGTGCCTCGGTATATGGGAACCTTAGTTCAAAAAACCAGAGAGATGTGAAGGCATCCCCAAAGATACCCTACGTCAGAGCTTTCTGGGTATGGAGAATTACCTCACAACTGTAATTGAAAATACGGGATTCGTAGCATCTTTCTCAGTTGAGTGAAATCACTAATTTGATGTAAAGTTTCAATCAAATAAAAACAAATGTTTAAAGAGCATTAGTGGAGTCGTCTGTTAATACCCTATGGATCGTCATGTTGATGCAGGTGAAGTCACCGAAAACAAAAAACAAAAAAGATTATTTTCAATCGTAAAACAGTGACACCTGAGTGTCATGAAATAAGCAGACAGTGATTTGTATAATTAACCCATCGCATGAAAATTGATTATCAAACACTGAAGGATTAAACCGGAGGGAATGGAAATTAAAAACCTCACGTCCCGCGCTATGATCTGCCTAGAGCATTTTGATGCAAATAGCGATGTCCATTCATGATAATGTTTGGCCTGTTACACTGGGTTTAAAAACGTTGCAGCATTCTGTCATTTCTATTTCCAGACGTTTCTTTCACCAGAATATTCATAAGTAGGCAGGAAACCTTTCAAATAATCAGAAAAATTATCAGAGAATATAATTTCATATGTTAAAATTAGATGCATTCAAAAGTAACTATGAATGTAAAGCTAATTTATTACTATTATAATAGTAATAATTAATATGATTTCTCTATTACATTAAAACTTTTTTACTTCTCTCAGTTTTTCGAAAACTGTACCACCGCTTCCTTGCGGAATACAAGCAGAATCATATTGCATCAAACTTAAATTACTCGATTCTAAGCAATGAACGTTAGAGGAGTTTAAGCCAGCACAACGTTGTTATTCGTCAAGCAAAAAACATACAAAGACAAAGATATAAAGATCCAAATATTATTTCACAGATGGAAAATCGAAGAAGTCCTGCCATTCTCCAACAGAACGGACAACTACACCTTTTTCAACAGAAACATTACTATAAATACGGAAGTATGTCCTTTAAGAATATAATAAGTAGTGTCAAACAATATTAAATGACCCTATCGACTATGCTGCACAAAACGGGATAAAGTAAACTCTAATCCTTTATGAATCTAAACGCACGTTACGACTGATTTAAATCTTGACGGAGGCCTTCCGTAACGAGGACGTATTTTCGTCATAATCACAGTCTAATCACTCAATGCATTAACGCCACGGCAGTTGACTTTAGAGGGTTTACTTTTTTTGGTGTTAAATTAGAAATACAGATATATGTTTGCCGAAAAATTAAAATTAGATATATGCTCGCAATGAATTCCAATCTCAGTTCTACTATATTTAAAACAGAACGCCACTACGAAAGCTCATGTAAATGATATGAAATAAAATATGGAGAATGGTATTGAAATAGGATCAACAAATATTCAAAAAGAATTAATTGGATAATTATGTAAATAACTAATCGAATCGATAAATGTATGTGTGGGTGGGGAACACATAAAAGTGGCGAATGACAGACAAGTTTTTAACAAAAGGCATTTAAAATATTTCATGGGAATGTGGAATAGTTTATATTGGTTATACCGGCTGGTCCGTTCATACCAGTTAAAAATGATCCTGACACATGCCTTCGGTTACGAAAATTCATTATTTCGGAACATGCAATGATCACAGCGTTGACTTATAACAAACATCTGTCCTGGCTAAGGACGTACTGGAACTGGAAAATACGTCAGGCAATAAAAATTCACGTGTCCCAACAACTTCAACCAATATAAAGGTTATCTCGGAACTGGACTCCTTGCCTCGGCAAGCACGTTAATTATAAGGACACGACACAACACGGGTCAGAGTTGGATTGACTGTAGACGTCTGCGACATGTATAAGGCTAGTTTCACACTTACCCGACAACAGTTTAAACTACATTTTATCCGGCCACTGCTCCTTGCTAGCTTCACATACAGCCGGTTGTCGGTCCGACATATTTTCTACGAATATGGACAGTGATAAGTTATTCCCTTGCATAGTCTGGTATAGATGTTTTTAAAAACATTAATGATGCAATGGGTTAGTCCAATGATTATGAAAAGAGACATGTTGGAGGCATTCTATGTTCTTTTGAGAAGTTGAGAAAATTTGAACACAAGTTTTTTAATTATTTTCGTATGGGTATTGAAAATTTCGACGATATTCTTACACGGATAGAAAAATTCATTCAGCTAATGTATTCCCCCTATACAAACGTTGCAAATCACAATCGCAAAAACAGTGTTATAGTTATATTTATCTAATATTTATTTATTATAATAAATTATATTTACAAAACGTCAGATGTAAAAGGAAACATACAATAAAAAATTTACCACCATAATTCATTTCATCCCTATTTCAGAACTTTTTAGATGGATTCTAAAATTATAACAGAAATAAATAATAAATTCGACTGTTTAGTGGACGCTCAATGTCACTCCAAACAGAGTTTTAATTATCGCGTCTCGAGAGGTCTACAGTTTAAAGTATGAGTAAAGTATGGAGGATTTTTCACAGAACTATAAATTTACATCCTTGATAGATATTGTAAAGACTTGTAAAGTTTTTCAATATTTTGTACTTGAAAGAGACGGCTACAAATTGACGAATACTTTGTCTATAACTGGATTTAGAAGTACAACGAGAAGTGGACGAGTATGTGGAGGAATTTCAGAAAATAGCGTAAGAAACGCGATGATGATTACTTTTTAACTCACACAGACTCAGTAAAATGACAGTTATCTTAAATTTAATATATGGGAAAACAAAACTGGCAAAATGTGTGCTTAATAAATAATTTTTTTTGGAACTATCAGAATTTACAAGCTGTTAAAATGAGTTTTAACAAAATCAATATAGGTTATTTCTTTATCTTCCATATTTTCATATCCATTTCTGAATTCTTTGGAAAATTCTTGCCAATAATTTCTATTCTGTAATCAGTATTTACGCAGTTCTCTTCTATTGTTCCACAAAACGAGTCGATGACGAATTAAATTTATAAGTAGTTGTATAACCTCCGTGATGCTAATGGAATAAATATAAGTAATTTTATTTAAAGAACGCATATGACGAACCAGGAAAAATGTAGACGACAAATCGGGCCGGGTAGATGTGAAACTCTCCATAACTTAATCACCCTCTAGGCTGACGCACTTGGACGACAACCGGAACTCTGCTGTAGGAGAACCTGGCCCCCTGGACAACGAACGGCTCAACTGTCGGCTGCAGGGTGAACGACAACGGCACCGTGTCGGCCTAGTGTGAAACGTATCATAAGTTTTTAACCCTTTCTGTAGTGAGTCTGATGTCATTTAGTCGATTGTCGGGTAAATGTGAAACGAGCCTAAGCTACATGGATGTGTAGTCTTGGTCTAGCTTTAAGAATGCTCGGAGGTATAGATCGAAACGTCAGCAGAAACGCCAGGAATAAATTGCGACAAAAAATCGATTAATAAAATTGAAATAAAATAAGTTTTTCACCAACAGGTTTGAAATAAAATACATTGTATTTAAACAACATTAATTCGCAAATTATTTGCACATCTGTTTAATTTATATAGTATCATCACAATATTTCAAAATAAATAAATATTTCCTTAATTATGACTGCGGAAACTTAAATACTACTATAAAAATTATACTTCATAAATCCATGAGATTTTAATTTTACAACGATGAATTAAATCTAAAAGAATATTGGGTGTAACAAAGTAATGTACTGTACACGTGTAACTAGTCATTTTAGACGCAGTGAATTAAAATTTGTAAAAAGGTTTCATCAGTGTCTATTATTTCTATTTTTTTTTTCATTTACACTTTTATCTAAGAGACACTTATAAATAGGAGAGTAAAATAAATATGCTGTTGGTTTATATGTTCGTTAATCATTGAATTTTATTTATATAAGTAATGCAGGTCTAGGAAGAATATCATTTAATAAAATTAAAATTTAATAATGTTTAGGTAACTCATATATTTCAATATTTAGTAAATGAAAATTGTCATCAATAAATGAATGACGTTAATTTAACCTGCGCATAAGACTGGAATTCAAACGGATAAAGTATATAAAAATAAAGATATATCTACAAACAATAAATGTTTATAAATATCTAACAGAATAAAAATTCATGACACGTCGCTTTTACAAATAAAAACAATTGAAATTATTTATTTAAAATTTCGTTAATAAGTTCATTAAATTTCATTTCTTGATCAAAAATTACTTCGTAATCGTTTATAGTTTGTAAAGGATTTTACATATGATTATAGTATTTCTGAAAAAACCATGATTAGTGTATAAAAACTGGGAATATAGAAGTCAAAAGGTTCAATTCTTACATTCACTACGCCAGTTAGTGGGCGAAAGGCAGTAATTTTAAAGTAATGAGTAAACAATGATTGGTGTCGAATCTGCGATTATGGAAGTCACTGCGTTTAATATTGACATTTACCATACTAGTTTTATGTATTTCAGCCCCCTAGGAAAGGGAGGGGGGCGAAACAAATTTCCGCGTACAATATTACATGCGTACAGAAATTTCTACCCTGCTGCTTCAGATCCAGGAAGTAACACCGAGGGCTTAAGGCACACTTCTATGGGCGAGGGTAGAGGGGATTTAAAAAACTTTCAGAAACGGCCATTATTAGCGTCAAATAAACCGTTTCCGGGTGGCTGAATTTTATAGTGTTATTATAAAAGTTTTAAGTGTTTAATTTCAACTCCAGAAGGCAAGGAACAGAAGCACCAGTATGGATGTGGTAGAAGGGTTTTCAGTGAAGTTTAATGCGAAAAGACCGAGATAATGATCGATTCTGGGGTTATAGGAGTCGCTGAGTTTAATTGTCGTATTAACCATGGTGGTTAAGGAAACTGTATCGCCCTTGATGTGGAAGTAGACGTGGCTGACAAAATGTTACCCAGAGTATTTTTGACCCTCTTAATTTTTTAATCTACCAGTATAATTTTGGTCTCTATTCAGTTAAAGGTTGCATCTTATTTACTACTTTAAGGTACCAGAAGTATTTTTGGACTTTAAGTTAGCAATTATTTCATTCTTTTAATTCTCTTATTTTATGTATTAGAAAATTCCCGACTTGTTAAAAGCAACGTGAGTCATCATCCTGGTTTATTTGAAGTTATCTGCCGTCGGGTGAATTGGAGGAGGTGAATGCAAATATTAAATGTTGCAAACGTTGACGCAAATGATGCTATTTAAATGAAATGTTTACCAAGAGGTTAATGTAGAATCAATTCATTCTCTAAACAAATAAATAAATACCCGGGGGACGCCGCGCACTCAGGAAGTTAATAAATAAGATGAACAAATGCAGTCTTAGATAGAAACCCTGTGGAACTGCCGGAAGTTGTTCGATATATAAAGTTCTTCAATTTAAGACATCAAGCTTTTACTGAATTCGTCATTAATGCTTGACATTTTGTTTACTTTGAATGAAAAAATATAAAGAGTTTATGTAATAAAACTAGACTTCATCCTTACGCATGAAGGTAACCATAATTTGACGAAATTAAATGTCATTATTCTGAGTTTGTCACGTATAATTCATACAAATATTTTTCGAATGGTGTTCGTATTTCAAGCAAGTCTATAATTTGTTTTTCAATCCATGGTACTAGACTTATGTATCACGTATTTTCATTTAGTTGAACATATTACCTTCAGTTAAATACTTCAATTAAAGTCACCAAAATTAAGGAAAAAATGTAGTTGCAATTGTTTAATAAAATATAACATCAAGCTAATAAGTAATATTCAACAACAGTTTTGTATCATTACAAATTTATTAACTATAGCAGTTTGAACAATTTTAATATTAAAAAGACAAATATGGAAGTGTTTTAAGGGCCAATGAAATGTTTTAAAATATTCTTCAAATGCGTTAACTGCATCACCATCGCTAAGCATTTCATATATATATATATATATATATATTGTAATAACCAGCTAAGAAAGACATGAAGTCTGTTCTTATTTTTGTCAGATTTGTTTACAAACTGAGACTGGGGACCCTTGAGTGGTTGGTACATATTAAAAATAATGATAAAATGACGGATAAGTGGACTTTTAGAGAAGGGAAGGACAAATAATTGTGCCATTTTGGCAGCTCTTAGGGCAAATTGTGTGACCGACGGAGCCCTGAAAGGCATCATAACAGATGGACGAGGCAATTATACTAAAAGGAGATGCTTGTTGTAATTGATTAAGTGGCTCTCGGAGCGGGTGAAAGCTAACAGATGGCGTTTGTTTTGGCGAACATGTAATTTCAAAACAACTGTGAAAACAAGGGAATATCCGGGAACCTGGATATAAATAAGAGGGCAGTTGGACAGTAGAGGAGCTTCATTATCATTTCGTGTTGGAGAGGAGACGGATGTGAGTGGGAGAGAGCGGTGGTGCAGGGCGGACAAAGGTCCGAGAGTAATCAGATGGACATCAGTCGTCAATAGTTGGGCGTTTCTTCGTGGAGGTCTGTCTGAAACCAGCGTTGTTTGAATTCGTCGAGAGGGTGACGTCGTCAAGAGTGTGAGTGCAGCCTGGGGACTTTTAAACCTGTATGAAGTGAGTGTGTGGAACAAACAGCGTGTAAGTTTAATTTTCTGAATTAATAATTGTAAATTGCTAATAAAAGGTAAAAAGTGTCAGATTTCGTTAATTTGGTTAATTTGGTTACTTTTGTTCATTGGTTTCAATCGTTTCTTTTCGTTTCAATCATTTCGTTTTTCGTTTATTGTAACTGTATTTGTTTAATTGTAACATTTTGTTCTGTTTCCTTATCAACCCAGTAAAGACCTTGAGGGTACCGAGTCCAATTATTTAAAATGTATTCTAAGTTAAATAAAATTGTTTTGATTTATAAAAATTTCATCAGATTTGTGTAATTGAAAATTGTGTTATAATAAATGATAATTGTTTGTTCAAATTGATGGTAGTTTTATTTTATTTTGATGTATTACATAAAATGGCTACCACAACGTGGGGCAAGTTTCTTTAATCAAAAAATTAAAAGTGTTTATTACAATAGATATATATATAATGGATAAAGTTTTGGATACATAACCTTTTTTTATAAATATACATGCCTAATATAATATTGAATAAAAAAAATCAGTCAATCTTGTTTCAATAATAATAAACGTAAAGTAAAGTGATCCCCGCTATAAATTATTTGTTAATTGCAGTATTGTTAACGCGAAATTGATTTATTTCACCCTGGATGTATTCGTTCAGTATTTCATTACTGCGTTTGCAAGTTTTCTGCACTTTACATATCCGTTTAATGGAGAGTGTAACCGAAGCTGGTAGAACTTTGCAAGCGCTTTCTGCCGAGAACGAATGTTTTATCTGAGCAAACTTGAATTCGCGGTTCCCCACAATTCAAACACGACGGTACGCCGCCTTTAATATTTCTCTGTCAATGTCTCCTCCTCGCAAGGTAATACGGTTATGTACTCTGGATTCTTCACTGCAGTTACAAACAGAAGTGCTCCTTATCTTTTACAAAAGATGCGAAAAGGCTTTACTTCTCATACCAAATTAAATAAAGCAAAGAGAGAGCACATTATATATTTAAAAAACTAACTTAAATGTCGTAATAACCTATTTTGTATTCGTGTACTAAAATATTTGTCTATAGTGATGCAATAACACTTAACAATAGCGTTTATTTTAAAAAAAGTATGAAATAGGCTGACGGATTTCATCTTGGTTACTTTTAGAATGGGAGATAATACTCCAGACTTAAAACTTTTTTATATTGATTTATTTTCTGTCGCATCAACAGCTAAGGTTATTGTCAACTAATTAATTAATTAAGGGAACTCATTTTGCTTTGTCGGGGACCTGATTTGACGAGAGTTTCTCTTTCGCCCACAAACATCAACGCCCTCGTTTTCCAACCCGGGACCTCTGTGGTGATGCGAGGCTGTCAAGCTGACGCGTTTGCGTACGATATTTGGATCTTTATGTTTTGGAACATTGTCGATTTTACAGACCCTACAGTAAGAAAATGACTTAAAAGTAAATTTCCTGAGAGATCACTTGATTTCGTGCTAGTGTTAGCCTTGTTCAGGCAGTGGCTAGGCCTATGGGGGACCGAACATGTCGGGAATCATTGTTGGGATATTTTGGGTTTAGGAAATGTGTAAATTTAAACGATCTGTGACACGTAAAGTTATTTCACATGAAGGAAGAAAGGACGGTGCAGACAGCTATGTATAGGGTAATCCACATAGTGGCAACTCCCCTCTTATAGCATAGGAAACGGAGTCAGAGGGGAGATGCGGAAAGGTAGAGCAAGGCAGCCTAAAAGTGATGCAGGGAAAATCCTAGAAAAACCTGCATCAGGTAGGTCGGGAATATAGTACTTGTCCCACACCATTCCGATAGCGGGAGAGGGGTTTGTTGTAGGGTTACAGATTTCCCCTCCCCGTCCCTTGACTAGTTTAGGGGGCAGCTGGCCGACTCTTCCAATAGGAATAGCAGACAACTCTTACCGTATGCCCAAGGTCTGTGACCCCGAACATACACCTCTCAAAACAGGCCGAGGTGTTTCGGCATGTGGGGACCTTAGTTCAAAAAACTTGAGAGATGTGAAGGCATCCACAAAGGTAGCATCCTCCAGAGCTCCCTGGGAAGATTCACCTGCGAGAGAATCTGATGTGACACTCGTGCGAGATTTAATTGTATGGTAAGTTTTCGTGAAGCTGCAGTTTCGTTTATTGTGTACTCTTAGATGTTAGTGTATTCATTAAGCAATTACTGTTTTATATATCTGTTTTTGATAGAAACAGAAAACTGTAACTTAAAAGATACAGTAAAACTGTAACTTACGTTGTTGGATCTCGAACTGGTATTCAGAAGATATTTTTTCTTACTTATTACTTCATTTTTAGCTGTCAGTGAGACGAAATAAAATTTGCTGAGAAACTTTTCAACAGACATGGACACTAGCAGACGGTGTTACTAAATATATGATTCTAATTTCGAATTTAATAGAAACCAAAATTTTGGTGGTTATATTTATTGTTATTTATTTCTATTCCATAAATACATATACCGTATTTTGCGGACCATAAGACGCACTTTTTTCTTCCAAAATTGCCTCCAAAATTCAGGTGTGTCTTATACTCGTAATTAATATAAAAATGTCCAGTGTTTGATTAAAAATTCCCGCCAGTCTTAAAAATGGCCGTATATTCAATGCCGCGATAAACCTATCTCTATCTAGCGACATTGGATTCAACTGGCAGTTGCAGTGCACCGATGCGACGAACGAGGGTTGGATGGACGAGGCTGGTATGAAATCATGGATTAACAGAGTGTTGGACAGAAGGAAAGGTGCTTTATTAGTGATTTGAAAAATTATGTGAAAGAGAATTTGAGACAGGGAAATACAGAGCTTGCTGGACTTACTTCAGAATTGTAACCTCTTGATGTCTCGATAAATAAACCAAATAAAGTGTACATGAGACAGGAATGGAAGAAATGGATGACGGATGAAACCGAACATGAATTTACTCCGAAGGGAGCTTTTAAAAAACGACCTACAATCAAGCAAGTTTGTCAATTGGATAGATAAAACAGTGGTCTAGAGTGAGAGAAGATATTATTTTTATATCTTTTAAGAAGTGCGACATAAGTAACTATCTCGATGGCAGTGAAGACCATCTTATATATGAAGAGGAAGAAGAAGATGAAGAAACTCACAGAGAGAGCTTTGGCGGAGGCTGCCTTTTGGGACGCCTTCACATCTCTCTGGTTTTTTGAACTTAGGTTACCACATGCGGAGGCACCTGTTTTGAGAGGTGTATGTTCCGGGGACGCAGAACTTGGGCATACGATAAGAGTTGTCCGCTATTCCTATTGGAATAGTCGGCCAGCTGCCTCCTAAACCGGTCAAGGCACGGCGAGGGAAAGCTGCGACCCCACAGCAAACCCCTCTCCCTCCATCGGAAGGGCGTTGGACAAGTACCCAATGCCCGACCTGCCTGATTCAGGTTTTATAAGGTATGTCCAGCATTACTTTTTGGCGAATGCCGGGTAGGATCCTTAAACTATAGCCCGGGGGCCTTAGTTAACCCTTGGCTACCTTCCTCTACCCTTCCGCATCCTTTAAAATCCCTTCCTATGCTATTAAAGGGGAGTTGCTACCTTGTGGATTACCCATATGTACCCAGTTCCCCCTTCCCCCCCAAAGAATGTTCAGATGACGATTTTAAGGGATTTTAAAGGTCAGTTCGGTTTTATAAACTAAGAATTTGGTTTTAGTGTGTCTAAAAAATTGATTAAAAATTAAGGTGAGTCTTAAAATCCGTAAAATACGGTAATGAGAGTATATGAAATACCAAAGTCTATGGCCAGCACAGAAAATGAGGTTTCCTAGAACTTGTGCGTCCTCAAAAATTAAATAAACTCAATATTATTTTCGAAAAAATATATTTAGAACATATCATTTTAAATCACCAAAGATATTATGAGATTGTTTTAATAGATAAATGGTGTCATTGGCATCATGAAATGGAAGCGATTGTATTTTTATTTCTGTACCGTATTGAACCCACGTAAGAATTGAGAAACCCGTTCTTTTGGTGCTAATATAATTGTTATTCCTCATAGATATGTGCAAATGAGGCTACCACTTTTCTGACTAAATTATATTGGTGGAATTGAATTTTCTGTAAATCGATAATTGTTAATTGAGTTTTATCTGACGTTGATGGCAATTCGAAGTCTAATCAATTCAAAGGCATATTAGTATCAAAATAAATTGTAATCAAACGCGTTACTGATATATAATCCATTAAGGAACCAAGAGGTCTAATTTTTTTCATACTTATTATAAATCTGAATTTAAGACATTAACCTAACACTTTTCTCAGAATAAAATTTTAATCCATTTAATACTGTTAGAATCTACTGAGTACTTTACTACGTAAAATCCATTGTGTTTCAATGTAGTATAGAAATATTTCATATTTACTTCTCATTTCATGCTTTTAATAATTCTGTGACTTATTAAACTGTATAATTTTATTATTTAGGCGATTCCTTGTTGTATAAATATAATTAAAAGTAAGGAATGTGCAGTTAATACGAAAGAAAACCAAGCGTAATTCTGGTTTGGTAAAACAATTATAAATATTAAATATTTTCTTGTTTTTCCATTAACACGTAATTGGGACCTACTGTTGCCATGTTACGTAACTACATTAAATACTTCTATATTACGAGTATGTACTATGGATCAAAAGTTTATAATTGTTGGTTTTATTTGAAGATATTTTAGCTAATGACTAGATTGATGTGATTCTGACAATACGTTTCCTCATGTTCTAAGCGCTTTACTTATCCGTTGTAAGAAAAGATCGTTTTTGTTCATAGAGAGAAAATATTGAATTTAAATATTTAATTGACAGTTCCTGTAGGTGTGTGTAAATCTCGGGCCATTAAAAGCATACAAAAGTAAATTTCTTCGGGAATCCATCGGAGGAGGCTGCGAGGGCTATTCTCTCGCAGGCAATACCTACGAGGGATGTTCTCTCGCAGGCAGAACATTGTAGGAAAGGTACGAACGGGTTACCTTTGGGGATGCCTTTTCCTCTCCGTTTTTTAACAAAGGTTCCCACAAACCGACGCACCTCGGCCTGTTCTAAGAGGTATATGTTTTGGGGTCACAGACCTTGGGCAAACTGTAAGAGTTGTCCGCTATTCCTATTGGAATAGTCGGCCAGTTGCCTCTTAAAATGGTCGAGGCACAGAGAAGGGAATGATAAGTCCCCACAGAAAACTCCTCTCGCGCTATCGGAAGGGCGTGGGACAAGTACCCAATGCCCAACCTACCTGATGCAGGTTATTCTAGGGTTTTCCCTGCATTAATTTTAGGCGAATGCTGGGTAGGATCCTTAAAATATAGCCCGGGGGCCTTAGTTAACCCTTGGCTACCTTCCTCTACCCTTCCGCATCCCACCATTCAAATCACTTCCTATGCTATTAAAGGGGAGTTGCCCAACGTGGATTACCCTCATGTAGTCTATTTCCCTAAAAATAAAAATATAAAAAAAATTCTTCGCGACGAGTGGTTGCCTGCGAGGGCTATTCTCTCGCAGGCAGAACTTTGAGAATGACTTTTTTGAACTAAGGTTCCCACCAGCCTCGGACTGTTTTGAGAGGTGTATGTTCCGGGGTCACAGACCTTGGACATACGGTAACAGTCGGCCAGCTGCCTCCTAAATTGGTCGAGGTACGGAGCAAACTCTTCTCCCGCTATCGGAAGGGCGTGGATAAGAAACCAATGCCCGACCTACCTGATGCAGGGTTTTCCCTGCATTACTTGTAGGCTAATACCGAGTAGGATCCTTAAACTATAGGCCGGGGGCCCTAGTTAATCCTTGGCTACCTTCCTCTACCCTTCCACATCCCCCCTTTCAAATCCTTTCCCATGCTATTGAAGGGGAGTTGCCACCATGTGGATTACCATGTAGCCTGTTACCTAAAAAAAAATCTTCGCAATGTTGAGAATAATTGTTCCAAGTGTATAATTTTTTAAAATAAATTTGTCTATTATTTTAACAGCTAGACGCGGTGTTGAGTTAAATTTTTGTAGGCGCTGGTAGTGTGTGCTGGGTCTCTAGTGGACGTGGCGTCGTCAGCAGCCGAGACGTCCGTAACGCGATTTCCGTCGCCTGGTTGGTATCTCCAGCACGGACGGACTATTTCACGCCCCCTCGCGGCTGCTAGATACTTCAGCACACTCATAAAATATCGAAGTGGTCGCACTACAACCTCTCCTGTTCCTGTTCTGAACAATGAAGACACTTCTCATCCTTCAAGACTCGTACAATCACACGACTTCAAACCTACAGCAACATTTTTAAGTATAGAACTTGTGCTCATAACATCGGGCAAAAATAAATCATATGATAATGATTTGTAACCTTCAATCGATTACCATTCTTTATTATTAGAAAAATCATTTCAAGGAGAAAAACAGTGTACACAAATTAATTATTTCTATGTTTACTATTTCGAGAAAACTGAAGTAACACAGTTTTACAATACAATCCGTCGCAGCTTCTTCACACTATAGGTTCTACGCGCTTCTACTATGCAGTCAAGTTTTTTTTAGAGTTACATGCAACACGAGGGTAATGCACATGGTGGAAACTCACCTATAATAGAATAGGAAAGGATTTGAAAGGGGGGACGCAGAAGGGTTAACTAGGGTCCCCAGGCTATTCTGTAAGGCCTCTATCCGGCATTTGCCTAAAAGTAATGCAGGGCAAACGCTAGAAAACTTGCATCAGGCAGGTCGGGCATTTGGTAGTTGTCCCACGCCATTCCGATGGCGGAAAGGGGGTTTGCTGTGGGGAGGCAGCATTTCATTCTCGACGAGTTTAGGCGGCAGCTGGCCGAGTGTTCCAACGGGAATGAAAAACAATTCTTACCGTATACCTAGAGTCCGTGAACCCGAAACGTACATGCCTGGGCTTGTGGGAACCTTAGTTCAAAAACGGAGAGAGGAAAAGGTAGCCCCCTCCGTCTCTCCTAAAAGGTTCTGCCTGCGAGACTGCCTGCGTGACTGCGCAGACTTCAATACTCACAACTTCCAATTTTTTATATAAAAAAGAAATATATTAGACAGGCAATGTATAGGGTAATCCACAAAGTGGCAACTACCCAACTACCCTCTTATAGCATACGAAAGGGATTTCAAAAGGGGGATCCGGAAGGGTAGAGGAAGGTAGCCAAGGGTTAACTACGGCCCCCGGTCTATAGTTTAATGATCCTTTTAGGCAATTCGCCTAAAAGTAATGCACGGAAAACTCTAGAAAAACCTGCATCAGGTAGTTCGGGCATTTGGTACTTGTCCCACGGCCTTCTGATGGCGGGAGAGGAGTTTCCTGTGGGGTCGCAGCTTCCCCTCGCCGTACCTTGACCTGCTCAGGAAGCAGCAGGCCGACTATTCCAATAGGAATAGCGGACAACTCTTACCGTATTCCCAAGGTCTGTGACCCCGGAACATACACCTCTCAAAACAGACCGAGGTGCCACGGCATGTGGGAACCTTAGTTCAAAAAACCAGAGAGTTTGAAGGCATCCCAAAAGGTAGTCTCATCCAGAGCCCTCGGAAAAGGATTTTTTTTTTACAATATATCACATACCATTTGCTGAAAATTGAATTAGTAGAAGAGATTAAATATTTTAATTGGATTGGAAAGTGACACTGAATTAAAACTTTTTGGCAAACTGTTTATGAAAATGCCTCGCTTTCGTCTGCCTCAGTATAATGTACAGATCGGTTTGCTATTTTGACGATAATGAAATATAAATGTCACACACACACAAGTATCTGAAACTCTTCATTATAATTCTAATGTTATAAGTGATGTAACAATTGTCCGGTTTGTTGCCGAAATTAACATCTAAAAAATAAAATTGTTATTAAAAATTATTTTAAGTGAAAGACACTGAGAAAAGGAATATTCACAATACTTAATACTTGGAAGTATATTAGTATTTTAATATGTTATATATATATATATATATATATAAAACAGTTAAGGAAAATGTGACTTGGTTAAATTAAATAACACATTTAGATCAACTGAAGATATGCAGAGGGAGGATGAAGAGAGATCACTGAATGAAAAAAATGGATAAAAAAGGCTCCAGTAAAAACAGAATTTTGCAATCATGTTAAAGTTGAATTGACGCCAATGACGAAAAATATGTGGTATCACTTACTAAAAGAAAGGGGACACATTAAAGAAACTTTTCCAGAAACGAAGTTTTGATTAGGGGGATTAATTAGGGTTTTTAATTTGTTAAATTTACTTCCATATTATAAAATGCCAATGTCGATGTTTTGTTAGATTCTTCTTCTTCATCGGCGTTACAGCCTGGAGTAGGATTTGGTCTCACAAGCCTATTGCATTCCTCTCTTCTGTGCGCTCTCTCCCTCCGTCTTCCAACCCTCATAATCCTACGGTCTTCTCCCTGGTCCTGTAACCATCTCTTCCGTGGTCGTCCACTCTTCCTCTTCCCTTCCATGATTACATTTAAAAGTTTTCTCGGCAGTCTTTCTTCCTCCACCCTTTCCACATTTCCTAGCCAGGCCAAACGTCAGGACTTAATAAACCTTACTACGTCTTCGCCTTTGAGTACCACGTCTATTTCCTTATTTTTTCTTATTCTTAATCCTTCACCCTCTCTCACCAAGCCATATACCCTACTTAACACTTGCCGTTCAAAAATTCTTAGAGCGTTCTCATCAGCAGACGACGTTGCCTGCGACTCCGAACTGTACGTCACAACTGGCCTTACGAGGTATTGAATAGCATAACTTTCAAGTGTCTGGATAGAAGTTTTGGTTTCAAGAGCTCAGTATTAGTAAGGTAAGCTTATTTTGTTTATTCTAATTCAATGTGCTGTATAAGGTTTAAAACTTATTGCATGACACTCGTGAAAGTGTTTGTTGCACGCATAGGGCGATATAATGAACAAGGAATCTAAGTAAATCAGCGTTACATAATTGAAATTAGAAACAAATATTTTTACCATTCAACATTTCAAATAATTGAATTGTCAAAATACTGTTAGAAGTTTCTGTAATGATTCATATGCACAAAAAATGAAAATTTTATATAATATTGTTATATCTTTGAAAGAGATGTTCCGTAGCGATGTGCGATTATCGCGGATATTCCTTGTCAGCTGGGAGCAACTCTGAGGTGGATTTCGTTGAAGAAATAATTAGTGGGAAACACAAAAGCGACATTTTATATGGAAAAGGACCTTTGTGAGGTATATGAAGAATATTTATTCAACGCAAATTTCGGCCGTTTTAGCATTTTTGAAAATTTCCACTCCCGCCTGTAGGGGCAGTATCTTACTCCCAGGTGTTTTTCTCCGGTTTAAAAGGAAGATATGTACCAAATATGGTCGAAATTACTCCACGTGTTTACGATTGTACGCTGAACATTGTTTTTCTCTTACACCCCCACAGAACAATTTAAGCGGCATGTTGAATGTCATAATTAAACTCGGCGACTTTCATAACCCCGTATTCGACACGAATCTCTCTTGTTTTCGTGTTCATTTATGGAATGCTCCTCCACGCGTACTCCTGAGGGTGATCCCCTTCCATGCCGAAAGACGATGAAAATTTACACTTAACTGCTTCGAGCACACTATCAATGTCATTGGCCCAGAAAAATATTTTTATATATACAGTAATGCTAATTAGGGGCCATTAATTGTTTTAATATAATTGGATTGTTAGTGGTACATTTCTTGAAAGCAACAATCACGGCTCTTTGTCGGCTATAATTTTTGGCTACCGCGCGCTGGTACGGAAGAGTCCGGCGAACGTTTCGAGAGAGAGAGAGGGTTTTTTTTAGGGCAACAGGCTACATGAGGGTGATCCACATTGGGCAACTCCCCTTTAATAGCATAGGAAGGGATTAGAAAAGGGGGATGCGGAAGGTAGCCAAGGGTTAACTAGGGCCCCCGGGCTATGGTTTAAGGATCCTGCCCGGCATTCGCCTAAAGAAATGCAGGGAAAACCCTAGAAAAACCTGCATCGGGTAGGTCGGGCATTGGGTACTTGTCCCACGCCCTTCCGATAGCGGGACAGGAGTTTGCTGTGGGGACGCAGCATTCCCTTCTCCGTGCCTCGACCAGTTTAGGAGGCAGCTGGTCGACTATTCCAATAGGAATAGGGGACAACTCTTGCCGTATGGCCAAGGTCTGCGACCCCGGAACATACACCTCTCAAAACAGACCGAGGTGCCTCGGCATGTGGGAACCTTAGTTCAAAAAAACCAGAGAGATGTGAGAGCGTCCCCAAAGGTAGCCCCCGCCAGAGCTCTCTGGTAAGGTTCACCTGCGAGAAATCCTCTCGCAGGCTTACTTCTATATGAGAGAGAGAGGTTTTTTTTTTTTTTTAGGGCAATAGGCTACATGAGGGTAATCCACTTAGGGCAACTCCCCTTTAATAGCATAGGAAGGGATTTGAAAGGGGGGATGCGGAAGGGTAGAGGAAGGTAGCCCAGGGTTAACTAGGGCCCCCGGGCTATATTTTAAGGATCCTACCCGGCATTCGCCTAAAGAAATGCAGGGAAAACCTTAGAAAAACCTGCATCGGGTAGGTCGGGCATTGGGTACTTGTCCCACGCCCTTCCGATAGCGGGAGAGGAGTTTGCTGTGGGGACGCAGCTTACCCCTCGCCATGCCTTGGCCTGTTTAGGAGGCAGCTGGCCGACTATTCCAATAGGAGTAGCGGACAACTCTTGCCGTATGCCCAAGGTCTGCGACCCCGGAACATACACCTCTCAAAACAGACCGAGGTGCCTCGGCATGTGGGAACCTTAGTTCAAAAAAAACCAGAGAGATGTGAGAGCATCCCCAAAGGTAGCCCCCGCCAGAGCTCTCTGGGAAGGTTCACCTGCGAGAAATCCTCTCGCAGGCTTCCCATCTTAAAGAGAGAGAGTTTTTTTTTTTTTTAGGGCAACAGGCTACAAGAGGGTGATCCACATTGGGCAACTCCCCTTTAATAGCATAGGAAGGGATTAGAAAGGGGGGATGCGGAAGTGTAGAGGAAGGTAGCCAAGGGTTAACTAGGGCCCCCGGGCTATGGTTTAAGGATCCTACCCGGCATTCGCCTAAAGAAATGCAGGGAAAACCCTAGAAAAACCTGCATCGGGTAGGTCGGGCATTGGGTACTTGTCCCACGCCCTTCCGATAGCGGGAGAGGAGTTTGCTGTGGGGACGCAGCTTACCCCTCGCCATGCCTTGGCCTGTTTAGGAGGCAGCTGGCCGACTATTCCAATAGGAATAGCGGACAACTCTTACCGTATGCCCAAGGTCTGCGACCCCGGAACATACACGTCTCAAAACAGACCAAGGTGCCTCGGCATGTGGGAACCTTAGTTCAAAAAAAACCAGAGAGATGTGAGAGCATCCCCAAAGGTAGACCCCGCCAGAGCTCTCTGGGAAGGTTCACCGTGCGAGAAATCCTCTCGCAGGCTTACTTAACAAAAAGAGAGAGAGGCTGACCTAAAAAGTAAATATAGCGTGGTCCAGGAAGTTCAACTGCGAGATCTATAAAACACAAGTAAATAGTGCTTGAGAGAGAGACTCATGATATAAAATCGCAAAGTGGAAGCAAAAGGGTATGCACCACACAGAAGCGAAATAACATTTCGCATAAAGGCATCGAGGAGACATACGTCCGAGGGCTGACCGAGGGAGCGGCTGATCCCAAAATTCCAGGTGAAATAACAACGAGAACTACGACCGTGTTTATTAAAAACGATGTGTAGAATCAGTGAATAACGGTCTTTTTAGTGAGTTGTGCCCTCAAGCTGCAAAAATCAGATCTGGTACCAGAAAGACATATGTGAGTACAAAACAATTATTATAAATAAAATATATATAAAATTTGGTTTGTAAATTTGAGGAAATTAAATGTGCAAAGTGAGGCTGATAATTTGTTTATTTTGAAGAATAAAATTTGTTTTTTTTAATTATTTTTTTTTTAAATTAAAGCCTTCCATTTGATCGTTACATATTGGTGTCTTCAATGTGTGGCTAACTAGGAATTTAAATAATTAAGTGCAGACAGTTGATCATTACAGTATTTATTCACATTCCCATAAACAGCTCTGCGACTCAGGACGGGAACTCATTATTCCTTGTCGGGGAAGTGATTTGACGAGTTTGTCTCACGCACACAAACATACGCTGGGATTGTAACCCGGGACCTCTGTGATGTGAGGAAGTCACGCTGACCACTACACAACAGGAGCTCGGCAAAAATATTTATTCGACGCAAATTTGGACCTGTTTAAAAGTTTCCATCCGCTTCAACCCCCCCCCCCACCCCTCCACTGCCTATGGTGGTAGTCGTATCTTAACGTGATAGAATTTATTTCCGATTTGAAACGAACATAAGAACAAAATTTGGTCGAAATCGTCCCACGCGTTTTGATTTGTATGCGGTGAATACACACAATTCTATTAACTAAAAAAGAAGATAGATTGTACAGACCTATTAAGATCTTTTAAAAAATGAAGAGCGTATTTTTTTTATTTTGTGAAAATAATTGTGTTTTAAAAAATTCCATATGAAAATATTGACTGTGGCCGTTAATTCTCACAGTGTCAACTCTTGTACAAGTTCTTCTTTTGAGTTAGTGGCACTGGCCTGACCTTCCTTCTTATGCAGTGTTCGATCACATCAGCGTGAGCAGAATCTGCAAAAAAAAAGGCTTGTCACAGCTGCTTCGCACGCAGTTCAATTTAATATTGGCTCAGCCCCAGGTCTTGGCAGTAATTTCCGTATTTATACATTTCTGTGAATGTTGGAGAAAAAAAAGCCCTCAGAATTGGGATATTAAGATTTTACAAACGAGTTTAATTCATTTATTCACAACCTCTTTTCTCAATGAAAAAAATTACTTCTGATTGAAAGTAATGAATAAGAAAGATAATCAATACGGACAAAAATTTTACCCTTTTTTGTCTGTGTTGGTAATGTTTCTTATTCACTGTTTTCTAAATCTTTATATCAATATTATATGAGAAATTAGTTCAACTTCTCTGGTGTCGTTCTAAGGAAATGACATATTGAATTTGAAATATAGAGAGGAAATATTTAATGCGGATAGTAATGTACAGAAACTTATATTTTATCTACTATTTCTAGAAGACGATGGCAGTGAATGTAATCGAAACTTCGCGAATACAATTGTTTATTCGGTTAGACGCCCGAGAGGAGTTTATTCATTCTCCACACCGAGAAAGACTACACTCTTTACTATATTTTTTCCCTGTTAATTTCCGTACAATTATCACTGAAAACTTTCAAGATTATTTAATAATCAGTTTGTAATATGAAAAGAAACAATTTATTTTTATTTCATCATAATCAAAAACTTGTATACCAGCAGCTTTCCCAGTTCACGATAAAATATAGAATTGAAATATGTTAAAATCTTACAAAGTGAGAATAATTTAAGTAAAATAAAACTTTTAGAGGAAGTGCATATCTATAATAATATTAATAACACTATGAATAATATAAATAAGCCGGGGTTGGTGTCTACTGTATATACCGAAGTTCTGATAAAAGTAAATAAAACAAATAAGAAGTTATAATATGTATAACATGATATAGACGGGTAGTGTGTATATAAAATATTTTTCTGTAAAGATAAAAATGCAGTTAAAATAACGATAAAGTAGTGTGTAAGATATTAAAATAAAAATGTATAAATAAACGATAATGTAAGACAGTTGGTAGTTATTGAAACGCTCACCATGTGTTATAAATAAGAGTAGCCCGCGTGGTTTCACAATGGCTTAGTTACGTAAACAGTACGGTTCAAATCGTTGATGACTGATCGATGAACTGTTGTTTAATACAGGTAAAATGTCATTAGTGTGGCATGTAAGATATGAATGTAATACCATCATTGTTATTGTTTATATAAATATTTTCTAAATTGATATGGTCAGCTTACCTCAAGCTTCTGGTGTATATGCTTTTGATGATGAAGAAATAAGAATAAATTTTTTCGTTTGATAATGTGTACTGATTTTCCCATATTTAATGGTAGGCCTACTAAAATCATTAGTCTTTCTTGGTGATTTTCAAGATTTTAAATGCTTATTTTGCATTTATCGTAGTATTGGTTTATAATGTATTTTCATAGAGAAACTAATACGTTGGAGAATATTGCACATTAATGTAATTGAAAGATGATCAATAGCAAAACGAGAGCAAGAACCAAAATAAGAAGATAAATTATTAAAAATTTCGTAATCATAAGGCATAAAGGATTCTTGCAGCTACAGTAAACAAATAAAATGAAATCCTAACGTTTGTTTTGAAACATTGAAGAAGCAGAATCTTTGGATTAATATTTTCAGGATTCAGTTAAACGTCTCCAAACCGATAGTGAATCTCTAATTAAATTTAATGGTTTAAAATAATTAATGTGGTGTAGCGGTCTGCATCACAGTGGTCCCGAGTTTGCATTGCGGCATGGTGATAAAAGATTGTTCTCGTCATGGTCATTTAAGACTGAAGGAGAATCGACACTGATCAAGTGCCACTACTGAACCCAGAATGTGTCATGTAAGATGTCAGTCTTACAGCCAAGGGCCTAAATAGCTCGAAAAATAATGTAAATATTAATGCCCGTATAATTCAGAAATATTAAGTTTAATGAAAAATTACAATTACCTCATATAAAAATTTGTTGAATAATCTGAGAATTTTCGTTCTAAAATTCATAAATAGAACTAAAAATAATTTAAGTCAACAACAAAAGAAATGCTTTTAATGAAGATCGGGTCTAAAGGTTATGATAGGTAATAAACATATAAAGATAGAGCGCGCGCAAGTCCTGGGCTTGATTACAGGATTTGTTCAGATTTTTCTACCTTCAATTGTTAATAGATTTTAAAGTCATTGTGTATTACTTGCATTAAATTTGAAATCTAATTCTATTGAGATTTATGAAAGACGATAATTCTTATTCTCTGTGTGGATTTTGAATACTATTCCATCAAGAATGGAGAAAATTTATTATTTAGTTTTAAAGTTCTCGTAACTTTTTATTGTCATTACCTGAAGAGTTCTAATTTAAGAATGAAGCATCGTAGTTTATTTAAAATCATTTTTATAAGAAGAAATTGTAATTATTCATTAAAAGGTTCTTTTCCCAGTTATATGAACCTTAGTAATTACAATATATTTTAAGAATCTTCGGTAATTTTTTATTTAAATTTATTACTTTTTTGTCAGTATTTCTCGAATCATAACAAGCTAATTGGGGAAATAAAACCTCGGTATTCATGAATATGTAGAGGACACGCAGATGAGTCAATAATGACATTCGACTTTCTTAAATTAAAGAGTTTATCTGAGTAGAGCTTTCAGGCAGAGATTGGACTTAGACCTGACAGTTTGGAAGACAACATGAAGCCCGTTTGTTAGAAAGGACATAGTAATCTAGTGTGATATAATTAGAGACAAAGAGGTGAAACATTAGTCAGTTGATGGGTTGGAAAATATGAAGGAGCATTGGGGCTGTAAACGAGTATTTGAGAAGTATTCCTAACTAACTAATGGTGGGAAACCGTTTAAATCAATCAATAATAGATTTTTAAGGACTAATGTAGTATAAAATTTTTAACAAGAAATTCGAAACAATAAATTACTAAGATTAGATATTATTGTAGAGTATTAAATAAGTAATGAAAGAACGGTCAACTCCCCAGTTGAAATAACGTAATGTGCAATATTAGTACACATTAATAATTTGTAATATAATAGTTGAGGAGGGTTTATTTTAGATGAAAATAAAATTTGATTGGCTTTTAATTTTAACTTATTTATAATTAATGGTTTCCATAAATTAAACAGAGTTCTTTTCAATTGAATGAAGGTAATTAAAATTTACTCACTCTTTAGTTTAAATTTTAATTTGTTTACAATTTAATTACATTTATATTCAAATAAATTTCATTATTCAAATAAATTTCAAATAAGTTAAATGAGACTCTGAACGTAATCCAAAAAATAAAAGGGGTCGTATGTGAGGGTTGAGAGGTGCGGCAGAAAACTTAATTACTTATGTCGCAGACAGAAACACAACTGTTCACCTTTTGTAGTCGGCTTCCCCCGGCTAACCGGAAAATCTTCACAAGAATTTCTTCTTTATACATCCTCGTCGGAGTAAAAATTCTTAGCACCTCTAGATAGATTCTTCTTCCGTCGATCAGCACTTTTTTTATGTCTCCAACTTGTACTTATGAACTCTACAATACACTCAAAGTTGTAGATATGATCAACCACGATTCACTCCAAGTTGTAGCTATGAACTGTTCTTTCCAAGAACATCTTTCGCAATTTTACTTTTTTTATTATTACACTTTGTCCCTTCCCAGACTTCCTCGTTCTCTGAGTTATACATAGGAACGCTTTACCACCTTCCGTCTTGACTCTTTTCATTCCCCATCAGAGGGTGAAAACCTGTTCACGTGTTTAATTTCAGCCAATCTGCGTCGATTTTACACTTTCGCAGGCTTTGGAAGGGTTGACTTTCTGGGATTTTGGTCAAATCAATACCCCTGATGCAGGGTTCTCACACAATCCGCTGCTTTTGTCTCGTCGACACCCCTTCACCTCGACGTCAAATTTTATGGCCGAAATTTACGGGAAGCCACAGCTCGGCTCTGAGTACACAGGCGCTTTTTCTTAAATATTAAAAATTAATCATGAATTAATTTGGGGGAAGTTTTTCTGTGCTTCAAATTATTATTATAATACAATACTCATGGTTTTATTTATTTAAAACAGAAGTTTCACTAAAATTAGTGATGAAAAAATAAAGAAGGAATATTTGTGGGTCCACAAATACGATTATTAATTCATGATGAAAAGTTTCAGGAACTATTGAATCCTTTAGAGAAAGTAGCTTGGCAAAAATTCCAAAAGATACTCAATTTTTGGAAATAAAAAGGTGGAAAATTACCGTGAAAACAGTAATATTATAACACCTTTTAAAAATTTGCGTTTTATTATGTCCTTAAAAGTACTCTTCCTGCACTCGCATCTAGATTTCGTCTTGGCGAAGTGAACGCCGAACACGGGGAACATTTCATCAGAAGATTTCAGATATGAAAAAGACGTATTAAGGAAAATGGAATCCTAATACGCTGGCCGATTCTTGTTGTACCATCGGAGGGATGCTCCAAAGGTGAAATATAACAGAAAACTGTCATTTATTACCTTCTAGGTGAGTCAGAATGTTTGAATATTGAATGTAAAAAATTTATATGTGTGGGATGCCTTATATACATACGCTTCAAATTGCGTGATAGGTACAATCCGATTTCATATTTGAATTCAGGAGAAAATGTACTATCAGAATCACATCTTTTACTTTCTCAGATCAAAAAAATCATTTTTATTTCTCAGTGTAATCGGCGCAGTTAGCCGAGTTCTTAGATAGGAAAGTTGCAAAAACACTATTATTTGAGAGAAAGTTTTTTCTTTCTTTCTGTGAGTGGTAGTTAGAACGAAATTTTCTGTCCGTTTAGAAATACTCCTAACTGATTTACTCAGTCACTACAATCCTCCCTTTATCTTGCCGCATATTTTCCTATTATTTAAGCATATCGCGCAGCGAGAGACAACTTTTTGATACGCGTCAGAGTAATGCTTTATGTGTTGTGCTGTGTCTGAAGAACGAAGATTTCCAGCCAGCACAGAGTTGTTTGGGTGAATTACGCGAGGCTGTCTCCGGAGCGCCATCCCTCAGCATTTAGCCGTAATCCTAAGGAGTTTTATGCTTCCTGGTGCAGAGTTCGCGTACACACCCATACCTCTCCATTTGCATTACGTCTGCTCTTCATCGCAAATCATTCGAGTATTCATTCTTTTTTCCGCACTGAAGTTCAAGGCAAGACTGAGAAAACAATGTAGAAAACTACGCCAAAGTCAAAAAAGTATAGCAGGAGACAAATACGTATCCGTTAAATTTGATGCGCAATGGTCCACTTTCTAGGTATTGAAATAGGGGTAGCCCGGAAGTCAATTTAACTCGAACCTTTGTTACGAAAAATTTGTAGTGTAAAAATCATTAAGAAAACATTTACGCTGGCCTTATATTGTGTTCACTTCGAGTTTTGTTGAAGATCAAAAATATTATACGTAAAAGTTAATAGGTAAGTACACTGTGAGGTAAATAAATCTTCCTGGTGTCTGTTTATCTCATTCATAAAAATCAGATTGATAGTTTTATAAATCTCTTATTATAATATGGAATCTGTTTCTATTGGTAGTGATTCGTTTAATAAGTAAGCTTATAAATGATCAATTAATACACCTGTTAAAGATTTGCATCTTAATTCATCATTTATAATCATATTTAATAAACGAATCACTACCAATTAGAACTGTTTCCATATTATAGATGGAGATACAAATTATAAATCCAGATAAGTTTCAGAAATGTTATACATTAAACTTGTATAGCATGTACTTAATGTTAAAATCAAGACTGATAAATTTGCTCTTCGGAAAACTTTATATCTCTTTGCTTAGCGGTCAGGATTGAGGAAGGGACTGTTGTCCGCACAGGTCACGACCGCTCAAAATACGACACCTCCGCTTCGGTTGTAGATATTGCAGTGAGCAATTATTTAAAAAATGAATTTAACAAAAGCAAAAAACAGATAAAGATTTATCGATAATAATTTGGAATTTTCCATACGCGTAGCAACATCACTTTTACCCAAATTTTTTTATTGCAAAAGAAATGCAATCCCAAGTTTCTCATTAGTTAGAGTTCTGACGCTATTTTATATTATATGTAATAGCAACACTATGTATAGTACATACATATCTTTTATTAAATAATTACTATTACAATAAATTGTTTTTGTTTTGGCCCGTTGACCAACATACATTTATCTATTTGGCCCCCTACAAAAAAGGGTTGCCCACCCCTGTTGTTTATTTTTTAGGGTGGGGTCCCGGTTTGACATGCAAGATGTATGGGAGCCCTATACTACAACAATCGACTCAATTCTGTTATCAAAATAACAATAAATCACTCCTAATTTTAATGTAAACAAGTACGCGAGACAGCTAAACCCTAATTAATATAAAATTTGCGTCAGTATTCAATGCACACGATCTCGATGTATTCAAGGATGCTTAATCACTTTGCTATGTGAACTTCCATCGCGTTACAAATTTCACGCGGGGTTAAATGAAAGAGTGAAGTGTCACTTTTTTGTATAATTATTACAGTGTCATAGTAATGACCGACGGAAGGCTGTTATTTTAATTTCTTCGGGGAATGTGGTCTTATATCGCGATCGACTTTTAAAATCCGAGCGTTCGACTGTTTAAGAACCACTGATTTAATTATTAATGGTTTTATTAAATAATGATTTAATGTTTTGGACTGTATGGATGTTCGTAAACTGTACCATATGTCATTTGTGATTAAAATTGATAGATATAGTGTAATACTCATATCGTAAACACAGTACTCACAAGTTAGTGGATGTATGTAACGTGAGTTTTCCTGCTTCGGCGTATCTAATGTTTCGCAGCGCGTCTACTGCTCGTTCTTATCAACCACGCTGCGACACGAAAGTGACTGCCACGAAGGAAATTGTCTTCCAGCGTAGTGTAGTGATAAAACAGACATAAAATAGTTAAAATATAAACAGCAATTACGAATCCAATGCCAGCTTTTAATGGACCAGAATTTACAGCCTGTAAAAAGTTTATTTATGGACAGAGAAATTCCATTTTAATAATAACTGTATTATAAACAATAACAATTAATTTACTGACAATTACTTTACTCCTTGGATTTCTATTTCTTAAAGATACAATTATAATTTTAGTATCACAGCTCAATTATTATTAATAAAACGAGTAAAACAGTTATTGTAAATAAAATTTAAATATAAATCTCAGGACAATCTTACTCTCAGTGGATTTCAGCTGAGTTAATTTCTGATGCCAAAACTTGTGATTTTTTTATTCATTTACAGGACACTTTGAAATCCAAAGATCTTATGCTTATGATATATGTACATGTTATATTATACAACATATATATATATATATATATATATATATGTATGTATTGTAATACCAATTAAAAAAGCCATTAATCGTTTTTAATTAAATTGAATTGTTATCGGCGAAAATACATCAAAGGAAACAATGTAAGGTCGAGCCATTGTTAGCGAACACACGCCGAAAGTTAGAGCCCAAACGCCAATTGCGGACAGGAATTCATCGAGTAAAAGTCGCGGAGAGAAATTCATTGAGTAAGAGTCTGAGGCGAGAGCCGAGACAGAAAACTTTGCGGTCCGGCAAAGGTTACAGTAGAGGGAGGAAGCTGATTTAAAATATGAATAGCGCAGTCCAATAAGTTCAACTGCGAGATCTACTAGTTTACATAAAATGCGAGTAAACAGTTTTAACAGAGAGACTCAATTAATAATCGCAAAGTTGGAAGCAAAAGGTTTTACTTCGCACAGTCTGAATTAAATTTCGCATAGAGGCACCAAGGAGCCTAGGTCCGAGGGCTGACTGAGGGGTGGCAGATCCAAAGTTCCAGATGGCAGTGAACGAGAACATCAACCGAGTGTATTAAATTTTTATTGTGTAGAATCAGTGAATGACCTTTTTAGTGAATGTTGTCCTCAAGCTCCAAGAATCAGGTCTGGTACCAGAAAGACAATTCGTGAGTACAAATTAATTATATTAAAATCTGTAAACTAGGATTAAAGGTAGAAGTCAGATTTCGTTCTGTTTTCTTTTCATTTAGTTTCTTTCATTTCGTTTATCTTCATATTATTAGCTTCAATGAGTTTGAATTGTTAATGTTAGTTTATTAAATTGGATTGTTCTGAATATCTAACCCTGAGATAAAGAGAATTTCGACTTATTTGATTGTAAAATATAAAGTTGTATTTTTACAAGAACGCCACGAATTGTGAAATTTAAATAAACTATTGTTTGTTAATTTGATTGAAATTCGACGGGATTACAATTTGTACTTTCAAAGAATAAAATTGTAAATCTTAAGAAATTTGTTAATTAATTCTTTTAATTAAGACCACCCATTTTAATTGTTACATAAATTGGCTTCTTCAACGTGGGGCTAATTTAATTTATTAAATCCTTATTTAATTATTATAATATATATATATATATAGTTTCACCTCCTAAACTTATGTTTTTTATTGAGTTTTAATTTGGTCTATGGGTCTCTTTCCTTTTAATCGGAGATGTTGGACGGGCTGGGGTGGATTATGTCTTGTGATGAGAAAAACGGAAGTGATTGTTTCACTAACCTCCTGAAACCTGCGGTAAACGGAATAGGAGATCTGAGATTAACTAATATATACTGAACGAACACAATTAATGCATTTGAAAACTAAAAGTACACAAAGTAATGTGTGAACAATACATAAAATTTTGAGGAGACGTTTCGATCAACAGTTGTGATCTTCGTCAATACCAGAGCGAGACAGAGTTAATTTGACTAAAGAATAACAACACAGATATAAACAAAGATTATTTCATAAACCTTCTTAAGTAGTATTAAAAGTGAAGTATCTGCCGCCATCGAGATGTACTCGGGCGTCCCAGTACCGGCGTCGGACATTACCACCCCAACCAGTCTGCACCAGCTGTAACCAACATGGCACGGTATCGTTTTCATGGAGTAAATACAAGTATCATAATGCCAGGTTCCTCCATTTAAACTGTTAATCAATAAATTCAATTTATTAATATCATTAGTTTCAATTTTTGCGATCTTGAGGTTTTCCCTACGAAATCCCTGTATAAATTCAATTTTATGTGGCCCATTTTCATTAGTAAATTATTATAATCAATAAATTCATAGAACCCCGAAAGTACGAGCATTACATTACATTTAATGAAAATTTATTGGACTTAATATGGAGAATTTATGAGATTAACCTTATGCAGAATAACAGTACTGTCAAAATTGAAGGAATAATTTATATGAAAATGATATTAATAGGAGAATGTTTATAAGATGAAAATTTTACATTAAGATCGCTCAGTCTGGTCAATATAACAAAATGAGCAATTATTTGTACTAATTTTATAAACATTATGTGAATAAAAAGTAATAAGATTTTGGTCATATTATCTCAGTCTGGCTGGAGTATTCACAAAGATCACAAATGTTGATGTTATGTATTGTTCAAAAATTATTATTTGTAATTATCTGTTATACGGGTCGTGAATTGCTTGTGCTGATCTATAATGAAGTAAACTTCACCACGATTTACCAAAAGGAGTTATTTAGCTTATTAAAGAAAACAGCGAACGAGGAGTCGTCTCCAATAGCTAAGGAAGAGTAAACACGTACAACGAGGAGGTTTCGGGAACGATATCAGATCCGGTCGAGATTTTTCCATCCTGATCCTTTAATTTAGTTTCAATGTCTTAAAGGCTTCGTTAGAAAGAATTTTTTTCTGTTATTACACAGAATTTTTTTCATTATATTTGTGTGAAAGAAGGTACTTGTTATTCACTTTATGTTAACTCAGTTATTAGACCTTAACCTTTTATTGATTTTCTGTAGTATCGCGTGTGAAACGGGACATAAATGAATTGACGTAGCAGTGAAAGTATTATGCATTTCATGTGCGTTTCATTGTATGACCAATAAAAATTCATATTGCTCGAAATCCTCATACAGTGGTTTTGTTTCCAAGTGCTTTGTGGTGTATGGCAGCGCTTATATTTTCATGAACAGCATATAGAGCTATTGTAACAGGTGCAACAGCTGTTTCATATATTTTAGTAATTACAGCGCCATTCAGAACAAGTCAAATTCCAAATCCCCCTCTAAATGCAATAATACCAGGGATTGTGCATGATGAATTGTAGCACGGATTTGCTCCGCTTCCATTTAAACGAAGCTGCTTGTGTTTCACATTAAAATGTGTCAACTTTAAACTGTTCAGGTAAAGAAACAAGCATTTATGTAGCTGTGAAAGTTTAATAATTTCATATTTGATATTATTCACATGACTCATGTGCCAGAAAATGTTTAACTTCATGTAAAATAATTTACCATGATATAACTGCCATTGAAAATTTGTAACACATAATGGCCAAGAAATTAGTAATGAATTAATTATAAAAACAAGAATAAAAACAATTTATGAACGTCATAAATTGTTTTTATTTATTCAAAACAAACGTTAAATTAAAACTTTTATAAAAAATTTAGTTGTACATAGGTACAAAATTAATTACATGTGGTAATTAAAGACATGTAATTCTTTAATGAAGAAAATTATACAATTTTCATTGTCTGCGGCGTAAATATAAGAATTGTGTACAAGAATATGGAGCCCATAATGCTTGTTTGCTATGGTCATTGTCGCGAAGGCATGGCTGGAGTGTGTTTGAAGTCGGCGGAGAGAGAATATGAAATGCAGAGTATGTTCTGGAAAACTGTAATTAATTGTAAACCTAATGTAAATAAAAATTATCGTCAGGTTTCATATTTCAATAACTGTTTAAGTTAAGAATTTTTCACAATGTAAGTTTTAATTGTCTTGCCGTAACATTCTTTATTGGAGGCCCGATAGTCGGCCCTGAAATTAAGCCGTGGCACTTTACCAACTTGTAACGAAATTGTCAATTGAGCTCAGAATGTGTTTTAAATTTTGAGTTCTAATTTTTCATTTAAAATACTATCATTTCAAGTTTTAATTTGTTCTTTTAAAATCTAATTAAATTGTATTATTACAAATGTGTTCCAATATGGGCTTATTTAAATTTAATAATTAATCATTTAATTGTGTTTATTAATATATATATATATATATATATATATATATATATATATATATATGTATATATATAATGTTTTCAGTGTGTCCTCTATGCGCTCCTAAACTATTCATTCGATGAAGATGAAACTTTGACTGTTTCTGTGACTTTCGAAGCGTTAGTCATCTCCCAAGGGGTGAACGAGTCTAAGGGGATTACCTAAATAAGTAATGCAAAAACGACCGAGATTAGTATAGATTCTGTAGTTATAGAAGTCGCCGAGTTTAAGTGTCGCATTAACCATGGTGGTAAATAAATACCAACACTCAACAAGTTAACAAATTTTCAACGCTACGTTTCTTCTCCAATGCGTAGAAAATATCAAGCGTGAAATACAAATAAACTAAAACAGCTATATAACAAAGATCAAGAAGTATATGATTACCACTGATCATGAAGACATGAGCAGACCAAAAATGTTTTTTTGCTGAGATTATTTAACATCGATTTTAACATTAATGATAAAGAAGTGGTGGTACACTATTATACTAGTAATATACGTTTTAATTGAATTATTTTCATCGCCCAATATTGTTATCATTTACTATAAAAACTGCACAGCTTATAATAATAATTCTTATATTAACAGTGTAATATGTAAAATTTCCTGTAAATAAGGCAGTGTTTGTTACAAAGAACAAACAAAAAGAACATTGTCTCGTGGTTGTTTAAAATTAAAAACTCGTTCTTTCAGGCGATTATTCAAACATTCAGTTATCATTAATTATGCCAATTCAATGTAAAATTTCCTGTAAATAAGGCAGTGTTTGTTACAAAGAACAAACAAAAAGAACATTGTCTCGTGGTTGTTTAAAATTAAAAACTCGTTCTTTCAGGCGATTATTCAAACATTCAGTTATCATTAATTATGCCAATTCACATAATCACAGATTTTAAAGGAATAATGAAACAATATTCCACGAAATTAAATAATATGCGAGATTAATGTCTGAAATGTTACACATTAAATCCCAAATTTTCATCCCATAATGTTAAAAGCGATACAAATCTCTGAAACAATATTAGTTTTCTAAAAAAAACTATTTTGTCTGCTTTGTTTTCATTTATTTGTTGTGCAAATGTGATGAGGTCCAAGCTTGGATAATGTTCTAGAAATGATTATTAATATAATTAATCTTTTTTCATAATTAATTTGACTGTCTCCTTGGTCAATATAAGATATTAATTGAAGTAAAATAGGTGGTCATACGTCCTTCATACGGTGACGAAAAATTGTGCAAGATTTTTGGCAAATATGGTGTCTGTCGCCGATATAGGAGGTATGGAAATAGCTGCGATTTAAATGTAATTCTACGTAACCAATTTGACTATTTTCAAGTAAATTTGTCCAATAACTTCTTGGCGGGCACTGAAAATTACGGAGATACAGAAAATTAGTAGGAGGGGAGCGTTGTTTGACGTTATCACTTTCCCCTATGATGCGCCGTTGCACCAGTGAAAACCGGAAACCAAGGAGGATTTGGAAATGTCGACATTGGACAGTAAACGGATGAAAACTTTATTACCTTACCTGAAATTGGAGACCTGTGTCGCGTTTCGCCAGAAAGAAAAATTTGGAATGTATTTTATTTATTTTAAGAATTTTAATAATGATTGTGTTTTAACTGTGTTAATTCCTGTTTTTATTTTGACGAATTTAAACTGCGCGTCAGGAGTCACACTGTCTCGTCTCACTACCGCTAATGCGCTGAGCATAGAAAACCTGTCCGGAATGATAAATGCACAGTTTCAAACCCCAGACACTCCCTGTAAAGCTTAAAAAACTTCCTCCTTTATTAAAGATTCTCAGTTTATCAACTGGGTAAATTGTTTATTAAAAGAGAACCTTTCTGTGAAATTCATCTCCGACTGTGTGACTGGCGTGCCCAGACCATTCCGATCAAATTGTACCGTAAACTCCTATAAGTGCCGTCCACGCAAGTACAAAAGTAGCACTGACAGGAGACTACGGTATATCGAAGTTGTATCGGAAAACCAGTTATATGATGACGACGGAGATGAATTTTACAGAAAAGATGTGTTTTAATAAACATTTGACCTGGTTGTTAATCCCAGCATCTTTCATTAAATTAATACCCCGAGTATGCCTACGTTATTAAACTGCCTCATTTTTGTGCTCAGTGGCTGTGAGCACATACAATTCTGCCATCATCCGTAGTTTTTTTCCTAAACATTATTTAAAACATGTAAGAAGGAACGTAATTTCGTGTTACAACTATTTGTCAACCTAAAGCTATTTTTTTCCGCTTTCAAAAATTAAGCAATATATATATATATATACGGAACAATAATTGTTGCTGATTACGATTCGTGTCAGTCACCATAGAGTACTGACAACACTGTCACTGTTATTAGTATTTTGCGTAATCATCTTCATAAAAATTGTTGTTGTTACTTGGGGTAATGCAACACAAAACTTACAAACCTCACGAGTTGTCACTGGACTTCAACTCAGCTGTTTCAACTAAATTATTCCCGGGATTATGTAGAGATGGAGGTATGGGGACGATTGAGAGATAATAGGTTTAGGTTCTGGTAACCATCGATTTAAACGTAGTTTTGGAATTGAAATGTGGTGTCGTTGAATTTCACTCTTCCCAAAAATAACACGGATTTAAAATTTCGGGGATGATAAGGCTAAGGAACAAGGCCTTAACTTCCGATGTATTTAAATATGAGAAAGTTTGAGATAGATTTGGCATCAATATTTGTTGATTCTAATTGTACTGGAATATATAAATATATATTGTAGCAATTACAAATTTGTAGTTAATAAATAAATTTGTTCTTTCATTACTGGCGGCGTAACTCTGAGGCCATGGCATTGAGACTAACTGTATTGTTTGGCGAGAATGCTGAGCCGATAATTCTATTGTCGAAAAGGCATAAATAAACGTTCAGAACTTTAGCGAAGGATCACAAGGATCACAAGGGGACAGATAACCCATCCTTCGTCTGTTTGGTGAAGTAATCCCGTGGACTTCGAAGGTCAAGTACCTGGCGGTGACCCTGGATACAAGGCTAACGTGGAGGTACTACGCTAAAGAAATAGAGAAAAAGGTAGTGGCAAGGCTAAGTGTACTGTATCCGATTTTCAACCCTAGGTCGAAGCTGGCACCGAGAGTGGGGCTCTCCATCTACATCTCACTCATCCGACCGATCATCGAGTACGCCTGTCCTGTGTGAGCCACCATCGCAGAGACACATTTAAGGAAGCTGATGGTGCTGGAGAGACGGTGCCTAAGGAGAGCCCTAAACCTGCCACCACGGATGCCGAACGAGGTAGTAAGGGACACGTCAGGAGTCGAGCACCTGTGGGAGCGGGTCCTCAGAATCTGTGAGAGGTGTCACCGCAGTGCGCATGACTCCAGTAATGAGCTGGTCTCATCACTAGGACGATACGCCCCTGACAAAAATGTAAAGGTATCAACAGGTTATGAAAAAACAATCGCACAAGCTTTTTACACTTGTACGCTGTAAAATTATTTATACTTATATACTATCCTATATTACAAAGAAATAAATCCCCTATGAGTTCCCTTTTCCTATATCATCATAACGGGGAAGAAGCGAGGACGGCGTGCCAAAGAAGAAGTAGAAGAAGCAGCAGCACAATGGTATGAATGCAAGAATGAATGTGTGAGTGAATGAGAGGAGTGCTTCAAAATGTTAGGATGCCTTTAAGGCAAAACATTTACGATGTATGAATCCAAATAAGCGACATTTACTTATGACAATTGATAGTATGTTTCAGGTCATATTATACGTCATCATTGAAGAGTAGATTCCAAGAGGAAGGAACTCTGAACAAAACTACAGGAGGCTGGACTCCAGTAAGTCGTCGCTGCTGCTTAGCGAAGGAGAGTGTGATTTGGGAGGCTGATAGTTGTGTGTTAATAGTCGCCAGTTCTCAGTTTCTAGTTGCAAGTTGCCCGTTCCCAGTGATTGGCAGATATTGAGAAAGCACAATTTCTCAGTTCTAGGTGCGAGTCTCCAGTTCTAAACTATTAGTTGCGAATTGCCAGGTGCCAAGTCCCTGCGGGTTTTCGGATATTAACAGCTCAGAATCTAAGGCGTATTAATCAGATATTCAGAGAGAGCAGAGATGTGAACTGTAAAAAACAAATTGTTCAGCGAGCGGTGTGTGATCTACAGACAATTAGATATGCAGAAAGAGAAAGACATCGACTGTGCTCTAGAATGTTTGCAAACAATAATAAAGTAGAATCAGTGCAAATGGCCTGTAGGTGAAAATTGTTGTTAGTAAAAAGAAAATTATTTAAAAATCAAGCATAAGCCTAAGAAGACCATACAATGGTATGTAATTTAAACAATCTTTAATCTGTAAACCTTATATGCAAATAGTACTTGCCGTCATATTTCGATAACTTTATTACAATTATATAACGTTCAGATTAATATTAGTTGTTTTTATTGTAAATTAAATTTCATTTTTTCGTACTATCTTTATTAGAGGCCCGATAGGCGGCCCAGAAATTGAGTTCTAACAAAAGTCGAGGCATAATATTAAAGAATTTGTCAAATAAACGAGGCCTAAATTTTGTTTAATAAACTAAATTTTTATCTTTATAAATAATTGTTCAATTTAAATTCCTTCATTTTTCCCTCAATGAAAAGAGTTTACTACAGTATCTTAAAATATAACAGTGAAAAATACAAAACTAAGAAAATATCTCAAGTGGGAAGGAAAACACAAAGAAGATCAATATACTAATAAGAAAAATACATACACATGAAATAAGTAAATTAATAAATTCATCTACGAAAAAAAAATACAAAATAGAAAAGTGGTAAATGCATAAAGTAGGAAAAAACATAAATAAAAATTTCTAACAAAAACAATAAGAAAATAATTGTACTTAGAACAGGTTCTTTAACGCATAAGTCTTTGAACGGGATAAATTTATTTTGATAGAGAGGCATTCAATGATTGAAATGCTAAAGTCAGCAATAGGTGCTAGAGAACATTACTGTGTAACCGACTTACATCTACGGCATTTTTTTACTTTTATTCTTTCAGTTTTAGGTAACATTGTAGTTACGATATATAGAACATGAACAAAAACAGACAAATTTGGAATTAAAAACCAGTAATGCTTCCACTTCCAGTCGACAGACCTTCTCTAGTATAACGTCTAAATAAAAGTATAAAAGAGTTATTCTGTGTTTGTGTAACGTTTATTTCCATAGCATGTAAATAGGTTTAATAAACATTTCTCCTTTATTTTGAAGCATAAACCTTTAATCTATAAGAGATCCCATTGAAAGGCGTTTTCTCCTCACTCGTTATTATTACATTTCTGCGCTCCCGAAATTCTCGGATTGACGCACTTTATGAACCTCTATTCGAGATTTCCCCGTGGACGGAATGACAAACGGTGCACAAGGGGTCCAATATGCTCCAACAAATGCTCCCTCCCTTCCTTAACCACGAGAGAAAATGATACATTGCAAAACAAATTCATAACACCGCACGTTTCCGGAGCGCCCGAAATGAAACGTAACGAAATCGTTATTTTCGTCTGGCTGCTGACTCTTAGTAATCACTGACTAAGTGCAATAAAAGAGAGTAAGGGGAAAGTAAATAGGTTCTGGAGACTAAAATATAGCCCCGAGTTTCCGCCAGGAGCACATCTTTGAGGAAATAAATTTATGCGGCAATGTATCTCACATTCTTGCTTACCGCTGCCAAAGAAATTTCACCCACGTATGGCGAATCGCAACGAATGCGGGTTATTGCGGCACCACATGCCATAAAATTGGGAAAAAGGTTGGATGTTTTACTTGTTTTCGGTTGAAATTGTTTAACCAAATTTTTTATTTATAATTTATTATTAGTTTTCGAACGTAAAATTGTATAACAGGAAAACTAATACGTTAAACTGCTCGATTTGTGTACAACCAAAAGTTAATATATACAGGAATCCATAAAAAAAAATAGATTAAAAAATAAAGTAAAATTAAACTTAAAGTTTGATTTATACAACAAAGGGAATACAATTAAAATAAAAGTTTCATTCAATCTACAACAATTAGTATTATAAAAGCAAAATGTAGATCGCAGGCAGTATCTGCGAGGGATGTTCTCTGACAGGCAGAAACTTATAGGAGAGACAGCAAGCGACTACCTTTGGGGATGCCTTTTCCTATCTTAGTTTCTGAACTAAGGTTCCCACAAGCCGAGGCACCTCGGCCTGTTTTGAGAGGTGTATGTTCCGGGGTCACAGACCTTGGGCATACAGTAAGTGTTGTTCGCTGTTCCCATTGAAACAGTCGGCCAGCTGCTTCCTAAACTGGTCAAGGTACGGAGAATGGAATGCTGCAAACTCTTCTCCCGCTATCGGAAGGGCGTGGGACAAGTACCCAATGCCCGACCTTCCTGATGCAGGTTTTCCTAGGGTTTTCCCTGCATTACTTTTAGGCGAATGCAAAGTAGGATCCTTAAACTATAGCCCGGGGGAACTAGTTAACCCTTGGCTACCTTCCTCTACCCTTCCGCATCCCCCCTTTCAAATCCCTTCCTCTGCTATTAAAGGGGAGTTTCCACCATGTGGATTACCCTCATGTAGCCTGTAAAAAACAAAAAAACAGCAAATTTCAAGTCAGAAAAAATATATTTATTTATAGAAAATTATACTCTGTTACGTCTTTAATTTGCGACCACTTCAGGTATGAAGTTTAACACTACAAAACGAAATTAAACAAATACAATAGTTAAAAGAAAAATTTTGCAGATAACAAACGATAAAAATTTTGAAAGTCAGGTCGTTCTGGACTGCCATGGCCGAAATACAATATTTGAACGATAACGGTTTACAATGGAAACAATTTATAATTTAAAATTATAACAATATATACATTAAATGTTATACAAGCGAAGTGTAATAAGTTTTGTTCAAATTGTTATCATCATTTTTATATTGATAGCCGTTTTGTATTATCTGATATATAGCATCTCAATCATTAATCTCGAGTAGTAGTTAGTTTCTTCATTCAAAATAGATACATTACACCAATCTGTTTTATCATTCTTTAAATAAATAGGTTTTCACAAAACAGATTTTGAATATTACTATTTATATTGTTCTTTTAACCTACTTTTTAATGAGCGCTTGGTTTGACCTATATATGTGTCATTACAATGAATACAATTAATTTTGTAAATTACGTTGTGCTTATCTAAAATATCATTTTTGTCCTAAAATTTTTACTATGTTTAAATAGTTATGAGTGTTATAAATAATTTTGACTCTATTTTGTTGGATGTTGTTTATTTCTAAGTTGCCGTAATAGTCAGAATATATAAATCATTATGTTATCGTCTTGTGTTTGATGTTTTGTCACTGAATTAATTGTAAAGTTCATTTTTACAAATCAAAACAATAATTTTACAGATTGTTGAAGTTCAGCAAAGTTCATTAAGGAATCCGAATGTTATATGATACTGTTGAGGGTACCGACGTTATTTGGGAGGCGAGACGTTAGAGTGCGCACTCAACTCAGTGACATTGGCTCACACTGTTTGACTGGAGGTAACATATATGAATGGAAGAATAATTTTCCACCTTCCTTATCTAACGGTAGTAAATACAGGCAGTTTAAAGAATAATAATACCAGGCTACTCTGTTAATAAAGGAAAATGCCTTAATTTTTTACATATCAACTGAAAGGTGATCAATATACTCCCCCCCCCCACCAACACCACCCTTCAAATGCACGGCATATCACCATGTTGTATTCTAATTCCAACCACACTTTTGCCTGAATGAAAGACTTGAAGCAGTAACTTTCAGGCTGTTGTTATTCGATTCCGCTGTCCAACCATAGTTTCTTTAAGTGGAGGTACATAAATTTTATAAAAACCCACAAGAAAAAATCACATCCAGCGCGATCCGGTTACCTTGGAGACCACTGATTTAAGGCTGAATAATATTTCCAGTAAGGCCGATCAATAATCGTGTAAGCTTAACATTTGAAAACTCTCGCATGTTCAGGTGGTGGTGGTGCCCAGTCCTTCTGATAAATGAAATCATTTACATTAGTCTCCAGCTCAGGGAAAATTGAGGTCTCAAACATATCGAGATATTCCAAGTGTTCTTTGCGAAGGAAAGGGGACCATGCACATTTCTCTATGAAATAGCACCATACATTTACTATAGGAGAGTGTATTTAATGGTGTATCCCCATATTCCCAGATTATGGTGGTTCACATTTCCATTCAAGTAAAAGAAGCTAAGCACTAGTACAAATTTTTCACCTTTTGTCATCTTATAAATTACTCCACGTGTCGTTCTTTGTTAACTTCATGAAGCGTTTGAAATAACATAATTCTGTGCGGTTTCATACGTAAACATCGATGCAAAACACTCCAGACTGACTGTGGGTTATATTTGTTTGTCGTGACCGAAGCCACCAGTTCGACTTGGTACTAGCTATTCCAAGAAATAGGAAAAAAATGTAAGAATTTATAGGAAATATTGGTAAGAGGGAGGTTCAGCGTGAAGTTTGTATGACGCTCCCAGAGTAGGCGGAACAGTGATGAATCGTGTTTATTCTTTCAGCCACAAAGTTTGTTAGAAAAAAGATTTATTATAGAGATTGAGCACACGAGAAATAGAAAGCACAGCTGTGCATTCCCCAGCGACTTCTCAGTTGAGACTAATTTGAAACGTGAATGGAAAGAGTCGCGATCGTGTCAGAAATTTGGGGCGCTAAGATTTAACCGGTTCAGAGTGTGGCGTTTCTCAGTCATCCACTTTCTGAGCGTTTCCAATTCCTGTCTTGCAGACCGAGAACATCGAACTGCAGTAGCCTACATCAGAAAGTTTTGGAACAGGTCACGGCGCACGTGCATCCGACATGAACAATTATACTAGGTAATAATTTCCTGCGGATTGTAACGCGCAACTAAATAAATGTAGACCAAATAATAATAATAATATATTACAAGACGTTGATCGAATGTTCAGTTCTCTGCCCGCACTACGAGTGGACATAGGGCTTACGTCCGAAATTCTGAAATTCTGGCGGATGCGCTCCACATCTTCGTGTGACACACGAGGACGACCTGAATATTTGTTTTCTTACAAATTTGCATCTTTAAATTGTTTATACCATCTTCTTATGCTCTGTGATGTAGCAGGATCCACACAAAAATACGGTTGTATGATAACTCATTACCACTTTTAAATTTTAACATTATATAATGTTATATTATCTCGCAAGGAAAAAGAATTTTCCCTTCTAAATTTTGATTAAGCGCGCATATTCGAGGTCAGTTACTATTGAATGACAGTACTGCCTGGAGCTTCCTTATGTTGCGAAAGGAAAGGGAAGACAAAGACCTGAAGAGTCAGTCTGGCAGAACAAGTGCTTGGAAGACGGTGTCTCATTGCACTATATTTCAAAAATTATTTTTAAAAAACCATTGTGAATGCCAAAGGAGCGGCTAGGTCCATTCTCACCCACTACAGAAAAGCGAATTTGGCGAACAGACCATGAAACCAGAGAGATGAGGAATAGGTGACGACCCCAAACACAACGAAATCCGTTTCCGTACGAACAGCTGATGACGCCAACCCAACCATCATCGGTTCCATACACGTTCCGGAAGGACCCACCAAGACAGCATCTCCAGTAATAGGCATCTTCCAACTTTTCTCTGCGCGATATTTGCATTATAGATTTTATTTCTTTAGAGTCCGCCAACGTTCCTTGAGAGTAGCCATTTTGAAGTTACATAAGAATATTCCGTTAGATCTCCAGGGTTATGCCAATTAATTAACTTTCAACTTTTTTAAACATATAAAATTTGATTTGGGTTATATTGCAAGAGTTATAATTTAAACCCAAAATAATATTTATTGATTAAAATCCCATGAGAATTGAAAGTGGTCAGTAAGGCCGGCCGCACACTGCAAGCGACGCGACGAGTCATTTTGTTGGACGACGACTCGAGGAAGAAAATACATGGGCTCCTTATGGAGGGGCGCACACCAGGCGAAACTGTCGCGTCCGACACGGCGCGACGGTTTGCGACGATTTGAGACAGTCCGCGACCGTCGGCTCGTGACAGCCAGACACCTCGAGTCATGTCTCGTCGTGTCGGACGCTGACAGATGGAATTATGACTCGTCGCATTACCTGGCGAGTCAAACAGCACTGCGCATGCGCCCTTGTCTTTGCCCCCAAATATTCATTTCTGTATTGGTGTTTACTCGACAAAGGAAGGCGAAAATGGATATTGATATATATATATATATATATATATATATATATATATATATATATATGAGAGTGTGTGTGTATTGAGTTGAATTCATTTGCTGCTATAGATAATATTTTGTAATGAACGAAGCACGCGTCTTGTTGATAAATTAAATTGAGTGAATATGTGAAAGAAAGAGACAGTTTATATTATTATTATTATTCTGTACCTACATTATTTATTTAAATAATATTTTGTTGTAATGACCAGTCATCTTCCTCAAGCGCAAACAGTTCTCTCTGAATTTTTGACATGCTTCCCTATTTTTCTCTAATCATGTTGTGAAGAACGCAACAGGCAAGAATGATTATTTTTGCTTTTTCTGGATTTACAAGCATCGCATTTTCGAGAACCCGGAATTTCTTTGTTAGCATCCCAACACCAAAGTGTTGGCAATATAGTCGAGGAACAAGACGTGCCTGCAGCTGTAGCTATTAGTAGAGAACACACAATCATCAAGTTCTCTTGATTCCAGACCCCCAACTAAAGAAAGAAAAAAACTGCAGCAGAAAATATGATGCATTTTTTAAAGGGCTGCTGCCGGTCATTGAAAACTGTCAATAAGACGGCAAAGAACTTTTAAAGTAAAATTATTAGAATTAGTTAATAATATAGTAATTCTCACTGCTAAAGAACGAACAGTCGTGAATGAACTTTAGTTAAGATAATATGTGTTTTAATAATAACAAAAAATAGCAAAATAAACAAGGAAGAAGTGATAATATAAATGCCACGCAACGTTTCTCGAATCACTGACTAGTGCAGTTGGGTCTCTCTACGCTCGTAACTAACTCGGCGATTTTTAATGTGGAGATAAAATTATCGTCGACATTCAAAGAAATCGGGAAACTTTCACTTTCATCGATTATTATCGCGGCTGTAAATTTTCCGTCGTTGAGAGTGCTGTGAACAGTGTGGTTTGAAATGAACACAGAGTAAATTATGGTGTTACTGTTATTTCGTCGTCGAGAAGAAAAAATCGACTTATTTGGGTTCATCCAATTAATGAAAGAAGAGAAGAGGTTGGAGCTTTCTACATACTGTTTGAAGAGTTGAGACAGGATTACGCGATATATGTTCAGGGTTTTATCCTATAACGCACATCTTTCTTGATTTAATGAAATAAGTATTTCAGTATCTACGATTTCATCCAAATTATTCATATTAAAAAAAAATGACACAAAAGACAGGAGGGCAAAAAACAACAAAATTCAAATCAAGAATGAAAATAACTACAACGATAGAAAAACCGCCCTGTGTGCAAACATGATTTGATTTATTACATTGGGTTGTGTAGGCTACTAGTTGCAATTGGCGATAAATTTATCACTGTGCGTTAGAGGCACTGAGCGAATGCTCAAGCTGTCGTCCGAGACCATTTTTTATAATAATTTACCGCCCAATGTGCACGCTCTCATTCACTTCATGGACTACTACGGTTACGGCCTCAGTGATAAATTATCTCAGCGATAATAATCGCCGAATCTGTAACGGGCATTCAGAAACGTTGTTTGGTATTTATATTATCACGTCTTTTGTCTGTATTTGGCTATCTTTCTTGTTATTAATTTTCAATCAGACGTAAATTTTTCTGTTTTTGTTTATTTTACTGTTACTAGCGGATATTTTTAGAAAGATACTACGAGATCGTAAAATACTTTTTGAAATTCCGGAATATTCACCTCTCACAATCAGTTACATCGATTGACGGTAGAGATATTGGATTTAGGTTACTTCAATTGTCCAAAACGAGTATTCCTTATTGCACTTGTTCAGAAATTTACTTACTGGAATTTACATACGTGTCATATATGCTTAATTAAAAATCGACATGATAGTATGAAGTAACTAATGTGGGATTATGCAAGAATATTGGATTGAACTTCAGTTGCCTACAAAAAACGAAGGAAAAAGTAAAAAAAGTAAAATTTATATTGGAAATTTAATAAATAAAACCATGGTACTAACTCCTAAAATTTTGATAATTTTTTATTTTATTGCCAGTCTAATACATCAGAAGATTTCTGTCTCTTATTGGTCCATATTCATCTGTGAAAGAGTTAAATTAAATTAGAATCAGGTTACAATCTTATGTGTATTAATGTCTAGCATATAACTTCGAAGAACTCAAAATTAATGTTAAAAAGACGTGTTTGCCGATGTACTTAACCAAAAACGTACGTTTCGAAAATGAAGGTGATTGGAATCACGAAAAAATGTGTGATATAAAATAACACGGAACGGCCTTAAAAAGTATGTAGCTGATGTGAGAGAAAATTATGTAATGTTTCTGCTACAGTGTAGGTTGTAGTTTCATGTTGGGATTGTAGTTGATTATGCGGAATGTGATGCAATCAAGAGCAGACCACTATCGAATATATGACACTCATATTTATCTGTCAACGCCATCATTATTATCAGTCATTGTTCATGACGGCAATATGGAAACTAATGAATATAATTCATTGTATCGATTATGCAAGTCAGGGTAATTTATGGTAGTAAAGTAACTTATAGCGTCACATGATGTGGAATTATCAGTAATAATGACGTCATACTTTAAAAATCAATACTCATCGCTTAAAAAATACTTTTTAATTTTAATTGATAAAAAAACTTTCGCTTGTCGCCTTACGGAACAATCAGTCATAAAATTCATCAGTATTAATTAATATATAATATAATTTGTAGATAAAATAAACATAAACGCTTTTTACACAATTCTCTGATTTATAAACCAATAGTGTGCAAAGTCGCAAAATATTTAATTGGTGCCGCTGAGATTTCACTCACCGTTACTAAATACAATTATTTTGTGTTACCCTAGCGAGGTTAATATAAATAAGAAAGTCATTATTCAAAGCAGCATGTAAATGATACAGAATATTCATAATTTATTCAAAAATCGAGTTCTTTAATAAATAAGTGCTTAATTGAGTTGCCAATTATTTTAACGTACTTAAAATAATTTTTGTAATTTCTTCCTTATAATTTGTGGATATGTTTTTTATATGTAAAATGTAGAAGTGCAATTAGTCAAGGTAATATCACAAATGCTTCATATTTGATAAATAATATATAAACTGTCTACTCATGTAATGTCGCGATAGTTTAAAAATAGATGGTTTTTGTATATAGTAACGGCACGAAGAAAGGAATTGATAACTGATATACCAGCATGCATATCAAAGAAAGGTCATACTCGATGAGAGGTATGTCTTTTCGATTCTCAGAGTAGCTAAAATAAGATTCCTACAAGCTGTGACACCTACGTCAGATATTGAGAAGAGTCGCTGACATTAAACAAGAGTTGTCAACTGTTCCTATAATTGCATCCAAACTTCTTCGAGGCATTCAGTAGGGAATGTTGTGTCGGCAGATAAAATTCGGTCTCCTGTCATCAGAAGGGCATAACTCAAATAACATTTACGGCAGTTATTTACAATGAAGACAAGAGAACTTTACCGTTTCTGGACATTCAAATTTCCCACTAGGTTGACGGAAGTTTAAAGCATGCGTTTTACCTTTAACCATCACTATTTCCGGTTTCGAATCCATAACTTTGTCCGCTTGTTCAAAACACATTTGTGTTTCACTTAAAATTTTGTATTTATATAATTTACGTGATAATTAGAGTTAATATTTCAAACATTTGTAACACAAATATAAGCCATTATTGACCTGTTATGGAGTAGGCCTAGAGAGGAGCAATATAGTTATTTTAAGTGAACATTTCTTTTATAGTCCGTTCATTGAACTGAGCTAGTTCCTGAACTGAAACTGGTTCAGCTGAACTGATTAATTTGTCTTTTATAAGTATGTTACATATTTGGTTGCATGACACATGCAGACCATGAGACCAAGTTGGCACTCGCTCACAGACAGAATATATATATATATATATTGTAATGCCAATTAATTATTCCATTAATTGTTTGGACATAAAATTTGAATTGTTTTATAAATCCATTATAGCGGTCTGATCGAACAAAGCAACAATGGAGAAGCGAGCCCGGCTGCTTTGTCGAAAAGTCAAAATGGCGTTTGCGCGCACTACAGTCTCGGCCAGTTTTACGTCTACAGTCAGCTAGGATAGAGTTGGTGCCGACAGATTGAAAAGTACGGAACAAGTAATAAAACTTGAGAATTGGTGCCGAGAGATTGCTGTGGACGGATGAAGTATTTAGAAAGAGTCCAGATACCGGTAGTAAGACAGCGAGACCAGTTAGAACAATTTTGTTATAAGTTGCAGTCTGTGAAACAAACATCCAAATATTTATCGATAAACATTTTGAGTGCAGAAGTCTAATTTATATTCTCAAATTAGACCATTGTTTCAATTTTGGAAGACCAAGTAATTGCATTAAGCGTCTAATTATCGTCGGAACGAGTGAATAACATATCCTTAACGAACAGAGAATCAACATTTGGCAAACTAAAAAGTATGAATTAGAGTCAGTGAAAACCAAGGCCTGATGAGTAAAAATTAAAGTGTAAAAGTGTCCGAACGATGGAAAAATTTGATTGTTCCGGTACCAGACCGACAGTCCGTAAGTAACATAATTGTGAATAATATTGTATACGCTAATTAAAGAATAAAGTCAGATTTCGTTCGTTCGCTTTCTTCTAGTTTTCTTTTCATTGATTGATTTATTGTTTTATTTTGGGTAAATTATATTTTGAATTGTTAATTAGTCAAATTCTACATTTATCGTGTCCTAATCATCAAACCCAGTAAAGGCCCTGAGATATAAAAACTTTGATTGTAATTGTTTTTGAGTTTGAAGCCACAATTTGATAATAAATTTTATTTTATGTTTTAAATTTTGATTATCTTTTCATTTAATTGAGGCTACCTGTTGATTATCACAATATATATATATATTGTAGTATTTAAATGAAATTAATTAATTAAATGATTACATTTTATTGCATTATTTTAACTTTTTATGAATGGATGTTAATAATAAAATTTTATTTAATTAACGAACTCATCAATTTATTATATTCAAAATAATTGAAATTACAAATAATTGTTCGATGACCTTTTTCTACATTTATTTCATATAACAAACAAATTTTTTACTCTTTATCTCAGGGTCTTTTTTATGGGCCTTTAAATAAAGAAAGGTATTATTCCTTTTTCTATGAATCAAATTTCTACGACGATTACACTTTTATGAAAATTTACAAATTAGTACTTACAATATTCAACAAAAAAATCGAAATGTGACGATTTTATCTTTAATCTAACGTTCACAATAATAATTTAAATGAGGTGTAACTTACAGTTTTTTCAGGTACCTGGGCAATTTTATTCTTTCAGCAACATACACACTCAATTTTTTTAAAAAACAAACTGGCCATTCTTTCACTGAATTTACACTGCACTGTTGGATTTATGACATTGGCGGTACTTCGTGAATGACTTATTCCGCCAATTGCGCCAATCCTGCGATGATACAGATAAATTCCTCCTCACAGACTTTAAATTATTTGGCGTAAACGGGAACGCTCAGCAATCCTTCTGCAACACTATCTGGGTGAAAGCTGTACAACTTTACTTTTTAAAAGAAAATCTCGACTATTTTAATACGACCACGTTCTGTCGTTTATGCTTGCCAATATTTCGTCTAATGCCGTATTCGTGTAATTCTCAAAGTTATAGAGAACAACTTAACTTTACTTTTTAATATTTGAAATCGTCTTTCTAACACGACCACTTTCTGTCGTTTCTGACTGCCGACTGCAATACGTTCTCCGCCGCTAACCGTCATACAATGCCGTGGCCAGTTTCATTATCGTCCATTCTTGTGTGTCTTTGTGTATGTTTGCCGGTTACAGTTTAAGTTCAACAGTTTATAATTATTAAATATTAATTGCCCTTTAATTATTACAATATATATATGTATATATATATGTATATATTGTGGTAATTAAGAATATGTAATTATTTAATAAACAAAATTTTACAATTTTCATTATCGGTGGCGTAAATATGGGACCATTTCATTATAGCTTAAGGATTGTTTACAAGAATATGGAGCTTATACTGCTTTTTGCTAGAGTTGCATTGTTGCCTCAGGCAGCACTGAGACGTACAGAACTTGAGAAATTCAGAGTTGCTCGGAGCAGAATGTAGAAAGGTGTGAGGAGTACAGATTCGGAGTTGCTTGGACCAGGATGTCGAAAGGTGTGTTTTGAAGAGTCCGTATTCAGAGTTCTTGGTACCATGATTGAACAAGTGTGAATAGTAAGCAGAGAAATGTTATATTAAAAGTCCCGGGTTTTGGAATTACAAGTCGACAGTTTGGAATATTTCGTCTAATGCCGTATTCGTGTAATTCTCAAAGTTATAGAGAACAAAGCTATCAACGCTAATTGTTCAAACAACGTTATTAATAGTTAAGAGCAGGAATTGATTTGGGTTTGAAAACTGAAACATCTATAAATTTAGTGAATTATGGCTTTTTTGTGATGTGTTTAAAAAATTCAAGTGAGATCGAGCCCAGGTGTACAGCTAAAGGTAAAGTAAACAAAAAGAAATTTTATTAATTGTAAACCTAATGCGTACACATAATTATCGTCATATTTTGAATTTCAATAATTATTTAAGTCAGGAATATTTTGCATTGTAAGTTTTAATTGTCTTTTGGTATCTATCTTTATTGGCTGCCCTGAAAATTAAGCCGTGGCACAACAATATCAACTTGTAAAATTCTAACTTAGATAAGAATTTGTTTTATTAAATTAATTTTGTTATATTTTGAATTCTTGTTTTTATTTAAATCACTTCATTTTTAATTTTAATTTCATTATAACGGAAGTCTTATCTTCACTTTAAAATCTAATTATATAAATTTGTAAATAATTTTGATTACTACATTTTGTGCTCAAACGTAGAATTCAATTAAAAATTTATATAATTTGCTATCATTACAATATATATATATATATATATATATATATATATATATCATATTCCTGCTCAACTTCAGTTGCAATACTCACAAAACAAAAGTTAAAGGGAATAGGGAGCCATTATATCTGTTTTTGCAATCGGGTGAGATCCCGATACTAGTTGACGGCCAGAATCTGGTCAGTGTTACGAATGGACAGGTACACGTCGGAAAGAGGAAAACCCATCTGCCAATCGTGCGGCCGTCAAATTCCTTTACCTCGCAAACTGCAGACAGCTAATTTCTTGCTAAATCATATATATGAAAAGTTTGATTAAATATTTCTTTATTAGAACATGTAATAAAGACATCAATAACAAGACGAACACAGGGTTTTCTGTGGTATATTAATAAAAGCGCCCCACACTTTTACATTTCTTACTCATTGCAACATACTTTACTGTCCACTTTTACATTAATATAAAGGTTAACAGTAAAGTATGTAAATATAAAGATTGAAAATCTATAATTATTCAAAATAAAATACTAATATATGTGCCTAATTCTTAATGCACGCTTACCAGATAATTTTTTCAATCATGACATATGTTTACCGATTCCATCAAATATATTTCATTCTGTCATAATTGAGAAAATAATAATTAGGTGTACACATGGTGAAGAAATCAAACAAAAACAGTCACAGTAATGTACTGCTACGTTTCAAGTTATTAGGAAGCTATCGACATTGTTATATTCAGTCCTTTTAATATTAGAATTACGTGTTCTTGTAGATAATCTAATCAGAAGTTTAGCAAAGCTGTACTTGGCATAAAGGTCAAAGGGCTATGTTGGTTCTAAGATAAATTAGCATAATTTCAAGGTCACTCGCCAAGCTCGCAAGACGCCTTGCGTGAGCTTGAGCTTACGTTCGAGGTTATCTTACAAGTCTGATGTGGCGGGCGGGGCGGTTGCGCAATTCATAACGTAGTAGAAGCATTACTTCTGGTTGCCTATATGGTAGGAGTTTTAGCAAATATTGCTGTTAGGTCCCGTAGTGTTTCACTCGCTACGTCATAGCGGCATCGCTGGTTGTTTCTGAAACTTTAAAATTACGCTAATTTATCTTATAACCAGCCTAACCATTAAACCTTTTATATCAAGTACAACTTCGCTATACTACTCTAATACAAATAATAATTACAATGGTGTGACTTGCACGTTTACCTGGTAACTACGGGAATGGAAATGCGAATGGACTCGGTGAACAAGTGCGAGGGGAGTGGGGGACACGGTCACTGTTCCCTGGGACTGCGGGACCCAAAAAAACTATCTCGTTCGCGAACCCACAACCAGTGAACGATATGCACTGTATATTATTTTGAATAGTTCATTTCAACTAGTACATAATTACGGACGAAAACATGATTCAGTGACAATTTTACATAACAGGTGAAAAAAGGTTTCTATTGTAATAATGAATATACCTGTTTTACTTTGGATAATTAAGTTTAACACAAATTTTTCAACAATATAAACACCATGTAATTTTACAAGCTCTTTTCTGGAATTAGAATATTTTTACTATACGAGCGCAGTTTTCCGTGTTAGCAATGCCATAACATGTATTTTAATCGTGAAAAGCAAACAAACAATTTTGCGGTTCTAGAATATATTAAAGGTTATTATTTAACCTTATACAGAAACATACGTTGTATGTATCTATGTTTGGTTGCAAGAAATCGGTTCCACTTTAATTTGTCGTCTATATCTATTCCCAGGAAGGACGTATGACCTGAAAACGTATCTGCTACGTTTTATTTTATGTTGTTAAGTGAACCTACTTTGTTTTTCTTGCATTGAAATTTATATCATGAGAATTTAACCAAACATTCAGTATTTTATTTCGAAAAAAATTAAGTCTGTGTCTGAATTAATTACACATGCAAGACTAACTTTATCGATTGTTTATGTCATTGATATATAACACAAATATTAATGATCCTAAACTTGAGCCCTGGGACAAGTACCCATCTCCAATTCTGAAAAAAATAAACGTTACCATGGGTTCTGTTTTTCATTTTTCAGTTAAAAGTACTAATATATATCTTGTACCATATTTTTTCTATTTTTTTAAAATAATATTTACTGGTCTATAATATCATAAATATTTTTAAGGTCGGCGAGTGTTACAACTAATTTCACTTATCGTTCAAGCTTGTTTTCAATGTTAAGAATAATTTCATGCGTTGACTTGATTGCAGATTTACGTTTCGGAAACCCGTGTTGAAGAAATACTTTTGGTATAAATATTTAATCATTTTATTTCACTTTATTTGATGATACAATTTCTTGACACATCCAGGTGGCTGCCGGTTTGGGCCAGGAGAAAGCCTTTCCAGATACTGTCAATATTTCGATAAATGCCCGAACGTGAGGGATATTCCGCTAAATTGCCATATATAAAATGTATCTGAAAAACAAAGGCGGATTTCTGTCTTTCAACCTTTCGCCAAAGGAATGGCTGCGTCTTCTTATTAAGTTAAATAAAAATCTGTAATATTTCAGCAGTAAATTCTATATGATCACACAGAGATGAATAACACGTATGTTTGAGGGTTGCCGTTACACAGGGAACGTCGAAAGAAAAATAGGCTTAATTAGATTGTGTCGGGCACGGACACAGCTTCATATTCAGTATAGAGATTGCCCGCTTTACTCATATAGAGGCGCTGGAGATACGAAATACAATACCGAATAAATATTAAAATTACATTTAAAAAAAACAATAATCTGGACAATGAAAGCAGTTAATACCGTTATACTTCCATGGAAATAAATGAATTTGTTATTACATTATTATTCCCATTCGTCAAATTTTCCGACTAACACGGAGTACAAAATTCAATCAAGCACCTGAAAATTTCACTTTATCTTTGGTACTAATCTCTCCATCTTCCACCTCAGTGTCGTGTTATATATTAATACCATTAATAATTAATCTGTAACGTAGCAAATGTATACCAAATAGTATCATAATCAGATTCTGTTTTATAATATCTAATCGGTGCAAATTTCCAAATAAATAGTAAATAGAAGTTTTGTTATCCGTTTAGGGTAGAAAAGTTTAGACACATTCATAGAAAGTGTTTCTTAGTTTGAATAATGAATAAGAAAGATAGCCAATACAGACAATATAAATACCACACAACGTTTATGGGATCCCACGAAGAAGAGCTTAGAGCAACACAACTGCAATCGTCAGTTGACAAAACTTAAGACTCTAGTTTTAAAACTTGGTTAAAACTCTCAAACAAATTGGTAGGCTTTTGAGTGCTGTCAACTGACCAGTGCAGTTGTGTTTCTCTAGGCTCTACTTAGGACCTGACGAAAGGGACAAGGATCCCAGAAACGTTGAGTGGTATTTATATTACCCTTTTTTGTCTGTATTGGCTATCTTTCTTATTCATTATTTTCAAACATACTTAAATTTTTTCATTTTACTTCTTCTTTTAATAATAATGATAGACAATTCAGACAAAAAAGGGTAATATAAATACCACTCAACGTTTCTGGGATCCTTGTCTCTTTCCTCAGGTGCGAAGAAGAGCCTAGGGTAACACAACTGTAATCGTCAGTTGACAAAACTTAAAAGCCTTGGCTCAATTATTAACAATCAGAAGTAAATTATTTCGTATTTAATTAATCTATTCTTCAATAAGTTCGTTGTAAGGAAATGAAACTAATTCATTAACTTTAAATATTTTTCTGTGTCTGTATGAGGTGTTGTGTGTGTGGGTGGGTGGGTGAGAGAAAGAGAGAGCGAGAGAGAGAGAGAGAGAGAGAGAGAGAGAGAGAGGGAGAGAGAGAGACAGAGAGAGAGCATTTGTTTCTATTTCAGCGGCATGATTTTCGTTCGTGGATCCAGCAGTTTAACACAAAGGGGTTGTTTCAAATGGATTGCCTCTTCGTGTTGTGGTTTTCTTCTGTTACAAAGTTGGAAAATCGGATGTCTGCAAAAGAGACTTATAAGGGGAACACAGTTCACAAGTTAAATTAAGGTAGTACGTGAGGAATCCAGCGAAACCAGAGACCGTAACAAATCAGACGGAAGGAGTTGAGGGTTCCTCCCTCTGAAGTTGGGAGACTGAAAGATTAAGAGCCAGATGTATAACGCTTAAGGGAAATGGGACATTTTAAGAAGAGTTAACGTCACGACGAATATTAAAGAGTGGCTTCATTATACTAAAATTTTCCTTATGAAGGGACTCAAGCGAAACTGATCCATAGATTACACTTAAATGAACAAAAACATGGACGACAAATTGGTGGTCTGTATATTTATTATTTATGGTTGGGATATTGTGTAGGAACTTAAGAATAACTCATAAACGAACTGATGAAAACAAAAGTCATGCCAAGGGAGAAATTTATATGCAATTGATTTTAACAAGCATTATTAAAATTAGATCAATATTTGAATTTCTCTGGCAGACACGCATGTAACTGATTCATGCTGCCAAAAATCAGGATAATAATTAATCTCACATGGTGAACGTTTGAAATACATAACATTTTAATTAATGAAATATGCCACTCATACCCATGAACCACACGTCAGACCGACTTGTATTGCCAGAAATGTATCGGAAAATTAACGATTAGGCGCATTGTACAATTTGAGAATAGGAAAGGAAAAAGCAGAGAAATTTTGTTGTTGTTGGGCCGATTCCTTTTCCATTAATCACGTCAAATGTAGTCGTTTTTACGAAAATATAAATTTTCCATGATTTTTAAAAGAAGATAGTTTTAAATAGATAACATGAATGTTTACTAATATTCTATTTATTTAAGTACCGGAAATATTAAAATTCTCAGATGTAGATATTAATAAAAAGTTATTTGCATAAACGGTGATCCTGGGTTTGATTCTCGGTCCTTCCGAGATTTTTCTATTTTAATCTTAAAGTTCGTTTTGATCTTTTGTCGTTAAATAAAAATATTTTACATAGTTCCAGTGAAGGTGTAGAAAACTAATTCTAGGCTTTGACTTTATTGAAGGCGATCGGAAATGTTAAACGACTATTATAATTGTGACCTGAACCCTTATTATTTATTATATCAGCTTACTTATTGGATGTTTTCATTAAGTTTTGCTGATGATCCAGCCATTTTAGCACAAGATGATTTTGATCTTGAATTCATGATACGAAGGTTATATCAGTATTATGTCAGATGGGATCTACAGATCAGTCTAACAAAAACAGAGCATTTGGTGGTGAATAGTGATGCTAAATTTGAAATTCACATCAATGACAAATCAGTTATGAGACTGGTAGAAAAATTTAAATATATTGACAAAGATGGATTAGGCCATACAGAAATCAAATACAGAATACAGCAAAGCAGGAAAGTATTAGGGTGTATGAATTCCTTTTGGTGGGACAAAAACATTGCCAACAGCAATAAGAAAAGAGTGGGTAAGATAATGATTGAATCAGTGCTGTGCTATAGGTCAGAACTATGTATCTTAAACACTGATCTCAAAAGAAGACTATTAGCTGTGGAAATGGATTAATTGCTTAGGGGTACCAGAATATCAAGAATTGAAGTAAGGAGGCAAATGAGACAGTTATAGATAGAATTGAAAGAAAATCATTAAAGCGATACGGTCATATGTGGAGAATGCCAGATCATCGGTGGCCAAGGAAGATTTACGAATGGAAACCACCTGGCAGACGTAAACGCGGAAGACCACCACGTTTTTGGACAGACCACATTAACGATATAATGGAGCGTCGCAACATACGCAAGGAAGATTCACTGGATAAAGAGGCTTGGAAGGGAACAACAAAAAGTTGTTATAAATTGATCTTTGCATTGATTAATCCAGTAATAATAATAATAATAATAGTTTACTTATTGATATAAAATATGCACGATGCTGTAATTTGAAAATAATTTTTAAAAGAAACCATTCCTGAATCAATCACGTATTAAACGGGCTGATTTTTATTTTAGCCGGTATCAGGAGATTATCATTTGTCGTTATTAGAGTCGAAAATACTCTCCGTATCTCGTAAGAGTAAAAAAATATTACCGTTTATTTGAATGAGTCCTTAAAACTGGTTCAATAAATAAAGTCCCGGTACCTTAAAGGAGTAAAATATTCTCTTAGTACTAAAAATAGTCCAAAATTCTCCCTGTATCTTTAAAGAGTCCCAAAGAAGTCAACAATAATATTATTCTGCGGGGGGCTGAACTTCATGAGAATTGGCGTGGTATCATTATCTAACTCAACTAACCCCAAAACTATTACTTCGACACCAATACACCTCCTGTGGTGTAGGGGTCAGCCTCACATCACAGAGGTCCCGGGTTCGAATCCCGGCGAGGGCGTGGATGTTGAGAAACTCTCGGCAAATCAGTCCCACGACTAGAAAAAATTATTTCCTGAGTCGTTAATAAGCAGAGTTGTTGATGCTACTGTAAATAAATCAATATAAAAAAATAAGAACCTTTTAGGCATAATATAATATTTTTCCATCACCCGTCCTTTCGGAGTTGAATTTACACATAAATTGCTTCAACAGTGATAAATTAATTCTATCGACCCCGAAATTAACACCCATAGTGGTGGCAAGGTTCCTGCCACCACAGTGTTTGTGCCCGGATCGTAATTAACGTATGTACAAAATTTGATTGAAAAGCTCCTCGAGTTTAAGATTATATGAGGAAAATATACACAAATAAATACATAACATTTTTGTTGTGAAATATATGGAAATATGAGGCTAAGCTGCCTAGTTGTTTATACCAGGTTTTTTTTAGATTTTTAATATTCTATAACAATTGATGTCGCCAGTGACCACGATGTCGACGCAACCGTTATAACTTTAATTAAAAAAAAACAAAATAACAATTGATGATTAATTACATTAGGATACATTAAAAATAGAAGAAACACAGACTGGTCAAGAAATCAACCAGGGGATAAATTTACGATGATATGAACAACGGAATCATTCTTTCTGTTTCCTACAAATTTACTTCGGTTAATTTCTGACAGCCCAACAACAGAACCATAAAAGGTCATTCATCAGCGTAGCTCGGCAAATGCGACTTTTAATGTTTGCGTTTACGAATTGACGTTATATCGGCTGGTTAATTGCGCTTGCAGCCCTCCGCTGTTTAACGCAATAATGATATGAATTAAGCGGGGTTAATTTGGCGTCTGCCTTAACTGTTCTGCGGGAGTGTCTCGTAAATTGTTCCAGAGTAAAGTTGTAACTCGCAAGGATTTCCATTTGGGATTTGGCCAAATAGGGCATCTACCTGATGAGGTTTTGTTGCTGAAGCAGTGATATAGGACTGCGCCGGGATATTTGTGCGTTTCTGCGTCGTTCTTGTTAATTGGATGTGCGATAATGCATACTGAATGAGGATACCCAACTTCTCTGAGATAAAGGAAAAGTTTATTGAAACTATATATTATTTCTCTGAGGCTGAAACAAGGTTCTGAAACTTTTTTAAGCTTTCAACAGAACTTACACAAGTAATTTCGATACCGAAAGATAAATAATTTTTCGCATATTCTTTTTCTGCACACTTATTACTAATAAATTTCCAAAACGATTAAGAAATTAGCAGATGACACAACTTCTGTCAACTTTGGTGGCAAAATTCGAACGTCTGAGGCTATGAGCGTTAAATTCTCTGCAAATTATAAATAACAATCTCGAATAAATAAATAAACATCAGCCGATTTTAATTCAGAAAAAATAATTTATTATTGTAAAATTAAACAACGTTTCATCGTTTATTTTGCGACCTCATCCGGTTAAAGTTTAAAACTACAAAAAGAATAAAGCAATTACACTGATTGGATTAACGTTTTTAAGAATCGTTTGGCGGATAAAAATAATATAAATTTTGTTAGACTTACAAAATTTTGATAGACAGGTCATTTTCAGCTGACTGCCGTGGCCGAAATGTACAATTTAAAACGAGAACGACCAGTAAAAATTAATTTACATTGTTGGGCACGGTTTACAATTGAAAAATTTTAGAATTTGAAATTATAAAAATATATAAATTCAACATTACAAAAGCAAACTGTCATAAATTTTACTCAAATTGTTAGAAACATTATTTATGCTAATAGCAGGTTTATAGGATTTGTTATATAGCATTTCACTCATTAATCTCGAAAAAGTAGTTCGTTTCCTCGTCAAAAATTAATGCTTTACACCAATATAATTTGAGATTATTTAAATAAATATGGTTAGACAAAACGGAAAAATTTTGAATGCTTCTATTTATATTATTTCCTGGCTTAAAATTGGCTTATGATTATTTATTTATTAGTTTTTTTAATCTTCAGAATTTATAACATTGAATTAAAATATGGCGGAAGAAATTAAAACTGATAAAATGGTGACAATACCAAGAAATAAAAAATTAATTATACGTTGGACTCTTTAAACCTCAAGTTGGTTTTTGTATTGTAACGCGGTTTAACGCATATCGTAAGTTCAATAAGACAAGGTAGAATGACAAAACTTTGAACTTGGTTGTGCAAGGCATAAATTGGCCACAACTGAAGGTTGATGGCGATTCATGCATCCATCCCTTCCGCTGGTTCTCTCACTGACTCACGTTTCTTCTCTGGACTGGACCGCCAACAGCAATATCGTCTAAACTTGTTCGCTGTCTAACACACCAATTTTTCTAACTTTTAACAGTGAAGAATCATCCTAGACTTATGGCCATTCCTTAAAATTAAGAGGAATATTTTACATCTTTCTGAATTGTCGTATTTGTTCCAGGTTGCAATTTATAAAGCAAAAATAAAATGTTCTACTCCCATACGCATGTCTCAAACATGCCTACGTTTCGTCTGCCAATACAAAAAGAAACAAGACTAAAACTAAGAATTTTTGCTCAAATAAATAAGTTGTTAGACCTTTTAACACGCTCATAAATTTGTGTGAGACACATCTGACCGTCGAACAATGGATGTGTCTCGTAGTACTGGTTATCCACGCATGGAGAGTCAGTCATATTCCCAAATTTAGAATTAAGGTCCTCGGCATTTATTCCGGAAGTGCAAGTTTAAACCAAAAACAATTACCCATTAAAGTTTCAATTTAAATTACTTATTGAATCAACGCCGCCAGAAAGAAAAAAATAGAGGTGGATACTTGCAACTACCAGTGTTTTCACATAATAAATTAGATATTCATTTTTTAAAGTTAGAAACTGTAGTAGTAAAAAATAGTTGTAATTGAAGGTTCACAAGAAAAAATTTACAGGACAAATTCATTATTTCTTATATTGTGTCAGTAATAGAATTATGAAACTATTTATAGTCTTGTTAATTGGTTGTTTCTATTTCAATGATATTTTTAACGTGAGGGTAATCCACGTGGTGGCACAGCATAGGAAAGGGACTGAAAGGGGGGATGCGGAAAAATAGAGCAGGGTAGCCAAGGGTTAACAGGGGTTCCGTGTCTATAGTTTAAGGATCCTACCCGTTAAAAGTTATGCAAGTTAAGCTCTAGAAAAACGTGCATCAGGTATGTAGGATATTTGGTACATGTCCCACTTCCTTCTGATGGAGGTTTGCTGTGGGTACGCAGCATTCCATTCTCCGTGCCTCGACCAGTTTAGGAGGCATCTGGTCGACTGTGCCAATGGGAATAGCGGACAACTCTTGCCGTATGCCCTATTTCTGTGAACCCGAAACATATACATCTCAAGACAGGCCGAAGTGGCTCGGCTTGTGGGAAACTTAGTTCATAAGTAAAGAGAGAAGAAGGCATCAGCAATGGAAGCCCTCTCAGTCTCTCCTAAAAGGTTCTGCATGCTAGCGCTTAAATATTAGAAGGACTAAATTTTGTTAAACGCGACATGAACCTTTTTGCAAGTAACGGGGACAATCATGGCTACGACACAAGAAACCGTTCAGTTCTCAGGTCTGACAAACACAGCCTCAGTCTCTTCGAGTCTAGCGTTCATTATTCCGGTATCGCACTATTTAACAGCCTTCCTGAACATGTAAAGAACATCAACAACTACAACTCATTCGTCAAGGAGTGTAAAACTTTTCTTGTAAATGGAACTTATTACTCCGTACACGAATTTTTGAATCGGTCTCACATTCGCTGAACTGCCTTGCCTACAAAATTGCCGAATATGCTATAAATATGTAAATAGTTTGTCCAGTTTCCCCTTTTGGTTCTGTTTTCCTGCCTCTGCTTTCTGTTTTAGTAAATATCCATGACGACATCCCCCCGTACCTAGCGACAGGAGATGAATACCAGGAAGTGATTAGTGTTGTGTGCGTCTTTCTTAAAGATTGTGTGTATAATTGTAGTGACTAGACAAATGTGAACACATATGATTTTTTTTTGTGTGTGTGTGTATGTAACCTATTAATATTAATTCTGTTTATATGTAATTTATCTACTGTAAATTTGTAACGAATCCTATTTCCTCATTTGAGGACTAATGATGAATAAATCTATCCATCTATCTATCTAGAGCTAACAACATCTCTGACAGTTCGCTGATAAATCTGCTCTAGACTCTGTTCAGTAAGAGAAGAATTGTGGGATCAGGATGAAATAATTCATTACAATTTTTTGACGCCCAATTGTGGAGCAGAAATAAAATATTCGAATTAACAACTATTGTATTTTAACAAAACTTGGGATCCATAAGTACTTGTATAAATATGATTTACTTCAAAATTAAAATATTCGTTCAATATTTCACTTTTCAAAGGTAACCGACGCACCAGTTCCGACTGCCAATCGTTTATTGCTGCGAGTTTTTTCTTACAATTTATCAGATTTTCTTTTCCGCTCATATAACAGAATTAATATTATTTGTAGGGGTTATAACACTGACAACTGTTCATGTCCTTTACCTAATATTCCGCGTCGTAGATTTATTATATTTTATTCGTAATTATTTTTCATTATGGAAATACTGCGTGGAACAATATATTTTGTATTCATTGCTTTTTTCTATCGGACTTTTATTTTAAAATAAATATTTGAAACGAAGTAAAACTTCTTGAGTATATTTTTTTTGAATAGTTATGCACTTTTAAGATATTTTGTTATTAGTTTTGGACATAAAATCTCGGGGAAACTGAATGCTAAAATGAGATTGGTGGAAAGTGTGTTTCTCATGTAGGTGACACTAATGCAGACTTGAGTGATAATTGTAGTGGTGACAGGTGAATGACTTGTCATTAATTTGTGCATGTGTTTTCAGAAGCAGTCCGCTAGCACTTTCCGTTCCGAGGGCAAATACAGATGGATGCTCGCGGAAGAAATCGTGGCAATATAAATTTAAGATTTATAAGTTGTTAATGGAGATATGTCAGAGTTTTGTTGTTGAGAGAGGCGAGTCGTTTGTAAATGACGACGTAGTCATAATGCCTGTGCAGGCCCGCGCAGGGCCGGGCTTGTGCACTTAGGCGCACGCTCCATTAACCACCCGCGAGCGCCCCCTCTCTCTTGTGTGTTATGCTGTTCCAAGTGGCCGCTCTAGAAAAGTTATCGCTAGAAAGCAAACGGCTTAGCGGGAGTGAGAGTACTTAACGGCAGATGGCTCGCTGGCCAGCGTCGGCTCCTCGTGAATCATTACCTCGCATGCGGTTATTATTACCATTAGAAGCACGTGTTCACTTCAGAAAACATTCATCTATTTGAACAAGCTGTGACTAGACAGTTCTGACGTGATCACTTACCCAACGTGAGAACCGTATTAACTTGGTACATTGTAACGTTCTTTAATACGAGGGTTGTTCGATAAGTCTGGTTTTTATGAAGGAGTGGGAAATATTTCACTTTCGCGCGATTGTTAGTAAACATGACGATAGATGTGTAATCAGGCGAAAATAACGACCAAAAAACTAATTTCGCGCTGATATTAAACAATTACATTTGAAAGGTTGGAAAGCTGCACAAATCAAAACCGAATTTGATGAAGTTCGTGCGGTCTCTGCGCGATCATTAAAGAACATTTACTTTTGGATTCATGAATGCTAAAACGCTTGATCAATTTTTATATAAAATTCATTCTTCATTTGAGGTGCTAAAATTAGGCCATGTAATAATAGTGATTTGTAAAATTTTTGGTGATCCTGCGCTAGGTGTAACGGATGGAGGAATTTCGCACTGGAACTGGAGTCGACAGGGGTAGCTCAGATGGTATTGCTTCCCCCCTGATTCCTGGTCTGCTCGACATTTTTCCATCCTGTTACTATTGTTTATTTTCAGCCGTTTCTTTCTTTTTACGTCACAAACCTCTGCTGCTTGCAATGAAGACGAAATGTTTTAAAATATTATATGAAAATTGGTATCCTATGAAGTATGTCTGTAAAATATCGAATAAATATGTAAAGTTTACGAGAAAATTTAGTAGTGGAAATGGTAAATTAGGTGTAATAACGAAATAAATAATGGAATTGTAAAGAAAAATCCGGGAACTAAAGTTTGTTTGTATCAATATTTTGATGAAATAATGAATGTAGGTGTGAGTGTTATAGTATTGTAAAGGTTTGAGATATAAGTAATAATGGAAATAGAAATATGAATAAGGATAAGGTTGTTAAGAAATATTATGGATTGACATACTTTAGAAAATTATCAGAAAGGATTGAAAAAGTTATAAAAGAGAATGCTGTTTTAGAAATTAAATTGGATTAAAAACCGATGTGGATAATATTGAAATGCATTAATAGTATGAAATATAGTCATCATAAACTTTATATTAAAGATTGTATATAAATTGAGTTGTGTACATTGTGATAGATATCATATAGGTATGAGAGGAATGTCTATTAAGGATAGGGTTTATCATCATAAGATGAATACGAAGACATTTTTGAAAACAAATACCGTGTTGTCATTACACATTTAAGAAGAATGGACATTTTTGTGATACTGCAAATATTTGACATGTAGAGAGATCGAAATTTAAAATAGGATTATTTGAAGGACTGTACATACAGGAGAATGTGGAAAATTTTTCAATAAAATAAATGAGGTAGGAAAGATGGGTGAATTTTATGCGAACTGTTTGGATTTAATGAAGACATTTTAAAATAAAATAGGTGAAAGGTTTAAAATATTGGATTAAACTCAAGTATTTATGAAGATTAATGGGATTATTGTTATTATAAATATTTTTTTGAAATTGTGAGTGAATGTTTTTGTGATGATTATAAAATATATTAATATATAGAGCTATATTAATTGTTAATAATGATTTTTATATGTCAAACTTTATGGTTGTACGATAATTATAATACGTTTGTATTACATTGAAGGGTTGAGTTCGCATAGTTTAGGTATGAGTTTTGACTAAGCCTGTAGTCAGGTGAATCTGAGTTTGCGTTTGACGTGATGTTATGGTAAGACGATTAGTCGGAGAAGTATGATTGTTTAAAAATTGTGGAGGAGTTCGGATTGAGTGAATAAATATTTTAAGTTAATATTTGTGATTGCAGCAGGTAATTTTTTATTGATGTAAAATTGTAATATTTTTGTTCATTCCTTTATTATTTAATTAAATTTATGTACTGTTTTACGTGTATATTTGTGCAGATGATGGTGGAAAATGGCCGAAAGCTTCTGCTACTTTTTATTTTATTCGTTTTTAGTTGATGAATGAGAATAAAGCAATTGAAGACTCAAGTCTTATTGGTGAATTATGTCAAAATACATTTTCAAATAATCAAAACTCTGATATTACCGTGACCTTCCGGCATAGCAGCCATATAAATTGTTTGGTTTCAGCTTTAAATAAATTAACTTAATTTTCTAAACTCCGTCTCCTTTTCATAGGATTTGATGCGATGCGTCAATCATGCACATCTTGCAACAGAAGATAGGAGAGCGGATTTGAGAAAGAACAAAGTATAATTACTTCAAATATTTATTTACGAAGGGGAAAGTAAGTTCGCTCATAAAATTAGAAAATATGTATAAAAACAGTCAGTGAAATGACCAAAATGGTTCAGTTTTACTTATGGTGACATTTCGTACTCGAACCCTCCTCGGCGCTTGCAACCCTCCTCGCTGCTTGACATCACTGTGATTAAGTGATTAATTTAAATCCACTGTGCTTTATCTTAATTTCAGCATTTCACATTGCAGCATATCTCGAGTCTCCTCTCCGTCCCAAATACAACTCTCCACTACACCGTCCTAAAACAACATTCTCCCTCTCTTCACTCGTTACCAACCCTAACTCTTCTCCTCGCTGAAAATATTTTACAAGATAGTAACTTTGTCACATTACAATACAAACATCTTTAAGAAAACAGAACTTTTTAATACTACAGGGCATAAAATAGTTAAATGAAAAGCATTTCACGTAAAATATTAAAACTGGATTTATCTTACGTTTTTTAAAACACCTTCATATTCTTCTTCCACTCCAATAGCATGGCACCAACGGTCAGCAAACAGGCTCGAATCGTCCCCACAGGAAACTCCTCTCCCGCTATCGGAAGGACGTGGGACAAGTACCCAATGCCCGAGCTACCTGATGCAGGTTTTTCTAGGGTTTTCCCGTCATTACTTTTAGGCAAATGCCGGGTAGGATCCTAAAACTATAGCCCCAGGACCCTAGTTAACCCTTGGCTACCTTCCTCTACCCTTCCGCATCCTTCCTTTCAAATCCCTTCCTATGCTATTAAAGGGGAGTTGCCACTATGTGGATTACCCTCATGTAGCCTGTTACCCTAAAAAGATATAAAAAAACAATACGATTACCGTTTTTCACATTACTTGCTGTAAGTCGTAAGCAGTATCTGATTTTCACCCAATATGTGTTAAGAGTTTCTGATTTTTATTGTTTATTATTCGTATTGCTTTTATCCTTTTTTAATCCAAGAGTCCGTTTTCCAATTACATCGTCGATTTTCAGGGCCATACACATTGAAATGTCACATTTGAAAAGAAACGTTTATGAAGAGCACAATGTAGAAACTATAGAGACATATAAAGCAACAATAATATTGTCCCTAAGGGTAAATAAATTGTAAGATATAACACTAATATAGGACTTCAGATTTGAGACCACAATAACTGAATCTGAAAGGGCCTAATGTAATAAATTCACCATAGTAAGTATCATCTGTCTCTGGTATAAAAATATTTAACTCCGACTTACTCAAGCATACTTTAATAACAATTTTATTAGTAATAACATGTTATTAATCATATATCTCATGGCTCTATAGGATTTTATAACAATGTCTTACTTTTCACGAACGTCCAGAAATTTCTTATTTGTAATTAGTAAATGATTCTCGGATTTCCGCCTGAAGAATGTGGTAGTACTAGCCGTCAAAACGTCGCTGTTTACAAAAATGACTCGGGTGAAAAATTTCTCTTCACTTAGAAAATCTTATCTGTCTTTCACATTATGTTGTAGAAATTAATATTTTCATACACATGTATTTATTAACAATACTGTACAGAATGTTACTGTCTTAATAATACTCATTATAATAAGCTTAATAATAGGATATTATGGAGACTACATAAAATTCTAACATACTGGAATATTATTACCACGATAAAAACGAGAGCGGAAGCTTTTGCTTAGTTCAAGTATTGATTGCTCATTACATTTCCGCAATAAATAATAACTCGCCATCAATTCATTACGCGCATCCGCTTTCGGTTGCATCGCTGCGTTTCGTTAAGTAATTGGCTTCACAATTCGGAATCGTAGCGGATGATTCAGCCGGCTCCCACTCAGTACGGACATTACTCTACAGTCGCTTTTCACTTTCTTCAACAGAAACGACTGTGTTAGTTTAATACGATTATTAGTATTTTCTACTTAGTACAGAGTGAGCCTAAAATGTGCAAAACACTGTTACGAAACTTTTATTCAAGCTTTGATTTATATGATGAATATTATTCGAGACATAAAACCTATGCGTTGCTCGTAGACATTATTTACGAACAGGATTAGTGATGTTCTAGTCCCTTTTTTAAAATTAATTTGGACCTCAAAACTTATTAGTGAACTGAAGATAAGCAATTAGACGAAGTCTAAGGAAACCACAGTAATCACGGGGTTATATATATTTCTTATTACATTTAATAATTTTTTATCTTGTCAGCGTAATAAGCGGTGAAGTGAAATCAGGGAGTTATTGTTTTATTTCAGGTAAATAAAAGACAGTTAGTTTAGGTAACTCACACATTTTCTAAGTTGTATTATGTGATATAATTTTGCAACCGGCAAATTCCCAATAATAGCTAAATAAACAATAATAATTATTACATTGTCCATATTTGACCGACAAATGGACAGTTTTCCCGGTTGGCGATGTGTGGAAATACAATAAAATATAATTATTTCAAATAAAGCAGACGAGTAAACAATATTTCAATTATAATTTAGTATTTAAAATAATATTAATTAACGATCAATTTAGGAAAAACACGCAAAGTTGTAAAAATTATTCTGGCCTGAAAACAAAAGAAGTTATATATAAAGACAAAACTAAAGTAATACTTCGCTTCAGCTTATTGTTTACGGATTGTGGATCTGATTGATTTTAAGAAGCACTTTACAAATCTATATTCACGAAAGACAACATAAATTATGTTTCCGCTGGAGGACTTGTTCCAGAAACTGTCGCAGCCACATCGTTCCAGTCATTTATGGTCCTGATTAAGAATGATAATTTCCGCGTATCAATTTTTACTGTCTGACCTTTATTTTCAAAATGTGATCAATCCTCCCGTATCGAGTTGGCTATTCCGAATTCTCTGCCGAGTTTTATGACTTTGCCAATACTTTAAAGGAAACGTGTAGCCTAGGTATTACTATTCTTGTAGAGTTTCCCACCCTAGAAGGTTTATTTTTTTTATTCCTTGCCCAGGTCCCACACATACTCACACATATAAAATGAATCAAATATTTTGGTAAAGTATATATATATATATATATATATATATATATATATATAATACCCAGTTAAGAAGGACATGAATTTTGTTCTTATTTCATCAGATTTGTTTAACAACTCAGACTGGGGATTCTTGAGTGGTTTGTATACAAAAAAGAATGATAATAAAATGATGGATAAGTGGCTCTTAGAGAAGGGGGGGACTATAATTGGACGTTTAGCGGCTCTTAGAGCTAATGGTTTTGACAGACACCTGGACGGAACCCTAAAGGCATAATGACAGAATTTTTATGGACATACAATTGTATTAAAAGGAAATGTTTATTTTAATTGTATTGAGTGGCTCTCGGGGCGTGAGAAAGCCAACAACTGGTGTTTGTTTGGCGAACGTGGAAATTCAAAAACTGTGAAAACAAGGGAATATTCTGGAGAGGGGGAAGCAGATAAAAGGTGTTGGACTGGAGTGTGGTGGCACAGTTGGACTGCAGACCTAAGAGGAATTGGACGGGAGACTTCAAAGGAGTTGGACAGGAGATCTCGAAGGAGATGGAAGTGGAGTCGGGTGCCAAAGCGCAAGAGGGAAGGATGTTGGGAGTGTCCGAAAAGGAGGAGGACGTGGAGTCGGTGAGAAATATTCGGTCAAATTGAATGGTGGCAGTGCCTAAAAATAAAATAAACATTTTAGTCCATGCAAGCTGTCAGGAGTCGGGATACCAAAAGGATGAAGTGAACGTGTCTGTGGAGCGTGTGTAAAAGTCAGTGCACAGAAGGGCATTGTTGAGTAAAGAGCATTCCTGAAAACCCCAAATAAAATTGTAAGTAGACATTCAGTAATAAATTATGTAAATTGTTAAATAAGTGTAATGAGTCAGATTTCGTTTTTCATTTATTTTAACTGCATTGTTTAATTGTAAATTTTGTGTTCCGTTTCCTTATCAACCCAGTAGAGACCCTGGGGTACAAAGTCTGATTTATTAAAATGTATTCTAGATTAATAAAATTGTTTTGTTTATAAAATTATTAACTTGTTTAATTTAAATTCCTATAATCATAACTATCGATAAGTGGGGTATTATATATATATATATATATGTCTCTGTAAGCTACATTAAAACCTTTTAAAAGCTTTTAGAACAAAATCGCAGAACATTGGTCTCCCGTCTGAAATGGGATACTTGAGACAATTCTCAGAATTCTTTTCCTGGTCCCTAATTATCCTTTGTGGCTTCTAGAGAACGCTTCGCTAATTTATTTTATTTCTGCTTGTTTATTATTAACATTAACATGTGGCCGACGAAGATAATTTAACTTTAAATAGAAGATATGACAAATCTACTAATTAATATCGGTATTAACAAAAGTAATTTACTGACAACAATATTTTACAGAACACTATGATATAGTATTAATATTAAAAATTATATGATCATATATTTCGCGGTTATTATACGAATTACTAAGTCGGGACACTTGAGACAATTAATTTAATAGATCCGAAAGAATAGCGAAATATAAAAATGAAATACTACTACACATAAAGTTTCTAGAATGCATCACTTAAGCTAATCTGTTCCTGATGCAGACGAAATTCTTCCTGTCGCAGTTACGTTGGCGACGTCTGGGGTTGTCAGCGTCGTTGGTGATGTGATGCTTTTCTGTTTCATACTCGAATGACATCTGACTTGAACATTGGAGAATCTCTGAAATTACATGGTAAGTCCTCCCCCATAGTTCATAAATTATAATTTATTTAGAATACTGCTTACAAGATCATTGATTACCGTTCTGCTCGTTCCTGCCTTTATTTACGTACTAGCTTGGTGCCTGGCGTTGCCCGAGATGTCGTTTATCCATTACCCCAGATTTGACTCCGATCACAACTCGACCCCTATCCCTAAAAAAGTTCACCGAAGAGGGTTGAACACAGTGACTCTGAAATAGATTCATTCAACGAACCCATCGCCGTTTGAACATGCTTGAAAATTTCCACCCCCGGTACAGTGGGTTAAAACATATCCACGCAAAAATCTCCCGGTTACATCGTTTGAAAATTTTTACTCCCATTCAGTCAGATAACATCGATAGAAACATTATAAATCTCTTTGGAACCTAAAATATTTTTCAGACTCAAATATCGTCTGTTTTAACATGTTTGAATATTTCCATCCCCGCTCCTGGGGTTTGTAGACGTGTCTCACCGTGACAGTGTTTTTTCCTAGTTGCAAAGAACACGAGTACTAAATTTGGTGAAATTTGCTCCACTGGTGTAGATTTGTATAAGGAACATACCCACAAACAAACAAATATATATATATATATATATATTGAAATTTAGAGTACGAACAGCGTGGTCCAAACTTAGTAATTCAACTGAGAGACATATGTTAATCATTACATTTGTAAAAAGATCTGGACGGAGAGACAAGTTATATAAAAATCTGAAAAGCTGAAACAAAAGGTTTAGTGCCCCGTTCAGATACATACGCGCTCTGAAACATTTACGCAAAAGGCATCGAAATTTAATACGTCCGGCGGTTGACCGGAGCTGCAGATAATCCAGTTCCTGGAGGAGTAATCCAAGAAATACAACCACGTGTTTGTTCAAGTGTAGAGTCTGTGATTAATGGCCTTTTTTTGAATTGTGTCCCAAGCTTCGAAATCATTAAGTCTGGTACCAGATGGACAGTTGTAAGTACGAACCAAAATAATTAAATTTTTGTAAACGGTAATTAAGGGTATAGTCAGATTTCGTTTCTTTTCATTTCGTATTCCGTTAGTTTCAATTAATTAGAATTGTTAATTATATAATTTAGAAAATCATTTGTTTTTTACTTATCAAGCCCAGATTTGTAATTTAATCATTACATTTTGGCTTCCACAACGTGGGGCAATTTAATTGAAATTAATAATTATCCTTTTAATTCTTACATTTTTGGCGCCCAACGTGGGGAAATTTAATTCAAATTAATAATTATCCTTTTAATTTTTACAATATATATATATATATATATATATATATATATATATATATATATATATAAACAGTTTTATTTATTAGATTTTCACTTTCCAAACGTCTGAGATCGGCATACTATCTTCCAAACAGATTACAGAGGGTTAATTTTCATCAAAGCTTCTAGTTTTCAATATATATACATTATTTATTTCCTATCTGATCGCGCCAACCTATAAAATACCAATATCTTGCTCGCGTTTCCTCTGCAAGTGCTAACTCCTTTAGCATCTCCAAATAAAATAAGTTAAGGTATTATTACTATCCTGTAGTAATTAACTTTTGTCATTCTTGTCACACAACTAAATTTTAATCTCTTCTTCTCGTAACACTAGCCCCGACATTGGGTGCTTTATATTAAACTCCGGGCTTCGAACGTAGAGTTTTCAAGTAAGAAATGGCGTTTAGCCGCACCGCTATGGAATTAAATGTTTCTCGTGATAAAGACGAACTAGACAATAACGCCTAGTACACACTTGTATACAGACTCGAGCAATTTTGTATCTAGACAATGTCTATAGACATTCGAACAACAAATTCTTGTATATAGACACGCTTTTAGAACAAAATTGCAGAACGTTGGTCTCCCGTCTGTTAATGGGAGACTTGAGACAATTCTCAGAATTGTTGTCAGGGTCCCCAATTATCCTCTGTTAGTTATAGAGAACGCTTCGTTAATTTATTTTATTTTTGCTTGTTTATTATTAAGATGTGGCCAACGAAGAAAGTTTAACTTTTAATATAAGATTATGATATTGTTTGTAGGAAGTTACTAATCCAGAATATAAATATCGCACTAAGAAGACAATAGTTGTTGACGTGCTGACCAAAAAATATTAAGTGTCCGTAGATGACGTATAAAACATGTACAGTTTGAAAGCAGCTTTTCATCGGGAACAAAATAAATTAAACAGGTGGAAAAAAATACTTGTATTGTATTCGAACATCTGTTATCATTAATTCTTAGATTTGTCTCAAGTCTTCCATTTCAGACAGCAGACCAAAACAATGCGATTCTGTTCTAAAAGCGTGTCTGTATACAATTATTTTTCGATGGATTGTCTAGATGCAAAATCGCTCGACGTTGTATATAAGTGTGTACTAGACCTGTCGCAAGAGGCAGCGGTGGACTGTTTTAGTGAAGAAATTATCGGGTGTTCCATTGTCTACAGTAGAAAAATTATAAGAGGGATGAAGAAGGAAGAAAGAATAGTCTTTAAGTTTCAATCCGGATAAACTCTGTTATTATTCTGGGAAAAGGTAGGGAAGTGGTAACGCACGAGCACTTCTTAACGAAGAAAAACTTATAAGATTCAGTTTATTACAGAGTCGACTAAGGAAGCCTTCACGTTAGACAGAAGAGTTTGGAACTTTCTGCTAAGTTTATAGGGTTCGAGGTGAGAGTGACAAGCTTTGTTTACTCAGTAGCTGGGGCATTTAATAAAAAAGGTAGATTCTTGAATGATCTGCTCGTGCCGTTAACAACCGGAATTTTCTGCCATTGATCCGCGTCCATTTCGTTACAGCACGCACGCACATGTCTAATCAAGCTTTTATTTTACAGAAACTTGAAATTAATAATTTGACAAGTTAATAGAGTTACCAGAACTTCTGAATCAGACTTTCAAACTTTAGTTGTCTAATTTAGTTTCTTTCTGTTTTTTTTTTAAATAGTGTTTTTCAGATTTTATAATGACGGTGTAGTGTTGGGTGTGGTTATCTCGTAGGGTTTGGAGTTCTGGAGGATCCGCGAGGTTCCTCGCCTTCCTGTGCATCCTTTATCCTCTACTCTCGTTCCATATCCTAGTTCTTGCCGTAGGTCGGTTTGTTGCAGTCTGAATTGGTACTAAGCCACTCATCATGTAGCCTATTGCCCTAAAAAAAAAATTAAAAATCGGCCAGCTGCCTCCTAAACTGGTCGAGGCACGGAGAAGGGAATGCTGCGTCCCCACAGCAAACTCCTCTCCCGCTATCGGAAGGGCGTGGGACAAGTACCCAATGCCCGACCTACCCGATGCAGGTTTTTCTAGGGTTTTCCCTGCATTTCTTTAGGCGAATGCCGGGTAGGATCCTTAAACCATAGCCCGGGGGCCCTAGTAACCCTTGGCTACCTTCCTCTACCCTTCCGCATCCCCCCCTTTCTAATCCCTTCCTATGCTATTAAAGGGGAGTTGCCCAATGTGGATCACCCTCATGTAGCCTGTTGCCCTAAAAAAAATAAAAAATTAAAAAATTAAATTTTTTTTTTTCGAAGAGAACAAAGCCCTATAACGACTCCGTGATTTATCTCGGATTAAGACAGAGGGAACCTTTTAGGAGAGATACGAAGGGGCTACCTTTGGGGATGCCTTTTCCTCTCCATTTTTGAACTAAGGTTCCTACACGCCGAGGCACCTCGGCCTGTTTTCAGAGGTGTATGTTCCGGGGTCACAGACCTTGGGCATACAGTAAGAGTTGTCCGCTATTCACATTGGAATAGTCGGCCAGCTTCCTCCTGAACTGGTCAAGGCACGGAGAAGGGAATGCTGCGTCCCCACAGCAAACTCCTCTACCGCTATCGGAAGGGCGTGAAACAATTACCCGACCTATCTTATTAAGGTTTTTCTAGTGTTTTCCCTGCATTTCTTTAGGCGAATACCGGGTAGGATCCTTAAACCATAGCCCGGGGGCCCTAATAACCCTTGCTACCTTCCTCTACCCTTCCGCATCACCCCTTTCAAATCCCTTCCTATGCTATTAAAGGGGAGTTGCCCAACGTGGATTACCCTCATGTAGCCTGTTGCCCTAAAAAAATAATCTCGGATTAAATCATTTTATAATAAATAATAAAATCTCGTCGATCTAATTCCAAATGATGAAGACTTAGCTCGATACAATATTACAAAGTATCAGATGACCTGAATTAACAAAATTTTGTTACTATATTTATTATGGCAGCATAGCTTGTCTCTATTTCTGAGCTTTCATTTTTTATAAGAAATTATCTCAGTTTTACTTCTACTTCTAAAGTGTTCGTGTAAACATTCTTACACCATCCTAAATTTAGTGTAAATTTATATCCGTTATTCAGTAAATCCTCAAATTTAGCCTGTATGAATATGAAGGTGAGACTGAATACAAGTATAAATAATGGAGTAATCTCGCACCTCGGGTAGCTCAAGGAGAGAACCGATGTTCGATTACCAGTCCGGCCGAATTTTTTCAAGTTAGATCCTTAATGCTTTTTATTTCCATAACATTTGCAATGAAAATATTTCCAAAATAAAATTTTGGAGTTTGCTGGAACTAGCGAAGCGCGTGTAAGAATCCAGTTATTGGTTCCGAGGTTATGGAGAAATCGAAATCTGCTAACGTGACTTCATGATTTATCGCACCGTTACATTGGCAGAATGCATATTCTATTTTTCACCTTCTTTACTGAACCTTAGTAACTCTTATTTTTAAATTAGTTTCGTATTAAGAAACATATTTCCGAAGCCTCGCGGGGAGAACGATTTCTTTTTTATTTATTTTCCGATATATTTACAGTCGCATCAACAGCTCAGGTTATCAGCAACTCAGTATTTTAATTCATTTTCCATGTTGGGGGGTTGGGGGAGGGTGACGAGAGTTTCTGTCACGCATCCATGCCCTCAAAGGGATTCGAAACCGGGACCTATCTGATGTGAGGCAGTCACGCTGGTTCACAATGCAGAGTCATGCAGTCAATAACAGTTTAGTTATCTCAATAAACATATCCATAGCGACGTCCATAAACGCATATAGTAATCGATAGTACTCACAAAACATCAGCCTTGAATCAGCTTTTTTTACGACACACTTTGCTGATGCCGTTTTTTTAGTGTTGCTGGGAGGTATTTTTATCATGACGCTATGCGTTACTTTAAAGTAGGAAAAACTTCGATTAATATTAGAGAAAAAAGCACATAAAAATTATTTAACAAATTATTCTCATCTTGTGAAATCAGGTCGTTATTCTGTCGAATATAATCGAAGGTAATTAACTTAAGGTAAGGACGATGATAATCATCATTTTGAATAAGCATCTGAGTTCTTTGCCGCTATAGGACTACAGACCCTCGTCAGCATTAAACTAAGGAGAAAATAAATGCAAAACTTTAATAAACAAATCAATTTTCGCGTATTCACAAGAACAAATTAAATACATTATTTTTGTTGTATATCAGTAGATCATGTATATTTATTGCATAATTAATTTCAAAAGAAACTGTACACTTAAGAAATATTTAGTACAGACAGCGGAAATAACAACTAAAACACGTAAAACGGAACTCGATTACAGAGAGGATCCTTTTGTTTTCGAAAAATTATCCCCTTCTAATGATGGTTTTATATAAAATAATTTCTTTAGGGAAATTAAACATTCCCGCAGCTAGAATATATTTTTATACACAGAAATTAAATAAAGGCTCAATGCCCAGAGTTGTCCGCTATTCCTATTGGAATAGTCGGCCAGCTGCCTCCTAAACAGGCCAAGGCATGGCGAGGGGTAAGCTGCGTCCCCACAGCAAACTCCTCTCCCGCTATGGGAAGGGCGTGGGACAAGTACCCAATGCCCGACCTACCCGATGCAGGTTTTTCTAGGGTTTTCCCTGCATATCTTTAAGCGAATGCCGGGTGGGATCCTTAAACAATAGCCCGGGGGCCCTAGTTAACCCTTGGCTACCTTCCTCTACCCTTCCGCATCCCCCCTTTCTAATCCCTTCCTATGCTATTAAAGGGGAGTTGCCCAATGTGGATCACCCTCATGTAGCCTGTTGCCATAAAAAAAGTAATTGTTTAATGATATCAGCGATGTACGTATATTGATGATTTATTTCTGAATTAAGAACGTTTATATAAATATATACGTATGTTATTGTGTTGAAATTCTTATTGGCATAGAGTTTCATACCCAGAGATAGCTTATAAAAATGAAGGGGCACAGAAAATAAAATATACTATTATGAACTTATCTGAGTTAATTTTAAAAGTTCACATCATCTATAGTTTTATAATGAATTATATACGTATTTTTATTTCATTCGTTGATGATTACTATTAAAATAGTATATTTGTTTTTACTGACTGAATTCTGATTTCGAACGCCCAGTATGTACTCGCTCAATTCGTTGGACTAAATTGCACAGATAGATTCCGTGTCAGGAATGCCGCGTCCAATCTTGTAGAAACGGACAATCTGTGTGTTTGGTGAATCAGAACGGAGGGACTAATCGAGGAAATGAACAATTATTGGGTGACGGCGGGGTTGCGTTCCCCCAACCCGCAGGAACAGCCATCACTTAACTCAGACAGGTACAGGAAGCAGCGTCCCGTCGTTACTCCCACGCTTGTTGTATTTCTCTACGACCATTTATTCACTGACGAATGATGATATTACTATTTAATCTATATCAATAAAAAAAATTATTCTCTGTTGGCACGTTGAACGACACAAACACAACAATTTTCATATTTGTATTTCGATTTTCGAATCGTTCAACATAAGCTATATATTGACTTTGGATTAATAACAGTTGAAGACGGATTATATGCGAGTAGCAATGTTGTTTTTTTTCTTTCAGCGCTGACAAAAAGTTAGGCAAACCTCCTCCGAAGGCATTGGCCGTGGTCTTTACCCCTGCGGACAGCGAGATAGATTTAATAATAGGCCTCATTTCCATGTCTCCAGAACCATGTGACACCAATTACCGCTCACGTCAGCAGCAGGGGAGCGTATCAAACTCGAAGGTGCCAGTCACAGGACAGGCTGAATTCCGCTAATTGCGGCGTAATTAGCTGGGATTCTCGAAGAGCATGGCTGTAGAAACCTCACCAGAGTCAAATTATATTAGGAAAATTATTTTAATTAAAACTAACTCATTTCTGGGGTTGCTTGGTTATTTATTTATATTAGACCGGAAATAGAATTAATTTGACACAATTCGATAGTTATTTTGAATATTTAAATTTATTAACCCTTTTTCACACCACCACATGCGACAGGGGCAGAACACGTGACTTAAACGGCGTTGGAAGTGTCACAGTTCATCTCAACGACACCAAAAACGATGAATTCGATACTAATAAGGACCATTATAGACAATGCTTCGTTATTACTCTTCGTCCTCCTACCCCTATGTCGAGAAGGCAGAAAGTCAATTTAACCGACATTGTGACGCAATATTAAACTCAGCGACCCCCAAAATACTGTATTTTACGCCAATCTCCGTGCGTTTCGATTTTTTCTAGCCGTGTTCCACCTCTATTCCTATGACTGCTCCACTTCCTTGCCATTAAGGGTTGAAGAAAGACTTCAGCAGCACCCAGTATGACATTAACAATATAAGCTATTGAAATTAAAAATAAATAATAATAAACATAATATAAATACCACACAACGTTTCTAGAAGCCTTGTTCCTTTCTTCAGGTGAGCTTTGTCAACTGACGTGTGCAGTTGTGTATCTCTAGGCTCTTGTTATTTTTTTTTTTACCACCCTCTTCCACCCACATCTGTGTCCTTAGATTTGACACAGATCGGGGTTGTTTTCGCATTTTATTCCACCCTCTACTTTAGAGGTTGAAGTTATAAATAAACTATTTCAAGAGTGACACTATTAGTCTCAGAAATTCTGAAATGTCTTTATTCGATTATATCTGTTGTTTTCCAAATTTTTCATACACACCACATTCCAGCACCGCACTCCTATGGGAGGAAGATATTGGATTTTTAAAAAAATATTTTTAATTTCCCCACAGTGTTTGTTAGCGTATCGTAAGTAACGTGTGTAGAAAGTCCAGTTGAAATTTCTCTACGAGTTCTAAATTGTATTAAGAATATACACACATGCAACAACTTCTATTTACTAGAAGAAGAAAAAGATTATGATTAACATTATAATTTTCTAAAAATAATTATTCTTCGATGTCCCAATGAGAATCTATTCGAATTGTAAGGACCACATTAAATTTTTAAGTGGTGGAAAACTTATTACAATTTTGTGGGCGTATTTTGCTCCTTTTGTTATACGAGTTCCCGTTTGAGATAACCTTACAACCACATAAATAACAATACTTTTGTATTCTGGCGCCGCACTGCTTTATCTTCGTCGAATGAAAAACTCGTGGACCATTTAACACCGGCAGACTACAACAGAATCTAAACAGAAGAGTAACTAAATGAAATAAGTTTATTTTTGTAAGTCGCTGTTTTAATTATACAACTATTAGTTAAGTGACATTTTCTACAAAATTTTGTAATAAATATAAAACATTTTTACACCACTGTTTCTGTGCGAACTGAAAAGTTTTATTTCCCACAAAATTATATATGTCAACATAAAGAACGTTTATAGTCTTTTCCTAGTTTTAAGTAAAATTGAAACAATTATTGAATTTAACGTCTGGAAAATACTGCGACAATATGAAGTTAATTCGATAAATATTTATGGAAATGGTGTATAAAATTAACTTATTTTTTTTACCAGACTTATTTAAAATCAGTAATGCTTACATTTTATGTAAAATAAAGATAAATCATCAGCTATCGTCTTCTAGAAGAGGTTTAGGGTTTGTATCTATCTTCTTTTGGACAACCCATATTCTCGCCGCGTAATAATTATTTAATAGCGCAATAAAGTTTGATAACACGACCCGTTATTGAAGCCGACACAACAAATAGTAGTACTGTTGTATGTGCTATTGGTACCATTTATACGCTTATTCGTAGCGTAAATATAAATAGAGTCATTTCCACGTGGAGCAGAACTTCTTCCAACAAGCAGTTTCGTCTCTGTTTAAGTTAATTATCTATGTCCTTCCGCCCTATAACCAAAATGAACAACATTAGACATTCTATTACTATGAAGATAAGCCTGAATTCGAGATAAAGGTTGTGAATATAAATTGGATAGTAGCGACGCAAAAATTCATTTGGTTTAAAAATAATAATTTTATTGTAAAACTTAACAGATGTAAGCCGCTAATGACCAAAAGGTTAATGCGACATTAAATTGTAATTAAAATAAAAATAATTTTATAGTGTAACTGAGCGCAGAACCTGCATAACAACACGACCGACCCCCCACATATCCACGTGAAAAATAATGGTAGCTCACTTGGAATTGTAAATTAAAAAAATATTGTTCAATAGTGTCAGTTTTTAATACTAATTATTTATTTGAATACATAAATTCAATTAACCCTTTTTACTTCCTCCGGAGGTTGCATATTCACAAATCTAAAGGTAAATTTATGGAATGAGATGGTATTTGTGGTATACAGGAATAGTTAATTCGTCATTTAATTTCTAGTTTATAATAAATATCTCTCCATGTCTGTATTTCCTGAAATCAATATTGTATTGTAACGCACCACGTCACATTGCGTTTTAATAACATGATTATTTACAGTATTTTTAGGTTGATTAATTATTTGTTTGTTTTTAATAAAATTATTTGAATTTACGGCACGGAAATGCGAGGCATCGAGTTATGTTTTCCTTTGAAGTGTTCACCATGACAACGGCTAAATAACCATTTTTAAACAGACAGTCGGCAGAAGTCCGTCGTGGCGGTCGAACCACAACAAAAATCCTCAATTACACACAAATAGCACACGAAGGTTTTCCAGAGCCATAGCCAAAACGATCCTGAGGACTGCATCGTCGGACCGGAAGCCGGAGTTCGTGAACGGATTTCTTGCTGCCGGTGGATTCATATTCCTGGGTTTCTGCCTTGTGGAGCGTTGCAGAAACAACCAACTTGTGATAAAATTGTAAGACTGTTAATTTGTTTTCAAGCGCGGATCCAAAAACGCGTGTGCAAATCAAAATGTCCGCAGTATGTATTGAAAGTTAATGCTTTATGTTATTAAGATCATTTAATTCATTTTATTTTATTTTATGTCCGACCTCTGACTGCGTAACATTTCGGGGGGAAGGACGTTACAGTATGTTCCTGAACAAAATATTAGTCATTACACATAGTAAATTGGGTTATTATTATAAACTAGTTGGGTACTCGGCATTGTCATATATCCATAACCGCATTTTGTGTCGAATCTCGTTTTTTTTATGTAACGCCCCGCCATCCCCTCCCCTATGTGATCCTTTTCTATGATGAAAGTGGTTGAAATTATACACAACAACATTTGGAGAATTTATATCAATCTAATCAACCCTAAAAAAATATATATTTAACTGAAATATTGGCCGTGTTTGCATGTTTGAAAATTTCCATCCATCCACCTCTGCACCTATAGGTTAAACGACAAGTTGAATGCCATAATTACAATCTGCGACATCAATAAACCCGAATTAGACTCCAAAGTCGTTTGTTTTTGCGTTATTCTTATGTAATTCCGCTCCACACCCACCCTTAACGGTGCTCCCCTCCCAAGCCGAAATCGGTTGAAATAATACACAGACAATTTGTAAACAAATATTATGAATCTCATTGACCCCGACAAATATTTATTCGACGCAAATATTGTCCGAGCATGTTTGAAAATTTCCAACCCCGTCCCTGGGGATGGTAGACGTGTCTTACCACCACAGTGTTTGTTTCCTGGTTCCAAGGAACACGTGTGCAAAATTTGGTGAAATTTGCTCTACGGGAATAAATTTATATGCAAAACATACACGCATACATTCATACATATAAACAAACAATTCTTTCTACTAGAAGAATATACATTATGACAATACACTGTTAAACATAATTGTTTTTTTACTGTTAGAAATAATCACTCAGCTTAAATGGAAAAAGTTAGTCTAGTTATCATCGAATAGAAAATGTTTCCTACATAAGGAATTCACTTCACTCCTGCTAGTCAAGCAGTACAGACGTACGCTTTGTGTACTACTTGCCCGCACGAGTGCCCATTTGTCTAAGAACGTGTGGAACAACACCGGCATTTCATGTGAACACATCGGAGTACGCCGAGTGGAATATTCAAGACTCGAAAAACATCATCCAGTTTTATCCGTCGGCACTACTTCGTCTAGATCATCTACATTACTACATCTACGAGAGCATCTTCATCGCAACGCAGCAGCCCCACCTCGAGGGTCCAGCCTCATCATGGACATGGATCTCGAAGGTGAAAACCTTAACCAGCACTCAACAGAATCCAATGAATTACCTATCCCTCTCTCCCCAGCTTTTAAAACTATTTCTTCAAAAAAAAGAAAAGGCTTTCCCTCAATTACTCCACCAAGCATCCCAAACCATACGATATCAAACAACCACAACTCTCATCAAAACTCTCCTTTTCTCACCTCAAACCGCTTCCAAATTCTTCAAAATGAAGAAGAATCTACAGATAGTGCACCTCCCGCCACAACTCGCCAAGTGCTACCCCCTCCCATTTTCATCAGCAACATCAATAATGTTAACACCTTTCTTAATCAGTTAAAAACAATCTGCGGTGATAAATTTATATATAACATGGCAGATAACAAACTCAAATTAAAAACATCATCAATAAATGACTTTAGAACAGTCATCAAATACCTTGAACAAAACCAAGCTGAATTTCACACATTCCAAGTTAGAGAAGAGAGGAAGTTCAGAGTTGTTATCAGAGGCCCTCACCCAAATTCTGACACAAATATTATATTAACTGAAATTAAAGAATTAGGTTATTCACCTGCCCAAATTCTACCCGTTAGACATCCGGTCACAAAAGCAACGCTTCCCTTATTTTTCCTGGACCTTTCCCCTGACCCCAAAAACCATACAATCTTTGAAATAACTACTTTATACCACTGCAATGTAAAAATTGAACCTCCTAAACCTAAAAGATCCATAGTCCAATGTATGAAGTGCCAAGCCTTCGGTCACTCAAAAAACTATTGCCACAATCCCCCCCGCTGTGTCCGCTGCGAATCCTATCACCTTTCATCCAAGTGTCCTAATCCAAAATCCTCTACCCCAACTTGCACCAATTGCAAAGGCCCACACACTGCGAACTACCGGGGCTGTCCACATTATAAATCGCTTCAAAATTTCTACAACAAACCCTCTACCTCATCAACCTCAAACTGCACTCCCAATCACACTGCTCCCCAACCTACATCTATTAAAAATAGCAAGGTCCATTCCTACGCCAGTATCCTAAAAAATACCCCTTATTCACAAGTACAACATCCTTCACAATCAACCCAAGCTAACACTTCGAACCAAGACCAAATACTAATATCGTTTTGCACCAAAATTGATAGCCTCATCTCCCTCATCACTCCACTTATTAATCTCCTTTCAACCCTACTACCCAAGCTTATTGAAGCTAAATAAATGAACCCTCATCCTCACAAAAACTTCTCCATATGCACATGGAATGCCCGAGGAGTATCCAACAAATTCCACGAACTTTCCCTTTTTCTAAATACACACGAAATAGAAATCCTCCTTTTGTCCGAAACCAAACTCACGCCCTCCCACCGTCTCTACATCCATGGATACAAAACGTATAGAGCAGACCACCCTGATTCCACCAGAAAAGGAGGATCCGCTATCCTTATCAAAAACTCCACTAATCATAATGAGCTTCCTCCCATAACGACCAAAGAATTCCAATTAACACAAGTAACACTATACCTCGCTAACAACCAATCAATTAACATAGCCAGCTTCTACTCTTCCCCTTCTATAACTCTTCCACATGACTTTTGGTCTAAACTCCTAAATGCATGCCATTCTCCATTCATTTTAGGAGGCGATTTCAATGCTAAGCATCCCCATTTTGGATCCAGGATTACCAATCCCAGAGGAAACAACCTATACAATTTTATCCTCAATAAACCACACCAAATTATCTTCCCTCCGGAGCCCACCTTTTATCCAGACAATGCAAGATCTCCAGATACCCTTGACTTCTTTATCTGTTTTAAAACCTCCCACTACTTTACGAAATCTTCAGTAATGCACGAACTTTCCTCAGATCACCTCCTTTATGTCGCCCATCTTAATCTTACTGTAAATCCAATCGCTTCTCCGAATATAAATAGCCAATACATAAATTGGCAACGTTACTCTTCTCTCATTGACCAACAAATAAATTTACAAATTCCTCTCAAATCTCCTTCCGATATTGACACAGCTCTTGACAACTTGCAAACAGTCATCCTTTCTTCTGCATCAGATTCCCGCTTACCACCCCCAACCAAAAAACGTTGTCAATATCCCCTAAACCCTATCATAAAAGACCTTCTGCACACAAAAAAATATTCCCGTAAAAGATGGATTGTAACTAAACACCCAGCTGACAAATCCCACTATAACACTATTTCCCGACAGCTCAAACTAGCATTAAAAAACATCTTCGACGCAAACTACTTTAATCATCTTCAACAACTGAATTCCTCCGACTACTCCATATGGAGAAAAACAAAAATCCTAACCAAACCTCATTGTGATATCCCTCCTCTCAAACATCAAAACCAATGGTATACCTCGCCAGCTAATAAAGCTAATCTATTCGCAAACATTCTCACATCCCAATTCTCTCCAAACCAAACAAGTAACTTTTACCACAATAACAAGATAAAAAGCACTCTCCTCCAACCTCTTCAACTGTCACCTCTACCTAAACTATTTAGTCCTCCCCTAGTCCGCTCAACCATAAACAAATTAAAAAATAAACACTCCGCCGGTCACGACCTTATCACTCCCCTCCACCTGAAAAACCTCCCTAAAAAAGCTTCAACCTTAATAACAATCATTTTCAATGCAATCATCCGTACTACATATTACCCAATAGCCTGGAAGCACGCACATATAATAATGATCCCAAAGCCAAACAAACCCAAATCCTGTCCCAATAGTTATAGACCTATCAGTCTCCTCCCCTCTCTATCCAAACTGTTCGAAAAACTACTTCTTCCCCTCCTTAGGAAAGAATTAACCCACCTCATTCCTTCTGTCCAATACGGCTTTAGGCCCAAACACTCTTGCACCCATCAACTCTACTCAGTGACATCCTACATCAACAATTCCTTCGACACCAATAACTCGTGCATTGGTGCCTTTCTAGATGCAGAAAAAGCTTTTGATAAAGTACACCACCAATCTCTACTTTCCAAAATCAAAGACCCTCTTCAGAATCCTTAATAATTATCTTACTAACCGCTCCTTCTCTGTCAAATTTAATAATACCATTTCAAATTCCTACCCTATTTCCTCCGGCGTCCCCCAAGGCAGCATCCTAGGCCCTTTCCTCTTCAACATATATTTTCACGACATACCTCAAAACCAATCTACTCAAACAGTACTTTTTGCAGATGACCTTGCCATACTCCTTCAAACATCCTCTCTAGACTCGGGCTCCAAAAAACTCCAAATCGCCCTCAATGATATTGAAAGCTGGGCTAAAAAATGGAGAATCAAAATAAACCCAACCAAATCCACAATCATTCCCTTCACCCTTAAAACCAAACATTCCCTCAACCACTCCTTCTTTCTCAATGGCACCAAAATACCTATCCAACAAACTACACCATACCTAGGCGTTATCCTTGATTCCAAATTATCATGGAAACCTCACATAGCCCACATTACCTCCAGAATCAGCAACAAAATAAAACAACTCTTCCCTCTTATAAACAGGAAATCTCCCATATCCCTTAGCACCAAAAGACTCCTCTATCTTTCTGTAATCCGCCCCATATGGTCGTACTCATGTGCCATATGGGGATGCACTGCCTATTCCCACTCCAACAAAATACAAACCAAACAAAACAAAATTCTCCGTCTAATATCAAATTCCCCTTGGTATCTTCGCAACTCAGTTATCCACAAAGACCTTGAAATTCCCCTAATCCTTGCCATAATTCAGAAATCTACCAAGTCCTTAATAAACAGCTCTATCAACCATCCAAATCCCACCATTGAGCTATTCTACAGTAACCCACCCCCTCCTTCACAAAATCGCAGACTAAAACGTAAACTCCCAATTGACATCATCCTCCCCCTAAATCACTCTGGAATTACCTAACTCTAGCCCTCCTACCAACTGGCACTACATACTCCCTATTATATCCGCTTTTCCCATCTGCCCCAACATCCTTAACGCCTCAAACATACAGTTTCCCCAATGAACAGTTTGATCGCTAACATCATGCCTGTTTTTGCTAATATGCGGTAAACATGTTAATCTACTTCTCTCGTCTCTAACTTGGAATGACAAGGGTCATATCCAAGACCACAAGTTTACATGTTAAATATTTATAAATTGTAAATACCTTGTTATTTGTTAATTTTTACAATTGTAAATACTGTTATCATTATTATTATCACAACTGTAAAGTCTCCGGACTAAAAGTTAACTTTAATAAAAAAAACAAAAAAAAAAAACAGAAGGAATTAATAGCCAAACAGTAGCAGTTAAATACTTATCAATATCTCTATGAATTCAGTTTTCTATCTTTTGGGAACTATTTTATATTATTATACTCACGATTTATAGATAAAATTACGAGATGTGAAAGCCTGTTCAAACGTAAGGTATTTTTGTCTCTTTAGTGCATTGTCTAATACGTGATCTGTTTTGGTATGTTTCTTTTATGGTCGTTAGCGCACAGTGCTTATACCTTGAATATAATTCAACAGCAATTTGGAGTGCGTAGTTTAACGCGTTTGAGTACGTGGCAATCCGCTGGGTATTCGCAAATCGAAAGGCATTAATCACGAGAGTTCTATTACAACTGGATGCCAATTCGTGTGAGTGCACTACTATTTATGTACAGTGACTATAGTTCAAAAACAGAATAAAGTTCAGCTCTGAAGACTATTAAAGTGAATTAAAAGTTGGGATAGAAAAATATTGACAGGATCGAACCCAGAACAACCGCTTAGTACGTAGTAGTGAGCTTTCTCTATCCGATGTATATACATGAACATTGGCGCATCTACAATTTACTATACACACATTCTTCATAATGTTAGGACTCCAATGAAGAATAAATATGAAATTAAAAATTATACATCCGTGTTAAAAATATTAAAATTAGCTAAAATATCCGAATAACAGACAAAATGAAGTGATAGCAATACCACAAAACGTTTCTCGCATCCTTGTAACTTTCGTAAACACCGCCAGTACGACAGGATGATTCCAGCAACGTTGAGTGGTATTTACATCACGTCATCTTGTCTAGTTTATCTGATTAGAAGAAAAATATTGTGGAAAATTATAGATATATTGATTAATTGAAGAAAGTGGAGTCACCGAGGATAGCTCAGTGGTTACGACAAACTAAGTGGAGATGAAGAGCGTGTCTAGAATTTTCCATTTAAATCTCTTAAAAAATATAGTTTTCATATACTCAACTGGACTTTCCACGCGAATCTAATTTAATAATTAATTAATTACTTTATTTTTCAATTGTCTGTTTATCAACAAATGTAACTAAACTGGTTATAACTTTATATAATATAATAAATAATTATTGGCGGATATCAATTTTACATGTTTTACTGCAATTTGCTGTAAGCTGAAAGCCGTAATTGCCAACGAAAATATTACCACGGCCTTTTAGCATCTTGCAGTGTTTCGCAAAACAATGTGTTATTTCTCTCTAAAATAAATGTCTGCCTTCAAAATAGAATATTTTAAACAGTTCCAAACAAAGGACTATTAGAATGTTGATTAACAGACTGAAAACCAAATAATTTAACCAAATTTAGGTAAAATGATTTTTTTAACCTACGTTAATATACATAGAAGCTTCCGACCTCTGTAAGAGCCAGTCATCCTTCTAAAATACAAAATAATATAGATAAACAACCGTAAAAATAAATTAAATCTGATACAGAGTTGGATATATACAGAGCTGTGAAAATACGTCATGTACGTAACGAGCCGTTTTACTGAGGTTCAATAAATCATGTAACCGAAGTTTGGAAGACTTGTTAAAATGTTATTTTACATAACCATAACAAGACTCACTACGATCGAAAAATAGCTCAGAATCCAGATATTATTTTTTTGAATACAAAAATTTCACAAAGTTTTGCAAAATATAATAAATACATAAAAGAACTAATTATTGAAGGACATGATGATATTTCCCCACGTTTAAACGTATAAAGAATTGCACGAGTAATTTGACGCTGGGCGGTAAGAGAAAATTTAATGTCCGGAGTCAGCGATGTGCGTCGACTACTGAGGGGCAGGCGGTGCCGCACTACCGCATATGTTTGTAGCAGCCAGCGGACCCCCAAACCCACTAAAATCTATTGGGACATAAAACTGAGCGGAGTCGCTCAGTCTACCTGCTCCCAGTCGCTCACCGCTCGCCGCTTGTATCGTCCCCTAGGCCTAAGGCGGTCATCCAAAAGTTCCAGTAGGCTCCGACATATTATATAATATCGATTGTGTTGTCTGTGCACTGAAATTATAATATTTTGTACATTGGACGCGTGTATTTTGTCATTATTCGGAAAGCTAATTTTTAAGTGTAAGATGACGTACATTTCTGTCCTGCCATTATTAAGAAATTAATAGACTATTTCCAATATACATTTAATATACATTTCTAATATCCATTCACAAAATATAGCTATTCCCACAAAAACTGTATGGCTCGTCTGGTACGGGGGTACAATATTGCTTTTTCCTCTTAGTACGTAAATTATTTGTTATATTAAAGACTTTAGCCAGATAAAAGGGATTTTACTGTTTTATGGCATGACTACTGTTACTTTTATACGCTCCAATAAACACTCCCTACCGAAAAACATTAAATTTTTTGTAGTATAGACTATTAATTTTTTATTGCCAGCTCGCGCTAGCTTGGAGTGTTATTTCCGTGGTAATTCGTATCACACGTTCCATCAACGTCTCATCATTTACACTAGTATAATTTGAAGGGTAGGTGGAAGTAACCTTGTATTTATGATTTATGCAAGAGCGAACGTGAGAAATAGAAGAATTCGACAGGTCCAATACCTCAGTTACAATTCAGAAATTACCACCTTTCTTCAAATACAAGGATTTTATTTTTAAAAAAATCTCCCGATGAGAACAGTGGAAAAGAGCTCGGTACTATTTTCTTGCGCAGAACTCGCACACTCCGTGTCGTTTTGGTGACGTTTGAAGAAGATATTTCGACCACTTACTTCTCATTCAGAATGTTTCTCCTTAGGTCTATAACGCTGTAGTCTAGTAATTACATAATATTTTTTAAATAAAAAAAACTCATCACCCTATTAAGTCAGGAACTGATTGTGAATAAAAATATAAAATATTAGAACAGAAAAAATAACATAAACAGACACGACGTTCCATCAATACTTTTTGGGACCTCTTGAAGTGTTGTAAAACTTAAAAAAATTATATAATAATTTCAAATTCTTGATCTAAAAATTCCAACTAAAATGTTTCTTACAAACATGATAAGTTATAATAGATTTATGTAACCATTTATACAACATTACAATTATTACAATAAATTTTAATTTTAATTAATTCGGCTTACGTGTGTGTGTGTGTGTGTGTGTATTGTCTCCGTTGTTCGTGGAAGGTTCTCAAGCTACAAAAACAATATTATGGCTGCTAAAAAGAGAAACGTTACTTCGTTTCGCATTAAATACGACTTACAGTGGCCTAATTTTATTTTAAAACCTGATTTTTCTACCCCACTACGTTTCTCAATTTATTGGCAAATTGTATCGTCACTTTATTTTCTGCAAAATAAATGTTGAATTGATTGATCGCAGCGGAGGGCATTTTGAATAGACGTTCCCTTCGTCTTCAAAGCACCTACTGATGCCTGCTTCACTCAATAAGTTAATTAACCTCAGCTCTGAACCTTCTGCGTTTCTGCATTGGATAATCAACGGGAATTCCTGTGAGAGAAGTCCAAAAAATGCTCAAAGCAATTCATTCGGCTAACAGCTTAAGATGAAAACACTCTAATATGGGTAGCTGTTGGTAAATTTCTTAAAACAAACGTTTTTAAAGAGAATAATTAAATACAAGACACACACAATTTAATTTATATAAATTAATTGAAACCCAAGAGTAAGAAACAAGAAAAATCATTAAATCACGGAATTATATTACATCTAAAAGGCCTTGTTGATAAAAGAACGGAATTTATGATGTTTAAGTATGGAATTTTTTTTTCCAGAATGTAAGCGCGGTAATATAGGTGAGTAGTACAGTTAGTTAATAGTGAGTAAGGGCTGGTACAAAACTTGCATGAAAATATCGGAGTCTCTGGTTAGATACCAACATTCCTTACAGATTCCAATTCATTTTCTATATTTTATGCTTTCTAGAACATTTCATATACTGTGCAATAACCTTGAATTTCAATAAAATAATTCTGGAAGTTTATCAATACAGTATCGCTCTTTAGTTGTGGACTGTTCACATCCGTACATGCCGCCATGTTCACGTGTTGCGTGTCTGTTCTCATTAATAAAATATTTGTATACTTTTGACGTCTGTTTTATCTGCAGCACTTACGAGTTGCTTCCACATCTGTATTTTTGACTCTGCACATTGATAAGCGATACAGAAACATAAGAAAAAGTATATTAATTCCCTCCAGACCACATACACTAAAGTATTGAAAATGAATGCCTCCTCTGGACGACGCGCACTAGGAAGGGATTGGCGTAAATTAATTAATTCCGATTATAACAACCTTTAATGACTTTAAACTTTTGTATTAAATATCATCGCTACGTTCGTTGGATATTTTTATTTGGTATGTGACAATATTAATGATTATTACAGATCGTGAAATCAATGTGATTCTAAATATTTTATTTACATGAACGTGATGAATATGTGAAATATCTCTCTTTATATATAGAAATGAATGTCTGCCTATCTGTCTGTGTGAGTGTCCCCTATGCGCTTCTAAACCATTCCTCCGATTGCCATGAAACTTTGGAGACTTGCTGTGCGCATCCGCATGAAGGTTTCTGACGGTCTTTCGAAGCGTTAGGCAACTCCCAAGGGGTGAACGGGGATGGAATTTTAAAAAACTACTATAACGGCCTATAGTAGCGACGATTAGAAACTTTTCTGGGTCAATATTATTAATAGCTTCTATTCCAATGTTATTAATGTATAATTTCAACTTCTTAAAGCTCCAATAGGGGAGGGGCTGGAGGGGCGTTCCAATTACTCGATACAACCGAGATGGTATCAAATCCATGGTTATAGATGTCACTTATTTTAATTCTGACATTTTCACTACTGGTTAATTTGTAGTTAAGCCCCTAGGAGTGGGGGTGGAAGGGGGTGAAACAAATTTCCTTACACAATATCAAGTGAGTAGAATATTTCTACCAAAGTTTATACACATCTTACTTACAATCCAGGAACAAACTCTATGGGATTAAGATAAACCTACCGCCTGTAGCGGTGGAAGGGGTGGAATTTAAAAATATTCCTAAACGGACATGATTAGTATCGAATAAAACGTTTTCGGAGTTGCTTAATTTGATAGAGTCATTCTAGTCTAATTTCAACTATAAAAGGAAACGAAGGGTGGTGGTGGAAGGGGTATACATAAGTGTTGCAAAGAAGACCGAGGTTAGTGTCGATTCCGGGCCTATAGTAGTCGTTGAATTTAATTCTGGCATTAACCATGGACTTTAAGGAAATTTTATGTTCGTCTTCATGGAACGGGGTTGACAAAAGGTTACCGGAAGAAGTTACCACGTAAATTTTTAATTTTCTTTGGGCACCAACTATATTTTTGCTCTATTTACTTAAAGGTTATAACTCTTTACTTCTTTAAGGAACCTGGAGTAGTTTTAGACTTTATTAAGGAAGCGAGTAGTTTTTACTGTTTTATTTTCTTTAGACACTTTTATGTTATGAATCTGGAGAATTCCCGAATACCGTCAGTCATCATCCATTTTTATTTGAAGTTACATGCCATGGCGTAGGTCAGGGAGGGGACCGTAAATAGATAAATGTTCCAAAAACTAGCACAGTTATTGATCCTGGTTAAATGAAATGTTTACCAAGAGGTTAGTGACGAATCAATTCCAACTCCGGGTTAATTTAAATAGATAACCGAGCAACGGCGGGCACTCAGCTAGCATTAAATAAAACTAAATCAAATCATTTGTGTTTCAAAGAATTTTGATGATAAGGTGAAAATGGTTGCCTATGAAACTAAACTTTATCAAATTTATACGTTATTTTTCCGTTAGCGCTGACATTTCTATATCAGGGTTATTAACTGTACATCACTGCCTTTATGGGTTGAAATGACTCATAAATGTTTCAGTATTTCGTTTTGTCAGCATCTTTTTCCGTTGAAGGAAATGAAACATTTATATTATTTTTCATTTCCGCTTAACAACATTTAATTTAATTAATTGACAATTTCTAGAGACACAGGCTATTCCTGCGTGCGTCCGTCAATTTTCGGACACTGTAGAATTGTGTTTTTTTTTGTTTACTGACTCTAAATTTTCGTACGACGAACAGCAGAACTCATCTGATTTTAGAACCTAATATCATTTAATATTTCCAATATATAAGTTTGCAGCTAATATTTATTTTAAGTTAGTGTTAAGCAACTTTAATATTTGACATCAGATAACAATGAAAATAATCGAAATATTATTGACTGGCGCCAGATCGCTATTATTAATTAATTGAGATAAAGGAAGGAATAATTAATTCATGAAATGGGCACAAAAGGATGTATTTTTTTAACAAAAGTCATAATAAACAGGGAAAATACTTTTTAACACTAAATGAGAACCTACAGACTACCATAATTAATTGTAAATTTAAATAACGTGATCAAAAATAGATTATAAATAGATTCCGTAGGTTTTAGATAATTTTTAATCCTTAGTATTCATTTCAAAACTGTAAAAAATCAATCTTACACTCAAATACATGTACATGTAGTGAAGTTACAGTATACTCGTAGCCCAGGTCATAATTAAACGTGAACTATAAAATATATTATATGGCGTGGTGAATAAGTGAATACCGGTCTATGCTTGTACTCATTACAGTCATAACAATTAAAAAAATTAAACGAACGAAATATTCATAATTTCCATGGAAATAAATCACTCATGATTATTTTCTAACTGTAAGCTGCATATCCCATTAGATCTCAAACAAAAGTACTGTAATTTTAAGATTGGTTTGGTTTTTATCTAATCAATAAAATTTACTGTTTGTATGTATACAGTTTCACACGTTGGCCTAAGATTCCCAGTTTATGCAATATGTATATATAATTCAATACAATTATGCATAAATGATTTTTAACTGCTTTACACGTCGAAGCAGCCACTAGAATGTCGTGGCTTTCCTTTTTATGTCTCTGTAGCTACTTCAGAGCGAAGTCATAGCTTATTTTCCTAAAACGTCATAAGAATTTGCCCAGTAATATTTCTCTGCATTACCTTCCAATTTCCAGTTCCATTATTTATGATGTGTTGGAGACATAATAAGGCTATAAATAAATAGACTTCTTGAGTCAGAAAGGTAATTATAATGTTTATTGACAAAAAATATCAATTTCGCAAGGTATATATTCTCTTTTGGGGTCTTATACAACAACTTGAGATCCATGGCTGATTTTCATGGTTATTTTAACATGAAGGTAATCCACGTGATTGAAACTCCTCTTTAATACCATTTGAAGGAATTTCAAAGGGTGGGGGGAGGGGGGGTGCGGAGTTAACTAGGCCCCCGGAGTATGATTTAAGGATCCTACCAGGAATTCGCCTAAAAGTGATGTAGGACAAACCCCAGAAAACTTGAATCATGTCCCAAGCCCTTCCAATATCGGGAGGGGTTTTCTTTGAGACGCAGCATGCCCCGAACAGTTTAAGAGGCAGCTGGCCGACTGTTCCAATGTAAACAGCGAACAACTCTTACTGTATTCCCAAGGTCAGCGTACGAATAAAGTAATTATAGTAAATATTATCCTCAATAAAGAAACTGTGGAGTGATGATACTCTTATAAATATTGTTAAATTATAAAAAATATGAATTTATTAATAATCATATGATTCACAAGTGTTTTATTCAAGGTTTTTTTTATATGTTAAGTCTGAGCCACCGTTTTAAAATGCAAAAATGCAAAATATTAAACTCTGTTGCAGGGTAAAAAAAACTAAATTAAAAACAACTTAAAATAAAACTTGTTTCAATTGTAAGAAAGGTGTGAAAGAATAAATCGCGGCATTCTTGCGGAACATTTTCTTGTGACGAAGCGGCTTCCTGTTTCATTGACACTTGTACAGCCCCAAAGTAACCACTTTCCCTCGATAACATCTACAATCCTACCCCCAACATTCCGCTACATATCAAACCAAGTCTACAGCCAACCAAAACCCCAATTTTCACTCCAACCTCCTCAGAACTACGCCAACGAGGAACAGGAAGGTAAATGGCCCTTCCACCTTTTTCAATCACAATTTACTCATTTTAATTAACTCAAATGAAAAATCTACGTATAAAATTTTTAATAATAAATAAACAAGAAAAAGTTCCCGAAGTCCGTTTTCCACGTTGCTGCCAATCTTTCTCCGAAAGAGCCATGAGACCTCAACCTTTGTCCCTGTTTCTGTTATTATTCGTGTACACAGAACAATGTTAACATGCCTGCATGCCCAAAAAGAAGAAGCCGCACGGGAGCCTTTTCTCTCGCTTTTAAAAGCCGCTCTACCACCTCGGAAAAACGTCATCCAATTTACCGACGTGGTCTCAACGGTAAAGCTGTTTAGACCAGCTTCTCTGGGAAGTCAGCAAACCCTGGGTTTTCCTCCGGGTCGCCACTGTCTTTGTTACTAAAGAAACCTATTATTTATAAATGTCTGGAGGATTTACGATTATGAACACTTTGCACCTACTAGGCATACTTTCTACGTCTTGACAGCGAAATTATAAAGGAAGTTGCTCGATCTGACCACAGTGAAAATGAATAATTAATCGATTTGCCCTGAAAAACTTGTTTTATTCTATGAATCTTCGGTGGTAGATGGTAGCTTACATCCGTTAAACGCTGTTTACTGCCTTATAAACCTGTACGTTTTCGTAAAAAAGATCTACATTATAATGTTATATAGGAGTATGGAAAATAATTATATTTAAAACAATTGTTAAGGTGTTTTATTACAACTTCATTCTATTCATGAGCTGCTGAATAATTTTTCTACACAGTGCTCTAGATTGAGTGGTTCCAGCTACCTGCAGTGTCGATTTCAAATACAGATTAACGACCCGTGAGTTTATGATATGGAAAATCAGTGAGTGAGTGAATTCAATAAATAGTTCTCGGAATTCACACGGGTTTTTCATATTTATATTAAGACGCAACGTTTCGACGACAGTGCTTTCAGTCGTCGAAACGTTGCGTCTTAATATAATTATGCAAAACCCGTGTGAATTCCGAGAACTATTTATTGAACAACTTCACCGGGAAAGACTTCAATCAGTGAGTGAATTGTTTTGATTGCAATTAAATCTTACTTATTTTTTGGAATACGAAGTGACACCGCTCCGTTCGCCATCTTGTAAATGTAAAATGCAAGTAAAATTATTTAAATGAGCTTATGTAGCTTTTTGATATAACCATCGACGCCTCACTTCATAACTTATTCTTTTAATTATTGAAGGATAGAAAATGTGCTCGAAATTTTGTTGATTCAAATAATATGATAGTTTACTGCCGCAAACATATCGTAATTACTAAGAAGTCTCAGAGATAAATTTCGTATTAAGTCTGGATACATCTACTACTAAAGAGTGTAAACGGTACTTTCATTATTTTCTCTAATTTTACAATGGAACTAATCGCAGGACTGTTCATCGCCGGGATGTGACAGGACGAATGTCCATAATACATTCAATTACATCAGTGTTGACGACTTCCAAGCACATGTGCGTATCGTATAGCACGTTGCTTTTCCGCTGTGCACTCATAATTTGTTATCTCCGTGGTATTCATATAAAATTTATGGACCGATTTGTGCATAAAGAAAACAACATTTTTATTCTTCTTATCCTGCAATCTCAGGATTTTTTCACTTATAAAAAACGATAATTTTACTTTCCAACATGTCTTTGTCAGAGAAACTTCTTGATAAGGTAACAAGCTGTATTAAAGGAAGGAGGAGATGCTAAATCGCCGTCGAACGCGAATTAACCGTCCGTGTTCCAGTGTAACAAACGTCCAACTCCTGCCCCGATACAATTGACCCGTACTTAATTACACACTGGCTTTTCCAAACGGAAACCGCGGCCTGTGCAATTTAAAGGGCACCACAAACTCCGAAACTCCGAAGAGAGATACGCAAGCCACACACGGGAGTAAACACTCAGCTTCGATTCGAAAACTAGGCGTATTCACCTTCATCTTCTCAACCGTTTCAGGATATTCATCAGTTAGCGTTATCCCACTTAGTTATTTAATGTTTCTAAAATCCGTCAATCTGAATTGTATTTGTTGAAAACGTTACCACTCTCTATAGTTAATCGTTCTGAAACTCACGTATTTTTTGCATTGATACTAGTTCACGAAAATATTTCATTCATGTGCTGTTCTTTTGTTTTATCTTTTAGGTTATTAAATACCTGTCATAGGAGTTACGTATTATTTGACTGGTTTGGTTACTTTGTGACAAATATTCACAATCACAGTTACGCAATTCCGTTTTTAAAAATCCTTATGATTTCAGGCTTAATTTGAGTCAGAAAAATCTACAAAAACGTCAGTTTAAACTATGTTAATGACATATTTAAGAATATTTCAATACTTGGTCTCCTTTAACGTATGATGCAATTAAATACTTTATAATATCTCACCTATTTAATTATCTTATCCTCAAAATTAAACTTAAAAAACATTTTCTATTTAAAATATTAATATAAAAACATTACTATCCTCTTTACTAAATGTTGCTCAAATTTGGCAACTAATACAACTGGAATATTTTTTACTTTAAAAGCGATCCTCTGAAAATTAACTTTCAAGATTTATATTTACTTCATGAGGAGAAGAATCGAAGTTTGGATAATGTATCGTATTTAGTAACGAATATTTTCACTAGTATAATTTTTTTTTCTTACAGTTACCTCAAAGTGTGAGCAATAAATTCGTCATAGGCTGAATTCTGTTTTTAAGCTGTATGTCACATTATTACATATTGCTAAAAAACCATCATACAAGGTTTTTTGTTAATTTGGCTTAGAACAGGTATAAGTAATTATGTAAAGTAACGAATTAAGTTAAAATGTAATCGTCCGTATACGATTACATAAAAAAAGAATGAAGCATTTTATTTGGCACATGCCATACATGAAAACTTAAGTTTTATGGTCTAGTGTAATAATTGAAACATAACTAATACATTAATGTGTTTTTTACATTATTAAATGTTTGATTACAATATTTATTTGAAATGTTTAAAATTATTTTGATTAATATGAATTTAAATTTAACATCCCCTTTTCCCCTTTGTTGTGGTGGGTAGATACGAAAATGACCTCTAGACAATCATTCACTGAATTATTTTTAAATGGCATAATCGTAAAATGAGTATGCAAAACCATGTATCCTTACAATAGTGAAGGTCTCTCGGCTACGGTTAATATAAACGGTCTCGATTTATCGTTGTCGTCAAAGACCGTGCGATATGATCCAGTGTAGTAAATCTTGCTAGTGTTGACAGCTCAGTAAAACAGTAAGTGGCTATACCAAGGACCCAGACGACCTTGGGCACACGGTAAGAGTTGATCGCCGTTCCCATTAGAACAGTCGGCCAGCTGCCTCCTAAACTGGTCGAGGCACGGAGAAGGGAATGCTGCGTCCCTACAGCAAACCCCTATCCCGCTATCGGAAGGTCGTGAAACAAGTACTCAATGCCCGACCTACCTGATACAGATTTCCTATGGTTTGTCCTGCATGACTTAGGCAAATGCCAGTTAAGATCCTTAACCATAACCCGGAGGCCCTATGGCTACCTTCCTCTGCCCTTCCACATCCCCCCTTTCAAATCCTTTCCTATGTTATTAAACGGGAGTTGCCGCCACGTGGATTACCCTCATGTAGCCTGCTACTCTAAAAATGATCCAGGCTGCTTACAAATAACAGATTATGATATTGTAATGATTACCAATGTAACTAATGAAATAAATCCCTCAATTAATGAATTATTGTATTAGTAGCGTAATATTGTGGCCAAGCTATTGTAAGTAACATTCAGCATAGCGTAAGAATGCGAAGGTTGGAGTGTTTTCAGTCTGTATTGTTGTGGATGGTGATGATGAAACGCGAACTCTGGGCGCGCCAGGGTGTAATGTTGGAAATTGTGTTTGCAACACCAGTTTGCATTTAGAGCTCAAAGGGAGATGGTTGCTTTGGCGACAAGACTCTTAAGATCGATTATAAAAGTTGCTTGTAGATTCTGTTGGTGGAAGTCTGGAAGTAAAGCGCAGTTAACTAGGTTCTGCTTATGGATTCTGTTGGTGGAGGTAGGTAAAGGACCCAATGTAATCCGATGAAAAGTTTGTTTCGAATCTCTTTAGTAAAGACGAGATTTACGAAAAACAATTCTGATGTAGCCATTGATAAACCACAGAAAACTGATCGTGGTGTGCGAAAAGTTTAATTGTGGATGCTGACTGAAGTGTGGTGTATAAAGTGTAATATTTAGGCCTGTTGAAAAGCTAAAGTAATTTAATAATATTTGTTGTATAGTCAAAAGCAAAATATTTAAATTTTGTGAAGTGAAGGAATTGTAATACTACGAGAATTGTTCCCACATTTTGGTATTTAACAATAATATAGATTAAAACCTTTGTAAACAATTTTATAATTTTTCGTACAGTCAGATTTCATTTTGTTGTTTAAAACTTTTTATAAATACATGTCAACATTCTTGTATTTTTCTATAAATTAACTATCCATTGAGGGGCCTATAATATTTTTTTGATAAAAGTGAACCTAGAGATATCAAGGATCTAATAAATAAGTAAGCCACGCCAAAAATGTATAAAAATTTTATATAAAAATTATGTATACAAAAAACATAAGTTTAATTTGTAGTTAAATTCATTATCCCAAATAAAAAATTCCTGAATCACTTACTTAACCAAAACTACACATAAATTAAAGAGTTGTTAGAGGTAAATTGATAAAATAAACTAAATATTAAGTTGTTATGTAACAAACCACATATAAGTTCTCTTCATATATTTATTTTCTTAGACGTTTGAACCACAGGAGCTTTTGGCGTTTACCATAATCTTCTGTCATCTACCGTAAAATGTCTTTAATGACTTTTATCAAGATACAGTTATAATACGTACATATATATATATATATATATATATATATATATATATATATATATATTGTAATACCAATTACACAGGCCATTAATTGTTTTAATATAGTTAAATTGTTAGCGGTACGAATGCGTAAAGGCGACAGTGAAGGCGGTTTTTTTCCTTTGTTTAACAATGGAGACCGCGCGCTTAGAGAACTGAGTATGCGCTTGGAGAACGGCGGTCTGTAATCGCCAATGAAAGGTGAAGGAGTTTAAAATCTGCGTAAGAGAGATGAAACAGTTAAAAGTCGGCGGGGAGATATAATGCAGTTCAGTTCACCTAGGGCAACAAACAGTAAAGTCTGCAGATATAAAGTACGAATGGCGAGATCCTGTATTTTTACATGAAAGCAAGCAAACATTTTTGCGCACAGATTTACACAATAATTTGCACACGGTGAATCAAATGGTTGCTTCACGCTAATTGAACAATTTTCGCATAGAGGAGACCGGAATCCACTAGCTGACCAAAGAGGGCGGCTCATCCGAGGTTCCAGATAGCAGAGGACGAGTATTTCAATCGTGTATTAAAAATTTCAATGAAGTGTAGAGTCTGTGTAAAAATGGCTTTTTACTGTAGTAGTTTTCAAGATACAAGAGAGAGATCTGGTACCAGACAGACGGTCCGTGAGTAACAAAACATTTATACAAATTTGTAAACGATAATTAAAAAGGTATAGTCAGATTTCGTTCAGTTTTCTTTTCACTTATTTTCATATTGTTTTAAGTTAACTTCTTATATTTGAATTGTTAATTGTCAGTTTATACATTGCTTTTGTTCTAATTATCAAACCCAGTAGTGACCCCGAGATGTAGAGATCCGACGTATTTGATTGTAATGATATAAGAACTGTATTTTCATAAATGCCACGAATTAATAAATGAAGAATTAAAGTATTTGTTATTAACTGGATGAAATTCGGCGTGCAAAATAGGTCTCATACAATGTAAATTTATCAACAATAAATTTTTAAATATAAATAAATTTTCGTTAATTGATTCATTAATTAACCCTAACAAGGTGTTTATTACATTTATGGCTTCAACAAAGTGGGGCTAATTAATCGTCATCCTGTTATTTATTACAATATATATATTCAAAAAGATTGTCACTTAACAGTGTTTTTTTAAAAAAATTAAATATTAAAGGTTACCACAATATATCCGACCGACTTCGCCGAGTTTAACTGAAACTCTTACGAGACTCATCCTATATAAACTTTGCAGCACTGGTGTCTCTCCCTTAGGGTAGAAATTATATCCCTTGTTGCTTCACCACACATAAAGAAATGTTTCCCAAAATGAGCATAAAGTTGTGTCTCTTGAAGTCTGAAAAAGCAGCCCATCCTACTCCGTTCTGAGAATATATGGATAACAGTCAGAAAATTGTCGCCAACACATCCTGCTCACACTGGAATCCACCAAAATTATTGCTGGCTGGGCAGGCGAGCTCAGCTTCTGTACCCGAATATATTCCGTCTTTGCCCTCAAATAAAGCAATAAATTTTAGAAGGCCTATTCATTGCAATAGTGTGAAATACGGCGCACGATAAACAAATCAAAGCTTTTCAGAAAAATACATGCTCATGATTTCATTAGGAGTATGAGAGCTATTGGATTTTGAATCTTAAAACGTACTTACCACGATTATCATTGTGTTACGTTTTTCTCATTTAAATTATTTAAAGAGCTGAAATACAATTCAGGTGCCATTTTATGACAGATTAGTTAAAATTTTACATTAGATAAATTCAGGTTACAAACGTTTTCATTAATATTATTTTGTAGTTACCTTACCTACTGTACTTATTACATAGTAGTAAAGTTAACCAATGTTTAATTAATTAGGATAGTAATTTTTTGTAATGATGTTATGTATGATTTATGAATGTATTTATATGATGTTTAACTTAGTGTATATAGTAATTTATGAATGTAACTAGTTCAATTTGATAGTTCGTTAATACTACGAAGTTAACCAATGTATAATTAATTAGGATAGTAATTTTTGGTATTGTTGTTATGTATTATGTATTGATATGATGTTTAATTTAGTGTATACATTAATTTATGAATGTAACTAGTTCAATTTGATAGTTCGTTAATGTTACCAGACGTGAAAGAAGCTTATAACATTCTTTAATAAAATCAGCCTAATCTGTTGCTGATAAACCGATATCATATAAACAATTAATAAATTATTCTCGGTTTATAAACCGGGTGAATTTTTTGTCGTACTTCGCCGATGATGATCGTTAAACGTTAGACAAAAATTTATTAAATCAATTCTCAGGGAATGCCTACGTTCATTCATCATTTTTCTGGAGTTTTGTATCCATTGTGTTAATAGTATTTTATTATAAAATTTTGCCTTGTTGAAAGCATTAACATTATAAACTTATATAAAATGGAAATATGGGTTTAAGAAGCGTTCGAAAAGTCTGTAATCCTACGAATAAACGTAAATATTAATACTAACTCAGCCTCCCCCCCCATCGTCTACGCGTTACTTGAACTGTGTGTTATTTCTTCACACTGAAATAATAATGTTGAACACGGTTATTAATAGGTTTAGGCTTTCGCACAAAGAGTTGTCTACAATGTATGATACTGAGAATAGGCTTCGGTCTTATTTTTTCAACTTACAACCAATTGTTCCAATATGAAGGATTGTTTATTACGTCTTGTTTCTATCTGTACGTTTATCCTCTCGTCTTCTTTTGAAAACAAAGTTTTTGTTTGCCTACAGAGATCGTGTCCCATAAGAGAGGGGTAAGTTGGGCAGATAGAATTATAAGTTTTTCTTTTTAAAATGGTGGATTTAAGATAATATAATAAGAGAAAAATCGTTCAGCCAGTTTTCTGTAAAGCAAAGAAAAACCTGCACAATTAGTTAAAATAAAGTAATCGAGTATTTATTCTCATATTGGCGGATCACTGTTTAATATAAAAAAATACATACATAATCTTGTAACAAATGTAAAAAAGATAAATTAAAATAGGCTCTAACGGTTTATTGTACGAAAAGCGAACGAATTCAAAGTTCTGAAAAGTCCGCCATTTTTTCTCCCGATGATGGATGGTAGTATGATATTGTTCAGAATCTTTTCAGGACTGAATGAAACATAGATCAATGTTTCAACGAACGGGGTCCATTTTCCTGTGAGAATCTAATAAAACCAGCATGATAACCAGGAATGGCACTGGTTTTGGAATCTCTAATGAATGTACCATAAAGATATAGTAATTTACCCGATTCCATGCAATACAAAACTATTATTTTAGATTTATTCCACTTTCTAGAGATTCACATGACCAATATAGTGATAAAAAATGTTTGCTCCAATCCAGTTGCGGATCCTGAGATATGTGTAGATATTTATATATCGTAATGTATCATAAAATTTATGAAGAATATGGTGTTTATATATATTGTAATACTAATTAGAGGCCAGTAATGATTTTAATAATTGGATTGCTTAGCGGTACCAATTCTTCAAAGACGACAATGGGTAGGCTAGCTTTGTTGCGAGCCGCTAGCACTGTCTGGAGCAGTGTGTCTGATATCGTAGCCGGGAGAGGAAGTAACATTTGTAGAGAACTAACAGCGTGGCCTAAGTATAAAATTCAACCGAGAAAGACAAGTTTTAAATCCAAGTATAAAGTTTGGACAGCGAGATACTTTGTAAAAACTGCAAAGAGTAATCAAATATTTGCGCCACATTAAGATTCCTACGCGTACTGAGATCAACATTTTCCACATAAAGACAATGTGTAACAGTATGTCTGGCTGATGATCCGGAGGTGCAGCAGATCCAGTTCACGGAGGAAAATTCAATAACTACGACCGTGTGTTTGACAATCAGGTGTAGAGTCAGTGATTCATTGCCTTTTTAGTGTAAATTGTGTGCCTGAGCCGAGGAAACTAAGTCTGGTACCAGCCGAACATTTTTTGTAAGTAGAAACCAAGTTAATTAAGTTTGTAAACGATAGTTAAAGGTATTCGTCAGATTTCGTTCGTCACATTTTGGTTTTGATTTTAATTTATAAATTCCATGATTGTTCTTTACTTATGAATCCCAGGCAATCCTTTTTTAATTAAGCAATACAATATATATATATATATATATATATATATATATATATATATATATATATACATATATATATAGTCACAAAAGTGGTGTGGAAAGTATTAGTCATAAATTAAAAATTGTAAAGATTCAATAGCAGTTTTAACACTAAGATAATGTTTTCAATTTGAAAATTGTAATTATTCTCTATGTTGAAGATAATAAAGTATCCCAAATTAAAATTTTAATTTAATCGTGATTTTTTTTTACTGATATCAGAATGTTTCTTATGGCGATGCTTGATGTTGTATTTTTAGTATTTTATTCTAGTATATTGATCGTTATTTGGTCCTATATACATTTTGGAGCAATTTTATTTTGACCGTTAATTTTTTAATTATTCATTACAACATAAACGAAATCTATAATGTTATTAGGATCTTATTGAATCCATAACCTCTATCTGAAAGAGTCTGTTTCAAAATTAATTTATTCGCGTATTTTTAGTTTCGCTTGATTTTGAATAGTGTTTGGTCTAAGTACCATCTATTAAATTCATGTCAAAGAGCAGAGAGTCTGTGGCTTCGTCTTCTCCGTCTACAATGGCCTTCTGGAAGACATATTACGAAACTTAATCCAAGTTTAAAGCCACCACGCCGTGGTTTACCATAGGCAGCGAAACTATGACCAACAATCCCGTCGTATCGCCGACATTCTCTTAATTTAAATGTTACTACTTTCCGGAAAAACTGAAAGCGAATGGGTAGATGTACACAGGTTCTATTACGTCCCCGAAACGTATTACTGTTAGAAATATTAAGCAATATCCCGGAACTTAAGTCTTATTTTTTTCAGTGAGGATCATCCATACGGTGACCTCTCCTCTTCAATAGAAGAGGGACATAGAGGGGATGCAGATAAGAGAGGAATGTAACCTATGATTAATGAGGACTGGTTGTTGTAAGGAGTCTGACACATATAATCTTTGTTGTTCAGAATAATTTTTTTTTTCAGTTTTATGCTTGGTATGTAAAATCGATAATAAAACTAAAGGGAAGTCATTGGTGTAATTTGAGATCCTCATTCTTACATGTTACAAATATTAATAAAGTTAATGAAAAATAACATTAAATCATGCAATTAGTTGAAAAACTGGCTATTTGACAATTGTTGGACATACCAATGATTTATTTATTTCGCAACATTAATACACTTTGTAGGATTAGACTTCACCCTAATATATTTTATATCAGGTTAGTATACAAGTTTATGGATTGAAAAATTTACGTATTATGATGATAATTTAATAAATAATTTGTATTCTTACATAACTTATTATCGTAAACGCCACAGATAACGCAACTATCCACCGTTTTTCACTTGAATAATAATAGATTGGCAACCGACTAATTTTTGAGAAGTTTGGTGACGTAATACACCCCATTATATTTATTGTAGTGTACACAGGCGAAATAATTTAATATCTTATCATTTAATTTTACGTAATATAATTATTAGCAATTTCATTCCTTTCTTCTTTCTTCACAGGCAATTCCACGGGACTTAGCGTCTCGAAACCAGAAACAGTTAAAACAATTTACCGGTCCTAATATTTTAGCACGTTCGGAAAATATTCGCCGGCATTCTGGCGCCTTGAAAAGCGTGACTTCACAGGCACTTGTAATTAACAATGTGTCCCCGGAGGGAAGTGGTTAACCAGCATAATGAGAATTGTGGGGGTACAGATTCGATTGTTATCCAGATTTCAAGATCTTGTGGCCGGAACATTTGCTCACTAAGGTATGGAGGTTATCTGCAGAGCAGGCAGAAAGTTAGAAGTTCAGAAGTCGTGAAGAAAGTCAGTCGTTCGGAGGTTCTAGAATGGCGGAGTCATGGAAAAACCGTGAAGTTCGTCAGTCGTGGAGAGCCAGGAAGTTGTGAAGTCGTGATGTTGGACAGTGGTTCGCAAGTTGTGTAGTCGTGGAGTAGTGGAGACGTTCGGTTATGAAATAATGGAGAGAAGTAGATGGACAGTAATGTTTAAGAAGCATAGAAGTTAATTAGCGATTGACGAGTGACAGTAAAGGAGACGTTTAGAAATATAAAATAAATAAACGAGCTCTGTGATTCTGGCCCACGATAAGTAGCTGTGCGACCCTATGCCTGGAACGCGTAAGCTTCAGTTGAGAGAATGACGCGTTTGGGGGAACCAGAGGAGCCTAATTGTCTACCAGATTCTCAATAAGAGGTTAAGTATTGAGACGATATGCTCCCAAAAAAGTCGATGTAATAGAACTACAGTTCCAAATTTACAATTATTTATTACCTTAGTACTTTGAGTCCACAATTCGCTTAGAAAGTGATTGTTTTATTTTTATGTATGTACATAGAGAGTAGTAATTTAATTATAGCAGTAAGACAATATATTTTTGTTCTTAAAAATAAAAATTGCTAATTTTACCCTGCTCTATTACTAAATATTTAATCATAATGAAGTAAGATTTAATTTCAATATGCAGAAATAAAGTAAATATGCTCTTAACTGTAATAATGTCATTTTTGGAGACGACATATTTATTCGTAATAAATTGTAATTCTTGTTCATTTTCTAATTAACTTTCTAAAAGTATGAAACTTTTCAGCAAGTTATTTCAATAATATTCTTATGGTACATGAACCATGGTTCGTTTTCACTAACCATGCATTCCACTGAGTTTACAAATTACAATTAGTTTCAGCAGTTCAGGTGGACTTGTTCGTCATGGTATGTTTCATGAGCATATTTTGTAAATTATAATAACCTCTTGGGTTTGTTACACAACGTTTCAACCGTAGAAGATGGCGATGTCGAAAAACGTTGGTAAGATATGCTTGACCCGCTGCGAAACCCTCACGATTATTATTCAGTAGATACATCGAGAATGACTATGGCCTTAGATTTTAAATTTATGGTAATTTTTCATTTCACTTGATTTGCTTTAGCAATATTTCTTTCAAAAATGTGAAAACTGCAGTCTTCTTCGTTGCGTCTTAAACACCACTGCGCCATTGCAATATCATACCCTCTACTTTCACTCCAGATTGTTAATAAGTGTTTTTCCTTTTACGACGCCATTAGGAGGCGCGCTTGAACGGATTTTTGCCCTAGTAAATGGCATATGAAGGGCGAATACGGAGCAGGAGAGGGCGTGTGCATGCAAATGGACCGTGGGATCTTTGCCAAGATATGGCTCTGAATCTCGCCAGATGGTTGTTTTTCCTTCCTGTCGTCGAGGCTTTTAACTCCGTACTCTGAGAGCAGATCAGGGGCAAAGCTTAGCCGATATTCTGCAGACGCATCAATCTCATAAATATAGTGAGATATACTCCACTTAAAGCGCCACCTTAAAGTATTATCTATCAACCCGCGATATAATTAAGAGATTTTATATTACCAAGCTACAAGTGATATGGCACTTGATGCAGAGGCGTCAAAACATATGCACAATTACTGAATTAACATAATATAGATTAGATAAAGCCGAGAGGATCATATTTATATGAAAGGAAAATATTTAAAAATTATACTCTTTTATTGCAAAATAATCAAATTGAAACTGTTACTTCAATTTATTTTATCCCTTGGACGATATCAATGTGAAAAAATAAAATAAGTTTAAATTTATTATTTTCTTTGTGTTTAATATTTCTTTTTTTCTTGTTTAATATATGTTTCGTAAATTTTATCCATTTCAACTTATTTTATTCATTCAGTATGTCCGTCAATAAGTAGACATATCTCTTTATTCTTAATTTACTTCATAGTAAAAAAGGAATGAAGTCTATGTTGCTGAGTTTAAAATCATTAGCTTTCGTACATTTTACTGTAATCGGAGTTCACACATCATTGTACTATTAAATCTCCATTTAACATTCCTTATTAACAAGAAAATCGTTTCAGAATTTTCTTTTGTTATAATATATTGTAATAATTTAAAAAATGTGGGTGCTTGAAAATAAAAAGATTATTAAGGGAAAACAATTAAACAAATTTATTAACAATTTTAAATACACAATAATATTTGGGATCTCAGGGTCTTAAACTGGGTTTGATAAATGGCTGAATTTATACAATCAAAATTACATTTACCTTTTATGGAAGTTAATGCGTCTGAAACATAGACGAAATTTGTTGTGGAAGAACTAATACTACAGATTGAATTTCATCAGGAATTAACGATCTCATTTTATCGATAATTAAATAATTAAAATTAAAGAACGATCTGACTTTTATCTTTTAAAAACGGTTTACAATATGATTTTAAAGTTTTTCTACTTACGGCCGCCCAGGTCTCATTTTAGGTTTTTCATGCACAAAATTTGGGGATATCACTGATTCTAGTACTCACAGACTCTAAATGTCAACAAATTCTAATTGGCGTAGTTTTGTTAGTTTGTCTAACACAAATTGGTAGGTTCTCGATGCTTTGCTGCAACCTGGATTTGCAGATCTCGTGACTTCAGTTGGAAATGTACTTCATTGGTTTGTCTATGGCCAGCACGTTGAATTTATGCTCGGCCACCGATTACAACATTAATTTCACTCTTTCTTTCCCGACTGAAGATTGCTTTACTTTTCAATATTTTAGAGCATGTTTGTAACTGGACAACATGCATTTTCTGGTCTTTACACCTCGCTGTTCTATGCCCGACTGAACTCCTCGTCTCGTAAATTTTGAGTGCGTAAAATTCTCAGCCGATCGACAACAATACTTTCTTTGCCCTGCCGCCTTGTTGCGGCGTCCACTCTATATCCACTAATAATGAGTCCTCTACAATCCAACTTTCCAATTAGAACAACATCTAAATTACCAATTACTACAATATATATATATATATTGTGGTAATTAAAAGGAGATCATTAACTAATAAACAAAAATTTGGACTCGCATTGTTAGCGGCAGAAAACACAGAAGTTGAACACTAGAATGTGGCAATAATGCCACATTTGGGGTATTGTAGGTTGGCCCGCCAAACGGAGTTGAAGTTTAGCTGTGAACAGACCAGAAGTAAATTATCCAGAAAGTATCTGGATACTTGTAGTACAATAGCTAAAACAATTAGAACAGTTCATTTTTACAAGTTGCAACCTGCGACATAAATACGTAAATATTCGATGCTTAACATTTAGTCCGCAGAGTCTAAACTTTTATATTCGTGATTTAGACCATTGTCTTGGATTTTGGGAGCCAGATAACTGCATCCTGCAGTTAATAAACTACGGAACGAGCGTATTTCCTAGACAAACAGTGAGCCACTTTGTCAAACCAACAGTGTTTATTAGAATCAGTGATGAAAATGGCCTGTATATAAAGTGTGTGTGTGTGTGTGTGTGTGTACGAAAGAGCCAAATTGCCCTGAGTACCAGACACCGTAAGTTAAAATTTAACTGAATCCATTTTTGTAAACCCATAAGTAAAGGTAATTATCGTCAGATTTCAGATTTCGAATTTCGACAATAATTTATAGTCATATTTAATGTTTAATTTTTACATTGTAAATAATCTATTGATGAATTAAGTCCATGATAGCTTGATAAAATTAAATTGTTAACAAGTATTTTTTATTAAAGGCCCAGTAAACGAGCGTAAGAAAGAGTAAATTTTTTTATTGTCTAATATTAAATAATAATATAAATTGAAAATTAATTTCTTAATAATTATTGTAAAATCATTTGATAACTTATTGTAAATTTAATTGTTCGTGCGTTAATAAACTAAGTTGTTTGTCTATTTTAAAATATTGTTTAATATTACAATATCCTATCATTTTAATATTTAAATAACTAAAATTTGACGCACTAACGTGGCGATTTAACTTTCATTAATTGGTAATTTCTACAAATTAGCGTCACCAACGGGTGGCACATTTTAACTTTGTTTTATTTAATTGTCTTACATTTGTGTTCACCACAAATTGGTATATATATATATATATATATATTCACAGGAAAGAGATCGAAAAATCTGCTTTCTTACCTAAATATGAATGTTGGCGTTGCCACACCTCTCCTTTTCCACAATTAATTGATGAAATAATTAATTTTAGAATGTCACATCATCCTTAGCTGCTTATTTCTGTGCATGTTAGTAAACATATTACTAGAAATACCTCAGAACTGAAACAATTTAATTGAATTTCAGTTGCTTGATGCAAACTGCTTTTGAACAGTTATATTTTTTCGTTGGGCACGATTTACATGAAAAATTTTAATCTCTAAGAGGTAGAGCGAGATAAGTCTTAGGAAATAAAGGTTTATTGAAATTTTTATTAATATATTAAACAGGATACATTGATAAATAATTACATTATATTTCAGCTGATAATACAAGATTTTTTACAGGGAATTGTGTGGCATATTCTGCGCTCATGAATTGAATAATTAGTCATATATATTGTAATGCCAATTAATTAGGCCATTAATTGTTTTTAAATAATTAAATTGTTAACGGATATAAAATTGAATTGTAGCGGTATGAGCTATCAAAGACAACAATGGCGGCGATTTATTTTTCTTTCTCGAAAAGCCGAAATGGGGACCGCGCGCGTAAGGAACGGGAGTCTGCACGGAGCCTGGGTCGAGAATGGATAGACAAGCACTAAAATCTGCAAACGGGGAGCAAAAGGTTGCTTCACGATAATGGAACAATTTTCGCATTGAGGGACCGACAACCACTAGCAGACCAGAGGGGAGGCTTATCCGAGGTTCCAGATAGTTGAGGACGAGAAATTCTATCGCGTGTATTAAAATTGTAATGAAGTAGAGTCAGTGTATCTAAAAATGGCTTTATAGTGTGTTAGTTATCAAGATACAAGAGAGAGATCTGGTACCAGACAGACGATCCGTGAGTAACCAAAACTTTGATAAATTTGTAAACGATAATTAAAAGGGTAGAGTCAGATTTCGTTCAGCTTTATTTCCACTTATATTTCATATTGTTATAGGTTAATTTTTTATGTTTTGAATTGTTAATAGTAAAATTATACATTGATTGTGTTCTTATTATCAAACCCAGTTTCAACATATTGGATTGTAAATATTGATGTGTATTAACTAGAACAACATAAATTGTAAATAATTAAAGTAAAGTTTTGTAAAGTTTGATCATAGGCCGGCGTGCAAAGATAGGGCTAATAATGTGCATTTTTAAGAAATTAATAAAACTTAAAATATTATTAATTAATTAATCATTTCTTTTAATTAACCCTAATATGTAGTTCATTACATAAATGGCTACCACAAGGTGGGGCAAATTAATTGACCTTTCATTTCGTTATTACAATATATATATATATATATATATATATATATATATATATACATATATACTACTTCACATTATACTCTCTAAGTAAAATCACATTATGGATTTAATGCTGAATATAATTTCACGTATATTGAGAATCACCTTTTACAATCACCAAGGATATTTATTGTCACCCTTGTACAGTCTGGAACTTTAGACCAATTGGGGTAATTCCAGACCTCCTTATTTCTCAACGTAGTGTTCTTTTAGCTCGATACAATAATCCCAGTGATGTTCACTAGCTTTGAAACCCTGTTTAAAGTGAGAACCATCGAGATCTTTCAAAACAGACATCAACCGCAGGCTCCATTTCTTCAAAGTTGGCAAATCTTTTAAAACCCAGGGAAAATCTCAAGCTTGGAAAGAGAAAATCATCGTAGATCCCGGCCAAATTCATAAATATTTCTATGCATTTATACCTTGAGATTATCGTGGTTTTATACATTATGAATTCAAATGGTTACACGTATTAGTATGAAAAAATATATATTATTAAAATAACAATCAATATTTGTCAATTTACACAACTTTATTTAGTGTAGTCTAGTTTATTTAATTATTACTAACTTTGTGACGTTACGTTACATTACATTAAAAAATATTTAAAACATTATATATTTATATTATCCGTATATTATACTAATGTTTAGGTGTTATTTACAACTGTGTCAACAGCCACAGTTGTTTCGAGTCCACAAGTTTACTGTCATGTATAATCGATTTGAGAATTTAATATAGATTTTTGCAGTTATCTTCGTTACCTTGTTTCATAATTAGAGAGCGACGTTTTTCCCGGTGAATTTTATCTCTTGTTTCATAATTATTTTATGTATTAGTATATGATGGAAACTCATACAATTATAACCCATAACTTCATCTCAAACATACTTGTGTACGTTAAAGTTTGTGTCTCTATTTAACGACATAGATTTGAAGAAGTTATTTTTGAGCATTTTCCGGAAATTATTTTGGTATCTTCTATTAATCCAGTCAAAGTCAAATTCGTGTATTTTTACATGTATTTTTTTTGCTTTCGGTTTTAAGGTTAGTTACTGATTAAGCATACGAGTTTTTATATACGAAGTATTTAATTTACGTTTTTATACAGTATTTACAGGGAATGTTCTCCATTCCACTTCCATATTTCTGAAAACTATACACTAATAACTGTGAAGGACGATGACTCAATACTTTTATAGTAAAAAATATTTTAAAATAACGCACACCTACTGCATCTAATAACAAACTGCCAGTATGAGTCTTCTTAAGAACTATCTAAAGCATAACTATATTTCCAGTGACTACCATAACCTCACATTTTCCACAATCCATCTTCAACGAATTACTGACTAAAACCTACAGTCTGTTCCAAATGAGAGCCGGGAATTATACGAACGTTGTCACATCGTCAGTAATGAATGACAGCAAACACGTACTGTAGCTTCATGGGCAATAATATGTGACAAAATCACAGGAATTTGATTCGTCGGCGCAATGAAGACCTTCAAGGCCAAGTGGCTCCCATTTGAAAAGAACAATACAGATATTAGGAAAGTACTATCGCCATTAATACATCGTATAATATCTTTCTTTTGCTGTATTATTATATGTGATTCACCATTTATACTTTCTATATTGCACTATATTTATTCTCGTTTATATAATAAAGTAGTTTTTTCTATTGTTATTTTATCTGGACTTGTACAATTACTGGGATCTTCCTGATGCTACACTCATACAGGACGTCGTGTTTAACGTCACATCCACGAGGTGCCACATATTATTTTACATCCTGAAAAGAAAGTTCAGATTTAAACTATTTTTAATCCTGTTATAGAAGATTAGTTGTTTTTATACGACCGTGATGAACACCTTTAACCGCACATATTACGGTATTTTGTTAATATTATGAATACTTGCGTCTGGCAAAGACTCATGCCAGACTTTCACCGCAGAACGTGCCGTTGCTTTACAGGATCTCTCTCCACTGACATATGAATGGAAGTCAAATGAAATAGCGGCCATACTGGACTTCCAAAAGGCAACGAACTTTCAAGAGTAAATCTGAAGAAATGTTCTGGATACATCATTTCAGAAATTTTGATAAAAGACAATTCTAATTTTCCGTAAGTTTGTAAATTAGAAAACCGAAGGAGGTCACTATATTTCTTAAGTAGGCTGCAATTTATGTCAGCGTCACTAATGACCCTAGCTGGCCACGTGACAAAATTAAATTAAATAGGTCTTTTTATCCACCTTTTCTTGTTAAGTTGTTTTACCTTCAGACCTTTTTTAATTTAGTAAATTATATTTATTTGCTTCTTAATCAGCATTTTCTTTATAATTGCGGCTTTTAATTCTACAGTCAGAAAATGGAAAATCTGAACAAAAATAATCAAACTGAACCAAACTGTTATAATCATCCTTCAAATCTTAGGTTTATTCATTTACCAGTAGGCCTATGTCGAATATGAAACATGTTGAATGTTTTTTTAACCAAATTTAATTAGAAATATCAAAAGTAATTAATGTCGTGCACAATATATTGCTGGTCACACTAAATAATTAAATAATTATGACACTGTTTGAATGACTCCCTACCCCATCCTAAAATCTCATTTATTTCCAACATATGGCAACAACGCTGATTAAAATAAAATATGTTAGAGTAACTAATTACAAAATATGTGGTAACCGTAATGTTGCAATACCTACCCAACGTTTCATTGCCATGAAAGAGTTACACGTTAATCGGCTGAATAAAAGTTCCTACGAATAATGTACTCCTACAAACGTAAAGTTTTCCAATTAGGACTTCGTCAGAAGCGTGATTTAACGTCCCATGACTAATGGGTACATTTGTTTGAATTGAAAGTGCATTAATGAGCCAACAACTTCAAGAGGAAAATGGCTGAATAATTGTCGATATGTAATGTTGTATGAAATACTGCGAGCCTATTAGCGTTCACTCATGTAGTCTTTTTCTTTCTTGGTAACTAGAAATTCTGTTTAACGCAAAGAACTGATTTTAATTTTTCCGCTTAGTGTCGTTCATTGAAGAACTTGAAATAATGGCGATATCTTAACACGATGAAACAGACAGTAATTTAGTTCGATAGTAGAACTTCAGTTTGGCATCCACAATAAATTTATACAACTTGTACAAAAGGATTTAAAATTTGTTGACAATGGTGAAGTAACATTGTTATTTCGATTTTTTGAGTATTCCGTTGTCTGAGGAAATGGGGGGGGGAGAAAGTCGAGCAATAAAAAGAGAGAAAAGTGAAATTGCAAATGAAACAAGAAAAACAGAAAGAGATATAGTCTGCGCCACGAAAATGTAATACCAAGGTACAAAAGAGTCTGCCGCCTACGTTGCGAAACATTATGCCTAATAAACAGGTACGTGTGGCGAGTTTGCGTTAACGAGTAGTAGAGAAAGTATGCACTATTTGACAATACCGATGGACGAGGGATTAGGGGCGGTGCGGTAACTACTTAACCTTGATATTACATTTCCGTGGTTTAGTGTACAAGAAACCAGACAAACAAGTTAAATTTATTGAGCTTAAGTGATGACGTGAAATATCGTTTAGAAGGAGAAATTGAGAAAAGATTGTAGAGATTTACTCCAACGTTTCGAACAGTAAGCAAAACTCTCTTCTTCTTCAGGGAGAATATAGCACTCAGACACAGAACATGAGAGTCCGTGGACTAATTAGGGGAGCAGAGATACTAAATTCTGCCTGGTCCTAGAGTGCCAGCTATCCCAGTATATCGCATCTGAATTGAGCGTACGGAGTCTCATGTTGTGGGTGTGAGCTATTCTCTCCCTGAAGAAGAACAGAGTTTTCCTTACTGTTCGAAACGTTGGAGAAAATCTCTACAACCTTTCCTCAACTTCTACTTCTAGACCAGTGTTTCCGAACATTTTTTTTGCCATGATCCATGTAAGTATTTCTAATGTCCCTTCTATGAAACATACACATATTATGTATATTAAAAAATATAATTAGTACCTAAAGAAGCTTAATTTCAATTTGTGTACCACGGTTCTTCTATAGTTATAATTCTGTGCATAAACAAAGTAACAAGTTATTTTAATCTGAGCTCGCAAAACCAATCGCCCATTCGAGATTTTGTACGAATTAAGTTCTCATTTCATTTATCTCATGGAGTTGGCGCTAGACTACAGTAGCCAAACACTTAGCACCTGTCATATCATTCGTCCAACACACTACGTACTATTCCTTCAATAGACATGGTAATCAATACACCTACTCTATAAGTACATCGTAGTTTAAATGACTCTAATCTTTCAAGTGTGGCTCTATGGAAAGCTCCAAACTTACCAAATGCTTATTTCAAATTGGGATTTCAAGTATTTTACCTTCTGTATAAGTTAAATCATAGCTTTCAATTTTTAAATTCTAGACTATATTTTTCTAATTGCTCCCCTGAACATTCAAATTACCCCCATGTAGTGCGCGGGTCCCATTTTTGGACCTAGACGATCTTTCACGTCGTCATTTTAGCTCAATATACCTAACTTGCTTGATTGGTTTCTTGTGCATAACCTCTTTGTATCTGTCTTTCTTGTTTCCTTTGCTTTTTCACTTCTCTATATTTTCCTTGCTCGAATTTCTACACCCTCAGCCAGACAATGGAATACCCGAAAAATCTAAATAATAATTGTACAAACAGGATGTTCATCTCAAAACATAAGCCTCATGTTATCGAACAATCGGCAGAATCTTTCGAATTATGTTGTATTGTCCGACATTGGTACTTTTTGTTGAGTTCACCAAAAATGAAAACTCCGCAGTAATGTTTCGTAATTGTCAACGCGATGAGTTGCGGAAATAAGCCTCGACATTATTTAGAACAAACAGTGTCTGCTATGAGGGTCGGTGCTCGGTCATATACAAGGCTACGTGCCTGTGGCACAAACACAGAAATTGTAATTACGGTAAGTGTAGGGAACGACTTTTCTTGGCTTAAGAACCGCAAAGTTGAAGAACGCGTGTCGTGTTGTGTACAGTAAAAGTGGGCAAATAAAAAGAAATGTCATTGAAGTTGATTAATGAAATCGAACAAACTTTGAACAATATAAATAGATACATCCAGCTGTCAAGTGTTCAAAGTTTCTGAGTTTTTTAATTCCAACTTATTTTATTTATTCAATTATTCGTAAGTGACAGTATGTTCGTCAATAAGTAGACATATCTCCTGTCATATCACTTTATAGACTTTATTCTTAATTTAGTTCATAACATAACTCAGTAAGAAAATGAATGCTGAGTTGAAAATCATTAGTTTTTGTAACATAATTACATTTAACTGAAATCGGAGTTCACACATCTTATACTGTTAATCTCCATTAACATTTCATTATTAACAAGAAAATAGATTCCGATTTTTGTTATAATACAATATATATTGTATTAATTACGAATATGTAATTATTTAATAAATAAAATTGTACTATTTTCATTATCGGCGGCGTAAAAATGGCTAATTGCATTATAGCTTAAGGATTGTCTACAAGAATATGGAGCCTATAATGCTTGCTTGCTAGAGTTGCATTGTTGCCTCAGGCAGCATTGAGACGTACGGAACTTGAGAGATTCAGAGTTACTCAGAGGAGGATTGAGGAAGGTGCGTTTTGAGGAGTCCATATTCAGAGTTCCTGAGACCACGACTGAGCAGAGAAATGTATTAAAAGTCTCCGATTTTGGGATTGCAAGTCGCCAGTTTGGAATGATATTTAGTCTATTGCCATGTTTGAGTAATTATCAAAGTTTTAGAGAACAAAGCTATCAACTGTGATCGTTCAAACAAAGTTGCCTACAGTTAGGAACAGAATGGGATTTGTGTTTGCAAACTAAAATATCTTTAAATTCAGTGAAATATGGACTTTTTTGATGTGTTTAAAAAAACAAATGAGATAGAGCCCAGGTGACCAAACAAAGGTAAAGTAAATAAAATGAATTTTGTAAACCTTTTAGTGTAAATATAATTATCGTTAGATTTCAAATTTCTATCATCTCAATTGAAATAATAATAATTTAAGGCAGCAACATTTTTACCTTGTAAGATTTTTTTCATTTATGTAACTATCTTTGTTGGAGGCCCGATAGGCGGCCCTGAAAATCCGTGACACAATATCAAATCGTAAAATTTTAACTAAGATAAAAATTTGTTTTATTAAAATAGTTTTATTATATTTTCAATTGTTGTTTTCATTTCAATCCTTTCATTTTTAACTTTTAATTTGTTTATTACAAAATTGGCGCCTCAACGTGGGGCTTATTTTCTGTTAATAATAATAAATTTTGATCATACAAGTTTTTTCACAGGGAATTGTGTGGAAAATTTCTGCGTACATAAATTTAATAATTAGCAATATATATATATATATATATATATATATATATATATATATATATGTATGTATGTATGTATGTATACAGTGGAAAGAGAGGGAGATATCTGCTTTCGTACCTTAAAATGAAAATCCATAATAATTAATCAATTTGAGAAAGTCACATTATCCTTAGCTGCTTATTTCTATGCATGTTAGTAAACATGTTACTAGGAATACCTCAGATCTGAAGCAATTTTTTTTTTAATTTGCTTGTTGCAAACTGCTTTTGAGCAGTTACGTTATTTCCTTGGGGACGATTCATATGTCAAATTTTAATGTCGAAGGGGTAGTGTGAAATAAAAGACTTAAGAAATCAGGGTTGATTGAAATATTTAATAATATATTAAACAGTTTAAAATGATAAATTTGATAAGTAATTACATTATATTTCAGCTGATAATAAAGATTTTCTCACAGGGAATTGTGTGGCAAATTCTGCGCCCATGAATTGAATTATTAGCTATATATATTATCCTTACATTATACTAATGTTTTGGTGTTATTTACTACTCTGTCAACGCGATGAGTTGCGGAAATATGCCTCAACATTATTAAGAACAAACAGTGTCTGCTATGAGGGTCGGTTCTCAGTCATATAAAGGCTACGTGCCTAAGGCACATACACAGAAATTATAATTACGGTAAGGGTAGGGAACGACATTTCTTGCCTTAAGATCCGCAAAGTTGAAGAACGCGTGTCGTGTTGTGTATAGTAAAAGTGGGCAAATAAAAAGAAATGTCATTGAAGTTGATTAATGAAATCGGAAAAACTTTGAAGAATATAAATAGATATATCCAGCTGCCAACTGTTCAAAATTTGAAACAATAAAAAGAAATTTAAGTGCATTTGGTTACAGAGGACGTACATTTTACTATTGTGTTTCATTTTAAATTAATTATACTTTAAATTTACGCATCATTAATCAATGGCCGCTGATGTTGCCAAGGGATTTTAAATATTAATCACTTACTTAAATAGAATTACATTCTCATTAAATTATTTATTCCTTTAACGAATCTCTAAACGCGCAAAGCACAACGTAAGTGGGTTTCATCGAATAGAACTTCGCATGGCTCATTTTAGATATTGGCATGTACAGTTTCTGGAAACAGACGGTGCTGTTTTACGCACTTACGTTTCCACCTGTTCCTGGTTCGTGAAATACAGGAAATGAAGATCCGCAATAGAAGGTGGCGCGCCGTGTCTGTCTCTGTTGATTAATCTCCGGAGGCAGACGCCGACGCCGGCGTTGCTCGTCGCGTCGCGGCGCTCAGCGGCGCTTACAGACGCGGGCCGTTTTATTTCGGGAGGCGTTAGACGAGATCCTGTGGAAGGGGAATTTTACGGCCCAAGGCGCCTACGGAAATATACACCAGTGCGTTGCCCTACACAGCCGCCTCTTCGACGTTAATTTGAAGATATGCATAAGAAACGCTGTTTCATATGCCATTTGATATTTCGGCGTTCCAGTACCATAAGGACAGTTGGTACTTAAAGGACGACAACAATTCACACGAGAGTTGCTTTAGGTCCGAACAGATTCTGAGAAAAATAAAATAAGTCTTTTTACGCGTTAATTTAAAAATTGTGTAATTCTGTCATTTATGTATAACAAAATATGTATATTGGCCAATCTTATCTTATAAATAAAAAAGAGTGTATGTATGTTTGTATGTTTGTTTGTATGTTTGTTTGTATGTTTGTTTGTATGTTTGTATGTTCGCTATACAAATCTACACCGGTAGAGAAAATTTCACCAAATTTCGTACACGTGTTCTTTACGACCAGGAAACAAACACTGTCGGGGTGAGACGCGTCTCTCACCCCCAGAAGCGGGGGTGGACGGGGGTGGAAATATTTAAACATGCTAAAACAGTCGATATTTCAGTCGGATAATAATTTTTAGGGGTCCAAGATATTTATGGAGTTTCTACTGATGTTTTCTGAATATAATTTTCATCCCCTACACCCTGGGAAAAGGGCACCCTTAGGGTTTGGGGTGGAGAATACAAATATATACCGGTGGATCAAATTTCACCAAATTTCGTACACGTGTTCTTTGCGACAATGAAAACAACACTGTCGGGTGAGACGCGCCTACCACTCCCAGAAGCGGGGGTGGACGGGGGTGGAAATATTTGAACATGCTAAAACAGTCGATATTTCAGTCGGATAAATATTTTTAGGGGTCAAAGATATTTATAGTCTTTCCACTGCTGATATCTGAATATAATTTTCAACCTCTACAGCCTGGGGAAAGAGCACCCCTAGCGTTTGGGGTGGAGAATACAAATCTTTACCACTGGAGAAAATTTCACCAAATTTCGTTCACGGGTTCTTTGCGACCAGGAAAACAACACTGTCGGGGTGAGACGCGTCTACCAACCCGAGAAGCGGGGGTGGACGGGGGTTGAAATACTTAAACATGCTGAAACAGCAGGTATTAGATTTGGATAAATATTTTCGGGGTCAAAGATATTGATTGTGTTCCTACCGATGTTATCTGAATATAATATTCATCTCCTACGCCCTGGGAAAAGGGCACCCTTAGGATTTGGGGTGGAATTGCTTTACAGAAAAATAACGCGAATACAATCGTGTTTGGAGTCAAATCGAAGGTTATGGATGTCAGTGAGTTTACTTCGGATAAATATTTTTAATTGCCCATTTAACCCAAAAGGGTGGGGGTTGGAAGGGGAGATAAATAGTCAGTTCTTGCGCGTTCGTGGAGGAGAATTACGTGAATACTATTTCAACGGATGTTGTTGAAAATATAAATCCCTTTAGACATTAGTGGTGAGCTTGCTTAGGGCTGGGGGTGAGAATTGTCTATTATTCTAAAACTGCCAAAATGTTATGTGTTTATGGGTAAACTAGATTGATAGTGTTTTTACCGATGTGATATGAGTAAAAATTCAACCCTTTCCACCACGGGAAAGTAGCAGATTTAGGGGTGGTGTTGTTCATACTATTTTAACCGATGTTGTTTCCATTAATAACGACATTTAAATTTATAAATAAAAAATGAGTGTATGTATGTATGTATGTTTGTATGTTTGTATATTTGTATGTTTGTATATTTGTATGTTCGTTATACAAATCTACATCGCTGGAGAAAATTTCACAAAATTTCGTACACGTGTTCTTTGCGACCAGGAAACAAACACTGTCGGGGTGAGACGCGTCTACCACCTCCAGAAGCGGGGGTGGACGGGGGTGAAAATATTTAAACACGCTAAAACAGTCGATATTTCAATCGGACAAATATTTTTAGGGGTCAAAGATATTTACAGTGTTTCCACTGATGATATCTGAATATAATTTTCAACCTCTACACCCTGGGGAAAGAGCACCCCTAGCGTTTGGGGTGGAGAATACAAATCTATACCGGTGGATCAAATTTCACCAAATTTCGTACACGTGTTCTTTGCAACCAGGAAACAAACACTGTCGGGGTGAGACGCGTCTACCACCTCCAGAAGCGAAGGCGGACAGGGTTTAAATATTTAAACATGCTAAAACAGTCGATATTTCAGTCGGATAAATATTTTTAGGGGTCGCAGATATTGATAGTGTTTCTACCGACTGTTGGGGTGAGACGCGTCTACCACCCCCAGAAGCGGGTCGGGATTATCAGTAGACCACTTTTAGGTGTTGGGTGGAGGAACGCTGCAATAAAATAACGCGAATACAACCGAGATTGGGGTCAAATCCAAGGTTATGGATGTCGTACAGTTCAATTATAGCATCAAATTGGTCATTTAGCCCCAATGGGCGGGAGTGGATGGGATGAAAATTTTCTAACATGTTAAATCATCGATATTAGCGTGGAATAAATAAATGCCGGGACCATTGACGTTGATAGTATTTCTACTGATGTTGTTTGTAGGCATGATAGGGGTGGGGCTGGAGGGGATTTCCTTGAAAATAACGGGAAAACAACCGAGATTCGAGTCAAATCGAAGGTAATGGATGTCCCTGAATTTATTTATGACAATCTGGACAACGCGCGTGTATCGGCTGGGTTGGGATGAGTTGACCGGCTGTTTTTTGCGTCGATTAAATATATTTAGGGATGAATTAGATTAATAAAATTTCCCTACATGTTCTCTGTGTATAATTTCAACCCCTTTCAGACTCATAAGGGTGCACATTTAAGGGTGGGCGTGAAGTAGCATTACATAAAAGAAACCAGAAGCTATCGGTATTGTCACTGAGTTTAATTAATTTCCTTGAAAATAACGAGAAAACAACCGAGATTCGAGTCAAATCGAAGGTAATGGATGTTGCTGAATTTATTTATGACAATCTGGACAACGCGCGGGTATCGGCTGGGTTGGGATGAGTTGACCGGCATTTTTTTCGTCAATTAAATATATTTCGGGATGAATTAGATTAATAAAATTTCCCTACATGTTCTCTGTGTGTAATTTCAACCCCTTTCGGACTCGGAAGGGTGCACCCTTAAGGGTTGGCGTGGAAGAAGCATTAGATAAAAATAAACCAGAAACTATCAGGATTGTCACTGAGTTTAATTATGACATTAAACTTGACCGTTTAAGTCCCCGAAGCGGGAGTGGTCGGGGGTGAAAAATTTCAAACATGTTAAACGGTCGATATTTGCGATAATTATTTCCTGGGGTTAATTACTTTGATAGTATTTATACCGATGTTGTTTGTGTATAATTTATCCCCTGTGAGGGGAGCAAGCTTAGGGGTGGTGTGGAGGTACGTTAAATAAAATCCCGCAAAAACAACCGAGAATCGAATCAATTCCAAGACTATGAATGTCGGTGAATCTAAATGTGACAACCTGGGTAACGCGACGGGTTTGGGAGGTGTTGGGCGGGGGAATAAATTTTCAGACAATGTAATCGGCCGATTTTTGCGTGGAATACATTCTTTTTCATTATCGCATATTTGTGGGGGTGGTCATCTTCTAACATGTAAAAACGGCCGATATATTTAGTCAATGACTTCATCCCCCTTCGGCATGGGAGGTGAGCACATTTAGGGATAGGGTTCGAGGCGCTTTACATAAAAATAGCGCAAAAGTAACCAAAATCGGAGTCTTATGGATGGTTATAGATAAATGACATCTCGGGCAACGCCGGGCACCCAGCTAGTAAGTCATAAAATGGATACTGAATGTATTGTTAATGTTCGGTAATTACATATTCAGTCTATGTTTTTTTTTCATAATTTTGGGACGTCATCAGGCGATACATCTAAATTGATACTTTTCAGAATAAAATTTTATGACACAGTGAATGTCCCCTGGTTTATTCAAAATACCGATCTCCATATGGATACCTGAGTACCAAATATTAAAGAAGAAATGAAAAGGTATGCTGGGTAACATGAAGCTAAGCTTCACATCCATATCAACCTAGTGTTGCGACAACCTCTGGTAAATTAACACCTGTAATTTATTATTATTATTTTGGCTAAATTTATTCAACGCTTTATTTGCGTATTACAAGCCACAGGTAATGAACAGCTAGCATAAGTTGGATGCACGTACGCCGTGACCTGATCGAAGAATTTGCTGATGCGCTGCAGGTCGATGCTCTCGGGTTGCAAGCTAAGAATTGGATTTCGTTCAGAGTGGGGATGACTGTGGAACGCCACACACAAAACCATTTCAATCGTAGCGCCCTAAATTTCTGGAACCGCATTGGTTATTTCTTGGATACGGTCGCGACTTTGGGAGGGGAGAGAGACGCTTCGCGGATCTCTTAGTGCACGTTGCAAGTCAGTCGCATCTAAGGGCTCGTTAAGTTCGGTCATACTAGCCTTCTCCTGTTTGTAATCCTTACTTTCTAAAATAAATCTTTTTTAAACGTAATTGTGTGTCTGTAAGTTTGACCACGATTCACCGTTCCGTCTATTATGGGAGCGTCATGCAATCTTGACGCCGAAACTCTCCCTTTACCAATCTTTCCTACCAAACTTTCCAATTTCCTATTTCTGGTAATAGCTCATGCCAATTCGAACTGGCGCCTTCGGTCGCAAATAGCGTAAATATTACACATCGTAACAGAAGACTGAAGGGAATAAAAGAAGCTGATCTTGTGTGATATGCAGTGTATAAAAGCAGAGCGCAGTGCGTGAGTAAAGTTTACACAGAGCAGAAAATTCTAGAAGACAACATTGGAGAGACTCTAATCAATAAGCACATAGGTTAAGATTTTTAGAAGAAAATTAATTGCTAGTCTGTAAGGACTTCTTTTAACGGCAGTCATTCTGAAGCTTTTATAAAAAATATACGTTAATTAGGAAAAGCAGTCTAATTTAATAAATTTATAGTAAATAAAATTTTCTTCTTTATGTCATTCAAGTTAAAGTATGAATATTATTATTCTAATAAGTGTTGAAAATGCAGTTAACAAGTTCCAAATCAAACATGTTTCACATGATAAATAAATTAAAAGATATTTTGAAATTGCAACGACTTTGACTCTGTACGAAGGCATGGGAATAATTTTTGCTTCTGTGCGGGAATAAGAATTGGAATGTGAGAGAATGTAATTTTGGCAGTGGAACGGCGTGAAGATACAGAGCTAAGAAGCCTATAAAGAAAGGTATGTCTGGATTCTATTTTATGTAACTAAATATATAACAGGACGGCAACCACCTGGATCGTTTCCCACGATCAACTCATTTTGCGCTCCGAAGTCGATGATGACCCCCAACGCTGATATATAGATTATTGAAAACAACACGCGCACACTCTCACACACACACACACACACACGCACACACACAAACACACACACATATATATATATATATATATATATATATATATATATTGTAATACGAATTAATTAGGCCATTAATTGTTTGGACATAAAATTTGAATTGTTTGATAAATCCATTAAAGCGGTCTGATCTAACAAAGCGACAATGGAAAAGCAAGCTCACTTGCTTTTTTGAAAAGTCAAAAATGGCGTATGTGCGCTAAAACTCGAGAGCACTAAGAGTCAGTTTTTGGTGGGACATTTCAGAGAACGGAACAAATAATACTAGAGCAGAGACTAGCCGTCGTTAATGTATTATTAAACAAAGTTGTGAATTTAAGACAAAGTAATAACATTCACGGAAGTAATACCTCGTAAATATTGCTAAGTAAAAGCAGTTTACGTATACAGCCAGCCAGGAAATTCTAAGAGTGTTTTACGTCTGTAGCCAGCCAGGAAAGGAAGTCAGTTTTTTTACGTCTACAGTCAGGAGCTAAAGAAAAGTCAGTTCGCTCCGAATGAATAAACAGTTAAAATAAATTGTCAAGGAGATACGTTGCAGTTTACGTCCAATTCAGTAAAATACTAATAAATATACGAATCATAGGATTCCGGTAAGGCAAGCAGACATCAGATAGCTGACATTCAGGAGGATCATCCAAGTTCCTGTGAGCCTATCAATTTGGACTTCAATAGTGTAAAATCTGTGAGTCAATATTTAGAATCAGTGTAAAAGTTTGCAATAGTGTACTTACGAAACCAAAAAGAATGCTGGTACCAGCTGGACACTACGTAAGTAACAAAACCAAAACTAATGATTAATTGTAAACTTTAATTAAAGGATAAAGTCAGATTTCGTTCTCTTTTAATTGTCAATCAAAGTTAATTTCTTTACTTTTAAATTTCTTTCTATCGACATATTGTTTAGGTAAATTGTGAACTGTTTGTTAATAAGATTTTTAAATCATTTTGTTGTGTCCCTGAGAGAGAGAAAGATCTCAAATTTTGTTGTAATTATCTTTATTGCCACAAAATAAATAAATATTTTGTTTGTTAATTTTGATTATTAGTTCTTTTAATTAACGACCTACTAATTGATTATTACATAATCGCTTCAACGTGAGGCAAATTCTTTAAATTAATAAAGCCTACTATTTGATTATTACATAATCGCTTCAACGTGAGGCAAATTCTTTAAATTAATAAAGCCTACTATTTGATTATTACATAAATGATACCTCAACGTGGGTCTCGTTAAATAAAGCTCAATTATTGATTATTACAATATATTGTTATAAGTACTTAAATTATTTAACAGAGTTAAAATTTAATTGCACAACTAAAAATGCAACAGTAAATTAATTTGAAAATTAACTCAGGGTTGTAATTTTTTTGCGTATGAAGCCTCCAAAACGATTTAAATGGTCGTTTGGTTCTAATTTCTAGAGTAAAATGTCAAACAGAAATTATGGTTTCCGGTTACATGTAGTTTGCGTGAACGGAAGACTCCTCCAGATTCAGCTCCAGAGTGGAAACTTTGAATTGTAGTACCTGATCAAATGTGTTGTGTATGAAATGACACTAGAATGAAAATGAATAGATTGTAATAAATTATGCTGCCATTCCGAACAAGACCTCAACTTTTACAAAACTCCTTCAAGCGTCACTTGCGGGCGTTCCTCTAGACAGTTATTTTATTACTGGCATTACATTATTGCGCAGATTTCAAAAACTCACACACAAAAGTAAGTTGACGCAGTAAAGTATATCTGTTAATGAGATTTCAACGACCGGAACGCACTACGAAATCAAATTTATTAATTTTGCGCTTTTGTACCACTACTATATAAAATAATATATATATTGTTTTGGGCAAAAGAAGTTGCAACCAAATTCTTTATATGGGCTCCCACAAGGAACTTAACTATAATAAATCATAAGTTTCATATTAATAAAAAGATTAGCAACAAAATAATATGCTTTCAATTTCGTGATTTTAATATTTTTATGATTTTATTCAATAACTTTTAAATTTCCCATTAACGAATTGAGTCAATTATATGCTCCGATAATCCCCCCTCCTTCCAAATAATTTAAATTTAATTATCACCAGCCCTTTAGACTGGAACATATCTCACATACTATAATTTTTCTAACATATAGTACATAATACTGCAGTATTTTGAATGTCTTCCTCGTACTAATTAGAATCGTAAGTATTTAGGTCATGTTACATCAACGAGGCGGGTTGCATCAATGTTTACATCCTGCCAATTACGTCAATTAACTTGATGGTATTGTGAGATACGGAGAGAAAGAGCTTGGAATCCGGAGGACAGTTCTACTGAAGAACTACAAATATATAATGTAATGATTACATAAACTATAAATTACAAAAAGAATGAGTAATTGAAATATTAATTGACGAAACAGACAATTTGAAAAATATCAATTAATCATAACATATACAGTAAATATGTAACTATAATGCATTAAAGCCACGAAAAAAAGTTATTTAATTTTATAAATAAAGTGAGTTATTGTCTCTTATTCTTGTAGCTGAATTAAATCGATTGTCCACAAAATGCGTCACTGCCTAATCTGATTGATATAGCAGGAAATAATTATTAATGTAATAATTCATAAATTAATTGTCGCATGTACCAGCGAGTGCTTTTGAGATATGAGGTTCCGTTGATTTTTTTTCGGTGTTGCCAATAACAGAAACTGAAAGCGAAGCGTCGAGGACATTTTTCAAAATAACCATTAATTATCGAATTTATTACATTACACGCACTAGTCTAACCTATCATTATGTCATTTTTTTATTCTTGACTTCCATGAATTAAATGCGTTACTTTTTTCATTAAAACAATCTACCTTCCTTACGTTGATTTTTGAATGGTAATATGTACATTGTTTCCGAAATAAATTACATTTCTGATTTATCTTCAGATTTCTCGATCGTTAGATTAAATATAATACATCTCTGGAACGAATATTCCCTTAACCGCGCCAGAAATTTAATTAATAGCATATTTATTTAAATATATCAGTAAATTTATATATAAATTAAAAGATCAAGTTTATCAAAGAATAACACTGTACTATGAAATCTTATTAATCATAATTATGGTTTGATATATATATATATATATATATATATATATATCATACTAATTAGAGGCCAATAATGGTTTTAATATAATTGGATTGTTAGCGGTACATTCCTTGAAAGCAACAATCACGGCTCTTTGTCGGGTATAGTTGTTGGAAACCGTGCGCTCGTACGGAAGTCAGTCTGGCAAAAGTTTTGATACAGAGAGGAGGTCTGATGAAAGTTTTGAGAGAGAGAGGATGTCTGATGGAAGTTTTCAGAAAGAGAGGATGTCTGATGGAAGTTTTCAGAAAGAGAGGATGTCTGATGGAAGTTTTCAGAAAGAGAGAGGAAAGTCCGGCGAACTTTTCGATAGAGAGAGGAGGCTGACCTAAAAAGTACTAATAGCGTGGTCCAGGAAGTTAAACTGCAAGATCCATTAAACTCTATAAAACACAAGTAAATAGTTATTGACGGAGAGACTCATGATATAAAATCGCAAAGTGGATGAAAAGGTTTGCACCACACAGATACGAAATAATATTTCGCATAAAGGCATCGAGGAGACATATGTCCGAGGGCTGACCGAGGGAGCGGCTGATCCCAAAATTCCAGGTGGAATAACAACGAGAACTACGACCGTGTTTATTAAAAAAAATGATATGTAGAATCAGTGAATAACGACCATTTTGGTAAGTTGTACCCTAAAGCTCCAAGAATCAGATCAGGTGCCAGAAAGACATTCGTGAGTACAAAAATAATTATTTAAAGTCTGTAAACGAGGATGAAAAGTATAAGTCAGATTTCGTTATCTTGTTTAGTTTTCGTTTTCTTTATTGTATTTAGAATTTATATTCCGTTCATTTCAATTTTGATTTGTTAATTAGTGTATTAAATTTGTTTGTTTGTTTATACTATCAAGCCCAGTAAAGACCATGAGAGAAAGAGTAATTAGTTGTAAAATTATAAAGTTGTATTTTACTAGAATGCCACAAAAAAAATTAATATATATATATATAATTTGTTGTTTTTAATTAATTTTTTTTAATTAAAGCCTTCCAGTTTAATCATACAGTATGTATATATATTTATACTTTTAATAAAGAAATAAAAAATTATTCTTATACAGTCTGGTCTTTAGCAAGCATAAGATTGGTTTCTTGTAGAAGAACATCAGTTTAATGAATATACACTTTGGGAATTGGTTTTGTGTCAACATTTTCTTCTTTATTGGAAGTAAAGTTTGCCTTGTACGTTAGGAGAGCTGCATATTCAATTTAAACTTTGATGAATTTGCGGCCGCTGTAGAGGAGTAAACAACTGCATTATATAAGAGGTATTTCCCCTTTTGAGTTTACAATTAGCGAACAGAATCCTTTCCTGGTAGAAACTATTAGATGGAAGGGTGAATAAACACCCCAAAAACAACAACAGATAATTTCAAAATTTCATGCTACTCAATTTCTCCAACCAGGTGTGTACTTCGATACTCTGGAAATATCACGTGAAGAGGAAAGCAATGACTATTTCAGTCTTGCCCGCACTACAGGGCGGTACCACGGTCACGAAGAAAAATAATAATTGTAGGTTTAAACCTCGTTAATGCACTTACTGAAACAAGAATATTCACACCCAATATTATAATTATGGATGTATTCAATTACTCGTCTCTGTGACAACGATATCATTTTCAAAAATGTTAAGATATGAAATAATTAATTTCTTGACAGATCATTAAGGAATCAAATGACGTATATTAATGCAGAGGATTAAAAATAAATTTTATATAATAGACTGTTAAAGGTTTTTTTTTATGATTTTAATATCCTGTTTTTTTATCAGATTTCGACAGGCTGCGTAGTTTCATAGAGTTAAACACACTGACCTAGGGTTGTGTTTTACAAAATAAGAAAATTCTGGGAATTCGACACTTTTACGGTATCGTTAACTAGACGTCACAGGATACACCCATAAAAGTATATTTTCTACACTCATGCGACAGTCATTTATTGAATTATATCAGTCTGTCGGCATGCATAATTAAGAATAGCTGATTATTAGTTGTATAACTATTATATAGTTATTCTTTAAACTGAGATTGGCAGCAATACGTTACAAAATGGTGGTCGCGGTAGAAACCATATTTTGTCCGTGGACTGTACATAAGTTAAAATCGTCATATGATGACGGTAGAACCTAAGGTATGTGCTATATATATATATATATATATATATATATATATATATATATTCAGATAAGTGAGTACATTTTATGCATTTCAGACAGTATTTATATAATTGTATACGCTTATAATCCAAATAATAGAACTTGCATAGAAACAAAAATGTTATTCACTCTTTCTTTGTCAATTTGCAAAACTTTCACTTATGTATGATTGATTACAGATATGTTAATTGTTACCCTATCTGTTATTTACATTATAATTAATTAAAAATTGATGTCTAGTTAACTAATTTATAGCTAAATTAACAATGTAGAACAATGCTAGAATTTCATTTGCTTGTAATTAAAAAATGATTAAAAATTTTCTGTGCGGATTTGGAAGAGGAATAAGCAAGAATTTAATATTTTATGGACTCAATATATAATGAAAAATGTAAAGAACAATAATGTTTCTCGGAATATTTCAGTATTTTTGCATTTCATTGTAATATAATGGCAAAGGAAGGGAATCTGTCTATGATAAATTATATAAAGCTCGCCCACGCATTTCCACTACCAACAAAGTGTGCTTGGAAACTTTCAGCTCAAGCAAATTCCTTTATCATTGTTAAATAATGGTAGCTTTCAAAGGTAGAAGTTCTGTGAAGGAATATTTGACAATGAAACTTACAGAGTGAGAATTCAAAGTCCGTTCTGTACACGTTCAATTTTCTGATTTTTATAAGGTAAAGTCTGAATTTAAGGAAGAATTTCACAGAAGAGAGAAAGTTGTCACGCCGAAAACCATCTCAGTCCTTAGGCTACAGTCTCTTTTTACTGTGCTTTTATCAATTTAGTATTACTACCAAAAACATTGTGTATAGGACCATTTGGTTTTGTTCCACTGCTCTGAAATGGGAAAAATGGACCTTAAATTTTTTTGAAATTAAGCAAGAAAATGAAACTGGGACAAAGAGGCTTAGATACGAAACATTATAGTTTTATATAAAAAATATATAAAGCTGTATATGACTACAACTTGAGAATTGAAAATGAATTTCTTGTGTAAATTTCATCAATCGTTGTACCAATATCGGGGAGTAAAAAAGTGGTGGATCAATTTATTTTATTATTTTTTGATTTAGCTGTTGTGATTTGATTTATTATTTATCATTATACAGATAAACTGGCACAGACTTATTAACGAAAGTAAATTTCTTGTCTGAACTACCGCAGTATTTTGGTTAATCAATTACTTTGTTCTTTGATTATCAAGAGAAAAATCCGAATGCCAGATGTACCTAAATGTTTAATAACAAAATCAAAGTTTACAGACCCACATGTTTAAATCTGCTATCCCTTACGGGGTATGTCACACACAAAATTTATTGGGTTCACCTTTTTTTACGGTAACAGGCTACATGAGGGTAATCCACATGGTAGCAACTCCCCTTCAATAGCATAGGAAGGGATTTGAAAGGGGGGATGCGGAAGGGTATAGGAAGGTAGCCAATGGTTAACGAGGGCCCGCGGGCTATGGTTTAAGGATCATACCCGCCATTCGCCTAAAGAAATGCAGGGAAAACCCTCGAAAAACCTGCATCAGGTAGGTCGGGCATTGGGTAGTTGTCCCACGCCCTTCCGATAGCGGAAGAGGAGTTTGCTGTGGGGACGCAGCATTCCCTTCTCCGTGCCTCGACCAGTTTAGGAGGCAGCTGGCCGGCTATTCCAATGGGAATAGCGAACAACTCTTACCGTATGCCCAAGGTCTGCGACCCCGGAACATACACCTCTCAGAACAGGCCGAGGTGCCTCCGCTTGTGGGAACCTTAGTTCAAAATCGGAGAGGAAAAGGCATTCCCAAAGGTAGCCCCTTCGTCAGGAAAAGGCATAACCAACGGTAGCCCCTTCGTATCTCTCCTAAAAGGTTCTGCCTGCGAGAGAAAATCCCTCGCAGGTTACCTGCGAGAGAATCCTCTCGCAGGCTTTCCAATAGGAATACAACTTACTATGGTAGGATAAGATTCTTTTAAAGAAACACATGCGAGATTTTTAAGTATTTATTAACAAAAAATGTTAGTAAAGCCCTTGAATAACCACTGATGTGCGTACAGCTATTTACATTTTATATTACATACAGTCTCCCTTATGTATCCTCCCGTCATGTTCCTAGAAATTAATTAACAATTTTTTGTGCACATTTTCTAACGAATGTTCCTCACCTTTTCATCACATTCACCCCAAGCAAAGTATGTCTTACGATTTTAAAAGCATTTACATATTTTATTATACATTATTATGTTATCTAATTCATTTAACTTTTATCTATTGATCATCTGGTCATTGAAAAATGTTTTAATAAGTGATCAATAATGTTAACTTTGCTTATTACTCTTGTATAACAACATAATTACATGATTTCATTATTGCATTAATTTTATAAGCCTATTTAAAACAGGTGGTTTTTCTAATCACTATCACCCGAAATGATTATAAACTAATTTTATACGCGTGTCACGTCTATGTAATATAAGTAAAATTTCTCAAATTATTGCAAATGTATTTTTGTATAGAAATATTTTATGGTATTATTGATAATGTGTTATGAGTAGTAACATTGAAACGCTTTGCTGGTAAGAACATAATGGTGCTATTTCACTGGTTAAATTTAGATGCTTTCTCAACCGCTTGGTTGTGCCATTGTAAAGTCAGAACATTCACTTATCCAAGACTGAAAATGATCCTTTAAATATTATTACGTATCGCAATAATTATTAAAATCTGACGGAACGAAATACCAACCATATTGAAATGACCAACCAACATATAGGACGTTTATAAATCGTTTGTCTGTACCGAAGTAATCAGGGAAATCCATTTAAACACAGTTGCAGGACAATATTCGATTGACGCATACCGTGGTAGAGTTTTTATTCTGTATGACAACTTTCCTTTGTTAGGAGTTTGTTATCGAGTTGCTATTTGTAATGTCATACTTTAAATACGTTTCGGCTTTCACCGGATGTGAGGACATTTGTTCCCGTTATGAATTAAACGAGAATGATTGCTAAGTGAGAAAAACGAACTTTCTTAAAAATTCTCCTTTTTTAATTATCAACAGGAGAAAAATGAACGGAGTAACATATGAAACGTCTACAGGAAAACTACAATTGGCGAAGGCAAAGGAAGAAAAGAGTTTTGCCCTTTCCAAGAGGACTACTTTAAGGCGTGAGTTCTTTCCCACGTTATGAATTTCTGAAAACTTTAATCTTTGATGACGACCCAGACTCAGAATTTATAGATGTTAAGAACTGTAACTAGGCAACCATCCTGTGATATTTGCATTCCATGGATGGAGATAGGAGGAATTGTGGCGTGTGTTACTGCAGGCTTTAATTGTAAGTATAATAAATAAACAGGGGAAATTTGTGCATCTCTGCTTGAATCGCCTATTCATATATATATTATATATATATATATATATATATATATATATATATATTGTAATGCATTAAGGGAATGCATTGTTTCGGATTAATGGTCTTGGCCGTCACAGGAAGTCGCAATGTGTACTTAGGATTTGTAAAGCAGGGCAAGGCACACGCGCGGGTGGCCTGTCGCAAGATAAATCGGTTTAGGAAAGGCATTGTGTCTTGTCCGTCACAGGAAGTGGCAATGTTGACTTAGGATCAAGGGGCAGTTGGGAGGTGTGAAGAATTTTGGAACAGCGCACATGTGGGGGTGAGGATACAAATGCAAAGTAATTACGGGTCCTGTCTCGATGTGACAAGACAGAGCGGTTAGATATTTTGCTAGCTGGGGAACAGCAGCTGCATAGTGTAAAACTCGGGATAATGGAGAGGCTGTCAATGAGCAGTTGCGACGTAGTGTTGGAACAAAGGAGAAGAGAGAAGGGACGGTCATATATAAAAAAAGAAAATAAGATTTTGTTAGTTAGTCAAGGAGTGGAGTGAGTTGAGTGTGGAGCTAGGAGGTGAAAAGTTGGAGTTAGTTGGAGTTGAGTGTCAGAGCGGAGGGGAGCTGTGAGCACCCAGTATGGAGAAAGAATGCAGCCTGCGAGAGAAATAGCAAAATTATTCAACGATAAACATTTTTGTATGCAGAAGTTCAATCTGTAGTAATATTAAATTTTGACCACTGACTTCGATGGTAGGAGACCAGGACACAGCATCCAGCGTCGAGTAGTTTAACCACGAGAAAGTGGGATGTCCTGCACCGAGTATGGAGAATTAGCGATCGTCGAACCAATAATATGTTAGAGTCAGTGTGTAAACGTCCAGTCTATAAAGTGTGTGTAATGAACGAGCTAAATGTTCCTGAGTAATCGTGAGTTGAAATTTATGGTATTAATATGTGTAAACGGAATTAAAATATACAGTCAGATATCGTTCTCTTGTTTTTGTTAATAAAATAAACTCTTTTAAATTTAGAATCAATCTGGTAAATCTAAGTTCGTTAATAAGTTTCGTCGATGTCTAGACGACTAAATATTTCTTTTTAATTTAAAGATAAATGTTGGGTTCTTCGATTATTTAAGTGTTCTGTCCGTTATCAAACCCAGTAAAGACCCATGAGAGAAAGAGATCTTTTTATAATGTTAAATTGTATAATTGTAAACTCTGATAATTTTTAATAAAATTTGTTTGTTAAAATATAAATCTAATTTTTTTTATTTTTTTGACGTCCGGTTGTTTATATATATATATATATATATATATATATATATATATATATATATTGTAGTGATTGATTTAGGGTTTTATAGATTAGGAAACGAAGAATAGTAAGTTCGGTTGCTAAGCAAAAGTTTTGTGTTGGTGAATTGGAATTATCTTTGGTTTTGTTTTGTAATGTAATTGATTTTTTGATTGTGAGAGAATAAAAAATATACACACCTGAGTAAAAAAGAGAGTTTCTTTTAACAAAAACTTTACGTAAAGAAATATTTTTGGTTTTGGTAGTTTTTTCTAAAAGATATCTGGCGCTCAACTAATAAAATATTATAGCACAGATATATGTATATATATATACATATATATATATATATTGTGGTATACAAAATATCATATAATCAAAACCCCACGGTGGAAGTTAATGTTATAACCAAACTTATGTGAATTGAAGTTATAACTATTGATGATTTGGTAAATTGAATAATTAAATTTTAATTATAGAAACATTTATCACCATTTATATTTAGTACAAAATCTTTTTACATAGATGCCACAACTTTATCTAAATTCTTTAAACTTTCAGGGTCGCTTATCGGGCCTCTAACAGTAATAGTAACCCGCAATGATATAACCAAATTAAGAAAACACCAAAATATTACAAAGTATGGAATTGAATTTACACGAGTATTACTAACATAAAAAATATCTACTGAAACCTGACGGTACGGAATTTTATACCAGGTTTACAATATAATTTTTGTATATAACTGACATCGGAGCTGCTTTCCTATCACACGAATTATTCACTTCACCAACTGTTTATCTTTTCACAAAAAGACTTAAATTAAAGAGGCCATGGTATTACACTATTAATATAATGTTAAGTTAGCATATGCGCTTGAATGCCTAACACCACAGGCAAACCTCTATTGATTCAAAATTTCCACAAACAGTAAAATTTTTTGACAGCAAGGACATCATAATTCCACTTTCCAAAAACACTTCGTTTCAACTCACTATGATTTCTACCAATGATATCTGTTCGATAACATCCAGGACAACTTTCCCTACAATTCACTATATCTCCTTTAATTTCTCATGCCAATAATCATAATATATGCCTTTCCATTCGTTGACTCTTATTTGTAGACTCATTAAGATGAATTTTAAGCAATTCTAAGAAACAGTCCTAACGAACTGACTGATACATACAAAGAGACTCAGACCGACTTTTACTGTTTCAGTTCGTATCACAGACTTAAAACGAACACTACCGTCAGCTCCTATTGCAGACTCTGCGCTTTTCTTCACCGCTTTCGATATTTACACATTGCCGACACTAATATAGTTAGAAATCTCCACAGTACTTTTGCAACGCTGACTGTTGCCTATACGTGGGCCACAGCATTACTCTGTCAATACAAATATTAAATAAATTATAAGAATCGTTTCATTACATGTATCAGTAGTAATCACAATATATATATATATATATATATATATATATGTATTTTGTAATACTAATTAGAGGCCATTAATTGTTTTAATATAATTTGGTTGTTAGCGGTATATTTCTTGAAAGCAACCATCACGGAACTTTGTTGGCGATAGTTGTTGGAAACCGCGCGTTCGTACAGAACTCAGTCCGGCGAACGTTTCGAGAGAGAGAAGAGGCTGACCTAAAAGTACGAACATCGTGGTCCAGGAAGTTTAACTGCGAGATCCATTAAACTCTATAAAATACAAGTAAATAGTTTTTGACGGATACACTCATGATATAAAATCACAAAGTGGAGGCAAAAGGTTTGCACCACACAGTTGCGAAACAACATTTCGCATAAAGGCATCGAGGAGACATACGTCCGAGGGCTGACCGAGGCAGCGGCTAATCCCAAAATTCCAGGTGGATTAACAACGAGAACTACGACCGTGTTTATAAAAAATTATGTGTAGAATCAGTGAATAACGACCTTTTTAGTGAGTTGTGCCCTCAAGTTCCAAGAATCAGATCTGGTACCAGAAAGACATTCGTGAGTGCAAAAACAATTATTTAAAGACTGTAAACGAAGATTAAAGGTATAAGTCAGATTTCGTTATCTTGTTTAGTTTTCGTTTTCTTTATTGTGTTTAGAATTTATATTCCGTTCATTTCAATTTTGGTTTGTTAATTAGTTAATTAAATTTGATTGTTCTTATTATCAAGCCCAGTAAAGACCCTGAGAGAAAGAGTAATTAGATGAAATTGTTGTAAAATTATAAAGTTGTATTTTCCTAGAAAGCCACAAATAAAAAATAATAAAAAATTTGGTTTGTAAATTTGAGGAAATTAAATGTGGAAAGTGAATCTGATAATTTGTATCTTTGAAGAATAAAATTTGTGTTTTAATTAATTAATTTTTTTAATTAAAGCCTTCCAGTTGATCATTAGATATTGGTGTCTTCAATGTGTGGCTAACTAGAAATTTAAATAATTAACTACCAGATAAATCATTACTATAAATTCTGGAAAACATGAGAGCGTATTCTACGAATTTCTTTCCAGAAATAAAACCCTAATTGCTGTATGTATCCCGCAAATCAGACACTTCGCGGTCGCAATTAGGAAAAACGACAAATATATTGCAACGCGTGAAGCTTTCCATGTGATGCAGGACCCCACGGCTCTACTCGCATAACGAAAGCTCCTACCGGGAACATGATTCGTTGGGTGACTGAATCCAAGCACTCTTTATATTTCCGACCTTACAACGATCTTCAAAACAAGTTAAAGTACTTTATTATTTCCCTTTTTCTGTTGTTCCTGCTTGGGAATGAAAACATTACTGTACTGGTCATAAACTATAAAATAAATTTAAACGTCTTATATAAACTCCTTATATTTTTAATTACAGGGGAAAATATTACTTTTTGCTTACTTTATACTGTATTTTTTCACTACTTAATGTTTCATCTTAATCATAAAGTTTATAGTATATTTACTACGGTATATAAATAATGCGTACAAAACTAAAATTAAACACTGGTAAACGAAATACGCATTATTTATTTGATTATTTCGTCACACTTGTCATACTGAATGAAAACGTCGCCAAGTGTGACATCAGCTTTGCCTGGCCAGATATTCTCGCTCTATTTTGAGGTTATGTGTCAGAGAAAGAGTTAATATAACTGGGCGAGGCAGTGGCCCACTTGCTACTCTTGTGTTCATTAGCGAGTCAATGGCACAAAGTCAACAAAACACACATGCCTATTATCTCACAAGGGAGTTAACTCAATATGGAAGCGATGAAACAAAATCGTATAGACGAATATATTGCATTAAATAATAGGTAAAGTAACCGGATTCGTAAGTATTGAACCCCAATATATATATATATATATATATATATATATATATATATATATATATATATATATACCACTGTATGTAAATCACTACTTTCATATATATATTTTTTTTGTTAAATGTATTTTACAAGTTATTTATACTGATTTAAATAAGAACTATATTAAAATTAAAAAACCGATTACTTTACGCTATGGAATAGTTTAAAAATTATTTCTTGGTCCTTTATTGGTTGATTATTTTATAAATGATATTGAAATGTCTGTTTCTAGTGTTACATATTTTCTGTTTTCAGTTGATCTTAAAATAAATCAAATTCAGACTGTATTGACTTATAAGAATACCTAAAAGATGTAGACAGAGTGATATGAAATTAAATACACAAAACTTAAAAAATTACATATTCAATAACTATAAACGTGATTATTCCTTATTTTATTGATGGTTGTACCATGGAAACAGTTAATGACATAAAGACTTAGATTTATTAATAATTTTTTATTCAAAAATGAAATTATAATCACATATTCATGCATCTATTAATAAATTTATGCAAAATTTAGTTTTAATTAGAAAACAAAATGAAAATTATTTTATCCCCAATAACTATTAAAATGTTATATGTAACATTGGTGAACCAATTGATCTATAGTTTTGTTACCTATCAGAAATAACTTGATCAAGACAATTGAAACTGTACAACATAGCTATTTTAGATTAATATCTTATACAATGAATTTGCCAATCACAAATACAGACCATAAAAATATTGATACAGCATTAAAATTCGTGTCTCTAGAATCTGAACATTTCTTAAATATTTAAAATTTATTTTTAAGTTATTTAATGACGATATCGATTCCGTTGTTTTAATTGATGAATTTAGTTTTAGAGATCCTTCTAGAAACTCTAGATTGAAATATATGTTTGTGGTTAAGCATTAGACTGAAAATTATACTTTAACTATCCCAAAATGAGAATGTCTTTTTAGTTAATGCTTTGGAAATAGATTTTAAACTTTTTGAATAATCAATGTTGCTTAATGATAAGATTTTAATTTAAGAATGATTATAAAAGTATATTTTATTATATACTGTTAATTAAATTTTGTATTAAGATAATACTTATGCCTGAATTTTATCAATATAAAATCAAAGTACTATTTTTATAAGCTTATCCAAAGATTTTTTGTCCCAAATTTATACAAAGAAAGAACATTTAATAAACTTCTTCAAAATAATTTATTAATGTTGTTAAAGCTTATTTAAATTTTTAAAGAATAAAATAATTTAAATATAAGTAAAATGAATGTCATTATAAAAGTATAAATTGCGAATGTGTAATGTATGTTTTATTATAATATTTTGGAAAATTACCGACAGTTTCTTCAAGTCGCCGCGTCATGTCGTCAGACAAATTTGGATGATTCATGCTTCGTTTTAGGATTCACAATACCATTAAAACGTCTACTTTTATTCTTTGTTATCTCATGGTCCTACAAGCTGTAATTGATTATTGTGGATTGGTGTAGAAATCATATCAACCAAAAACTATGAGCTAAACATCAACTGAAACAGCTCTGCCTCGAATGGGTCTGGAGGTTTTATTTTTACGGGTGTAACTGGGAATTCAGTATTGTATTCACAATCAAGCCTCACTTCACTCCTGCTAGTCAAGCAGCACAGACGTACGCTTTGTGTACTACTTGCCCGCACGAGTGCCCATTTGTCTAAGAACGTGTGGAACAACACCGACATTTCATGTGAACACATCGGAGTACGCCGAGTGGAATATTCAAGACTCGAAAAACATCATCCAGTTTTATCCGTCGGCACTACTTCGTCTAGATCATCTACATTACTACATCTACGAGAGCATCTTCATCGCAACGCAGCAGCCCCACCTCGAGGGTCCAGCCTCATCATGGACATGGATCTCGAAGGTGAAAACCTTAACCAGCACTCAACTGAATCCAATGAATTACCTATCCCTCTCTCCCCAGCTTTTAAAACTATTTCTTCAAAAAAAAGAAAAGGCTTTCCCTCAATTACTCCACCAAGCATCCCAAACCATACGATATCAAACAACCACAACTCTCATCAAAACTCTCCTTTTCTCACCTCAAACCGCTTCCAAATTCTTAAAAATGAAGAAGAATCTACAGATAGTACACCTCCCGCCACAACTCGCCAAGTGCTACCCCCTCCCATTTTCATCAGCAACATCAATAATGTTAACACCTTTCTTAATCAGTTAAAAACAATCTGCGGTGATAAATTTATATATAACATGGCAGATAACAAACTCAAATTAAAAACATCATCAATAAATGACTTTAGAACAGTCATCAAATACCTTGAACAAAACCAAGCTGAATTTCACACATTCCAAGTTAGAGAAGAGAGGAAGTTCAGAGTTGTTATCAGAGGCCTTCACCCAAATTCTGATACAAATATTATATTAACTGAAATTAAAGAATTAGGTTATTCACCTGCCCAAATTCTACCCGTTAGACATCCGGTCACAAAAGCAACGCTTCCCTTATTTTTCCTGGACCTTTCCCCTGACCCCAAAAACCATACAATCTTTGAAATAACTACTTTATACCACTGCAATGTAAAAATTGAACCTCCTAAACCTAAAAGATCCATAGTCCAATGTATGAAGTGCCAAGCCTTCGGTCACTCAAAAAACTATTGCCACAATCCCCCCCGCTGTGTCCGCTGCGAATCCTATCACCTTTCATCCAAGTGTCCTAACCCAAAATCCTCTACCCCAACTTGCACCAATTGCAAAGGCCCACACACTGCGAACTACCGGGGCTGTCCACATTATAAATCGCTTCAAAATTTCTACAACAAACCCTCTACCTCATCAACCTCAAACTGCACTCCCAATCACACTGCTCCCCAACCTACATCTATTAAAAATAGCAAGGTCCATTCCTACGCCAGTATCCTAAAAAATACCCCTTATTCACAAGTACAACATCCTTCACAATCAACCCAATCGAACCAAGACCAAATACTAATATCGTTTTGCACCAAAATTGATAGCCTCATCTCCCTCATCACTCCACTTATTAATCTCCTTTCAACCCTACTACCCAAGCTTATTGAAGCTAAATAAATGAACCCTCATCCTCACAAAAACTTCTCCATATGCACATGGAATGCCCGAGGAGTATCCAACAAATTCCACGAACTTTCCCTTTTTCTAAATACACACGAAATAGAAATCCTCCTTTTGTCCGAAACCAAACTCACGCCCTCCCACCGTCTCTACATCCATGGATACAAAACGTATAGAGCAGACCACCCTGATTCCACCAGAAAAGGAGGATCCGCTATCCTTATCAAAAACTCCACTAATCATAATGAGCTTCCTCCCATAACGACCAAAGAATTCCAATTAACACAAGTAACACTATACCTCGCTAACAACCAATCAATTAACATAGCCAGCTTCTACTCTTCCCCTTCTATAACTCTTCCACATGACTTTTGGTCTAAACTCCTAAATGCATGCCATTCTCCATTCATTTTAGGAGGCGATTTCAATGCTAAGCATCCCCATTTTGGATCCAGGATTACCAATCCCAGAGGAAACAACCTATACAATTTTATCCTCAATAAACCACACCAAATTATCTTCCCTCCGGAGCCCACCTTTTATCCAGACAATGCAAGATCTCCAGATATCCTTGACTTCTTTATCTGTTTTAAAACCTCCCACTACTTTACGAAATCTTCAGTAATGCACGAACTTTCCTCAGATCACCTCCCTTATGTCGCCCATCTTAATCTTACTGTAAATCCAATCGCTTCTCCGAATATAAATAGCCAATACATAAATTGGCAACGTTACTCTTCTCTCATTGACCAACAAATAAATTTACAAATTCCTCTCAAATCTCCTTCCGATATTGACACAGCTCTTGACAACTTGCAAACAGTCATCCTTTCTTCTGCATCAGATTCCCGCTTACCACCCCCAACCAAAAAACGTTGTCAATATCCCCTAAACCCTATCATAAAAGACCTTCTGCACACAAAAAAATATTCCCGTAAAAGATGGATTGTAACTAAACACCCAGCTGACAAATCCCACTATAACACTATTTCCCGACAGCTCAAACTAGCATTAAAAAACATCTTCGACGCAAACTACTTTAATCATCTTCAACAACTGAATTCCTCCGACTACTCCATATGGAGAAAAACAAAAATCCTAACCAAACCTCATTGTGATATCCCTCCTCTCAAACATCAAAACCAATGGTATACCTCGCCAGCTAATAAAGCTAATCTATTCGCAAACATTCTCACATCCCAATTCTCTCCAAACCAAACAAGTAACTTTTACCACAATAACAAGATAAAAAGCACTCTCCTCCAACCTCTTCAACTGTCACCTCTACCTAAACTATTTAGTCCTCCCCTAGTCCGCTCAACCATAAACAAATTAAAAAATAAACACTCCGCCGGTCACGACCTTATCACTCCCCTCCACCTGAAAAACCTCCCTAAAAAAGCTTCAACCTTAATAACAATCATTTTCAATGCAATCATCCGTACTACATATTACCCAATAGCCTGGAAGCACGCACATATAATAATGATCCCAAAGCCAAACAAACCCAAATCCTGTCCCAATAGTTATAGACCTATCAGTCTCCTCCCCTCTCTATCCAAACTGTTCGAAAAACTACTTCTTCCCCTCCTTAGGAAAGAATTAACCCACCTCATTCCTTCTGTCCAATACGGCTTTAGGCCCAAACACTCTTGCACCCATCAACTCTACTCAGTGACATCCTACATCAACAATTCCTTCGACACCAATAACTCGTGCATTGGTGCCTTTCTAGATGCAGAAAAAGCTTTTGATAAAGTACACCACCAATCTCTACTTTCCAAAATCAAAGACCCTCTTAATGATTCCCTCTTCAGAATCCTTAATAATTATCTTACTAACCGCTCCTTCTCTGTCAAATTTAATAATACCATTTCAAATTCCTACCCTATTTCCTCCGGCGTCCCCCAAGGCAGCATCCTAGGCCCTTTCCTCTTCAACATATATTTTCACGACATACCTCAAAACCAATCTACTCAAACAGTACTTTTTGCAGATGACCTTGCCATACTCCTTCAAACATCCTCTCTAGACTCGGGCTCCAAAAAACTCCAAATCGCCATCAATGATATTGAAAGCTGGGCTAAAAAATGGAGAATCAAAATAAACCCAACCAAATCCACAATCATTCCCTTCACCCTTAAAACCAAACATTCCCTCAACCACTCCTTCTTTCTCAATGGCACCAAAATACCTATCCAACAAACTACACCATACCTAGGCGTTATCCTTGATTCCAAATTATCATGGAAACCTCACATAGCCCACATTACCTCCAGAATCAGCAACAAAATAAAACAACTCTTCCCTCTTATAAACAGGAAATCTCCCATATCCCTTAGCACCAAAAGACTCCTCTATCTATCCGTAATCCGCCCCATATGGTCGTACTCATGTGCCATATGGGGATGCACTGCCTATTCCCACTCCAACAAAATACAAACCAAACAAAACAAAATTCTCCGTCTAATATCAAATTCCCCTTGGTATCTTCGCAACTCAGTTATCCACAAAGACCTTGAAATTCCCCTAATCCTTGCCATAATTCAGAAATCTACCAAGTCCTTAATAAACACCTCTATCAACCATCCAAATCCCACCATTGAGCTATTCTACAGTAACCCACCCCCTCCTTCACAAAATCGCAGACTAAAACATAAACTCCCAATTGACATCATCCTCCCCCTAAATCACTCTGGAATTACCTAACTCTAGCCCTCCTACCAACTGGCACTACATACTCCCTATTATATCCGATTTTCCCATCTGCCCCAACATCCTTAACGCCTCAAACATGCAGTTTCCCCAATGAACAGATTGATCGCTAACATCATGCCTGTTTTTGCTAATATGCGGTAAACATGTTAATCTACTTCTCTCGTCTCTAACTTGGAATGACAAGGGTCATATCCAAGACCACAAGTTTACATGTTAAATATTTATAAATTGTAAATACCTTGTTATTTGTTAATTTTTACAATTGTAAATACTGTTATCATTATTATTATCACAACTGTAAAGTCTCCGGACTAAAAGTTAACTTAAAAAAAAAACAAAAAAAAAAAACAATCAAGCCTGGAAAATCTTCATGTTGAAAATAAGGGACCTCTACAGAGAAGCTGAACTAAATGAAGTGCGAAATTAATGAAACGGTTTCAGCATTCATAAGTTTTGTATAATGTATACATTAATGGGGTAAGTTCCAATTTTAAATCGGAGAGATCGCTTCAATTGTTTGTAGATACATTTCATAAAGCTGAGGTAAATGTGTATGTGGACTTGACTCGCCTACTACGGACCACGTCATTACGAACGGTTCACGAGTAAAGTGTAACTTGTGGCCCTCATTCCAAGTCCATGGGGGATTGTGTGTGCCAATTGCTTTTTTGTTAATCTCACAGGGCTCTATTGACGCCAATTGTTCACAAATTGCCCAAAACTCACGAAGACGCTGGTGAGGGACTGCTATGTTAGTACGTGCCAGCAGCAATGGTCTCTGTATACTCATATCAAATGTTAATTACATTTCCCAGTGCAATCAGTGTGATCAAACAAGAGACCCTCCCGGGTAAGCCTAAGGCTACAGATTGCGTGATATTTTGAGGTGTTCCATAATACCCGTGTGAACCATAACTTATTTTCAAATTAGATACACTTTTTAATTTAAACAATAGACGGTCTTAAATACCAAAATTAAAATATTCTAATTTCTCCTTTCGAAAATTTTTTGAAAGCATATTCTATTATCATTATCATGCATTTCAGTTAATATTTCATAGCTGATTTATCTGCAACTGTGACAGTAATATTGAAATCTTATATTTCTTTAATACTTCAATAAATTAAAAACGAAAGGCATTTCTAGTAAGAGAAGGAGGTGCTTAATTTGGAATGAGAAATCATAGACCTTCCATTCTGTTACGAATTTTCCCAGTATTTTATTAAATACTTTGCATCTTCTGCAACATAAATGTGCACTAAATAGGTACAATGTTATTTCTTGTTTTATCTTCCGGAACTAAACTTATCAGGCTATTGTTGAAACTGATTCGCGCTCTGTCTTTATCCAGGACTATTTTTTAGAGTAACAGGCTACATGAAGGTAATCCACATGCGGGCAACTCCCCTTTAATAGAATAGGAAGGGATTTGAAAATGCGGAAGGGTACAGGAAAGTATCCAACGGTTAACTAGGAGCCCGGGGCTATAGTTTAAGGATCCTACCCGGCTGAGGGGTCGCAGCCTTCCCTTCTCCGTACCTCAACCAGGTTAGGAGGCAGCTGGCCGACTGTTACAATGGGAACAGAGAACAACTCTTGCCGTATGCCCAAGGTCTGTGACCCCAGAACATGCACCTCTTACAACAGGTCGAGGTGCCTCGGCTTGTGGGAACCTTAGTTCAAAAACGGAGAGAGGCACCCCCAAAAGTAGCCGTCTCCATCTCTCCAGAAAGGTACACCTGCGAGAGAACCTCGCAGGCTTTTCTTCTCTGACTGGTAATCGAAAAACATATTTTATGAAATTACCTCTATCACTTGCGAGTAACCTTTATCAAAACTTTTTTAAGTTTACTTGCCTTCTGCAAATTATGTAGACATATGGGTCTAGTAAAAAATCCCGACACACATTTTCCCAAAGCACGTTTTCCCGACAACCATATCCCGACTGATGTTTTCCCGGCAAGTAAATTTCCCGTTGGGTCATTTTCCCGAAATGTGTGTTTTTACGCAATACAGCATAATATTAATATGCCACAGTACTTAATATTTTCCTCCTTTCCTTGAAAGCCCATTGAGGACCTTGGTCTACCGAGACGACTGACAGACTCTCGTTTTACATTACACCTTTTTGATTTACGAGTGACACTTGGTCAGAGTGTCTTTTCTCGCTCAGCTCTAACCCCACATATCTTCAGCACCAGTGAAAGGGGATGGAATTTTTAAACTATGCGATAACGGTCTAAATGAGCGACGAATAAATAGTTTACGAATTCGTTCAGATTCATAATGTCACTCTCGATAATTTCGTCTCCTAACGATATAAGAACAGCTCTTGGGATAGGTGTGAAAGGAGGTGATGTTAATAATTTGATATAGACCAGTATTGATGTCGAATACCATAACATAGGATTCGACACCAATCTTGGACGATATAAACTTATTATTATCATCCCATTTCATCCCACTCCTAGGGGTTACATTTTAATTTAAACCTACTGGAATGCCAAAACCAAACTCAGTGGATAACATAGCAAATGACTAGACAAAATAATTATCTGGGGTTAAGGCCGAGGGAGAAATGACACTCTGACCAGGTGTCACTCCTAAATCCAGAATGTGTCATGTAAGATGAGAGTCTGGCTGTAGAGCCAAAGAGGAACAGATTAAGTGTAATACTAATTAGAGACCATTAATGATTTGATAATTGGATAGTTATGGTGGATTGTTAGAGGCCCCAATTTCAAAGGCGACAATGGACAGGGGGGGCTTTTGTTGTGTTGAACCGCAGGGGTTTTGGACTGTCGGAAATTGGAAGTCGGACGACGAACAGCGTGGCAGGAAAGGTTACAAGTTTTGAGATTAAGTAATAAAGTTTTGGACAGTAAATCTCAACGATAAAGTTACAAGGAGTAACCTAATAAATCACGCCACAATTAACATCTATAAGTACCGTGACCGTCATCGATTCCACAGAGAGACAATTGGTAACAATCTGTCCAACCAATAATCTGGAAGGAGCAGCAGTTTCCAGTTTCCAGAGAAGAGACGCCAAAGATACGACCGTGTTTTCGTTTAATCGAATGTAAATTCAGTGATTTCATGGCCTTCGTAATGTGAATTGTGAGGTGATCCCAAACCCAAGAGCGTTTAGGCCTGGTACCAGCAGTTTTTTTTGTAAGTACAAACAAATTTGATCAAGTTTTGTAAACGATAACTAAAGATAAAGTCGTCAGATTTCGTTTGTTTAATTGTATAACTTCTTAGGTTGTAAAGGAATTTGATTGTTTAACGGAAATATAAAGGTTGTTTCTTTACTTAGAAGGCCCAGATAAATGACCCTGATAAAAGAGTTGAAAATCTATAAAATTGAAAACTTTAAATGTAAATAATCTCATTTAAAAAAATGTAAATTTACCTGAATAAAAGTAACTGTCTTGTAAAGTTTTAAAAAATGTCGTAATTATTTTGAAATGCTTCTCTTTAAATTAATTAAATATAATTTATTCATAAACCAACTATTTAATTAAATTAATTGAAAAAACTTTTTTTAAAAAAAGTGTTTAATTAAATATCAGCTTAATCATTACATAATATTATGCTTTATTTGGTAAAAAACACACCTTTCGAGAAAATGAACCATCGGGAAACTGAAGTATGGGGAAAACGTCAATCGGGATAATGTCATGTCGGGAAAACGTCAATTGGGATATTTTTGTCGGGAAAACATGCTTCGGGCTAACGACAGGATACCGGATAAAAGGGTAGTCCTCTAACACTAATTTAATTTTGCAGATGATAATATACATATTTGTGCGCCTCACGCACTTAACCAGTATTTTAGAAAAGCTTAGAATATTGTCCGAATCGATTTCAGACAGCCTATGTCTGAAGTACACATACGCTTGCTGCGTTATCATCGTTTGCTCCTAGAGTCGTATCATCGTTTCCACATGTTATGTGCCCAACTAGTTTAAACAAAGTGAGCAACGGTCCGTGAAACTATTTGAATTGTGGCCACGCGACCGGATGTATGCTTAAATTGGAGTTTAATGACCTCAAAAGCGTGTTATAACATCAAAAGCGACACGTGTTCAATACAGGTAAAACTGAACGTATCTCGGAAAAATAAAATTCTTCGCATTCCAGCAGTTAGCAGGTTGAAATTTAAGTGACGACCGAGATGGTGATTCAACTCAAACCTATTCTATCCATCGAAAAACTAAAATGTCGCTAGAATCATCAGAGATGGAAATTGCCCATGCAAACATACCTTATGTGCGATTGCTTCAAAAGCACATACGCAAAGGATTCTTGAAAAGTAACGAAAGAGAAATATAAATTTATATTTTATTTATATATTGTATTATAAATCTTAGCATGTACACATATTTAGTCAGAAAAAAACCCAAGTAAGTGTGGGTTAATTTGATAACGGCGTTCGATAGATCAGGTACGTTTGCTTCGTACTTTGATCACATGTCTGTTTGAAAAACGAAATAACATCGAAGGCTACATCAACGAAATTGTGTTTATGGCGCACAAACTCAATGAACTTAGTTTATACGTTTCTGACCTATGGATTGGTACATTGATGTTGGCCAGTCTTTCGGAGAGCATAATCATGCCTTGGCGTAAACAGTCTAATCAGATTGTCAGAGGACATTATTCCGTAATGGGAATGGGAATGTCGTTGTTTGAAAAGAAACAAATACGAATACATAGCAAAGTCGGGCAAAACAGAAAATAAGCAGGATCGATGAAGATTATCAAATGGTTTGAGAAATGAAATGGCATTTGTGATTTTTTTTGCATCTAAGACGGGAAACTGATATGTTGATTCTGGTTCATCGGCTATCATTGTAACTAGAAAAACGGTTTACAAAATCTTGATAGTTGTCCAGATTTTAACATGACTGAGGCCAATTAAGAGATCATTCGGGCAAAAATAGAAAAAAAAACGTGAGCAGCGGATTCTCATTTGCATTCATACTGCAAGGTTCATCAATCTGCGACAGAAATAGTGAACAGTTTGACAGGTTGTTAAAAGAATTATCTATGTACCAGTCAGAGAACTGAGTGCGATTGACCATTTCAACTACTAAAGCGAGTAGACCTGCGTAAAACCCCAGAAACGATGGTAAGCTTTGTAAATACAGAAAATTCACCATGTGAAAATTGTATTGAGGACAAGCGAGTTAGACACTCGTTACATAGGAGCCAAATAAAGACAGAAGGGATAACAAACATGTTTTTTCCATTTGGCAAAATTCATTTGAATGTATCGTCTCCATCGGCGGATCTCATTGCACACGTACAATTGTGGAAGATTTCTGCAAGAAAACTGTTTGTTTTCTTAAAAATAATAACAATATGATGAAACTGTCGTCGGATTCAATACCCTCATCAAAAACTGGAGGGAGGATCCTCAGGACAGGTAAAGGTCGTGAACATCTCAACAATAGGATGTAGGGGTATTTGGATGGATCTGAGATTAGACCTCAACTTAAAGGCTTAAACAATGAATTCTTTCTCTGATCCAGACATACTTTCACCACCATAACTTGTGAGATTTTAAGTTATACTACATTCACTTCGTACTATATCTTCAACCCACGAAAAACCACCACGAATAGAGCAGTATCGGCGGTGACTATCTACGATCCACCGAAAACAATTTCTTTGTCTTTTACTTGACTGTAAATGTTCCCAAATGTCGTCGCTGAAAGACTAACAGAAACAACCCCAATTTTCCCTTGGAATTTTATTAGTCAGCATGATTTAATTAATTCACCATCAGTAAATGTTTTGTCTTTCAGGAGTAATAAATGACATATTCGTAAGATGACTTAACATTCTGTTTTAATATCAGTTTTTATTATTGCGAATGAATTAGGTTGTGTTAAAGAACTCCTTTATAAATTTCCCAATTTCAGCTATTGATGATTTTATGTTACTTTTGAATATTATAACAAGTCCTAAGTTTGATAATGACATTTTATGTTGGCTTATCTTCACACAGCATTCATATGATTACATAATAAAAACATAATACGTTGTCATTTCATTCTGTAACAAGAATATTCACACACCATTCAGCTTCAAAAGCTCAACATTTGAAGTCCACTTGAGAATGATCTGGTTACGGTGAGTAATTAGTGAAATAAAATGAAGGGAACAAAATATCACATATCTCTGTGACAGACGGAACCACGTTTGCCTCAACAATTGTTCTGCGGCAACGACAGCCTTCAATGCGAATATGCAACGCCAGTAACGAACTCGGCTTCTGGTCGTTGAGTTGGAGTGCGTAATTTGATCTACTAAAAAATTTTCAAGTAAAATCATACAAAGAGCCATAGTTTTCAGTATGTGACAATACATCGCTTATTAACTATTTGTAAAACGCAAAACCTGATGTGATATCATATAATCACAAATTACATATTTTGCTTTTTTATACTGAGTAAAGAAACAATTTTAGTTAGAAAATTACTTCTCGAAATAGCTAATTACTATTTTGTGAATTACCCTTAAGAGAAATGAATTATTTTTAGCTATGAAGAGAGAAATGCATAAGTTAAAGGTATTAAAAAAGTGTTAAATAATATCCGTTAATTGTAATTCATGGCCAATTTTTTGTCAGAAAATTTTAAGTTAATTGATAATATTTTCTTAATGCACGTTTTATGAAAATGTCCAAATTATGTACATTATATTTAAATTTACTTTTCTATGGATATCTATGAAAGTTGACATAATTTTTTCAACTGTTTAGTTTTAATGTTCCACTGTTTTTCAACAAATAACGTTATTTCTCCTTTTTTTCTTATTAAACTGATGAGGTCCCAAATGTTGCGACGTAACTTTTCTGTCCTTTCTGTCCTTTCAATGTAAATGTAACTGACTAAATATTAAATGAGACTGATATAATTAACTCAGATTATTGAGACTAAATTGGCAATGTTTTATCCGTTAATGCTACAATAGGCTTAGATTTTAAAGGTGAAAATGACTCGACTTAAATATATATCGCTTGGAAAATAAAACTATTATTGCATTGAGAATTGGACCTGTTTGTCTTCTAGTTATCTTTAATTTACTTACTGAATTTATTTATAAAGAGTTGTAAATCTTTGCTAATCAATGCAGCGTACTACTCGCTGAAAGAGGTCGTAAACAGGAAGGCAGATTAGATCCTCTTAAATAAAACAGTTAACTTGGTATATCCTATCACATTATGCTATTATTTTAGATTACAATCTTGTAGTATTTAACTGCAAACTTATTTTCTATTTCGTGTTCGACGGGAATCCAAGTAAGATTTTCTGTTGGAAACTCCTATTAATATACTTATCATTTCTTTAATTAATGTTATATTAGTACCTTTAACATTGTTTTAAATAGTATATTTTTTGTTAAAAGCTGTTTGTATTTTAAATAATATAATAATATTTTAAATATAATAATAATATTTTATTATTTTCTTGTAATCTTATATTATGACGTATCCTAATGAAATCAATAATAAATCTAATATAATGCATACATATTTAATAACAGTCCCTTGGTTAAGAGATAAATTGTTTGCAAGATATCTCGGTCATTCGCAAATCGCAGTTATAGTATAAACCATTTTGGAAGTTAAATTAAATAGTTTTATGCTACTTGAAATCTGTGTGTAATATAAGAACGACCATAGGAAGTGAATTGTCAAATTGGGAACTTGAAGTATGAGGAGCTATTTTATTTCATACCCAATAATTATTAGTCGTGCTTTCCCTATTAAAGATGCCCTTCCATGAATTATTCAGGACGATTTGCTAAACTTTTCCAATAAAAAATAAATTGTTTTAATTTTCAGGAATGAGTCATGGAAATATAATATTAATAATTGATAAAGTAAACATTTTATTACGAAGGATTTAAGTTATATAATTATTATATTTTAATTCTGTGATCCAATATTTACCCCAAAGGTAACTAAATTCATAACGCGGAAATAAATGGTTTGTAAGTCACATTGCCAGAACTCACTCACGGCGACATTTCAACCGAGATAAATGTAATAGATCGTACCGCTATCGGAAGGGTGTGGGCAAGTACCCAATCCCCGGCCAGCTGCCTCCTAAACCGGTCAAGGCACGGAGAGGGGAAAGCTGCGACCCCACAGCTAACCCCTCTCCCGCCATCGAAAGGACGTGGGACAAGTACCAATGCAGGTTTTCTAGGGGTTTCCGTACATCACTTTTAGGCTAATTGCCGGGTAGGATCCTTAAACCATAGCCAGGGGGCATAGTTAACCCTTGGCTACCTTCCTCTACCCTATACGCACCCCCCTCCCTTTTCAAAATCAGAAATGAGTTATGTACAAAAGACGAGACCTGAGCGATCACATGACATGATGATTCTATTTTTTTTCTATAAAGAAGGATATTCTCTGTTGTTTCATTATTTTGTGAATCTAATTGTCATTCATGACTAAAAAATTTAAATAATTTCCCATATTTTAAATAATATTTACATCGAAGAGGACAAAATGAAATATTTTCTATATAATTGAAACGCATTCATTTTTAAACATAAAACATAACTCAAACCCGATAATTGTAAACTAATGCCCTATTTTTTAATGCTACTTCAGACCCTTTACATCTCCGAAAGAAAACAAAAGACGAGTTTATGTGAATACTGTGATTAGGAATCAACACAAAATCGTTATATTAATAAAAGTAGTTACATTAAACGGAGAATACTGATTATTAACAACTGTATTAAAAATAATACTATAAACCGTTCTACTTTAGTGTATGGCATCGTTGCTATGGATCTACAGGAGCCATTTTTCTATACAGAAAGGTTTTTTTCGCCACAAACATGAATGCGTGTTCGACCAGCTATTAATCATGTGCATTTAATGTTAATGTGGGGATTATTTGATTTTGCGGTATTACCTGGACTGTACTAAAATAGATTAAGGACTCGTAGGGCAGATTGATTAAAAGCAAACGTTTCATAAATGCCATTACATACTTGTTTCTTTATATTTGGCTACTACTGAATCAAAACGATTATTATATAGTTTTATGGCTTCATGGACCTTAATTGAGTTTAATTCGAAGTAATATATATTTTTAATCCAACGGTTGATGATAATATTTTCTCTCCATATGGGAAAATAATCATTCTGATTGGTTGTACATTCTTTCTGGTTAGTCATCTCTAGATTTTTTAATTTATGATTTACTGTTAACTACACGTTTCCGAGAAATGATCGATATCATGTATACTTATATTAATATTACCTGTGTGTCCGGCGTATCCCAAGTGTTTTTATAAAGTATTTAATGTTCTATTAATTCTCTTGGTCATCGCGCAGTTTAACCGGCGTCTAGAATAGAATTCACACTGAGTTCTATAGTTTTTCCATTATTTGTTTTCACTCTCTTTAAACCCATTCACAAACGGACTGTATTTGAAGGTCCCCGTCATGGTAAATATTAGAATTAATCATGCGACTCCTAAAATTTCATATTCAATACGAATATCTGTTGTTTTTTGTGTCACATCCTTCTACACCGTCAGCTTCCCTGCTGTTGTTGATTGAAATTATTCACTATCAACATCGAGACTGACCCTATCTATCTCAGTGACTCAGAAAACTCGAAGCTAATATCGGCTATGTTCCACACGTTTTTAAAAGCGCCACAGTTTTCCCCTCCCACCCCTACAGGTGCTAGGGTTGTTTAACCCCATCAGCGTTTCCAGACCGTAAGGAAAGTAAGTACCAAGTCACACACCTACAAATTTGTACGAAGAACAAACGAACACATACATACACAGCTACATCCATTTTTATATGTTATCTCTTTTTTTAAAAAATTGAACTTTAACTAATATAATTATTTATATGCAATTTTTAAAGTCGAAGTACTGTCCACGGAAAGGATTTATTTATTTAAAATTAAATAATATTGATTGTAATTTCAGGTACCTTCCACCGAAAATAGATTAAGTACATACAGGCATATATTTCACTTCGTTTTCATGCATATTTGGTAGAGGCTTGTCAGAAGGACAGATAAATAGTGAGAATTTCCACCTATCATACAAAATTCCATTGTCAGAAACGTCAGTCGATGAGAACATCGACTACTACAACGTATTTAAATTAGATACAGTTGGCCAGTGGAATGTAGACAATTTTTCGTGAAATCCATGCCACCTGAACAATTAACGAAATGATACATCTTTATGTTGTCGTCACATTGAAACAGTTCATATTTAGTTTTTTGTCGATTGTTAACACAATATTATATGAACAGACCTGTAAATTTGAGTTCTGAGTAAAGTTTGACATTCAAATATAAAATCCATTTATAATGAAATTTAATCATTTGGAAAACTTTATTTTATATATAAAACGTTTCGTATTATGGGTGCGAAATACTTTATAAAATTATATGCGGTACCTTCCGCAATAATAAGTACAGTTAGGTGAAATGAACTACGAGATTCGTTACCAGGGAAATGACATTCATGCGCGTGAATATGATTGATGGCTACGATACATCACAAAGACTTTATTTCTAGAGCAACAAGTGAGTAATATACCACTTAACAAAGCTTGTGTATACGTTGAGTATATTTGAATACCCTATACAAGTTCAATTATTAGTAACATCCTGCTCAATATCAGTACAGGTTTCTATTTCCGTCTCATTAGTAATTGCACTAACAATTTGGAGCAATGTAATACAAACGAATATTTATGATTTCGTTTCCGGTTACTTGGTGATTGGTTAAGCTGTCACGTTGTACTACGCTTGGTTACTTGTTTTTAATGTATGCCACTGTAATACTAAACTTTACAGGATTCTAGGTTCGTCGGGATTTTTTAAATAAAAAGATTTAATTTATTTAATATATTAATATTCAAATAATAATAAGCCCAATTAAAATTGAATTAATACAAAATGGCAATTGAAACAAACGAGACATTGACTCTCTCTGATTCTCTCTCTGACTCTCTCTGACTCTCTGACTCTCTCTCTGACTCTCCCTCTCTGACTCTCCCTCTCTGACTCTCTCTCTCTCTGACTCTCCATCTCTGACTCTCTCTTTGACACTCTGTCTGACTCTCTGTCTGACTTTCTCTCTCTCCGACTCTCTCTCTCTCTGAGTCTCTTTCTCTGACTCTCTCGCTAACTCTCTCTGACTCTCTCGCTGACTCTCTCTCTCTCTCGGACTCTCTCTTTCTGCGTCTCTCTCTGACTCTCTCTCTCCGACTCTCTCTATATGACTCCTTGACTCTCTTTTACGATTTTTATGGGATTAACCTCAACATAGATAAATTGAAATTATTGATATAAATTTATATAATTTAGTAATTAAATGTATAAATAGAGGGACGTCAAATTAGGATACTTGGATTTAAACAGTATAACGATACCGAGCCGTTGTGGTTACAGCTGATGCAGTCTGGTTGCGGTGGAAGATTCTGACGCTCGTGCTGGGATGGTCGAGTTCATCACGATGGCGGTGGGTGGATTGTGAACACCCCCACGATCTTCTCAGGATTCGCTAGATTTTTCTGAGTCGGTTCACCGACAGCTCAAGTTCGTGGCGGCTACTCACTGCCCGATTTCGCTCTCCCGAAATCTCCAAATTTTTCCGATATGTGTTTATAATTTTCCATACCCGTCCGCTGATTAGGGATGCTTAATCAGCTCAATTATGCCGGCCTATTAATTTTGGTGTCCCTTGGAGCTGTCAGCCTGCTTAAATTCTTTTGTCGCAAGGGAGACCTTTGTAACCGAAACGTCCGAGGCCACCAACCGAGTCCACTATCTGGACAAACAGCGGCTTTCGTCCAGATATATCGTGTTTTAACTAAATGTTCGTTCACTACAGCGCATTCTCTACTTTCTAAACGAACACCAAGAACCAGACTGATAAAATTTCGATGCTCCAAACATTCAACGATAAATTCGAAAGTTTCAAAGAACCATCATTTACCAACCGGCACTTGCTGAAATATCTCTAGATGCATTTAATATTATATCAACGTCAGTTGAAATCGTGTTATTCGTAGCTGTTTACAACGTAAGATCTTCGTGGTTCACGCGTTTCGAGATGACGACGAAAATCTGAATTTAACGCAATCTACCTTCTAATTATTGATAGGAACGCTGAATGCCATCTTAACCCTCACTATTAATAACAATTTCCAACTAAGTTCTCAAAAGTAAAGGGACACATTGGCTGTCAAGAACAGTCCCGTTAATATTATTGAGTCCAAAACACTCACGGTACCTTAAAAGAATAAAAATACTACCGGTAACATAAATACATAAAAAATACTCCAGATACAAAAAAATAGTAAAATTACTCCCGGTAAAGTAATGGAGTCAAATATACTCCACGTAAAATAATAGTCATAATTTCACCGATACAATCATGGAGTCGATACTTCCGGTACAGTAGTGGAGTCAAAATTATTGACATGACGTTACCGGAGCCTTAAGGAAATCAAGAATACCCCCATTACATATGATGAAAAATACTTTTGGATCCAAACTACCAAAAAATACACTCGTTATTATACCTTAAGAGCGTAAAAATACTACCAGCATGTTAACGCAATAAAAATTATCACCGGTACTTTAAGAGAGTAAAAAATTTCGTGGTACCTTAAAGAAGTTAAGAGAAATACTTTCGGTACATTAAAGGGGACATAAATACTCCCAGAACCTTAAGTGTGTAAATAATTTTCTTGGGAGTCAAATATTCGTCCGGTGCCCTAAATAATACTTTCGACACAAAACAACATCCAGTAACGTATTTGATTTAAAAATATTTTAATATTTAACGTAGTCAAAACATAGTATTTTAAGGCAGTCTAAAATACACCAGGTACATTAAGGGGTTTAAAAATATCCCGGTAACTTAAAGTAGTCAAGAATACTATCATACCTTAAGGGTGTCTAGAAAACATCCGGTACATTTACGATGGAAAAATACAGGTACCTCAAGAAAACGAAAAATACCTTAATGGATTCAAAAATATTCACTGTTTTTTAAAGAATAAATAATACTGTATAAACAACACTGCCCGTACCTTGAGGAGTAAAAATACTCTTGGTTCTGTAAGAAAGTTAAAATTTATCACGGTACTCTAAAGAAATGAATACTTCCAGAAGCTTAAAAAATAACCAGGTGCATCAATAAATTGAAACTTTTTCATTGTTTCTTTTTAAAAAAGGAACTGTAAAAATTAAATACATTGTTTTAAAATATTTTCTGAGTTTCGATTTTAAAATTACGCAATTTTTAATATTTTAAAACAACTGCATAAATAGTTATAGTATTAATCTAACTACTCGGGGAAATTTTTTATCCGATAGCAGTAAGAGCAGTTTCCATATTTTATTTAAACTACCAACCTTTAACAGCTTCACATGTAGGGATGATGGGGCTCTCTTAACTCTTCAGTGTTTGCTATTGTATAGTAAGTAACATGTTTATGTTTTTACGCAAATTTGGGAACGCATTCCTCTTTTACTGCCTCACCGGAATGGTGAAAATAAGAACTAAACTCAGCGACATTCATAACCCCGGATTCGGCACCAATCTCGTTTGTTTTGAGAATTATTTTTATGCAAGAGACCTCCACTTCTATACGTACTCCTTTACATACTGCTGGAGATTGAAACTTTTCACTAACATCGTCTTATATTTATACTTACATATACTGTCACGTAAAATTTTATTTATTAGAAGATTGGTCGATATCATGCTGATGAAAGGTTGAACACTTGACAAGTGGTTTCGGGAGAATCACGGTTTATGGAGTTGACACCGAAAATGACGGATTTATCATTAATATGGGCAATTTTGGACTATCTCCGTATCCAAAATTCCTTCACTGACAAGGAATGTCCCCAGCTCTACGTTACGTATACTCTTACTAAGAACTTAAATGAGTTAGAATACTTACATATATTGTCTGCGGTGTAATCTATTATCAGGAACTCACCTGTGGAGATAAAAAAAATTGTTGAAGCCTTACAATACAGCTTTAATATATCTTAATCTTTCATATAACTGCATGGAATTATGTGTGTAATTTAAAATGTTTTTAACTTTTTTCAACAAATCACACAAGTATTCAGAATTTCAAGACAACTTACATTAAAAGCACGAACCTAATTAAGGTAGGTTTGAAAAAATATAATCGTAACCTGAAGCTATTTTGTTTCATTTTTTATATCATAATAATTTGAATTAAAACTTGAAATAAAAATACTGCCAACTCAAGACATTAATTTTCTGATACCGCAACTTTAACAGCCAAGATAAAGTGGACTCACTTGCGGATGAAAGAAAAGCGCGTCCTCATCGAGATAAGCACAAGCACGTCGCAGCGCATTAGAGTCTAGTAGCTTCAGTGTAGTTCAGCCATCAGCCACTTTACCACTTATAAGAAGCGCCTTTCATGTTTACTTCATTTAATAAACCATTTAATATGTATTTAAAAAATTCAAAATATTTATTATGAACAAAATGTTGTCAGGGTCGTCACAGGGTTAATGAAGTTAAAGCAACTAATTAAATGGCAGAATCTTGCAAACTTTCGAGTTGTTCTCCACAAGAACCTTCGAGGGGCTAAAAATGTGTATGTCATAAACTGCAATCAACACGCAATCAGCTCGCCTAAAATCGCTCCGTAATTATCTCTCGAAGCTGATCTGAAAAACAGAACCAACCGCCATTGTCTCACGTTGCAAATAAATGCCAAGAATCTCGATTGCCACACAGAGATGACGAATGATATCAATTTCTATCTTCTGTATTTTGAATCATTACATTCTTTCAAAGGTAATGCAAGTTTTCCTGTTTCTGTTGCTCCAGATATTCAGTAGGTTTCTTAATACGAATGATTCAAACACTGCTTAAACACATTGAGGTGGCGTATAAATAGAATTCAGTTAGATTAGAATTTTGATAATATTTTTTAATCTCATTACAAATAACAGCAAGGGTTAGAATCTCTACAACTATAGGCTTGTTTTCGTTCAGGCCAGGCTATTCGAAAACTGTCATGGGCCAGACTTTGAAGTAACAGGATCCAAAAACCTGCTGATCAATTGTGGGAATGAAAGCTGCAATGTGATGAAATTGTGATGAACTGTCTGAGGGGAATACAAAACAACCTAACAAAATCATGGAACAATTGGAGAAATTGAGGTCCAGGATCCAACGGGGAAAGAAAGGAGAGGAATGACTTGTAAAGTAGTCGACCAAGGAGTAACTTCGTTGTGAAGTTAAGAATAGAGAACCGAGGAAGAAGAGTCACTTAGAAGTCGTAGTTGAGTTAGAGGTGCTAGTACCTTTCCTACGCTATAAGAGGGGGAGTTGCCACTATGTGGATTACTCTATACAAAGCCTGTCTACACCCAAAAAAAAATTGCACAACTCTCTGGTTTTTTGAACTAAGATTCCCACATGCCGAGGCACCTAGGTCTGTTTTGAGAGGTCACAGTCCTTGGGCATACGGTAAGAGTTGTCCGCTATTCCTATTGGAATAGTCGGCCAGTTGCCTCCTAAACCGGTCAAGGCACGGCGAGGGGAAAGCTGCGACCCCACAGCTAACCCCTCTCCCGCCATTGGAAGGGCGTGGGACAAGTACCAAATGCCCGACCTACCTCATGCAGGTTTTTCTAGGGTTTTTCCTGCATCACTTTTAGGCGAATTGCCGGGTAGGATCCTTAAACCATAGCCCTAGGCCCTAGTTAACCCTTGGCTACCTTCCTCTACCCTTCCGCATCCCAACTTTCAAATCCCTTTCCTATGCTATAAGAGGGGCGTTGCTACTATGTGGATTATACTACACATAGCCTGTCTAAACCTAAAAAAAAATTGCAGACAATGATAAATCAACCCAGGTCTATGTTGATGTGACGGATGGATGTTTCAGTATATTTCTTCACCCTTGTTGGAGGGGGGGCGAGGAAGTAGTGACGCAGCAGGAGCGCATAACCAATCTCACTTGAGATTTAATAAGATCCAATTCTCTCAGGCAGCAGGCGATGAATATATGATTACTGAACCCGATATACATAGATAATAAGTGAACTAAGGTTCCCACGAGCCGACGCACCTCGGCCTATTTTGAGAGGTGCACGTACGGGGACGCAGACCTTGGGCATACGGTAAGAATTTTCCGCTATTCCAATCGGAATAGTCGACCTGCTGCCTCTTAAACTGGTCGAGGACGGAGAAGGAAATGCTGCGTCCCCTCAGCAAACCCATCTCCCACCATCGAAAGGGCGTGGGACAAGTACTCAATGCCGGACTAACCTGATGAAAGTTTTCTAGGGTTTATCTTGCATCACATTTATGCGAATGCGGGGTAGGATCCTTAAACCATAGCCCGAGGAGCCCTAGTTAAAAACCCTTGGCTACCTTTCTCTGCCCTTCCGCATCCCTCCCTACGCTATTAAAGGGGCAATGCCACCATGTGGCTTAGCCTCATGTAGCCTGTTACTCTAAAATAAATTATGTTATTTTAAATTTCGATATTCATGTCTTTATGCCTAAATTCCTTTACTAATTTAATTAAATTTTCCTCCGCTACAATAAAAAAAATATTCGTAATGATGAGATGGAAATTTGAAAAACGACTAGCATGACCGTGGAATAAAATTGAGTCTGAACTTAAATAAAAAATTGTGGTACGTTTTCACGACTACACGGTACTTAAAAATAATTTGGGGTAATTGGTATTCTATTTCCTAACTTGTATACTTTCCCTTCAGGTTTTTTTTTCTATTTTCTTGCATCATATACGGCCTGGAGTCAGCGTAGAAGTTCAGATTTATGATCGTTCAGCTCCGTGAAGTTTACAATGCTCCGACGTTCATGTGAATGTACCGTGCTTTTGGTTATTCTGTATATTCTTATTTTTTGGGGTGTTTAGTTCCACAATATTTTTTTCAACGATTGTCTCATTTTTCTTTAAATTACATATGTTTTAATGTGAATTGTAGGAAAATTTAGAAAATATTGTAAATATTAAATTGTTCTCTTCATAATGTTCAATTGTTATTTAATTGTATTTGAAGGCTATTAATTAATTTTTATCCTTATTTATATTGTACAGACAATAAATAGTTTGTGTTCTAGGTTAGCATACCATATTTTCTAGTAACTATTTGTAATTTACCATTTCCTCAATCAAGGACTAATGGATCTTATAATCTACTTATCTATCATTTTTACGTCGGAAATCACGAACGTATATAGCTCGTTATATTAAATTTCAATATTACTTCTTGACATGTATTTAAGTACAATTTTCAGTTGTATTCGAACACTTTCTCTTTGAGTGAATCTCTATCAGAGTTGTGAAGTTTCCATGGGGCATTGTAAACATTTTCTACCTCAGATCTCATTTATAATGTTTTAGCCGCATACGCGTGGATGAAAAGAAATATGGGTGGGTATGAAATAACGCGTTTATTACACAGACGGGTGGATTTTGTGTCGCGTTTGAATAGACCTCTTCTCAGCGTTGGTAATTTGTGAACAGATCAACCTCCGAAACAAGATTTTCACTTTCACTGATAAATGAAATAGGTTTTGAGGACGCCTGACTGATCTCCGCGTTGAATGGAATGAGGAGGAATTTCAAGCACTGCCACAACCTCCATGCGTTGATCCGCGCTCTCGCGGGTGTGCGTGTGTGCGCGCGTGTGTGCGAGGGTGGAAAGAGAAATGAGGAAGGGGCGTAATTCACGTGCAGCTAAACTCAGGTTCTGATATGACGCAAAAAAAAATATCACGCGCTATCGAGGATCAAGTGACTTGTCGCTTTGTTCCTAAAACCTCGCACATCAATCAAACACCACATATAACATGTTAACTACTTTTCCCTTTATTCCGTCAACGGTAGTCATAATATGTAGGTTACATTATATTAAATAATGAAGGGAGGTACACAAATATTAAGACTGTAACACTCAAACTCCCAAAATACAATTTTTACATCAATATTCTGTCAAGAAGCTGTGAAATATTACTTTTTTATTATTCGATTTTGTTTTAATACTTTTACTTTTATTTATTACTAGCTGGGTGTCCGGCGTTTCCCGGGAAGACGTATATCCATAACCCCCAATTTGACTCCAATCTCGTTTGCTTTTGCGTTATTTTTATGTAATGCACTTCGCCCCCCTATCCCTACATGTTCTCATTTCCCATGCCGAAAGGGGTTGAACACATTGACCCTGAATAAGTTTCTTTCATTAATCATATCGTCCGTTTCAATATTTTACCAAATTTCCACCTTCGTCCCACTGTACTTTGGGTTCAACAAAAAGTTGAATGTAATTATTATATTGAGAAATGTAGATACACCCGGATTTGATTACAATCGTATTAGCGATATTTCCATGTAACGCCCCACCAAACCCCCCCCCCCCCAAAGTTTACTCCCATTCATGTTGACAGGGATTAAAATTATACACCGAGAGCATCTAGAGAAATATGAATTTAATTGACCCAAAAACAGTTTTTTCGACGCTAATATCGGCCGATTAACATGTTTGAAAAATACCACCCACGCTTGTGGGAGTTAAACGGCAAATTGAATGTAATAATTAAACTCAGTGACATACAAAACCTTGGATTCAACTCGAATCTCGACTGTTTTACATAATTTTAAGTAGTGCCACACCCTTAAGTATGCTGCCCTCCCGAACCAGGAAAGGGTTGAAATTATACATGGAGAGCATGTAGAGAGATATTATAACGTTCATTCATCCCGAAATATATTTATTCATAAAAAAAATCGACTGTTTTAAATATTTGCAAATTTTTATCTCCCTGCCAACATCAACCACCGCGGCGCAACCCCCTCCACCGCCACCCACCCACGCGCGTTGACCAGATTGTCATAAATAATCTCAGCGACTTCCATATCACTGATTTGATTCCTATCCCATTTGTATGGGCATTATTTTGCTGTATCGAACCACCCAACATCACCCCAATCCGTATCTTTCATCACGCTGTAAGGGGTTGATATTATACTCAGATAACATTTCTATAAACTTTATCAATTTCTTTTACCCCTACAAATATTTATCCGACTCAAATATTGGCTGTTTTATCAATTTTGAATATTTCCACCCCACCCCTAAGCGTGCTCCCATTTTATGCCGATAAAGATGGAAAATTTACACACACAACATCGGAATACTATCAATCTAATTAACCCGTGTAAATATTTATTGTTCGTTAGTAACCACCGTGATTTCTTGTTTCCACCCCTTAACTACCCCTGATACTGGGGGTTATATGACCAATTGAATATCATAATTAAACTCACTGACATCGATAACCCTGGTTTTGACTCCAATCTCGGTTGTATTCGGGTCATTTCCGTGTAACGCCGGCCACCCTCACCCTAATGGTGTTCCTTTCCCATGTTGTAGGGGGTTACAATTATACTCAAATAACATCGGTAAAAATACTTTCAATTTCTTTGACAACTTAAAACATTTATCTTAATTAAATATTGGTTGTCTTATTATGTTACAATGTTTCAAACCTTACACCTAAGCATGTTCCCCTCTCACGCTGAAAGAGTATGAAATTTTTCAAATAACATAATTAGAAATACTATCAACGTCAATGGCCCTGACATTTATTTATTTCACGCTAATATAAACAATTTAACATGTTTGAAACATTCCACCCCGTTAATTCCCGCCCCGGGGGATTAAGCGGTCAATTTAATATCATATGAAACTCAGTGACATCCATAATCCTGGATTAGACTCCAATCTCGATTGCTTTTGCGATATTTTTATGTCTCTAAGGGGAGCTACCCTCCAAATCCCGAAAGAGGTTGAAATAAAACACGGAGAACATATAGGGATATTTTTAATTTATTTTATTTTATCCCAAAATTTATTTATTCGACACAAAAAATTCCGGTCAACATGTTTTGAAATTTCTAACCACCGCTCACCTGCGCCCAACTCCTCCCACTTCAGCCCACCCCTCGCGTGTTTTTCAGGTGGCCATAAATTTACTCAGCGACATCCCTTACCTTCGGTTTGACACGAATCTCGGTTTTTCTCACGTTATTTTCTTGTACGTCCCCTCTTACTTACTTACCATGCCGTCCATCTTGCCGCAATACGGGTTGAAATTTTACACACACAACTTGGGTAGAAATACTATAAATCTAATTAACCCTGAAAAACATTTATGCAACTCTAATATCGGTCGTGATTTCTTGTTTCAAAATTCCTATCCCCGTCCACCTCGGAGTTAAATGTCAAAGTAAATATCATAATTAAACTCAGCTACATTCAAAACCCTGTATTAGACCCCAATCTCGGTTTTATTCGCGTTATTTATTTGTAACGCCCGTCAACCCTTACCCGTAAGAATGCTCCTTTCCTACACTGTAAGGGGTTGAAACTATACTCAGATAACATCAGTTGAAACACTTTCTATCTCTTCGATTCGTAAAAATATTTATCTACCTAAATATCCGCTATTTTAGCATGTTTGATAGTTTCCACTCCATCCCTTAAGTGTGCTTCCCTCTCATGCTAAAAGGGGTTAAATTTTACAAACATTATCAATAGACCATTGACCTCGACAATTAATTATTTAACGCAAATATCGATCGTTTAACATGTTAGAAAATTGTTCCCCCGTACATCCCATCCATTCCCGCTCCTGGGGGTGAAATGGCCAATTTAATGTTATAATTTAACTCAGCAACACCTATAACCATGGATTGGACTCAAATCTCAGTTGTATTCGCGTTATTTTATTGTAGCGCTCCTCCACCCCACCGTACGGGTTCTCTTCAGCTACGCCCGAAAGGGGTTGAAGTTATGCTCAGAGAACATGTAGAGAAATTTTATGAATCTCATTTATCCCGAAAAATATTTAGTCGTCGCATAAATCGGTCGATTATCCATGTTTGACAATTTTCACCCCCAACCATCCCCGTCCCTGGGAGGTTAATTGCTAGTTGAATGTCATAATTAAACTCAGTCGTTATTCATAACTTCGGTTATTTGACTCCAGGCTCGGTTGAATTCGAGTTATTTTCTTGTAACCCCTAGGGTGCTTCTTTCCCATCCGTAAAATGTTGAAATTTTACTCACATACGTTAATACAAACACTATTAATCACTTTTACCCTGAAAATATTTATCCGATTAAAATGTTGGACGTGTTAGCCTTGTTTGAAGATTTCCACCCCTAACCACTCCAACTTGGGGGACTAAAACGGCAACTTGAATATCATAATTAAACTCACTGGCAATCATAACCCTGGATTCGAGTCCAATCTAGATTGTGTTTGCGTTATTTTTATATAAATCCACTCCACATCAAACCTTAAGGATGCTCCACACCAAATCCCGAAAGAGTTTATATTAAATACATGTAGAGTAATATAATAAATCTCAGAGAAGCAGAAAAATATTTATTCGACGCTAATATGGACTGCTTAACATGTTTGAAAATTTCAACCCCTGTCCAAACCCCGATTAGGGAAGTTAAACTGTTAGTTAAATGTCATAATTATACACGGTGATAAATATTACACCATATTCGACTCCAAACTCGAATGTGTTAGCTTTATTTTCATGTAATGCCACTCCACCCGCAACCCTTAAGGGTGCACCACTCCCATGCAATAAAGAGGTTGAAATTATACATAGAGGCCATGTAGTGAAATTTTATGAATGCCATTGATCCCAAATTATATTGATTCGACGCAAAAATCGGCCGGTTAGCATGTTTGAAATTTTCTCTCCCCGCCCGCCCCCTCTCATCACCGCCAATTTCCACCAACCCCCGTGCGTTTCTCAGTTTGTTATAAATAGTCTCGGCGACATCCATAACCCCGATTTGACTTGAATCTCGGTTGAACGCCCCTCCACCCCCACACCTAAGGGTGCTCCCATCGCATGCCAAAAAAATTTTCAACCCAGCTACCCCTGCATCTGAGGGGTAAATACCAAGTTGAATGTAACTAACTTGCATCAATAACCTTCGTTTTGACTCCAATCTCGTTGTATTCACGTTACTTTCCGGTAAAGCATCTCCACCCCAAACCCTAAGGGTGCCCTTTTCCCAGGGTGCAGGAGATGAAAATTATATTCAGAAAACATCGATAGAAACATTATCAATATCTTTGACCCCTAAAAATTATTATCCGACTAAAATATCGGCTGTTTAAGCATGTTTAAATATTTCCATCCCTGCCCACTCCGCTTCTGGGGGTGGTAGACACGTCTAGCCCCAATAGAGTTTGTTTCCTGGTCGCAGAGAACACGTGTACGAAATTTGGTGAAATTTTCTCCACCGGTGTAGATTTGTATAAGTAACATACAAACATATATACATACATACATACATACATACATACATACATACAAACAAACAAACACTTTGCTTTATTTATTTGATTTTTAACTGAATATGGAATACTAAATAAAAACATTTAAATTGACTTCCTTAATTTAACAATTTTTAAATTTATGAGACTTATTATTACCAGTCTACACGCCCATCAATATTGATTTTTGAAAATTTCATTAAATCCTTATAAGGATTTTAAATGTTACAGACGGTTCTGTAATTTATGACACTTTACCTTTGTCTTTCAGTCCAAAAATTAAAATTCGAGATTCAACCTTTGTTGTTTAGATAATACATAAACGCAGCAGGTACATTAAAAATACACATTTTCTAATTAAATAAGTACCATGTTTGTTCAATTCTGAGAAGCTAGATATTTGCCACCAGTAATACTTTCATTATTTCACATCCTTAGTTTAGCCCATTCCTATTTTTTCATGTCCTTTCTATTTCGCCCATTTTTTCCTGCCTCATTCTCTGAGCACTCGCACCATTTATTTACCTTTTTATTTGCCTCGTTTTGCAACAATTTATTCTCCCATTCGTTTTAGTTCTCTGAAAAAATACATGTTTCTAGATTCCGTTTCCCAGTAAAAACCTAATTTAATATTATGTAATATTTTGACTATGTTCCACAATTATCAAACAACGGAATAAATACAGCAAATTATCAATAAACAGTATAATTGAGGGAAATCATAAATTGAGAAAATTATACACACAAAATTCCATTATTGTGATTTTACGTTACGGAAAATAATGACAACATTTTGGCGCGTAGATAAATGTTAAAATATACAATATTAATAAATATAAAGTGTTCTTCATTACTATCTATGGATTATATTTCATAATTTTTAGTAGAACACGGTATATAATAATATAATTTAACTGAACTCCAGCGTAGCATTCCGTAATAACTATATCACGCGTCAGCCATGAAGGCGTGTATCGCAGATTCAAAGAGGGGAAGGGAGATTGCACGGCATAAAAAAGATTGTCAAAAAACATCTTCTTCAATATATTGTAATAGAAACTAATGTTAATATTTGAAATGAATTGATTTGACTAAACAATAAAATATAATTAAAATGATGTAACACTTTCATTGACACTCTATAGTTAAATACAAACTTTGCACTTGAAACTTTTACTTCCGCAGCTAATGTCTTTAAATTATTCTTCTAAATAATTTGCTTATGAAGTTGTTCAAAATTATGTAAGGAATTGCAATTAAATTTCTAATGGTTATGCTCAGATTTGAATCGGTAGGCAAATGTAAACTTTCTCGTCAGGGATTTTAAGTGGGGGTCAGGAAATATTTCTAGAAATTGAAATGGAATGATTCCGCAGTAAAACGTCATGAAACAGTTTCGCACGGCTTATATTAGCACGTCTTACCTACTGCTGGTGGCAGCACGTAGGCGTAGAGGCGTGATGATGTCCGCACATAGTCGCGGCTCAGCGTTGTTTAATAAACACCTAGCAGAACTAGCCCACTGCAGCGAAAAATCAGCTGGGCCTCAGCAAGTTGTCCGTTTCCGGGGTTGACCACTGGCTATGGCGCCGGCCTCTGGGATTAATTGCTGGCTCGTATGAAGACCTCTCGTAACGGCGTACTGGTGCCTTGGAACTGCGGTGCCGATAGGCTTGGCCCGTCGTGGTGATAAAGATTACGACCACTCAGCTAGGTCCGAGAACTGCGAGTTCGGTAGGTCTCTAGGTCAAACGGCGTCGGAATTATGTGCTGATCTCCAAAGTGAAGTCGCACTGGTCTATGCTATCTTTCGTACTTAGAAAACTTGTTTATGAAGTAGAAATGTTTCTAAGATGCTGAAGGTATCGAAAATTCTTGAAATATTTCTAAGTCCATAAAATATTGAAATTTTTTCAAAGTCCAAAATATCGGTGATCAAAGTGGCTCGAATATGCTCCCACCAAAAACACTTCCAGGCTGCTTTCAGTACCTTTTTTAAATCAACTATTTATATCATACCGGTGAACAATTCGAATACGTATTCCAGTTCTCTCGATTATCGCAACGCATTATAAGTTTGCACTTACAACATTTAAAGAACTTCTTCGTAAAATTATTTACACGTAGTATTTTTCTTATTATTGCCTTGGCAATCACATTTCCGAGCATCTACAATGAATCATAATAATTAAAGTACAGAATTCAATTATAGCAGAGAAATCTCAAACTTATTAATGATTTTTTATTACAGTAACAACTGATTTGTGGTAAATTAATTAAACAAAATTATTCGATTGAGTTAAGACGCAAATAACTGTTTATAATTACTTAACAACACTTAGAAATTAACTAATTTTTCATAAATCAAACAATATTTAAAATATTCAACTCAAAGTATGAACTGTAATCCACTTCATTACAATATATGATTATAATTTTGGAAAAGTACTAATTGTTTGTTTGATATGTCATTAAACCGTAGCATTTACTTTGACATTAAGAACAGTAAAAAAAAGTCTTTTTTAACCAGGGAGAATTATATACTTGGTTCATAGAGATAAAGTTGTTATAGAAGCAGTCCGTCAACAATGAAAGGAGCATAAATAGCTTTCTGTACAGTTATAAACAATAAAATGTTGTGGCGTAATCGAAATAATTTTGCTAGTACTTTTCTCCAGGAAAGCCGTCGAATTACAAACTGAAGAAACTGTAAGTATAATTACATAATGCCCATTTCAACACACGTATGTTGCCGGTAAAACACAGTAGTTCGGATCTTGTTGGTAAAGTAGGTAATGGAAGGCGCAGAATGTTTACTTTCGAATTATTGTAAACTGTCGCTCATTTTATTTCTGTAAAATCTATGTTAAAATCAATTATCTCCCCTTTCTGTTGATAGAGAGCTATGCGAGGGCTACTCTTTCGCAGGCAATACCTGCGAGGGATGTTCTCTCGCAGGCAGAACCATATAGGAGAGATACGAAGGGGCTACCTTTGGGTATGCCTTTTCCTCTCCATTTTTGAACTAAGGTTCCCACAAGCCGAGGCACCTCGGCATGTTATGAGAGGTGTATGTTCCGGGGTCACAGACCTTGGGCATACGGTAAGAGTTGTCCGTAATTCCCATTGGAATAGTTGGCCAGCTGCTTCCTAAACTGGTCGAGGCACGAAGAAGGGAATGCTGCGTCCCCACAGAAAACTCCTCTCCCGTTATCGGAAGGGCGTAGGACAAGAACACAATGCCCGACCTACCTGATGCAGGTTTTTCTCGGGTTTTCCCAGCATTTATTTAGGCGAATGCCGGGTAGGATCCTTAAAATATAGCCCGGAGGCCCTAGTTAACCCTTGGCTACCTTCCTCTACCCTTCCGCATCCCACCTTTCAAATCCTTTCCTATGGTATTAAAGGGGAGTTGCCACCATGTGGATTACCCACATGCAGCCTGTTACCCTAAAAAATAAAATTAAAAAAATCTTATTGTAGGATCCAAGTATAAAATTATTGTCAAGAAATTTCTTTCACTCTTAAGAGCCAACATTAGCGATTATTATATAAATAAAAACATCAGATTGATGTTTTAGAGACTATCTAATGAGTGCAAGAAATAAAGAATGAATGTAATAATATTTTTATTTCCGTCAGTTTTAATTATATTATGAATTAAATAAATTGACGACCTTCTCAGAGTGGGAACGAAAATTCTTAAATAGGAGCATTTTATCAGAAAATGTGATACGTTTTCAACGTAACTGTTACACTGATGCGTAAGTAGCTCAATCAAATACCGGGGAAATGATATTTGCCAAATTTGGTGATAATAATAAATATGAAATAATAATAAATATATCAGTAATCATTGTGAACTTTTAAGTGTGTTTTAAGTTCGTTCTAACGACGCAGACATAATTATTTACTCGTAATGTTTTTAATTATATGCTTACTGACGTTAATTTTTAAGTGAAGCTAAATATTTGCGAATGAATTTATTAGAACGCAACCTATTCTGCGTTTATTGACGTCTACTTTAATGAAAAATCATTTACACGTGAAGGGCTGTACAGAAATGTAAATACTAGAAGCTCGAATGTGTGCACCCGCTAACGCAAATATGTTGGAATATGTTCTGCAGGCAAAATGAGTCATTCTACTCTAGCCATCCGTGAAATTCACAAGGTTCACGTGCTCTTTGTAGTAGTTCCAGTGTTCTAGACATCTATGTGACCCTGCATCATGGTTTTACATTCTCCTGAAATTCCGTCAAACTCCTACATCCACAAGGGTTCATTAACTCAAAGTACGCATATTAATATTTACTGAAGCTCTGCCAAATTATGTAAAAGGGAAAGTAGCTTGTAATATTAAAAATGTGTTTGTTGTTAAGTAAAAAAAATGTTACATTTATTGCGTTGATTTAGTGTATGTCTTTGTACTTCATAAAGAATTGTTGTAGTGTACAGTTGTATAGAGTCATTAAAGCATATAAACAAAATTATATTCATTTTTTAGAGATTTTTTAATTGTTTATGATTTTTAAAAACAGAAATTTAATACACATTCAACGTATTCAGAAAATGACAACTGTGATATTAAAACATAGATACCGTTTATACGATCGAAATAGGAGTTGATCCTGAATTGTATAGGTCGTGAGATATAGCAAGGCTGCAGAGAAGAAGGTGGAAGGGAGTATTGTCAGGTGGGAACCTCCCATTGGAATCATGATACTCCTATAATATCATTCTTAAAGAACATTCAGTATATAAAGACAACAGCAAGGTCTTTACCCACCCTGTACGTATCGGTAAACTTTAATGAAAAGTAATGAACGTAATATAATATATTTCCTTATGACCATTTTTCACAACTGTTTATACACTACCAAGTTGCCGTAACGAACGTTCATGTTAAAATTGATCTCCGACCTACTACCTCTAGACTCTCAGGCCAGAGAATCAAACGCATCATATTTTGGCACGGCCTACAGCTCGCGTCAAATTCCGTGGCGGCCCAGTTTTGTGCCCTTTTTCGCGGGAGCTACTCCTTCCCGTGGGCAGCCAGTCAGCTTCAGTAAGCGCCTAGAGCTTGGCCGAGTTAGATCGTTGTGGTGTACGTGTTTATTCCGCCCTGCCTCACCTCCCTCATTCTGCGGCACACGCCATCATTCATGACTATTGCTATAGTATTTTATCTCAAGTTAAGGTATCTATAACAATACAGAACAAAATATATATGTTTCTGGGACCTTTGTCACGACTGAATACTGACTAACCAAAACCCATAACAAATCGAAATTTTTGCAGGTGTATGGGCGTTCCATGATATTTCAAATTAAGACATATTTTGTTTTATCACACTGACGGGTTTTGTGTCCATTTGCCAACCAAGTAAACGTTTTGACAAAAGTACCACGTGATTTTAGATCGCGAGAAGAAATTTCCCCTTCAAGCAAAAACTGTGACATGTTTGAACAATGGTGTTCTGCAGGAAATATTTCTCACAGAAACGTCTTTACTTAGGTCGGGTCAGGTATAAGTAGGGGTTTGAAGGGGGATATGAAATGTGTTTGCCTGCAAATGTTGTTTGGTGGCTAAGCGGTAACGGATTGTATTTCAGAGAATTTTGTACATACGAGTCTTGTTCGTCTGTGCTCTTGTAATGGATGAGTTAATTTACAGGCATTAACATTACTATTAGCATAAGGTTTTTGAGTTTCAATAGATTTACTGAAAATACGAATATTTCCACAAATATTTTATTGTTACACCCAATATTCACCAGTACTTGAAAGTATAATTTAAAATGTTTCTTAGAATTTTCTTAATCGTGCAAAAAAAATTAATTCCATGTTGTTTAACGAATGTGGTATTATTTTCGACCAGAATTGAGGGTTTATTAACGTGGAATCACCAGGAATTAATCGGATCGGAAACAAGTGTTTGTAATATGTTGATGAAACAGAGCAAGCAAAATTTAACTCTAACTATAGAAATTTGTATTTAAATAAGTTAGTCCCAGTTTAATGATATTTTATCAACCAAGAGGAAAATATGACTCGGCATTATTCTTAAAGTAAATAACATCACAATAATTAATTAAGCAATATTGTACTCGATATAGTCATTCTAATTAATAATAATAAAACTTTTTATACAGGCTTACGACTTATGTCAGTCATTTTTTAAAATCGGAGTTGTTTAAATTAAGTTTTAAATTAAATTCCACTAAAACACTTCAAATGTTGATATAAAAAGAATAAGAGATCATAATTATGTAATAGAATAGTACCAATACTGGCATTTATCAGTCCAACTTATACAAGTGTCTTCGAATAACAACCGTTAAAACATAATTTTTAAAAATTCCGACATAAGTTGAAAGCTCTCTGTCTGAAGTTATAAATAAATTGGGGTTTATTATTAATAAAAATAAGCCTGGCCTCCAACGTCATAAAACAAGACATACTAAAATATTCGGGTTATATAACAAACAAAATATTTATTATTCTCCTCCAACGAATTCGTTTAGTAGCTAATCGTAGATGTAGACAACAAAAACATTTTCAATGATGATGAATAAACAGTTTATTTGTTTAAGGTCGGTCCAAAAGCTTAACCTATTACGAAAACTGAAAAATGCAATTACGTTGTAGTCTCAGTCCACCTCTCAGAAACACAGACTCAAGTTCCACAGCAAAGTTAGATTACGGAACGTAATCGAAGTTCTTTATATATGATGCAGCTACGTTGCGTCTGGAAAATTGGAAAGCTGTTAGCGGTCCACTTGGATATATGGAGCCAATTTGGAAAAGTGTTTTTAAGTTGATAACCGTGCAAACTAAAAACAAACTTCTTCCTTAGATGGCCGTACTAGACAGCGTTATTAGAACAAATTTCCCAAAGGCAAAAGATAGATTTACAGACGAAAGGCAATTTTATTAATATTTCCCATTTGTTATTTCTTGCATACCCTCTGTGGCAAGCTCGTTATAGTTACATATACATGTAGAAAAATCATAATAAAATTATGGTATAGAATTTCTCTATATATAAAAATTAATGTCTGAGTGTCTGTCTGCGTATGTGTATGTGTGTCCCCTATGCACTCCTAAACCATTCATCTGATTACGATTAATCTTTGGTGAGTTGTTTGAGTGTACCCCCGCAAAAATTTCTGTCGGCCTTTCGAAGCGTTACAAATCTTAGAGGGGTGAACGGTGGTGAAATTTAAAAACATGCTAAAACGGCTGTTGTTAGCCCCGATAATTACTTTTCGGGGTCTATGTGATTAATAGTTTCTATCCAGATGTGTATAATTTACAGCACCGCCAAGGGAGTGGGTGGAGGCCGTTACACAAAAATAATGCGAAACAAACGAGATTGGTATCTTATCCAGAGTTATAGAAGTCAATAAGTTTAATTCTGACATTCACTATGTCAGTTAAGTGAAAGTTCAAGTTCCTAAGTGTGGGGGTGGGGAGGATGTGGCTGAAAGGCCGTTACATAAAGTAATGAGTAAACAACGGATACTGGTGTTGAACCTGTGGTTCTGGAAGCCACCGAGTTTAATTCTGACATATACCATACTGGGTAAGATGTAGTTCAATCCCTAGGAGTGAATGTGGAAGGGGATGAAACAAATTTCCGTTTACCACTTTTAATTCGTAGACCAATTTCTATCCAACTTTATCTACATGTTACTTACGACCCAGGAACAAACACTGAGTGGTCACTGGCGTGACTGAAATTTAAAAACTTTCCTAAACAGCCATTATTTGCGTCGAATAAAATGTTTCCGGGATCGCTTAATTTGAAATGTCATAATAGAACATTTATGTTTATAATTTCAACTCTAAAAGGCAAGGAAAGGAAGCACCATTACCGTACGGGTGGCGGTGGAAGGGGTTTACATAAAAAATAATGCAAAAAAGACTGATATTATTGATGGTTCTGGGGTTATAGACGGTGCTGAGTTTTATTCTGGTATTGATCATGGTGGTTGATGAAATTTTATGATCCTCTTCGGGGAAGTGGACGCGGTTGAGAAAAGGTTACGCGGAATATTTTTTAGCCTCTTAAGATACCGACTAATTTTTTAAAATATTTCTTAGGGTCTTATTTCCTTAACGGTTGAATTTCATTACGTCTTTAAGGTATCAGGAATAGTTTTAGACTTTATTCAGCTATAGAGTGTTTTTACTGTTTTAAATCGTAGAAATTTTTGAGACTTTTATTTTATGTAGTAGTAGGGTTTCCGATTACTGTCAGTTATCATCCTGGTTTACTTGAAGTTAGATGCCGAGGAGTTATGTCGGGGAGGGGAACTTAAATGGATAAATTTAATAACACTGGCGTTATTGATGCTGGTTAAATGAAATGTTTACCAAGAGGTTATTGTCAAATAAATTCTTACTCCGGGTTAATATAAATAAATACCCACGCAACTCTGGGCACTCAGCTAGTATCCATATATAATTTTAATTAGTAATATATCTATAAATTCTAATTTCAAATTATAAATTCATATGATATTCATTCAAACAGGTGTTTTTCCTTTATTTTGGAAACTATCGTATTATCCTACAAAAATATTATATTATACCCTACCAAAGGCAAGCTGTCAATTCAATTTCATGTGTGTTAAGAAGTGAAATGGAAGGAGAATCGCGGGATTTGCTCACGCAATCCCGGTATTCTATGTAATACCTCACCCAGTATTGGCTTGAGTAGTAGTCGATTATTTAATAGACTAGATGGCTTCTAAATGGGCACTGCTAACAATTTTTCATATCGGAAATTCAAATGAAAGCAAAGCAATATTCAAACTACAACTAAAACGAAGATTATGGAAGCATGCGTACAACAGAGGAACAGTAGCTTCGAATTTTGTTAACAGCATAAGGGAGAGAAGAGAGGACTTTGCACGACTCCTCAAATTAGGTCCTATTATCTAGAAATAATCAGTTTGTCTCCAATTTCTTCCGTACCAAACAACATATTTATGAATGGTATAAATATAATCTGTGCTAACCCAAGAATATTTTTCGAATATGATGAACCTATGAACATTGGTGAAAGTTATTTCTGCGTCCTGCTTTATGATAATTGTGTGCGGTTAAAGTGCTGAAAACGCTGGACAGAACGAGTTTTGCTAATTATCTGCTAGAATTTTCATATACTGCCAGGGCAGTAGATTGATGTGAGACCGTGAGAATTTTACTAGCGCACAATGAAAGATATCAGTCGGTCAATATTATGTTCGATAAAGTTTCATTTGTACCTAGTTTAAAAATATACATATTTTCACGTATTAAATTTAACCCTCCGATAGTCGCACCAGGTCAAGGGGATCGACGCTACTCAATTTCTTTGTGATCTCCGGAGCCAGGTTAGATACGGGGATGAACTTTTATGACATGTCAGATGAATGTGTTAACAATATTCTGCCAAGACAACACTCACTTCCAAAGCAACAATAGTTTTTCGAAAAATGACGCTAGAATAAGGAAGTAACGTATATTAGGTCCTAGAGACCTACTGCGACCACTCCGTTCAGTATTTTTCTCGTCCTTGCCGTAGGTGTACGGAGTGATAATATGATGATTATTCAGTTTTTCTATCAAATATATCTCTGTCAATACTTAAATACGTTATTGTGATAAGTGGATATATTTGAGGTTTTTTTTACAACATTCCGTTTTTCTGTTAGTGAACAATTGTGGGAAATGAGTAAAAATATATACAACATGAAAATCCTCAACATGCACATGATATTCATCGTCTTCTTTTAGAAGATGATAATTATGACACAAATAATGTTCCCAACGACGATACTGAAGAATAATCAGATGTAGCAGAAACTGAAGACGTTTTAGTAACTTGGTCTGTTGACTCGGATACGGACCATAAAATTGACAACTAGATTTAGAAAAAAATGCGGGCCTTGTTTCAAGGAAACTAAAAAACAATGTAATACACAATATTGTTTTGAAATGTGTGACAGTTTTTTGTTTTTACGTATGCACACGAAAACAATTTGCCATGAATACTTTGTCCAAAACTCAAAAATACTTATTAATGTATTTATTTTACCTAAAATTTAATTAGTTAGATTATGATGTCAAGTATACAAATATTATTTATGGGCATGTCATCACCATTTTCAAAAAAGTCGAATACTTTTAAAAAAATCAATAAACATTAGTCTATAGCTGCATTTTTAAACAATTATGTTTTAAGCAATCTGGAACTGTTTATATAACTGAAGTTTGCATTACAAAATTAGGGTGTCAATATTTTTTGATTATAGTTCAAAAGAATATTGTGAAATTGGAATATTATATTTTTTTTAATAGCAGATTTTCTTCAACAAATATTTCGAACAAAATGGCAAGTTTTAGTTAAAACAGACTGTAATTGGATTTTTGAATTATTAATATGTGTGACTTGAATGCGTATGTTAAATGTCGGTAAAAATGATTCAAAATAATTGAATCAGAAAAGTGATCAGCAACGGAATAGTTCTCAAAGATCGAGGCCTTTCCCGGTTTATTTGTTGAAGAAAAATGACGGCAGTGCATTTGGTCGTCGAAACGTCGCGTTACAATCGCTGTGTTACCCGGGTGGAAACCCGAGAACTTTTTCTTCAACGGAATTGTTAATTTTAGGTTCCCTGGACCCCTGGCGTTACTTTTCGGCGCGTGACTAACAGAGGGTTAAGGGATCGTTTTCTCTTATATAAGATAATATTTTATGCAAGTCTACTGATGATATCTTTAAAAATTGGTGCAGTGGACTATGACCTTCAGAAGATCTGACCTATATAAATCTTCAAAAAATGTGAATGTTGTTGTTTTTCCCTGCTTTGTGGGTTCAGTGCTGGGATGCTGGATAGCTCATAACGCTGGAACTCCCTGGACGCCTGGAGAGGAGCGGAGAGAGGAGGCTCTGTTAATGCGGAAGCTGGGCGCCTCCACCCTAATGTGCTTCTCTTGTTCGCAGACGTGTAAAAAAACACGGCCAGGTCTCCCACTGTCAGAAAAAGTGTGACTGAACTGCTACCGCAGAAGCCGAGATCACGCTAATAATAACAGACTGGCGTCATGTAGCAATGAGGAGAATGAGGTAAAATGAATCGCACCAGACCGGCAAAGTGGACCACAAAAATAATACTACGTATCAAATTAACCACGTTGACTGCCTAGTACCATGCAAAGTTAATAAATAAAAATTTTCCGCTGCAATTGTAAAATTTTACTTCTGTAATTACCGTGATAAAACAGGCTAAGTAACATGAAACGCTAACAGTAATAATTTACATCGTGTATGTATTATCTGCAATGATATATAAATATGAATTTTTGAATACATCCTTTTCCGCCGATTAAAAGTAGCTTATTCCAGCAGTAATTTTAAATCCAAAAGTTTTATACATTATCAAATACGAAACAAGTAAATTGGACATTATGAATTTATAATTAGGAATCACTCTGTCAATAATTGAAGAACAAATGGCCAATGAATATTTAATTACTAGGAACATAGTTTCGTTTCTATTGTTATTAAATAAATTTTATACTTCAGAATTACGTTTATATTTATAAACATTATCGAGAAGGAAAGATAGTTATTTTACGCTCCCTAACTATTAATTATTATATTTCCTCCATATGTTTAAATACAAATACTAAAGTATAATATGTGACGAAGCATATTTGTAAAAACAACTCTCTAAAAGACAAGCTGGATGAAAAATTTATGAAAACGAGAAAAATATATTATTTAACTGTTACGAGTCTGGTCAAAGGCGACGACCCTCATACCGTAGTGAAATTATAGTTTATATGCAAAGTTTGATATAGATATATAGGGGCGGAAATAGACATAAAATTAGTCAAATTTACAATGTTTAATTTTTTACAAATACCATTAATTATTGCAAAGTAAGAAATCATAATGTAATTTCACAAAATATATGGTTAAAATAATACACAATTACCTACGTTGTATGAATAATAATAGGCTATTAAAATAATATTTTACGTCTGTTTTTAATACTCACATATATTAAACGACCATTAACAGACGTTTGAATTTTTTTATTAATCAGAAAAAAATATTAATCATCAAATCTTTAATTAACAACACAAAAACCTTTTTCAGTACGCACACAAAATATTGAGTAAAGGTTTTTAACATTATGACAAACCTTTCAGTCCGAAGACGGTACAAATGTGTATAGAAATGTTATTTAATTGCTAATTAAATATTTTATGATTAATAAAAGGTTTATAATTATAAGTATTATTGTTCTGTTAATGGCCGTTAAATATATCCGATCGTAGGTTATTTATACATGCACGAAAACTAATGGTTGTTATTTAAAGACATTTTTTGATATTAAGAGCACTGATACTATTATAAGAACCTCAGTTAATTATTTTTTAATTGTAAAAATGGAACATATAATCTAATACGTTTTTTGAATTATTAATTCAATTATTGACTTTTTTCTGTTATGAATTAATTACAAAAATTAAGTTTTATTTATTACACAACAGCTTTCAATCACGTTCTTATTTCAGGAGAAGGAAGTCTCTATTAGGAAACTATTTATACATGACATTTTCTTATTATTGATTTATCTATGTGCAGTAATAACAATGTATCCTTCGTATAATATTTTAGCTTGGTGAATTAATAACTATTTCCACTGAAACTTTTATTAATTTTAATCTTTATTAAATGCAGCACAGTTATATTGTAAGATGTGTACACTGAAGAAGACCAGTTCACCATTAAGTTACACAGTCGAATTGAAATTATCGGTTTAATGTTGTTATGTATATAATTTAAATTTATTTTACTTAACGGGAGGCCTAAGCGTAAATTTTTAACTATCATTTTTCGCAACATATTTCTTGTTTTAATGTCCACCGGAGATCTTTTGTTTCCAAAAAATTACGAGAGAAATTGGCTACTTAATTTAGTCTTAATGCATGGATATACGCACCAATCGTCATATATATATATATATATATATATATATATATATATTGCAATAATTAAATATAATATGAAAGTGGCGTTTCTAAATGAAAGAACGTAAGTGAAAACTATTAAACAAGATTTATTAACAATTTTAAAACAAGTATAAAATACTTAAAATATTTGGGATCTCAGGGTCTTGAACTGGGTTTGATAAATGGCAGAATTTATATAATCAAAATTACATTTACTTTTTATGGAAATCAATAGACGAAATTTGTTGCGGAAGAAATAATACTAAAGATTTAATTTAAACAATTTTAATTTTATCAAGAATTAAGGATCTCATTTTATCGATAATTAAATAATTAAAGAACGATCTGACTTTTATCTTTTAAACACGGTTTACAAATGATTTTAAAGTTTTTCTCTACTTACGGTCGCCCAGGTCTCTTTTTAGCTTTTCGTGCACAATTTTGGGGACATCACTGATTCTAAGTACTCACAGACTCTAAATGTTCACAGGCTCTAATTGGCGTTGTTTGTTAGTTGGTTTAACACAAATTGGTTGGTTCTCGATGCTTTACTGCAACCTGGATTTGTAGATCTCATGACTTTAGTTGAAAATGGACTTCATTGGTTTGTCTATGGCCAGCATGATGAATCTACGCTCGACCACCGAATACACACTAGTTGCTCTGTGTCCTTCCCGACTGAATATTGCTTAACTTTTTAATATTTGAAAGCATGTTTGTGACTGGACCACATTCTTTCGTTCTGACTGCCGACTGTAAAACTTTTCGTCTGATCTATTCGCTGTCTGCTGCCCGACTGTACTGTTCGTCTCGTAAATTTTGAGCGCGTAAAAACCTTCTCGACCGATCAACAATGCTTTCTTTGCCTTGCCGGTTTGTTGCGGCGTCCGCTCTATATCCACTAATAATGAGTCCTTTACAATTCAACTTTTCAATTAGAACAATGCCTTAATTACCAATTAATACAATATATAAATTGTAATATTCTAAATGGTATTAATAATAGCCAGAACGATGTGGCGCCAAATTATCTGATATTCAATGAGATATTAAAGAAACAAGCTGCAGTTTGAAGAGCCAAATTATGTGGTATGGACAATTATAATAATAAATGTATAAAAGGAATCCAAGGAAGGAAGTTGACGGTATTTTACGTTGAAATTAATCCAAAATTTTTAAAGAGATTACAAAAGTTTATTTAATTGACAATTTTGATTTACGTTGACCTTAAATTGTAAGTTTCTAAGAAAATTTCTCAGCTTTCATGAGAATCTAAATTACAGGGTTTATTATAGGGACTCTATTAAAGATAGTGATTTGCAATTTTCACCAAGTTACAAAAACAAAATAATGGATTTAATTTACAGTAACAAAAGTTCATACAAAGACTCTAACAACAACAAAACTATAGAGATCTGATAAAACTATAGAAATATCTGCCAGATGTATAGAAATCTGGCGGTAAACGACATTTGCGTAAAGGTTTTTACTTACCCATTTATTTAGAGCTGTCTGGTGCCTGTTTAAGCCCTCGTGATTATTTGAACTTTTATAGAACAATATTTTTATTGACAGGCCATATCACTGATTTTATTATCGCCTCACTTTACCACACTTTTGGCGCCTTTCTGTTTTACTGTCATACGTATTACAACACTTAGTTTGCTGAGGAAAATCTTTAATAGTGATGATATTAAGCCAATAATTTGCTGACTTCGATCACCACAGACTCTCGCCATGACTACCACATGGGTCAGGCACTCCAAACATTCTGTCTCCCACAATACACTGCTTTCTGACTCCTCTCGTCAGGACATCCAAACACACACTGCTCTCTGACTGACTGTTTTCTAAACGTTCTGAGAGTCTTATATACGCTTTTTCGACAACAATTCGTAGTAACCATTATAGTCTCTGCAACTTTGAGCCAAACAATGCTGTTCTTTACAATGATCGGCCTCAAACTTACACCGCCAATAATTAAAAAAGTAATTTAAATAAAACATTGAATCACAGATTGATAATCTCTCTCGCGCTCTCGCGCTCTCTCGCGCTCTCGCTCTCGCTCTCTCTCTCTCTCTCTATATATATATATTGGTTTGGGCGATGTTCAATTAACTATGATTTCAAGAAACTTAGCATCTTTGGCAAAGAATACCAAAAATGACTTAATGTAGGATCAAATTTGAGTAAAGTTGAATTATTTCCAGTTGTAACAACTCGGTTACGGGTACATTTCCCCAAACGTCGTTTTCAACCTATGCTTCCTCCCCAAGCCCTCTTAAACATAAAATTATAGAGTAAGTCTAACGAAACTTCTGTACCAATTTTAAATCTCTCTAACAGAGACTTACCAACGCGTGAACCAACAGACTGGTTATTTTGCAATTAATCAGCGCACTGATGTTAGCAGGCTTATTTGCTTTTAAATTACGATGTAACGGCGGATCATGTAAAAATATTAAATTTTAACTATTTAAAAATTTATAAATGAAGTCCTTGAATACATTATTATATAAGTTCTTTAAGTGGACTGTATAAGGCGGTAGTTTCTCAACCTTATTTTACCATGTCACACCTAAATCTTGCTAATTCCTCTCTACGTAACACACACACACACACACACATACATACATACATACATATATATATATATATATATATATATATATATATATATAAATTAAATATTTATTTTAATCTGAGATCACTAAACCTATATAATTCGACATTGACAGATTTTATTTTATTTATATTCTTAAAAATCTATTTATATTAACAATCCTTTCATAGTCTGGCAGACGTCTGCTTAACTACTTTCATCTGCATGTTCAAACTTTTAGAAATCGATACACAAATGTAAATAGCAAATTAATTCAATCGTGAATGCAGTGATTGACAAATAAAAACGTTATTGAAGATCTGAATGAAATAAAAATTGCTCAAGTTTCTCTTTTATGGAATTTGATGTCCATCGTTTTTGTAGTAATATGAATTAAATCACACATATTTCAGTTAGCTTGTTCCCGAAAGAATAATAACCTGGTTTCCAATGTATCATCCGTTAACGATTTCTAGGGGACTAATATTTAATTTCGGTAAACAATTAATTTTAAGTTAAAAAGACAGAATCTAGTGCATAAATCTTTAATCGAGCAATGCCACATGTTTCTGCCAATCCCGATGACAGCCACAATTGATTCCGAGGCTCAACACACAAGCTATTAGTAACGATGCAGTGCTCGTATTTTCAATTGCTTTCGGTCGCTTAGAATAACAAAGCTGTTTAACAGTGAGACACATTACAGTGAAGCTCTACAGCAGCGATATGCATGAATCATCAATTAACATTAGTTAACCCGGGATAAAGTGGCTATTTAGCTGCTCAAAGCTGGGGAATACCGAAGAAAAAGAGCGAAAAAGATACCTGAAGGAATGAGAATACATAATAATATGATATAATAAAAAATGGAATATTAATAGATGATAGCTTAATAGAATCATGTATCAATATGTTCCAAGTATGGATTTTGATTTAAATTTAGCCGTGTACGAGATGGAAAGTAAATAAATTAAACAAACGGAATAATTTCAGAATAATGAAGTAATCGTGTATTATTAATGTTTTAATTTACTTTCAAGCATTGTGGCTTGAATACAACGTCGAAGCGCTGTTATATGCGCACACTAAATGAACCAGATTTGTGGTATTTCTAGTTAAATACATAAATTTTCTGTATCTGGGTATTTGGTGACAATAAATTTACTTTTTGAGATAATTTGTATAGCCTGACAAATTAAATCTTATTAGCGTATTTAATTAAAATTTTTCAATTTTAATTTCAGAGGACGATGTTTTATACCCCGCAGCTCAAAACTTTTTAAAAAATATTACTTATATCAAACTCGATTGTGACCGACGCTACTAAGCTAATTTTCATAAAATTCTAGCTGAGAGAATGCATTGCCCGGGTATTTATTTAAATTAACCCGGAGTAGCAATTCATTTCATTTAACCAACATTCCTAGCGCCAGTCATTGGAACTTTTAACTTGCTTACGGTCTCATCCCCGACCTATTCCCTCGTCAGCCAACTTCAAATAAACAAGGATGATGACTAAAGATATTCGGTAATTTAGTATCTACTTAAAATAAAATGTCTAAAATATCAAGCCAAATTAAAACAGTAAATAATACTCGAAAATTTAATAAAGTCTTAAACTACTACCGGTATCTTAAATAATTAAAGAAATAAAACCTTTAAGTAAATAGTGACCAAAATATGTCTGGTACCCTAAGAAATACAAAAAATTACCCGGTAACTTAAGAGGGTCAAAACTACTGCGGGTAACCTTTTGTTCGCAGAATAGAACATAAAATTTCCCCATGCTTCATGCGAGAATTAAAATCAGCTACTCCTCGGAATCGATACTGATATCTGTCGTTTCAGCATTAATATTTTTGTTAACCCCATCCACCACCACCCGTATGGTAAGTGTGCTTCCCTCTCTCGTCTTTAGGAGTAGAAATTAGAAACTTAAAAATTCTACAATGACACTATCCCCAAAAACCTTTTATTCCACGGTAATAATGGCTGTTTAGGAATGTTTTTAAATTCCAACCCCTAGAAGCGTTCGACTGAATTACTTACATCTCCTGACCAGTCGTTTATCAGTTTGGATTCCGTAATTTGAATTTTTATAAAACGATTGTCGTTTGAAAGATAAATAAATTAATTACATTTCGAACTTTAGTGGTTAGAACCTTGAAAAATACTTCTATGTAAGCATATGGTACAGATTCTTTTTTCTTCTTTATTTTACCAGGGAATTTGCGGGGAATCCTTCATTGACGCCCATGACAGTAACAGGAAAGGAAGCAGTGAAGTAAATATAGTACAAGTCAACAAATATTTACAACGATGGCAAAAACGTTTGGGAATGCACAATGTGTGTGAACACTGTAGAATGACATTAAATATCACGAATTATTGATAAAAAATAAAAATAACGTTTGGTTAGTGGAATATGTTAATTTATTTTCTGATTATTAATAACACTTTAAAAAATCTGTGACGCGTGTAATATAATATTTTATATTTTTAATATATGTGAAATAATCAATATTACTGTAGTTCTTTGCAAATGGGAGCCGATTTGTCCTTGCAGTTCTTCCTTGCGCTGTTAATGCGCGAATTAAATTCGTGCGACATTTTCACATTATTTACCACGAAGATGCCCTAAGGGTATATTCTTATTTATTATTGACGATGTGGCAACGTTTTTCTACTTCCCTGCTCTCATTCGCTGACAGCCATAACCGATCCCTTTAGAAAAAAAAAGTGTTATAGTTTGTTTTCCTATACTAATTTAAAATTTACAACTGCTGAAGACAACAGCTTAAATGTATGAAAAATTATTCTGATTAAGGAATTACGGTTCTGAGTTAGGCTGCATAAAATTAAAAAAATAATCATATTTACAAGATTTATATTTACGTTTACGCGTTACAGAGGACATCTAAATTTGTTAGATTCTGGAATACCAAAATCTAAATATAGAGGATATTTAATAAATTAATAACAAAATTTATTTCGCGGGATTTAAGCAATTATCGAAGGTACAAATTCACTACTCGAGAAGATTTACGTTCGCATTGAGGTTCCACCAAAATCCGAGATGGTGGACCTCTCTGATTACAAAACTTCTAAATCGTTCTCACGTTTCAATTTACTGGGGTCTTCAGTTATAATTATTATTGTATTTTTTCCTCCGATTTTATTTTACGCAGCGGACTGCCTCTTTTTCCGCGGCTTTTATCCTGTACGACAGGCGAACAGAACCACAATCGATAAATCCAATCAAAGATCCGATTTGTGCGGATCATTTTCTTCACGACATTTCCTCTTCTGTGAATGTCAGCTCGATAATTGGCTTCGTTTCGCTGCCATACGACAATGGGGGGAAAAGGAGTTTTGGGTATGATTACTAACCGTATATCTGACCACTACAGGGAAGCAAAAGCGAGAAAAGCTCTTTAAAGCGTTTGTAATGTTGCACACTGCAGTGATGTCGCACAACCAATTACGCCAATGGGTCCCAGTGGAGCACCTAAGGTCTGATAAAACCTCTCCCGAAACACCAATACTTATCTCTCTTGTTTTCTATTTAAACTCTTCCCCAAACCTTTACAACCCATTTATTTACTCTCTGACCGAAATATAGGGTAAAATCAATTCAGGTTATGAACGTCGGTTTACATCACAAATTTGGGTGTTTTATATATTAATTTACACTTATTTTATTAACCTGTCTTACCCTGCGGAAAAAAAATCAAGAATACGACTATAGGAATTTCCTAAATACTCAAGATACATTAATTTTGTATTTCATTCTTATACATCCATTATTTCAAAAATGATTAATTTTAAATGAAGATAAGCCCGCGTTGGAGGCCAAATTGTAATAATTAAAATTTATTATTATTAAATTTAAATAAACCCTACGTTTGAGCACAAATTTATTATAAACAAATTAAAAGTTAAAATGAAAGGATTTTAAATGAAAAAAGAATTCAAAATGTAAAAAAGTTAATTTAATAAAAAAATTCTTATCTCAGTTGAGATCTTACAAGTTTATCGGGCTTCCAATAAAGATAGTTATATAATCGTATAAAAGGACAATTAAAATCTTACAATGCAAAATATTCCTGCCTTAAATAATTATTGAAATACGAAATCTGACGACAATTATATTTACAATTAATAAAATTCATTTTTGTTTACTTTATCCTTAAGTGTTCATTTGGGCTCGATCTCACTTGATTTTTTAAACACATCACTGTATGGTGCGCTTTTCGTGAGCGATTTGTACAAAATATTTTTTTATAACTGTTAATTACTGCCTGGAAGCATGGGAATGTGGCTTGCCGGGGTCGAGCAGCAGACACAAGACAATGGCGGGGTGGGTTGGAAAATCCGCAAGTCCCGCAAGCAAGGTCAGGGTCGGCCAAGGAAGGGGTAGATGACCGGAAGGCTATGGCCCTAAAATAGATGGAAGAGGGTCACGTGTGCACAAGGACCAACCAGGAGAGAGGGTTTTGAAGAGGCAGAGAAAGAAGTCTGCGAACAAGAGAGTGGTCGAAGAGATGAATGTGGACCGTTGATGAGAGTGGACAAGGAGATGAATTTGGACCGTCAGTGAGAGTGGTCAGGGAGATTTGATCCTGAAAGATTTTGGTTCTGCACGTGGGTCTCCGGTCATCTTCTGTGAATGCTGATGAGACAGATAGCCGCCAACGGGAGTCGACCCTGTCCGAGCTGCAGACCTGGTAAGTCGCGTTCCATGCTTCCGGGTATCGCGTCGGTTTGCCACGAGAAAAACCACGGTTAATCTTGAGAAAGGGAGGGGGTTACATGCATCCCTGGCAGGCTGGAGAGCTTTTCGTTTTGTATAAATTCTGAGAAAATGAATTATTGTTTTTTTTAATAACTAAATATTGCATTTCCCTTTCCTGCAAGAACAATTCTTGCAGGTGGCGCCCAACAAATAGTTAATTTAACCGTAAGCTCACCACAACTGAAATACTATATTTCACTGAATTTAAAGATGTTTTAGTTTTCAAACACAAATCAGTTTCTGCTCGTAACTAACGATAACGTTGTTTGAAGAATCACCGTTGATAGCTTTGTTCTCTAAAATTTTGATAATTGCATGAATATGGCATTAGACAAAATATTCCAAACTGTCGACTTATAATTCCAAAACCCGGGGACTTTTAATACAATATGTCTCTGCTTACTAATCACACTTGCTCAATCATGGTAATAGCAACTCTGAATACGGACTCCACAAAACACACCTTCCGCCATCCAGGTCCAAGCAACTCTGAATATCTCAAGTTCCGTACGTCTCAGTGCTGCCTGAGGCAACAATGCAACTCTAGCAAGCAAGCATTATAGGCTCCATATTATTGCAGACAATCCTTAAGTTATAATGAAATGGCCTCATATTTACGCCGCCGATAATGAAAATAGTAAAATTTTATTTTTTAAATAATTACATATTCGTAATTACCACAATATGTAGTTGTGATTCCTTTAATTTTTTAAACCAAATAAAAATTTATTTTTACAACTTAAGGTTCAACAAGTAATTTTGAAATTACAAAAAATATAGCCCAGGATCTTTATATGACTTTATGGCGAAAACTAACAAAATAATTATAATGATATGAAACCTAAAAAACAATTTAATAGCAGTTTTAGTTTTATTTCACCAATTAACAGCTCAAAATTTCACCGCTAGCTGGATTTTACACCAACTAGTGGCATAATATATTATCTGTAAAAGTTAGTTGATGGAGAAGTTTGTGGAATCATGGCCTAGCAGCGCTAAAACTGCAAGGAAGGTCAGAGTTGATCGGCATAGTTAAACTTGGAATGAAGTATAGTTCGGTGGGAAATGTGTGTTTAGAGAATGGGGCAGCAGATAAGAGTTGAACTCTGCCAATAATATTGTATTTTGATCATTTTTAATAACTGTTGCCTACGGGCGCAAAATATTGCGTTGTCCATTAATAACTGTGATCACTATAAGTTTGACAGGTTGTTACGGTAAAACCATCTTGGACTCTACCAATAACACTGGTTTTCTGAAACATTGATCAGTGTACACGGTCAAAACGCATTGTATTTTGGTGATAGTGTTGGTTGTAATAACATTGACTGGTGTACACAGCCGAAACATCATCAGGTCAGTAGGTGGGATCCTCAATTGTCTGGAGCTAGGAACTAATTTAATTGGAGGGGTTCGTTGAAGGGCGTAAGAGTGGATGAAAGTCTGTGCACTTTTAGCTCAATATGGCCTGTTTTTATAATTTAAATAGTTTTGTAAAATATTTTGTGATCAATTTCGTATGTTGAGTTATTAATAATTAATAATAAAATACATAATAAACATTTCATAGTTTCTGTACCGTCAAATTCATATTGCATAAACTTTAATTGGGGAATATTTTATACGATTTAATTTAAATTAAGGTATGTGGATGGAAAAATGTCGACCGGACCTGGAAACGAACCCAGGACCTTCGCTAACCGGGCAGACTATCTGACCACTCAGCTATTCCTTGTTGACTCAAGAACTAGTGCGACATTCCTCTATCCTTTATACCTCATGCGGTTCTCCTACAATTTACTTATTCAAACTCTTTCATGGCCTATTTCAGGATCCGATGATGAACGGATTTAACGATATATATACATATATATATATATATATATATATATATATATATATATATATATATATATAAGGCCGGCCTGCTGTGGAAAAGTAGCACGCGTCATTGCCTCGCATCACAGAGTCCCGGGTTAGAATCCCGGCATGGACATGGATGTTTGTGGTCGTCCTGATCTCGAAAATTGGGTTTACTGCTGTCGGAGAATCGTCACTCTGATAAGGTGTCACTCCTAAACCAAGAATTTGTCATGTAAGATGACAGTCTGCTTCATACAGGCATGGTTAATGTATGTATATATATATATATATATATATTGTAATGATAAGGAAAGGCAATTAATAATTAAACATTTGAAATACCAGAGCTTTGGAAAGTGAATTAAAAATTAAATTCAGTGAAACAATGGCCTGTTACGTGTTCATAGTGAAAATTGTATTATAAAATCCCTACAATTGTCTGGTACCGGTACAAATGTAAGCAGTGAGAAACTTTCCAAATTCATGCTATGTAAACGTTAAATAAGGATACATCGTCAGATTTCGGTTTCAATTTCATTTATGTTGTTTAATTCTGATCAAATTTTGAAGGTTATAAAAATTATTTTGTTAATTTTGGATGGTAGGAAAAGTTATTGTTCTTTGTTTAAAAGGCCCAATTAATGACCCTGAGATGAGAGTAAAGGACATTGTATAATAAAAACATTAATGTGAAGTTACAACAAGAAACATTTGTTATTATAAATTAGAATAAACCAATTGTTTCAGAGATTTAAACCATTGTGATTATTTCGACATCCTTTCGTTAAAATAATTCAATAAATAAATTAATTAATTTCAGTTAATTAATAATAATTAAAAGTGTATATTAATTTTACGTGGGCACTGTTTGTTGACCTAGGTTTTAATTAATTTAAAATCATTTGTATATTACAGTTTGGAACCTCAACGTGGGTTAATTAATAAATAATTAATTTTGTTTATTACAATACATATATATATATATATATATATATTCCAATTATATAGTTATTCCTTGAAGTATTGATTAATCTAGCGCAAAACTACTTCCTTTAAGTGAAGGTTAACAGAGAAAATAAATGAAGTCTATGAAAGTAAATTCTCAGTTGAACATTTTTCTTTTTTTGATATTGTTCTACGACTATGCAATCTTGTAGTTTGATATGGTGGCCATGAGACGTGGAATTCCTAATCCATAAAATGAAAGCCGTAAAATGTTAATCAACATTTGAACATTGTGTAGTTACGGAAATTACTGTAACGTTTTAAATCTTTAATAAGATGGACGTCCTTAAAATTGTTACTGGCTTCACTGAATTGGGACGCGTCAATTATCTGGGGATATTTAGAATTCATACTAGTTGTGTGAATATTGAATGAATTATATTATTATGCACTCGATTGAAGTGAATTGTTTCTGTTTGCGTATTAAAAAGCTTGTGGGTGTATACATTTACCGTGAACCGTCTAGCTTTAAAAATATCCTCACCGAAATCCAGATGTTTCAATTTTACGGCGCAGTGAAGAAGTATTAGGAGCTAAAATAAGAAAAACCTATTACGTTCCACGCGTACTCTAAAATGTAATTCAGAATTTTGCATATAAGAAGAAAAAATTCTTCATGTTTTCAGTCTTTATTCAGTTATTAATTTTCTATGTAACAACGGATTCAGAAACATAAACATCGTTAATAAACATCGAAGAAATCTGTGCGGTCATTCGATCATGTTTTTTTTTAGCTTTCTAGTAACTTATATAATTTTAACGAATCTCTTTTTCTTTATATCAATATTTATTCTTTTTGTGAAACCGAAAAAAGTGAATGAAGAAGGAAGTAATAATTACAGATGCCGGTCAGTTGTCACTCCAGGTCTATATATTGTAATGAAATATTTGTCTGTAATGAGTATGAAGGAATATAAAAAAGAAGATACGATTGTGTATTAATTCCGGGATACATTGTTGGAAGTTGTTTGGATATCTAGCCTCGATTTATGCATTCTTGCTAAAACGGCTTTCAAATAAATGCAATAACGTAAGGACATTATCCACAAATAGACTTTTTTTATCATTGGTGAGCTGTTTGTATTAAATAATTAAAGTAACTGGAAGAAATACGGAAGTTAGTACGAAACTAGAATGATTTGTAACAAATTAAAATTACAATTTTTGAAATAAAACTAATTAATTATTTAATTTTTAAAACCGATTCTGCCAAAACCATATATAGAGAAAATATCATCCATTTAAATAGCAACTGATTAAAAAAAAAAGCTGAGGGTAAATACAAAAATATAAACATCATATACCAATTATATTAAATTTTTGATTCTTGTAGAAGAATTACATTGGAACATTGTTTTGAAGATTGGACTGTGTTAGAGTCGTGTTTAGCGCCGTCATTCCAAGCTGAATCACGTACATCCAGTGGAGACTATCGACTGTTTTTGAGTGAGGTTCGACGTAATTTGGATGCGCCAGAAAAATATATGCGATCCATTAAAATAATTTGATTTCGATTCCAAAGAGTCTTTCAAAGTATATATAAGTTACCCAGATTTTTTCTGTAAAATAGCTACAGAATTGTTCAATCCCGAAGTGTAAAATAATATTGTAGTAAACAATACGAAATAGTTTAACGATTAAATTTTAATACATTTGATTGTATTGTGGTCAGTAAATAATAAATAGTACAAAATTGTTTTTATCCATTACAATTGTAAAGTTTTGTTAGCACCAAATAATTAAAAAATAAAATATTATAATATTGATCTATGAAGAGTGACCAATTATTCCCGTTTTACAATTATTTGTATTGCAATATTCGAGTTAAAAAGTTTCATAGTTTTATTAAAATATAATTTATTTGCAACTGGAATTCATGTGTCTTCATTGTTTTCAACTGTATATTATTACTATTACGAAACTCTACTGACCTTCGAATTGCCTGGCGTTTCTACATTATCAGAGCAAGGAAACAATCACGGAATATTTAAGAAGAAGAATTAAAATCTTAAATTTTGGTAAAATATAAGACGAGGTAGTATAAAAATCAATCAAGTAAAAACACTTTTTATTATTAATTCCAGAAGATGCATCACCATTAGTCCAACATAATATCATGTAATTATTTAATAACACTGAATAATGGGTGTTTCTGTTAGTTGTTAATAAGTGTAGTCAAATTTTAAATTGGTTTAAGCTATTTAAGCGACATATTTTTTACTGAGACTTGAATGTGACATAGCGTAAAGAATATGTCTTTACCTAAGTAAAGAATATGTCACAGAACAAAGGTTTCAATATTTCAGAGCGTCGATAATCAAGTTCCGCAGTTAATGTCAAGTGTACTAGTAAGATAAAGCTTCAGTGTGATACGACGTTAATCCTACGCCGAAGACGATACAAATCTACATTCTGCCCGCCCATCGCGAGTAACGATTCTACCACCATTGCGAACGGATCGAGGTTTGCGATCAACACACCAGCACAATAACTTAAAATACAGAATAGTTAAAGAGCGTTTTAGTATTTTTCTTAAATTATACTTTTAAGAGTTATCATAATAATGTCTAATAATTTTTAAAGTAATTTGGAAAGCTACACATTTTTTGTGATATTAATAAATCATTCGTTGAAAATTTATTACTCAATTTCAATTGTAAATTAATGTTTGAAAATGATTTTGACTTAAAATATGTTTCTGCTTTTCACTGTTAAATTTATTTCATGTTTTAAATAATTTTTATCAACTATTTCTGTTAAATACTTTATGTGATTTTTTCGATAGAATAGGGTCGTCAGAGAGATGATAGGTTCTTATTAACTTAATTAATATTACCAGGGTTTTTTCATTGGTTTCCTTATTTCGTGATGTCATCCTTTCTGTTAACCCTATGAATCACCTGTTAATTAGTAAATTTAGATAAAATAATAAATCTTCGCATACTTAAAATACTGTCTTTCGTTCTCCGACACTCTACAGATGGGTAGTATTTCGTTGTCACTTTTAGTTTTTTCTATAAATTTCCCTACAAATACTAAACTTGAGCTAACAGAGAGAAATTAGCAGGCTACAAAATAAAACTTCGGATCTATCATCAAACACAGCCCTACTTCAACTAACACCACCAAAAAATAAACAAATTACTTTTCCGTCAATTATTTAAATTAATATGATTGGTGTTTGGGTTATATTGTAATTACATTTTCCCTAACTTTTTTACATCAGTCTCTTATTTTTTAAGTAAGAACAACTTATGTAATTTGGACCAATATAAAATATTTGAATTTTTCCGAGCGTAGCTTTCAGAAGTTTGTCATAGTCATCTAATACAAAAAAAATTGTGAAACACAAATTTAAATTTATATTAATGTATATATATTGTAATAACTACCTGTTAAATTTTAAAATGTGCCACACGTTGGTGAAGCCAAAAAAAAATGATTACATTTAATAAACAATTATAAAATTAAATAATAATGCCCACGTTAATGAATCTATTTATATAATGGAAATTTTTAAGTGAAAGAACAAAAAGACAAAAAATCGAAATCTGACGATTTTATCTTTAATCTAACGTTCACAATAATAATTTAAATGAGGTATGACTTGCAGTTTTTCTGGTACCTGTGCAATTGAACTCTTTCAGCAACACACACACTCAATTTTTTTTTAAAAAAAACTAGACCATTATTTCACTGAATTTACACTTCACTGTTGGATTTAGAAGATTGGAGGTACCTCGTAAACGATTTATTCCGCAATTGTATCAATCTGCGGTAATTTAGATACTTCTTCCGCGTCGACATTTTAAAATTATTTGGCGTAAACTGGAACACTCAGAAATCTTTCTGCATGAAAAAAGCTATCTGGGTGAATGCTGTACAACTTTACTTTTGAAAAACGTCTCGTCTATTTTTATTACGACCGCTTTCTGCCGTTCCTGATCGCCAACTGCCTTATATATGTATGTTCTCTTAACCCGCCGACAGTCCTACAATGCTTTTCGACCTGATATTCTTGTCCATTCTTGTATATGTATATATATGAAACACTGAAGCAATACACGGGTATTCTGCTAGTTTGAAATAATGCGTTGATTCTCATCAAACGCAACATGATACGAGAACAGTAACTATTACATTATGAAGGCGTATATATATATATATATATATATATATATATAAATGAATATAGCAAATTTCCAAAATCTCCTATAAAGAATTCAAAATAAAATAATTTTAAAAGCTATATATAAGTTTGCTTTCTAAAAAAATTGATATAGCGATGTAACAAATTACTTCGGTAACAAACATCACCGGCTTTCGTAGCATCCAACCAGCATAGCCTTGCGACATTTTCTTTTATTATCTTCGGTTTAATTTAGTCCTTGCTTTTATAACCTCTCAGTGCTGGTACTGACTATAAGATAAAAAATTAACTCATCAAAACGGGCAAGAAAGAAAAGGGAAGAATATCAAGGCGTTAGTTTATTCAAATTAATGCATATTTTTCAGAATTTCGAACAAGGAATTAACTAGGATATTATTATCTAGGCTGGAAAATAATTTGTTAATATAAAAACATTTTTCATAAAAGAGATCACGAGCTGTTATCCTCATGAAAAGCATCTTAGTAAAGGTTTCAACCAACCTCAGAAGTTTCTAATGATGGTATAAGCGTAAGTATAATTCATACCCATCTAAATAAAAACGTCAAGCTACAGAAAAAGGACATAATGCACTAAAAGCTTTCATTTATTTTATTTCGTGGTTGAGTACCGACATTCAATTCGTTCTATAAAATTGCAGTTATCGGACGGTTGCCCACAATGTAATAATACACCTAGAATTAATCTGTTCCACTAAGTGCATTTAGTGCGACTAAAAATTTGAACCGCGAGAGAAATCGTTGAGGCCTGAGCTAACCAGTGCCTGGTGAATCTGGGGTTTGAGAACACTAAGAGAGTGATCGATGGCTTTCTTAACAGTGCTAAGCGGAACGAGGCGAGCTACTACTCGTGGCCATACAATTTCTGTAATTCATTAGATAAGTATATACAATATTATACTGTAGAGCGTGTCGATGTTATACCGAAGGCGAGACTTTAGGAGACTACGAAGGTACTCAGTGCCGTTATGGTTATGTGAAACACTGAAGCAATACACGGGTATTCTGCTAGTTTGAAATAATGCGTTGATTCTCATCAAACATAACATGATACGAGAACAGTAGCTATTACATTATGAATGCGTATAAAACACACGTTAATGTACATGCAAAGATATTAGAATATCATTATTTTAAATGGATTAGATAAATACGTTAAACGCACTAATTTTACATTGTTCGCATATATAAGCAACTGTTCCAAGATTCAAGAACAGAAGCACATAAGTGAGTTAATCAACATTGATGTTAAATCTATTATTTGATTTCAACGTTTGATATATGCAGCACTCGTACTGAGTATAATAATAAGAATGTTAAAATAAATAAAATATTCAGTGCCGTTATGGTTATGGGAAACACTGAAGCAATACACGGGAATTCTGCTAGTTTGAAATTAATGCCTAGATTCATAGCAATAAAAAATGGTTCAGAAAAATTACATGTTCTGGACGTGATCTCAATTATCTTTCTGATCATCCTCAAAACCAAACGAGTAGTATGGTATACAATATTGTAAACAGAGCTATATTACTTTCTAACTCCAAGTTCCGTCAACACAACTTAAATATTGCCCGAAACATTTTAATCTCCAATGAGTACCCTTTAAATTTTATTACTAAACACACAAACAGTAGACTGAACAAAATCCAATATCCTCTCAATCGTCCCCAAAGGCCTCAAGCCAATTTTTTTCTCGTACTCCATTATTACAAATTTCTACATCACAAATTTGTCCAAATATTCAAAGAATATCAAATATCCACTATAACCCTTTCATACTTGATGAAAAACCATAAGGACCCACTCACATTGTGTTGTTTACAAAATCACTTTCTCTAATTGTAATTCCTGCTACATAGAGCAAACAAAACATTCACTTAATACACGTATCAAAGAACATATATCTAATATAAAACTACCGATAGATAAACAGTCTGTAGTATCCAAACATATAATCAATTCTAAACATACATTTTATTGGCAAAATGCTAAGATTTTAGACATTGACACCAGGTACAATTCCAGACTCATTTCAGAGATGCTTCACATTAAATCAAACATCACATCTATTACTGTACAAACAGACACTATGAAACTCAATTTAAACTGGAATTTAACACGTGTCCTGTACTTTACAAGAAAAATGTCAATAATTTCTATCAATTTTAATTATTAAGAAATAGACTAAATGCTGACCTTTGAGCGGAGAAAATAATATGAACGCTCTATGGTTGATTGTAGTCTTCACCTTGAGTATTCACTCACCTGAAACAAGGAAAGATAAACATTATATATTTACAGCTAATAATTAGAAAATTTTTTTATTACCAAAACGTTATTATATTTTACAAAATTTTTACGAGCGTAATAGTAAATACACGGAAATTAAAAGTGTTAATATCGTTTATTTTCCCGGTTAATATACTGTTGGAAATACTGTCGGGTTTCCATCCTGGTGGCTTTGGTAAAACATGACGTTTCGTCGGCTCGAACCTTAAAACATCTTGTTGGGACATTTTGTCACAATATCTGTTATAATTTTCTAGTTACGTATTATAACTTATCTACATTGCAGCAGCACGCACGTGATTCAACTAAACGCAAATATTATTCCACGATCTCCGAACGTGAATTTCATCTTTTACATTTGATTCGAAAGTAAAATAATCTCCCAAGATTTCCATTAGATTTAACCATCGCTTACTAAGCTATTATGAACGAAGTCGAATTAGTTTAAAAGAACCAAAATGAAGGTCTAGTAAAAATATATTTTGACTTCTGTATCTTGGAAAATGGAAACTCGAACCACATTACAGTTTCAAAAACAATTTATGCTGCACAACCCACAGATACATAATATATTGCAGTAGAACGCATCATTTCACAAAAATAACTATATTTGTATCGCGAAAATATTGCAAAGACGACTGTAAATAATAAGAACGCATCTTTTTATAATCCCATGTTACCAATTGATCATTTGACCTATTAAAGGACTAGCAAATTAGTTATTAAATGGCTCATGAAAATATCATAGTATTGTAAATATTTGACACGTAAACTTGAGGTCTTGAAGATGAGCCGTGTCATTCTAAGTTAATAACGTGAGAAACCGACTAACTTGTTTACAACGTGTTGATGGGTTTGCCGGCGTGATGCTTGGGAAAGATCTGCTCATCGGGGAAACTTGGTGTAATGAGGTACAATAAGGTGGTTATGGGGATTATGGGAAGAACGGATATTGATGGAGTATGTTGGTAGGTAGGGGTTGGAGTTTGGTGATTCCAGAGTGATTTACGGGGAGAATGATTTCAATCGGAGTTTACGTTTGAGTCTACGATCTGCAGCAATGTAGCGGATATTTTATGTAAATTACTACCAAGTTTGGATCATGACTTACCAGTATTAACGATAATTATATTCCTTTACATCTGCTTTATTGTCTATTTATATCTCAGCTGTAGTTCTTGTTCAGCGGTACATAGGGCACTTTGGATAATTATGCGCAGGCTATACCAGTATTCAGTACGAAAAATTTGTTACACTGGGATGGAAATTACTAAATTTTCGCATCTGCCTAGGCTTACATCAAGTTTCAAAATTTCCTCTTGAACAGTTGAGAATAAAGTCAAAAAAATATTCGCTTTTTCAAATATAAAGAATGTTCCTGAACATAATAAGCATAGCCTTTAAATGACTTCTTAACGAAGAAGAAATCCATATTTGGAAAATATCCCCCATTAAATATAATTGACTCTATACCTTACATTTATATTTTGATATCAATGTTTTGTACATTCATCAATGTCTAAAGTGATGTTAGATATCATTATTCTTTTTCTAAATTATTAATTAAACCTTACGAGAAATGGAGACTCAGTCGCTATTTTCTGAAACCACAATTTTGCACCTCTGTACAAACAAGTGGAATTTTGACCTGTTTATCTATCTGGGTAATTACGACAAATTAAAAGTGTATAGAAGTTTCTCATTGTAATATTGTGTCAGCGAAGTGAACGTATAATGAGCTTTAGAGTACTATAATTTGTATCAAGCTCACTCACAGTCGTTGAAAGACTAGGGACTACGCAACAAACCGGAATTGAAAGAAGGATAAAGCTGGATGAAGAGTTATCGGATAAAGCTATCTACAGTGACACTTTCTTCTCTCTCTGGTTTTTAATTAAGTTTCCCATATGTGGAGATACCTAGGTAAATTTGGGGAAATTGTTTGGACATACTGCGAGAGTTGCCTGCTGTTACCATTGGAACAGTCGGCAAGCTGCAACCAAAAACCGGTCGAGGCATTGACAAGGGAATTCTGCGTCCCAAAAGTAAACCACACTCCAGTCAATTGAAAAGAAAGGGAAAAGTACCGAGAGCCCAACCTATTACATGCAGGTTCCTCAAATGTTTCCCTAAATCACTTTTATGTCAATTCCAGACAGGGTCCGTCAACTGGAGCTAGTAGGTCGTAATTAGCCTTATTATCCTTACTGTTTATCTAAATTAAATTTAAAAAAAACAAGCACTGGAAACCTTACGTACAAAAGACCAAGATAACAACAAAGAGGTCTTTCTCTATAATTGAATTTTGGATGTATTTCTCATCCGCAGCCGTAACGTGATTATACCGACGCATAACCGACTGATTTAGTTGGAACAGCGAACAATAATTGTAAAATCTCTTTCTTTTGGCAATATTTAGTTTATTTATACTTTTTAAAGAAATACAGAATAAATGTATTCACCGATTTAATTAAAAGTTATATTAAAAAGTTAACAAATCTTTGATTACAATAATCACTTTTGCTCCCTATATTTGGGACATCTTCAATAAACACGTTCAAATTTATTCCAAATATCTTGGATATTAAAAGAGTGATATATTTACGTATAATGTATAATTAAAGAATTAAAAAGTCAAGAATCATCATTACATTATAAAATGTCTTAGAATTTGGCTTTTTCCACTGTCAACAGTAAGAAAAAACTATCCTATATATTTTTTCCAATACAAAGTATCAATTTTGAAGAATAAAATTTTAAAAAAAATACATTATTACGTATTGTTATAATTTATACATTGTATTGGAAATAATATATAGGATTGTTTTTTCTTGCACTTGATAATGGCCAAAGCCGAAAGCTGAGACATTTTTAAATAAATGTAATGAGAAGGATTGTTGAGTTTTAATTCCTTTAATCTAGACAGTTTCTTTCGCGGAAAAAGTATAATGTATAATTTGGTCATCTGTAAACAACTTCCAAAAGACTAGAACGTCTAAATTATATCATACGTAACCTCATCAACTTTTTGGTATTTAAGATAATTGGAATATATTTGAACTTTTATTACAATATATAACACGTGAAAATGGTGTTCTACTATAATTTTTAATATAAACTGCGAGTTTTTAATGGAACTTTTAATTAATTAGTGAGCAAATTTATTCTTCCGGTTTGGGCCATATTTAATTGTTATTTATTTCTGTACATTTCATTACTTTTACCGCGTAACGGAAATTTTAGGACTGAACGTCGCACATTATCGTCTAAGGAGACATTTTTTCTCCAGGCAAAGAATGAGGCTTTATTTTGTCGTCCTACTGAATAATGGCGCGAATAGATTCCCTTCCTTTCGACCGACAATAGATTAACAATTCGCCGGACCTCATATATATTGCATTTACACTAGAGGCAGCAGACAGCTGGTAGAGTTGCCGCCTGCAAAGCCGATGGCAAAAGAACTCCATAATCTGAAGTAATGGGAAACCAACTTCGAAACTATACTGAGGGCAATGTGAAAGACTACTCGTTAACATTGGTAACAAGAAACGTTATTTTAAGTCATAAGAGAAATTAAATTAACCAGAGGTAAATTCATTGAATTATACACATTTCAATAAGTAATTGGGAAAAATATTAGTTAATAAAGTCAATATTTAGTCAAAAATATAATATTTGATATAATCTGACAATTATATTTTATAAATAAATAAGCAATATAGTCAATATGTCAGAATATATAATACGGTATCATTTATTTTGTTCAAATTATTCGTGTCAATAGTTTATTATTATAAAGGATTTAATTTAGATGCATCTTTTTATTGTTTATTTTTATTTAAACTGGACCCATAATTGTACATTCTATGTAACGGTCTAAGATAAAAATTTTAGAAGATACCATCGTTAATTACTTTGAAACACATTTCGATTACATCCGTCATAAGACGCTATTCGTTTCTCTAAATTAAAAATTGTAAGTCAACATAATTTATATTTTAACGAAATTTTAATTCAAATCTGTAAATTTGTATTACTTATGTAACTATGTTTTGGCCAACTTAAATTTCTAATATATCATTTAAATTTTGCTATTTAGGTATTTTAGATGATTACCTGAGGAAGTCCCAAAATTGTGAACGAAACGTTGTATTCCAACGAATTTTTGGTTTAATAATTTTTTCTGTCAAATTGGCTGTATTTCTTATTCAGTCGAAAATTGTTGATTCAGCGATTTTCGTATTAAATGAGGAATAACAACGCCTCCTCTTGGATAAAATGTTTCAACAAAATAATAAACGTAGGTTTTACGATGTATCGATTGAATGAATGATTCTCGGTATATATGACTTCTCTATCCTAATCGTAAAGAAACTATTTTATCGACAATTACAGACACGCAAACACACAAACAACTAAAGAAGCTGCTCTAAGGTCCTCCTGATTGCACGGCGACAGCTACCGGGACACCAGTCTACCTGATGACGCCGACGATTATAATCACAGAAACGTTGAGTTTGGACTATAATTTGACCCGGTTGATAACTCAAGAATAACTCCTTAAACAATTAGATTTTTTAATTCAAACTATTAGTAAGAATCAGTCATTTTACTAATTAATCGAATCTTTCTAACTCAAAACTTATGTATACTTAAGTGGATATATATATATATATTGTAATGATTAAAAGTAAATGATTAATTAGCTGAAATGAATAACAAAATGATTAAGATAAAAAACTTTTAATTTGCCAAAGATTATTTCAATAGGTGTTCATTTAGTTTTTACAAATGATTTGCCCTAGGTTGGCACGCCGAATTCAATAATTTCAAAATTAACAAACAAATATTTTTTTATTTACAATTGGTGGCGTTCAAATTAAAATACAATCTTTTATATTTCACAAACAATCAAATTTAATAACTATTCTTCTCAGGGTCTTTACTGGGTTTGATAAGTAAGAAAAATCAAAAATTATAAATTAAATAATTAACAATTCAACCAATATGAAAATAACGAAATCTGACTATACCCTCAATCACCGTTTACAGAATTTCATTAGTTTGGTTTGTACTTACAACTGTCCTGCTGGTACCAGACTTAGTTATGGAGCTTGGGGACACAATTCACTAAAGAAAGCCATTAATCACTGATTCTTCACTTGATCAAAGCACACGGTTGTAGTTCTTGTATTATTCCTCCGGTCAACAGTCGAACGTATTATTTCAATGCCTTTCGGCGGAAAATGTTATTTCGGAACGCCTATGTATCTGAAAGTGGCGCTAAACTTTTTGTTTCAGCTTTGCAGGTTTTATATAACTTGTCTCTCCGTCCAGACCTTTTAACTTAGATTGTTAGAACATATAAGTCTCTCAGTTGAATTTCTATGCTTCTAATACTCTTAAATACTGCTCCGTCTCTCGACCATAAGATTCGCCAGACTGCTTTCAGCAACTCAAACAAAGCCGCCGACACATTGTTGTCTGTTGAAGAATTTGTACCGCTAACAATCCTATTTATTTAAACAATTAATGGCCTCCGTAATTAGTATTACAATATATATATCATAGCTTTGAAATAATATAACGGCGTAAAAGGCCAACGAGCTTCCACATTATGTACTAAAACCATTCTCTAGGACAATTTATAAAATTTATTTATATGCCTAATTATTTCACTACTCGATTCATGGATATTGCAAACAGGGCACTACAGCTAAAAACTAAGTTTACCTAGTATGCTACATTTTGTACCTATAAATAACACGAAATTTACATTAAAAAACAATTTATGCTTTAATCACATACACACACACACACACACACACACACATATATATATATATATATATATATATATATATATATACTGTTAATTTCTTACAATTATAAACATTTTTCTTAGAATTTTTTCATACATTCAACAACATTGATTCTTTTCAGACAATATTTATTCTGACTAAGTTCGTGCAATTTTATTACTATCCTTGCCTCACCTGTCTATCAAAAAAAATTCCTGCCTGGTTTCTGCACGTTAATTTTGATTCAATTTTAATAATAATACATTCTTTTCTCCACATCTATTTTTTTAAACATTAAATACGTGTCTCTGGCTATATTTTTGTCGAGGTGCTCAGGCACGGCGCCGGATTAGTATTGGTTTCAAAATTTAGGATCGCGCCCTAGTCCTGTCATTATAATTAATTGCAAGGACAGACTTTGTTAAAATCTTCCTAAAGGATCACAGTAGAAGTAGGATAGGATTCTTGGTCTCGCACAACGGACCGCAGTAAAAATAGAAAAGGAGTCGTTGGTCTCGCACATGTTTTGGGTAGAGTGGATGGCCCACGAGACGTAATAAAAATCTTGGGAGTGCAAGATATGTTGTTTATTACTATGAAAATGTTTTAAATTCACCCACTATTTCGTCATTACTTAAAAGCCAAATAAAAGAAAGGTTGGATTCATACTAACTCAGATAGAGATGCCGACTTTGGCGACCAGCGCGTTACAGCAGCGAGAGATGCTGAACATCTGTAGACAGAAACCGGTCCAATGCCATGAAGAACGGGAATCAGTCGCGTACGAGTTTCCCGAGCCCCGGTAGGTACGAGAGTATCTCTGGCAGTCACCTGCAAGACCCGATAAACGGCATTTCTCCAACGCATTACGTATTGAACATTGATTAAAAGTGATTAAAAGCGGAAGGTCCGCGAGTACGACACACGTCAGTCTCAGAAAAACATATTTACCGAAATAAATCAACTTAATAAAAAAGTTATAAATATGGACTGCATACGGGAATTATTTAAATCAAAGAACTCAAAAACAAATCGAGAAACTAAATAAATAGCTGCATACCATGAGTTGTTTGCCTCGTCTTATTAATTGAAAATATATAAATAATATTTCCTTCCAAACTTTGGAGTTTTGTCAACCGACAAGTGCAGTTGTGTCGCTCTAGGTTTTTCTTCGCACCTGAGGAAAGGAACAAGGATCCTATAAACGTTGTGTAGTATTTATATTATCACTTTCTTTTGCCTGAATTGAATAACTTTCTTAGTCAATATTACCTTCTCTAAAAGTATGAACACGGCCAAATTAGTGATAAATAATTCAATAACATATTAAACATAAAAATTAACACAACGTTTCGTCATGAATGTAGGACTTGGAATTTCCAAGACATTGCACATACCGCATGAAATGGATATTCTAAGCAAAATATATTTATACGAGATCAATATTTGGCTAATATTTGTAGAAGATTTTTAGCGCTGTGAGGAAATTATTTACTCCATTGTAAACCTGATTGCAGGCGAAAATCTACCAGCATTTTTCTGTTAATAAATTATTTTTAATTTATTTGGCTGTGTTCATGTATAATTATATAGAAGTCAGATATAACCATTAATATTTTCTTCCTTTTTATTTAGAGTATCAGGCTAAATAAGGATTAATACATGTGGTGGTGACTCCCCTTTCATAGCATAGGAAGAGATTTGATAGAGGGGATGCGGAAGGGTAGAGGAAGGAAGCCAAGGGTTAACCAGGGCGCCAATGCTGTAGTTTAAGGATCCTACCCGGTATTTGCCTAGAAGTGGTGCAAGGAAAACCTTAGAAAAACCTGCATTAGGTAGGTCGGGCAGTAGGTACTGGTCCCACGCCATTCCGAAGGTGAGAGAAGGATTTTTGTCAGGACACAGCTTACATTCTCCATGCCTCGACCAGTTTGAGAACAGCTAACAACTTTTACCATATATTATTTTCTTCCCGGGTTCAGAGTCCCTCATAAAAACATTTTTAAAGAATTAACCAGAAGTTAATAAACATTGAAAAACCCTGTAGATGTATCCTAACAATTACGATTCGTAACTTCAGTTTGTTGAAATCAGGTGCGACTTTTTACCATGCTTAAGAAAAATTTCTTTAATAGTCTATTAATAGCATGTATTAAGGAAAACCTTATTCGGTCATATCTTGTTATGAATCCAAATAATTAGTCAGTAATTCGTTAAAATATCACAGATAAAAAATTCATGCGTATTTAATTCATAACACTTTTTAACTGATCATTTTTTGCGATTGTGTTGTCATTGTTTAGTGCTGGTTTTACACACTGTCTCGGTCGTGTATGACCCCTTATTTTGGACGGAGGTAAAACGGACTCGGACCAAATGGAGTCAGACCATATGGATCGTCCGCTTATATAGATAGGAATGATCTGGGAATTCCTAAAGAAAAAAAAATTATACGTCCCCTCTAATATAATAATTACATAAAATAGGCAAGTGACAGAAAAAATTAAGTGTTAATATAAATGCCACACAACGTTTCTGGAAACTTTGTTCCTTTCGTCAGGTGATTAAAAAACACAAACTGTACTGACAAACTGTATTGTTCGTCAACTGTATTGTGCTGTTGCGTCACTCCGGGCTCTAGTATTTTTAATCACCTGACAAAAGGAACAAACTTTTCAGAAACGTTGTTTGGTATTTATATCAATACGTCTTGTTGTCTGTCATTTGGTAATTTTATCTAATTATTACTCAAGACTGTTCCATGATGCGTGAAAGACAAGGGAGTGCCATCCATTGTTGTCTTCAGGGGGAATCGGAAAAATCCTCCAGAAAGTTCCCCGAGGAATTGCCGGGAGCCGCGAAACTGCGACACGCTGGAGGAGTCTACTACGAGCGGGAGAGGTTATATATAAGTAAGGAGGGATTTTGAGCGGGAAAGGCAATTCACATATTCAGTGTTTGCCCGGGGTTGCTGCAGGAACTTATGTTTGAACAATCTCCCGACGGAACGTTCGGAAGGTACACGGAGGGCATTCTATGATAAAACACTATCATAGAATGCCCTATGGCATGGAGGACCATACTCAATGGGAGTTCTGGACTTTACTTAGCTTAATCCTACACTGACGTATTGTTCCCACGCCCTGCTGCTAATCTGGACGGTAGAGTAATGACTTTGTGTATTTTATTTCAAATGTAAAAATGCATTATTTTGGACCTACAGTCAAGTGATAAGTTTACAAAACATTTTTGTTGTTTAACAATATGTTAAAAACTTAGTTAGAGGCTAAAAACTCCCAAAAAAGTTACAAACTCTGAGCTGAGCCAATAAAACAGTCTATTCTATTTGTTTTATTTATAAACACCTAGTAATTTTAATTGTATGATCAGTTTCATGATTGTATTGTAAATAAATATTTATTTCGTATTAATCATTAACAGAAATGTATTTAGTTGAACCTTTTTTTATAATTAATTTAATTTTGCTGCCATTGAATCCTTTACAATTAAATAATTGAGTGAAGCATAAACGTGTTCTTTACTAGTTCAATACAATATTTAGCAAAACATTTGAATAAAAATTTAGGTTTAAATGAATATCTTTGATACGTGAATTTTTATTAATATTATCGGTATGGAGTGCTTTGAAGAATACAAACTGTGGGCGATAAAATGATGCCAATGCTGGTTTTGTGGCGCAGGCAGAGGAAGGAAAGTGAAAAGAAAAAGAGTAGTCCTCGGCATCAAAGAGCACTTACTCGGTATTCTTTTATAAACGAGAGTGGCTCATAAAACTGTCGCACACAGGCCGAATACACCGTATTTTTCGCCAAAAAATTAAGGAAGGATATAGTTTGATATCAGTGACATAGCAGATCCACCCTCACTGAATAAAGCTAATTCTGGACAAATAATGATAACACTAAGCAACGATTTACCCACAGTTCTCCATCACAATCATTGTTATTACTAATACGCTTTACTATTATACTTTGTATTAAATTTATTTCGTGATAATTTATGACAGCACTGAAAAAGGGAAAGCAAATTTACGCTCCCAAGGGCCCATTACAGTCATTTGAATGAAATTAATAATCAGCCTACTTCCCTTCGCTTATTAATTTCCATTTGGGTCTTGCGGGAGGGACACTGCGTCAAATGTCGTCAGCCTTTGTTTGCAGACATTAATTTATATTAGATGCGCTGACGTGAATTAAGACTGATGGTTCTATCAGCAGGACGACGCGACGTCCAACCATTCTTCCTCCAACATTGTCAGCGAGCGAAGGTAAATAATTCTTTAAATTCCTTGGCCTGAGAGCCAAGACGATCTTTTATGCTCCCAGTGTCCAACTTACTTAAGTGAATAAAATACTTGTCCTATAGACGCTTACCCAGCATTTTCATTTTCGTTTTTTTAGAGTAACAGGTTACATGAAGGTGATACATATGGTGGTACCTCCCCTTTAATACCATACGAAGCTATTTGGAAGAGGGGATGCGGAAGGGTAGAGGAAGGTAGCCAAGGGTTAACTAGGGCCCTCAGGCTATGGTTTAAGGATCCCACTCGGCATTCGCCTAAAAGTGATGCTGGACAAACCCTAGAAAACCTGCATCACATAGGTCGGGCATTTGGTACTTGTCTCACGTCCTGCCGATGACAGGAGGAAACTAGAAGTATATTGAATGTCAGAGTTACTCAATTTATCTGCAAACAAAATTACAACGAAACATTTCTGAGAAGGATATTAAACAATTTTGTTCCAGTTGATTATTAATTTAAATATCGAATCGACATTTATTTATTTTAATTCAATATGTTATAATAAATGAAACTGAACAAAAACCATTCATTTCCACATTTTGATACCGTATGTTAGAATTTTAATTACGAATAATAATTGAAGAATAATTCTCTGTGAATATTTTGAATAAAATGTTCTATGTAACATCCCGGGTAGTTCTAGGGCAATTTATGACGTCAGAACTAACTTTGTTGGGTTCTGTGTTTGTCCAACTGTTTCTGTTCAAGAATAATCAGATCCACACTGTTATTCGTTTCTTTAATCTGTAGCAACGAAATTTTAATTTGATTAATCATTCCTTTTCTTTCTTAGGTTAGTTTAATTTATTTCTTTATAGCTTAAACACTTATTAATTGAGCATTGTCAAAATATTATTTTTCGTGATTGAGATTTATCTTTTTCTATTGATCCCAATTCATTTTTTGACTGATAAGGTTTAAAATTTATATACAATTTATTGTGTTTCCTGTATTTAATGAAGGAATGTTCTGTTTAAATGACATTATCCATTACTGTAAACTGACAGATTATGATTTTTTCTGTCTGCAATATTGTCGTTATATACCTAGCAGAAATACGAAGATTTCGTTCCCGGTTTATATACAAAACTATTTTTGAAATGTGTGGAAAAAAAGGGGTAAACTATTGAGAAATCAAGAAGCAAGTCTTTCCAAATAGTTAAGAAGATTTCTTTTAATGTGTATTGTCTATCACAATAACTAAACATTACGTGTACTTTGTGAGAGTTTCTTACTCTCCATAGTTCTTCGTATTACTGTAAAAAGTCTGGGAGTTTTTTTACGCATTAAATGAAACTTAATTTTCGCAACAGTTTCTACAAATAGTCGTTCACATTCTGGAGAAATCTTGTATATTGTTCGAATGTAGCTCCATAAATAACCGACCTGACGTCGACAATGCAATAATAATTAGAGGCAATTAGAGAATTAATAATTGAGCAATTTACAGTAAATTGTTATCGGCGAGAATATAAACACAACAATGTACAGACGGGCCTTTGTCGGCGAGCGTATAAAAACTCCGGGGCTCACACAGGCAGGATTTCATAAAGAGTGGAGTTGCACACAGAATTTCATCTGGTAAAGGTTGGACATAGAATTCGATCAAGTAAAGGTCGCAGGAAAAATTTCAGTAAGTAAAGCGAAGGGGAGAACTCCAACCAGTAAAGACAGTTATAAATTTCGTCGAGAAGGAGTGGATAATATTCTGATTTACCTTTAATCAGAACGGGAACTACAATATTTGCTGGAGAGAGAGAGAGAGAGAGAGACTTAATTCAGAGGTCCATAACCCAAACGAATCCCTGGTACCAGTAAAGAAATGTAAGTAGAGAGAGAAATTTTATAAATTTTATTCTAAACGTTAAATAAGGATCAAATCGTCAGATTTCGGATTCACATTTCATTTTGCTGTTTAATTCTAATTATTTTGAATGTTGTAAATTTTGATTGTCAATTTGAATGTAATAAAAGTTTTGTTCTTTATTCAAAAGGCCCTAATAAACGACCCTGAGATGAGAGTAGATAAGTTTTAAAATTGGTTATTATTAATTTAAATAAATTAATTGTTTTCTGAAGTTTAAATGTTGTAAATTATTTAACATCCTTTCATTTTAAATTTTAATAATATAAATTAATCCATTAATTAACCATTGATTTACTTAATTTTAATTTGTTTATTACAAATCGGCGTGCCAACGTGAGGCAGAATAACTTTAAATTCATTCATAAATAATTAATTTTAATTTGTTAATTACATTTTGGCGCATCAACGCGGGGCGATTCAATTAAAATGTAAACTGTTTATTACAATATATATATGTATATATATATATATATATATATATATATATATATATATATGGTGTGTTGTTTGAGGAAAAAAAAGTGGTATAAAGTACCAGCCTTATAAAGATTAATTTTGATTATGCTACAATGTTTAGTGTTTGATTGACAGTCAGCAACAGAGATCGATCTCATTTAATTTGTACGCGTGTAAAATTTTGTTATGTGATTCAATACTTTAATTTGTAAGGTCTCAGTTCAACCGCAATATGAAAGTCGAGCTATATTCTACTCTTGTGAGATTATGCTGAAGAGAGCCTCTGTCCGTATAACGGAAAGGGGCTCAAGTTCTAATTGACAATTATCATCATCATCTTGGGAAGGGGGTAATGTGCTCCTTAGTTTATAACAGTTAAATATTAGGTGGCAGAGATTAAACGAGGCTGTAAGTAGGAAGATCGCAGTAGCAGTATTCAACAAAATGAAGTGACTATGCTAGAAATGGTGATTAAAATACGAAATGGGATTGGATCATGGTTGACTGAACGTGCGCGAGCAAGCATCAAGGTAGGCATTTCAGAAAATGTTGAACATCCCAAATTGACTAAACAATTGGACATGAGAAAGCTGCGCGCAAGATGGGTGACGCTTTTGCTTAAAATGGAAGAACAAGTCGTGAGGATGATTAATCGAGTGTTTGGCGATGTTTCACAGTAATAAAGCCGTTTACAGGAATTCATAGCCATGGATGAAACATGGGTCCATCACTTCACACCTGAAGCGAAGGAACGGTCGAAACAAAACACTGATAGGGCAGCATGGCCACCGTTGTAAGCGAAGACAGTTCTATCTGCTGGCAAGGACACTGTATCAGTTTTTATTTGGAATGCGCGTGGATCAATTTTCATTGATTATATTAAAAATAAAACAATGAAATGCGAGTATTGTACGTATGATTGATGAAATCAAAAAGGGACGAATTTGGCGAGAAAGATAGTGTTGTTTCATCCCGACAATACTCCAGATCACACATCCACTATCGCGATGACCAAAACCCATTAGTTAAAGTTGGAATTTCTTTCATCACGCATCCTATACGCCAGTTTTAGCATCTAAAGATTATTTTCTCTTCCAAACTTCAGGAAACGTCTCGTTTGTAAAAGATTTGCCGTCAATGCAGAAGTAGTCTGCGGTTGATGTCAATTTTGAGGAGTTCGATAGTTCTCAAGTAATGGTTCTGGAAGCAAGTTTCAATTGAACATCGCTGGGAAAGGTGTATCAAGCCAAAAATAAAGATATCTTTTCCAAATTATTTTACGCTGTCTTCGTTAAGTTGGGTACTTCTGGGACTAGCATCGTAGTACTTTTGCTAATAAAAGCTTCTTCTAAATGTGAATTCGTATCTTCCATACGTATTAGTTCACGAAATATTTATGCAACTACTAAGTAGTCAAAATATTAATTTTAACTACTAACACTTAAATACAATAGAAGAAGTATATAATTATTTCTCTAAATATATGTTTATAAAATAATTATTATGAAGCATTTATTTAATAAATAATATATTTATAGCTAGTAGAATTATTTTCCTATTTTGACTTATTACTCATAATTTGAAATAAATTATTTATTATTACCATGTTCAAGTGCTATATTTAATTTCTACGGATTGTTTCTCATGATAAGTATTTAATTGCGTGTTTATAATAATTTGTTCCTCAATGTAACCGTTGAAATAATTATTTAATGTTAAATTGTTCTGACTTATTGTCCTTTATATATAATTAATTTGTTAATATACGTCAGATAGATTATCAAATTAAAATATTGAATAGTTTACAACGTTTCCATGGCATGTTCTGCCATCGTCGTCAGGAGAAAAGCTACTACTTACGTTTATGGTAACTACTTATTGCGGTTTACTTCAACACAAGTAACAGCTATTAACCTGACGATGTCGGCAGAGCACGCCAAGGAAACGTAGTGCTTTAATAAATATTTAACCCGGCTGTAAACCCCAGAATGTTTTATTCATAATTTACACCGGAAAGTTCTCGATCCTTTATTATAACTGGATCAACGGCGGAAACTATTTGTTTGTTATTGTTGACTACATCATCAGATTGACTAATTGCTAATCTGTAATGTTGTAAGTGTAAGCTACGTGAGTAAAGGAAATTTGAGGCTTGTTATCTGGATACGCAAGAGAAACTCCATAAATTCACTTTGTTGGTGTGACCTACTTGTGAGCGCCAAGAACAGTTTCGTAATTCAAAGCAAATAACTTGGGGAACAGGGTAAGGTAGATTTAGAGCAAACGTATATACGTAAGCCCGTACAAGTGTCTTACATTGTACTATATTTCTCCTCAGGTTTCCAGGTCTTTGTGTGCCTTGTCGTTGTCGCAGGTAGAGGTGGCTTGGCTATAGAAGATATGTATTCCCCCACCGGAAGGCTAGAGATACAATTCAGGCTGCCAACAGGCGCTCGAGAAAAATGATACAGTAGACACAAAGCAGACCAGCTGAGGTTCTGTTGTTACAGGGGATCGGCTGTTCAGAACAACTGTTATAGGAACAAGAATCAAGTAGTTGTCGTCACACTGAACGTTTACAAATAATGGGAAATGAAGTGATTTTAAATTATAAAACAAACTTCGTTACATTTTATATAACAGTATATATGTATTTTGCGACTGTAATGTTATCATTGTTCAATAAACTTACAAGTAACAATTATAAATCATAAGCTCCATACTAGCACGGTGGTTTTTAATTCCACAATCACGTTTCTAACCTATTCCTGTAAGTAATTTTACGACAACATAATAGTTTCTTTTTAATAAATATATCTAAAACTCCACATTTGTGACATTCAGAACACATGAGACTGCTTTAGATTAACAGGTTACATGAGGGTAATCCACATGGTGACAACTACCCTTTAATAACATAGGAAAGAATTTGAAAGGGGGATGCGGAAGGGTAGAGGAAAGTAGCCAATGATTAACTAGGGCTCCAGGGCTATGGTTTAAGGACCCTACCCAGCATTAGCTTCAAAGTGATGCATGACAAATCCTAGAAAACCTGCATCAGGTAGGTCGGGCTCTTGATACTTGTCACACGCCTTCCGACGGCAGGAAAGGGGTTTGCTGTGTGGACTCCGTACTTCGTCCTCAGTACCTCGACCAGTTTAGGAGGCAGCTGGCCAATTATTCCATTGGGAAAAGAGAACAACTCTTACCGTATGCCCAAGATCTGTGACCCCGGAACATACACCTCTCAAAACACGCCGAAGTGCATTGTGGAAACGGCGAGCGTAAAAGGCATTCCCAAAGGTAACCCTCTCCGACTCTCGAGAAAGGTTCACTTGCGACAGAACAGTTCTCACAGGCTTTTCCATGAACACAGGAGTTCCTTTCTTTTTAGCGTAACAGGCTACATGTGAGTAATCCACATGGTGACAACTATCCTATAATTGCATAAGAAGGGATTTGAAACGGGGGATGCGGAATGGTAGAGGAAGATAGCCAATTTTTTTTTTGGTAACAGGTTCCATGAGGGTAATCCATATAGTGGCAACTCCCCTTTAATAGCATAGGAAAGGATTTGAAAGGGGGGATGTGGAGGGGTAGAGGAAGGCAGCCAAGGGTTAACTAGGGCCCCCGGGTTATATTTTAAGGATCTTACCCAGAATTCGTCTAAAGAAATGCTGGACAAACCCTAGAAAAACCAGCATCAGGTAGGTCGGGCATTGGGTACTTGTCCCACGCCCTTCCGATAGCGGGAGAAGAGTTTGCCTCGACCAGTTTAGGAGGCAGGTGGCCGACTACTCCAATGGGAATAGCCGACAACTTTTACCGTATTCCCTAGGTCTGTGACCCCGGAACATACACCTCACAGAACAGGCCGAGGTGCCTCAGCTTGTGGGAACCTTAGTTCAAAAACGGAGAGGAAAAGGATCCCCAAAGGTAGCCCCTTCGTATCTCTCCTACAAGAGAGAACATCCCTCGCAGGTACTAATTAATTATTTTATTCCTAGCGTTTTAAATTTTTCTGCGAGTTGGTTTTTAATTACGTAGAATCTTTCTTCCTTACTTTTCAATATTTTAAACACATTTAAAACAATTTCTCTGGTACATATGGAAACAAAACTTTGATACTAACACATTTATGCAATTAGATGCCCAAAAAAAATATAGTAAGTGAATCAGGACAAGGAACACTGCGATCGATATTCATCTTGTGTTTCGGACACAATATTTTTGCGAAAGAAAAATTATTATTTTTCTAAATTAAATTTCTAGGAACCTAAAAGTCATAAAAGACTCGGTTGTTTTGGCTGTGTTTGAACTTCACGACTCAAACTTTTTTCAACGTTTAAGTTAAAGCGTATGAAGTCATAATGAAATATATTTGAAAAATATTCAAACAGAATTTTATTTTTACATTTTACCATTCTTTGCATTTGTGTTTCTTAAATAATTACTGAATAACCTATTTTTACTCATTTAAGTCACTTTGGGTGACAGGAAAACTTGCTCTCGTCAATGGCAGTAATGGGTTCACGGCAGGTTATGTTTGGAATATGAGTGAGATAATGAAAAAAATTAAATTTTATAATGTTCGAATGTTTAGTATGTATTACGATCACTTAAATCTCGATAATGCCAATACTTTTGTGGGGAATGAGAGTCCAAACCTACCTTTTACAGACTGATTAATAAATTCATTAGCCGAGTATCACGCACCAGAGACAATAGCATATTTTTAAATTTATTATTAAATATTCTATGAATATTTTCAGCTTATATTTCCGTCGCTGGCCTGTTAAATAACTTTATGCCGGTATAAATAATTGCGTACTGATAACGTTTAATACGAGTCTGTCAGTACAAAGACACAAGTATTGTAGTTTTATTTTCGTTGCTCTCGTCGTTAGGCGGAAATACATTTTCATTACGTTTAATAAGTTTCAATATTTCTATAATGTATGGGCTATATTTATTGTTTTAACCTTTTCAAACAGCGGTTTACAATTAGTTCGGCATTACTTTCCTGCTAGTATTATAATAGTCCGTTTTTGTTTCTTCCAGTTTACGAGGACCCCATATCGCAATCCCCAAACACATGATTTTCCCTCCATCATGACAGTGATAAATTGCTGAGAAATAATCTTTCGTGAATAAAAGGCAGATACAAAGCCTAAATTATCAATAAGTAATTAAATATTATTATTTCGGATTTAAAAATTTTAACTCGTGACAAACATATTTATTACAAAAATAATCAATATTTTTTTGCTTAATTATATTTCAAAATATAATAATCATATAAACAGTAACTGATAAGGGAAAATTCAGCTCATCATCGGGTATAAAATGGAATTGTACAAAAATTTATTGTTGACACCAAAAAGAAAGCTATCTTTGTAAAGATAAAAAAAATAAAAGAGTAAAATACAAAATGATTATCCTGCGTTTATAGACAAAAGATAACCAATCGCATATAAATGAAGAAGAAACATAGTTACACACACAAATATATGTGTATAAAAGTAAAACACCCTTATTTGAAATGGAGTACGTGCCTGGACAAGAGATTTAGAGAGATAAATGAGTGTGCAAGACGATCCGAGCAGGGACGTTACGACTGTTAAGAATGTGCTGAAGAATCACAAAGAGAAGGCATTGTCGGGAAGATTTGAATGGGATGCATATTTTAATCGAGATGCAGACCACGCCCGCGAGTCTGGACGTGCATACAGAGTGTCGGTCTTCCAGACGACCAGCCGATGTCCTCTTGGGAACCCCCTCAAAACACGTGGCGTTACAACCCGCTGGGTTAAAACCGATCTAGTGTCACCGTGAAGAGCCTCAAGTCAGAATTTAAACAATTCATTTGCGAATGATGATAAAAAAATATTATGAAGCTCCTTCCTAAAAAATTCACTGTGGCTAAAGTTATTTTTAAAACTCTTAATTTACTCATTCAATTACATATAAATTTGAAATATATTTGTTGCCCTGTAACATGTACTAGAGATCCCTTTTTCACTACTAACTAAAAGTCACAAAGGTAGAATTTTTTCCAGTCCCATGTGACCATTTGCTAATGTAGCGTATGCAATGTCCCTGACTACATTCTATCTGAAACAATGAGCGCTCCTACCGAAATGCAACCCGCGAAAACTGAAAATAGGGCAACAAATTATTTACCTAGTAACGACGGTAGTTCTTCAATCTCCGCAAGGGGACTGTTATTTTTTCTAACAGTTCTAAAAGATATGTCGCACAAACTGAAATATGGAGTCAGACTTTCCGGCGGCGACGGCAACATAACGACGGAAAAAACGATAAATTTACATTTGTATTAGAGCACAACCCCGACAAGTTTAATGTTGGAGCTAGACAAAATAAAATGAAAATACAGAGCGAGGAAAGCGATATAATCTTGTTTTTGGGATACATTGAGATACGAACCAAACTCGTACGTAATTCAACGAATGGTAGTTTATAATTGTTTAGGAATATTTTACAAGCTGCGTCCCCACAGCAAACTCCTCTCCCGCTATCGGAAGGGCGTGGGACAAGTACCCAATGCCCGACCTACCCGATGCAGGTTTTTCTAAGGTTTTCCCTGCATTCCTTTAGGCGAATGCCGGGTAGGATCCTTAAAATATAGCCCGGGGGCCCTAGTTAACCCTTGGCTACCTTCCTCTACCCTTCCGCATCCCCCCTTTCAAATCCCTTCCTATGCTATTAAAGGGGAGTTGCCCTAAGTGGATTACCCTCATGTAGCCTATTGCCCTAAAAAAAAATACAACAAATATATTGGTGAGAGGAGCAGGTGGGACCCCTTCCTATGCTATTAAAGGGGAGTTGCCCAAAGTGGATTACCCTCATGTAGCCTGTTGCCCTAAAAAAAATTTAAAAAAAAAAGGTAAGCCGGCCGCGAGAATAGAGTTGTAAGTCTTTGATACGCAAGTTTTGTAGCATACTCAATATTTAACATAAAAATAATATTAATTGTAAGGGCTGTCTGTCTGTCAGCGATTTAGACAAACGTTGCTAAATGGTCATAATGAATGACAACGAATACTCTCGCAGCTGCGTGGACAATACTTGATAACGTCGCACGAATATGGTTCGACGGCGTGAGGAAGATCTTCAAGGCCATGTAGGATCCCAGAAAAGAACTAAAGGCTACTACTGTCTATTACCATATTTCGTCGCCTGATTAGTTGTGATTTTTAATTACCGACGAAAGAAACAATCATTTCAGATACGTTGAGTGGTATTTATTTTATCACTTATTTTTGTTTTTAATTGGCTACCTAATACAATTAGCTTTTACCTAATTCGTACGTTTTTATATTTTAAAAATATAACAAAACTAATAATCTGGCTTCTTTAAAAAAAATGTTGAAAATACCATCCTATAGAGCAGAAAAATTTATCATCACATTTAAAACATATTTAGCAAACATAATGTTTCATAACTGAAAAGGACCTCTTCAGGTGAGCAGTTCCAATTAAGTTCAGTTAAAGTAATCATTGATTAAAATAATTTCGATTGGCACAATTTAAAGGTTTTACGAGAAAAATGTAAATATTATTCCAGATTGATGAGCGAAATAGCATATTTATAGACGTAATCATGAGAAAGCTGGATGTTAGAGGCAATATCTCCACACGATTTAAGCTATGTGTAGCTTATGCTGACGATATTATATTAATACCTAGAAATAAAGCAGCGTCAGTTGAAACATTCCACAATCTCAAAGAAGAATCCCGATTATATGGATTAATTGTAAATAATCATAAATCTAAGTATTTAAGATGTAATAATAAGACCCGGAGAATAGAAAATATAATAATCGGAGGTGACAACGTCCAAGGTGTCAAATCATATACGTATTTGGGATCCATAGTAAATGAGGATGAAATAAAAAGCAGGATAATAGCCGGTAATAAAGTTTATTATGCTAACATGAATCTTCTTAGAAATAAACTACTGTCAGTGTCTGGAAAACTTCAGATTTATCGTACCTTAAAACGACCAATAGTCACGTACGCTGCAGAAACCTGGACTCTTAAGGATAGTGACATACAAAGACTAATGATCTTTGAAAGGAAAATACTGATGAAAATATTTGGGCCTATTAAACAACATGATTGTACTTGGAGAATAAGAGACATTAATAATCTAAATGAACTTATAAAGTACAAAAACATTATCAGCCATATTAGAGCATCACGTTTAAACTGGTTAGGACATGTTTGCCGAAAGAGTGAAGATAGTGCAGTGAAGAAAATATATAGTTGGAGCCCAATAACTACCAGGACTAAAGGTAGACCGAAGACAAGATGGAAAGATGATGTTTAAAAGGATCTAAGAAACATGAAGATCACGAATTGGGCTCAGAAAGTAAACAATAGGAATGAAGGCTGTGGTTGAGAAGGACAAGACAATTAAACAATAATGTTGTAGCGCCTGTAGAAGAAGAAGAAGAAGAAGAAGAGGTTGAGCGAAATGTAGAACATTAATTCTAATATTTCTGCCTTTATTGTTAAACATGACGCCAATAATTTAAATAACAATTTATGATTCTTAAAAATTTATATATTACAACAAAATCATCACATTGTGATCTTAAAATTCAATAATACTCTTAACATCTCAGCCAATAACAGTCATTTCGACCGCAACGTGTGGGAATTTTTTTTTATAATAAATTGTAACCAACAGTATAAATTATATTTATACATAATTGTATTAAAAATTATGATGTATTTAAGAATTTTTTAGATGACTGAATTCAAGCTATACACCTGAAAAGGTACCAATCAGGGATGAAACGTTTTGTTAAATATTATGTCTTAAAATTGTAAATAGTTTTTTCTTACTAATACGCTCGTATTATAAAAAATATCAAATAGTTACAATAAATTCTCATGAGTCGTTTTAAATATAAGTATATTTAACTTGCCTATTATTATAGGATGGCACTGTGGATATTAAAGCTATATATATGCAAAATGATTTGATGTAACACTACGTCAATAAAACATCAAATTCTGGATATGTAACAGTTTGTATTTTATCACTCGCGTAAATATTTAAATAATAACTGATAACATGTCTACTTGAGAGCTGAAGTTTATTCGCTTAGGCTTCCGCATTTTATCAACTTCGACTTCCCAATCATAATTCCGAGTTAAGTAATCCTGTTATAAGTTATAAGCAATTAGGAAAATTGTTTCTAAGTGACTTTCGCAAGAATTATTGTAGTAAGTGTTAAACAAAGAACATTCAATTGTAGGTTTCGCAAACAATGAACTTAAATAGTGCGCTGTAAATCTGAATTGTTACCGGCAGCTATAAGTACGATTCACGAACGAAGGTACATCGCGCAGATTAAGGGAGGGTAGGGTATAGTACCAGTGAAAAAGTACAATAAACTGGGCCTTAATGTAGTCACTCACAGATCTCAAAAGAGAATAGCACCGGGCTGTATAATAATTTTTTTCAGATTAATTTTATTTTATCATCTCAATGGTGCTTTCTTATCCATTTAAATAAAATTTATTGAGATCAGAAATTAGAGAAGTGCCTACTCGGTGTTTCTAGTTCAGATGGAGTTGGAATGAATTGGAAATAGAAAAAGGTAAAGAATACTACTTTATGACGAAACCTCAAGTATTTATTGGAGTAATGGCATAAATTCAGAGCTGAAGAAGAAAAGAAAGGGGCAAATACTCAGACTGGAAAGACAATTTTCTTCGTTATCAGGAATACAAACATTTAGAGCTTTGGGAAAAGGGATAATATTTTCCTACATTAACATACGTAGTGCGATTAAACATAGCCATATAAAAGTTTCATTCATTGTGTGCAATTATTTCATTACATGATGCTCATGAAGTAGATTTTCAATTACGTTACTAAATTGTACCAGAGGTCAATGATAATGCGGTAGTGGTTGCCAAGGTCTCATCTGAATTGTGTGAGTATAAGCTGAATGTAATTATTTACTTATATTCGTCCCAATATTCAATGTTTCACCTCTGATCTTTCAAAACTCAAATAATAGAAAATCATAATCATATTTAGTTAAGCATTTATACCAGGATGGAAAAAAAACCTGTGCAACATTTATTGTAATAAAAACATTATTGTCGCCGAGATATTCAGGTAAAGTTTAGAAACAGCTGTCGAAACCATGGCCTCGCGTTTATTGTAACAAATTTTCATGAATTCGTTTTAACACATTAATTCTTGGGACATAAAGAGGAAGTGCTGCGCAGTTTTGTATAATGCGAAATATTGTATTCATAAGAATTCTGTAAAACGGGGTTTGTCACACAATAAAAATGCAAAATTAATGTTTCTGTGTGTGAAAAACAAGAGCGTTATGAGTTAGACGCAAAGGTTCACTACCCTTTATGTTTACGAACGTATAAAGTTGAACTGCATGTATATTTAATGGCCAATACGCCAATAAATAATACACATACTTAAAGAAAAAATTAAGACAGAAATTCCATAAAGGAAGATCCACATGTGTCGACAAGTAAATAGTAACACTACAAAAATTACTGTAATTGAGCGAGAAACTGGTTAGAAAAAGCGAATCAATGTTACCAGGAAGCTATCCTGGATGGAAGAATATATATATATATATATATATATATTGTAAAGATTACCAATGTGTAATAAAAGTTTTATTTTATAATTTTTCTTTAATATTATTGTCGCCGTAACATTGAGGCCAGAGCATTGTAAAGAACAGTTAGTGTGGCGCAATATTGCAGATACTGGAAAGGTTGCTACATTATTATTGTCGGAAAAGCGTATGTAATACGGAACTTTGGCGGAAACAGCCAGTGCGATTTCGGAGACTGACTAGTGTGGTCAGGGACGAGTCTGAGTGTTTTGGGAGCCTGACCGGTGTAGTCTTGAGAGCACAAACGATAATGTTTGTAGTGAAGACGGTCTTGGTACTTTAACCAATGATAGAGTGAATCTAGTTTTGGAGACTACTCGAAGATTCTCGTGACTAAATAATTAGGAATTCAGCAAAGTCTATGCTGAATAAATGCTAAAAATATCACATTTGCCATTAACGTACTTCTATAGTAATGCTGTGTGACAATAAGTATGACGACGTAAAGTTCGTGAATAGTTGCTAGAGACGCGCTGGAATTTAGTGAGTAAAAACAATTTAAGAATCAGTGTTATGGCCTATTGATTAAATATTTCTTTTAAAGTAAATACAGTGAAGTGCACAATTCATACTCTACCAGAGCAGCTCTAAATAAATTGGTATGTAGAAACTGTAAATTGTAAGCTTGTTTATATATATATATATATATATATATATATTATTAACTGTCAGATTTCTTTAGATTTGTTAGATTTTTATATATTATATGTTATTCTGGAGTTAATGAATTTCTTTTTATGTAGCTCTTTTGGTGCTAATTGCAAATCACTATAACTTATTAGAGGCCCTGTTAGCGACCCAGAAGTTTTGAGTCTCATTCAAAATTGTGACATTTTTTATAAATATTGTAAAAAAACTAAATATATAATAAATAATTTTTGTTATCTTTAAAAAAAATATTTATTTCGAGGATAAATTATATTTTCCTGTTAAAAGACGTACCACATGAATTGGTCCCAACGTGTTGTCTGTAACTTTCATTAATTTGAATACCACAATATATATATATATTTATATATATATATATTAGTTAATACAGGATTAGTAAACGAATTAATGAGTATGTGGAAAGAGGTGTTAATAAATGAAAACGTAGGACCTCTTACGTCGGAGTTGAGTAGAAATCAAACTCGGTTGAATTAAAATGAAACTCAATGTTTTTCAAAGCGTTTTAACCACAACTTTTAAATCAGCATTGGTTATAAAACGATACTCACTGACTGAACATAGTTTACCTTAGGTATTAAAAAAGGCGCGTAGTCAGTTAACGTATTTAAATGGCATCTTGTCAACCTTGCATTAGCATTCTGCAGGGTTCTGAATCTTCACATTGTTTAAAGCAACTATATTATAGATAGGGGTGAGCTACGAAGCCTTTATGAAGGTGACCAAGTGCAACACAACACAATGTGAAACCAAGGGTTGACGCTAAAACATCACGTAACTTCAATAAAATAAATACTTTAGAAAAAATAGTTTTGTATATAAATCTGATGGTTTATGAGTAATTCTGAGGACTAAATGCTCTTAAAGTAACATCTGCGGTTTTGTTTATTGCGGTAAGCTGTATTAATATGAAAATTCTGCAATGAGAATGTCGTTTATCCGAGAATCGATATGTTAATTATGATAACCCGCGTATATTTTCTATGGTGTTTCATAATATAAAATGAACTAGAAACTATTATTTACTACGTTCAAAACCAAGAGAGATGTTCTCTTACAGGCAAAACCTTTCTGGAGAGACGGCTACCTTTGAGGATTCCGTCTCCTCTCTCTGCTTTTGAACTAAGATTCCAACAAGCAGAGGCCTGATTTGAGAGGTGTATGTTCCGGAGTCGCAGACCTTGGGCGTACGGTAATAGTTGTTCTCTGTTCCCATTGAAGCAGTCGGCCAGCTGCTTCCTAAACTGGACGCTATGTCCCCACAGCAAACCCCTCTCTCGCCATCGGAATTACGTGGGATAAGTACCAAATGCCCGACGTACCTGTTGCAGGTTTTCTAGGGTGTGTCCTGCATCACTTTTAGGTGAATGCCTGGTAGGATCCTTAAGCCATAGCGCGCGGGCCCTAGTTAACCCTAGGCTACCTTGCTCGAATCTTAAGCATCCCCCCTTTTAAATACCTTCCTATTAAACGGGAGTTTCCACGTGGATTACGCTCGTGTAGCCTTTTATTATTAAAAAATATATTTACTACGGAAGAGTAAAGAAGATTGTAACCTATGGTGCTTATTTCCGCGGAGATTTTTCTAATGGCTGGTTACTTCACGGAGGTCCGTCGATCCTGTAGCACCAATGAAACGGACATGTACACTACGCTTAATTGGCCATTGTAACAAAAGGCATTAAAAAGGGAGCGTGTCGGGAATTTGAGGAATCCCGTCTGTAATCTTCAAAGAGCGAGAACGAATTTAGGGTCTCATAAGTGTCGCTTGTGAAGGCGGCCTTACTAAATTTGCAGCAACTGGCAAGAAAATAAATTTTGTCTCGCGAGATTGTAGCCTACTTAATTGGTCCTATTTTGGCCGAGGGCGACCAATGAAAAATAAATGACCTACACAGCGATTGGCTATTTTAAAATCGAGGAATTTTGATTTTTGAGAGTCGAAAAGAGATAAATATAGGAGAAATACCGACATTCGGTTATTAGTCGCGACACTGACCAGGAAGGATTCTGATCTAAGTCGTGACCGGAAGACAACCAACTTTTAAAGTAGGGAGTTAGACGCAACACAAGACTGTCGTGTAGAACGTCAAATGGATTATAGTTTTTGAATTATGGTTCCCAAGAAGCGAGGCACCTTATATAGTTATGAGAGGTGTATGTTCCAAACGCAGACCTTTTTGAATACTGTAACATTTGTCCTCTATTTCTATTGTAATAGAGGGCCAGCTCTACCATTCGTATCTCCCTCCCTTTCAGTCCCTTTCCTTTGCTATAAGAGTGCAGTGGCCAGGTCATGGATTATCCTATACATAGCCTATCCTCATTTACAGACACATGTACACACACTGAGTTCAGTTCTCATTCTTGTATGTATCAGTATGTCCAATACCGCAGAACTATCAAAAATATTACATTATATCTTACTTCGGAAGTTGAACAGGAATTCGAGGACCGGAATATGGCCGATTGTTGGGTCATAAATTATGAGTGAGCAGATCGTAGCGGTCACTAGTTTCGGGTATCTTACCCGCAAAGAGATATATAAACATAATAGAGTGGCTATATCAGCGTTACAGCGCCCTGGGTGGCAGCAACAAACAACACTGGCCGCAATTTTTTAATCGGTCCACTACACCTAAAACCCGATTTGTGTTATGCTACTGATGGTGGAAGTTTTGAAGAGTTTTTTTGTTAAAATAAATTGTTTGTTATTATAAATCATGCCAAGCGTGTGTTCAGCCTACACTTATAATAATCGTAGTTTGAAAACACATGAAGTATCGTATTTTAAGTAAGTATCAGCATAATAATAATAAGAAGCAAGATAGCCAAATGCAGGCAAAATAAGTGTTAACATAAATACCACACAACGTTTCAGGGATCCTTGTCCTTTCTTCAGGTGCTAAGAAGAGCCTAGAGCGACTAACTGCACTCGTCATTTGACAAAAAAAAAGCTTTGGTGGTGCTGTTGTGTCGCTCTAGACTAGGAACGGTTACATTTTGCAAAAAAATGACGAGGCTACACAGTCAGTATGAGGCACAGAAAATGAAGGTAGACACTAAGCAATTCTGTAGCAGATGCCATGATTTTTTGTAGAGACTTGGGTTTGTCTGAATTTGTAAGTTGTGAGGGCACGGTAAAGTTCATAAATGGTAGATAAAGCATTTGATTTGTTGAATACGTGCAATGTTATGAACAAGGGTACAAAAACTCCTGTGTTTAGATGTAATAGAGTGACAATATGCAACACAATAGAAAGATCTGTACAGTATTTTATGAATTTCAAGCTGTACGATGGGAGTTTATTAATTTGTCAGGGAGGAAGTTGGGTGTGTATGGGATTGTTTTAGATCTTCTCAGTTCGATGCAACTGACAGAAGTATGTGTGGAACGATTCTCCAGTTCTCCAATTTATATTAAGTAGGAGAATGAGCCAGGACCATTTAGAACTCTTCTTTTCTTGCATACGAAGTTGTGGGAGAAATCGAAATAATCCAAATGCATTACGCAGTTAGAACCATCCAAAAGTGCCAATAGTACGGGAGGAATTTTGGAGACATTGGTTGTACCATTTGAAAAAAATAATTTTAAATCTTGTACAGATCACAATTTTGATCATGATTACGTCCCTGAATATGAGAGATTAACATTATATTCAGAAAAAGTGGTAGAATATATTTCAGGAAGTGTTGTACGGATGGTGGTAAAAAAACTAAAGTTTTTAGGTTGTTTGGAGGTGCTCCTTGCTCCTCACTCTCAAAGAAAAACTGGATTGATTAAGATAAAGGACTTTAAAGACAAGTTAATCAACCCGTCTGAAGACGTTGTGAAATTATTTACACTTTCTGAAAAAGTATTGAGGAATAACGAAACACAAATATGAAAGAAGAATTTGCTATTAAAATTGTGTGTGGGGGTATTCTGGATGTTGGGACATAAACAAATTTAATAAAGATTTTATTAAAACATTATTTCAATTGCAGAATTCGTTATATGTGTAAAGAAATAGCAATGGATGAAAGAGGACGCAACATAAGGCAATTGTGTACAAAACTGATATTATTTAAAGGCCAATAATTTTTTCTTATTTTTCCTTAAATGTGTTATATTTTCATAAACATTAAAATATATTGTCCTTAGAGATTTCGTTTTAGGTCATTTGTGCGAAAGAGTTCAAGGCAAGCAGACGATGGGGAACGCCCACCTGACAGTTTAAAACATGGCGGCTGAGTTTTCAATTTGCTTCAAACATGGCGGCGACTTGTCCAGTCTATGTTGTTTATATATGTCTTTGCTTACCCGTAACAGAAAACACAAGATCGAGAAGGCGATCAAGATTGCGAAAATGAAATCCGAGGCAGTTCCCGGATTTTGCCAAGATGGTGTTAGTCAGCACCAAAGCTTATATTACAAAATTTCTTCTATTGTTTTAGCCAATTTCATTAATTGAATTATCACTTAATATACACTAACTCATGGTCACACACAAAGAAACACTTAAATTCGCACGAGGTATCAATTAATTCTGTGTTTTTATGGTAAAGGCTTCGTTCAAATGAGGTGACTAACTGGAACAGTAACGGATATCGTGATGGAGACAGATGTCATAGACGGAGGTTCTGATAATTCGCAAATGTCGCGTATGATGCAGCAGATGTTATGTTAAATGAACGAAATAGAATATAAAATTATATATAAAAAATAGGGGAACGCTTCTGTGAAGGGTTTGATTGTGTGTATGGAATCGAGAACGAATCAGTTGCTGAGAATTTGGTAGTTACGGAGGATTTCTCAGAATATTAGATTGATATTTGAAAGAGGATACGAGTGCAAGTATGTATAGGCACGTGTACGTGAAGCGCTATTGAACAGAATAACTTGAGCCAAAAGTTGATTTCAATATTTCACACGCGCAATCTGCTCCACCCGCCTTCGTTCTTGGCGCTCACTCTAGTAAGAATTGATCGTACGGAGGGATATAGGGGCATAGAAATGAATAACAACCTTGTAAATTCATGTTAATGTACAGGTAAATATACAATTGTCACAGGTATCTGTAAAATCCTTGATGTATATTATAAAATTTATGGCTTTTCTTATTCAGGTGACTATGTTGAAACCTCTGTTTATAATGTAATATTGCTAAACTAACTTTCGTTGTTATTTCTATGTTTACCACACACCTGAGAAAAATTTTCTTTCAGCACGGACTAGAGAGGACGTGTGGGTTTCAGATGGAGAGGCTAGACCTGCAAAAAACTGGTGGTTTTGCGTTACGTTGCTGACGCTGTTGAAACTCCGTTTGAACCGATTTTGGAAGGGCTCCTATACATATCACGTGGTTTTATCTGAAGTTTTGATTCGATCCGCGCATTCTGAAAGTGGTTTTTCACATGGGAGGCGGTTTTTTCTCTCCATTTTCTGAGCCACTTTCAGTCTTCAGTCTTGCTACGAACATCTTCGAGTGAGGAAGGCTCCTGGGTACTTTATAGTCAGTCTTGTTCTTTTTATATTAAACTTTATCTTTAACTTCATAGGGCTTTCTTAATTTCAATCATGCCTCTGGAAGGTATTTAGATACCTACGTTATCGACTTTCCTAATTTCCTGAAGTCTTCCTTTCGCTTCTGAAGAACATACGGCGCTCAATTTTCCTCCGACCTGATCCTCCTCAACCTATTCATTTCCGTCTTAGCTATAATTAAAATTACATCCCTCTTATTTTGAACTCTTAGTTTTGGCAGGTACGCAATATTATAGAATAAATTAACATTAATTTTTAACAAAAAAACAAATATACTTGTCCTGTTTTATTATAAATATTGTACTCAAAATATATTTCTTTCTCATTATGTATTATATTTTTGCCGTTGTCTCTTCTGAAAAACAAAATAGTAATACAGGCTCAATAAATGGAGTTATACTGTTCGTGAATTTCTAATTATTATATTCACGAATCTATTGAGGATCAAGCAACTTGGTGAATGGTTGTTGAATGTGAAAATTTTCTCTGGCATAATGCAACGAATTGACAATAACATCGACAGGTTTCGAAGTAATAGATTCAGTACATGTTGTGCTTCTCAAGGAAAATTGTCACGTAAAAAAGGAAGAATCTCAGGCGCGAGCAATCCGTGTCCCCAGACTGTAGATTTCAATCCGCTAAGTGAGACCTCATCAGGTAGAGTACAACGCAGTCCGCAGAAAACGGACTCGGTGTTTACCACTGCCATCAAGGAAAAATTTTAAGAGGACTGCAGAAAGGCCAGGTGTCGAAGAGTGCTTACAATATACAAGCCTCTCGTATCTCTAATCCTCTCTCTAAAGTCTCAATGAAAGCGGCCTGGACGTAAAAATGCACTCACTCTCAGAATATACCCAAAAAGTACAGTGTCAGCATTAAGACTAAAAGTTAGTTTCTTTCTTCGATGAAAATAATATGTAAGGAATGTGACGTATTTGGTCTAAGAATAATGATCTTTCAACGGTTTACAAAGAGCGTTTTCCATTTTGCGTGTCAGCGAAAGGAATTGTGTCTTAAACTTTAAAAATTCCTTCAAATGTTTTGTGAAATGTTTAAATTGTTTATATGTAGTGGGGAAGCTATGACATTTCTGCTACCACCGTGCCCTATTCTTTGTCTTCCGCGGAAACTATTTATTCAAAACAAAGTTAAGTTTTTCAATCAGACGTGGAAGAAAATCATTATTTTCAGCCAAGAAGTCGAAAAGTATAATCACGACTACCGCTCAGACTACAGAATAAACAACTACACTCTATATTACCCGCTCTTATATTATAATTACCAAACTGACAATACCTTATTCCACTGTTGCGAATATTATGCAATAATTATTATCTATAAATGCAGAAATTTCCAGCGTTAAACGTGATCTTCAATTCATTATTTACAGAATACAGAAAACTCTTCGAAGATTAATAATAGCACTTTAACCCTATATACCTATTCATTTCACCGTTTAACAATTAGTATCACTGCACCTGCTAGGAACTCAAATAATAGAATCGCCAACAAAAATTATTTCATTCCCGGTAAAATTATGACTAAACTTTCACTAATATACCCAAAAAATTCCGTTTAATGTCAACAAATGTAATAGGAACAATTTTTACATTAACAGGATACATGAGGGTAATCCATGTGGTGCCAACTCCCCTTTAATACAATAGGAAGGGATTTGAAATGAGGAAAACGGAAGGGTAGAGGAAGGTAGCCAAGGGTCAACTACGGCCCCCGCGTTGTATTTTAAGGATCCTACCCGGCATTCTTCTAAAATTAATGCAAGGAAAACCCTAGAAAATCCTGCATTAGGTAGGTCGGACATTGGATACTTATCCCACGCCCTTCCGATAGCGGGAGAAGATTTTGCTGTGGGGACGCAGCATTCCCTTCTCCGTTCCACGATCAGTTTACGAGGCAGCTGGCTGACTGTTCCAATGGGAACAGAGAACAACTATTACCGTATGCCCAAGGTGTGTGACCCCGGAACATACACTCTCAAAACAAGCCGAGGTGCCTCGGCTTGTGGGAACCCTAGTTCAAAAACGGAGAGAGGAAAAGGCATCCCCCAAAGGTAGTCCCGTTCCTGTCTCTCCTACAAGGCTATATAATTTGTTCTGAAGTAAAAGCACCTGTTAGGGATTCCATTCCTCACTGTATTACTCTGACTTGATACATCATTATCTCTGGACACGTTACTTCTTATAAACCTCAACTTTCCACCTTTCGTACTCTCATTCTACCAGGAAGACACAACTGCACAATACAGTTGACAAAACTCAATATATTTTGTGAACTGGATTGGACAGTTGTGTCGCTCGAGGCTCTTGTGTTATTTAGTTTTCTTAGCACCTGAATAAAGGAACAATGTTTCCAGAAACGTAGTGTTGTATTTATATCACCACTTCTTCTTCTGTATTTGTTTACTTTTCTGATTATGAATTTTCAAAACAGACGTATATTTTTCATTCTCACCAATTTTCCTATACAAGACTTTTGTTCTGTACTCACATCACACACTTATTTCTTTATGTTTTCGGATAAAATCCAAAAACATAGTAAACTTTCAACTGGAACTGTAAGTGAGTATTCTGATGTGAATAAAATAAGTTAATACATGAAGATAAACAATTTAACGCATATTATAATAATTAATCTGAATAAGGCGACGGTTATTACAGACAATAAAAATAGAATAAACGTAAAATATTTTGACCTCCGAAAAGTCTTCGTCAAAGAATGGAACATTTAATAATGAACTAGAGAACCAAGTTTAAATGAAAAGTAATATATTAAACATGATACTTGAGTTAGCTTGAACTTCAAATAAGATACTACTGTAAAAATGATTTTTATGTTGACCGTATTAACATTGCTTTTAGTTTCCATCATTTCAAACAGACTTATTTTTGTGGAATTTGTGTGTTATGGAAATTGAATTTGTGAATAAATTCATACAGTGTTAGCATAATTATATTTTATTGTAATTCCATGTATCTGCCAACGGACAGTCTTCCCTTTTATAGATTCAATAAATATGTACATAATTTGGCAAATTTTCTACTCTTTTAATACCAATGGGCATGAATTATTTTTAGATTTATAAACTATTGGCTGCGTACAATAATATGGAATATAGCATGTAGGCTTGAAATTGTCGTTTCATTTATCAGGTTTTACAAATGTTTCAAAGTCGTTTAAAAAATTCCTCAAATGTATTCCAATCGATCCAGGAATCTATAATACACGGTGATAGGCGGTTTTTGTGTGATTGCAATGAACATCCCAGTACAGCAGCAAGAGCTGCCAAAAATGTATCAAGTTGTCCAAACCACAAAATTTAATCAACGTCTGTCTGATGGAACTACATTTAAGCTCTGCAGTCATATCCGAAATGGGCGAAGCCTCTTACTATCGATAATCAAATTATAAGACATCTTAAAAGAAATAACAAATTATTTGATTAAGCCTTTTTTTGCTCGTATGTTGATTGCATGCATATGCGTTATTCAAAAAGAAGTATAATATGTAGACGTTTGTATACGTCACACAGTTAAAAGTTATATTTATAACAATTTTTGAGCCCCTATCCCGCCATCGGAAGGGCGTGGAACAAGTACCAAATGCCCGACCTACCGGATGCAGGTTTTTCTAGGGTTTTCCCTGAATCACTTTCAGGCGAATTTCTGGGTAGGATCCTTAAACCATAGCCCGGGGGCCCTAGTAACTCGAATGTCTGCGAGCAGATATGTCTGCGAGGGCTATTCTCTCGCAGTCAATACCTCCGACGGATGTTCTCTCGCAGGCAGAACCTTGTAGAAGAGATACGAAGGGGCTAGCTTTGGGGATGCCTTTTCCTCTCCGTTTTTGAACTAAGGCTCCCACAAGCCGAGGCACCTCGGCCTGTTCTGAGAGGTGTATGTTCCGGGGTCACAGACCTTGGGCATACGGTAAGAGTTGTCTGCTATTCCCATTGGAATAGTCGGCCAGCTGCCTCCTAAACTGGTCGAGGAACGGAGAAGGGAATGCTGCGTCCCCACAGTAAACTCCTCTCCCGCTATTGGAAGGGCGTGGGACGAGTACCCAATGCCCGACCTACCTAATGCAGGTTTTTCTAGGGTTTTCCCTGCATTTCTTTAGGCGAATGCCGTGTAGGATTCTAAAATATAGCCCGGGGGCCCTAGTTAACTCTAGGCTACCTTCCTCTACCCGTCCGCATCCACCCTTTCAAATCCCTTCCTATGCTATTAAAGGGGAGTTGCCCTAAGTGGATTACCCTCATGTAGCCTATTGCTCTAAAAAAAAATATATTTGATTGTAAAATATAAAGTTGTATTTTTCCTAGAACGGCACGAATTGCAAAATTGAAATAAAATATTTGTTTGTTAACTTGATGAAATTCGGCGTATAAAGTAGGGATTACAATATGTACTTTTAAAGAATTAATTTTAAAATCTTAATAATTTTGTTAATTGATACTTTTAATTAAGACCACCTTTTAATTATTCTCTCTCTCTCTCTCTCTCTCTATATATATATATATATATATATATTCTGACTATTGAGACATTGAAGATCTCATAAATAAACAACAACCAATTTAAAGTCAGATAAATATATTTACTTATGAAAAAAAATTGAATAATTTACTCAGTATCTTTAATACTCACCATAATAATTTAAAGTTTACTTTTGAAATTGAACTGAACAAAACCCCTTATTTTTTTAGACATTTTGATAACTGACTGTAATAAAAAATTAATAACCATGCGGTTCCAAAAATGAACATATTCTGGCAGAGTTCACAACCATCCTCTTTTTCAAAAGAAAGCAATGGTTTACAATTTAGTAGATAAGGCTATTAAATCATCACATATTAAGTACCATAAGATCATTTAATTAAAGTCAAGAACATTCTTTTACTTAATTCATATCCCCTTAAATTTATCTATAAGTACATTAAGGCAAGTTTAAATAATATCAAGTTTAACGGTAACAATTTAGAGATTGAAAATGATACAAAAAAATGTAGTTTCATAGTTTTACCTTACATTGATTGCTTGCAACATAAATTAATTGGACTCTTAGAGAAGTATGATGTCAAACTTATTTTCATATTTGATAAATATTAATACATTAAATAATATTAAGGACATAATTGACAATGTAGACCAGTACAATGTAATTTACAAAATGAATTGTATCGATTGTCAAGCCACAAATATAAGACAAACCAAGCGCTTAGGTTAAAAGAACATAAGAAGAATATAAATAGTAATATTCAAAATTATTGTTTTGTCATAACATATTTACTTAAAAAAATCATAATATGTATCAATTTAGGATGTAGAAACAAACTACTATTTGAGATTAATGTGTTACAAAATTTACGACACTTTGCTTTTGTAATTTTTAATTTATATAATTTTATAATTTTAAACTATTTCCATTGTAAACCTCATTAAACACTGAGACTTAGTTGTTACTGGTCCTTCTCGTTTTAAATTGTGTATTTCGAGCACGGCAGTCAAGGGAGAACGACCTGACTACCAAAATTTGTAGGTCAACTTAAATTTATATAGTTTGTTTTCTGACAAATTTTTCTTAAAAATTTTATTTAACTTGTTTGGTTTGGTTCTGTAGTGTTAAACTTCAATCTGAAGTTGGTGAGAATGTACAAGGATTGTCCCGTGAGAATGTAATCCTTGTACATTCTCACCAACAAAGAGTAAAACGTGAAGGCTAAAATCAAAATTTTATTCCCTTTATCAATACACAAACAAATATGAAGAAAAAATTAATTAAAATCATATTAGTATTGTTGAAATACAATTAACGTTACATAGAATCGGTAAATGGATGTTCGAATATGCCTGGGCGAAAGGCAGTCGAAAATAAGCACCTCGGCCTGTTTTGAGAGGTGTATGTTCCGCGGTCGCTGACCATTGGCATACGGTAAGAGTTGTCCGCTATTCCTATTGGAATAACCGGTCAAGGCACGGCGAGGGCAAGCTGCGACCCCACAGCGATCCCGCCATCGGAAGGGCGTGGGACAAGTACCAAATGCTCGAGCTACCTCATGCAGGTTTTTCTAGGGTTTCCCCTACATCACTTTTTGGTGAATTGCCGGGTAGGATCCTTAAACCATAGCTAGGGGGTCCTAGTTAACCCTTGGCTACCTTCCTCTACCCTTCCGCATCCCCCCTTCCTAATCCCTTTCTAATGCTATAAGAGGGGAGTTTCCGCTATGTGGATTACCCTATACATATGCTGTCCTCACATAAAAATAAAGCAGACAGAAAGGGAACGATTGTCCAACTTTGCTAGGAAATTTAAGATGTAATATAGGCTGAGTTATAACAGATCATTAATATACTGTAATAATCAGCAGGTTAACGATTAATTTGCCCACGTTGGTGAAGCCATAAATGTAATAAACACCTTGATAGTTTAATTAAATGAATTAATTAACACAAAAAAGATAATTAAAATTTGAATGATAGTTAGGCACACGTCGACGACGTAAAATATATAATTATTAAAAAGTGTTCTTTTATAAATTAAAAATATTTAACAAAATTAATTTAAGATTTAAATTTAATAAATGTATTTTTGTTGATAAATTTACATTGTATAAGATGTATTTTGCACGCCGAATTTCATCCAGTAACAACAAATACTTTAATTTTTCATTTATTAATTCGAGGCCATTTATGAAAATACAGTTCTTATATCATTACAATCAAATACGTCGAATCTCTATATCTCGGGGTCATAACTGGGTTTGATAAAAAGAACTCTTCAATTAAAACAATTCAATTCATTGAAGTTAAACGAATACAAAAGTAAAATACTAGAAACAAATTAATACGAATGAAAAGAAAACGCGAACGAAATCTTACTATACCCTTTTATTATCGTTTACAGTCATTAACTATTGTTTGTACTCACGACAGTGCTACTGGTACCAGTTTGGATTCTTCTTGCTTGAAGTCAACACCATTAAACAGGCCGTTATACACTGATTCTACTTATTAGATTTTGAACACACGGTAGCTGCTCTGGATCTCTGCTATACTGGAACCTGAATCATCTACCCTCAGCCGGTTGCCGGATGTAGATTTCCTCAAAGTCTCTCGATGCGACAATTAGTTCAATTTGGGCAGCAAAAACTTCTGCTTCCAAATTGCGATTTTATGTGTCTCTCCGCCAAACTGATTACTCGCGTTTTATATAAACTATCATATCTCGCCGTCGGACCTCCTGGCTAACACTATTCATACTTTTATGTTAACAAATTTTACTGTGTTATTACTTTAAGTGGACCGTTCTGTCTCGTATCTCCGTGCAGACTGACTGTTCTCCAAGCGCGCGGTTTTTCAGTTTCCACTGCTAAACAAAGGAAATACCCGCCTTGATTGTCGCCTTTACGCATTAGTACCGCTAACAACTTAATTATTAAAAACAATTAATAGCCTGTTTAATTGGTATTACAATACATTAGCACCTCCTTTCAAAATTATTTTTTGTATATAGATAATATTTAGTGTTATTATTGGTTAGGCCAGTTGAGGTAATTATAAGTTCAGTTTGGTCTGTGGCACAGACAAGAAGGAATAACCAAGGGGATTATCCGGGCTGTAAAACGTAGTTTGTGAGTTAATTACTTTCCTGCCAAATTCGTGCAGATGGGAAAATATTTATTGTCTGCAATGAACAAGACGCACAACTCAAGATGTCAGTCTTCTAAAAAGTGACCAGGCGTCGTCGTCAGGAGCAGCTTATCCTGTCACGTGACGCAAAAACTGATGAAACGGACAAGATACCTCAGAGTATGTGCTATACAGGATGAGCTTGGCATACCCAACGCCTCTGTCGTGTTTGTTACTGAATATCTATTCCATGTTTTGATTTCTCCTGATAAAATATCTATGAATCTTTCTCTTCTGGACAATCTTGGTAAATTCTTCTGTATTTGAACCCGGTGGCTATTAGGTAGCGAGGACTAAGGAGAATTTCATTTAACTCTTCTTTCCTTTCGGAACTATAGAGATAGTGTCGGAAGACGTCGTGAAACGTTCAAACTACTTTACGGCTCTGCAGAAGAGAGTCTCTGGCCCTATAACGGAAAAGGACTCAGGTTGTTGTCTATAAATATCGTCATCACTTTACGGCCCGTCACCATTCATTTCGGTCGCTGTAAATGTCAAGTGTCGCGAGAATAAGACAGTCTGGAGTGTAGTCAAGCTGTGATGGGAGAACCATTGCAATTGTGCTATTGCAGTTTACATAGCGTTTTATAGAGTTTAAGGACCGAAACAGGAAACCCGATGAACACTTCCAACGCTTGAAAAAAAAATTAAAGCGTAATTAAACAATAATTTTTACCTATGCTTCGTATATATTGACGAGTTGTATTTGTTTAGAATCATAACTGTCAATGGCAAAGAAATTCAATCCCATTTATTGATATTAGTTACTAAATCGCATTGACGAACTTCTCATTAAGTATCTCTCATGAGGGGAGTTTAAGTTGCGTGATATTTTGTAGTTCCTTAAGATTTGTGAAAAATACCAGCCTATTAGTCAGAAAAAAATATCAAAGTTACAACACTATATTTAAAAACACATGCTTTGATCTCTAATTTTTACCGCTTCATGTGTATAATTTCAATTAAATTCAGTTATCTAAAAAATTTGATAAAACGTTTCTGACTAATAGGATGGTTTCCCGCTTTTATTTAAAAAGTCAGATTTATATCATTGATCCTTAATATTTATTTTATATCATTTAAGTTTATTGGAGATTTCTCCAAGGGCTAAGAATAGGACAAGTTTATTAACTCTATCCCTAGACGCCAATTAAGAATCAGTTATTTACCAAAACATGTGACTGAAAAATTGTTGATGAAATTCAGACTTTTGTTTCAACGCTGGTCGTGTGCAGATAGATTCTTCCTCAAGTAGTCGAAGAGAGAGGACCATTCTGATAGGAAACGGTGAAGGGATGGTTGATTGACAAGTGAAAGGCAGCGGGTACTCTTATGGTTCCTCAGCTTCTGTTGCGCTAAGGGCATATTTACGTCTTGAACAGCAAATTAAAAGATCCCATTGTTTCTCAGTTTAGCGGCAACTAATCTCATTATGTGCAAATCTGCACTTCTAAATAATAAAAAAATTGTTTTATTTATTCTCAGTATTCACACTTATTCCCAACACAACACGGTATATTGTTCAAAATTTATTAATTAATTTTAATTATGAGTGAATTTTTGTATGGAAGTGAAAATCGGGCGGTAATTGATAGAGCTGCTAAAAGAAAATCCTTTTGGTGTGTCGAACCTAGATCAAATAAACGGAAGTCCCTTACTTTACTCGTTACGCTAAACATCTAGGATCTTTTATACGTTATCCCGAGAAATAAAGTACAAATGATAGGAGTGAGGGAGGGGGATAGAACGCGGAAACTTAAATTTCTGTTAAATTATAATATCAAACGTAAAGGACTTCATTTGAAATTAATTTTCTTTCACTAAGATTACATTAATTTTATATTCCTCGCCTGAAATTTGATTTGTTTTGATTCTCTGAATAGTTTAAGCTCTTATTTTGGTAACCTACACTTCTCAGTTCAATAAGTATACTTTTGTGGCCAATTTTATTTTTAGTTATTAATACAATGTGAAATTATCATTTAATAAATAAAAGATAAACGGAAAATTTGTCAGAAAAAAAATGAGTATTAACTAACAAAAAAAAATTACAATACGAAGTTTTGTCCACAATTTTGAGACTTCCTCAGGTAATATACAACCGTCGTAACTGACAGTCCATAGCACAAAATTTATATTTGATCTCCTAATTTTAACATAAATTTATATAGATGCATACATTCAAAACTGTACATTATCTCAGGAAGCTCCAAAATTGTGGACGAAATGACCTATTGTAAAGATTTTTTGTGGTTGATTAATATACATTTTTTTCTAAAAATTTTCAATCAATTTTATTTTTACACAAATATTTAAGTTTTTTATTTTTATAAGCTCCAAAAAATAAAGTTCCATTCAAGATTTAATCAAATTTGGTTTCAGCCATTCATCAAATTTTTTTCTATTTTTAGAATACGAATACCAAATAAATAGATTAATTACAATATTTTTATTTTTTTATTATTTCTATTATAATATTGTTTTATTAATATAATATAATATTATATACTATATAAAATTAAAATATTTCATGTTTTCTAAAATGCAATGATTATAATATTTTAGTAATACAGCTCAAGAGTTATTACTGTTACGAAATACTGCTGAGTCTAAAATTTCGATATATGAAATATGTTAGCCAAATTAATTCGTCATTTAATTAAAAGCGGACATATTAGAAGATTCTATTTTACGAAATTTAAGACATTTACTTATGTAGCTTTATTCCATGCTTATTCGTAGTTAGATTGTTCAAGTGCATTAAATTGTATTAAAGAAATTGTATTTTTTTTACAAGAGTCCTTGTCCGACATATTCCTGTATACGAACGATCGCGGCAACTGACCGAAGATGGGTCTAGGTGCGGTGCTATCGATCTCAACTCTGCGACGAGTTTCGTGAAAAGTTCTCTGTTCGCCACGTCGTTACTGTATCATTTGTGGTCCCCACTCAGCCAGTCGCCCATATCTCATCACCATATTCATGGCTGGCTGCAGTGATTGAGGCTCCCTCTTTTCATCTCCTCCCTAGCAAGCTGCTACCTCGGTTTTATCGCTTTAGCTAAAGCTTCCTTCTGAGGCTTCTTCATATGTGTCTACCAAATAAACTACAAACAGTCCAAAATTTACAACCTACCGAGTTCTTTTCTCTAGGTGTTTTATAAAAGTGGAAATATAATTGTTATTTAAATATATTTCATTACTACGGTGTACTCTGCCTTTCAGTGCATTTCGCTCTTCACAAAACTGTTAATTAAAGCGCTGAGTTTTGTATTAATCAGTCTGACTATCCCACTCCGATCTTATTGATTGACTGTCGATCGATCAACATACCTATAGTTGTAACTGTATTTGTTACGTTATATAAGTACTTCATTAAAACTGAAACCCACAAATTGAAGAGCGCCCATCGTGCATTAATGAATGAAAATATATTTGACGACCATTAACATTTCAAATTACAAGTACTTCAATTAGCATAATAGTGTTACTAATAATGTTATAATTAATAACCGTTTCCCTTAAAACTTTATAAATAAACGTATAATAAATCGAATTAATACCACTGAAGATAATTGTAAGAATAAATATAATAATAAAAATGATCAACCTAATTACACAATTTAACTTACAATATTAACTTTCAATATTATAGTATAGGAAGTGAAGATATAAAAACCATCTATTCTGATTTTAAGGTAATTTAAATAATTTTAAGATTATTATTTTTTAAAATAATCACATCCAATTCACATAATTAGAAATTAGGCCCTAATTAGAAAACTTTCCTTTAACTTCTGATGTAATTTTTTTATAATAGTTTAGTATTAATTTTGATTTGAAAATATATAAGCTTCATTATTAATATGTTTGGTATCATGAATTATTAAATTGAAAGAATGTTGAATATTTATGTTTCTATAAAGACACAGTATTTTTCGGTTCTAAATCTTCTAAGAAACTAGCTATGAATTATAAGAAAACAGTTTTTTCTTTTAGTTAAATAAAATTATATCGTGCATATTAGGTAAAATCACACATACAATTAAGTTTTATGTTCCGTTGCCCTAGAATTCTAACATGTAATATTCATATCCGGGCTAAATAACAGTTTATAATAACAAGAATCCTTTCAGTCAGACCCAACGTGAACAAGATACAAATATGTACAAAAACAATGTTGCGCTGTTTAATTAAAATTTTGATTAATAATTTTTTAGTTATAAACAGGACGTCAAAATATAATATTAATGAAAAAAGTTCAACTGAATGGGTGAGTAAATTTATATAAACAAAGATTACACTAATTCATTGACTTATTCGATAATCTACAGTTATAGATAAGTTAACAATAAATTTGTATAAATGTTTGTAAGATAGAAGAAATTATTTACACCCGATTGGAATTTAATATTGCCTCATTAGTTGTCTATTTTTATGAATATAATTCAAGTTGTTTATAAGTGTTTTGTTTAATTGATAGAGATTTATGTCGAGTTTATTAAATTCAAAAGATAAGTATTTGAAATTAATCAAGTGCACTGCAAGAAGATCATTTTAAACTGTTATATAAAACACATACGATCCCATCCTGTGGGATATTTACATATATTTATCTAGTTTTATTCATGGATTCCATGGAGGATATACGAGAAGTCAAAACAACAGTGCTTACATAAACATTTATTTTCATAGTTGTATGAACTTCATTGTTTTTTTAAATTCGTAAGAAAGAAAGACAGCACACAAATGAATTTAAAAATTAGAAAAAATAAATAAAAAGAAACGAGGAGAAAACCTTATTTAGAGTAACAGGCTACTTTACGGTAATTCACGCCTTTAATAACAGGGATTTGAAATGGGAATACGGAAGAGATAAGCAAGATAGCCAAGTGTACCCACAATTCGCCTAAAAGAGTTGCAGAATTTGCACTTTGTAAGCATACAATCTGACTCACTGGTGGACTTGCTACACGTTGTGAAGCCGAACGACAAACCATACCCTCAACAATTTGCTACTTATATGCTACAGCAGGCCTGTCTAACGCAGAGCCCGTCGTCTCGTTTCTGGCGTCCTCCATATATATATATATATATATATATATATATATATATGTATATATATATATATATATACTGTAATACTAATTAGAGGTCATTAATGATTTGATAATTTTAAAATTGTGGTGTATTATTATTATTGGCGAAAATATAAAACAACAATGGGTACACATGTAAAGGCGAGTCTTTGTCGGAAGCAGGAATTCTAAAACGTCAGTCTAACAACAGCAGTTGCGGGCAGATATTCATCGAGAAAAGTCGCGAGCAGAAATTCATAAAGAAAAGTAGCAGGTGGAATTTGATCAAATAAAGGTTTTCGGACAGTAAATTCATGGAGTAAAGTAGCAGTAAAATAGTAAAACTGTTCACGAATTTCATCGAGAAAGAGTTTGATAACAATTTTTTTTTGATGGTGTAGACTGGCTAGGTATAGAGTAATACACATAGTGGTAACTCTCCTCTTATAGCATAGGAAAGGGATTTGAAAGGGGGGATGCGGGAGGGTAGAGGAAGGTAACCAAGGGTTAACTAGGGCCCACGGGTTATGGTTTAAGGATCCTACCGGGAATTCTCCTAAAAGTGATGCAGAACAAACCCTAGAAAAACCTGCAACAGGTAGGTCGGGCATTTGGTGCTTGTCCCACGCCCTTCCGATGGCGGGAGAGGGGTTTGCTGTGGGGTCGCAGCTTACCCCTCGCCATGCCTTGGCCAGTTTGGGAGGCAGCTGGCCGACTATTCCAATAGGAATAGCAGACAACTCTTACCGTATGCACAAGGTCTGCGACCCCGGAACATACACCTCTCTAAACAGACCGAGGTGCTTCGAAACCTTAGTTCAAACAACCAGAGAGTTGTGAAGGCATCCCCAAAGGTAGCCCCATACCAGAATTCTCTGGGAAGGTTTACCTGCGAGAGAATCCTCTCGCAGGCTTCCTTCCTTTTGATAACAATCTGGCTGACCAATAGTTAGAACGAAAAATTCCATATTTGCCGGCGAGAAAGAGACTTAATGCGTAGGATCACAGGAGCTGTACGGAGTAATCGTTCCAGTTGAGAGAAACCGAAGTTTGGGCAGTGTTTTGTAATCAATTTAAATTCAGTGAAATTATGGCCTGTTAAATGTGAAAAGTGTAAAGTGCATCTGAACCCAAAAAGAAAGCCTGGTACCAGCAGAGACTGTAAGTAGAAAGAAATTTAATCAAAGTTTGTAAACGTTAAATAAGGATCAAATCGTCAGACTTCGGTTTCACGTATATTTTATTGTTTAACTTTAACTGTAAATAAAAAAAATTGATTGTTTAATTTAAATGTAAAAAGATTGGTTCTTTATTTAAAAGGTCAAAATAAACGACCCTGAGATGAGAGTTGATAAAATCTGTAAAATAGCAAGAAGACAAATGTAAATAATCCATTCAAGGAATGTTGTTAATTTTTTTTTCTTGGAATAAATTAATTGTTTTGTGAAGTTTAAAATTTGGTAAATTATTTTGAATCCTTTTCGTTTAAATTTAAATAAAATAAAATTAATCCATTAATCGATTGCTTAAATTCTGTTAATATTCAATTCATTACAAACTGGCGTCATTAACGTGTGGCCATTCATTGAATTGTTTTAATTATTTTCACTAATTACAAATTGGAACTATTAATAAATATTTGTCTCGCTCAATGGAATTGATAGTATTTTACCGATGTTGTTTGTGTATAACTTCAACATCCTTCCGCATGGGAGGGGAGCACGCTTAGGGGTGGGGGAGGAGGGGATTACAAGAAAATAACTGGAAAACAACCGATATTCTAATCAAATCCTGTTTATGGGTGTCGCTGAGTTGATTTATGACAATTTGGCCAACGCACGGGAGTGATCTAGGGTAGACATTTTCAAAAATCTAAAATGGCCGAATTTTTCATCGAATAAATATTTTTCTGGGTCAATAAGATTCTTAATATTTCTCTAATGTTCTCTATCATCTTTGGAGGATAGACATTGGACGCGAATCCAGTTTTGAGGATGTCGCTGAAATTAATTATGACATTCAACTTTCTATGTAATTGTGATCAGGGTTGTAAATTATTCAAACATATTAATCGGCTGATGATTGCGACGAAATATTCAATTCATAATATAAAAACAAATAACATTGGTGTTTAAGTGAATTGTGTGTCTCGGATCCTTTTTCTAAATTAAGTGATATAATAATACGTTATTCGGTTTTGATGATAATTTGTTACAATAATTTGGAAGAAAATCTGAAGAAGATACGAAAATGTGTCGATACGTTACTCTCGAAATAAAATAAATTTTCTGTAAAAGGTCAAACATTTATTGAGCAAAGAAAAATCTCTCGCAGGTGGAAACTTACAGGAGACTATGCTGCTACTGGCTTGGCAACTTACGAGGATGCCTTCTTCTCTCTCTAGTTATCATATAAAATTAAATGAAAGTATAAAACTGAAGATTTGTATCAATTTCGTATCTGTATCAGCCTTTATTACTCTATTACTAAGAAACTGGATGTGATGCTTTTTTTTTGGAATATTAAAGATATTGATATGTGTTTATCGAATTATTGTAGCAATTATTGTACCACTCCGGGTAACAGTAAATAAACCGTTACGTTTCGATAACCAACAGCTCTGTCATCTGGGCGAATCGTTGCTGGTTTAACCACTTTTGTGGCAGTATGGAACCAAAAGAACTACACCGGGAAAACCTTCCATCCTGATCAATTTCATTACGGATACTCGATAAATTGATTTCCAAAATCATACAAGTTGGAATGTCGAAGGCGATGCCCGCTACGTTGTTCTTTTCATTTGCTTTTCATGTAATTGCAATTTTATAGAGTGAAGGTTCCTCTAGTAAGTGTTTTCCATAATTAATTCTTCGGTTTCAACAAGGACAAATGTGGCAGCTTACACGCTGTTTAATCGTTCTAGTTAGTCTGTCGAAACGTGATAAGAAACATTGACGAGAGTTTAAGCCCGAGAAATATATTTGGAATAGCATTTTTGAAACTATCGTGGCTGGCTAAATAATCACAATTCGTTGTACGTTCTTATGGGATAAGTTAGTATTGGTAACTTCGATATTAAAAATTTCGAACATCCACTACGAGGAACTGATGAACTTTCATCAGGCGTTAAAGATAATGAACAAGATGCGGTGATCTGGATGCATCAATAAGAGCAACCTCACAATATTTTACGCAGTGGGTTAAATGACTTTGGGGAAATTACATCTGATAACGAATTCTGCCGTGACATTGACCAATGCAAACTATTATTTAATAGTTCACAGTCTCTCGAATAAAAGTTAAACATAGAAGTGTGCATTTATCATTGAATTGTTATAAAGCCTGCAGCAAAATATGACGTCATAAAATATTTGTAACTCAAATTTAAGCGACGTGATTCTTGCGAACACAAGACTCTGGGGCATGCTCTAGCGGGTCGTTTACCTAAGCCTCTGGATCACTGGTGGAGAGGACGAATAAGTCCTTTAGCTAAGAGGCTTTTGCAAAACAACACACACAGAATTTGGTACTTAATGTATCACAACTCGTAGTACCATTACGACGACGAAATTGGACGGTTAAGATTATCATTTAGTTTCTCCCTGCTTTGGCAGTATAATTTCAACTAAAGCTGGGTAATTGTGAATTTTTACAATATTTACAGGTTGTCGTTGATATTAAAGGCAAACATTGCTTGCTTCTGATTTTCGAACAAAACTTTCGTGCCTGCTGAGAAACCTTCCACTGAATTAAACATGGACAAGAACCTGGGTGAATCTGTGACGTTTCTCGGGAAACTCCTCCTGATTGTATTGACTTGAGGTTTAATGGATGCAAATATAATTTTGTACAAAGAGAATAATTTATGTCATAATATCATTGCTAATTACAACTTCAATTACGAAGTCACTTCGTACTACAGCGTATGCTTCATCCATATCGACCTAAACGATAATCCTATTTTTAAATAAAAAAAAGTTTTCCAAACAGGGATGCCGAATAGTAATTTACATGACTTTAACCTTTTAAAGCGTGGTTTGAAACTTAGGAAGGACAAAAGCTACTAGTAAATATTGGTGCCAATATATACCAATAACCTTAATTTCCTTTGTTTGGCATACTTTTTTTGTAAATTTAAAAATTAATAGACCTACTAAACACATGAGAAATTTTATGAAATTTTTAATGGATCAGTTTGAGTTGTATTATCGATTATTTTACATCAAATATAGCAAGTGAAAGTAATTAAACGAGACGAAGAAGAGTATTTGTAGCAATTTATCGCAAAACTTTGGCGTAGTTCTATTTGTTTTATGAGAAGCTTAAAGTTGTATTTTAGTGAACACTTTATATGAAAACAGTAACTGTATTAATTTACAAAACGTCTTCAGATATCCGTTAAGTTTTATAATTATACGTTTTTCTGCAAGGAAATAGTACTATTTTGAAAAAATACAAAATAATATCACAAAATCGTTTATGGATAACCATCACCCTTTCACTATTATCGGGAAAAGGTCTTGTGTTTTCACGATTGGAGAGATATTTAAATAAACTTTGTCCATTGGAAGTTAGATGTAATTTTTTAAGTTGCGACCTAAGACTGAATTATGGATAATTTAATTTTATAAATCCCAACAATATTAACACTTGACGAAATATATGTAGAAAAAAATTTCTAAGTAGAATTTTTATTCAACTTAGAGACGATCTTCCCGTCAAATTTCACTTTTTTTGGAAAAAAAATGACATTAAAATTCATAAGATGCGTAGAAGGGGGCATTTTGCCGAATACTGATTTTTGAGGATTGGATTGATGTGATAGGTCATCAATTCAAACGACTCCAGGCGTAAATTTACCAGCACTAAATCAAAATATGACCGAATGTATACCAGCCATATTTTTAATACAATAAGTACAGTAGTTTGAGAGATATAATTATCTTCCAAGAGCTCAGTTTCGTGAAAAGTACCATTTCTAGGATTTAACTTAACACAGATTCTTGATCTTCCAACTCCTGTAAATAAAATGTTCCCCTATTTCTTCGTTTACGGCGTACAGTATTTGGTGGTGAATAAACTCAAGAAGCTGTGTCATGGGAGCAGCCAAAGAATACACCCCCGGCCGTCTTAATCAAAAAGCACCCTTTTCGTGGGCGAGTAGCAGACGAGAAGAATAGCGGCAGCTCAATTTGCACCCTTGCCTTGTCTGCGTTACGCGGAGGTGCGTGATGTTTCAAAGGAGGGCTTGGCCTTAGTCTTCCGACTGTGAGACGAGTTCCCTAAGGGTATTACTCACTTCTGGAGACACGTCAGCGTTACGACGAAAAGCCGAGGGAAATGTTGAAACTGCAACCACGCTACTAATGCAAATAACGTTGACTTATGAATGATTCCTTATTTTTGTCTTCCATACAATTTAAAGGCACATATACACACATAATACAATTTATTAATCAATGAACCTTATGAATTTTTCCTGGATTCAAGTATAGTTTCATGTGTGTGTGTGTGTGTGTGTGTGTGTGTGTAATCCATCCACTTTATAACACTAATGGGCATATTAAATTGAAGTATATGAATACAAGTAAAAAAACTTCATTCCACAAAGAAAATAATTTTTACAACTCGCGCGAATCAGATGCCAATAATATTGTTCGAGAAGTGTTATATTAAATAAGCTTCGAATCAGAATGTTTAATTTACATTTGTTTAATTGTTCCCTATTTGGTTAATCCTGTTCCCACAGCTTCCGCATGTTGAAGTTACCAGTTGACCAGTAAATAGTATTTTAAAGAATTGCCCATAATTTGCTTCTTACTTGTGTAGTAAGGTAGAGAAAAATTCCTATTTCGAAATAAATTGCGCTACGAAACATTGTTTGTGAAATATCTCATTAGACGAATTGGATCACACTACTGATGGTTGCTCACAATTGTCAAAAATATAAGTAATATGAGAAAGAAAATGAAACTGTTTTACTTTAGACTTTCACCTTATTCTGTATTCGAACATCCTCGAAGTAAATGGTATGGTCTCAGTCAGAACTGAAATGTCTCGTAAGTACTAAATTTGGCAAAATCTATCTTCAAAGTTAAATTTCATTAATATGTACTCGTAAATAAAATTTATACCCGTAATAATAATAAAATTAATTATCAAAAAAATACTTTTCTGTTATACGTACAACGACTTAATACTTAAAAATAAAAATAAATAGTATTTATATTCTGATAATAAAATAAAATTTCAGTGATTTACATAATAGTTTAAAAAAATATAGTTTATTAAGTGGTTACAGAAATTAGTGTCCAACTTACGGGTCGAATTTTTTTAAAAATAATGGAACACACATTTTAAATTAAATAATATGTGAATATTATTATTAGTTACAAAATATTGCACTGTCAATATTATTACTCCATTATGGGGTTCCGCAGCCAAAACTCACGTAAACATGATCCAAATATCCCAAAATAAAATCCGTCGTTTTATGGCAAACTGTCCCTGGTACTTCTCCAATTTCCACATCAATAGTGACCTCAATATTCCAAATATACACCAAACAATAACCAAATACATACTTGTTCATTATAAAAAAGTAATAATTCACCCTAACTAATTAATATCCGATACAACCCTGCCACTCCTCCACCTCCCATCCAATATCGCCGATTGAAAAGACTGAGAGACGAAATTAATAAGCAATAAAAAAACATAAGTGCAGAAGGTGAAACAAAATGCTCCAGAGGATAAATATAGTATTACATGTACAAATATCACAACTGTAAAATCTTTAGATTGTAAAGTTTCCCGATTAAAAAATCCGTAATTTTCAGCGTTTGCAGTAGAAATGTTTTCGTGTAGTCATTAATAATCCGCAGTTTTCATCACATTTCATAACCTGAAATGCTTGATGTACACTATTCGTTACATATGTTCAGCTGAAAATATTGAAACAGTTTATGATAAATGTTCTTAAAATATACCATAATACAAATTGTTTATATATATATGTATATATATATATATATATATGAAAATGTTTCCATAAACTTAACTGTTTAACGGGAGACATATATAATTACTATAATGCTACGTCTGCGCTGACTTACTTTACACTCCATAAAACTTCAATTGCTTGACGTTGAATGTCTTATTTTGTATGGTTTAAGCTATAAACTTAAATATGAGCACGTTTTTAGGATCTATAACGTAGACTTCCAGCGTATTAAACGAGCAACAATGAAACAGCGCGTTTAAATAGATTTAGTTATCCCATAAATGTGTTAAGCGCTGTTAGCTTTCTTATTGTGTAATATCAACAGGAAAAAAAAATAGCCCTGAAGTTTTATTTACTGCAGAGTAATTTTAAGTTGCTTTTGTTGGCAACATAAAATATAGTGATCATATTAATACGTGAGAGCGTGAAAATATGTTATTCTACAGCGAAAATAATTACAGTTGGTGATAGGATCATTCAGAAGATAAATATTTGGGAAATGAATTTATACAAAGTTACGATTTTAGCACGATTAATAAATCTAAAATAACAGATACGTGGCACATGCTATATAAAAAAAGTTTTCGATATATTTATATTTTAGTGTCGAATCTAGAGTTTTGGAAGTCGCTGAGATTAGATTTACATTCCAGCAGGGTTAAGTTAAAGCTTAACCCCTATGGGTGGGTGTGGAAAGGAGTGATATTAATCTGATATTACCCTATATTGCTGTCGAAAGCGGTATTATGCCACTCGCTTAGTTTAATTATAGTAATCCATCAGTCACTAATTATTGGTGTTATCGCAGTTTTTGCCACCCTCTGTTGCCGCACCTCATACCTTTAGGGGATGAAATTCGAAACTAAACCATCTATAGCGGCATTATGAATCTGAGCGACGCCGCAAACTATTTATTTGGCGCCAATATAGACAGTTATAGTATATTTAGTATTTTTAAAATGCCAGGCCACTTTGCCCCACCCTTAGGGGTGCTAGAGTTACGTTAATTCGCAGGGCTGTCCCTGATTCTCACGCGATACGTGTACCAAGTTTGGTTGAAATTGTTCAACGGATTAATTTACAAAGTATTCTACAAGATTAACATTATGCTTTATTTCGTAAATCTCACCTTTCGGGAAAATGACCAGTCGCGAAAACGTCAATCCGGATAATGTACTGTCGGGCAAATGGCAATCGGAATTTTGTTTTGTCGGGCAAATGTCAATCGGGATATTGCTGTCGGGAAAACGTGCATTGGGCAAGTGTGTGTCATGCAAACGTACGGATCCCCTTTTCATTCAACTCTTAATTTTTTAAATGCATATTCCTTGTTAACGAATTGGATGTATTTGAAAGTAATTTGGGATAACACGGACGAATCAGGTTCCGACATTTTTAAGGGCCACAGTTAAACGGTAATGAAATTTTAAATGAAACGTTGGATTGTAATTAAGAGAAATAATTTTAGTTAAAAAATTGGATGCAATTACATTTATTTCTATGTGCAATTACAAATGAAACTGGATATGAGTTACGGATACCACACATTTGCATTGGAATAATACCAAAAAAGAACATATTTATTTATTCATTAGTTTAAGGCAGCGATTGGTAAATAGTAAGTTTCAACATACGATCCAAATGTTCTACCTTCTGTTGTTTTATGTGCTTATGGACCACGGGGTTGTAAATTCAACTTTCTTGCTCGTTTGTATTACCACTAAAAATTCAGTGCTTCGACATTGCAACCTTACGTAACTTTATGAGCGCAGTAAATCAGAACTCGAACGCAGGAGATCGCTTATTTCTCTGGCAGTGTGCCTTACCCCACAGTACTGCGGGCAGAGGGCTTTCCTGGGGCAAACACGTAGATTTATTGCCTCATTAAAATTGAACTTAAAACTATTGATCAAAAACGCATACTAAATTGCGTTAAATTTAAACAAATAAATCAAACATTCCCTCTAAACTGATATATTATAATTACGTTTAAATTTCAAAATTTTGTCGCACCATAATAGACACCGTTAAAACGATGTCAGAAAAATCGCACATCAGTCCGTAATAAAAATAACGTTACATATTTGATGTTAAAAAAGAAAATAATAACCTTGTATTTACCGTTTTCAAATATTAACGAAGTGCGTAATGAACAAATATGCATCATTAATGAAGTCATAATTTTGGTCTGCAATTATGTCTTAAAAAATCGTGTAATATGGCCTGCTATTTAATAAATATATGTATAGGTCGTGAGATATAGAAAGTCGATAGAAATGTGCAGTAGTAGAAGGGAGAAGATGGAGATGTGTACTGTTGCCAGGGGAACTCTCCCTTGGAGGCAGAAATGCTACTATCATCCTTAAAAAAAACAATTATTATATTCCTATTAACGGTGGTTTATAGACAAGAATTTTTTTATCACACCCTTTAAGTGCAAAACCTTAAAAACTCAATTAAATCAAATCTTTAAAAAAAATATATATCAAAATCAGGGAAATCAACAACCAGGTCTACCACCTAACACTCTCACCCCTCAATACCACTGATAATTCCATCAGGAGAATAACATAAAGCAATAGTTAAAGAATAATCAGATATCCCTCCACTTTTGGTACTCAAAATGGTACTCACTGCACCCAAGAAAAAGTAAAAAATTACACCCTATCCATCCCCAACCCTGCTCTCGACTCTCACATTCAATTAGCTCTTTCCCCCAACTAACAATAATACTAAATCCGAAACTTTCTTTACCTACAAAACCATTGTGACAAACATATTGTAGTAATTAGTAATTAATCCATTGTTATAATTGCAAAGTAAAGGACTCATTATTAGAGTAATATAAAGCATACACCGCAACACAGGCGGCACGCGACACAAAGAACCATTGTTGAGACGTAGGCATTCAAAAATCTACGAGACGAACAGTGAGTCAACGAGGAGAGACGGGTGTAGTTGGAAGTCAGATGCGGGCAAGTGGTTCATCTGCCACAAACAGTAACCTAATAAGTCATGCCGCAGTAAACACTCAATAAGTAAAGAGACCGTCACCAATGTCATCGAGAGAAAGTTGGTAATAATCTGACTGACCATTGATTCGGAAGGAGTAGCCGTTTCCAGCTGAGAGAACCTAAAGTTTCGACAGTGTTTTGTAACCAATTTAAATTCAGTGATATCCCCAAAACGTGTGCACAGAAAGCCCCAAAATTGAGACCTGGTCGGCCGTAAGTAAAAAACTCTAAAATTTATTTGTAAACCATTTCTTTAAGATACGTCAGATCGTTCTTCAATTATTTCTTTTCTTTAATTATTCATTTCTTTAATTGTTTTGTTAGTTAATTTAAAATTCAATCTGTAATCTTATTTTCATCCGCAACAAAATTCGTCGAGGTTTAGACGAATTAAATTCAATAAAGGCTAAATGTAATTATAAATTATTGTAAATTCAATTCACCCATTTATCAAACCCAGTAAAGACCCTGAGATTCTAAATATTATTGTGTAATTTTTTATATTGTATTTAAAACTTTAATAAATTTTGTTTAATTGTTCGAATAAATCTTTTTATTCAGCCACAGCAATTAGTCTTATATTAAATTATTACAAATTGGCGCAACAACGTGTGGCTCGATTTTTGATAAATAGGGTAGAATAATAATTAAAGAACGAAATCTGACAAACCTCGGTATTGGTGCAAGAAAGTATTTTAATTTGGATAGGATGTGCATAAAATTTTTGGAAATGAATTTTACGCGTGTGAAAGTTAGAGGGTTATTGAAAAGAAAGAAAAATGATTAAATGTGCATTTAAAGTTAAAGATAGTTGTTTAAGTTTAGTTGTTTTTTTTTAAGTTAAATTTAATGTAGAGAAAATGGGTTCTAGAGTTAATAATTCCCAGAGACAGGTGGGAGGAGATAGTGGAAGCATGATATTAGAGTATTTAGAAAAATTGAATAAAAATTTAGCAGAAATGAATATGAAAAATGATAGAAATTTAGCAGAAATAAATAAAAATATAGCTGAAAATAATAAAAATTTAGCAGAAATGGGTATGAAAAATGATAAAAATTTAGCAGATTTGAGTGAAAAAGGGGATAGAAATTTAGCAGAAATAAATAAAAATTTAGCTGAAATGGGTATCAAAAATGATCAGAAATTGGAACAATTAGCAGATATGAATAAATCTTAGCAGAAATAAAGAAAGATGTAGCAGATTTGAGTGAAAAAGGGGAAAATTTGGATAAAAAGATGGATAAAGTTCTGGAGGAAAATAACAAAAGCATAGCAGAATTAAAGACAGATGTAAGAGAATGGAGAAAGGAAAATAATGAGAGCTTTGGTAAAACTATTGAGAGTATTAGAGAGGACAGGAAAGAGATAAAATCTGATTGTGTAGAAAAAGTAAACAAGGATGTAAACAATGAAATAGAAATGATAGTTAATGGAAAGTGGGAAGAAAATAAAGTGGGATTATTGGAGGTTAAGTATGATGAAAATATAGAGGAAATAGAAGTTATAGTTAGTGGAAAGGAAGTAGAAAATAAAGTGGGGTTATGGGAGGAGAAATATGATGTAAATGTAGATGAAATGGAAGTGGTAGTTAATGAAAATGTTGAAAAGAATTTAATTTTGTTGGAGCATAAGGCTGTTGATGTTGAAGGAGAGATTAATGGGTTAAATATTGAAGGTGTGGATGAGCAGGGAGATGAAATAGTGGGAGAAATAGGTGAGATAGTAGCAAAAGTAAATGAAATAGAAAATTATGAAAGAATAGAAGAATTACAGGGAGGTGTTGTGAATCAAAATATGATATAAATGTTTGTTTACAAAGATGAAGTGGGAACAGCTGATGGGAGCATTGCTATGAAAACATTGAGAAATATGGAAATAAAATTGATGATGATAAAACAAATGGGATTTAAGAATTTGAAACAAGCTGTGGGACATATTGAATGTTATTTAAACATGGAATTTGGAAATAAGATTTTAACATTGGTAAATGGAGGGGGAAAAGTGGTAAACAAAGAACAGCTGATCAAATGTAAACATGGAACAGCTGGAGAATTCTGGCAGAATGCAGGTCAAGGCATATTTGAGTTCAGAGATACTGGATAGATGTAAAGTTTAGAAGGGATTTAGATAATTAGAAGGATTAACGTTCTTTGTTAATTACACGTGTGGCTAACGTGGTTACTTCAGCTAACAGAACTACTTTTCCTAGATTTTCAAGTTTCTGTTTTTCTTCCATCTTATACCTGAGGGGATAGTCATGTTTAACTATCATAGGTCTAGCACACCTAGGGAACCTTCTTGCTACAAATTGTAGTTTCCTTTCAACAATTTGGTCTTCATCACCTTTAGGTGCTTATTCTGTTTAAACTAAAGCTATTCCTTGTTTTCTTCAAATTTGAATATTGATGCTATGCTAACCAAAGTTGGTAAAGGAAATAGCAGATGTTAGGAAGTTGGAAAGAAAGATCATTATGATATGGGTTTCTTATGATTTTCATTGAAATACTGGGGGGTCAAAATTCTCGCTTAATTCATTTTGTGATAGGGGACCACTAGGATGTGTTTTGCGGATAGGCGAGCGGCATTCGTGACCGAGAACGTTTCTTTATTTTCTTGATAATTTCGTGGCGGTTGCTACAAAAGTTTTGTATACTAAAGATTTTGATGTTAGAGAAAAAGGGGGCGTGACATTTTTAAGCTGTCACATGAGAGAATTTAAGTTTTAAATGATTGCTCACTCACAGTTGAAATGATTTGAAAATGACGTCGAGAAGTTTAATGTGTAAATAGAGGAGAAGGTGTAGAATTAAGATGAAATACTTAAAGATAAATTTTAAGAGATAAATTAAATGTTGAAAAAGAGAAAAAGGGGCGTGGCATGTTTATGCTGTCACATGAGATGAAATAGTTTAAGATAATTTTAAGAAATGTAAACTAAATGTTTTAAAAAGAGAAAAAGGGGCGTGGCATGTTAAGTTGTCACATGAGTGAATTTAATTTAAGTATTGAAGTAGATGTTGTGATGATGAATGAACATAGGCTAATATGCAGAGAAAAAGGGGCGTGGCATGTTCGAGCTGTCACGTGGTTGATTTTAAATTTTGTGTTGTAGAATGTGTGATGTCTTAAGTAATATTTGTTGTGTAAAGAAAAGGGGGCGTGGCACCGTGCTGTTGTCACGTGAGACAGTTGAAAAATGGAGGGGGTAGATGTAAACAAAAGAACAGCTGACATCTGGAGAAAGTAGGTCAAAGCTTACTTCAGATTAAGTGACAGCATTGATGTTTAAGGGGAATAATAATTATAAATTAAATTAATTTAAATTAAGTTAATTAAATGAATTTAAATTAAGTTAATTCAATATTATTAAAAAAAATATATTTAATTTATTTTTAAAAAAAAGAAATTATTTTATTTTATGGCATTAGTTTTAAGGAATGCACAATTAATTTCAAACCGTAAAAAATTGTAGGATCTAGACCAGTTGGATAGTCAAACAAATAATAAGTTGCACCAATATTCGATGGGAATGTGTAAATCTTTTAAATGAATGGTAATTAGGTATAAGTTTCCGAGCGATCTGACAAATTAGGGCAAAAGTGTAGGAGAGAGAAAAGAATAAAAATTCAGTTTTCGAAGAGTAAAGTCCAGACATTTCCTTTCTCAAACGGAATTTGGGGCGTAATGTAGTAATTAGTAATTAATCCATTGTTATAATTGCAAAGTAAAGGACTCATTATTAGAGTAATATAAAGCATACACCGCAACACAGGCGGCACGCGACACAAAGAACCATTGTTGAGACGTAGGCATTCAAAAATCTACGAGACGAACAGTGAGTCAACGAGGAGAGACGAGTGTAGTTGGAAGTCAGATGCGGGCAAGTGGTTCATCTGCCACAAACAGTAACCTAATAAGTCATGCCGCAGTAAACACTCAATAAGTAAAGAGACCGACACCAATGTCATCGAGAGAAAGTTGGTAATAATCTGACTGACCATTGATTCGGAAGGAGTAGCCGTTTCCAGCTGAGAGAACCTAAAGTTTCGACAGTGTTTTGTAACCAATTTAAATTCAGTGATATCCCCAAAACGTGTGCACAGAAAGCCCCAAAATTGAGACCTGGTCGGCCGTAAGTAAAAAACTCTAAAATTTATTTGTAAACCATTTCTTTAAGATACGTCAGATCGTTCTTCAATTATTTCTTTTCTTTAATTATTCATTTCTTTAATTGTTTTGTTAGTTAATTTAAAATTCAATCTGTAATCTTATTTTCATCCGCAACAAAATTCGTCGAGGTTTAGACGAATTAAATTCAATAAAGGCTAAATGTAATTATAAATTATTGTAAATTCAATTCACCCATTTATCAAACCCAGTAAAGACCCTGAGATTCTAAATATTATTGTGTAATTTTTTATATTGTATTTAAAACTTTAATAAATTTTGTTTAATTGTTCGAATAAATATTTTTATTTAGCCACAGCCATTAGTAGTTTATATTAAATTATTACAATATACAAATTAAAAAATAAAACGTCTTCAGTTCCTAGTCCAAATTTATAATGCAATACTAAAAATTTCCAAATTTCCCAATAACTGGAAAATTGTAACGATAATACTAATTAACAAACCAAATAAACAAAACTTTGACCCCAGAAATAATAGACACATCAGTCTCCTACCAATACTTGCAAAAGTACTCAAAAAACTAATTTTACCACAACTAAAGAAACAAATCTGACACTTAGCCCCTAACCAACCATTTGGATCTAGAAACAACCACTTCGTGTTCTCAGCTTCGCAACATAGTAGCAGAATACATTGACACATCCTTTAAAAACAAAAATATATGCCTAGCCACATTCTTGAATTCTGGAAAACCATTCGACAAGGTTCACCATCCCTCACGTCTCTTCAAATTTAAACCTCACCTATCCACTTTAACCTCCTATCCAACTGTCTTACAAACCGCTCTTACCTTCTCAAATATCAAAACCATTTATCACCAACATTTCCTATTCACTCAGGGGTCCGTCATGGTGGTGTCCTTGGTCCACTCCTATATTCCATGATAAACAACCGCAACTAAACCCTTCCATATTTGAAGAAGATATAGCCATATTTTACCAGTCCCATGATTACGACTCGACTACAATCCAAATGCAAACTGCCATTAACCATGTAGCCATTTGGGCTAATAATTGGAGAATAACCATAAACCCAAACAAATCCATGAGACTTCCTTTTCCCCTAAAAATATACCATTCACTAATAATATCTATATTCACAACACACCCATTCCAAACAAACAAAACCATAAATAACTTGGATTAATCCTCGAATCTAAGCTGATATGGTCCCAACACCCTAGTCACATTTAAAAAAATCATCAATCACTGCTTCAAAATACCAAAACCATTAATTAATTCTAATTAACCTTTATATCTTTCAATGAAAAATTAGTTTATATATCCGTTATTGCTCCATTATGGAAGTACGCAGTAACATTTGGGGTTCCGCAGCTAAAACACACGTCAACACGTCTAAAATAAAATACATCGTTATATGACAAACCGTCCCTGGTACTTCTCCAATTTCCACATCCCTAGTGACCTCAATATTCCAAATATTCACCAAACAATAACCAAATACATACTTCTTCAATATAAAAAGACAATTCACCCCAACTCGTTAATATCCAATACAGCTGCCTCTCCTCTACCTCCCATCCAACATCGCTGATTAAAAAGAAAGAGAGGGAGAGACCAAATTAATAATCAATAAGCAACATAAGTACAGGAGGTGAAACAAAATGCTCCACAGGATATATATAGTACAACATGTACAAATATCACAACTGCAAACTCTTTAGAATGTATAGTTTTCTTAATAAAAATTATCAAAACCTGTACTTGTCATCGCATAACTGTAACGAACGCCTTTTATTGGCGTTCAGCATATCCTGAACTGAACACAATATATTTTGATTATTTGACATGACTACTTGATTTTTAATTCTTTATTAGTTTAAACGTGTGTATATCTCTAGAGAAATAATTAGACGTGAAGGAAGTGTTGTTTAAACAGTAATCCAAAAGTAATATCATATGTAATAATAATTTTTATTCATTTCAAAACAAAACAATATATAAACTCCCTAACTTTTAGATGTGTAGATGTTATTAACGGTTGCATAAATTTTAATGGAGCAACAATACATTGATCCATAAAAAAAATTCAGGACAAACAGAAAGAAAGCTTTCAACGAAGCCCCACCATATAGGCCGTGAAATTTGAATTTAAGTATCAGGATGGAATAATTTCGACTCGTCCGGGAATCTAATCCCGGTCTCTTGGTACGCGGGTGTTGTAACCACCGAGCCAAACATTCTCACCGTCCTCTGCCAAATCAGAGTTTCAAACTTAATGGATACGGAAAATGTGATATTTTCTTGGATACAAGAGTTTAACGTCACTGGCTTAATCTTATGTTAATTAAATCGTCGAGTTTGTTGGCAAATATATTTCCATCAGGTGCGTGTACTCTGAACTCCCCCTAAATCTGTAACACGAATTAATTTAAACTATAACAGTGTAACCAAGAAAATTTGCCACATATTTCAAACAAAATGAAGACAAAACAGCCCACATTTGTGGGATATTCATAAGACGCATGCCCTAGGAAAATAATTTCATTCCTCTATATTTCTGTCAAAACTAGCCTTGTTTTGTTTATTTATTAAGAGCTCAGAAATAACAACTCTTAAGAGCTCAAGAGAAAGATAGGTGGCATTTCATGTATTTGTAATGGAAACGTGTTTGTATAATTTTGGAATTCAGGTGACACGGAGGCCTGGAATAAAAATAACATAATATGAAATATTCAGTTGACAAACTGACTTTCCAGGGTAGTTGATTGTGCCGTTATAGCTTATGCAGTAGGACACACGATAAATGTAAATGTGGCTTCCAATCAGCGGAACCGTGTTCTACGCGAATCGAATTCCCTTCCTGTCACTGTACATCGATACCAGCAAGCTGTGATTCACTGCAAGTGTCTCGTAAAAGACAGAGCAGCCAGTACACGAGAACTCATTACTCAGGGAAGACAGTGACTCATGCACTTTCCCCCGGCCTCATCGCAGAGCTTTGTCACCAGCATTTCTTTAGCTTAGTTGACAAGCATGTGAAAGAAAGTCAGTTTCACCAAACAGATACCGATTTTTTATTATGGATTTTAATAACAAAACAAATCTAATTTAGAAAAATATCTTCAGTCAATTCTAAATTAGAGAAACGTCAATAGAGAAACGACGATAACACGCTTTTATTATTTGACAAACCTAAAATTCTGACGATTGTCCTGTCTCTAAAATAAATTTAATCATATAGTTTAACCAATACAGTACTGCCAAAAAATCTAAGTGTTGTGTTCATTTATTAAGAGCTGATAAACGGCGTATCAACTCTTCAAATACGTGGCATTTATAAACTTAATATGAAATCATATCTTATTTATATGAATATTTTTGTCTCTAACAAGTATAAACAAGGAAAAGAAGAAGCTGGAATATAAGAAAGAGCCTACGATACATCTTGAGAGAACACTTGGATATGAATGAAGATAGCCTATGTTATCCCGTTCAGGGCTAAGGCCTCCCTCCTACAAGTAGGGGTAGCTTTTCGACGCTCACGTGGTGAGCTAATCCGCGTAAGATGACTTACTTTTTAATGCACTACATGGTTTATACACTATCACCTTGTTGAAGTTCTAGGATTTTCCACTTGTTTCTGTCTCTGACTATTCTGATCCATTGTTCGCATGCTTGTTTTTTGAATAGGTCCGTCGACTTGCGTCTTGGTCTTCCTGGGAATCTCTTGCCTACGTAGGGGTCCCATGAGGTAGCTAGTAACGTCCATCTTTCATCTTGTAGCCTTACAACGTGTCCTCCCCATTTCCATTTGGTCTTTGTAGGCTGTTGTGCGATGTCTATGTCTATTGTTGCTCACATCCTAATTATAAAGATGTTCGATACTCTATCTTTCAGAAAAATGCCAAAGATCTTTCTCTGCATTTTTCTTTGGCATACTAGTAAAATGTTTCTCTCTTTTATTCTGTCGGCCCATGTTTGACACCCATACAATAAAACTCGAAAAACGCATTTTTCTAGTGTCTCAATTTTGAGCCTCCTATTTAGGGTTCTGTCGAACAATATAAATTTTAAGGACCATAAGGTTTTCCAAACTAATGAAACCCTTATTTTTATTTCTTCTTCCATTTTGTTGTTAAAGGAAATTATTTTTCCTATATATATTGTAATATACACAATTAATAGGTCGTTTAATTAATTTAATGAATTTGAAGAATTCGAGCCCCACGTTGTGGAAGCCAAAATGTAATAATCAAATGGAAGGCGTTAATTAAATAAAAGAATTAATAAAATTTACAAACAATATTTTTTTTATTTTGTTGCAATAACTCAAAAACAATTTCAATTTAAAATATTGATTTCTCAGAGTCTTCACTGGGTATGATAATGGACACAACAATTTGATTTAAAAATCTTATTAACAATCAACTCACATTCACCTAAACAATACGTCGATAGAAATAAACTAAAAAGAAAATAAATTAACTTGACAATTAAAATAGAACGAAATTTAAAACTAAAGAAATTAACTCTAATTAACAATTAAAAAGAGAACGAAATCTGACATCTTTTAATTACGTTTACATAAATCATTATTTTGTATTTTGTTACACACATCTGTCTAGTTGGTTCCAGCATTCCTTTTCGTTTCGAAAATACACTATTGCGAGATTTTACACTGATTCTAATATTCACAGATTTTACACTGATTCTAGTCAAAATTGATAGGATGTCAGGAACTCGGATAATCCTCCTTTTTGTCAGCTATCTTTTGACTGCTTGCTTTATATGACTTCTGCTTGCCTTAAATGAATTCTGTGGTTTGTAGATTTGCTAGTCTTTTACCGCTTTGGACTTAAACTGCAACTTTACTATTTCTGGCTGGCTATGGACGTTAAACTGCTTTTACTTAGCAAGTTTTGATGTAATGTTTCCGTGAATGTTTTACTTTGTCTTCAACTCACAACTTTATTTAATAATAATACATTAAACGAAGGCTAGTCTCTGCTCTAGTATCACTTGTTCCGTCCTCCGAAATGTCCTGGCACCAACTAACTCTGTTAAATTCTAGTCACCAACAAACTCTTATTGCTCTCCCGTTTTAGCGCGCATACGCCATTTTGACCTTCCGACAAAGTAATATATAATAATATATATATATTGTAGTAATTGGTAATTAAGACATTGTTCTAATTGGAAAGTTGGATTGTAGAGGACTCATTATTAGAGGACATAGAGCGGACGCCGCAACAATTCGGCGAAGCAAAGAAAACATTGTTGAGGTTCTACGCGCTCAAAATCTACAAGACGAACGGACAGTCAGGCAATGAACGGCGAGGCATAAGGACCAGCAAAGTTTTTGTAGAAAAGTTTTAGAGTCAGGCATAGAACAGCGAGGTGTAAAGACCAAAACTTTTCATATTATAAAAAGTTTTGCAGTCGGGCAGCGGACCGCAAATAGAACAGTTTTCGAAAAGTAAAGCAATCATCAGTCGGGAAGGAAAGAGTGAATTTAATGTTGTAATCGGTGGCCGAGCATAAATTCAACCTGCTGGCCATAGACAAACCAAGGAAGTACATTTCCAACTACACGATATCTGCAAATCCAGGTTGCAGTAAAGCATCGAGAATCTACTAATTTGTGTTGGACCAACTAACAAAACTACGCCAATTAGAATTTGTTGACATTTAGAGTCTGTGAGTATTAGAATCAGTGATATCCCCAAAATTTTGTGCACGAAAAACCTAAAATGAGACCTGGGCGGCCGTAAGTAGAAAACTTTAAAATCATATTGTAAACCATTTTTAAAAGATAAAAGTCAGATCGTTCTTTAATTTTAATTATTTAATTATTACATTTAAATTCAATCTGTAGTGTTATTTCTTCCACAACAAAGTTCGTCTATGTTTCAGACGCATTAACTTCCATAAAAGCTAAATGTAATTTGATTGTATAAATTCACCCATTTATCAAACCCAGTTTAAGACCCTGAGATCCCAAATATTATTGTGTATTTAAAATTGTTAATAAAATTTGTTTGATTGTTTTCCCTTAATAATCTTTTTATTTTAAAAGACGCCATTATTAATTATTACAATATATGTATATATATATATATATATATATATATATATATATATATATTGTGATGCATACAGAAGCTCTGTTCTGTACTGGGGATTGTAACTTCTTAATTAATAAATTATCGTAACAATATTACATAAAATTTATTACTATTTATTGGTGAGCAGTAAAAGAAATAAAGTTAACGGAAAGAAATTCTAAATTAAGGTACGAATTAAAAGTACAATTGTTATCCTGATATACGGACTACGGGAGATTGCACAAGAGGATATAATGACAATAATCTCTTAACAATAACGATTTATTTGAAGGTGAATTCTACAGTGACGTGCTGTGTTTTAGAGGAAAATGCAGTTGAAGTTTCCCGGGGCCAGAGTGCGTGTGTTCGGCGCTAATCGGGATCTAGAGCGAAGACTTTCTACGGCTTTCAGCGTGATGTTCGGCGGTTAGGAAGCACCTGACCAACTAGAGCCAAATATATCGAACTATCAGTTTTATCCAATTTTGGTACGAGGCTTTAAATCAAAAAAATGGTGCGTCTAGGTAACATTTATATTCTATGTGCCATTGAATATTCCCATTCAATTACCACAGAAAAGGACCCGATTGTGTTAAATCATACTGAGTAAACCATGAAAAAGTTTTTTAATCATTGAAATTAAAACAATTTTAGTGATTGTTAAGTAAATAATAATAAAAAACAGTATAAAGTAATATCAACGAATTGTAATACATAAATGAAAAGAAACATCAAATATATTATTAACAGAAGTGAAAAAATAATAATATATATATGAATTTATTACAATACTGATATTAATACCATTAAAGCCTTTTTTGTCAAAAGCTTATTGCTACATGGGTAAACATTTATGATGCAGCGACGATTTAAATGTTGAATTGTTATTTTGTAGTATTTCAACGTGGCATATTAATCTCGCCGAGTTTTATTCAATGTATTCGTTTGTAACGCGTTATTCAGTTGCGGCCGACATTGTATCCTGATTGGAGTAGATTTCTCAGGTCATGAAAGTGAGTCTCTCTGTTGTAAAATAACTTGTTATGATGGAAGCAAATTATGTGCATAATCGTTTTCTAATTTTTAATTACAGCACAAAGGAACCTGCAGATAAACGTTAAATAGTTATCGATTCCTTTCTAAGATATTAAAATATGTTGAGATATTGATCTGAATCACAGAATAAAAGATAAAACTTGAGAGGTGTATGGATGTAGCTGGCATAAGTTTAAAGAAAAGCCAGATGTTACTCAGACAGCTTTGAATAGTCCGGAAAGTGGATTAATACTGACCATAATGGAGGGCTAGTCGGATTTGTAAACGAAATAACAATTATTGCTAACCGAAGAAGATAACTCTGAAATATATGGAACTATATAATCTACCATGGCGCCAGATTATCAGGGAGTTAACCCTGAAGTCTGGTACGTATCGACGGATACCTGGATTTTACCAGAAGTGTGCAACCCTCAGAACGAGACGTTCTCCAGCAATGAAAAAATTTATAATTTGGCATCTATGAGTAAACGCCTTAAAAATATGAAAATTTTTATCCAGAAATATATTGTAAAATTTTCACTATAATTTAAATTTTTATTTCTTTTTGCATTGATTTATTTAATTGATTAAAACTAATTTTCTCGGGTTATTTGAATTCATAATTTAAAAACAACACATTTATTAACACAATATTCAAAAAATACAAATAATATAATTGTTCTTAATTGAGATGCCAATCACAAAAAAAATGTAGAAGGTTGGTAGACATGAAAACACTTTTTCATCAGGGAGTCAAGCGTTGGCGCGGCAAACATCTCCAGAAATCGCTGGCTGAAGTCTACCGCAATAAAGACCTCGTGACTTGACCTTACTCTGCATATAAACAAACTGTGACTCTCCCACTCTCACTGTTCTCTGTACGGCGCACGTCAAGCAGGCCAGATCTCCACAACTGTCGAGGCACTCTTCCGGGATTGCGTAATACTAAGAGTGGCGTGCAGGTAGTAGGAAAGATCTCCACAGACTATCAGAAACTCTGCTGGGACAGCGTGTTTCTGGAGCTTCACCTCGTGCTCGACAATTTTCGATCCAATTCACTTGATTGTCGCTTCCGATTATTTCCTCGTGTTTTTTATTAAATAATTAGAACGCAAAATTTATCAGTAACACTATTGAAAAATAAAGAGATTTCAATTATAAACAGAATAAATTGGTGGTTTAATACCCAATTTAAATATCGCGAAGGAGTTAATACGCAGACAAATGCTTATAATTAGAATACAAGTGTTTGAAAATAGCTACCTTCATTATTGTAGATTCAACAATACCAGAATACGTAAAACCAATAACCAAATAGACTTCACTTCATTATATGATGTTACCGTTTGGTAGAATTTCTGTCTGTATTATCTAATTGAACTAATATTATATGATATTTGTACGTTCTTCATATAACCGACCGGAGACCGTATGCTGAACCTTGGGTAATGCCTAACGACGTCATGTGGTGAGGCCTCTTCCATTCCTGGTCCGTCCGTGAATCACAGTATCCACTGCCGGCCATTAGTATGATGTACCAAACGATATAATTTATTCATTGTGGTACTAGTGACAAACGTAATATATACAGAAAAGTGGACCCAACGTAACCCATAAAACTTGAGTGAGGGAAATGAGTTTTTATGATGGACTAGGAGTAGACAAAAACTATATATTGGATACGGGATATCTTTAATATGTCAATTATTTGTGTATGAAGAACATTTTGTATAGAATGAGAAATTTGTTTTATTTAAAATTTTACTATGAATCCTTTGCTAGTGGTATTAAATATATGTAGCGCGATAGTTTAATGATTAATATATTTTATCAATTAATTTTATTAGATATAACAAGGGTTAAGAACTTGCAAGTTATAACTTGCTCTCCCATTGCGCCAGATTGTCCGGGAGTTAACCCCTAGAGTCTGGACAGAAGCACGTATCGACGGATACCTGGATTTTAGCCGGGGTGTGGACCCGTGAAAACGATTCGTACTTCATTAATGTAAAAATTCATAGGAACCATGACTGACTGGGCCAACGATCTTTATTGGTCCAGGAATATAGACCAAAAAGAGTCGATAAGATCGAAATTTTTTGACACAGCCATGATGGTCCTGGGCAGAAACATTCTTCAACGCATCATCTGCAGACACTGACTGCGTTCTTCAAGGTGTTGTCGCCAGGCGCAGACGAGTCCTTGAGCAGAGAGACCGGCGTGTTAGGCTGGTCCACTGAGGTAGCGTGATGACAGCCTCAGATGCACGAGAGGTAATTGCCAAATGTCTCAATCGTTGACGCGCGTAGGACAGTATGGACGTCCATAGTAATCGCTGAGATTAAGAGATCCGATTTTTCTCCAAGTTGCGAAACCCAAATAATTTGTATATATATACATATATGTATGTATATATTTTCCTTCATACCAATAAATATTTGGACAATAAATACCATTAATCGTTTCCTTTGATCTTTCAATATCCCAAGCCTATTAAATACAATAACATCTCTATCAGAGATTTAACTGAGTAACACCACGTATTTTCTTTCGATGAAATGTGCATAACATAAGATAAGACTTCTGCTTACGACTGAATTCTCTTATCACATGATATTACGGTTGTAAAACTCGCCGCTCGTAAACAGAAGCACTTCAGAAAGAAGCAGCACACGATCAAAGATTCATTATTTTAGTCTTGGAACTAATCGGAATATTGAGGAGTGCGATATAAATAAAATAAATAAAGTACAGATATTAATATCTTAAACACGAGAGACTAAATTAACTGTTAACGGACAAATTAATTAAATTATTATTTGATTAATACACAACTCACAAAAGGCTATTTACATATTTTAATCTACTTTTTCTGTAACCTTAATTGTAATTTTAATAAAGCAATAGAAATAAAAGTGATATTAATCTACTTCATAAAGAAAACATTATAATTAATAGGGAAGAAACTGATGTGCTTAAATTTCATTTCCAGTCACATCAATATACAGATGATGGACTTTTACGAATTATTGTGCAATTTATTACAATTAATACACAAGTAGTAAACAGAAGCTGATGACACAGAAATTTGAGATTGTGATTCGCTAGCTCAAGTAAAAGTTGATGTTGTTTAAATGTATGATTCAAATTAAATAAATTAAGTCTTAATCTGTTGAATACGTTGATCAAATGTTTAACAGTAAGAGTTAATTCCTCGTAAAGAACGTTACGTATATAAATTGATGGGTAAAATTGAAATTATCAGATAAAATTACTTGCCAGTAAATTAGGTTGGTTTGTTCCTGATTAAAGATAGTTCCTCATAAATTAGACCCAATCAGTTGATACGTAATGCTTAATTTTACTCCATCATGTGTTACGGTATTGAAATATGAGATCATTCTTCTCGTAGATTAGAAACTTTCCCGAGAAAAAAATCGCGTGATTATAATAGTGCATACATTTGTAGAAATACTAAAATTTGTTAAACTTAACAAAAAACTTTTTTGACTCATGGCGAGTGAACTACATAAATCCTTGTGTCTGAGAACAGACCAACACCCAATTATACGCGGTTTACATACCATCAAAGCCTATTATATTTTAGTCTAATGATGAACCTATATAGGTTCTTTCCAATCTCTTTTTATTCCATCAACTTATTAGACTTCAAAGATTTTTTATGTCTTATATGACTAATCAGTCGTTCAAACAAACTTAATTTATTTCGAAACTTCGTGATTCGTTTCATTTTATTCCCGTAAAGCTGTGATTCTCAAACGTTTTATACTCGCGGTTACATATTCATGAATTTCTTATACCGGGACCTTATGACACTCGGAAGTATATAATTTACTTTAATTGAAATACGTGACAATATTTACTGAGGCACAAGCTGCCCATTATTAGAAAATGTAAAAATATTTCTCACTTCTCCTCGTTAACTGCGCGTGCAGAAACGTGGAAACGACTTCCACAAAGCACTGAACCAATAATTGTAACTTCCCGAATGGTAGAATGAATTAGAGTGCGATGATTTGGCATGCGCGCTCTTAGAGGGTTCTACAGTTTTACTTTATATTTAATAATATTACTTACCATTACTCCGCAGTAGGAAATGTAATGTAATAAATGACAACAGAATTGACACTCCCGTTGCGAACAACTCGCCATGTACAAAGATATTAAACAAATATCATAATAATACAGTTTAACAAGACGACTTATATAAATATTACCGGTCACTAGTTTGGAAAATGCAATAATAATGATTCAATATATACGTTCAATTTCCTAAATCAGACGATGTCATTCTCCAGCACCGTTTCTGATTTGTGCAGTTATAAAGTATGGAGTTGTTTTGTATTCTAGATTTACTCCAAATGTGGCTTATTTAAAGGCTATAATTATAATTTTGTGTAAATTTGTGTCTCAGGTTCGTACATTTTACGGGGAATTGTTTCGGTTATTCCTGATAAACTTGGATAAATTTATACATGAGTTAATTTCAACTTATTACTCAATTAAGTAAAATATGAAAGTAAAAGAGTAAATATGGATACATAACTTTATATTATGAGTTACTTTTATAGCAGAAGAAATTACTTTGGGAAATATATATATATATATATATATATATATATAATATGTATATGTCGTAATTTTAATTAAGGAGGCCATTAATTGTTTAAATAATTGGATTGTTTAGCGGCAAAAATTCTTAAAGACGACAATGACGGCAGGCTTTTTGTCGGCGGTCTTTGTTGCTAGCTGCTAGGACTGGCTGAATTCAGTCTGGCGGATATTATGGTCGAGATAGGGAACAAAATTTAAGAGTACGAACAACGTGGCCCAAGCTTAACAATTCAACTGAGAGACTTATATGTTTTAAAAATCCAAGCAAAAAGGTCTGGGCGAAGAGACACGATATAAAAACCGTAAAGCTGAAACTAAAAGTTTAGCGCCAAGTTCAGATACATAAGAGTACCGAAATAACATTTTTCCGCATAAAGACATTGAGAAATAATACGTCCGGCTGTTGACCGGAGGTATATATATATATATATATATATATATATATATATAACACAATACCAGTAACAAGCAGTCAAAGCAAACCGCCTGATAACATTTCTCTATTAAAATAAATTAATGTGTCGTTACTAATCATGTAAATTATTTAATCTTACTGTTTATTTATTAAAGAAATCCTGAAATATATGAAAAACAGTGTGCGCCTCATCCATTACAGATTGGACGTTCCCCTGACAAGCTACGTCAACAAATAAGAGTCTGGAAAACCAAGTGTAGATAAGTGAATATACAAGCAAACAATTTTCGTAATGGTCTATCCTTATATTAATACGCGTGATTCCGGCGTAAGAATGTTATTAGCTGATCATTTATACGAAATATGGTGTAAGTGTAGGTAAGTCCTTGAACTTATCCGATAATATTAATTAATATTAAAAAATGTGGCCTGAATGGGAAACTAAATCCAGCAATATCGCTCACAATTATCAAAATTAAAATTATTAACGTAGCGATTGGCTTACTGAATTTGCTAACATATTAGTTTGAAGTGTTTCTTTTTTAACTGTAAAGCTCCACTTGGACAAATAAAGAATAAAAAAAGCTTTAGAAATTAACTACGTCGTTCCTGTCGCGCGTATTGTTGTGTTTCCCTCAGAACGTGCTTATGAGGATTCTCTCTGGTTTAGAGCTGGGTGGAGTAGCGTACACTTGAAGCGTGAAATGAAGTGGCATCCTCAAGAATAATACGGTATGGTGAGCAGGTTGGAACGGCGCGTAAATTGAATCTACAGGGTAAAATTACTTTGAGTTTGTTTTACGCGTAATATACATGAAACATAGTGCCTGCCTGCTGTATGGAACAAACAAAGCATTGGTGTTGAACAGAGAAGATGAGATTAGCTTGAAACAATAATTTGCATGAATAATTTCCAATAACTGAAATGAATATATAAACAAAATTATTCTCAATGAATAGTAAAACAGTTGCATAATTATCTTAAAGATAAAAAATGTTAAACAACCAGACAAGGTTATGGTTAAGCAAAATTGTTTCAATCATCATCGAAGTATTTGTGAAAGTAAACTTGAAAGAAGAAAATTGAGTACAATATACCAAGGTCTGCATCTCGATAACAGGCTTACATGAAAAAACATGAGGTTAATTAACGTAATCTATAATTCAAGGAAATTCTATTGTTACTTGGTAGGAAGTCCCAAGTAACACTTGTAAATAAACTGTTTATCTATAATATAATCCTTATATCATTATGGGCTTATGGTATTGAACTCTGGTGTTGCACGAGAAAGTCAAATATGGCAATAATACAGAGAAAACATATAAAATATATTATGTATGATCTCCACTGCCCCATGGTATGTCTTTAACGATAAAGAAATAACAATCACCACACCAAACTAGAAACACATACCTGAACAATCTTCTGGAAATACAAAATGAAAGAAGGCTTGAACGTTGATGGCCAAGTTATCTCAGGAATATCAAAGGAGGACTTGCCGCTGGAGATTTCATCAAGTCAATGCATAAGGCCTAGTTTTTGGCCAGCTCATTAGCATATTGAACTCTATGGTAATAATCTAATTGCTAAAACAATAATTTATTTTTTGTAAAATATGATACTTTCTGTTAAGCAATTCTATGGAACTGTCATGGAATTACACAAACATTACGCAAGAATTAAATGTCGAAATATAAATTTCATGACAAAATTAACCTACAGAAAACAAAGATGATGCTCAAGAACTACACAGAAAAAAACCACGAATATATGAGTAAATGGAATAAAATTAGAAAAATTAAATTCAAAAACATATTAAAATATGATCTTGGGTATACGGTAAGAGCTGTTATTTTTCCCATTGGAACAGTAGGCAAGCTGCTTCGAAAATGGGTCAAGACACGGCAAACACCACTCCCGCCATTGAAAGGGCGGGGGACAAATACCCGACCTACCTGATCCATGTTTTCTAGTGTTTGTCCTGCATCACTTCTAAGCCAACTAGTTAACGTTTGACTACCTTCCTCTACCTTTCCACACCCCTCTCCCTCCATTTTCAAATCCCTTCCTAAGCTATTAAAGGGTAGTTGGCACCACATGGATTACCTTCATGTAACCTATTACTCTAAAAAAACTACCATCTGTTACAATGAGATGGCAATATGAAATATAATTCGCAACTTCTGTGCTTGTTTATCATTACAATCTAGGCCGGATTTTAGTTTTGTGCCTTACTAATGAAGTTTTTTCTAATATAATGAAGATGGTAATGCCTTTAGGCGAAAGGTTCTTGAAGTACTTAATTTTTAATAAATACTAGTGGAAAATTTCTTACAAGTGTCCAATTTTCAATAATCCTGGGTTCAACGAATATTAGTAAATTTAATAAAAAGTGAAATAACCTGTTATATATGAATATTTTATAAATCTAAAAAGTCTCTTACCCGGTCCCAAATTATCTCACCCTTATTTTGAGATTTTAGGCAACATAAACTGTTTATTTTATTTTTCAATCTATATACATTTCTAGCATTGTCGTCGTGTATTAATAAACTGATGTTCGCTATATAGTATGGATAGACTTACAAGCAGAGGGAGTAGTGACGTAATTGTGCTGAAATTATCAGAATAGCAAGCGGGCTCCATTCTCATTAACTCCCTACACCTAAATTAACTTTGCTCCATGTCTGGATGCTGGTTGTTTCGCCTTGAATAGATTACATGACAATGCGTAGTAACACTCGCGAGATAAGCCTGCCTGTTTTGGGCGGTCAAACTCTAGAGCGGCGCGTCGCTGTGCGTCGGTATCGTTGTGACTCATTGTTTCACCTGCACAATGGATCCACGCGATATATGGCATTCAATCGGATCAACTTACTGGCAGTAACCACGCCGTTCATCGTAGGGGAATGAAACATGTACGTCTATCAACTCTATTTTCATTTACTGTAAAATCGTCCATATCGCAGATACGTGAAAATATTATGTGCATTAAAAATTAGAGAAAAGGGTAACCATTCGGTCTCCAATCACCATAAATGATGTTATAATCCGGATGTAACGTTTAGAATTATTTTCCTGTGAAATCAATGACACTGAACATAATATGGATCAAGAAAATAAATTCTTAAATCAAGAGCAGCTCTAGCGGTTATCTTGGTTAGATTCCCGGTCCTGTTGAAATATTTCTATCCTAGTTCGTTAATGAGAATATAGCAGTAACTCAAATATCCTCAGCATATTTCCAGGGACATGAACGAACATCCAGCTGATATTCCTGTACTTTATATCATTTAACATAAAAAAAATTCAGATGGTCGATATTACTATAATCCATTATAAATTTGAAGTCTCCTCGCGTGTCCACGTGAAGGGAGGCACTGTTACCAACACAAAACACTCGAAACAAACGACTCATACAGCTCACTTTAAACAGTAGACTAACAACGCGATTGTTCGGCGACGTTGCTATATTGCAAGCGTTGTGATTGGTTGCTTCAAGGTCACGCCAGTCACGGCAACTAACCGCCATCAATCCCGTAATTTAAACAGACTATAGTAAATATTAGACGAGATAAAACAATAAGAATAGTTTTATAATCTATAATTAATTTATATAGCTTTATATTTTAGCACTAACTAACAGCTTCCAGATATATATAAAATTCCTCAACATGTGGAGTGTTTTTATGATACAATGTTAATTACGTTATTCTATAAGGAACCGAACTAAATTAATCTACATACATTCAATATTAAGTCGACTTTCTATCAGTCAGTTAATACAGACCAAATTAAAACAAAACAGTGGCCATTATGATTTTGACACTCATTGCAAGTGAAGCGTCTCAAACTTTTTTTGACATGAGAAAGGTATTTAAGCGTACTTGTAATATATTTTAACCCTCCAATCGCAACTGATAGTTAACTTGAGTTCGTAGATTCAAATATTCTCCCTAAAAGAATCCCGTTAACAGTACGAAAAGGAGCATATTTTTCAAACATTACCACATAGACGAACATGGGTAGTGAAACTTTTTTCTTCGATAGACCAACGATTTGAGAGTTAGAATACAAAATGAATATTGTTACCTCGATTCGAAGTCGCCAGTGAGTCGGACGCCTGGCGTCTGAGTCGCTACAGGGCATAATTAATTAGAGGTGAGGCAGCCACACCCTCGACTCTCGTCGCCATACGGACAATTATTAGGACTCGCTAATTACAAGCTCTACGTCGCGTCCGCAGAAGTAGAGGGTACATAACAGTGTCGTCGGGGGACGCGTCTTTGAGGAGTGCAAAAGCAGGCAGTAATCAACAATAATAACACAAATAAAACTTCATGAAAAGTTTATCTAAGTAGCTAATAAGACAACAAGTTACACAAAAATTTACTTGAGTACGTACTAATGAGATGTATTTCAGTTTACGGTTGTTATTAAATTTATAGTGTGGTACTTTCCCATGTCGATCTTAAAAAAAATTATTTACGAGAAAAGTTTCTGACCTAACAAAGATACAAGACATTTTTACTTCAAATTTATATTTATTTTTCTACATAGTCTCCTTGTAAGTCTACACTTCACAATGCTCCCATCTCTTTACATCGTCCAAATAGTACACAGCGCCTTTCTCTGCAATATAATTGTTGAAGAAAATCTCTGTACTCCGAGAGCAACTTTTTTAGCTTAGAGAACAAAAGAAAGTCCCGTGGTCTAGATCTGGTGAGTAAGAAGGGTGGTCAAGCAGTTAAAACCGTAATTGATGGATTTTCGCCATGACAACCGCTGAGGTGTGAGACGGCGCATTGTGTTAGTGAAACAAAGTTTTTCTTCTGAAAATGTGGCTGTTTTTCTGCCTTCAGTTTGACAAGCAATGATGCTGCTGTAATTTTAACTTACATTATTAAAGAAACAATTTAAATATGCTAACGTGTTTAAATTTGAGTAAACAATTTAAATGAGAATATAATACGTCGGTATTAAATATAATAATAAGAAGAAATAGCTAAAAGTGATGATATAAATACCACACAACGTTTCGGGGAACCTTGTGCCTTTCGTCAGATGACTGGAGCAACACAACCGAACAATTACAGTTGAAAAACTCAAAAGTTTTTAACTAAACATCGCTTACTTTTGTCTGTATTTTGTATTTCATCTAATTATTGTAAATGAATGAAGTAAATAAATTTAGAACTCCTGTATCAACTTCCATGGCGAAATAAGATTAAACCGTGTCAACTGGGCACCTCACAGAGTTTATCTTGCTGTAACAGATTTTTTTTAAAAACACAAAACTTAGACATTCAAAACTACAATCATAATCATTTAAAATAATATTACATTTATTCATAAATGTAATTGAAATTTTCTGTATTCTGATCGTTTGTCATTTAATATATATTTAAGGTTTTTAGAAGTAGTTTTAATTTTAATTAATAAAAAATGTTACTTGAGGGTCATTCAAAATTTTGTGTAGGGACAGATATGTCTCTGAAACAAAGCTGTGTAAAATTTCACCTTCATAAGTAGTATAGCTGGGGTCCTGGGGTCTCCAGCATAAAAGTCACTCATGCGCCACTGATGCACGTTCTAACAAATTGGTAACTTTCAAGTACTACTGTTGTGGAACTGTAGAATCTAGCTTCCTGAAAAATGGCAACTACAGACAACTTTTTAAGCTCTACATGTAGGTTGCAGTTCAAAGGTTTAAAATGTTTTAGTTTTATTGCTGTTATATAACAAATTTGCTCAAAAAAAACCGTCGCATCAATTTGAGGTATATTTTTTGTGCTTGTAACTTTGAAACAAGACGTTCTACAAACTTCAGCTAACTAAAACCATTACTGATTTTAAGCCGCCAAAGTATCAGCTTTCAAGCTCACTTTGTTGTCAAGATATACGCTACTAAATATGAGTTTCAAATTTTACGCGTCAAATTTTATGCATTTTCACACACAAATAGCAAAAGATCTTTTGCTAGAATCAAGTTCTTTTTGTTACCATTGGAAAGAGCAGACTTTTTTCTGTTAAAGTCATCAGATTTACTTTTTTGAGACTCATCACTTAAGGCCAGAAAAATTACTTTGAAAACTGCACTCATTTAAATAAAATGATGAACTGCACGAATGTGATGAAAGCAAATCAATTTGTTATTTAAAAATGTAATATTAAATATTGAGAAAATGATTGTACAATTACTGACTTGGTTTTAAATTTGTATATTGTTTTTACCTTGAATGTTTTTCTTCTTTATCCCAAATTTCAATAATGTGTCAATAATATTGTAATCAACAAATAATTGGTCGTTTAATTTATTTTTAATTAAAAGACTTTGCCTCACGTTGTGGTGACATTATATAATAATTAAATGAAGGCGTTAATTAAATGAAATAATAATCAAAAAATTACAAACAAAATATTTATTTATTTTGTGGCAATAAAGATAATTACAACAAAATTTGAGATCTTTCTCTCTCTCAGGGCCTCTACTGGGTTTGATAATGGACACAACAAATTGATTTAAAAATATTATTAACAAACAGTTCACATTTTACCTAAACAATACGTCGATAGAAAGAAATTAAAAGTAAAGAAATTAACTCTGATTGACAATTAAAAGAGAACGAAATCTGACTTCACCCTTTAATGAAAGTTTACAATTAATCATTAGTTTTGGTTTTGTTACTTACATTCTGTACTGCTGGTACCAGCATTCTTTTTGGTTTCGGAAGTACACTATTGCTAAATTTTACACTGACTCTAAAATGTCAACTCACAGATTTTACACTATTGAAGTCAAAACTGATAGGCTTCCAGGAACTCGGATGGTCCTCCTGAATGTCAGCTATCTGATGTCTGCTCGCCTTACAGGAATCCTATGATTAGTCTTTTACTGAATTGGACGTAAACTGCAACGTATCTTCTTGACGATTTATTTTAACTGTATATTCTTTTCGGAGCGAACTAACTTTTCTTTAGCTCCTTGCTGTAGACTTAAACTGCTCTTACTTTTCATTTATTTACTCTGCAATACTTGCGGCGTGAATGTTTTCTTCGTATTAATTTACAACTTTAACTAGTTATACATTGACGATGTCTAGTCTCTGCTCAAATTATAATTCTTGTTCTGCTCCTCATAATGTCTTTCCGCCATCAGATCCTAACAATCTTTCTCCGATAACTGACAGTTATATTACTTGTTCTGATCCTCACGATGTTTTTCCGCAAACTGACTCCTAGTTCTTCCAAGTTTTAGCGCGCATACGCCATTTTTGACTTTTCGACAAAGCAAAGTGAGCTCGCTTCTCTCATTGTTGCTTTGTTCGATCAGACCGCAATAATTGATTTCTCAAACAATTCAAATTTTATGTCCAAACAAATAGTGCCCTAATTAATTGGCATTACAATGTATATCACAAATTTCAATAATAGAATTATAAATAGGCAAATTGCAGTAAAGAAAAGAAAGTATCCAATTAAAATAAAAACAATATTCAACTTGCAAAACAAAAAATAAAGACCGCTTGATTTACATTAAGCATCATAAGCACCAATAGTTTGAATGAACCAGTACAAATGATTTGCTTTCATCATATCCCTGCAGTACATCATATTATTTAAATGATTGCAATTTTCAATGTAATTTTTCTGGCCTGAAGTGGTGAGTCTCAAACCTGAAATAAGATGATTTTAACCGAAAAAAGTCTCCTCTTTCCAATGGTAACAAAAAGAACTTGATTGTAGCAAATGGTTTTTTGCTATTTCGGTTTGAAAATTCACAAAATTTTGACACATAAAATTTGAACCTCATATTAACTAACATATATATTGACAAAAAAGTGAGTTTGAAAGCTGATGCTTTGGCAGCTGAAAATAAGTAATGGGTTTAGTTAGTTTACCAAAGCGTTGTAGAACGTCTTGTTTCAAAGTTATAAGCACGAAAAATCTGCCTCAAATTGACGTGACGGTTGTTTTGAGCAGCTTTGTGAGATAACAGCAATAAAACTAAAACATTTTAAACCTTGCACCTGCAACCTTCATGTAGAGCATAAAAAGTTGTTTGTAGTTACCATTTTTCAGGAAGCCAGCTGCTACAGTTCCACAACAGTAGTACTTCAAATTCACAAAACTATTCAGGCGCACAGATGACTTATTTTCAGGAGGCCCTGGCGCCCCCTCTATACTACTAGTGAATCTTAGATTTTGCACATCACTTGAAGCTTTATTCAACACTATCACCAAATTTCATCAAAATCCAAGGTGGTACGCAAAAGGCGATTTGGTCACTTGAAATGGAATGAACCTTGAATAATAACGCTCTAATAGAGCCCAATTGGAAGAAATTAGATTATGCTCTAATTGAAAATAGCATTAGAAATTTAGAGGCAGGCATTACACGAATCACAAACCGAGATAATAAATTGCTCAATTTTGAACAAAGTTTGTCGTAGTAGCGAAGATTGGAATGTATCATTTGTGACATGAAAGTGTTACAGGTAAAATAAGATATTATAATCTGCCTTAGAAGTTCATATGGCTGATATGAGAAATGTATACGAAAATGGGTCCATGGGGATATGGGCGATTAAAAGGTCTGAGATTAGATAGGTGAAAGAAGGAAAAATATCAAGCAGGTACCAGCCAAATGAGAGAAAAAACAAAGTTAAGGAGAACGGAGAGAAAAGATTCTGTATCACATAAGTCCTGTAATTGCACTCCTATACACAGACATGAAAATCTTTAGAATTCCAGCAGCTTTTGCAAACTTCCCTCTGGAGCGTTTCACTACTCACACTACCATTATTTTAAGTTAAAAATCAATTCCGGAATTTTAAAGACTCAATCCAATTTAGCATATTATTCACGAAGTTCAGTAACAAATTATATTCCTCAGTAAATTATTTACAATCCTTTCAAATGATTACCAAGAGGTTTCTTCTACTTATCTGATAATTGTTTTAAATGTAACCAACAATAGATAATTTAATATGTAGTTAGAAAAATATTACTGTTTCCGCTCAGAGACTTTTGATAATTGGTCTTTTTTGAATTGGAGACCTTAAATTTGCAAAAATATCCAATACGTTACTTAGTCTGGCTTGATATGCAATACAATAAGATAAAAATGATCGCAGCAGCATTTATTGACTGTATTCTCAAGTAACCTCTGGTATCCTCTGAAGGATATTTTTAATATTATTTGTTGCACACATCTGATGCGGCCAACGGATGGTTGAAGAAACGTAGTGTATGAGAAATTTTTGTTAATTTAATATTGTGCAAATAGTGTTTGCTTATAATTAATTCTTAAGATACAAATATAACCAAAAACGGATATTGTGGTAGAGTAGATATCAATTTTTGTTAAACAGATTAAAACACATACTACTTGTGTATAATAATCATATAAAACTGTAATTCGAAGATAAACAATTGTACAAATTAACTAATTTTTTATATCACCACTTGCTAGTGGTTCACTGAAACATAATTATTAAGAAAATGACATAATAAAGAGCGTAAGTTTTCCCGACGTATATTCTGTATAAAGAGTTCTCGGGTTTCCGGTCGGGTAACGTTTATAAAGAAAATGACAGTTAATAGTGTCCAGAGGACCAGGCTCCATTTATCTTAGTAGACATTGACATTGGCTGGTGGTGGATTTATGGAGACCTTCGACAGCGGTCCTGAACTCCAAAGCTCCGAGGAGACGAACTTGTCACACGTAAATCTTTCAAATACATGACAACTAAGCCAAATGCGGATTTCAAGAATACTTAATCAGCAATTAAATATTCCAAATTTGGATTTGTATACGCCACAACCATTTAAAAATATATTGTTAACAGGTGATAAGTTGGTAATTTCGTTCGAGTTTAAGTACATTTATAATCAATAAATATAATATTAAATTTAGTAGTATATCATCCCCGAATAAAGCATTTATGTTAATTTACGTATTACACATTTAATTCTTCTATCAGAACATTATGTTACTAAATTTATTGTATCTTAAGTTAAATATCAAATATTCAACTATGACAACTAACAAAAATAATTTTTCAGGTTCCGTATTTCTAACTCTGTTGATATTTCGATGAAAGTAGTTATTTAACAGACAAACAACGTTTGTATATGAAATTTTCATGTATTATAAGTAATATCATTCCAAAGACTGACCCACTGAGAAGTTAATAATGATAATCCTGAGTAATGATAAACACGTTTACATTTCGGTAGTTAAACATGTTGCACTTTAATTTTCACGCATATTTTCTTTGTACTTAAAAAATTGAGATCAATAATTAGATATTTTCATGCATATCTATAAATTAGGGAGTATGAAGTATTTAAAATGAAAAACATTACGTCTGATATAAAATATAATGAATAAAAAATACAGCCAATTCAGACAAAAAAGTGATAATATAAATACCACACAACGTTGAAGTATTTGTTCATCTACATTTTTACAGTCGTCTAAGGATATTTATAGATGTATGTCCATTTTTTTAAATTGTATCTGAGTGTGTGTTCCGAAAACAAATTTAACCCATGGAGAATTTTAACCAAACTTGTTACACACGTTCCTTACGAACCTCGAACAAACGCTGTTGGGGTAGGTCACGCTTAATGAATTTTTAAAGGTCAGATAACAACATATATTAGCGTCGGGATCGCGGGGCCTAATAGTGTCACTCTGAATGTAGTTAGTGTATAATTTCAACCTGTAACGACTCTGGAAGGAAAGATCGATAAGTCTGGCCTCGTCACCAATATTGGTTTATTTTTATACAATCGCCTTCCAACACCACCCCAATTGGATTTTCCTGAAACTAACCATTCCGGTTGTTATATTTAAGGTTCTAGGGGGAGGAATAGGGGTGACTAAAAAAGGATGCGACAGCGATTGGAGTGGATTCACTGAGTTAAATACTAACATTCACCATGGCACTTAAATTTAGAGCAATGCATCTTCAATATGCGATTTGATTCAGAAATCATTAATTATAAAGTGTAACAATAGTTTGATATTGGTGTCGACTTCTGTGTTTGATTAGTATCAGCGTCGAATGCGCAGCGCAGAAAGACTAAAAGTATCTCTTTTGAGGTAGTTAAAAGACTTCGTCTTTCAACTTCAATACTTGAAATGATCGCCTCCTTTTATAATCAAACTGAATGCGAAAGCGACCGACATTGGCGACGAATCCAGTGTTTCGGGGGTCGCCGAATTGAAGGTTCTTGTCACTCTCTTAATAATGTTGGAACCATTACACTGAACCATCCTTTTCCCAGTCACATTATAAACTCTCTTTACGGCACTGACGTAGATGCTTTGTCTATTGATGCGAATGATATCAAACTATTCCAGTGATAAACTTTCGGGTAGAGCTTCGTAACGGGAACCAGTCTATAGACGAGATAGTTGATGCAATGTTAGTACTCTTTCATTTTAGATCATTATCAGTCGCATGTGAATCACACTTAAAAATGGTGAAAGAAAACTTTACCTGATTGAATAAAGACAGTGTCAGGGCAATTGTGGAAGTCCACAATCTTCAGCAAGATTACTTTCATATGAGCCTGTGATGCTGAACTCTGTGAAAGTTTTGTTCGTGATAATCTGCTCCGTAGCGTGATGGCGTGTAGGTTTCCTGCCGTAGACGCCGCCAACTTCCTGTCGCTGGTGGTTGTGGGGGTGGGGATGTGAGATGCAGCTTCCTCACCTTGTACAGACTGTACCCGACGGCATCGTTGAAGGCGGGAAGAAGTTCCCGTCCACCGGGACTGTATTTTCACGGTTAGTTTGTTTACTGTTTCAAGCCTGATGCATCACTTTAACTTGGACAAGACCCCCTTATATAGAGTTAACCCGTGGGACACAAACCTCTCCAACTTATTTTTATTTTACGGAATATTTGGTGATTCACACAGCCTGAGGTGCCAGCTTTAATTCAATAGTTTTTATTCAAAATTTGTGTGAATTTCGGCCATGGATTTGAAATGCTATTTTCACAACATTCTTTGGTTCTTTCATATTGAGGGTTCACTTGCAACCAAAAATTATCGTATTCAATTTTATTATGCTGATACAATTGAATGACAAATAAGAAATTATCAGAAATACAATTGTAGTTATTAATATTTACTATATTATTGAGTAAAAAACATAACGGAAAATATTAAAATTGATAGTCAAAATGAAAAAAATTACGCTGAATGAAAATAATGTGTAGTAATGAATAAATAATGAATAATGGCTATCTTTCTATTCAATAGTTAATTAATTAATTTCCTCATCTATGAGGAGTAAGAGATTAACTTAACTGTTATTTTCATTTACGTTTTTTCTGGTTCCACTTAATATATTCTTTTAAGATTGTTACTGACGGCAATATTATAATTTTAACCAGGAACATAAGCATAAGAGTTCTGTTTTATGTCTTAAATAAAATTATAAACAGATTAAGAGAATAAAAATGACCTCATATTAACAGAACAACAATTTATTCACAAATATAAATGTAGAATAAGTTGAGTAACTGATTCCGAAGCTGATATATCGTATTAACGCATAACCGAAACTACTGAAGTTATAAAAGTGAAATTTTCTTTCACGGTGCATGAAACAACTATAAATCCCGTAAAGAACGAAATGGGGTGGTAGAGACACTTCAAAATAAAAAGACGAAAATTGGATATTTTAAGATCCAAGGACTTAAATTCATGTAGGATGATGTTTTGATGAAATTACCATGACTTAAAGACAGTCAGTATCTTCAGATACATTTATAGAAATCGATTAATCCTTCCAAACCTGGCAATAATTTTATCGGAGGTGAGTAGTGATTTTCAAAATAGTTTGAAATATGAGAATTCGGAGTTTTGACCTACAGTCACTTTAACTAAGATGAACGAAGAGAGGCTTTAAAAATATAATACACTACAATAAATTATTTATAAGTCCTATTTTATCGTTCTGAATAATGAGAATACTAGATATTTATGATCTTAAAAGGTTACTTTCCAAAGAAATATAAATTTTAGTAGTTCCAAATTAAGTAGCTCATTTAGCAAACCATATTAGAATGAGACACGAAGGACAGTGAAACACAGTTGAAGCAAATAACTTTACAATAATAAAATATCGCATTTAGGAACAACATGAAGTCAATAATTTATCATAAAATGGGATAAATAGTCTTGTTAAAAACTTTTGATATATTTAAGTCGAATTTCTTCAACTGTCTTAATATTTAAGACGACAAATCAAGATATCACTTTTTAAGTGAAACTTTTTTATTAATTTGATATAGTTTATCAGAGGAGAAAGTGGAGTTTTGTGAGTAGAGCCTGGTACGGCTGATAAATGGTGACATAACGCGCCCTTCCCAATCTGCCCAGACGGATGGCGGCTCCTTTTTAATATGACAGTATTCTCTTAAACCTCTATGGTACAGATGCATTTCAAGAAGAGTGAACTCATCCGTGAGGCAACAATATGTTCAAGGAAACATTACAGCACAATCGATAGGGAATTTCTCCTACAAACCTGGCTCTCATTAAAAAATTGAAGTGTTTTTCCACACAGATGACCTCGCAATCAGAAGGGTGTTTTGCCGCAAACGCATAGACATTTTTCTCCCATATTTGAAGCTCCATATAAGGATTTAATTTTTGATTAAATACTCTTCTAAGATTTTACACTCATTGTTTGGGTAGTTTGGCAATTTATATAATTTCTTACATCAAACTAGCAATATCGATCATAAATTAAAATACATAATGTAGTAGGAGAAGAACTATTTTTCTTGAAATTTATATTTAAATGTTTAATAATAAAGATAAACACCGAGTTAAGAATAAACACCAAAACTGAATTATATTTAAATTTGTAATTTTAATAAGAAAAATTATATACAAATAAAATATAAAATCTCGTCGTAGTATATTAGCTAAATAACAGGAACAGATGTCAGCGACCACGAGCAGGGTGTCAGCGAGGCGGATATGAGAATTTTGGAAATGTTTATTTATCCTTGGTGAAAATTTCCAAAATTCCAGAGGCCAGTCCCACCTAGGGTGAAGTAGAGGGAATGTACCAATTGGATTTGTGGAAAATAGTATTTTGCGGTATCAAAATGTTCCTGGAATAAAGAAAGGCGATGCAAAAATCGACGAGGGAGGATATGGGCAGAACAGAGGGGCAGTTTTTTAATAAGCACTTGAAACAAAACGAGTCTAGATTCCATTTTGAAGCCGGAAGTGAATTGTTTTAAGGCTGAGATGAGAACTGGGAGAAATCTTTGAAAGTCCTTTCGCCCTTCCTGTTTAACTTTTGATCTGCTCCTTGAGAGATCTAACCAAGGCTGCAAATACTTACTTTGACGTCATGATCCAGACAACACGACGACATAAAGACGACTCATCGACGTTGTTAAACCATATTCTACGACGCCGTTTGCTTGCACCGTCCTAGAAACGGTATTGAAGAATATAGAATGTATGTATCAAAATGTGTAGGGAGATTCCTCTGCTAAACGGGCCTCAATTTTGGAATCCTAACATGATAAATACTATGTATGCAAAATAAATAATCAAGTAATAATATTTAATAGTCTCATACCATTTTTGAAAAATATTTTATAATAGTAAAGTAAATTAAATGTTAAAATTTTATTCTCAATATATTTGATATACAAACAAGACAAAATTCAATGTGTTTAAAATCGTTGCATATTATCAGAACCAGATTATTGATATGCATAACTGCGTTCTACAACAATTCCATAAACTAAGTAAAGTATGCATTTCTTCTGAATACTGATATACAGGAGCGAGTGAAGATATCAGTTATATTCTTTTCGAACACAACTACATAAAAGGGAAACAACAAGCCGAAATCAGAAGAATAAATGGGTCACAACAGCAATAGATGCATTTTCGAAAATATGATACTGATGAATGCAATAATATTAATAGAACAAAAAAAAGCCGACAGTAAATAAATAAAAACATGACCCCATAACTAATTATACCAAACCTTAATAGTAGCAGTTATTTTCACCACCCCAGCAGATAAAGGAAAATTCTAGACTTCAGCCACCTCACATCACATTTCTGGGAAATGACCCATAAGATGGACGCATAAAAACCTCATTATTCATTATGCATAAGCGGACGAAAGTCGTCTTCAGAAATTGATCATAAATAAGTCTCGCACGCATACAGAACTAATGTTCCATGAAAAACACTGATTTCTTCAATTGTAAATTTGTTTTTATTCCGTTCAGACACCATCTCGTCTCAATTCCCATTCTACATTTTTCAGCTTTCGTCTACCTTTCATCTAATATAAGACAGAAGAAACCCCGTCAAATATTAAGACTATAAACCATAAATTAAAAACACGTCCTTGTTTGAATTTTAATTAAATTATGTATTTAAACATATTTGGAAGATGTTGCTCCCCCCCCCCCCCCCCCGTCATTTATTCTGAGAAGAAAGCTCGGAGAACGGGTTTAAAGTTAAGCTCTTGGCTCAAAGATTTGTGTACGGTGTCTACTGCTGATGATAGGATCAAATCTTGCTATACATTTTTTTTTAGGGCAACAGGCTACATGAGGGTGATCCACATTGGGCAACTCCCCTTTAATAGCATAGGAAGGGATTTGAAAGGGGGGATGCGGAAGGGTAGAGGAAGGTAGCCAAGGGTTACTAGGGCCCCCGGGCTATGGTTTAAGGATCCTACCCGGCATTCGCCTAAAGAAATGCAGGGAAAACCCTGGAAAAACCTGCATCGGGTAGGTCGGGCATTGGGTACTTGTCCCACGCCCTTCCGATTGTGGGAGAGGAGTTTGTTGTGGGGACGCAGCATTCCTTTCTCCGTGCCTCGACCAGTTTATGAGGCAGCTGGCCGACTATTCCAATGGGAATAGCGAACAACTCTTACCGTATGCCCAAGGTCTGCGACCCCGGAACATACACCTCTCAAAACAGGCCGAGGTGCCTCGGCTTGTGGGAACCTTAGTTCAAAAACGGAGAGGAAAAGGCATACCCAAAGGTAGCCCGTTCGTACCTCTCCTAAAAGGTTCTGCCTGCGAGAGAAAATCCCTCGCAGGTTACCTGCGAGAGAATCCTCTCGCAGGCTTAACTATTTATCATATAACTATTTTTTCCAGAAACATCTAGTACTTTGTATTGATTCTTGGCCGTTCTTAGAATATTATATTCTCGTCACTCTTTGCAACAACATAATAAAGAGAATTAAATTGGGAAAGCTAAATTTAAAAAATAATTTAAATGTTAGGTGGCGTCAAAGATATTTACAGCTGCAGAGAAATACTCTGTATTTTTTTTTCTGTAAAGTGGATAAAAGCCTGTGCAGGTAGTTAAAAATATGGATTTGGAACGTTTGCCAATTTCAGACGCTGCAGGGCAGTGTTTTACTGGTAAAACAACCTAACTAAAAATGTTTTATCAAAATAAATCTGACAGTGGAAATGTAATATAAATCTCTCTCTGACTGTCACATTGTTTCTATCGGTTTTGAATCTTCTAATAGACGAAGCAAAATACAAATTTCTGAAGTACTGGTCATATTTACAGTTTTACGTTTTAATAAAAAGTTCAATTAAATTATTAACTCAGACAAATAAGGAATACTATTTTTAACTTAGAATAAAGTCATTTAAACAATAAAATATCTCAAAACATGTTTTTGGTCTACATCTTGAACACCAAATTTACGTCCCGCTGTATGATTCTTATTCGTCTCGCGGAAATACTTCCATTGGACGAATTAGAATACGATACATTTCAAAGCCATGAATTAATATTTAGTAAAAGTATATTGATATTCCGCATTATACACGGTCACATATTTCAAAGTTTTCTCAATTCAAAAAATGTTGTCGATCAACCATTGAATGCTTTCTCAGTAAGATGTGGTAACAAAGAAGTAATATTTTTTAACTACAAGTCAGCCAATGAAATTTTTATTTTTTTGTTTTCTCTATTAGTCTACCACACAGGAAATAGAATTTTTCAACTTACACATACCGATTAAATTAAAATGATGTTTCCTACATGCTATTGAATGTAGGCATACAATACTGATAATTTAATATAAAATAACACGTTACTGCAGTTACGCATAAATATTAACAATTCGTACTATGTAAAAAAAAATACTTATTATATTAACACAACACTGATCTTCTGTTTCTTGTTTGTTCCATGCAGGGTGATCGTCGACAGCAGTTCTTACGTCGATTCACTTTTCACATGTAATAAGAAAACAGAACGGCAGTATAATTGAATATAGAGACAGTTTTCTTGATAATTGCGGATTTTTAGCAAACTATTAGTACAATCAAGCATTCATTTAGGCATTTCGAGGAACTCAGTAACTGTAACTATAAGAAGCTCCATTAATCAACAAATACTTGCAATGTTTTATGAATGAATTTTGAGCTTTTATTTTTTTTATATATATAATGAGGGAGACTATTATATTGGTCTAGACCGTAATAATTAATTCACTATTCAAAGAGGCTATTCGTAGTCGTGTAGATGATTTATGCCGTTTATTGCTAATAATTTGAACCAATGTTACGCCAATCTAACTTCAACATTTCGAGTATATAAAAATTTGGTTTGGTTAAAACAGCCAGGATTTGTAACAAAGTTTTACAATGTGCAGTCCAATTAGCATAACTTTTTTACCTTGAATATTTTCTATAGGCGCGTGACTGAAGCAAGCCCAGTTTGCTACTATGTAAGACATTGCCGAATGAAAATGGGCGTGGTATACTATTCTTGTGGTATTAATGTCGTCCTTACACACTAATAATCATTTGCAGAACACAATAAACTTATTTAGATCATATAAATCCCAACTTCCACATTTAATTTTCCGAGTTTCTATCCGTTATGACCAAATTAGTATGGTCTGTGTGAATAACTGACTTTATAGGATGTAAATAACTAAGTATATAATTTATATATGGGATATAAAAATAATGAGCCCTGTGGAACACTATAGGTTAGAGCTAAACAATCTGACAAATGCTTATTTCCTTCCGCATTTGTGTTGTATTGTCTAGAAAAGGAATACAATTCTCAAAGATTTTGAGTTGGAAATACTGGCTGCAAATAAACTTGTTCCTCTTAAATGTTAAGTTAAATATCATTGTACATAGTGCAAAAATATAGGGAATTATACAAGTTTCAGTTTACTCAACCGGGGTGTAATACATTACAACTCATAGCATTTTAAAGGCAACTCCGCAAGTATAAAGAGGATATAGAGAACGCAATTAAACAATATTGGTATTGTCATCTGGATAAGTAACACTTGAAAAGGAAAATACCACTAGTGTAAAAATGAGTTTGGTTCATAAAATCACACGCTCGTGATTGAGGTAGGTTGTCAAAACAAATTCTTTTAAACTTAGTAGCAAGTTACTAATCAGTCTTACGAAGATCTTTGAAGTTTTAATACTTATTAAATATTAGTACTTTATAAATACTTTTCAATTTAATAGCTGACCTGAGTGAAAATGATGAATTTGTAATAGTCTGTTAGCAGCACCTCAGACACGTCAATATGTTTAAATTTTACTAATAGTAACATTATAAATTAAAACTAAAATGTCTCATTATGAATAATTTTTTATTTCTCATCGACGTAATAATTTTTAAAGTTACTTATGTAACGATTTTTTCATTCCCGTTTAAATATTAATACTTCTCCACTAATGTATTTGGCATTTTAAAATTGTATATATTCTCAACTACTCAGGTATTACAGGGATGGATATGGACAGCAGGGTGTATATTATCATAAAGGCAACGCTAAATAAAAAAGAGAAGACAGATACAGGATTTTAATTACATTTAAAAGAATATAGACATAAGTGGAGTTGGATGGACTATGAGATAATGCAAGTATAAATATCAATATATAAAAGGGCACTACTTGAAGGACTAAAATGTTAGTAAGGAAAATTAAAATATTATGTTAAATTGACAAATATTATGATGCATATTATAAAAGATAAATAAGTGTTAGAAATAAGTAGCTTAAAATAATGTACAAAATAAGAAATAGATTTTATAATGAATAGTGTATAAATATATAAAATAGATCAATATTAAATTGTTGGAAGTAATTAATTAATTACAAGAGCTAATATTAGTTGATCAACGTGGAATTACATAAAATTTACTTCAGTAGTAATTGGTAACGTATGAACCATAAGTCGTGGCAAATGTGTGCTTGTAACTATCTTTTTATTAGTTGCAGTAAGATTTTTATATTGTGTAATAATTTATATCGATAGCTTGCATCTTTTGACAATAATTCATGATATGAAATATGTGGCGTTTTTAAATGAAAAGAACTATTACGTGAAAACTATTAAACAAGATTTAATAACAATTTTAAAACAAGTATTCAAATCACAAAATATTTGGGATCTCAGGGTCTTGAACTGGGTTTGATAATGGCAGAATTTATATAATCAAAATCACAAAAATTACATTTTCTTTATATGGGAATCAATGCATCTGAACATAGACGACATTTGTTGCTGAAGAAACAATACCAAAGATTGAATTTAAACAATTTCAATTTTTATCAAGAAATAATGAATGATCTGAATAATTAAAGATCTCATTTTTATCGATAATTAAAGAACGATCTGAGGTTTATCTTTTAAACGTGGTATACAATGATTTTAAAGTTTTCTTTCTACTTACGGCAGCCCAGGTCTCATTTTAACTTTTCGTGCACAATTTTGGGGATATCACTGATTCTAAGTACTCACAGACTCTAAATGTTCACAGACTCTAATTAGCGTAGATTGTTAGTTGGTTTAAAATAAATTTGTCGATTCTCGATGATTTACTGCAACCTGGATTTGTAGATCTCGTGGATTTTTGTTGAAAATGCACCTCATTGGTTTTGTCTGTTGACTGAAGACTAGTTCAGATTCGGCATTTTTGATATAACAGCGTACTGGTTACTGGAACACTTTCTCGTTCTTTAAATTAGAGCTTTCAGTCTTCACTGTTGAATGGCAAAGATTGTTCAGGTTTTCGTGAATTAGAATTTTAATCTGTACATCTCTTTTACTCTGTTCTACTTGCTGTCCGCTGCCCAACTGTTCGTTCTTTTACTCTGTTCTACTTGCTGTCCGTTGTCCAACTGTTCGTTCTTTTACTCTGTTCTACTTGCTGTCCGTTGCCCAACTGTTCGTTCGTCTCGTAAATTTTGAGCGCGTAAAACCTTCTCGACCGATCAACAATACTTTTTTTTGCATTGCCGGTTTGTTGCGGCGTCCGCTATATCCACCAATAATGAGTCCTCTACAATTCAACTTTTCAATAAGAACAATGCCTTAATTACCAATTACTACAATTGATAATAAATAATTATTACATATACTGGCGTGTACAATTCGAATTGTAAAATGATATACAAGTGTGTGAAATAATGCTAATTATGCAATCCTTACGGAGCAGAAATTGATTTTATAAGTGATATATGATGAATTTTTTTAACAGATGAACATGGAAATTTAACTTAAATCTCCTATGAATTGCTGAATTACTGTGTATAAATCAGTAAGGTAACTGAGAATTAAAGTTGGCGTTTTACGAGTTATAGTTAACCTATACAAAGTTCATTAGAACAAATTATAAATTGTATTTATTATGTTGCATTTTAATTACTTTTATTTTATTATTATTTCTACTTTACGTATTGTTCTTATTTAAATCATTGGTTCCTCATTGACGTATTTCAATTAATTTATTTTGTTATCGATGTATGTGATGTTTCTACGACTTTTAATTGCCCAGTACAGCACTATTGGAATCCATAAATCTAAATCTGTGGAAAACGTGAAAACTATTTGTTTTATGTAATGCGAAATTGATTTTAGGCTAATTAGATAAAAAATTAGCCAATTATAAAATAATTAAGTTAGAAGCTTTTCGCAATTCTTGTTGCCTTCGTCTGGTGATTGAACAAACGTAAAACATTCATTTGATTGGCTAAATGCTATTACTTTAGATGTTGACAGTAGATACCATGCTAGAATTCTTTGTATTAAATCTAACATCATTGTAATTAATATAGAAACTGATACTATGAAACTCAAAAATAGCCGTGATCCTTACCGTCTTTGGTTTTATATCAATATCTTTCCTTTTGCATTTGTCATCAGAATGTGTAGTGTTTCATAAAAAATGTTATGATTTTTTAGTATGAAAGAAGCAAGGATTGCAGAAGCATTTGTGTGTTTGTGCTATCACTTAATTTGGCCTAATATTTGGATAGTTATCTATTTAAATCGTCTACATCTATCACAGACGTTTATATATTTTCAGTTATTGATTTTGTAGCCTACGAAACTTCATTAATAATAATTTAATAAATAAGCATAAAAACAGTCAAATTGTCAGAGAAATATAGTATTAATTAAACAAAACAAAGAAACATTATACTATGACGTTTCATCCACAATTTTGAGACTTTCTCAGTTAATATGTACTTATGAACGTATATATATATATATATATATATATATATTGTAATGCCAATTAAAAAGGCCATTAATCGTTTTAATGTAATTAAATTGTTAGCGGTACGAATGCGTAAATGCGACAATGAAGGCTGGTTTTTCCTTTGTTCAACAATGGAGACCGCGCGAGCTTAAAATCTGTTTACACTTGGAGAAGACCTGTTGGCTGCGAGAAACGGAACAGTTCAGTTCACGTGGGGAATGAAAAACGTACAAGTCTGATGATCTAAAAGTCTGGAATCGGCTAAGAAAGGTAGCATACGAGAGATGAAACAGTTAAAAGTCGACGGGGATATATAATATATTTGAGTTCACCTAGAGCAACGAACAGTAAAGTTTGCAGTTATAATGTACGAACAGCGAGATCCTGTATTTTACATGAAAGCAAACAACATTTTCACGGAGAGATTTATTTAATAATTTGCACACGGTGAAGCAAATGGTTTCTTCATGCTGATTAAACAATTATCGCATAGAGGGGACCGACAACCACTAGCAGACCAAAGGGGGCGGCTCACCCGAGGTTCCAGATAGCAGAGAACGAGTATTTTAATCGTGTGTATTAAAATTTTCTATGAAGTTCAGAGTCTGTGTAAAAAATGGCCTTTTAGTGTGGTCGTTTTTAAGATACAAGAGAGAGATCTGGTACCAGACAGACACTGCGTGAGTAACCAAAACTTTCATATAAATTTGTAAACGATATTTAAAAGGGTAGTCAGATTTCGTTCAGTTTTCTTTTCACTTATTTTCATATTGTTTTAGGTTAACTTTTATATTTGAATTGTAAATTGTCAACTGTACATTGATTTTGTTCTAATTATCAAACCCAGTAGAGACCCTGAGATATAGAGATCCGACGTATTTGTTTGTAATGATATAAGAACTGTATGTTCATAGATGCCACGAATTAATAAATGAAAATTTAAGTATTTGTTTTAAATGGATGTAATTCGGAATGAAAATGGGTCGTGTAAATTGTAAAATTTATTAACAATAATTTATTTTAAAGCTTAGTTAATGTTGTTAATTAATTCATTTAATTAAAGCCTTCCAGTTGTTTATTACAATATATATATATATATATATATATATATATATATATATTGTAATATTAAAAACGGAAACTTAAATCACGTTTCAAAACCAATTAATATAATACTTAACTTGAAGATCTTTAATTATTTACTGTAATTAACTTTGAAAAAAAAATTAATATAAAATTGACTTCTGAAATATTTAATGAAATTTTAATTTTATTATACAATTTAATCCAAGTTAATGAAATTTTAAAGTTATAAACTTTTAATTGCAATTATTAATATCTAGTGAAAGGTTTTAGATGATAATTACTTTAAAATATAATGAATTTATTAGAACAAAATTTACTTTACATTATCGACTATTTATTTAAAAGAAACTCTTAATTCATCGTTTAATCGGGCCTAGGAAAAGTATATAATTAAAACAAGATATCAATTTTACACTAAAATTTATTAAGTAAATTACAAAATTTTATACTTTAAAATATTTCCCCAAAATACAAACAAAATGGAACTACCGGTACCAATAACTACACAGTAATGACAAGATACTTACCAAATTTGAAATAAACTCTTTTACATAGCAGTTATTGATTTTAAATTTCACTTTCTCTGAATGTACAAAAACCGCAAACTCTTAAAAAATATATGAGTGAAGGCCATTTAATTGTCATTAACTTTCGCAGAACACACATCTGTAGTCTGGTGCTCTAAACGAATTAAAATGTGTGTTCATACGTGACGACGACAAGTTTTTTTTAAAATATTAATTCCGCAGTAGAGTTATTACAGTTTTACTTTGACATTATTGGTCCGCCTCCGGACTATCGCCTCCATGGCGATCTCTGTAATTGACGACGGAAGATCAGCTCCTCTCTTTCCTACAAAAAGGATCTCGGAGCTCATAAGCGAAACTTCTGCAGAAACGCCGATACTAAACGAGGGTAAACAGGAGTAACTATTTTTATTTATGTTTCTATTATGGAAAATTCATTCTCTCTCATTCTCGTAGTTTCTGTCTTTTCGCAGCGATTCGAATTAATAATACAGTTCAATAGTTTATCCTAAAAAAAGTTACTTGACGTGTTAGTCAACTTGCGCGAAATATAAATATAATAAATTTTATAACCAAATACCACTATTTATTCGGTAAAAATGTAATTAAAATAACTTTTGGTGTATACGTACGTACTTCACGAATATTTCTGTCTTGTCAACATTAAATTCAATTTAGGAAAGATTAACAAGGCATTCCATTTATATTTACGGAAGACGCGGTGAACTATTATTATATTGATCTTAATTTGGTTAAAAGTTTGAAATAGAATTGCAAAACGCTTTCCGAATATCCGTTCTTATGAAACTTTAGATGCGATATTCCTTTTCCATAAGAAATGACAAACTTTGTTTCAAAAACGTTTAAAATATGACTTTTTGGGAAGGCAAATTATTGATTTTCAATCAGATGAACATATTAAGGAGAAACAAGAGAAATTACCTAATCGATTCCTATAAATTTCAAATTTATTTCCTTGCGAACGAACGTTTTGAAGAACATTTGAAGTCGATACTTGTAAGCACAACTTTATTTTAATTTTATTTAAATGAATGTAATGAACCGAAAGTATTGGTGTGTGATTGTTATGTCACAAAGGCCGACGGCACTAGTGTTGGCGTGAGCAGTACGAGAGCCAACGAGAATGTTCTAGATCCACCAGACCCGTGGTGCGAAACACACACAAATGGACGTAAACTTTTCCAGTAGTTTTAGAAGTAGTCAGTTAAGCAGATCAGAGAGTTAATGAGCGACTGCAAATTTCGTCGATGTATAATTAGTAAGAGTGGTTAGTCGAGTCGTGAGGCTGATTAAATGCGTGTTTAGTCTGAAAGGCAAATATTTGGTGTTTGATGGTATACTGCTGTATTACCCCTCCCACATTGTATATGGACATCCAGGACATTGGTTTTGGACCCTGTAGCAGCCCAGGTGCCCAAATTTTCGGTAAAGTAAATACTTCACGAATTATTAATTATTGTAAATAGATTGCATTATTTTCACTATTGTTACCAAATCTAGATTTTCTTTAGGTAATTTAAAATTTGTCTATTTTCATACATAATACTCTTGTTGAGAAAATCTCATCAATGCTACGCCATTAAATTTATATACAAAAGAGGTTGAAATTAAATCGTTCGCATCAAATCAGTCCATAATTTCAAGCACATGCATTGTTTCGTGTACAACTTGAGTTGTAAAAACTGCATAATAAATTGTAATTGTGTATTCATCTTCACAGATGTCTGTTTAGCCAAACTCCTCCCATAATCAAATAATAGTAAATTAAATAAATAATGTTACGTTAATATTTTGGTCAGAAATTGACGGATTGTGAAATAAAATACTAAAATATTTGAAATTGAGATAATTTGTAATTATCACTGGCGAAAAGGTTTGCGCTGAGGGAGAAGAGATTGTTGTTAGAGTCTTCTTCACTTGATTGTTGGAGAAGGATTGTTTTTGTGGAATTGTTTTCTTTTTTAATATGTATATTAGACAAAAATAAATTAAGTTATAAAATTTTAATTTCCGAAGTTTTTCTACAACAGCCGACCAGGAAAACGGCGGAGATCACAGGACGACACAGCGGTTCGCCAGGGACAACACCAGAGTGCCATTGTAAACTGGATGTCTTCACACTTTTTTTTTAAAAAAAACACCATTAATTCAGAGAAACCACAAATTGATTATTACTTTGTTTAAAAAAATCATTTCTAAGCATTTTGATACCTCCACAATACCCCGAGAGAAATACATTGTTTCGGCATCATTATTATTGTAATTGTTATAGATACAGATATTTTTAATTTATTTATATATATATAGTACAACAGGTGTTCAAAAGTGTTTTTTAAATTTTGTCACCACAACGTGGGGCAATAATTTTTAATTAAAGCTATATAATTTGTGTTCTTTACAAGACGTTTACATTAAATAATGAATATTTCTAGCTTAACTATAATTCATAGTCATATTATCATTATCATTATTTTAAAATTATTTTAGTATAAATCCAGGTAATTGAAAATACAAGTCTGTAAAATGTATTTATTGCTGTACAGATTTTAATAGTCTATTGAAACCAACGTGACGTAAACAACTGTTTTGAAAGAGTTATAAAAATACTAGCTGTTACTACACTGTTGGCCCAACCCAATATAAAAAAATAGTCCCTTTTCTTGTAAGTAAGTAGCAGTAAGCACATCAAAAATTTATGAGACTTCAGCTATTTTATCTTGATCAATATGGTTTGTCAAAAGTTTATCCAAGTAAATTTTATTTAATTGTTAAAAATTAATTAGCGTAATTCTAACTGAGTTTGTATGTATATTTATGAAGAATCTTCATTCTGGGAATAACGGAAACAAAATATAAACGCTATTAAGTTACTTGACAGAGTTGTATGGAAAAGTGAAAGGAGAAATAAAATATTGCAAGTTTTGAAATAATAATAGTCTGACGTAACTTTGATTGGGTTGTTAGTAAGTTGGAGAGTATGTTATTCCGAAACAGCCCGAGGGTCCTTTAGAGCATATATGGAACTGCAGAGGGAGGCACCAGCTAATTGGGTCTGTGCCAGAGAAATCTGCGGGAACCGCAAACGGGATATGCCGAGGGGACTTTTTAATATTTCGTTGCCTCGTCCTTTGATCTAGACACGTCCCCAGCGGTGACGTACATCAAAAGGACGTCACTTCGCGTTAATACCGGAAACAAGTTGCACATGTTTATGAATTGAAAATACATCGACTAACAATAATACTACAGTAACATGCTTTTCTTCCAACACTTCACTCATCTACAACGCATATATACCTACGTCACAAAATTAATCAAATTGTATATTTAGTTATGAGTAAATTTTAAAATTAAATAATTTTTTATTTTAAAGTGAAACTTCTTATGTAGCGGAATGGTATGTTGGGATGTACTATAATTACGAAAGTAGCACTGAGCAAATAGAATAACGGAAAGGTCATAGGAAGTGACTAAAATTATAGCTATAATAAACGCAATTAATAACTGAGTAACTAAAAGTGTCGTTTGTCAAGCTTAATATAATTATAGTTGACAGTATTATATTGTCAGCCTAAACGTGCTTAGAGAACATATTGCCAATCACAAGCTATGATACTGTATTCTGAATCTATTGATAATTTTTCCGATCTTAATATGTGAAATATTGTATTTTTGTCTGAAATTTTGGGATCTTTAGCATAT